>JAFBJZ010000888.1:252500-2892044 GCA_016785225.1 Psettodes erumei
AACCACCCGGCACCAATCTGTTGAATATTTCTGTGGTGGAAAATCACACACAGTTTGTTGTCCATTATTTCTGAGTGTATTGTGCATTGTGCAGTGTCAAAAGCAGTTTGACATCATGAGAGGGACACTACATTACAGGAGTTTTAATATGTAATAAATCCTAAAGGGGGATGCCAGTGATTTAGCATGGTGAAAAAAGGCATGAGGATGCTTGGTCCCTAATATGGCATAGGCCATTATAGTATAATAACACATTATACGAATATAATATGTGGTAAATGCCTACAATCCAGTTTCTTTTTAAAATTTCAAGTCCTAATCTGAGATAACCCTGATGATCAGATTTAAGAAAGCTCCTCTCAGTCACAGAGGACCAGATGTAGTATTAATGATCTCATGTGAAACTGGTGGAGTGCCCCTTTAATGTTGTTCTAAAAAAAAAACCCTGCTCACTGGTTTTGCCCTCAGTTTACAGACTATGCGCTCATCTATTGAGAAAAATTCTACAACACTTAAAGCTCATGAAAGGCACTCAAAGCCCTTCAATGATCTGAACAATAAACGGCATCCAAGCAACATCAGCCTATTTTTTTCTTGGTTGGCATTTTGGAAATGTGCATCATTTTGGAGATATTTTGGAGTGCACTCCATTCACCAGACACTCCACCACCCTCCAATGGTGACCAGTCTCTCACAAAGTAAAATAAATCAAGCACATCTCATACATTGAACCCTCATGAATATCCAAAAAGAACTCAGCAATCACTTAGCCGCCTCTGCCACATCACCCCTTTCTGAATCAAAAGGCGGTCGGACCATGCTGAAGGACAGGAGTTCAAGTTGTTGCCGTTAAGCAGTGGTGTGACAGGAGCGACGGCAGTCAGGGTCTCAAGCGTCCACAGCTGCTGTCAACTTTAACTGGCCCAGCAGACTTACAGCCAGGCGCCACTCATCTCTGACCTGAGCCCTGCTGGAGAAAAACCATTAAACAGGCTTCAAAGCCTGCCGTCGGCTTTAGGAGGAGAGGGCGAGAGACAAAGATAGGGACTGAAAGGCAGATGAAAGCATCTATAGAAAGAGGGAAAAAAGAAAAAGGGAAGTGTGTGTGTGTGTGTGTGTGTGTGTGTGTGTGTGAGTATGTGCAGGTGGGGGGTCCTGATGAGCGTGTTTATCCAGTGCTTTACCCGGTGTTTCTCATGTTGTGACAGCTCAGAGTCAATCCTTTAACCACACGGAAACCAGACTGCTACACAGGAAGCCCGAGGACAACAACCGGACAACTTCAATGAATCTTAATGAGCCCCCACACTTACACACACGTATGTACACACACACAGACACGCAGTTTTCTTTTGTGTAATTAGAACCTCGCAAAATGAAGTGAAAATGGAGATGACACGTTCAGTGCTAAAGTGCATTCACACTTAAGACAAGCAGACCTAATTAATCATCAGTTTACCTGACTGTGATCTCAGCTCTGTGGCTCACAGGTTGATCGTCTTGATGCCTTCGACCCGTACTTGCCAGAGAAAACGGTGAGCGCGGTTTGAGCGCGTGGGTGCAGGTAAAGTGGAACGTGGAATTGGCCTCCACTCTCACACACAACTTCATACTGAATGCAGTGGGTAATAAAGAATGGCTTCAGCTGTCAGAGGCCTCATAGATTTATGACTGCATGGCCCGATGCTGATTCAAAGCATCCTTTAACATTTTGGCACATTTAACCACATGCATTGATAACTGCTGATGTTTCACAATAAAAATGATAAATACGGGCACTTTAACCCTGAGAGAGAATGAAATGCAGAACTATGCTTGAATAAGTATTTTTATTCATATGTGCAGAGTCAAGAGACATGAATGTACTTTTTTGTGATAATAGTGACTTTGAAAATGGAAGCTTGTACAGTTTGCTCATTTGTACTGAAAAAATGAGAGGAGATTCAATTGTTGTGTGCTTTGGTTTTGTCTATAGCAATGTAGTATGTGCTGTGTGAGTCACATGACATTTTTTTCAAAAATTAACACACTTCTTTGTGACAGTTACTGTAGTTCTCTAAAATTCTCTTTCCGACTCTTGCTACTCTAATCCTAAAGTTAAACTTAAAATGAAGTTTTAAAAAATAAATAAATTAAATTGAATGCTCCATTGATAATGAAGAGAGGAAGAACCTATTTCCTATTTATTTTTATATCCAAGTTTTACCTATCTTATATTCTATTAACATGGGATTTGGGACCAGAACAGGTCCACTGTGTGGCAGTATCAAAATATGTTAGGTAAAGATCCTGTGTCGTCCTTGCAAAATCTGCACAATGGAGACATCTTGCACATCGGAGTTGAAATCTACAAACTGTATATTTAGAAATGACATTTTCTAGTTGTAATTGTGGACAGCTACTTATATTGAAATTCAAAATTTCAGTAAAGTCATACTGATTGATGGATGCTCAGACTACACATACAGGTGCTGTGCAAATACACAGAGACAAAGGTTTCCCAGGCACATCACCACCGTCTAACCAGCAATGATCTACTTATCATCCATCCGTCTGCCATCAATAACTAAACCCAACTGCACATTCAATTAACAGCACCCTGCAGCTACATTCATTTGCTGCTTAATTGACCTCTGAGTCGCAGTGGAGATCAAGTCCGGGCAACAGCTGCACAGAACGGGACTTTGCCATACTGACGCCCTAATTACACTGAGACTCACCCAACATGGGCTTTGGGGTCCAAAGTGGATGAAAAGAAAGATGAAAAGGCAAGAGAGGGAGGCAGAGCACATGAGCGAACGAGAAGTAGATGTGAGGAAAAAGCAAGGGGGAAAGGAAACGTGGAAAAAAAGAAATGAGGAAAAAAAGAAAAAGAGGAGGGGAGAGACAAGACAGCTGACCGGAGAGTTGTTCAACCATGAGATTAGGCTAAGTGATGAAAGCAGGGAGGAAATGGAGACAGAGACAGCTGTAGAGCCGCGGGTAAGACGGATGAAAAAATGCTTTTCGGATGTTTTTCAGCAGGGGTGAGAGCTAAAATCAAGATGATATGGTTCTATGGTATAGTCTTAGTAACCAACACTGGGACAGGAAGGGCCACAGGGCTGGATCTAATAACAGGGTTTGATAAACAGCGTCGACTTCAGTCGCAGCATACGACCGAGCCCTGTTGAGGTTCAAACATCAAATTAACCTGGGTGTCTGGACATAACAGCAACATAAAAGATAACTTCACTCCAGCTTTTGAAAAACATAAAACAAACTAATCCAATTTGGTGGCCATATCACAAGGCCAGACGATAAAAAAGCACTTAAAAACTTCAATGGTGATACATAAAAAAGATGTATAATATGGTAAAATAAATTGCTCTTGCAATAATTCTCTTGGATATTCATTGCTATTAGCAGCTTATTTGCTTGAATTCATTTCTTTCATATGACGATGTTTAATGTGAAAGGGATCACCACCATGATGAACCCACCTCAGCTCTGCAGAACTTTTGAGCCTACTTAAGCTCATTCTTTTGGTTTTAGGACCCATAAAGTCTGCTCTTATCAACCTCAAAGTAGGATCTACTTTCAATGAAAAAGCTGACTGTAATAGTAACAATAATCGATTTTATAAAGTACTTTCTAATGTATTCAGTTTTTGAAATGATTTGAAAAGAATCTAACCTTGTAAAACAGATATGAAAATGTAAACCGGACAAACTCACACACATACTATCATCACGCAATAAGCACGTGCTGACTGACTGGATTCACATAGAGACAGACAAAAAAAGGAAAAAAATCATAAGACAGAATCTTAACTAAGGCCCAGAATGAAAAAAGAAGCAGGGACAGCCCTCCCTTCTACCGTTAAGTTTGGTGCTTTACTGCCAACACAGCAGTGGCCTTTGATTTTTCTAAGATTCTTTCTCAGAAATAGCTTGTCTAAAAAAAAAAAATCTTTATTGCATCAGAAAAAACATGTTGAGGCTATCGGTGGTGCACAACAACTCTGTCAGACGCACTCAGACAGTCTGGAATGGAGGACGAGCCGTCACAGAGTTATGAATCTCCAGCACAAACGAAATCAATTGGCGAGTCTGAAGGCTCGCTAGATACTATTGAAGTGCTATTCACACTAGACTGGGATCAATGGCTGAGCTAGAGCTGACCATCGATCCAGACCGTCCCCTGGTCTCCCTCCCTGTCCCCACCACGCACTTCAGTGGAGCCTAACAAGGTAAGAGAGCCAAGACAAGCATGGCTGAAGTGAGACTGCAGTACTGTATGTAGCGTGTACGCCTTGATCCACGGTGGAACACACTCTTAAAAGCACAAATTCTTCCTCAAAGGTTCTTTGTGGGCTAAATGGTGTTTTCAGCAGCCATTACTTGTTCAAAGATCACTTAGGCCTCTACATGGGTCTTCCCCGCTGTTTTGAAAGTGCAGTGTAGTAATCCTACTTCAACGAACAACTATATTATATATTATTATACTAACAACTAACATGTTGGTAATAATGAAGCTGAAATGATTGATGATGAGATTGGAACATGTCATTTGGATTAAAGGAAGTACTCTGGACTTGTTTAAGTCTTATTTATCTAATGGTGGTGTTTACAATGATTCCTCCATGTACACAATGGTTAGTCACTGGGTTCTTTGCTAGGATCGATACTTTTCATCCAATATATGCTTCTTGTGGGTAATATTATCAGGAAGCACAATATAATCTTCCACTGCTACACCGATGACAGCCAGCTGTATTTATCTATGAAGGCAGATGAATCTAATCAGGTAGTAGAACTTCTGGCATTGGATTGGCCTGGATGACCCATCATTTTTTACTTCTGAATTCAGACAAAACTGAAGTCATTTTATTTGGCCCTAAACATGTCAGGAACTGATTGTATAGTTACACTAGATAGCATTTCCTTGGCCTCCAGTTCTGCTGTAATGAACCTCTGAGTCATTTTTGACCAGGACTTATCCTTTGTTTCACATTTAAAAGAAAAGACATTTACAAGTGAAATATTGTGAAAATTAGAAACCTCCTGTCTCAAAAGGATGATGAAAAACCAGCCCAGGCAGTTGTTTCGAGACTGGGCTACTGTAGTTAATAACTATCAGTCAATATCTACTGCAGCACAAGTATTGGCAGGAACAAGAAGAGGAGATCATATCTCTCTTGTGTTAGCTTCTCTACATTGGCTTCCTGTAAAATCCAGAGCTCATAGTTCCTTATTATACCAACATGGCATTCTCAACATGCAGGCTCATAGTTCCTACAGTCTGAAAGAGTACAATAAGAGGCCTCAGCTATCAGGCTCCTTTTCTGTGGAACCAGCTCCCAAACTGGATTCAGGTGGGAGACAGATACACTCTCCATATTCAAGGTTAAGCTTAAAATTTCCTTTTTGATAAATTTTATAGCTCAGACTGGCTCTCTGCATTTATACCCCAAGACTGCATGTTACTAACTTTGTGTCAGCCCTTTCTCGTAGTCTGTGATTCTCCTCTCATTCTGTCCCTCCCTGTCCTCGTTCTGCAGGTATTATTATTAGTGGTGGTAGTAGTGGCAGTAGTAATGGTAGTAGTATTACTGGAAAGTGTCTGTCTCCCGTGAATCTCCTCTTTCTCCTCTCTGACACTACGCTCTTCTTTCTCCCATTTATTTTTGACCCAACGAGTCGAGGCAGATGGCCGCCCAGCTCTGAGTCCGGTTCTGCTCAAGGTTTCTGCCTGTTAAAAGGAAGTTTTTCCTCTCCACTGCTGCCAAGTGCTCGCTCATGTGGGAGCTGTTGGGTTTCTCTCTCAAACGCTGTGAGGTCTTGACCTTACTTTGTATAGTGCCTTGAGATAATGTATATTGTGATTTGGCGCTATACAAATAAAATTGGATTGGATTGGATTGAAAGAGTGGACAAAAGGCCCTGTGACAGACTGGCGACCTGTCCAGTGTGTACCCTGGCGCCATCGCCCCTGCAATCCTGCACAGATAAGCGGGATGGAAAAAGGGTGAATCGATCGTGGACAGAAATGGTTAAAAATTTCACCTGCAAGTCTGTAGGTAGAGGATTTTGTTGCTGAAGATTTTACACGTACAGCATTGATGCTGCGATTGTATTGCAAATTAATATTATTGGATCTAAAAAACCCTAAGTTTGAATAAAAAAAGGGCAAATCAAAGTGTGGGTGTCTGCATACACCTGTTTATACATATTTTCAATTTGTGCTTGGCTGAGGTGCAAAATTCGATATACCTTGTGCGCCTTTCGTTTTTATGTTGCTAATACAATGCACTTTTCAAAGTTTAATCAGCGAAAAGAGTTCCAGTAAAGCCACAAGGCTATCCCAACAAAGCCAGGTTAATTTGATCTTTACTTGGCAACAGTGATTGGTTTTACTTTACTTCAATGCTTATGTGGACAGGCATTAAATTTTCCCGACTTGGAAGACAGGAAATTTACTTTTTTCTCTCTCTCCTCTCTGTGCCTCAATTTCCATACAGGGTAATGTAGAGGGTGGCGCTCTCATAAGACTTCACTCTTTGTATCTATGTATTTTGGTTTGATATACACCTGTCTGTTGATTGTATTCAAGCTCCAGATATTTTTTTCATCCGACAAAATGAAATACTTCCAGAAACTTGACATTTTAAGAATCTCACTCCATGCTGTCAGAAATAGATATTCTCAGGAGCCCTCCATATTAACAGGGTTACATCTGGCTGAGCAGATCATGTTCAAAAAAAGATTCTTAATCTGTGCTGTGGTGTAAAGAGTCTCAGATAGGGAATGCAGATCTGGGATCAGGTAAGCCCTTTAAGTAATTAGTGCAGCACTCATTCAAAATGTGCCTAACGATAGGGCCTGACTGATTTTCCTGCATGCAGAATTACCCATTACAGAACCACCCTGGTTGGGGAGATGGGCATGGTTTATAAACTATGCTCTTGGATTCATAGATCATCCCCTCAGATCCATTCACTCAAACAACTTGGTTTGCATGTGAAAAGCACCGTAAAGACAACATTATGCAAAGACAGGAGTGAACTGTCCAATGCGCAATGTGCAATGTAGCGTGCAGTTGAGTTCCATCTTTCTTAAAACCCTGGAGTATAAGAGTAGTGGCCTCATAATGTAGTTAATCCTTTATCTTGACGTTTAGCACCATGTTGAGAAGCTAAGTTTGAAGCTTTCCTCAAAACTTCTCATCCAAAAAACTTCACTGTCGCCACTGCACTCCCTTGAATCCACACTAATAATAGTTTGTGGTCTTACAAATGTATTGTACAAGCCAACTGCACAACTGTAAATACATCCACCTGTACTACACAACACTATGTGGTATAAACAAAAACACATGTGCATTTCTCTAAGAGTATATTGGACTGGAGCATGCTGGGATGTTAGCATGGGGCTTGCAGGAAAGGGAACGACTGCATTGGCGAGTCTGACTTAGCAGGAAAGAAGGTGTTTTCTCTGTTTTACAATGAAGTGGGAGGTCATAGAAGGAGAGGCAACAGCTGATGATTCAGCAACACTACACGCTTGTTCAGGTCTTTCCTTTGAAACAACAGCTGTTCAGACTTAACTGCTTGAAAGGGAGCTCATAACATATTCAAAGATTCAGATGAGCATGCATTTTCTGCTCCATAGTGCTGATGCTGCAGATTCCATGAATCATACAAGTGAGAAATCTTTGTGTTGGAAAAACTATCATGAGGTGTCTTAATTTTCGGCCGCCAACCGCACCTCCAGAGCAGCTTCGATGCTCCTTGTCACAGATTGTGGGGGGTTGGTGGTGCATTGTCAAACATGCTGCTCCAAAATCTCCCAAAGGTGGTCAATGTGTTGAGATCTGGTGACTGTGAAGGCCAAACCATGATGATGATTCATCATGTTCGTACTCAAAAAAACCCAGTTGTTGTATGGAGGCATCAGCAGCCGTTATGTCTCTCCTCTGATTTATTTTCTGTATGTTAAGAATATTAAATGTAGTTTTTACAGTGTTTAAACAACATCCAATGCTAATTTGTATTTGAGCCTTTCTGTGCCATATGGTACTGCAGCAACATTTTCACAGACAATCAAATTAGACTCTTGCTGCTGCACAGTCAGCAGAGATATACAGGGTTTCGTTAAGTTGTATTTGTAATGTACTTGTTTATCTGTTTACCATAGTGAAGAAAGTCTGCTATGGTTTTTGATACATAATACAATACATAAACAAGCCAGCAATCCACTAATTTGTGCCATGTATGCGCTGTTCTTAACTTACTGCAAATACAAGTGCAGGTAACTTTTGCTGAACAATAGCCACAATTATGAGATACTGCAAATTCAGCTGCACAAACGGAGAACAGCAATAAAGTGGGTGAACTGCTCAGCAATTTAAGCCCATGTGCTATGCATCTTAACCATACAGCCATCGGGTCGCTCCATTTATTTCAAATTTTTATGCATTAATGGAGATATGGCTCAAAATTGGAAATTTTGCCCTATCTCACAGTGGTGAAGGAGCCTTCATGAATTTCCTGGGCCCAGATACTGATCCAAATGATTCAGATCCAGCTTTTCTAAGTTAGACCAAGAGCCACCTCACTTCTTTCCTCATAACCCTGCTAACAAACAAACCAAAAACCTTCTGGGGGGGACGTAATGACTGCTAATGAACCCAGTTCCGGGCTCCTGGTATTGTGCCTGCTGATGAACGGGAATGGCAGACAGGGACACTGGGAATGGAACTAATGGTAATGTTACGAGTCACACCTGTGCCTCTCGCGATCTGAGAAGTCAAAATATCTGCATCAGAAAAGCTCAAATGCTAACAAGTGGAAGATATCACAAAAACCTGTGTCTCGTCAGACAAGCATTACATGCTCTTAGAGACAATTTTAAATGAAATGAATTTATTTCTTCAGATAAAACAGAATATGGTCAGTCTCGTCAGGTTAATTTTCTGTTTCTCACCCTTGTGCTAAACTCTGAGAGGAGAGGAGAGGAGAGGAGAGAAGAGGAGAGGAGAGGAGAAGAGGTGTAGGCAGTGAGATGCAGGGCGTCAGGCTGCAGTGTGTCTAGACAGTATTCATGATCCATCTGTCTGCCACTGCCACAGCAACAGCCAGCGGCTACAACAAGATGGTAAACTCCATTACCACAGAAACATTTTCTGTGTCCCTCTCCATCTCCCCTCTTCTCTCTCTCCTCCTCACCCCCCCTTTCTTTTTCTCTCTCCGTCCACCTCCATATCTCTGCCCAACCTTCCCCCCCCCCCTCCACCTCTCCTCCTCCCGAGTCTGTCTGCAATCCCCTGCCACTCTTTTTTTGGCAATTTCTCCCTTTACTCCTCTTTCTCTCTCCCTCTCTCCCTCCACGCCCAGCCCTACCTCTCTCTGTGTCTCTCAGGCATCACTAGAAAATGTGCACCGGCTCAGAAAATTAGAATCATTGTACAGCTTTCCCATAACGCCGGCAGCAGATACTTACATTAACATTCACTCTAGACAGCTAAATATTTTAAGTACCCAGCTCAGGATTCCATCCATTGGAAATGAGCACCCCCCACCCCACCCCCCCCCCACACACACATACACATTGTGAGACAGAAAGCGAAAGAAGTGAGAAAAATTTATAAAACAACAAGGTTGTTGAGGTTTGAGAGGTGAGGCGCATTTGAGGTGGAGGAGTGATGAGAGAGGGAGGGATGAGAGGAAGAGAGGGAGGAAGGAACTCACCAGACACACACACACACACACACACACACACACACACAGTGCCAAGGATGAAATTGCTGCTGTAAAAAGTTTTCCCTCTTCTCCTAAAAGTTGTTGAAAGAGAACGCTGCAGCACATCAAAGTGGCCTGGCAGGCAGCCATCGGAGCCCAATGGTGTCCTTCACCCTCTCTCTTTATCTCTCTCTCTTTCTCTATCTCTCTTTATCTCTCTCTCTCTCTCTCTGTTTTCATTGATCGTGATGAGTCGAGGGAACACTCTCATCTCATTCCCTGGACAGTACTGCTCAGCAGGGGGTAGAAGGAGGTGGTTGTGGTGGTGGTGGTGGTGGTGGGGTGCTTATGAAAGCAGCAAAAAGATTCAAACAAAGATTGAAGGGAAATTGAAAGGGAAAAATCCTGTGATTTAACTATAGGTGTTCTCGGATGTGCCTTTATCCCACCCTTTGGCAGCCTCTGGTATATTTATCTCCAGCCACTGCATAACACTCTCACCAGCACCTGTGCTGTCACCATGATCACCAGCGGTGAGCTCTTGACTGTACTTTTTTTGCAAACAAGTTTATCTCTGCAGCAAAGACAAAGGATACATAGGAGGTGTGCATATTGGTTCATAATTTACATGCCACAATATAACATATGATCTAATGCATAGTAAAACCAAGAAGTCATATTGTAGTAGGATGTCAGTGGTTTCTAAAAAAGAAAAAACCTATGGCTGTTGCAAAAACATAATATAGGTGTAGGTATAGTTAGGTTTAGGCACTTAAAATCAAATTATTGAGAGACTGTCTTCATATTTAAAAATGAGGTTAGGAAAGTTTTAAATCATGTTTAAAAGAAATGCATGCTGGGAGGAGATGGGACACAAAACTGTGTATGCATTTGGATTAATTACTGCATGTCTAGTCATCTGACTGTGGTTTTTATAGTTTATGGCTCTGTTTTATAGGTAGTGCTTACTGCTTTTCTTGTTTGATGCCCAATAGAGGCTAATGATCAAAATGTAAACAGTTTAGTGAACATGGTTCTGAATCGACATGCCACAAAAGTTCAAACTGAGAAAATCCATTCAAGAAAAGTCATCATATTTCCTGGGAATTTCCCTTTTTTTCAGTATTATGTCCAAAAAAGACTGCAGCCATCAGGGTGCACCTCAGCATCCACATCATACCTGCACACTGAGCATGGACAAAGAGGCCTCAGAGAGAAACAGAACAGGAAACAAAGTGGAAAGTGAGAGAGAAAGGAGGATGATGAGGGATGAGGAAGGGATCTGTGTGGGCTGATGGTTTCAGGTACAGGAGGCGGGGAAGCACAGACGTGGAGCAGCACTCACAGTTGAAGATGCCTGGTGGAGGGTGCTGGGTGACCACGGGGCAGTTCTCTTCATCGCTGTTGTCCCCACAGTTATTCAGCTGGTTGCAGATCAGCGAGCCCAGACGCAAACAATTCCCATTGGTGCAGTGGAACTTGCACTCTGTTCAGGCAGGGGAGGAGGGAACGGGGAAGGAGGGGGAGCAGGACAAGCGGAGAGAGAAGTCACATTACTATTTCTGACATTGCGAAGGGAAGTATGTTCACAGGCTAAACCTCAGGCTTGAATCCAATATTGTAGCCGAAGTTGGTTTATTCAAAGCCCTAACATCATCATTGCTTTTAAGGACTGATAAAGGAATTGATCTGTTCCTCCTTACGCAGTTTAAACACTGACAAATTGTAGACTGTGCAGTAGAAATTGGAAGGAACCTATTAAAGTCACTGAACAAAATATGGAGCAGAAAAAAATTTTTAAAATCCACATTTTGTTAAAAATACATGTTTACAAGAGATGCATGTACTGTACAACGTGTAAAAGCACCGTCAAAGTGTACAAACAGCAAAACGCTCAAATATGTTGTGTGAAGTTAACTATACCTCAGAATATGCAAGGTCATGTGAAACTATGTTGTTTTCTTTTTACCTGTGAGCTCAAACACAAAGCCGAGTTAATGTACTGAGTTCACGCAGAAACAAGGTCAGACGAAAAATGCTCTCCTGCTCAAAACAGCAAATAAACAGCTTTTTCAAACAGGCCTTTGATGTTCTGCAGCCCCAAACCATAATGTGTCACGGTTATTACCAAAACGCTTCTTTCCCCCTAAATATTAATATGTCTGATTAGCACTATCTGGTGAAATATGTAGGGAAGGAATAATCATGCTGAACTTTAATCACAGTAAGTTGAAATAACTACAAAGCGGTACACTGGAAAGCAAGGCCATGTTAGCATGTCTGAGAGCTGAGCCCACCACTACTCCAGAAAGAGATGGCCTCCGCAGAGATAAGGAAACAGATGAGATTCCAATGATGAAGAGTATTCCCCCAAAAAAACTGAAGCTCAGGAAAAAGCTGCGAAAATAACAGTCAAGGTGATTTGAAGGAAGGAGAGGTGTCTTTGGACATACATCAGGAAGGCTAATATGAAAGAACACTCCACCAATTTAGCAGTGAGATTCCTTCACATTGTCGGACAGTTAGCAGCAGCTAGCGGCGCCTCGAGGTGAGAGTGTCAATCAGAGATGAGGAGCAGGCTACACAGGCCAAGTAGTAATTCAGTTCTTTTCTAACTCCGCAGACCCAACCGACGCTCAAGTGTCACTTGACCCGGCTCCCTCTGAAGATACAAAAGGCCAGCGGCAAAGACTATTGACTGTAAACAAATACATCAGGTGGAGGTCAAATGGACCTGGCTGCAGATACTTGAAGGTCTCAGCACCTTAAAGGATCAGTTCATCACCCCCAAAAAAGGGGGATTGGGGGTAAACAGTTTTTAGATCGCAATTTTCACCACTTAAAGTCACTAGGTAAGTAGTAAGTAAATGCCAGTCAAAGTAGAACTGTAGTTATATATTTGAGTGAATAGGTGATGATGGTGAATCAACACTGCATTTAAGTAACACAATTATAATGCAGCCTGAATAGCAACCTATTAGATTGTACTGTGCATTTACTTTAATATTTGAGTTTTTTGTAAGCCCTCATCCCCACCTGAGCAACTACTGTACAAACACTTAATTTTATGCAAAGTGACAAAGTTTCACTGCGTACTCACAGCCAACACAGTTTTTTACTGCGGTTAATACAACCTTTAGCAAATAATAACTGAGCGGTGGAGGTGGAAATGCTGCATGACATCTCCATGGATATATTATCTCAATAAGAGACAAAAATAGAGAGAGATGGCACAAAGAGAAGGGAATTGAGGCATCCTACTTTAAGAGAAGACAATCTATTATGAAGCCAAAAATTAAATAAATAATAAAATGACAAGAGCTGTGTGACACTAGCTGGACTACCAAGGGGTCCCAGAAACTCATACAGCAGCAATTTACTATTGCACTTCCATAACACTCGGGAACTCACAAGAGAGAGCGGCTAAATTAAAGCAGCAGAGGACAACATATCCTGACTATTAGTCTGTGGTACACTGAATAAAACGCTGTTTATTCGGTGTGTATGTTTGTAATGCTGTCTAATAGTCAGTCACTTGGTGGTTTTATTAGTTTGTCTGAATTTATATTGTCACTTGCTGAAGTAGGGAATCCTCCCAGCATGTACCAGCACAACAGATGAATGCACACAAGTCTGATTTTATGTGTTCTCCTGCATTGTTACTGGCGTTTCTGTGGTTTATGTTGTGGCCTGCAACGTCCCCATGATTTCCACAGTTCAATTACTGTCAATCTCGATGAGACTTTTACTTGATAAAGAAAAATAAAATGAAATATCATTTGTTATTGAGAGTGAACGCCGTTAAACGAAGTGATGCAGGGTTGATGACGTTCCCCACAATGCCAGCGCTCGTATTGGAGTGGCTTAGACACACAGGGCCATTTATGTAAATGTGAAAGATGTGAAAACTCCTGGCTCGCCTATCTCAATCAGGACCCAGAAGCCCAAGCTGCGTTCAATGAAAAGGTAAGTGGTTATCAGGTGGAAGTACAATTTTACAGTCTTTGAATGGGTTATAGCTGAAAAAGAAATTAAAGGTCTATTAAAAATTTAATTGTTTGCCCAGCTATGATTAAATGTATTAATAGTTACTGCGGTTACTGCTCTATTAACAGTTCATGAACCTTGCCTCGCACAGTTTCCAAATCTAATTTTGTATTTTCAGTTTCGTTCTTTCATTTTGCATCTTCCAAAATTAAATGTGGCTCACTTATTGTAAACAAACAAATTTATGCTTACATTCAGAGTTACTCGCCTACAGGCATTATGGGTATTCCTGTGACCCAGCGACACATACTGAAATTTTTCTTCCTTCCTCGTAAGACAATTCAACAGCAATTCAATCCAACAAGACATTTGCAGAACCGATTGTCGAAAACCCGCATTGTTCACATCTATGTTTGCTTGCTAGCAATCATCTTCTTTCTTTCCTTTTGTCGGCATGGTGCTGCATTTCTTGGCCTGGTGCCATCACTGGATGAGGAGCAGAATTGCTTGAAAATATCGCTGAAACTGTGCAACATGAACAAGCGCATGCAGGTGAGTGGGGATGGATGCACTCAACCCAAACACTGCTCCATAGTGCTACTACTCCTGGATACAATTAGTCTTAGTCAAATTAGCAGACAGCTAACCTGGAGAAAGGTAGTATTCATGCATACATGGCATGGAGAGTTTGTGTGTGTGTGTGTGGGGGGGGGGGCAATGTGGCTCATGAGCTGTTCCAAATAAGATGGTTACAGAATTAGAAGGAGGCAATCAGAAACAATAAGCTGGGTTCAACTAAATGTCTTGTTTTGGAGGTTGAATCTTCAAAACCAAGTAACTGAATGAACCAGGATGGAAACTGTGCAGTGGTAAATGGAGAGGGGGGGGGAAATCAATAGTGTGTTATTTTGGATTCATCTTTACAGAATCATTTCACGTTTAGTCTCGCAGATGAGTCCTGCTTCATATGTGGACATTACGTGAGACTGTGAAAATTGGACTGATTTACACAGACTCCCCCTAAAATATTCAGTCAAAGGATGTCTTCGCCACAGTAACAAATCAGTTTGACTCCTGTGTGCCAAACTCATTACCTAAATTGATTACACAGGTCTAATTGACCACTGTAATCAAATCTCCGCCAGATTCTCCGTATTGCTGGTTGGAATTTTTTTCTTTTAGAGTTTTTTTTTCCTTAGTGAGGCAATAAATGGAAGATGGAAGCAAAAAGTAATCCTTCACAGGGAAAGTGGCAGGAAATGTTTTAATGAAATTCATTAGAGGGTCTAGGGTGGGGGAAGCAGTTGTGTTTAATCAGCCCACACAAGCGTGTGTTGGCTCGCACACCTGCACGCACAAACACGGCAAACGCGCCTAGCAGGTCCGTTCCTGGTGCGAGCCCTTTTGATTTGCCCGGCTGGCAGGGAGCAACCTAGTGACGCTGCACATTTTCTCCTTTTCCTCCTATAACAAGAACAGCTTGTTCTGCTCTTGTCTAGACGGTGGTGGAGGAGTGGGGGTGGTGAGTCAGGGAAAGAGATCTGATTCAAAGAACAGAGCGGTAGGACCATTCTTTGGAAAGAGCCCTCTCCCCTTCTTGTGAGTGGCAATTAGTGAAGCCTCAGTGAATTGCCCAGCCTCTCCTCTCCTCGCTTTCATTTTGTCTCATCTATTACTCAGATCGTCTGTCTGGCCACCTTTTTCAGTCTCATCTAATCTTCTGTCTATCCTCCCCTCTCCAGCTCTATTACTGTCCCATGACTCTCCGAACTTGTCTACCCCATCTTGTCGTCCTCCCCTCTGTCCATCCCTGCACTTTGTGACTTTGATTTTACTCTTATCTTCTCGCTGTCCCCAGCGTCTCTGCTGCTCTCTCTGCTATTTGTTCCCTCTCCAGCAATGCTCCCATTCTGCTGTCACAAGAAACCGAGGCAGAGCTTTGAAATGTCGGAAAACACAAGGCGGCCGTAAACCTATCATCCCCTGGTGCATTATGCAGACCCGCCTTTTTTTTCGCAAACAGACATGCAGGTTAATTAGTGAGATCTGAAAATGCCAGACAGAATGGAGAGATAAAGGAGTCCGTCCCACACCCTACCCCACCCCACAAAAAAAATCTGAAGGGCGAAGAAATGAGCAGGGGGCAACAAAAGCACTTAGAAAAACACCATCACAAAAAAAGAAAAGGTCTACTACCGAGCTTAAATGAAATCAAGAAAGACGTCGTTGTTCAACACTATTTCTTCAGTACAATATAAAAACCTTGGCAGACTTTGTTGAATCTGTTGTTGACAGGATACAGAGTTCCTTTCCCAGGCTCATGAATCTGCAGGAAGTTGTAAAAGTCCCTTCCTGATGTATTTTAATGCATGTAAAGTGCTGCTCTCTGACCTCGTAACTGCATGCAACGTATTGTGCGTGCGTATGTGCTTGGTGACGAGCATGTGTTATTCCTGTCGGACAATGTTCCATTCTCCTTTTGTGCACCTTCCTCCTTTTGTTGTTTCTCTGTCAGTGATATTTAAACACTCCAGCCAAGACACGGGAACATGCAGAATGAACAGCGTGCATACAAATGCGAGCACTCAGTAAAAAAAGCCTCGCACAAGCCGTGTCAAGTCAATTGCCATGTTTGATTTTATCTAAGCTAGGCTAATGTGCCTGTTGGATAGTTTCAACCACAATGTTTTAATTTTCAGAAATTTTAAAACTTTGGAAGGGTGAGGACAGGCAGGACAGGAAGACAACCCCACCACGAATGACAGGCACACAGAAAGGGCTGGGAAAGAGACTGACTGGGCCATTAAAACTTTATGGATTCACGGTTACTTTCGCAGTCTCAGTCCCAACGCGGTGACCAGCTGGGATTTGTCTCCGGACCTCCACTGGCCAGTCCGACTATGAAGGATTTGTTGTATGCGGGTAGTGTAGGCTACGCGAGGAGCACACCAGCAGTAGGAAAACAAAAAGGGTATAAGCAGGAAAAATGTACAGAATGGTGAATAAGAGGTCACTATCCATTTCAAACTGGAAAGAGGTTTGAGAGGATTGTGATTTCACATGTTGAACACGTTGGTGTATGAATTTGATTCACGATTGGCATTTCGAAGCTACATAAAAGAGTTGCAAGCCTTGCTTAGAGTATTTCAGAGAATTTCATGCTGAATTTATTTTTTTTAACTCTGAAAGAACTTGACTATGATGATGTTTTTATCATCAGCTGGTGTCATATTTCATTCCGTCTGAACATCAAAGTGCTCGGTGATAACTGATTCACCAGTTATTGGCCAAACAACCACAAGCTTGTGAAACATGGGACTGACACCCTGCAACATACTCACACTCACAACAAAATTAGCCTTTGGTGCAAAGTTGCTGTGCACTGTACAATTAAAGTACAACCATACCAAGGTGATACATAAGAAAATGATATTATACAAAACAGGGGAAACATGGTCGAACAGAGACCAGCAAAGCATGGTGGAAGACTGAAGACTGAAATGGAACAAAACAAAATAACAAAATGAGTAAGAGAACGCTCAGCTAAAAAGTTATGTCATAAGGTTTCTTTTAAAAGTGGTAACAGACTGGCAACAACAAAAAGGTCAGTGTCAGATGACCCTGATGATCAAGACGGAGTAAACTTTAAAAGTATGTCTGACAAGTACTCAGGTTAGTCCTTCAAAAACCATTTAAAAAGATTAAAAATCTAGTCTAAATCTGACAGGCAGCCAATGCAGGGACATCAGGACAGGTGAGACATCCTCTGTCCTTCTTGTCCATGTCAGTCCATGTGTTGCTGTCTTCTGAATGATCTGTAGCTCGTTTATAGCTTTTCTCATCTGGACCAGCAAAGAGAACGTTACAGTGATCGAGCCCGCTAGTGATAAGGGACATGGTTGTACTTCGGCGATACATTTCTAGGGTGATAAAAAAGCATTTCAGTGACATTACTGATGTGAGATTCAGAATTCAAATCTGGATCGAGGAGCGCTCTGAAATTTTTAAATTTTTTTTTGCAAGGGGCTTGGCTTTTTGTGCACAGTATCTCTCTCGGCATCAAAGACGTGATATGATCAGTGCACTGAACCCGTTTATCAATAGGGCTGATGTCATTGGGTGATAACATGTGCAGCCAGTCCTGACGCTGTGTGCAGTAAGACTGAACCAATCTGAGTTATCTGATGCTGCTTTCTGTTGGACAAAAACACAACAAATTGTTGCATTAATTTTCCTGATAGCACATCACTTCTTTCCTTGATAAAAGAAAGTTTATGCCTTGAGTAATAAACTGAGGAGATTTGACCAAACTTTGGTGTCAAACTTTGTCAATCCAATTACTGTACAGCATAATTTGCATGAGCACTTTCCCCTCTTCTCTCACTCTGTCGTCATCATCTTTTACTCGCTCCTCTCTGCTTGTCCCTCATCTCGGGTGATGCACGTCTCTCCAGGCATCTGATCTGTCAGCCTGTCTGCCTCGACAGGTGAGCGGGAAAACAGTCTGCTCCGTGGCGAATGCCAGGCAGGAAGAGGAAGAAGAGGGGTGAGGAGAAGAAGAGCAGAGAGAAATCAGGACAGATGGCATTGGCAACAACGGACAGGAAGAGAGGGTGGAAGGGGAAGACACAGAGTGAAGTGTAGGGACAGGAAGATGGATGGAGCTGAGGAGATGGAGGATGGTGGTGACGATGATGATGATGATGATGATGATGATGAGATTGGGGGCGATGAGAAATCTGAGGATGAAGGTGATAATGAGGTAATGATAAGGAGTGGGGACAGTGAAAAGAAGGAAGAGCAGGATTACTAGGCAATAAGAGTGTGAGAGGAACAGTAAAATGACTACAACCACATTAAAACCAAACTGTTGTGACCTTTCTATTACAACAGTGGTCGAGTATTACGGGAAAACCGGCTTGTACACTGCAGAATTGATGTTTCCCATCAAAAGGCAGTCTTCCCTTTCAAACAAGTGACTGCTGAGAGACAGAGAAAGAGCATTTGTTAGTTTGTTATTCAAGCCCTGTGCTCTACTCTAACAAGGACAAACCAAATCCTGCAGTCAAAAACCAAACTGCTCATGCGGATTCAGAGGATGTGTGCATGAATTGCACTTTGGCAAGTGTTTGTGTGTGCGTGCGGTTGTGCCTGTGATATAACAGTGTTGTAGTTGACACATGCCAGAGACAGACTTGGGGTCGGAATCTTGTTTTTAGCAGCATGCGTGTATCCCGCGAATAAAGGCGGGCATCCTTTTAAACACGTGTGTTCTTTACGAGCATGTGTGCGGATGCGTGTGAGAAAATGACAGTCGCGGAGCTGCCTCTGCTGCAGCAGCCACTCCTCTCAGACGAGCAGCATTATAAAGCATTAAAAAACGAGGCTGTTTATGACGTAACATGCTGTGACACACTTCTAAAACAGCACAGACTGCGCGGGGGCAATAAGTAGGGCCATTAAAGGACACGCGGGTCCCTCCATGTCCTCCAGCGTCTGTGCTCGAGTCGGTCTATTTCAATATCTCACCAGACAGGCTGCAAGACTCCCAGTATTGATTTTCTACGTGGAGAGAACTGATTATTACTGAGTCGTTTTATCATTCAGTGAAGTGCTGACATTAATGTTGCTGCGAAGGCTTCAAGTGAGGGAGTTGAAGAAGTTTTACCTCACCCTCCTCCCAGAAACTGTGTCAAACTCTATCACTGTCTTTATCCTGTGAGACATTTTTCAGTTGTATAGGCTCAATCATAAAGGATCTTTCGCCCCATTTGCCAGCATTAGTATCACTTCACTGGTCTGTCACAGAAATGTGTTAAAAAATATTGTTGGCACAATCAGACATTCAGAAGACTAATTATAATAATGATCCTCTGAATTTTCCTCCGGCACCATCATCATCAGATTTTCACTTTTCCAGTGAACAAGAATCTCTACAATCAATCCACCCACCAACTACTCTCACTCTCAGCAGCCTTGGTTGTTCTTTATGTGCTAATTAGCAAACTGTGCATGCTAACATGCTAATCAAAGATGGTGGACCCAGTAAACCCTGTCATTGCCCGCATGCTGGCAGCACAAGCAGCATATGGGCCGCATTTATTTCAGGTCGTCACTCAGGCTATGGGATTTCAGCCTTTGGATCACAATCACTCATGTGTGTAGTGTAACATGACTTGAGTAGAGGTGTTCGTGCTATAGACACCAGCTTTCTGGTTCCATTGTGGGACTGTCTGAGGGCACCATATAATTTCATGCTTCAGTACACCGGCAGAAATTCATAGTTGATTCAGCAGCATGCAGATGAAGGACACAGGCTTTACTTTGTTTTTAAAGAGGAGTCAGGTCCTGCCCTGTGTCTCACTTTTTCCCCTCTGCCACCTCCTGTGTTTTCCTTGTCTTCCATCATTTCCTGTTTCGTTTTTTTTTTTTTGTCACTCGCTGTCCTGTCCCATGTCCTCTTGTTTCAGATCCTTCACTTCCTGCCCATGTGCAGCGCAAAATGTGACTTCCTCAGAAAGGGCTCACTGTGTCTTTTCATATTACGTTAGCTGTACCAAACCTGTGGATACCTATAATATTGGCGCATGCCACTGTCCTGTAACAGGTGCCCAATCCATGAATGTATATGCATGAGCAAGGAAAGCAAAACTTGAACTGCGCTCCAGCGGCAGAATACAGTCATTGTTGGTCTGTTAATACGCCATGCCGGGTTTTTAGGCACACATTGCAACAAAAGTAACGGCTAAAACGGATACACATGTACATTGACAGTCAACGTCGAGTTTTCCTTACCTAGCTCCAGCTTATTTTCTGTCAGAGTTGATTATCTGTTCCACTGACTGTCTTTTCACTGTGTACTGAACCCTTTGTCAAGTCTAATGAACTCGTCTCAGCCAAGATAACTTACTTCCAAATTCAGCTGACTTCCATATGTCTCGATTCGATAAATTGACTTATGCTAATGCAAAACATATGTGAGATCCCTGACAAATAATGCTACCCAACATTTCCAATGTGTTCTGCAGTACAATTCACGTGAAAATGCTGCTACATACTGCAGATTAGTCAGGCACTGGGCTCTGCACTTTCCATTGGTAACTGTGAATTGTCTATGTCAGACTGTTTAATGTCCCCTTGGTCTCCATCACACTCTGTATTTCAGCCTTTTTTCCCCCTGCTCTCTCTGCCCTCCAGCCTGCATCCTTGATTTGAAGCGGCAGCAAGTTTGCAGGGGCAGTAAGGTAATAAATGTGTTGCAGATGCATCTGTGAGCCGTGAAGAATTGGGGCATCTTTCCAACCTGCTGTCCCTCTGCTCCACTCTTCTTTTTCCTCTATGTCCTCTCTTCACTTCTCTTTTCTACCCTCTCTCCTCTCCCACCTTCTTCCTCTCGCCCTGGTCAGCTCTTCTTCAGTGTTCCAGGCTTATTTGTATGTCTATGATGTCAAGAAGCCCTCTTTGTACATGGAATAATGAGCATTCTCTCTTACAGCTATTATTTGTTTGTTAGCTGTAAGGTCAGATACATCTATTACAGCTGTCATTAAGAAATCTTCTGACAAGTAAGGAATTGTTTTGGACCCTATGCTTGACAGCAGTTCTCTTCCAGAGCTCTGCAACTCTTGGGAACTCCCACACCATATGAAAAAATGTGCCCAAAGCACCTTGAGTGCCTAAGGTGTAGTTTGTTGATGGTAAAGCTTTCATTTGATGCAATGCGAAGGGAGGGAAGTGAAATATGTTCTCTGTGTGACATTAAAATGAATAGCTTGATGGTCGGGGTTCTTGAAAGATTGTTGCATGTTCTGTCATAAAGTGGAGATCGGACAGATGGGGCTGTTCATAGCTGTATGAAATGGATGTGTGGAAAGAAGAGGGCATGTTCCAATGCATACCATACGTGCGCATTGCCGTGCAGAGTTCGAGGCAGAAGAAGAAAGATGTGCAAGGTAGACTGAAATGTTTTTGGATATGTTGAAATGCTTGGAGGCCCACGGCACCATAAATGCCACCAAGGGCGTGCTTCCCTTTACTGCTCCACTGGGGAAATGAAATTGGTGGGCTTGCCAGTTGGAGGTTACTGTTATGAAAAATGGGAGAGTCAAGATATCAGTTTGACTAAATTTTGCAGTTATCTTTGGCAAGCTGCAAGGTGTGTAATATCTGAGCAGAGTTTTTTTCCATTGGTCCGTAGGTGGTGATAAGAAAGTTGATTTTTGCGAGGCCATTCACATAATAATGGAGATGTGAGAGTGAAGATATAACAGCAGAGTTAACATCTTTGTAAATGTGTCCCAACCTCTGTCACAAGTGCCTTGCAGATGCTTTGTCTGCCCTGTTTTTGACTCTTCTTTCCCGTCCTCTCCTCCTCTCTCTCTTTGTCTCGACATCTCTTCTCCTCTCCCTTTCTCAATATCCTCTCCCCATGTCTCCCCTCATCCCCTCCTGTCTCCTCCCCTCTCCTCTCACTGGCTCTACCGGGATAATTAAGCATGTCAGAGTTGTGCTGACTTGGCACAATTGACATTCATGGTGAAGGGTATACAGCGAGAGAGAGAGAGAGAGAGAGAGAGAAACTGTGACAGAAAGAGGGAGGGAAGTAGAGAGAGACCTTCAGGCTGTGTCTCCTTTCTGCAGTCCAGACAATGCATCACTACTGCGCGTTCCTGTGTGTGTGTGTGTGTGTGTACACGTGTGTGTTCTGGGCAGGAAGTGGATGTACTTATGTTTGCCTCAGGGAGATGTAGTCATGCTATATGGCGGCAAAGTTACACTGTGTTTGAACCTTCTCTGACTACTCTATCCTGGGGCCAACTGCTGGTCTGGTAGCACACACCGGACACTTCATGGAAATTTCCCGGCATGTGAAGCAAAGACCGTGTTGCTCTCGTCTGTCTTGTTACTTTGACACTAAGCAGAAATGCTGCACACATGGCACTAAAACCCAGTGCACACAAACAAGCTCTTGCAATCATCAAAAGATTTAAGTTAATACATCACCCTACAGTACAGTAAGAGTCTATTCATCAACATCATGTTCCATGAATATCAATTTTTATTATCCTGCACTACTATCCAATTTTTTATTACTGTATGTTCATTAAATTCCATGAAACAGACCCTGTGGGGTCTTCGATCACCAGCAGTGTCGCAGAGCAGAAATTGGAAAGAACAGACTTCAGACAAAGACACTGAGGGGCAGATGTACCTATACACACATAAGCTGTGTAAACAGCACCTCGCCCAGTACTCAGAAGGCCCATGTCAATGCCATCGAACCAACATTTGCTGCACTGGGATGACTACTGCTATTCTTCTTCAAATTTCCCCTGTCTGACCAAACCCACTACCTGAATTACTTTATCATGTTGATTAACCAGGCACGTGCTCTCCTGCACAGTGTTGTGGTTTAAATCATGTGTCGTCTGTTAGGACAAACCTTGCCATGATTTTAGTCGTGCAATGCCACAAAATTCTGTCTACAACGGGCACTAGCATGTTAGTACATCTGTCCCTGTATGAGAGGACATACATAAGGGAGGGACAGGGGCATGCATGTGCCCAGTAAACATTGGGAAATTAGCTACCGTATTTGGGGCCATTGATTTGGCTCTCTTCAACATGGTCAGTGGTTGGAGCTGCAGTAGCTGTGACACACATCTCAATTCAGGTAATATAATAAAGGCTCCCTCTCAGAGTTATAAGTCAAATCTGAAAAATCAAATGTGATACACATATTTTTAGATTCATTCAGTGCTCCTTTTAGCTCCAGAGCATGCCTGAGAATCTTCCCAGAACACAAGTTTTCTTTAGTTTCAAAATAAACCAGCAATAACATTTTGTAAATATATAGGCACGTAGCAAACAAGAACTGCTAATAGTAGTTCCTGTTTGTCAGCAGACTTTTAGCTTTGCCACGTGGTTAGCTTCCTTGTCATTTCCTGCCCCCATGCAGGACAGTCCCATAGCTTCTCCCTGTTTGTGGTCCCAGTTTACAATCAACTCATTTATACCCTCTTTACACAAAAATTGGCATGTATATGCAGGTAAATCTGCCAAAAAAAATACAATTCATCCCCACTGCCAGTAGATGAGTTTTCTGTTTTTATTTCCGATGTATCACATTCAATGTCACAAAAGCACCAGAAAACAAGGCAAATGGCAGACACACCACACAAAAACAACAGACTTCTAAATGCTGTTCAATTGCTGTTTGCTGGGAGACCAATAAAATGTGTACATTAAGACGACACGGATGTTGTGTCCACATTTCTCAAATTTCTCTTTATATTATCTGTCATTTTGCCGCAGATTAGATCAAATTCCTTGCCTCCTCGCACTCGTTTTGTTTTAAGATTGTAATCTCGCAAATGAATAACCTTTGTCAGCGCGTACTCAAACGCACTGCTTATTTAATACATGTTCATTTATCTTAAATGCATTTTAATATACATCTGCTGTAATTAGATGGAAACGAGCTGAACATGCTTAACGGGCTGAGTTAAACTCACAGTCCTTCTAAGTTTATGGCCTCATGCAGCACTTTATGAAGCCTTGAGCTAATACATAATGAATAATAATACATGGATCTACATCCATTTAGATACAAGATGGATGATATCTTTATCATGATGAAATCACTTGACAGCAGTAATTGCACAGTTTGACCTCGGCCTCTTCCCATTTTATCCATGCACTTTCCTCCACAGCAGACTTATCTGTGCATTACTCAGACGAGAAGGAAAATTTGAAAATGTCTGCTCTATGTGCTTTGCAGCTTAAGGTGCTGAGAGAGCATCAGGTTAATATTCACTGGTTAGCGTCGACAGTGAGAAACCTCATAAATACGTCCTCAGGTTGCCTGCTCACTGTTAGCTTTCACGCTCTGCCCACGGATACACCCACACACATGAATAAGGTACAGACACACACACACACACAAACATGCACACGTGCGCGCAACGCAGACAAGTACGTATGAAAGACACACGAGTGCGCACACAGTTGCACGCACACCCACTTGCTACCTAGCCAAGCTAGCGGAGGATCTCAGCAGGCAGGCAGCGCCGACAGGCTGAGCCAAAATAACATCTTAAACTCAGTAACCTCAGCCGTCATATCAACAACTGAATCAGAGCAGATAGGCAGACTGCCTGTTCAGCTAAACAAATCCAGGTTGGTTAAATGAACATGGCACAGAAAAAGATGCGTCCTCGCTGCTAAAAGAAGAACAGCATTTTTATTTTTTTTTTGCAGAAAATGCTCAGTAATGGTTGTGAAACATCTTCAGTAGCTGTTGTCCATCATCTTCCAGTTTGTTCAGTCGTGTCCCAGACGCATTAAGAACGGTGAGAGACGCGGTGCAGGAGGAAAACAGCATGAACAGACAGTAAAGCACTGGAGGCGTCTGTGCAAAATCCTATGAACACAAATCTCGCGAACTTGAGTAAGAACAGTGACTGAATGTGCATTCAGTGTCTTAGTTAATCTCATTAGCATGCTCAGCTTTTGGTCCCTCAATAAAAAATTAAATTAAAGAGGTCAGATGCAAACGCGATTATATAGATTTGTCACTTTTTGGTCTCTTTGGTGTGTGATGTTACTGTCTGGTGAAGCTGTGCTGCTGCTGATGTATGTTGATAGAAAAGCTGCATCATATTACATATGATTACCTTCAAATATCAGCCTTTCTGCAGAACATTTATTCATGGAATGCTCTCAGAGTATAGCATGACTTATGATTATTTCATGTTTCATATGCAGTGTAAATAAGAATAACCAGGAAATACAGTTTTAGTTTTAGAGGAGAACATGTTTTTTCCTGTAAATATATATTTTTTCATTACTTTCTGCAGTGAGCTGATTTCTGAAACGTCATGGGAAGGACAAACCTGGTCACAGTGATCAGGGGGATTCGAGAAACCCGATTTCCCCAAGTGGTTTTCTCACAACGGCCGGAGATTTCTCTGTCATGTGTACACGTTTCTAATTGTTTTTTTACAGTACACTCATACTCCGGAAAGGCAACGTGACGGCTGAGAGATGTGATTACACGGAGCCCCGTGTCTTTGTGTGTTTCTGAACATGTGACTATTTGTCAAACAGCTGTGCTCTGTCTGTGGGCCTGTCTTTCCCCCTCATGTCCATCTGGTCTGACACAGTAACAAAAAAAGGGGGGGGGATAAAGATGGAAGTATGGAATCATTGCCACATTAAATTGAAATATATTAGCAACTGAATACCAAATTTTGAAATTTAAACACTACTGAATACTTACTGAATTTACTGATTTTATTGTACTGACTCTGTTTGTTATTCTTCTCATTACATCTCTTACATACATGTGCAAGATATTCTATTGGATACCTAACGCTACACATAAGCTTGTGTCTTGCCTGGAATTTTGTCATACTTATGAAAGATGCTCCATAATTCAGAGCCTATGAGACTTTAGGCATGCTTTTCCTGGATGACTGTCTCTTCCTCTACTTGCTTATCACCACATAGGGCCTCTGATGTAATCTTCTTTGCTATGGCAACTGCCAGCAGGGATTGGGCAGCTGGACACTGTCAACTACGCTGGAAATAAACAACAAACCATTGCCTGGCCTAATGCCACACAGACCTAAAGTCGACAGACCTAAAACAAAAGAAATGAAAAAAAGTCCTTCACATGCTACACAATGACAGTGACAGCAGCCTCAGTACAGCCACTGGCTGCACATGGTTGCAACACACACACGAACACATGTGCAGGAAAACAATTGCATACATAAACAAGCATGCAACCACTCTCAGACCCATTCATACGCTCACACTTGTAGTCACAGCTACAAACAGACACACGATCAAACACACAGACATGATCACATATAGCCACCGACACACACTACCACTGAGACGCCACGTGTCGGCGGATGCTTGACTGACTGGAAAATCAGCTGGACAAGAAGTAAATAAAGGCAAACAACATCAGATTGCAGGCAGCCATGCACAACAGCAAACACACACTTAAAACATAAACATAAAACATTACAGAATAAATGTTTTCATACTGAGACACACACACACACACCACAGGGGAAATTATAGTGGGGGGTGACGACACCCTGCATCTCTCTGATTTTGTGCGCTCCTTTCCACAGACACCAACACGCACACATTTCCTCTGAAAATGTGTGATTATAATGGATAAATATGAATGCACATATGCGCACGTTCACGGACACATGCCTGCAATTATCATGTCATAAATCTCGTAATTACATGAGGCACACACAAATACACACATGTAGGGGTCACGCGCATGCAAGCCCACACATTCCCACGCTCATAGAAACACACACATGCAATTATCTTGTCATACATATTGCAATTATATCGCACTAATCTACACTTTGAACACACGCAAACACACAGACAAACACACTCACACACACACACACACACCTAGTAAATGGGGTGTTTTATGAAGTCTTTGATTTTAACACTGCAGTGCTGCTGTTGTTTCTATAAATTATTTAGCATTATTTATGATTGCAAATTTTATCTTCTTTAACCAGCATTGGTTTTGGTGTGCTTTGGTTTCCACCAACTCCTCTTTGGCTGTTAAAAGCTGCACGGTCTTCACCAGATGGTGTCTAACTGTGTCTGTCTGCTGCAATGAACTGAAAATCAATATAACTCAGTGAAGCCCAGATGAGCTGCAGATTCAACTGAGAAGTCTCTGAGGGGTTCATCACCACCAACAACCCCTTTTACATTGTTGTTTAAACTGTCATTCGATACGTCGTATTTATACTGTTCAGAGCCACTTATAGAGCCAGTAATGGACAATGTGACCCACAGTCAGGAATACTTTGTTAATAAAAAAACACACTATCTGTGCCAATCTCTGTATCTCTTAGTTCAACATACACTGGCCACAATGAATAAAAACTGCGATATTCCAGAGCACTACTACATATTTCCCAGCATTGACAACACTGGTTTTTGGTCAATGGCAGACCGGTGATGCCGTTTTGAAGCATTTTATATGTAAGTATACAACATGTTCCAGCAAATATTCCAACATCAATTGGATTGAATGTGCAACATTCACAAAGGAAATTTGGCATTTTTGTTTGCGAAGTACGAAAGAAAAAACAAAAGTAGTTTGCTATGCTGAACTTATTTTTTCCCTGTTGTTGTTTTTTTATACAGGTTATAAACCTCAACTTGTTTCTTCAAAATTCTTTAAAAATATATTTGATACAGGTTCTAAGACTCTCTTAGACTCTATAAGACTCTGACCTCTGTTACACGACATTTACACTCTCTTATTAAATTTGCACGTGTTGAGAGAAGAAATCCTCAAACCCACATTATCCCACGTACACTGGTTTACAGTATCAACAGGAGGTGCCGGAAAGTGTTTTTCTCTCATCCTTTCACAGATTGCGAATAGTTTAGCACATAATGCAGTTTTAATTGGTTGCCTTTAGCATGTGTGCGATGTGCGTGAGGTGGTAGTTGTCTCTTGATTGTCTTATAATAGAACTAGTGCGGTGCCCTTTCAAAATGTACGTGACAGCTGAGGCCGATTGCTTGGCCTGCGTTAATCAACCTTGCAGCTTTCTTGAGAAGGTCGTCCAAACAACGTCATACAAATTGCCCGTTACAGAAACATAGTGAATGTGCAGAGGTACAGAGCTCCCCCAGATATGTGTAGGCTCTGGTTTTAGATATGTGTGTGCACGGTCAAGATTGATGTCTATGTTCATGATACACAACTTATCCTCTGTCTCAGCATTCATCGCCTGTCGGGTCCGGCATGGCTAAGCTACCTAGCAAGGTTTCTTCCAGAGCTACTGAATGTAAGATGCTAAGTGAAACTGAAACAGGTGTGCGGAGAATGTAAGGCGCCTGCAGACATTGGAAAAACAATTTACGATTAAAAGAAGAATAGCAATATACTGCTGAAAATCAAAATGCCTTCTGTGTCTTTTGCTAATTTGATTGTTTCTATCAGCGGTGTTGGGCACTGCATGTGAAAATTTGAATCAGTGATTAATTACATGTTGTGATTATGTTCTTCACATAATCTTTAACATAATGGAAAGAGTAATTACCATGCCATACAGTACTCAACAGCAAAATTAGCCAGATGATGAGACAGGTTGAAAAGAAATGAACAGTTTCGCCAGATTATCACTTATACACCCTTTTAGATATTATTAAAACGTCACTGTAGGAAAAAAAAAACAGGTTGAAATAATGGAATTGATCACTGGCACTCTTGAATGGAGCAGAGCCATCGTTAATGTTATCAGGAACACCTGGGCCAAAGATGCGTTCCAAGCTACATCAATGATATGAAATGAAATTTAACACTATAATTGATGGACTATTGTTTGTCTGTGTCAAAACAATACATCAATACAATACATAACTATACAGCATGAGATACAGTATTAATATGTGCCTTATTTTACTGCCCATTCTGTAAGGCTCGCTTCATGTCTATTATCAACCCAGTACAGGATCAAATCTGTCTAATAATATTCTCTTTTACCCCCTTTGAAACAGTAAAATAATAATAATGGCAATACTGGTAATATTAAATTTTTAAAAAACAATTATTTTCATTTTTAGCTTTTAATCAGCATTTACTGCATGCGTTCAAGGACATTTGCAATGCTGCAGTAAAGCCAGACCATAACCAACAGAGAGAAGAGATGTCTGCGTCGCCAGATCTCGTGAGAGTGTGTTGCTGAGACACAGACAGGTCTTGAACAAAGCAAATATTCTGTTGACATGTCTGTCTGAAAAATGCCATTTCTGTGTCTGAATATTCTGGAGACAATATTTCCTTTGGTCACTGTGGGGCGAGAGATTCTGTCATAATCTGTGCTGATGCTCACCTCTCCCACTGTAGTAAGTAGGATCAGGACCTGCCATGAGTTTCCTAAAGTGGCGAGGCAGTGGCAAAACCCATGTGACACAGGTACAGGAAATGAGTATATATGCAGCATCTCTGTTCTGAGCTGTCTCTGCCTGAGCCTTTCCTACTGTGGCAAGTCAAAATGTCTGCTATGACAAAAAAGGCCAATTTGGGAGTAAAACTGAAAGTGAGCGCATCGGAAATGTAGTTACTAATGATTATACCATGTTTACGACCTGCTAGAGTTCATGCCATCCCACAACTCAGGTTGAATATTTGCAGAATTGATTGTGTGAGGGTTAAGACACTGTGCATTGGCAATATAGCACCATATTCACTTTATTACCTTAAATGATGAACACTGGCTGACATAAGGCACCTATGTTTGCTTGGTTTAAAGGCACTTATGTATTATTAATTGCCAACTCTGATATATTAGAGCATTTAGAAAACTTTCTTGGTCATAATTACGACTTCAGTGTTAAGGTGAATGGCACTTACAAATTGGAGACAAATCAGAATCTCTCATTGTGCAGGGAAAGCGCGTACACACACAATTACATTGCAGTACAGTAGCTCAAAGTTGCCCCATAAACTGTGATGGATGATTACAATAAGCAGTTTGGTTAATATTTTACAAGTCATCTTAGTTTTCTCTCCTGAATTTGTTGGGCTGGGGGTTTGTTTACAACCTGTCTGATTGTCTGACTGCTTGTGCTTTTGTCCTATAAGTTTTCTTTTTTGTTGTTGTTGTTGTTTTTTTTTACAATGCCACTGCAGTCCCAAATCTCATTAATTAACTGGAGTGAGTACAGTATTACAATAAACAATACAAAGAATGGTTAGAAACTATGAAAATAAGTTGTAAAAAAAAAGAGGTCTTTTTAGAAATGTCATTTTTGCAAAGTGGTTGGAACTCAGTCAATCAAACACCTTTAAAAGTCGATCTTGAAAATCAATATCGCAGACTCGATTAGGATGATGCACGTATAATTTCACAGATGCATAGATCGTAGAGAGGCAGACGGACAGACATCCAGCGTGTCCGAGGCCCCAGCCCCAGGCAGCAGGTGGACCGAAGGGCAGGAGGTCCTCTTCTAATAACCCTGAGCTGTCAGTCACTTTATAGATGGCTGATGGCTCCACATTAGTACAGCTCAATATGTCATGACTGCAGTGGGAGACCATACTGCGAGAAGGCGGAGCAGAGGCGGGAGGATAAGGGGATGACAGACAGAGATAGATAAATGGAGATGGACAGAAAAAAGGGACCACCAAGAGGGAGGAAGAGTGAGAAAATGTGTCAGATACGGAAAGGGAGAAGACAGGAGGATGAGAAAGAGGGAAGCAGACGGGGATTGAGAGTGACTCTGCAGTATTGTCTCTCTGTATCGACTGCCTCATGGGGGGTGGAGACAAAGAAATCACACCGAAAAAAAATCTGTTGGGGGGAGACTAACTTTCTCACATTTAGATGGCACCACTGCGGTATCTCCTGTTGTCTTTGTTGTTGTTGTTTTTTCCTATTGAGAGGACACTGTTTCTCTTCTTCCTCTGTTATAAAGACAACACACAGCTGGACATGATAATGTCTTCATTGGGCTTTCACTGGTGCCAATGTATGACTGCAACTGAGGACCGCCCTCTTCTTGCCTTGTAAAACATTCTGATCCTCTGACAAAATGCAATTCACAGTAATCACCGTGAGAGTCTGCAAAAGGTCTCATCTCATTTGTGAACATGTGCAAGGTTGTCCCCCAGGATGACAGGCAGCACAGGTGGTAAACATGGGCATGCTGTGAATGGCTGAACGCACACATGTGACTGGGAAACACAGCCACACGAGTGCAGAGAGAGGCCGAATGTCACGTAGGATTTTGGGTCCGGTCAAAGGTCGCGTGTCTGTGTAGCTGGATCCCTAACACTTGTATCCTGTTTCTGGTAGCTGTTCACTAACTGTTTCCACTGTATTGTTCTTTCCCCAAGACTGCAATATGTTTTTCTTATTAATTACTGCATAGCAAACATACAGTAAGTCGTGACTGATTAATCAATCACCCGCTGAGCTAAATCATACAGACATATCTCATTTCATCGTCAGTGTAGTTAGAAAATGATGGTTGAAACAATTGTCTTACTCATTAAAACGCTTTGCTGTGTGATGTAGCATCACTGCTGGTTTTCCCTGAGGCTTTAAACTCCTAATATTACATTTCATAATACTATATTAATTTCTTTTCCTCTCTATTTCAAGCAAGGACACCTTTATTACGGAAAGCTGTGGGGAACGCCCATTGAAGGCGCTGTAATGTCTCTAAGTAAATGGTGAGAATATTGCACATGTATATTAAAGAGGAAGAGGAGGGGCAGAAGATTAAGAGGTCTGATATTAAAGGAGTGTCAGAAGAAGGGAGATGAGGCAGTGCTGATCTATATTCGAATATAGAAAGAGAGAAAGAAAGAAAGAAAGAAAGAAAGGAAATTGCAAAAGTAAGTTAGTGAGGAGAAATAAAAATGTTACACAAAGCACTAAGATAGAGGAGAAGGAAGGTATAACGAGGAGAAAAATACACGTCGAAGGGAAAGAAGAAACAAAAGGAAAAAAAAAAAAGGAAAAGCTTAGGAAGGAATAAAGCATGTGCTCCAAGAAAATGTGAGGAGGGCATTGGGGGAATGAATATATCAAAAAGAATGAGAGGAAAGAAGCAATCATGGTCAGCTGCAAGGATGGAGCCAACAAGGCAAAACAATAGTGAGGGGAAGAAAACAGGTGAAGGGAAAGAGTGTGATGGGAGTTCTGAGTTATTTTCCAGTGTATGGTAACGTGGCCTTGGTGTGTGCCTACCTGAGCAGCTAAACACTCTCTTCCCTCTGCACTTCTGAGAACACAATACATACAGTAACGAGCCCACTGTGGAAATCAGAGTGGATTCAATTTCACCGAACAGAGATGCAGGCGGACACGTGGACCTGGAAGGCCAGTGTGTGTTTGTGTGTGTGTGTGTGTGTGTGTGTGTGTGTGTACTGTGTGTTTTCCCTGACATGAACCCCGATGTTAAAGAAAACCTTACATTAACCTTGCAGCTATAAACTACTAGTGTTTGCCTATATCTCAAAGTTGGCATGTGTGTTTCATACCGCTCAATGACTTCAATCCCCTCTTGACCCGCTCCAGTCCTCAGCAGGGACTGACCAGAACTAACCCACCCCCTACCCACCACACACACACACACACACACACACACACACACACATTCAAACAGCTGATGAATTATGTAATACATGCGCTTTGAGAACAGAGAGCAGGCCCAGCTCTGGGGCGATTTCTCCACAGCTGCAGTAGTTGAGACATCAGCGGTATGTATACACATGCAGTCTGAGACCACTTTCCCATTCATTTGAATAGTGTGTGTGGAAACTGAAACCAATGCATTAATCAAAATCTTAACCACACAGTACACACACTGCATGCCCCCCCAGGGTCTATGTATGTGTAATTAACTCATAGGGAACAACAGAAAGCTGTCAGCTACGTTATAAGTCAATCTGTCAGTGACTCAGTCAGTCCTTCAGTGTATTTTTCTTTAAAGTCACAGAGTGAGACGTCTCAGAGAGAGTCAGCCGCGCCGCGCTCTCGGTTGTTCGATCAAGCACGCTTCGGCTGCAAGTCGAATTGCTCTGACAAGCCAGCGGCGGGCGGCGGAGGCGCTGCTCCCGTGCACGCTCCGGTCAACGCTGCAAATGGAAACATCGCAGCACGACTCCAAACTCCCGGCAAACAAAGAGAAAATGGCAGGGTGGGAGGTTTTCCGCAGCCACTTGAAAATATGGAAATATGCTAGCGGGTCGGGGGGGAAGCGTGAGAAAACGCTGCCAGAAAATGTCATCGGGCACCTTCACAGGTGGATTACCTGCACAAGTCGGTCAAGAGGAGCAGTTTTATTTACATGAGTGAAAACACACTTCATCCTGGAAGGAATAACACCCTGTCCTGCTGGACTTCATTGATTTTTGTCTGGGGACGTCTGGAGTCTGTCCCCTGAGGAGGTGGCACTGCCTTGTCAGCCTGTCCACCCATAAGCTTCATTTCATCAATTCAAGCAACTTGACTTCATCGGCCTTGCCTTTGAATCTGCCTGTGGGTCCTCGCTGGCGCGTGCAATTCAGTGACATCACAAAGTTCTTGCCGGGTTGCGGTCTAATCAGCTGTAGCTTGTGCGGGTATACAGAGACCCGTCAGTCAACGTGGGAGTGACGTTAGGTTCCGTCAAGCTTTTTCCATTTAACACATTTTGACTTCTCATTGTGGGAAAAGCATCGGGGGTTACTAGTAACAACGACGATGGCGCCATTCTTTTCGAGTGGTTTTCAAGCATTTGCACTTGTGCTTTTTCCTACTGCGAAATGTCAAATGATTCCCTTTTAACTTTAAAAAAGGGTCTCATGACAAAAATAAAAGAGAAAAAAGACTCAAAACACTCAAAATAAAGGAAGAACAAAGTAGACTGTGCGTGTGGCTGTTTATTCACTGCATTCCACTGTCTGTGATAATTATGTTAATGCTATTGATGGTAGATTTAATTTAAATAAGAATAAGAGTGTCAGTCTCACAGCTATATCTTTCTTCGTCTCTAGACAAACATCAATTTACAGCAGGTGGTACTCATTTTCAGTTTCGCTTCTGAAGATTTTGTCTCCAGAATTCTTTACTTTAATTAAATTTACAAAGTGGATAAAAACAACACGATTTGACCGATACTGCGGGTATTTGGTTTTGTGCAGTGCTTCAGCTAAAAGGAGGGATATTACTCCCCAGAGGAAGAGCTCGGCTTCCTCTGCAAGCCCGCATACGACTTCAATTACAACAATGATAATTTGAGTAAGTGATTATGTTTTAATGAGAAACTGTTAAGCTCAAGTCTACAGAGGCTAATACTGTCAGTGACCATCATTTCCGCCAAGGCTGGCCTCTGCATCCGCAGCCCTCTGAACCCGTCTCCTCAAAGAGTACGACCTGTCTGATTCCCATTCCCATTTCTGCGTGCTATACAGTTCACAAACATAAATTTTTGCACGCAGAAGATTGTGCAGATGAATCGGCAAATTGTGCGAGGTGGTTCAATTATCGACAACGTCAGTGACAACACGTCTGGAGACTTGTGACTGCATTGCATCCTAGGGCCCTGAGTTTGAATGATCTTTTCATACTCCAATGTGCAAAGCATTCTTCTTCAACATTCATTACAATATGGGACTGGGATATTCAGAATGTTTTAAGACCAATATGGCAGGTGGTTTACACTCTAATCATTTTTCCAGGCCTATATTTGTCATCAACAATCTCAACCTCAAGCATTTGGACAATCAAACTTTTTTTTTTCAGGCTCCGGGCTTCATCACGTTCAATTTCAAGTACAGTACAGAACACTACACAGTCTCGATTTGGTTTAGGTTTGAACAGATACAAATTCAAACAAAATCCTCATATTTCCTTATTTGTTGGAAACGTATGCATCAATGTGTAATCAGCGTGGTTGTGGAAAATATTTTCTGCTCCTCGGCCTACCGGGTCATTTGCCATTTTCTAGTTTTCCATTCATCTCACAAAGAATGTGGACACTCACACTGTGTGTACAGTGCCCTATATAGTAAATAGGGAGTCATTTCAGACACACTGGCCAACTTGTGACATTAATATTTATTAGCTACAGCTGAGTAAATTTACTGAGGCTGGAATCAGCACTCACTGACTAAAACCTTTAACTCTCTCAAACTTTGTCGAGACATTCTCAAATATATAAGGTCCAATCAAACTAACACTGCTTCCTACGGGCTAACGGGGCTTTGGGCTTTGGAGTGCACTGCCTCTCTATTGAAATCATCTTTCAGAAAAGGTGCGAATGAAGGGACTTTCACAAAGCGTGGCCATAAGAACTGGATGGGATCGGCCCACGCGCTCACTCACCATAAAAATGTAGGTGCTTCATCAGTTTCCTTATCACAGACGTACCTGAGATTGATGATGACATGTATTATGAAGTCCTTCATGGGCTGAGCACGCAGACCTGAATTCAGCTGGAAAACTGTTTGATATCAGGACACTTTTTTTCTCTATGATGTACAAAAAGACACACACACATTTTGGTTTTTTTTTTACCTTTGAAGGCATTTGTGGCCGGTAAGTCAGTTTCCTGCATACTGCTCCGTCCCGCGCTCTGTCAGCTGCTGCCGATGCTGCGATGGATGCCGATACACCAACCTTAACCGGTCCGAGCCGCGGCCGCAGGGGGGAGGGAGGGTGGCCGAGAGCAAGGGGTGGCGCCTGTCATTCTCGCTGCCATCTTTCTTCATCAACAGTTCAAGCTCGTTGTTTCTCCGCTCCTCTGTGACGGCTCGTATGGTCACTGTTGTCCTCTCAGTTACGCAGCTATCTGCTTAACTAGACTGCAGGAAGAGGACCGTGAAGGGTGGAGATGCTGAATGGGGTCAGGGGACAGATAGAGGAGGACAGATGCAGGTTTTAGGAGGCTGCACTGTGGGGGTGTTTATTCTGAACTCTGTCTACAGCCATGTCCAGTGCTCTGAAATCTTGGCAGGTCTCTCAACTTTGTAACCTGCCGGGGCTGCAAGTGAGCTTTTCTGCCTTTCTTCTGCCTTGAAACTAATTAATCACTATTTATATTTTGGTTTTTTTTTCTCCCCCAGAGTCAGGTTTGTCTCTTGAGCTCAGCTCTGAACAACATGCTGTCTCCTTGGATTCTCCTTGCTCTTTTTAAAAAAAAATTATTATTATTTCTGGTTTGTTCCCGTACTTTCCTTCCTCCTGTCCTCTCTTTTTCTTCCCCTTATGTCTTTTGTCCCGCTGCTGCAGTCTCCAGCTCAGCACGAGGCGCCGAGACGGTCTCACATCGGCACAGCAGCTAGAGAAAAGAGAGAAAAACAGAGATGCTCGGTGAATAAAGTCGGGAGACACCAAAGACTACAAACAAACGCGCCCCAGCTAAACACGGGCCGGGCTAAACTGCCGGCCCGCAGTGATCAGCAGAGAGAAGCGCAGAAAAACAACACACGTCCACATCCACCCACGCAAAAAACACCCACACTCCAAACCTCACAGCCACATTGTGTGCCTCATTTTGGATAGTGGGGGGGCTGGCTGGCTGGCTAGCTCGCTGGCTGGCATGGCCCCCTCTCAGCCACTAGGTTCTTACATGAAAGGGGAAAGTTGTTGTTTTGTTTTTTTTTCCTGAAAGCTGAGCACCGCCTGTGACCCTGTTTCACGGAGCAGGGGAGAGATAGAGCCACATGTCAGCGTGCCACTTTGAAGTCTGCCTGATAAACAGGGCTAGAGGAGGCTACGGCTGAGGAAACAACAAAACTTTATTTACATTTCAAAAGTGCCAAGTGCCGCTTTTTTGTGTCTGGGAAGGGAATAAAATCCACCACCGCCCCCTCCCAAAAAAAAAAGAGGAGGGGGAAGAGGAGAGTGAGAGGATCGGAGGAAGACCAGTTTTGGTAAAACAGTAACAGCAACTACTCCTTTTGTCATTGCTGAGTTAAAAAGAGGGCATAGGAGGGATCGCATCAAGGGATGGGGTGCGGCGGGAGGAGATGGAGAAATAACAAAGGGGGAAAGCACGGGTTAAAAAAAAAACAACAGACGAAAGGAGGGAGTCAGCAAAACAAAAACAAAGACTGGAAATATGAAAGAAAAGACTAGGAGAGGAGGCGGGCAAGTGAAAGAAATCGATCGCGCGATAAGTTTAACAAAGTTCGAGAAGAGAGGCGACACGGGCCGAGCGGCGGGTGGGAGGGAGGGAGGAATTTGTGGGTGAACAAAGCAGACAGACAGTAAACAAACACACGCCCTGTCTGAGCTTTGGAAAGGCTCGACGGATCTCAGTTAGCTCGTCTTATCTTGGCTCTGTGTGCCTGTCCTTATCGAGCCTTATCGTGGTAAGGATACACACAACAGCCTGTGCCCCGACAAATGGAAAAGTAAAGAGAGCGAGAGCCCGGCTGCCGTGATGTCAGGAGATATTTCATGTGCCCTTCTTATGATTCATCATTTCGCCTGCTCGTGACTAAGCAAGATTAATGCCCAGAGTCTTTCCAAGTCCATGCAGAAGGAAATGGATTGAAATTATTCTTGGGATGATACGTGAGTCACAGCTTTGAATTCTTTCAAATTAGTTGCTTTGGTTTTTAGGTTTTGTAGAGATTGGCCAATCAAAGTAAAACTCGGATTGCAGGGAAAGGAAAAGAAAGAAGAGAGTGCCGCACCGGACCAAAAATGTGAAGTGTTTTTATCCACTGAAAATGCTGAAGGGGGCTTGCTGAAGTTTGCAGTCCGGTGAAGCCAACAGAACTACATCGTCTGCAAAAGCAGAAAAACAACTCTGAGGTCAGCAACCTACACATTCTCCCCCCCACGGCTGCACCTTGAAATCCCGTCCATGAACAGAGACAGTCCTGACCAATACCAAATGCAAATGTGACCTCCTGCCGGGAATAATGACGCAACTCTCATTCTCTTTATACTGTATAAGGACTGGTTGGATAGTAGCAATGGCCCCGGCACCTCATACTCCTGCAGTGGCCTCTTCCAAAACTCTCAAAGGGACATGGTCACAAACCTTCTCTCACTCCACAAAATTACATGTGGCCTGGATGAGCAAACTCCCGTGACCCTTCATGCCGTGGAGAAGGGTTTGTTTGAGGTTCCGCAAACAGGAACAAGGATTCTGCTTTGCTCCTCCTGGACCCGAGGATCGACAGTCATGATATCAGCAACAAAAGTCTCTTTTGTTAAGCTGTTGCCGGTTCTAAATTAGCCAGTGGCATAGCGCTACAAGACATTTGCGCCATTGTCTGTCTGCTTTACAGTTAACTCCAATAATACAAACAAGAGTGCTTCTCGACCGAGCACTGCTGTTAGGGAGCTGCACGTGACCTCTGACCTCCACGGAGCGGGTAAAGTAAGGAAAGTTTGGTATTGTTAGAGCATGTTTCTATGCGTAGCATCCGTCTGTCGCCACAACATATGGGTACAGCTGGCTTGCTCTGACAGCCACCTCAGACTCCCCGGCCGGGTCATGAGGGGACACGGGCTTATCAGTGGGACAGCAGTCAGACAGACAAACAGGGATTGGGGAACAGGCTATTTAACCATGGGGCTAGTTGCATCTGTTTCACTGAAAATTCAAGCATGCTAAGAACGGGATTGCGTAACAGACCAAGAACTAGGGCCACTGAGGTGATTCAGAGTGGCACTGCAACCGACGTGGGGAGGGGGAGTCACTTAACGGACTGTTTGTGTTTGGTCTGACGCTTATCTAAGGGTGTCAGCGAGATGAAATGTGAAACGCCTCGATGCTGGACGACATAACTAACTGCACGTCTCAGAGATTATAAAATGGCTATTTAATGGCTATTTAATTTTTATTTCCTCTGATTCAAACAATGAGGGCAAGTGTGGACACACAGCGTGTCCCCATGTGTTTCTGATTCACATGGTGCGTGTACAAACTGTGGAATAGGCCCTTCAGGCACTGTCATCTGATGTGAGCGCTCAAGAAGAATTTTGACGCTTTGCCTTCCAAGAGAGTACAAGTTAAACCAGATCCGGCGTATACGTTGCGGCAGCTGTGACACCCTTTCAAATAGGACGCTCCTGTCTTGAGCTCAAACCTGCATGAAAACGATCATCCTGGGGATGGGGCCCCACCATTTTCAAAATCCTTCTTCAGTCCCCTTAGCTATTGCAATTTCTCTTCATTATATCTCCCTAAATATTGTCTTCTAAGTGTCCAGTCATCAAAATCCAGATGAGAAAAGAGAGGAGTGTGCGCTTTACCAACTTTTTTTTTTTTTTTTTGCCCTGCACTTCGGAGAATTTTGGTGCAGTGTGCAGCCTGCGGGCATGACTCTGTGCTCAGGAACTACTTTAACTTCACTCGCTGCGTTAGTGCATGGATAACTCGGAAATTCAATGCATCTCTAAATTTCTTTTGTCCTGCAGCCAGGTTAATAGTTTCATAGTCATCAATCATAAATTGATCCACTTCTGAAACAAACATATGGCCTTGGGGAGAGAACTATTCAGTACGTTTGAATTCAGTTCATTCACAGAGAAAACCAGCCACGGGTGGTGCCGTACACAGCTTTTGGACTCTTGAAATGATGCAGTATATCACATCACATGAGTCAATAATGTGTTGTGGGTAGGGAGTCAAAGGAAGTTCAAATGTCTTGGTTCGGATGAAATACTGGGTCTAATAAGCTTTAAACAGACTGGTTGATTATTACAATAATATTATATTTAAAATGACAATAATCTTGTGCTAGTCAGTGAACAGCACACGTGTGTGTGCGTGCTGGTGGCAGATGAAGAGCTCTGTTACACATAGATAGTTGTAGACTATACGAGGCTCCACGTGATTAATGGGCGATCCACTTCAGCCTGCTTCATCAGACCCATGGATTCTGTACTCCAGTTTGACGAGCTTGGCTCGCGGCCAGGCTGCAGTTAAGAAAAGCTTTTTAAGGTCAAGCCCCGCAGCTACTGTCTGGCACCTCCGTGAGGGTGCTGCCTACTGTTTGTCTTACAAGGATAGAAACCAAGGACGGTATTTGAAAGTCCCTGTATGCAGTTTGCAGTTCAGATGTCTGTGCTGGGCTGAGTTTGGTTCTATTATCTGGCATGTTAACAATGCGGTCTCACCATAGGACACCACGGTGGGTCCAGTGCTCATCCTCCAACCTTGTTCAAAAATTCCAGGGAGTTTTGAAGATGGCGAGGAATGTTACCAACCGAAGAAGCTAAGACGGTAACTATATATTCAGCAGTGCTGTGAGTAACTGAGTTAATGCTGCTGATAATGAGCCTGAGGTGGGCTCCTTCTGATTGACGCATATGTCGGCTTGCCCAGGATACAAGCAATTAATGTTTCTCCTCCCCCTGCAGCTGGTGTAAACGCCTTTTTTTCTTGCGGGATTTTGCCTCGTTGTTTGAGTAAATGTCACCGAGCGGCCGCACTGCTTCTTCCTTTACCGGCCCGGCAGGATGGTGACCTCACCGCCTTCCTTTCCCGGATGGTGCGGTTGGACGGGGCTGCAGCCGATCGTGTGCAATGCATAAAATAACGCATCCGCAATACAGCCAACATTAAATATAAAGGCATTGCGGGCACTTTCTGCAGACTGCCAGTCTGGACTGTGCTGTCTAACTTAAGGAGGAGGTGTGACGTACAATACCGAGTAATGTTACATTTTACCTTTGCCGCTGAGTAAAGTAATGAGATTACTTTTGTCGAGCACTGCCTATTGCAACGCCGCTGCATATCATCTTCTATTTTTCTTCTGTGATAAAGCAGAAATCACTGAAAAAATAACCCGTTTTTTTTTCCTTTTGGAGGAATTATCTAATAAATCATTCGCCGTAGGGGAGAAAAAAAAAATTACATCTGAAAGTGTGAAATGATGCACAAAATGACCGGCAAGGCAAAACCAAACAACGGTAGGCTGAAGGCAAAATTTGTCATATCCTCGTCTGATCTGGCTCTGTGTCACGCTGACTGCCAGCCGAGTGTGACAAATCTGACAGGCCTAATCTGGCTATGCATCAACTCAGTGGAGAGGCCGGACACACACAGGCAGACGAGGACGAGGGGCCGCGCTCGCTGACAGACTGGCCAGCACACACCACCGAGAGAACGGCAAAGAGACATGGAAGGCTGGGACATGGGCTGATGTTGGTCTGACAGGCGGCTGCATTAATCCAGAGGTTTTAAAAAGCCAGGCTGAAAGGAAAGAAACCATCGAACAAAGAGTAAATAGCTGCAGTCTCGAATGTGTGTTGTGTGGACAACTGAAGATATGTTTAAATGCCGTGGGCCCTGATGTGACAAACCGCGTTGACAGACAAGCTGACAGCAAGACTATGAAGAGACAAGAGCCATCTGGTCCACACCTCCGGAAAGAGTGAAATGATCAAAGGCCTTTCCTGGAGAGCTCCCCGTGCAACCGGGCAAACTGTCCCGAGCGTCAAATCCAGGCAAAAGATGGAAAAAAAACATGGACCAATCAGAAGAGAATTAGAGCCAGAATATGAGAAATCCAGATTCATCAGACCAGGTGACATTTTTCCAGGCTTCAACTGTCCAGTGCTGGTGAGTCTGTGTCCACTGCAGCCCCAGGGTTTCCGATCCAGGCTGACAGGAGTGGAACCCGACATGATTTTCTGCTGTTGAAGCCCCTCTTCCTCGAGCTCGCCCTGAGACGTGTTTCTGCCCGCCGCAGTTGTGGAGAGAGGTGATCTGAGTTACTGTATCTTTTCTGTCAGCTCCAGCCTGTCTGGTCATTCTCCGCTGACCTCTCTCGTCAACAAGGCGTTTCCATCTGCAGAACGACCACTGATGTGTTTGTTTGTCCCACTTCAGCGAGCGCTTCAGTTTTCAGAAATACTCAGAGCAGCCCGTCGATCACGCCACGGTCAAAGTCACTGAGACATTTCATCGACATCTTTTCCACATCCTGATGTGTGATGTGAACATTAACTGAAGCTCCTGATCTGCATCAGCGGGGTTTTATGCGCTGCTGCCGTGCGATTGGCTGCCCGAATAAGAAAGCGTATATGTACTTTGACTAAAGCACTCAGTGAGCGTATATGTGTCCGGTTGAAGCCGCTGTCTCATTCATAGCAGCTTAATAATTCACTGGGGTTGTGGAAAATTTAATCAACATTAGTCTTAATTCACAGCTTTCAAAAATCCATTCTGGTGCGCTGTTAATGATGCCACACTGACAGAAATGAAGGAGGCAGAGCCGTGTCACAAGGGCACGGACGGTGTCATCTCGAGTTCACTGTCCATAATGGGACAGTGTTTTGGAAAATTCTGGGCGTAAATATTTGTGAATATGCCCCGAACATTATTTGAGTGATGAAGCGCTAATCTCCAGTGCCAGCAAACGAGCCGGTATTTAAAATGAACGGGTGTTCTTGTTAACTGAACAACGGCAGTGTCTTACTGCCAGCGCTGTAGTTAAAGGCAAAACAGAACCAAGATAAAGAGAAAACTAATAAAAGATTTGACCTTTCATTTACTTTTAAGCATGTTTAGGCACAGTAAAAGATGAAGGAAGACAGTAAGTGGTATTACACAAAGCAAACATACTAGCTTAACTGTATTTTAGAGCCATCCTGCACTCAACCACACAAAAACACGCCGTAAAATGCAATGAAAAATAAAGCTTCTTCTACAAACAGCTTAAGCCATAGAATCGAAAGCATGAGAAAATACCTTTCGAGAAAAATAACGAAAAAGGCCAACTATAGAGGAAATGAGGTCCTTTACACTAACACTCTGCAGAGAACGACCTTGTTCTACAGTGACGGATCAGAATACATACAAAGTAAAAACAGGCGCACGCATGCATCACGCCTTGCATGCCTTTTGAGCAGGCATGTAAACATGAAAATATGCGAGGGGTATTTGAATACGGAGACGCACATAAAAAAAAAATAAGATCACACAAAGAAGAACAGCCTGTGCCGAAGCAGCAGGTAGAGGCAGCAGAGACATTACATCCTGCAGTCATGCAGCAAAAATCCATCTTGTTCCCTCTGACTGGGGAAAATATAAAATGAAAAAAAAAAAAGTAAGAAGGAAATCAGACAGCACAGCGCAGCCAAACAGAGCGACCCGCCTCCCCAGAGAGAGCGCTGACTGACTGTCTGAGGAGAAAATGAATTCCTCGGCCCAAACACACACCCACGCCAAGGGAAGATGCTACGCGCACACACGCACATATATTAACAAACGCGCACGTGCCCGTGCTGCGCTCGATCGCACGTAAGGCAATTAAATTGCACATTTGAGTTTCGCGGATGCACAGTCACCCAGGTATAAAGCCTTGAGATGCACCCCCGCTCAGACACAATGAGGAGTGGTGAATCACAACTGAGGGGCGCTGCTCCATAATCTGCTTTCATCATCACTTTAAACTCTGGATAAAGAGGCTTTTTTGAGCTGTATATGTAGAGTCACTTTATAATTTTCTCTTTTTTTATTTTACCACCAGTCTGTTCATCGCTCTTAACATTTGAAAGGGGGCATGTTCAAGCCAGAACAGCATTTAAAGTATCTCTTTGTCCTTTTGGGGGGGGTACCTGTGGAGTCGCCATGCTCCTGGAGGTCCCTTGACCTCACCGAGGAAGCCACTGCTTCACGTCGCAAACTGCGGCGCGCCACAGTGACATTTCAGACAGACTCTTAACGGAGACCGGGGTAAATAGGTCAAGCCTATTCAGTTCGCTCTGTTCTGCTCCGAAAAGAACATTAGAGGTGACACCGTACGCGAAACAACTTGTTATGAGTCCTGAATCTCTACGCTCAGTCTCTCAGCAGCCATAAAACCGCAGTGAAGCAAGGAGCTGACTAAGGAAAATGAGCGTGATAATAATGCAGTTAAAGTACTTCAGCTCCTTTCGGAGCTTCCCAGTCACTGCACACTGATCTCACTCTGCATTAATCCGCCAAAGGTCACCGTGGCTATACATTAGGAACAACTTTATTTTTCATGGGCTTTAATGAGGAGGGTTATTCTCTGTTGCTTTGAGGCCCGGGCTCATTAAGTCTATTACCGCTTTTGACCATATGTCGACATCAGCACCGCAGCACATAGGATACGACACAGTTTAACATTTTTAGACACTAAAGAGAGAATTTCTGGCACTCGGTGACACCATTGTGAAGGTCTGTGTCATGTCTGAAGCCTCTGCGTCTGTAACCGAGTCTGTGAAAAGTAAATGCGGCGGTTGGAATCCCGCCCTTCCCTTACTGGTGAGGAATTTGCGGTTGACGAACCTGTGACGTCAAGGTCCTTTTGGTAGCGAGAGTGTCAATGAAAACGATCCTTGGTTTTATCCCGGAAAGCCTGTAGCTCATCCTGAACAGAACCTTAACTATCTGTTATAGCACGTACCTCGGTAAACCCGTTTTTTTTTCTCCCTCCTTCCAAAGTAACTCTCCACTGCACTCAAACAATTAAAGCCGGCTGGTGATAATCAAGGCAACATTATCACCCACCTAAAATAATCAGACATAAATAAGACACCTTGTCTTGACCTGTTATTGCAGTGTCTCACTTAGGAAAAACAAAAGGCATTCTGAAAACGCCAAAGACGCAACAATCATCAGGACAAAATCGAAAACCCGAGGAGAGAAAGCGGTCGCCTCAAACAACACAATCAGTCAAATCAGACAAGGTCGTTGTGCCTAATTTCTCAAGCGAAATGCAAATGATGAAAAGATTCATCTGAAAATTAGCGCCTAATCAAGCCCTCAAAGGAATTAGTCATTCACCCTTCATTTATTTGGAAGGAGTTGACAATCATTGGAGATTCTTTTAATGTTAAATGCAGGAGAACAATGGAGTCTAATGACTGACGAGGGGGATTGTTGGCGAACATTGGCCACAGGTTATCGTCATCACGCAGGAACAATTACACAACTTGTCGAGCTCGTTGGGCGACGGGCACACGATCGCAGAAGTCACGTTGGCTGATGTGCAGACTTATCACCTCCTGATTCTCAACCTGTGTATTCACCAGGCTACTTCTACTTTCATCACTTTGTTTCTTTGATTTAGGTGTCCCTTTTCTTTTTTTTTTTTAGTTCCATCTTTTAGTTCCAGTCAAACTAAAATTCAAACTCTCCACATTTTACTGCAAGGATTGCAGACTATAATGGAGCCCTACACAGCCTATCGGGACAAGATGTTTTTCCCCCTTCCGCCCGTATTGCATCGGTTATGTGTCCTCAGTAAAGAATGACTTCAAACAAAGAAAATCCGCAGCAGTGCTTGTTTTGAAGCTGTTGCTGCCAAAGGACATGAACTATTATAACTGCTTGTGTGTTATTAGCTCGAGCGCACTGTCTTTGTCTCTACTTGTGACTGAGATGAAGGTCTGATCACATGTTGTGGCCGGTTGATGCAGAAAACAGGTCGTTCTAAAGGCTCCACATACACCCCTTTTATCTTGTCGTTCCGATTCCTTATCAAATTTGTACCGAGAAATTAGAGCTATACATTAAACTGCTGCATGGCCTCAGTCATACTGTATCACACTGTTATCACACCCTGTGTGAGGATTCATTCTGTTTCCTATTACTTTCTCGGGACCTTGGTAATGAATGATACAGTAGTTTTCCCGCTAACAAATACCTCACTGGGACTCACATATACAGTACAGGCTGTTCCCAGCAGTCTGAATCATACAGCTCTCACATACATAAACAGGACTTCTCTACCTCAAGCAAACACATTCTTTATGTGCGTATCTCCCAGCCTGTATGTGACCATAACAAAGGTTCAGCGATGTGATATTAGCGATAATGTTTGCCCACACTGAGAAAAATTCCCCACAGTGAGCCCATAGCTGCGGGGGACGGCACCACAATGCGCAGCTATAGATTTTTATACGCTCTTGCGGTGCTCTTCTCTGCATTGTCAGCTAACTAACAACAGAGAGCGGGGAATGTGAGATGGGGGGGGTGAACACGGGGGCACACACGAGGACCAGAGAGAGCGTACGAGACAGAACGGCGACGTGGAGTGTGTCGTAACAAGCAGACTTTTGCCTCGACTGAAGTGGACCCTCGACCTGTTGCGCCGGCAGTTCTGAGGTGGAGAAATGCCGGGATAACTCTGTCGGTGTTGAGACGTATGCAGACTACACCCTCTGCAGGTGCAAAGGTGAACGACTAATTGTGGGGACCGAATGGGCCTGGCTGAACCGGCTGCATCGCCATCACCTCTTCAACCTTTCCCCTTCTCATGGCGTAACCTCTTCAGCGGCGTTGGAGAGGAGTCGGACATCTTTGACCGCCAGACAACAATAACATTATACTGTATCTAGCTACAGTAGGTGCAAAGTATGAAAAAAGGCATAAGGAAATTCTTTGGTTTCTTCATTACTGAACATTTTGGACTTGATTAAAGTAAAAAAAAAAATTCTCACCATGACATAAATGATTATTTCACTTCAAATTCAACTTTGAAAAATCAAGCAAAGACAACATTTTGTTGCAGATCACAGCCCCATTGATTTTTCCAATCAAAACAAATATCAGTATCTGACAGTTTGCAGAATCCGATATACTGGCGTTCCTGAACTGGAATTTCTTGTCATTTACTAGACAATGTAAATGCCAATATCAGACAAAATATCGGCCTGGGCAATTTTATCATCTCTAATATGTAAATATCATTCATAGAGGAACCTCTATCTGCATATCCATATGTTCACATGCAACTCCTGCTACTATTACCAGCTCCCAAGCTTTGACATATTACAGTATATACAGACACATTAAAGCTGGAATAGATGCATGAAAAAAAGTGTGTGATTATCAGCTGTCAACCTAACTGAACACTTATGGGGGGGGCATCTTGCTAAGACAGTATGGGTGAGTTTCCATCCATCTGTTTTTATGCACATTAGCAATTTGCACATGAATTGCACAGAGGAGACTTCTGTTACTGTTTAACGGCACGTGACTGGAGAATAAGCATCGCCACCTGTTTATCTAGGTGAACCAACTCCCGGGGTCCTCTGGACAGAAATGCACATGCCGCGTCTTCTGCAACTGATTTTACGAACCAACCTGAATGCAGCAGTTTGATTATCATCCGCTGTCTGTGCAGACATGGCTTCGATTGCCCTGTCAGTCTCCGCCTTTTTGTCACCCTAACACTTAACGGAACGCTGTCCTTGCATCCGCACTTTGATTCGCGGCTGCCTGGACACTTGTGCATTTTAACGGTGGTTTGGCATCGCCACCTTATCACCATTATGGAATACAAGAGCGACAAATGATACTCGACTCCCCCTCCATGTCACCGGTGGCAGAACTTCCCCTTCTCTCCAGCATTTACTCTGTTATCGCGCTCATCGAGCACCCCTGATATGGTGTTTACACGCTGCAGAATCCCAGCTGCCGCCATCCACGTCTCTGAAACAGGATATGATGTTAACATGCGCAAACACATTGACGGCATGCTCCGAAAATCCAAACATATCACACCATCCTCGTATCGCTTTAACCCAGTGGGCTTTTTTTTCTGCTTAACATCTGAATAGTGAGCTACTTCTAACGCGCGCTTCATCTTGATCGAATGCTTAAAGTAGCACCACGGAGCCGAGATCTAAATAATTAACATAGCATGTTATCGGTCCAAACCGAACCGCCTTTTCAGTTTGACGTTGCCGTTTTCACGTGGATATTTCACCGGGCGATCCGGCACACCGTAACTTCCTCATTCCCGCTGATGTAACGTGAGAGAGTAGCTGCGAAGAAAATGAGAACAGAGGGCAGGGGCTGGAGAGACGGGAGGAAAATTCCACTTCAACCTGAGCCACCGGGAAGAAGCTGTTGCTTCATGGGAGTCTGGTCGGTTGATAAATGGGGAGTGGGGGGGTATTTTCTGGATGTCAGGCCGCTGTAGAGGAGAGGAGGACAATAAGAGGACGCTACAGGAGGCACATACACACACACACACATTCAAAGGCAGGACGGCAAGCCCCTTCCCACATTGTACACACACACACACGCATGTGTACAGACAAGTATATCCACACAACACGACACGCTCACAGTGAGGCACGCACACGGTCGGCGGCGGTAAGCTACTTATACAAACAAGCCAATCCAGCTCAGACAGGGTGAACTGCAGAGGTATAAAAGATGGGACTGTGGAGACAGGAGAGGATAAACACTAACAACAGAACAGAGAGAGGCTGCTGAAAATCTCATTAACTGTAAATTGAAAAACAGACTAAAAATGTCTTCCCCGAGCAGTCGCCCGGGCGCCCGCCTCGCTTTTTCATCTTCTCTCCAACTTTCACGAGTCGATACACCCCCACTTTAACTCTCGCTCAGACACAAACACATATAATTTCAGCGTGCGCCTGTGCACGCGTATGTTCTTGTTGCGGCTTTTTCCTACCTTTGGAACGAGGAGGTTTGTGACGCAGGCGGGTCATTTTGGCCGGTCTCCACTCTTGGAAGTGCAGCACACAAGTCTGGGCCATTTGCATATGAAGCCTCACTGGGTCCCTGCTAATGCGTCCCTTCTCCTCAGCCCTCTTTTCTCAACTTACTGAACAACCACATTGTGATGCTTCCGCTGTGAGGTTTGCAAGAAGAAACTGCAGAACAGTACTTCCTCCATTGTTATTCAGGCACAGGGCATAAATCAAAGGCGGGGAGAATGTCATCTTGACATTAACCTCTTAATATTATATATTAGCATCTTAGAACTGTGTAATACCACTTTAGTGGCGCAGCCAGCGACCTTTATTGCACGTCATTTCCACCTCTTTCTCCCCGAATTTCCCATCGACTCTCCATGTGTTGGACATAAAACTACCCAAAAATTCAAAGAACAAAAACTGCTGCGGATGAAATGACCTTCAGTGGCTAGTTTATGAGCACATCAGGTCTCAAATCCTCGCAACACGGTTACAGTTTTTTTATTTTCATTTTTCTTAAAACCTGAAACCTGAAGCCTCAATCAGGTGTTGAGTCACAAGAGCATGGCAGCGAGCCAGGATAAACGGCGGCGAAATGGAATTCACTCACGGTTAATTTTCTCACTTACACCTGTGAGATGTAAAAAAAAAAAAAAGATGTCGTCAGTCTTCAATCTACAAACCAACTCTGAACTGCTCTGCAACAGTCGCGGCGAGGTCCGTTTGTGTGAGTTACACAAGTTACCCATAGATGCATCCGTGGTTGTCCACAGCACATGCTCATTAGCGTTTCGCCCCCGATGGCCTGCCTGTTTCGAAAGGCTCGAAAACCTGTTCCTAGATAAGAAATAATGACGGACGAATTCATTATGCAAAAAGAAATAACTGACCTTGTTTACGGTTTGAAGTGTCCTGCGCAGCAGTTTAACAGGCACCTCATTTACACTGACATTCTGCAGGCCAAACGCTTCCTCGGCTGCGAGCTTCTTTTATTTTTAGCTGAAGCGCCGCAGTTGGCCCCCAGGAATAAACTGGCAGCATGGCTGACTTACCCAGATCTATCCAGCTGCATTAGCACAGCCATGGTTATCTCTTAGATTGCTTTCGTTTTCACGCCTTGACACTGTAACCTGCAAGTCTTCTTGGCACATCCAGCAGTGGCATCATCACAATTATCACATCTTGAATCAAATGTTCACAACAAGGTACTAGTGTTTGATTAGGGAATCCAAGAGATCAGATGTACCACTGACCACTCTATGAGGCACATCATACTAATGCTGGGTAGTTCCTCCCTTTTCTGTGAAAACAGCATCAGTTCTTTGTGGCATGGATTCCACAAGATGTTGGAAACCTTCTGTTGAGGTTCTGCTCCATGTTGACATGATTGCATCACATCATATCTGTGAAACTGTCAGCTGCACGTTCATGCTGCCAATCTCTGGTTCTACCACATCCCAGAGGTGTTCTACTGGATTCAGACCTGGTGACTCAGGAGGCCACTGAAGTTCACTGAACACACTGTCATGTTCACGATCCAGTTTATGATCCAGACTTTTGCTTTGTGACATGTTGCCTCATCATGCTGGAAGGAGCCATAATGAGATGGTAAACTGTGGCTATAAACATGGTCAGCAACCATACTCAGATTGGCTGTGGGCCTTCAAACCATGACTGATTGGTATTAAACAGCCCAAAGTGTGACAAGAAGCCATTCCCAACACCATGACATCACTACCACACCAGCCTGGACTGTTGAAACAAGGCAGGTTGGGTCCCTGGATTCTTGATGCCACTGAAAGATCCAACCAGTCTGAACATTCTCTTCCAACCTCTGTCATCATCCCGACTTGCATCTGTGCCGCCCTGATTGGCCGCTTGCAAAGCAGGTGCGCGGGTGTTCCTAATGAAGTGCTGGGTGAGCGTATACACCGCTGGCATGCGTGAGGTTCACCCACACGCAGGCTGCGGCACTGAGGTGCAGGCAGCAGACAGCCCTGTGGCAGAAGCCCATCAGAAGCAGAGCTGTCAATCAAACCTCCCTCCCTCCGTCTCACGGGCTGACCCCCTCTCGCCCCCCCTCCCCTACCTCTTCGCGCGTCCACCCCCCCCCCCCCACAGTACTTCAAACACAGACACATGTACACACGCACATTATCTTCTCTCTCCGGGGGCCTTCTCCATCCTTCCTCTACCCTCCCCCTCCTTTTCATCCGGAGCCTCCTCTGTCTCACGCTGACCATGAGTTTCACTTCTTTTCTCTCTCTGGCTGACTTTAGCATTCACAGCCGCTCATACGCATTTGACTTTTCCTCTCTCGCTCCATTAATTTGCATTTGGTCACCCGCTCTTTCTCTCTCTCTCTCTCTCTCTCGCCCTTGCTGAGGTGGTCTCGACGGTAGATGAGTCACTGCAGCTTTTGCCACTCTGCAGATGATTTATCTGCCCACAAGGAAGCACGGACGGGAATGATGGAGGTGTGTGTGTAAGTCACAGAGAGGGGGTGGGGGCACTGAAGAAAAATAAGTAAAAGGATGAAGGGAAGGGGGGAAGGATAGAAGATGTGCGTATGTGTGTGTGTGTGTGTGTGTGTGTGTGTGTGGGTGGGTGAGTGGGGGGGGCATCCTACCTGCAGACATCGTACTCTTTCAAATGGAGGAAACCGGGGTCTGTCAACTTTCCAGAAAAATGCTCTTTGTTAATATTTCATTCAAAGTTTTCATAAATCAAATATTTTTCAGAAGAATGTTAGAAAACAAAGATCGGACTTCAGTTCCCTCCATCATCCTTTTTTTTGTTCCCCTCCCCCAGGGAGATTTTGTCTGCCTTTGGTCCACATTCACAGAGGTTGTAAACCCAACCAACTTTCAGCAAAGTGTCGCACGGATGTGTCGGGACTGAGAAGTGACACAAAGATGTGGAGGAGGAAAGGAAACGACAGGAAGTTCGGGAAGAAAGGATAGGAGTGGAGAGGAGAGGAGAGGAAAGGAGGTTAAAGCAGTTCAAATGAGAGAAAAGATAGGGTTTGACCGAAGCAAACATGAAGGAGGAAAAGGTGAAAGGAAAGCAGCAGAGGAGGAAGAGAAAGGAAAGTGGAGGAGTGGAGGATGGAGAGTCAAGGAGCAGGGATGAGAGGACAGTAAAGAGGAGGAAATGGAAGGGCAGTAAAGGGAAGGGAAGGAGAGAGGAGATGAAAGGAAAAGGAAAGAGGAGGGAATGACAGGAGATGAAAGGCAAAGACAAGTGCAAAGGAGAGGAGAGGGAAAGAAGTGAAGGAGAGGAAAAGTCAGGAAAGAAAACGGGGGCAAAGGGAAGAGAAAGGAGAGTGAGGAAAAAGAAGAGAGAAGGAGACGTTGGAGGTAGGGAAGAAGAGTTTGAGGAAGGGACGCAGGGGAGGAGAGGAGAGGATGCTGAGAGAAGCAGCCAGGAGGGATTTTATTGCAATCATTACAGTTGATGGACTCACTGAAGCTGCACTTCATACACACCGTCTGGCTCCTGTTTGTGTGTGTGTGTGTGTGTGTGTGTGTGTGTGTGCGTGTGTGTGTAAATATAAAGATGCCCGCCTCACAAACACACACACACACGATGTGGTTGAGCATTTGTCTGTGTTTTCTTTACCGGGTTAACGTTTACGAGGGAGGGGAGGAGACGCCGGGAGGGAGGGCAGGGAAGGTAAAGTCTGAGTTCCTCTGTCATTTTCTGTCTGGTCGCCTGTTACGACAGGGATCCCTTTTTGTTTTTCACAGCGGCTATTTCTTTTTCTTTTTTCCAGGCCCATACTTTCTCCCCTCATTTTCCTCCCAGACAAAAGTAAATCACGTCTAATACAAACACACCCCGCGCTGCAATCATAGCCGCCTGTAAATCATCCTGCCCGAGCCACCATCCATCCCCGCAGAACCTGCTCGTCAGTCACCGAGGCTGTCGGTGTGTGTGTGTGTGGTGGTGGTGGGGGGGTGTCTTGTCGATGTGTGCATGCAGACGTCGCTGCCCCAACAGGGTGAGGACATGATTGTCCTTTAAAAAAATGTATTTCAAAAATCGTCAGAAGCAATGAAGACAATTTGTTAATTCATAAACTGACAGAAAATTGCGACACAGCTATTTAGATAATCGATCAAGTTATTTACAATGTCAGATGCCGATCGAGCAGTGTTTTCAGTCATGAGAAATTGAATATCTTTGGGTATTGGACTGTTGTTTTTTTCTGGGCATTTTTCAATCATTTCCCGAAGGCTTAACGATTGATTGATTTTTTTTTTTTAATGATCAGCCAATTAAATCAAACCTAATGGTGGCAATCAATCATCATCAGTGGCTGACAGCTTGAAAACGGGAGATACGTAGTTCAAGCGAGTGCATGTGTTTTTAACATTTTCAAGTAGAGCTGCAACCATTAATTCCACAAGCTCACAACTACTGTTTTTCTTCTTTTTTAAGTGAAAATGGCAAACTGATTTCAGGCTCCTCAAAAGTGAGGATTTTTCTTTCTGATACTGTACATGAAAAAAAAAGTGAATACCTTCGGATTTGGCACTGAAGGTCGAGTGAAGCGATTTGAACACATCGCCTTGGGCTGCGGATTTTTACTTTTTTTCCCCAGATATTTAATAAAACTAAACACGTACTCAAAGAAACTATCAGCAGATTAATAGATCATGATAATCAGTTGCAGCCCTACTCCGGACATTATTTAGTGCATTTTTCGATGGTGAATGTAAAACCATTAAATACATAGTCATGTCAATTTTGGTCCAATAATCCCCTCTGGTGGACTGTCTGCATTATTCAAGTCAGGTCACTGCACACGGCATTATTGTCCCAAGCTGTTGGGGGGGGTCAGTAAATTCTGTAGGGACATGATATTCTTTTATAAGTTCAAGACCCGAGCATGGTGGGCCTGAGTTTTATGATCGATTCAGTTTAGCCCCCCCAGTGCAAAATGCAGTGAGTCCATCTAAGAAAACCCACATGCAACAGGTGATGCAACAGGATTGGTGATGTGTTACTGGACGAAACGGCATCTACTGGGAACTGATGGCACGCACATGTTTTCGCTCGGACTTTAAATTCGTCCGGTTTTGCACATACGCAGTTGGTGAAATCTGAATGCACTGGAGCGCACAGCGATTTGTGGTGAAAAGCCGACGATGATACCTGCATTTTCCTTCAGTGTGGGGGTCCGCGGAGGCGTGGAGGCTCCCGCGCACAGACCGTTGCTCCGGGTGATTAGCAGGCTGTCTGACACCAAGATTTATGTCGTCTGCTGCAGGTTCAACACCTGGGTACTGCAGTTGAGATTTTTTTTTTTAATGCTTTGAACTCTTGTTTCGGAGCCGCGGTACACCTGACAAACGGCTGGCAAAAAAAACCTCCCCCCAAAGTTTTCTTAGACTCTGACGGTTCGCTGTCGCTCGGGGGACGAGATGAAAAGTGATTTATCAAAAGACGGTTGGCACATCAAAAACGTCGGCGCGATCAAAGGCCGGATCACATCCTGACGAGTGCAGAGTGCAGGCTGTCGGAGGTGGCCTGGGCTCAGCCGGGCGCGCGGGGACCAGAGGTGGGAAGTAACGAGTTACACTTCATCTGTTACATGGCAACCTTTTTAAGTAACTTGCACTTGTTGCAGCACCCGTTTTAATCCTCCTCAGGCGGCTTTTCAGACAAAAATCATTACTCTCACACAATGTATTCATCCTGCTTATTGTGTTTTCTGCCGACAGCGTCGGCTGATGTATGATGAGGGTAGAGGGCTGCCATATTTCACAAGCTTTGACAGAAATGTCTCGTTTGGAGGCCGAGGAATCCAGAATTTCCTCAGCTGATGGCTCATAATCAGAATTGACCTGGAGTTGGTCTTCATCTTCACACGCGTCCTCCTCTGTTTCTGTATCAAGAAGGTGCTGCGGAGCCTCGCTCTTTCGTATCCGTTGCTCATTGTGACGAGCTCTCGCAGTGAGGATGTAGCTGTGGAGTCCCACAAGATACTTTTCAAATGTTCTGCCCCTCCCCAACTTAAGTTTGCCAACGGTACAACAAAAGTTCCAATCAAAGTCATGGTAATATCTGCACTTTACACCCAGTGGAGTGAAATATGGGTGGGAGGGTGCAAGAAATACATTTTGTCTCACATTTGCAAAGTAATATGACACTTCTGAGCCCTCCTCCTCATCCATTTTCACAACCGGGTCAAAGTGACCCGAACAGCATCTCTGTTATGTAAACACATGGGGCTGGGTTGAAAAACATACGACAAAAGCTTTTTTATAAATTTTAAATGATGATTACACTAAATTAAGGCCAGCACAATAAAACAAACACTTTAAAATATTTTCTATTAAACGGGTCAGTTTGTCTGGGTGGTCCGCTGATCCCAGGTGCGCCGGCACTCTGTCATCCCACCGCAGCCATGACCTCACACGACTCTGTTCGCAGGTGCAGAATAATGGCCCAAGCTACAGCGGGAGATTTAGATGAGACTTCGCCATTTTCTCTTTTTTTTTTGCCCCCCACGGCAGGAGTCTGGCTCTCAAACAGCACGAGCTGCTAATATTAACAGACCACAGCACACACGGCGCCGCGAGTTCACTGTGGGCGCTGGTCTGAGGTCAGTGCGCCAGAGAACCGAGCGAGAGCAGCGAGTGAGAGCAGCGAGTGAGAGCAGCGAGCGAGAGCAGTGAGCGGTCCCCGCCGCGTTCGTGCCGCGAGGTTCGGGTTTTCATTCAAATCCTCACCTTCGATTGTAACACATTTAGCGAAGAATGGAGAGAGGAAGACTAAAGATTTCATATAACCTTTAAAGATTTTTTTATGACATCAAACCTTGATACTGTCCAAGGACAGAATGTTTGCGGCATTCAGTGCTTTCACCTTGATGGACATGGTGCTGCTGCACGTGGGCTTTTATTTTGACAAGAAAGACCATCTTTTCATTCATTTTTAAAAGGCTTGGTACATATATAATATGTAATTGCTTCTGGGATAAATATTTGGCATATTTCCTTTTTATAGCCGAGTTCCCCCTTGTCAGCGTGGTGCAGGTTGGCTAATCGCACGGCCGACTGGTGATTCCCCCCCCCGCTCACCACGCCTGCCACTCAACCCGCCCCACCAGTCGGCCAGTCAGCGCATCCCGGGGCAGAGGGATCTAAAGGCGAGCAGCTGCGGTTCGCCTCCGCCCTCGACGACTCTTCCCATGACCCCGCCCGGGCTTTATCAGCCCCGCGCAGGCTGCAGCGAGCTGGTGGAGGAGGAAGATGGTGGTGGCGGGGGGGAGACAGAGAGAAAAAAAAATAGTGCGGAGTCTGTGAGAGAAGCAGGAGCAGAGGGTAGAACACAGGTGTGTGTGTGTGTGGGTGTGGGGGGGTAATGGAGCAACTGGGGGGCTCTTTCACACTTGACTGTGATCTTACCCTGCTGACGACCCTGTCAGCGGCATGCATAGCCGCGCAGGCGCGTGCGTCATTGCTTCCGGCAGGTGTTCGATATTGAATCCTGCTACCTGACATACTGTTGCCTGCCAGACACACGGCCGACTCCCCAAACTCCCCCTTACTCAGACACACATGCGCACACGCAGCATGTCTTCAGATCAGAGACGGTTTTATCCCTAGGTGGGCCGGATGAAAAACGAACCCCGCCCCGCCAGAGATGAGCGTACGTCTGACCAGGTCCAGTTTATCCGGGAGAGCGCTGGTGCGAGAGCGTCTGACTGAACCGAATGTCACCTTGACCGGCGCGTCTCTCCTTCCCGTTAATTGCTATCGATCGGCGGCACTCCCTCGATTTTTTTTTTTTTTTTTACAGCGAATCGGAGCTCCTCCAGCGAAAAAAAGGCTACCAAACAAAAAACATAAAGTGGAGGAGAAACGCGCAGCCTTTTCCTGATAAATTCAATTAACCCCAGAGCCGAATTAAACATTCATGAACGTTTGCCTGAGATCTGGCATTAATCAGTTGTTTCTTGACTACCTGCGGGGACCTTATTAATCTGCACCACCTCTCTTCTTTCTCTTTACCTCTGGCTGCTCTGCTCCCCCCTCCCCCACCCCATCTCCTCTTCAACACATTTTAAAAACATCAAGGAAAGCTGAGAGGCAGTTTGCGGTCTGTGGGTTCAGTCCCACCCTTTTCTCACGATCATGCGGAGGTTCGCCGTCAGGTGAGGACGGGCGGAGCCTGAGCCAGCGCTGGCGACAGAGCTCTCCGCTTTCCCGCTGCTGGTGCGCCTACTCGGCGAACCGCATCGCCTCCAGTTGTTCCCCCCGACTGCAGGGCTGCAGGGCGCTGCGGTGTTGTTTTCATGAATTTAACCTGCAACAAAATATGCCCTTCAACTAACTCCGGCACCGTGATGAAAGCGAGACGTTCGGGAAACGATATCATCAGACAGAAACCGTGACTAAATGTGAAAGTGGAAGAGTGGGCCCCTCTCCTCATCAAATGACCCCCCCATGCACACCTGAGTCATCACAGCTGCAGTAGCTGCAGTTTGGCTTGTTTTAGGCTGGATTGCGTCTGAGGTCCATTACAGACGTGAGGATGACTTACACCCCTGACTCTCCTTGTCCCCCTACACACAGCTACGCCCCGGTCCTCCTCTGCCATCCCGCGCTCGCCCTCTTTCTCTCCGAAAACAGCAACCTCTCCTGCTCTGTTTTCGAAACGAACCTCATCGACCCACCCCCCTCCCCCCGCCACACCTGTCACCCCTCTCAGACCTTGTCATCTCTTCTCTACCCCTCGCTTTTTAAAGGGGTAGCCGTTTCCTCTCAGCTTTGAAAACTTCAAACGAGTCTCTGTAAAGGGGGCCCCCGTTTTCACAGAGCCTCTGTATGGGAGACTCTATCGACGCCAGTTTGTAACCTTGAGAACGCTAGTAGAGCGCAGCAAGGGCGTCGGGTTCCACTGACCTTTGTCTGCGCGGCGGCGCATGTGCACCCATTAGGGCCGCAGCAATTCTGAAACCGTAACCACCAGTGTGTCCACAACCGCCCCACAAATCCCCAAATTGCTTCTGGGCCTGAATTCATCCCAGAACATGCTTAGGACAGGATTCCTTCTTCAGGGCTATTTCAGAACAATCTATAGCTCCACTCTTCCTCTTTGACCTCTCCCTCCCCGTCTTTTTTCTGCCGCCGCATACCGAGGAGCTCAGGACAGGATGTGCCTCGTATCGGCAGCCAGACCCCGGACTCCTCTGCTCTGCGGCGGTGAAGAGCAGCTCAACTTAGCCCTGCCCTGCCCAAGACGTCGACCGCATCCTGAGCGGCTGAATAAATCAGCCTTTTAAAAAAATGATAACGATTAGGACGGTGGAAGGATTCAGAGCCGCTCTGCTCCTCCCCGTGCAGAAACGCATCATATTTATGAGAGATAACTGTACGGCGCGAGGAGGAGGGACGGCTCACTATCAGACGTTCGGTTTTCCCTTTTTCGGGGGGGGGTTTGCATGTGTCGACGGCAGGCAGGGTTCAAAACATAGATCTGATATAGCTGGGCAGGGAGCCAGAGCATGGAGATGCATTTGCCAATCAATGTCATCATGAAACACACACACACGCGCACACACACACACACTAGCACACAGAGGCAGGCCTACGCGCAGTAATCCTGTGCACGCAGAGGAGACGTGAAATGATTTGTGTTGCTCTAGGTTTTACAGCCTGGCATCATCGGAGTTGTCAGCAAGGCAGATCTGCAGTACAGCAGGACGTGGCTTGGGTAGAAAACAGACCCGCTGTCAGCATGAGTGTGCGAGTGTGTGTGCGCAGAGGAAAAGAGCTTGTGTGTAATCTGAAGGTACGAGAAGGGAGAAAAAAAAATAGAGCTGGCGGCCTTTACCTTCATTCATTTAGTGTGGCAGGACAGAACCTTCTGCTCCGTTTCTTAACTGAGAAAGGTTTCTAAATATCATAATGTGGAATTAAAACGATACCGAGGCCAGGAGCTGTGCCAAGGAGAGCCCGACCCATTGGCGTTTCTAATGAAACGAAGAAGCCGAGCCGTTATCCAGTAAATCCGAACTTCAGGCTGGATACCAGGCCACCTGACCGAACAGAAACAGGAAGTGTTGACCAGTGCACATCCAGGCCGCCCGAGTGGACTTCCAGCATTTGTTCTAAGTGGACACTTTCCGAACCACTGAAGAGCACGGGGGCGCTTTTTTTGGACAGAAACAAAGGTCTGTGTCCTGATTTAGCCTGTTCATTGGAACCACACTGCACTGATCAGAAACTACTCGGGAAGTCCTCAGCCACCATCTCCCGTTAAACAATATCTGCCACCTGCTACCGTCACCATCAATGGAAGGATTTCTTTTTCCTCAGTTTAGACGCAGACAGTGATGGAGGTAACTGCGAGCTGAGACTTGGTTTCAGGTTGAATTAAAAATTCCTCGTCGAATCCTGAAAACGCGCGGAATTCCTCCTCGGGGTGCGCCCTGACATCATCACACACACAGTTTCCATCTGCAGAGCTAGGACATATCTCATGGAGCACCCGCTGTCCGAGAGGCAGACGTGAATGTTTTCCAAACGCGTGCAGTCCCACGCGAGCTCTGACAATAAGGCGCAAGCACATGGGATACAGCCTGAAGCGGCGATCCGGCCACGGGGAATGAACCTGATTAGCAATGTTGGGTGGGGGCCGAGGGTCTATTTCACTTCCGCCGGTCTCGCGGGGCCGTACGCACACTTTCCGGCAGCTGTGGGTTTAACGGCATCAGAGGAGCTGATGAATGGCTTCATCAATGAAACCTCCCTGATCAACAAAGGTGAAACCACAAGAACAGGAAAGAAAAAAAGAAATAAAATAAAATAAATGACTGCCTCATGGTTGTATCCCGCTGCCAGCCAGTCAAATTGCAGATTAGATCCATGTCTCATATATTGAGTAAAACGTGATTTATGATATAGGGACTTTGCTGGTCTTGTTCTGGTGCGTGTCTACCGTAGTAGTGCGTCAGTAGAAGAAGCCAAAAAACAAAATTCACTCAAATTCCTTAATGCATTCTCATGCTGGGTGAATAAAGGCGATTCTGAAGGAACACAGAGTTGTGTCCATGGCAGCAGATGAAGCTGAAGATCGATGGAGTCACCGCAGTTTCGAGGTGGCCACCCAAGATTTGTGTCAACCAATTCACCAAATGTGAAACATGCTCACACACACAAAAAAAAAAACTCCTCTTCTGCTCCTGAGTTATGGTGCTGAATAGTTGCCAAAGAGGCGTCTTTCAGCATGTTGTAATGTCATCACTTCATTATTTTATCCTCTTCAACATCTGTGTGACATTTTGTCTTAATAGCCGACGGATTCTTGACTTGTGGTCAAAAAAATGATGATTTTTGTGAGGTCATGGCGACCTCGACCTTTGGACGCCGAAATCTAATCAGCTCTTCCTGCAACCGAAAGCTTGTGCTAAATCTGAAGAAATTCCCCCGAGGCCAGAACATTTGTAAGCATGGGATAGATGGACAACACGGAATACCTCTGGCCATGGCCGCAGAAATCTCTGGAGCTGATTCCCCCTCAGTGAACGAGACTGGCTCGTGACAATCCTGGAACCATGTACAAACTACGATTAAGTGTTGAATTTGTCATGGTTACAGGTTGCACAGGTTGCACATCAGTGATGAAACAGAATCACGGGCAGAACTGATGCTACCTTAACCATCCACACTGGGTTCAGTAACAGTTGAGCATTCCTTTAAAAAGTACAAAAAAAAACCTCACTACAGCCGAAAACAAGATTTCAATTTAACTTGACTTCATTAGAAACATCATGGCGAAAACTCTTTGAAAGAGACTTTGAAGTGTAAATGTCCACAGATACGCCCTGCAATGTCCGGGATCAGATCAAGAGTCCGAGCGATGAACTGGGTTCGCCTTGCGGCGCTCCAGCAGTGGTTGAGGAGAGGAGCTGGGCCCTGGCCAGGAGGAACTGACCGCATTCACATTCAGAGGTGCTCATCGGAGCCCAGAGTCAGAATAGACTGAATCAAAGACAAGCTCAGCATTCTCCATCCATCAGATTAGGATAGTACAACGTTTCTTCCATACACCCACGATGCTATACAAGAGAGCAAACACAATCAGTGTGTCTGCGCAGAGTACGACCAGCGTGTTGCCACGGTTTTAAGGTAAAGCGTCGGGCAAAGATCTGACACACGGAGAGCTTTGAATACTCTTCCGCACAAACACATAAAGATACTGGAGTCAGACACTGGTATCAGTACAGTATGATGTCCAGGTGTATATGATAAGCTGCAAGAAATTGTAGCACAGACAGTGTCACCTTCACGTTGCCTTCCGCTGGAGAGCACGTCTACTTTGCCTCGCAAATCCTGTATCACTCAGGCACGTGAGCACTTCGATCCGAGCAAGTCGACGACACTGATGCTTTCGTCCCCCCGAGTGGGAGACTGGGAACCGGTGGAGGGGCATGAGGGAGTCGAGCAGAGTCACGGTGAGAAAGTGGCGGCATGTGAAGCTGAACAGACGACGCACCGATGAGCCAGCGATGCTTGGCATCACGCGCAAGTGATAGGTATTGATATTGATATGATACTGATCGCCGGCATCCAAACCTCACAGGTGAACACGCACTGGTTTTGAAAGACGGGACTCAGATTTCAGGGTCAACGGAGGGCGATAAACGGCTGTTTCTTCATTCTACTTATTGAAACGCCATTAACCACTAAAGTGTGCTTTTTTTTTAGAGGCTTGAGCAGCTTGAACGACGCATGGAACGGCTTTTCAAGTTCTAATTGTTCGCTTCTGATCTACTGGGAGACAGCTGGATGGAAACCCCAGCTGCGTGCCGTGTGGCCATGAGGTGATGTCTAAGCGAGCGGGGAGACAGCAGAGGGCGGAGCTGCCTGCACCAATAACCCCACCCATCTGTTGGCGCGCCAACAGATCTCCGCACCTGCCTCCTTCTCTCGGCTCCGTTCATCTTTCACCCCCTGTCCCACCACTGCTATGTCTGATATCTCTTCTTCTCTCCTTCTTTTTTTTTGTTTGTGTGTGTGTGTGGGGGGGCAGTCAGACAAAGGAGCGGCCTTGTTTGGGAAAGAAAAGTGAAAGTGTAAAACAGGCGATTGGTGGATAATGCCTTCGCTGAAATATTTTACCTGTGAGAAATGCGCTACAAACTGGCGGGTCAACTTTGCATAAACCTACAGCAATAAATAACATGGGAGGCTGGATGAGCTGTGTGTGTGTCTGTGTGTGTGTCTGTGTACTTACAAGCGCCTTACCCAGCTGCATTTGTTGTACCAAGCACACCTGACAACGCAGGCAAACCCACCGCCACAGTAAACCCGCTGTGGTTCGTATGCGGCTGGGCTCGAGTGTGTCCACACGTGCGCGTGCGTTGTTGTTTTTTTTTTTTTTTGGAGGTGTGCGAGAAAATGAACCGCTGCCTTGGCTTTGATTACAGACCGATAAAGACTCCCGTCAACTCGTCAGTACACGAGAGGACAAGGGTAGGACACAGAGGCGGGGATTGTACTTGTGTGTGTGTGTGTGTGTGTGTGTATAACGGGATGGCGGAGGAGAGAAACAGGAGATTAAAGGGACAACAGAGACGTTCACAGCTCTGAAACTTAATCTCGGGGTCTTCCTGTCGCCGCAGCTTCACAGCTAAGCTTCACCTGGCAGGGTTTGCGTTGCCGCTCATTTCTTACTCAGAATTTTTCAACGCGTCCCACACGGAACTTTTTGTCGGCTGCAGCAGTTTTTTGGCTTCACACGTCTCGTGACAAATTGAGGAAAATTTAAAGAGTGGGGTCCAGATGAAAATCGCTGATGTTACCCGTCAAACTCATTGAGGTCTCACAACAGTGAACGCTAACCCGACGGTGGCCCATCCATCGCTGAGGTCAAACAATCCCACACCTCCGTCTCGCCCATATAATGGGAAAATAAACGGGGGGAAAAGGAGGCCGTCTGATAATCTGCGCCAAACTGTACAAGCTCATAGATCTCTAACACCGTAAATGCGTCTGAATTCTGACATCGAGATCCAGGGAAACTCAAAAAACCAAAAACAATCCACCGCACAGACATGGTTGAAAACATATTGTCCTTGTTGGATGTAATAACTCTAAAACAGTAAACATTCAACTCACGCTAATTAACACTCATCAAATCTCTATTCCTCCTTCGCATCAAAAAGAATCACAAAATTATTCATTAACGTGGATTCAACACCAAGGAGGGTCTTTCTTATATTTGTCGTATTTCCACAGATCAGATCCGCTGCTTCCGTGAGCACGTGCTCCACGCAATCTAATCTTATTCAAAAAGTCAATTTTCTGTTTGGCTTAGCAAAAGTCTGACCTCCTCAAAAAAACCCGAAAACTCAGCAGAAAACTATTTCTGGGTGAACGCGCCTCACACACATCAGTGCAGAAAAACACACCTATATGCATGTGCGCAGACCGGGGCGGTTCATGAATATTCATGAGCGTTGGAACCTAATTTGCCGGGCGGCCGTGTTGAGCAGGCTTATCAGGTTAAATGAAATAAAATTAACTGCAGTCACGCTCTGCGCGATCGCAGCAGGCCTGGCATTTTAGAAAATCCGTACACGCTGATTGTCTCATAAAAGGAAAACAGCGCGTGCAGGTGTCTTACAAAGAAAGTCAAGGGAAGTAAAGTCCCAGCTCATCGTAGCCCGGTGTCGCGAAATATGTCTCAAAGGCTCCACAACTTTACGTCTGACGAGCGCACGAAACGCTTTTGCCTTCTCCTTCCTGCTCAGCCGTTGATATGCGACCGAACACACACATGTACAACTGTGTGTCGAACAGGAAGCCAGTCGACGGAGGAGTCTTATCCAGTGCTGTAAATCGTGCAGTGGCGTCTGGTCGTGAATACAAACTTAACTGTATCGATATTTGAAAGAAGGAATTTCAGTATCGACACAGTTATCTGTGACTTTGTTACCATCCCTGATGTTTGACTGATGCTCCAAAGTCAGGATTCCTGTTCCCACCCTTGCTCTAATGGCGAGTGAGGCTTGTCGCCCCGCAGCGGACGCATCAGCACTTCAACCCCCGCGCGAACAGACGCACGCCTCTGAAGCAGTGACGGTACCTGCCCTCGGCACAACACGCAGACGCGGCGACTTTTCGCTTTTGTCGTTTCTTTAAATGTTAAAAAAGAAAGCATTTTGCGCTCGGGGAAACTCAGCCACAGCTGCTGGAGACTGGCAGAGTGAGTACGAGATGGGCTGTCCAGCGTGAAATGAAGAACTGCTGCGTCCGTGTTTTCACTGAAACCTGCCCGCGCAGCAACATTCGGACGCAACCGTCGAGCTGGATGTTGGAGGGGAGGGGGGTTAACTCGCTGCCGAGACGCTGCTGAGACGCCGCCGACTGCATGTCTGCATCCGCTGTGGTTCCTTCCAAGGGCTGATGCGTTTTGGGGTCAGGAGGCGCCGTGTCCGTGCTTGTCTGTTGATTCCGTTGCTACCGCGGCAGCCGACCCCCGCGAGAGCTCACACAGCGGCATCAGCAATCGACACGCGGCGCGCGCCCCGGTGGGTTTTCTTTCATCGCTAGCGACTTCAATCATGCAAATTTCCAGCAAATTGTTTTGCTGAAATTCCATCGACGCACCCACTCTGCTACAAGAGGAGAAAATAAAAGTGGGCCGTGTTTACATGCGAGTTACTGCTGCTAATGTAAGGGGGCTCGCTCTTGCTATTATCCCAGAGACTGCGCGCCGGCTGTCTGCGGCGTGGGTCAGTAGCTAGATCCTCGGCGTCTCCGATGAAAGGTTTGGTGGGAAAATCCAAGTGGCGTGCCAAAAAAAAGTGGAACCAAAATGGAACTAGTCGCAGACCGATTTCCTTCGTTTCAAGTCCAACTGCTGTCCGTCCTCATTTTTAAATCCGCTCTCTTGGGGCTGCAGTGATGGATTCTCACATAACGGGTGAGGCCGTAACAAATGTGAACGCTGTTTACATGAGCACCGCGTCAGCCACGGCGGCTGAGTTGGTTTTGAGTCTATTTAATTCGCGCTGTGCTTCGATTCCCTCCCGCGTGCTTTGGACCCATCCACCGGCGTCGAACTTTTCAGCGGCGGCGCCGACCTGCAGGCGACCGATTGCACCCAGCGGCCCCGCTAACACCCCGTTTCCCACCGCTACCATTTCCCATTCGGCACAATGAGCGACAGTAGCTGCGGGCTGGCGGCGCTCGCGGCGTGACCCGTGTGAAGTGTCAAAGCTGGGTAGAGAAAACAGAAAATAAAGAAACGCCGACAACAAGAGCAGGTTCATCCAAAATGTCACGGCATTCCTTCAAGCAAAACGTGTCAGCGGCACATTCCAGCGAAATGAAAAAAATCTCAGAGCCTGAAGCACGAGGCCTGCGAGAACTTGGCTAAATTGCATTAAACTTAACGTAGTTTTCCTGTTATTAATAACAATTTCAATGTCTTCCAAACTTTCTCCTTGATGAACAGGTCAAATATTTTTAATCACAAAATTTCACTCTTGAATGATAATTGCCACCTACTGTTCTCATCGCCATCCCTGCTCTTTGCTGCTCACATGTGACAGGTAAATACAGGCTTTGAAAATTACGTTTGGAACTGATGACCGTTTAAAATCCACAATTTCTCAGGACGGGTTTTTTTAAAAAAAATGTTTATAAAGTGTAACCGAGTAACTGCGGCATCTACTCTTTTTTTTCCTTTAATTTCTCTGAAGTTGTTCTGAATGCTCCAACTGTTTCTTGAAGGGGATCTGAGGACAAAAAGGTGCCCAGCGCGGATGGAGGGAGCGACAGTGTGCCGCACTGAGCTGAGAACAGAGTTAATGATTTGGTTTGAGGCATCGCGGTAGGGCCAAGGTTTGTTATACTTTTAAACAAGCAGAAAGAAACAGGGCGACTGAGAGGCTGGCTCTGAAACAGGCCCCAAAAATAGCTTTCTCCAAAAGCCTCCTGCAGTTTCTCCTTTGCCACTGAATAGTCAGCCTGAAGAGTCACTGGCAAAAAAAATAACAAAAACAAGAAGGAAAGCGACCTCGGTCAGTCGGTTGGCAAAATCCTATCTGCTTCCTATTACTGTGCGTTCACTTATTTCTTGAATCAGAAACTGTTCAGTGCTTCTTCCACCGTCAGAACATGAGTACTGTGCCCGTACCAGATTCCGCCCCGCCCTCGGACCCGTGTTCCCGCCCCGGCCCAATCCCTGAGAGCCAATCCGCTTTGCCCGCTCCAGCGAGCCGTGACGCGGTCACTCAGTTTCTGTCCCCCCCCCCCCGAGCAAACTGATCCAGTACATGAGTGTCTCTCTGCACCCTGAGCCCACAACGTACCTCACCGCGCTTATATCAGCGTCGGCGGCGACGGGACTCAGACGGACGGCTCTTAACCTCAGTTACTGTGCTGTTGAGTTTCACCTGCTAAACGCTGCCAGAACCGATGCCGAAAGACTCACGTCGTCCGCTGCTGCTCACTGTCGTATGATTAATTGGAAGCGACTGCTGCTTTTATGTGCTGTGTGGCTCGGGGGGGGTCACCGGCTCGCGGCGCTGTGTGTGCAGGGCTGTAACGCAGCAGCGGGGTGGGGGGTGTTTTTGACGGCTCTAATTCCCGGAACAAACATCTGGACTTGCAGTCTATAGCTGTTCGCCTGAGCTGCTGCTACACATTCTGACACATCACCCAATGCGCAAACGCTGCTGTTATGTGCTGGACAATGCGCCTTGTCTCGCCCCTACTTCCGTTGCCCACGCGTGAAGGCAAGTTGTTGGCTGGACTGATCACAACCCGCGTTGTCGCTGCTGGAGCCGTGCACCCGGCATCGGATAGACACACTTTACGCGCTTGTCTGTCCGAGATCTGTCGGAGACGCATGTGGTTAGTCGTCCGGACCTTGAAACAATTAATTAACAGGCAGCGTGGGTTAATTGATGTCCATGATGTAATACATCTGCTCCTCGCTTGCCCCACCTCCTCCTCGCGCTGATGCCCAGATGTTGTAAACAAGCAAGGTGGGACGGATCTCATAAAACCAGCACTGTGTGCCGGTACTTTGATCTGGAAAATGAATAACAGGTTGTTAGTGTATGTGTGTGTGTGTGTGTGTGTGTGTGTGGGGGGACACAGTTTGAGCAATGTGTAACTACATTCAGCACGGGCATGAGGGGGTTAACTTGCGAGGTAAGAGCTCTACAGGTGCTAGCGTGGCTAACATTAGCCACAGCCGGCAAGCTGCTTTCAACTGTTTCCTGATTGTTTTCCTACTTTTGCCGTGCGTTGTCTAAATTTGAATTTGCGTTCTATCAGCAGGGAGTAAGTGACTGTCAGGAACATCCCCAGTGTTTGAACGGACGTGGAATCCGGGGCGTCCCTGCCTCATCTCTTCTCTAAGAGTCATAAAACTCTTCCCTTGTCCATCGCGTGCCACGGCCTCCGCGGCATCATGTTGGACGCGCTGATAATGCTGTCTTCCGCAGTGAAACCAGAAAGGGCTTTGCTGTGTCGTCAAAAGCAGAGCATGACTCAGTAATTTTTACAAAGTTAACAAAAAGAAAAAACACTTGGTAGCGTACTCGGCAATAAAGACGATTCTGATTCTGATATCTAATATAACTTGCTGGCACAATGGCTGAACAATATATTAGACCGAGAATAATTTTGGCCTTTCTGCCTGGACTCATGAGGCAGCAATGCTCCAACCGCTCAGTTCAGAGTCAGCGCCTCGCGACGTTACATTAAAATGACTGAAGTCCGTCACCTGGCGTTGGACCGCGTGTCACATCATGGCTCAGTCGTCGGCTCTCGGCACCGTCGCCACGGACGATGCTAATCCCCCAACCGTCTGCTGGGCATTGGCAGCTCCATCTCTATCCAGTGAAATTTGCTCATCGTTTTATTGTCCCCAACGGCGGCAGATCCGTTTTCATAAAAGACAAATGGTTTGTGAAAACACCGTCGTCCAATCATGCGCAGCTTATGGGACCGTTAAGCGGCTGACGCTGCGCCCGATCGGCCGCCGCATTTAAACGCCTCAAACTGGCTGTGGCGCTGTACAAGGTTGATTGGCGTAACTGACGGGCTTTAATTTATCTCCGGCGCCGGGATGGAAACAGCCTCGCCGTTCTCTCAGCTGCCGCCGATTACAAAAATCCTTCACACGTGGCAGGTTTTCGCGTTCGGCGGGTCTGCCGCTCGGCTCCACACAGGCCGAATATCAACGCTCGCTCGCGTTGAAGACGGACCTAAGGCGCTCAACAAAGCGGACGCGCGCACAGCGCCGCAGAAGCACGCGAGCCGCGAAAGTTTTTTCTTCAGTCTAGACATGTGGGCAGCATAATGACAGAGGCAGGCAGAGGGAAAGTGACGGAGTGAGAAAAAGAGGGGCCGAGACGGAGCGAGAGATAATGAGAACGAGAAAAGAGAGAGAGACAGGCAAACGGCGAGGAATGAGCAGACAGAGGTGGGTGGGCGGGACGGGACCGGGTGGAAGGTGAGCTGCCGGAGCCAACGTGTCCTACGGCTATCATTAAGGAGCTGAACTGAGCGGGTGCGTGTGTGCGTGCGTGCACGTGGACTCCAATCACAATCTTTTTTTTTCTTTTTTTTTTTACAGCCGTTATCAAATATAACGACCGCACACACTCGTTTGCGACTTCGCCCTGCTGCTGGCTTTTTCACTCACGCGTCCCTGCTGAATTCTTCTCTCCGGGATGCACCGGCGACAAAGACAAGCCCAACGCTCTGGGAAAAAATGGTTGAAAGTGTTTGGGGCATGTTTGGAACACGGATTTTAACACTTAAATCAGCAGGGGTGTTTTTTACAGCTCAATCAGTACGTTTACAGTTCAAATGTCACATTTTTGTAGGGGGGCGGGGCTAAAAAACAATGTGGCGCCGGTAGTTTGTCTTTCATCAATCACTCGTCTGTCATCTCAAGCTCAGGAGTTTAGTCTCAGGACGTTGAGGCTCAACTACGCCGACAGGTATCGTACAGTGGTAATTTCGAAGCACTGTATCACCGGGTCGCCGGCCGCGTGCGACAGTGCTGGCCTCCATCACTTCCTCTCGCTCTTTCCCCGTCGTGGCCGTGTCAGACCAATGGCGTTTCCCCCCTCCACACTCAAGGCGGCTCTTATCCCATCTCCGGTCTCACGTCGACTAATGAAGGCGCCTCACATCTGACCAAGGGAGGGGTTTACAGTGCCTGGGCGTATATAGCTTCGCAGTTTCCTGGAGTCTGCACATATAGACAAGGAGCTCTAAACTGAATGATGAGAGATTATTAGATTATTTAAAGCTCTCAGACTTTTGGAAAATATGTCTGATGACGCATTTGTTAGCCATTTTTTTTCCAGTCACGATCAGTCTGAGACAGACAATGATATCAGTGTTGTATTTCTGAAACAGGGGTTTGGAAGCCTACCGCCCTCACGTCTCCATTTTTGTCAGCAAGTGGAACCAGGATATCCAGACAAAGGGTGGCTTGGCTGCTCGTAACGGAGAGGACCAACGAGCACGCGGTGGCCGCGTTTCACCGTGGTGAGCTGAGGCGTCTGCCGAAAGAGAATTTGAACGGAATAGTATTTCGAACATCTTAGCCGCTGCTACCGGAGCCGCGGTTTACGTGACCCCCGTCTTCGCCACTCTGCCTCGGAGGCTGCTTCTTCCTTCCATCCAGACGGGCAGGCGGACAGACACAGCGAGTTTCCTCGTCTCGCAGAGGATGACGTGTGACAGCGACACCTTTGGTTAAGGAGCCACGTCGCCGTGTGGCATCAAAACCCTTCCCCCTTCTTCCTGATCAAAGGTCCCTGTGGCCAGCTCGTGCGACAGATCTGGGGTTGAACCATACTGTGTTTTTCATAAAACATACGTAATGAAGTTGTGCTGCTGATGGACGCCCGTGGGTTTAACACGTGACCGACGGCACAGAGGAGAAGAGGGACGTGCACGCACTCACAATTTAACCCCCACCACCACACACACACACACACACGCACACACACACACAGCTTTCGGCCGGCTGTGGATGTTGGGAGTCATCTCCGCAGCCGGCTCCCCTCGAAAGAGGGAAAGTTAAGCGGCGGTGGCTCGCTATGGTTTGGGAGATAAGGGTGAGAGACGGAGTGAGGGAGGGAGAAGAAGAAGAAGAGAGAAGAGAGAGAGAGAGAGAGAGAGAGAGAGAGAAAGAGAGAGGGGGAGCAGTGGTAGCAGAGGGGGTGACATAGTGCTGCATTGCAGCAGCAGAACCAACAAATGTTAATACTTTGTGAAGCCGGGGCCCGGTGCGCCGTGACGATCCTGAGAATCCTCCGAAGGTCCCTTCCTCCCTGTGAAGATAAGAGCGTGTGACCCGCTGGATGGTGGGGGGTGGGGGGGCTCTTAGTCAGACACATTATGGCCTCTTTATCAGCCCGTCGGTCTGCCGTCGTATCTCGGCGCCATTCGTCTTTCCCCTCGCTACGGGGGACGATAAAACGCAGACGGGCCAATTGCGACGAGGGGACGCGCGCTTACGTTCCCTTGCGGCCTATCCGCCGCCCTGAGAGCGCCGCGGCTTTCAGTCAGTGCGTCGGAGGGCGATAATGACAACTTTATGTGCATCGCGTCAATTGGCAAAGTTTACACAATGCGGAGGGGGGGGGGGCAAATGGGACGCAGCCTCAAGGTTAGACGAGTGAAGAAGCAGGCAGCGGGGAATCAAGATAAAGACGAGGAGTCTGCATCACACGCAAGCGTCCGCTCAAGAGGAGACGGCGAGAGAGGACGCCGCCGAGACCGCTCCGTGTCTGATTTGAGAGACCACTTTTCTGGGGGTGGGGGGGCTGAAACAAAAGCAGCGCTAACAGCCTATTTTTAAAAGAAAAAGTGTTCTCTCCAACTTCATGCTGCATTGCTGAGAGACAGAGGGAGGGAGGGAGGGAGGGAGGGGGGAGACAGACAGGGACGGAGGGAGGAGGAGGGGAGAAGGGCAAAGCTTCGGGGACACTGCTGCATCCGTCCAGCCGGCCAACCAGCCGACCAGCCAGCCAGCCAGCCAGCCAGCCAGCCAGCCAGCCAGCACAGACAGACAGTCAGTCAGGCAGCAGCCGGGCCACGGCTGTCAGTCAGTGCCGCTGCTGCGGCAGAGTGGCGCAGTGCCACATGCGCTCTCTCTCTCTCTCTCTCTCCCTCTGTCTCTGCTGCTCTCGCGGTGCTCGCTCGCCCGCCCTCGCCGCTCCCTCGCCCCCATCCCTCCCTCTCGAGCTCCCCCCCGTCCCACCTGCAGCTCCCCTCGGCTTCTCTCCTCCTCTCCCTCCTTTGACGTGCTTTCGTCTCCGGGCGTCTCCTCGTCTTGCTACACGGTCCCCCACCGCCCCATTCTGCTCCTCCTTTCTTCTGCCCACAAATTCACGCCTGCCTCTTTCCTGTTGCCCAAGGAGACTTAAGTGTCATTTTGGTTTTGCCATTTTTCTCACTCTGTTTTTGTATTTCTGTATTGCTATTTTTTTTTTGTTGTTGTTGTTGCCATTTTTGTGTTTTTTGCAGAGTTTTGAGGTGGGGTGAGCTTTTTTTTAACAGTGTACCTGGTTCTGGATGGATAAAGTTTTATTCATATTTTGCTGTTGATAAATTGAGCTTAAGACCGATACAAAACTCCAGAACTGGTTCTGGTTGGACGGTAAATGCATTTACGTCTACGCAATTTCAGTATGTGCATCAAACAAACTGAAGAAGAGACGTCAGAAATAAAAAAAAATTATTATCGTAACATGTGATGAGGGGGAGGAGGAGACTGGATCGTTCCTCAGATCAGTACATGAAAACAAACCTAAACTCACATGTCCCTCGTGCTTTCCACACGGTTTGACTGATGCTCTTTTAATGACATCATCTTGGAGCATCCTCTTCCTCTGCGACTGGTTTGATGGCACCTGGCAGAAAAACCTTTCCGCTGAGGAACCGCTTCACAACTGACGGTTCCATTTTTTTTTTTTTTGATTATCAATGATCTTTCAGTTGCTGAGATGCCAGGAAACAGTTAAGAACCCGAATCTCTCAGAGCTGAAGGTCCGACCTACCGTCCTAAAGATCTTCAGGTTAATGTGAAATGAGGGAGAAGGAGAAGCTTGATCAAGTCGACTCTCTGGTTACTTCTCCTCATCTTCCTCATCTCCTCTTCCCTCCTCCTCCTCCTCCTCAGCATCACTCCTCCCATTTATTCGGCTCAAAAACGCCTCACCCCCCCGTCCGGTCTTTCTGTCCCCTCTCTTGCCTCATCTCTCCTTTCTTCCCCTCATGTCCCTTCTGCAACTCCTCTTTTTTCCCCCTCCTCCCCCCCCCGGAGCTCGCTCTCATCTCGTCCGCTCAAACGCTCTCGTCTCTCCTCTCCCAGGGCAGGGATCAACCGCAGCCCATTTCACACATGACAGAGTGTGCTGTATGCCAGTGATGTATGCATGCTGCTGGAGGTGGCACTACTGATGGGTAGCAATGGAGATAGGGTAATGAGCAGGGAGCCCTGTGTGCGTGTGCGTGTGCGTGCGCTTGTGCGTGAGCGTGCGCGCGCCGGCGGCGAGCGACGCAGTCGACCGGAGTGTAATTGTGAATTTCAATTCGCTGTGTCAAATAAAAGCATTGAGATTTCGCTCATACATTCAGAAATATTCTCGGTGAAAAGAAAGGAGAAAAAAAAGAAGAAAGATTCAGGAATTTCACCCCCCTTTCGTTCTGAATTGAAACACCAGACGGAGCAAGGCAGCGGCCGTCGATATGCTCATTTATCCCGTGCCGGCGAGGAAGAGGAGCGCGAGCGAGGAGTCGCACAGCCGCGGGAGAGAGAGAGAGAGAGAGAGAGAGAGAGAGAGAGAGAGAGAGAAAACGGCAGCCGGGGGAAGGGGGAGCTGAGGGGGAGAAAACGTTACATTTCTCGCAGAGGGCACGGGGTGAAGGCAGGTTGCACCGCTCAATCACACATGAATCAGACGGATGAGTTCTGCTGCAGGGCGAGGAGAAAAAAAAAACACCTGGTGGAGCAGGTTCAATAGCTGGAAACGTGCGTTGTGCGTGTGTGTGCGCCTGTGTGTCCACGCACGACTGCGGCAGCATGCGGCATGTCTGCAAAACGCACGCCGCGTGTTTGAGTTGAACTTTACGGCCGATCGGCGAGTAAGACTGAGGTCCTCTGGTTGCCGGCCGGCGCATTGCTGCGAGGGAGGCGGGCGGGCGGTCCGACGGCGCCGGGGAACGCACTCCGCTCCTCCCACGCTGGAGGATGTACGTGTGGAGGATGCGCGTAACCACCAAGCGTGCCACGATGCCAGCAACAGTTGTCACATCCGCTCACGAAATTTTGAACAGCCGCTGGCGAGAACTGATCTGAAATCAGGGGACCCTTGTTTGGAATTACGGCGAATTTTGGAAGGCGCATCTGCCCGTTATCGTCGTAAACCACCTGTGTGTTGAGCAGGGAGGAGAAAGAGCTTGACAGGATTTGCTGAAAAACCCATATGACTGTCAGACGCTCTGTGTCTGCTCCCGAGACAAACGTTAGCGCGCAAAATGTGCATAATCGTGAATCATTTCATATCCATGCTAACGCTAAAACACAGGTTTGGAGGTGCAAAGGCATCAAGGGGACACGTAAACGTACAGTGTGCCGTCTTTACGGCACGGCTACGCGATTTACTGTAAATCTACGAGCCGCGCAGGTCGGTTTGTCTGCACTGAAGGCGCTGAGGGTGCGATCACGGCTAGGCACCAGGCGAGCCAGGGACTGCAAACAAAAACAGACAGGGCTCGCGAGCAGCATGTGCGTGGCGTGGCGTTCGTCAGCGGAGGTGCATCCCTGTGCAGCTGCAGCTGGGACGGAAGCCGCGGTAGCCCCGCCTACGTGCAGGGGAGCGTCGGCGCGTGAAAATCGGTCCGCCGGGCAAGGCGGGACGGGACCGAGGCAAGAGGACGGAGCCGGGGCAGCGCAGTGGATCTTCGGGGGCCCGGCGAGCCGCCATCTGTCCCAGGGCTGCGGCGGCCGGGCCGGGAGATGAGCTCCCCTGAGGGCGCACCGCCATATGCCGCTCGAGCGCTTCCGCGCGCGAGCTGGCACGGCCGAGGGTGGCATGGGACGGCGCAGTCTGCTCTGCAGCAAACCGGGCCGACCTTATCCGGTGCGGGGCAGAAAATGCCGCTTCAGGAGAGAGGAGGAGCTTGACGCGCGCCGGCATACAAACCGGCCTCGGCTACGGCGGGCGACCACGGCTCTGGTTCTGACCGGGCCGGGACGATGTTAGAAGCCGGGCCGTCGTCGGAAGCTTTCTCGGGAATTCTGGGGAGAGGAGCTTCAGCAATGCAGCACGAGCGTGCGCCCGCGGCGCGTGAGCCCCGTTGGTGCTGATGGCGCCTGGTGGCGGCACGGGAAGCGAGGCATCAAAGGAGCTGTCGGGGGCCGGGCCAAATACTCTCACATGGCCGCGCACGCGCTCGGGCCGAGAAAGGCTCCGGCCAGGCGGGTCAGTGAGAACGCAACCGGTCAGCCGTACCGCGGGGGTCGTGCGGACCGCAACGTGCCTGAGAGTTTCGGGCTGGCTGCTTCAAAGCGCACAGCGGAGCGTGGCGGCGTCACGCTGGCGGAACGCTTCCCTGCGCGGCACAGACCTGGCCACGTTGGCGGTGAAAAAGAAGAAAACGTCTGGCTGCTTTTGGGATACCATTTAAAAAAAAAAAAAAAAAAAACGAGGGCAGGGAAAAAAAAACCCGTTGCGGCGCTGCAGGTCGAGCGACCCGCTCTCGTCACGAGATGGGACGACCGCCGACTGACCGCAGCGCGCTCTCTCTTCCGACTGCAGCGCAAAACCATCCGAGCACGTCTGAAATCTCTAAAGAGATTCACTTGTGGCGTGCATCCACCGCCTTCGCCCGAACCTTTTTGCATTTCTCAGCGTTCACGAACATCTGCACGCGCTGAACGTGACGCATTCTCCCTTTCTCTCTCATCGAGGCACTAAACCAACGGCTGCAGGCCTGTGGGGTAAACAAAGCTTTACATGTTCCACGCTGGAAGCTCCGAGCAGTCAGACTTATTCATGAGGCGAGCGGGCCGCCGCTCGTTACGGGGGGGGGGGCTGTCTGGGAGACGCGCAGAGATGAGATAGATGCACGATGATGAAATAAGAAACGCCAGATGGGGGAAAGCGAATGAGACACCGGCAACGTTTTGGACGTCGCGCTCGCTTAAAACGACGAGCGCTCCGTTAGCAGAGGAGCGTTTTCGTGAGGCCCCCTCCCCTCCGGCGGCAGGTTTTACATAGAGCCGGTTTGCCGCGGGGCGCAGCCGCGCCTTCGCCTCCCGGAGACGCCAGGTTCTGCTGACATCGAAGGCGGCTGAGCCTTCGCTTAACAATTTTCAGGAGGGTTCGCAAAAACTTGCCGCAGGCTTGCTGGCGTTGTCGCTTTCCTACGGCGCATCCTGGCGCTCGCCGTCTTTGAGGGCCACCTTGGCAAAATTTAGGACTGATTCCAGATGCCCAGCTTTTTCGACATCTTGCTCGTACAGCCTTTGCTTGAATGCTGATTCATTTTCTTTCCACAGGAAGCGTCACGCGCTTGTGCGTCGTGGTTGCCAGTCCGTTGACCGGTGACGTTGCGAGGCATTTTTTGCTCCTGCGAGTGGTGGAGACGACTCTGAAACTACAGCCTGACAAAAACGCCTTTCTACGGACGACGTGCTCAAACCGTAATCGTTGCAATCGAGTTGGCGTCGTTTTTGAAAATACCAGGATTGGGGGATGAGATGCTTCTACTAAATAAATCAAAGTAAAAAATAATAGAAGGAGACTCACGAGGGCCGGACGAACAAACTGATCCTAATACTGACACCGTGAAGAGAGAATTAGTCACAATAAAATGGGATAAAATGATCACACACTTAACACAATGTCCCACCTAGCAGCCGGGTTCACGTCATGCCGGACTTTTCCGGGTTGCTGCAGTGGATAAAGACTGGGATCTGCTCTGAAACCCCCGAGAAGCAGAAATCACCGTGTGGCTACGGCTTTACCTCTTCCACCAGCTCCATTAAGATTCCTTTACCAGCAGACAAAAAACTTTTTGGACTTTTATTTAAAACAAAAAAAACTTTGAGGGCACTTGCCATTTCCTATCAGCTGCTGGAAGTTGATATGTCACGATTTACATAATAATGCTCGGGTTGGAAAACGGCGGCTGCAGCCGCAGAGAGTCCGACCGGAGACAAACCGGAAAGATAAGATGGCAGAAAGAAATTACAAAGCAGAGACAGAGTCAGATGGTGTGTGTCTGTGCGTGTGTGCGACAGATATTTCCAGAACGTGTTGCATGTGCAGGCAGAGGTGTGTGTGCGCGCGCACACACGCGGGTTCCGCGCGACAGCTCGGCTTTTATAGTCCGTGGGATTTTATTGGTGCGCCTGTCGTTGAGGAGCGCACGTCCCCCCTGGTGGCACTAAGCTCATTTCTGCCTCGCCGACAGATTTATGGCGTTTCCGTCACCCCCTGCGTCTGAGCGCGCGCGTGTGTGTGTGTGTGTGTGCGAGTGTCTGGCGAGTCGTTCGACTTGACGTCCCAGAAATCGCTGTCACAGTTGGCCAGGTGTCGACTTCCAAACAGTCGGCAAGACAAGACTGCAGTCCTCCGCGCGAACCGGCGGCGTCTCACACGTTCGCACACAGACACACACACACACACACACACACACGCATTGAGAGAGAGAGAAGTGTGAGGATTCTCGCTGAAGAACAGATGTTTCCCCGGTACTGTAACGAGTCGGTGTGATTTACATCTCAGGCTCGGGCGTCAAAATGAGGCTCCTGTCCGGACGGACGTGGAGAGAGGCGAGGGGGGGGGGCGTGGCGGGGGCGCATCTAAACGTCACACACGAGCCCCTGTGCCAGTTAGCCTAGCTTAGCATCGAGGCCGGCTACGAAAGAGACTGCTCGCCCAGGACGGTGAAGGGGACAGACGGGCTCTCACTCGTTGCGTCAGTGAATCTGCTAATCTGGGATCTCTGGGCTGCCGGGGGATTTTAGGTGGAACTTCAAAGAAGTTTTATTCTGAACAGAGAGTACAGTTTTTTGTTCCTCGCTGAGAACGCGTTCATACGTTAGCCAACTGCAGGCCTCTGTGCAGGAGCCCGCAAACGCAAAGGTAGGGTTCAAATAAGCGTTTCCGCGGCAACAACTCACTGTACTTCCTTTCCAACGGCAGGCTTTTCCGGTGCTAATTGCAGCTTGATAATCTGGAACAACGCAAACAGGGACGGTGAAGGTGTCTTACTTGATGACGCGGCAAAAACAGAGAAAAACAACACAAACGCACACTGACCACTCACTTGAACTGATTTCCAGGGCGTCGCGGTAAACTTGTACCAACCCCACGGGGACCCGCTCATTGCACACCATTAGCAGGCATTAACGCACCCGCGCACACACATACACACACACACACTGACCACAATGCATTCCCCCAGTCAACTCCATCCGCAAAACCAAGGCTTAGCCCTGAGGACCACCCGAAACATCTTCATCCCAAAGGTGGAAAACGCACGCTGGTCCCCGCAAAGCGCAGACACACAGGGAGACGCACACACACACACAAAATTTCATTTAGTATACTTGCAGATGGGAGGATATTTTTGCCTCCGAAGCGGCAATTTTTTTTTTTTCAGTTTTAATTTAATTTCACACTCGGCGTCCTTTGAAAAAAACCTGCACTTTGAGTTTAGCCGTTTTAGCCGTGACACGTCTCGATTTATGCAGCTATTCGCAGAACTTGCCTGTGATTTAAAAAACGAGCTCACGGACACGTTCGGGTCGGGGGAAACGGTACCGTAGCGTCTCGGTTATAGTCACGTTTTACAGGCTGAAAAGGTTTAATCCGTCACGTGACTCCGTTAAGTCGCTTATACATTGAATAGGTTTGAGGTCACAGGTACCACGGTTCCCTGATTGTGTGTATTTTGACAAAATATACAAATATGTACAAACCTCATTTAAGGTCCAAATGTTTGCTGTCAGTACCAGCAGAAATGCTCCACGTGGCGTGCCATCAAATACGCCGCCTTTGACGAGACGCCCAGAGCAGGCGGCGGCAAACGGCGTCATATGGAGACAGACGCGGCGAGCGGCAGGAAGGGCAGCCGGTCCCCGACCAACTGCAGACGACGTGGCCGATCACATTCCACCCGTCAGACGGCGCTGTAAGGCGGCGGACACGTCCGCGTCCGCCGGACGAACGGCTCTTTTCACCTCGTTTCTTCTGCGCCGTCGATGATGACGTCGCACTAATCAGTCGCCTTCCGGCGGGTCTCACCGGCGGGTGACGCCTTCCATCGAATTTCGCGGCGCTTTTGAGTTAAGTGGCACCTGCACCCGCTGAATGCAAACCAGTCCCCATCCGGAGCAGATTGTTTCAAACCCTTGTGGCCTGTGAGCCAAATTTAATCATCTCAGCCCCCCCAGGGCCCGGGCCCATTAAAAATGCACTGGTAAACTTGTCACAGCACCAGAATCGGGTCGTCTCTCTCGGCTCCCGGTTTGAGAGCCCCGTGTGTCAGACTCAAGCCAGAGAGGCCCACCCACCTCCACCCCCTTCTCCAACACCGACCGCTCGATTCCCCGCGAGTTCAACCGGAGTTCACGCCACCCTCTGATTTTTTTTTTTTTTTAAGTTGTAGCCTATGGCCCATCACAGTTTGTATCAATAATGCAGAGAGCACCAGCCTGCTAACATGTCAGCCTTTAGCGAGAGGTCTGCTCAGCAACGCAGCGCGCAGACAAAGGCGGACGTGTCAGACTGGCACCGTGAGAACAAGGGCGCTAACGCACCGGGCTATTTTAAGTGCGCGCACACGCACACACGCACACACACACACACACACCCAAGGACGGATGAGACGCGAGGGTACACGCTCAGCGTCTGCGTAGTACCTGGTTGTACGCGCTGTCGGACGAGCGCGTGCCAGATGAATGGACGAGCGTGCAGGTATCCACCCCACACACACGCACGCATGCGGTAAACGCACACACACACACCGCTGCATTTCGGTGAGACGACGGAAAACGTCTCTCGGCTCCTCAGACGAAAGTATCTGCGAATTTAGGATGACGTGGGCCCCCGTTTCCCTGCCGACCAGGACCATGTCGAGGAAAGCGCGCTCTCTCGGGATTTATAACGAGATTCATAGTCGGAAGTTCTGCGAAATATCACGCATAAGAGAGCACATGAATCTCTAATTCGAGGAAAAAGGGGGAAAACTCGAAAAGAAGTGGTTTGAAGGGCTAACGTCACTGTGAAATGTGTGTCTTCTTCTCCAGACTTTTTTTTTTCTCCCATGCAGAGACTTTACTGAATTATTAAATTGCTACTTAGGCACTGTGGTTAAATAACACCATGCAGACAAGGACAAAGTGTACTAAAGGCTCTCAAGCGGTGAGTCGATGAACTGTTTAACAGAAATGTTTAAATGTCTTCTAAGAAACCCGCCTAAAACGACGTCGATTACCTCGAGGGGGCAAAAATGCTGGGGGAGTTTCTCTCGCCTCTGAAGCTCGAGGGCTGCCGGGGACGCGCCGGGCGAGATGAATGAGGACAGGGGAACGACCCCTGGGCGGAAGAACAAGCACGATTATTCCGCGATAACCATCTTACACGTGGCACGCGCCCTCGCCGCCACCACGTATGACCAAACGCGCCCCCTCCTCCTCCTCCTCTACCCCGCATCGTCCGTCTGAGTCGCCGTAGAAACGCTGGAACTAAACGAGGTGTGCAGCACCGTTTACCCGGCCTGTGTCGTGATGCGTGTCAGAAGAAACGGCGCAGCTCCCCCCGTAGGCCAGTTCACGTATTACCGAAAAAAACAAAGAATCGAGCGGCGATTCATCGAAAACGTGAGAGATGACGTGCGTGACGGAGAGGAAAAGTTCTCACCAGCAGCAGATGAACCTCGTCGCTGCCTCTGCCGATGCTGCCGCCTCGGCGTAATCTAAAACCCCTCGCGCCGCCGTACACACCGTGCCACTCATACTGTCCGGCCCCGAGCTTCGTGCACAACTTTATTTGTAGCTGTAACTTGCAGATAATCCACGTGCGTTCCTCAAAGCATCCGGCATCCAGCTTTGTGTGTTGTGTTCTTCATCGTCTAGTATTTCTAAGTCGGAAGAGAACGTATCCCTGCAATATTTCTATAAAGACAAACGGTCTCCGAAGCTTTTCATATATATAACAAACAATTTGCACAACCCGTGAAATTTACAGTAGAGATAAACGGGACTGCTGCATTAAACAGGCTGCGGTCCCTGAGAAAAAGTGTGAACAGAAATCTCCGTGAAAAAGGCTGCCGGCTGCGTTCGGCGCACGACGGAGATTAGCTCTCACCCGGGCACGGCGTGATTTCTGCGGGGCAGCGGAGGAAGGAGGGGGGGGCTTTTTAGGCGAACGACCTCTTTGATCAACCTGCCGTGTCGTGCCAAGCCGGGGTTAAAAAATGTTTTAAAAAACGCAGTTTTCATAGGGAGTTTTTTTTTTTGTCTTTTTTTCCCCACACGGCACTCTGATCCTCCGTTTGAAGAGCACATCGTCCAAAGTATCCTGAAATGGAATAGAGAGGACGTTAAAAAGGTTTTCCTTTCCTTTCCTTTCCAAAGTCTGCATCTCAAACTGAGATTTTTAATAGGTTGCATAATGGCCTCAAACAAATTGTGATGGCAAGCTGTTGTTTTTTTTTTTTCAAGTTATTGCAGAGAACATTAGGCCCAGCAAGCCTGAATATAATGAACTTTTCTTGATCGGTTACATAACGGCATGAAAACAAAAGAAAAAAAAAAAAGGATTTAGGCTGGCTGAACGACGGAGACAGTCACCAAACAGAGAGGATGCGACGCCGCATCCCGTCGGCCCGCGACGCCTCCCCGCGTCTTGCTTTTTTTTTTACATTGCTTCTACTCCGGAGAGTCACAGACGCAGCGCTTCCCGTGGGCGCACGACAACGCGCGCACACACGCACGCACACACGCACGCGCGCTCCCCTGAGCGCACTTCAGACAAAGGCACACATACTCCGGCGCGGGACTGGCACTCGTCTCTGCCCGTCTCGCGCCTTTTTGCTCCGCCAACACAATGCTGTCAATTTTTTTTTTTTTTGGCGCGTCACACGGACTCGGAGGTAGGCAGGGCCGCATTATCAGCAGCTGACTGGAGCTCACATACTGTACGTGTGTGCGTGTGTGTGTGTGTGTGTGTGTGTGAGAGAGAGAGAGAGAGAGAGAGAGAGAGAGAGTTCAGGTCGAGGCTGAGCTGTCAGCAGCAGACAAGCCCCATCAAGTCTTCCTCTTCTGTCTAACGCACACTCAGCCTCTCGCCTCGGGAGGTGAGAAGCCGCTAATTGGCAAAGGGTGAAACACACGCACGCACACATGCACACACACACACGCTGACTGAGGGTCAGTTACAGTCACACACACACACACGCACACTCAGACTAGTAGGAACAAAGAGACAGATAGAAATACAAACAGACAGATGGACGCAGACGTCTGGCTCCGAGAGGCGGCCGTGCAGCGGGCTGCGCGCAGCAGACGCACAACGCAACCCGGGAGACGGGAACGCTGTTAGTGGAGCCGGCAGCGTGCCCGGTCTGCGCGCTGACTCGCCCCACGACTTTGCCGCTTACTTATTATTTCATGACTCGCTGCTCTCGATTCACTCGCCTGTTAATGGAGTCTATCTCTGCAGTTTGGTCCCGCGCACAGAGCTGACCTGAGAGGAGACTACGCTCGCTCACCCTTCGCTTTCAGCGAAGGCTATATACGGCTCTAACGCATTGTATATACACTCTCTGGCCACTTTATTAGGTACACCTGTCCAACTGCTCGTTAACACTTAATTTCTAATCAGACAATCACATGGCGGCAACTCAGTGCATTTAGGCATGTAGACATGGTCAAGACAATCTCCTGCAGTTCAAACCGAGCTCAGTATGGGGAAGAAAGGTGATTTGAGTGACTTTGAATGTGGCATGGTTGTTGGTGCCAGAAGGGCTGGTCTGAGTATTTCAGAAACTGCTGATCTACTGGGATTTTCACGCACAACCATCTCTAGGGTTTACGGAGAATGGTCCGAAAAAGAAAAAATATCCAGTGAGCGGCAGTTCTGTGGGCGGAAATGCCTTATTGATGCCAGAGGTCAGAGGAGAATGGCCAGACTGGTTCGAGCTGATAGAAAGGCAACAGTGACTCAAATAACCACCCGTTACAACCAAGGTAGGCAGAAGAGCATCTCTGAGCGCACAGTCGTCGAACTTTGAGGCAGATGGGCTACAGCAGCAGAAGACCAAGCCGGGTGCCACTCCTTTCAGCTAAGAACAGGAAACTGAGGCTACAATTTGCACAAGCTCATCGAAATTGGACAATAGCAGATTGGAAAAACGTTGCCTGGTCTGATGAGTCTCGATTTCTGCTGCGACATTCGGATGGTAGGGTCAGAATTTGGCGTCAACAACATGAAAGCATGGATCCATCCTGCCTTGTATCCATGGTTCAGGCTGGTGGTGGTGGTGTAATGGTGTGGGGAATATTTTCTTGGCACTCTTTGGGCCCCTTGGTACCAATTGAGCATCGTTTAAGCGCTACAGCCTACCTGAGTATTGTTGCTGACCATGTCCATCCCTTTATGACCACAATGTACCCAACTTCTGATGGCTACTTTCAGCAGGATAATGCGCCATGTCATAAAGCTGGAATCATCTCAGACTGGTTTCTTGAACATGACAATGAGTTCAATGTACTCAAATGGCCTCCACAGTCACCAGATCTCAATCCAATAGAGCATCTTTGGGATGTGGTGGAACGGGAGATTCGCATTATGGATGTGCAGCCGACAAATCTGCGCCAACTGTGTGATGCCATCATGTCAATATGGACCAAACTCTCTGAGGAATGCTTCCAGCACCTTGTTGAATCTATGCCACGAAGAATTGAGGCAGTTCTGAAGGCAAAAGGGGGTCCAACCCGTTACTAGCATGGTGTACCTAATAAAGTGGCCGGTGAGTGTATATTCACCATTTACCGTACCAAAGTACTCAGTACAAATACTCAACCTAACCCGATGAAAACCTCTAATCGCATCTCTTCGTCCTCGAGTTGCAAATCGTAACTGTTGCTTATTTAGTCATGACAGTCATAACTAAAACCACCTTTTGGGGGCGCTATCCCACCCTGCTGATTTGTTTCTTTATTGATCTTTTTCAGGAATCTTAACCCTTGGATGCATGACCTACCAATACCTACACTCTTCCATGAGTGGGGTCAAAAATGACCCCAATTAGAATCAATGTGTTTTTGCAATAAACTAAAAAATGTCTTTAATTTTGGTTAAAGATGATGATGTTTATTATATTTTGATCAACAAAAGAGTGATTTCATTTTTGACATGTTCATTTATCACTTTTTATTCACATTTTATCACAAAACAATCAATCAATCAGGTATCAAAAAATGCAATGGCCTCATGTCACAAACATATTTTATGAGGAATACCTGGAATATGAAAATATAAATACTTTTAATTTCAAAGATTTTGAAGAATAACAACCCTTGGGGTCATTTTGACCCCACTTATCCATCTAAGGGTTAAAAAAACAACAACTATCGGTCCTCCAGTCAACAGGCTGTCTCGATGACTCAGGATGATGTAATCACCATAAACAAACTGCAAACATCCTGTTTACGGTACATGCGCGTCATGTCTCCTGACTTCACTCACCACAACGTGAAATATGTTTAGTTTTTTATCCTGAAAGTACTCTGAAGGTTTACAGTAATTGAATGCACTTGACTCAGCATTATGCAATAATTACATTCCATCATTTATGTGACATTAAATACATAAAGAAATAATTACGTTCATTCTCTGCTCCATTATAAGAGATTATAGCTTTGAATTGACGGCAGTGGATAATCAAGGTGACGGTCATGCTGTACAAAAATAAACTGCAGTTAATAGACCGTACCATCGGTCCAACTGCCACCAGAAATAACGTGTAGAGAAGGTTCATAATGTATGGATGAGTGGCACCGACGGCCATCAGCATTATCTCTTCACGCTGTGATTCATTTAAGACTTAAAAAACATGACACCCTGCCATGTTGGCGTTTATTTACACATTTTCCACATTTTTACGCGTGCTTTCGTCCTCGCCGTGGCACACACACACACACACAGGTGCCCTTCGGCTGAACCCAACTTAGCAAGCCTCGCTTTGCACAGCTCAGCTCATCGCCGGGCAGCGACACTTCTCCAACGAGCGTCGGGTCTGTGTCGGTGCCGTGTGAGTACATGAGAGGAAGGAGCGTGTGAATGAGAGGGAGGAAGGATGCAACGGAAATAACGCGAGAGAGAGAGAGAGAGAGAGAGAGAGAGTACATGTGTGTGCGTGTTGGAGAGGGTGGGAATAACAGACAAATAAACAGAGACAGGCCGATGTGAAAAACAACCTGAAAACAATGCCTTGGACCTTGCAGGACCCCTCCCTCCTGTGTAAATCCCTGATTGAAACCTTCAGAGCCAGGGGCAGGGTAGTTTGGGGGGGGGCCTTCTCGAGCGCCAGTGAGCCAAGGAACAAAACACACCCTTCACAAGTACTTAAATTCTCTCCAGCAGCCTGACACAGAAAAAAACTCCTGCCCTTCATGCAACTCACAGAGAACAGAGGTTAATAATCAGATGGAATTGGTGCCGCTCGGTCAGACAGAGCTCTGCTGGAGTGTCACATGCAGATCAGTTGGGTTTTTTATAAGATCCAGTCAGTTCGCCACTTTGAGCCTTGGATCTACAAAGTGGCACCAAGAATTGTTATTATAGGGACTTATGCCGAGAATGTCTCGGAACAGCTTAGCCAAATCGCTGATTTGACAAATGAATGAATGAAAAATTACATGAATATATCTGTTGTGCTAAAAAGGAACCGATCACACAGTAATATAATTTTGACACGTGTTAAGTATCGACGTAAAGTTTGGGGACAGTGTGCGTCGCCCCCCTTATCGAGATGATGGAGAGCACCTTCCTTCCTGTGTGTTTTCTTGAAACGTGGAGAGATGGGGAAACGTAAGGACCTGAGAGGATGTCGGCGGGTGGACGCCTCGGTGACGTTTCGCTGTCCAGCTGTGGCGCCCACCCCGCCCTGCGGTGCTCAACCCCAGACACAACTCCTGTGGCAGCTCGTCCCAGATGAGGCAACTCGGTGACAGCGCATCATTGTCGTCATATGCGCCGCGCGTCTCGTTTGCGTAAAAAAAAAAAGAAAGAAAGAAAAAGTTGGGTAACCACCGGTGTGTCAGACGTCTCATCTCCGGCTCTCCGGGATGGCTCGCTCATCAAATCAAACAGGGCAAGACACCTAACGCCACACCGGCCGCGCAGACGCGCGTCTACGCGGCTCCGCTCAGAGGTATAAACGTAACAGCGAACACGGAGGTCGCGGTCAGAGTGTGAGGCGGCGTCACCCCGACAGGGACGCGGGCACAGCGGACTGGTGCCGTGGCCCCGGCGGGTGATTGACGGGAGCCAGGGCTAGCATGCTTGCTGCTAACTTAGCCGCATTAGCTTAGCTGCTGTCTGGCGCAGCTCAGAAAGCGGCTCCAACTCCACACAGCAACTTCCACCGTCTGGCCCAAAGTCAGACCCCACACCGGACAGCCCGGCTAGCCTTTAGCCACAGCGGATAGCACAACCAGAACATTCCTCCAGCCGCCTACGACTGATGCATTATGCGTTTAAAAACAACAACAACAACAACAACAACACACACACCAGCGCAGGAAAAAAAACAAGTGCAAAAATGACGCAGGCTTCTTACCTGTAAACGCAGTCGCCGACGTGTGTCTGCTTGTTCAAAGTCTGGGATGTTGCGTTGCTAGACGTCAAGTCCAACTGCACTACAGTGGTTTCCAGCCTGGGAAGCAAAATAAAGCCCAGCTGCCCTACTGTACAGAACACGCCGCTGACAGCCGCGCCGTGGCTGAAGCTTTGGCCACACCTGCTGGTCGCTCTCGGGACAGCAGCCAAAGCACCCGCCGGGCTGGACGTCAAAGTACCGGTCCGCAGGCGAAGGTCAGAGGTCACAGTGTTTAAGTGGCCGCATCCCCGGCGGTGACGGCAGCTAAATTGTCTTTTTAAAGAACATTACAGGAAGGCGGCTCTCTTCTCTTCGCTCGTTCAAAGGCATTGAAGCAGCGCGGATGTTGTCACACACAAGTATGTTAAAAGCAAAACCAGAGTTACAGGGCGCATTATAGGAAATACACAGCCCAAAGGGATTCCTGGGATTAAACGAAAAGGGAGTGCTAAAACAAAGAACAACATAACGTTTTCATGTTTTTTTTTAAAAACATGGCTGACTCAGCTGACCTAATACTGAGGGGGGAGTTTGAAACAGTAGAAGCAGCGACTCCACCTCGCTCTTAGGCCAAAACCGTAGAACAGAGGGCCTCAGTTCTGAGGGCTCACTGTGCAGAGTAACCTGAAATGTAAAACTCAAGAGTGGAGTCGAAAAGCCCCCAAAAAGTTTTTCATGCTCCGACACTGGACGAGCTTTCACGAGAGACAGAGCAGGCGTGTCGTCGTTTCCGCTTCATCTTCAGTGTTGCCAGCAAGCGCCGCGCTGCGGGGTATCATTCAAGATTTAGCATTCAGCGGTTATTACCACGTCAGCGCAGCGCTGATTGGAATTCGTCTTGGTGTGTGCTTCAGGAAGAGAGGTGCACAAAAACAATTCAATGCAAATACACAGCAGCGTAAACATATCAAATGCACTCTGTCAAAGTAAATAAAACCTCAGCATAAGCATACGAGATACTCTTAACGGAGTAAATGGCACACAAAGCGCCAGGTGCACGAAGAAACCCACTTGGGGACACAGTTAATTTGAGTTCATGGACTGAAGTGATGCAGAGTTAAGGATCCACGGTGCCTCTTGCATGTCATTGTAATACAATTGCATGCTGGATGGGTGCCTTTCTTAACTTTTATTTACAGTTTTGTGAATGCTCGTGTTTGTCGAAATGTTTAGTCGCTGCTTTTGCTTTGTTTATCCTGCGCGCACGAGACAGCAGTGCAAATGAGTGAACCGAGGGGTGGATCAATGGATGATGGATGTTTTTTTCTTATAAAAGACATCAGAGGGCATTTTCTCCCCCACCCCTACCCTAAGTCTCCTCATGTTGTTTTGAGCTGCAGCGATGGAATAAGAGTGGAAATCCTGTCAGGAATTCTGTCGGAAACTTTGCCGAGTTGAATTGTGCACCACGACCTTCAGGTGTTAGCTTTGTTGTTTTGAAACCAGACTGTCGACTCAATCCACTGACCTCTAAAAATACTGTATCTACTGCTCTTTAGTATTCCCAACTTCATGGGAAACTTTTTCGCCAGTATTGGGATCCTGTAGGAATGATGGCTCATTTTTGCAGTGAGGGGTGGTGGGGGGTACTTATGTATCTATTATCCGAGGTCCTATTGTTTCAGCCTAAAATATTTGTATTCCAGTGAATGTAAAAGTTAAAAAAAACTTTGGGAAGCAGAGCTATTTATCACAAACTTTATTTAAAACGTGTACACAAAACAATATATTACATAATATACTATTTAAAGCATGTGCAAATTGTAAATCAAATTAAGGTTCGGCTAGCTGTCAGGGCACGTTGACAATGTGCTGCCTTCATATTAAAACGCCCGTGTTTGTGCGAGCGCATGAATATTGCTCAGCTCGCGTGTTTTTCTTTACCATCATTCGTCATTCCAGTTACGAAGCATGATTATGGATGTGAATCCAATAGCCCCATGCAATTGTGCCCGTTTGCCTCAGAGCCAAAAGAGGAAATGGGGAGCTAATTTTCTGTGGCTTGAACTGTAATTAACACTGTTTTGCCATGGTAACCGTACTAAGCAGGCCCGACAAGCTGCCGAACAAAGAAGCCACCAGAGGAAACTCTTTAAGCATGTAATAACAATCATTAGCCACCCTAATGTGCTCCGAGCATCCCGGGCCACGACTGCATCACGCGCATCTGGACTGTTTGCGACGAGTCCTGCAGGCTGCTGGGAAGTCGACGCGCGACGGGGGTGAATATCCACAGAAGCCGCACGGGGGTTGAGAAAAATCTCATGAAATGCAAGAAGACCCAACCTCGAAAATCAGAGTTTTATGAGATTCTTGAAGTACAGAATCCATAAATCTCCTGGGCTCTACTGCTCTTACGACCGAGTTTGACCAGGATACTTGTTGCAGATTTTCACCACGTGACGAAAGGCCAACATAAAACGGCTTTCCCCAAAACAAAATCCTGGCAGTCATGTTCCCGACACAAGAGACAAAGCCATTCCTGAGTGACCGGCTCCCAAGTAATCCCCAGCATATCCCCACTGCTGCTGCCGCTGTCTGACCGAGGCCGTGGCAACAGCGACGCTGCCTTGTGACGCCGAATACCAGATCCGGAGTCAAGTGGTGAAAGGCATTAACTCTCCAAACGCCAGAGCGGTCGCGGAACTAATCGTGAGCCGCTGGGAACAAATACCCAGCTGCAGGCTCGAACGGGCACGGCCATTTTTCATGGGCCACCAGAGCACACCTGTGCCTGCTCCGGCCGCAGATGGGGCCGCGCTGGCAGTGGATTCTCGTTCGTCGGCAACAGTCTGCGCCTCCAAATAGGATGACAAGGAATGATTTAAAGTCCTGGGTCGCTTTTTATTTGATCCGCATCGTTTCGCAGTTCTCCTTTGCCTCCGTCAGTCCCTCCCGAAGCCAGCCGGTCAGCACGAGGAGGCGGCGCGGGCCGGTGGAGGGTGAATTCGAGGCAACGCCTCACCGATCAGCTGAATAACAAGACTTCCGCTTGTTTCTGACTGGATGAGCAGCAAGCCGGCGTGTCTGCCCGCGGTACTGGGCTTGAACTGGACGGGCAGCTTCAGATAGTGCTGCGATCTAATGGGTGGGAAAGGAGAGCAGTGGACGAGAGACATTTATTTCAATTTGAAGTGTTCGCGCGTGACGCGTGCGGCGGCTCGTGTATTTTCTCACACAGAAATGAAATCAAAACGCTCAGGACTGCACGATATGAACTGTGACATATTAGACTATGGCATAAAATGAGAATCCTACAAACACTGTAAAAAAGGAAACTCTCAGCCACGTGCACACAAGATGTTAGGACATAAATGGACAGCGAATGGGGCAGCATCGGTACATCATGGCTGCGGCGGACATGAGAGAAAGCATGGCGTACGATAGCACATCTGAGAGCGCTTTGCTTTTGCTGAGAAAGTAAAGCCATTGGATTTGTTTTCCCCAAATACCGCTCTCAGTGTACACTGTATATCCAATTAAAAAAAACAAAAAAAAAAAAACCCACACACACACAAAAAAACCCCAAACACTAAATGCATGTCCTGCCCACTCTGAACAGAACACAGCACAGCACAGCACAGCTACTACCTGCGGCCAGCCAACCTGAGTTACTCCCCGTGGCCTCAAGTGCGTACCGTACACAACCCATCATCCCCCTGGTCCCGACAGCTCACGGGACCTCCCGGCGTGAGCGTTTGTAAATGGGAAAACGTCGTTACAGCACGTGAAAATTAACATCTAGCCGCTTACGTTCCACGAGAGAAATGTGTGCTCCTAGCAAAAAGTGCAGAGTGTTTCTGTTCGGGGTAGAATGACCACTGGACTCACCTGAGGGAATATTTGGAATGCTTGATGTGGAACGGCTCCTTAGTGTTTACAAATTTCAGCTGCAAGTCAATTAGAGAAGCCAGACATCAAAAAATCAACTCCGTGCACAGTGACAGATGTTAAGGGGTTATTACAATTCTCACTCAGGACGAATAAAGCCGATCATGCAAAACGTCTGCAGACAGTACGGAATTACAGCATGTACAATGTGAGCTGGCATCTGTGCCGTTCTTGATCTCATCTACAGAGCTGAATCAAAAAGGAACGGACTTCTTTTAGAGAGCCCCTTGCTTTAGCGCTAAATGTGTGCATACTGTACGCGCTGCATCTCACAGCCGGCGGGGCTCATTTCTTCCAGCGTCTCGATGAGAATGGGGCGTGACTCACCTCGTGCGTGCTGGACGAGCTGTTGCGGATGCTGACCTTCAGAGTGCTGGACTCGCCCACCCGCGTGGCTGGGAAGGTGTACAGATCCTGTGGAGAGTACACACCCCTCCACGCAGCCTCCTCCTGGCTGAGAATTGCAAATCATACCGGCATCGCAAAAATTACCGTCGGGGAGAGGGAGTATCTACTCTTGGAACATATTCTGGAAATCAATACATGAATAATTGATCAATTAAGTCCTGGAGCTAGTTGTTCATAAGGACCAGAGCCACTCCTTATGCCACAAATCCATCCATTTATTTTATGGATTATGAGTAAACTCCAGTCCTTATTGCTTTTTATTACACGCAACAGGGAGACAGGAAGCTGGGGGAGAGAGCAACATCTGCAACTGAAGAAGCGGTCCAGCTCAGCATTTTTCCCCACACTTGTTTCTAAACTTTTACCACAGAGATCCTGGCGCGGCTCATACATATGCGCGTTTAAGTTTTGTTTTATGTTGGCGTTACCTGGTCCTGCCTGCCGAAGCGTCCGCTCTCCTCCTGGTCTTGACTGCGGGCTCCGTTTTCACCAGCGTGCTGTCCCCTTCCTGCAGCCCCTCCCCCGGTCCAGACTTCGTTCCCTGCAGACGCACAGAGAGGAGCTGGACTTTAGGGACCGTCGCTCGCGATTCCACCCCCGAAGCGCAGAAGCGCGGGGCCGCCGCCTCCGCGCTGCTTCAAAACCACCCAGCTGAGAAGCAATGCCTTTTGGCCCGCGCAAAAGATGAAGAGGGGCGAATCACAGTTTGCCAACGCGGGGGTCATAGATCTGAACAGCGTCTGACACTAATGAAGGGTTTATCACTCCGCTTTAAAGCCGCCATCTAACGCGGCAACAACAACAAAAGGCGCCGCCATCGCAGCTGCTTAACCTACTTATGAGGAGCCACGGCGGCGACACCCCGCTTGCTGGGTACGTACGCTCTTAAGTCAACGGGGCCTGTCACAACACTTCACGCTAAACGTACAGACGCACGGAGCCTGCGGGCCCATCCCAGCGGGGCGGCTCTCCTTCACGTCGCACAACCCGCTTTCCTCGTTTATTAATTCTGACGCCGTCGTGACAAAGCTGGGGTTAAGGCGCAGCCATAACATGCCGTTTTCGGAGCCGACCAACAGCCAACAGAGCCGTTGGAGAGAACAACAAATTAATTTGACATTGCATTACGTTTGATTAAAAAAAAAAAAAAAAAAAGGGGCAGATAAGTGGCCAGTGGCTTTGGCCATTGGACAAAGTGGAGGAAATATACTTCATTATAAGGTGTAGATAAGGGAAAGAGAACGGTTATGATACCAGGGCCATTTTTGGACATTAAAGCAGGAGCTCTTTAGTGATCAGTTGTGGTAACCTCATTCTGGACAAAAATTCAACCTCAAAACACCTTCTTGTGTACACATCTTTTCTTGTGTAAACTTGTACGCGAGTCCTCACATTGCCGCAGAGCTGGAAGCGGATTCTGGTTTTCTGCTGGGGCTCAGCCATCGGGTGACACTCCAGGTCCCAGAACTGTGCATAGTCACCTCGGTCCCGGGGCAGGAAAATAAATGGCACCTGGGAGAGCGGGGAAAAAAAACAAAACATTGGAACAACAGATCAGAATTTGTTTAACACTTTGAAGGGCTCATATTCTTAGAGGCCAACCTCACTGGAATGTTAATTACAACTGATTCTGACAGTTCTGCAGCTCTGAGAGGAAACCCCACTATTAAGAGTTCCACAGATCTTTTATCTTGGTCAACGTCTCAGCTGAACGCCGCAGGTAGCGGAGAGACCGTTCTCCCGGTGAAGCGGCACATTCTCTGCAGCTCTCTTTCAGGCCTTTTACCGCGACTCTCCCTAACTATTAGTGACGGGTCTGGTCGGATGCGAGCGCCTACCTGCATCCTCTCGTGGGCTCCCAGAGTTCCGGAGACCCGGGAGCATCTGAAAGCAGTGTAGGTGGCCCGGTAAACATCTCCGGTGTTGTCAACCCCCTGAGGAAAGAGAAAGGGACCACAGCTTGACGCGAGCCACTGCTGTCGCGCAGTGACCGGTAACGAGACAAATCTGCCAGGCTAAAAAAAAAAAAACAAAAACAACAAAAAAAACCAAACACCCGCCAGATATGTTAACATACAGAACAGACCCTTTACCCACGAGAGTCACGAGAGACAGGGAAAGACCTGAGCCACACTTCCGGCAAACCAAAATGAGACAAAAAGTAAGATGAAGAAACCGATCCCCAGAGAGCGAGAGCGATAATAAAGAGAGGGAACAAAAACTGTAAACAGAACAAAAGTGTTGACAGAAGAAAGAGATAATTTAGGGGAAAAAAAAACAACAAAAAAAAGCACCTTGACATATGGCGGGGCAAACGATGACAGGTACCACCTCACTTCCACTTCCCCGTTCTGCACCTCCAGCTGGGCCTCTGAAGCACAGCAGCAGCAGAGTTTGAGTGTCCCACAGGAATAAACACACACTGTGCAGTGCCTTCAGACTGCAACTACAAACCCCAACAGCCTGGAAAGAATCTCACGCTAAAAACTTTCCCGAGATCAATATCGTATTAGGTGCACAGACTAGAACGCATTGCTCCACAGATCACATTTAGGCCTGCAGAGACGCTCCTTTCCACTGGTCAGTCACCTCCCTACCTGATGTTTCCCCGGAGGGAGTGGCGGGGAAGGTGACGGTCTTTTTGCCGATCTCCACCAGGGCCGGAGGCGTCCGCGGGGTCTGCGGCGGCAAGGGCTCGGCGCCGAGCCTGGACGCAGGCGCCACGGGGGTGGCGGCGAGAGGAGGCAGGGCTGCCAGCGTCGCATCCGCTGGGGCCGCGGACACGTCCAGGGCCAGGTCCTGACGAATCTGGACCTTAATAAACTGAAGCAGCGCCGCAGTGCACACATTTCGCCCATGTTAATCCACGACCGCATTGGCTCAGAAAAAGGTGCACAGCACGTCTCATATGTCCCATACCTTCTGTTGACCATCACACTGGACATAAACCTGTCCACTCCATGGCAGCAGGGCAGATTTGTTTGCTAGTGAGGGGTTGGGGCTGATCAAAATCTGCAGGTGGCACCTTGGTCGACAAGAATAAAGTAATAATGTAAGTCAGATCAATTATTTGGCCTTCTTCCTTCTTCTGTTGAGGGCCGAGCTGCCACAGTTCACAACATGCATCCAATTGAACCGTCCACGGCCGTTCTTACTGAGGCTCGATGACTCCGTGCTGAGGGGTGATGGTAAGGCAGTGAGCCGGCCAGGACAAATCAAAGCTGAGCTCTCTGGACGTGTTGTTCCTGATCTGAATCTGACTGGTGGTGGCTGCACCATCTGGGAATAAAAAAACAAAAAAAACAAAACAAAAACACACCATCGCCATCAAAATGCGGATCTGCTGGCCGCTCACAATGTCAGGTTCCATTGCACACTCACTCCATTACGGTTTGGTTAAAGTGGAATTCCGAGCTGAGGTGTAAAAAAAAAAAAAGTGACATGACGTGCTTGATTCTAGTCTAAATTTTACTCACTGATGGTAGGACACGAGAGGACAAGCTGTTCTGGGTGGATGGTCCAGGACTCGGACTGCCTGTGCGACGGCTCTGACGCCTGAGATTTAAAAAAACAAAAAAAAAAAAAAAAAACGAAAGCGACACAAACGTCTTCAATTTATCCACATGAAAATGCACCAAAATAATTCAAGTTGATTAAATACTGGTTATGGTACCTTTAAGGGGGGTTCCGTCACTCTCAGGGCTGGACCCTGGGGACCCTTGACTGGCAGCACATCCAAAGACACACTGCCGTTCGCCAAACCGCTGGGAATTACAGAACAACAACACGCTACTGTGTTCGATTACATTTAACACTGTTGTTCTGAAACACAGCCAAAAGCTACTATCCTGTATAACCCATTTAATATTACATTTACCACATCAGGGTGCTCTATTAAGTAGAATGTACACTAATATACTTGGGAGATGAACGCAGTAAAGTGCAGAGAGAAACTATGTAAGGATCTCTATACGTGTCCCCATGTTTCACAAGGATGAACCAGGTCCTGGTGCGTTACGGTACGTTGGAAATACTTTGCACCTGTCTGTGTCGGAACCGTGTCCGGCGGAGGGCAGCCGTGGCTCCACGTGGTCTCCCTCCTCGCAGTCGGCGCTCTTTGTACTCCCCATCAGCGACACCACCACCTTACTCATGTTGCCGTAGAAGATGTGGGCCTCGTTGGGCCGCTGGGGCAGGTCGAAGGCTAATGGGGAGGGGCGAAACCGTGGGTCAGACAGAAAAAAAGGTTTTTGGCATGCATTCTGACAGCCAGCACACTGTAGTGAAGGAGAAACCCCCCAAAAAAAACAAAACAAGCTTTCTAGTGATGTCATAAACCTACAAGCAACTGAGGATGATGTGGGCATGTGCACACTTTAGCCATTAAGCTGTTGTGGAAGCCCCCCCCCCCCAAAAAAAAGTATCAAACTGTTTTTTGTTTTTATCATTCTTCTGTACCTCATGTACACAAACTGAGCTTTACTGATTCCTGCGTGTTCAGAACGTCAGGCGGACGAGTGGACAACAGGGCGCACGTCACTACTGCTCAGCAATAAAGTCACAACATCAAACGTGAGAAAGCTTCACACGCCGGGTCAATGCTGCCCTCTTAAAAAACAGTCAATTTTAAAAACAGCTGTTTAAAGCGCAGAGCGGATCGATCGGTCTGCCCAGCGCGATAATGCCATCTTACTCTCCGTCACGTTCTCTTCTCCCAGGAACTTCTCGTTGAAGTCAATGTTTCTCAGGACACTGTTCTCAGACAGGGCTTTCCGCGCAGCGTCCGGTTTGCTCTGAAGCAGTCTGAAAGAACAAAGACATCAGCGCACCGCACGGGGAATGGAAAAACAGCTTTCTTGCAAAATTTGTATGCACTAAAATCAGCGCTTTTAATGACTCAGAAATCATGTATGCTATATTTGAAATTATGGCCAAGTATCCGACATCCCCAGTATTGCTTTGTGGATAATTGCTATTTGAAAAGCAAGACAAAGTAAATGACTTGGCCTTCCTCTTTTGGATTTTACTGTGGAAATAAAAAAAAACAAACAAAAAACTACACTAACAAATTGCTGATCTGACAAATGCCATTGTTCTCATGGCATGCATTTGTAAAACCACTTAAAATGCCAGCTATGCTTCCGTCAAAAGAACTCAACGCAGCGATGAAGTTGATTTATATCGGAGGACCCACAGAGGGCAGGCACCATGATTTAATCAAAGAGAAAAAACCCTCTACAAACTAAATTTGTCAGTGCCAGCCCCTCTCTGTGAATTCAAGAGTATGTTGCTCTTGGCTGGTGGCACTCTAAATTATTTCAAGTGGCCCAACCGATATGGAATTTTTGAGGCCGATACCCGCTGGAGAGGGGAGAAATCACACGAAACGATTACCGACGCTGCACAAAAACACCAGCGATGCCTCAACGGAACTAAAAACGCAGGTCTCACCTCCTGTACTGCTGCCTGGACACCTCGTCCCCGCAGAACAGACAGACGGTAGCCAGCGGCGCGCTGGTTGACTGGCACAGGCTCTGTTCTCTCTGGGTGGACTTCATGAGCACAGTGATCACCTGGACGAACAGTGACACGCGCAAAACCGGAAGAAATTAGCATACGCGACAGAGCGTTGGAAAAAGCAGTACATTACTAGAAGTATTTTGTGCGGTGATTTATACGAGCTGTACCCGCTCTCGTACCTCTTGCGTCCTCTCCTTCAGGACAAACTGCGACGGGGCGAGGCTGATCACCGAGGGCTCCAAAACCGATCGCGTCTGCAGGTCAGAAAAGGCCGCGGCCTTGACGAAGGCCGCCCGGGAGCCAGTGTTCCTCACGCACAGGCACACCTTGCTGACGCGACCCACGGCGACGTCGGCCAGCGTCGCCACGTAGCTGTCCGCCTGTTTCCTCTGGTCCTCCAGGATGATGTTGCTGGTCCCGCCGTAGCCCGACAGTGGAATCTTGAGATGGTCGACGCGAGCCGTTCAGGGGAGAAAAAAAAAAATGGCGAAGAGAAATTGAGGTGGAGGAATAAGGTTGACGGTGTATTTAGGGTTGGAGAGAGAATTGCGAAGTCACAGATGGCTGTGGGGGAAGTAAAAAGGAGCAGGGAAGGGAACGCAACGGTCACGTCCTCACAGTGAATTTGACCCCCGGCTGCGAAGGACGGACTCCGGACTGCTTGATCTCCAGCTTGGCCAGCATGGCAGCCACCCTGGTGGGAGCGAAGAGCAGGTGGACGGTCACGTCTTCCCTGGGACGGATGGACAGCTCCCCGTGTCGGGTCAGACGCTCCTCCGGACTGAACATGCTCTGAAGCTGCGCAGCAGACAAGCCGATACAGTTCACGTGTGGACAGTCCAGAGGACGACTCGTCAAATCGCCGCTTTATCACAACAACAAACAGACACTCTCAACAAGAAAAGGTGATGAGAGATTTAGCGTTTTTCCCAAAATCCGCCAACATTGCAGTTTACCTGAAAGCAGTCCTGGTCTTGACCACGAATGAGCAAGCGTAGCTGCTGTGTGGCACTGGCAGAGTTGTTCCGGAGAACCAGCTTCTGTTGGCTGAAAAATAAAAAACGGCAGGTCACGCGATTACCGAGTACGGGAGTTTACCGCTGTTTCCAGATCGACAGTCGTTATCCTAATGTCCCAATTTGCGCGGCATGGCGAGCACACAGCTGGAGCCAGTCAAACTTTTAAAAGAACATACATCAGCTCCTCTGGGATTTGGCTTTCTTACGGCCATCTGTACTTAACCCCCCTTCAATGAGGACAAATAAATTGTGCTTTATGTTGAAATAACTTTTGAGGAACAGCATTCCCTGTAGACACCCTCCGTCCCTTCTCATGAATAACATTAGAAAACCCGTAATGGAAGAAGATGGACCCCGGGCCTTGAGTTGTTATTGATTACCTTCCAATGAATAACTGATACCTAGAGAGCGGTTCTTCTGTAACCAGGTAGCGGCGAGAATTAATGAAAAACTGAAAAGTTGCTTACACGGCTCGTCCCAGAGTGACGCCTCCCCACGCTATGAACTGCTTGTTGGAGAGAATAGGCGGGACGTCTTTAGCCAGGCCAGGGCCGAACGCAGCGGCCGCGGACAGAGGGGCAGGTTTCCCAGAGTCCTCGGGGGCAACTTCTCCTCTCAGAGTTACCTCGTACTGAGGTCCCGACGGCAACACCAAGATGGTGAGAAGGCTGTAACATAAAAGGACAAAGCATGTGATGTATTACGGAAAAAAAAACAACCAAAACCTTGGACAGAAAGCCCACATCTACACGCTGCTCATACCCCCCCCCCCAACCACATTCTTCAACCAAGGCAAGCAATTTCGTTTGACTGCCGGTTTGAGACGCGGCTAATTTACCGAGCCAGTGTACACGTTTCCTCACAGCGCGAAATGTGTCTAAATTATTTAGATAGCCCGCTGCCCGCTTCAACCATTGCGATTGACTTACTAAGACCTCTAAAATGCAATCCTTGATTTTGCTGTTACTTTGGGTGTCAAAATTTGGATTGATGTTGTATAAAGTATGAAGTAACTAAGTAATTACAATGTTTCCTTTCGTCCCTCGGGATTGCAGTCACAGCAGTGCTTCTTCTCTACTTCATCTTGAAGGTTGGTTGCACACACACACACACACAGATAACCAAAAAGTCGGGTTTTCCTGGTTTCTGTAACCCGTGAGGTAGGAATGGATGCGTTTCTTATTTATGGGACTTACGGCTACTGCAGAAAACCAACCTTATCCTCTTAAGTGCACCGAGATGGAATGATTGTTTGTATACCTTTCTCTGCTTTTCCTGCTGCCCTGGGCGTCAAAGGAAACAACGATGCCTTGCTCCTCTCCCACTCTCAGGAACAGCTCGTCAGGCGTCACGGAGAAGCCGTCCTCAGCATCGCTGCTCTGTACGCAGGAGGAACGAAAGAGGCGATGCAAGTGAGAAGAAAAGAAAAGAAAAGAAAAGAAAAAAAAAGGCACGGCGGGCGGAACGTTGAGGAGGCAACAAGGTGCAGAAGATGAAAGGAGAGATGAAATGCAGAAAGGGGATGGGTGAGGCAAGACGGGGGGGCGAAGAGAAGAAGGAGCAAATTTAACGACAAGAAACAAAAGAGAGAGCGAACATGAGAAGGTTTAAAAAAAAATATATATATATATATATATATATAAATAAATATACACATATATGGAAAACAAGAAAAAAAAAACAAAACACAGGAGCAAAATATCAAATGGAGCCAAGCTGCATGTGCCACAGTCTGAGCCCAAAATGTCAAGAGGCTTACCCAAAGCCCCGCATCTAATAAGAAAAGGAAAGGTCAGAATTACCTTGAGTTTCAGCTGCACGTCGATGTTTCCAGCATTCTTCAGCGGCAGCGTCTGCTGACTAGATTTGCCCGGCGGAGCCGACAGGCTGACAGTCTGGACAACAGAGGCGCAAAAAAAAAAAAAAAAGGCAGTTCACCGTCAGCTCTTCAAAAGGCCAAGAAAAGCTGCGCCGTAGCCGTGCGTGCACAGTATGCGCGTGCATGTGAATGTGTGTGTGTCGATGGGTGAATGGTGTAAAAGTGCTTTTGGTGGTCAAATAAGATTAGAAAAGCCCGATATATAAAAAGGTTTCCCAGCCGATGGTGCATATCGGAGCAGAAACCGGGCCATGAGGTTGAAGGATCGGCCTGCAGAGCTCAGACAGCACTCTGCCGAGGAGGAATGTGCTCCTTCAGTCGACCAATTTCGTTTTACCTACTTTCTTTAACAAAATCACTGACTTTAACTGTACCCCGTGCTGGTACAACGATTTTAAGTGACTTTAAATTGGCCAGTTCAGTACAAGCTGGTTCCTCTCCTTGCTACAGCGACTTATTTGTCACAGGCCGTACGGCGTATTCCTGTCTGTCATGTCTCTGCAACGAAGAGCTACTCTCATCAGTTTAAATACCGCCACGGGGCAGCTTGGCTACCTGCAGGTCTTTAGGAGCGTGGACCCTCGCAGTTCCGGACCTGGCGCTGAGGGGGACGCTCCAGATCACATGACTCGGGCCAGGAGAGTCCAGTTCGATGTCAACACGAGCGGCGTACTCGTCAGCCGGACCAAGCTCCCCTGAAGGGCGCAGCCACAGAAAAGTTAAGCTTGGCAGAAAACAAGATCATGCAAAATCATGAGTCAGCCTTCCGTGAAGCTTTCACGGAAGATTTCAGTCACGGTTGCTTACCTGAAAAGGTGTGCTTCTGAGGGGCCTTGAACTGTACCCAGACCATGAGGCTTGCTGCAGTCTGGGGAAAAACATAAAAACGTAGTATGATGCGAGCGATCACACCAGTTCAGCCAATCAGCAGGTGGCACAGAGAGTCAGACTGGGAATGTGAAACTGCCACCCGTCAGCTACGAAACCAAAACACGAACCGTGAAATAATATTATTAATAATGTAAGTGACTGAGGTGCTGTCCAACCTCGCCGTAGCTGGCGTGCATCACGTGACTCATCACGGAGGGCGAGGTCATTGGGGTCACGTGTCCAGCCTGCTGCGTTGCTTCGGATGCCGCGGTACCAGGGTGCTGGGAAAAGGTGAAGCATCGCCACGCTGTAGCGTTCTGGAGGGGAACGGATGCAGGATGTGAACCACTCCGACGTGATTTATTATTCTCGCTACTCTGTTTCATGGTCAAGCAAGTAAAGAATGAGTTGCTAAAAAAAAAAAAAAAAAAGGCTTTGATATAACATTTAATGTTGACTTGAAATTTGCAAAAATATTGTTTGTAAAGCAGTGATAAGACTACCCAGCAGCGTAACCCTCAGAAGCTGCGTTCAAATACGCACCTGCGCTCTCGCCTCGACACAGCCGCATGATTCAGAAACAACAAAAGCTGCCACAGGAGGTCGCTGCATCACTGTTGTGCATCAGTGTGCAAACGTGAAAACGTCGACTCACCGCGCTGATGACCAGACGGATGGGCACTGTGGCATGAGTCCTGTTCAGCAGTTTGAGGGGTAGAGATTTGGCGCTGCCGCCCGGAAGGTCTCCAAAGTCCAAATAGCCGGATTTGCTGCCTTCGACCTGAGAACCAAAATGAATTGGAGGCTGTGTTAGAGATACAGCAGCACCAAATTTAATTCTGTGCATGGCTCATTCGGTAAAGAAATGATCTCAAACTCAGTCTGTCTGTGCAAATATAAACCCTCAAGTGGTTCACTGTGTTTTCGTTTAATTTTTTTTTTTTAAAGGCAGCAGCTTATTTTTGGTGAACTGGAGGCCCTCACCTCGAGTGCAGGATTCTCTGCTACGGCAACCAGCACCACCCTTTTAGCAAAGATGTTGGCCCTGGCAGCCACCTCTGCCTCAGCAGACGCAGGCCAGGAGCAAACGCTGAGGACGCTCTGGTAGACGCCGGCCCGGGGAGGTATGAACAACACCTTTTGCTCCTCCGTGCTCTTCGGCCCGATGATGGTCTTTTTCTTAACTATCAGCCACTGATAGGGCAAAGTATCCGCCTGCGGGAGGTGGAGACAGAAGAAAGGTCCGGATGCAAGTGTTTTCAGCTGCTCTTGCCATTAACGTTTAAGACAGGTTGCGGATATCGGCAGCTCATGTTCGATGAATCGGTTTCTTAAAATTTTAGGAACCTAAATCACTTCAAATTGCCAATGTTCCTTCCTCATCAAAAGTAAAAGAAAATGGTTAAAAGAGAAAGGTGATGGAAACCTTCACACTCAACTGCATGTGATTGGATCTGGCGCAAAACAACAAAAAAAAAAAAGGCTCACCTTCTCTCCATCAATAGCCAGGCTGCTGACAGTGATCGACACTTGCTGCCACCTCTCAGAGGGGTTGAAGAGGCTGAGGGAGGTCTGCGAGGCGATGCCCACGCAGCAGGCATGAGGGAACCGCAGCTCCCCTGGCACCACCACTTGGCCTGGGGGCGACAGTGGCATGCGGTTGACTGATACCGCGAGATGGTGCTCCTCCGTGCGGAGGAGGAGGAGAGCGACTCACTCGATGTCAGTGAGCATAATGTGACGCGAGGACGTGAATGTTATAATTGGATTGCGGCGCTTAAAAATAAATAAATCAGAATTTAATTGCTTGTTGCCATTTTCTGCTATGCACAGGAAAATGACTATCTACCTCTTTGACCCCCCCAATCTAGACTCGCCCCGACGAAGAACGGTACGATATATATTGAAATATATCGATACCTCTCAGTTCCTCGAGGCCACCTGCCACCAGTGACTCAGCATCATAGTGGCCGTAGGGTTTCCCCATCATCCCCATGTCCTGTTGGTTCTGATGGGGTCTGGGGACGTGATGAGGGCCGGCGCTCCCAGAAATTCCCAGAGGCCCCGCTGCAGGATGGATGTGTCTCACTGCTAGATCACTGCTGGGTGGGCCTGATGAAAAAAAAAAAAAAAATAGAAGAGGACACACGCGTTACAGATCATTACTTGTTTGACAGTAGTGTGACATCACTCAGCAGCTCGTAAAGACTTGCCTGATGGTGGCACGCTGTAGAGACCGTTTCCTGTCGTTCCCACGTGATAAGCGCCGGGATGTAAAGGAGGAGCTTCAGTTCCCAAATACTGCTGAGCCAGCTGGGAGTTGTAGAGCGAGCGTCCGGTGAGGAGGGACTGCACGTCTCCCTGACGGGGAAGGTCAATCAGGCCGGCGCACTGGGCCTTAAAGCTGGGGATGGGTACATAGTGAAGCCCCTCTGACGAGTAGGACGGAGGTACGCCGAGGCCACCGGCGTACACGGACGACGACGCCGAGCCGGCGGCTCCCCACTGCTGGGAGCTCTGAGGAGCTGCGGTGCTTCTCGTCTGCTGAATGTTCAGATTGCTGCAATAGCCCGAATCCACTTTGGTGAGCTGCCGCGCGCTGGATTCGGAGAGGCGCCTGTGAGTCCTGCAGCCTCCTGAAAGATCACCGGTCCTGTCCCCGGGGCAGTGGCAGTTGCATTCGCTCTGGCTGCGGGTGCAGCTGAGAGAGAGAGCGCTGCGCGAGGGCTCGGGGCTTTTACACGGCTGCGCTGGGAGCGGGTCCAGACTTTTCGAATGTTGCGGTTGCACCTGATCCAGGCTTTTGGACAGGAGCAGATTACCCGGGTTCGACTGTGTATCTGGCTCCACGGGTGGAGTTGGGCTGAATCTGATGATGGTGGTGCTCAATGCCATGGTATTATTGTTCTGTGGAGGGTGAAACAATCAAAAAGGAAAGGCAGAGATTGCAGCAGAACGTTTACTGCATTAAAAAAAAAAAAGGGGACGCGTTGCAGCACAGACTGGTGGACTCATCGACGTCGGGTGTTACCTTTTGTCTCTCAGGCGTCGGTATAACGGTGCCGTCATTCATGGAGATGTACGTGAGCCTGCTCAGACTGGGACTGGAGCAGGGAGACTGAGGAGAGAGGTCAAGGCCTGGACGTCTGTCTGCCAGACCTCCACTGGACGAGGAAGGCGACGGCATCCTGGGAAGACAAGGCAACACGTAGTCCGAGTCATTAACAAATAGTAGCTCAAAATGCAGCTGTCCTGCATCCATCGGGAATAAGCATCAGCTAAAAAGCGTAAATTAAACCAGATGAGAGAACCGAGTACATACTCAATAATAAAGCATCTGGGTTTTTTTTGCCTGAAGAGTTATTTAATCAATTTAAGTTGAATTTAATTTGCAGCCACAAGAGATTATCTATTTAATAGTAGGGTTAAAAAAAAAAAAAAAAAAAAAAAAGGTATTAATATTAAATATGATCAGTACACAATACAATACCCATTAGCACTGGGAATGGAGGTCTGACTTGGAGAGGAGTGGGTGAGCGGAGAGGTAGACGGTCTGAAGCTACACTGCGTCTCCTCCACACAGGGCTCGGAAAAACCCTGCGGGAGTTCTGGGAAACAAAAAGGTAATGGTGTCATAGGGGTTCACAACGCTGTGTCGCATGCTAATGATGTGCGACACGGCCACACTGCAACTCACCGGATGCGGGATTCGGTGGAGGCCGGATGTTTCGGCAGGAGGGGCCAGCGTGCGTCTCCACGGGGCTACGAGGTACCGGAGCGGCGGGGATATTCCCGGGCGGCGGCGTCTTCTCTGGAGATTTTGCGCGTCTGCCCTGCGGCGGCTGGCCCGCACTCCTCGCCCTCTGGTTCGGGGGAGAGTGACCATTACGGCAAAGGAGGCCCGACTGCCCTTTCCTCCATCCCGGGGAGGCTCTGGGCAAGCCGTGCGGGGCAGTGGGGTCTTCTCCCTCTTTTGTGGTGGGTCTAAAGAAGACCGAGGACTGTTGGATGCCTGTGGGTTTAGCTGCCCTGGCTGGACTCCATTTTCTGCGGGGGTCCTGCCGGCGGTGTTATCACACGCTGCCAGTTTGTCCGCAGGAGGCCCGAGTGCGGAGGACTGCCCGGATCCCACCGGCTTTCTGCTGGAGCCGGAAGACGTACGAGGACAAGGAATGGCGCTTCTTCTTGCGTCACCCTTCTTACCAGGTGACGACGCATTTACCTTTCCTCTCCTCTCCCTATCCTTGGCTGCCATCTCTTGAGTCCCGCTGTCCGCCTCCTGAGACGAGCCCCTCCGTCCCTCAGGGCGCCCCGTGTGAGGCTCCGCACCGAGGCCGTGGACCCAGCTGCTCAGGTCGAAGGTGGTGTGCGCAGCAGAGGAATCGATGGCGCCCGATGTGTCAGCCTTCCTCAGATATTTCTCCATGTCAAAGGCGCTCAGCTCTCCAGTGGCGGTGCTTCGCTGCAGCGCGTCCAGCATGGCGCTTTGATCTGGCTCAGAGGGGACCTGTGTGAAGACGAAACGGCGTTTATCTCAAACGTTCATTCCGAAGATGAGCTTTTAAAGAGTTAAGACGGCTCAATACATTTTCAGTTCGTAAAAGTTCAACAGACGAAGGAATTCTGAACATGTTTTTGAGTGCATTAAAAGAAAAGGTCAATATAATAATTTCACAGGTGGACTGCTGGGACTCATGCACAAGTTCTAGATTAAACTATCTGGTTACTTCTTGTTCTAATACCAGAAAATATGAACTCTAAAGCCCAAAAGCCTTACGTGCTCAGATGCGCGCGGCTCCTCAGGTCCAACAGGTCTGGCGGGCGTGAGCAGATTCCTCGCCCGACTCCTCTTGGAGAGCTCCATGATCATAGCAGCCAGCTGCGATGGGTCGGTGCTGATGGATGCGTCGGCAATGGCAGAAGCGATCGTGCTGATACTCAGCATCAGATTGCTGCTGTTACTGTCGGGGGCGGTGCGGGTTTGGTCGCCCGAGCTCGACTCGGAGCCGGAGTCCTCGCTGTGGTCAGGTAGCGCGGCACAAACGGCGCGACCCTGAGGGATTGAAGCGGTTTTTAAAGCACACGCGCTTAATCCCATTCAAAACATTCACATATCAGAAAACGCACCTGTTCGCTGCATGCTGGATCCAGGTCACCTTTCGGCGACATCCTTTCACGTGGCGCCTCGAGCGTTTTGTCTAGGTCCTCTGCAAGGATGCAATGATCAGGAGTAAAACTCAAGGAGCCCAGTGTGGAGGATTTCAAAGTAAACGCAGCCGCGTGAGCCTTGAAAAGCAACTCGTCAGCTTTGCGAACGATGCGAGCTCACCTGGGTTGAGCGTTTTGTCTGCTTCGCCGAGTTCCATGGTGTCACTGTGAGGAGACGCGACACTAGTGGAGAACTCTGAGGGGTGAATCAGGGCAAACGGTTCCCTCTTCTCCGGGGAGGTAATGATGTAGCCGAAGGAAGGCTAGAGAACAGAGAACAAGGCTTTAAACAGAATTCACAGACGCCTACCAGAAGGACCTGCCAGGCAACAAGACCGGCGCAATTTTCTTCACAAGTAAACGTTATTATTTCTTGAGCCTCCACTGGAAAAAAACCTCAACAGTTATGCCTTTTCAGCGTTCAGACCATAACACAATCGACGTTGATGCACATCTAAAGCTTTATGGAGGAAATAACTGAACTTTTACTGGCCATCCAGAGACAGACAGGCAGAACAGCATTTCCATTAACAGCTCAAGAAAGCAGCTTTACTGACCCGTTTTACTCCGTCCATATCCCCGGTGCTGCTCAAACAGCCCAGGGCTTCGGAGCGCTGTTCGAAAAACTCCCCCAGAGAGAGTCGCAGGTAGCTTTGGTCCCCCTGCTGAAACTCCGAGGAGACCTGGGAAGCCCTCATCAGGGTGTGGCTGTTGGCGGGGACCTTCCAGGATGGGTCGCTCTGAAGGGCGGCGTTGCCGCTGGTCGGTTCGATCTTCTCCTCCTACGTGAACAGCAATAATGAGCCGCCACTTGATGACTGGACTGCATTTATATAGCACCCTCTACACCCAAATGTATACATACCTGCATGAACTGGTGCTCTTTCTCAAACTCCTCTTGATCTTTAACTATCTTTTCCAAAGCATCGCCTTTAAGAGGAGGAAGAAAAGCGCTAAATGCATTTTGCACATTAGTGTAAATAACATTACAGTACTACAAGAAAGCTGAGGCATTAGTACGCACCGGCATTAACAAAGTCCTCAGCTTGAAACTGACCAGCATTCTCTGATTTTCTCCCATCCACCTCTTTCTCAAAGGAGGAGTAATATGCCAGGTCTGTCACCCACTGGCCTTCTTCGTTCTGGTACACCACGCTATGAGTGGCGTTGGCACCTGAGGAGGGAAGGAAGGAATGTTGTTCGCATATTACGCCACGCACGAACAGGAACCAAGTTTGAGTACCTCGTATTAACCCAAGATGCAAACAAAAAAAACGACAGCCGACCTTGTTGGAACTCCAGCTCCAGGTTGTCCGGACAATGGTTCCACGCGTCATCCGAATCTTCCTGCTCCTGGTGGAAGCTCTGGGAGAAGTACTTGGCTTCGAGGGAGGTGGAGAGGGGATTTGCATCGTCCTCGCTGTTACTGCCCGAGACTTCCGCAGCGGTCACGTCACCACAGGGCCCTCCCCTTAAGCCCAAGGAGGGTCGGGCGCCATCCGGTTCATCGACCCCACTGTGACCACCATCGTCGTTGACGTCATCTTCACCCTTGTCATCGCATTCTGGGGGCAGCACCTGAAGGACGGGAGGGTGACAAGAAGTCAGGAAGAGCTTGTTTTGCACTTCTGAATGAATCGCAAAAAAATCTTGATGAGGTCTGGTCAATACTACATCCGGTTGCCTACTGGCTACCATAGACCAATGTAACAGATGCTTTGGTCTGTGCAAATCACTGATTTTCAACCAATCCCCTACAGTACATCATACCTGGGAGAGGTGGAGGCTCACCTGGGTGCCCTGAAGGTGGGAGACAGTTAGGTTCGCCAGGTCCTGAGGTCTTCTGAGTCCAACTCCACTCCTCAGGTAAACCGAGTCCAACAGTCGGTCAACGACGGGCCCTGGCTGCGTGCTTTCCATGGCATCCTAGGATCCAGAGGGAACCACATTGATGTCGAACTGATTAACCATCCCAGTTCTAACCGCTGAATAGCAAACACCTAGCTCACTCCCTGATTGGTTGATTTTGCCATGTTCTCTTACCGTTTCCTTGAAACAGAAGCAATGATGTGCCTTTCATTCTAAACACTCTTTTGGAAAAAAAAAAAAAAATTCAAACTACATTGTAAAATAATTCACCAGTGCCTCCTGTCGGTCCAGCACCATGCTCCAGTTCACGGGAGAAAGCCTCTGACCTCCCGATGACATCCCGAGAGAGGAAGAGGCCTCCCCTGTTCCTACAGGACCCACACGGTCACCCATCTGCAAAACAACATGTCAATCAGGCAGCGCACACAAAAAACTCTGAACAAACTACAGGATATAACAGTGTGTGATCATAATCTAAACTATAAGAGCAATCAAAGGAAATTCAAAGTGTACAAACTGGGGGTCCTGTATGAGTCCATTACCGATCCTTATTCTCACCTCTGTATGTCTGGAAAGGCTGTTCCTTCTGTGTCCTGCCAAGTTATTCAGATCACCATCTTCATCTTCACCAACAGCACTGCTACCCACAATCCCTAGCCCGCGCAGGACATCATAGGTGGTCTGGACGTTAGTCGACGGAAGAGGGATAGCTGAACCTCCCCCGTAATTTCCGCTGTCCTCGCTCCCACTGCTCCCGTCCCCACCACCTCCATCCCCTGAGGTTACGCAATGACACGGAACAAACAGGCGTCTGTAGGGTCTGCCGGCAGGCTGTTGTATTTAAAGGCTGGCCTGATTAAAATCCGTCTGTGCCACAAAACGAAGTCGGACAACCGGCAAGAACCAAAAAGCCAGAGGCCAACCACGTACAAATACGGCAGTGCAGGAAATATCAGACCTGTGACAGGAGGGTTGATGACTTGTCCCTCAGCAGACCGGCGGTGTCCGATCCCGGACACTGACGGGCCGCTGCGGCCACTGAAAGACTCATCATCAGAGCTGCCTCCTTCTAATCCCGGCCTGAAACTGGGATGATTGCTCTCTCCAACCTGCAAAAAGCAAAATGATGCTGTACAGTGCATTTTGGTGAAAATGATGGAGCTACTTGACACACAATATAGGTGTTTTCTATTTCTGACCAGTTGTCTGGAGGTGCTTGGCAGCAGCCGTGTCCTGGTGGCACTGCTGTTCCTTCTGGCAGATTCCAGCTCATCCTCTGTGTCCTCATCACTGGCAGGACAGGAGTCCATGCCTGTAGCAGCCACACGCACATCGGGCATCCTGAAGTCCTCCTGAAACGCAGTGCACGTGATGTAGCCAAACATTAGCCAAAAAAAACAGCAGCTAATTTCTATGGGAGGAATTAAAAGTTTAGGTTAAAGCAGTGATAACTCAACCGTAACTGTTGAAACTAAACTGCTTTTAAAAGCAGTTTCGCAAAAGTTGTTGTTGTATGTGTTAAAAGCGCATGGGACAGAGGGTGCGTGTGCACACCTGATCGTATTCATCGAGGAACTGGTGTCTGTGTTGTTCTGGCTCTGCCGAACGTACGTTTGATGGGTCATCAGCGGCACTGGGCAATCCCTATGAACAAGAAAATGTGTGAAAGAGAGTTGAATAAAAGAACAACTCACTAAAGTGCAAAGCGGCCTCAACTTCCTCTCTTAGTTTAAATTGGTCTTACCGTTGAAGGTATCTCCTGGCCCTCCACCCGGCCCCTCTGCATGGCGGGAGGGACCAGCTTATTGAAGTACAGCTCCAGCTCATCGTCAGGCAAGTTGTTCAAATCGGTGCTATCGTCTGAGGAACAGCGGCTCAAGCTTTAAACGTGTCAGCAATCTTACTTTTACTTCCTGCAGCTAAAAGTCTGTAAGACGAAAGGAGCGTGAATACGGTACAGGGTTTAAAATTCCAGAGGGCAAAAGACGAGTCGTACCTGTGATGTCACTGTTCATGCTGTCTACAGACATGAGCTTCTCATTCGCCAGGAAGCTCGAGTTACTGCAACTTGAATGGTCGGTGTCAATTCCCTGCACAATGTCTTCTCCAACTGTAGCCGGTAAGGACTGGGTCTGTGTGGATTGCCCAGGAAAAAAGGAAATATTTATCTTCTCTTCCCTCATCTTGTAAGGAACCGAGGGAAATAGGCTGGTTATTTCTCTTTGTTTAATGGGAATTAAATCCAAAATAGCGAAAAGTGCTAAAACTAGAACTGCGCAAAATAAGGGGTTTCAGTGGTGAGTTCGTTCTTAATAGAGGAGTCACAAGGCTTTCTGTATTTAATATGCACGTGATTGTGGGTGAGCAGGAGATCTTCAGTCTCATCTGGTGCCAACAATCGTGCCACAGTCAAATTCACTTCTATCATTTTTTCCACATCTTGATGTTTGAAGTGAACATTAACTAAAGCCCCTGATCTGTATCTCCACGATGTTATGCCTTGCACTGCTGTATGATTGGTTCATTGGATAATTGCATGAATAAGACGGTGTATGGGTGTTTCTTAAAAAAAAAGTTCTTGTTGGGTGCATATAACTATACATTACAGTAATAAATAATAATAATAATAACAACAACAACAACAACAACAACAACTGATGCAGGTTGAGAAGGAATCAACAGAAATATGTGAAGTATACAGACCAGGTTACACATAAAAAAAAAACTACAAAGTAGCTATCACAGATTTAAAAGTTTAACTACCAACTGGTTAAAATGATTAAAGGAGCCACTGAGACTGGTACCTCTGCATCTGTTGTATCTTTGTGTCCCAACTGGGGAATCGTCAGAAGCCCCGTTGACAGTTCTGTCAGAGGAGACAAAAAAAGTCCATTAAAAACAGTCTTCATTATCAGAATGAAGAATGATAATGACAGTATATTATTCGCTATATAGATCAAGCAAGGTCGGGCAGTGCGGGCACAGTAAAGCCAGACAGAAAACGGCAGCTTTAACCTGTTCCAAGTTCCGTGGGCCAGCCATGGGCCAGGCTCATCTGTGTGGGAGGCAGCCCCAGCACGGAGCCAAGGTTACGAGATACACTCTCATCCAGATTAATCTTCACCAGCATGTCTGAAAGACGGTGGGCTGCGATGAAGTCATCTGCCTTGTCCCTGCAATGAAGGTGACATGTGATAATCGAGACCACATTAAGAAATGACACGGAAAAAGTTACTATCCATATTTTATATGGATTTTTACAAAAATGATGTGTTGAAAGGAGGCTGTTGTACTTTTAGTATAAATGAACATTACTGTAAAAGCACTTAGCATGTTAATGGACAGTACATGTACATTACACTGTATAACATATCTTCTGATTTTAAGAGAAAAACTTCTATAGTACTTTAAATAATGATGAAAAAGAAGTCATGTACTGCAAGTATGATAATTACAGAGAAAACCTGCATTTACAAAATACTTCTAGGAACAGAAACATGAGATTTAGCTGCAAAAACAACCAAAACACACACACAACAAAAGGACTTTAGAGACAAAATGGAAAAAGATAAATCTGATCACACATATGTACTCACAGGTCATCTTTAAAGCTGAGGGTAAACTTGGGCTGCTCTCCAACTGACGACTGTGAGTTGGCCTGCTGCAGCTCTTTGCCCTCCAGATATGACACATCACCAGGGTCCTCTCTGTAAAGTGGGAGCACATGACACTATTTTCACAAAACAACAGCTGGTTAACATACTAAAGAGCTCTCAATCAGTATCATGACTCAGTATGAGCATCCTCTGCTTTGTTCCCATTACTTTTGTGGAAAATTTCAGAAACCAAAAAGGGCTACAGGATTTTCCTTCTAACATGCATGTATCCATATTAAGCTCTACTGTATATTTGGCATGCATGTTTCAGTGTTGCACAATGTAAACTTTCTTTTTCCAATAATATTCATTGGCAGTAAATCAACATTGTTGAATGGCACAAACATACATTTCCCTAATTGAAAATTGGACTGATTTCAGTATCTGCTCTCACACAAGTCAAATACCTCATCACATCTGCCCACAGTAACAGCAAGTTCCCACCTGTTGTCAGGCCTAATTTTCGCCACAGTGGAGGCAGCCACCGGCAGTCCTGGCCCCAAACCCAATGTCACATTCCCCAGCGTGGCACGGCCACTGGTGCTCTCCAGCGAATCGCAGAGGAAACTGGGGAGGGCTTCATCTTCCAGCTTGTAAAAACTGTCTGCCATGTTTTTAAATGCAGCAGGTTGACAGCCAAATGTGGCTTGACTTCAACTTAGGTGAAGCCCATCTGTGATGTTGAGAAAAAAAATGAATAAACAAAATTTTAAAAAAGGAGTCAAGGCAGGTTAGTACTACTTTGAGAACATGTCCAATACAATATCCTAACTTTACAGTGCACAAGACAAGCATGGTAAGGCAAATTCAATTGTGGGTCTGTGTAATAACTATTACTGCCTTGCCTCTGTGAGAACCAGTGAAACGAAGTAGTTTCTAAGGGATGCACGTTGTTTTGTGACTATACAGTTTGTCCCATCTCCAAAACAAATTGGGAGGCTGGCGGTTAGCTACCGTTTATTAAAGCTAGGCTAGCTAACTTTTGTTGCTAGCTAACATCCTTGCTAAAAACAAGTGGGTCTGTCAAACTCACCAGCGGGCTCTAAATTTGAGTTACTCCACTGTCCATTAAGTTAGAGAGGGGTCCTGCATGGATAAAAGTTACAGACAACACAGTTAAATTCAGTAGTATTCCAAACTTGTTTGGTAACTAAACAAAATTCTTTGAAGACAGGTCCATTTCAGCAAGAAAATTAAATCTTTGCGTGAATGTTAGCGTTAGTTGGACTACCACTCACATTCAGTACTCCAGAAGCGGGCCGAGAGAGCGGTTTTCCTCCAAATCGGGCTTAGTCTTTGTAAACTTGTACAAACAGGTTGCAAGACGTAAATAAGTTCCAAAACTAACTTCCCAAAGACGCGAGTACTTCAATAATGCGTAAAATGAGGCGTATCAAACAAACCGTGCAACTCTTCGCAGGAGCAAACAGCGCCCGGAAAACACAGGAAGCCCGCGAGAACGTCATGTCGGGAGGGCTGGGACTTAAGCGATGTAAACCGCCCTGATTGGACAACAAAACCGAGAGGACTGAAATGGTCAGTCGTGATAGGATGCTATCCATGTCACTCTGCTGGATTGCTGGAACTTTGGACAATTTGGAAGACAGCCTATTGATGAATCAATCGGGTGTCTATCCTTATAAGATGAATGAAAGTGGGAGGGGTGAACTATTTTCAGCCATAATGTATCCTTTAATGAAAATATACATTACTGAGCCCCCAAATTAAGCAAAACTAGTTTTCTGCCATACAGGAAACAAAGCGAGAGATGTCAGAACACTATGATAGTTACAGGCCAAGTGCCGAGTTTATTGTATCATGTGTTCTGCCAAGCAGCTGCAAGAGTGCCTTGGTTAGCAGACAGCTGCCTGCTGAAAAGACTGCTAACCCATGCATTCCTGTTTTGCAGACGAAGAGGCATGCGAGCCATGGAATGACATTTTATCCTCCCGGTCAAAAGAAATGACACACTATTTACCGTAATTCTCTAATTTTTAAGTACAATTAGGATGAGAACTTCTTTATATTCACACATGATACTTATCTGATCCCCATTGAGAGGTCTCTTGTATTTGCCTTCAGAAGTCAGGATTGACCACAACACAAAGGCCATTGATCAGTTTCTTGCTCAGTGACACTTCATCAGGGCAAATGTTCATACCTCAAACAAGGACTGAATCTGAACAGAGCTGTTCCAGATTTTTCAGTTTTCTAAAATAGGCCCCATGCAGTCAATAATCAGTCTCTTGATAACCATCGCCGGCTTGTAATAGCTAAAATTCTGTTTCACAAAGCCCAACTTTTTTTTTTCCAAACTCCAGATTCAAAAATACCATAGATCAACAAAAAAAGGAGAAAAACTGTGAAGAGTGAGTCACTGGAATGACTTGTTAGTTCCCATTCCTGTGTGAAGGAAAATAATTAATAATATAATTCTTTTAATATCTTACGGAGCGTATTCTGACTCCTACATGTGCAGTTTCAAACCTCCTGAGTAACGATGACAAATAGCTACCCAATACATACCCAAATAGCTTAATATATTAAGCTATTAAAACAGGTATCGAAATTACTTTCCTCACCATATTATGCAATGTTTACAAAATATTCATGACATCTTCCAACAGCTTTCCTAATTTCTGCACAGAAAATGAAAAAAAGAAAATACAGAAAAAATGAAGGTTTTTATTAGAAATAAATGGCAGTCATGTTGCTCATCCCCATCCCCAAACAATATCCCTGCTTGTTTTAGCTAAATAACAGCTGAATATTACTGCCCTTCAGCCTCTGGTAGGGGCAGCAGTGCTCTCGAGGAGAGTCTGTGTGGAAGACCCTGCTGTGGTTGAGGCTGAATGGGCTCAGCATCACAGTGCTCTATGAGGGAGGAGGGAGGCAGCAGGTGACCATACCCTCTGGGAGGCTCCAGAGGTGGAAAGAAATACCTGAAGCAACAACGAAAAATGGAAGGAGACGAAGACGACAAGTACGTGTACAGGGCAAAGACAATGACAATGGAATACAGAGGAGAAACACATAAAAGGAAGTAGAAATGAGAAATTAAAGGAGGGAGGATGCATTTGTGCTGTAGAGGTTTATTCTTAAAGGTGTATATTTAAAGAAGGTGAACCACTGGCACACAACATGCTGCAATAAAAAAAAAGCGTGAGCTGTGAACAACACAAACATGCGGTTCTTGTGCTGAAATGAAAGCCCTCAACCATTGAAACCCACGTATTCACCTAAGACATGACGGACACATTTAAAATCCATTACCACTAGGGCAAATGGGTTGCTGATGCAGAAGAGACATTAGTAATGTGCAGGGTGCTGGTTTATCTTTGGAGAGGTCAGCTGCCGCAGGGGAGGGGCAAAGGGAGCTCTCTTGCCAATCCTGCATGCAACAAGCAGTACAATATCACATTACTTCAACAAACCGTATGTCGCACAGTTTTGTCAACCAGGAGATGGGATGCAAGGAAACCTTTACGCAACATTATTTAATAAACCGCATTCTTAAAAAAATGTAATTTGGCTGCGAGGTTAATTACTCAGTAACACAGAATGTCATACTTTGCACAGATCTAATGTTACTCAGGTTAGCATTAAATCAAAAACATGAATGGTAATAAAGAGCTTTTGTTAAGTCAGGTTATTCAAAATAAACATAAATACAGCCACATACACACTGGGACAAAACCAACATTTTCCCCAAACACGTTCGGTTTCCTGCCACTTTTAATATCTGTAAATATGAAACTGAATTATCATATCAGCTAATCTATAACTCAATTTTTAAAGCAAGCCTCTGTAACTTTTGCCAAACAGCAACCACTGCGGCCACTAGTGATAATTATAGGAGAATGAGAAATGCAAACACAATGAAATAAGAGGTAACAAGAAGAGCAAAGTGTAAATCAGCAGTGTCACTCACTAATGCCCGTTACACCGAATTTAGCAGTATTATTTTCATCATAAGCTATTGGTCATACCAGACCAAGTAAGGCTATAATCAAAAAACCTCCAGAGTGTTCTGAACGGAGAAACTGTGCGTTTACAACTCAGTGCTTATGAATTGAACATGTTATCTTGTCTTTCAAAAGTTACAGTCTCGCTTTAAAACTGTCGATGTCAGTGGCTGTATTCATGCCCACACTGTGTTTTATACCATTTTCTACTTTTGTTATAGGTGGTTAATAAAATTCATTCAAGCTGTCCTTCTGCTCAGCAAAGAGTTTGGCCATATTTGCTCAGATACATAAAAAAAAGAAAATTAGGAGAAAACTTGTTGAAAGAAATGATTGAGCCTCCATTTAAATGCTCATTTAACAGTAATGGTAAATTCAAATTACTCTATATTTGCAAAATGCTGTTACTTAACTACACAATGGTTCTGCCGTATATTCCAAAATAACTAGCATTCACAATAATAGCCACATATCAAATGTATATAAACAGCTTTATTTTACTTTTTATATCAAGGAAATGGTCAGCCCTAACACTGACAATGCAAAGTGGAAATATGAATCCACTCTTGTAACATGCATCAGCACAAATCAAGAGGAAATCACTTAAAAAAAAACCAAAAAAAAAAAACACCACAACAGCACTGGGCTCCACAGGCTTGATGCCCACAACTTGAATGCTGGAAGCCAAGCTCTTTGCATGAGTGCAACATGGGGTCAGTGTGGGCCCAGGAGTTTGTCAGTGAGCAGCTGCAGTCCGAGTCAGTGTGAGGCATGATAAGTTGTCAGTTCTGACCGGCTCGGGTCGGGGCTGGGTGAGTGGCGTCAGATGCACCACACCACCTACCTTCCTGCAGACATTCCGTTCAGGGCGTTCTGGGAGGTCTGAACAGAGGAGCCCACCATGGTGCTCATGGCTGTGGGCTGACCGGACGAGCTGGTGAGCGGGCTGCCGTCTCCCTTCAGGATGCCTGTGCACTTCCAGTTGTCCATGTAGTTAGCTGCAGAGAGACACAGGAGGTCAAGTCAGCGCTCACACTGGTTCTCACACTCACAACCAGCAGTCCTCTATAGGACATAGAGGAGACAGGCAGCGGGTATCTGTCCAATCATAGACTTAATTTACATTGATTAAATGAAGGTTGTGGTTCAAAAATAAAATCTCAAAGCTCAAAATATTGATATATTATGAATGAAAGTCATCCGCGACACTGACATGATGTGATCCAGTAGAAGGAAGATGTCTCAGTCCGTTTGCTTTGCTGGACATTTCGATTGTGGTGTAACACAGCGGAGGTTGCCTCCCTCACAAATCTTTGACAGAGCACGCAAACCAACAACAGCCGAAGTTTACTTTAGGCCTGTCATCGAGGTACTGACAGAAAGAACATTAATTAGAGACTGAAAGTGACGTTCAGCACCAGCTAAAAATTAGAAGATGCGGCTGAACGTTTTCTACACTGCTTCGCTAATGATCATTAGCGTGAATCTGTGGCTCTTTCCAACCTCAGTGTCAGAAATGAGTCATTCATCGCTGTTTCCAGTTAATATTCCACTTTCACATGCTAATTGACACTGGGTTCTGCAGTGGGATGTGCACTGTTGAGACTGGCTGTCAGGAGGAGCTGCAACACAACCAGGCTGAGGTAGACAAAGAAAACAGCAGAACTTTGAACTTGCATTTTAAATGTGTTTCACAAACCCAAACAGCTTTTTGCTCAGTGTGCTGAAATGAGAGGAAAACAAATAAGCAGTCATGAACAGTAGCTAAAGAAAAAAAATCCTCCAACCTTTCCAGAGGCGCACACAGCCATCGTCACCAGAGGAGGCCAGCAGGGTGCTGGTGATGTTCCAGCTCACACGCCACACCTGGGAGTTATGGTTGTCAAACTGAGCCATAATCTGCACCTCAAATTTGGTGGGACCTGTAGAGGTGCTCTCCTTCCTAACAGATGGATGAAGGATAGAGAAAATCAGTTTTCATTGCAGCACTTTCATTCGTGATGTCCCATATGACAGCAATTACACAAATCTCTATATGTGCCCTTCAAATGACATATTTGACAATAAACAGAACAAAAAGAGAATCAGTCACCTCATCGGAACAAGCTTAAAGATCCGGACGTCTTTTGTTGCAATGGCGAGGACGTGGAAAGATCTTCCCAGGTTTGGAGCAAATGCAATGTCATGGACTGCATCAGTGACCGTCATTAGTGTCTCCGCTTTAGCATATTTCCTTTTTAACATGGTAAAAAAAAAAAAAAATTTTATTAAACAATTACTAAAAACATACAAAAATACACAGGTTTAGACTTAATGATGACTCAGATGTTTATACTGGTGGGCTGAATAGTGGCATACACACCCTCGCAGGTGCACCTACCTTGTATTTTCATTGTACTCATAGATCTGAACTTTCCCACCATAAGTTACGTTGCTGTCGTCGCTCCCCACTGCAAACATCGGGGGGTGGGCACGAGAGCTGGGGGGAGGGTACAACATAATATCACAAAATGTTGAATTTAATGCTGGTCTGGGAGAACCTTTGAAACCTGAAGTAGTGACTCACTACTTCAGGTTTCAAAGGTTTTCTCACTACTAGTGAGCATAACACACTGGACAAACTGTTCTGTTTTTTAATGTAAAAATACTTAAAAAGTTACTGCCCCCTGTCTGACTTTACCAGTGTGTTTATTTCATATTCTGCAACTACATCCAATAGTGGTTTTGTACATAAAGTTGTACAAAGATTTCAAAAGGTCCTTCGCTGTTACAAGTACACATAAAGTTTCCCACAAACACAGGTTAGCAGCTTTCATGTTTGATATGTGTTCAACTGTATATTTTTGTCCACTGTGTTGTGTGGTTTAGAAGTAAAAGGTAATACGCTGAGATGTACACAACCACAGTTGTATTCACTCCTTTCAACGCTGAAGTAAGACCAGGTGGCTGGAGGGCAATGGGAACCTGGTGAGTGGGGGAATTTCACTGCGACAATAAGGATTAGATTTCGGACCGAATGCAGTGGGTCTTTTTCAGAGCTGGTATTTTGAATCACAATAGTAGGAAAAGTACAGGTATTAATAACATTAACAATGGTTCTGTTCTATTCAAGTGTCCCAGTAAGCCATGGTAGTGTGACAGAGAGCCGGTATGCACAATACCATGACCCTGAAACTGAAGCAGCTAAATGGAATTCAGCCATCATTCATTTTGTTTTGTTTTTTTTCACCTGTGCTTTATCTACTGTGGCAAAATGTCTTGAGTGAAAAAGGCCTGTAACTTATTATCAGAAGCTATCAAACCTGCTGTATAGAGTCTCTTGATTTTAATTTTATCATGTAGCAAGTGAGTTTACTATATAAGAGTACAGGTGTAATATTATAGACTGTGAGTTCCATCAAGAGGACAATGTGTATAATATATAAATAATCACTGCAAGTGGTATTTCCACTAACATTTTTTGGTTTAATTTGGGCTCTTAACTTAAATCCTTCAAAAGTAAATACCAGTTTCTATAACTAACAATTATTGCATGGTAAACTGCAATATAGTCAGTATTATGAAAATTCCAAACCTTACATTGCCACTGCATTTTGGATAGAAAGTGAACTTGTGTTCTAACCTGGAGGGATTCCAGGAAATGCAGCTGCAGCTGAGCTTGCAGGAGATCTCGTGCTGCAGGGACCACTGACTCAGGTTCATCACATCAGGAGCCTCATAAATCCTCACCACTCCATCCGCAGAGCAGGTGGTCAACATCAGGCCCATGTGTTTAGGGGCAAATTTCACATCAGTCACTGAAGTTCTACTGTCCACAAGCGTGGTTCTCTTTATCTAAAACAGAACAATGTGAAACACATGGGTCACAGCTTGCATTAACAGAAAACTATGGAAAAGTGATTATCAGCAAAGCCTTGACAAGTCAGCCAACGCAGAGTAGAACTAGTATTTCACATTAGTCATAACTGTATTATGGAGCACCATCACTCTAAATGCTGCAGGGCCCACCGGACTTAAGAGTTGTCTCTGATTCAGATATATGGTCGAATGCCTCTCCTGCTAGTATGTAAAGGTGCTACAGTTATACTAACCCAGTGGCTCAGTCCTCTCTGCTTGTCATTGGACTCCCCTACAATCTCTTCCCAGACAGCAGCTGTCCTGTCAAAGGAGCAGGAAGCTAGAACCTGCCCAAATTCTGGATGAGCCCAGGTCACTCGCCACACTGATCCGCTGTGTGTCTGAGGGAAAGAGAAATGAGCATCTGTCCAAATCACTGGACTTCAGATTGCAACCTGTATCTATAATCAGCGTATGCATCAGTCCACTAGAGGCACCGAGTAGAAGATAAATGAGAAAGAAAATTATTCAAATGCAATATTATTTTACCAGAAAAGCCTTCACTGATTAAAACTGTTGAAGCAGCAGCAGGTGATTTACCTTCCAGCTGGCCGTGCAGTGCCACTCTCCATTTTCACTTTTGTCCCAAACCTGAGAGGAATACGATCACAATGTTTACAACTATTACTAAAGTATATGTGTGTGTTTAACTAGTGGCATAAGACATTCAGTGACATGCCTGAATGTGGTAAGGACTTTGAGATCCTGAGCTAGTTTACAACTAACTTAAGTTTACACGTCTTACATCACAGGTGTACCATACAGGACGAACAGGGCGTATTTCAAGCTTACCGTTACTGTGCAGTGTTTACAACTGCTATACAACTTCCCTACAGCTAACCTAGCTTGTATGCTACAGGCAAAATGGCTAGCAAATAAGCTAAATACATTGAGGTACAGCTGCCTTTCAGGGCCAGAATTACGAACAATTTCAACATTGAATCTAATGTTAACTCTGTCAACAGCTGGTGGAAAACGCCAGCCGGTAAATTCAATAGTGAGATAGGGGCGTTGATAATGTGGGTAAGAAGCTAACTGAGCTAACGCTAACACTACCAACGTGAAATATGCCTCACGTAACTTACCTTGACACTTTGGTCGCTGGAGCAGGTTGCCATTCGCCGGCCGTGGAAATCATAAGACACATCGTGAATTAGATCTTTATGGTCTGCTGCGATACTACGCGCAACAAACATGATGAGAGCTACAATCTGCTAGCAGGCTGGTCATGTGTCTATTTCAGTGAACGTGTGTTTGGCGGGTCCTTGTGCTGTCTGTGTGTGCGAACCGATACAGACCACAGAGGGGCGCATTCACACCAGTTTTAAGTAAATCATATTTTCAGGTAATTTATAATAACGTTTATGTTGAAACTTGTTACATCTAAACAAACAGCAATCAGTTGATACTGTTAAAAGATATGACAACGAATAGATGTCATATTGAAATTAGTTAGCAAGTAACCTTTACTTTACATTTTTGGTCGACTTTGGTCATGGGGGTTGCCAGGTTTAGTAAAAAAAAATTACACAACCTTTATATTGACACGCATTCAGCACTTATAGAGAGCAGCGTGGACATAAATTAAGATTTTTTTTTTAAATATCTGTGGTTCCAAATGATTTATTTTGTATTGTATGCTTATTTTATTCTATGTAGTATTTGTTATTCTAATGTTTCCTGCTGTATATTATCAAAACAAACAAAAATAAACCAAAAAAGTTCAACTGATAAACTGTCATAATTTAAATTCAGGTTATTGCAAATGCCAATATTGGAAAATGCCGATAAACATAATAAAACTGCTATACATAAGTTAAATGTCTGGAATTATTTTATGTGGTACGTCGAGATAACCACAAAACTGGCAACCCAAGTCAGCCAGAGTGCATGCAGTATTGTGCAGGAGCAGCAGACTTCCCGCAGGGATCCCCAGGATTAAACACACTGCTGTTTACATGGCTGACAGAAAGGAGTAACTTGGTGCTGCAAACACTCTGTGATCATCCAGCAAGTGTCTCGGTGGCAATAAATACGGTATAATGGAGCAAGAATTTGAAGACATCGATTCGTCCGGGAGATGGCAAAACCTTTACAATGTAAGTGCGGACACTGGGCCTCTCGTGTTTCTATGACGATCGGTTGCTAACTCTTTAGCGAGCCAAGTTGATAGCTCGCCCGTTAGACACCTTCCCTAGTATGTGGTTACTTTTAGGATTGTGGTTGATACATTCAACTGTGATAAGTCGAGGACTAAAGCACGTGTGGATATATATGTTGCTGAGTGCTCGAAGACGAATGGCAAACTAGCAAACCGCGCTAGTGCTGACTTCCGTAGCTAGAAAGCTTGTCGCTGGAAAACGTGCAGCGGCTCAGTCTTCATAGTTGAGCTCAGTTAGCTAATGCTTGCTGACGTTAACAGACGTCAGCTGCAGTTTCTGAGAATTCGCGAGGACTTCCAGAGAAAAGCGCATGTGTTTTACCACCAGCTGTCCAAGAGAACATTTAGTTTATAATATTTCTGTTCCGGTTTAACTTTGGCTATGACCCTGTAATATGCAGTTAGTAACTGGAGGATAGCGTGCAACTGGAGATGTTTTATAGTCACCAGAATCCCTGATTAGAAGTTTCAGAGAAGCACTCAACCGTAAAATACTGGTGTACATGTATATTAAGAGACATTATTCATTTTGATTAAGTTGGCAGATAAATTATCCTGATGGAGAACTGAAAAGCTTGAGTGGAAATGGCTTTTTCGTGTTAAGTTGAAGTATGTTTTTTTTTTTGTTACATTTATTTTATTTCGGTCAGTTAAACAGTTTCTGTTGTTGTATTTCTGTGTGGCATTCACATGTAAACGCCGTTAGTGTTACTTGCCACAGGAGGTACAGTATAGGTCATCTGTATACACAACAGTTGTCTTCTATTGATGTTGCTGTCTTAAAGCGATACAATGAATTTTCTGTTTCTCCTCTCCTCTCCAATAGGAGATCCGTAACCAGGCCAGTGAATATCCTTACAAAGTAGCAAAACTTCCAGTGAATCGGAATTTGAACCGCTACAGAGATGTCAGCCCCTGTGAGTTATATGACAAATAAGCTTGTGGATGAAAATTTGTGTAATTGCAGATGACATCTCTGTGATATGCAATGTTCCTGTAATCTCCCATCTGGTTTCAGACGATCACAGTCGAGTAAAACTCGAAAACTCGGAAAATGACTACATCAATGCAAGTTTGGTCATGATGGAAGAAGCCCAGAGAGCTTACATTCTTTCTCAGGTAGCGTGCAGTGAATGACACTGTCTGCATATACTTTTAGACATGGAACACTTCAAGAAGAATGTGCAAGATTTCATTTGGGTTTTTTTGTGAACTTTGATAATCACTGGATTTTTAAAAAAAGTTTGGTTTTGTTTTTTGCTCTGTACTGTACCTTTCTGTCTTTTGCTTCCACAGGGGCCTTTGAGAAATACCTGTGGTCATTTCTGGCTGATGGTTTGGGAGCAATGTACCAAAGCTGTTATAATGCTCAACAGAGTCATTGAAAAGGGATCTGTGAGTACACTTTGACACCCGCTAATCAGTTATTCAATCACATCACCTTCTTGCCTGTTTTCTTACAAAACTTCTTGGAGACATCTTTCAGGGTCAAATGTTCTGACACTAACATTAGCTATATATTTGTCTACAATACACAGAGCACAATGCACACATTTTCTATGTTAGTTCCTTCTCCCTGTCCTATATTCATATGTCCAGTGAGGCTAAATCTCTTACTATTTGAAAGAACACAGTGACATTTTGGGAAATACACAATTTCACTTTGTGAGAGCTATATGGAAAAGATATGCACCACTCTCATGTTTGTCTATTCAGTATGAAGCTGGAGTCAGCAGCCAGTTAGCTTAGCATAAGGCCTGGGAACAGTGGGGAAAGAGCTATCCTAGTTTTGTCTGAAGGTAATTAATACCTTGCATATTATATCTGTCTTTGTGACTTTGTGTAAATATGGCAAGTTGTGGTTTACTGCTGACTGTAATGAGCCAGAGGATCAGTAACGTAATCAGTGGAGCCGTTTCTGCACAGCACATTCCTTTACACTGGTAATGGTATTTTTGTATTGATAAAGACTGACATGCTAAATTCAATGCATCAATCCTTCCAGTCTTCATCCAACCCACACTTCAAAGCACCCACAGTATGTGGCTTTGTATCCAAGACTGAGTTAAGTGATTCTGTCTTAACAGGAAAAGTGTGCGCAATACTGGCCCACCACAGAGGAGTTACAGATGTCTTTCACGGACACTGGGTTTGTCGTCAGACTACTTTCAGAGGAGGACCAATCCTATTACACGATCCGCTTGCTCGAACTGAAAAACACAAAGGTGAGCATGGGAGGGAGACTGTTACATAATGTAACCTTTTTAGAATCTGGAGCGGTCCGGTATTTCTGTGTGGTGAAAACTGCAGCCCCTTTGCTAAAAATAAAAGTTCTTTTCATTGTTGGATTGCAGCTACAGTTGCTGAACTCCGCTTAACCCGTCTTCCAGCATCTCGGTCTAAATGCATGGCGATGATAAATGTTGTGGAGCACAATAACGATGCAGAGCTCTCTATACAGTTCTCCAGTCATGGCCAACGTCACATGTTTTCTGTCATAGACGGGGGAATCGAGAGACATCTACCACTTTCACTACACCACGTGGCCTGACTTTGGAGTCCCGGAATCTCCCGCCTCCTTCCTCAACTTCCTCTTCAATGTTCGGAAGTCTGGCTCACTGAGTTCAGAGCACGGGCCCTCAGTGGTGCACTGCAGCGCTGGAATTGGACGCTCAGGGACCTTTGCCTTGGTGGACACCTGCCTGGTCCTGGTGAGCTGTTCTGTTATGATTCTGCTTAGTTAGAGATAGCTGCAAAAGAAGACATTATGATATTTTGATATTAGGCTTAAAGGCATAAAACATTTTTCAATGCTTTATGTATTTTGGCAGAAAATATAGATCACTGAATTCCCTTTTCTCATTTTAACTGAATAACTCTTGACTTCCTGCATGTCCATGGAGGTCTGGATAGTTTGAAAATCTTTTTTAATTGTGGGTTCTGATGGTTTTAAGTGAAAAGAAAAATGATGTATTAGAATATCATGGAAATACTGAAAATGAGTCTGCTGGCCTGCATTTTCTGTGGTCAGTCAACCTACATTGACATGTGCTGCGATAAATGTAAGAGATTAGATAAATGTGAGAATTTCATGTCCGTAGCATCAGATGTCAGAGAACTAATGCCAAAAATAAGTAACGTGTTGGACCTCAAACTTCGCCTCTGTGCTCCTCTTGAGGGCGGGCGATTGCAAAAATGATGTCATGTCCTCTACCTTGTATTTGGCAACATTTGAATCAGAATTAAACTCTGAATAACTAACAAAACGGTATAAATAACTAAATATGTTTAGTTGTTTTTTTTATCGTTTATTTCATGAAAGGTTTCATATGAAGCTGACAGTTTCTCATTGGCTGTGCTGAAAAGCAACCTAATAACGTATTACTTTGATTTGATTCATTTACATTTTTAAATAAGAGTCTGTTAAGCTGTCTGACAGCCTTTCAGTATTTAGCTAAAACATAAGCGTGACTCCACCATCTTTTCCGGTTGTGTTCCGAACGTGTAAATCTGTTTCGCAGATGGACAAGTGTAAGAATCCATCATCGGTGGACATACAGAAGGTGCTACTGGACATGAGGGAGTATCGTATGGGCCTGATCCAGACCCCTGACCAGCTCCGCTTCTCCTACATGGCCGTGATCGAGGGAGCCAAGCTCGTCCTGACAGACGCTTTGGCGGCACAGGTAGCTCGGTCACAAAGCTGATCTCTCAAAGTGTTTAAGCCTCATATTTGGGCTGTTATTTATTTACACTTATTGTCGGTATTGTCCCTACTGGTTCTCCATCATCCAGTCTGCTAATGAAACAGGGATTCAGTTGCATTTTAATGTGGTATTTATAAAGTCTTGAAGAGTTCAGCCTTTCCAAGGGCAGCTTTAAATGAAATGTATGTATTATATACATAGGTGACAGTATTGTAACAATCTTTTACCTGTAACCCATCTTTCTTTGCATTTCAGTAAGTTTAGGTTTGTCTTTTCTTAGTCTTTAGTCCACAAACTAAAAATGTGTTAAAAGAAGTGAATTTGGCCTTAAATCATTCTTGGGCTGTCCAACATATTTTCATGCCTTGTCACTATCAGCAGATGAAATTTTGTCTTTCTCTTGGTCAGAATTTGGGAGTATACTTGCTTTAATTTGTGCATTACGTCTTGGTGTCTGGTCCCCTCTAGCAAAACAAGCAGAGACTGCTGCCCAGATCGACTCTCCCCCTCAGAGCCAGATCTTCCCCCGCCACCGCCTCCACCCAGACCTCACCTCAACGACAGCAGGCCCAACGGCCAGGCAGCGCCCTGCCCGGAGCTGCAGACCACCTCAGGAGACCACCAGCTGGCAACAGAGCCAGACAGCCTTGACCATAACATGGCAGAGCAATCTGGGCAGTAAGTGTCACACCTCAGGGCCTTTAAGGGACTTTTGTCAGGTTCACTGTTGCTTTGGACTGCTCAGTGTGCACAGTCTTACTATCCAAGCTCGGCTAAAAACCTTTAACCCCATCTATGATCTATGATTTCTCAGTTTTATATAATAATTCTTTCTTTAATTCTATAATAATTCATGTCTCTGGCACAGCAGCTACACGGTGAACGATAGTAATGAGCTTTTCACACCCCTTCTTGCTGACTGCTTCCCCTTAACTGTATTCTTATTTCAGTGTCAGAAAGCGACACCGTGAGGAGCGGATCGCCAGCACTGCACAGAGGGTCCAGCAGATGAAACAGAGACTGACCGACTCGGAGAGGAAACGAGAGAAGTGGCTGTACTGGAGGCCCATCCTGCTCAACGTCGGCGCCGGAGCAGCCTTGGCTGTTGGCCTGCTGGTTTGCTGGATGTACTCCCAGTGAAACACCCTGGGTCACTTAAAACTGACTCTTATTTTGCACCAGTACCTGGGGTTAGGTACTTCTCTAAGCAGATTTAGATGATAAGATGTGCATAACTGAGGGTATTTATTTCTTTAAGGTCAAAATGCGGGAGCGCTGGATCAAATGAGCGTGTGTATATTTTTCATGTAAGATCTTCACAAAAATAGTAACATCTCAGGATCTTGGTGCCAGCACGATGATTTAATTTCCTTTTCTTCTCGTCACTGTTGATGAATGTACTGTATCATAGCAAATCACTTTGAAAGAAACTTACTAAAGGTGCAGTACAAAGAAAAAAAAATTCTGACAGGTTTATTTTTGCATTCTTTATTTGTAATGATCATGGGAGCGTGATCATCTGCGGACATGTTTTACATTTTGCATTTCAAAATGGAATTTTATCGACTGTCCATCCTACCACAGATATGTAGGAAGATTCCACACCCTAGAGGTCAGCTATGGGATTTGTTTTTGTTTGTTGTTTTTTTTTTCTGTAATGACATTTGAATTTCATGCATGCATTTAAAGGCTTACCAGAGCACCACTTGTTCTTCCATTCACACTGAGCAGGTTATCCCAGTATGTTTCAAACTCTGCTCGAATGTTAGCCTTTCGTTTTCTGTTAAATGCGCATGTTTGGGGTTTTTTTCCGTTTTAGTTCTCACACAAATCGTAGTGGGTCCCTCGCAGCTTAATGTGTGTATTCACCCGCTGGATGGGTTCACGTGTGTTTAGGTTATCCCACTTTAGGAAACCAAAGCAAAGTGTCCGTTTTTATTAAAATACCAGCCAGGCAAGCTCTTAAATTGTACTCCCCTTGTGTGGAATGTATTTTCTGTTTGATCTCTGACATAACTGACTCCTATATTACAAAATGATTCCAGTCATGGCATCATTGTGTTGCATGTGACTTTTTAATTTCTACGCATAGTAACACCAAATTGGTTTTCATTTGACTGGGACCAATCTAAAGCTATAATAGTGCAATTTTAGAAGTTGGAGCAGAGCACCTTGAATTGAATTCTACATTAGGAAAGATTGATAGCAAACATGGCTGGTTTGAGATTGCTTTTAATGTGCCTTGAATTGAGTTAAATGGAAAATTGTGTGCTCCAAGGATTTCTAGCATGACCAGTACAGAAAAAGGTTTATGTGAGCCATTGTTTCCAACATAACATATATAATATTGCATTGGCCGGTTTGCAGTAACCTGAGGTGTGATAAAAGTTGCATCAGAGTTGATTGCACACCATTGGCATGTACTGACTCCTGAGATGAAACGAAGCATTGGCTGGTTACCACTGTTGGACATGGCTTTAACTAAGTGCTCATTTAACCTGGAAAAGATGCATTTTACCATAACATTCCATTCATTCTTGTGTTCCACATAAGATTTCAGGGGAGTTTTGTACATTGCTCAGCTGCAGTGAGAACATGACAGATGGTGTTTTGAAAAAAAACAACAAAAAACAAAAAAAATAGCAAACAAAACATGAAATACTGATTAAAATAAAACATTCATCTTTTTTTTATGAAACCCTGCTTGTCCGCTCTTTTTTTCTTTTTGACTTCGGTGTCAGTAAAGCAGCTTCACAATTTCCACCCAGAGCTCTCCCCCGTCCCTCCATAATTGCATTCTGACCATGAGCTAAATCAATGCTGGTCTCTTACTGTGGATTCCAGGAATTGATCTGATATTTCAAGAAGAGGCCTTGCTCATATTGACTACTTCAGTAATTTCATTTTCTCTTGTCTGTGGGATGGCTCTGGTGAAATTGGAAGAGGAAATCCATGTAGTATGTAGCTGTTCAGTAAAAGAAATAGCAGATTTTATGTTTCTTAGAGTACTATAATCACATAAATGATATTCTTTTAATTTACTAATAAAAATATGTGTAAAATGTATTTTATAGAATAATACCGGCCGATTTGACATGAAAAAAATAAGTAAAAGCGCTTACGGGCCTATTGATACAATCTGCAAATTGTACTACAAAAGGGTCCTTTAACGGTTGTCGCAAGTGTTGGTTGCGAAAGATAGTTAGGGTAGACCCTGCAATCCCTGAATAAAAATGGAAAATATTCCTTCAACAAAATTGTTAAAAACTAACATTAACCTCACTTTTATTTAAGTATATTATCCGTAATGTCCTGCTTGACGTACGTTATTTTGTTGTAGGGCAGGCTTGTTGAAGAAAGTGGATTTGACCGCATAAATCGTCAGGCATTAATACAGCCGTATTCGTGCTTGCTTTTCCGCCAGTTTAAACTGACAAACAGTTGTGACTGTCAGGGCAAGATCGTTGGTGGCATACACACGACAGATGTATACAAATATCAAATATAGCTCGAATAAGGCAGACACATTCTTGTATTGTTCCCGATAGCATCCCATTGCGAACGTCGCCTGCCGTTTAGCATTTAAAGCTAGCCGGAGCAGTCAGCTGCCATGTCTCTTCCTCCGGGGAAAGCTTCCGAGCTGAAGCAAATCATTCACAACCACCTGCTTAAGGTGAGCAAACCACATAACGCTTTTGTTTCTATACATGTTTCCTTTATTCAACAATGCCCCTTTCTATCTTCCATGCTGGACCGTATTTCTTCACTAGTATATGTTTCCAGCACCTCCAAACAGCTTCCTTTACAAAGTTCGGCTGTACTAAATATGAGTTTTATTATTATAATGAGAAGAATTTCGAACAATATTTGATATATTTCGACAGTAGCGCAACGAGCATCAGTGTGCTTTGACATGCTTCATGCCCCGATACATAATTGGCTAATCGGCTCATTATGGACATAAAGGTATTTTTCTGCGTGGTTTCAACAAGATCATCTCTCACTGAAAAGCTTACTCTGTTTTGACCATGCATTTGTACTAAAACAATGAAAAGGATAGAATCCGCATGGAGTTTAGTTCACAGCTGAAGTTTACTGATGCAGATCTTTTGACGCAGTTTCCGGAATCGGTGTTTCCAAGAAACATTTGTATAGGTCAGAGTTTCGTGAGGGGCAACTCCTTTCTCGTGCAGATTTTCAAGGCTTGTGAGCGCAGCTACATTTTGCCCATCACTCTCCTCAACACAGTGAGGAGGGATGAGTATTAGTAACATGGCATTGGTGGCAAGGATTATATCTTAAGGGGAACCAGATAGGGATGATTAGGAAGCTTTTATAGGAGAACTCTGAAATGTCTATGTGTCTTTTGTTCAGGCAGAATGGAGAAGTGGAGTTGATTTATTTTTTTCTCCTGGTTATTAGATGGACATCCATGGGAAGATCCGAGAGGTGCTGGCTGAGACTCTGAGGGACGATCCAGGACCAGCACATCGGTCTCTGTCTGAGGCGGATTTTCTCCGTGCTCTGCAGTGCAGGGGCATCATTGACGATGTGATGAAGGACCTACATTTTACCCAGGTTGACCAACTATTTCGCAGGCAGTTTTTTAGATTTAAATACTTGATGATCAGGCTGGTGGCACCTCGCTACAATTAAAACAGACTTTTCTAGGCTAAATGTCAAAAATGGACTCTAATATTTTCATTGATGAAATAGTAAATTGAATGTAGAGCCAGATAAAAGCTTGTCCAGTGTATGAATCCAAGCACCTGCTGACTGTTCAGTACTTCTGTAATGTTGGTCTGCTTTGACAGGAAGCAACCAAAGATGCAGAAACAGGATCTCCTCCAAAGCCTGCAACTCGCTATGTTGACAAAGATGTTGCTCAGCTAAAAAAATGTAAGAAACTTCATTTGCTATTGCAAATAAACCAATGTTAGAGCATGCTTTAATATTTCTAGTAGAGAAATGAACTATAGGCAGTGAACAAGCCAAAATACTCGCACAGAGGCAGGAGCATTTGAAGGTTATGCATTGCAGACTTTATTCCATGAGCTGATGTTTTGGCACTAACACGCCTTCTTCAGAGCTTAAAGAGCAAAACAAATGACATCCTATTTAAAGCTAAACAGCAATGCTGAAATGTCAGCTTATGGAATGAGGTCTGCACTAGATAACTGTTGAGATGATCCTGCCTTTTAACAAGTATTTTTTTTGACGTCTTGTACAGATTAACATGATTCCCTCCAGTTTTGAGCCTGTTAGCTAAAAAGTAGACTAATAACTTTGTTAAAGTTTGAACAGCTAAGTGAGGACATTCTTTTCTTTCTCCCAGCCAATATTGACCCCTCAAAGCGGTGCCTGTATCTGCAGGTGCTTGGAGGCAAGGCCTTCCTGGAGCACCTCCAGGAGCCGGAGCCTTTACCTGGTCAAGTGTGCTCCACGTTCACACTCTACTTGCACTTCCGCAACCAGAGGTTTCGTTCAAAGCCAGTGCCCTGTGCCTGTGAACCCAACCTGGAGGAGGGCTTCCTCTTAGAGATTCATAAAGATGGCATCGGTACTTGTATTGTATGCTGGCGCATCATGTTGCTTATATTGAGCTTTGAACCTTTCCCACTTTTGTTAGACGTGCTATTTTGAAACTGATGCATACTACTCTCCACCAATGGATGTCATCGCTTTTGGCACTGCAGGGGAGGGCAGTAAAATGGCGGATGCAACCACCATGCTGTCTGTGTGTGACCCGGTTCACTTGGTGCTGATCAGGACGGACACCTCCGGGGAAACAACGCTGGTCTCGTCCTACTTCCTGGACTGGAGGACAGTCCTCAGCTCACCTGGTGGGAAGACCACCTTTGCTGTGGAGCTGATGGGAGTCGGTGAGGAAGAGTGATTGTGCTGCAGTGAATGCAAGAGTGCCTAAAAGAGTTCCTTTTAATTTTGGTATTTTCAAAGTATCATCTCTACAGTTAAGTGTTAAGAATAATTTATGCACAAACTAGTACCTAGCCCACATTGACACCCTGTAAGACACCAAAAATAGATTTTTCAGCAGTAACCAGACATTTTTCTTAAAAGTACAGGCCTTAATTCATCATACAACAAGCACTAAAAAAAGGACTAAACCACCTAAATGTAATCGCGAGTAATTCTCCTGATTCTACAGCTAATGATAATGTACCTGAATGCAGCTGTGCAGAATGTACTGTTATTGTGTAACAAAAAAATCACAGTCATAAACAGTAATTAGCTGGAATTATAATACTAGCAGTCAAAAAAGTCGCCCAGGGGACCACCGTTTTGTTTCCAAAAAGTTTTTTCACACATCAGTCCTGTTGCTTGCATTTCAGAAACCCTTCTGAATTACACCATGAAGTACACTGAAAGCTTTTCTGCTTTTTGCAGCCAAAATGTATTTTTCCTCCGCACAACATTTAAACCTGTTAAAGCTGTTGGCTCCCAGCCTGTCTGGCTGACGTTCACTTCAAACGGAGCAATGGCTGCTTGCCACCACACCTCACAGGCTGAATATGAGTCATTGAGTTGTGAGTAGTGACTTCTGAGTTTTCTTCATTGAATAATGTTACATCCCAAGAGATGCAACATTGTGTGGTGTCGCACAAGAGACAAGATAAGATCATAAAATGAATGAAATGTTTTGAGTCTCATTAAGGATCTTGTGACAGCCTGGAGGCCCCCAGGCTTGGACTGATGTAAAATATTGAAATTCTGTGTACTAGCTGTTAATTACTTAGGATATGCTAACAATATAGGATTTGTGTGTTTGCGTGTCAACAGGAAGTGAATGTAAAGTCCCAGCAGGTGTGTTGACAGTCAGTCTGGAGCTCTTCCCTCCTCTCACGGAGACTGTTAGCGCTGATGTCATCAGCACACAGGTCAGCATGCTCTTCTCATCTCCTCATCTAATGTTCTCACTGTAAATATGTGAAATAATCCACTACGAACCAATCGTGAATCAGTGCAGCAGAATGCTGCTCAGGATCAATATTCCCGAGACCTGATATGAAGGCAGCGTTGTGAAAGTAACACCAAAGCTCTATATTTGATCGATGATGTCACTGTCTGTTTCTCATTCAGCAATCACTGGAGAGGCAGAGGACGGCAGAGAAGGAGAGGCTCTTCCTGGTTTATGCCAAACAGTGGTGGAGGGAGTTCCTTGAGATCCGACCATCTCACCAATCCAAGATGGTCAAGATATTTGCCCAGGTTCATAAAATACACATCAATTCACTGTTCCAGACAAACATAGAAATAATAATAATAGTTTGCATAATTTTGAGGACATTTCTCTGAAGCTAGGCAGGTTCTTTATTCACTTTTATTAAAAATATACCCATAGAGTCAATAGAGAAGGGAATGTTGCATGTATGCACAAACACTGATGAGGGAGTTCTTCAGAACAACCTTGTTCTTAGTTGCAGTTTGCTGCTCTCACACAGGTTTTGTGTTTTAGCGGTTCGTGTTCGTAACCAGTTTAAGGATTTCAGTGGTGTCTGTCTGTGCATTATGCAGGATGAGAACGGCGTCAACAGACCAGTGTGCTCCTATGTGCACGTCCTGCGGGCGGGCCGGCTGCTGGAGAGCCCTCGACAGGCGGCCCGCTTCGTCAGCCTGCTGGCCCACGAGAAAGCCCCGGTGGTGGGAGGAGGCGGAGGCAAGCAGGAGCAGTGGTGCACACTGATGGCTTTCCTGTGCAGAGGGAAGGTAAGGAGACAGGCCTCCTCCTGGCAGCCAACAGAAAACGTGCACTTACTGTATTCATAGGTCCTTACTGTCAGAGAGGGAGATGGTGACAGATTCATAGCTTTTCAAATTTCCTCTGAGGTGGTATGTGTTTCAGTAAATGGAAATAAATCTTATAACTCGCTCAGCTGAGTCTCCGGACTCAAATCCACTGTGACATTTATTTTATTAGTGTATTTACACATAAATGTGAATCCCACAGATGTAAGAATGTGAGATGTATCTGTGTCTTTACTGGAACTGAAATACAGTTTTGACCTCAGTATGCCACTTTATTTTCTGACCGGTCCAGTGAGTGGTTTCAGGAAGCGTCAGCTATATTATTGCTTTTGTGATTTACTGTCTTGTTTGTGACATACTATCTTTGAGTAAGTGCAAGGCAATCATCCAAACTCTCCATTTGGCCTCTCTTTAATAGTCTACATGTTATTTCCAGTATAACCTTTCCTTGGCTCTGTCACACTGTATAAACAGTTTGGACACGCAGTATCTAACAGCGCTGTGGTGCTAATGAGTAAATCTTTCCAAACATAATAATGTTACACGGATGCAGCCTATACAGCATGTCTGTACATTGTTTATACAGGAGATGGAGATAACTGGGTCTTAAGTCAGTCACGATCAAAATGGAAACAATCCATTTTCATTATCATTTTTCTCCATTGTTTTCATGCATTGTTGAGATCCATTAAATCCAGCCTGGTGATGTCTACACTGATCTTATCCCAGAATGAGTCCATGACATCCAAAACGTGACGTGGACATGTTTCCAACCCACACTCAGACATATCCTTCTATTGTCGAGCCTCTCCTGAACAGCTTCTCCCCCGCCTGATCGAACCTCCCGTTGTCTAATGTAACACAATAACCGAGCTGATCAAGGGTTTCCCTCCATCGATGTCGTACTTTCAGACTGACGTCTATTGACTCAAGAGCTTGCACACACGATACGGAGTACAAACTAAATATAAAATGCAAATATGAGCAAACAATGGCATTCAGCAGGAATGAAGACGCAAGTTACCTGGGGAAAAAAGGAACAACATGATTTCCTAATATAACCTGATTTAATCGCAACATTCAATGACAACTTAGATGCATGGTTTGAATAATACTATCCCCAGCCTGATTTGCTATGCTTCCATTCTTGAATCCAAACAAAATGTCACACTTATCTCTGCAAAGGTTGAAAACCCTATAATTCCTCTTCATACCTTCATATCTTCCACTGACCTCAGGATTTATGGTGATGTTAAACCTGAAGTTACAAATATGCTGTAGGTGTTTTTCATACAATAGGTAGTTTTCAGTTTAACTCCCTGTTTAGTTGTGTGGAAGGCAGAACTGTATGAAAGAAAGAAGCAGAAATCATCAAACAGTTTAGTGAATGCACTGGAAGTTTTAATCACTGCATTCACGCATCTGTATTCTGACGACATAGTTGACAGGCATCAGATAAATGGAGGAAAACAGGAATTCTTTTTCCCTGCTTCCTCATTCTGGCCCCCCTGCCTGTAATGTATGTTTTGAAAAGCGCCACATAAACTCGGTTCAGCAGCGTTTACACTGACTCCATTTCTGAGTGCAGCTGATTGTGTCGTTTCCGAGAAGGGATTTGTACACGGCTGACTGAATGATGCATTCTCATCTCTCGACCAGATAGCGTGGAATTTCCCAGACCACCACAGGATAAATGTTTCCTGCCTCTCCTCCGTGAGCGGCTGGCAAGACAGACAAAACACAACTCTCACAAAGTGGCCCTTGTCAGCTGTGATTTATGGGTTTCATTCCAGGGAAAATTAATTTAGCCTCATCAGTCCCCAGCCTGTTCTGATGCTGCCGTCCATATTAGCACTTCTGGGGAACATCTATCATTCTGACTTGCCTGTAGCTCCAGCCAGGATGCAGCAGCAGCAGCAGCAGCAGTTCCCTCACTCAACATAGGCCTCTTTACCGGAGAAGTACAAGTCAAATAAAAGTTGCTTACTGTCATGACAGGTTTGATAACTACAGAGTTGATTTCCTCTGCAGCAGCCTTTTCTCGTGTGTTCACCAGTCTGCGTGAGGCGATTGCTGCAGTGAAAACAGGATATTGTCTTTGAGTTTGAACAGGCTGTTGCACTGACGTGATGAATTAGATAACGGATGGTGTGAAGATGAATCTGTTCACACTTGGTGAAACTTCGAATGAGCCAAGATTAAACTTGATGCTGTCACAGTGTAAATTATGAATATGTCCCGAAACCCGAGGTCACACCTAAACTGTTTTGTTACTTATAAATTTTTTTTTTAAACGGCCTTTGCTAATTTTATTAGATTTCCAGCAGAGTGTGTCAGATGCTATTTTTCAAGAAGAAAGCTGTTATATTTCAAGGATTTTCTCAAGAAAAAAGGTGTAACATCTTGGGACAAAGTGGTAATATTTTGAGATACAAGTCATAGTATTGGCTCAAAATGAAATTTGCAGTATCAATAATTTAAGATTGAGGCTATAATATTTCAGGATGTTAATATTCCCACTTATTGTATATTTTTGTACTGCAGCCAGCCCATTGTGCATGAGAGTTAATTCTTGATCCTTTTGGAACAGTATATGTAGCAAAATAATCCATTCTCAAAGGTTCACTTACTAGCTTTCAGAGCTCTCAGCTGGAACTCAATGTGGATGGAGCAGGCTCAGGAGGCTAATTGCTTTAAGAGGTTTCACCAGGATTAAAAGAATCTGTTGCAGCTTTGCAGCCTCTTAGGTGCATGACCTAAAATAAACCGCAATCAGAATCCCCTTGAAGTGCAACTGACAAAACTTTAATTTGAGCGGAGTATGGCGGACTCAGTCCTGATGAATGTTAAGAGACTTTTAAACACACGGTCGACGTGATGTTGACGGTGTAGTTTGTGCGTTTTGTACTCTGGAGATGGGTAACCCGTCGCTATCTCTCCTCCCCAGGGGGACTGTGAAGACCACGCCACCCTGCTTTGCAGCCTGTTGCTGGGCTTTGGCCTGGACGCTTATGTGTGTGTGGGCACCAAGGCCAAGGGAGTGCCACACACGTGGGTCCTGACGCGAGGCACTGACGGGAGCATCACCTTCTGGGAGAGCCTGACAGCGCACAGGTCTGATTTCCTTGTTATTTGACAGATATATGTCATGTAGCACACCTGCTTTTAAGGCTCCCCTTATCTGGCATCAAACTACAACTTTTTATAATGGCGCTCTCAAAGTTAGCTACAGTATGTCGGAGAGATGCAGCCCATGATAGATACTGTGTGATGGGTACATCACGAAGGAGGGAAGCCGTATCTCACAGATGCGGGTGCATATTTTGGAAAAGCCCTCCAAATTGTATTACCTTCATTTTCCTGTTACTGCAAAAAAACAAAAAAAACAAAACGCATGCAGCCTGAGGAATAAATCAAACATACAATGAGGTTTTTTGTCTTTGCCTCAGTTTCCTTATTAGATTAGATGGTCTTTGTATGTCAGCGGGATATCTCTGAATTCCATGAATGGATTTCCATGAAATTTGGTGGCCAGGCTTTGGGCCAAGGAACAATTGATTACATCCTGGTGTTTAACCAGTTCTGGGATTTTACCCCTCAATTATTGTATTTTAGCCATAACTCTGGAAGTAATGAAGACCCTTATTCATACTGATTAAATATATCAAGTTACATTAAGTCATAGAAATTATGACCTTTGCTGTCGGCAGTATTTCATCATAGTACTTTCATTTTATTCCGTTCATTCAGCATAACTGTGAAAAGCTGCATTTGAAACCATCTTCCCTTTAATCATATCAACAATATTGTTAGTAAGTTTGTGATGGAACTGAGTGTTCCTCTTGTTCCATATGTGTGGTCAGATACCTCCATCAGGCCATAGACCCAGATGCCCCACCCCTGGCACCCCAGCCCAAACCCTCGTCCCCGTACCGCACTGTGGGCTGTGTCTTCAACCAGCAGACCTTCCTGGCCAACTGCCAGCCATCCGACGCAGTGGAGCTTTGTGTCTTTGACTTCCAGGTAGGAGCATGGTGTCCCCAGCATCGTCACTGACGAGGTTCAATTTTACACCTATAGTCCATTGTTGAATCTGCTGTTGAAAAAGTGCCCCTGATATATCCTTAAGCTGTTCACGTTTGTTTCATTGGCAGGTATTGTGTTGATAGCCAGGGTCAGGGTTTGGTGAAAAGATGAAAAATCTTCATTTATGCTGCATATCAGATGTAATCGACCTTGTTTTATCCTCCTTTTTCCCCCCTAAAGAATCAGTCTCGGTGGAAAGCAATGAGCCAAGAGGCTCTGAAGTCGGTTTGTGCCCCAGGCTCAACCACCTCTTTGCCCCCTGTCCCTCCACTCTGTGCCCCGTCTCTGAATCCTGCTTCTTCCAGCAACCAGTTGGAGCTGGAGTTGCGTTACCTGGTTTCTGAGCACAGGAAGGTACAAGCACACTGCTGGATATGGACACTTGAACTTTTAGATGATTTATAACTCACCCGTGCTGTGTTTGGGGAACTAATGCTCATGTAGTCCCCCTAATGGCAATGATTGAAATGAATCAAAAATTGGTATAATTTAAATATGATCATATTTTATATATCAGAATTGCATAATAAGGCAATTTCATTTACCTTTAATTATGTGTAATGCTATATTCTAAATTGAATTTGAAAAATCAACACTTTCAAAATGTAAAACATACTGATGGAATGAATGTATATATGTACTTACAACATAAAACTTGACTAATCATGGTATGGTTAGATACCACTTAGGAGGAAGTGACCCTTGTCCCTGTGTCTTCACATGCAGTGTAAGCATTACTCAGCAAAGTAAGGACTGTGTGGCGCTCTCCTCTAGGACCTGGAGCTGGCGACAGTCTGGGATGACCACCTGTCCTACTTGCTCTCCTCTGCGCTATCAGCCTATGAGCTGGAGCGCTGCACCGGAATGTCCTGTGGCAATGAGGAGTTCCAGGACGCGGTGAGGAGGGCCGTGCCGGACGGACACACCTTCAAAGGCTTCCCCATACACTTCTTGCACCGCAATGCTCGCAGAGCCTTTGCCACCTGCCTCAGGTAAGATACTTTTTTTCTTTTTTTTCATACGCTATGGTCAGCAGTGCATATGTGTGGTTAGAAAAGCCCTTGACCGGCTACTCCGGGGATAAACTTCATGTTGGCAGGCGTGTGTTCTATTTGAGTACTGCAGCGGTATACACTGATGAAAAGCCAACCATATACAGGTTTGTGTTTTTTGTGGCATCCGTGCCAGATGGTCACAAGAGCAGGCACAGCTCAAAAATTCCTCAAAACAAAAACTGAACATTTTTAATCTGACCTTACTGCAGAGGGTGCGCGACAGGGGAGAATCTTCCCACAGGGAGCGAGGAATGTGTCAGTTTCTGCAGGTGCTAAGGACATTTGCGTTATTAGAGCAACAATAAATGAATGCACGCTCACATGACAACCTTCAGAGCCACTTCCATGTCTCTCGTTTGAAAATTCAGCCAGAATTGAACACGCAGTCCTCGGCTGTGACCTTGGCTGCTGGCAAATAACATGAGTAACATCATAGGTTGAAATCTGGCTCACAAGTTACACCATCCCTCCCCTGTCTTATTTTTTGCCCTGTGTCTCTTGTCACTTTCTGTGCAGGTCTCCTTTCTGTCAGGAAATAGTCTGTTGTCGTGGCGACCATGTGCGGCTGGCAGTACGTGTTCGGGTGTTTGTGTATCCAGATAATGCATGTGCAGTTTGGCTCATGTTTGCATGTAAATATCGCTCTGTACTCTAAACCTCGGACAGACGCCACAGAAAAACTTCCAGCTTAAGTTGCACATTGACCCCAGACAAGACTTTATATCTTCCTAAGGACACCACAGCTGTTTTTTTTTTTTTTACATAAACATATACATGTGTACGTGAACATTGCATTAGAATACCTGCATCCATGATGAGATTAAATTACAATCAAGTTGTACTCTGACAAAATCAGAGGTTCGTGGCTCTCGTCTCCACTCGGATACTCAGGCCTTTACTTTGTAGTCTGGTAGACTGATCATTTGTACAGACGTTCACACTCAGGATTGTATTTATATATCTATTTTTTTAAATAAATGGAACTTTGTTCATCTGACCATGTACTTTTTTTTCTTATCATAAGTACTACCAGGAAGTTGTTTAATTGCATTAAATTCTTAGCTTTGAAGTAATTATAGCAAATGCAGAGCTTACTACAGTATTCAACAACTTTTTTAACGTCAGTTTCAACAACACTAATTCAGTCAACACTAAAAATCCCACAGAGCACATGAAAAGTCAACTGAGTTAGAATGGGATGTAGAACCAAGCGTCACAGTTCGCTGGATGCATTTTTAAAAATCATTTATTGTTGTTGCCATCAAAAACACAAAAAAACTGAAATGAAATGAAACTAAATGAAAACTGAAATAGTTATTGAACTACTCGCTATTGTCTGCATCTGAAGCTGAGACCAAATTGGCCACACAAGATTATGGATGGTTGAATTGTGGCTTTGGTCTGGGTTTCAGAGTTGTTACAGAGTGGATGCCGGAAGACAGCACATTAAAAAAAAAACAACATTCAAAATGCTAAAAAATTTAGGTCCTCACCACAATGCTTGGAACCATTACAATAAACTTGAGTTGATCGTAATCCAAGGACTGAGCAAGGCCTGAAGTGTTTTGCACTTTGCATTTAAGAATTGCATTTTGTGTTTAAAAGCAAGAATTATGTAGCAAGTCACTTTGGCTTTTTGCATAATGAATTTTGCTCATGGAAAATGTTGTGAAAACTCTGCCTGAGCAGCCATGCTGAATATGTATATTTATTGGTAATACATTAACACACCACTAGATGGCGATTTAAGACTACTGCTGCCACGCTGGTTGCAGCAGCGGCAGCTCTCTGTTCTTTACTCAACTGCTCAATGCATTACAGTTGACCCCCATGCACGTTCGATTACAGACTGGACAACTTGATTGTTTTCTTTTCACTGGTCCATTCCAGCACTCACTGTCTGATGATAAAATGATAAATGATAAAAAAAAATCTGCATGTTTGTCTTAAATCAACAGAGATGTCATAATAGGCTGTATAATATGATCATAATGAGAAGGAGGAATCATTACTGTATGGGGAGAAATCAAGTTTGGAAAGGATCTTTTACACTTTTTAAAGTGAGAAGAAAGCTGAGTAAGGCCATCATTGTGGCTCGAGAGCTTTGACTTCTCATTTGAGACTGCTTGAAAACTGCAGAACAGGCAAAGCTGCCTGGCTGAGCGAGTTACTGCGCGGTTTGGAGAAGTCACCTCAGAAAGTTTTGCCCTGATTGAAGAGCTCTGTTAATTGACATGCAGAGGGTAGTTTTGTTTTTGCTTCCCCAGTCACAAGAGTTCTCGCCGCATCGTCGACACATCAGACCCAGCTTTGACGAGAAGCCTGTGAAGATGGCCAATTAATTTGATTTTTTTTTTTTTTCTGGGAGCTCATTTGCAGTTCTGCATTCGTCCCAGAGTTGTTGAACACGAGGATCAGGAGGGAGGCTGAAAGAGCGAAATAGAGAGCTAATGAATAATTCCTCCCTTTTTTCTGAATGACACACACACACACACACACACACACACACACACACACTTGCACTCCTCCGCTCCACTCATTACTGTGTCCCGCAGAAAACATGCACAGCAAAGGAAGTGTCTGATGCTTGGAACTCAGGTATGTTTTCAGCCCATATTAAACAGCAGCGCTCAGGTGTAATTGACTAATAGGCCCTGTGGGACTGGAGCTACTGTATAAGATGGAAGTGAGGAGCGGGGATGCTGGTTTCCAGCAAAACTGAGTGTAAAACCGTCACTCGCGCATTCTCATCTCAACACCGCTGCTGACATGCAGTGTTTGCATTCAGGTGAGAGTGTCAAATTTAACGTTACTGCAGAAATGTCTGTTTGTACTGTGTTTAAGTATCACGTCTGGTAGTCAAGTGGAGGTGTAGGGAATGTAATTTTATTTTTTCATCAACAAAATGAATTGATTATGCATTAGTTTCACAGTATACAGTAAATGGCTTTGCAGCCTGTACTTTGGTAACAGGACAATAAACCAGACATAAAAAGAACAGACCGGCAGGTGGAAGTTATGTATGAATTCAGTTTGAATCATACATACGCTTTATTTTTCCACACATATAATCATCATCTTCCCCTTCCGAGGTGGCATAAGCTGCTAATGAGTGTTTTCCATCCACAGAGATTTCACAAGTATCGTCAATAACTGTATCATCAGTTGTAATGGTGTTGATTGGGAGAAATATATTGTAGCTTGCAGCCATCTTTAGCACATTACCATGGCATGTTTGTTTATTATGCCTTGCAGACAAATGCAATTTCAGAGAATTCACTGAGAAGTAATAGCTGGTTGGAAAAACAAAATGGAAATTGGAAAAGTACTAATTTGAAAACCATATGAAAAAGATCTCAGGGCCCACACGTTTTCCAAACTGGAATGTGTGTGTTTCATGTAACCCCTTATACACTAAAGAGCTGCAAAAAGTAGAACTACACTTTCGCATGTATGAAGAAGCTCAAAAATATATAATAATCAAAAATGCATTTTATTATTAAAAAGTCAAGCGATGCACTTGCTCACTACTCAGTTTTTCAAATCAGTATGAAGTAACTGTATATATGTCGAGCCTACGATACAAACCAGTACTGTATGACCTGCACATTGCAAGAATACTCAACAGCCACCAGCAGGCATGTAGCTCAGGGCTTGTTATGTCTAATCTCAGCCAACAGCAGGGCTGCAGACGGTTAGTCCTGTTACATTGTTTAATGTAAAATCCCCAACTTTGTGACTTTCCTCAGCAGCAGCTAAAGCCCTGCTCCAGATTAATCCTTCCTCTTCTTCTTTGCCTTCAGGTAAGAAATAATCACAGCTCCAACCAAAATGCAGATAAGATCATAGGAAGGACCTTATGCACGGGCCAAACCATACGGAAATAATACAAATGCATGATTGCCTTTGAATGCATTTCTTTGCGTGCTAATTATTGGGCTTCGAACATTCTTCATCCCTGGTAATCATGCAGAACAAAAGCTTGCCTCCACACCACACTGGGTGCAGGTGCGGCCGAGCTTCGCTGTTTCCTCCAGTCACAGAAATGCGAGGCGCGTTCCCAAGGCTGGTCTCCTGGTTGTAGAAGCACCTCATTGTTTTGTTGTCACCAGATGAACCTAATTCATTGTATAGGCCTTGGGCTCTGTTAGTTTGTCAAGTAAATGAGAAGACTAATGGCACATCTCCTTATCAGTGGTGTTTTTTCAGTTGTGGTAATATATCTACTGACAGGCACTGATGTACCAACTAATTACAGCATTTTAGCCATATAAAAAAAAGGAGTGTTCAGACGGGCTCGGCAGTCATTTTCATTGTGCTTAACTGTGTGTGTGTGTGTGTGTGTGTGTGTTTAAGAGACACAGGTACTAATTAATTAAACACATAAAAGACAGATTGGCTGTTGCCGGTGTGACAAAAAATGTGAGAAGCCCAAATTGCTTCTTTTACTTCCAGATATGGAGATTACATGATTATTTAAAAAATGATAATTTGATTCTGTTCACTTTTTTTTCTATTTTCTGTAAACACTCCCTCACACACACTGTTTATACGTAAATGACTTGAAGCCAATTGTCAAAGTAGTCATTAGGGTGCACCTGTAACTCCATATCTGTGTAATTATTATATTTCTCATAATATCTTCCTGCCACCCATCGCCCTCTTTCTGCGCCTCCCTTTTCTCTTGTCTTATTTCTATTTTTGAAATGTGAAAATTCCTGCAGGGGGTAAGAGAAGGAGTGGGAGAGATACGGAGAGGAGCATTGGGCATTGGAGAGAAATGTGTTGCATGGCCCGCAGCCTATCGGGTAATAAAGTCATTAATTCAGCTGATTAAGTTGGCCTTTGGGTTAAAGAAAAATCATATCCATCTCCCTTTGAGATGTGACTGGGGAAGCACAGAGGAGGGAGAAGCCAGCTAATTAGTGCTGAAAAACAGGAGGGGGGCCAGAGAGGGAGACTGAAAGAAAAGGAAACTGTTTGTCTGTGTGTGTGTGTGTGTGTGTGTGTGTCTGTCTCTAATAGGAAGGAGGAGAAAGACACGGAGGGAGTGCAGATAGGTGTTTCGACTGAACTACTAATGAGGCATGTTTGGGGTGAGGGAGTGACAAGCTCATCAAAACGCCCGCTTGCCAGGCGAGCCGCTCCTCTCAAAGACTTTGCCCGACTACCTTTGAGCCTGACGCCGCCACTTAATGATGTAAAACAAGAGAGAGAGGGAGAAGTTAGGGTGAAATGTCAGTTTGCTCGCAGTTTAATGAGCTTGTTGTTGTTGTTGGATGCGGGAGAAGAAAGGACAGGGAAAAGAGCAACAGGAGATGCCACCCCCCATCACCACCACCACCACCACCATCCTGCTCTGAGTAACTGCACCACCTTCTATTACGAATCCATTAATTTGTGGAACTACAGTGCTTTAAGTTGTGCAGCTTTGGGATGCAAGAGCAAAATACAGTTTTCTCTCTTTCCATAGTCAAACTTGATAGAGTAGCACTGACATGCTATCTCTCTTTTATTTACAAATTAAATAATGAGGGCAGCCAAATTCACAGATTATTATTATTATAGACACCCATGGAAACATCCATGTACATTCATCTATAGTATACATGTACATAAACGGATGTATAAAGAAATATTGTTAGTGAGTGCATAAAAATCCTTCTGAACTGAAGAAGTAAGGGATTCATAATGGGACAAATGACAATGCCTTGAAAAGTGGGATTATTCCATGTCTTTCATGTCCGCACAACTCATTTAGCAATTACTGCTGATTATGTGCTTTGAATACGTTATACAATTTTTTTAATGCTTTGAAAATAATGTAGAATTATGAAAGGGGGTACTTATTTGAACTAATGGATTTCTACCAGTGTCTCTGCTATACATTGCCTTGAAATGACAAGGTTTATGTAACACGGTCAGGAAAAATGTCTTACATCGTATGTAGATGATACATGAGGCTCTCTGATGTGTTGAAAAATGCTTGACAAATTAGTGGGGGAAAACAAGAATTTCCATAGAGTACAATGACAAAATAGTTTACTACTACATAATAATAATGATAATAATGACAAAAATAGTAATTATGGTATCTTGCTGCATGCATAAGTATCTTTTTGAAGAACAATGATTAACAGTCTTTTTTGGACCCTATTGTCTTCTTTTTGCCTCTTGCATTGCTCTGGTTTCCATTATATGACTCATCCTTGTTGGGAAACAGGAGCTGGTGAAGTGCAGTTTAGTGGCATCACTCGACCCGCTTCGCGGTGACTTGAGGATCAGAGGTTTTGGTCACCTCTCACTTTAATTTGGAGGTGCCAATATGCAAAGCTGCCGAATCTGGCTTTAATGTCCTATAGCATGATGAACATAAGGGCTTCCAGGGGTTAGCATCTTGTGTACTGCCTGGGTACATCTGGTCCCATGGCAAGCACAGAGAGAGTCTTTTGTCAGCATCCACAAAGGCTGAGAAGGGGAGAGAAAAGAGAGGAAGAGGGACTCTGCTGGCCTTCTTTTTAAACCAATTTAAAAGACTCTCTCTTCTGGAGTCCATTAGAATGGCGGAGTGTCTTCTTCACTTGCAGAGGGGGGACAAACAAATGTGCTCTGTGGTGGCTGCCAAATAACCTTGGCCACTGCTATTGAAACGGTGGCCCATCAAAGGAAAGAGAAAGAGAGAGATCGGAGAGGAGAGAGGGTCGTGAAGTAGCAGAAGGGAGCCAAAGCAACGGTGAAAGAGGGATAAATGGAGCAAAGGAGGGAGAAAATGAAAGGGGCAAGGGCGAAGGAAATAGAAATAAAAATATAAGGAGAATATATGGATAAAGAAGTAGGCTTATATGAACAATAGGAGGAGGAAAAGTAAGATGAGTGATAGTCAAAAAATCAGGACAGTTACTAATCTTTTCAAGGAAATCCTTATATATTTTGGTCATTTTTGGTAACTGGAGGTAATTCTAAAAAGTGGAAACTGAAATTTGATTTATTTTTGGGAACTTTCTGTGACCCCGAGATTTATGTCGCATTCACGCAACAGGAAAATTTCCTTTTATTGTGCCTCGCGAGGCTTCACACATTAGTCTGGAATGGTCACTCTTCAACTAGCGATTTATCACACCAGCCACAGCAAATAGCCAACTTTGGCTACTTTTGTTGTGTTAATGTATTTTAAGTGGTTCTCTAAGTGAAGCCAGATGCAAACAGACTGCGTAGCTCCTTTTAATGAAGTGAATCAATCGTATTGGTGTTATTATTTATTATTTCAATGCAACTGCCAGAGTCGGTGGTTTTGCAGCCCTTTTTCCAGCAGTTTACTTACATTCCTGCAGTTCTTTGCACCAAGTGGGAGATATTACAGACTTCTGATATCTTTGACTTGGAATTACAACTTGGACATGGACACATACCATTTTTCTGCCTTGGATTCTCTTAGTTATAGTTGAGTTATATCAAGTGAAGTTTGAGCATTCGATTTGAATCCTAACACAGAGGGGATAGAGGAAAAAGGAGAGATGTACCATGGGATATCAGGCTTTAGGACCCCGTGTGTGGAGAATCTGAATGTGAACTGATGGCAGCAGACTGCTAACAGGTGACGGTGCTGGTTAGAGGCCAGAGATGTGCCAGTTTCAATGAAAGGTCAAACCAGTGGGGGCAGAAAGAAAAAGGAAACTCTCTGTGGCCCTCTTTACTGGAATAGAGAGACATAGAAAGACACAGACAGAAATACAGAGAGAGAGAGACAGAGAAATGGTGCAGACCCAGGAGATCAATACATGCCCTGAAAGAAGTTTCAATTGGCCCTGGCATCAGAAGATCAAGAGCTGATTTGAACCTCTAATGGAAGCCTTAAAAGGATTGGCTGCAGAATAAAGGAACAGATGGGGAAAGACAGAGGAGGTTTACATTGAAAGGGAAGACACAGACAAGTTTTTAAAAAATTTAAAAAAGAAGGAAAAAGCTGGGATTTTGGGGGAAAGCGGGAATTGAAGAAGTGCTCTGTACCTTCCGCCTTCCCTCCACTCACTCTCTCTCCTGCCCCTTGGCAGAGGGGAGGAAATAATAAAATGTTAACGGATGAAAGATTTCAAATGAACCTCGTGCAGCAAAGTTGTTTTGCTCGGCCGGGCTTATATCCTCCTCTCCATCCCTTTAAGAGTTTACTATGGCAATTAGCCATTTGTATTTTCAGGGGAGTTTTAATGCTATTTCAAAGGAAGAATTAATTAACAGTCAGCTTTAGCGTTTTTACACCAATTTGACACACCTCCAGTGACAGTAATTGCTTCAGGGTTATATGAGGAATGTTCAAAGCACAGTATCTTGTCATATAATTAAAAAGGAATCTATTTTGGTATTTGGGTATGCAAACAACATTTTATGGCAGATGTTTTTTCTGAGTGTTTATTTATGTGTACAGCACATGTCAGTGGAAAAGCAATGACCTCTGATTATCAGTCAGTGGCAGAAAAAAAATCAATTCCTTTTTCTTTGAGCAGTGTCTCCTCAAATAAGACATGCAGTCATTTATAATTTATTGTGAAATCATAACAAATGTTTATGGAGCTTGCGGTCACTGGATGCACTAGAACAATATTCTCCCACAGTAGTAAAGGTTATATTCAAACAGATGGCATGTACAGGCTCATCACTTGGGCCAGTTCTTGTAAATATATTACGACTGTAGGATTACTGCACAATGACATTTCTCGAAAGATACCTTTGTACAGAACATCAGACTTTCACTGGATTTAGTTTAACTAATGACCCAAGCTTTAATTAATCAACATGAATTTCATGGGCCTCATTTTCGGTTATAATAAAAAGATATTCAACCATACAAAGGGCAACATATTAAATACATAACTTTGAAATACAAAGTACAGTGTTTTGTATCAAAAGTATTGTGTCTTGTGCCAAAAACTGTCATTGAAATTATTCAAATCAGGGACTTTACCTTGTTAAAAGGTTCATGGCATGGAACAGATTTCCAGAAAAGATTACAAAACCTAATAAAGTCCAAAATATCGTTTTTTTAAAATATATATATATATATATATATATATATAATTCTGAAAAAAAATCTCAACGCATATAGTATCGACTAACTCTAACTTCATATGGCTTCCTTTGCCTTTTTTCTATGTGCTGGGTCGGGTCCTCACATTAGTTCGTGAAAAGGGCCTCCAGATGCCACTGGCTAAGCCATGCCAACAGTGTGCTGGTTTACAGCAGCAAGAAAAGATGTTGGATGATGCAGCAGGACAATGACCCCGAACACTGGAGTAAATCCCCCACAGAACCACTTCAAGCAATGACAAGCTGCCTTTTGGAGTCCAGACCGTTACCCAATATAGCAGTACTGTAGCACACATTGTGCTTGTCTATACTTGTGACTTGATGAAGAGCAGATCACATTATATCACCTATTTATGGAGGAAAACCAGTTCATTATAAAGGGCCCACATCCTCTTCTTGCCATTGTACATTTAATAAACAGGGGAAAGACACCAGGGGAACTTACAGTGCTGTGAGTGAAAATGTAACATCACATAAATAGTGGGACATTCTGCTTCTCAAAGAAGCAAATCGATATTAAATATCAGGAGATCTCTTGGCTAGATGCACTTTGTCCAACAGGAATTATGATAATGTAATAAATGCACATTTTAGCATCAAAATGTCAGACTACATCTACATACATGTAACATTCTAAAGCCTAATTATTGCAAGATTATGTGATTTCTTATCATACCTCTTTACAAAAAACACAAACCTTTATCTATCTTGTGGGTTATCTTCTTTCCTGCTCTTGGTCCCGTTGTTTGGATATAAAAAGACAGTTAATAAGACTTTTTTTTCTGATCATCCCAGAAGAATCCAATTACACCACTATTTGGAGATCAGTGAGATTACAGTATATCTAAGAAAAAAAAACAATCAGAGCCTATCTGATTTCTAGCTTTAGCAGGAGACACATTGCCGTAATGTAGTCTCTTATTTCTCCCCGTTCTCCCCCATCTCTCTTCCTCCCTTTATCTCCTTACCTCCATCTGCTCTGCTTTCCTGTCTTATTTCGTCTTTCCATTTCTCTCGGCCCTTTTTTCAGTCTTGTATTTTATGTTTTCTGTATGCTTCTTCTTGTCCTTTTTTTCCTCTTTTCTCTCACTTTCTCCTCCCTGTCTCTCTTTCACTTTGCATTTCCTCTCATACTTAAGGCACCTGGACACACCAATAAACACCCCTCTTCCTTTCCACTTCATCATGCTTACCACATAGTGCTGCCACTGGGGACTGCAGTGGCCGGCCTGAAGGTGGTGCACGTGCACAGAGAGCCGAGCGCAGCAGAGCGGGTGTTTTTCACCTCAGAAATGAAAATATCACAGGGGACCCGGTGGGTGGCGATGACCTTTGGAGAGCACGGCATTTTTGCCTCACTTGCTCACTCTTTTGTGAAATGCCCGGCCACCCGTTTCACGCGGGCCCTTCCTCCGCCCCTGGGCAATGTGGCTCAGCAACTGCATCGCGCTCAGACCTTGTAGATCCATACTCTGAGTAAATAATTTATCAGGAAGTGAAAAGAGGAGCAGGAGAGAGAGCAGTGCTGTGCAAAGAATGATGATGATGATGGAAGGTGGAGAGAGTAAACTATTAGAAAACACTATGAAAATTTTAACAGAATAGCCTCCTGGAGATTGAAATGTAGGACAGACTTCAGTAATGATCTAACACATACAGTGTTTTAAGTGTCCCTGTGAATTCTGGGATATTGTAATGATGAATTATTATCATTGAAAATAAATAAGACAATAATATAAAGCCGATATTGTCTCCCTTTACCTCTTTTAATCTGGTGTTTATCCAAATGCTAAAAGTCAAATGTTTCCCATCAAAGAGGCAGCAGCCTGAGGTACATATCATGTCAATCCTGACTATCACATCAGTCCTGACTGCTGGTCCATAAATGGTGAACAGATGAATGCATTATTGGCACCATTATGTTGAAATGTCAGTGTGTCTCCATGCCTCACAAAGGGAAGCATCACAGCACGTCCTGTCAGCCGTCCTGCAGGTAATGAATTGTCTCTACAGTTCAGATTGTCACCACGATGGCAGGAAATATGGACCGAGCCATGAATTCTCCAGAGGTACCGTGTTTATCTGCGTCTCTATCTGTTCTCACTGACTATGGCATTCGCACACAGCAGTCTCTGCCTCTGAGGTCCTTCTACTTTGATTTGTCTGACACATTAAAACCAAAGAACACGGTGTTGGTTTTAGAAAAAACATCAAATTTTTTAGAGTTGCAACAGACAGTTACGTCAAACAACACTGCAGAAGTTTTTGAATCAAATTTAATTAAATGCAATATATTTTGCAAATTTACATATTCATCTCTAGTTTGCCTCTACATTCCTCATTGATGAGGACAGAATATAAATAAACACATACATATAAATTAATTTGGCTCTAGAAAAATATGGGGAATCAAAATAAATGTGGGGAAAAAACTGAGTGAAGAAATATGATAGATTAACAAATTATTACTCTGCGATTAAAAAAAAAATCACTCACAATCTTGAGCTGTGGAGGTCATTTTCTGTATCGAAGAACATGCTGCTCATTTACTAGGTTACTAGTTTAGTCTGTTAAATGTCACAAAATAGACCAAAAAGCCAATCACGACTTCCCTACACTCTTTCTTTTTATATAGTTCTTTGATTTGGATAAGGGTGATAAATAATCAGTCGACAAATCTTTGTAATCCAATTTGCCAAAGTGCTGCTCGATTCAATCTGTTTGCTCCCAGCCTCAGTGACCTGTGAAGATTGATTATAGTATTGATGCTTGGTTCTTCCTCTGCTGATCAATGTGTTGCAATGTTGAACAGTGGGCTGCATCAGCGATAAAGGTCAGAGGTGGAAAATGGATTTCAATGATGAACTGATAGAGATGGAAGACATCTAAAAACATGTTCTCTTCTCCAAGTGACTCAAAACATTTCATTCAACTTACAAAGGCCAGAATCTGTAAAATTACAGACTTTTTAAAATGTCCACAGACTCTGAATCCCATCCTGACTGCACAGTAAAACAGATTGTGTGATGCCAGGCTTTATCCCTGGGTAGTTATCTTCCATTACTATGTAATGATATTCATGAGCTGGGCCCAGCATACAGCTGTGTGAGCGTTGTATGTGTTTCATGCTATAGATCCAGCCAGCGTCTCCTCAGGGGCATTTGGCTGAGGCCTAATGACCGAGGCCGAGCTAATCCCCCGGAGGAGCAAACACTGCACTCTCCTTTGTAGGGGAAACGGCTCTGATGAGGCCTTTGAAGGAATGCCACACTGGTGTCTCACTGTACGTTGCCTCTGGCTCACCTTTAGCCCCCCCCAACACACACACACACACACACACGTGCACACAGACACGGACTGCCCTGCAGACATATTCACGTATAAAGAAATGCACACAAATACTGGGGTGAAAATCCCTCTCTCTGTCTCTTTCTGTGTATTTGCATCTACACACATTCCCAGATAAACACACGCACCCAGACATACACACACGCACGAACGCAGTGGGGCCCTCACAGTAGGGGCCACAGTAATAGGCACCCTGCCATCTGGAGACCCTGTCCAGGGGGCTGTAAACAATAGAGCGCACTCAGTATGGCAGATCATCAGTGTACACGAATGTGTGTGTGTGTGCGTGTGTGGTTAATATAGCAGGGGACATCATCGGATATCCCCCACCTAAACCAATGTTTTCTCACCCCCCTGCATCCGCCCTGAGGCTGTAAGGTACTGCATCTCTTAATGGGACGATGGGCACATACATTCTGAATAATGTAAAAACTCATTTATTCAATACTTAAAAGTGTGTGTGTGTGTGTTTGGAACATAAGCTCGCTTCTTTGTGTATGTCTATATGAGCTGATGATAAAGTCCGTGGATGATTTCACTTTTTACGTTGGTCACACTTTCTAATACAGCATCTTGAAATTCAATGGATGTTCATTTCTATTGTCTTTATTCGTTTCTTATTGCTTGTTTTTTTAACATGGATACACTTAAGAGTGCTGCATCTGCAACCATGGTAGCCACTAATTCAACCAAAGATAGCTTACTGCAGTAAAGATGTCACTTCTACATGGAAAAACAGGAGCAGACTTTATCTCTATGGATATTTTGCTAAGTTTGGTACAGTTGAAATTTTACTATTTTTAAAATATTTTTTACTTTAACACATAGTATTTCACATGCTTATTTTCTTATCATATTTAATGTTCAGTTTTCCAGGTGACACATTCGACTGTACAGTAGCGTGGTCATGCCTGTTGTCTGCCATGCCTCCACATTGTCCCACATATTCAAAAAACAGCAGCGTCTCTTTGTAATATCAGGATCAAAGCAGGACGTCTCCTCGATTTTCTTGAAGGCGCAGAATACTAATAACAATTTATACTTTGTCCCCGTTCCATATATGAAAAATAATTGTCATAACCAAATCCCACCCCCCAACCCCTTCCCCCCCGAGCCTTTTATGAAAATCAGATCTAGAGAGCGCCTAATTAGGCGTGATTCACGGTAAAGGAAGAGGAAAGAGAGGAATGTGAATAAATTGAGACTAGGCGGAGGAGAGAAAGGAGCGGCGGACTGGTGATTAATGTGAAGGCTGTGATGCACGTCAGTGGGAAGACAAATGAAAGGATGGGGAGAGGTTTTTCTCTGAAAAGGAAAAGAGGAGGTGTATAGTCAAATTTGAGCCTTTAAAATACAGTTAAAGCTATATGCCATTATCATTCAGATTAGAGTAATAACACATATTCTACATTTCTTTTTCAATTGAGTCACATTGTTTGGAATATTTGCAAAGATTATTTGGCTCTTCTTCATCTTGAAGAAACAGAATCCACTGGTTCCTAACCTTTTTGGTTTGTGACCCTCTTTGTTGTCATGTGTTGAATATATCTTAGAGCAGGTCCACCAAACTGCTGTTTTTGTTTTTGTTTTTTTGTTAACAATTCACCTGAATTATCCCATAATTCCAAGATTTAAAAGCAATAACTAGTGAAACATTGAAATAATTTGGGTTTTCTGTAACATAAATCTTTTTATCCTTCTTTTATTAGCCTGTTAAATGTTTCACAAAATTCATCCTGTGACTCAGATTGGGATCCACCTTTCTGAACACCAGGATGCGTTTTGCAGTGTGCAGCATCTTGCATACCAGGAAATGGTTCATATAAATGGTGATCTGCACTAAAAATCTTCATTCAGTGCTCATTTCATTTTTGTTGGCTCTGATTTATTCAGCTTTTACTTTAGAAAAGAAAAAACCTCCAGAGCAAGCAGGTAAGTCTTATTCAGATGTATCAGCCTGGAGAGCTACATCAGGGGACTAGTCGACCGTCTCCCAGTCTGGCCGATAACATTGCTGGCAAGTTTCTAACAAGCCTTTCTAATGGACAACCTGGCCATGTGTTGAGCCGTTCTGCTGACTGGCCGACTGAATACTTAATGACTGTAACCGCCTTGATTACTGTAGGGCTACGGGTGCACGGAGATTGCTTGATTTCCAACCCTGCCATTGGCTTTTCACTGCCCCATCTGGGCCCGCTGAATCAAAGTCATCCAGTATCTAAGCTGCCGTATCAACTGACTGAACAACTGGTTGGCTGGCTGGTTTGCTGGCTGGTTTGCTGGCTTGCTGCAGCTCCTTCAGTAATCAGCAGCACTCTGGTTTGGCTGCAGTACTAATTGATGGAGGATATGTAGGGACCCTATCCCCCACCCCTGATGGGATCTCTCTCTTTTCTCTGTCTGATTCACCTCATTATGAAGCACATGAGTGTGGGAAGGTCAAGGCAAATGTTCACATTTCACACTGGTTCCTGAATGTGAAATGAGAAGTGTTCAATTTTCAGACCATTTTAAGGCAGAAACATGATAAAAATTTAAAATGTAGATAATGGAACCCAAAAATTATCATAACACCAGCTGAAGTTCCATCCAACTGATATATCCTGTCCGGCTGTGTCTCCATTATGACTCAGCACTACACTGTAAGGTCACACATGTCCTGACACATGATGCAAAGCTTAACTTTCTCAATTGGATTGGATCTTTGTCTGCATCGTTTTATTCAAAGCGAGCAGTCTACAGTAACTCATTCTCGCCTCTTCTTCTGCTTGTGCCGCTTACCCACAATGCCTCTGTTTTCTCTGATCAGCCGCAGACTTAAGCTGCGTGCGTTCGTTAGCAGCGAGGCTCCTCTGCCGTCCGCTCCAGGGAGTGATAAGTGTTCCTTTTCTAGGTCACTGGTTATGCGATGCGCCGAGCCACTGGGAGCCACTCGTATTCCTATTCTCCCTCCGCAGGAGAAGCCAGCCACCATCTCCAATTAATCCACCCTCCACCAGCTACACCCATCCACCATCGGATCTGGAGCAGTCATCTTAAATTCAGACGTCTTCCCTCACACTCTGTACCCAAAGTCCCTGAAGATACCGGGGAGAGACAGGGAAAGATTGTTTCCTGATTGCCGGCAAGAGGAAAAGGGGGAAGCTTTTTGAAATATTTAAGAGTGAAGCGGTCTCACTGGAATCTGGTGGTTTTGTTTTGTTTTATATTTGATGCTGGTAAACTCAGGAGGTACACAGGTCTTCCATTTGAATCACAGAGTTGTCACAGTCAATCAGAATTCACCATCACTCCACGCATGACTTTTTCAAAGCCATTACGACATTGGAAAGATGGGGGGAATGTTTACAAGGCGTGTGTTCATGAAGGAAGTTTCTGTTTAATTCAAATGGATCAGAGCTTTCCAACTTTTAGTAGAGTAAGACTTTCATTGTTTCCAAGATCATTGGGCTTTCATATAGGAAACTTTTCTTTAATAATCTAGATTAAAGTGCAAATCTATTGGTTCCAGTTAGGGTTAGAGTTTGTAAAGTGATGTTCACAAATCTTTGAAAGTTTGTACATGTGTACATGTGTACAGAAGCTCATTTAAAAAACGTCAAATTTGCCACAAGCATATGATTTCACAAACATTATATGTAGTGTGTTTTTTTAAATATTGCTTTATAAATGTATATGATAAAAGACATTTGGGGTAAAGTTTTAGTTTTGAGGAAATGCCTTGATGGAGGATTACAATTTCAGACTGCTTTCTAGTTTTATATGAGCATTTTCTTTATTAGTAAGAAAAAAATAATATTTTTTCCTTTACCAAACACCATTGTAGCAGAGTATAGAGTTGGAAATATTTCAACATGGTATCAGGTCATCTACTCTGGGAAGATGTAAAGCTGACCAGTTAGATAAAGTGTATGTTTGTGTGTCAGGTAGGCAATACATGTGGGCTGTTTTATGGTTGTGTAAGCATGTTTTTTGTGCTGTGTGGGCAGGGTGCGTGCCCAGTTTCAATCTTGTTTTGGGGCCACTGATAATTCCCATATATGCTAAGTGGAAAACAGCTAATTAAAACCTACTTCAACTAACAGGCTGTCTGGGACAACGCTAATGTCGGCATGTGCTAATGCCTGTTTGGCATTTCTGCTCCTGTACACCATAATCAGTGCATGTTACACACCTCCCGGCGCTGCACATAATCATTCAGATGCAAGGACTACTGCACTGGAAGTACATACAGTAAAAGGGAGTCGATTGTCACTATATTCCATCACGCTGTTTCCTATTTGTATCGCACTTAACCATAATCGCAGAGTTACTTAGTGTTTGTCATAAATTATTTAGTGCCATAATAAGGGAGCGAAGGAGGAAACCAGGTGACTGAGTATACTGAGCGACAGAATTCACTTGAGGGGGAGGTTGGAGTGGATGGACCGGTCCACAAAACACAGGACTTACACACAAAAGATGTATGTAACAGTTGTTTCTTTCATCTATGACCACTTCAATTGTTTTATCCCAAAAAACAAGTCTGTTATTGAATTACCATGTAATCAGTGCAGCAGCCAGGACAAATACTGAAGCCTCCACACACACACACACACACACACACACACACCCACCAAAGGGCTTTTAAGATAAATTTATGCTATCATAACATGATTTAAATGTATATATTTTAGTTTTCTCTAAGCTTTGTCTATGTCTTTTGAGAATTATTTTTGCTTACTGGATGTTTGAGCTTCACTGGTCAGACTGATGTATGTGTGGAGGGTTTTTTTTCCACATTCATCTGCAGAACAGGTAAAGTTTTCCTGAGAGAAGACTTTTCATTGGGAGACATCTTTCCCAGAAGTAAAACTTTTCAAATAAAAAAAAAACATTTGCATAGTCATAGATTCTATATTTTTCAATGAGGAAGTAAATGAGACAAGGCAAGAAGAGTATTTTTATGTGTTGATACAACTCACATCTTTAAACCAATCAACCTCTTTATTTTTAATTTCTGTGAAAATAATCGAGTCATGTCCGCAGCCAGGATTTCTGAAATAATGGGCTTATCAAGTCCAAGTCCCTTACTGTAATGTAATGTCTGATGTTGGGGCCCCAACATAAATCTTTAGATGTAAAAGATGAGAAAGTAAAAAGCATATTTCTGATACGCATAACTGTGTATATTGTTTCTGACTTTTTTCCTCATCTGCACATTTTTACATTCTCAGAGTAAGACAACGGAGACAATGGAGGCAATTTTGTATTGCACTTCCATAAAAGTTGCAGGACTCATGGGAGAGACGGATTAAAAAATAATGATCATGTTTGAAGCAGCAGAGGCCGAGATGTCTTGATTGTATTCCATGGGGTCTCGCTCCAAAAACACTCGATCCTACATATCCCATCAGGCAAATCAGACGCATTTTTCATCAGACCCGTGATGCCTGGTAAATGCCAATGTCTTTTTATATCCACGCCTCCACTTTGTAGCCACTCAGACTTCCTACTATAAATTTGTGATCTAATGGCCAAGCCGACATATCCCCTGAAGACATCAGTGGGGGGCTATTTTCAGACTTTAGAAAGTTTTTCCAGGCCCACAGGAGACATTATATGATTGTTTTCAAAGGCTGAGTAGACTCTGCATGACAAGTAAACTGATCCTCCTGTATCAAGTCAGAAATGAATGTGCAACTATATCCCAGCCCGACCAACCTCCCAGGCACCAAAAAGAAAGTCTAAATATTTTCCATTTGGAATTTTCCTATTTCATTTATTCACAAAACCATTCAGGCCTATTTTCTTCATGCTGGAGGTTCTCAGCATGATACTCCTAAATACTGCTTCAAAGCCAGGAGTAAACCTCCTGGAGAGAGAGGGAGAAATCTTTTAGTGATTTAGCAATCATGATAAAGTTGGTAAGAACTTAATAATTGGAGTCATAAAACACTGGAATTTCCATGAAAGAACAAACCATATGCGAGTTTGTATAATGTAAACTCAAATCCCTTCCCTAAAGTTCTCTGAGGTTTTTAATGGATAAAGGCTAAGGGAGAAAATGTTTATTTCTTAGCTTTGTATCTTATCTGCAGAGTACAAATTATTCAAGCTGAGATGCTGATATATTTTCCATTTGTTTCCTGTTTTCTTACAGAATGAGGGAATTAATCGTTAACTTATTGTTATCGTATCACGTGTATTGAAGGTGAAAATTTCCGATAGACAACACAGTGTAACTGCAAACCTCTTACCAATCAAAACATATGGTCTCTCACTTAATTTCCTTAAGGGAATATTTTAGATAGCACCTCCATACAATTGAGCTGAATGCCAGTTTGATGTATCACAGCAAATTGAATATTCTCATTAAAAAGAAATCCTACATGAACATTCACCGGATGCAACCGTTAGGAGAATAGATAATTTGTTTGAAAGTCAGGTACTGTTTTCTGGCATTTCCCTGTTATCACGGCTCAGGCCCCAGAGGCAGTGAGAGGAAATGCACAGAGCCCACTCTGCTTTTGTTAATTAAAGCTGTCAATCAAGAACGAGACTAGTTTGTTTTCTGTTGTTTTGTTTTTTTTCCTGTTTTTCTCTCTCCGGATCTGTTTGTGTCACTCTGATCAAAGCCGCGATGAAGAGAGACGCCCATTTCTGAGAATAAACAACAGAATATTTCATGTCTGTTTTAATGCTAGAGTCTTTAATGCAAACTTTTGGTTTGTTCAAAGTTTGTTGTTTTTTTCTTCTTCTTCTTTGCGCTGTTGTTTCTTCATCTTTTATTCATCTGTTTTCCTCTCAGTAGGTTCAGCCACCAGCAAAAACATTTGGGTTCATTACGCAGTACTTGTAGCACAAAGGAATACTGTTTTCTTTCGCCTGAAAGACTAGAGAGAGAGAAAGTTGTCTGTGATTCATGAGACAATACAACTCTCTTCCATGTGAAATTACCTTGAATCCAAATGTGAATTTAAAAGATAAAATACTAAAGCTTCATTCAGTCCTAGGCATGGTACTTACCAAATGATTACTCTTATAATACCGTTATAAAACATTTTAGTTTGTGTCTGAATATCATTGTTCCCCACTATTGTTTAGTAGATTCTGTTTCAGCGTGCACTTCAGCCAAAGGTGTAAGAGGAGGAGGAGGTGTAAAACTGAGTGCGGACCAAAGCACTCAGCAATAAATGTATTAGCATATTTAAATGCAATTTAACAAATGCAAGAAATATAATTAAAACATGTCAACAGAGCGAGGCTGAGCTGCAGAGAGGAGAAGAGTGAGAGCAATGAGGGCTGAGCTAATGTGAGAGCAGACAAAGAGAGAAAGCGCACAGAGCAAATTTAGAAAAGTGCTCATTTAATACCAGAGAGAAGAGAAAAGGCTTTCAGGTGTGCATACACGCATGCATAAATGTGTTCAAGAATATATATTTACGCTCACTGTTTCGTGGGTAGGAATACGCAGCATGGGCAGATACTGCGGGTACTTCGGATTTACACTTACAGATTTTGTTTTATGTGTATTCATGCATGTGTGTACGCAAATGCAAGCCCATTAGTCAGTGAAAACTGTGACTCACTGGATGCATTAGTGTGTGTGTGTTTGTGTTTGTGTGTGACATGATAATATTTCTAAATGCATGTGGACGAGCCTTTCCCCTAAAAATTATGTTCTTATAAAACTGTTTTCTCGATTACACTGCAGTGGCAATGTAATCACTGGCTGGATTATGTTCCGTTACAACAAATGAAGCGCTACATTTACCAACGGCGGTGGAGGCATCAGGAGGTTGGGATGGATGGCAGGTGTACAATGTCACACCAGAGACCAGGGTTCACATCCACAGCCCGTCTGTGTTTCGCTTTAGGCCACAAATTTTGAATGAGGTTAGGCAAAAATGATGGTTTTCAGCTGTGAGAGTCTTAATGTAACCATAACAGTGTAATAAAGCTGTAGTCACTACAAGTGGATGTTGTGCTGCAAGATTGGATGTTTTGGTGAAAAAACATCAATTGTCTGTGAACATTTTGCTGATGCGATCACCATCAGTACGACTTGCCAAATATGTAAATTAACGACATATCCTCATCTCCTTCACAGGAAAACTAATTCGGTCACAATTACTTTTTCTACAAAAACGTATTTGCTATTGCGAATTAGTCATATATAAAAACCTAATTTCTAAGAGAAGGGGTTGATTCTCGTGGGTGCGTGTGTGCATGCATTTTTGTGGATATTTAGATCCCTATGAGCGTGAGTATGATGGACTAGATATTGTGCATGCATAATAGTGTAATAGAACTTGGGAGGATATATAAATTATAAAAACTCTGTATATAAAGTATGCAGTTTTTCAGTATCAAGAGGAGGAGGATGAATCCATGTGAGAATATTTTTAGGAAAATAAAGCGATGCCGTTTGAGCGACAACCGCATGAGTGCAAGTTGCGATCACCTTGATCCCAGTGGAAGCAGAAGCACAGAGTTGTTTACTGTTTATATCACGTCTTTAACACGTTACTGGGACATAAAAAATCACACCGCACCGTATTTTGTAGCAGCCCTCGTGACATTTAAAACTGGTTCCTTCAAATGAAATGTGAATTAAGTCCAACAATGATGTTGCATGTCTCTCCTCACGGCTGTACAGGGTGCACTCAACCCCTGTGAGAGGACATTATAAGGTGGATAGCAGCACGAATCTTACCCTTGCTTTTTCCCTTCAGCTTCTACGTTTCCTGATCTTTTCTGTCCGCCTCGGGGGTGTGAGTCTTACCTTAATCTGCTTCGACTGGTTCGACAAAACCCCCTTTTCCTGGTGTTTGGCTTTCCTCCATGATTTCTGCAAAAAGTTGTTGCTCCTCGACCGTCTCTCACTCTGTTTGGGAATAATCCTCCTCTGGGGCATTTTTCCAATTCGCTCTTGCCGTTCTCATAGATAATGTGACCAAAGATGTTCAGTTTAGAGGCCAACAGTGGTGCAATAGATGTTCCTAGTCTAACATCTGCATTTACATACTATTATGGTCAGCGAACTGTTTCAGTTCAGTCTGCTTGTGCAGTTTTCAAATGTAACTATTCATATATTTCTCAATGTTCTGTTTATGAGATTAAGCGAGGCTTCTTCATATGGAGCAAAGTCATTATTTACTGCTCCGACTAAACAAATGTGAAATATCAGAATATGTCTCAGCAAAATGATTCTCAGCTCTTAGCTCCTCTTGTAAAGGGATCAAGTACCGAAGTGAAGTATGTTGATGTTGAAGATTTTGTCTGCATTTCCCTTTTAAAAGAAGAACAAAACTGTTACATAGTCTTTCTTGGGGTTATTCAGTTTTTTGCCTGGAATACTTCAGCATCCCATGGATGGATAGACACAAAGTATCTGACAAGGCTTACCTCCATATCTGTGATGGCCCAGGATGGGCGTGGCTTTCCGGTTGCCTCTCCCTCTCTTCTCCCTTGCTCCCAGGTGGTGACAGGAGGTGTGGCTGGCCATGACAGGCAGACGAGGCACACCTGGAGCTCATCATCTGGCAATCAGCACCACCTTAAAAGCCCTGCTCCCCAACACTCTGGGCTAGATGATTGCCCTGCGTTCTCCTGCGTTCTCCTCCGTTCTCCTCCGTTCTCCTCCGTTCTCCTCGTTCTCCTCGACCTCGACCTCGACCTCGACCTCGACCTCGACCTTGACCTTGACCTTGACCTTGACTTCGACGTCGACGTCGACTACGCTTTGACCACGTCCCTGACCAAGATCTTGACCTCGGCTACGTCTACGCCAACTTCTCAGAAGAGTCGGCACCAGCAACACCACGTGTGCGACTCTTCAGGGATTTTCCTTGCGCTGTTTTCCTCACTGGCAACCAATAAAGAATCGAACTGTGTACCTCTGGTCTCCTGCACTTCTTGGTCCGAAAGCACCGCCATGTCAATATCTATATTATCTCTTCCTTGTCCATGGATAACCTTAGTGTAAGAGAGAGTGGAAGGATTTGTTGTCTCTCAGCTGTAAAAACAAAACAAAACAAAAAAAGGTTTTAAATTAAGTTTTTATCAACATCAAAATCTTCAAATGAAATATTCAAAATCCATGTGCATCAGGTGGAAAGAATACTACATTTTCTGCTTTACCAAAAACACATATGCTACAAATTTTTGTAGAAAATACCAAGTTACAAGATATTCTCATTGTAACCTGGATAATTACATAACAAATTTACATCCTGAATATCAGTAAATGTAGATGAATATACAAATACATGATGCATTTATATGAACTAGTAGTAATATTAAACTCAGATCTCTTCACAAGATACATAAAAACATACATACTGTACATACAAAACACAAACACAAACTTCCCTCAGTTTTGAGGCAAAAGAACATATGAAATTTCTTTTTCACAAAACACACTAACCAGACCACAAGTTTTAACTTTGCTAAAGTATTATTCACAAAACTACACTCAGTCTTTTTTTAAAATAGGCTGTTAGAATAAATCACTGATGAGGGGAGAAAGTCCAATTCAGGACAATGGATCATATCAGGATTTTTGATCAAAAGGAACAGAATGCTGACATTTGCAGTACTCTACTCAGACAATGTGATTATCTTTCCAACTTGTTAAAAAATGTATGATTCAAATTGCTCTTTTAAATTCAGTGTCAAGAAGGATGGGACAATACGTGCACCTTACGTCCCCTGCACTGTGCCTCAAATGAATGCACTGAAAGTATTCTTCCAGTTTCCCGTTAAATGTGAGCATTTGCGGTGCTGGAGCTGAGATAAGGTTTGAGAAATCGCTTCGAGGGAGGATCTGTGATGAGGGGAAAAGGCCAGAGAAATGCCAACTCAGGCTTCTGTCTCTGAGTGTCTGATTGTGCAGAGAGACCCCTTTCTAAGAGTCTGCCAGGGCTGCTCTGAATAGATGCCAATTATCACGCCCAACAATGTTTCTCAACAATACTTTAACGATGTGCCGTTTGTTGAAAAGCCACTAAGCTCTCAGGAGTTAATTGGTTTTTAAAAAGCAATATAAAATCCCATCGCAATAATCAGTTCTCATAGACGCTTTTCTCTCCCCCATCAAACAAAGCTGCTAATTGTTTTAAGACCGACTGTGAGCATTTCATGTGGAATTATCTTGAGTCTGGGCTATAATATGCACAGCTTGGGCGTTTGGCAAGAGTGAGGGGAGATGGATTTCGGTGTTTCTTTCCATTTTTCCACTTAGTTTCAATGTTTGCACAGAGTTGAGGATAGCTCTCTTTCTGGAAAAAAGGATAGTTCGTAATATGGAACTGTAGGTATATTATTTGGGGAAGTAGGGCAGAAAAGCGTATGGTTCACAGTATTAAAAAGCAAGGTCCTCTCCAGCTTTATTTAAAATTTCAATTAAACTTCCCCTTGATTTAAAAGGAAACATAGGCCCTAATAATTTCCGCACATTGACAAACCTTAGTTACTTTGCAGTGTGACAAAAATACTGCAGGATCGCTTTTATTTTACACAGATTCCTTATTTTTGTGTGCATTTGTTGAAAATCCTAATTAATGAATGAAAATGAAACACTTCACTCATTTGAAACTGGTATGCCCGGTCCTACAGCCCATCCTACGGATCATTGATAATGCACATTGAAAGGGCTTCATCCTGAGCCATTGACCTCTGTAATAAACCTTGTTCTGCAATACAATCCCAGCCTCGAGTTAATGCTCATTTCCACTTTAGGGGGGAAGGAGGCTGTAGCGGTTATTGTGTTTCCTGACATGTGACATACATAGGGTTAAGGGGATACAATAGCTCCATCATGTAAGGAAGTCACAGAGACTGCCGGGGAAACATAAAGGAGAGAAGTGGGCTTGGCATTAATGCTTGGCACGTACTTTATATCTCTGAGCGTGATCCTTTTTTCTTTTTTTCCCCCAGTCCTCTGTCCTTCAACAGCAACAGTGCAATTACATTTCTGATGATAATAAAAGCCTTTGCAGGAAGAAAAATACTTGCTTTAGGGAAAGGTGGCTTTGTTTTTGTCATGTGAAATCTTTCAAATGAATGTAACATATTGAATATTAGTAGTTATTTTCTGCAGTGAATACAATAATCAGTCAATGTCAGGATGAAATTTGCATTCATTATTCCTGTTTCATAACAAAGAGCAATTTTCCCTAAAATTGCACATGACCCTGCACACAGCATTCACATCATCCGATATCATAAGAGCAACATCCAAAGTCCACAATGTTTTATCAAATAAAATAATTGATTGCCATATGAAATCTGTGGTGTATTTTTTTCCTTTTGAAAAACACAGCAAGATATATCTTTCCCAGCCTGTGGTCCTTGAAATCAATTCACCAGATATGAGCAGAATTAGCGCTGGATCAGACTGAATTTACCCTGATGAAAAGGCGTCTTGTAGCATCGCCGCAGGAGTGCTGATGTGTACAGGAGGACGGGGAAAGAAACAATAGAAAATGCATAATGCTCAGAACAGTGGGATCCCTCCTCCCTCTCCACCTGGGACTCAGTGTGGGGGATCCCCTCTGACCGCAGCCCAATTAAATCCTGCACGCACACACACATACACACATCTCCACGTGGAGTGACCTGCTTCCATCATGAATATGGATGTGTTGGGGGAATGCAAATAAACCAATGCCGGCTACAGACAGACAGACAGACAGAGAGACGGGCAGGCAGACGAGCAGACAGACAGTCAGCAGCACAACAAAGAGGTGGTAGGAAATGAGAACAAAGGACCAGCCTGGGTTGAAGCAGCAAGGATGCCTTCACTTCCAGCTTCGTCACAGTTAGGACCACAGAGCAAATGCCTGATACCACCGTCAATGACTTAATACTACTACAGTGTATCTGACTATGTGTGTCAGACAATGACGGAGGTTTTGATACAGTATAGTGTGTTTTAGTCTGCATGTTTTTTTCATGTTAAGCCACAACAATAAAACCCATCAGAGCGATAAACTCGCAGCTCAGTCAATCACCCCATCAGCCCCTACCCAGTGCCTCTGGATGTCTCGTCATTTAATGAGACAGAGGCTGAGGGAAGGCAGAGCAAGCACAGAAGACAAATCTGATGATAAATGAATCACTCTAATATGTTTTGTAAATATCTTTTGAGCTCTGAAAGCAGATCTGCTAGTCAGTCAGCAGCATATAGACCCCATAAATAATAGATGAAGCAGGGGAGAAGGCTGCCTAGAGGACACTGGTGATCCCTGCCTGCAAACACACTGAAGATAGCTGTGAGAGTGTACGGACCGTCAGGGAGTGTTCAATGTCTCTTAAATGACTGTTTTTTTAAAATGGGCTTTTGCATAGACATGTCATAAGATGCTCCATCATGGCTTGTTACTATAATATTAAATAGCTCTATTAAAACGGGAAAATTGCTGGCCCATGTAAGAATTGCATATGAGCAAGTGCACAGGGTGATGCAATAGATATTCCATAGCGCTTAAATGGACCACGCAATAAAATGGATGGCTTCATAGATAGTGACATTTAATGCAGGAGAAGTGCCAAGCCAGACGTGGTGTACAGGGGTCTGCTTGTAAATAATTAATCTTTGCTCTTCATGTCTTCTTGTCAGTACAGACGAGGGGCTTGTATCCTGGCAACGCACCATGGTTCCCACATGCTGCAGGGAGGGAGAGGCCCTCAGGGGGGAGACAATCTTCAACCTGCCTGCAGCAACACACACGCACTCAAGCACACACACATGCAGCACTGTGCTACACAGGCATACAGGCATGCATATACTGGTATACTGGAAATGATACTAACTACATGTTTGTACATGTGCATACTAAATCTACTAGTTGTACACGCCTTGCGCACACACACACACACACACACACACACACACACCAAGACAGCATAAGGACAGACAAGCCTGTGCAAACAAAAACATATGATGAGATTCATGCATGCATACACTATACATAGTAGAGACTGGGAAGACACACACACATTCCTCTTGAGTAGGCCTGTTAGGGATGCTCTGATGGTTTATTCAACACCAGTTTTACCATTCTGTTCTGCAATCCTCTTCATCTGTTGTTACCACAAAGGTCATGACTTCACTCATTTGCTAAGTGTGTCCTGCTGCTGGGTACCAGGATGACATCATGCAGATGCCAGAAGAGACAGACAAACCTTCACCATTTAACAATTTCTAAATAAAAAGTTTTTATTTTCATGAGAGATCTGTGAATTTTAAGCAACATCCGGCTATCATTGGGTGCACTTAACACTTTTCTGGGGCCATGGGCTGCATGCAAAAGCAATTGAAGTTTGATGATTGGATGTCACCCAGTAAGGGTGAAAGGGACTTGAAGACGACCTCTGTCAATCACTGTTGTCTTTAAACAAATAATTCAGTATGGCAAGATTCATGAAATGTACATGGTGCTGAAATTCTGTAGCTGCTGTAAGAATTCTTGTTCATTTAGAACATAACAATAAATTTTATTTCTGTTTTCTTACTGGCAGTACTTGTGGGTTTCTTTTTTATCACAACCACGACAGATCCCTAAGCTAAACCAAGTGCTTATTCTAACCACACAGACGAAATTCAGCCACCTATCCATTGATGGATTTCAAAATGGACCAGGAGAATGAAAAGGCCACTGGACCCCTGGGCTAGTGCATCTGTATGAAGTGAACGAAAGCCACAGAGCTCAGTTAAAAACCACCAAATGACCCAGAATCAAAATGATCCCAAAGAGAGGCAAAACAACTACAAAGAGGTGCAAAACGACCAAAAAGAGAATCACTATGACACAAACTTTAGGTCTGTGCATCCTTTGTCTGCCCCCAAGGGCCCACTTTCTCAAAATCCACCTATGCACCTATATTGCTCTGTCTAATTCACATTTAGTCAGACATGACAGTCACTTGCTGTTTTGACTTCAATAATAAAAGCTGATGTCACAGTTTTAATTCTTAGCAGCACATAGGCACCCAACTTACAGCACCTGGTAAATAATTATGATATATACATGTAGCTAAACATACTTTTTTAGATTTTGGTTAAAGATTTGCATTAAACTGTAGTTTGTTCCTGCAGTGGTTCATACTGTACAAACAGGGCTCCAGTCTCAAACACAGCTAATTATTGGTGATTATTTTTGCCTTCAACTTGAATAATCACCACCCAGGCCAGAGATTTGTACATTAACACCATAATGAGCCTGGAAATTGGGCACATTAGCGCATATCTGCTAAAAGCATGTGATACCCATTTTTCATCCTATTTGCCAGAAGTGCTCTCTGCCAGTATGGAGTACTGTTAGTTTAGCAATTTCATGAAAAAAGAGAAAAAAATATTATGCAGAGTAATTCCAGAGTGATTTCAGGGAGATTTTCTGACAAATCATGCTACATTTTCTTACATTCTTTTCAGTGCCCTTAAACAGTAGCACTGCCAAATGGTTTCATGCTTGTTTTTTTTTTCTTGTAACACACACAAAAAAAAACAAACCAAAAAAATAAAAACATAAAATTGAGAACAAACACTCAAGCCCACCTGGGAAAAAGGAAAAACTCAGAAACCTTGTTTGTGCAGAATGATTGTGGAGACATATTTGGCTAATGGAATTACATGTACGTGTCAGCCTCTCTCTCTGCCAGTGAGTGTGTGTGCCTTCAGGCTGGTGGCGAGAGCAGAGATGACGCAGGCCTTCCCTCTCTGGTGGGTCAGGCTAATTGTTATTCTAATGGCCTCTCAGTTAGATGCAAATAGCTATAATGGCAAAGCAAGAGCAAGGGTGTGAGGGGAGGCAGGGGGGAGTTATGGGAGGGGAGAGGGAGGCGAGATGGAAAATTAGATTTGCATTTTTGTAAGAGAAATATGTAGGTGTTTGCATGGGGATTGTATTTTGTGTACGTGGGTGTGTTTGCGGTTCCTTTGGGTCTACTTGAGTAGTTTTATTTCAGTCTACTCCAAAACTGTGCAACATAATCATCTTAAATATATTGAAAAAACATATATGGTAAAAAAAAAAGAAGAAAAGAAATGTACTTATTTGTGAATACAACTAAGTACATTTACTCCAGCAGTTACTTGTACTTTACTTGAGCACTTCAATTTAATCCTACAGCAAATCCACTACATTTCTGATATTATTCTCTTTATTATACTGCATTTGTTTAAGATACAGTGACTAGATACTTTACAGATCAGGGGTTTATACAAAACTCCTGAACTCAATTCTAAAATATAATGCAATATAAATGCACCCCACTCCTTCTCCCTCACTGACAAATCAATAATGTATGAAGATGAAAACAGCCTTTCAGTGTCTGCATGTGCATAACTCTGCACAGTGAAGTTCAAACATCTGAGCAACAATGAGCAAAATTCTTGATCGACTGTATGTTATGTTGTTAATACAATGGGAAAAGCCACGAGCTATGGTCATTTGAGTGAGTTAAGTGAGTATATCTCAGTTAAGTGCCTTCCTGAAGAATGTTCTGTCTCTGCTCCAGTAATTTATTTTGCACTTAGTTCCTGCCAGGTGACAATGTTTTGCCTGTGTTTTATTGTATATGTTGTCTCATTCCATACCATGGATCCACTTCAAATTATACATTAAGCCATCAGTAATAATAAGCCACTACTTTTGTATATTATAATAGAACCCATACAGGAGTCACTAACTTTTCCTTTCAGTGTATTTTGTTACTGCAACTCACACATTTTACTGAAGTTACACTTTAAATGCAGGAAATTTTACTTGTAAAGAAGTATTTTATATTAAAATGTTGCTATGTTTCCCTATGTAAAGGATCTAAATACTGCTTCCACCACTGCCAACTGTGCCAATGTTGATTCTGCAATAACTGAGCAAAGCTAAAGTATCTGACTGCAAAACAAAATAGTACTTCTCTATGAATACACTTACACACAGAGTTCTCAGTGCCTGATTATTAATTCTGCAGCTGCTTGACACATACAGCACGCAGTACAATTCCTGACGTTGTAATTGTTGGTAGGTGGAGGCTATTGCAGGGAAACATCCTTGCCAACCTATTCAAGCTGATAAAGACTGTGTCATTTCAGTAGAACAGACCAAGGCTGCTCAGAGGGAAAAAAAAAAAAAAAGATGGAGACTGCATGCTGCATTGTTTCCACCCTGAGTAATTCCCTCATCTTCCCTTCCTTCGAGACACTGTAGCCCTCCAAGGCCTTCTGGGTACCAGCACGTTGTTGGTTTTTGTACACTGTTGTGCTCCAAAATGAGATCACTGCTGAGGAATGTGAAGTCATTATTGTGGTAGGATGACAGGGAGAAAAGCTTTGCAACACAAACTAGAAGCAAAGCACACATTGTCTGGAGTCAGGGTTCATATGTGGAATTATTTCAACACAACGGCTGAGTCAAGTTTTTTTTTTAATTGATTTTGATTTTAAGGCTGTTGAAAGAAAAGAATGATTTCATTTTGACTTCACGTAGGAGGCTCGATTTTGGGATTTTGGCATCGGGCACTCTGTGGACAGAAACTGGTCCGCAAATCAGAGAGGCACTCAAAAAAAAGGCACTTATTTTTTTTGGAACATTTTTGCACTTTTACCTCTATAACCAGGAGAGAATGAAAGCCTATTTAATGGACTAATTTTTAAGTGCCTTTATCCAGAAATTCTCATTCATCATAAAAAGAGATAGTCAGTGAGTTTGCCAAATACATTTAGATCGTGTTTTGATTTTTTGCATTTTCTACCAGAATTTGAATCACTTATTTTAAAAAGTGCATGTTTTAAAAGGATTATTAATGTGAAAGGGTCATAAAAGTGATTTGATTCAATTCATTTTGACAAACATTTTCTTCTTATATTTAAAATTTTAATGAGTGCGCATGGGATTAAGGTTTGGTATTTGCCTGAAGTCATCGCCCATACTGACCTCAGTGTAAAATGTGATTCCCAGTAGCTTCCCGGTAACCATGGTGAGTTGGAGGATGGGAAGCAGCATTCCTTTAGGAAGCGGGATGGAAAGCTCTCACCACAGAGGGATGATTGTTTATTCAAGTTTAGGGCCAATGCAGACTGAGGCAGGGCCTTTATGAAAACAGGAAGGAAGAGGAGAAATGTGAGGAAGGCAGCAAAAAAGACAAAGAATGAGGAGGAGAAGGAGAAAAGTTTTAAAGAGGTTCAGTGTAAGAGTGACGCAGGAGAATGATGGTGAGTGTACGGGAGATAGCAAAGCAAGAGAAGCTGGGAGATGGTGAGAGTAAGTGAATATCAAAGCAGCCAGTTTTGGTTTCACATCAAGTCCTCTCACAGCTTGCCATCCTTAAGTAAAAAGCATATCTTCCTCTGCCAGTTCCTCACCATTGAACTCTCGGTGGCAGAATTCAAGTCCCCAGGCTGTGACAGCTGTGGGGCCTGAAGTGGCGTTTCCCAGAGAGCCGGCCAAACATTCCTCACCGCTTTGTGACTTACAATAGGCACAATAACATCAGCAACAGCGTGGCACTCAGCCGACGAGAGGAAGAGGAGAAGTGATGGCTTGTTTTCTGAGGGTCAATTATCTGGCCAGCTATAGAGCTTGCTCTGCTTTTTTTTCTGTCTCCCTTTTCCTTTCTTTCTCCGCTTTCTCTTTTCACTTGGACCACATTGCCGCACATTAGAGAAACATTATATGGTTTGAAATACAACACTTTCCACTTTGTAATGTGCTTGGCAACGCTGCCCACGCATTGTGTAGGAGCTTAATTTCCATCCTCTCTCTTCTTAAGTGCAGCTCAATTCATCTGGAGAGGATGTTGAGGCTTGCTCTGAGAGTTGAAAGAATACTACTTAATGAGCACTGACAAAGACCAGCGCTGCAACAACACAACCTGCTCTAAAGAAAGAGACTTCAAACTCTCGCTCACTTTTTCATTGCTTTGACTGGGTGTTATCCAGCACGCTCGCGCATATCCTGTTCCCCCCACTTCAGATCACGCATCAAGCCAAGGCATATTTTTTCCCATTCTGACCGCCTTTGAAATGTCACATTCGTCCTATCAGTGCAGGAGGCATTACGCTGACGCACACCTCACTATGCATAGCCACTGAGGCCTCATTAATGTACAAAAGCCTGTTTTCTTGTTTCCTATCAACACTTCTCTTCGTTCGTGTGACCTTCTCAGACGACCCCGAATTCTTCATTCAGATGTTTAGGCCTTGCCTCATTAAAATAACTCGGCCTTTTGTGCAGACTCCAGTCTTTATACCTGCAGTGTGCTCATTCATCTACAGGTAACAGGGGTTTCAGAAAGCGAGTGCTAGGCAATTTATTAGTCTGATTTGAAATGTCTGTCAATGAAACACTTACGGGAGGGGTTGACTCGCTCGACGATGACAGCGCCAGTGAGTGGAGAAATTCATGTTATAAAGTGGATACATTCAGCCACTGTTTATTGTGCTGGGTTTAAAATGCTGACCTGTGGGAGGGAGGAGGGGAGGGCTCGAATATACAAACTGATGCAGATATAAAAACAAACAGAGGGGATTAATCACTAGAGACAGATTTATAATCCTGGGCAAACTAACCTGGCCTGAACTAGAACTGTGTGTGTGTGTGTGTGTGTGTGTGTGTGTCAGCATAGTGTCCTCCTCCTGACTCAGTTCTTGGAAGTGGATCTACACTGTCAGAAAGTGCCTTCAAAAGACTCCAGTTTCACCTTTCTAATATTCACCTCTTGTTCCTGGAACGATTTGATTTCTCTCTGTGGCAGGCCTGTCTTTGATCGGGGATTGGTTGTGTCAGGGACTGGGATGCAAGGCAAAGTATGTGGGTCTTCAGTTTCAGAAAGAGTGAGTTGTGTTAAATCACCCCAAAGAGGAGAAAATACAGATAAGAAGCACCTAACTAGAGCTTAATATAAACTGTGTACAAAGTAAAGACAATTGAAACCAGTCAATCAATCAGTTAACTGCTTTAATAACCAACTAAACATCCAAATCCCCCCTTTCTTCAGCAGGCACTTGGCACAGTCTGGACCCAGGTGAAGGTGTTTAAAATTATTCTTAGACTCAATCCAATGTTTTACTCTGACAGCCAGCTTTTCCCCAGACCAGCAGAATGGTAACTTAAGAAAAAGAAACTTTTATATCATATACATCTTTTTTCATGATGATTTAGTCCACATTTAGTCCACAACTGGTGGTACTCCAACTGCAACAGTGGTTTCATACTAAATGTCAAGAGCACGTTATTGCAAATGAAGATTAGGTGATGAAAGAAAAGGGGCACAGAATAGCTAATTACATTAGCACATGACAACGATCAGTTTATGTATTCTTGTAAATGCTAAATGAGCCTGCATTTATGTAGCACTTTTCTCATCTTATTGACCTCTCAAAGCTTCTTTCAACTACAATCTGTTCAGCTGTTCGCACACACATATTCATACATTGCTTCTACACTTTCCACCACTTTTCTATCCCACAGTCTTTCAAACACCAGTTACACATGGGGGTTAAGTGCCTTTCCCAAGGACACTTTGACACATGGACTGGAGGAGCTGACCGACGTTCTGATTAGTGGTTCTACCTCCTGAGCCACAGCCACGGATTCTGTAATATTTTTTTGCCATGCTTTAGATTTTTCACAGGATCCCATCAGATCAGAGAGTAGACGAAGTCAAATTCTGGACTCCAGACAGGGACAAAATTAACCTCAAAATTTCCACTTTTATTCTGTATTGTAAAATTAAAAATGCCATATCATCCTCTTCCCACCAAGGCCCACTGATATGTGTTGTGAAGGACAGTGCATGTGAGGAAAGAGGTCATTTTAGTTTAACTTTTGCTGCAACCTGGGGGAAAATCAGCATTGTCTATGCCATTGTGGTTGGCAGCTGTAAAGGAGAGCATAGTTGTGTTCGCAATTTGAAACATTGCCTTTGCTTTGCACAATGTCAAACTTGCACTTTCGATGTCAAACCCCAAAAGGCAACTGACTAAGCAGGAAATAAACAGAGCGTTTATTTCTGTCACCCTGCACACCTGAAATAACTCCTTCCACTTAGCTGCTCTACAGTATGATTCAAGATATTCTTTGCACATCCTCTCAGAGACGCGGCACCACAGTAAGAAAGGGGGAATAGCACGTGAGCGCTTATTAAGAAATTAAATATAACCTTTTAAATTATGCATTGAGTGTGAGGCCCCCTCTTCAAACTTTCATATGTCTTTCACCAGCCTGTGCTTCCCCACTGTCGTGTCTTTTCAAAGTGCCGTAAGGATGCATCAATGCCGACATGTTTGTCCTGCATGGGCATCTGTGCTGGTTCTCTGGCCAGGAGTGTGTACATTTGTGTGAATGTGTGTGTGTGTGTGTGTGTGTGTAGCTCTTCCTTTCAGCTGGTTGGTGGCAGGGCTGAGCAGGACCAGCTGGCTAGCTGTACAGGGCACCACGGTGCCCTCTCACCCCCAGCTGGTGAGGGATCTGGGCCGACAGGGCATGGCCATAAATCCACGGACACAGAGCATGTGGAGGCATTCAGGAGACAAACACATCACCTGCTGCCTGCTGGCACGCCGCCTCCCTCACTGCCCTCCTTCACCACAGCGCCTTTGCTCTCTGTCAAATGCAAATTGTTCCCATGGAAATAGAGAGAAACACAGCACTTTTATTAAATGGCAGAGTTTTAAACAATAGCAGTTTTATGGTAGTTTACCATATATCCATCCATTTTCTGCTGCTTATACAGAGCTGGTTTCCGGTGGTATCAGGTCAAGCAATGCAGTCAAGACATCCCCCTCCCATGCAGCTTTTACCAGCTCCTTCTGGGGGACCCCAAGGCACTCCCAGACCACATGAAATATATATAGTCTCTCCAGAGTGTTGTGGCTCTGCCCTGGGATCTCCTGTCAGTTGGATGTGCCTGATAATCTTAAATGGAAGGCACACAGGAGGCATCATGCTCAGATTCCCAAACCATCGCAGTTTACTTATCCTATTTGTAAGGGTGAACCAAGCCCCCATATGGAGGACACTCATTTTAGTCGCTTTTGTTCATGAACTCATTCTTTGGTCACTACCTAATGCTCATGACCTCAGGTGAGGGTTAGAAGGTAGTGTGACTGTAAAATTGAATGCCTCATCTTCCAGCGCGGCTCCCTCTTAACCACAACAGTCTGGTAAAATGCATGGATTCCTGCTGACCCTGCCTCAGTCTCACACCTCAATTTACCCTAACTGGGGAACAAGACCCAGAGATTCTTAAGATCCTCCACTTGACACAGCATTTTGTTCCTCATCTGAAGGGAGCAATCTAGAGAACCATGGCCCCAGACTTGGAGGTGATGACTCTCGTAGCAGCTGCTTCACACTCAGCTGCAAACCATCCCAGTGCACACTGAAGGTCACAGTCTGTCGAAGCCAAAAGCCAAGGCTTCATAATTTTTTAACAAACTTGTGGTTACACATTTCAGCCTAATGTTCTGTCCCTGAAAAAAAATCTTCTGTTCCCCAGAGTGAAACCTCAATTACAGAGGAATGAACTAGTGAAAGACTGTCATCCAATCCATAGGAATACTCCAAAAACAATCACAGCGAGATAAGAGGAACAAATGAGCAAACACCCCACCCGTGATTCACACTCCTATTTGTCAAATGTGTCACATGCAAATCTGAGACTCTGCTGATTGGATTTTGAAGAAACTTAGGATAATGATGCATCTCACCACAGTATTCCAGAGCTTTCTAATTTATCATTTAACACACTTCCAACAGCATTTTGGTAAAAATAAGAGAATGGATACATTTCATCTCTTCAACACAGTAATTTAAAAATTATATATACTGTAAATCACTGAAATAAAAAAAAAACTAAATCACAAAAAAATACCACATTTAAAGAACTTTCAACACGCATAAAACAGAAGCAAAAGTAACGAGAGTGGTCCAAAAAGCTTTCCATTTAATGGTAAAACAATGTAAAAATATTTCGGAGAACAGCAGTCAGTGCGCTAAACAAACACAATGCTATGTAATCACAGACCTAATTAACTCAAGTGCTTGAGTGGTAGATGTGGATGGAGAGGCTGGAGGCAGCAGTCCTCCTCTCCACTGATTCCAGATCAGCATGCAGGGGCCGCTCACTGACCCTCTCTGTATCTATGATATGCGTTTCTGTGTGTGGGTGAGGTAGAGAGAGAGAGAGAGAGAGAGAGAGAGAGAGAGAGAGAGGGATATGCAATCCTCTAAGTCCTTCAGTCCTTGGTTCCACGATTTTTACTCCCTGAATAAAATCCACTATTTTAGGGAATAGACAACATGAATTATGTTCCATCAGTTTCATGGATGGAGGCATAGATATACCCACCTACTACTGTGGACCACCCAGTCTACTTGTGACACCTGGGTAAGTTTGGGGCAGCCAGGTGAAACTACTCAGTACTGTATACAGTGAAGTTTGTGCATATTTGGACAGTCACACTGCTTAAATTTAGCACATTGGATTTGAAATGAAACAATGAAACACTGCTGACACGATCAATCATTAAACCTTAACCTAGCCTCCATTCACACATTACCTAACCTCAACCAGGACCTTAGTATCTGGTGTTTGCCTCATTAGGACTGAGCTCTGCTCCCCATGAGAGCTACTGGTCCTGACAGGGTTGGTGTTTATACCTGAAAAGGCCCCAAAGAGGTTACACACACACACACACACACACACACACACACACACACACAGTAGGTGCAGGAACGCACAGCAGCACCTAAGTCAACAGAGTGGGTGACAGGGAGATGGGCTATTGCCCACTAGCTCAGAGTCATTCAGTCTAGACTCCAGATGTTGGCAGAACATAACCCAGCACACACACACACACACACACACACACACACACACACACACACACACAGTGAACACACTAAGCAGCCTCAGTAGAGCCTGTCTTCACAAAGCAGCATCCCTGCCAGATGTCACTAAGTGTTGATAGGCTCTCACCACTGCTGGAGACCTGTGTGTGTGTGTGTGTGTTTGTATTTGTCTGTTTGTGTGTGTAAGTGCACATATTTTCTTATGCTACCACATTCACATGTGCATATCTGTCTAGAAATATAAATGTCTTTTCCTGCATGTTTGTGCGTGTATGTACAGTATACATTGCATAAGGCAGCCTCAGAGCAGTTTGGGAGCTGTAGTGGCACACAGCAGGAGCCAGTGCAGACGGGGGCTCTTCGACGAAGTGCTAAATGTTTGCTGTTCTTTTCAGCGTCTAATTTGTTGCCATAACATATGCATGTCTTCAGCTTCTGAGTGATGACTATGAAAGGCAAATGGGGGAAGACTGTGCTGTCATTACAAAGGGTTGAAACTGCAAATATTCACAACTTTTAGCGGCGACACAGCAGGAATCTATGAACTTACTGACAGTGATTGATCGATAGCGGGCTGCTTTCACTCTAAGAGGCGCATGTTTGATTGTTTTGACACAGAAGTAGTAACATGTCAAACAGCCAGCATCTTCATTTATCATGCACAATGGCTGTCATCTGTATTAAGCTATAAAATGTACTATAGGTGTCAAGTGTGTCACATACAGAACTAGGGGTTGTGCCATCCTGTACTTGTATAAGATAATAATACATCAGACTTTCCCATGCATAAATACCCAGGCCAACAATGCCTAAAATGATTGACTCAAAACCTTGCAGTTTCTGAAATTTAAATGATAAAATAATACGTAAATTACGTAGAGATGAAACTGCTACTCAGTTAATCAGTTCATTGACAGAAAATTAATGGTATGTTGTCGTGCACCGTTGGTCAGACAAAACAAGAGATCGAAGATATCACTTTTTTTGTTGATGTGTCTGATTAGGATTTTCACTGTTTGCATTTACACTGGCATTGCAAATTGTCTTTGTGAAAGAGTTTTAGGTTTGGAGATCAGTTTGATTGACTTACTACTAAACTGACCCTGAACAAGATGTTCACTAACAAGGGCAAACTGGACCCTCCGTGTTTGGACAATGACTGATAACGGTGTCAACAAGAGACATGAAGGATCACACCTGCATCTGCAGCCATGTTGACCTGACAACAGACAACCAGCCAGGCAGACCTACGCACACAAACACACACATGCACAGGAGGTGTTGTTATCTGGGCTCCACTACAGTCCATCTGTTGTCCAGTCAGGAGGTGAACTTTGGGGGGTGGCAGGGTGGGTTGGGGGGGTGAACCTCAGAGGAAACTCCCAGTATCGCTCATGTCTAACAACAGGGGGTGGAGTGTGTGTGATGGCTGAGGGGAAAGCCTCGCACCAAGACCTAAATTCTAACCGGGCCTATTCCTAGTTGTGACTTTGGCGAGCTCTGACCTAGTTCCTACTTTCCTGAACAGGTGGTGTGAAGCGCAGCTCAGACAAACTCGGTGGTGTGCTGTAATTTTAAGTTATGTTTGACTTGACCTTGTTCTTGTTTTGCTTATTTATAGATCAAAATTGTATTGCGAAACACTCACACACACACCTGGACATCGGGAGTTGTCTGACCATCAAACCTTGTGACCTCCTCCAGAGCATGGATGTTTATCAGTGAGGTAAACTTCATTCTTCATAAATTATACTGAGGCAGATACTTTAGACACCTCTCCGACATAGTTATTCTGATCCCTCTGTGTGTCACCATTTATCCCATTGTGAGCAGAGGTGCGTAATTGAACTGTCAAAGGTCAGTGACCTCAGCGGGGTGTGTAGACTACATGGCCCATTGACGAGGTCTCAGACGGTCACAAAAGCAATTGATTAGGTATTAACCTCACATTCGGGGGCAAGCCGCTGAAAGGCCAAAAATATGTGAGGAATGCAGGAGCAGCTTGAACCCTAATGTTGCGCAGAAGGTTGGGAATCGCTCCTCTGTATTTAACCATTACAAAAAAATGACAATAAGGATACATAAAGCACCACCTGCACGTTAGATATGATAAGTTTATAGGGTTTTTTCTTTCTCGTAAATTGTTACCAATGTTCCTGTTGTGTGACTGCAGCACAAATTCCTTGTGCATGTGACCAACCTGAAGTCTCCTAATAATTATAGTCTTATACAACAAATCAGCGTTGTTAATATGTTTATTAAAGACATTTAATGCTGCTTGAGCTCCATGAACATTTTGGCATCCATATTTGCAGTTAATATACTGTCTTCCCACAGTATCAACTCCTGCATCAAAAACATGATATTCAGTTTTATATTCTTTGTTAAATATGGAAGAAGTCTACAAACGCGAGAACAAGATCTGATCTGTAGATTTTCTTAATATTTAACCAAAACCATATTTTTTCATTACCTTAACAAAATGTGGTTTAAACCTAACAACACAGGGCTGCAGGTCGCTATCAGTATTCCAGCAGAGCATGGAAACATCAAATTGGATGCTGTGACACAGATAATAAATTTCCTCAAAGGTCAGCGATGACAAGATGGATTCAAATTTGTCAGTATTGTGGATTCACATACCAAACCTCACCAAAGCTGAACTCACAAAACCATGATGCAGAACCACCTTGCCCTTGGAAAGTTTGATCTGGCAATGTTGTTGTCAGTACAAGTCCACATTGACCTCCTTCATATTTCTGTACAGTATGAGAGTGTCATACTCCCCCAAAATGTTTAGTAAACAACATTAATAGTTTGCATATATGTATAGTATTTTAAAGTAGTGAAGTCAAAGTGTGAATGCTCAGAACAGTCAGTTAATCTGGTTCTGATTCTGGATTCGATACCCCCTAAACTAAAGTTCTTCTTTGCTCTAATGACTTCCCCCTTCATTTAATCTATCATCAGCTCTTCACTTCCATGAGCCATATCCTCATCCCTCCATCTCGCTAAAGGACCCTGTCTGTCCTTGGTCTCCACCCTGCTTTTCGCCATCCGCCTCCATTCTCCTCTCCTCCTCGCACAGACCTCCATCCTCTCATGTCTCCTCTCCCTTCCAGCCTCTCTGCGCTGTGTCGACACATCTCACCTCCCCACCTTGTCTCCTTCCCATTAACTTTGGAGCAGATGGCAGGGCCCTGCTCTCTCTGTGTGAGCTTGACTGACAGGGGCTGGTCATCAACCTCCATAGACAACCAGTCATATGCCGCTCTGCCTCGTCTCTCCTTTCCATCATCCTGCCCTTTAACTCTCCTCTTCCACGTTCTCCTCCAAACCTCCTCTATTCTTCATTGTTCCTTCTTGCTTTATTTTTTCCAACCCTGCCTCCTCTCATCCTCTGCCTTTCTGCAAGTATTTTAGACTTCCCTCTTCTTCTTACATGCTTGCTTTTAGAGAAATGGTTCAAAATTTTTGGAAATACACTTAGTCCTTTTGTTATGTTTTGAGATTAGAAGATAATACCATTATCGTGTCCATTAGATATGAAGCCACAACCAAACCTGGCCCTGTTGGAAAGTAACAAAACCCCACCAGAACCTATAAAGCTAGCTAATTAACATATCTTGTTTTTTTTGCTTATATAAAAAGCCAAAGCGTCAAAACAACAAACAGAGGGCTTTATGGGGTGATATGTGGCAGACTACTGTATTTCTTAGTGTTACCTTGAGGTTGCCAGTGGTATCAATGTAACTCATGTAAACAACATGAAAATGTGAGTTTTGTGTGATTTGAAAGTCTTTCTACAGAGAGGATGAAAAATTGGGAAAAAATGCGACTAACGAATGTCTAACTGTGCTTGAATGGGTCTGCTTTCTTTCGACGTGCATGTTTGGAACATTTCCACTAAAATCAAAACATCTTTGGTCACTCTTTAAGAAAAATGTAAAAAAAAAACCCAAAAAGTGATCTGAAAACATCACATGACCTCAGTAAAACTGAAAACCTGGTCTTGGCCAGGTTGTTTTCACTCTTAGGCCAATATCCAACACTTGCACCCTGCCTCCTGCTGCAAAGGAAGTACTTGTTTGCATGTATATACAAACTCAAGCTGTTAGAAACTGATGAAGTGCAGGTCGAAAGATGGAAAGAGAGGAAAAAGGATTGAGTTTCAGTGGCCTCTCTTCTCCTTTACTCTCTCCTCTTCCCTCATTTCCTTTCCTCTCCTCTCCTCTATTCTCTTCTCCTCTTTTCCTCATGTGTTCTCTGGGTGACAGCTGTGGTGAGCAGGGGGGAGCCTTCAGCTGCTGATGACAGGCCAAAACCTCCACATCACCACTAAAATGGGGCTTAGGAAAGACTTTCAGCTCAATGTCAAATCTACAGAGATACAACAGGATCCTAGCTGCCACAGTTTCATCATGAGGGTGCTCTGTCATCTGAAAAGTACACCCAAAGCATCCCCAGTGAAGGTGCAAAATAAAAGCAGAAGGAAACATGACTACATTCGTTCACAAAACAGTATTCTTCACCGCAGTGATTGATTGCAAAGCCGAATCGATTTTCTTTCTCTCTCCAGGGAAGAAGTGGGTCTCTGTCCCTCTGAAGACAGTAAACTGGCAACATAAATAGAGTGGCAGGATGGAGAGGAAATGAGCGAGGATCCATCTTCAACGCACCGCGGAGAAACAGCTGTTTCAGGTCGCAGCCAAAGATAAGCCTCTTTATTTCTCTCTCTCTCCTTGATGCTCTTTCTTTGTCAACCTCTCTCTCCCACATATTTGACACCCCACCCAGCCGACTTTAATCAGTCTTTCCCTGCCATCGTTCCATTCCTTCTCCGTCCCTCTCTTTCTGATCTGTGGCTCTAATGGGAAAGTGCTCATTGTGCTCGCCCTCTCTTAACCTTCAAGGTCCCATGATGCTTTGTTCAAACACACAAACAACACAGATGAGTCAGACTGATGACTACGCTTAAAACTTCTGGCTAAAATATAAGATGCTCTTAACATCTGGACCATTAAATTATGTGTTGATCTAGAAACCCTGGTGGTTATGTGCTACAGGCAAAGGACGAGGTGGAAATAAACAAGCCTCTATGTGGTGACACCTCAGTTGTTAACCTTTGTAAAACACTGCAAACTGCTCCCTGAATAAATTGCACTTTCAAAAATCTGATGGTAGGGCTGTGGCTCTGCTGATCTCCTGCAACTTTCACTTTTACAGCGGCAATCCAAGTTGCATGAAATGATTCCTTTCTTATGATTACAATACAAGAATCACGGATGGATGAAGTCCTACGCTTCCTACTTAGACTTGCAACTGGCTCCTCCACCGAGCACTGTCACAACCACACTGTGACGTCTGGACAGAGGCAGCCAGCCACTGGATTTGTCTGAACCTAATAGGAGACTGAATGGACTGGACTTAAATTAAATAGCCAGAGACACAAGTCCAGCACTAAATGTTGGTCCATGTCTTCTGGAAAAACATTACAATACAATACAAAAATAATATGCAAGCTGCCTACCTGCCTGCATTATGCTGCTTAATCATTATAACATTTTCCCCAGTGCTAGCAGCTATGCTGAAACCTGGATGAGCACATATTCTTGGTGGGAGGTGGGTAGGAGGGAGTGGGGGGATGTGCAGTTGAAGTGGATATTTGTCTTCATCAGACCATGTGACTCATTTGAGACATGCATATTGTAAAAAAAAATAACAAGAAAAATGGAGACGTCCTTGACAATTTGAACCCAAACACAATGCATGCTCACAATCAAACTTAATTTGATGAGTTAATTGGAACTTTTAGTCAGGTTGTCAACTTATCATTTTCAATTTCTCAAGTTCTTAAGTTGTTCTCATATGAAAACTAGATAATTTAAATCAACCAGACATAAAAATGATAAAGATAGTTACTGAGTTAATGATAAATGATGAGTTATTTAGTTTAATACTGTAGCTAGGAGGTACCGTGTTTTGTCCCCCTCGCTGTCTTACTTGAAGACAACTTTTCTTCTGCCCAAAGTTTAATTATTAGAGTAACATTATGTTGGGGTAGAGATACACTAGATGTGGTAATATCTTCCATGCTGCAGTGAGTCCCTTCTGTTTCGCTGATAACGCTGTGTGTCTGTTCATGTGCTGGATTACACTATAGGGGCTCCAGACATCTTATTCAGTGTGTGTGCAGGCGCACACTATATGTGTACGTGTATGTGCGTTGACTGTGGAGACCTCTAGACAGCTTATTCACAGCAGACAGATAGCAGCAGAATTCTTATCTAGCCTACCTTCTCTGATAGTGTATTGATGGGACAATCTGCCTCAGACTGCTGAATTCAGGAACAAAGGCACTGATAAGTGCGGTAGGAGAGGAGAGTGCAGAGGACTACAGGGCGATTTAAGCCATTAAAAAAAAAAACAGAACAAACAAAAAAAACCAAACGATTCACTCTCTGCATTTGCCTTGTAAATGGTAAAAGATGAGAAATAAATCTCACCTCCAGGCTGTATTATAGGATGCAAGGCTGCAGCTAAGTGCTGCAGAATAGAGACAATGATTCAGAGTGGGTGCGTTTGGGGCAGTAGAGGTCACTTGCTGCCTGTCATCAAATAAAAAAGATGTTAGAGGTGAAATGAGAGCTCAGAACTCTCTGCTTCACTTTGAGATACAGCAGCAGAACACTGACGGGACACAATACGAGCTCAGGATGGGTGTGTGGGTACACGAATGAAAGAACACATGTTTGGCTACGTTGTAAGCTTGAATGGCTAGTGGCTTCTTGATCCACACTGACATTGTATTGACAAATGAGAACCAATGCTATTGTTTCTCTACTGTAGTTTCTCAGATTACAGACATTATTCAACTATGAAGCTACAGTCTGCCCCCTCTGTCTTGATTTGGACTTTTTTGTGGACTTTCCTTCGCTGTTTTGGTTTCCTGATTTTTTTTGCCACTTGTATCCCACTGTGTCTTCAATGTATTTACCTCTTGTTCCTGTGATTATACCGACTTCGCCCTAATGTGCTGCACCTGTGTCTTGTTGTCTTCCCTGTCCTGCTTTATTTAAACTGTTTCCCCACCTTTCTATGTTAGAGCTTTTTTAACCATCATTCAAATGTTCCAGTGTTAATTCCCGGTGAGTTTCTTGTGACCACTACTACAGTTTTTGACCATTCCTTGTTCTCACTGTTTTGGCTACTTTTGCCTTTGAGGCTGATTGTCCATGTACTCACCAAGTGCTTTCTTTTTTTCCATTTTCATTTCATTTCTTCATCTGAACCATTTCTTCATCAAACCAACAGTCGCAGCCTCCAGCTTGTTGCAGACTATAAATCCTAAGAAAATTAGTGGTCATGAAGTTGACATTAAGTGTTCTTCCATTCACCATTTTGTTCGCACATGCATGAGTGAACACAACAGAAATTCAACACAAAAAATACACTTGGTTAAAGAGGAAAACAAAATGCAACAGACTGGGCAAATCAGTCATGACATACATGAAACATGACTTAAACGTGACTCGAGCTTCCAATGAAAAGATGAAAAATTGCAGCAGATGAAACATCAGATCTGTGTGATGAGTAGAATGAGGAGAACTACTCAAATTGCTGAAATAAATGAAACCATTCCATATTTCCACATAGTTTTTCACTTCCGCGATTGATGTGGTGCTCTTTAAAGTAAGTTGCGTCTGACCGGAGATATGGAGATTTACAACATCAACAACTATTTCATGGATTGCCATGGAATTTGTTTCAGACATTCATGTTCGCCTCAGGACGAATTGTGATAACTTTGATGATCAAGTCAAAATTTCCATTTATCCAGCATTTTGGTTAATGGCCAAATACCTGCAAAGCTCATATCATTCCCATCAGCCTAAGCTGTACATCGTTTGCATGTTAGCATGTTAGCATGTAGCTCAAAGAATCACTGTGTCGAAGTAAAGGATAGCATGGTTGCTAGCATGTGGTAAATATTCAGTATAGATGCTGATTATTACTCTATTTGTTTCTGGTTATTTTCCAATGTCTTAAAATGGAAAACTTTTACATGTGACAAAAGGGATGGATGAGCTGATGGATGGTGTGATCGAATCATATTTTTCAATATGTTGCTGCAGTTGTGGTTTCCTTCCTTCCCTTTATTGAGCCAAGTTTAACATGGGTCACGTGATGATTTGTTTTCACAAGTACGATACAGCCCATAAAATGTGAATAAATCAACAAATTGTAATGCATCACCTCTGACTGACTTACAGCCACTGAAAAGAAAGACTCACATATACATTACTGAAAAGTGAATTATCACATTGATATGCAAGCTGTGTTTCAGTGTGAAAAAGTTTTTGTATTAAAACATTGGTCCATTAAAAGTTACTCCTCTCCATCCAGCTCGGTAATTCTGCTTGATGGAGTTGAAAACTTTCTCTCTCGACCTTGGTCTCCTTTCAGATTCAATTTGAGTCTGAGCCTTGTACTTGTATGTGTGCGTGTGCGTGTGTGTGTATTCACTATGTGGATGTGTGTGTGTGTGCTCTCTCTCCCTGACAGTATGTGCAGTTTCTTGTGTGTGTTCTTATGTATGCATTTCATATATGTATATGTATTTACGTCCATGCGCTTGCATGCCTTCATGTGTGTGTGTGTGTGTGTGTGTGTATGAGAGTTGAGTGCAATAATTCTCAGACGTCTTATGATTAATTTATGTCTTACCTGCCTTTTTACTGAATTACTTGGCGGGCCCTCAGGGGTTTGTGCTGCACGCAATGCTGCAAATAACAGCTCAAATGAAAAAATGCAAATGTTCAGGCTCAATCCAGCTCCAAGTCCATAGGGATCCCTCCGATACACATACACACTCATACACCACCACACATAGACACAACCACACAAACAAACTCCGTCTCTCTCCCTCTTTAACTTTCCTTTTCTCTCTCTCTCTCTCTCCATCCATCCATCCTCTCGCTTCTACTCTCTTTCCAGCTATGGGGAGAGGAAGCCGGATGAATATCAGCAGGGGTCAGAGAAATGCTTGCAGTGAATAACAGAAGCATAATAAACAGAGGCCTTCAGTCAAATTATGAGAGCTGCAGTTTCACACACACAGGCTCAGACACACGCTCATACCCACACGCACACAAAGGAATCCAATCAATCAGCAAAGTTGCCTTATCTCCTGCATATGAAAATGGAACTTCAGAAATTAGCTCATTTATTTTGGACAATTAGGGTTATTGAAGTGTGACAGTGAAAATTTAGTGTTCACTGAGGCATGCGCTCAGCAACAATAGCGGGGAGCCAATTGAGTGCGAGAAGCATTTAAAGCTGTAGTATTTACTTATCAATGTAACTGGCGCTCTGTGTTGCTCTCATTAAAACCTCTTCCTCTGTGTTCCTTTATTTGGATAGGACAGAGACAGGGAGAGGAGAGGGGAGCAGAGACAGGAGCAGTCATCCCTGGTGCATATGATATTATAGCCTGATCAAAACACAGAAATGGAAAGGAAGAAACATGCAGAGTTTTGAAAATGACTGGCAATATAAAACAGCTCTGCAGCTTCTTGGAATTTAATTTTTTGCTGCTATGAGGGTTCACTGCGGCTCTGCTTTGTTGCTGAGTTCAACAGGGTTCTTGAATCTCAATTTTGTGATATTCCTCTAACCAGCCTGCAGAAACTCTAATACAGCTTCACACCAGTGTTGAAAAGTCATCTAAATTCAGTGCCAAAATGTCAGATATCTATCCTCCAGTGCTGCTATTGCCAAAGTAAGAAATAGATGGTTTGGCTATGTTTTTTGTTGTACTTCCAAGTTATATTTTTGCTCACTTACTCTGTTTTCCAGAGGGCTCCATGGCTCGTTTTTTGTTGTTATGAAATTATACATTGCACATGCATGGTATAGTACATTTTTTTTTCTTTAATCCTCCTATACAGTCAAATTAATGGTTAGAATCACTGATGCTGCAACGTGCATAGTTGTTTTCTTATTGAAACATAGTTTTCTGTTTACATGTATGTACATCTAACAAATATGTAAAATGTTACCTATTACTGAGATATTTGCAAAATAAATGTTAAAAATGTATATCCTTTTTAATACAGAGTTGTTTTTTTTCTATTGTTAATGACCCTGAATAAAATATACAGGAGCCCATGGAATATATTTTCGCCCCTGCTCCTCAGACAGCCTGAGCCGGCCATTGCCCGCCTTCTGTGTCTCATGACCCTGTGCCGTGGCCATCTTTCTGCGGAGATCACATTCCTCTGTGCACAACTCCTCCGATCAGACAAGATTAACACCCAGGTAGTGGTTGCATTTCTCAAAGTTTTCTCGAATACATTATCTCATTCAGGGAGCGTAACGATGATATATCATTACGCTTCTGTTCCGAACACCTAACCTGTTTACAGTGTTGAATCTCCTTTGCAACACAAGCAGAAAGCAAGTATCCACTTGATGAAAAACTACCACGGAGATAAATACTAATTTGATGCAGCAACCTCTCTGCTGCGAATTCCAACGACTTTGCACCAAACTGTTGACAGAGACAAACCACAGAGGTATCAGCCACAGCCGTGCATCTGTACGTGCATACGTAACATCTTTAAGACAATGCCTCACACACAGCTAATAACAAAACCTAATCACATTCTCCTGCACTCTAAAATGCAACCTTTAAGAGAATTTAGAGAATCTAAACATCCAAGATTGAATACGAGCGACCGCTTTTTGCTTAATGCCTTACCGAGGTCTGCATAATTCATCATAATCTGCTGTGGCAGTTGATTTTAATCAGGCCATTTCCGAAGGGGAGGGGGCTGTAATAATGCGAATGGAGTTAATATGTTGTCTTCGCCTCAGATGATAATCTTCAGGGAGACAAATAAGGAAGCATTCACAAGGGCCATCTATAAGGTTATAAGATTTTAATAAGTAATACTCCACATAAAAGCAGGGTTTGTTATGGCCTCCTGGTTGTCATTACATATTCAGATGCTGGTAGTGTGTGTTTTTTTTGTACTATCAGCATTTCTTCAACATTAACACCTCCGCAGATGGATTTCTGATTGCCTTGCTAAGTCTGTGTGTCCCCTGCTTCTAAATTATTATTGTGAATATCATTATTAATGGATTTTCTGTTTGCAGTCAATTTACATCCCACTCTTTGAGTGGAGGAGACACGTCTGGATCTCTCAAACATCATTTCCCCTCCCGCCGTCATGATTTCTTTCCCTCGCTTGTTTCTCTCTTTCTCTCTTTCTCTCTCTGTCTCTCCGAGAGGCCTCAGTTCTGTGGACGGAGAATTTATTGAGTGAACTATGGGAGCTATAACATAAATGTGTCAGTAATGCATTCAATATGTAAATGGAGGGGGGACTGCAGCAACACTTCATTATTCAGAGTACATGGCACTGTATATGTGTGTGTTGAAGTGCAGATACCGGCCAGAGATCTCGGGATGCGGAACGGATTACTTAGTTTGATTACTGATCAGCTGATCATCACTGCACTGTGGCCTGCTCATGGTTATCAGTTCTCTGCATGATCAGACCGAGAACAAAGGAAGGAAAAATATTCTTATTGCTGTAATTTTCGCATAAAAAGAATTCAAGGGTTACTACAACCCCCAGAATCCCTTGGGCCCTTGTCAAGGCTTAAGCTGCTTTATATGTTAAACACTGTTTTCTGTGATATACATACTAATTTGATTTTGATTCAGTCGGCAAACTGAGTAGATGCATTCATTTTGACTGGTTGTTCTTGAGGTTTAAACGGTTAATCTTATATTGCTTTGTAGAAAAGTAAAACACTCCCTCAGAACTGTTCCAAGATGAATGCATCTTCATCCCTCACCCCCACACACTACATTTACATACTATACTACACTTTGCAGTGTCAAATATGTTTTGTAGGAACTTTAACTGGATTACGTTTACTGACAGTATTTGCTTTTCAGTCCCGTAAGTGTGACATCCTTTTAATGCATAGAAGAAACACTTACAGTTACGGAATGACTGTGGTTATGTTTAAATGTTAGTACATATCCTGTCTCATACTTCAAGTCACGTTTGACTCTTTTCATAGTTAACCAAAGCACAGTTTTTACATAAATGTAACCAAATGCTAAAACTTAACCACAGGCAACATTAATTAAGCTTTATTTTCCACAGGCACAATGGGAAAACAACTGTAATACAATGTCAGTGAAAATGTCTTAAAAACATTCTGTGCAAAAATTCTGCAATGGGGCATTAAAAACATTTTGTAATTATGTTGATATGAAATGCAATTTGGGTAGCCTTCCCTGTTTGGCATAGAAACCGATGTGTTACGTGAAACAGAATACTTCAGTAATGAATGGACATACAATTTTGCAGCTGTTCGCAAGTTTCACATTAATGCTGCGTACTACACCACTGTGTAATAAAGGCACACTTTCTCAGTTTCTTAGCAGAAAGCATCTACGGCAGCAGTACCTGCAAAATGTCACCAAAAAAACGTATTTAAGAATTGATTTGCTTTGCGTAGTAACTTTTTCCCCCAGTCCAAATACTTTTCTGCAGGAAAGGTAGAGATTGTTGGTTAGGTGTACAAAGCACACAACCATGTATGCTTCCCAGTAATTAAGGTAAGGTAATGATCATGGTTTAGAGAGAGTGTGGGAAAGATCAATACTGACTAGAACAGTGACCCAACTTAATCTCTCCCTTAGTTTAACCAAGGGATTTGAGGCAAACAAAGCCATGAAAACATAACCAATGCTTTAGTTGCAGCAAATATCTTAGTGAAAACAAATGAAATATGTTGATAATGAACATTTTAAGAGGTATGTTCCTTCCTTCCAGGCAGATACATGTCGCAATGACAGCAGTAAAAGCACACTGACACCACTCTCCATCACAGTAGGATCCCTTCTTAGCATGCCGCTACAACAGAGGACACTTTCCTCTGCTGCTCTGCAGAAGCACAGACACACACACACACACACACACAAACAATCAGATACTCATAAACACACACACACACACACAGCCTCTACCAGAATGAGTGAGTGAGGCTGGCAGCCAAAGCAGGCTTGGCACGGAGCCTAATGATGCCCGGCATGCGTCTGCTCTCGACAACGGCGGGGTAACACCTGCCAACTTTTACTAAGGTGTAAATGTCTCTATTAGCGAGCGGCTGGTCTCGCGTGTACAGCGCTCGGATCAGAGGAGGGACTTCGGGCGCTCTGGTTGCTGTTCAGAACCTGGTAATCACTGGGTCCAGTGGGCCTGTTCAGCACGCCGCTCTTTTTTTTCTACTCGTGTATGCAATCTTTTCACATCATTGTGGTGGCATGAAAGAGTAGCTGTAATTGTGAAAATTGTGCTGTGTGTAAAAATATGAGCATGCTGCCAGCTCAGTGTTTCTGCTTCAGCACTGTTTGCTGAGTAACAATGTCCTTTATAACCCCTTATTACTTTGTCATGAAAAAGGATATCGTTTGTTTTTTCTGGTCCTTCTTGTACTAATGCAGCCAAAAGTTTCACATGATCAAACTGATGAGAAATAGCTCATCAACTGTTCACTCTTGGCCCAAAACTTGGCCCTGCACTGGCCCGACCTGGTCACACAACACAGTGAATGCAATATTTATGAGATGTGAATGGGAAATGGATTTTCATCTCAATACAAATAAACATCCCACTGGTCTATAGTGTGGTCTTATTTATTTGACTAAATTTCACTGTAGCATACTGAAATGGCCCCTGCTGCGATATCCCTTAGTCATGACTTTTTTCCCCTGCTTTTTGGCCAAGTTCACACTGGAGATAGGAAATTGATTTTTCCGCAAAGATCAGGAATCCGATCTGTCTGAAAACCAGATGTACCATGTTATACGGCCCCTCAAGTGCTGCATGGAACATCCAAATATTAAATATTTTCTCAATATTCTCTTGACCTTAAAATCAGCTTTCCCAACCAAAGTAAAGCCAATGTTTAAACAGGGCCTGGATGAGGACTCTTCTCAGGACAGAGAAAGGACCTTCCTTATTATGCCTGTGTGTCCAAGCGTGGTTTATTTTCCTCCAGTCATAATCCTAGCTCTGTTTTCACAGCAGCCTTTGTATTTGCATTCTCATTCATAACACCTCCTCCCATATCATACCCATAGGAAATATTGTAGGACAGAGTTTGTACATTATGCATTCTGCAAATACCAGTTAACTGGATATGAATATCCTAATCCGAGCTAGAAACAGAAGGTATTTGCATATTTTGGCGAAAGCTATTGTTTCATTTCATTATGCAGCGTTACCTATATCCCTGTGAGAGCTGAATACTGATGCAACTCTGCACACACTTCGATAATACCATTTGTAACGCCATAGGATTAAGTAGGGCCTCTTATGCTCAAGCGCTGTTAGAATAATGCCTAATATGGGTAAAATAGATCTAATGAGGGTTTCTCCTTTTTCTCCTTATTGGCTCATGCCTGTTATGCCTGAATTCATCAGCCAGTTCACAAAACAGTGAGACTTGTGTTTTTGTGGTATAGTAATTACAAGGTTGTTTGTTCAAATCCCTGAACCAGCCGGGAGGCAGTGGGAGGGATCTGTGACCTCAGTTTTTCCAGCAAACTGCGGTTGCTCCCTGCAGCTCCCCAGAGTTATTTTCCTCTATTATTTAAGTCTTATTGTTTAAATCTTACTTTATTGAGTGAAAAAAATCAGATGTGACACTTTCAACTACTTTTCAAGCAAAAGCTACTTTTTCCAGGAATTTTCTGGAGTCATGTCTCATCTATGTAAACTCTCTCCTTTGATCTTGTTTCAAAATACAGATACTCAGAAAGATAGAAATAGAAACTATTGAGTTTGATGATTTCACAGTGGCTGTTTGCTCTGGCAGACTGTAGTTTCCCTCATAGGAACTTTGAGGACACTTTATAGTGTGTAGAATTCACATTCAGACTTCAGGCACTCCAACAAAATGGTGGAGGTTAAATGTAATGCTGCCAACGACAGCAAATGCAGTAAAAAGTTGTCCATGTACAGTGCAATGACCTTTAGAGGTCACAGATGGAGCTTCCGTCAGTCGGCTCATAGAGCAGTGTTGAGTCAGGACAGGTTGGGGTGCGGTCACGATGAGATGAACAGGTGTGAGCGGAGGGAGGGCCCGGCATGTCTCTGTAACCTTGGTCATACACTGCACGCGAGCATGTACTGTATGTACATTTCAAAGCAAACACCACAACGTCTGCAAAAAGGCACTGCATAAGCCTCAAGGTAGCAGGGTAAACCTCAAGTGCTGTCGTGTTTCAGCAACAGAAGTGAGAGTGTTGAGAGCTGGTGCCATTGGACAAGGATATGTCGAGTGTGTGTGGCCCGGGGTGTAACCCAGTTTATTTATACGTGGTGCAATGTAAGAGGTGGGAATGTGGAAATGAGCATAGTGTATCTAGTGCTGGGTTACATCCACTGTAACACAGCTGTGTTTCAATCAACACAGCAGGCAGCGAAGCTTGAGAAGTGGATGTGCTCTGTTATGACAAGCTGGGAAGTTCTGGCATGACAGGCCAAACAGGTTTATGGACAACACACGCACACACACACACACACACACACACACACACACAGACTGAAAGGAGATGTCTGATACATTTTCAGACATTTTGACTTACATTGAAATATGTGGAATAAGATGATTTTTTCCAGTATTTGGCACTACCAGTAAGTAGTAGTTGTAATAAAAGCAATGCTACAGTAACAATGGCAGAACTCACAGTTGCAGTAGCAGCACTGCAGCAACATGAGCACTAATAGCTGTAGTAGTGATGTATCTCAGATAAACTAACAACTCAGAAGATTCTCAAGAATATATACAGTAAGTAAAATGATATAGAATATTGTTTTGCTCCATAGTATAAAATGATGTGATGATTACAATTATTGCTTTGAGAAGATAGCATTTCAGTAAATATGCTTACAATAAGAAATCTAAAATCATTACCAGAAATGTTATAATTTCTGATATATAATTAAGATAAAATGACTATTATATATTTTATGACAGTTATACTGTATGTAGCCAGTCACTAACCACGACAACACACAGACACACACACACACACCATAAAATGGCTAAGAAAAAAGCTCAGGTGGTTAGATTCTACATGATAAAAACTGTATGTGTAGTTCCAGTCATAATTACATGAATAGACAGCTGGGAAAAGGGATAAAAAGATATGGAATAATGGTTTCTTTTACATGCAAATAGAGCTTGGCAGCACTTGCTAAGATATTCACTTTCACAGATTCACGTGCTAAGATATGGTCAGATGGGCTCCATATGCTCACCAATTATCATTTATGATTTGTTGGTCACAAAAGAAACTCATATCTCGGTGTTTTACAATAATCTTAAAGGGGTAACTCAGCAATTTTTGCACTTGCACAAGGGACAAATTTTAAAAACATATGTCCCTAGGATAAATCAACTGCCAAAAAACTGTATCCTTCACTTCCCACAATGCAACCGAATAGCACCTTTTCTTTGATTTTTTTTTAACCTTTTGCAAAGGTTTACGTGTTTTAAATGTACACTGCATTTTTACATAGTGCTTCTTATGACCTGTAAACTGACTTTGATGTGTAAGATAAGAGACCATATAAAAGATACTGTAACAAGCTGATACAAACTGATGTTACTCTTTATTTTAGCAATGTATACCAAGTAGTTTGCAGGAAAAATATGTCAAATCTAAACAATGGCTGGATGCAGTCATACCTGACTATGATAAATTTTACATATAGGGTGCAGACTCTTCATTGTAGTTAAGCTGGGTTCTGATCATGATATCAATCACTTTCTAATGTCAACCACTGTTTTGAGCTGGTTTATTTACGGTCACATGGTATAGTATCAGTTAATCCTCATGTCAACAAAGAAAGGTGTCACTTGCTTTGCTGTACCTAATGTGACTAAAGGGTTAGACCAGCTCGTGTATTAGTGTCAAAGGCAGTGTGGGACTTCACCTTTGGCAAACACAATTGTTTTTAAGGGATGGAACAACACAGAGGAGGGATTCTTGGAGCTGTGGCTGACCAAATATTTCTTTCTTCATGATCATTAAATATCACTTGAATGCCTTTGTTCTCTGTGCAAATAAGCTTATCTTAAACATGCAGAACATGGTGTGGTGGCAAGCAATGGGAAAATGATGACTCGCATAGTCTTGCTTTCTTTTCAGAGTGACTTTATCTATCATTGTGCTCTCTCTCTCTTTTTCTCTCCCTTCGTCCCTCCCTCCCTCATGAACAAACACAACCAACCCACCACACACACCTGCCCACCGCTCAGTTTTGATGGGGTTGATGAATGAAGAACCTGTCCTGGTAATACATACATACAGGCACACACACACATATATTGCACCTGCATTCTTCAACAGGGTGGCTTCACAGCCAAATTAGAGACTTTTCCAGAGCAGGGCCTTGTGGACCCGCATCTTAGCAGTTCTTAGCAATTCTCACACTATTTCCTCAGCAACAAACAATGTGATGTGTGTTACATTACTCTTTACTTCCGTTTCTCAGCTGTCAGCTCCAAATCCTCCACACCCAGATTTTGTAGTGGTTTGGATTCATAACATATGAAGAAATAGAAGAAAAAAGAGGGTAAAAAAACAAGTTGTACACAACTCTCTGGATGTCCTTTCAAATACTAATGACACTCTGTCAAGCCTGCATCATAGTTATGCATGCAGTTTTCAATTAAAACTAATGTTAATCCACCTGTGGCAGTATTGGAGGCTGTGAGCTTGGAGAGTAGACACATGACACAGATTTTCCTCAGTGTTCCTCAAACGATAACCACAGGACTCTCTTTGAGAATTGAACTTTACAACAGGTTTATGGGTAGTATGATCCATATAATCAACACTGATAATGTATATGTTAAAATGTTATACACGGGTTATACACATACACAAAATTGTTATGATTTTAAATGAGCACAGCACATTTTCCAGGTACATACAAAGCCATAGAGATTTTCAAAGTAAACAAATCATGAATGTGTATTTTGCTGCAGTGGGTGCTGCTACCATTCTGCCTGGAGATATGGTTTTTTTTTTCTTGAAAGTAAGTGAAATACTTGTGTAAACACATTAAACACATGTGTTTAATTTAATTTAGTTTCAAATCAGCACTTTCATCGAAGGTATTATTTCATTAAATGTGCTGTGGATCACCAAGCAAAAACAGCTAAACAATATGATCCAAATATGCACAAACTGTATTGTATAGCTATTTACAATTTTGAGCAGTTTCACCTGGCTGCCCCCAGATTATCCTGGTGAACTCACAGGTGTGGTCACAGGTAGTCTGGGTTGTCCACCATAGACACTGAGTATGTCTATGCATCCATCCACGGAGACCACCTACCTGAGAAAATCAGAAAAGGGACATTTATTATATTTATTAGATAATGTAGGCTATCCTTTACACTGCTGGTATTATACACATATGATAACAGCAATAAAGGTAAAGTAAAAATAATCGTGTGTCGTGTGTTTCTTTGTTCATACTTCTGTGATTGTTCCATAACTTCTTGTCTCCATGTTGTCTGTTAAATGTTCATTAGAGTACATCAGCTGGCTCTTAATGTTCTGTCCACAGATAAAAACCTGATAACTAAATTTGTCAATGATTAAGTATCAGCAGGTATAGGGGTGAATATGAACTTTATATGGACAGAGCCTTTTGTTAGCCATAATTTATTTAATAAAGGCTTCTTCAGAAACAAGATGGAAATTATTTAAACTTATGGCTTTGGCATAAACCCTTCATATAGATAAATTATCAGTGAAGCCTGTGTTGATATCCGCAAGGAATATTGCAGATATCATTAGAAGATAACCTTGAAGATGAAATTTACATTGGGGAAAACTACTTGCAGACAGCGAGTCCTCCCACTGAATACCTAAGAAAAGCGGTATGATTCCTTGGCTTTGAGTCAAAGCTCAGAGTGTCCAGGTTTATACTAAGGTCAGTCCCTCTGGGTGTCAGATAAAACCAGTTTACAGAAGCGTAAACAATACTCAACCGTATTCTGGAGTCTCGTCTGGCCACTGAACACAGACAAGCCAAAACAATAGATAGATCTTTTTTTCCAACTCAAAGCTTTCTTCCCATTTGTGTGTTCTTATGAATATCTGAGATACTGAATAATATTTGAAAATGGAATTGAGTGATGGTTTAAGGTTACAGGACAGTGCAAGGTTCAGTTAAAAATGTTTGCAGCCATGTTTTCTTTGCTTAAAACAAAAACTCAGCAGCTGGTAAATGGTCTCTATTTTCAAAAAAAAAAACTGCCATAGGGATCGGAGAAAATTGGTTTTAAAGGAAAATGACTCCCAGAAATATTGTGTAAGCATTGACTGTAGCCGTATATTATCTCTGCTGTGGTAACCCTGAGAGCTGCCGGGCCTATCAGAAAACAGCTTACTTTTTGATAAATACACACTGGCACAGGAGGAATATTTCCTTATTAGAAATTCAGAATCCCTGCTGGAAGAATATTGGCCACAATAAATCATTTAGCACGACCGGCCGCCTTCACCAATACTGCCAAATCAGCAAAGCAGCGCCAAGTCTTATATGACCATCAATTATTAACACCAGCTAACATTATTAGCATATTCGTCTCGACCACAGAAAGACACACTGTGGAGGTGGATAGATAGATAGATAGATAGATAGATAGATAGATAGATAGATAGATAGATAGATAGATAGATAGATAGATATGTCATGGCTCATCTCCTGCCCTGGTCTCTAATCTTGGAGTCTAACTAAGTAGGAGCTGGATGGAATCTGACAGATGGATTATGAGGTGCTTATTTATGGAGACTTTTTAATTAAAAGAAAAACTGCTTATTAGGAATCCTCAGTTCCCTCATTAATAGCAGCAGAGGAAGAGTCTGTGTTGTTAGGGGGTTGGCAGGGGGCACTAATGAGAAGGTGGTAGGGGTTGGGGGGGCAGTTCATTAGGAAAGTGGGAGAGGTATGAAAGAACCGTTGAGTGGGGTGTCTGAGATATTCACATTGATGAGACATCATTTGGTGGTGCTTAAGGTGCTCTCAGGCCATTTGAATGTATCAGAGGCATGGAAGGGTCTCAAAATGTGAGGCCACCAATCAAATGTACTGAAATATATTTAAAAAGTCTCATCTTGTCTTTATAAAATGCACTTATCACTAATAATATGCCTAATTAACAATAGATTAGATTACTGTGTAATGTGAAAGAGGGCAACAAATACAATTACAAATTATCGACTGATTCCACAGCTACTGATGTCAGGCTGTCTGTAAAGAGAAATGTAACATTAGCCATACAAACATTATGAGGTCATAGTATGTCAGTGGTGGGTTTTCAACTGTTTTCCAGCCCTTGCAGTGGCAAAAGAGATTATTACAGGCATTTGATGGTAACATATCTGTGTTTTTTCAGAACTAATTATGGTTATAATGTGTTCCTGAGTGTTATTCTCAGGAATGAATTTTCTGTGTCATGGTCTTCATGGAAAAACAGTTCTGTACAGAAGATATTACAGTTTTTAAAAAAATATTCTGTCACAAAAGCATAAAGATTTCAAGGCATGAAGACCATAGCATTTGGGATGTGTTTTCCTGATTGATATGCAGTGGCAGCCAACAGTACACTAAACTGTAATATTTAATATAAGCCTTTTTAAACCAGCACTACATGTGTATCTGAAAATTCACTTCTATAATTAGTGTTTCCAGTGCTTTTTTTGGAGAAGAGGCTCAAAGAGCTATACTGGACAGTTGAAGACTGGAAAAATATAGCCTGGTCTGATGAATCTGGATTTCTGCATAGGCTGCATGGTATGGTCAGAGTTGATGTCAACATCATGAATCCATAGACCCGACCTGCCTTGTGTCAACAGTGTATGCCAGTGGTGGTGGCGGAGGTGTAGTGGTTTAGAGAATGGTTTCATCCATATATCCATATGCATATATCAGCTGTGTTTTGAATATCACAGTCAGCCTGTCACAGCTTGCTTCCAGAGACTTCATAGAGAGACTTTTGGTTGTCTGTTGGGATACCGCTTTGGTTTATTTCCTCCTGTGTCTCATTGTCTGCCCTGCCCTGGTCTGTCCCTTTGTCTTTGTCAGTCCGTCTGTTCTATCTTGCTGTTAGGCTTCAGTTATCACCCACTGTTTTTGCTCCACTGTCCTTTTTTGGTTGGTTGCAGCAGTTTCTTGCCCTTTACCTGTTTCCATTATCCAGTTCTTCAATTATGATTTTTTTATTTCATCTTGCACTTTGGGGTGTTGTATTTTGAACTTTTTGTTGAATAAAACCCTTATTTCCTTCCCAGCCTGTCTCCCATCTGCATGTGGGTCAAACACAGGCTTGTTACAATCTGAGCATTGTTGGTCACGATGTTCATCCCTTTTATAGCCACAGTTTACCATTTCATGATGGCTTCCTCCAGCATGATAATGCTCCAGGTCACCAAGCAAAAGTCTCAAACTGCTTTCATGAACATGACAGTGAATTCAGTGATCTTCGGTGGTCTCCTCAGTCAGTGTATTTCGGTGTCAACCTTTTTCGAACAGCATACAGTGAACACCTTATTTAAATGTATTCTGTTAATGTACTGATTTGTTTGGTTTTGTTAAAATTACAAGTCACTTTCCAGTTTTTGTCAGTCAATATTATCTCAGCTCTTTGTCTGGCTGTGACTATTTTTTTAAAAGCTATTTTTGAGAACCGTGGCTTACAGTGGGTCTGCTATACAAATACAATTTGAGTTTTATTTGAAATAGAGAATTAATATTAAATATCTAATCTGCTGAAACCAGAGAGAAAGACCCCAAATGACCCTGCATTTATCATTTGTATCATCATCATCAGTAACACTGTGGTGAATGAGTCTGAGACAAACATTGTCTGTTGAAGAAGCTCTCATGTGGATCACATCATGAAAGGGAAAATATTACACGTTGAAAGATGACAAACCAATGGAGCGTGAAAGCATGCATTGCCAAACAGCAATTACTGTTTCCTCCTGCAGCCCCTGCAGAGAAAACGCCACACAGCGCACAGCCACCATCCCTGTGTGTAGAAGCAGTGTCATGAATTAACCAGCAGCCTACTGTTCCAGAGTCAGCTGACCGAGGGCAGCTCAGCCCGGCCGCTGTGGACATCCCGTGTGTCCATCTGACGTTGTGCGCCCTGAGGTTAACCCTGCTGCTTTGAATAAAGTATTTGAATTTGCAATGCAATTGTTGTGATCCGAATCCAGAAAGTCTTCCACAGCAGTCAAACAAGCGCTAGTAAATACAAAAATGCCTGGAGGGGGTGGGGGTGGGGGTCAGTCTGCACCCCCCACACACACACACACACACACACACACACACATACATACACACTGATACTGGAACTCTCATATTGTCTCAGTCTAACAATGCAGTAGCCAGCACAAACAGGGAGGTATTTAACAGCCACCGATTGATACTATGCCACCAGGTGCTACTGTGTGCCTTTCCCATCCTCATTTTATGCATCAGCAGAATTTTGTTTGCCTTTATTTTCATAGCACAAATGCTGGAAAACAGAGGGGTGGGCGTGATGGTGGCGGGATTTGTGTGTGTGTGTGGGGGGGACTGACATAAATACAGATATTTATGCATGCTGAAATGGGGCAGCGTGAAAGGTGTGATGTTGTGCTTTCACACATAACGAAGATAGATAGACACCCCATACTGGCTCTCTCCATCTCTGTTCACGCACAGAACACACATCTGCATCTTATGCACATATTTGCTTGTATTGCACATGTCTTGCATGCACACACAGATGCAGACGCCGCCACTTGTCTACATCTGCGCGTGTGTGTTGTCTCAGTATCTGTGTGGGTTGTAAGCACCAGAAATAACACACTTCCATGGGACCTTTTAAATGGACACCATCTGTCTCTATCAGGAGAGGCTTTGGGAAAACTAATGCTTCAGCTCAGATGCTTTTTACCAGCAGCCAGCCGAAATGAACCCAGCATCATTACTCTGAAAGGAGAGGCAAGAAAAACTGCATAACAAGTTTGAGAAAATATAATATAGTATGATATAATAATTCTTCTCCTTCTTCTTATTACTGAAAAACTAGACAGAGATAGGAGGAAAGAATGAAATCTGATTGGTGACAGCATTTCCAGGGATCCAGATTATGATTCACTGTTTTATTTGCAGTGTTGGGAGGTGCAACCTATGGGACACAAAAAAAAATTAGACCTGTCATATTGTCCCAATGCAAACAAATTCTGAACACAGACACACACACTTTCACAAAGGGCAGCACCTGGACAAACTCCCTGTGTGCCTGAGCCCATATTAAGATCTTATTATTCATTGTAATGGCTCCCTTCTGCAGTATTTCCACTGTCATCTCTATTGTTTTCATGCAGCACACATCCAACTGGATTGCTACTGCAACTGATGCATCTGTGAGTGTGTGTGTGGTGTCATCTGTATTGCCTTCCTCCCTGTTTATCCATCCATCTTTCATTAATCAGTCGCTTATCCTGTCCATGCATCTGTGTTTCCGTCTACCTGTCTGTCCTCCCGCCTGTCATTTACACTACATGTCTGACAGCTGTCAGACTGGCTTCCTCTCTCTCTCTCTCTCTCTCTCTCTCTGTCTGAAATGTCTCTGCCTTCCCTGTCAGGCACACTGAGACAGACACAGACGTGATGTGATGGCCACACTGTCTGATAGCCCCCAGATCCTTCACGCTTTAACTGGGCTTGACTGTGGACGAGCCTCTAAAATGCTAGCTACAATAAGGGACACGTCAGAGAGAATGGGTTTGACCTCACGGGTCATCTCGCTTTTAAGCCTGTTGGAGTTGGCGCTGGACAGACCCACAGCCCATTCACACCTCAATAACACACAGTTAGCCACACAAACCAGCACATACAGTAGAAGTAACACATGGATGTGTGTTTGTTGTGCTGCATGTGAAGAAGCAGGTCTGCAGACCACTGCCTATGTGTCATGATTAGTTTGCCGAGCAAATATTTTTTTGTTTGTATGTGTGTGTGTGTGTGTGTGTGTCTCACCTGTAGCGTAAGCAGACATCACATACATAGAGCAGGAGACGGCACCCTTGGGTTTTCTCCTGAGTTTAAGCCTCCCTAATCCCTGAAAAAGATTTGCAACAGTTTGACGTAATCCTTTTGCATTTCAGCCCTCTTCACTCCCAAATGCCTCCTCTAATGTGACATTGTCAACAATGCATGCGTGATAGCATGGTGTAATTAGGGCAGTTAAAGGTTCTCCAACAATGAAAGTGTTTGTTCATATTTTAACATAACACATACTGTACATGATAAACAGTGAAGTACCAAAATAGGGAGCTGACACGTTTCACTTTTGTTTTGGTGAACAAAATTGTATGTAATTCATACTCCTCCTTACAGCTCATAATTTGCAATCATACATTGATATCAGCCATGAGCAGCGGCTGTAAAGGGCCCTATTCACATGTGCTTCATATGAAAATTAAAGGACGAAACTTGTGATTGCAACTCACTCCATAGCTCTATGGGGGCTGTGAGTATCTTATCGGTTGTTGCATGTTTTCGTCCTCAAAACACTTCTCTCAGAAAGCACAGGGAAAGTGGACACAATTCGTCAGCCTGCATTTAGAGAGAATAAATGCTGCATTGCCATCCTCACCATCTGTAATGTGTAGCATCCCAAAATGCAGTGTGTCAAACATGTTGGCACATCAGAAATGGGATTGTCGCAGGTTTGCCACTGTTGCATAGGCAATGCTAGATCATGATGGATATGAACTAGCACTGCATCTCAATTTGCGTTCTTCTGTACTTACACTTGCTATTTTTAATGTGTTCACAGTGACATTTACAGCAAAATGCAGTGCACTATAAGAACCCGGATGGAACATAAGACACTGGACACCTCTCTCCCTCGAAGGTCTCCATCTTTGTTAAGTAGTGAAAGAGAATGCCAGTTTATTTGAGAAAACATGGCCAAGGAAGGAGGACATGAAACAGGGGCTACACACAAGTCAAAGTGTCATTTCAAAGTCTAGTGAGCAAACAAGCTGGCAGATACAGCAGTCATGGTCAAATGTGGCAGGTGCCATTTCTTGTAAGTGCACAATTTCAATTTGAGCAACCCTACCCTGTCAAAAAAGTAAATTGTGTATACAGTGTGCTACACGCAAGTGTATTCCCGCAAGTATCCATATTGAGATGCTTACATGAATACACTTACTTGTGATAATTTCACTGAATAAAATTTGTCTGTATCCAAGTTCACCCAACAATATTTTTTTTAAAAGAAGAAATTAAGGGTTTTTTCTTCGCACAGTTGTGTGTCTTATTTACACTTCCTGTTGGGTGACAATGGGTCTCCATTAACACCCTCTATGACAGCACCATCACAGCACATCACTTATCCTGTCATCACAGATACCGCTTCTTTACCACTGGTGAAAAGAATGTTTTCACAACTTTGGAAGTACAGTGTGTGTGTGTGTGTGTGTGTGTGTGTGTGTGTGTGTGTGTGTGTGTGTGTGTGTGTGTGTGTGTGTAGTATTGACTTAGGTTACTTGTTACTTGGCAGATTTCAAATGATAGACCAGTTAAGTGGGGAGGAGTTGTTCCTCCACACCAAACTGGGACAACCATTTCCTTATGGTCCTGGCTTTGTACATAAATTGCTGCAGTCCATATACTTTAAGCTATGTAGTGTATTCAACAGAATGAGGCACATAAGTGGGGGTGTGATTATTTATATTTTATATCATCATGATAACAGGCTCATGTGGTTACAATTGACTCTACTGTACTAGTATATCCTTTTATAATCTTACGAACAGTCAATAATTCATTACCACAAAACCCTTTTTGTCCACAGAACAACTGCCGGCATTGTGGTTAAAGACTGAGCAGAGAAGTCTGGGCAACAGGCCGCCCGCGAGGTAGAAAAACAGAGCATATTCTGAGATCTGCACTCATAAATCACAGACACACACATACACACAAGCATGCAGGTAGAGAACAAACACACACAGTCACACACGCACTCACTCCCTTTCCATACGGTGAGCCCATCTGCAGGTGGGAAGGTGATTACTCACCACAAAACACCGGTTGGACAGCAGCAAAAGGTGGGCGTTTAACTGTTAAACTTTAAAGCTGGCTTCACAGGAAGACCAGAGGGAAGGAAGAACACTCATGGTTCATTGTACAAACCGAATACAGACAGAAATTGGTCATTTGGTTGACTGCAGAACACACAACAGGTCAGACAGTGAAGTACACAAAATTGAACTTCCATATTATACCATGCTGGGTTCTTGGCAGGTTTCTTGGCAGGTAGTGAACAAGCTGATGCACAACAAAAGTGTTGTGTAAATGTTGGGCGTGCTTGTGTGTGTGTGTGTACTCTGTATGTGTACATGTATGTAGAGTGGCAGCATCCAAGCCACGTATGGCCCATGCATCCTCATTAACGACCTATTTACCTTTTTCATGGGACATTAATTTAAATAATTGTAAGGAATGCAACATTACCACATCTCCCAGCTCATAACTCTTCCTGTGTGCCGCAAAATATCTGTCCTGGAGACACAAATCCCACTTAACTTACACATGGAGAGAGAGGCAACACATACGCACTGCATCTGTCCTGCAATTCTAAGACAATTTTCAGATATTTTTTTCTTGATGAGATGCAGCTACTGTACCCAGAAGATTAATTATTCTCTGTTCAAAGTAAATGTTTGTATCTATGGTGACAAGGCTGACGCGAAGATCAGACAGTGTCTATTTTAAGTCCAGCATGGAGTCACAACTCATAGTGTTATGCAGTAAACAAAAAGCTGCTTGTTTTTTCACTTTGATTAGCTTTTTTTTATTTTTAAATTTTATGACCCTATGGTCAATATTTTAGATAGTAATACCACCCTTGATGCTAAAAATTAGGACATATAATGGAAAAATTGGTGATGTAAGGTTTTCCACAGCGAACATCAAGCCTCATAATAAGATCCATGAGAGTGGATCATGGGAGGATTATGGGATGTAATTAAAGGGGTTATTTAATGTTTGCTGTCATTTGAAAGGCGAGAGTCTTCATACAGTGATAGCAATAGTTCATAGCCGATCCATGCATATTATTACACACATGTGTGGCAGGCATGTGCACGACCTGTATATGTGCTAATTTGGAATATATGCATAGCATGCGAACACACACACACACACACACACACACACACACACACAAACAGAGCATCACAGCGAGAGGGATCTAATAAACTTAACATGCAAACATTTAAGCCACATGTCATGATTTTTATAGGACAATTTTGAATAATTACCAGGGTTTATAAAGCTCAGACTAAAGCTCTACTTATTAAAGCCAACAGCATCATCTTGCTTTAATAAGCAAGTCTATTGTCTTTTTTTACCAAATTAGACAGAGCTGTCAATCAGTTTAATTATGTAGGAAAGACTTCATACTGCCTAGGATGAGGAAAGGCCATTCACTTATTTAAGAAGAAGGCTGTGTTATGTCAAAAAAAATGCGTCATGTCAGGACCAATCGTTATTTTCGTTATTTTCTTGGTGCTTCCTGTTTTATTTTGGTAAAATTTGTCTTGTTGTGTTTCTGATTCCACATCGTGTCAAGTTTCCCTCTCTATGATAATACCTGCCTCGCCCTAATGTGCTGCACATGGGTCTTGTTGTCTTCCCCTCCCTAGTGTATTTAAGCTCTGTTTCCCTTTCTTTCTGTGGTAGAGCTCTTCACCCCCATGTGACAGTTCCAGTGTTATTCCTTACATTCCCTGTGTTTGTTGTGACCCATGCTAGAGTTTCGGCTATTCCTTGCGCTTACTGGGAGTGGAGGATGAGAGGAGAGAAAGTGAGGGACCTATGAGTCAGTTGTTTTGTCATTGCTCAGTCAGCCAGCTCTTCTGCCCATCAGGATAGACGTCTATCCATATGACAGCATGGAACTCAGATGTCTCTTTAATTCTGTGAACTTGCCTGTCGCAGGGAAGACACTTTTTTCTCCTGAATAAAAACCAAACGTGTTTATCATCCCAAAAGAAACAAATGTACTGCATGTGTGTGTCTGTGTGTGCATGAGTGCACATGTGTTATTGTGAACGTTTGGAGTCGGTCAAAAGCGGAGGAACGTAATTAGCTTGCCAGAGCATCTCTAGAGAGATGACAGCACTTTGCGATTCTTTACCAACATAAATTAGAAGGATCCAGCCTGAGGCAAAGTTAGACACTGTCTTAAGCCTGACAGCCTCCAAAGCGTTCCAATCATGCCACAGGAGGGCCTGGTGGACAACCAATTCTGCCAGTCATTAAAATGAATAATTTGCATACCCCCCTCTTATTAATTCATCTATGGTTCCGACGCTTCTTGAAAAACTTGAAAAACCCATATAATATTATTTTATAATCCCAAACAGCAGCTTTCACTTGAAATGACATTCCGGCCATGGTCATGGAAACATCCACAAATGACTCTGAGATGACATGTTGCAGTTGTTCTCCTTGAGTAATCCAAAGGCAGTTAATGGGCGAAAAACTTGCCCAGCACTGAGTTTAATCTCATTAACTCCAGTACACTGTGTTACTTTAAACTGTGGTATTTGTCTGTGCAGTCAGCTCAGTCTAGATAATATGCCACCTATTTCACAAGTGGGAGCACAACAAGCTGTTTATGACATCTTGAGGGAAATGTGATGCTGCAATATGGCAGGGCTTATAGATAAGCCTCCCTCCACAGCACCAAGTCAAACAGGAGTGGATTGGTCTGCAGGCGTTCACTGGCCTTATTGACACAGAGCCTCCACTCTGCACACAGCCATATTCATCAAAGTTTTGACAGAGAGATGGCTGAGACAGGGTTTTTATTTCCCAACAGCATATTTGTGTGACACTTAATTCACTGGTATTACCCCTTTATTGGCTAGAGGTCTTTTATTCCTTTATTGGGTCATCACAGATCATAGTTTTTTCAAGTAAAATTGCTGAACTTCTATGGATTATAGATTTTCATTCAGACAAATTTCTCATGGTTGTTTGGAGAGAACTGTGGTCCCTTTTTCATTCCAGAAAGCAAACTAGTGTATACTGGAAGGTTTTCCAGGCTTTGTCAAGTTTCCACATTTTTGGGTTGACTTTCTGTTTGCCCCACATGCATGAATGATATGAAAAAATATAATTTCTTTTGAGCCTTTTCTGTTTTATTAGATAGTCTGTGCACCTCAGAAAAAATGTTTTCAGACTTTTTCAAACTCTTTTTCGGAAACCAGGTGACCCGCAATTCCAACTGACTGCTCCTGGGAGCTTGATCCTGCCAACAGGAGTGAAAAATTACATTTAAGAATCTTTATTTTTAAATGTATTTCCAGTGTCCCTGGGGATTATAGCTGATCCACTGGAAAATAGCTCAATAATCTGGAAATTTAGATTCACATAATTTTAATGTACAGAACAAATCTCAGAAATTGATTTCTTAAAATATGGATAAATAAACCATAGCTGTTTTTTTCATTATGTTTAACTGGATCTTTAACTATAATCAAAAATCTAAGTGTGATTATGTTGGGGTGTTTTCGCTGGACTGCAAAATGAATTTAACTTCCAACTGATTCTGAATCTGTGCACTGAATGTCACTGAAATCGTTGCCAAAGACAATTAGCACATTGTTATCAAGCAGCAGATTTTTCAGGATTAAAAAGAATACCTCTGGTGACAAAAAGATCTGTAATCCAGATCAGACTGTCTGTGTGTAAACGATGTGTTTGTTCCAAAAAACGGAGAGGGTATCTAAATTACCTAATCATCAAGGAATAAAATTTGGCAGCAGTACACACATTGAGCATGGATGAGACTAATTTACTAAACATACCCTCCAGTCTCATAATTACATGTAATTTTACCGGCGTAATTAACTAATTTAATTACTACTCCTCAAGAGCATCAATTATTGATATTACAGAGCATTCAGATGGCAGGCAGAGCCCTTGACGTGGCGCGCATTCAGAGGGTGGTAAACACATGCTGGCTCTCCAAGAGTCTTGGCCGGCTTCCTGTTAGCACTCAGTGACGGGACGGGAGAGGTAGCGATAAACAGAAGGAGAGGGAGAGAGAGTGAGAGGAGTAAATGACAAAGTGTTAGTGTGTGTGTGAAGGTGAACAAGAGAGAGGGCGCCTTCACAAACATCCAGCGTTCCGTCACACAGTTAATTAGAGTTTTGCATCGGCCTCATGAGGAATTTCAGAAGTGGACAAATGAAGCTTTTTGCCCCTCAGATGGCTGGATGTCAGCCCAGATGTGTTATCGTTCCGGCTACTGTGTGAATGGAAAGCCTAAGATGCTTTTATTTGCATAAATAGAAATCATTGTAGAGCCTCTTTCAATCACTGTCTACTGTATGTTTCCATCAGATTCCAGAGTGAGCCCCTGTTGGAAGTGTAGTAGTCTTCACACGCAGTAGATTTAGTTGTCTATGATTTACCCTCAGTGGAAGAGCAACAGAACATATCAAATTGTGCGTTCATACATTTGAACCGAATCCAAACTGTCTCTGTTTTTCATTTTAACGAACTAATGCAGCTTGCCATCGTCTCTCCAAGTGAACACAGGTGTGGGTGTTGCTCAATCAGTGATGACGTGCAGTTTTATTGGCACGTTCTATGTTTGTGTCAGTCTGTGCGTGTATCCATATTCAACATCATCACTGTCCACCAGTGATTATAGGAGGAGTCCATCTGAACAAACAGGCTCGCTGCCGACGTGACTGTCAGCACACTCTGGAACAAAAGATGAAATATCTTCTGCTCGATCCACAGCGTGAGCATCCTGCTTAACCAGATACTCACACACACACACAGTGAGGGTAGAGTTACCCAGATGTTAATAATCACAAGTGTAAGTGTATTGTAACATAACATGCAACATGTAGATTTTACAGTATACAATATAATAAGCTGCACTTGTGGATGCGTTTATATTTGAAATCTTAGAATAATTTTGAAAAGATACATTTTAACACACTTTCTGTTTTTTCTGAGTGTGGCCTTGCATTGCCACCTGCATTTAATGTGTTGTAAACTTCAGCACCTCCAGCACCCAGTCGTAAAAGGCTTCAAAAATACTGCGCAACTCCTGGGGAAAAAATAGTCAGCATGAATAACCTGCCTTTCAGGAAGAGGTTTGAGCAGAGAAAAAAAACAAGCATAAAGTCACTGTTTAGTACCACTGATGTATACTATATGTTGAACCATTGCAAATCTACTGCATGATATAGATCTGCAGTGTAGACCTGTTTCAATAAGAGATTTAACCCAGCAGTCCCTAACCTTTAATTCAGACTACTTTTTTTTAGATATAGATGAGAAAACTGTTACAATTATGAAGAAAATTTTGTTGTATTTAGAGTGCCAAAAAAATAATACAAAAGAAATAGTCATGAATGAATTCGTCAATACAGGTTTGTTTGAACCAAAAGGTCAGATACTCTTCTGATTATACAATAATTTCTCAAAGTAATGCAACAGTTTTCTTGCAGTATTCTCATAACATTTGGCATTCTTAAAAAACTTGTCTTGTCTCAAAAAACTTGTCTTTTTTTGCTTTCCTATCCCGGTAATCCTCTGCCGAAATCCATCTTGCAACCCGATGGGGGGGTCCTGACAAGCACGTTAAAAACCAGGGGCTTAATATAACGTCAAAGAAAAGACCATGTCAGTTGAAAACATATAGAAAATTGAGTCTGATCCAGCAGCCTGAGAGTGGTTCAGGCTTGTCCCATGTGAGCTGGCCGGCCTGTACTTGAAGTGGTGAGGCGAGGCACACTGAGCCGCGGGGTGAAAATGAAGTGTCTGACATCACAGTAGGTTTGTGTGCCACCGTGTTTGTGTGTTAGAAAAAGACAGCAATATAAGTCAGGAGGGAAAGTGCGTTTCAAATGCATAACAATATACCGCATGCACACATTTGCGTGTGCGCTGACATATGACTGTGCGTGTATGCGTGTGTGAGTGCCCTGAGCAACTCCTCTGTGCTCTCCTCTCTAATTATATTCATAACAGCAATCTGAATGTGCAGGGCCCATGATGAATGTGCCACCCAAGTGTGACTTGCTCCTAATAGGATTCTGGGATACGCCAGCAGTCGACAACAGGGCAGACAACACCCCACGCCTGGGTGTCACTCACGCACACACGCAGACAAACACGCACACATGCATGGACATAAATTGCACACAGACACACAGTCACATACACAGACTGTATAAAAAGTTCACATGATTGAGTCAGTGAGCTTTTTTTTTCTTTTCACTCTTTCTTTCTCACTCACTTTCCTCCTCATTATACTTCACTCCCTATAAATTTGTAAATCTCACCACCACTGAGAGCTTTCTCCCCAACCGATACAATTTGTGTGTGTGTGTGTGTGTGTGTGTGTGAGAGAGAGAGAGAGAGAGACACATTTTGATGAAGTTTCTATCGAGGAAGCATTATACTTTTATAACAGATAGTATTTTATGAATCTCGCGCAGTCCTTGTCAGGAGTGTGTCAAATGATTTGACAGCTTTAAATGATCTTTCTCACATTTTTTCAAATGCAAAAATGGTTAAACCCACTTTGTTCTGATTATATTCAAGTAGACCTGCAATTTAAACAAGGGCCCTCTTTGACAACACAACTCCCTCGCTTATTGTACCAAAGGAGGGAAAAAAAGTCCCAACGCATTTCATTCAGGTCAGTATGTTTACTTTCCAACTTGTACAGTTGTTTTCCTCTCATATAAGTACATCATAAGGAAACTGTAAAAAGTAGTATGCACCATATCATGATCCCTGGTTTAGGCACAAAGTTAAATCTACTTAACTAACAATGTGCAACAAGGTGCTGAGAAAGGCCTGCAACAATCAACATGTGCAGTATATACAGTCTACTAAGAATAGAACATGCTCCAAGTAGCAGCCCTGCTACAAATACCAGCTTTGTGGTGCTGCCAAAGCTCAGTATTTGTTGAGTCTTTGTCACAAAGGTGTTGACTCTGCATACAGAGGCTGCGGGTGATCTTTACTGTGCCTGATTTTGACTCTGTCACCATTCCATTGCCATGATCCTTTTTAACTGTACTTTGCAAATGCCCCAGCTTTATTGAAGTGCAATTCAACATTGCTGTGTTTTTTTTTTAAGAAATGCTACATTTTACTATAAAACTACCACAAGAAAACAGAAATCGCAAAGGATCTCTCGGAAGCATTAATGTGATGTTCACGTAAATTCTTTCTTATTCAAGAAATATTACCATAATCATTACCATATTCAGGATTATAACAGCGTCCCTTTGTATAGGCTGTATTCTATATTTTGCTAATATAGCATCTGTCTAATATGCTGTATGTTTGGTACTCAGTGCTTGATTACCATAAGAAAGAGCTAAGTGTTTTCCACCTTCAGAATGAATTAGGAGGCTGCACCTATTCAGGTATGTGGGGATGAGATCTGAGACTTGAAGTGGATGTATGGGATAAGACATATAGTCAAATAGGCCTTTCCTCTGGGATGCCATTACCATGGTGCGATGGCACAGGAGGCCCTTCCTCACAAACACACCGCTCCACATCCATCCGTCAAAGTGTCAGCGTGGTTTCTTTTTTCCTGCCGCCCAAGAAATCCATTGTGTGGAAGCAGAGTCCCACAGCAGTGAGCTGTAGTGTCGTGTAGCCCTGTACCGTATATATATCACATATATCCGTCCTGACTGACATCAAAGCCACGGCTGTTTGATGTGTTGGCCGTCTCCGTTGGTCCCAGATGAGCGGAGGGGGAGTAACAGAAGGTACACACACACACACACACACACACACACGTAGATGCAGACATGGACATTCACACACACATGAAGGCATGCACACAGGCAGGCAGGCAGGGTATCAGGCCCCCACAGGCCCCCAGCAGGCCCCTCAATAGGGCTCTGATGGGCGGTGGCATTGATAGACCATCTGCATCTGTAATTGTATCACGTTGGATTACAGTAAGCGGCAACGAAACACAAAAGAGGCAAGAAGAAGAGAGAAGGAGGGAGGGAAGAGGGGAGAGGAGGAGGAGGGAAAGAACGAGGGATCAAACCCTCTCCTCCTCCAACAGCGCCTTCTTTCTGCAGAGACAGGTCCTTATCCTGGAAGAAAAGACTTAATCCCTAACGCCCCCAATTTATCACCTCCCTCCTCTCCTTCCTGGTCGCTCTCTCCCTACCCCTGTCTCTCACCTCTCTCTCTCTCTCTCTCTGCTGAGGGACAGCAGTGTCTCAGCTGTAAGGCTTTTTGTTCCTCCTGGGAAACTGCCTAGGAGATTGATCTGTGCAAAGACTTTGGGGTTTACGCACCACAGAGCCAGCGATGTATCAAGATGTATCCGGCGTGGGAGTAGCCATACCTGTCTCATCGAATCAAGGCTAAATGGACAGATGATGGGAGGGAGAAAGAGCGCCGAAGGTGGAGTAGAGAGGGGGTTGGATGGGGTGGTGCTGCTTGTGTTTTGAAACAAATTAAACAGCAGTGGAAGAAAGGAATTAATGTGTTACATTCAAAATGAGGCTTTTGGCAAGTCAATCTATTTTTTGTCATCTTTTCTGAAAGTTAAAATTATTCTGCTGGCTGCTGAAGAATATAAAAGGAAGTATGCAAAAATCTGTCCTGGTATCAGATACAGTATAAAATATTAATAATATAATATAATATAATAATATGAATATTAATTAATAACCAGCAATACTGATGAGTGCATCATATTAGCACATATAGGCTGTATAATATATATTATTCACAGCAAAGCATTATTTTCCAAGAAAAATAATCATGGATTCAGAGAACATCCCGAAACACAACCAAAGACAATGTCGACACGGCAAACTCACCAGTGCTGCTTGCTTGAAAAAGAAACTGATCCTTCCTTCTTCTTCATAGAAACTTGTGACGACACAATCATGCAGGAGATCCTAGGTTTTCACATCAAAAAGCACGTCCTTTTTAGTAGATATTTGACTCTGACTCTCTATCTGACCTCTGCTGACAGTTTTGATGGGTTCCAGCATGGAAAATGAGAGGCAGTAGACACCACACACTCCCATTACACCCTCAAACTTGCAATCTTTGACAAAACAACAGCAACAGCGGCATAGTGGAACACAAGGGACAGTTGAGCAAAATTACTGATTTCAGTAGATCTATGTACAATAACAGCAACAAATTGCACTTTGCTGGCTTAATTTTAATTCCCTCACATCAGCCATGGCTGTAATTAGCTCACTCTGGATTTTACCAGATATGTTTTCCATGAGGGCCCTAAGGGTCACCACTGATAATACTACAATATAGTGTTGTCAGAAGAGATTTTAATGCACTTTTATTGTACTTGGACTGAGCATTGGTACAAATTAGTATTGCTACTTCATTTTATTTATGTACAGTATTTCTGAATCTGAAAGAAGAATGCAAAAAGGTAACAGATATTTAAAAGAACTTCTCAGGTTCCTCTGGCAGACTGGCAAGCAAAAGCAAATATCAATAAACCAAAATAACAGGATTGCAGCAACACAAGGACACACTGTGGAGTGGAACAGGACAGACTGACAAAAACTAAGCCAAAGACAAAGACTTAAATACACAAGGAAGGCAGGGATCGTTTTTGGACAGGTGGAACACATCAGGGTGAGGCCAAACAATCATACAGGTGAGAAAAGTACCAAGACAGAAAGAAAAGTACAACTAAGAAAAGACTGTAGACATTTGGAGCAATTTTGACATGAAACCAACCAGCTTAGCTCAGCTGCTTTTTAAACCAGCTCCCATCATTAGATCATGGTGATTAATTTGCAGATGATGTTTCAAAGGAATTATTACATTGGGGGCCTGCCAGCCTCCTTTGAAGGTAAGGAGATGCCATGAACTGTATTATGTATTATGGTTTTGGTTGCAAACTCTGCACCATGCATTGCAATTGAATTCATTTTAGGGCCAAAGAGACAAGTGTCTATTCTCTTGTCACCGTCACTACTCCACTCTGGGATAACATAGTTTGTTACAGACACTCTCAAGCCTGTGTGGCCTTTGTCCTTGGGTTTACAGAGTGTGGTACTGGGCAGATAATAGCACCAGGTGAGATGTGTCCTGTTTGGTTGGCAGACTGAGGTGAGGGAGTGGGCTGACCTCAAAGTCTTGGACAAATTGGTCCACGGCTCTGACTTCCAGACCCACACGTAATCCAGCATTCTACTTTAGATACTCCCAGCTCTTAACATGGATCGGCCAATTGTTTTTCAATCCATTCCATCTTTGTCGACCCTCTCCAGGTCACAGGTCACAGTTGAATTGTCATGTGTAAACTCTTCGTGGCTTTTCTACCTAGTGGTACCAATGCCTAGACAAAACTGTGTTTGGTAATTTTTTCTGAATTATTTACTTGTACTCCTTACTAGTTTTGGAGTGTTGCTTGCTTAATGTGATTTGCTTGAATTGAGCATGATACATTGGCTCTAAATCTACATGTATGTGCTGTGTCTGTGTGCTACACACCACACACACACACACACACACACACATATCCTTCGGTTCGACCCTTGGTACTGGGCCCACTGCATCATGCAGTCTCCAGCTCCACTGTGTGCTGATGTATCTAAGAATCCTATTTTGCTGTTCTATTGTGTAACTGGAGATAGAGGCCCATCACTGAGAGTGCAAGGTCACCGAACACATCAGCACAAAGAGCCCTATCTCCTGCTCCCTGTCCATGTGTGAAAGTGTGTATTCTCTCTATCTATCTATCTCCCTGCCTCTCTCTCTCGCTCTCTCTCTCTCTCCCCGTCGCTCACGCACACATCCACACACACTCCATCTCTGCTGCAGTCGCTCTCTCTTATTCATTCACTCTACAAGCCCTGAGCAGACAGCTCCTTGAATGCCCTGACCTCAAATACGCTGAAATAGCCACAATAGCCTCCCTGACTATGAAATATCAGTCCTCTCAATCTGCACTCAGTGACTCAGAGATTCTACTCCCTCTCCACCCTGTTGTGGAGAGTGTAGAGAGATGATCACATTGTTAGACTGGGATCATGGTTTGTGGGGTTATGCAGGGAGATGGCAGCAGCACAAAACTTCCCATCTTCATGTGTTTCCCACCCATTTTTCAGGTCCTGTGTTGATATTAATACCAACATTAGCTAGGTTCTGTTTTTCTATACAATGCTTACATGTCATATGTATGTTGAAAGAGTTATTAGTTGTGATAACCATTCCTCCTCCATACTGGCTGTCAAGTGACTCCACTGTCGACATAATATCAGTTATCCTCCTGTGGACATGAAGCAAATATGAGGCTTCAGTAGTCTGTGTTTTTCAAATCAAGTCGGTACTGTACAAAGTCATGGTCCTTGTAGGATGAATGTTTCCCTTGGACAATGTTTCCATGCTGAACCACATCCATGGACAAATGTGATCTTGTCGCTTATGGCTCTATTGCTGGGATGCAATACAAACAGTGCTACTAGGAAAAGGGCAGCAGCTATGTGTAAATCTATCTTAAATCTTCAGCTCAGCAGGAGGCTGTCAAGCCCATAAATATTTGGATATATACATTTTTTGTTGGTTTAGCCTTACATCACTCCAGTAAGACCTGTGTGGGAGATATAGTGATTTTAAAATATTGTGACCAAAGTTTAGAGATCCAGTAATAAGAGGACAGAGACGCATGAAGTCGAAACTGACATGCTTTTTTGTAATTTCAAAGAAATCCTTTGTATCTTCCTTGCTGATTCTCCCCCAGACCTTTACTGTAGCCTCCTTCAGCTCTTGTTTTTGTGGGTTTTCCCTGCCTTTAGTCTGGTCTTCAGAAAATGGATGGCAGTTTAGTCAGATTCAGATCACATAAGTGACCTGGTTAATCAAGACCACGTGTTTTGGATGAGTTTTAATGTATTCATAACAGAACCATCACCATGTTTGACAGAGATGGTGCCATGGACCCTGATTGTTTTTTTTCCCCATACTTTCCTCTTTCCATCATTTTGTTTTTGTGTGTGTGTGTGTTTTGGTGAACTGCAGCCTGGCCTTTCTGCAGTGCAAGAGATTTTATGGCAAATCTTTGGCAAAGAAAGAAAAAAAATCTGCTCCTGAGAAACAATGACGTCTGTGTACAATGTAAAGCCCTTTCTCCACAGAGCTATAGGATCCTGAGTTTTCTGTCTCATTACACAGCAGAGCAGTCGTCATCATGATCATCCGATGGCCTGCAATCATTACCATGCAGCATACATCATTACCATTAATGATCTGCAAAGTTACACTCCGCTCTTCTACTTTGAGCAGTTGATGCACTACATAGGATACGGCGCTGCGCTCTTTAATCAAACATGCTTTGTGAGCCTCTTCAGAAATATATTTAGCATCTCTAAGGAATGTGTTTTTTATCTCCCATTTTCAAATCCATCATCATTGAGAATGCTCTTAGTATAGAAATCCCAAGTGGAAAACGTCATGGCTGGCCTGGATCCTGTCCACAGTATGTGGGCCAACGCGTGAGAGGAAGTGACTGTGTGACATAAAAGGGAATAATCCTAAAGACACAATGCATTCTTCTGTTACCAACTGTCTCATGCTTACTGTGTCAGATAGGTGTTAAAGGTTTTATGTTGTTAATCCACGCAGCAGCCCTGCAACCTAGAAATGATGTTTCTCTGTTACTGAACAGTAAACACATTTTGTAGGAAACTGAGGTCAGAACAGAGGTCTCATTTTATGAATGAACCCATGAGGCAGTGGATTTATTAATAGGTGTATAAACAGCACAAGCTTTACACTGGAGGTGAGGGTTTGTATCCAGGGCACGTCTGTGGTTGGGTGTATCCAACAGGAGCAATTTGGTAGATTTTGGTTAAATGTAAATTAATGTTCTTTCCATTATGTTAACATGACATTTTCCTGCACTAAAGCAGACCACAGTCTTTCCCTCACCTCAACCAAGTGATGTAACATAACCATAAAAGGTGTAATAATGCTGTGGTCACTGCAATTAAAGGAAGGGTTTGGATATTTGGTGAACGTTTCACTGGTCCGTTCTGTCTTAAAGAACAGTATCTGCAGCTTGGTAAATACATAAATTAACGACACATCCTCATTAGTGTATATGAGTCTAGTGTGATCACATTTCCTATCAAATGTATTTACACTTGTAAATGAGTTACAGAAATGTAAGTTTTAGGTGACAAGGACAAAGACATGGGTCTTCTATCTAATGGATTTAGGCAGCAAACACGAGGGCTTGGCTGGGTTTTTTGTGTGTGCGCATGTGTGTATACATGTTCATGTCTATGGTTGTGTGAGTGTGTGTGTGTGTGTGTGTGTGTGGTAGCACTGCAGCATGCTACATAAATATTGTAGTGGGTTCTTAACCATCCTCTGGAGTCTCCTTTAGGCAACTGGAAGTGAATAATGCATTACAGAGATGCGGGGAAGATAGTTCTTTATTACAGTTTTGAAGTATAATATGAGTTGCTTGCCTCCGAAACGGTTCAGCGGGGGAAATGCTGCTACTTATCGTGGACCTTTTTTTGGGCCATTGAATTTTTTTTTTCTCTTTTGATACATATTTAATCACTCAGCACACACACACAACTCATACACAAAGGAGCATTGTTTTTTTTAAGTCACAGAACTAACACGTCAATAACATTTGCAAGCTCTGATCAAAGCCAAAGCTGCTGGGGGTTTTTATTTGGGTTTTTTTTTTTGGCATTTTGGTTTTCTTTCTGAATATCTTTTGTTCACTATTGGTGTTTCCATGGTAATATAAATCATTTTTCTTCCACTTAACAATGGATCAAATGGAGCTAAAAACAGAATCAAAGCAGCTTGTGGAGGCAGCATGAACTTTTTCGTCACATAAAAAAGGATAAAAAAAAAAAGGACAGAAAAATACAGGAGCTCAAATTCTCCTGTTTTAATCCTGAAGATTCTGATGTCTTCAGACAGTTGAGAGGTTTAGAGAGAAGTAAAAATTACAAATCATATTTGAAAATGTCACAAAATCCAGCACACAGTTTCCAGCGCTTATCAAAATAATCTGTGATACATTAAAAATAAATGATATAAAAACATACAAAGCATCTCAGATTTATTTTTCTACCATTTTAGGATCATAACACGCCAGTGGAGATATGCTACCATCAATTCTCCCAGCCTTTATTTATTATGAGACAGAATACTTCCCACACACACACAAACTCACAGTGTGACATCAGATTAAAGCAAGACGGTTTGCACTCAAACTCACAGTGGAAAATAAGTGTTGTGGGTAAATTAACTGCTAGAAAGCAGCACAGAGAGTGCGGCCTGTGAGCTGAAACTTACTGTGGGTAGTTGAGGAGATATAGTGCTGAGAGGCCTGACTCTCTCCCTCTCTGCTCTTACGATGTGCAGGCTCTTTCATCTGGTAAACAAATGTCTGAGATCTAAAAGCTTTCCCATAGTTGTTATGCTAACCTTGGAGAGCGAAGCCACCCCATTTGCATTTGAAGGAGCTAAATATTAGCTAAGAAAGAGAGCGCTCCCATTTAAAGGCATGAGAAAAAGTCTGCTGCCTTTGGTACCTAACCATCTGTGCTGGCTTCTCTCCCTGCACTGCAAACACAACTTCAGGAGCCACCCGAAGCTCAGGGCACTAACGCTGCATACTTTGAGCCTTCCCTCTGAAAATAAGCCTTTCTTGCACCACATCTATTAATTCAGATAGGCTCCAGTGCTTTGCTCCATCCAAATAAAGCTGCTGGGATTCAAGACCAAGCAGGCAATTTTCCATGACAAGTCCATTTTTGAAAATCTCTAGGTCCCCATGTGATTGTATGTGGATGCTCTGCCAAAGCAAACTAGTGTGGTGGGATATAAAACACAGGGATGTAACTGTGAAAATAAACGGTCTTATCATTTCACAATTTCACGATTCACTCACACTCTTGTCATTTGCTCTGAAAAAAGTAAATTGAGTAAAGTATGCAGTCCTTTTGTAATGCAAAGTGGCTGTTGACAATGAGTGAAAATGAAGTGGTGAGTTTTGAAGAATCTGTTTCATTGTCATAACAATATAATAAAGTTAATATTTCACTCACCAGTTATGTGATGCATGGCAAAGAAATCTCTTTAAAACTGAAAATAACAAATTTTGATTCTGAAACATTATTCTTGTGAAACAACAATTTCAGACAGTGTGGCCCTGTTCACACCTGGCATTAACACGAGTCTCAAATGATCCAATCACAAGTGGACAGTTCTAAATACAAGTGTCTGTGAACCTAGGACACATTGGGATTAGGTCATTCGGATCACATTTGGATGTGGTCAGGGACACACTTGGCCACATTCTTTTTGCAGTGTGTAGGCAAATGTGTCCTGGGCCACACTGAAGGACCACCTACTCGACTGATGTTCTCTTCATGAGAGTGAACGTGTTCTCATTTACGTTCACCAATAGCAGAAGCAGGCTTTGGTCCATGACGTCAGAACAATTCTGAAAAGCCCAAAGCGATATTTTACAAGTGCGTGTTTATGGATTTGCATACAGAGCAGGGAAGTGAAATCTGATCACAAGTGTTCACTCGAGACGGATGTGGGGACGCATTCTTAAGCCAAGTGTGAACCGACGCACTTAGAGGTGTCCACTATAATTCAAGACCCACGTCTTCTATGTTAGTGTCAGGTGTGAAGAGGACCTGAAGTTCCCAGCTGGGGTGTGCTTGAAACAAAGTAGTTTGTACAAAGTGTCATCCGAATAGTCATTCGTTTTATTATCAACATAATTCCTTTACTTGCTGAAGAAGATCTCCGGAACAGCTACTAAATTAGTTAGATTGCTTTGTTAACAGCAGTTATTTCCATAATGGATGGATGTCATATTATAATTAAAATGCCATGTTTCCAAAGGCCCTGAAATGGCAATTAGTTATAATTACTTTTGTCCAGTCAACAGCAATAATCAACTAAAAGATTTACAATAACAGAAAACAGAGAAAGCAGCAAATTCTCATATTCATAAAGCAAGAAATGAATCAAAAATAACTTTGTCTGTTCTTTTGTTTTGGATATTTTGGTAAAGATTAGTAGGTACAATGGACAGAAGTGTGTCATGATGGTGAAATTAGTAACTGCATTCTTTGCCTTTTTTCTCAGTAGTGTCGCTGGAGCCAGTGAGGCTGGTGTTCAGAGACTAATTTTATGGACAGGGTGCATGCTGGGTTACAGCACCCAGAGGGAGGTCAGAGGACTTTGTCTGCCTGCCTTCAGCCCTAATGCCCTGCTGCTGCTATACTGGGAGCCATACCTGTTACACCTTCCCAGCAGTGTGGAGGTGGAGAGGGCACAGCCACCCTGGAGCACAAAGAACACACACACACATACACTGGTCTCACAAAAAAGGGCAGCAACAGCAGCCGCCCACACTGCACACACTATAGGGCATGAAGCCTTCATTCAGCCTCTATCGCTTCCACCACATACCACAACACATTCCAACACCACAAGTGGATCTGAACCTCCTCCTCCCACAACACACACACACACTTTTCTTTTTGTAAGGACTCCTAATTGAATGAGCAAGGGCGAGGGATGCTGTGTACAGATATATGTCGGAAAATGTATTTTTTTTCAGAGAGAAAAAACAAAAAGAGGAAACAAACATAAGGGGGTGGATGAAAGGTTTGACAAACAATATACTGGGATTTCAAAAACAGGATTATCAACATAAAATAATTGAAAATAAAACAGTTAATTTTTAAATTGATTAATTCAGAGATAACTGTCTCCTGCGCAGTACTGGAATGAAGGGACGAGAAAAATAGATAAAGAGTGGATAGTTTCATGTTTTGAGGGGGGAGTCCACCTGCGTTGGCCCCTCCTCATAGAGAACAGACACAACATAATCCCATCTACCACCACCACAGGTGGGCTTTAACAGGGAGTCAGTCCCATGGTGAAGAAGGAGAGCAGGAATGAGGGAGTCCCAAATAAAATTAATTATTTGCGGTTGCAGAGCAGACTGACTTTCACCTTAATTTTTGTTTGTTCTGTGTTTTGAGTGTGTCAATGATGTCTTTACATCTGGATCATTTATACCTTGCTACTCAGAGACACACATAGGGAGGTGTCTCTCAGCCAGCACATCTGGAAAGTGCTTGCAGAAAACAAGTTTAAAAAAGTAGCATTTAGCAACCAAAACAACTGGGACAGGTTGGTGCAGATTTTTTATTCCTTTGTTTTTCATGAGAATGGAAATGTTATATGGTCTGGCTTTAATAAATAATAATGTTGGGCTGAGATCAGCAATCCGCTTGATGAGTGGCTCAATCTCAGCCACACAACAGCCACACAACAGGTGCCATTGTGCTTCTCAATGTGCATTTTTCCGGCATTAGGAGAGATTCAACCTTCAGCCTAGCCACTGATAACACAGCTGATTTGCATTTCATCCCTTGCAACAATTGAAACATTTGTGTAGGATTTGGATGAAGGTTTAATGGTATCAAAGCAGGAGGAAAGACACACTGTGAGAGGGAGGAAAAAAAGAAAAATAAATATTATGAAAGGCAAGATTCTCCCCAGATGCTCTTTCTTTCTTTCTTTCTTTCTTTCTTTCTTTCTTTCTCCCGTGCTCCTTCTCCCCATCCTCTCATAACATCCCAATAACATTCCAGTCAGTGGTATGCAGTTGGATCATAGTGATGCAGGGTCTCTGCTGGCGTCCAGGGTCGCCGACAAGAAAGACAAGGAGCAGATGGTGGTCTTTGTCATTACCTCCTCTTCTCAGCCTCCTGGCAAGCCTCGTCACCCCTCTCTCTCTCTCTCTCTCTATCTCTCTCTCCTTCACTCTCTCTGCACCGCAGCAGCACTCCGGGCTTATGAATAGTGTCCCACCCTCTGCAATGCAAGCAGCCTCGTAGGTATGGACCTCAGCAACCAGATGGTGAGATTATTTGGAGCAATTAATTCTTTTGAGAGAATCAGTGAGAACATGTTTGCAGCAGAGATTTGGGGGCACATGGTTGAATGACATTCCTCCTTAAAGTCCCTCCAAGAAAAAAAAAGTTTAGAGTGGGAGGGAGGGAGGGGGCTTCCAGGAACAACGGGGTAAAAAAGAATGGGAGGGTTTTGGGTTTTTTTATCCTGGCAAGAAAAGCATGCGTAAAGTATGAGGCTGGGTATGGGAACTTTTCTTAATGAAAAGGGGCCAAGGGTCTAAGTTGGAATTTCTACATTCCAGAGCAGAAACTAAACAGGAAAAGGATACTTTTATATCAAAATATACTGATGATCTAGTGAAAATTTCAATGGAACTTTATAAGGAACACCTGAACAGCTGCTTATTAATGCAATCCAGTCAGCCAATCATGCAGCAGCAGTGCAATGTGTTAAATCATGCAGATACAGGTCAGGAGCTTCAGTTAATGTTCACCTCAAACATCAGAATGGAGGAAAAATGTGATCTCAATAACTTGAACCATGACATGCTTATTGGTGAGAGATGGGCTGGTTTGAGTGTTTCTGAAAGTGAACATCTCCTGGGATTTTCACACACAACAGTCTCTAGAGCTTTTACTCAGAAAAAGCAACAACAAAAAAGAGGACAATGAGGCGCTAAGGACAGAAATGCCTTATTGATGAGAGAGGTCAGAGGAGGATGATCAAAGCCAACAACTGAAATCTGAGGCTGAAGTGGACACAGACTCACCAAAACCAAACAGCTGAAGACACATAGCCTGCTCTGATGAATCTGGATTTCTGTTGAGGCTACAGACGGTTGGATCAGAATTTGGTGTCAACATCATAAATCCATGAACCCAACCTGTGTTTTGTCCAGGCTGCTGCTGATGTAAAGGTTTGGAGAATGTTACACTTGTCACACTTTAGGTGGTTTGAATGTCACAGCCAATCTGAGTATTGTTGCTCATTGATCATGTGCATCTCTTTATAGCCACAGTTTGCCATCTCATAATGGCTCCTTCCTGCATGATAATGCTCCATGTCACAAAGCAAAAGCCTCAAACTGGTTTCATGAACATGACAGTGAGTTCATTAGAACACCTACGGGATGTGGTAGAACAAGAGACTGGCAGCATGAATGTGCAGTTGATGAATCTGCCTTACCCAAGATTAGTATTCTGTTCCTAATAAAGGACTCACTGAGCATATATATATAAAAATCTACAAATACATTTTATAAAAATCATCACATCTTAAAAATCAGCAGTCCGTCATGTCAACTAATTAGCTGTCCAAAGCAATCAATCAACATATCAATCAATCTGTCCATCAACCACTGCCTCTTCAGGACAATCTGTTGTGAATAGCAACTAAACAGTGAGTAACATGAGGGCTGTAATCCGTCTAATGACCCCACAGGTCACGGGGTCGAGTTCCTCATTAACTCTGACACAGGAGTCATCGTCAACCTTTTTTTCTTTATTTTTTTTGAAGATAGAAATCTTCAAAGATTATGTTACTTTTCAACAGAGCAGAAGAAATATAATCATCATAGTTGGCAACGTTTTGTTTAATTCAAGTTTATCTTCAAATCTTCCCTGTAGCATACAACAAAATTGCTGTCTTGCATTTTGTGAATGACAGTAGACCAATATAATATCATGTATTAATATTAATATATTTCATTTGTGATGAATGATGTGTGGGTGAGTGTGGAGTGTGTAACTTGAAAATAAATCAATACAGAGGGTTGTTGTGTTTGGAAAAACTTTGGGAACATACGTAGATGATGTGAATGTAAAAACGTAATCTAAACTGATTCTGGGCATGATGTCAAGCACATAACTCAGCTCAGCTGATGCTCCTCTGTTCTTTGACATGCCTGTAAACAGAGGGACAGAACTTTGATATCACTAATGGAGTGTCCTTGTGCCCTCCTCTGTCACGGCCTGTCCCCAGAGAGACTCTGTTGTCTGCACTTTTGTTGACCCTTGTTTTCTGTATTGTTTTGATAATCATTTCCTTATATGTCTTGTGTTGCTTTTACTTCACCTGTGTCCAATTGCCGCCCTTTAGTATTTCAGTCTCGGTGTTTTCCCCCTTGTCAGTTTGTCTTGTTCTTTGTGTTCAGCGTGCGAACATTTGTGTTCCCTTATGTACGACCTGTTTTTGATTTTGGAGAATTCCTTTCCTGTTCATGTGTCTTGGGTTCCAGCCATTCACCTGCTACTCCAAAGTGTTTTTTTCCTTCTGTGCTTGAGAAGTCCTTGTTTGTTTGTTTTTGTTTAGTTTTAGTTTTTACCATCATACTCCTTTTACATTAAATCACTACTGCACCTTGTAACCTGGCCTGTCTGCTTCTTGGTTCCTTTATCTTGAAACATTGCGATCCTCCTCTGTCCCTCTTTTTGACTCACGTCAACATTCTTTCACTGAACGTACTTCATCAGCAAAGGAAGCAAGTGTCCCGCTGATTGTCTACTCAGTTCTGGGAAACGTTTGAGCCATTTTTTAAAAAAAAATAAAGCAGATTTACAACACATGATAGCAAAGCCTTATTTGAAAGAACTGAGGGTTCTAATGTTTGCAAAAGAGACAGCAAGCCGAACAGCAGTTGTTGAAATGGATGCAACAAAGGTGCACCTGTTGTCACACACACACACACACACACACACACACACACACACACACACTGGAATGTCTGTCTGCACCTATGTGTTGCTGGGTCTCTCCACAGTTTGGAGTACAAATAGGACAAGGCAAAATGGTGCAAGCATCCAAAACACCAGGCCAGAAGTAGAAAACGGGGGTGAAAGTAGCAGCTGGGGTTTTTACGAAAAACTCCCAGTGGCCACGACAAGAAATCAGTGGATAGCAATTTTAGACTTGACTAAACTGTGCTTGTGACCTAAATAAGCCTGGCCCAGAACATAGATTCAGCACAGTTAATATGAGAATAGGTCATGGCTACTAAACTCAGAGTATAATCTGAAGTGTAGATTCTTTCCTTACTATTTTTACCTGAATCTAATGTTTCATTGTTTTTTGACGGTGAAAAAACTGGAAGAAGTTAGTTGTCGCTCATTCTCGGCTTTTATTTAATGTAACTTATATCTCTCAGGTGTGTCTCATGATGCATTTGTGTGAGTGTTTGCACGTAGGTGTGTATGTGTGTGTGTGTGTGTGGATGGTAACTCAGGTTGCACAATGCAAACAGTGAATGCACCTGTGTAAATGACAGAGAGAGAGCTGTTGAGTTTAGCTGGGAGGCCATCGGGGATTATGGCATGTTGTGCAAAATGTGTCACCTGGAGAGAACAAGAAAAAAAAAAGAAGTGTGGCACCACCCATCACAACCACAGCTGAGCCAGCCAATATTCAGCAGCTGCCCTACACCTCACAGATAGTGGCTGCGCATGCAAACATTAGATGCTGTATACTTTGAGGGATTAAGGAGTGTTGTGCTAGCTGTGACACTTGGAGACAGCATTTAACACAGAGAATAACACAAAGCCACTCCACCTGTTGAGTATTATTTAAATGATATAGTGTGTGTACTCTGAGCAGCATTGAACAAACTGTTGAACAAACTGAGACAAGCAGTCTGCGCAGCTGGTGCTCAGTTTAGAAATCACGCGATGGAGGGCAGTGAAAGTTCCTAAGCATGTGAGCTGTCATGTGAAGAAGTTTCAGGGCAATGCTTTACAATACGGGATGTAAAAGTGAACTGAATTGAACTGAATTGAAAACTCAAATCCTTCCCGAATGACTCAGACGCCAGCACTTTGAAGCACATAATGAGGGGTTACTAAATTCATAAAGCTATACACTGACCATTTTCTTCATTAAACATCCCTGATTAACTCTAACTCATGCCTTACTGATCACTTGAACGTTACTCTTTTTATGCACGCTAAACTAAAGTGATGCATCCCACTGATTACATACCAAGCAGTCCCTCATTACCTCATTACCTGCCCTTTTTGTGTGAACTCAAGCAAAGTGATGCATCATACACAGTGGTTACCTCTTTACCTCGCCACCAGTTTGTGTACCCTAAGATTATAGCGAGCAGTTACAAAGAAATCCTTCATTACGCCATAACTACCATTACCTATTTTGTGCAAGTAAAGCAATGCATCACATTGCCCCACAGAGTAGTTACTGAGAGGTTCCTCATTACTTCATTATTTTATAGTTACCTGACATTTTTCTGCTTTGATACCCAAAGTAAAGTGCCACATCAGAGTAGGTCCTGAGTGGCCCCTTGTTTGATCATTATATCATAATCAGTTCCTTAACAACAAATCAGAGACAGCAGATTTACAAACAACTATTTGAAGCACAGCAGTCTGGCCCATACCTTGATGTTCACATTTTCTGATGCATCAGTGATGCAGGCAACTTATATTAGATACATCTATTAAATAGATAATTATAATATTTTAACTCAGCTGGCTCTTGCATGATATTGCCTGCTTCAGTCTGAAATGAAATTGTACTTTGTGGTTTCTTTAAGCTTTGGAATATTACAAACCATGTTTCCTCATACCTCTGCCTTATCTGGATATAAAATGTGAAGGCATGGCTGCTGGGATCAAAACTATTATTTTGTGGCTAATGAGTCAACCTTTAACTTAACCATCTGAGCCAATGGAATTAAATATTTTTTAAAGTCTACTTTGAATCCTAGATGCCTTGATTTAAAAAAATTTCAGAAATGTGTTATTCTATCAACCATGGCTTTCTGTGTTTTACAGCTTTTTTCATTTTTGAGTCTAAATGATTTCATTGCTCAGGAACCCAAATATAATCCTCACAGTGACAAAAAAAATCCCTTAAACCTGATCGCGAATCCAGTATGATTAAAAAACAATGGTGGGTTTAGTTGGTAGCCCTTATTGTTGGTTACTATCATAAGATGCTCACTAAAGTGAAATTATCTTGCATTTTAATACCATGAGGGAATGAGAAGTGTCAGGTCTCCTCTCTCCCCTGATAGTGTGTGTCACTACACAACTTCAACCACATCCCAGGGAGACCTCTTGCACAGATGTGACATTCATGCAATTTCCACTTTCTACATGGTTGCAGCACAGTTAGCCCACCAGAAGAGAAATGGGTTGAGATACCACTAATGCAAGGCTTTACTGACCAGCTCTTGGTTTCTTTCCTGAACTGGGCTACACACGTTGCTTTGTCAAAAAAGCAGACTGGTTAAGTAAGTGGTCTGCTCTCCGTCTCCACACTGTGTAGCCACAACAAACAGAAAGGTTCACCTATCAGGCTTATCGAGAAGGTTAATGAGTCTCTTGTTACCAAGCTCCAGTCCCCAGTCAGCACTGCTATAAACCTTTGGGGAAGTACAACCAAATCAGCCACAATTAGAGAAGTACATGCAGAGGAAGCATGAAAAAGCAAACTCAAAGACAGAAGGGCAGAGAGATAATGCACACTTGTTGTCTCTTTTGTTCTGAGCAACACTGAATGCGTTAGACTTGAGTTCAAACTTTGAGGATCAAAATATGACAAGAGCATGGAGTCAAAGTGTGTCTTGTTTAAGTACCTGAAAATGCACACAAAACATGCAAACAACACACCAAACCCTTTACCTTTAACAAGGTAATTCCCTCAACGCTGATCAATGGATCACTAACACTGAAATAAATACTACCATACAAAAAATTAAAGAGATTATATTCTGGCTGAGTCACACAATTTCCACATAATTAGATCTGTCTGAAAATGTTTGAAAAGTTCCTGTGACCAGGCCTTTACAGTTCAGACCTGTCAATAAATCTTAGTGAGAATGGCATTGAACGCCTCACTTCAGTTTCATACGGACGTTCATCTGTTTTTGCCTGTTCGTTGAATTTGAATCTACATGTTGAAACTGCCACTGAATTATTTTATATGGAAAAACTATTCTTGGCAGCAAGAATTCTAACCCACTCGCCTTCAGTAAGGGAGACTCTCCAACCCTATGCTTTATTATGGACATAAATGGTCAAAGTGGTAACATTTGTGAGTCATTGCTGAGGCAAAACGGACAGTGTTTTTCTCTTGGACCTCATCCGTCATCTGCCTGTCATGGGCGAGAGTTCATGCACCATGTTGCTAGTGGAAAGGCTACCATCAAAGATTCATACCACTGACCCCTTTGAAGTTGTCCCTGAACCAAACATTGCTGCACACATTATTGAGCAGAGCAGTCACTTCCCATGGCAACAGAAAACAGAGAGATAGAGAGAGACACAGGGAGGAAGACCAGGAGAGAGAAAGGAGAGGAAAATACCCATTTACAGCCATTTAAGCCTTTCAGTATTCATGACAGTGGTGGTTCCCATAAAGTTTGGGACATTAAACCTCCAAAGAGGCACTGAGGTGGGTGTCATCCCTGCTACACTCCGACCTTAGGGCCCCATGTGCATCTTGGATGGGAAACACTAAGGATTCTGGCTGAACTGAAGCTGAGTGGCGTCCATGTTGTCTTGGCAACCTGCGTGAGAAGAAAGAAAGAAAGAAAGAAAGAAAGGAAGGAAGGAAGAAAGAAGGAAAGAACGAAAGATGGAGGAGAGGAGAGGAGAGGAGAGAAGTGGAGAGGAGCCGGGTGTGAATGGATGAGCTCCTGATGTGTGGCGCCAGGCAGTCTGCCCGGCAGGGCGGCTCAATATGTGAGGGAGGGAGCGGAGCGACAACGCGGCCTGAAGAGCGGAGGAATGTACGAGGCATAATAACGCACAGTGGGGGGAAGGAATGGTAAGGAGGCCTTGCCAAATTGGCCTGTCCCGGGTCCCCTATTGCTGCAAGCCTGCAGTCGGGGTTTGGGAAGTGCAAATGTTTCTTATATGAAGACATAACGATAACAATTTATCTAATCAGAAACGATGTCACCGAGAATCCAGTCCGCTTAAGTAGCTCACTGGAAGTAAATCTCATTAAAACACACAAGTGTCAGAAAAAGGAAATTCACTGACGGAGCTCTGTATAAATAACACTATGATATGCTACTAACAGACGTGTGTTACAAGTCCTGAAATGAATCGGGAATATTATTTTGGGTAGTATTAGATCTGCCTTTGGTTCGTCTTTTATTATTTATTGAGCAGTTACTTTTTACTGCTCTCCGGTAGCATGATGACTTTCATTTTCCAAAGTGATGTAAGGCAGTTTTTTCACTCGCAGGTGGTTCGGCTCGGGTTCATCCGTCATTGGAAAGATCGGTACAGGCGAGGCTGTGCGCAATTACGCATCAATGACTACAGCACTAAAGATGCAATCCGATGCTCATCAGCCTGGTGAATTGTCCAAATACACCATCACCAGTGCCTCGATCGATCAGGAAACCTTCAAGACCATCGACCACCCCCCGGCTCTCTCTCTCTCTCTCTCTCTCTCTCTCTCTCTCACACACACACACACACACACACACACACACACACACACACACACACACACACTTCCTACAGACAGGCAGCCCACCGCAGCGCACACAGAACGAGACACGCCTTTTTCTCAGCTCCGTTGTCGGGTCGGTGGGCAGCGGGCTGCCGGTGATTGACCAGCTCCTCTCCCTGATCTGTCAGCCGGCTGGCTTGGCGCCTCCCCTCTCCTCTATAAATGTAGGAAATCTGTTCATTCCTTTCACATCGAGCGTGCTGAAGTAAGAGGAACTGTGAGGCTCTACGGGATGCTTTGAAGATTAAAATTTCGCCTTGCTCAATCTCATTCTTTCGCCATAGTTTTAGATTGTATTACATTGGTACTTGTTTACAACGCCGTGGTATAATTTAAAATTCTTCTTCCTTTCGGTAGTACAATTGTTCGTATTTTTGCTGCCTCTCGCTGAGCCGTTGGTTATCTAAGATGAAGGCTGTTACTCCAGTCCATCCCCAGGACTCCTCCTCCACCAGCAGCCAGCTCTCCCTGCACTGTCTGTCGAAGCAGAGCCTCAACATCGCCCGGTGCAGGATGGAGGAGGAGGACCTGTTCTGCCTGCAGTACGACATGAACGACTGCTACAGCCGACTGAAGCGCCTGGTGCCCACCATTCCGCAGGATAAGAAAGTCAGCAAAGTGGAGATCCTCCAGCATGTCATAGATTACATCCTGGACCTGCAGCTGGCCCTGGAGATGCACCCCTCCCTCAATAAACAGCAGCCACAGCGGACCGGGACCTGCCCTCCTCCAGCCACCAACCCCAGCCGGACACCGCTGACTGTGCTCAACACTGACCACCACCAGGTAAGATCGGATCAGCGGAGATTACTCTCATGCCCCGGTCCCCGCCGGAACTTACCGGGGACCCCCGGCTTACCTCCACGTCCGCCAGTCAGACTCAGACAAAGCGCGTCAAGCCCGTTATTTGTCATTGTCCTTTCAGTTTCAGAAAACATAGAGAATCATCAAGATGCTACACGCGTCTTCTCACAGCTTCGGGGGGGAAAAGATCATGCGTAAAAAAAGCATTTGGCGTGGGTTAGATTGCGCACTTGATTGTGGGCTTTATGATTTGCATGATAATGACAGCGTTCAGAGGCCCTACCTTATCCCAGGATCGGTGAAGTACCTCAGCCTGCAGCCCACTCCACTGCGCACAATAAGAGCAATTTGTTATTCAATAGGCTATAAGAGAATTTATTATGGGAGATATAACCGCTAATTTTCCACTGCTCTGCCGTATATCATTTATTCCGCAGTGTTTCGGGCCTTGCCTTTATTTAGTTTTCTTATCCATGGGAGCTAAATCGTTTTACATGCTTGTTTTGTCTTCTTTTTTCTTTTGTAGAGGACGTCAATAGTGAAAAAGCCAGAGGATTCGATTTTATGCCGCTGAGACATGAACACTGCATTGGTAAGTTGGCTTGAAAATAATTTTAGTCATTATTTCACGTGTTTTATTTCTTCTTTAAATCAGACTCAATCAGCAGAAAACACCAGAGGCCCAAGTGGTGGTCACTGAAGCATCCCCATTAACTTGATTACTGAAGCCTGTGTGTGGTGTAAACTGACAATCTGTAGAGTGCTCCGGGGAGGCCAATAGATGTCAGGGAAAATAATCAGTGAGGAACATGAAATTTGCACCAACCTCAGAGGCAGCTGTGCTTTGCGCAATAACTGTCACTGGTGTAGCAATCTGGGAAGAAGAGAGGGTTAAAACCTCAGCTTGCCCTCTCTTTCATTCTTACACACACATGCTCCTTCCTCCCCCCTCTCTGTCTTTCACAGTTCCATTCAAGCTGCTGTTCTGGCTCTAATGTCAGATTTATAGCACTGAATCTAAACACACCTGGGTTAGGCTAAAAGTGTGTATGTGTGTGTGTGTGTGTGTGTGTGTGTGTGTAGGACAGTCTCGGCTGCCTCTCTTCAGCCTTTCCCAACAGCCCTAGGAGCTCAGTGGTTGTTGTTTGACCTGGTTTGTTTTGGGTTGTTGATCAAGCATGGCCTCTGTTTTGTTGGTGGCGCCAGTCAGTCTAGAGTTCTGCAGCTCACCCCCCCCCTTCCCCTCCACAGGTGTGCAGGCTGCACAGAGCTGCTCCAAAGCCAGCAAAGCTTCGCCAGGGACTCACACCCAACTGGAGGCACAATCACAAGGGGATTTCAAAACCGCTGGGAGGAATTAAACCCAAATAAAGTCACTATTCATATAAGCTTTTTTTTTTGGTTCCATTCAACAAGGAATCACTGTGTAGACACCTCCCACTCCTCCCCCTCTGTTTAAGTTGCTCTAATGTTACTTCTTCCCACTTTACATTTCTCCTAAACGATTGAAAAATATGGAATCCCCACGTTGAGAAGTTTTTTTGTTGGAAGATCGTCTGTCAACAGCTATGGAAAACTGTTTGTGAATTGTGCTTAAAGAATAGCTTAAAAACGACTCCAGTTTAAAGCTTTACTAAACTGCGAAAATCATTGTACATGTTTTGTACATCTATTGTTTAAAATAGATGATTTGTGTTGGACAGGGGTTTCATCCCTGGAATCTTGAAATGTTTCATATTGTAAAGAAGAACAATTCTGATTCGAGACAATTAAGATTGTACATAAAGAGACACAAATGTTCTATAAAAGTATGTGAAAGGAATACTTATATGTTTAAAATAGACTATTGTAATTATAAGATATTTTTATTAAAACCTTTTTTGTCGTTATGTAAATATTGTGTTTCAACGTTATGCTCTGCCAGTAATGTCCTCACATGACCATATCAGTTAACTCTTTGCAGTGTTTTTGGAATAGTTTGAATATGTAGCATGTCAGGCTCATTGCGGAGATGTTGAATGTGCACTGAGGCAGCCCTCCTTGTATAGATACGTGGTGGAGCTAAACACAAGCTCTTTTATATTATTTGGCCTGCTCAGCTTTTCTCTTCAAATGTTTTGTATTCATTAACCATGACAACTTTGACCCTCTGGGAGAGATGGGTCAGTCTGCTATTTGATCTTTCAAAAAAAAGAAGAAAAAAAACACCTGATTTGATTCTGTTACACTGCACTCTTGTTAAAAATGACATCTGATCGTTACAGCACTTCTGACAGTGTTTACAGTGTGATACATAAAAATCACTGCAACACAATGTCTCTCTGTTATACATGTGCAGTCAGTTTCTCCTTGAGAAGTTAATGATTGGCACCAATGAAATCATGAAAGCTGATGAGACATGTGAACATTAAGAGACTTGTTTTGGACAGTTGTATTCAGACAGGCGATGTCTTTAAGTAGGCCTGAACTGAATCCCCCGTTGGAGAGTCAGCAGCCTTTGTTAATGTAAAGAAGACAAGAAAAAGCCTTTATTTTTCGTGACATTGAACACCGAATTTACCTCACCACCCTCCTGCCAGTGTGAGAGGGCACTTGTACATTACTGTCAGCTGCACTGTTGGACTTGACCTTCACTGGCTTGTGAGGAGTTGTCAAAACAAATTAAAGTTTCCAGGAAGAATTGTGTCGTCTCAAGTTTTGTCTCACGGGGCATCTTGGTTTATTGCTTTCAATGCCTGCACTGTCACGTGAAACAATGAGGAAAAAGAGGGAGGTGCAGGGCAACGCTGTGCAATGCATTCATCTAGGTCGAATAGGGAAAAAAGGGACATGTAGAAAGATGCCAGACTGTTGCAGATGTCATCTGCTGTCAGTCCTCGAACCTGTTTTACGGGATTCAGGGATTAAGTGTTTTATTGTGGGGGTTTATGATTAATTCCATCACACAGGTGGCTGCTGCTTCTGCAGCTCTACATAAACAAAAGTGATGACCGTGTGGTCAAATTGTAATTCATTTCATTTTCATATTCAGATGGAAATTTGTGTTCTACATTAAAATGTTCATGGAACATTTCTTATTACGTATTATCTCCTTTACAAAAACACTTTGACAGTGTATGACATATGTTATTTCAAGAAGCAAGAGGTTTTTCAAAACAAAAGGGAAAGAGAAAATGAAAGGAATACCCTCAGTGGATCGGGTGATTTGGGGGATTTTTGTCCTTAAGGTGAAAAAACATCAGCTTTTTTAAATTAGTAACAGAAGCCACAAACAGAATTCCATTTCTGTGAAAAAGGCTAAAATGGTCGAAAGAAGGCATAAATCACAACCACAGCAATCAGGTTTGCCATAAGTTTACAGTTTTATTGTAGGTGTTTGGCATATTTTCACCTAGAGTATCAGTAAGCGGGCCCACTGATTTTTTTTTTTACTATAATATTTAAATTAACATTTAGATTCTGATTAATAGGTCAACTGGAAAGAATATTCACAATATAACATTTTATATTAATTAAAATAAACTTTAATGTGTGCACAAGGCCTCATGACCTTCATGGCCTTCATCAAAATATTTTAAAGAAAAAAAGCAGATGATAATGCTCATGATTTTGTAGTTTGTTTTTCAAGTGTCTGGAAATCTTGAAAAAAAATCTCAAATGAAGGATTCATTCCATCACTCAGCACTCATTCATTTCTGGGGGATTTTTTTTTAGAGTATTCTGAAATAATAGTGAATTTTATCCTCAATGCCATTCCTGACAGCTGTCAGAAAAGAGTCCGTAAACAACACCTGCACCTATCTCACAGTTATTAGTTACATGAGAGTCTCCTTCCTGCCTCTCTTACCCCCAGAGCTGCAGGTTTTTCTCGCAGACACACTGACCCCTGTTTACCTGTCCCCACGTCAACCTGCTGAATGCGGGTTAAAGGGGCTTTTCTAGAGATGGAGGCACCCTGTGGGTGCTATAGACACCTTTCAGACACCCTGCTCCACTGTGGCCATCTGAGGATAAGCGGGCTGCTATACAGGCCACCTGCGTGTGTTTATAGTCCACAGTTACAGAGCCTGGCCTCACTGCCCTTGACAAGCACTGTGACCTTGTGATGTAAAGGTGTGTGTGTGTGTGTGTGTGTGTGTGTGTGTGTGTGTGTGTGTGTGTGTGTGCGCGCATGTATGTGTGTGTGAAAATAGAAATGAAAAAATGTGTTTAAGCACAGGTGGCCAGCTTGACAGTTAGACCTTCCTGATATGATTAAAGATATTCTGGGTCTCAGCGAGAGCACAGCACGAGCCTGAGAGTTCAGACCCGGCTTCAGCAACCATACACAGCTGGTGAGAGCACTGAAAATGCTCCTTTTTTTTTTTTTTTTTTTTACAGTAAACGCATGTTTTTATACTGTAGACAAATTTAGGAATTCACGAAACAGCCTTAGTCCATGCTAACAATCTTTCTTTTTTTACTTGATTTTCCATAATGTAATTTGATTCATCACATAATGACCAAGTAAAATGTAAGGTATAAAAATATGAAGGTATGTCTCATGATCATCGCAAATGAATGAATTTTTTTCCCCAAAACATGCAATTTGTTGGTGATACAAAAAAAATCCCATATAATGTTGGTGGTGCTTTAATAAGGGTGCTCTTACTTATACAACTGGGAGAATAAGTCTCGATGCACACATGACTTTTCTCAAATCTCGTGATCATTTCAGTCACCTGATCAATTAAAATTCCTACTGTCTGAAAATATACTGAAAATATATTTGATATTTCAAGGAAAATTCATTCACATGTATCTATATAACGTGTAATAAATCTGGCCTTTTCAGGCAGCAACATATCAGTCATACACTGATGCTTACATTTATACATTCATTGTGTCCTATTACATGATGTTCCAGAAAGACGCGCTTTCTCAATGCCGCAGTGTCACAGTAGTACAACACAGACACGAGGCAGGAGACTTCTGTTGCAGCTCCATGAGCTGTAGGTCTCATTCTCTCTATTAATCAGCACCGAAACTGCTGCCATCCCCAGACACACTATTCAGCTGCACTCATATTATACTTTGCTGCCCTGTGTTGTCTAAGAATTCCCACTGTCTCACAAAGTGGTCCCATCCCATATCTCTCCAGCATTAGTGCTGCAGGATTGTCTAAATAATTCCTGTGGGGAGCGAGACAGCGGTGCAGCAGCAACACGTGGGAGTGTGGGGGAAAGTGTGTGTTTGACTTGTGCGGGCAGATTTTTCCTCCTCTTTTTATTTTTTACCTGTGGCCTTCCTCTCCTAATGTCTGTTGCTTCCTGGGGCAAATCGTGGGAAAAGCATTACATCCTGTTTGATAAGGAGGCCCAAACCAGATTGGTCAACCTGTTTTCCACCTTGAAGCTGAGGCCACAGGAGTGGATGCATCAGCCCTGTGGCCTTTCACTAGGAAGTGTCATTATGAACACAGTATCATTATCATCAAAAGAAGGGATTGGCCGCGCAGCAAGTGGAGTCAATTGTTTGCACAGGTGCGAGTATGCGCTCATGCATGACTCTCATTTGTGTGTACATGCACTGGTGTGTTTTCCCTGCCACTTTCTTGCAGAAGACCACAATAAAAAAAAAACAACTAAAATTACAAGCAACTGCAATTTGTGAGACCTGCGTTTCTGATTAAATCTTTCCAGCTAACACTCCTTCTCCAGGTGACTCTGACTTGTTTCCAAAAAAAAAAAATCTAATCAAAACATTTTTCTCTGGTGCATACAGAAGAGACACACAACTCCTCCTATTTTTACAAATGTGCACAATGCACTGAGACTAACACATAAAACAAGAAGCTCACCATCATCTCTGCTTTGAATTAACATTCTGCATATGTTAAACTGCAACAACAGGTTTGGCTTTGGCGTGTCACCTCCCTCTCTCCCTGATTTAACTCCACATTATGGCGTTCCGCAGGGGCCTATATCCCTGCGTGTTAATCACTGCTCTTCCTGGCGTACAGAGAAATATATGGCGGGTGCTTGCCGGGGAACAGTGGAGGACAAAAACGTGCTCACTCTTGGACACTACTTGATTACAGACTAATTGGTCTAGAGTGATTAAATATCTCATGCTTCTAGGTAATTGCAGCTATTTAAAGCAGCTATTAGCTTAAAATGCCTGCCACCAACAGCCATTTACTCATAAACAAAATGTGAGATGCAGCAATTTACCTGTACTGCTTAGACTGGAAAAACAAGATTCAGACGGTCTGTGCTATAGCCAGACATCACATCACATATTGTAAAAATATAGCTATACCTATTAAAATATATAGGTTACAAATATTTAAACTTTAACATCTATTTCATGCTATATCTTACTGTGCTTTTTAAATTAATTTTGAAAAAAGATGTAACAATCTATTTTTTCCTTTGATACTTCCAAATCGGTAACAGACGTAAATTTTTACTGATGGCTAATGGATGGCAATTATATTTTCCACATTTATTTTACTTGTCATAACTGATGTGCAATTAATTCTTCATTTTTGTGAATTAATGATTTGACACATCATGTTTGTTTTTTTTTTTAATAAATGAAAGGGGGAATATTAAGAAGCAATAGCACTGCTGGGGCTCCCTCATTTTAATTTAGCATTCTTAAGTCGACACATCACAATCCGAGGCGCTCGAGGACGGAGGGTGTGCAACCGCACAGTCAACGTATTTATGTGACCTGAGTCTGGAGCGGTCATCAAACACAATCACAGGAGATAGAATGTGTGTACACCCACCAGTTTAGCTTTAGTCAGGGCCTCTTGCAGGGCAACCACAAATAATGATGGGGTGAAAGAGAGGAAAGAAGGAGAAAGACACGCAGTAAGAGAGGAGGAATAGGGAAAGAGAGCGTGTGAGGGAGGCAGAAGGAGGAGGGAGGACTTGGCATCACCAGTGCCAACCACGGCTCCCAGGAGACATGCGATGAATTACAGAAATGAGATCTCAGACAAATGCCAAGCTTTCCCAAAGAGCAGCGAGAATGGCTGTGCCCCTCTACCCACCCCACCCCAACCCCCGTAGGAGAACACAGTGATTATAGCGGGGGAGCCCGGGGTCTGCCAAGCCCCTTAAAGGATCTGTGTGAGTCTGTGTTAAGTGTGTGTGTAGGGATGGCACTGGGACAACAGCCATGTCACAGAACATGACCCTGAGGTGCAGCCATCAGACAGCCAATATGGCGAGTTAAATACCGCTGCTGCATCAGAGCGGAAGGGCTCCAACTGCCTCCAATCAAACAGGTTTCTGTTCACCTAATGAGCTTAATTAATGAGGCTTAGTTTACGCTTCTTTGCTCTGAAAGAGGGAACAATGTGTCACATTTGCCAAAGAAGACAGTATCTCTCTGACTTGGATAGGGACACGTTTCAGCAGGAGGCCTGCTGTGGGTTGACTCCAGATACATACATGATGATAAAGTCAGATAAAAGTAATTCAATAAAATAATCACACCACACTGCAGTGACAGTAAATTATTCATCTGCTGGAGGAGGACAGTCATTTTAGTTATTTTAACCTGTAAATGATCTTCTTTGTGGAAAAGCCACTGCTATTACACTAATTGTCCACATAACAGTATTTTAGCATGTCCAAATTCAGAGTTTGGTGAATCTTTATGTCAGTCTTCTTGTCTCTGTTTTCCGCTTACTTTCAATGCCACTGCACAGTCAGATAACACAAGGATAGAATGCTGCAAATGTGAGCAAATGTTTTCTTAATGAAATTGTAAATGATCTTTATCAAAACGCATATCTGCGGCTGGTTACAAATCTGTAAAAAATGAAAGATTGCAGCGCCATGAAATTAATTATTTCCATTCCCAAATATAATGGCAGTAAGGCAGTTACCAAAGGTCTCTATTTGTCATCTCAGACTCCAATGTGATTTCTGTTTAGTTTGCCCTCAGGCAGTCGCTGAAATAAAATCCCCATTTTCAATTGGTATTCCCACTCAGGGACAATTTCACATGAGGCAATCTGAGCGCTCATATAATTTCAAATAGCAGAATTTGAACGTGGTGGGCAGAGTCCTGTCAGCCTCAATGAGGACACTGTTTCCCATCATATTTCCTCATTTTCATCGATCTATGATATTAACTTAAGGTCTCCTTACTGTAACAGTATTACATTAAGTGGACCTTAGACTTTAAAATGAACAAACCGTCCGAAGAAGACCGTGAGATTCAGCCAAAATCTCCAAAATAGCTAGTGAGTGGACCTTTTCAAGACTCATGAAAGAAAGTCACACTTTCAGAATACTCGTCAAAAACTTCATATGCTCTCATGCTTTACTAATGTATGCCTTTTCTTTGCTTTACCCGTCCATTAATGAAAACCATATATTATTTGTGGCTAATGACAGCACTTAAGACAAGGCTTGTGTGCTGGTGAAAGTATTTGCAGACTCTTTGAATCTTGAATAAGCAAATGCTAGAACGCAGTCTACCAACACAAAATGGCAAATTACAATTTAGTTTAACAATGCATGATGTATGCCTGAAAATGTCTGGCATAGCAAAAAGATTCTTTGTCTGGGGTACTGCAGGAGAAGACAGTGATTTGGTGGCAGTGTGTGTGCATGAAGGTGATGAAGATTTGCAGAAGACTGGGTCAACTAGCACTGTTGTATTTCCACTGTATATCTGTAGCTATCCTATACCAGTTTGTATGGAGTCAATGTATCTCATATGTCAAATTAATTAATTTCTGTGACATGTCAGGGAGCCCAATCCTTCCTTAAATTATCTTGGTTTATACTAAACAAATCCATTAAAGATACTTCAAATTCAATAGTCATTCATATTTTGATGCTACCTGTTTGGTTTATAGGTCAGTGAGTCCTGGTGTGGAGTCTTACTGTGGAGAGAAATGAACTGATCCTGAGATGTGGATTTTAGTGCGCTGGTTGCATGAGTGCAGTCTGGATGTGAGCTGTGTCACAGTCTGACTGCAGAGACTTTGGATTTCACTTCTATGGACTCTGTTTTGTTTTCTTTCCTGTTTTAATTCAGTTATAATTTCCTAGTTTGGCTTTACCCTCTGTGGCTGTCTTGTGTTTCACCTGTTCACACCCAGTGTGTCATTATCCCTGCCTCCCTGGTGTGTTCATATTGTCTTGGTCTTTCCCTCCGTCTTTGTCAGTTCTTCTGTTGTCAGTGTTCTACCCTGCTGTGTTGCTCTGACTTCGCCTTGCTACCATTTTGTTTCTTTTCCAGTGACTCCTGCTCCCTGTCATCCCAGCGTAGCTTTTCAAGTTCAGATCTTTTCCTCGGTTTATGGTAATTTTCAAGTTTTTGGTTCATTGCTTCTGCTTCCTTTCATGATTTGGACACTGATGTTTTTGTTGAGTTGAAATCCTGCTCTGAGCCTCCACGGTTGCCTGCCTCTGTCTGCATTTGGGTCCTACATCACGTATTATGGTGACAAATTGAGCTGAATGTCAGTTAGGAGAACTGTGTGAAGAATTTAGACAACCTCAATATAGAGAAATGTGCTATGTTTACTCATCATTGTATATTTACAAAAATATACAATTATTCAGTGGAGGTTGATGCCAGCAAATGCCAGAAATTTGGTCGGATACACAACATTGAAACCCTGTAAATATTCACAAGATAAAAGTAATGCAACGTAGAGTGTTGTTGGCCCTTCATGCATTTACAGTGTAGTAAAATAAGCTGTAACATTGTACAAACAGGAGAACATCAGCATAAAACACCACACTTCTGTTACTGCTTTGTTTGTTAATGCCACTTCATTATTATAATTTTTTTATGCTTTCTGTTGCGCAGCAGCTGGAAAAAGCGCTCAAAGGCTGAGCTGCAGATCTGCCCAAAAACTGGATCAAAATGAAACAGCGGCCCATGTTCCTGATCCCTCCATATGTTTCATATAGATATTAAGCCATCGATTAGGGGAATGCTGTCATCAAGTTGGCAGTGATCGGGCTGCCGTCTCTGGCACCCAGTCAACAACAAATTCACATGCTAATGTCTTCCAAATCAGGTCTCGCCCCCAAACTGGTTCCCCTTATTGACTTGATTCTCTGATTGGACAGATGGCCACCTTTCAATATCACAGACGTCTGTTTGTGTTACAGGGGGGTTTGTGTATGTGTGTAGGGGGACGGGGGGCGGGCGGGGGGCTCCCAGGCTTATGAATAAACAACAACAATCATCTAGATAAACAACAACATTATCTGGTGTCTGAACCTTGGCGACGATCCATTATGGCCATTACTGTCACATCATGTGCTACAGTTGGCTTTTAATTGCTCTTATTTGCTATTGAGAATGGGGGGAAATCTCAGACAGTGTATCAGTCGCCAGTCTTAATTGATTTGTCCTCATGCTTGCCAAGACCGCAGTCAATACAGTGGAGTGCAATGAAACCTATCAAAGTGGAGTTAGGAGTGAAGGCACGAGCACCGAGGACAAAACAGCTGCGGCTTGTGGAGAGAAAAGGGGGAAAGAAAACAGCGTTTCTGTTTCTTCCGACCCTCTCTCCTCCCCCATGCGCATCTCTCCCTCACCTCTTGCTCTGCTCTTTCTCTCTCCAATCTCTCCTCTCTCCATTTTTGTGCCTGGCAGCAATCTTTCTCAGGAGACTTTCTCTGCAGTTGTGTGAGGAGAATGTCAGTCTTGTGTAGTCAGGAGTTTGTGTGTGTGTGTGTGTGTGGGCGCGCGCGTGCAAATGTGCCTCCGCACGAAACGTCCCCTGGATGTGCTCATTAGCAAAGCACAAGTGCGTATGGCTCCCCAGAACAAGGCATTCTGGGTACTGCCATTGTCAATCCTAACTTTGTGAGTTCGTAAGCAACTAATGAACAGATTCAGGCATGAATACAGGGCAGCTACACTGCAAACACATACACACAAACAATAAAGCCAAAATGACCTTTCATCCGTCACAGACTAAGAAAAATAACGAGGTGTTCAATATTCTACAAATTTGATGCTCTGATTTTGTGTGTGGATGGTGTGAGACTGAAGTTGTGCACTGGTTAAAAAAAGGAAAAGAACAAGAAGAGAAGAAACATGTTCTGCTCAACAACACAATCTCCTCACCTCCAAAAAAAGTGCATAAAATCAGCTGCTGCCACCTGTACTTCCCAGGCTTTCACATTATTTCAGCACACAGTGTGGTCCTGCCTGTGGGCTGGATGAGCTTGACTCAGTATACCTTCTAAAAAGAAAAGAAAAAATTCTGTATGTGATCATATGGAACCTGGAGTCCTATATATTATTCTTTTGTTTTCTGCTTTCGTTTTATTTTGTTTTGTGACTTTAGGTCAACGGCACATCTAATGACCAGTCAGATGACTGGAAAATGACAGTCATCATTCCTTCAGGCTCCTGACAGAGGCAAAAAAGTCGTACTCCTTCACTGAAGCTTAGAATAACATAAGTGACAATAAAGGGAAAATGAAAACTAAATGCTTAGAAAAATTATCTACACAGTCTTAAAAATTTCCCCCTGACCACAGAGGAACATGTGTGCATATGTGTTACATCTACAATACGTAGAGACAGAGTATCTAAAGTTATGAAATACTGTTGTGTGAAATGTATTTCAAGCTGACTGTGAATACTCATAAATATTTATTTCCATCTACAAAAGGAAATAATTTATACCCAGTCATATCCCCACTGTTCAAAACTAATCAGCACATGGGCACGAATGGAAAAACACTCTAATCTCACATGGAATAAAATGCTGTGAAATGAGCAGGTGCATAGGTGAACAAAGATAAATATAGCCTGGCTTGATGAAATAATTTCTCTACCTGTCCTGGATAATAACTCATTATGTTAATCACAAGCCCTATTAATCATTTTCTCATTTGAACTGTCGGGATGTGATTGTGGTACGAGGACATTGTGTGAAGTACAGCAAAAAGGTTCGCCTTTTGCCATTTATCAAAAAAAAAAAAAAAAAATTTAACGTCAGAGCGGAATTCAAGGCTGAAGCTGCTGTGATGTGTCTGGCCCGAACAGAACAATGAAAGGCCTCCTCATATCTCGAGCCGTAAAAGAGAACAGAGTGATGATAAACGCATTTGCACTGGTAACCCACTCCGGCTGTTAGATCCTGATGGCGCTGTATCACAACAGCACAACAGGAAACATATTAGCAATAGCCAGGAGAGTGTGTGTTTGTGCATAATGCATGTGATTTCCTGTGCATATGTGTGTGTGTGTGTGTGTGGGGCAACGGGCTCATATATTGTGATTGTCTCATTGTGAAAATGCCCTACTGGGGTGGCCAGCTGTTCCTGTGCCCATAAAAAGGAGGCAGGAATGTCTGGTGGGATGAAGGAGGCTGCAGAGACACAGAGGGAGCCACACACACTTGCTTTACAGGAGCAGATGTAGGACACAATAATTTAACACAAAAAGGCAAAAAAAGAACTCATGCAAAGACAAACCCACATCCTTATACACCTGTATGCATGCATTTAGCACCACTTTACACAGTTACACACACACGCAAACACAAAGACGCAGCAGCAGCAGCAGCAGCAGCAGCAGCAGCTGCAGCAGGCAAGGTGGTGGAGGCGTTATCGGCCCATATCTGTGCTTGGAGCCACAGCAGTCTCCAAGGCTGCTATCAGCTCCCCCATTATCTCTGTCTGAGAGTGTGGAAGAGGAGGAGGGGAGGAGGACAAGGATGAAGCTTGCTTCCCCACCCCCCATCAACCAGCTCCCCTCATCGCTGCCGTACATATACACACGCGCACGCACACACACTGGCGCACACGTGTATTAACACACACTCAGCACCAACTCGTTAAGAAAGGCGGAAATGAAATGTCTGTCCCCTGAGCCGCCCCAGAAGCCGAGCTTTGCTGCTGTGGCACAAGTTTGGTGACTACAGCAGGCATCAAATAATAAATCCGCAGACAGAAAGAGAGCAGGATGAGGAAGGAAAAGAAGATGGCATGAACAGGACTGAAAGAGAGTGACAGAGGATGAAAGAGACAGAGAGACAGAAGGGGGAGGAAAGACAGGGAGCAGCCTGCTGCTGCAGCCCCTACCTCAGGTCTCATTAACTTAATGGTCTCTGTGGATGGTGAAGGGCTGAGCAAGGATGGAGGGCAGCAGGGAGAGCAGAGGAGAGGAGAATGGTTAAATTGGTGATTCACTTGGTTATAATGTGATTTGCTTTGTCTAGGTTTTCAAAGAAAAAAAGTTTTTCGCCTGTGTGTTTAGCCTTAATCTTTTTTGCACAGTATGCAATTCATACTGTGATGCATGTTTTAAACACATTTGCTATTGTAGCCGAAAGTACAAAAGTAACAGCCAAAACAGGAAAATAAGAGCAAAGTACAAAAGTGGAAGGTAATATCATGCAAATTGAGCAAATAAAATGCACAAAACAGGAAATGCAATTTTTCTTTTACATTTGTAAGTGAGAAAAATGTCCTGCATACTGTCATGACTTATCTCCAGAGACTCTGTAGAGAGATTGTTTTTTTCTGTTTGGACCCTTATTTGCTGATTTCCTGTTTAATTTGATAATGATTTCCTAGTGTGTTTTGTGTTGTTTTACTTCCAGTGGTTGATTGTCCACTCCACCCTATGTTGTTCCAACTGTGTCTTGTAATCCCTACCTCTCTGGTGTACAGAAGTCTTGGTCTTTCCCTTTGTCTTTGTTGGCTTGTGTGTTTTGCCAAACTGTCTTCGTCCTGTTGAGCTCTCCCATTAGTGCATCCTGCAAGACATTTTGCAGAACATACGTAATGAAGATCAGTAATTCACTTCAGATAACCTTTTTTTCTTTATTATTGCTCTGAGTTTTCTTGACATTTTCCATTTTTTCTTTTAAAAAAGCAATTTATTTTAAAAAAGAAAAACAAATTCCATAAGCATTCAGCAGGTTGAATTAATAGCAGTCCTTCATATAATAGTCCATAGTCCAAGGTACATTTCTTACAAAAGAAGGAGAAACATGTAGAGGTCAATTTCCATTATTCTACAGTCTACAGCAGATTGTTCTACAGTATTGTACAACCTTAAAACATTTGTCAAAGTTATGTCATAAAAGATTTTTGAGGTCAATCATTCAATCTTGTGAAGGCAAAGCTTGGATCATTGCCTGCACAGAAAAGTGAATCTTTTCATCAACCTCGGTATCTGTGCTTGGTTATTTATATTTTTTATTATTATTCATATTTTTCTTATTAGTGTCATTTACAGTCAATAATGACGAGAAGTTAATAGAAATTTCTTTGTTTTTCTACATGAATTTCATGGTCAGTTCACCGTCTTAACGGATCTCCTCTGGGTAGATGGACCACTTACTTGTATTCATCCATGTGCCACCGCAGCACTCATAGCTCCTTTGTGCTGGTGACATGGCCGTCAGTGTTGACAGGGTATCCTCTGCTATCATATGGACTGTCCAGCTGCTGGCGCCACACTCAGAGGAGCTTCTACACCACCTCAGGTCTGACATGGAGATACTCAGATCTTTTTTAATATATATACATATATTACCATTGGTGTTATGTGTAGGATGGATGGAAATCAGATTTACAAAGACCAACAGGACAGCATTCCCGCTGAAATGCTTCTCTATTAATCAGATGTGTCAAGTAAGTGTAGCATGTAAAACAACCATTAAGTTATGTGAACTGGGATGGAAAGATCTTTCCTCATATTTTAACTCTCTGCTCTGGTCTGAAAATGCAAACAGCTGCTGATTTGCGGCATGACAGCGCACAGGCCACTGAAAGAGACAGAGACAGACACACTGAAGGACGAGACAGATGACAGACCTCAAACTACTCGACATGCATCAGACTGCCGCTTGGTTAAAAAAGCAAGAGGGGTGCTGCAGAGATGAATGAGAGAGGAAGGAAGCTGACGAGAACAATATTTAGCACAGAGGGACCAATGGTGACAACACTGAAGCCAATACGAGGAGAAAAGCTATAATTCATGGGAAATGTACTGAGAAATAATTTGTCATCTCTGTTAAAAGTACCTTGATCACAGCTGTGTAGGTCTGCAGGGGGAGGCATCTTCAGAGAATTGCTTATCCGCCATTACAGCAACTCACTACATTCAAGTTCGCTATTTTAAACACAAGGTTTTCTGTAAGTTACTGCAACACCAGCAAACAAAACCTGAAACACACACACACACACACAGCAACACACTTCCCCCCTCTCTTTCACACACACCCTGCCACACTGCAGGGACCATCTGACAAGGCCAAAGTGATGTTGGTTTCAGGGGACCACGAGTCGGTCCCACCACAGATGGGCCGGGGCCCTGCACCCTTTCCCTAATGCTCCATTCTGCAGCTGTGTGAGATTAGCTAGGTACCATCAATGCTAATTTGTGCTGATACAACCAAAACTTTTATTGAGATGAGGGGGGAAAAAGTAGATAAAACACACACTCACCCCTGGTACATTGAGGATTTCTCCTTGAGTCTGCTGCAGAGGCTTGTACCCAAGGTGTACAGAGTCCAGGTGGGTTTTTAAACATGGTTTTATTAATGACTGCTAAAGCCTGATCAAGCTTGTCAAGCTTTGTAGAGGTTTGAACCATTTCAGATAAGAACATTTTACAACATGTCTTACAGCTGTATGAGACTGCCTCATGGTTACATCTTATTGTTAGGCAATTTTTAGCAGCCATAGTAATTGTGATGGGAGCAATGGAGGTAGTGAGGGGATGCAGTGCTGAGAGAAACTAGGAAAGCACAGAACACATGACAAGGTATACTGCTTTTTATTTCCCGTTTGAAACCAAGCTGTCATTGGTTTAATACAGGACTTTTCCACAACCTCAGCTGCATGACAATGAGGATTGTCGAACTTTAAGGACGTACTATTAACGCAAACCACAATCTTTCCCTTAACCTAACCAGACTGTAACCATTCCCTAAGTTTAAGTGACCAAAGTCAAACACCTGCAGCAACTTAGATAGCCAATTCTAGGGCTGTAAAGATTGGACATTAGAAGGACCAATGCATTCTAGTTCTGTTGGAATGACCAGATGTGGATGATAAGAGGTTGAGGGTTAGCTGGAAGGACTGCAATACTTGTACTTGTACCTGTCTGATGGTTTGACGGCTGAGGACCTCCCAGTCATCCTGAAATTTAAGATGTTCTGCAGCTGCAGGTTGGATGATACATCTCTCTGAAGCATCATCAAACATGGCATATGTCTCAAGTTGTGACCTGTGCACTTCAGCCATCCTGAAGATGGAAGGACGACTTCAAGATGACACAAGGAGACCTCATCGCAGAAGGTAGATGATTAGAGCTGATGTGCTTTGAAGGAATTCTGTCATGGAGAATGGTTATTGCAGGCTCCACAAGGCTTCTTTAGTGAAAGGGCTTCAGGAGAGACCTGCAGCTCTTCCAACAATGATTATTCTCCTGTATCTAAGAAACTCTGTCAGCCACATTTGAAGCTTGAAGATTTCAGGACAGCTGTTGATAATGCACTCTTTCTTATTGCTAATTGGACAGTTCGAAAGCAACTTTACCTTCACGACTGGTCTCTTGGCATAAGGAATAACAGGTTAAATAAGAGGTTGTCTCTAAACTGTGTTGAGTTTTAAAAAGCCAGATACTCAGTGGCCCTCATTGCAGCAGTATTTCTGGTATTCATAGTCATAAGCTCTGGTAAACTTATAAGCATGTGGCTGTTTAACTGCAGTAGCACAGAATGTTTTTGCATGAAATAAACGTCTCAGTGAGATGACAACAACCTCGGTGTGAATCTGGGTTACTGACCCTGCACTTCACTTACTTACCTCTGGGGACAAAAAAAAGTCTGCACAGCAATGCACTACTTTCTGCTTCTTAAGCATATTACATTGAGTGCATGTTAATATCTGAAGGAGATGAACGCATCAACTCTGATTTTCTCTCATGTGGCCGTGGGGTCAGACATTGATGATGAGAGAGATTTTATGCATACAGACATAATAATACTGCAATAGCAGCAATCTCCCACCAGTCGATGCCATAGAACTCTTATTACTAAGATGAATGTTTTTGTTTTTTGAAACTGTATATGTGCATTCAAATGCTCTCACCACCCCTTATACACTTCCCTGTATCCATTTTGTCCCCCATCTGTATCGTTGGTACACTAAGACATTTTGTGGTTTGATTTTCTTTTTGTCTTTGTTTTTTTGACTGATTATTCTATTTACAGGTGTTTACACATTCTGCTTTGTGTTCGCCAAGATTCATCCACTGCTTCAATAACCCGTGGAAACAAACCAGACCTATAAATCTCATCAACACACGCCTTCGCTGTCTGTCTCTCTCTGTCTCCGACACACACACACACATACACACATGCTGTATATCTCACATATGGCTCACCCATGGCATTATTTATCATATGCATAATGTCTCCCCGTTAGCCTATTTTCCCCAGATAAGTAATATACAGTGTAATATCAGTGGCACACACAGACTGCAGTGCGAATAACAGGGAGGTTTGTTCACTTTATGAAACACTATTTATCACAACAGAGACAAACAAAATCGATTTCGTGGATTATTCACTGGCAGAGACTGATATTGTTTTCATGCAAAACCAATAAAGAGGTATTATGAGGATGTTTTGATTACATTATCGGGGCTACAAATATGGTTAATAATAAAAGGGCTCCAGTGCATCATGACTGAATCCTAACACAGCCTGGTATATTCCTTTTTTAATATTGTTGAACTGTGAAAATAACTAAATAATGACGTCTTAAATAAGCTTAACCTGCCTGGTGACACACAGTATGCACTATCATGGGGCAAGTTCATCTTTTATTTTGTGACAGGTCGTAGGGAAGCAGTAGACTAAATAAAATGTTCGAGTAAGGTTCCTATCTAAAAAGCAAAGATGAACTATATGACCATTTTAATGCCACTTACTGTATATTGTCAAGTCAGTGCAAAGAGTTCTTTCTCAGAACCTCGAACATTAACAATATTTGGTTGACTTTACTTATGCTAAGTTGATTCCATACCTTTGAGTATGATATCACTATTTCAGTTATTTGCAAATGGATAAAGATACTTGTATATAACATTAAGTCCATTTGTGAAGAATGTCATTGTGTGAAGAGAATGCCACATGGCTGCTGCATCACATTTGTGTATGCAGGGAAAATGCGAGGATGCTTAACAGGCCCAGATGCTCCTGATTCCAACCAATTCACTCCAGCCTGGCACCTGCACTAAGGCCTGAGAATAGTTAGACTTTGGAGCGTTCAAGAGAATCTGTAACCACCCTGTCTGAATTGAAATATGAGACCACCACCTATAATTATTTAAAGTTAGTGAAAGAGACTGAGAGACTGCCTGAAGCATTTTTTCATTTTTGGGATTCAACAAACCCCACAAATAACCCCTTATACATAATTAGAATTACATCTAGCTCTGCGCACATTTATTGATCATGAGGTTGGCATTGGTTGCATATTAGGTGTAGTTTATCTGTGTTAATGATTGTGTTATGTGTGGATGCTCAGGAAAAAAATAATAATGGATAAAGATAGGGTATATGTAGATAAACTGAAAACATGACCTGAGAAAATTTGCTCAGGCAGCAACTCAGTAATGATCTTTTAAGCCTTTGAGTCTCAGTCATCTCTATGCAGAGCTGGCCTCTCTATCCTGTAGAGGACACCCCTAACACTTGGCATCAGTAATTCAAATACGTCAGTAATAACAAATTATCACTACTTAAGCCGTCAAATTTTTTAAAAAGTGGAGAATTTACAAATTACCCCTTTAAAACTGAGTAGTGAGATTGCACGCACTTTATCTCGCTCTCGCTCAGATCTGATGCCAAGTGGGCACAAGAGAGGCACCGTGTGTTTGTCTAATGACTACCTGCTGCCTGGCACAGTTACCTTTGGACACTACAGAGAAATCTGATTAAGCACTCAGCCACACGCTGCACCGCTGCCTTCCAGGCACCATGCATTTGTGAGTAAACAAGAGAGTATGTAGGTGAAGGAGGAGCGCACGTGCCTATGGAAGGGTTTCATAAAAAGCAGAGAAGGGGAAAAAAAAGTGGTTTGTTTTGTTGTTTATTTTTACATTAACTGCAATTTCTTTTTCTTCAGATTTATAAGGCGTCATTCAGTGCTGTTGGATTTAACCAACAGGGTCACAAGTTTGAGCTTGCACAGACTATAAAAAAATCTTTCAGCCATTCATGGCTGATTATATGAATTACCGTGTCTTCTTTTCCTGTAATTTCCCTGTTTATTCCAAACAAATACATGTCACTGCCGCAGCCAACAAAAGACATCACATTCTGTATGATTCTTTCCGGTAAACATGCACCACTCTCCAGGTGTGGAGAAGAGCGGTGCCACTCACAATAGATATAACTAGAAATATTAAAAGTACAGTGACTTATAAGTATATTTTTCTGCTTTCTTATCCCAGTGCTTTAAACATTTAAATGAATATTTTTTCAGAAGTAAGGCTGCAAACAGGGCACATGACAAATTTAGATGCCTCTCGTTCTCTCAGCTTTCATCTCTCATAAACAATCATTCTTCTGCCCCCCCCCCACACACACACACACACACACTCTCTCTCACATTTTACCATCTTGTCAATTACTGTCCCAGTGGTTTACCTCCTCAGTCTGACACATCCATGGAGTGTGTGAGCATTCATCAAAGCTGTTTAACCCTCACAACGCCCTGAACTGGAAAACAGCCAGGGAGCGTCACGGAGGCAGCCAGTTGTCAGCGACTATCATCCCTTTCCACCAGCACCAACCCCCCCGTCACCAACGAACACACATCAGACAGGGAGCAGCCCTTGTTGATGAGAAGAAATTCACTAATTGTTTGATTATACAGATCTCCATGATAATGAATCACTACTCCATGGTTCGGGAACATGGTGTGCAACCCGAATTACCACCCCAACACTCAAGCTGTGAAAGTTGATTACTCATTAGTGGGTGACTGAGTGGCACAAACAACCCTGACACCCCCTTTTAAATTTCCCTCCTGTGTTTTTTACTGTATGTACTTGTAATTGCTCTACACTGTAACACAGCAGACTGGCCTGCAACAACACAGATTAAAATCCAACCCAAAGCCGAGATGCGGTCTATTTCTTCCCACTTGGCACCAGCTCTTTGAAGACTGCAAACACTGACTAATATTATACAATATCATATTGACTTGTCTGCAGGTTTGGAATCTGCAAAATGTTGCTGAATTACCGACAAGAACTGATTTTGTTGAAGGTTATGTTGAGATTGCCTCTCCAAACTCCCAAACCTTACTAATAGCGCATGGAACAGCAAGGTCTTTTTCCAAGCTTCAACTTATTTGAATACCCATTTTGTGGAAGAGCCATGTTGGGCAGCCATCATGGTTTTGCATTTTTAGAATACAATGAGAATGCAAACACACAAACAGCAAACACTGCTGAGATAATTCCCTGTGATTTCAGTTGCCAGTTGACCATGACCAGAAAGTTGCTGTGTTGCCATGTTTCAATGAAAACAATGACGCATTGGTCTGTTGCATCTGCAACTTAGAGTCTAAGGACAGAGGGTGTTGTATATTACACAATAAAAGCCCAGGTCACGATAGGAAAACCACAGTTATAAATAATGAGTCATGCCTGAATTCCATTTAGCTGCTTCATTTGCACTACTGGTGCTGTTCATGCAGTTTCACTATCACGCGGGCGTGACCTGCCTTACTTGGACACGTAGACAGAAACACCTTTGCTTTTCCAGCTATGACAAGTCGAAATGTGTGCTGTAAAATAGGCATGGTACAAAGCCCTCTGGACAAACTTTGAGCTTTACGACTACAGGTGCAATGCATGTGTCTAGTTTTGCATTTTGACTGATTCACTCGTAATTGCACTTTGACTGTCCTATGTATTTGAATAATTAATTCAGTTCAGTTTGGCCGCTGAGCCACTGATTCACACAGTATTAGCTGCAGTGCTCGATGACCTACATCAGTGCAACAATGTGACTCTTGAATTGATTACAGCAGTTTTTGGAGGGAAGCCAGCAGCAGTTGTTGCTGTGCTAGACAAATAACTGTCATAGGCCTGAAAATTTGTATTTACAAGTACGCTGATCCATTGCAAATTGCATAAGCACACACCGGCATGCTTTGCTTTATTTCCATATTCACTTCACTTTTAGCATATCACCGCATAATGATTGATGCATGTGCCAACCCTACAACCCAACATCAGTCTAATATATGCCGATTCCTTTCCTTTGACTTGACAGTGACATTCGTATACTTATGCGCCAGTTATGTAAACAAGAAAGATCACAATGGCCATCAAACAAACATATGAGGCCCAAATATTGCGCGGGTTTATCATATAACCTTGGTGGAGAGAGGCTTCAGAGCTAAAGATGGACAGCCAGATAACAAGAGCAGGGGTGTGTGTGTGTGTGTGTGTGTGTCTGTGTCTGTGCTTGTGTTAGCCAAACAGAAAATGAATGTGTGCGTAATTGCTTGTACAGTACAGAGTGGGCGGTAGCGCTTTTGTGTGAATGCATGGTTGTGAGAACATGTATGTGTGTGTGTGTGTGTGTGTGTGTGTGTGTGTGTGTGTGTGTGTGTGTGTGTGTGTGTGTGTGTGTGTGTGCGTGTGTGTGTGTGTGTGTGTGTGTGTGTGTGTGACTGCCGCAACAAGACAAAAGTTAATGAGGTTTGAAGGCTGCTGTGGCAGCGGCGGCCTCGTCTTTGTCTTCGTCCTCAGCCTCTCTGCTTCCTGCCCAGACCTTTATTAAAAGGATAATGCAGCAAGGGTCTTTAAGTGTGCAGCTGCAGAGAGAAAGACAAGGGCGAGAGAATGGTAGAGCAAGGTAGAGAGAGAGACAGAGAGAGAGAGCGAGAGTTAGGGGTGGTGAGGAAAGAGAAAAAGAGAAAAAGGCCAAATTCATGGTTATAAGGGCACAGCATCTAAACAAGGCATGCAAGGATAGATGATAGAGAGAGGCTGAAGGTATAATGAAAGAAAAACTGGAAATGCTGGAGATGATGTATTTAGAAGAGAAATAGGGCATTAGACGTTGGAGAGCTAGAGTGGGAATAAAGCTGTTATAACATGCACTTGCAAACGTCAACTTGATGTTGTTAACCAAGGAAGCTGCAGGTGAGAAGGTAAATGTCCGATCCAAATCAGCTGAACCGGACATTCAACCTGTGACAAAGTCAATGTAATGTCCGAGTGGGCCCATGTCACTGTCACTGAGAATTCAATGTGAGCAAGTGGGTGTGTTGATGACATTTCCATCCTGCCTCCGAGACGCTCTACCTCAGTGCCAGCTAGTAGGCGAGAACACTGTGAATCTGATACAGAAAATTTCCTGATGTGCCCTGGATGTGCGGCCAGTTTCTGGGCATTTCTGGACATTCATATGTCAAAAACGGTGTAAGATTCAGATTGCGAGATGTAGAGAAAACTCCATTAACACATAAACGTGAGAGCGCCATAAAAAAAAAAAAGCTTTCTTCTTCAAGCTTTTTTCTAAAATATAGCCATGACTAATCAGTTACTTACTGCCACAACACAAAGTAACAGCCCTGTTTCTCCCCTGTGGATCGGTCTGTTGAGACAAACAGACATTTTTGTTATATCCTACTTTTTACTGGCCAATTAGTAACCTGTTAATTGGCGCAGGTGCAAACGTCTGAATCCAGGGGCATCGTTATTTATTAAAGGATCTCTGCAGACCTCCTGCTGGCTGAAATTAGGCCTCCTTTCAGCCAATTGCAGGTCTCAGGTGTGAGCGTTGTGGCCGGGACGTGTGCCTGTTAGCACTGGTGAGTGCATTGTAATTAGTCTGTGACTGTAATAAGTCTCTCTCTCTCTCGTCTGCTTGGCCTCTCCCACCAGCTGCCTCTCTGCTTTCCCCCCCTGCTTTGTCTATCTTTCTCAGCTCTCCTCTCTCCGCTTGTTTGTCAGTTAAAACATATACAGAGTATCCACTCCATTCTTCGGTATTGCATCTGTTTTCATATTTTCCTCTTGTCTCGTCTCTCTCGCGTCAGCCGTTAAATCCTTCTATTTCTGTTTGGCCTAAATTTGAATGTGTGACTTTTGACTCAGATTTTGTGGCTCAGCTCAAAGCGGAAAAGGGGGTCGAGTTGCACCAGGCAAGATTTTTTTGTGCAATGATACGCAACTTATGAGTTTACGTCGGTTTGGGTTTGTCAGTTGAAGGGATGACATTCACACTTGATTTGAGGTGAGACATCACTGGATTTCAAATTCGAATTCACTGACAAATTGCTGGAGGCTGAACAGCAAAAATTTTTAAGAAAGCCTTAGCTTGAGCAAGTATTGCATATTGAAAAGCTGGTTAGATACAAATGGAAATATTGGTGCCATCATACTTTATGTACATTCTGGTGATACTCATGTATATTTAGCAAAAAATATGACTTTCTTGTGCGATAAAATACAAGTACATCAGGTGATGGTGAGATAAAGGGTTTTTAGTTTTATTGTGCTTGTGTAGATGGGGATTACATGGTGCAAATCAAGAGACTAAAATCTGAATCTAAATCAAATTAGATTGAGATGTGACTTTGGACTGGATTAGATACAGACCTGGAAACGTTGTCTATGAAAAACTCTCCTTCAGCATTTTCCCTGCTTCGTGGTTTTGTGAGTATATTGGCTTAAGTCACAAAAGATCTCGATCTAAAGCTGCAATAACTGATTTTTTTGGACACTTGGCAGCAGAGGAAACAAGCTGTAAACACATAATTGAGATATTATCACTCTCTAAAGTTGATATGGCAAACATTATTTCTTCTTGTACACTTGCAGCAGACATGTTGGATGTTCACCAGCTGGTCGATAATTTTGTCTGCTGTTTGGCCATGGGAAGGTAGTGTGCCATAGTGTTTAGAGGGTTCCCTTCTGAAAACAACTGCCCTCTCCCACTGGAAACATTGTGAGAACTATGAGAGTGAAACAGTGAACATTAAAGTTAGAGCAGTCGACCGAAAAAATGCAGTGTGTATAAAAAATGTAAGTCTGTATGAAAATATGAACCTCTATTTTAATTTTGTTTTTTTCTTACATTGCTAAGACCTGATCTCACCAGGAAGATGCATGGAAATACATGCACAGTGTGGTACCTCGCCGGGTTTGCACGGGGGGCGAATTACATGGAGAAATGTGTGGGGGTGTGTGTGTTGACCGCAGGTAGCCACAGGCCAGCCATTAACCCATCTGAGGAAGAGGGACAGAGGTGGAGGAGGGGATGCAGGAAAGAGGAGTGGGTGACAGACAGCTGACGGACTCCTGCTGGGAGCTTCATTTGCACCTAGAAAGAAGAGTCACACTGCTTCTTCACTGGGTAAGAAAACTCATTTGTTTGTTTGTCCGTGTGTGTGTTGGGATCATTTTAAGCATGGGGCACTAAGAAAATGGACAGCATTTAACAGTGTAACTCCAATGATCTGGAGCAGTCATGTCAATAGTCTGCCATTGTGTGTCATTCAGATGTGTTCCGTGTCCAGCCTGAGCCTCACAAATCCCTGCACTGCTAGAAATGCTCCACCTCCCTCTTCACCATGAGGTCAGTCCCTGTAGATGAGATGATACAGCACACACCTAAACATCAGTGGCAGTGATGGAGTGCAGCAGCAGCAGCTGAGTTAATGAAGCAATATCTACTTTGTTTGCAGAAAACGAAGGCTTGAATATATTTGAATATATCTATAAATACTCATGACGAAGTCATACATTTTTATTAAAGAATATATGAATGTGTTGTCACATTGGGGGTTTTTTCCGAGCAGATTGTGTGGTTTGAACTGACATCTGAAAAACAAAAGGCATGGAGGCTGAAAAACACCATCATGTCACTGATAAGCCAATATGCAAACCTGAATATTCCTTGCTATTTAAGGTGAATGTACATCTGTGTACATGTAGATTGACAACTTGCATTTATTTGTAGCACATTATATCAAGAAAATCTGGTCAGCACATCAGGTGATAGATAGGTCTTTGTCTGGGCTACACAACAAGCTTTGTTTGTCGTAGTTGTGTTGTTTAAGCCTGTACACAGTGCGAGTATGCAAGTCAGCAAAAATGCAGTTTAAAATTAGGGGGAGAGGTGCTTTATTACTCATAATCATGTTTGGTGATGATTTTTTTTCTGTTGGTGATGTTGAACATATCACACAGGTTGTATCGTCTGGATTAAACTACATCTTTTGGGTCTTCACTGTTGGAGCTAATGCACTTGCCTGGGCCAGAAGCATTATTCCCTCCATCCTCTGCACGGACATGGCCTATATTCTCATAAGAGACATCACAGTGACACACTGAAATCTAATACAGCAGAGAGGACAGACCAAAGCGAGTGGATGAGTCCCATTGCTTTTATATGGGCCATTTATTCACATCCATCACTTTCAGTTTGGAGCATCGGGAGCAGGGGAGACTGGTCAATTCATTAGTTGTCTCCATCCGCGGTGGGTTCAGAAGCACGGGAGAAAGCCGAGCGTGCATTACAGACAGGCATTCAACATGGGGAGCGTCCACAGTGAAAGACCGTGTGATCAATCAGAGCTTGACATGGCACACTGCAGTGTTTGAATCAGACTGGATATGTGTATATGCATAAAAATTGAAACCTAAAATTCCTCTATAGCTTTTGGATTATTTAAGGAATGTGGGAGAATATGGTGTTTTAATTTGGGTGAACATATCCTTTAATTTACATTACTGGTCAAAGACTGTGAGTGGAACAATATATCAGCCATGAGAGTTTCAGTCACTTCATGTGAAGTGACTGAAAATGTGTGGCAGGACTCGCTTTCTCCTCAGATAGTGTTTCCCCCTCTCTTTTCTGTTGTAGAATCAAGGAGTGGATGTTGATCCTTCTGAGGATGAATTGATTGAGACAGAATATCCTTACAAAGAAAGAGGGATATAGCAAAGAGAAGAGCAACACAGACAGAAAAGGAAGCAGAAGAAGAAAGAAAGAGAGATGGCTCGAAATGGGAGGTGAAGAAGAAAGTCAGTCAGGGAAGGACATGGGGGGCGGGGTGGAAGGATCACTCTCTTTTCTCTGAAGGAAAAAAAAAGGAGAGAAAGGACGGCTGGGGGATGACAGGAGGGTTTGAAAGCATCAGCCTTCTCAGAGGATCATACCTCCTGTCAGAACATCACTCAGGCTGTCATAAATTCTCTCTGTTACACACATACGCACACACACACACACACACACACACACACACACACAAACGAAAGCAGACAGCTCAGTCGGACCTGTCTGAGAAGAACACGTGTGAATGGATTCCAAACATCGAGGTCAACAGAGGTTGATGGACACACTGCAGTTCACAAAACACACACACACAAACACAGATACATCAAACCTTGTTGCCATTCAGGGAAATATGTAAAGGGAATAAAGGGGTGGTGATTAATATTATGATTTTATGTTTTTACTGTGGCATCATAACAAGGAAAATTATAGTTTCTGTGTTGCCCCCTTGTCTTTGCCAGTTCATCTTGTCCCCTGTGTCCAGCATTCTTGTGAGTAACCCATTCTTGTGTGTGAGTGGTTTCTGTGTTTTGGGATTTTTCCTCTTGCTTACTGTCAGATACTTTTGTGTGGAGGATTGCTTTCCAGTGTGTGTCCCTGTGCTCCTGCTGTACTATTCAAATCTCCATTGTGTCTTTGTGTTTCTTATTGTAGCCCTTCATAACTGAATCACTTAACTGTACTTACACGCCTGACTTGTCTGCATTTTGGGTGTGTGGGTGTGATGTTGTGCTTTGTGTATGCCCCAAAATGCACCTTGAATTCATTCCTACATACAAGTTAAGTGCCAAAAAAAAACTTTCTGAAATTGGAAATTGAATGTAAGCAGTTGACAATAAATCTAATCCAGGCAGCATTTATAGTTACTGCAAACATAAATGGAAATTAGCAACACAATTCAGTTTTGGAAGTGTTGGTAAGGGGTGACATCATTGTTGTTAACACAATTATTTCAGTAAATACACTATCACCCTCACGGTGTGCAAAAATCAGCTCTGTCAAATATAGGTTTAAGTATCCAACTCATTTCTGAGGTGTATCTAACTGTTCCATGTCACCAGTGGCACTAGTGTGTTTTCTAATTGTCCCTGCTCTTGTATGCAGAGAGCGCCAGAACCTCTCCAACACCCAGCAAGCATCAAGAAAGAGCCTCTTCACACCACTCCTCTGTATTCATTATCTTCTTCTGTGGTGCACAAGGTGTGTTGGGCTGTGATGTGTTGTGTTGTGTTCGGTGCCACGCTCCGCCGTGTCGCACTGAGCTGTGCCGGTCGTGTTATACCTCCCCTCCTCTCTGCTGCGCTCCCTATCACTAATGCAACAGACATTAGCATAGTGTTTGATGTTGCGTTAGAAGACATTTAGACGCTCTCTGTTTAACAACTGTGTCAAGTGTTTGCTGCATGTGTTTACTTCAACAACGAAATCAAACAATGCACACGAAGGGCCGCGGTGATGCCCCGGCTGTGGAGGATGATGAGAGGAGAGAGAGAGAGAGAGAGAGAGAGAGAGAGAGAGAATTGAGGAAAGACAAAGATGAGAGAAGAGCTTCTCTTTCTCCAGCAGTGTGGAGACTGTGGTGTCCACTGCAGTTTGTCATTAGGGCACAGCTGACACAGGAAGACCCACTAAGACCATCTCAAACCTACTTGATGTATTCAATACACGTTTGTCTTTTTCTGCAGAATTGTTAATTTGAACAAAAGCGTACATTTCTGTATGTATGTACATACCAGATATGCAAATATGATCCCTTTGTGATTTCTTCTGATTCTTGTGTGAAAAGATCTGGTGAAATTTAATCTGGTTGCACTAATGATACAAGTTTGTGCAAGATTAAAATGAAGACAAGCATGACCATAAAGAAAGAAATAAGAGAAGAGATACATGCAGGATGTCTTTATGCTGCAAGTCTATTTTCTAATGCGAATTTTCTATTCTCTAAATGCTGCCAAAGCATGGATAAACTACACTAAATACTGCACCTGAATGCAACCTATGTACAGACGGAGGACTGAAGCTGCTGCTGCTGATGTGCTGATCTCATGGTCTAACTGCAATAGCACTTTTCACCATTTTCACCAATATCAACCAAAATACACACATTTTTAAATTCTTAAATATCATCAATAGATTAAGTTTATTCATTGAAGTTGTGTGTCCAGGATTTCTTGCAAATGCAATTATGTGTCATCTGCAAAACAGTGCATGTGCTCGAATGAGTGTTAGTTTTCATGTTTCTTCTCTGCACCTTGGAAGAGTCCAGAGAGAGGAGAGAGAGAGAGAGAGAGAGAGAGAGAGAGAGAGCAGAAAAGCAAAGACAGTTCTGAGGAAGGAGGGAGATAAGATGGAAAAGGGGAACAGCAATGCTTGTCGCAGCCGATGGTGCTTCAGATTGGGTCAGGTGGAATTTAATGGAATAAAGGCAGCATAGGGATGGGCTGGTGAGGAGGCAGCACTGTGCTGAGCTGTAGCCAACATAAAATAAAATGTCTATTGTCTTTTAGTTATTATTTTTAATTTCCAAACCCATCACAGGCTAAATATTATAGAAGCTATTTGAGAAATCTCCCAAATGTATATCATAGCTGCAGAATTTTTTGAAAGTAAAAATGGTTGATCTTGTTTCTTGGATTGTGTTTGTTTGTTTTGCTTTGGGGTTTTTTTCTTTATGGGGGGGTGTTGTTCCTGTTTAGAAACACATCAGCCATGTCCCATCTATTTAGACACAATTGAGTATATCTGCATTTTATCCCCGCGGTCGATTCATGTCTGTCACGCTGAACAGGCTGAATGGTGTTTTAGATGTGTGGCTGTGTTCAATTGTGGCAGGTCTCTTTCTAGTGTGGGCTGCCAAGGACAAATGGTGGGAGACGGGAGGGTCAGTTGTAAGTAACGAAGAGCAATCTGCACCGCATCTCTCCTCCATTCAGCTCCATCAGCCCCGAGCTAAATAAGGCTACAGTAACTCTGGCAACCTGGGATGTACATCAAATAAGATGTGATGCTGATGGGTGTGCTTCTAATGCATCTGTGCGCGTGTGTGCCGTCTCCACAGGTTTGTGTTTTTTGTATCCTTACAGTATTGACACATTTATTGGATGCGTGCGCGCGTGCATGCGTGTCTGCTCTGGAGAATTGCCCTCTGAATCTCTACTTCCTGTATAACAATCCAGCAGAGGTGTTCAGTGGCCAGAGACCTCTTTTCTTTGATATGAATAGCAGCCAAAAGGTCTTGGCTGGAGGCTGATATATGTCAATCAGCTTTTTCTTTTTTCTTTTATTTCTTTATCCCTCACACAGCAGCAGCAGCAGCAGCATCTGCCGTCCTGTCCGTCTCTCTCACCTACAGCAACCCCCCCCACCCCACCCACCCACCCCCCATCACTGATAACACTCCAAATAACAGGTGAGCGACTGCTGGCAGAAAGGAGATTGCCTGACCTTATTGTTTGCCTTCGCCACCTCTTTGTTCTTCACAAATAAAGGGTTTTTTAATAAACTGAAAGGTCCTCTGCCGTGGCCCATAGAGAAAATGAAAGGGGGCAGTGAGGTATGGTACAATGTGGCGGGAAAAAAAAGAGCAGCTCATCAGAAAATAACAAAGGTGCAAGTTAAAGATAAGGCGCCTGTCAGAGATTAATCCAGGCCTGCTTGATTGTTTTCTTTAATACCAGACCTGCTACAGCAAGCGATAAGTTTGCTGAGTAATTTGGTTTTCTAGGGGACGGTTAGCGAGTGGGTGGCTGGGTGCTCGAAATAATATTCAGGTGTGCTCCATAATTGATTTCTTTTTATTCCCCCGCTCTTCAGTTCTCAAAGAAAAATGAGATGAAACTCAAAACTGCTTTGACTTGCTTTTCTGTTCACCCCACTCTCTCTCTCATGCCCCCCTCCAATTCTTTTTTGCTCTCTTCCCTTCTCTTCTCTCTTTCCCCTTTGGATTAATAAACTGGCTTTGTTCAAGACAATAAAGGGAAGAAGAGAGTATGCTTGAGGAAGCAGTTTTCTCTTCTTGCTAGCAGCTCCATTGTGATGGTTTCTGAAAGTAGTAGAGAAGAGAGAAAGACGGGTGGCACATGCTGCAAGCAGACAGCACTGTGCGTGGATGTGTGCGTGCATGGGTGTGTGTCACTTTGATGAGTCTGAGGAAAATGAATGCAAAGAACAATAGATTAAAATCTATTAGTTTGGTAATGAGAAGCACGGATACCGTCGCCCCCATGTTAATATGAATGCAGAAAGAAATGTACACACGATACTTGAGGAAAAATGAATTGATAAAAAAAAGCTGCCTAACTTATCTGGAAAGTCTTTTTAATTTTCTCCAGCAATTACCAATCCTTTCGCCTTTCTGTCTCCTCCCTTTGAGATCATTAAGTTTGTCTCGCTTGCCATATAGGAAATGCTTTGACAGACACACTTTAAATTCACTCATCTGCAGACTCATAGGACAACACACATATGAGGTGTGGGCAAAGTTCCCCATATTGTATTTTGTTTTAACATATAGCTCTCAAAGGTAAACAGTCGGCTTTTGCATTTTTGAAAAGCAGATTGGCAGAAGAGCGAAATCTCAGTGAAATATTAATCATTAAATCAATCATTCATCATCATCGTTCACGGGCCTCAGCACCATGCCCCTTCACTGCTTATCTGAACAAACAACTTCTTTTTACCCTTGAAGGCAGGATTGGAGAGGCGCACACAGAGGAAAGGAAACATTTCTCTTATTTTTCATCATTTTGCCATTTTGATGCCAGAATTGATCTCTCCATACAGAGATGAGGGATTTGTGAGGTACACCTCTCTGCTCTCCCTCCCTCCCTCCCTCCCTCGCCCCCTCCCTCTCTCACTCTCTCCTCCATCCCAGCCACTTCTGCAGAAAATGGCCTGTACTCTAGGGCTGTTTTCCAATTACGGCTCAACCTTTTCAGAGAAGGTCATTATAATTAGAGATCCATTTAGCTTTTCTGTGAAAAGCACAAAATACTTTTTTCTGATTGTGGTCCCTGGAAGAAGAAGAAGAAGCAGCAAAAAAAAATGCTGCATTGCTGATCTCAAGTGGCTCTATTATTATGGTTGGGTGGACAGGTTGCATGCATTAATGGCTTCACTTGGGGTGGGGTGGGCTGGGGTGAGGGAGTGGGGGGGGGGGGACTGGCCTTTGCACATTACTAGTGCCTGAATGGAAAAAAGACATCTTGGAAATAGCTCTCCAAATCAATACCAGGCGTGTATGTGTCTGTGTGTTCACCTCAGCAAAGAGAGGATAATAAGCAGAAGAGGACTTCATTGGGACTGGAAGTTGACTATAGAGCCTGTCTGAAAAAAATGAATTCTTCATATGGAATCTGAGGAAAAGAATTATTATAGAGCTATTGAGTCCTGGCTGAACAAGTCTGGGTTTTCTGTTGCCTTTTTTATGAGATAGTACCAGAAGTGATCCTGCCAGTATAGATTCCTTTTTTTCTTGGACCACAAAAGTGAAAATATAGTGTTATGAAAATATGAGCAAGTAAGCTCAGCATCCATAACTAACATAATGTCTGTTTGGATGCTTATCTTACTTTTACTGAGTTTGCATTATTGATCTTCTCTTAGTAGTGATACTCAATAGAACTACTTCTTCAAAGAAATGCAAGAATCCTTCATTTTTGATATCCATGTCAGGGGCCCCTTGTTTCAGAAACCACTGGGCTTTTTGAGCCAATAATCTGCTATCCTCACTGTAAACTGTGCTGCACAAGAAACGAAATATGGACTGAGGGAGCAACTGTAACTATGGGTGCAAGGATTAGTAAATGGTTGATAGTGATTTTAGCCAGTTATTCACTTTCCTGCACCTGTTCTACCACATTATCCAGTCCGTGATGAAGGAAGGTGACATTCATATTCATCCAGAACGTTTCTGTTTTTCACAAAATATGTGAAACTGTGTTCATGGACACAGATCCTAATTTAGATTCCCTGTGCAGCCCCACACAGATAGGAAGTGGATCTGTACAGCATACAATCTATACAACGGTGTGTTTTCTCCTCCCTGTATTGCAGAAGCAGATGGCTGGGGACCAACACTCCAAAGTGGTGGAAACCAACTAATTGGTTTGCGGGAAATCGATATGGTGCCGACAGCAACCCCTCCTCTCCCTGCACAGTCCATCAGTCTTGCTCTGCAATTACCCCATTGATTGGCCAGTGCTAATTGAAAGGTCTCATTATTGCAGGTTTCAGCCAGTTGCCAACAGCAGCTGAGTTCAGAGGTAAATAGTGAGGAGCAACTGCAGAGAATGTACAGTACACGGCTGTAGCATGAATGACAGTGCATACAGGTGGTCTGGGGATAAGTGGGCTCAAGTCTGTACCAGTATGTCTGACTCCGGATCATGATCAAATGTGATATAACTTTGTAGGAGAGATTCCTCATGCTGTAAACAAATGCATTCTTGCGGGAGGCTGTGAACTGTGTAATACTACTACATGAAAATGACCAAAGTACCAAAAGACAAAATGTGACCACAGTATTTCTCCAAACAGCATGTACATCCAAAAAGCCGGGCAACTGCGATTCTGCAAAAACACATTTGTTTCTTCTTTCACTATGGTCATAAATCTGTGGTCACCAAGTTTAAACTGGCTGAGGAACATGTATGTGCTTTTCATGAAACAGCGCCTAATTCAACTTCTTTTTAATCAGAAACAGACATTGGAGATCAGTAAATGCCAAAGCGGCTGATGTTTTGTTCATCCAGTGCAGCAGCCAACACCATCTCTCAACTGGCAACTTCAGCGCAGCCGGTCAGTTACCGACTTAATGTGTATTGTCTCCAGGATCAAATCAGACCCAGCACCAATGTAGGGTTTTGTGATCAATTTTAGACTCAAACATTGAGTTGCAACAGTAAAATGAAGACATTGTTATGTTTTCCAACTGCTATTTTAGTATGAGTTTTTGCTAAAAGCTGTAGTAAATGCATCAGAGAGCTCCATCTATTATACATAAATTGATAAAAGTCGTGGAAACATTAATCTGGAAACCCCTTTGCCAACCTGCTATTCATTGGCTAATCCCTTACGTAAAATGATTTCAAAATAAACGCAGAGGACAATGTCTCGTAGGCATCCTGTCACTGCCAGAAGACAATTCTAACTGATTAATACATTCATGCATAATTATTTAATTGTTTCTATTCTACTTACATTTCATTTATATTTAAGTCTTAGTTGAATGCAGTGTTGTTTAATTTATTGATTTCCTTTCAAGAGATTGTAAACTAAAGGAGCCTGACAGAATTTTTTTTTAAAAATTGTGTTTGCAACCACACACACACACACACAGACCACAATTAATCTGTTCACACATTACATCCGTTCGCTGCAGAGTAATGCACATTCACACAGGTAAACACACACACACACACACACACACACACACACAGAGGGAGAGACACACAAACAGAGTGTCTGCTCGTCCTGTCCTCTCCCATGGGTCTCTGTTAAAATTGACCTTCTCTGCCTTTCATCACAGGAAAATATCACCCTCAAAGAATAATAAGGCCGCCAGACACATTAATTAGAGAGCATCTATTTAGATAAACGTCTGAGAGGGAGACGCACAGAGAGGGAGAGAGAGCAAGGGAAGTTATTAATATGCAATATGAAAATAATTACACCCGATTTTTCTTAATATGTGGAAATGGCACTTCTGCATCACGTTGGTGCAATTTATTTAAGGACATTCATTTTGTGGGAAAACATGTTTTGTAAGGTTTGCAAGCTTATGTGTTTCCTGTTGGTACTATCTTGGTTTATTCTGAATATGTCCATATACTCAGGATACATCCATGCAGTCAAATCCCAGTAGTTGGTTATTTTCATGAATAACGTTGCTTTTCCAGCAGACCTGCAGTACGTCTCCTGTGATTTTAGATCAAGATTGCAGTGCAGCATTTTGCTCAGTCAATCACTTAAAAAAGCGTGAAATATTGTTTTTGCCAGGATTTTGGACACGCTGAGCCTCAGTTTTTATCAAGGTTTGGACAGGAAAAAAGTTGCAATTGTACTGGTTTGTTGTCAGTGTTTGAGCCTCCTAAAAACTTCTCTATTTAACACTGTGAGATCTTTATCTCACTGTACCTCACGTGTTGTGAATTAGAGCCATACAAATAAGATTGGTTGTGTATACGAACAAGTATGCATTCATGTCTTTATTGCGCTACTGTACAGTTGCTGTACATGCATGCGTCGTACATGCTTGAATATGTGTGGTTTGCTTTTTGCGCGTCTGCAGGCGTTCTAACATGCATGTGTGTGAGTGCGTGACCCTCAGTAAATAAGGTTCTGTGCTCCAGCTGGTCTCAGTCAGAGCAGTTTGAGGCAGCGTCTCAATCAGAGCTGCTGATTGGTGTTGTTCTCGTGTGCGGCAGCTGCCCAGCCCTCGCTCCGAACACACAGACTGGGATCAGCACTGTTCACACCTTTCTACCCGCACACACACACACACACCGCTGCAGAAAACAGTGATTGTTGAAGTACAGCCCCCTGCAGTCAGCAATGATTTTCTGTTCATGGAGGCAAAAAGCGATAAATAGGACAAAACCAGTACCAACTATTACACAATACTTCTGTCTTAATGATCAAAGTTTCAGACACACACACATTTATTTCCCTCTAGGGTAAATCCTTGGCTGCCAAGTACTGTTGAAAATGGGAATTTTCTTCAGACATTACATGTGAAATTATGATTTGTATTTATTTCCTCCTTGAGCACAAACTAAATGGCTCAGTGCTGCCAACAAGTTCTTTGGTTTGTTCTTTTATGTTTTTCCACATTCATCTGTTGACTGTGTGACAGGTCACAGGTGTGTGGTTTCATGTTTACGTAAAGGAAGTGAAAGGCTTCCTTCTCTCTTACTGCTGCCCTTCATTTCCTCATGCTTTGTGAATGCACACTGCTTCATTACAGTCCCTTTAATGCAGATTTCATTACACCTTCGTTGACTATCTGAGGAGACAGAGAAGTTCTGTTTTTGTGTGAGTGTCGGTGTGTGTTTGTGTGTACCCTGGGGTTCAGGGGGGTTGGGCTTGATGGTTGCCAAGGCGACAGAAATATTTTTTCCCTGCTCCTTTACAGCAGGATGCAGGAAGACTTCATCAACTCTGGAAGACCCCCCAGAAACACAGGTGCAACATTTTCCCTTTCTCTCTCCTTCTCTCTCTTTCTGAACACACCAAAGCACACACACACACACACACACACACACTGCAGTGCATGTTTACATTCAGGGCTGGGGCACTAGTGGGTTCATCAGTTGGTCAAATCACAGAAAATTAATATGTTACATTGATTGTCACTTATTAATTTCTCATTTTTTTCTGGAGAGGGTGCCAGACAGTTCCTGTGTTTCAAGCTCCTCCCGTTTCAGGGTTTGCTGTTTTCTGTGTCTTATGCCATTTTAAACTGAGCAGCTTTGGGTTTTGGAAAGTTAGTTGAACAAAACAGACAGTTTTAGGATCATGCCTTGGGTTTTGGGAAGTTGTAACCAGCATATTTTTGCTTATTTCTCATGCTTTATGGGCTAAAAAATTAGTGGTTTCATTTGAGGGGAAATCATTAATGAAAATGAGTTGCAGCCCTAATGCTGGGTACAGTATGTGAATGTATGTATGAATGAATATACTATATATCTGGCTTGCCACATTGATATCATGTACTTTCTGTATTAATCATTATGTTTAATTACTTTTTTGAAACTAATATAAAGTGAAGGAATAAAGAGAAAAAGTACTGTACACTCCATTACTTAGACATCTTCATCAAGAAAAAACCCCAAAAGAACACATTTATCAGCAGGGATCTATGCGTGTGTGTCTATGCATGCATGCACATGTGTCACTCACTCACAAACCTGATTATTGACAAGAAGACCTTTCCATTACACCATACCAGACTTGACAAACGAGGAAGAAGAACCTGAGATAGTTGCCTGACTAAATGACACAGTGATTGTGATCTGACAGGTCTGTTTTACATACATATTAAACTGCAGTTCAGATCAGTCATGCCTTCTGGGGCTCACAAAATTCCACACAAAGGTTAAAAAAGTAGTCTTTATTTATTATTCCATAACATTACATATATTAATGGAAGAGATGCGCGGTCAAAAGGAAATGTTAAAGTTAAAGTATATTTCACTGAGCTCTTGGTTATCTCTTAACCAGGAAGACTCTGGGAATGTTTAACATGTGGCACTCTGGTTTGGACCTTTTCTTGGCTCCGTGCCTCATGAGTGTAATTTGGATGAGTGCAGCTCGCTTTGCCTTTGGGCTCATTAACAACAATATAAACAGTAATTACTGTGATCGCCTAATTAATTCATTTAAAAATGCTGCATGGCGTAAAAGGCATGAGCAAATCTTGTATGGAGATAACAATTTTACAAAATTATTGTTGACATAATTAGCAATTTCATGTTCCAAAATACAAGTAAAATAATTAAGAATCTTTTTTCCATCCTATTTCATACATGTGCTGTTTTGTCATTTGGATTCCTCTGTGCTTTTCTTTCCCTTTTCACTAAGCCTGCTTTCCGCACGTTATCCTTCTCTGATCCCGTCTCTGTCTGCGCGGCAGCTCTGCAGTCCTGATGAATGTAATCCTCCCCTACGGACAGATTCCTTTGTTTTTAGGCCATTTCTGCACTCTCCTCTGATCACGAAGCTTTACTTATTATAGAAATCTTTGCCTTAATTCACTGGGTTTTGTTGGAGGAAAGAATGGTCATCCTGGCCTCAACTGTCCATTAATTGTCTCTACTTTACTGGCCAGTTAATTGTGATTAACAGTAATTAAGATTCAGCTGAACAAAACCTAGATTTGTTGTAATTCTGGACAATAGACATTATTCATGCTGAACTCTTTCAGTTTCATCTCTCCCACCACACCCACATCAGCATTTCCTCCAGAAACAATTTTTTCAATTAAGTCTAACAATAAGCAGCACAGATATGTTCCATGATAACTAGTTATTGTGGTTTCTTTATTAAGGACAACATCAGCTCATACTGGAAATCAGCCTTCAAAAAAGGAACATTGCACATCCATGTCATTGTCTACAATAAAACCCATTGGCCTTTAATTGTATTATGTCTAAATATCTATTGGTTGAAAATCTAACTCATGCGATGCTTTAATGGGACAAATATTAAGGCATAATGTGAGAGCCACAATGTCACAAGCAAGTGACAGAGTGGTTTATGTTCCAGGCGCAGTCCTCTGACCCTTCAAAACCCCAATTAGTATTCCTGCAGAATTTATTACCACGCCTGGCATCACTTCTTGTTTATTACGTCTCTACTCATTAAAGTGAGAGTTGAGTCGTGGACAGGTCTGACTGATGCATGGGTGGGGGGTGGGGGTGGGTGGTCGGGGGCGGATGGGGTGGGGAGCGACGCTACATCAGTGTGGTTTATGTTTTTAAAAAGTGCCAGATATTAATGGTAAGGATAATTATTTAGATCAAAGCAGAGGCAGAGGTTATATGGGCCAAAACACACATGGTGATATGTCAGCCATGTATGAGGTACAAAACACCCCTCATACACACACACACACACACACACACACACACACAAATAAAACTTAAAACAATTTTCTTTTCTTGATGTATATGTTGTACATTATTTTATACGTATAGTGTCATGTGGAGCTAAAGTTGACGGCCATTACAGTAATTCTAACTATATGTATGTTAAGATAAATATAACCCCCCAGTTATTTACATACTGCAAGACAAACTTGTATTATATATTTTCAAAAAATATATGTTTAAAAATGCAAATATTTTCTAATTTGCATACATCTGCAGGACAGAAATCTAAAAATTGGATGAAGCCAGGATCAAAATGATTGTTTCATTTTGTTGATATATCAAATCCAATCAAGCAATTTGTAGCATGTTTTTAATGAATAGAAATATTACATAAATCAGGCTATGAATAACATCAACAGTAGATTGGAATAAAACTGAAAAGTCTGATGTATTTATGTGCTACTGAAATGGAGATATCTGGCTCAGTGTATTGAAAACCCTCCCCCTCATTTTTAAGGTATGTTGTGTAATTTAAATCTGCAGCTTCTAGTACATGAAGTTTAGTAAGAAAGACACTTGTCTGTGTATTCTGGACATTTTCTCTTGGCTAGACTGAAAGAAAACATGTTATGGAAGTATGTGCATGCGTGTGTGGGAAAAAAAGCAGTGTCCCATCTTCAGGAGGATAATTGTTAGACAGTGAAATAATGGTACGAATGAATGAATCCTATCGTTGCACCTGAACTTGTGTGAGAGGAAGTGAGATGCACAAAATGGAAACATACAGTGGAGCACAGCACATGATCACCACCTGCTGGTTTTACTCATACACAGTTCAATGCTCTGCTTTTAACAATGATTGATTGATTTTTTTTCCCCCAGTGTTTGTGGATAATCCAACACTAGTTCAAAAATTATTTTTTCTTCTTGAATGTAAAATTTACTTACTACCAACACAGAAAAATCCTGTTGATGAAGACATATGTCAAGAATAGAAAGCTGTATTTAAAACAAACTTGATCAGCAAATGTGAATACGCCGACACAGTTAGACTGCAAAAAATAGACTGCAGAAGATCCTCAATCCTCAGTACTCCACTACACTAACGAAAAGTTTAATAATTAAACGCTTAAATCTTTTGAATACCTCCATCAGCTTTGCGGAAATGGTGTAACTTCCCTATTTAACCACTGGATGGTGCGACGGCCTTAATAAAAAAAAAAATTAGCAAGTACTTTCGCTCCAAGTGCTTAGACAGGATGAAGCGACAGAAGTCTCACTCTGACTTTTTGTATGTCCCACAAATGCAAACACAGAGACCAAGTCTTTCACACGTTGCACACAGAATTAAGATGACCACTTTTGTCAAAACAGCTGCCTTAGCGTGTCACAATTCAGAAACAAACGTCTCAAGACAAGGAACATATGGGTGTGGTATAGTAGTGGTGTGCGATATGGCGTATTTTGGTATCGATCCGATACCAAGTAAATACGAGCAGTATCGCCGATACCGATACCGATTCTTATCAATAAATAAGGTGGATGCATCATTGAATTGCTAAATCTCTAAATTGCTTAATTTTCATGACCTTAAGTGTTTTTTTTGTAATGTTTCCTTTCTATTATTAAATAGTTAAAACCCAGGCCAGAATTAGGACAACGTTTATAATTAAATAGAAAATGCTTTATTATAAAGAAAAAGCTTTTTGCTCTGCGAGTCTAAGTCACGTCACGTGACTCATGTGACGGCGCAACATCTAAACACGAGAGGGGGGAGGGGGAGCAAAGTGTGCCTGCTCTGCGCTGACACAGGAGCGGCGAGTCCGGCGACCTGGCTGTTTCCTCTTTGCCGAAACCGCAGCATTGCAAACAAGAGCGGAACTTAAAGTAAAGAATCGATCTCACCAGGCTAGTATCGATCCGATACCGATACCGACTTGGTATCGATACTATCGATATTTGGATCGATCCGCCCACCACTACTGTACAGACCGGATGATGAGCCGGTTTTCCTGTCATACAGCCCATCGCGTCGATATGCGATCTTTGCCCTAACTAACTACATGCTGACACTTGTTGGGGATACATGTGTCACTGTGTGTTTGCAGTTTACCCATTTACCGGCAGATGAAGGAGCCACGTCCGCTGACATTTTTATCAGAGTGGTAAGTCTCCCGTTTGAGCCTCGCAATCTTACGGCTTATACAGCTTTTTTTTAAACGCTCTCGTTTAGACCCCAAAACGAAGCTGTGTGACGTTCCCTTCAAACTCCGCGGCGTCTCTTCTTCGCCTGGCTAAGAACGTAAATAGTCCGATAAACGTTCCCGACACACGCGTTTCCGCTCCCCGGACGTTTCAGCTGGCCGCTCTCCTCCGCGTTCGTGCAGCAGGTTCGCTCCTGCAGGCGGCGAACCCCGTGTAGCTTCGGCGCATCCGAACTAGCATTTTAGCTCGTTATGCTAAGGGAGCTTTGCGGTACAGACACCCCCGTGTGCAGCCTTTGGCTCCGCTTTGAGCCCCCGCAAGCTTTTAACATCCCCGCGGGTTTTTCGCGGTGCCCGTCGTGCTCACGTCGGTTGTGTATTTAACGCTGTGAAGGGTTGCGCTGTGGCCGGATGCACGCTAACGCATCGGAGCGCACAAAGTATTCTGCTGTGGGCAGAAAGTTTAGAGGGGTTTAGGTTTTGTTTTTGTTGAGGAGCACGGGGACCGCGCTGAGCCATGTCTGAGCAGATGCAGTATTATGTTGTTGCGTAACAGCCGTGCGGCGAGGAGGTTGTGCGTAAAAAAAAACAACCCGAAATTGGTCGTAACTTTAGTCAAGACAACAATAATGAGCGTTTCCTCGTTTTACTGCAGATCGCAAACGCAGTTCTCTTAACCACATTTAAACGAGCGTGTCGTCCGTGCGCAATCCCATGTCTGCGCATTACAGAGATTTCTCACTTAGGGCCGGGATTAATCCAGGACCTTAATTCGGGGTTTTAATTTGTAATGTGAATGATTTAGTCCACAATCAGGTCAAGTAACAAGCCCGAACTCTTTTCCTCCCACTTTTTTGTTTTATATAAATTTGTCAAAATTTAAGCAGTGAAATGTTATCACTGAAACGTGTTGTCTAGATCACATGAAGTAAGACACTCCAGCTGGACAGGTAGTGGGCCCCATTCATTAATCACTGGGCTGAAAACTCAGATTGTGTCATGTAAGCGCAGAAGAGCTGCGCATCCACACATCTGAGAGGCCCATGCAGACTCCTCCATGGATACCTTCTCCGCTGGGTTAATTACATGGACAGGGAGACGGATGAGCCGACATCTGGAGCTCCCAACAGCTGAGCTGGAGAAACATCTAGCTGCTGCCTTGAGGTTGACTCGGTCAAATGTTTTTGAGCTGCAGGGGAATGATTTCCTCGTTTTGTTTAAGTATTTATTTAAATGTTTTCTCTCCTTACATCTGTAACTGGCTTCCCGTCACACCAGAGAAGATTATGCATAAATAAATTTGTAAATGTAACAGAGTTTAACAGTTCTGCCATGCTCTTCCACTACAGGGTGAAAGAATTTAGAGGATAGTGGTTGTTGCTAATGAAAGTTGGTCATCTACCCTTGCAGCGCATTTCTATCATAGATATTTCTGATTTTATCTTTTTAAATGATCCCTCCTTGAATATGTCTTGTGCGTGTGGCTGTTTTTGTTTATACATGCTAAATAGCCCCAGCATGGAGTATAGTAGTCAATGAGCGGCTTTAATCTTGTGGCTGTTGAGTGGGTGACCTCAGGCTGTGATAAGAGCCAGTTGCACGGTAACGTCGTCCGTGGCTTACTGTGAGCCTGGGTTTCCTCCTCGCCCCGCGCCCGGACTCTGAACTCGAAAACCCGGATCCTGTGCTTCCCTTCCATTGGGTCTGTGGGTCAGCGGCGCCGAAACGTTCGCCTGGACCTCGGTCGGAGATGTGCGCTGGCCCGCTGACCTGCTCCTTAACTTCACGAGCACCGTGCGTGTGCAGGTTTCGCTTGCACACAGATGCAGGAAGCCGCTGGTCGTGTTACTGCTAATTTATAAAGTATGTTTCTTTACGTTCCACCTCAGGCACCGTTAACTTTCCGTTGAGGCCATCGGTGGATGAAGGAGGACACTTAACCCGACGACTGGAAGGAGTGACCCGGCAGTGTGAAACCACTCACCTGGGCTGCAGGCGTCCACGCGCTCCACCTGGTGAGTGACGACAGCCATGAAACTGAATGAAGTGTTGTTGATTCGAGTGCGTGCGTATGTACGTCTGCAGGTGTTTGACTACATGGGGACGTCGGTGTTCAGTCATCAAACTTTTCTTCATCGCGAGGAAGCCTTTGGTTAATTCATCCCGGCATCAGTTCGAGTAGATGTCGCATTTGTTTCGCAACGGTTCTTCTGTGGCGATTTATTCAGTTTGCATGCCGTTTCAAGTCTGTTCTGTCACAGCATGGGCATTTTTCCAGCCATCTGAAAGTGTGGAAGTGTTACAGCACAGTTTTACCAACATGGCATTTGTTATTATTGGCCTGGAGTCAAGAAGGGGCACTCAATTCCATATTCTGGGTGAGGCTGAGATCACTGGTCAAATCAAAAGGCTCCCTGTCAAGGATCAGTGTGTCTCAGGAGACCAACGGGAGCCGCCCCCCCCCCCAATATCTCAGCTCCCAGTGTCAAGGCCAGCTGCCACCAGCACCCGGACCTGGAGAAATGAAAAATAAACGACATGTGACCCTACAGTCGTACTATACGACGTAGAATTAACTGAAAAACCGAGTCACACTGTAGTTTATTTATGCGTTACTATACACAAATGGCAGAGAAATAGCAGCGAGGAGGAAGAGAGCAGTAGGTTCTGTCACGGTGTAATGAACGCGGAGGAATTCGGCCAGAGATGTCATGTCGTCACTTGCGCGTCGCTTGTTTGCTTTTCACGAGCTCTTTTTCCCTTATCAAGCGCGGACCCAGTGTGGGAAACAAGTTTTAACATTCGTTTTCCAAGTACAGATGGTTGGAATTGTTGGCATTCCTCATTGAAACCAAGGTCTCGGCTTTTGCAGCAGCTCGATAAACCCCCGCTGCTCGCGGTACGAACGCGTCAAATTACAGGCAGATTTATTTGCTTTGCTGAGCATAACTGCCTTTTGATTGGCAAGTTCGTTCGGCACGACATGTAAGGCATCCCAGATCGCAAACCGGGACGTCGCGGTCGCAAAGAAAAGCTGAAATTATATCTCCACGGGGGTTCTGTGAAGAAGACAAACAACCCTCTGACATGCTAAAAGCCAAGGCATGTCCTTCGTGGAGTATCCTTGGCGCGCCACCCAACGCAGCGTCCCACCCGCCCTCTAGTGCACAGAGCTCTGCGGCAGGATCCCACCATTTGTGTGCACGTTTTAGTTATTTGTGACATCAGTCTATCAGTATAAGTAAAGCGGTAAGTGGCCCTCCTCCACTGTCCCTGACAGACACGTTCCACAAAAAAAAAACTAACAGTTTTTGGCAGTTTTCCCGTTTCATCGTCATCCTCCTCACATGTGGGATATGAGAAAGATGTGTCGATTTAAAAAGAAAAAAATGTACCAGAAGAAAGTGAAAGTAATTGAAGTGTAGAAGAAGGAAAGAGGGCCAAAGTCTCAGCTGGCTCTTTAGTCCCCTTCCAGCGTGTGGGAGCAGACCCTGGTGTTTGTAGATTTGCCATCTAAAAAAAAAAAAAAAAAAAAAAGAATCGAGGCGATGAACCCGTCTCTGGTCTTGGCTGGCGCCAGTGAGAGAAACCAGCCACTATCACTCAAGGTTTTTGTTTTTATTCCCCTGAGTGGTCACAGTTAATCACAGGCTTACAGGTCACTGTTTCCACACACGGTGTCGTGAAATAAGATTTTCATATCTGAAAAATCTCAGGTGTTACTCTGCCGGTCCCCGGCCGCCGTGGCCGAGTTTCTCTTTTCCTTTCGCTCACCTTGCTGTGCAAACACGTCTGGAGGGGCAGGGACCATCGCAGGGCCGGCAGCGCTGAGCTCGCTCTCTCTGCTCACCGGATGCAACGGACGCCGGCCTCCTCGCAGGAGCTTTGTCCGGGATGGGTCGGCCACGCCGAGGGATTCCTTCTCGTGTCGCGAGAGAGGGGGCGTCCGGTGAGGTTTATGGAGAAATGCAGAAGACACGGCCAGCTGGTGCAGTTTATTTGTTTGTGTCACTGTGGGGGGAAAAAAAGGGAACTGAAACGTGGGTTACGGCCTGCGGAAGGGAAAAAAAAAAATCCTGCACGTGCAGAGGGATTATGCAGGATCGGATCTCGTGCGGGGGCCCATAGATGACGGAGTGCTGACACCTGGCCTTGTGATCGGTCAGATGCCATTCTTAGACCCGTGAGTCATCGCGGCTGTGCGCCGTAGTAGGCCCGTCTGATGTGCTTGCGGCCGACGGCTGTGGGCAAACGTGATGACAGCCCTTGGAGTCAGCGGCACATATTGATTTGCTTCTCCATGCACCGTATTGTGGCGGTCAAGACTCCAATATGTGGCTTTTCGTTTCATTTTTCATCTCTCCCTCTTAGCATATTTCAGCGTGACACGGTTTAATGAAGCAGATTTGCTCATTTTAATAAACCTCTTTGTGTATTTTCTTAAAATGGATGTACAAATTACTGTTATTAAAGGGAACCACAGGGAAACGTTAAAGCCAGCCACCGAGTGCTATCGCCAGCGTGTTTGCCTTTGTCATATGACATAACGGTTTACAGTTTTGTCCTGCCGGCAGTCACGGTCCCAAATGGCTGCTAATCTAATTGCCTGGACAGTGGAAGCTTCCTAATCGCCGCGGGCCGGCGCCGGTGCAAGCTCTGCTGCGAGCTGTGCCGTGTGGATCCATACGGGGTTTTAGCTCCGTAGATCTGCAGCTTCTACAGCAAGGCCTTGCAACATCTGATCAGACTTATTTCAGGCGGGGAGCTGATCTCGATTAATGCCGCATCCTTTGCCGCGCCCTTCCCTCGGCACGCCTGGAAAACCGCATCCCTCTGCGGCCTCTCATCCCAGCGTCAGTTGTGCGCACCAGCTGCCTGTTGTCCTGTGTGTGTCCGTCCCTACGAGTCTGTTTGTCCGCCGATTTGTCTGGCACGACCAACTGCCCGTGTTTAACAATCTGGTGATGGGCCTCAGGGCCTGATGCTAAATAAAGCCCTGTCTTATTTTTTGTTTGTTTCCCTATACACGGTCACTAAATGATTTAAGTGGAGTCTGTGCTGCATTTGACTCTGAATTAGTCAAGATCTGAAAATAACTGAAAGCCGTTGTTGTCGATGGGGCCAGTGAGATCACAGAAACACCTGTGAGGCTATGAAATGCTAGTTAAATCTCCACAGAAGCTAGTAAGCTTTATTTTATTTATTTTTTTGTCACACACATTTGGCGTTGCCTTTATAGCAGCTTCGGATCAGGCTCTGCGGTCCTGTGTGTCCTCTCCAATTTGTGGCGTCCACGCAGCTGCGACGCTACAGTGGAGGACAAGTGGAGAGCCCGTCTTATTTGGTATCATATTATCTTCTTGTCCGTTTTTGAACAATGTCCTGTCTCTCTCCTTCTCCGCGACGCTTCCCTTTTACTCTGCCTTCAGTTATTGCGACATGAACAACGCAACTTGCAACATGATGGCATGTCTCGCCCTCATTTGGACGCATTTAGCTCATCAGATTGTCACGCGTGCGGCCCTTGCTGGGGCACACAAAAAGCGCTGTTGCACTCGGCACCTGATCTGCAGTTTGCAAGCGTAGAATCAGCTGTGAAACAGGCTGCTGGAAAATCCCCCTCTTTCCAAACGGGCCCCCGGGACGCATCCCGAAGATTCGCGATGCTCAGAGGCGTAGTCCGTGACCCCATTCCCAAATGCGAATAGGCCCGCCTTTCTGGGAGACGCCTCTTTCAACATCGACCCAGGTGCTCGGAGTCAGTGTGGAACATCCCCCCCAGTGGGCAGCATACCATAGTGCACCCGTGTATGAACTGTCTTAATGGACAGCAGCTGCGTCCGTCTGTCCGCCACGCCGCCTGCTCCTGCAGCGCGGCACAATGCCCGAGACACTTGATTCTGCAGGTTTAACGTCGAGGCGATTTCGCTGCTTACTTGACGCGAGGCCAATCCTCCTCTCGAATTCACTTCCACGTTTTTCCTCCATGCTAAATGTCAGAATAACGCGGGATGCCCAATCTGTCTACATCTACATGTTGGATGGTCAGGTAAGGTCCGCCTCAAGCCACGATTGGGCAGCTGCGCGGAGGTGAGAGAGGAACCAGGAACTTCCCTCCGTGGCTCACTTTCCACTGTTCGCGCGAACGACGAAGCGCCACATTGCGGCTGATGGAGAAACTGTCTGAAAAGGAGAAGAGTTATCCCCATCTCTCAACGGTGCCATGGCTCCCGCGAGCATCAAACGTGTGGGTAAATCTGTACCTCTGCGTACCTCTCCCCGAGGCCTCCCAAGAAACGGAACGCACGCGGCGAATTTAGGCCTGACTTGACATACAGTACCGCAGGCAGACAGGTGGAGCGTGCATTTCTAATCTGAGGCGCTATAAATTGTAGGCGCCGCGGCACCTCCGAAACCGCACGCTCCATTACCTCACCCGCTGCACGGCGGCACCCCTCCGCCGAGGCCGGGCAGGTCGTCAGAAGTGGCGGCGTAAGCAGCCGCGGGGCCGAGAGCCGAGAGGAGTCGCTCGGCTCCGGTGACGGGCCTTGGCTTCACACCCCGGCTGGCCGCGAGTCCGCGGGGATGCCCTGAATTAGCACAGGGCTTTCCTGCTATGTGAGAATGCCGTGGCGGCGGCTGGGTCGCCTGTCACCGTCCGGCAAGTGTGGAGAAACGAGGAGTCTGATTTCACGGGGATTTTCGGGGCGCCCGGGACGCCCCGCCGCTCCGATAAACATTTATATAAGCGAGCGTTGGGCATTTCTAGCGCGAACAAGCGTCGCAACTGTGCACGTCAACGTAAAGACGACAAATCATTTTAAAAAGTAATGCCAAGTGAAAAGAAAAATTACCAATATGTATGATGATTCGTGAATAAACTAGGGAATACATTGCATTTCAAAATCTACAAAAATACACTCATAAATGGTTTTCATTTACTTAAAAACCCTTTGGGGAAACTCATTTTTGACAAGTGGGATTTGTGTCACAGTAACACTTCTGGGGAAAACAAACACAATATGCTGGATACCACACAAATGATTGGTTGGAATTCCAGATGAGAATCATTTCCTGCCGCAAAACTTCACGCCATCTCTGCTCTGATTTCACTGGTGCTGCCGACACGGTTTGTTCACTTGAATCCACATTTGCGACCACATTTGGCGTACGACGCCCACAGACGTCGTAACTCGTGCGGATGCATCCGCGCACAATAGCCAGGCCCACATTCCCTTTTATGTAATACTCCAGTTTGCCACCCGGTCGTGCGGCAGAGGACTGGTGGGATGAAAGCTCCTCGGAGCGACAGTTGCGCGAGAGAGGAACGGTAACGAGTGGGCTGGGAAAGCGTGACAGCCGGTCTGCTGCGAGCCGTGGGGGGGGGGGACCACGGCGGACGCGGCCGGACGGCTGCTCGCCGCTCGCCTCGGCCCGGCTCTGCCGAGCAGACGGGCGCGTGTGGGCGAGCCGGCGTGTCTCGTCCAGGCGCCCACGCTGCCTGGGCCGCTGTCCTGGGAGATTAGCAGCGCACTGTTAGCGTCCTGCTCTCCCCCCCGCGCGTTACGCCATTTTTAAAATTATATTGGCATCGTGAAAATCGTTCATACCGGCCATTCCTGTGTGACGAGGAGACCCATTCCATACCATTTATAGCTGCTCTGGACAGACGCGGTGTACCCCACACGTCTTGGCGTGCGGGGCCAGTCAGTGCGTGACCTGCTTGAGCAGCTACGGGGACAATCGCAGATTTCAGACTGTAATAATGATAATAATGATATAAAAAAAGAGTTCTAATGAATCGGGAAAATGTAGAACTGCCGACAAGCAGCCACTCGGGTTTCTGTGCTCACATTTAGTGCAGCACCTCATTCTGATTTGGAGTGATGGAAGCCGCCTCACATCGCGTGAAACATGATCTCCATCCTGTTTGTGCGCGGAGGGCAGAGCTGCGTCGGTGATGTCGTGAAGCGAAGCGCTCACATTCCCCATGTGAGCCTGAGCTGGTGCAACAGCGGAGGGGAGATTTCTGTGCCGAGATGAAAAACACTGCGCAAGGCAAGAGCGAGTGCGAGTGTGTTTTACGGAGCAGGTCTAAATCAGGTTTAAATCCCTGGATTACATCATTTCCTGGTTGAGCTGTCAGTGCTGCAGGAGGTTGCTCATTAATAAGGATGTTTTATCCTCATGAACGTAACGGAAATAACACCCGGGAGCCTGCAGCTAATAAAATGTTAATCCCTTGAATTACACCGTCTCTCTGCTCTTTTGACACTGCACACACACACACACACACACTGGGGGTTTTCGGGTTTAACGTCGCTCCATTTTTTTTTTTTACACCTGATTCTTGCTGCTTTTTCTCACCCACCGTACGCAGTGGTGGCGTTGCCATGGCATCCGTGAAAAGTCCCAGGTCTCCCCGTTGTCACATTTTGTTCACAGACAGCCACCGATTTTCATAGTCACGGCTTTTCTCCATCGCAGCGCATTGATTTCCTTTTGTTTCTTCTCCCTCGTCCAACCCTGACACGATGCGTCTCCACGGGGGAGTCGGCCACTCCCCGATTTTTACGGAAGTGGAAGAAATGAAAGAGCCAGGCTGTTGCGTGATGGTTCTTGGTCGATAACGTTCAGCGCCGCCTGGGCTCGTAGCCTGACGAGAAGATATTAATGCTGCAGCTGCCGAAGCCGCGCGGCGTTAATGTAATGGCGCTGATGGTGAAAACAAAAGCGCGGCCTCATCTCGCACACGTTGTTTTATTTGCAGCTGTTAGCACTTTCCTCTTTTCTCTCCTGCCCGGTCGTTACCGAGCCAGAAGCACCCATATATGGTCGTCGGCGTCTACGTCACTCGTGTTTGTGCACTTTCGCAAATGGGGTGTGAAATATGCGCGGGCCCTGGACAGTCTGCGGTGCACATGTTCGCGTGCATCCGCGAGAGCGAGCGCGGGAGCGTGCCCGAACACCAGCGGCTCCGCTCTCACTCGTCGGCCTGTTACGGTCCAACCAAACGGGTTCTCACGCAACCGGGGGAAATAATGCACTTTCATCACGAAGCATCAGTCCATTGAGCCACATGTTGTTTGAATGGATTTTCACGATATTGACGGAGAAGCTCACTAACGCAGCGCTAAATATCGCTACCGTGTGACCAGTTTTGCAAAACCTAATTATGCAGACCGTAAAATAAGATTTGCAAAGTGTGTCTGCACGTCTCCCGGATCGCTTTTCCCTCCCCCCGGTGCAAGAAAGCAGAAAGGTCGCACGTTGCGGCGCAGTTGTCGGCTCGCCTGCAGACGTTGCGGCTGTTCGGTTCCGCCGCGTGAGAGGAGCCGTGTTGGTTGGACGAGCTCGGTGGGAGCGAGAGCGAGAGGACAGGAACCTCGGGAGCTGCCCTGTTCCCTCGTCCGCCGCAACACGGGAGGCAGCCTCTCTCGCGCTCTCCCCTCCTCCCGGCAGCCGACAGGAAAAAAAAAAAGCCTCGGCGGCGTGGGCTCGTATTATCGCAGCTGAGAAAAACACTTTCGTGCATGCAAGGAGCAGCTTGGTATTTGAAAATACCTCGGATGGAAGGACAGTTGTAGGTAGGAAATGACTTTGCTCCGTGGGAGAAAAAAAACCGCAATAATGTAATGTAATTCACTATTATAGATATTTAACAATGCATGTTGCTCACACATATGGCCCTGATCCAACACTCTGCCTACATGCTAATCAGCACTCAGGGGCGAACGTGAATTTGACGATGCCCCTGTGAATATTTGAGCGCAACTTGCCAGCGGTTAAAATGACGCCGGCTCCTTTTGTTCACATTTCCCGACGGCTGTAGATCGGCGCAGGGCCCGCCGCCCTCTCCTTTTACCTCCGGGCTGAAGGCCGGCGCGCGCTTTTCGTCCGGTCGGGGCAGTCCGAACACGGCCGACGTGGTGCACATGCCCTGTTGTTTTTGGTCACTGTTGTTTCCCATGACTCTGAGATGAGCCAGAGGAAGCCCAGTGTGATTTCCACACAGTTCCCAGGCCCTCAAATCTGTCCAAACACAGGCCATTACACACAAGAACGCGCACGCACACACTTGCTCAGCAAATTGGGGACAAATGGGTGTGCGTGCGTGCGCGTTGAAAATGTTAAAAAGGGATAGAGTTAAATGGCCTGAACATCCTTTGCTCTTTAATACACATACAGCGCGCTGACTTTAACTTGTCAAACACACACACACACACACACACACACTGGCCCGCGGGGCTCTCAGACTAAGCGACAGCTGCAGCTTGTCCCGGTGAGAGGCCCAGCGCTCCATGACAAGAGCCGACTGCGACTGTGCTTCACGCGCTCGCGCTTTCAGGTCACTCGATGTCAGCGAAACCTCTGAACTTCCTCCAGACGAAAAGCACTTATCCGAGAGCCTCGCGAAAACAGAGCCGCGTCGGCATCGGGAAATTATCCGCTGGCATTTCTTCAGCATCAAATTTCCAGCGTTAATCGCAATTCCCCATGAAACAAGGATTTGTCCGTTTTGCATCTTTGTTCCTGTGCTCACGTTAGCAGCTGACCACTGCTTCCAGTCATAGCTAAGCTACATGCTAGCTGGCCCCAGCTTCATATTTAGTGTACTGATATGAGAGCAGCATCCAGCAGCTTGACACCTGTTATAGTTTCGCTCAGTTTCTTGTGTATGTTTGATTTTTTTTTTTTTTTTTTTTTTTTTTACATCCCATGTTCATAGTTGAACTGCAATAGCAGTGCTGCTGCGCCTGGTGACTTTGTCTCATCTTTCAACACCTATCGGCTTTTGTTATCTCTCAATGTATTTGTTTTTTAAACTTCTTTAATTTAAGATGCTCTGGATGTGGCCCATGCCCTGCTGCCCGGCTGCTTTCCGGCAGGTTTAGGCCGCTCCCTTCAATCAAACGGGACGAGATATAACTGATGTTGGGTTTAGTAGTATTACCTCACCCTCTCTGACAGCCCGTCCCTCCTGGCAGATTCGCAGCAGTAAAAGCGGCCGCTGTTGTTTATAGGCTTTTCGTGAGATGCTCCGGTGCAGATGTGAGGGAAAACGCTAATGTTCGACTGTCACCCTAATGCCCTAATAGGACTGATGCAGTGACCTGGGATAACCCACCATTGTTCTAAGGGGTCGACATGCGCTAACGGCCAAAGTCTAGTTAAACCCTGGTTTAAAGTGAGTCACAATCAGTGGAATACATACGAGATCACGACGCAGTTGTTACAGATTTGTCGTAGGATCACTTTGACCCAAATGAAAGTCTGCCGGTCTCTGCATTTCAACGTAAGGTGGGGAAGGGGGTGAACAGAATTGGCCGAAGATCTGCACGGAGGTGAAGTCTGTGACGAGGTCGGCGGAGGGGCCACTGCCCCAGAAAGTTTTGGAAAAAGAGCGAGAGAACAAATAGAGTCGCAGGAAGTTACTCTTCCTGACCGAACTTTCGCTGAGCTCCACTTGTCCAAAGCTGGAGCTGTGACTCACAGGAAGCACCCTGCCAGTAAAAATCAAAAGCGCCTTGGCTACTGCACGGGGCTTTTTCTCCACGAATCTGGCCGCGTCCGACATTTGACGGGCGAACTGCATCTGTCCATCCAGCTCCTGCCAGTAGACAGCCGTTAATGTGAGGAGACAACTGCTCTATTTCTGTACGATTATTACCGATGCGCGCCCGGAGACGCGGTGTGCGTGCATCTGTAATTGTGAGCCGGGGACCAGTGCATGACTAACAGGGGAGATGGTGATGTGTCTTTTCTTCTTGCTCCTGACTCGCAGCCTGCTGCTCTCTGATAAGACACCGAGACAGTGGGCTCTGGTTAATCCCTCTCCCCGCATCCAGCCCTCTGTCTGCCATACTGAACAATAGATGGACCAGACCGGTCATCAGTCTTTTCTCCGGGCGTCTGTTTATAGATCCTGAATCACCATGGATGGAGTGGGTTGTAATGCCGTTGAGTAAGTCTTGAGACATTTCGCAGATTGTATAACAATCCCTTTTTTGTGCGTGCGTTTGTGTTCACCCCCAATTTCCTGCCTCGTCACAGCCCACCTCCCTGGCGATAAATTAGATTAAATAACGCATTCTGTAAGCAGGGGTTGTTCACACCAATCTCAATTTTGAAGAAATACAGACACATGAAAGGTTGAGTCATACACTAACAATTATTATGGCTGACCTGAGAGATAAGACAGTCGTGGTGGTGCTCAGACACTCCCGGGGAGAAGGCGTTTGTGGTTTGTTCAAGAGATCGTTAAGATTATTCCACCGCTTTGACCCAGAATGAAATATCTCCACATTTACTGGAGGAACAGGTACTAGGGCTGGATTTTTTTTTAAAAAAGGTTTTCCAATAATCGTGTTTTTTATTTGACTGCTCCAATATTGGCTCTTAAAATCTCAAGATGAAGTTTTGCGGCCGCACCTTTTCTCAGTAGACACATATCTCTGCGCTACATGTTGCGTGCAGGCAGTGGTTACTCGTGTGTGCTACAGTTAGGGCTGCACCGTGTATAAAAACGCCCTCTTTGTAGAAAGTGCTTTTTTTTTTTTTACAGCACACACACAGAGGTTATTGTAAACTTTAGTAATGTAAAACAGATGATGGCTGGATACATGAGCCACCTTGACGTGTGGCATTCCCATGAACTGTGACACGAACCGTGACGTTACCGTCCGTGCAGACGCCTGCAGAGATCAGGCTGATGTCCCGTTAACACGAACACATGAACTAATGAACACGTTCTCTGTCCTGAACCGCTCTGCGCTCACACTGATCTCTAAAGTGGATGCGTGTACTCAAGTCGAAGCATCTGCTGCTGGCAGTCCATGCGGAGCTATATGGGATAACATTATTTGTTTTTTTTAAAAATATGCACAATGATGATTGCCTTGCAAGTGGTGCAGTTTTTTTTTTTTTTTATTTTTCACGCTCAACTGGACATGCACATGTAGGCCTAAGAATATAATCCTGTTTTAGTCATTTTCTGTTGATTAATAATAATTTTATTTTCTGTTACTTTTAACCCCTTAACGCCTGAATTTATTTCGAATTATCAAAAAAAATGTTGGTGTGTGTTTTGGCTTTCAAGTAGATGCTAAATTAAGTTGAGAGTGTTAATTTGAGTATAGCACATAAAATAGATATAAATCTATTATTAGCTATTATCTATGATGCAAATTAGCGATAACAGGTAATAAAGGTAAAAATACCTGTTCCCATCTCAGGTATGAAGATTCTTTTATTAATGTAACAAAGCAATACTAATACAGACACAATTTTGGCTGTTTTGGAGCAGAAGTGGTTTGTTGCTAAATCGAGACAATAGGCGTTAAGTGGTTAAATGTCTACAGGCCCATTGTTCCACCTGCTGTTATTGCATTTCCTAATAATTTCTTATCATTAAATGTCAGTGACACAGTTTAGCATGATAGCAAACAGGTGCCGAGTGTGTCATCAAAGTCACGTTTTAATGCACATACTACAGAATATGGTGTGCACGCAATTAATCATATAATTTGGTGAATATGACTATTATTATCATTGTTAGACGGCTTTTTATTTTGTAGCACGATTCCGCCGACGCACGTGCATCCACGTGTTTTTTTTTTTTATAACGGGTTGCCCGTCTCAGAACCATGACTGTGACTCTTAGGGCAGGGTTCGTGCAGAAAACTTCTGTCGTCGGCCCAGTTAGTAAATCGGCTGTTTACTTGTAGGGCAAACAGCCGCGCTCGAAGGAAGCGTGAAAAGCCAGCCGTTAGCATGTTAGCGGCTGTCATTTTCAAGCGTGCTAGCGTGCTGATTTAGCATTTAGCTCAGCGCGCAGCCGCTCTCTCGTCCTCTTGGTTTACTCTGCGTCTGCAAGGTCTGCTGCCAGCTTTGAGTTGGTACTTTGCGCGAAGGTTGTTCTGCCGCCGGCGCATTATTCCCACCGCTTGCAGAAAAATCAGCGGCTAACGGCTGACACGGGAGAGTTCGCAGGGCAGCGGCCTGTCACGGCTGCCCCTTTTTAGTACCGCTGTTGCTGGAATTGAATTGGCATAAAGGCCGGTAGAATGAGCCACGCGTTGTTTGGCTTTTATCTCCACCTCCTCAACCGCCGACGGGATTGTGGAGTCATGCCAAGTCCCCAAAAGGCCCTTGATCTAAAATGTCACACTTCCAACGTGAAGAAAACATTCCCATTTCCCACAGCTCACTTGGACTTTTTTCCTTCAGTACAGCAGGTCGTCTGGGTGGGAGGAGTAGGACAGTGAGCAGTGTATCTTTTATCGCTGTACGACCACATTTGATTTTAGTGTTTCCAAACCCGGTTGTATAAGGGTTTGTAGCATTTCAGAAAATAAAAAGTTGCAGGCGAAACCCAAAAGAAGTGCCCGGTGAAATGCAACGATGTGCGTGAGTTCCTGAGCGCGTCTGCCTGCCGACCTTCTGTTCACCTCTCCTCTTCTCGGTGAGTCATCCCGTAACTCGTGATTTTCTTCACCTCTTCGTTCAGGTGGCCTCTGCAGGATCTCGCCATCACAGATCGTGTACGCTTTACTGATCTGCTGGATGTAAAATCTGACTGTAGGAGTCTGGCAGAATGAATCTCTTCCCTGTGTGCAGACTTTTTCGTTTGGGTTGATGGCCGCAGCGAATATTCCCTCCCTGGATTTGGATCATAAAATCTCATTTGTACAATTTAACTTTTTTTTCGTGATCTTTCTTTTTTTTTTTACACAGAAACGTAAGCCTTAAAGACGATCTCATCATTTGTTTTGGCGAGCGCCGCAGTACATTGGATTAGCCTGCCCCCCCCGTGTGCTGCGGTTACGTAACGCATGACGTTTGTTTTTAAACGGCCTTGTCTGCTCATCCCGGTGAGCTGTGAATTAACCTGCTGTACATTTAAAACTGAGAGTGTCTTCTTGCAAGTGACTTGCCGCAGTGTTGCGTCTTCGCAGAGGCTTCTCCTGTAAGCTTATGCATGGCTGCACATTTACACATCTGTTGTTGTTGTGGTGGTGGTGGTGGGGTATCTGGATGTCCCCTTTCCTCTCCCCCTACCCCCTTTCTTTCGGGGCGGCGTGTCGTTACATGCACGGCCATATGGTGCGCGTTCGCTTCCCCCCCCAGTGTGCCGGCCCAGTTTTCTGCTCAGTCCCGCATGCGTTGGAATAAACCGGGGCCGCAGGTGAAGCTTGCACTGAGCCGCCCGCCCATGCCCTGTTACCAGCAAAGCTCTGCGCATCCAAACGGCCTCGCGGAAGGGTGGAGCAGCCGTGTATCCGACGGAAGCTTTTCCCCTGATGGAACGCGAGAGGCTTTCTGTGTTCTTATAGAGCAGCTTTTCTGAGATTACCAGTGAGAATAGACACTGGTGGTTGAAAGAATCAGTGGTACTGAGTATCTGAATGGCGTGCAGTGCCTTATGACATTTCCCGTCACAGTTCGGTGGCAAATGAGCAACGGGCTCTGCTTTGAAAAGATCGATTAATGATTAAAAACAGGCGCCCACGTGTTTTAATTCGCCAAAATACTGCAGATACTGGAAGTGTTTACAAGTGTGTGCGGAAACGCGACTGGTGCGCGCTCCTCTTCAGAGTCGCGGCTGCAATGACACCCGAGGAGAGGAAGAACTGTGGCGAGGAGGTTGCAGCGTTATCAAAGGACAGGTTCGCAGTGTTGTAAAGTCTGAAGTGAAACAATCATTCCTCCTCTTCACGCGGGACATTAAGACATCCATTGCTGAAGTGGCTCTCTCCAAAAGTCACAGTCTTTCTCGTTCTCAAGAGGAAACATTTGGGAAATCCAGGTGGACTTCAGCGCTCACATGGGCACTTCATTGTTGGCGTCGCGGTGGGGAAAAAGTAGCAGTGGCACCATAATAAACGAGGTTCTCCCGAAAAAGCTTCCAGCCATTGTTGTTTGTTTCGGCGTGTCTGCCGCAGACATTCGATTCACATCCTGCCGCGCTGCCCCCGAGTCCACCTCGCAGACAGGCATTCCTGACAAGACCGTGCCCCCGCCAGCTCTCGGGAAGAACACAGGATGCGCAGGGTAAATAGCACCAAGTGTTGTTTAATTTCAGCCGAGCAAAAGCGTCGAAACGCCAGCAGCACCCGCCTCAGAGGCCGGAGGGGAATCGCTGTGTGTCTGTGCTCCCTATCCCTGTCATTGGTCTGTTGCATAAGATACTCGGACCTTGTTAAAGGCTCCGGGCCCGATTAGCCACCTTATAATCTGCGGTTATCTAATACCTCCCGTCCAGCTGCTGAGATTAATGTGACGGCTCTCTGATACAGTTCCAACCTTCGGGTTCAAGGTCTCGTAGTCCAATAACAATCCACCCTTACAAAGAAAAAAAAAACAAAGCCGCAGCCGTGAGTGCACGTTTGAGGTTGTCTGCCGTTTCATTCCTGACTTTTTTTTTTTTTTTTTTTTTGCGGACCCTGAGCTGATTTTAGTAACAGGCTGCAGACAATGAGTTGTTTGGGAGCGGGTTTTCGAAACACGGAGGCAGGCGCGGGGAGCATTTCCTCTTCCATAGGAACAGCGGCCGAAGGGCTCGCCTCGGAAAGAGAGGCCGTTTTCTCTCTTCCGCCCATGCTGTTGCTTCCTGAGCCTGGCGGAGGAAGGAATTCCCTCCAGCGCCCGCGAACCCACCCCGCATCCTAACGCTTGTGCGCCGTGTGGTCGCTCGCACGCTTCTGCAGAGAGTCAGAGAAAAACGCACACCGCGTACGGGCATCCCCGCTTTCCACAGCGATGGGGCCGGATGCACATAGCTGCGGTGCAGCGCGGCGCCGCGTTCGTGTTTTCGGCAGCCCGCTCCCATCACCGGCGAGTTCTTTGCCCCCGTTACGATGACCGACCTCTCGGCCCAGCTTCAGAGGCGGCTGACAAGAAGTAGCGTGTTACATCTCAGCCTTTGTGACGTGGAAGCCGGGGCTCGTATCCACCTCGACCGGCTGGGGCCTCTCCACCCAGCCGACAGTCAGACGCTCATTTCAGCTCCTCACATCACCCAAGCTCTCGCTCGCCCCTGCCTCTCGCCTCACTCCTCAGCGGGACGTCTGCAGGCCGTATTTATTTACCCCCGCTGCGTCCTGTGCCCTGTCAGCTCGCTCTCCCTCTCTCTCTCTCTCTCTCTGTGCGTGCATTTCATCTTCTTTTTTTTCCTGACCATGTGCCTCTTACTCAGTGGTCTGGGTGGGGAAGGGGGGGCTTTCAATCGGCTGACCTCGGCCCCTCCCTCCACGCTTACCCCACCCTGCCCCGGGCCCCACGGCGCCGCATTCAACAGGCCGGCAGATGCCATCCGAATGAATGCGATCAGACCGAAGCTGCTCGCACTCGGCAGGCCGGTGGAGGATGGGGTAAGGATGGGGTAAGGAGGGTCATTGGCTGGCCCTGGAGGAGGTTTTTTTCGGGGGGGGGGTTCTCCTCTCCCTCTCTCTTCCCACACTGCGCACCCGGAGCCTTTGTCTCGTTCACACTCACCCCACCCCTTCCCCAGATCAACTTGCACACAGCACGCGGCACGTTTCGGAGGTGGGGGTTTTGAGCCGGTGCTTCGTATGTAAAGTCCGTTCGAATGCGGAGAGCTGGCCGTAATCACGCATGCGCGCAGGTCCATAACCGACAATTATTGATACATCTGCAAATTATTTTCTCGGTGAAGTCTGATATGAATCAGTGAAAAATGTCCTTCCCAGTTTCTCCGCAGCGACATTCTCAAAAAGCCTTGTTTGTCAGATTAATAGTCCGAACCCAAAGATCAATTCAAGTCCAATTCAGTGTAGTGAGGAACCAGAGAGAACCGTGAGATTTTTCACATTTCTGCTTGAACAATGCCAAACGAGTAATCGGTTGTCCAAATAGCTGCTGATCCATTTTCTAATTGATCACCCGACCATTTGCCGCGGCTTTGCATAAACACAGACAGCAGTGGTGAACCATCGGAACGCGGTGAGCGACACGACGCCGGCTGTCGCGCCGAGCCAGTCGCTCTCGGGCGTTTTTGCGCGCTGCTCCCTCGCCCGCCTCAGCTCGCCCCGGCACCACTTGAGAAGCACTCCGCCGCCGCGTGACGACAGGAGTTGCTGACATGTTCCTGCCAGCCGCTGCCACCTGAAACAGTCAGGCCGCCTCATTAACTCTGACAGCGTCCCCGCTGTTGATTTAATTGTAATTGGCCGCAGGGCTGTTATACTTGAAATACAATCTTTTGTGATGAGGTTTCCCTCACATCGCGGTATTACATGAAATTAAAAAATAAAAAAAAGCAATAGAAACCGGAGCCACCGTATTCCCCTCTTCCCCGAAAGTAATAAAACATTTTTAGCTTTCTTGTTCATTTTTTTCCCCTCCATGCTCTTCTGTGAAAATACGTGTGGAATTAATCACAGGACTCCTGAAGGAGCGCAGGATTCGTCACGGAGGGAAGGTCCACTTCTAATAAACCAGAGTCCTGTTTTCATTTCTCCAGACGCGCATAAGCCTTTCTATCTTAATAACCCAAGCATGGCAAATATGGAATTTTATCAATAAATGATCGAATCTGTTCAAAAATATAAACGGCGAAGGGCCTCAAAGGTTCGATAAAACCGCCCCCTCCCCGTACCTACCCGCCCCGCAGAAAGGTCATAGATTGTCGGTTTTAACTCGGTTAAAAAACAGAAAGTGCTTTATTTTGGTACGGGGGACAAAACGCAAGTTCACAAGTGCAGCCGCTCTGGTGCACATTCCTTTTTTGATTGCATCAGTTTTTTCTGAGAACTGCAGAAGCAAAAAAAAATGGGAAACTTAAATCACTTGTATCAGTTTCTAATTCCTGATTTATCTCTCTCTCTCTCTCTCTCTCTCTCTCTGTCTGTCTCTCTCTCTCTCGTCGTCTTGATCAGTTTGAATGTGCAGCGCTGAGCGTTCGCTGGCTCCTCCGTGTGTAAGAATCTATGTGTGTCAGATGACCTATTGAAATCATTGCGGTGCAGTGTGCCTGTTGCCACGGCAACGCAGGCTTCTCTGCCCCCCCCCCCGTCCCTCCCCCCCCCCCCTCTCTCCCCGTCTCCCCTCCTCTTTCATTTCCCCTCCACGGCCGACTGAGGTCATGTGACCGCCTCTGACGTCAAGCTGGGGAGGCAGGCAGAGGAGCGAGTTTGTGGGCTTTCAGCAAACCTCCTGCTCAGACGAGGAGCCTCAGAGAGTCGTGTCAGTTCCTCCGTTCGCTCCGTCTCACTCATTCAGTCTTCTCCGCCCCCCCACCCCCACCCCCTCCTCCTCCTCCTCCTCCGCGGCTCTATCCTCATCTCTCTCTCTCTCTCACTCGCCCTCATCTCTCATTTCCTTCTACTGCGCTCCTTTCTCCTCGCCTGTTGCTCCTACGTGCAGCTGCCACTGCCACAAACTTTAGTCTTTCAGGAGAGAGTCGCCGGGTGATGGACTGCTGAGCGGCCGCTGCGTTGCTACAGAGCGAGGTAAGCTTCCTGTGTGTTTCCTCGCCGTGTGTGAATAGCGTGCGCTTAAGAAGCACAGCGGCCGCTTCCAGCAGAGCGTGCAGCAGGTTTCCGAGCTGGGAAGAGGACAGCTTTTGGCGCCTGCGTCCGAGTCACATACTTGTGCGGCGGGGGAAGTTGTCTTTCAGATGACTTCACACATCTGCGGCTGTATTGGGGTGGTGGGGGCTCTTTATGGTCACCCTTTAATGGTTTAGATAAACTTGAATTGCAGAAAAGAAGCGGGATGTTTGCGGTTTGAAGGGAGATCAGGGCGTGAATAAGACGAGCTGCTTTCTTTGCCCATGCAAACACAGCCGGATCTGGCTTCCACCCCCCACCCCCAGGAAATGAGCAGTGACAGCAGAGAGAGAGAGAAGGGGAGTGTGATCATCATGGGGCATTTATGTGCGGCGTAGCTGGAAGTGATGGGCAGCTCCACATGGCTCTTCCTCCCAGAGCGTTGCTAATGTTAGAGGCAGGAGTGCGGGCCGGAGCTGCCGGCTCTGTCCGCCAGAGAGCCAGAGGCAGGGAGAGCAGCGGAGCAGCTGCCACCTGCCCCCCCCACTCCAACCCCCACCCCCCACTTCACTCCACTCCACTCCACTCGGAGGGGATGAGAAGGCCTCGGAGGTATGTGCTGCAAAAAATGTTGCTCTTAGAAATCTCAAGGTCAGCTTTGATTTGATTTTTTGGGTTGGCTGAACTTTAATAGTGAATTTTATTTTAATTTTTAGGAATTATCTTGACAAGTGTTGAGAGAGGCCCCCCCACACACACACACACACACACACACACACAAGCCCACACCCCCAGCTCCCTGCCTGGCTCAAACAAAAGGCATGCCAGCCCACATTTAGCCCAAATAGGGTGGAAAAGAAAGGGGAAACGTGGGTAACAAATGGTTTGGATCTCCCTTCATTACGCGCTTATGTCCTCCCTCCCCTTCTGCAGAAGTACACCTTATCTCTTCCCCCATTCCCTCTCCAGCGGGGCCTCCCCTCCTTGGAAAACCTAACGCAGCGGGGGAGCCAGCCAAGTGAACGCAACAGGTCTCCGTCACCGCATCTAAAAGTATCACGGCCGCAGATACCCATCTAATTACACGCTCTCCGGGCGCCGCTGGGCGCAAATGAGCTGATTAGATTGGATTTACCGTTTTGGTATTTGCAGCGCGCCTGCCGGTGCCTTACCTTACATGGTCCATTTGAACACAAGTGCTTTGATTTAATTCAATGTGGCTGCATAACATGAGGTCAGATAAAGATCATGCAGTGGATTTCAAGGAGCCGTTAATGATCCTGAACATATCGCTCATGAATCTTTTCTCTTCTCTGGATCTTGACTTCTAGTCGCGAGTGCAGGCAGAGCGACGGTACATTCGACCTCCTCCGGTGTCCATTGTTAGCGGGGAGCCGTTCCAAATGTCCTGTGAGCACGAGGGGTCGGCTCCATCATTCAGAAGTGTCTTCCTGTTGTGAAATGAGCTGCATGAACTCCACAAGAGGCCATTTTGAGTCAAGAGGCGGTCGGCTCATGTCACGTCCCGCGCTGCTCCTCCAGTCCGTCTCCTCAAGTCCTGTGTTTGTGCGCAAACGACAACAACAAAAAAATTGGCATCTGATTTTTTTTTTTTTACGTGCTGGCAGCACTTACGGTGACACCGCCGCACAAACCTCTCACATGCAGCCGGTAGCTTTATCTGACATCCTGCAGCAGTGGATTGTCTCAGTGTGTGTGTGTGTGTGTGTGTGTGTGTGCGCACGCGCGCGCGTGCCTGTTGAATGACTTCCAGCCAGAGTTCTGGCAGACGACTGTGCGAGAGGTGAACAAACACAATGCCGTCCTATGAAAGAGCATCGAAACAGCTTCGGAAGCTGAAGCCGTTAAGTGAAGGTTGATCTCATGGAGCGTTTGAGCTCGCGTCCTTGCGCTGCGTTGACACGCCGCAATGACGGTTTAATCCATTTACGACGTGGGGCATTTGAACGCACCGAATTATGTACGTGGTGGCGAACCTGCGTGTGAAACCATCTTTACGCTTTGAAAGGTGTTAAAAAACGAACCGGGGCTGAAAACGCTGAGGCAGTCACGCCACACACACACACACACACACACACACAGTCACACTGAACAGGTTGCTGGAATCTGTCATTAAACGCAAACAGCTTGACACACGCACACACACACAGATACATACGCAGACACAAACACGTTAGAATGAAGGTAATGGGATGACTGCACAGGGCGAGGTGGTTACCATGGTATTTTCTCATTTCGTTCTCCAGCTTTCGTTTACACAGACCACACACCGGGTCAGGCTCTCTCTCTCTCTCTCTCTCTCTCCCTCCCTCCCTCTCTCGATCTCGGGGTGGCCTTATCTCCGGGTCAGATGCTCTGTCACAAGAGGGTGTCACTGCTTGGATACTTTTCATCGTCCAAATAATCCACCCATGACATCCAGCGGGGACGGATAAAGTCATGCTGTGGGGTTGATCTCATTGATCTCGCAGCGTCACGGCAGCGCCGCTGTTCCACCTCGAGCGCTTTGCGTTGCGCTTCGAGTTTCTGTTGGAGCTTTCGGAAAAATGACCCACAACCGTGAGCGAAGAAAGGTGCAGCAGCTGCAGCTTCCCGTGGATGCAACTGCTTTCCTCTTGCTGCTGCTGACATCACAAAATAAGGGTATACATAAAGTTTAGACAAATATCCCCGCTTCACCAAAATAAGCTACGCAGTCTGTGGAGCCGCAGGTGTTTTAACCGCGAGCAACTTCGGCACACATAATGCCCTAAAGTTTGGGGTTTTTTGAAACTGCCATGTCACGGCATGAATCCAACATCAGTGCAGAAATCATCGCCGAACGACAGGCGGTGAACTCAAGCCCGGCATTTTTACAATCCAGGAGAAGCATTTTCTGCTTCTGCTCCCCGCACCTTGATGTTTCAGGTGAGCTGAACACCCCAAATAGCACCTGGCACAGTATTACAGCATTACATAATCATACGCTTCCAGTGGCTGAAGGTGACCCGATGTGACCCGCCCTGCCGTCATCGTCGGCCCTCGGATCGTCACGCGCATGCTCCTGGGTGCAGATGGGTGAAAGTAGAGCGGCGGTCGCGGTTGCCCGCTACCGTTTCCCCCGTGTCCGGGCCAGCCTGACGCGGAGCTGCGCTGCATCCAAGTTGATTCGTTATATCATGGAAAACCGTGACTTTCCTCCCGCCTCGTCCGCTCCTGATGCGGAGCCCACACACTGGGATGTGTTTACGCCCATATCTGTTTAGAAAACATGCCGAAAACAATTTCATTCTGCCCCGCGCAGGCTCGGCTGAACCATATGAACCAGGGTTCTATGACATCCTGCCGCGTATGCTTAAGGGAGTCTCACGTAACACTGAGTGGAAACTAACTTTAAGGCAGTTTATGTAACTGCTGATTTATGGCCAGAGTCGCGGGGGGACGGGAACAGAAATAGAAAAGAAGGAGGTTTGAGGAATATACACGGAAATGAGAGAAGAGACAGACACTTCGGGAGGTGGTCGGGGGTTTTACGTCTTCCCAGAGTCGCTCGTTTTATCAGGTGGTAAACAACGTCTGCTGCATCGGGGATAAAAACACCTGCTCGTCGAGACACCCCGTCAGAAAACATATTTAGAAGCATGACATCAGCCAAGCTTATGAAAACGTTTAATGCGTTCGCTGGACATTTGACAAACAGCAGCGCTCTCAAGTGTTAGTGTTCTGCCTGGATCTTCATGAGAGGAGGTTTTTTTCGCAGGTTGGCTTTTGTTATGGAAAGTAGCTCTGTTTGGAAAGAAGTAAAAAAAAAAAAAAATGCTCTGAACAGAACACTGACGGTTTATAGTTTATAGGGAGGGTGCATCAAGAGGCCGAATACAGTTTGGGAAATGGTGCGTCAACCATTTACACTGGGCCGTGTTTGACCCAGAGGTGAGTTTGTGACTTTTTTGGATTAGCAGACGCGAGAGGAGCAGGAACGTCGGCGAACGCGGCGCGCGTGACGATAGCGCTCTCCGTCCTGGCGAAGGCCTAAATCTCTGCGGCAAGCTGAGCAAGCGCTCGCCGGCGGACGGACCTGTTTGGAGGGACAGCTGGCTGGCCGTGCTCTTTGTCCTGCTCCCATGGGTTTCTGCATGAATGGGTCAGAGGTCGCCCGACTGAAAGCCAGCCCCCGGCCGGCTGCAGAATGCACTCAAGGATTTCTCGCGGTTGAAAGGTCCCGCACAGAGTGACACTCGCTGACATGGATGGGTTTTGTTGGTTTTTTTTTTTTTTTAAAGAAAAGTCCTGACCTATAGGCTGCTATGCGTCTGTTTGGGTGGGGGTGGGGGGGTGGGGCTATGGGAAACAGATGTTCTATTTTTAGTCACAAAGAAGAATTCACACACACTGTCGTGTCATGCTATACGTGAGAGAAAAAAAGGCTCTCTTCCTGTGAGCTGTCGTTTTTGAGAGCGCGTCTGTGGGTAGGACTCAACGCTCCCCTGCTGCCGTTACTGAGAATGTTTCTGTCTTTGCACGAGGGAATTTACCTGAATCTATTTCACAACGTCGCAGAGTAGTATTCGGGAGATTTTCGCTACTTGGGTGCAGGGGTGAGCCATCTGGCAATTTCACATTGGGTTTAATACTGAAAAACCTCCACAATCTCCACAATTTCGACTGAAACCGAAACTCCACAACTCCAGGAAGTCGTTTTATCCTCGACCTGAGTAATTCTACGGTATGGTAAGGAGTACGCTTGTGTATGAGTGTGCTTTTTACGTCACATAAAATAAACCATTGCCTAGCGTTGCGCTGCAAAAAAGGCACGGCGAGCAAGGTTTCAACTTTTTAGCAGGAACACCCTGCATGTCTTTGGTTCCTTTGTATCTCAGTCGAAATTATTGTTCCAATTAGCAAAAATCTTTTCGTATTCGCACCGGTTTCTCCGGGGCTAAAAATGAGGCCCGACCCCATGCTCACTGTCCAGACTGGGAAATAAAGAAAGAACATTTGCATGTACATGAGGGCTTTAATAATTCACTAACTCGCTATTTCTTCCTTAATGCAGTGTCAAATGTGATCTTTTTTGGGAATAGCTGCTAGAAAATTTATAGTATGTGCTGGCATTGAAAGAAGGTGGGGTCAGTCAAAAGAAGACTTGGTGAAATGTGTTTAATGAGGATTTAGATTTGATCCTAAGAGGGGAAAGGAAATAGGCCCAATAACTGCTGACGTAATTTTTGCCCTGAGCTGTTTTTTTCTACCTTTCGCGTTGGAGCCGAGACGTGGCTCGCCGCCAGAGAAGCTGGATTTCTCACAATGCAGCGTGTGAGTGATTTCTCAGAGGAAGTGTTGCAACAGACAGCGCGGCAGCCGATGCGCAGCTACTTAAAATTCCCCGGTGCTTTGCAGAGATCTTTGGCAGTCGGGACGCATGCCTCGCCACGGTATGTGAGTGGATAAGAATGCTATCACCGCGCTGTCACTCGGACATGACTTGAATGCTATATGATCTCAGGGGGGGTGGAGTGGGGGGCCCCTCTGTGAAGCTGCGGCCTTGTTGTGAGCGGTCCGAAACAAAAAGATGCCTGAGAGGAGATACTGCTGGAGAGTTCTGCCATGTGGTGCGGGAGCCCGTGCGTCCTTGTGACAGCTGTTCGCAAATACGCGGGTAGATACTGTAAGCCCACGTTGACAAGTGTGACACTGACGTCTGTTGTGAATCTCCTTCGCACAGATACAGCGTGAAGACTTCCCCCTCGCATTGTAAACAGCAGTGGTCGGAGTTGCCGTCGTGTGTCCATCAGCTCCGCTCAGTCTCCCTTGACCTCTTTCATCAGTGAGATGTTTCTGTTGCCGCCTCATTCTGAGGTCACTGTGTGGATACTTTGGTCGGTCGCCACATCTTCACGGGGCAGTGTTTGTGCGGCCCAGGTATTACTCACGTTGCGGAGACCAAAATCTCTTTATGCGGCCGTATTACGGGGAAGAATAAAAAGCAAGTCCCTGTAACATAATCCTTAGATTCTGTGGTTCGCTTAAGTTTAGGTAAGTTAAAGTCAGTTGGGGTTACTGGGGAGTTAGGCTGAATGTATGTCAATGGAAGGTCCTCGTCGGTCCTGGAGACACGTGTTTTTGTGTGAGTTTGTCTTTTGGTGGAATAGTCCCGTCCCCCGTACAGCAGTGTGAAAGTGTTTTCGGCGCCAAGCCGTGGCAGCAAAAGAAAAAACAAAAAAATGCAGCTATGAACTCGGTGACCTTTACCAAATTTAGTTTGGTCCACTACCCGAGTTCTGATTCCCAGTGAACCCCTGTCACGATCGGAAGGAAAATTCCCAAAAATTTATCCATGATTGGACAGGATAACATGAGGTAGTGGACCAATCCGAAACGACACATTCACATGCTAATTTTCACCGGCTCGCACAGCCGGATGCGGCACTGGAGAGGGCAGTTACCGTCAAGGAGAGGACCTGCAGGTGGACTGAACTTTGATTAGCGCTCATTCATCAGCTCTCTCCGCATTGTTCCCGTGTAGGTGGCGAAACAGGTCTACGACAGTTGGGTCTGTTGTCGGGACCGCTCTGCCGCATCCTTTGTGTGGTGTTCAGACCGCCCACGTCCACGCGACAGAGGTAGCCCCTTGCTTTGCCTCGACTGGGTGGCGAGGCCTTCTCCAGTTTGGAGATGTGTGTCATGTTGGCTCCCCGTGTTTGTTTGTGTCGCCTTCGTGCAAATTCCCAGCCTGGATCCGTGCCGTGTAGGAGAACCCAAAGCATCTTCCAAATGACCAAAGAAATTCGTAGCAAAAAGTGACGTAACGAAGCGAACGACGCGTGCAACAGTTTGTGATATGAAGCAGTGGCCGTTTTTCTCTCATCGCGCGATATATTGTCGTGGTTTATTCTTCCATCCAGCTGTTGCTTTCTCTGCTTGCAATCTTCCATCATGCACGTGAGAGACTCTTCCTACTTTTACATAAAGAAGAGAATCTCTGTTCCGCTGGAAAAAACTAAATGGGGGAATAAGTTAGTAAAAAAATAAATTTCACATTGCGCTGTAGGTTATCAACTCATTCAAACTGCCGACCGATTCGTATTTTCAGTCTTTGCACTTGTGCACTCTTTGTATATATCCCAGTTCCCGAGGTTCGGCCTGACCCCTGGCCTCCACTGTGATGTAACTTCTGTTCTGTTTGTCATTTTCCGTGATGTTATATCCTGTTTCTATATTTTCCTTTGACCACAGGAAGCAGAGCGTGCTTTGTTGCATCCCCGGGGGCATTCCTCAATCAGAACCAGCTCCAGGCTCAGCCTCTGGCCGAGTCACGTTTTCCTCTGTCCGTTTCTCTCTTCTTTTTTTCCATCCTCCCCTCTGTCCATACTGTCTCTCATAATGCAGACGCTGTCTGACGTGGTAGACCTTGCACCCGCGCCGTAACAGCCATGCATTCTCCAGCTGCTCTTACACATTTGCTCCGCAAACATCTTTTATCAGTTATAGTTCAGCTTTGGCACATTTTACAGCCATCCCACTTCATCCTCCGCAGTGCTAATGGAAATGTGTGTCCCGCAGGTGCGAGGCGGTTGGCGTTTATCGTCAGCCATCAGCTTTATGGAAAATCCAGTTGGAGCAAAACAGCCCTGGCAGCAGTTGGTGTATAAGGATTTAAATCGATGAAAAGCTGCCTGGGCTGTGAGAGAAGCATTAAATTCAGATTTGTTATCTGTAAATTAAGCCAATGTAACGGAGCACGTGTGAGCTTGATTGACAATTCACTAAACCACAACACTGAGCACCGTTTATCCAGTCATAGCTTAGGGAATGTAACTTGGCACCGCAGTTGCATAAAATTTTTTTACCATCTCCAGAGCCAAAAGACAAGAGGCCCATCGCTAGTGACCCACAGTTATGTCCATGGTCAAACTACATTATTACGGGGTAATACAGCTAATGTTAAACCATCCACTGTGTGCGTGCTAATGTCAGTTAGCCACTCTGTCCTGCTCCATTGCATTCGGGGACTTGTACAGTCCAGCAACTGCCGTCACACTTGTCGCAGAGATACCACACACACTGGTCAGTGCTCAGCCTTAAGGGCTTTCCTCTTCTAACGTTAAAAGTGAAATATACTATTTTGACATCGTAGCGATGCAGCAGAAATTCAAACTTGTCTCAGATGTCCAAACAGATAGATGTTAGAATGAAATAACGGCCTACGCATTATATCATGGCAGGGCGGCGGGGGCATTTCTGTGGGACATAGAGAAGAAGAGAGAGTCCACGCGGACCGACTCCCGCGTCAAAACAGTTCAGGGACACTGATGAATGCTGTGCCAACTAACTAGCCAGCATAAACAATAACAGCCTTATGTAAGCCTTATTTAATATCTGATTGATAACGCACACAAGAGCACAGCACAGGTACGGCGATGACAGACCTCTGCACTCTGGCTTCACAGATGAAATTACATAACCCTTTAAGATGATTATGAAATTGACTTGAGGAAGTGTGTCATGCTGTGCTTTTCGCTGGTTTCATTCTTTTTTCTCCGGAATCAATAGGCACAATGTGTGGTTGCCTCCTCCTCCTCCTCCTCTTCGTCCTCCTATCAGGTCTGTTACCATAGCAACTTAATGAAGACTAAGGGGGCCATTTAAAGTACAAGCGCTGAAAACAAAAACAGTAGGCAGCATCAGGCTAGCCCAGTGGTAAACCCTGATCAGTCTGACAGGACTTCAGACACAGCTCGTCTCCCGTCTCTGGAGTTCGCATTGATTTGATAGGACGGAGTTTGCACAAAGTGTGATCGGCTTTGCTACAAAAGAAAAAGGGAAGCATCCAGGAGTCAGATCCTGGAAATGTTGGCCTGCGTCCAAGTAGTGCAAACTCATCTGCCCCCACCCCCTCCTGGGTCACCCACTATCCAGCTACTGCCTGGCTGTCTGCCAGCGCTCGTCTCTCTGTTTTCCCACCTCGTCTCCCCAAGCCAGAGCGCTGTCAGGAAATTTGAGGGGAGAGGTTTCTCCTTTTCGGAGGCCTCTTCGGAACCGAGGCAGCTCCAGCTGAAATTCAGATGGATAAAATCCCCATTTGGGCTTGGAAAGAAGGCGCTGGAACAGGTACACTTGTCTACTTAAAGAAAAAGTGGGGCTGGAGTGATGAATCGTTTTTAAATGGCTTGAATGGTCCCGGGGGTTTTCCTGCTGGAACAGGAAAAGAGAGAACAGTCTGCTAAGGCCCAGTGGGATGTAGGCAGGAGCGGCCATCGTGTGTTCTCCAGCATTCTCTTTCTTACTACCATCTCTGTTCTGTGTCTCTCTCTCTCTCTCTCTGTTTCACCTCCCCACTCCCACTCCTGGTATTCCTGTTGCCCATTGTTCTAGAGACTCGCCACTGCTGCCTTTCTTTAGAGAAGCCAAATTTGCATGTTTCTCAAAAAAAAGGAACTTCCCCTTACCCAGGGAAGCATTCTTTATCTGTCACTTTTGTGTTTCTCATCCATTGCCCACAGAGCAAAACTATTTCATGGTTGCATATCACGATCTCTTCGTGCGGCCAGCGCGCAAATAATTCCGGGGTTTCGTCACAAACCACTTTGGTTTTTCCACTGCATATGTAGCGTCCCCGCTCGGGTTTCCATTAAGAATTACTTGCAGCGAGTAAACGGACCAGCCAAGTCAAGTAAAGGTTAATTGATTTTGAATCTGCGCCATGTGGACGCATGTTTCGGCTCTCAACATTTTAATGGTGAAACAAAGCAAATCAAAGGCGCGGCGAAATATGAATTGGCATCCTGTTATTTAGGGTACTTGAGGATTTCCAAAGTGAAGCGTCTTTAAAACAGGCTAGTGTTATCACCAGCGGAAAAGTCCAAACGTTATCACCAAAAAGTCTCCACCCAGTGGTCAAAATGAGTGGTAAGGATTAATGGAGAATATATCCGTAGCCATCCAGATGATTGACTCTTCTTTTACTGCCAGAGAGCAGTATTAAGAGAGAGAGGTAGAAAGTAGAGAGAGGTAGGAAAGCAGTTTCTGCTTCATGTTTTCTACCTTAAACCGTTCTCTCCTGACGTGATCAAAGATCTTAATCTAATCTTTTATTCTGATCACAATCCGCTGACACACAAAGCTGAGCTGCACACCGAGCTGCAGCAGCTGCTTCAGATGACAGGGGCATGCGGCGCAGACCGCCGCCGTCTCATTTTGTCTCTCAGTTATTGTTGTTATCTGACTCCCAGCTTCGCATCGAGGACATTTTATTACCTCTGTCAATTCGTACAGCTGTCGATGACGACTGGCGCCGCGCCGCTCAGCCCAGTCACATACCTGCACCCACACAGCCAGCCATACACACACACACACACACACACATCCCACGGATGTCGGTGATTGTGACTGCGAGTAACGCGTGTGTGTGTGTATGCAACGCACTCAGCCAGAAAGCTCATCAATGGCTGTGAGGTTTTGCCGAACGTTGCTATGGTAACTGCAGTGAAATTGCCTCATAAGAGAGCGAATTGGTCTCGTGTAGGATGAAACCGGGGAGGACGAGCGTGAAAAATAAGGTTCAGGTTTGTTGAGAGGTGAGGGTGAAATTAATGAAGGAGAGCTGCAGAGTAGGAATGACGGTCTCTCAATCTGTGAGCCAATTGTTTTCTGTCGCTCAGCACTGCCCGCACCTTTGAATGTCAGCTGCCGTCAATCTCACACAGCGCAGTACGTGTGCGAGCTCTCGCTTCACGTTCCCATCTTCCTTTGAATACATTCCTACCTTAAGCCGCCAACTCTAGCTTAGAGCCAATCCAAAGCCTCCTTCTAAGTTATTCCATTGAAATTGAATAATGCCGATTGTGAAATAATGGAGAAGAGAGGACCGCAAAACTGAGTTCTTTCAGCCAGCACTATCATCAGTTGGCCGAGCATGTCGTCGGGAGCGGTGGGGGGTGGGGGTGGGGGTTAGTAAGATTTCCCTAAGTTTAAAAGGTGGGGGGTTGCACCTTTATTGCACGTCACCGCTCTGTGCAAGAGGTGCCAACGTGCAACACAATCGATGCTCTGCCTTTAATGCGTCAGCGGAGGTCGTCACAGAGCTCGATGAATGGATCTGTGCAGAGAGGAGAGCCAGAGAAGGACAAGGGTTCCCTTTTTTATATTGAGATCCATTGTGTGTGTGTGTGTGTGTGTGTCAAAAATAAACTCATCCAAAGATCTGATTTTCAAAAACAACCCAGGTTGAACCTTTGTCGCTCTTTCGTTGAATGGTGAAGGCCTTGCGCGTCTTTGTTTGCCGACTTGATTCGGTCACAGCGGGTAAAAAGGACCGTAAATAAACCACGCTGCGGAGAGCGCCTCGAAAAATAAACGGTGATGGAATTTCTCATCCGAGCCGTCTTCCTTGAATGGAGGCACAGGACCCGTCGTGGAGACGGGAACCTTGTTGCTTCCTCCTGTTCCTGATGTTCACATGGGCAAACGTCTTTTTACTCTCCAGGTTGACTTCCACGTGGCCTTCAGAAGCTCTCTATTCCCCTCCTGTTGCCGTGGATTCCAGTCTCCGCACTATCTTGTTTTTTATTGATATATGTGCGGCCGGTTACATTTTCCTATCCGTTCCCATGTTATCTCCCATTCCCACATTTTCAATATACTGCCGTTTCAATGTTAAACAGTTGTTTTTTTGTCAGTGCCACTGTGCAAACAAAAGTCGGTGATAGCGGCAAACGTAGGCGTGTGTCAGAAACAAGGCCCCTCATTCTTCGTTTGCGCGGCACTCGGGTGATCGCTCGCCTCTGAGTGCGCTTCTGTCCCACCCGGACGTCAGAGCCGTTTTCATCATCGTGTTTGCCGAAGAAAGATAGAAGCTGTTGACAGACTCCCGGAGTATTCCGCCGCGTTTCAGAGCGGGGCGTGAGCTCGAGCTTTTCCATCAGACCCCGTAGGTAATCCAACTCTCCGATAAGCTATCGCTTCTCAAATACTCGCGCTTACATTATGGAATTTCTGCTCGGCGGTAGCCTTGGCTGAACCTTGAGCGAGGTCTGGGGTCGTTTTTTTTTTTTTTGTTTTGTTTTTTTTTAACAGTCTGCCATGATTTGACTCGAGCTGCCGAGCGCTCTCTCGCCCTTTTCCGCTTATTGCTCTCAGTGTGAATTTGCAGTAGTTGACTCAGATTTCCCCGTTTGCGAGGATGCGAAGAAGAATCCGACTGCGGTGGGTGTCACCTCGTCACGGTTTCCTACAACGCAGTTTACATTCAAACACCGTCCTAGCTGGTTTTGAGTACACAAATGACTCATTTCCTGAGACCCACCACAGCGAAGGCCAAAGCCAAGGCTGACAGAGCAATGCACCGAGCTTAACGCCTTCTGGACATGCTGTACGTGCACACAACCTAAACACGCTTTAAAAAAAAAAACCCTCAAAGGCACATCGATGGAGCGACCGCATGTTCTGCGTGTCGAACGTGTCTGGCTCACGTAACCGGATCGCGATAACGCAAAGGCATTTTAAAATATGAGCGCGTTCATTGTCCGCCATACAAACGCAGAGCGTGGTTACTGCGCCGTAGAGCACAATCTCGCCGAGACCAGGAGGAGTCACTTCCTGTTTGTGTCGCCAAAAGGGCAGATAAAAAAACAGACTGACAACCACGTCCCCTGTCATTTTTGTATTCCCCCGACTCCATCAGTGTTAGGAAATATTATGCCATTCTGCTTCTCTTTGCAGTAACCTACTGTCATGTTTTTTTTTTAATTTCAAACTGACTCCAAAGGTTTTTTATGGTTATTATTATTTCCATTAATAATTTTCTATTGTTCATCAGCCTTAACAAAATCCAATCACATAACTTTGCTCTGTTGGCCTTGGCAAACGGCCAACGCACTTGAACGTCCGCACCCTGAGGTGTTTTATGACCTCAATGTCCAGGTTGTCCTGTCTGTCATCTCAAAGCTGCGGGTCATTAATCACTTAAACACAACAGGCGGCAAACAGTCAGATTTGATAAGAGTTTTATCGTCCGAGAGTGAACGCGGCGTGGCCGGCTCACCTGCGTGTCTGGGATGACTCATCGCTGGCACCGCAAATACTCACGCTCCGGGAAGTAGTTCCGGGGAGAGACTTAGGAAATCGTTTCTCGAGAGGTTTTATGAATCGGAATGATGTTTGTTGACCGGCTCATCTTGAATATCATTCGGCCGCACCGCCTCGTCTCCCCTGTGCATCAAAGCCCGGTTTTATGTGTGTGTGTGGAGATTTTATAGACTAATTAAACCCATGTCGGACATATGGCGCTGTGTGTGCCCGGAGTACACAGAGTTGTTTTCCATGGAAAGTTCCATCAACTTTTTTTTTTCTTCTTCTTAAAGGGAACAATTTTAGTCGTGAGCAACATAAAGTGTCAAGAGAAGGGGGGTGCTTGTAATTTTTTTCAGTTTACACCTTGACAACGCTGTTCGAGGACACAGCCCTCGGCTCAGTCTGGTTGTTATTTAGCTGATGCAGGGGGAAAAGACGGTGGAACCGATTACCGACCTGCACTTTCAGAGTGAAGTAGTGAGAAGAAAGTCGCTTTTTAATTTAGCCAGTGCATTTTATACATGCGTGATGTAGTTTATCTTCCTTTCATCTGTGTCCTTCAGTGATCAACGGGACTGACAGACATGGGGAAGCAGAACAGCAAGCTCCGCCCTGAGGTGATGCAGGACCTGCTCGAGAGCACCGACTTCACCGAGCACGAGATCCAGGAGTGGTACAAGGGCTTCCTGAGGGACTGCCCCAGCGGGAACCTCTCCATGGAGGAGTTCAAGAAGATCTACGGCAACTTCTTCCCCTACGGAGACGCCTCAAAGTTCGCCGAGCACGTCTTTCGCACGTTCGACGCCAACGGCGACGGGACGATAGACTTCCGGGAGTTCATCATAGCGCTGAGCGTGACGTCGCGCGGCAAGCTGGAGCAGAAGCTGAAATGGGCTTTCAGTATGTACGACCTGGACGGGAATGGGTACATCAGTAAGGCTGAGATGCTGGAGATTGTGCAGGTGAGTGTGACTTAATACCACATATTGAACACACAACATTTGATAACAAAAGTTCCCACTGTCTCAAAAATGCCGGTAAGAAAAGTAATAATTGTACGGGGAGGAAAGTGTCTTTGTCGTGGTCGCCTTGAGTGTTTTCGGTGACTGTTCCCTGTATCAGCTGACACGCAGGCATGTAAAATACCCAAACATACACTAACCGTTACCGTAACTGCAACATTACAGTGTTGTCAGTGCATAAGGAACGCACTCTTAATGAAAGTACCAGCATTTTAATAACATGACATACAGACACAAGATTTCTGAGGCAAATTGAAATGCAAGTGTACCAAAAAGTCACATTCTTTCAGCCTTATTGGGAAAGGAAAATGAAAAGATTTTCCATCTGCTCTGCTCCCTTTACAGCAGCAAATAGAACCGAAGCCTTATCCATGTCTGCTAATCCACCTACTGTATACAATGTGCTCCGCCGTTTGAAAATGTCAAAGGCTGACATGTTGTCTGCGTTAAGGCTGTTAAATGTTGTACTGTCGCATTAATTTGTGCTCGTCCCATCTAGCAGAAGCATTAGCATATTTCGCAAGAGCCAACTTTGACTTTATTTATTCTTCAGCCGCCAAAATCAGCCTGATGCTGGGAAGATGTGGAAGGATATTTAGGTTTTACACGATTTACACATTAATTGTGAGAGGATTATTAAAGGAACATCTGTTTTCTGAGCTGTACAGCGGGGCACAGCTCACCTTTAAATAATAAAACGACAGGGGAAAAGGGGGAAGTGTGGCTGGCATTTCCTGTGCAAGAGCTCCTCATGTAAACACACCATTATAGGCGCGCACAAATGCAGTATACGTCTGTTTGTGTGTGTGTGTACGTGCGCACTTCCTCCACATTTGTGCAACAGCAGTTGAGTTTCTCTTGCCTTAGTGTCACGTAATCTGGCCTCCCGTGAAGCGGACCTCTAACCGTCCCTCTGGGCTGGGAAGCAGAAGCTCGGTAAACGAACCCTTTTGGAAATATCCGCGTGTATTTATAGATTTGTTCTTAAAATAGGGTCCCGTCTTTATTTGAGTTGCAGTAACGAGCAAACGCAATCTCTCCGAACTAATAACACACAGGCCGTTGTGTTGGTCACGTCCGTGTCAACAGCCAAACTGTTTGTTTGCGCGCCCAGCAGATTCGAGCACCGTGAGCAGTCATTCCCAGTCCAGTCCGGTTTTGTTTGTGTAGCACCACTTCACAATATTCGTTACGTCAAGGCACTTCAGACGGTGATTCGAAACGCATTACTCACTGCGAGTGAAGCCTTTCACAATGTCATTTCTCCCATTGTTTCATAGCTGCTTGATTGTTTGATTTTAGAGGCTGGTTTTTTTTGTGGCATGTGACCTGTGTCCTTCCATCAAAGCTTCGCAGAGTGAACACTGAATCCCAGCAATTCAACATTCAGCCTGCCGTGTTTTTCTCCATCGTGACATCATAACGTGTCTGTCCGCGGTCCATTAAGAGGTGCTGGAGGACAAAAGAATAGAAAGCAGTATTGTAGTTGTTACTCGCGTTTGATTGCAGCTCCAGCTACGTGGAAGCAGGAGCTCTGTGTTTTACTAATTATCTTAATCAGTACCACCATTGTTGATGTGCAGTTTTAGAAAAAAAAAAAAAGCCCAGGGTGCTCTTAATTTCTGTCTTTCCAGCTGGCACACACGCATGCACACTGTATTCATCTGTCCGCCCGCCCACCCCATCTCCGCGTTTGGCCGGGCTGACCCTCTCTCGCCCGCCTCCGCAGAGAGCGAGCAGGCCCGAGAGAGAAGTTTCCAGGTAGCGCTGACTTGTGCAAGGTCCACGGCACGAGAGCTCGCGGCTCACTGCGATCGCAGCGTCTGCTTCCAGTGGAGTCAGGTTGTCAGGCGGTTCCCCTAAAACTAAATCCGCACCCGCATTCTTTCACCCGTGCTGTGATGGAAGCAGCCACGCGGTGCCGCAAGGAACTCTGGGAAGTCGCCCGCCGAAGTCTGTCAGAGTTCAGGCGAGTTTAAGTTAAAATATTTACCACTGCCAGTATTCAGTACTTTATTATCTGGGAAACCTCACTGCTGATCAATGCACTACTCCCCAGAAACTGGCCTTTTTTAAATTTTTAGATCCAATGCTAGAGCGCTAGTTAGCAGGTTTGTTAGCTACATCCATGCTAGCCAGAAACCAGAATGTTTGGTGCACGATTGTCACGCTGCCGCGCTAACGTTAGCGTTTAGCAGAAAGCGCCGCTGCGTGGGTACACACCCACAGATCTGCGAGCGTCTCTGTCATCCGCTCGTCAGCAGTCGATGCGTAACCTCGGCCAACCTCTGAACACAGAGTTACCGGCAGCGCAGACGAGCACAGAGGGACATTCATCGTCTCAATCCCCAGCCTCAGGTGGCAAAAAAAAAAAAAAAATGAGGAAGAAGAGGGGAAAGAGCGTTCATACTTGTAATCACTGCACAGGAACATAAAGGCGCCGTGGGAAACGTATTCATCTTTGCTGCGAGGTCGGGGCGAGCCGCGGTGCGCGCGCGCTTATAACTGCGGGACAACTCACACTGTGCTCAGCTGGCTCCGTCCCTGTGAATAAGCCTCAACAATTGGCCGACCTCCCCCTCCTCTCCTCCGCTGCGCCTCTCTCCAATTCTGCCTTTCCTCAACTGCCTCCGTCCGTGCAATCTGATGCGGCTGAGGTGTAGACAGAAGGTAATAATAAAAGGGATATTTATGAGATGATGCTTTCCATTCTCACGCTCATCCATAAGTGGCCAGGTGTTAGTCCGGAGCTCTGCTTTCTTTCTCGCCTCTGTCTGTCCTCGCTTAACCGTGACTCGGGGCTCTTTCCGGCTCCGCGGGAGATGATGTTTTGTTCTGGTCTGGAAGCTCCCGGCCGAACGCATATGAAAGAACTTTGCTTTTTCTCTTCGGGGCGCTTCGGGACTGAATCTCAATAAACTAGTGTTCATAGTTATAAAGAAACACAAGACAACCTCCGTCTCTTACTCTTTTCATAGCATCCTGTGTGGTCAGGGATATTGAGAGGGCCATAAGCTGCAGATCATTGCATTTCTCATTGGTTCCTTGTAATTTGGGGATTTGGGAATTTAAGCTTATCCCCCTGCGCAGCTAAATCCCCACCATTTTAATATCGGCTAAATGAAATAAACGCTCACAGCAGGTTGAAGGTTTTTATGACAGACCAGGCTCCAGACTGAAATGAAGGGCCGGCGTTGGCCGGGGCGGCTGCTGTTCCACTTCGGCCCGGAGGCTGAGCTGAGCTGCGTAACAGGGGAGGCATAAGCGGCACCTATTTAAAGCTCCCGCTGCACCGTAATCACAATCAAACATCGTCTGTTCGCACGTCAGCTCCCATTCCCCAAATCCACCTCCTCATTAAGAGATGGAGAGAGCGTGTTGCGATTCCTCTGTTTACTGCCAAGCGGCCTGCCACGCAACACAGAGCAGAGGAGACACAACCCTGATAAATTGTCTGCGAGGGGTTGTGTGTGTGCGTTTGTTTGTCTCCACCCCTCCCTGCCTGGACCGTGGAGAATGCAAGCGGCGAAGCGGGGCTACGAGTCGACATGTTAGAATAAACTGTGTGACAGGCCAGAGTAAATGTTTCTGATGTGAGTAAATTAGATATCGCAGAGACACGCTGCGTCACGTGCGGCCGACTCCTCTCGCCACTCGCGCCGGGGTAGGATGTTTTTCAGCTCGCTCTGTCAAAGCAAACGCAGTTACCAAACGAACGCCTCATTGCTCTTCGTCAACCATGCCCAACGGGTTCTCCAGCTCAGCGGGACGAAGTGCGGCGGCGGCGGTGCAGGCTGAGAAGTGCTGCCTTTCACTTCCTAAGCATTTAGCGTGGGAACGAAGTCGCACGGAGAATGTGCCGTGCGTGTGTGTGTGCATCATTTGTATAGATTCTGCATTTCATACATGGAATAATGTAAAAGGGATTTCACATTTATCGAAATCCCATGACATGGGAAACATGTGAGGTAACTGAACTCCGGCTGAAGTTACGAATCAGGCTACATAATTAGTTCAGTGTTGTTTTCTGAGTTATTTGAATTTCGGGAAACAAATGCAGTAAACCAAAGACATTATCATGTATGGGTGGTATGTGCATGCGTGTGTGTTTTTACAGGCGTTTGTAGCAAAGTGCTTCGGAGCGTATGACCTCATTTGTGCACCCCATGTAGGCGATCTACAAGATGGTGTCCTCGGTGATGAAGATGCCCGAGGATGAGTCGACACCCGAGAAGAGGACGGAGAAGATCTTCAGACAGATGGACACCAACAGGGACGGTGAGCTGACCTCATCCTTGGATTTATTATTTTAACGTGCGGGTAGTTTCACGTTTAGTAGAACAGATCGGCAGCACAGAAAAAGGTTGACAGTGCTGCGCGGAGTCATAGGGGCTACTGCTGGTAGAGAGAAAAGCATCGGGTATCAGAAGATGCTCCAACTTCTTCCAACCTGGCTTCTCGTACGAGTCCCCTCAAGAAACAAGAGGAGGGGAAGAGAGAGATGGACAATTAAGACTACGTGACTCGTGTGGGCAGGAGGAGGGAAGACTTTGTGAAAGAGGAGTGGGTTGGAAGAGAAAGAGGAGGAGGAGGAGGAGGAGGAGGAAGAAGAGAAAGTGGGAGAAAAGTGACGGCAGAACAAAGCAGCAAGACACAAAAGTGAGAGGGATCGTGCTGACCTGGAGATGCGCTGCCTTCGGATGAAAATTCACAAGTACCACTTTCAGGGCGAAAGCCGTCTCGACGCTGCCACCTGCTGGTGAGAGGTGGGACGTCAACAGGATGCGCCGGCTGAGGGCTGCCGAAGCGATCCCCAAGTGGATCCACCAAACCCCCTGTGCTGGGTTGAAAAAGTCACAAATCTAGTCACCTCCCATCCAAAAAACACTACTCAGGTAAACGTACGGGGTTGTTGTCGAAGGCTCTCTCCCCATAGCGGCATGAGGGGATTGCACAAACGTAGACAGGTCCTTGTCACAGCGCGAGGCTGCCAATAAAGCAAATACAAAAAAGTGCCGCTTTCGCAGTGGAATGAGTAATCGCATCGGATGAAGAACCGAGTCGCGCCGTTATACTGTCCGTGTCGTTCGCTTTTGAGGAGAACAACATGCGTTTCCCACTAATCTGTTGGGAATGCTCAGGCAGTCCTCCATGTTATTAGAACAGGATGTCACTACAGATTGTCCTCTTGGGCTTTTTTTTTCTTACTCAGATGGTAAAATCTCACTTTCTACTGTTTATGCAGCCAGTTGTTTATTAGTCTTGTATTTAAAAAAAGATCATCTCCCTCCTAATTTCATGCCGTCCTCGTACGTGTGTTTTAGGCAAGCTGTCTCTGGAGGAGTTCATCAAAGGAGCGAAGAGCGACCCCTCCATCGTCCGCCTGTTGCAGTGCGACCCCAGCAGCGCCGGGCAGTTCTAAACCAGAGGCCTCCACCTGTAAATCTCACATTCAGTAACTCGCAATCCATCTCTTAGTTTGCTTCCACCCAAACTTTTAAATATGTTAAAAAAAAAATTAAATATAGCTGAGTTAAAAACGGTGCAGAGAGTTTCCTAAAAATTGCAGCGGTGTTGTAACAGCCACCCTCAGAAAGGTTCCGCCTCGGGAGCGGAGGTATTTCTCCCACGGACGGCCGAGGCCTCCCGGGCGGCGAAGGCGCGGCGCGGGTTGTGGGATGGGTCACCCGCCGTGTCGGCAGCTTTGGGCCGATATGAGAGCGCCTGTAGGAGGTGGCCTGGTGTTTTTCAAGCGGGCGGCCGAGTTGCCGCTGCCGCTGAAGCTGCAGCTCTTTAAAGCCTCCGCGTGTGGGAGTCCTGAAGCGCCGTCTTTGTGGGGACTTGCTGCAAAGACGCCTCAGTATCCTCTTAGCGTTTCAGCTCTTTACTGAAGATAGAGGCCCTCGTGGGCATTAATGACGCTGGCATGAGGTTTATTGTCCCGTGAAGTAAGAAGCTTGACAATCTTGCCGCTATTGTATTTTTTGAAATGGGCATGCACATGTTGTACGTGTTGTAACGTGAACGCGTTTGTTGACCCGTTCGTCACCGGGCCGTCTTCACTTTATCTCCCCCGCAGCGCTTCCCTGGGTGACTCTAAACGCCACCAAACTCTCCACTACGGAGCAGACGATGATGAAGGATGGAGGAGCTGATGACGATGAAGACTGGCCTTCACTTTGCACTGAGGACTTCAACAACAACAACAACAACAAAAAACACAAAAAAGAAAAGAAAAAAAAAAAAGAGCGCAGGAGCCTTTTATGTGAACCCTCCGAACCCCCAACAGGGACAGAAACCCGAAAGACTTTTCCCAGACCCTCGTTGGGTTCTCCCCACCCCACCCCCCCGCTGATTGTAATTGACCAGGACCCCCCCACCCTCAGTTCTCCTATAGGCATGTCAGAGCAGGAAGAAGGTCGACAGTAGGTTGTGTATATACAGTATAAACTGGAGTCTCTGTGTCTGTGTCTTTGCTTGGCTCCGTGCGCCCTCTGAGGCTCCGGCCCGGGCGACGCGGAGCTTCTGTCACTCTAGCGTGTACCATTAGACGGTGAGAGAGCGTGCGCGTGAGGCACGAGGGGGACGGCGGTGCGGGGGGAACGCGACACACGCTGCAGATGAGGTGAGCTCGTTTAATCCACAGGGAGGACTCGTGGAGCTTGCCCTTCACCCGGAGCGAGCGCCGCTTTTCACTTTTCCTTCTTTTTTCTACTGCGAGAATGTGCGCGCATGTTTGTGTATTTCGCAGACTTGACAAGATTTCGCGTCCTACTCCGTGCTGGGACGACAAGAACATGTAATAATAATAATTATTATTATGCTACTATGCATAGGCGCCCCTGATCGATAAGCTTGATTTTGTGACACCGATGTAACGACGGATGAAACGCTTCCCGCCGCCCATCCTCTGTACCAGTGCTCGGTTTTCTTTCACATCGGTAAGAATTTGACCGAGAATTTTCAGAGTGGCGCTGCGCTCGATCTCAAGGTGAAAATAGAAAACTAGTCTTTCCAGTATTTTCAGTAGTGTAGATATTTTAAAAGTGCAACGACATTTGTAAAGCCAACACCCTTAGTCCAGAATACTCAGCCCATAACAAAATAGTGTGATGTAATTTAAAAAAAAAAGTTTGTGTATTTATGCTGCGGCAGGATGTGGAGCATGCAAACCAGTTTCTCCTCTCTCTTTTTTGGACCTGTGCTTTGTGAAGACGCGCTCCTTCACCATCCACCTCCTGGTGTCTTTTCAGTGCTTGCATGTTGAATCGGCGGCGCGTACGCTAACCGACACACGTAAATGCATGTGACTTGTGCGCATGTTGCTTCGTTTTTATTTAACGTGTGTCCGTGGATATCGGCGGCCCAGATCCGGCTCCGCGCGTCAGTGTTCTCGGCAGCGCGTGGACCGCCGACGCCGGCGCGCCTAATGGTTCATGTAAATCACTTTGCGGAGGGAGGACGCGGAGGGGCTTTTTACACGCTTGTTTAACAGGGGTAGACGGAGCCGAGCGATGGCTTTTGTTTCAGCTGAGCTCAATAATTAAATCACCACCCAGCTGTATGTGCGACAGACGTACGCGATCCTTTGGCAGGAGTCCCAGTTCTGAGTGCGCTGTCAGCGAAGCGGCTTTTGTGCGTCGTCACTGATGGGAACGCGCGAAATGAACGACGTGACGTTGGGTGACGCAGCAGAAGCGCCGATGTCCCGCGGATAAACGAACGGCCCCGATAAATCGATCTCCCGGTCCCGTCTCCCCCCCCGCCCCCTCCTTTCTTTGCTCAGCTGCGACAGAAACCTCGCGAGAAAAGGACTCTTCTCCCGCTTAACGATATTTTTAGGAAGTTCAGACAGGACGCTCTCCTCCACGGCTGAGCGAAGCTCTTGCGTCGTCTCCCCGTTAAAAAAAAAGCTTTGAATGTTTTATTAAATAACTGCTGTTTGGGTTTTTTTTGTAAAGAAAAAGAAAAGATGCAGACAAACAAACCGAGAATCACAACTACTGCGATGATGCTGTCACAACGTGTTGCTTTTATTGTATTTTTTATGATTTTCTTTTCTTTAAAAAAAAAGAAAGAAGACGCTGTGTCAGGTATAACATTTCTGTTATAACACAAATAGCATCTTGTGCCAAATAAAAACAAAAGCAGTATTGTATAAATTTATACTTTACAATTGTTATTATCTGTTGAACAAAATGTTTGTAATTGTTGCATTTTGTAGGTTTTGTATGGTATTCTGTATTAAGTGACTGCAGTTTTGAAACACAGGATTCTGTTTTTTTTGGTTAACTTTAAAAGGCAAGAATTAAATTTACAATTTACTGTGTGCAAGTATTTATGTGGTGTCTGTTTAATTGTGTAATGTTGTTAAATGAACGCGAGCTCGGCCTATATTATATCTTTTATTGGTGTATGTGTTTGCCAGTAAGAAACAAAAAAAAAGTACAGAAATGCCATGAGACTGAAACACAGGCCGATGTTTGATCTGCTGCCTGACGCACCTCCACTCATGCCTCACGGCCAGAAGCCGCCTTTGTCCACTGTTCTGCTCCCGTGGCTCCCGTGTTGCACAGCAGGCGTGAGGTTGAGGAGCTTACAAAGCCGTGGCTTCCCTCCTGCGAAGGGAACGCGACTACCCTCCAACCAGGTCTGAGTACGTTGCTAATGCCTGCAGCCCATCTCCTAGTGGCACAGTGAGCTCAACCAGCCAACGACGTCGTGGGAACTAAAGCTGCCTCCCAAGGTCAGCTCTCAAGGTCAACACCCTCGCCTTGGGACTGTCAGTGTCTTTACCAAATTTCCATCCATTACTTGTTGAGTAATCAGAATTAAAGTGGTGATTTTTCCTGCAATTGGTATCCCTGTTCCCCATCCAGATCATATCCTAAACAAGGAAAATCATATCGTATGTCGTAAAAACGTTTTCACCGACCCAGGTGAACTGCTATTCTTCTTTATTCTTTGTTTTTTTCCCAGCTGTGATGTCCAGTGAAGAGTTTGTCAATGAGATCACTCTGACCTGCTGGCCCAGTCAGCTGCCTGGTCCTGGTCACTGATAAGCAAATAATTTCGACTTGGCTTTTACTGTCTGTAGATATGTCTCCTTACAGTCTGTTCTATCAACCTCCTGTTTTGTTTTTCAGGGCACTGAGAGCAAGTTCTGTGATGAGAAGAAACATCTCAGAAGGCAAGGCAAGTTTATTTTTTATAGCACCATTCTTACACAACACATACTGCTTTACAGAGGCAAGAAAATACATTGGAAATTAAAACAGAATCAATAAAAAATATATAAATTACAGAAATTAAAACAATTTAAAACATTAAACCCTTTTAAGATCAAGCAGACAACATTTTTTCATCTATTCTGTATTTGCCCCTGAAATAAGTCACAGGGCTTACACTCCCACTCAGCTCCCCTGAGTGTTCAAGACTTGACAGGAGGGGGATAAAAGGTGAATTCTTTTGTTCTTTTCTTTTTCATTTTGGTTAAATAATGAAAAGCACCAATCTGAAGGCTGTGTGAAGCGCTTTAATTTGCAGAAAGGATCAAACTGAAAGAGCAAGTTGTTTAAAAATTGTGTTGCGGTTGTGTCTGATGCTTTTGTAAATTAACGCAAAGCCCCTCTTTGACTTATTGGAATATATGTCTACTCAAATCTATTCATATGTGCATTTTTCAGTATTTATTTATTCATTAATTTATGAATGGACACCGACATTTAAAACTGCATTGTCTGTGTGTTTTCAATCGTTTAACTGATATATAAAGCATAAGTAAATGATTCACTCAGTAAAAAAAAAAAAAAATTAAACCTGCAAACTAAAATTAAGTAAGCAAAATAAAAAAAGAGACAGGTGACTGCATATAAAACTATATTTATTGACTCATTTAAAAGACTGTACATCACAGTGCATGAAGCATTTGAAAGGCCAGAGAAGCTGTCAGTGAATCAGGTGTAAACTCAGGCGGTGAACAGGAACTGGGCTGTGGAGCTCTGATGGTTTGTAGTAGACTTGTTTAAATAGATCAGTTTCACGACTTTTAACTAAGGACATAAATACGACTGACTGCAGCCCCTTCAGTACGAGGGAAAGCAATAAATGTACGCACAGAGGAAGCAAAACAGTTTCAAAACATCCTGGAGACTTGCTGTCTTGTTCCATAATGGTGTAATTGTACATCCTGAGACATCCACAACCTGGGAGGACCGTTATTTCCCTGGCACCACTTGGAAACACTTAGTAGGCAGTAAAAATATGACCAATCAATAAAAAAGACAACCAATACAGATTAAACTAAGATCACTGTGACTAAATCAAGAGATCACAACTACTCTCAAGACGAATCTAGAAATAATTACACACACACACAAAAAAACAATGAGCCATTACCTCATTTCAAGCATCTGATCAAGTAATGTAAAAGCTTCCACCGCAAGAAGATGTAACAGGAAGAATGTGGCAGACGCCACAGAGGAACCAGACTGCAGTCCCTGCTGTTAATCTAATAAGACCACTGTATACTTTACCATCTTCTCCCTATGAAACCACAGCGAGCCAACTGGACGGATGGATGGATACTCTGTGGCGATGTCGTCTCAGTCACAGATAGATCAAAAGTGTTGAGACTTGTGAAGGTTATGTAGCCAGGAAGGATTTTTCCCACCTAACAGCAGATCCGTGGCTTGTAAACATTAAGCCTGTGTCGCTGGCGCGGCTGCGTGGTAAACGGGTACCGCAGCAGGCAGGTGTATGGACCCTGCATGCCGGCTGGAGTGCAGCTAATGATCCGTTAGCTAACCCCTGTGCATCTTACAACAGGGGTGGTGCCGTCATCTAATACTGCTAACGATATTCACAATTTTTTTTTTTATATATATATACACGTGGCACGACTAAAGCCAATCACTTCAGCCACAGGATGATGACCGATGAGCGCAGTGGGCGTCAGATCTCTGACAGAGTCACACGCAGGCAGTCTGCCGAGCTCTCGATTGCCAGGATGAAGGTGTCCTCGTTGGAATAATGCTGGATGATGTTGTCGTCCATGTTCACCAGGAGCCTGAGTCAGACAGTGAACAGATTAGAAGAGGCTTGTCCGATTAGCCGAGTAAAACTTACTGATGTATGCCGGCGTTGGCATTTAGCTCAACGCACCGTTGTTCCTAATTAGAGCCTGAGCGAGCGTTGAGAATGACGGCAGACTGTGAGTGTTGTTGCTGTGGAGTCCGACTCACCCTTTTTTGCTTTTTTGGTAAACTTTGGCCATCTTGTCAACGGGCAATGCGTATTTCTCTGAGATCTGTGGGAAAAAAACGGTGTATTCTAAACAGGGTGAAGCACCTTGAGGTCGCATTTAAGTGTAACTGTTTAGTAAAAGACTGTATTCATATTCCAAGTTAAACTAATCCTGTTTAGCGCAAGGTGTCCAAGCATACAACTGTTAAATCTACATCACTACTGTCAATACTCACGGCCTCCGTCAGTGCTTTGAGGGTGGGGGTCTGCAGCATTAAGGCATCGAACACTTCATCACACTCCTTCCTCACATACAGGAGAACTGAGACGTGGGTTCAACGGAACAAAAGTCAATCAATCCTTCCATAAAAACACTTGTAAGGAGAAAACTAAAAAGAACATTTACAAACCTTTCCTCTCCTGGTCTACTTTGGATTTCTTGGACTGAGGTGGACAGATAGTTTCTTCAGCAACACATGACACCCTCTTCGCCAGAACACACCTGACACATATACATAAACATACATTCACCACTGAAAAGGAAGACTACGTAAGTTTTGCCAAAGCTGACACGTTAAATTCTGTTTGGCTGAGCATTTAGGCGCAGTGGGAAGCCGCCAGCTCAAAATAATGTTGAAGCTGTCATCTGAACGAATCCCCGCTTTGATTTTTTTTTCGTCCCTCCTCTGTTGGACAGAATAAATCATCCTCCCTCCACATCTGTTTTAGAGTGGCACAAATACAGAGACTATTTCATCAGCGAGAGGTCATCAAAATAAAAGCACTTGAAGTCAGTGCGCGTGGTGCAGCGAGGTGCGCCACACGAGCGTTTAGAGTGAACGAGCGGTGAGGAAATAAGAGCACGATACTCACCCGTCTCTGTCAACCTCCTCAGCATTAAAAGCAAACACCTACATATAGAGCAAAAAAAACCCATCGTCAAGTCACTGCAAGACTGTACCATGACATGTCCTGTGTGTGAGTGAGTCCCTCACCTGCCCTGCTCTCTGCAGGTTTCCAAAGTGGACGTCGGGGATGAAGAGGACAGGCTGGGAGTCCAAGTCTATCATGGTTTTGAGCAGCGTGCTATCAGTCCTCTTAATGGAGGAGGTTGTCCCCGAGCTGCCGTTTTTCCCTTATTACAGAGAGAGCAACTTGTGAACTCAGCATCCATTGCTAGGCAACCACCCCAAGGACATATAAGATAAGGTTTGATGCCCTGTCCCTCTGTTCCATTCAATGTTATGATTTCCCAGAAAAAAAAAACCATTCACCTTTTATCTTCTTTCTGAGATGTTTCTTCTCCTCATCACGAAGTTTCCTCTCAGCTCCCTGCAAAAACACAGGGGGTTGATGGGACCGTCGGTAAGGAATACGTCTGCAGACAGTAAAAGCCGGTGGCCGGACCAGGCGGCTGACTGGGCCTTACTCACCTTGTCGCAGAAAACCTTGATCTGAGAGAAGGCCCTGTGGATGGGTCTGCTGCTGCAGCTGTTGTAGCTGTAGGTGTCGATCTGGATTATCAGCGGCATCCCCTTCACGCCCTTCTGTGAGGAGAAGTCTGTGCTCAGACAGTTCACCGAGATAAAGACCTGTGAAACAACAAGGACGACAGATAGGTATTACTCTCTTTAGTTTAACGGTAAAAAAGCCAGGAGCTGTCTGTCATCGCCTGAAGCTTAGTTTCGTAGCCAGTCTGGCTCAGATGGGGAGACATATCTGATGGAGATCTTTGTTCTCTGATGGATCTTGTCCTGACTCATAAACTGTGCAGCAATGAGCAAAAGGGTCACAGGGCCATGAGTCACAACAGCAGCAGCCGATCAAAAGCGAGAGTAAGACATGCAAATGTTTCCAACTCCACCAGTTCTCAACACAGAGAACAAACTTGTAAATGATACTGATTTAGAAGAAATTGTGGTTTAGATTTTTGAAGACTCATCACTTGTTAAAAAAAAAAAACAACAAATGGCTCCACTCTAACAGCGTAGTACAATCATCAGACTATTTTAAACCACAAGGTGTGCACAATACTATGTCAACTGTACTACCTATGCTTGTCTTCACACATCGACTAACATGATGGAAAAGATTCCCTTGATAAATGATGACATTTGGTGAATGCCAACCCATCTAAACCAACAGTAGCTCCTGATGAATTTACCAGTCGAACAGGACAGACGGCCTAAGCAACAAGTCGGCAGAGACGGATAACGGTAGATTCCTCACCATGGCTCAACAGCAATTTTCCCACTACACAAGCACAAGCGGCATCGTGTCTGAACCTGCAGAGGTGAGGGCCGATTGCTGGAAAGGCCTGGAGCACAGATGAGCCTCCTGTACACCTCCACAGAACCGAGCCATGTAAATTTCTCCCCGAGTGGTGAACTCACTGCTGCTAGCACGATTTGGGCGTGCGCATGTGTGTGTGGGAGGGAGGCTTGTTGCGCTGTTGGGCTTAATGGGCGTATGAGCGTTCAAATGCCTTCCTAAAAAGCCGAGAGTTCACGAGGGCGCGGTGAAGTGGCTGTTCACTGCCGTCCGATCAACCAGGCACAAACAAAGGACAAAACACAAACAACACAGTTATTATATGGGAAGCAGCTCTTCTCATCTACAAATACATTTCACACTCACATTACAGTGGGCCTGCAACTAGGGGCCAGACTGTACTGCAAAAAAAAGTTCAATCTGATACCAAGAAATAGAGGGTCAGAATTACTGATACCTCGACCAGTGAGAATCTAATGAATCCTTTCTGTTATTAAAAGCAGCTTATGTACTTTTATGTAGGGGAGAGCACCGTGTCGTGATTTTCAAAGTATATGCCTCATCAATAGGTTAAATCTTGATGCCTTTTAATAACCACTACCATGTTAAAAATCGTGATAAGGAAAGGCAGAATTTCTACTGCGAGACCCAGGATCTCCGGATTTTCTCCAAGCGGCTGTTTTCTTGTGACCATTATTTTCTATGATCCCCTGGAGCAACAACTGTCTCAGCCAATCAACATCTCTGATGTCATCACAGACAGCCCTGCTGCTATGAAAAAAAAAAAACACACCTGTGTAAAGAGGCACAAAAAATGTGCATAGAGGTGCAAATTACAAGGTAAGATGAACAGGGAGTTTGTCAAGTATACATATTAATTTAAACTTGTGCGCTACTACAGATTAACCAATTTTAGCATATTAAAATGCATTTGTTTTTTTACATTAGCCACCACAGAAGTAAGCTTATATTTGCTTGCGAGCTAACACTTAGCAACTGGGCTAGCTGTTAGCTCACCGTGGAAGTGAGCTAACTTAAGTAAACAAAAGGTGAGCTCACAGTCCCCTGGGTTGCTGCCAGCCAAAAGTGATGAGCATTCAAGCATCAAGTTTTAGGCAGTATTGCAGAAGTGGATACAGTATGTCAAAATTCTAGCATTATCATATGGTCATTTCCTTTTGCAAATACATTTATAATCCCTTTCCTTCAACTTACTTTAGTTCCTTCCATCTAACACAATGCATATTCGCATTATTTTGAAGTTAGTGACATTAGAACGTATATGCACAGTGAATCCCAGCTGTAGAACAAAAAAACTGTAGATGAAGCATAAACTTGATTTTGTATCACCATAAAACTACTTGAACATGTGTGGCCAAATATTCATCCACAAACTCACAACATTGCAAATATCCTCTCTGTTTCAGTGAGGCTGCCTTTGGAGTTACAGTGTCCTGAGCCCAAAACACCCTGGGGGAGGGGGACTGATGCTGTACGCGTGTATGTCTTTACAAAAGTGAAATCCGAGACGCCCCTTCTCCGAGTTCGTAGCCACGTGCCCGGCGCGCCTGCTACCCCAAACAATGACCTGACTCAAATCAGGAGAAGCTGTCTCTGTTACGGAGGACAAAGGGGTTGGGGTGACCGGGGGTCTGGCATATGCTCCACCAACTATTCTAAAACCCTGAGGTGTCAGTCTACTGACAAACAGGTGAGTAGAGATAGACAGCCTCTACAGTTTATGAGCCGTTACCTGCTTGACTGAGCGTGGAAGTGAAGGTAGGGGAATAAATGGGAGTGAAAGCTATTCTATCGACTTTTTTTCACCGTCAGATCAATCATTGCTCACTTTGACTTACAACAGCGCAATCTCACCATTTCTTTCACTTGTTTTTTTGTTTTTTTTTTACCTTGGCTTCTTCACCAACATCCCATGTGAAAGAGACGGCATTGTAGGCGATTTCCTCCACATTCCCGATCGTGCTGAAGCTCTCCTTGTAGTCGGCTGCATGCAAAGTGGAGATCAGAGAAAACAGATGGGTTCGTGGAGGTCTGGCGTCCGGCCCTGATCTCAACATTTCGGGGCACTTTCAAAGCTGCAGTGCAATCAGTAATCCAAACATTGTAAAAAACTGCATTACAAGTAAGAATCCTGCATTCAAAAGCCCATTTAATTAAAATTACAGCAGCGTGTATTCTGTTGTGCAAGGCCAAGGTTAGGCTACTTTTGACTTCTGTAAAATATAACGTGCTTCGGTACTTCAGAGCTACTCTGAATGCAGTCGCCTAGTTTCTTAATGCAACATCAGAATCTGCAAAGAATTAATGTTGTGCAGTAAAAAAGTACAGCATTTCCCTCAAAAACATGTTGGAGTCGAGGTACAAAGTAACACAAAAAATGGAAATACTAAAACTTGTCTGTAAGTACAGCTTTTGCATATATGTACTTAGTTACTTTCCACCACTTTTCTGTCTTTAAATAAACTGTCAAATGGATCTGTTTAGACTCAAATAAATTTATAAGTATCTATATCATAATCTGGCATTTTTTCACAGGACAGCTGTGCCAACAAATGAAGATCTAAATTAGTAAAGAATCCCATGAGGCCCTTGTTACCTGGCAAAACACCAAACCTCTGCCCACGTAAGCCTATTTCTACCCTCCACGGTATTGGCATGAACTTGCCACAGACCAAACTACCACCAGTGTCTGATATCTCTGGCTCATTCCACTGAGTTTGAAGCCACAGGTTGAGGCCTGTCTCTCGCTGATCATACAGGATATGGCCTGAGTCCAGGCCCCCACCTATCTCTCCCGTTAACGACTATGCAAATGCCGACCCAGTGGCTGTGTCGTCACTCTGTGAGAATCGAGGATTGACAGTTATTCAAATCGTGTCGGGTTTCACTTCAGGATATGTGACGGGATTATCCGGGAGGCTCGTGTACGTTTCCCACCTGCTCGTCGTCTCTCAGGAGTTACGAGTCAAAACGTCTGTGTCTGAGTGTGATATTCAATACCGACGTGTGCGTGCCATTTTTGAAGCTGGGCCCGCTCCCCGCCTGTTGTACTTATAAACCCCATCAACACCTGTATGTAACAGGCAGGCCTGTCAGTAACAAGCACAGTCAACTTACCAATGTCCAGGACTCTCTGTTTGGCAGTGTGCTGACGGGAGTGCCAGTATTTCCAATTCTTCAACTGCTCGTCTCTGCACTTGTCCTCCCCAAAGACAACCATGATAACACTCTGCAGCGCAGGATACAAAATGTCAATCAGGTCATCAATCAGGCCCGAAACAGAGGACAAATAAAAAAGGATCAAGAGTAAGTACAAAATTGTACATGTAACGAGGTTTCAACAATATGGTAACAGTAAAAAAAAAAAAAAAATAAATCAACCTTTACACTTTCTCTCTATTTGCTAGATCTCCCCTCCCTCACCTGTACAATACTGTTCCGTTGCAGCTCAGAGCCTCCCATGGCGCATTGTTCACTACTGGATGGGCTCCCATCAGGCCCCAGTGACGGCGTCAGTCCACTCACCCGCACTTTGCCTCTGGGCTGACAAAGGGATGATCTGAAGCCAGCCTTGGACAGTGTCAAAGCGTAGAACTGGCCCCGGTTCAGGTAAGCCATGGGTCCTTCGCCCTGCCGCAGCGACATGCTGGCCTCCAGGCTGTACTGGAAACTATCACTGTAAGAACATGAGCATGTGTGGCAACCCATCATCATGAAAATGCAAATGCAAAACTTTTTTTTTGCATATGCAAGGACATCCCTGAAACATGAAACAAACAATACAGTGAATTTTGAAGATTTGTTTACTGAGGAGATTTAACTGGTGGTGGAAGGGGTCTGTCTGTAATATGCAAATGGTACTGCTTTGATTTGATGTGTTTGACGCTTTCCTTTGTATTCAACTTACACAGGTAGGCTATAGTGTAAATCTTCAACTCCTGAGGAAGGACTTCTGTGGTACATCTGTGAAACCAGACGATACATTTCAACGATGACAAAAAGCAGAAAACTGCTACTCATCAAACACAAAAAGTCAAGTCCTGGCTTTTAAGACAAGACCTTAATGCCATCACGCTTACCTCTCCTTCCACAGCATCCTCATATGTGCTGTCTGGAGTACTTCTCTGTTCATCTTTCAAGTACAAATCATAGCAGCTCTGCTCGTAAACCATCCTCATCTGATCTCTGGTTTCCTCTTGGTAGGGACGTCCAGCAGTGGACAATCCCGTGGACATCTGGCCTTCTGTCTTGACCAGAGCAACAGCCGCCCCAGCTGCGCCTTGACCTTCTCCTCCTCTGGCATCTCTTGCAAGGTGGCTTGCTCCGTACCTGGATCCCTGAGGTTCTGTCGCGGTACTGCTGTTGAGAGACAGGTTCACGGGCATGCATCGAAGAGCCTGAAGATGGTGATCTAGTATTTCCAAGCTCCCACAGTGATTGAGCCCGAGAGCAGAGGGGTCTGTGGGTTTCACACCGCCGGCAGCACGTCTCCTCTCTCTGGGAACCTGTCAGGGTTATAGCGAATACAAAAAAAATATGATTTGAAGCAAATCAGAAAACATCATGTGCTGTTTTATTATTTAATGTGAAGCCTTCCACACCTTGTAGTAGTCATAAAGCAGTCCCAGAGCCGCTGCACTGTCATCATCTCCATTGATGCTCATCATGGCCTTAGTGGCAGCAGTCAGTGGGTTCTCCAGGTAGCTCCTCCATGCCTCATCTTCACTGCTGAACACTCTGCCCGAGGGCGCTGACATTTCATTTGGAACCACCACCACCAACCGTTTACTAAGAGGACGAAAGGACAATAGGGACGAGACAATAAGCCATGGTGTTAATGTGACGCCTGTCTGTCATCAACAGAGGCTGCGTCTGCCAAGCCACCAAGTCTGCCCCGGGCTGTTTCTCACCAACCTTAAATCTAATGGCCTGCATCATGTGAGGTGTGTTTATGTAAGTTCACTGAGGAACAATTACTTATATACATATATATATATACCACATTTGAATAACAAAAAGAGTTCAGCTCTGAAAATGTCAGGCCAGTGTTCAAAATAGTTACTTTAAACGTGGCACTCATAAGATATCATTCAGAGACGCTGAAGAGAGGAGACGATGCATAAAAGATCTCAGTTTCAGGAAGGCACATATCGTACATTTTTCAATATGCAAAGTTAAATATCTTTACCAACGATTACAGTAATCCACTGTAACGTTACCATTTTGCTAATGAAGCAATGTCTGTGTCTCGTAGTGCCACTATTTCATAGAAATGACTGCTTATCATATAACTGTTAAAAGGAATAAAGTATTCAAATGTGTCTATTATTAAATGAGAATGGCTCTTTTGCCCATGTGCAAAGAAAGACGAGCCAAACACAAGACAGTTAAACTATTTGAAGCAGTAAAGGTAAAAGTGACAAAAGTTATTACCCGTATAATCAATGTTTCTTTCATACCTGTCCATGTTGCCTCCAGGACTCGCTGGTCTTCTCAAAGTCTTGCTTGAGAAACTGGACTTTCTAGTTAGTGCAGGTAAGTTTTTTGTGGGAGAGAAGGCCCGCAGGAGGCGGGCTCTATTTAACCTTTCAGGTAAAACAGCCAATCAAAGCATTTCTGACTCTGCGTACTAAAATATATCCCAATGTCTCTGATGTCCGCTCAAATCTGAGTTTTTACGCACCAGCCGGGTTTGTATCCTGTTTAGAAGTTACTAAATGAAGAGATGGGTATTACAGAACCTCAGGAGGGAGAAGAAACAAGGAAGCGGAGGTTCCCTTGCTGATTGGCTACATGCTTCTATAACAGGTGGTACAGTCGTCACCCCATTGGCGAATCCGTGGAAGGGAGGCGGTGACCTGAAGTAGAAGACGAGCACGCCAATGTTTCCTGTCTTTACCGGCGCTGCTCCTTGATTCGTCAGAGTCGCTATGTTGGGACCAGTTGTCCTGTTGTTGTAGGAGAGTTCTATGAAGCAGGGAAGTATAACCATACACTCTTTAAAGGGGCATTAGCATAAAAATATGTTAAACTGTGCGTGCAAGCGGCCGCTTAGTCTTATATGTTTAATCAACACCCGTGGTTTTAAAGTTTATATGATTTAGACATAAGCGCCAGCGGAAAGACGTTTGTTTATCAGAATTATATTGCATGGGTGTTGTGTACCGTGAGAGCAAAGTAGTAACTGTTATGAGCAAACTTGCGCTGATTGTTATCTGTACCCTGACACCTGGTGGTGCGCGATTAGTGTTGCACCAACAGACCGCAAACAAATGAGAGAAAGAACAATCGTTTCTAACAGAGCCACTCTTTTTTTGACAGCAAGTAGTCTTAAGATATGTAACGTCACGTCCACACCACCATTAAAAGATAGTGAGTTGCCATTACATTTACACGAGAGAATCTATCAGCAGGGTGTGGAAAGAAAAGTTATATAAGCATGACTATAGAAAAGGTGGGTTCAACTACAGTCCCATCAGTTGTTTTAAGTCGTGTTTCTCCATGGATTCCCCCAGATCCTTATGTTAATCTACAGTAAGAAGGAGAAAGGAACATCATAACACGAGTAAGACCCCGGCGTGCAGGTTTTCAATCTACTTTATGTATAATGTGGGAACGTCAAACAAATCTGTGTCAGTGGTGTAGCACTGCGAGATGTAGCATCCATTGTGACACACTGTAGTAAATGTAATTCAGAGAGGAAGACATGAAGAACTATAGTACGTGAGACGGGGCAGGCGCGGGGTTTTAAAATCGCTCCTTAGCACAGGGCAGGATTTCTGGGAAAGCAAAAGGGAGTGTGGATTATGTAATACAGACAGGATTAGGGAATGGGTGTGATTTCTTTAGACCAATCAGTAGCTATTCAAATGATCTCATGCCATGGCTCTGCACCCTCCGACACTGTAGGCGGCGCTGTGCTGCTCCGCTGTTGGTTAAAAAGAAAAGAAGAAGAAGACGAACGACGCGATGAGGACAAACCACTGGAAGCGGCGGAAGTCCCAGGGCACTTAACGTAACGTTTCTTCAGGTTCATTTGGTGGCTGTCAGCAGTACTACATTTATTTCTCACCGGTAAGGTATTTGCGAAATGTATTGTATTACTTTGAATAGCTATTAAAGTTCCTATTCACTGTGTCTGTGTGTCCCTCCATGCTCTTCTACCTGCCTAATCAAGAGTCATTGATAGCAACCGGCTAACATAATGCTTGTCTCTTCATTTGCAGAAAAAAGATGCATGCCATGTTAGTATCAAAAAGATCAGTCTAACAACGGACGGGTCTTTAACGTTATTGATTCCTCAAACACAGAAACCCCCCCTCAAACAGTCGCTCTTTAACGAAACTCCCGATGGCGAGCTAAAGCTGGCTAACCTTACTGCTTGACCGTCGTTGTCAAATGATGTCGGCTAAGTTTGGGAAGCGAGCGGTGCACGGCGGGGTCTGACCCCGCTGTGCTCATGGCCGGATGACGCTTTCAATGTGAGAGGTTGCCGAGATAGTTTTAAAGGTAGATGTACAAAGTCACGAGCGAAGAGAGGATCGCATCCTATGTTAATTTTGAGAATGCTAATTTTGAGCCAGGGGTACTATGATAAACTTACCCCTCATCACTTTCAGTCAGATTCAGTGTGCATACAATCCTTGCCTGGCCTAGATCTAGTGTCCTGTCTGTAACAACTTTGAATATCTGCAGTCTGATTGTCTTTTGGGAATTGTACAGTTAATTGCCTTATCCCCTTAACCCAAAAAACGCCCATTAACCTATTTCTACGAGATGGTTCTCAGCTACTGCTGTCTTGACATCTGTCAATGACATCTGGCCTTACATTGTCGATCATCACGGTTGCTTCTTTTTCCGAAGCCTCAGATGGTGTCACTGCTTTTGCATTTCCCCGGCTGTGCGACTTTCTCACCCCTCTGTCTTTTCCATCCTCCTGGAAGTCATTCTTTGTGAGCCAGGCTTCAACGTTTTCTCTCGGATTATGGCTCATCACCTCCTTCGTGGTGTTGTGCTGATCAGATTCCTGTGTAATTTCTTCAGGTCTAGCATCAGATATGGCCCGTGGGCACCAGAAGTTCCAGTCCCAGCAGAAGAATGCCAAAAAGCAGGCAGAGATCAAGAAGAGCAAAGGCCATGACCAGAAGGCAGCAGCGAAGGCTGCTTTAGTATACACATGCACTGTGTGTCGGGTATGTGCTTAGGCGCCAAACAGAATGACCTTGGTATCATTTAACCATGACGCAAGCATGGCACTCAGTAGTTGGGGGACAGACAAAGGCAATGTCTGCACCTGCATCCTCTCTCTTCACATATTGCTTTGGCACTGTAGCAGACAGCTGCACTGCTTAGACCAACTGCTTTTAACAGCGCCACTGAGTTAGTGTGTGTTTGCTCACCTCAATACACTGGGTGTTTCTCATTTACATTTTTGGATTGAGCAGGTGTTCCTCATAAACTGGCACTTTGTGCTGACATCTGGCATATTCTGACCAAGCTAACAGATCGGCGAAGCTCGTCTTTTTCACAGAAATGTGATTAAGTTTCATTAAAATCTCGGAATTGGCAGAACTATAAGGGCTTCATGAACACGTCTCTCTGTGTTCCTCATATTCCCGCTTCCACCGCTGACTATATTTGCTGCTAAATTGCTGATCATCTCTGTATTTGCAGTGGTGACGTTCTAAGCGAGGGCTGGGACAGAAAGGCAAACACTCTCTTTACTTTCTCTTCACATTCCGTAATTAAACGATGGCCAGGAAAGGTTGCTCTCTGCATGTTACCTGTAAACAAAACATATTTCCTAAAGCCTGTTGAGTAAACTCTTGTCCCAGTGATTAATGACCTCTAATGAAGGTAGCTGCTCTGACAGAGTAGGCACACCTGGCATATGTAACATCATGGATAGTGCATCTTTTGACCCATTGAGCTATCTTGTTGTGAAAGGCCAGATATCCAACATGATGGTGTTGCTGATGCACCCGGCAAGCTGATTTTTGCGAGTGTGCCGTATTTCTTTTAATGTGTTTTTCACGGACTGTCTTTTTGAATGTATATTTTCTGATTTTTCGCTCTTTCTTCCCCACATTTCTCAGACACAAATGCCCGACCCGAAGACCTTTAAGCAGCACTTTGAAAGCAAACATCCAAAGTCCCCAATGCCCCCGGAGCTGGCCGATGTGGAGGCGTGAGAGATTCACCTGCGTTTCAGTGAGGCAGTCGGGGCTGAATAAGGACGGGCTTCTACAGTTAGCAATGTTTTAGATAAAATATGTTCAACACAATTTTAGATATTCCTAATGCTGCCTAATTCACTAATTGCTGTATGGGCGTTTTATGCAGGGATCTTAGTAGCAACATTCCTGTGGTCATTTTACCAGGTTGGATTTTTGCCAGAATTTAATCCAGGGTGACTACTGAAGGTTGACACACAGCAGCTACCCTCTTTTAGCGTGTGCCAAAAAATGTGGTCCTCTTTTCATGTATGCAATGTTTCTCTCTGAACATTTCCAAATGTTGTGTTTACATTAGCAGCTTGTCCACGGGCTTTACCACCATTAAACCATCTCAGGGCTCCCACTTTTCCAGGACAAGCTTTGAGTTCAGTGGAAAATTTGAATTGGCGCTAGCTCAGCTGAGCAGAGTTCTAACACTGAGATGATAATAGGAAGCCATCTGCAATCAAGCCCAACACACTGTGAAATCCATAATGGAGTTTTTAGCTGAAACTAATTTGTGATGCACCAGGGTCGAGGTCCTGATTACAGTTTAGTCAGAAAGCCGTTGGAGTTCATAATGTGTTCGGTAAAACCCTCATTGAAAACCACTAGTAATGTCTTCTTCTGAGTAGATTCAGATTTGCTTCCATTATGCACTGATTTAGTTATTTCCTAACATAGAGCTTTTTTTAATGTCAAGAGAGTCAGTGCTTTTTGTTGATTATAAAGAATATATTAAACAAATTGTACTACACGGGTACTGAAGTTGTGCGTTGCGATTCCCTGAGATTTTCATGAAGTGGTTTGTAGTTCACGTCCGACGTGAAGCGTTCCCATACACAGCAGAGTTGTTCAAGCTGACCAGAGAGGGCGCTGTAGGTCTACTCCGAGCAAACCCTTCCACCACGCGACGTCCTCAGCTCCTCTTTCCATGGAGCAGTGAGATGACTGCACGAAACATTTAATTATCTGTGGTCTGTTGGGTGAAGTAGGGTGAAGATTAAAGTTTGCACTGGGTGTTGTCAACGATAACACTAATGAGCTACTCCTCTAGCCCCCCCCCCCTCAGTTTCCCATTATAATAAGTATGTGACATGATGGTGTGCAGCGCTGTAGTATTTGATCCCGATTTTGTCCATCACTGTTGTATTCTGCAGTCATCTCAGTGGCGTATGTGAAACCCCTCCCAAGTGCAGCCCGATGCTCACCAGTGTCATCCTGTCATTATGGTGCAAAGTCATTGGACTCTGCATTAAACATTACACTGTAAGTTAGCTTTGGCTCTTATTCTTCTATTAGTTTCTTTTAATGGCATGCTAACAGAGATTTAATTTATAGAAAGGAACTATTTTCAATACATTTGGACCTACTGGTCATTAGCCACTGAAATTGTATCACTGTGCTAAGGTCTGGACAGAAAACCAGGCATGTTTTTACTTTTGTAATAATCATATATTTGTCCACGCAATGTAATGTACAGCCTTTTAATAAAGGTGTTACTTTTATATTAACTGTAAGCACATTGTGTTTGTGTGTTTTCTTTTAAGAATAATGTTCATGGACAATACAGACAAACAGAAACTTCCTTCCTTGTTGCGATCTGCCTACTGTATTAGCCCAAACACGTGGTGGGAGCTAAATGCGGCAGCAAGTCCCCAGTGGTGAAAATCCAAGGCCTTTTCAGATCTGACCTCCCTGAACATGAAAAGTATATGTTTCTAAATACACTGAATTTAGAGTTGCACCTTTTTAATGTCTATCAAATTATAGTGAACACTCCTATTCACCGACTCTGCTGTGAAGCTATCAATATGCAGAATAATAATCAGTCAAAGTCCATCTGAAACTGCTCTCCAGCATGTTTCATTTCCCTGTCTATCAATTTCTTCTCAATCAAGACTTTGTTAATACCTCGGTGAGAGACTAAGACCTCCCTGAGACAGCTGTCCTCTATTCTATATTTAAGAGCTAGCTATGTAGCATGAAGATAATAATGAATCAATGCTTCAGTGACAATGTTACGACAACTGACAAACTAATCATGTTGGCCCTTTATTGGTCACATTCTTGGTCTATTAATGCCCGCAGCTTGGTTGCTTTGGAAAGTCTTGAGTTGCAAGAGGCTTGTAAACCCATGCGATGCAGCAAAAGTGAATACGTCTTTTGAAACCAGCATACGCCTTTGAGAATTCCTACTTCTTATGTTTTCCTCTAATACTTTGCAAGTGCCAGAGCTGCTGTAAGAAGTCAATAGACAAATGTTGTTGCTGGCATTGAGAATCGATGTGTTACCTGTGGGATGTAATGAAAACTGGTGGAGTAAACCATTTTAAAGTGGTGTGTCAGGACCTTAAATGCACTGGAACACGCACATGCCGTTCATGCCGTGTGCACCTTCACATGCTGTGACTGTGTGGTACGGTAAACAATTGAGTCAGCATGATGTACAACTGGGCTAGCAGGTTTTGTGAGGAAGCCCACACAATAGATTCTTTCACCCTGAAGACAAGTACCAAAATGCTTTATGTCTTTACTTACCTTCTTAAGCGAGAACTCACTTAAAAGCATTTAAATAAACCTTGCAAGAATCTTCAAAGAAAAAAATTAAATTTATGTGAAGTAATGTGTATGCACAGTACCATGAAAGAACTGAGACATACGTTGTATAAATAATTCTCATTAAATTACCTCCAAACACGGTAAACAATTTCCTATAGAATGTACAAAACTTATGGGTCATGTTGACTCAATGTGTTTCATACTGACTCGAATAGAGGTTACTGTCTCTTACCAAATGTTCATCTGATTGATTTTTTTTAATGGGCATTTGTAATTATTTCAGTCCAGTTAGGGTAAATTCAAAGTTTGTACATGTGTTGAAAAGATTTATTTCTGTTTAATACATCCACATCTCAAATAAATGAAAAAAATGAATGGCGAGATTACACAAAGACAATGTGAAAAAAGCAGCGGATTTGTGAACGTGTCAACAGATACAAAGCAGAAAACTCCACATAAACTACAAATCCATGAACTAAAACAACAATCTGGTACTATAACAATAATCTGGCATAACATTAGTATAGCACATTCCTAAACCAGGTTACTGAGATTGTGAAGTGATTAAGCCAAGGACAACGTTTCAAAGCTGAACAGAGAAAAGAAAGGACAAACATGATTTTATACTGCATACTTTTTTGCCTTTTTTTGGAAAACAAAAATGAAATTAAAAAAAAATACATGTTGCATCTCAAGCAATGTGTATCATACTTATCTGTTTTGCACAAGATGATGGTTAAAAACAAAGCAGCAAAATATCCTGACTTTCAGTCTCTTAATATAGGTCAAGCTCCAAAAACACTCGGTCCTACATTTCCCACAATCCTCCAGTGATTTGACTGTTACAAAATACAGAAACTGGGTGGCTCTTGCAGACTAGCAGGCAACTTAGCATAACTGATACAATTTAAGAATGCTGCTGGAAAAAAAACCTCTGGTAGTGATTTCTATTCATGTGAGTGTGTGCTCAGTTTCTCAAGGTGTGGACTAACTGGTTACACGTCTTTAAGTCACTCAACTTACTGTTTTTTACTTTACTTGAAGTCCTAGTTTCGTACTGCTTCTGGAGGAAGTTTTTCCTGCTGCTGCCTTCACGTTTCTTCACAGCCAGTACTATCTGATCTGCCTCTTAAATAGGTTACAAGTTTGAAATCTTCGCCCCGGGGAAAACATGAGAAGACACAAATAGACTCTCTCTCCACTTGGAAACCAACCAGAATGCAGAAATAGTCATTTCTATTAGGCAAGATGTGCTGTAGTTCTGTGTCCTGTCTTCTAGTTTGTGTTGCCCTTAGCACCACCAGCAACTATTCCTGATGCCATTCCACACAATTTCACAACTGTGCGGAAAAACACAGGATCTAATTCTGCCAGAAAAATATGTCTGGTAACTGAGGAGCTTAGTGTATATTTTTTTAAGGAACTGGATATCATGTGAGCTCCATACAGCCATCGGTGTCACAGCACCCATGACGTGGGTGCCATCCAAGCCTGAAGAGTTCCTTTACGTCTTAGTCATGTTATGGTATCTGCCATTTCTTTGTCCGGATACAAAATTGTGATCCGCAGTAGTGTTTGAACCTGAGAGTGATAATGAATTTACATATCCATGTTACTGGGATGTTTCAAGGTCAGCTTTTCATTCATTTTCATGTCTACTTGCTCCAATACAACACCATGGCACAAATCAATCAGAAGTACTTGCAGTGCTTTTCGGCTCGTTGGTTGATTACATGAAGGAGTAGAACAAATATCATAGTTGTAATATAATAAGGATTTTGTTTCTATAAAAAAAAGAAAATAGGTTTGTATTGACACATTATTTGCAGTCATTCGTCATCCATTTGCCTCATACAGACCAGGGGAGTGAGAGCAAGGGAGGAACACTACATCTCCCACAATGGCGCCTGTTCGGTTGCCTGGGTAACGTTTGACGTCACTTAGCGCCCCCCTCATCCTCTCCGAGCCGTGCCTTGGACTGGTGTGATTGGAGGGAAACCCCGTGGACTGCATTCAGGCAGACGGGCTTAGAGAATCAGCTGTAGCTTGGTACGCCGACATCACTGCTATCTGCCAGTACTCAGGTAAGACTAAACGCTTTTTAAACGGCGATTTGACCTTTGCATAAGTCAATTGGTAGCTCTTCTAACTATTAGTAAAATGTATTCATAGAGGCGCATTTTCTCCAATTAAATAAAAACACTGTCTGGCGGCGACAATTATCATACCAAGGAACAATGGCTAGCTTAGCTACAGTTTTGGATATGTCTAATGGCTGGCTTCAAAATGGGACATCAGACGGGGAAGGCGTGTCAGGTCGAACGTTATAGCGCTGATACTCTGTGGCACTGGCTACCTACGTTAAAATTGCTAATTGAACTAATGTGTCGGGTTATGCTAATTTATAAACTGTGACTTTCTCTCTTCATATACACGCGAAGGTGGCGGGGGTGTATTGTGTCACAGGACTTAGTTTTATGGCTTGTTGTTTGAATATGTCCGTTAGTTTTATTGTCGTAGGTCGCCAATTTACTGACAGTGTAGTCGGTTTACTTGCAAACGTTAGGTGTCAAGTATTACATTCGCTAAACCAACGGGAGGAGGCAAACTGTGTTACAACGCCTGTCGCCAGACAGGCGGATCAACTAAGGTGCACACCTTTTAAAGCATCGGTGTCGCACTAACCGACAAAGTTAATCATTTTTTGGGGTCGACTTTAACACAGATGTTGATGGGTTTGTGGTTACACATTATGAACGCGTCAGCGCGGCCGTGAAAACGGGTAGAACGCCTAGCCCGTCTACAGAGGCTGTCTGGCTCGGAATGCTACGGTTTCAGGAAATAGCCGACGCCACATGGGTCACGAGGGCCTAACGGAAAGCCGCCATCGGTTGATTTTCTTGCACCAAATGCTGTTTTGTCGTCAGAACCGCGTCTGCAAATATGATGGATATCTTTCCGCGTCCACATCGGCCAAATATACGGGCGTTAGCCTCAGCCAGCCAAGTGTAAACGCGCTTTAATTTCGTACTTTTCCGCTCGTAGGGCGAGTCGCAGGTAGAAGGGATGGGTGTGGCGTGTGCGTTCACGGGAGAAAGGGGCACATTTCCGTTTGCCCTGGAGGCGAGATCACTTCGTGCCATGACCGCGGCATGTATTCCGCCGGCGATTACCGCTTACATACACGTCCGACCCCGGAACTCCTTACGAAGTTTTTGTTGCACAGCTACGTTCCGATGAAAACGTGCCCGTGGATCGTGTTGCATCATGTCCATGCCTCGAGGATTTGAAATTGTTGCAATGCCTACAGATAAAAAAAATCCCATTTTTTCCAAAGGGGAATTGTAAGGCAATTTCCGTGTATGTATTATTGTTTTGGACTCGTGGTCGTAATGCTGCAGTGAAAAAAGGTGTCCCATTTAACACGTGTCCTTTTGAGAGTTCTATTTGAAATGAGTGTATTTTAACTTATGTCTTTCTGTTGCGTGGGTGTTTTTCTACCAGTTTATTTGGTTGTCTGTATCTCAGGATAGAGTCGTAACATGCCACACATTGCGTGCAGTCTGGAATGGAAAAAACGCGATCGATTATGTGGTCGCCTGCTGGCTATGTTGGATGGGTCAAACGGATGTGGGCTATTGAGCATTCCCGTGTCCTAGTGTATGTCACAAAAAACCCAAATGCATATGGAGTCTGCCTTTGCCTGGTATCTATTGTTACATTTCTTACAAAAGTATAGCACTCAGTGTTGTAGCTTAGAAACTTGCAGGGCTAATCCTGCGTGATAGTATGGTGGCTAACTAGCATAGCTATAGCGGTATAGCCATTTTTGTCCTCCATTCCCTGTGCTTACAAGTTTTACAGCCATAATTTTAATTGAACGCAACTGCATCTTTTTCTTCTGGCCCCTCATCTCATTTAGCAGTGAATAATTTCAAACAATGATTATCCTCCTGGTTCTTCAGCTCAGACATCCAGTTTAGTCACTGCAGTGGTGCTTTTTGCGCTCGCTTGCTATGTTTAGTCGTTGGCCCTTGCGATACGCCACTGTCCAGTTTCTCTGGTCAGCTCCCATAGCCATGAATTGCCATGGTTTGCATACATTTTTTTTTTTTACGTAAGGACTTCTGAAAGAGGGCAACAAGCCTCGACAACGGTGCTTACATCATGAGTTACCATGTCAGTTAAACCAGTTTTGTTACTGTGGTCTGGTAGCTTCTCTGAGCTGAGGAGAAACCCACGTTTATAGATGTATTCACAAAGCCAGTGCAGATATTTCTCTCTTCCTGCTGGTTCAGACATTCAACTGCCTCCATTATAGGCTCTTAAAATTTTCTTTTCACTGGTTTTCACTCTGCACATGTAGTAATGGGTACTTCTATAAATAGATGCTTGTCCAAAAAGAAAAGAAGTGTGTCCCCACTTAGTTGACCTGAGCTGTTCTCTTTTCCTCTCTGCTTTCCTTCCACCAGTGAGCAGTCATGAGCGAGGCACCCCAGAAAGAACTGGTGCAGAGGGCCAAGCTGGCCGAACAGGCTGAGCGCTACGATGACATGGCCGCTGCAATGAAGGCTGTCACGGAGGACAGCGAGCAGCTGACGAACGAGGAGCGGAACCTGCTCTCGGTGGCCTACAAGAACGTGGTGGGTGCGCGCCGCTCCTCATGGCGCGTGGTGTCCAGCATCGAGCAGAAGGCTGAGGGCAGCGAAAAGAAGCAGACCATGGCTAAGGAGTACCGGGAAACAATTGAGAATGAGCTGAAAAATATCTGCCGAGACGTGCTGGTGAGACTTCTAACGTTTTGTTCGCTAACATTACTGGCTTTATCCGTTCTGTCTTTTAGACAGAGGTGTCCATTACTTAAATGTTCTTTGCTCCTTCGTGAAGACACGACACGACGGTTACAGAAGGAAGCAGGAAGCACCTAGGATAAGAGAATTTGATGACGTTCAGGTCAGCCATGTGACATGTTGGTGGCCTTCCAGAAATGTCAGAGTGCAGTCAAGTACGTAAAAATGGAGTGCGGCACTTATTTGGACATAAAAATGAAACATAAATTTGCCGTCCCATTTGCCTCATGAGGCGCATGCCTGATAGTGGTGAACACTCCCTCCAGCTACTGTGGGGTAAGACCAACTGTCCATGGCTCTGTTTGCTGAATGGTAAAGGGGGAGGGGGGTCAAGTCTCAGCTATTGAATGTAATCTGCTGTCGTGCCGTATCAGACAAACGCTTTAAAACCAACAGAATCGAATATGATATGAAAATCCTCAGCCTGTGTGGTCACGAGACGTTTGGCATGTGAAGATCATCTTCATCCTTAAGTAAAGGAATAAAGAAGCAACTGATGCGATGCAGAAGCAAGGCTAAATTTACCTCAGGCCAATTACCCCCCCCCCGAGTCATCTCCTTTTGACGTTCAGATTTTACAAACAAATGCTGGGCAACAGAGGAGGGAGTCGAGCTCCCCAGTCATACCTTGCTCCAGCAGCTCGTGCTGACAGATGTGTCCTTTCTGTCAGCAAGCTCCGGCGGACCTTGTAGAGACGCCCTGCACCTAGGCTGCTCCTCTTTCTGCGGCCGCCTTGCCTTACAGCAATCCAGCTCAAGGTTTCCGGCTTGAATTATCTGTCATCAGCGATGCTCCATAGATTATCGCAGCGTTCTACTGCACGTGTGCCAAGAAAGGATGTTTTAAGTTGGTTAAGAGCCCGCGAGGAGGGAAATTTTATTTAGCTCATACTTAGCTCATATCGGTTTGGTTCTCCGCAGTCGACAAGTTAGTCATGTCCTTCAGAAATGCGAGGTGGTAAGTTTGTCAAGCGGGCACGACATTCTCATTACACCTGCAGCGGCAATATTAGGGGCTCCTCTTAACATAATGCAGTCCACTACACCACCATTGCTGTGACCTCCTTGCTACAACAAATAATTGAGTTAACACCTCAGTGACAACAGAAAGCGGAGCATTTGTAGGTATATAAAAGCAGTCTTAATGGCAGAGCAGCACCGACATGCCCTGCACTGTGTAGACGTGCCTAATAAAATGGCCACCAAACGCCTTCTGCTCCCTTGGTTGACACATGTTATTAAATACACCATTGGGCCAGATTTGAAGGCTTTCTGGGCACAGCTCCTCCTCCTCAACTTGTCTGTAGTCTTCGCATTTTGCGTACTGCAGCCTTCTGTAGGAGCCACGCGACCTCTGTCCTTCCCTCGGCCCGTGCATTAGCCGCCCCCAATGACTCACCCGGGCTTAATCCCATAATGACAGCAGCTGAACACCAGCTCACTGACCTCCACTCCGGCCTGCGGCCTCCGGGGGCAGCGAATAGAGGGGCGTGGGACGGGATTACGGCCGCAGCGAATTAGTTCGCACAAGGTGTCGTCCTGCCGCCGCGGAAGAATTTTTTTTTAATCCCCGTTCTGAATGACCACCCACGAAGGCGGGACGAAGAGCCAACTGTCATAGACAAGGACGAACACGATCAGTCGTGGAGATAAAAAGCACGTAGTTTCAAACCGCCGCTCCTCGTAATCTTCCTTATTTGATTGCGCACACCAAAGGTGGTGGAAGGAGCTGTGTGAAGACAAAAAAAAAGAAACCTTACCTACTTTCTTACCTCATCACACCTGCCAAATCAGTGGGCATGACGTGGGTGGACCAAAGCAGTGTTAGAGTACGAGAGCGCATGTACAAGCAGGTACACGCATGTTCGCACACAGACTCGCAGGTCGTGCTGCAGGAACGATACGACGAGTCCGAACCAAGTGGGGGCAGACGGATGTGGATTAAGGCCGACTTCAAGTAATACTTCGTTGTCATAAAAAAAAAATGGGAGATTGTTCCAGATGCTTGACTTTTCTTCTTCTTCTTTTTTTTTTTTTTTTTTGGACACACTAGTGTAGTTGCACCTTGAGCCCATCAACTGTCACTGTCCCCGCGTTGGTGCCACTGACGTGCACTAAACTCTTACTAATCATTCAATGTCCTTCAGCAAATAGTAATCAATATTGGTGCATAATGAATAATATGGGAATGATATTTCTTAAATATTTTAATTTAAGGGCAGGCCTGGGCTTCTTAATAAATGTCACTAAGGTTATGGGAAGTTCTGTTTTGTTTTGTTTTTTATTAATAGTATAGGGCACAGTAATCTTTTTCCTGGTCATTATACATGAAAGTGTCCACCTTAAAATCGACATGGATATCGACAGTAAAGCCACAAAGAGATCAAATCTGCAATTCAAATGAGGTTTCGTCAGAGACAGCGTTTTAATCCCCGTCGTCCTTTTCCGCAGCCATCGTGCTGCGTTAGCAGCGGCGAGAAGCTATTAGGCGGCGCGCGCTTGTGATGTAAAGCGCCGAGCCGGGCTCCGCAAGTGACCTACTTCACCAGCAAAAGCTCATCAGGAGTTCAGCAGCCTGGCTCGCTCACTCGCCCGCCCGCCCGCCGTTTCCACCCCCACCGCCTTTCCGCTGCACTCCCATCCTCCCTCTCTCTCCTCCGCCAGCTTCACCTTCTGTCCGGCCTGTGCTGTCCTCCTCCCCCATGCTTTCATGTCGTGCACCATCCGCACCCCCCCCAGCGGTCTCTTCAGCGGCAGCGATGGCGCTCGGGCAAACTCTCGGGCTTGAGTCCCGAGGCTGTTGCGGATGGTCGGCTCGCCCCCCCCCCCAATTAGGTCTGAGGAGCAGCGGTGTTCATTTGAATGGGTTGCTTTGCAGATAAGCGATGTGTTTTTAAGTGGCAAGTAGGCGGAAGTAATCAGTGTTCAATTTGCCCTCTTCGGCGGTGAATTGTGTGCACATTTCAGAGGTACAAATCCACTCTGCTGTTTCCGCCAATTGCAAAGTCTGCCGTCTGTCTCAAAGCAAGCTACATGCATCATCATTGACTTGATGAATTGAATTTCTGTCTGTTCTTCTCTCACACTCTGTTCTTGTGTTTTCCTCTCTTTTTTTCCTGCCACAGGGTCTCCTGGACACTTATCTCATTCCCAAAGCCACTGCAGCAGAGAGCAAAGTCTTCTATTTGAAAATGAAAGGAGACTACTACCGCTACTTGGCTGAGGTGGCCACAGAAGAAAAGACAGGTAAGCTGGATGTCAAGTCCCGCTTCATTCCAACCGCGCGTGGGGTTTCATTTTCCATGTTTTATGCCCATTTCGCCAGCTGGAAAGCTGGGCCGGACCCGGAGCGGACCCAAACGGGACGTATTAGAGGAGATCTTATTAAATGAACACTTAAGTATTAGGATGAGCTTTATGACATGGGCCTCTCGGTGATTACAACGGTATCGCAGTACACGCCTCTGGCAGGAGGAAAGGTGGGGTGAGCGTGCTCCAATGCTCATTTAAATTGCTACCAACTGGCGGGCCAGGTTTTATGCAGTTCCTGTCGCAAGGTAGAAGTGAACTTTGAGCAGAAATCTTATTGTAAATTGAACCAGTAACAGACTTTGAGGGCCCTGAGTCAGTGTTAGGTTAGTCTCTTGTCTCCAGTGACCATCTTAAGGCTAAAGAAATACTCTGAGCCTTTTTATACTTCAGTCCTTTTGAGACGTGCTCTCTCCTAGCTTTTTGGGGTCACTGTCTCCTCTGCAGTTTCATTCTCATTCTCTCAACCTGTTTGCCCCCTGGTGGCTGTTAAGAGACGTGTCCGCAGATAATTGAATGACTCATTAACTGCCACCGGTCTCCTCTTTTTAAAACGACTGGAACTGGCTGACTATATTTTATGAACAAGAAAAAATGCGAGTGGACCTGAGATGGTTCACAAGATGGAAAAGCATTTCGAAGTTCAAGAAAGTTTACCGAAACACTTGGTTCTTAATTCTACATGTCTGAATCAATTATGTCCGACCTGCACACAGGAACGTGTTCTCGAAGAGGGGCAAACGTTTGACGCGTTTCCTCCCTCCTTTTTTTTTTTGCAAACTGGTTGTCTGTCCTCAAGGACAACCCCACGTTCATTTTTGGGATATCCAAAGTAATCCCATGCTGCTAATTTTAATTTCCTTTCCCGGAACACCGTGAAACCGGTGTACCACTGCCGCCCTCTTTCCGTTCTCGATGCTAAACTGAGCTCACGGGCTGCTGAGTGTAGTTTTATTTTTAACAGGCTGAATCGCCATAAAGTTTAATGAACACCTCCCTGAAGCAGTTTCACCAAAAACTGAACACAGCCTGCATAATGGTAGGATTTACTGCAGCCATCGCTGCTGATTGGATTAGTGTTAGCTGGGTGTACATGATAAACTGGCAACTGAATGTGTAGTGTATCTTTTATCGTCTTTTCTGTCCCTTGTTTTTTTTGTTTTTTTTAACCGTTGTATGAAAGCATGATGCACGGCTCTTTGTCCGTCAGGTTTACACTCCACTGTTCTCACGGTCTTTGCTGTTCTCTCAGAAAGCATTCGGGACTCACAGGAAGCCTACCAAAATGCCTTCGACATCAGCAAAGATGAGATGCAGCCCACGCACCCCATCCGTCTCGGCCTTGCCCTCAATTTCTCCGTTTTCTTCTATGAGATCCTCAACTCGCCCGACGAGGCCTGCCAGCTGGCCAAGAAGGTAGGTTCCGAACACAACGCAAACGCATCTGACTGGACTACAAACTCTGACGCAACTGCGCAACTTGTTTTCGACCTCCACCGCGCTCCAGCGGTTAAAATTTGCGTTTTGACTTCCCACAGGCCTTCGATGATGCCATCTCGGAGCTCGACACACTGAGCGAAGATTCGTACAAAGACAGTACACTAATCATGCAGCTACTGAGAGACAACTTGACAGTAAGTATGATTTCAGCTCCAACCTGTTATTTTCTTAGACTAGTCTGTCGATCTCTCTCTTTTATTAAGTAATTGTTTGGTATATAATGCAGATCGCAGCTTCCCAGAGCCCATTGTGATGTTTTGAAATGCCTTATCTTGATATAAAACTACAGATATTTAGTTCAATCTCCAAACTGTCTGAGTCTCGAAAGATCAGCCGTTAATGGACGTCTTCTCCTCACCTTTGCCTCCCTCTGACCCCACTTGCCCTGCTCTCTTTCTCCTGCCGTCTCTCCCCAGCTGTGGACCTCTGATAACCAGGCCGAGGGAGAGGATACAGAGGAGCCCAGAGATTGAGCCAGACCCCCATAGGCATCCCTGTCTGCCTGCCCTCGTCCCAGCTCATCTTCATCCTGATCATCAACACTGACGCCACCTCACTATCATCATTGTCGTCCAACTCTCTCCATCTTTTTTCTATTTAAGTGTCTCCACATTCATCTCTCTCCTATGGGTTTACGGTTTCCTCTTTTGTAGTAACTGTGCGGAAAGGGGGTGGGGAGTAAGGGTATGTTTTAAATTGTTTGGTGGGAGGGACCGTGGTTTGGTCTGCTGACCTCTTTTTTTTTTTTTTTTTTGTCTTTTTGTCTGTGGGAGCAATATGGGTGTTGTATTAAGGTGGTGGGTGAGAGGGAGAGTTCTCGACTCATGAAACATGCAGCAGGTGGAGTTTTTAGAGTCAGACAACAGGTTATACTGTAAATGTATTCTATTCATATTCATGATCTTATTCTTGATTAGCACCATTTTTTTTTGATGATGACAAACCTTAGGTTTCACAAAATCAGACTGGCTTCTCCCACCCGAGGCAGCACTTAATCTGCACTTGGTGCGGTGGACAACAGCAGGGGTAAAGACAGCGGAGGAAGCGCAGGGAGTGGTGGTGGAGCGGGAAGGCGAGGTTTTGTTGGAACACCAAGGTTACATTCCGTTTACTGTCAGTTGCTCAACTTTCTACTCTTAATTTGTTCTGTTTTTCGGGTGACCTGCTTTTTGTATTTCTGTGTATCATTTAAGAGGTATAGAAAACTTTGAAGAACAAAAGAGCACACAAGCTTATTATTGTTGCTGTTTTGTATGAGCACAGCAGTAAAAAAAAAAAAAAAAAAAAAAAAAATTCCACATGCTTATCTAGTTGCTGCTTTTTCAAATTAAGATTTTTATTTCTTTTGTCTTTTATTCTCCTTTTTCTTTCAGTACTTGCCTAAACTGCATGTTGGTAAGAAGTAGTTTGTGGAGGTGTAAGAAAGGCTGTTGTCTGGCAGGCTAGCTTTGTTCGTGTCTTTGGAATTTCCATACAGAACATCCAAGCCTAACTGTTATTTGGGGGGGAAATGTGTAATTTCATGTAAGTGGAATAAACAAAACAAAAAAGTGTTGACTTCTTTGTGTTGAGGTGATATATTGGTAGCCCAAGCTGTGTAGAAGCCCTAGATTTTTTTTATTTATTTATTTTTTTGCTATAACATGTCTATGATCTTACTGTGGATCGCTCTACAAGAATAAGTGAGTCACGCTGAGGTGGAGGCTGGAGCAGAGGAGACCCACAGAAAGTCTTCCCTCCTCATTACACGCCAGTTTGATTCACTGTCTCCAATACAAATACTCCGCTGTTGTCAATGAGGCATTTTGTTCCTGTGTAACACGTCGTCCTCCTCTTACATCATGCAGACTTGTTCTTGGAGGAGCAACCACTTTTTTCTTGTACCCAGGAAAATATAAAAAAGAGAATGCGAAGCCCACAGGCCACAACCCTTGATTGTACTGGACCTTTTGGAAGTGTAGCGATGGAAATTCTGCTAAATCTCATTCTCATCAAAAAGGCTAAGCTCGTTGAAGAATACTGAGCAGAGCAACAAGGTGAGGGGAATAAAGAACAATGATCTCAGGGCACGAGCACCAACTTGTACCTGTATGTCTTTTTTTAAGCAGAAGAAGACAGTTGGTTTATTTCATTACATTTGCTTCAGTAGCTAACAATTTTAAAAACAATTTCAGTCTACACATTCCTTTGTGTGTGCCTGACATACTGCCATGGAGCAGTACCTGGGAGGAGGAAACTGCAATGATACCACAAAGGACTGTTAACCCCCCTTAACCTTAAAGCAGGCTGAACAGAAACACTGTAACATGAGCACGTTCCCAGCAAACTTCCTAATACCAAGTAAACACATTGGACTGTGTCGCATGCATGATGCAAAAAGGCTACGTATTCAAAGTGGCCACATAATGAAACATTTTTTTACTTTGTTGTATTTTTCGAGGCCCCGTCAGAACACTAAAAAAAAAAAAAGGTTGTATCCGTAGAAAATGGACTGTAAAATGTAGTTCCCGCTCTTTGCTCTCCCCTGCAGGTATTGCACAGAGTCCCGCCTACCTGCCGAGGAAGTCGTAATTCTCGCGATAGTACGCACCGGGAGAGGCATATTTTAATGGTTTTCAAGGTAAACTAGTTATAAAAAATTTACTATGGCCATAATAGTCGCTCAATGAGGATATATCAATTTCCACTCAATTAACGTTGAAGGTGAAAGGTGTATGGCATTAATGTCACACTTTTGCTGTCATGAATAAACGTGATGATTAATGCACGATGCAGTAAAAAAGATGTGCTCGAGTAAAGCGGCGGTTAAGGCGGTTGGGTTACGGCCATAAAATATCGCGAGATCCGTGACGTCAACCTTGGTAGTGAACGCACAGTCGTTTCGACTGGAATCGGGAAACAACCTCTACCGACCTTCCTTTCATTCCCGTAATCCGTCTGCGTAGGGTGTGCTCCGGAGCTAGTCTCGGCACACATTTTATTATTATGACACAAACCAAAAGCTAGAGCGCACACGCAGACATATTTTTATAAGAAAAATAAAAATCGGTGAAGCAGGATTTGATTTGCCAACCCAAGCAACGCGAAGAAGACGCTGACTTCGAAAAAGAACGAAAACGGAACGAGAGGAACGTTAGCACGTTGAACGGTTAGCGTCATTGTTGAAAGCGTGTTTGATTAACGTTTGTCAGTTATATTGTTAACCACTTATTTCTGCCGTTAAGGGCTTTGTCATTCCAGTTATCATTTTAAGCGAGAGCATTTAGGTCGTATAAAACACCTGAGCTTGCTGACTGTGAAGGGGAACTTGGTCAGAATTGAGAAGTGTGCGAGCCCCATCGGTTAGGCCACGCTCCGACATTTTGCTAATCAAGCTAACTAGCCCACGTTGCTAACAGGCGGAGGAAGCTAGTATTCGTGTCTGCGCTCTCAATTTTCGTGAAGCTGTCGACGAGGTTGAAAAAGAATCACTCCATATAGGATACCGGCGGTGGACGACGATTGACACCAAATTATCGAGCTATTTTATCACGGCAGTTGAGAACACGCGTCGTCTGACATGAATCCCAGCGCGCCCAGCTACCCGATGGCCTCCCTCTATGTGGGGGACCTGCATCCAGACGTTACCGAGGCCATGCTCTATGAGAAATTCAGCCCGGCCGGGCCCATTCTCTCCATCAGAGTGTGCAGAGACATGATCACCCGCCGATCCCTCGGCTATGCCTATGTCAACTTCCAGCAGCCTGCAGACGGTGAGTTTTATCACGATGTAATTTAGGCAAGGACGGTTGACGAGAGATGTGGCGCCACCCTGCTCAAATTGGAACATGTGCTATGCGTTGCCATGCTGTAGCCTCTATATTTCAGTTAGCACTTACAGCGTTTTAATCAGGACTTTGTCTTAGTTCTGTGAAATTATTTCATTATACATAAATGCTAAGCAGGCGCGAGCCTAATGTCAAACATTCTGTCACTTGTTTTGCAGCTGAGCGAGCACTGGACACCATGAATTTTGATGTGATCAAAGGCAGACCACTCCGTATCATGTGGTCTCAGCGCGACCCCTCGCTGAGGAAGAGCGGTGTGGGCAACATCTTCATCAAGAACCTGGACAAGTCCATTGATAACAAGGCTCTCTACGACACCTTCTCTGCATTTGGAAACATCCTTTCATGCAAGGTAGGCACTGCTGCATTCATTTTGTCTGTCTCTGAGTTCTTTACAGACCACTACTTTGCATGAGTAAAGTGTGCAGCAGGTTGAAGCTGATTGTGTGTGTTTTTGCAACGCATGATGTTGAGGATTGCTTTTGACATGCTTAAATTTTCCCTTTCCAAGGTGGTTTGTGATGAAAATGGCTCGAAGGGTTACGGCTTTGTGCACTTTGAGACCCACGAGGCTGCCGAGCGGGCCATTGAGAAAATGAATGGCATGTTGCTCAATGACAGAAAAGTGTAAGTGGGACAACAGTTACGCTCTTATGGAAATCGGAGTTTGGGGCGATTAACGTGAATTTTACATCTAATCACATTTTGTTCTTTGTGTCTAACTGCATCTTGTCCACAAACTGACCTTCCGTTCATGCCAAATGTACTTGTCATACAGCCTAGTAAAGAATGACAAACATCCCAGAGAAACGGGTCAGGTTAGTCAGGTCTTGCAGCGTTACAAGTTGCGATTGTTTCCACTCTTATGAATATGTGTTGGGTAATACCGATCACATTATGATTCTATTTTTTGCTATTAGTCTTTCTGTACAAAATAGCAAGTTGTTTCTGGGATGAAGCGGTTAATCTCACAAGAACTCCAGCTGTCCGGACCAAATTTGTTAGCAGTTGTAGCTTTGTGCCCTGTTCATGTGCCAAAGCTCACATTTCCACCATAAAATGGAGTCTGGGCAGCAACTGCATGCAACTCAGAATGCATCATTTAAATGATACATATACTCTTTGTAGCCCAGGGGTAAATGATTTAAAATCCTAAGACACTGCAGGTGTTTACACCCAAGTGTGCAAATAGAGGTGGGTGACACATTTTTTAATTAGGTGCAATTTGTCTATAATAATTTGGTTTGAGGAGACAAATAAAGAGAAGCATTAGAAAGTGATTTCCCTGAATTCAGGAGTTAAGTTTTGTCACGGCACTTGGGATTTGTCCTCACCTGGTCGCATCACTCGATCAACAGGTTTGTTGGACGCTTCAAATCACGCAAAGAGAGGGAGGCTGAGCTCGGGGCACGTGCCAGAGAGTTCACCAACGTTTACATCAAGAACTTTGGGGAGGACATGGATGACGAGAAGCTGAAGGAGTTGTTCGGCAAATATGGTAAGACGACGATGAGACACTGAAGACAGCAGGTTTCCAGTTTGGCGTGTTGCCTGCGTTACATGTCTGTTGTGTGCCATGTGTTGATAAGCTGTTGTATTTTGTAGGGCCCGCGCTCAGCATCCGGGTTATGACTGATGAGAGTGGCAAGTCCAAGGGATTTGGCTTCGTTAGCTTTGAGAGACACGAGGATGCACAGAAGGTTAGGATCCACTCCATTTTTTCCCCTTTCCTAATGCTGCCCCTTTTAATATGTATGTATAATTTTGGAAAGGTATCTTGTTTGAGTGGCCTAATGCTTATCTCACTGCAGGCTGTGGACGACATGAATGGCAAAGAACTGAATGGCAGGCAGGTGTACGTGGGCCGCGCGCAGAAGAAAGGGGAGCGCCAGAACGAGCTCAAGCGCAAATTCGAGCAGATGAAACAAGACCGCATGACCAGATACCAGGTTTGTTGGCCCTTTGCACTTGTCCACGGATGATGTCGCATCACGTTCCTGAGATTACAACCTCACCATCCATTTTCATGTACCAGGGTGTCAATCTGTATGTGAAAAACCTGGACGATGGCCTCGACGACGAGCGGCTGCGTAAGGAGTTCTCTCCATTTGGAACCATTACAAGCGCTAAGGTAACGATGCCATTGCTTGATTTGTGATGTTGATGGCAAAGTCGTTTTGTCTTTAAGCCTTGTCTCATGCAATTTTATGCCAACAAGGCGACAATTCGTCAAACCATGCTAATCCCGTCTCTCCTCCGATAGGTGATGATGGAGGGCGGCCGCAGCAAAGGCTTCGGCTTCGTGTGCTTCTCCTCCCCAGAGGAGGCCACGAAGGCCGTGACGGAGATGAACGGGCGTATCGTCGCCACAAAGCCGCTGTACGTGGCCCTGGCCCAGCGCAAGGAGGAGCGCCAGGCCCACCTGACCAACCAGTACATGCAGAGGATGGCCACTGTCCGCGCAGTGCCCAACCCTGTCCTCAACCCATACCAGCCTGCCCCACCCTCGGGCTATTTCATGGCGGCTATACCTCAGGTGAGTTCGCAGAGTATTCACAACAAGAGGAGTAGCATATTTTAGTAGGAAGACCAAAGTATTGTTTGAGTTTATCAGCGGTAAGAGCCCTTGCAATTTTTTAAAATCCTAAAATCTTTCCTTCTCAGGCCCAGAATCGTGCTGCTTACTACTCCGCCAACCAGCTGGCACAGCTTCGCCCGAGCCCTCGTTGGGCCACTCAAGGAGTGCGTCCTCAGCGTAAGTAGCCACGTGTTCGGAACTAATGGAAGCGCACGGAATGCCGAGCGGCGCCGTAAATTCACTGGTGACTAACCCCCGTTGAGAGAACTTCGCAGTGGGTCGCTAATGCTTCCTCTTCCTTCAGACTTCCAGAACATGCCCAGCGCCATGCGCCCCTCAGCTCCCAGGCCCCAGACCTTCAACACCATCCGTCCCACCACCACCACCAACACCCAGGTCCCACGCATGATGGCTTCCCAGCGTATGCGTAAGTATTTCAGCTTTCAGAAGAGGACGAGCCGCCGTTATTTGGCTCCTCTGTCACTTCCCCTTCTTCCCTCGATTTGAGTTTTTTGATCAAGCGCCTCCTTCCTCACCTCAGCCACACAGGCCATCAGCCAGCGCCCTGCCAGTGCTTCAGCCGCTGCTGCCCCTGTGCGCGCCATGCCCCAGTACAAATATGCTGCCGGCGTGCGCAACCCCCAGCAGCACATGGCCTCCCAGCCACAGGTCACCATGCAGCAGGTAAGAAGCCCATTGATATTTCACTCAGTGTACAGTGGCACTGAATAAAATACAATCACAGTTTCATCTTCGGTCGCTTGGCATGAATGTCAATTAGTATAATTTCAGTAAATCAGTAAACCCAATGCCTTTTCTTTCAGACAATCATCCTGTGTAGAAACAGATGTTAGATGTCATGACTTAATTGTAGTCATTGTGCAGATACTACATTTTTACATTTGGCAAAAATTAGTCCCATGACTCATCTTTTTTTTTCCTGCATCTTTAGCCTGCTGTCCATGTCCAAGGACAGGAGCCCCTGACTGCCTCCATGCTGGCTGCTGCCCCTCCTCAGGAACAGAAGCAGATGCTGGGTCAGTACTGTCCCTGCTCAGATTGTACAGGGGTCTAACATGAACACAAGTGTTTGGGGAAACCGATAGAAATGGTCTTTGTCATCAAGATATTTGGCATCTTGGGTTTCATACAATGAATTCAGTTGCATTGAAATGGTTATTGATGAATTCTAATTTTTCTCCTTCAGGTGAGCGCCTGTTCCCCCTGATCCAGAACATGCACCCCAGCCTGGCAGGCAAGATCACGGGTATGCTGCTGGAGATCGATAACTCTGAGCTTCTTCACATGCTGGAGTCACCTGAGTCTCTGCGCTCAAAGGTCAGTCACTGAGTAATCCATCTGGAAGCCTGATGGCAGAAATCTGTAACTTTTGAATTTGCTCAACTTTGACATCGCTCCTCTAAAATTCCTTGTCTGGTTGCTAAGTTACATCTTCACAAAGCAGGGTTCCGTAACCTACTGTGGAGCTTACTGTGAGGTTTGAAGGAGTTTGATGGGGAAGGCTCCATATGCTGCTATTTTATAAAGTGTTGTGTTGTTTCAGGTGGATGAGGCTGTTGCTGTGCTTCAGGCCCACCAGGCCAAGGAGGCTGCTCAGAAGTCCACCACCCCCGCTGGTGTTCCCAGTGTCTAAGGTGTGTGTGTGTTTGGAGGGATTAGGCTCTACATACAGCAGCACAGATTAAAGTCGATGATAATTAAATGAACTGCACTGTAAACTTTAATATCCTCTTTTTGTCTTCCAGATTGAGCATTTTGAAACCTGCTTCACCGATGGAAAAAGAGAAAAAAAAAGTTAAACATTGAAAAACCTAAAACTCTGAAAACATCGCAAAATGATAAATTATTTCTTAAAAAAAGAAAACAATTGACTCTGCCAGGTCTAGGGATGGTTTGTCTAGACCTTGATCATAAACAAAAATTTGTTAAAAAAAATAGCAAAATAGTGAAAATTGAAATTATAAATTTGAATGCATTCCTCTGTTTTATGTCATTTTACTGTGTCAGTGCTCAGAATTTCAGCCAAGTTCAGGAAGGTGTTAGCTGAGCATTTTGAAGGGTGATTTGTATCGTTAACTACTGGCTGTAATAAATTCTCATTCAAAATATATGCCTGTCGTTTTATGACTCCATTATATACAGTAATGGCCGCACGCAGAACAGTGAGACCAGTTTGATCATTGTGTGTGTCTTTATACAACGATGTGCTGATTGGACAGATGCTTTTTTCCCCCCTGTCGTCCACACAGATGAGTCACACAACAGTTGTCGTCCACCAGGTGTCAGTGTCATTGTGACAGTTAATCCTTTTTACCCGGGCAGCATGGAGCTTGTGCAATGTGTTGCAACTGACATTGAGTTCAGCGAACTCCTCAGTCACCAGCTCTGAATCCAGTACAGGAAACTGGCAGCAAGAATGCCTCGCTAAGTCAGACAAAATCGATGTGAAAGCATGTTAATATGAGCAGAGTTTTAATGGAGTGTTTCCAACATGTCGTTGAACTTTGGTTTGTAGTTGATTAGTAACATTTATCAATTCAGATCATTCATGACATTTATGAGGGACTGTTTATTTACCCTGATAGATGATTGGCTTTATGGCTGTTAAGCCTGTTGCCATGGGCAGAGAATCGCTTGAATACAATGTCAGGTATTATATGGGCTTGAGCTGTACTGTTGCATTTCCTTTTTGTGTGTAACAACACAGGATTTACTTAATATTATTATGCAAAATGAGAAATATTCAGCAGTTTCATAATTTGAAGCTGAGTTTGTCAATTTCCCTGTCTTACATCCATCATTCAAAGCCAGTTGGTTTTTTTTTTTTTAAAAAGTGTCCTCAGCAGTGATATACCGACTGATAATGGAAGTGAAATATGTGTGAATTGAAAAATAGAGTGAGAAATTGTTAATTGATTGGATTAACTTGGTTGACATTCTATTTTAAATAGCGTTGTTCTGATAATCAACTGGGCTGTGTTGCGTTTTACTATTTACAATTCATCATTCATAATACCCATCTGACATTTACAGTTAATCATTGCGAAGTGACAGCCAGAAACTGATCAGTCAATGGTTTTTGTTTGACGACGACTGATAAATGTCAGTTAATAATAATGATAATAACTATGATAAACCAGCAAAGGAGATCAGTCCCTTCAGTGTTAGCATTTAATACATATAACACATAATACCACTTTTACAAGTGACATATCAGCTCGCTTGTAAGTACGTGACACACGCTAAAAAAAAACCACAGAGCATTAGGCGGGGGGGTCCTATAGTGAGAATCTCGCGATATCTTTTGAATTTGTGACCGAGAACGAGAACAGCGAACAACAGAGCGAGCTCCGTAGGGGCTGTTGTCGTTCGGAACGGATAGGTGGGACCTAAGACAGAGGAAAATAAGTGCTCGTAGCAGTGTGGACGTAATTCACGGCACAGCAGCGGGATAACTGGTTACTCAACTTAACATCGTTTTTGGGAAGCAGAACGTTTCCTTTCTTCTCTGCCACTGTCTCCAGAACAAGTGTCACTAGCAACAGACGGTACGTTCTCATCGTTTTTAGCTAACCTCGCTAGCCAGCTGCTAGCGCTCGCTGTTTGGTACTTAGCTGGCTGGCATTCTGGATGCCTTCTATGCAACAGATCTGCTGGTTCATAACTAACATTTTTCTAACGTCCTGTGTCCTCTTTTATGTGATGACGTGATCATTTGCCTGGCAACGTAGAGAGGCGTTAAATAAAACGAACTATGTCGCTAACCTAGCTACCAGTCTAACGTTTTTTGAGAAGTCGAAGTCAAGTTGCAGCACAAACCGTAACAATTGGCAGTATTTTAACTTTGGAAATCGCGTACCGATACACGACTTGCTCGACGTTAGTTTGTAGCCGGTTAAAGACGCCGAGTCGCCTTTCGGCATCGTCAAGTACTTCAGCAGTGAGTTCAACTTGGGCAGCGGGGCTGGTATGCTCGCGACTGCCATGACACGAAAAGAGCAGCGCGAGAACAAGTTGTGATTTCAGACGGGGTTTGTAACGGCGTGCGTGTTGCACAGGAAGCTAAAAGTTAAAACAGGGACACATGTCGGGTTGAAAACGCCTCAGGTGGCCAGCGAGGTGCCGCATGTTTCTGCCCACTTTTCTGGGGGAAGGGAAATGAGAAAAGAAGCAATTTGCTGGCGTTTCCTTTGCACATTTCACACACATTTCATTCTTGTTGGCTGGCTTCTTGCGATTACTGCCAGTCCAAGATAAAGATGGAGACTTCTGCTCGCTTTAAATAACAGGGGACACACAATGCAAATATGGATAACGTGGCTAAGATGTAATGACAATTAGATTTTTACTTGTAAGGCTGTTGCTTAGCAAATGATAACAGCAGACCTTCAGCAGCAGTAAAAGAACTGCCACGGTGCCACGGTTGTCATATACTGCATCTTATAAATAGGACGTTGATATTTGTGTGACAGGGACCCGTGTAAACAAATAGAGCAGCAGTTCTGGTATCATTAACCAGCCCATGCATGGGTCTGACTCAGAGTGCCTCTGATTCAGAAAATGTCTGGCTCAGCCACCTTTTTGCTAATCAAGTTCCTAATCCCAGACCCAGGTCTTTCATTATGCAGCGGTGACTAAGTATGATTATAAATCGGGCACTGTGTGAGAGTCCGCCGTCCTCATTTGTCCGGGCACGTTATCATGTCACTCAGTGCATGCAACACATGCCTGAGTTTCTCTCTGGCCTTAATTGGCTTTACCATGTTGGTTAATAAGTCATCACTAACTTTGTTATTGCAGGAAGTGCAATGTGCTGTAAAGCAGAGCGGAAATATTGGGTCTCCCCTCCCCGCCCGCCCGCCTGCCTCCCGGCCCGTGTCGTTGCTCTGTCTGGCTTCGAAAAGAGTGATAATTTGATGCATATGTTTTGACGAGGGCTGAAAGATATGCAAAAAGAGGAACAAAATCATGTGGTGTTTTGACAGACTTTGTTTAGTTTTTACTGGGGGGAAAAAATGATGATTTTTGTTGGGGTTTGTAACAAACAAATCAATTCCTTCGTCTCTGGAGAGTATGGTTTTGCAGGCCGGGACATCCCTGCGGCACCACAGCGCCTCATCGTAAGGGCGTTTTGTTACACGCCGTGCTTTCTTATTTTAATTGCGCCAGGCCGTCTTGTAAGTTTTTCGATGATGTTTTGGTTAGTCGTTCGGTAGTGACACGCACAGCAGTTGTCCTGCTGGTTTTCCTGTGCTGACAAGGCAGTATGTCAAAAAGCGGGAAGGGTTACGCAACCGCAAGCTGTCGTACTCTGGGTTCTCTTTATTGTGGCGACTGAAGCTTGGTCCAGATACCCCCGGGTCACGTTAAAAAAAAAAGGATTGCAACAACAACATCGGAGAATGCCACATTTCTATCACAGTCACTGAGTGAGGGATGTAGAGGTTTGCTTGGTTTTAAGATTTATAATGTTCCCTTAAACAATAATTTCCCAATACTGATAATCCCAAATAATGGGGGCAGTTCATTAAAACAGTTCGAACAAGTACGCACCTGATATTCAGTAATCTTGGTCTTGATTGTGAAACCTCTGCTCTGACGTTACTGGCTTAACGGTTTTTATTCTTATGTTGCTCATAGTTTCTGCCAGAAGACACTGTCCCAACGGCGTGTTTGTTTGTTAAGAATCAGTTGCATAGAGCAGCAACGTGGGCCTTAAATTTTTATTGCGCCTTTCAACTGGCAGAGCTCTGTCTTGGAGCGTTTCTTTATCCTTAGTGTTTCCAGACGTGTTTCATGTCCGCCGTTCTCAGCCTTCGCAGGCGCCATTAACCGTTTTGCCGGCGCTTGGCATCGCCCGTCTTTGCTCGGATGCTTCTTTGGCATATTTCAATGAGGAGTCAACAGTTTGTTGACTGTTAACTTCAACAGCTGCCAAGTCACTGACGTGTGCATATCTTTGCTCATCGAAAAATGTCGCCCTCTTTGCAGTTCTCTGTTACCGTGTGTTTCCTTAACGTCGGAAAGCAAGGGACAAATGGCCTCCCAGATTCATCGGCATTTCATCGGCAGCCAGCCCCCCCCCCGCTTAGTGGCGTGTTCTTCCAGAGGAAGGTCATTAGCCCTGGCGCGGCGACCTGGCCTGTGTTTCTCTGTGGGTGTGTTTGTCAGGAGCGGAGTGTGACCTCCCATCTCTCGCCCTACGGTAAACACAGCGGCGCGGCGGTGCGGACGATCGGGAACCGTTCGTCATCAGCTTAACGCAGGACGGTGGTACGACTCGGTCGGGGACATCCCAGAGGGGGTTGGTGAAGCAACCCATGTTAGCAATTCATAGATCCTGTCGTGCCACAAACTGTGTAGATACTGAGATCAAGATGTTCAACTAGCCGCAACGTGAGACCAAGAAAAGCGGGAAAACCCGGAGCCATCGCATTCGCCGCACTCTGCAAAATGACCCGCAGCGTCCACAGATTGCGCTCGGCGGGCCGTGTGTGGTTACCGACAGCATCGCGTGTGAATTATTTAAGGTTACAGAAGATCACCGGTGTTCTCATCTCCCAGAATGACGGGCTGCCTTCAGATTTTTTTCCCGTCAGCGTTAAACGACGTAGTCGGTGATGGAAAATATTGGGGAGGGGGGGCGTGACATCGTCACAGTGTCACAGCTACATCCCAACATCTCTGCTCAGGCGGAGATCTAACTAATTTACTTTAGTGAGTTGATTCCTCTCTCACTCCTCTCAGAATCGTTTTCCCTGATAACTGCAGTTCTCATCCGATGCCATTAACACGACATTGTCTCATCCTCAGACGTGAGATGACCCGCGCCTTCTCAAAGCTGATTTAAGTCAGAAAAACATCTTTGTCATGCCGAGGCCGACACAGTTTCCTCTCTCTCCGGAGTGGTAGAAAACTCTCTCGCAGCGTCTCAGTTCTACAGTAGCGGAGGAAAAACTCCCGTTCCTCCCTCGGTGATTGCTTCAGTGATTGATTCATTCAGATCCACTCGGATGTGAGAAACCGCGAAGGTAAAACTCACAGCTGGAGTAGAATCCGGACCTGGTCCGACTTGAGTCCCGGGCAGGATGGGCTCGAGTCAGACCCCTAGTTAAAGAGAGCGGTGAGTTCCTGAAGAGTTTGACGGTCGAGGAAACAGTAATTAAAGGGGAGAGGAAATGAGCGCGAGACGCAGCCCTTGTCTCCACGGTCAACCGACGAGGCTGCGGCCCTCGGGCTACGCCGCCGCCGTGAGTCGAAAACATAAATCCGAGTGAGGGCGAGGGGAGTCGGGACGCGATGCCGGTCGTTCGGAAACGGTTCGGCTTTCTGTAGCCATAAAAAACCTCGTGATATGTGTAGGATGAGTACAGTATTGAAGGAATGGCGACGGCGGTATTGGTGGTCTCTACCAAATCTTCACGGACCTATTGTCATATTGCCCATCTGTACATACACATAGAGCATATGTTTGTTTGTCTTCAGCGCCACCGTAGGAAGTACGTCGCGTGTTCCCAGTTCACCAGTGGATTCCATTCTCTTTCCCACTCTCTTCCTGAGCTCTTGGCTCTCTCAGCTGAGCAGAAATGCCAGGATGCTTACCTCATTTCCTCCCCTCTCGAGCGAAGCCAGGGAGGAGAAGAGGGGAAGTCTGGGGGGGGGGGGCAGCTGGAGACTGTGCTGGCTTTGTTGGGGTTGGAAACTTTTCCTTTTCTTCTCCCTGTTGGCCGGCCTTGCCTCCCTTTGTACGTTCAACAATGCCTTCCCTGTTAACGCTGTCGTTGTTGTTGTTATCGTCGCTCGCGCTGCTTTGGCGCTTTGTATCTTGAAGGGTCGGCTCCGAAACGGCTGAAGCGTGGAACCTTTGCTCCCTGCGACGGAGGGAGATGTGCAGGTTCGCGACAGTGACGTGATTTCGATCGTTCGATCGTCCTCGCACGCCGCCCCAAAGGCCACGCCCCAGTTTCCAGCCAGCTCCACGCTTTGGCGAAAAAGGGAAGGGACCCCGTTTGGACTCTCATCACCGCACACCGGTCAACAGGCCGCTCAGCTGGCCCGCCGGGACGCCGCCATGCGTCCGTTCAGGGCGCAGCGGAAGCCTTCGCCGACGCGGCGACCGTCCCCGGCCCCGCGGCAGCCCAGGAATGCGTGTTGAGGCAACGTCACGCGGGTTCGGGGCCGGGCGGGAATGCGGCCGGGGTGACGCTGACCGGCCGACTACAGCGGCTCAGCTGCTGCGCGGTGCGCTGTTCGCATTCGTCTCGGTCCTGGCCTGTCATCGCCATTGCCCTCCACCCCCACCTCGCCCGCCCGGCCCCGAACCCGTTGCGTCTCTGTTAGTAAGGGAAATAGGGCGCCCCAGCACATCCGCGGTGCCAGACAGTAGCCGACGGCGGCCTCACGGCCCATTCCTGGGCGATCGCCCTCCGTTCCCCTCTCCGCTCACACGCAAGCCCGCTCACCGGCTCAGAGTCTGCTGGCTAACTTTAGTCCTCGTAGATTCCCAGATCTAATTAGCAGCAGCAGGGTGGGATGGTCGGCATTCTTCTGCGGAGTCGCCACGGGGTGGTCCTCTCTTCGCCTTCCCTGGCCTCGGGAAAGACAACAAGAGCTGCGGAGAGGTGTTCCCTTCTTACTTCCCCTCAGGCGTGGAGTGGATCTGAGCAGGGCCGATGTTTAAGCAGTACGGAGGGGGAAAAAACGGCAGCGAAATGAGTCATCGGGAGTTGACCTTTGACCTTTTTGTCTGCTTAGTTCGCCGAGGTCTTAGTTGTGTTATTGGAAAGCGTTAGTATTTATTCTCACTGTATGCTCCATACTGCAGCTGGAGGCTCTGTTCTTTTTTTCTTTTTAAAAAAAAATATATACAGTGAGAAAGTACGCCAACCCTCTGGATTGGCTCTCTGACGTGATCCGTGATTGGTCGCAGTCTCTTTACTGAACACGCAAGCAAGCCCCGGGGGGGGGGGCAAATTGTCTCTGTTTCTTCGTGGACAGTTTGTCAAACTACGGGCCGATCGATGTCCAAACGCTTCGATCGCGGAGACGACCTTGCTTCATGCGAACGCCGCGTTTCTCGATCGCATGGTGCGGAAAATTTTTTTTTTTTTTTTTTTAGCGAGGCATCGTTCATTTGTTCGTTCTAATCTGGTTTCACTTGATTGGTTTGTTTGACTTGCGGAGAGACGGAGCCTGCGGGTTCGCATAAATATATATATTTTTTTTCTACAACCTACGCTGCGAGGGTTTGAATGATGTGTTCAATATAGGCACCAACAATACAGTGATTTATGTATTATTAGTTAGAACAGAATTTAACAGATATTCAAACATAAATGCAGCCGTGCAAACCATGCCAAGCCATTCGCCTGCAGTGGGGGGTTGCAAAAGTCTCCAGACCCCTCTCAGATATTTGGACGTGTGTTTTTTTAGGGGGGAACCCCGCAAATCCCGCAAATCCCGCAAATCCCGCGAGGGACGGAAACGGGAAATCTGCGCTGCGTTCAAAAAGGCCGAGTGGGCTGCGGGGACTTGCGTGCGCCGGACGGAGCTGTACTCTCCCAGGCTGCAGCGGGTCAGCCGGGGTCGGGGCCGGATGCCTCCCCTCCCCCGGAATGCTCGACGAACTCCGTCCCCGAGACGAGCGTCACCTCTGGATGCGTTGTGGAAAATAATCGGGTCGCGCTCAAGATCGACACACGCAACGAGAGCGGGTGACGGGGGGAGAAAAACTCTGCTCCCTCTCAGGGAAGGGCATTTAACGGAGCGCTGTTTACGGGGTCGTCCTAATCTCTCCTCTGACCTCGTTGGAGAGCAAGAATTTCGACCGCTTTTCCACAACAGAAATGTTTTGTTCCACCAAACCTCACGTGGCCTGCGCTAATCGCTTTTGGGGTGGCTGTTTACCGCGGCTAAGGGCGGCCCGTCACGCAATCGGCCGGACGACAAGCAGGTCGCCGCCGTACGACTGGACCCGTTAATGACTGAGGCAGTCAGTCAGCGGCGGCCCTGAAGGCACCACATAGAAGGCGAACTGTTGATATTTGGGAGGTGTGATGTCATAGCGCGTGCACGTTTTACTGTGCATGCGGGTGAGTGGCAGATGTCGTCCTCTGACCCTCGGCCCTGTTTCAGATGGCCGATGCCCTGTTATTAGCCCGCTGGCGCGTTTATGCGTTCCAGAAAAGCGCCGCCGTAAAATTTTAGAAGACGGCGCCGTATGTCGGGCCGACGCGTCCCGTACCTGCAGGAGCCCTGCCCGCTGCATCAGAGCTTCCTGTTTCATTTGTGACAAAGAGCAAGGACAGTCAGTGTGTGTTGTGTGAGAGCGATAGAGTGTTTCGTGTAAGGGCTCGTAAGAGGGCTGCCATCAATCCAGCTAAACGCGCACAAATGCCAAACGTTCGCGACAGAGCGGCGTGCCTGTGGCTCCCGCCTCCCTCCTCCTCCATCGTCCCGGGCTGACCCGCTGTCCACCAGTGAAATATTGATTTGCGTTTTTTTTTTCTTTTTTGTTTTGACACTTTGAATTATTGCATCTAACTTTGGAGAATGGCCGCGTGCCCTGCTGAAAAATGACTTTGTGTCACCGAACCATTGAAATGACGCCAAAATACATTAACATCTCTTTTATTCCCCCCCCCTTTCCCTCTTCTGCCCTCTCCAGGCTCTGTTGCATCGTCTTCACAGCACGCGACCCCCCGCCCCTCCGCCAAAATCCGGCTCTTGGATGTGACCACGAGGTTGATCAGGAGAAGCCACCATGTCTTAAACGCAGACGGGCCCTCGGGAGCCCTCCCCCCCCACCCTGGCCCGTCCTCCCCCTCCCCCGTCCGCCACCTCACCCCTTCTCCCAGCCCCGCCCCGCTCCCCGACCTCCCCGCACATGCGAGGGACCGGCTGCCCAACCCCGGCTCCCCGCTGGCGCACCCTTCCCCTCCCCCGGGAGAGATGAGCCTGCAGAAGCAGCGGCAGCCCGGGCGCGATGGGCTCCGACCGGGACCTGCAGTCCGCCGCCTCCTCCATCTCCCTGCCCTCCGTGAAGAAGGCGCCCAAGAAGCGGCGCCTCTCCCTGGCCTCCCTTTTCAGACGGCGGGGACGGGAGCCCAAATCCGGGCGCCAGAGGTCCCGGGAGCTCCAGCTGCCCGGGCCCGGGGGTCTCGGGGGGGTTGACGCCATCGCCAGCATCGAGAGCATCCACTCTGAGATGTGCAACGACAAGAACTCCGCCTTCTTCTCTGCGGCCGGGGGCGGGGCTTCCTCTGCCGCCGCCGCCACCACCACCTCGTCTGCCTCAGGCCCTTCCTCCTCTACCTCCTCCTCGTCCAAAGCGGGGGGCGGGGCGGGGGCGGAGCTGCTGGAGTGCCCGCTGTGCCTTCTGCGCCACTCCAGGGAGAACTTCCCCGACATCATGACCTGCCACCACCGCTCGTGTGTCGACTGCCTGCGCCAGTACCTGCGCATCGAGATCTCCGAGTCGCGCGTCAACATCAGCTGCCCCGAGTGCTCGGAGCGCTTCAACCCGCATGACATCCGCATGATCCTGAGCGACCGGGCGCTCATGGAGAAATACGAGGAGTTCATGCTGAGGAGGTGGCTGGTGGCCGACCCCGACTGCCGCTGGTGCCCCGCGCCGGACTGTGGGTAAGCAGAGGATTTAAATGAACCGAGCACGACCACAGCAGATGTGTCACTTGTGCTGGTAGACTGGATTTTTTTTTTTTTTTTGCACGACAGGTTGGTTTTGGGTCTGAGGAAACTACAGTGTGTTTCTCTGCTCTGTTCTTCCGTCTTATTTGCTCCTCTTTCCTGCAGCTCAGAGGCTTTCCCCCTCGACGGGGATTTCAGTCCTCTGTCGCTTTGAGGGAGGCTTCAGACAAAAGTCCCTCCCCTTCCGTCAGTCAGGAGATTTCTTTTCAGCTCGAATCCCTTCTCGCAGATTGAGCCTCCCGTAATCTTCCTGCACGGGGCCTCTGGGCTGATTATGGGTCCTGGTCCAAAGACAGGAACGGACCTCGCGGCATCCGCGGCTCCTCAGGTCTCTCTCAGACCGCCGCATTAGAACGCAGGATCGTCGGCGTCGTCGATCTCGACGGCCACTGCCGACGCGATCGATCGGGTTTTGGTTGGCCTGGGTGAAGAGAGGAGGAGGCATCAGCGGAATTAAAGTGCGCGCGTTTAATTCGGGAAAGTGCTTACGAATGCACCACGACGTGTTTGAGTATTTAATCCTTCTGTTCCCACGGTGAGAGGAAGCGAAACTTGTTGCGTCCTGTTGTGTAGATGTCGCAGTCTTTGGGTGTGATGCATTCGGGGAACTTTGAAGTGTAAAGTTGTTTTTCTCCGTGGTTGTACTGAAACCGATGTGGTGTTTCAGGAACGTCCCGCAGTTACCGGGGTCAAACGCATGCCGAAAAAGAAATGCCGCCTCCCGTCCTCTCGTCCCCTTTTATTTCTAGAGTCTACTTTCTCTCATCTGCGTGGCGTTTCGTGCCGGTGGAGACTTTTTTTTGTTTCAGATGTGACAGCAGTCTCTGTGATTCGTAGACGGCAGGGAGATCCGCAGATACGGCCACGTCGTACGCCGGTTCGCCGTCAATTTGCAGCCGTTACCTTTCCGCTTTTTCTTATCTTTGGACGTCGTCTCTCGGTCAGCGCTCGCTGCGTCTGGCCGTTTTGCATCCTCGCTCGCGCGTCGGGATCGGCCCGCGGCCTTGAGGCCGATCCGTGATTCAGATGAGAAGAAGGAGCCCGTCGTTCGTTGACATTTTAGAATCTCGTTGGCCGACACCTCCGAGGTTAACGGACAGAGGGGTCAACCCCTCCCCTGCCGGCGGATCTTCTTTCCTTTTCGCTAAAGGGCGCGTCTCCTGTCTGTCCTCCGCCAGGTATGCCGTGATAGCCTTCGGGTGCGCCAGCTGTCCCAAGATCACGTGCGGCAGGGAGGGCTGCGGCACCGAGTTCTGCTACCACTGCAAGCAGCTGTGGCATCCCAACCAAACCTGCGACGCGGCGCGGCAGCAGCGAGCCCAGAGCCTTCGCCTCAGGACCGTCCGCTCGTCCTCCCTCAGCTACAGCCAGGAGAGCGGCGCCGCGGGTCAGCTGCCCGAACGCACACACACACACACACACACACACACACAAGCAGACCTCATTTTCTGACGGCGGCGGCATTACACAGTCAGCGAAAACTGTCGTATTCTCTCCATCCCTCAGCCGATGACATCAAGCCTTGCCCGCGCTGCGCCGCTTACATCATCAAGATGAACGACGGCAGCTGCAACCACATGACCTGCGCCGTGTGCGGCTGTGAGTTCTGCTGGCTCTGTATGAAGGAAATCTCGGACCTGCACTACCTGAGGTCAGTACGGTCACAAAAACGCGCACTCCACCTGGCTTGGTTAGCGTGAAACGTGGACGTGAGCAAATCGTCAAGTCACCGCCATAAATGAACAACGGCCAGGCCAGTAAAAGCTGTCATCTCGTCAGATGGCGTGTCGTCTATTTGCGACGTGCCCCGAGTCAGCGTTGCCGCCTGAGCAGTTCGAAAAAAAAAAGAACTCGTCTGGCGAGGTTCCAATCTGCTGGGTGTAATTAACACAAAAGTATTTTCAATAAGAGACCAAAGCTTTGCGAGAAAACTTTCCCCCCCCGCCGCGTGGCGACAGGGGCCGTACGGACGGGACGCGAAAGAAGCGAACGGGCGAAAACCGCCTCTCCGTCAACGCCGTTCACCCCAGCTGTCCCTCTTTCAGTCCGTCAGGCTGCACCTTCTGGGGGAAGAAGCCGTGGAGCAGGAAGAAGAAGATCCTGTGGCAGCTGGGAACGCTGGTGGGCGCCCCCGTGGGCATCGCGCTGATCGCCGGCATAGCCATCCCCGCCATGATCATCGGCATCCCCGTGTACGTGGGGAGGAAGGTGAGTCTCTCGTGGCGCGGTGGGTGATTTAAAAAATTTTTAGAAATTTTGTTCGTTCCTCTTTTAATCTCTTCTCGTTTGAAAAGCCCCTTGGCTTCGGGGGCTCTGCTCCCAAGTCACGTGCGTGCAGGTGTAAGCGTGTAAATGTGACGTCGTACGTCGGAAAGCCTGCGCACGCGCGCTGGTGTTTTCTTACCGGTGAGCCGGAGGTCCGTTCGGCGACAGCTCGAAACCGCGGCGAAAAAGAAAGATGAAGAAAAAAAAATACAGGCTCTCCAGAATTCCCCTCTGAAGCCTGCCAACCGCGCGGTCACGTGACACGTGTGAAACATCTGAACGGGAACCACCTGCATTCCACGTGCGACTGCGCGGTGGTGACTCATCGCACCGGCTGCCCATTTTTTCGCTTTTCCTCTCGCCTGACCTGCTGTCGTGCGTCCGCCGTCTTGTGGTAACGGCAGCCGTTTACGGGGAGGTAAACCACAAAGCGTCAAGACACGGAGACGGGGATCAAAACGTTCGTCTTTGGGGTTTGCCGTTACGTGCGCCCACTTGACCTCCTTCGACCGAATCGGCTTTTGCTCATGTAAATGTGCAGCGTTTAAAAAAACAGAAAACAAAAACGCCCCCCGAGGAAGTTCCCTCAGATTTGGCACGAGCACATTTCGCCAATTACGACTGATTTTTCCGACGAATGCGTAATGGCGATGAAATGATGTGCGTTTCCAAAAGATCAGACGTAACATCGTAGCTGCAAAAGCACTTCTCTGGCTGCGGTTGGGCAACATGACCCGGGGGCGCGTCTTGTAGTCTGAAGAAGCGTGGCCGTTCGTGGGGCTTTTTTGACGGCTTGTTTGAATGTCGGCGGCGAATTGAACTGAAGCGTGGCTGTCGTTGGTCCCCCGCTCTCCTCCAGATCCACAACCGCTACGAGGGCAAAGACATTTCCAACCACAAGAGGAACCTGGTGATCGCCGGCGGCGTGACGCTCTCCGTCATCGTGTCTCCGGTGGTCGCTGCCGTCACCGTCGGTGAGTCTCTCGCAAAGTTGAAGGAGATCGAGACTTTGATGATTTCCCCGCCGCAGTCCTGTGGTCTAACCCCGCCCCCCGTCTCTTTCACCCCCACCCCAGGCATCGGCGTTCCCATCATGCTCGCCTACGTCTACGGCGTGGTGCCCATCTCCCTCTGCCGCAGCGGAGGCTGCGGCGTCTCCGCGGGGAACGGCAAAGGGGTCCGCATAGAGTTCGACGACGAGAACGAGATGAACGTCGGCAGCGGGGCGGCTGCCACCGGTAAGCTCCGGTGCCCGCGCCCCGAAAAGCCGCCTTTTGTGCTCACGCCCCAAAGTCAGCAAACGTCGCCGCTTGCTTTGTGCTGACGGATGCGCCGCTGAGTCCCGGCTCAAACGAAATCCGCTGCTGGTTTCACAAACGTCGGCACTCATACTTGTTTCACAGAAAAACAACACTTCGGAAAAAACAGCCCCGTACACCCAGAATTTTGTACAATTTCACCTTCATCAAAAACGACACTGTTGCTCCTGCATATGCTTCCTTTATTTGATATATTTCTGTTTTCCTGACTGCATCTCTGCAGACACGACATCAGTGGCGGACACGAGGAACAACCCCAGCATAGGCGAAGGCAGCGTCGGGGGGCTGACGGGCAGCCTGAGCGCCAGCGGCAGCCACATGGACCGCCTGGGGGCCATCAGGGACAACCTGAGCGAGACGGCCTCCACCATGGCCCTGGCCGGGGCCAGCATCACCGGCAGCCTCTCCGGCAGCGCCATGGTCAATTACCTGAACAGGTAGAGAAACGAAAATTGAACGCACAAGCGACCCCGGACCTTCCTGCTGCTTTCTCGCCTCGTCTAAATCCCCTCCCTTCCCTCCCCTCACGCCCCCGTCAGGCTGGAGGTGCAGGCCGACGTGCAGAAGGAGCGCTGCAGTCTCAGCGGCGAGTCAGGCACCGTCAGCCTGGGCACAATCAGCGACAACGCTAGCACCAAAGCAATGGCTGGATCCATTCTTAACGCCTGCATGCCCCTGGACAGGTGATCCCTTTTTACCTTTTCATCTGGACCTAAGCAACCCTGAGGTCGGGATTCCCTCCCGAGATCGCTGTCGTAGGACGACGAGCGCGCCAGGCACAAACGTTTTGTTTTTACTCTCTCGGCCCCGGTGAGGCCGTAGCGACGTGGACGTTGATTGCGGAAGAACAGCACAGAGCGATTGATAAAGCCTTGTAGCGGTTGCAGACAGTTGTAGTTTTTTCATCTTTTTTTTTTTTTTTTTTTATTTTTCTCTCTTTCCACCACAGAGACGGGAACAGCATGGAGGTCCAGGTCGACATCGAATCCAAACCCGGCAAACTACGGCACCACAGCGGCAGCAGCAGCGTGGACGACGGCGGCCACGCCGGCCGCTGCGGTTGGACCTGCCCCTCGGAAGACAAGGGAGCGTCCGCCAAGTGGGCCAAAGAGGCGTCGTGCTGCTCCTCCTCCGCCGGCAAAAAGAGCAAGGGCAAGCTGCGGAAGAAAGGCGGCGGCGGCACCAAGATCAACGAGACGCGGGAGGACATGGACGCGCAGCTGCTGGAGCAGCGCAGCACCAACTCCTCCGAGTTCGACTCGCCGTCGCTGAGCGGCAGCCTGCCCTCGGTGGCCGACTCCCACTCCAGCCACTTCTCCGAGTTCAGCTGCTCCGACCTGGAGAGCATGAAGACGTCCTGCAGCCACGGCTCGGGCGGCGGCGAATACCACACGCGCTTCGCCACCGTCAGCCCCTTACCCGAGGTGGAGAACGACCGCCTGGAGATCTGCCCGCCTCCTCCTCCTCCTCCTCCTCCTCCTCCTCCTCCACCTCCTCCCAGGGGGCCGCGATCACGCCCCACTCCCCCCCCTCCTCCCTCGGCCACGGCGCCGAGCTCCCGCCTCTCTGCTTCGTCGCGGAGGACAACGTCAACCCGGTGTGTCCCGCTGAGCTGGACGGCAGCACCGGGGAGCAGCTCAAAAAACCACCAACAACAACAACCACCAACCCCACCCCCACCACCACCACCACCACCGACCGCAACACCCGACCCAAACCCAGCTGCAGCCCAAGAACTCCTGTATACAGACTGACATCTAGAATCTCAAAACCTCAAGTGCTGCACGGATGCTGTTTTTACCAGACATCGTTTCCACCAATAAATCATCACGGTCACAGCATACACCTTAGCATACACCACCTTGCCCCCCCTGTAAGGGGGACGTGTTATTTTGGGACTCGACCTCCAAGGAGAACAGAACTCTGCGTCTGCCGACCGTCAGGGGGCTCCGTGGGATGTATTAACGGGGTCACCAAAGTGCAGCCACGCGACGAGCGTCCAGGTTGCGAATGCCGGTGCCCCCCCCCGCGACCCGCCCGCCGTCGCTCGGATCTGCGTGAAAAACCACTGTGCCAGCTCTGAAGAGCAGGCGATCCCGCCTCTGCAACGCGCGGACACCTCGATGTTACAGCTTCTCTCCGAGTTAACTCGAACAGGGACCAGGCAATACGATTGGCCGTTTCCTCGTTTTGGTCCCCCCCCCCAAAAAAAAAAGAGAAAAATGAGAAAATGAGAAAAAAGGTATCTGGAAGGCCGCAGTCGTCGAGATAATGCTGAGAGTCATTATAATAACATTAACCAATGGGTTGGTCAATTCTGTGAAATTGTATAGCTTTTTTTTTTTTTCTTTCTTTCTTTTTTTTTTTGTCGTTTTCCGAGGTGATTTCAGATTCGGGCCGGCGGTCTCGCCTCGCCTCGCAAGAGAGAGCTTTGATATCTTTTTCTTTGTTAACTCATGGTGCCTTTTAAAGAAGCTGTTTTGCGTTCTCTCTCTCTCTCTCTCTCTCTCTCTCTCCACTGTGTCTTCGAGACGCCACGCGGCGACTCTGCCCGAGGTTACCGAACGTCTCGCCGGATCGACGCCCGTTCACGTACAGGACACACCGCGGTAGACTCGGGGCAAATGAAGACTTTTTTTTTCTTTTTTTTCCGACGGCCTACCAAAGACAGCACTCAGGCTCTTGTTAAATCCTATACCTTCGACTTGTCGCGCACGGACCCCCTTTCACACCGCGGGGACGGGCGGACGGTTCGGAGAGGCGAGGCCGCCCGCCGTCTCAGTACACGCTTCACAAACGCTACGCAAATAACCGAGGCACCTGCACTGTTAACCCGCGTCTCTTATTACGTTCTTTATGTTCTGCGATGCACGAGGTAAAAAAAAAAAATAGGGGTTCATTCGTGGGTTCACCCTCCCTGTTGACTTTTTTTTTTTTTTTTTGTCTTTGCCGCCGAGTCGGCTCAGGTGAACCTCTACCGGGTAATCTTGACCCAGGCCTGTTACTGAATGAACGCTCGGTGTGGTCGGTGCGGATAAGGCCACGCGCCGCGGTCCTCCCCCACATCGAAGCGAAATGTTGTTTTGTTCTTCCTCCCTGGATCTGTTTTTTTTTTCCCCATTCTTCACCAGAACTCCCCCTTTCTCAATCTTAATTTGAACACTAGTGCCAGATACATCATTTGTAATTTGTGCAGAACGGCATAAGGTATTTGTATATTTGTTTGGTAATTTGCTTTACTATATGCGTGTAAATGCATATCAGAAAAATAAAAAAAATCTATATATACAAAGTATTTTCATCCTCGGTTTATCGGGTTAACGCGAGCGCGTCCACTGTTCACAGTGATCCATCGTCCACCTCCTATAACACCATTAACAGAGCTCATCAGAAGATAAAAGCACAAAGTGTATTTATTTCCAGTTTATTGAATAGCCCTCTGTAATATTATACACAATTTTTACATCTACCAAAATATCATTTAAAACCACAATGAGGAGAAACCGGAACGTGTACTTATTGCCTCTTGCCCGCCGACGCGTCACCCTGAACTAAATTTGGTACGTTAGTGTAGAGCAGAAGAAACGGCTGCAAACAAAAACTGAGAATTGGTCAGAATCGGTCCCGGGCGACCGGAATCTTCAGTAGTTCAGAGCTCAACGTGGACCGGAGCGTCTTCAGCGTGGCAAACAAATGAGTGGCGCGCTTTAAAACAATCACGCGCCCGAAGCTAAGTGAGTATATGTCGCGAATCCAAGCCGCCGAGCGACCGGCGAAAAACAAAATACTGAATGACCTGACTACGCTGCGTCTGGAGGAATGTGTGCACTAACAAAACCCGCCCGCAGCCTGGAATCCAAAGCCTCTCACGAGGGTGCCGCTTCTTCTCCGGCCGGGACCGCGGCGGGGGCGACTTGACTTCGGACGTCCCCGGGGGAGAAGGACGCAAACGCTGGCCCTTCGAAAGCTGACTTTACCATACGGGCTTCGTTCGGCTCGCTCGCTCGCTAACGTCATATTTGGGATGCGCTGAATATGATTTCTGATCGCGCTCGGTGTGTCTGGCAGCAGCTCGGTTCGTGGATGGGCTCGGCCGAGACGGTTCTGGTGAACGTGTCCTGAGCAGACGCTGAGCAGACGCTACAGTCTGTAGGAGGAAGCAGTTGCCCGCAGCCTTACGCAACTTTGTGCATCCGTCGGACGTGTGCGCTTCGGTCGAAGGTCCACGGCGCCCCGCTTGTTTTGCCTGTTATATAACGCGAGTAAAGTAAATCTGCATAGCCAAACGTTCCGGAGAGAGAGAGAGAGAGAGAGAGACATTCCTTATCCTGTCGTTTCAACATTTACAGTACAGATCAGTGGAGTGAGCGAGGCCCAGTTCCTTAGTGTCGCCCTGGGGCACATCCTCCAGCTTCCCGCCTTTGTTTACTCAGTTCTCGTGCGGCGTTTTGCATAGATCCAAGAGTTGTGGTGGCGCAGCAGCTCATGCAGCGGGGGCGGGGGGAGGAGGGGGGGGGGGTGTCAGATGTATTTGTTGGCGAGGTTCTGAACATCGTTCTTGGTGAACTCCGTGCTCTCCGTCGACGACAGGTGTTCAAACAGATGAGTCACGTTGCGGCGCTCGTCCTTCTCCAGCAGCATCAGTACGGTCTGCGGAAACAGGAACATTATCGTGCGTCACCTCAGCTGCTGGGCACGCGGTGGACACTGGACTTAAGGAATGACGTTTATTCACGAGAGGTAGTAGTCGCAACTTGTTATCTTTCTGTAGGCTTCTCTTGCCTGAGAAGTAAACCCCGATCTTACCGAGAACCTGTTGGCGGTGTGCAAGTGGCTGAGGTGCCGGTAGACCAGGTTGGGGTCTTTCTCCAGGAGGTGGGAGTCCAGCGCCCGCATGATGAGGCCGAGGCGTGCCCGTCCAGCTGGGTGCCCAGGTACCGCGGGAGCGTCTCCGGGGCCGTGGAGGCCAGCAGGTCGGCGCAGGCCGCCGTGCTGCCGCCGCTGCGGGCTGCGTCCAGGGCCTGGCCGAACTCGTAGGCGTTGGTCGGCTGGGGTTTGGCCGCGAGGTAATCTCCTCCGCAGCCGCCCTCCGGGTTCCCCGTCGTCTCCTCGTCGCCTTCCACCTGCCGGGGATCAGCAGAGGTAGGACATGATTGGGGGGGGGGCACTGAAATGATCAGAGATGGCAGTGACCGGATCTTTCCCAAGTGAGCACTGTACACCTATATATATTTATATATACTAAGTTTATACCTCTGTGATAGGGACAGGCTTCCTGGACTTGGCCGGCGAGGCGGTGGCCAGACTCTGCCTGAGCAGCACGGTGACCTCCTCCAGCTCCTTCTCAGCCTCCTGCACGTTGGGATCCTGCTGCAGCACCTCCTGCAGGTCGGAGCTGCACGCCAGGTAGTCCTGTTCGGACGTGGGACAAGTTTAGCGTTGTACGGCGTGGACAAATTAAAACAGCACCTGTCTCTTAGATCCCCCCCCCCAACCAGGCCCTGCTGCCAACCTTGAGGCCTTTATTGGCCAGGGCTCGTCTGTAGAAGGCTTTCTTATTGGTTGGCTCCAGTTTCAGTGCTGCATCGCAGTCCTGCTTGGCCTCAGTAAACCTCTCCAGCTTCAAGTAGCACAGGGCTCTGCGAAACACACACACACACACACAAATCGTCAGAACGTGACTTTCGTTCTCGTCATCCGCAGCTAAGCTCAACTTCTGCACGACTGAAAAGCGCGATGAGTTAAAAGTCCTTTTTTTCACGAGACGGGAGACGGAATGTACACGTCTGAAACGAGCTTTAACGGCTTTGTTTCGTGAACACGCGGCCGGTCTCAGCAGCTGTAACTTGTCGGTGTTTGCTCTGGCGCGGCCTGAGCTGACAGGCCCTTTCCACAGCAGAGCAAACACAAACAGGAACACGCGGCGGGAAAATTTTCGTCGGCATCGCAGTCACACACCCCCCCCACACACACACACACACACACACACACACACCGGTGCGACACGATCGACAATCTGCTATTGTGAGAGACGGAGACAGAGAATGCAGTCGGACCTGCCTCCCGTCAAGCACCCCTGATTCTCGCCGTAAGATAGCACAATGGCGACCGCGAGCGGAGGCGTGCAGGAGCAGCGGGCCGAGGCAGGCAGCTGTTTTCTGAGTCCCGTCCTCGCCAACAATAGATTGTTAATTTACTGCCACTGACAGACCGGCGGCGGGTTGGGATTAGCTGCAGGGCCGACAGGTGACGACTGGGCAGAATCAACCGGCCTGTTTTAATTCATTCAAACCGACGACTGGTCTTCGCAGGCGTCCCGTGACCCCGCCCCCGCCCCGCTTCGCGACGAATCGCGGCGTCTTACCTGTTGGTGTAGATAGCGCACTCCTCTGGCTTGAGTTTAAGGCATTCGGTGTACTTTCCCAGCGCGTCCTGGTATTGGCCTTTCTTCACAAAGTCGTTCCCGTCTTGCTTCATCGCCGCAAAGCGAACTTCCGCTTTCCTTTCTGGAACGCAGAGGGGAAGCGGCGAGTCACTCACACAGAGCTCGGGGGTTTTAAACCTCTTTAAATGAACGCTGCGCTGGCTGCACATGAGGAATGGGGGCCAAGTCAGCAATCGGTCACGGCGTGGACTAAGGCTAATCAATTTGCCGCAGCGTGTCTTCAGGGAGAGGACCCGTGCCAGCAGGTCTATTCTTTCATTAGGGTTTAAAAATAATAGCTGGCCTTGGGGATTGAGAAACTGCATGGTCAGTGAACAGAAGTAACACGTCCACTTATATAAAATTAGTCCTTTAACAGCCTCCTCCTATCTCAGGGGGTGGGAGCAGGAATCAAGGAATCCTTTACTTTGGTAAAAAATAGCGATAAGCTGATGGATGGATGGATGGAGTTATTCAACCAAAGAACAAACATGGGCTTCAGAGAGCACCGGGTTATCTCGCCCTCGCCCTTGTGTGTATTAACCCAGAGGTCACTTTAAGATCAAGGTGAAGGATTTACAGGGGAGGCGCGCTGGCTGCATGTGACTTAGGAACACTTGCGCAAAGAATTTATTTTCCAGTAAGTGTTTTGTTATCGGTCCGTAACTTTATCGGTCCCCCCGACACGGACCTGCATCCCTGGCGGCCTTCTCCGCTCGGGCCTGGAGGGCCTCTGCGCTGGGCGGCTCCTCCCTGCGGTGCTGCTGGGCGGACAGAGGCACCAGGGGAATCTCTGGAAGATTGTCCCTCCACTCTGGACCGTCCTGCTCGATCAGTAGCCTGGTGATCCTGGGGAGGGGGGGCACAGATCAGACCGCAGAAGATAAGCGTCAGAGGTACGTGGAGCCAACGCCAGCACTGTTTATTTTTGTGGATACGTTATATGGAAGTGTATTAAGGGCCGTGACCCCTCTGTGACCTCTGCGGTACCTCTGAACACAAAGCAGCCAGGCGAGTTCATCGCGCTGCGTGTCAGAGAGCGGCCGCGCAGTCTGAGCTCCGTAATCAGCCTCTTGCTGGACCTGCTTCCGAACTCACACCAGCTAAATCTGTTAGCCGCTAATTAGAGGGTGTGCCCGTCCTTTCTATTCGCTTTCAGTTCGCCCTCTGATTACGTCACAGCCTATTTCCTGGATTTTCTTTTGTCACTGGGCTCTTTCTCTCTTCCTCTCTGGCTTTTCGCGTTGCCCGTGACCGTGAACATGTTAAAACCCATCCGGGCGCGTCCGTGCTTTCGGCGCCCGCGTCTCGCCCTGGAGCGAAGGCTAATACCTGTTGACGCTGTCGTGCGCCGCCTGCACGCCGATGTCGATCTGCAGGACGGTCTTGTAATCCACGTAGGCCTTTCGGTAGCGCTCCAGGGACTCATAAGCCATGGCCCGGCGCAGGAGGGGCTTTAGGGAGAATGGCTGCAGCTCCAGAGATCTGGTTGGTATAAATAGACGGGATGAGACGGGAGCAAAGGATCAAGCGCGCTGCCTCTGCAGCGGACGCTAGCGTCTGACAGTACTCTGGCTCTATGCTCAGTCACTATATGTGGCAGATACTAAAGCGGACCAGTTCCCCTGTGTCTGGCTAAGAATTGAGCAAGTATTGTGTACAGGTGCGCTGTTGCGTGTGTCCGTCAGCAAACTTTTACACAATCTAATTTTTTTTTCTGCTTGTCTCTAAAGCAAACACACCGAGTATTTAAAGGCTTTCAGACGGGAGGTTCCCTGGAGTCATCCTGTGCTTTCTGCTTACAAAACCACTGCTAAAGAGATTATTTGGAATCCCTTACAACACACCCCAGAGCCGACCCGAGCGATCTGGCTCCTGGAGGTCCGTTGCGATGACGAGGCCCTCCGGACTTTCAGCGCAGATTGTGAAAATCTGGGGTGGACCCCCGCGGCGAGCAGCGCACCGGAGCGAGGAGCGCTGCTCGCCGCGGGGCTCGGTCAGTAAATGAAGGGTCTCACCTGGTGCAGTCCTGTATGCAGTCCTGACTGTTGCCGTCTTTCAGGTAGCAGGCCGCTCTGTTCGAGTACAGGATGCAGAGATCGTCCGGACTGTCGATCCCTGCACAGAGAAGAGACGGGGGCGTCACCGACGTGCCGCGCGCGGGAAAACTCGCGTCGTGGTTGTGCGGAAAACTCTGGATCTATCTGTAAAAGTGGCATCAGTCCGAAGTGGCTTTAAAGAAACTCTTGGTGTGGTGGTGAAACGCCCGCGGGTCTCGTTATTCATTTATAACGTTCAGAGGTTTCTGGCTGAATCACAAAGGTTCGTGTTTTCTGACCTGACACTGAGGAATCGTAGAAGCGTGGTTGCTTAATAAAGTACATGGGTTTCAATTGAAGGTTCAGTGTCTGTTGTATCTCGTTGCACTCCGCCCTTTGGTGTTGTATATGTGCACGTGTGTGTTGCAATGATGCGTTCCACTGACAACAAAATCAGGACTTTTTTTGGATCAAGCGTGGACAGGGTGATTTTCCAAACAACTTAATTGTCTGCCACTAAACCTAAAACTTCTTCACTTGTGTCAGAGAGGCGAATGCAACGCTGTTTGACGTGACACGGCATTCCTGTGTATTCGTGCGCTTCTACCGATCTACAATGTCCCGTCTGGCCCCGGGACGGAACGAGGAGGCGAAGGCCGGGGGAAAGGCTGTCAAACCGCTGAGTTCAACAACTCCTTTGCGCGGACCTTCTCGCAGTGTGCGTCTCACTGACGCGGGCGAATCAGACAGGCCCGCCGACACGCTGCATGTGACAGGCAGCGCCACATTACGGTCGGCTTAGCGCGCCACCTCTTCGGATGAAATCAGATTATGGATGATGACACAGCGCGGCCGCGATGATGATGCCTCAGCACCTGCTTACACTTTGCACTGTGGAGTTATTGTGACAGCAGAATGTGTCCCATATGTTAAGGTATAAACTAGGCCGTCCATGTAGACAAATAGATGGACACCCAAATGCCACTTTGAGACTGACAAAGACGGACTGAATGTCGATATTACAGGTTTATATGTGGGGTTTCTTTTTTTGAAATGCCCCTTTTAGATGGACAATTGTGTGTCGCATGTTTAAGAGGTTTAATGGGCAAAGAGAGTATATTTTCATCTCTGGCCCGAGCTGCAATCTGCATTACATCCAGCCTTCACTGCATCAATCAGCTGATGGGCCGTGGATGATGTCGGCGTCCCCTCTCACTGCCACGGTGAGTAACGAGCGAGCGTGCTACGGCAGTGCAAAGAGACCGCGGGGGACGTATGTTTGCGGTTCGCTGAGGCCTGACAAACAGCAGTTCCTCTCTCCCTCCGTGAGGAATTATGGCCGCGCTCCCACCGATTCAATTTCACAGTGAGTGGCTGGCGGTCACGTGACCTGGACAGACCTGAGCTTGAGAGGCTTAGTCCAGGCTCAGGGCTAAAGCAGAAAACGCCGTCTGTGGACACCGCAGCAGCCACGCTGTGACGCATCGCCGGTGGGGACAGGGTCACTAAACGCATCAACAGCCCGCCTCACATTTGAACTCTTTTGCGGCTCTTCTTGAAATCTCTGAGACCGTTTTCGAGGCTGCGTTGTGCACGGGCGCCTGTTGTTCAGGTGTAAACAGGAAAGACTATTGTTTTTGTGATATCCTGTGGTGAGATTGAAGGGACAATAAATAAATAAATAACTGGAAGCACTAGCTTTTCAACAACAAGGTCATGACCTTTGATTTACAACTCCACTGGCCGGTCTCAAAAGCATTAATGATTAAAGACCTGGTTGGGACCAGTGATGAGACGCCAGTCAGTTCAAACTGAAGGCCATCTGTTTCTTGTCGCAGCGTGTTGACAACACACCGGCGCCAGCGGGGAACGTTACGCGGTTACCGACGCGGAGTCACGCGGCGAACTTTTTCTCCAGCGTCGCGCGTCAAACGCGGTTCCAATGCGCGCGCGACGGAGCCGCGCCGACGGGCACTAGCGAGAACGGCGTCGACCCTACCTGAATCCGCGTAGCCCTGGATGGCTCGCGAGTATTTCTCCAGTGCGTCGGCGAACTGTCCGTTTTTAAACAGCAGGTTCCCCTCGTTTTTTAGCCGGGCCAGGGGCGGGGGCAGGGCTCCACACGGGGCGTCAAGGTTGACCGTTTCCCCCGCGGTTCCTCCCACCGGAGACCCGGCGCCGCCGCCGCCGCCGCTGCTCCGGTCAGCCTGGACCGAAGCGGTCGAGCCCCTCTTGCTCGTGCCGTTGGTCACCTTTTCCTTGGACTCCTGCGCGACTTTGTACTTATCCGAGCTGCCTCCTTTGCTCCTCCGGTGGCCCGGGTGAGAGTTGCCGGACTCGCCGTGCGGACCCCCGTCCCCTCTGCCGTGGGGCTTTTTCTGTGCGTTCCCCATTTCTCCCCGTTCGGCAGGAGCGGCTGAGCTCTCCTCCCCTCCCACGGGCTGGCTCGGTTCAACCAGAAAAGCTGGAAGGGACAGGAGGGGAGGGGGGAGGGAGGGGGGGTTAGCGGACACACCCACCGGAAAGAGTCAGCGGTTACATCACAGCGGGGGGAGGGTGGGACTCGCACGACACAGAGCCGCTTCAAACAGGGAGTTCCGGGAAGCGGCCACTGTCGACAGTGAATTACGCAAGCGGTGTGTGGGGGCAGGGTGTATAACACACACACACACACACACACACACACACACACACACACACACACACACACACACACACACACACACACACACACACACACACACACACACACACATCCATCCATAGCACGTATGTCATGTTACTCAGACGGACGTGGGGAGTTTTCTCTACCTTGGTTTGAGATGAAAAGGAGTGCGGCTCTTGCCAGAAACGCAGAAGAAGAAATGAAACTTCCTCCCATGCTTTGTGAAAATCATGATTGGATTAGAGGGGCAACATGAGGCTTACTATTACTATTATTATTATTATTATTATTATTATTATTATTGTTGTTGTTGTTGTTGTTGTTGTTGTTGTTGTTGTTGCTGTTATTATTTCATGCTGCTATTTTTGCTTATTTTTGCACCTGTCACCAAAGCAAATTCCTAGTGTTGTAACCTGACCGTTACTGTACCTGGCAATAAATCCTTATGATTCTGATTCTGATTCTGACTATATGTTGTGTTAATGACAGGACAAGCTCATAGTGTCCCAGAATCAGATTTCTGTATGGATTTAGGAAATTACTAATGGTCACTGGCTCATCTGTAGTTTCCTCCTCTGTGTGTGCGTGTATATAAATATTCAAGGATGCAGATATTGATTATGGAGGAGTTCATAAGAAAAACTCTTACCCTCTGCGTTTGTCTCATTACTCTTGTCATCTTCGTCTTCCACTTCTTGGATGAGGATTTTTTTGCCTTGGCTTTGCTGCTCTGGGTGACATTCCCTCAGCTTCTCCGTCTCAGACAGAAGCCTCTAAGCCACGAATAACACGCGCACATCAGAGTCCGCCAAACAACCCGCTTCTGTAAAGTGAGCCAGCGACGCTAACGTGTGCACTGATGCCACAGTCATCCATATACACCTGAGCTATGGCGAAGGGCTTGAGTGTCAGTATACAAGGAACATATTCTCCCCATTCACCTACATCTCCTCAAATGAGATATATACATACTGACACATAATTAAAGGACATATAAACAATGTCCACACAATTGACAGCCGTATAAAACACAAACATGTAGGAAATACAGTAATGACAGACAACATATAACTTCATGAACGACTTGCAGCAACTGCAGCATGTTGTCAAAATTCCCCTGATCTCACACAAATGCAGCGACACCCAGTGGACAAAGATCTAATGGCAAATAATTGATCATTCTGCTGCCACCTACTACGACTGCGGGGTTCTGCGGCTCCTTCGCAAGCGCCGTCCTCAGGTCTTCAGCAGCCAGTTGGAAGTTGCCCATGTGTTTGTGCACAGTTGCGCGACGCAACAGGGCTGATGGTAAAGCACACATCATATCCATACATTAGATACGCTTTTGATATAATATGCAACCCCTGTTTGAAGTTCTAACTATTTTGTAAAGTGCAAAATGTGCCGTATTATTGTAATTTATGTTGTTTAAAAAAAAAAGGGAAATCACCTTTCACATTGCCTGGTTCCTGCTCGAGCACGAGCTGGCAGTCCGCCATGGCATTGTGCCATCGCTTGAGACTGATCTCCGCCTGGGCTCTGTTGTTATAGGCGGCCACAGTTGGTATAATGGAAAGGCTCCTATGATGGACGGCCAAAAATGAAAACAGACCCTCCTTTACAATACATAAACACTTAGCGGTAAAATGATGATGATCAATGAAATATGCAGTCTAATTAAATGCCAGGCAAAACGATCTTTCCCCATTAAGAGATTTATAATGCTTTCCGTAATAAATTGTTTTTTTTTTAAGACTCTGACCTGGAATAGTATGCGACTGCCTCCTCGTAATCGTTTGCTTTGAAAGCTTCGTTGCCTTTGTCCTTTTCACGATTCGCCAGGAAGAGCTTCTCCTGCTGCGTTAGGACTGTATGCATTGGAAGAGACCACACAGGTCACGCACAGCTGAAGTATACACAACGCTTTGCAACGACCACAAAATAAATATGGGATGTTATGCGTGACACATTACATGAGGCATCCACTTTAGTCTTAATTTTAGGATGCGCTGTGTTTGTAATGGCTGGTGGATCACTTTCGACCACATTCCCATCAATCCTTTCACATTCTCTCTCCACATCAAACCTGGAATCAAAGTCAAACATATTTGGGTAAGGGATGGTATTCTGCAAACTGATTATCTAGAAGAGCATCAACATTTTAACCGTGGATCACTGTAATTAAAGAAGCTTAACTAAGGCCTCCTTACAAACTAAAATCCTGGGAACTTTTCATGCACTGTGCCTGCAGCTGCTGTAACAGAGTGTTCTTTCTTCTGAATATACTAGACAATTGTAGAAACAGAGTGACTCACTTTTCCCATTCGCGATGGTCACGTGGGAGAGGGTGTCTCGGGGACTTCCTCTTTTCTTTGGAATTTGAAGTCTGTGATGACACGACACTTAATCTGACGATTTTGTTGCATGCATACATGTACGTGGTTACATACATCAGTATGTTCTTACCTGACTAAGTGGAATGGTATAACTTGAACCTCTTACAGGCGGCACGTTTTCCTTCACTACATCATCAGAAACTGACTGCTGTTTCAGGGACAGTTCAGTCTTCTTGCTTTCTTCTTGCCATGTCTGCAAAAACCACAAAGTATTTAATGCTAAAATGTTGATGTCAAATTTCACAAGAGATGATGATAAGGGGAGAAAGAAAAAAATACCTTTAGCTCATCAAAAATTTGGTTCCACTCATCTTTAGAAAGGCTGGCTGCTGTTGCTACACAGTTTTCCTTCCTGAGAGCTGGGCTCCTCGGGTGAAGTTTCTCCAGGTGACTTTCACAGTGCTGGATCAGATGAGGGTAAATGCCCTCCACACCAGACCTTGACACAAAGTAAAACAATGTCTTCTGAAAACTCAGATTCCTAGGATGTAGCCTGTAAGGCACTGTGCATCAGTAGAGAAAAACCTCACCAACAAACAAATAGAAAATTTGATCAACAGCCTCCTCACACCTCAAACTGAGTTATGTGGCTTTTACCTCAGTACTTTCAGGATCTTCTCCAGGTATTTCACATCTGTGCATTTTCCAATGTAGTCGTAGTCCAGGTGCTCCACGGGGACCTTCCCACTATAGTCAGCGGCGGTGGAATGATTTTGAAGAGAGAAAACTGCCTCTGCACTCATGCCTGGGAAGAATTTCATGTAAAATCGCTCACTATCTCAAACAATGTTGCTGTGTCGATCGCGTACTTAGTAGCTCTGGATGATATATGACTCGTGCTAGCTCACAAAGGTTAGCTAACCAACTTCGTTAGTTTAGAAAGTACTGAAAGGTGAGTGGCATAATTTGAGGCAAGGTATATTTTCCATTAAACTCATGTAACATTGTCGAAAAAGGCTTCATTTTGACTTCTGACCACAAATTTAAACGACACTAAAGGTTTAAAAAAAATCGTACCTGCTGCTGCTCGTCCAGGCTCCCGTTTACAGAGCGGGGTCTGTTACTATGGTAACCACACGGGTAGGCCCAAATCGCGTATAGTGTCGCGCGAGCGCCGGTGGCATTATGGAAATGAAAAAGGACACTCGAAACGTTAGGATTCATCATACGGTCATGAATATCTGAAGTAAAATGTATGGGGAAAAGTATATCTATTAAGCTGAAATATCATGGGATACAGTACGCTGCAGGTCCACTGAATAAAAGAATGAGGAAGCCAAACATCTTTCACGTTTAAGCTTAATTTTACTAAAACATACATACTCAAAACATACGTAACATCATCCATCATCGGCGGAGAACATAGCAAAGAAGATGATATTAAACAGGACTTTGCCTTGGCAATTGTTGGAGTGCCCTGGCCTGTAGTAGTCGCTCTTGTAAAATAAGTAATGCCCCTCAACCGGAAGCACGTGACACATTTAGTCGTGGGCTCCAAATTTGAAAACGTGGCTGGTGGATACCTGCGGACGAACATGCAGCAAACAAAAATATCAACAAAGGTTTCAAGTTGAGGCGTGAAACTGAGCCTGAGGAAACAACGTTTTGCTCAATTTTATCTAGAAGTAAGTATATATAAACATATACATCTTATAAATCCATGTTTTAAAGCGACAAATTGCGTGTTTTTTCGCCATATACGACACAACTAATGATACAGGCAGTATCGGTAGCCGCTACCCTATTCGCTTCATGAAGCTTACGTAGTTAGCTTTGTACTGTATTGAATGTATTTTGCACATTATTGCTTTCTCAAAACTACTTCGAATTGGTCATCCAAGAATGAACATCTTTGATGTTGGAGTTGCGCGTTTGGAAGTTTGAGCGAGCGAGAGAATATATTGTTTGTTGAACACGCTAACTACGTTTGTTACGTAACCAGATAGGATATAGCTTCCCTTATATGGACGTTAACCCAGTAGTTGACGCAGGGTTTTTCATATCGTGCTAACTGCTATAGTGATGATTTGTGTTAGTTTCGACAGCAGTTAAATACAACAAGTTCTACGCTTTCAATTTTCAGATTCATTTGAACAACATTGCTTTGCATTTGTATGGTAGTTTTGTTATTTCTGTCCCTCGGCCACGCAGGTGAATGGCCAACTGATGAGTCTACTGTTGTTTACGTGAAACGCTAGGTCAATATGCCTGGGAATAAAATGGCATCAAAGACTAGCACATTCTCGCGTTAGCCGTCCACTGACGGCACAGTTTAGTTGGGAGGGGTGGGTTTTCGTCTTGGCGGCTACAGCTCAGTTTATAGCGGCATCACAAAGAACACGCAGCCCCGATTTAAATAGACTGAACGCGCTCTCTTAGCAACGCGTGTGACACAGCTGAGGATGCCTGGTGTTAAAACTGTTAAACAGCATCGACTGTTACGTATGTAAAGACCGAAACAGTAATTCGACGTATTTTTTTTTATTGCTTAGCTCATCTCATTATGGAAAAGTTAGTCGAAGGTAACAGCGCCTAATTAGAAATAATCACATGCAGCCTTTTTCAGCTAGCTTAGCTTTATCTATATCTTAAGTTATCATCTCTCGTTTGAACCTAACACTTTTCATTAGAAATGAGTCAGTTACAAGTCAAGCACACTCGTCACAGTCCTGGATTCTTTAATGTAATGTCTGTAAGTAACCCTGGAGTAGCTAGTATTATTTATTACTTTTTTGTTGCTGTTGTCTGCAGGTAACCTTGCCTTACGGTGATTTGTGGGATTTGGGGAGAAGCTTGCACACGAGGAGGAAAATGCAGTACACTCCCGAGTCAAATGTTTACCTCGAGAGGTGCAAAGGCCAGCACTGCTATGAGGACGGCTGCGACAGCGGATACTCGGGTTTGTTCCACAGTCCACAGAGCCGCGGTGGAGTGGACCTCTGCAGAACTTTGTCTCCTGTAGAGTTTGACGAAACGCCCAAAGAGAACCTCAGGCTTTCTGTCACGCCTAAAGAGAGGACCAGAGAATCAGGAGGATGTTTGGACAAAGACTCCAGGGGGGCACAGCGGCCATTGGCAGTAAGCTGGTGTGAAACCCCTAAAGTATACAAAAGAGAAGCCTCATTGCGACACAAACTTCTGGTGTTCAAACCCACCACAGATGTCAGAATTCTGAGCATAAGATCACCGTGCACCAGAAGGACTGAATCCTCCATTAGTTCCACTTCTGAACACTGGCTCAGTGCATCATTTGACTCTGTAGACACTGTGATGGGGGCTTTAGCATCAAGCACTTTAAAAGTGGAGCAGGACCTGCCATTATCTGGTAGGAAACGTCGTCTCCTTTTCTCACAAGTGAGGACCTCCACTCTCGAAGATGGTAAACCCTGCTCTGGTCAGCCTTCTAATTTTGAGAGGGGAGTTTCATTCTCAGGTTCAGATTTCAGTGAGAGCCTTTCTGCCTCCGATCAAGTTAATACTGAGACACCACACTTCCTGCCTGCCTCATCGAAAGAAAACTCTCAATCGCCAATCAGTGCTATGACAAATGGCCTGAATGACAGCTTGGGTGGCTTGTGCACGCCATCATCCAATCATACACCCAAATACATCAGGTACGTTGCTTTTTTTTTTTCTCAGCTGAATATTTAGAGCAGCAATGAATGAAATTACGTTCTTCATTAATCAGAATTCCCTTCTAACCCTGCAATAGGTCTGTGTGTGAGGACAGTGGCTTCAGTTCCCTGGCCCTAGATAAATCCCAAGACTCCTCAGTGGACCACGATGGCTCATTCCAGGAGCTGCTGCTCTCTGCCTCCAGAAAAAACTCTGAAACCCCAAATCTAGCAGACACAAAGCGGCGATCCCGTTTGCAGCGTCAGCACAGGCTTTCCACACTGAAAGAAGGGGGCTCTCAGTCTGAGGAAGACTCAACAGACAAAAAGCATCACCATCAGCGCCGCAGCTATTCTACAGAAGATGTTTTTTCTGATGTTCCCACCCCTCGCAGTGCGCGTTCCACTAAATGTGGTAATAGCGTGACTTCTGATGGTTCGGCCTATCCAAAGCAAGACTATGCCACCCCGCTAAGAACCACTGTAGACAAAGCAGAAGACAGGACACCTTTTAGCACAGCTCCAGCTAATCCAGATGCAACTCCCCTCAAGACAACCCCAGTCAATCTCTCCCTGACTCCAGCTTTGCAGCTGGTTCATGCTATGTGTCAGCAGAAAGCCCAGATGTTTATTGGACAAAGTCCAAGCCTGAAGGAGCAGCTGAAGTCCACGGCAGCACTGGCTGAGACCCCGATGACGTTCAGGACCACAATGCCATTGGCAGGACTGATTGGCAGGAAAATGGGGCTAGGGAAGCTGGACGTACTCACAGAGCTGAAGAAGAGGAGCCTCAGGCACATCCTGGCTGTCATACTCGACCACCTGACCCCTGAGAGCATCTACAGGTCAGCAGTTCCCTGGTTATTCATCAAAACATCACGCTTGATGAGCAGTCACAGATACAACCAGTACTGAAAGGTGCAGCAAGGGCTGAAATATTGGTCTCATGCCGACATCTGCTTGTTTGACAGGTGCAGCCAGGTGTGCAAAAGCTGGAATGAAATTATCCAGCAGGACAAGCGAGCTAACTTACGGAGAAGAGACCACCTGAGTGAAATGAAGGATGCTCTCGAGGTAGGAGGTTTGCATATTTGCGGGTGACACATCTATCTCATGTCTGCGTACTGGTGTTGGGCAGGCCATTGTGCCTGTTGACATCTGCCTCGAGCAGGTATTCTGCATCTACATTTGCTGCTGTTTGTGTGGCCAGTAGTGCAGAAAAGCCCCAACTGTGAAGTATCATTCTAATCGTTGTTTCGCCGTCACCCAGTAATGACCTTCTGAATTTTGCGGTTGTCTTGCAGCTCGGTGGCACTGTCCATGTCCCTGACGCAGAGACCAGACTGTCTCTGCTTAAGAGATCAGCCCTCAAGACAGTTCAAGCCCAGTCCAGGACCTCCAGCTACTGCACCCCACAGTCAGGAAATAACACTTTTAGCCAATTACCTCGCAGTGGCAGCAGCAGCAAACGGGACAAATTTCTAGAAGTGAGTTTTAAAACCATTAACTTGGATTTCCTTAAGAATTTAGATCAGGAAAACATGTGCACCATTTCTTTATTTGCTGTGAAGTCCCAGAGATGTTTATTCTTCACCATGCAAAATTATATTTTGCTTGTCCGCAAGACTTGCACGTGGGAAGTTGGGAAACTTGGGAAGTTCATATAAAACACATGTTCATTTCATATAACTTTTTTCCCATTTCAGGTCGCCAAAACCCTTTTCAATGATGAGTGCCTCAAGCCCTGCCCCCAGTGTCAGCATCCTGCAAGGTGTCACTCGGTGAAAGGGGAAGGCGTGTGCACCCGGGCTGACTGCGGTTTCCAGTTTTGCACCGCCTGCTTGTGTGCTTTTCACAGCTCCAGAGAGTGCGCCAGCCATTCTGCAGGCCGTCGCAGACACGACACGCTCCTTCCAGGAAGTGCTCAGAGCAGGCGAAACATCAGGAGACTATGAGAACAAAGTGAATTGTATTCCTACTTGTATGCCAGAGCCCTTTTAGCACTTTTTCTCCCCAGTGGTGAAAGCAAGACTTGGCAGCAACTAAACTGATTTGTTGCCAGTGTGTGAGAACAGCTTCTGTACTCATCATTTTATCTTTGTGACCGTCTGTGTACCATATTTTTTTTTTCAGTGCAATTCTTTCTTCTGTGTTTTTAATTGTGGTTTTGAAAGCGGGCTCTTGCTGTTAATGGGCTTTGCTACTGATGTGCACAATATGTTTTTGAAATTCCTGGACATTTCCAGCTTTTACCAGTGTATGTTCATATCAGTTTTATAATAAAATTGATGGTTTTTATTAATTTTGTTTTTTTTACATATGTGTCATTCGTCTCATTTGTCATCGTCTCCACTGTGACCCCTACCAACTAATTTTTGAGCTTTTGGTGCCATCTAGTGGTCCGCTCATACCTTGTTTTATCAGACGGAAGTTACTCATCCATAACTTTTTTTTTTTTTTTTAACATGGCAACAATCTCAGTTACATTATATGACATTTGTGAGTGATTTAGAATGAAGTAAGGTTTTGTCTCTCAAACTGCAAGAACCATAAGCACGCATTCATTAGTCTGATCTTTCTCTAGTTAAACTTTTACCGCCCCCTGTGTTGTGAACATGAGTCAACCTCCATAGCAACCTGCCGTGTGTCTGTAATTACACTGAGAGGTTTGTGGCTGGCCGAATGTGTCCAAATGTGACTGCCTGGCTTGACTGTCCGCTCCCTCGGCTTCAACCTGCTGTACAGGCGTTGGTGTTTTTCAGGTGAACATGTGTGGAGTAGTTTCAACAGGTAAGAGCGCTACTTGTTAAGGAATTTCGTTTTCCGTTTCTGGAGGTTTTCCATTGACTGATATTGGTTTGCTGACTTACTGTAAATTTTCTCTCTTTCTCTGAAGAGATTCCACATCTTACTCCCAGCAATTTTGTGAGTTTCAGTTTTGATTGCTATTTCTCAACTATAAGGATTTCAGTCCACAACATCTGTTTGGGTTTTGCAGATTTTCTGCACTTTGCCTCTTTCAGGGCTCAGTGTTTGTTTCCTTACAGGAACATTGTCTGGCCTCTGATGATGTATTGGCTCACTTCTTCAACAATTTCCTAACTCTGCCGGTAAAGTAGTGCTTATGTGTAGCTGTAGCACGTTTTAAACAAAGGTTAAACCCTGCGTTGACATAAAAAAAAATTCACAGTCTTTCCCAGTGCATCTGCTGTACAACCAGAAGACAGGGCTGTTTGAGGTGAAGAGCAGGGCAGCTGAGTTGATCTCCAGAAAAAACACATCCATCCTACACCGCAGCAAATCACAGCTCCTTACTGGTGACCCCAAAGAGTTGACTAGATCTCCTCCTGTAGACAACCAGTACACTGTCCGCGTAAGCAGCGACTCATTCCTTCATGTGAAAATCAGTAGATGAATGTATTTAGTTTTGAAGATGAACAGACATCTGTGCTGTAGAGTTCCAGGCTTGACTCGTGGAATCTGTCGCCTTGACCTTTGCAGTGCCTGGACAGAAAGCAAGGAATTCAGTGGATCATGGAAGAAAGATTACCCCTTTTCCTTCAAAGTGACTGCTACACTGACTACAGGTGCGACCAAAAACGGTTGTTTTTGGACCTAACATACAGAACATGTAGTTTTACCTCCTATATTGTACATTGATTTAGATCATTTTATGTTGTTTAAATTATGTTTTTACTATAAATTGGTATATATAAAGTTAAGAATAAAGTATGAAATCCAGACAGTGTCTCTTAGAGTTCATGCCTTTATTTTGCTTGCTCTACTGTCAGCTCTGCAACAACCCTGACACATGCTTACTGACTGACTTAGATTTTAAAGATAATGGGCTTCAGTCAGCTGTGACACATATTCCGATCATCATTTTTAAACAAAGCGCCGGTCAGCAATTGCGAGCACTGAACTCTTGAACTACAGTGCTGTGTAATTATCGAGCTATGACGGATCGTTGTAGTTGTGATTAAGGATGTTGTCCTACTTACGCCTCTGTTTAAATCCACCTAATTCCTTATGCATCGAGTGAGAGGCCTCAGGGCCACCTCCCTGTACAGATCAGATGACTGGCTGACCCACACTAACTTGCAACCTACACACGGAAGCAATGAAAGAGAAATAACAGCAGCCACATTTGTTAATTCAGTATTTTTTATTCATGTACAGTATAATGATTATGTAATACTTTCAGGCCAAGAAAAGGCATGGTTGTGTATTATGTGATTGGTAGTTTATCATTTCTCTCTGGTGTTTCAAAGACTTGCCAAGTTGTTGAGTCAGTGGGACCCAAACGTCTGTGTCCAGAGACGGTACTGCGGCCCAAGTCGAACCATTCTGTCAGCCCCGCAACTGCGTCGTTCCTCCCGGTCTGCCAAAGAAAATAACAATGTGTTGAAGGTCCCTACATGCTCACATTCTCCGGAGAACATTTCAGCAAAACAAGGTACAAGTTTGTACTTGTGAGATTTTCACATCTGCGTGTGTTGTATACGTTTGCATACTGAAGTCTAGTTATGAAGCTCAGGATTCATTTGTTATTGTTTTCCTTCTTTCAGGATCCAGGATGATGTCCAACCTTACACATCTACCCTCTGGCCAGAGGCGACACCTCAGTGCTCAGTACAGGGAACCATCCAGATGTCTCTCCCGCTATTCTGAGCCAAACACCCCACATACCTTTACCTCATTGTGTTCCTCCTCCTCCTCCAACCTTAAATGCGAGAAATCTCAGGAACTCCAGAGCCCACACATGGAGTTGCACCCCTGTTTTACAGAGCAATCGGCTAACAACTCAGAAAGGCAATATCTCAAGGGGTCTAGTAGCCAGAATTTTGAGTCTTCTGAACTACAGTTAGAATACTTGGCTGCTAGAGTGGTTAAACAGGTGCTTAGCAATGCTCTGAATCTCCTGGAGGGTCAGAGCCAGGATAACGTGTCTGGCTGTTTCCGCAAGACAGCAGACCAGACAAATTGCACCAGCACAGAGAAATCCTGTGAATGTAAAGTTTGCCAACAGTCAGATAATGGATTGGAAGAGAAGAAAGAGAAAGTTCAAGAAGGCAAGAGGGGGAGTGGAGTGGCAGAGAAGACAGAATGGGATAAGAAGAATAGGGAGGTGGGGAGTAGGGGCATGGAACGAAAAAATGTCCCTGATCTTCGTTGCCACGGTACCTGTTGCCAAGACCACAGACCAGGCTTGGATGAGTTCAAGGAGTTTTTGCGAGGAACCCCAGGAGAAAAGATAATTAATCTGTGGATGGATATAGAAAAACTGAGAGCCATACAGAACAGAGAGCGGAAGAACAGGTGAACATCGACACCATCTTTTTTTTCCCCACTGTTCAAAAGCCAACTTTGCTTTATCTTTTACAATCATGGTGTTAATGCAGAGGTGATACAACAATATGTCTTATATATATAAAAAAACTATTATGAAAATCCAAGTGTCAATTACAATTTCATGTGTTTTTTTTCCAGGTACTTGGTCCTGATGAGGAGCCGGTATCTGCTGAGTAGCAGTCAGAGCAGTCTGAGCACAGGGCTGCTCTCCAGACTGGGACTGACGACCTCCCCCTGCTGGACAGAAGAGAAACTGCAGGCTTCAGTTCAACCCAGCCTCACCGAGGATCTGCTCTACTACTGGTGAGAGCACATACTGTCAAGTAATTTTGCCTGTGTCGAAAAGCTTTGCATCGATAAATATTATTTGTAACCGTCTCTCTCCTTTCCTCACAGGGCTCCAAGGTTCTGGAAGTCTCAGTGTGTTCGTGAAGCCCGTGGGGACAGCCCAGGTGTGGGGCTTTGGACAGAGTGGAGGACGAGACATCTATCATGCAGCAAACCTAACTCTTTGACCCTGCCTCCCCTCCTCTCTGATGCCTGCTTGTCCCGCTGCTCCTCTGTTGTGTATTCACAGGTAGGAATGTGGACTGGAGTGGGTGGAGATGATAGCACTGGCTGAAGAACATTTTTTTTAGATGGGAAGCAACTTGAGTAAAAAGGCAACATAGCAAAACAGACAGCACAATAAAATTAGGTAACAGGTACTGTACTTTAAGACATTTATAAAACATAAATCCCAAATTTCATTCCCAGCTGCCGTCTCTGTTTTATACTTTATAAACTGAGTGTTTTGGGATTTTGGACAAAACAAGCTATTTAAGATATCTTCTTGGAATGATGGAAATTGGTATTATTATTACTAGTACTTAGCGATGAGTTGTTGAATAATAATTGTCCAAGGGATCAATAATGAAAACAATCACAAGTTGAAGCCCTAGTTTTAATTTACTTAATATCATTTTCTTTAATTCTTGTGCTGATTTTATTGCAAGTTTCCTCGTCTTTGTGCTGTATGCTTTTCATCAGCTACATCCCAGCAGAAGTCAGTTACTGGGAAGCAGGCGAATGGAAAACATGTTTCAGGCTCTCTGTGTTGACTCCCGCGCCGGCTTGTACTTCACACACTTCTGTGTGCAGTCAGGAAACCAGGTACAGCGACAGCTGCTGGATTGGAAAGTACTGTAAATTGCACATTGATTCTGTATCGTCCATCACATTCCACGATGGCTGTGTATAACATCTTTGTAACCACAGTGTGTCAAACGGTGCCGATTTGATGTGACGGTGATTCCTGTGCCCCGTCTCAGCTGTGGGAGAATGCAGTTTACTTCTGGACGGACCTGCAGCACTACCATGAGCTGTTTTACCAGGACGGGTTGGACCCCTACAGAGTGCAGAGAGAGGCACAGGTCACACACGCACACACACACACACACACACACACACACACACAGAGCTCTACCAATGACTTCACCACTGGAGAGTTTTCTACATTCATCTCAAACCGACTACTAAGTTATGGAAAAATACTTAACTCTAATACTAAACAGTAATACAACAATTCTAATATCAATAGCTCTTCAACACTGTCAACAGCTTTTGCAATTTGGTATAAGCAGCAAATCGATAATATCAGAAAAATGTAAATAGAGGAGATGGAAGCATCTTTGTCTCCAAAGCAATATCCCTGAAGTCAAAGAAATTTCTCTGTTTTACAAATAAATGAAATTCAGGTTTCTGGTAACTTGGTGCGTGTACGGGGGTTTTTCCTGTCATAAAAACACTCTTCTTAGGATAACTCACCATTTCAGATGAGAAATAGACTATGATTTCATGATTTTTATTCAGGTCTTACCAAGGCTAACAAAATATATATATTACTGTAACTCGTATTTTTGTGGGAAAAAAGTTAAACCATTTTAAAACTAAAAATTAAGATATTTGATACAGAGGAATACAATATCCAGAAAGGGCGCCAGGCAAAATCATGAATCACAATAAATTAAATTTGCAGGGAACAAGTACCTTAAAATGTAATCAAAAAGGCAATGAAACAGATTTGAGTGTAACATTTTCTGTTACCCTCCTTTTTGCGCACACACACACAAAAAAACCACACAGTACACACCTGACCTTTTTGGCACACACTGTTGGCCTGCCACTCCCATTCTCCTCGCCTCTTCTCTCTACCCTCTTTACCCCTCACTAAGTGGAGAGATTTAAACCCCCATAAAAACAAGTGAGTCAGACCGCCCCCCCTCAAGGTTTTCGCCAGTCCAGTCACCCAGAACCACCCAGTCTGGCTACAGCCGGACCAGGGTGGAGAGCATGGTGGTATGGTCCAGAATAGTGAAATCTGTTTTCCTTCAGTTAACCTTTAGTTCACCAGAGGAATGAAATTTAGATGATCTTTCCATGGCTTCGTGGCCAACAGGGTTAAAAAAAACCCTGACATTTATGTGGTGTGATGGCAGCTGTGATGAGAGAGTGAATACTCTGTATGAGAGCACTGAACAATGGTGATGATGAAAGTCATGGTGGCTGTGAGGAGAAATGTTGCTGAAGTGATGACACGCCTCTCCTCTCCAGCTCCTATACGCCACACATCTGGACAGCTCTGCCAGGAGGAGCATTGGCGTGGACGAAGAGATCAGAAGGAAGGTGTACGACCGACTGATGCCGGCTTTTGAGGAGCTGTTCGACGAGGCTGAGGAACACGCCCTGAACGTCCTGCTGCAGCCGTGGATGCTGCTGGTCAGCAGGGACAAAGAGTCCTTCCAGAAGGTAACCACAGTGCCATTCACGTCCCCTCTGTCTGAAGGAAGTGGGTGCTGTCCTGACAAGCATTTGCCCTGCTGAAGTGATGTGCAATATGTATACATGACTTTTTAAATATATATTTAAAGCATGAAATGTGTGACATTTGCTTGAAAAATGACTTTGACTAGTAATTGATTATTAAAATAGTTGAGTCAATTGGTTTTCTTCTGATTGACCGGTCAATTAGTCGAGGAGTCATTGCAGATCTAACTGGTTTCATGTCTGTGTGAATGTCCAGGTGTGTGTGCACGAGGAGGTGCACAGGGTTGAAATTCAGGAGCTCAAGGAACTCCGGAGTCCGGTGTGCGAGGAATCGGAGCACCGACTGAAAGAGGTCAGGTCCACGAATGCCGCCGATTTATAAAATGTTGGCGCTGTGAGCACGGAACAGCTAACGTAAACATTAATGTAAACCGCTTCCAATATTTATTTATTGCTTAGTAACAATGTTGATAATCGACTGTTCCAAGACTTTATGATTTGGCACAAACGTGCCACTCACAGTGCTGTCATACCGCTGTTATATTGAAGAAATGAATCATGAGAACATATGTATGAGGCATCAGACATGATGTGATGTGGAAAAATCAGTGTAAGGGATTTGAGCCACGCCTGGTTTTTTTTCTTTCTTGATTCTTTTCTCCTTCTTTGCCACTTTTCAAAATTCTCTGCCCTCTCCTGCTATATCTTTCACCGACAGGTGCAGCAGTTCAGCTCCGTGCCCTCTCTTCCTCCTACTGCTTCCTCTACACCCTTCTCAATGGACCCCAGAGCTCTTGACTCTTGGTCCAGGGTGTCTCAGCATTACCAAGGTTACCGTCTGGGTTCCTTACTTCGTCACCGCCATGAGATTGGACACTTTATGTCCTTCCTCCGTGATCAGGATGCCAGGTAAGCTGTGTAACACAGCTTTGTTCTCAGACTTAATTAAAAATTGCACCAGGATACTTCCCTGAGTGATCTCTATACAATTATAAAAGGTGTAAGATCTATATTGTACATTGCTGTTGTTGCAAGTTTATGTCTGAGTGCGATGTGTGTTCTGGACATGTGTTTCTGCGCAGTATTCATCTGACATGTTGGCTGGATTTGGAGCAGTACAGGAGGACTCCTCGAAAGGACACGGCTGTCAGACAAGAGAGGTCCTCCCACATCGCAACCAAATACCTCAACAGGAAGTACTTCTTCGGCCCTGACAGTCCCGCCTCAACTGAACAACAGACTGACGTGCGTCCACAAATTGAAGAAAATTATATTTTATTCGTAAATGTATCCATTTTGGTGTAGTCTCCCCTGTGTTTGCACTATTGTTAACATACTGGCAAACATAACGAAAACAGTGACATCCCCCAGCTGGGATTTGAGCTCCAGCTGAGGCTCAACATCCACATGCGATCGACAGAGGTTGCTGTGGCTCTCGCAGTCTTCCCCTTCTCCCTGATTTGGCAACCTGCGGACTTTATGCTGACAGCTCTAAAAGCAGGGGGAACAGGGATGAGAAGACATGGTTGGAATTAAAATGAGAAGAGTGTGATTTGGATCCAGGAAAGACAAAGATCAGCTCCAGTAACAATGACAGTGGGATGAAATCTGTCCTGACATATATAGTCTGAGATCAGGTTTCTGGATTCTAGGATTACTGCAGGAGGATATGGTGTGTAAAGCTCGGATGAGAAGCTGATTTTCTTTTTCAGGGCATGAAGGATAGCTGTTATACTGTATTTATTTTCATGCTGTCACAGTATAAAACATAACAGTCTTGTGGTTGCCAACCTTATTTCTCAGACGTACCACTAAAGCCTTGTCAGATAAACTCGAGATCCCCTTCACTGACACTACAGCGACTTTCACATCTGTCCATTTGAATTGGTTTTAAACTGCATGTTATTTAACTTTATTAATGACATCAAGTAATAATGTTTTCCGCTCTGGCACTACATTTATACGTTGATACATTCAACTCTCGCTGGCAGCAGTTCATCATCATTAGTTTTAGCTAACGCCAACTGTTGTTTCCAGCTAGCAGTAACAGTTCCAACTGTTACTGATATTTGGCTGTTTCAGCCATTTCTGTGTTAGTTTCAGCTAACCGTTCACACTCTCAATCACAACAGGCAGTGCTCAGGAGCTGGATCTTGTATTTATATCATATATTCTACTATTTCTTTGGCACCTGCAGAATTGCCCTCTGGGGTAGAAGCCCAACCCCTGGTTTCGGAGTGACTGACATTTTAAAATAATGGTCGCAGAAGAACCCTGATTTTTAGTTTGTGCTTTATCCTACTTGAGGAGAGAGAAAGGCACTGTACCTGTTGACATGAATTCAACTCTGGTGCATGGCCTCTGTCATCTGTCATCCTCATCTCATAAATACCATCAAAATATAACTGCGTTTGAACGCCGTTGCCAACTGTAGTGCTTTAGGATCGGGCCTGGCCGCTGCGCTTGCATCCCAGCGTTGGTTCTCGTCTGCGTGAGCGACGCAGAGACTGACAGCTTTACTGCTCTGGCCCTTCACTCTTTCAATCGCTCAGTCATCCCGTCACAGATTGGCCTCCTTTCATCTACTGACTCGCGGTCCAATGCCACGACTGGTTCTCATTTCCAAAGCCTGCGTGCGAGGGAGTGTGTGCACGCATGCCTGTGTGCGTGCCGAATGAGATGAGAGGAAAATATGAAGGAGATATAAATAGGGAGACGTGGCCAGATCGATGTATGAAGACACAAAGCAGACAGGGGAGGATGAAGAGAACGCAGGGATTGTGGGAAGGGTGAAGAAGCGCCGCAGGAACCAGGAAGGAGAGGAGTTTTAGGTTGGGTTTCCCAATGTGGGCAGTTTTTTTTTCCAAGTTTGCCCCCTACCTCATATGTTCTTCATGTGGTGTTATAGAAATCTTGAGACATGTACCCTCCTTAGCCTCCTAGACATCTTAAGCATTCATATCAAACGCATAACACACATGTAACCATCTGCATCCACTGAGGCTTTGGCTGTTACCTTCTTGTGTTCTCACTCTCTCTCTCTCTCTCTCTCTGTAGATATTGCATCTGGCAGGTGGACTTGAGCGTCTGAAGCTCGAGTGTCTCTCAAACCTGGTTGTCGTGGAGATCCAGGACATCGTCAGGAACCACATTGAGAAAACATGGCTGCCTCAGTTTCTGTCCACGGCAGAGTTCACAGAGCGACAGAAACACAAACCAGAGGTGGGCGTCCTGACTTTTAACTCCTTTGCTGCACTCGTAGAAGGCCAAGAGCAAAAGGTGTATCTAAACAAATACAGTGCAGACGTAAGGGTTTTTAGCCATGCTAGCAGCATCTGTATGTACCACTTACGTCCTGAATGAAAATTCTCCAAAACTATTGCTGTAAACTCGGTCACATGCATCCGGATGACTGGCACAGCTGTGACACCTCTGTAGCACTGGTTAAGTCATCAGTAAATATCAAAAAGATTAGTGGTCAGACACACCCTGGTCGCGTCAACATGCATCGCACGGAGGGTTTGATTGAGAAAAGCACACAAGCGTGGAATTACTTGATGCATGAAAGCAACGACCTTGAGGTTTTGATGTGTTCAAACGAGTTTAAGTCCATTCGTTGTAGTTTTGGCTGCTGTTCAACTATTCACAGCCTCTCTATATGCAACACATGCAGGAAATTAATCATGAAATTAATTCCGTCGGATGGTTGCAGTGGACATTATTTATGTGGGCACTGTCTGCGCCCACATGCTTGAAAATGTGGAAGAAATTGGGGCCCGCCGCTCACTTTGAGTTTCTAACTTGTGTCAGTTGTACTTCTAAGAACTGCTACCATTAGCATTAAAGCATTTGATCCCTGCTGAATTATGGCCTTGACAGCAGACAGAGATAAGAAGTCAGATCCACGTTCGTGGCTCTGCCATATGAGAAACCACTAACCGCTGCCACTGTCCAGCCGCACTCTCAGGTTGCCTCAAGTGGTAACACCAACACCGCAGATTCCTCCGCTCCGTCTCATTATGTTATCAAGTTTACTATGTTTGGTCACAGGAATCCCGTTATTAAGTAATGAGAGGTGTACGTAGTTTAGCATTACACTCAGGTGGAGGAGATGGGCACAATGGTTAAGAGGTGAAGAGGGGGACACAGGAGGTTGGAGGCGGGATACAGACGTGACGTCAGAGACGTAAAGAACTCTAAGAGGAGATTGGAGGAGTTAGACAAAGGGAAATGAGGACTGAGTGAAGGTTAAAGGTAAAAAGGGAGCGAGAGCTTTAGTTACCATTAATGACAAAGAGCAGAGAGGTTTGCGAGGTGTTCAGTGTCCCCGTTGATCCTAGTTTACTCAGTTTCTGACTCTTGACCTCTGTGTCTGTGTGCGTGTCTGTGTGTGGCAGCCCCAAGCAGCAGACCGGCTCTCGCAGCACGTCCACCATCGACGCAGAACGAGGAGAAAAGCCTGGAAGGTAAGGAGAAATCCCCCCGGGAAGCTGGATATTTTGAATGGAGAGAAATAAGGCATTTCCTGGCCCGAAAGCGTGTGTGATTTAGTTCATGACTTGGCTTCGAGCACTGGCTTTGTAAAATACCATTTTGGCCTTGTGGTTAGTTTTCCCAAATTGGATCCAGGATAAATAAGATTAAAGCATCAGCATTACTAACCTTCTTTTAATAGTCTTTGGAGTGTTTTCCATGCAGCTCTGTTCCCGTCTTTCTCATCTCAGCTCCACAGTAGAACATGGATATAAAACATGAGCATTTCACATTTTTAAGCAGGATGATTACAGGAAGGAGTTTTCATACATGATTAGGACTATCATCTTTATGATCATTATCTCATCACTGGCAAAGAGCAGGTTGTCTGAATAAAGGAGTATCATTATCTCGGTTCTGTGTGAGCTAAGACTGGAGCTCATAGGTCACAGAGCAGCTCCACTGCTGTTGTTCAAGACCACTCTGCACTGAAACGTCCTCTGCTCTTTTCATAATATTTTCTTTCTTATAATATTTGCATGAGCAGCCAATAATTACCCTTTTTTTCTTAATTTAATTCACGTCTGGGTGGGAGCTGTTTTTCTTGAAGGGCTTTCACCAGCTGCTTACAGAGTCCTCTGTCTCATCCCCCTGCAGGCCGAGGGCTTATGGATGAGTTCCTCCAAAGAGATTCTCCTGTTTCGACAGATCTTACTCAACCCTGTCACTCGGGTGCAGTTCCAGCACTTTGTCTCCCTGAAGGGAGACTTCCTGGAGAACGACATGCTCTTTTGGCTGGAGGTCCAGAGGTATAAGGTAAAAATAACCACGGTACAATGTACTTGCAGCAGTTTGGGTCTGAATCTGATCTGAGATCTTTATCATATACCATTTTGCTGTCTCTCTACTTTTTTTTACCTCCTTTGTTACATATATATATATATATATATATATATATATATATATAAAACGTCTCCTCTGTCCCTTCTAATCCTGTATGAAGGACCTCTGTCATTCTCACAGCGATGAGGCCACCATCCAACAGAAGATCTCCACAATCATCAACTGTTTTATCAACTCGTCCATGCCCCCGGCCCTGCAGATAGACGTCCCTCCTGAACAGGCCCAGCTCATTCTGGAGAAACGCCATGAGCTCGGCCCTTACATCTTCAGAGAGGCACAGGTTTGTGTGTGTGTGTGTCTTGAGTTTGGTTTGCGTTGTGTGTTTTCCCGCGTCTCTGCTTTATGCAAGTGCCTTTTGCTCTGTTCGTGCAGATGTCGGTGTTCAGTGAACTGCTGAGGTTCTGGCCTGAATTTCAAGAGCTGAGCCGCAGCGTCCAAGAGGAGCAGCTCCTTCCTCTGCTGCAGGAGAAACGAGTCAAACACAGAGCCAGGGTACGACGACGAAGGAGGAAAGAGGAAGAGGAGGAGGAGGAGGAAGAGGAGAGGAGGAGGGCCCGGGTGAGGAAAAACAAAAGTTACAAAAGTGTGATTTCTAGCTGCAATGTTTAAATCTGTAGTAGATACAAACTCGATTCAACCTGACCTCTTCTTTGTACAGGAGGAGCGGGAGGCACATGAGTCCATTTTTAGAGAGGAGGAGGACACGGATGATGACACGGATGATGTAGAAGCACAACAAGAGGGAGGAAATGGAAAAAAGCCGTTGAGGACACAGAGCAGAGTGCTGCTGTCTCCCACACAGCCGGTAAGGAGTACACTGACGTTCCTAACTGGGACAGATGATGAAGACAGGGTCGGGGATGTGTTTTTGCGTAAAATGTAGCATATGCGGAAAGCCAAACCAAAGTAGAAAATGCATTTTCTTCAGAAACTGCGGTGGGATTGCTGCCTTGTGCAGTAGCTGAAGCTCCACTGCGTTGCTGCCATGACTTAGAATGAAGAATCAGTTGAAGCTGTAACAGTAAATAGCTGGTTGAATTCCCAGAAAATGCTAAATATCACCTTCTGAATCTGTAACAATTGATGATAATAATAAGAATAAATCTGAGACAAACATACAGTGGGTGGGATTGCGCTTGCGCAGCAATCCCACCAAATTAAATGATTTCATTTGGTAACTATCCGAAAGCACAACATATTAAAATAAAAACTGCAGTGATGAAGATAGCCTAAATTGAAGTCCATGAAGTCCAAACAGGGCCTCATCAGTTCCAACCACAGGCTTTAAAAGAGAAACGCGATCCTCTAACTGAACCATTTTTCTAATCACGTTAGATTTGACTCAGTTTCTGGACCTTTTCCCTCAGCTCTCGTGGTCCTACTCCAAGTACATGGCAGCTCTGAAGAGAGAGGAGATGCTGCTGAGGAGAAAGAGTCAGCTGGAAGCCTCCTTCTCCACAGACTCAGGTAAACACCCCTTTCCCCTTTTCTCTCACAGTGTAAAATCCCATGTCCAGCACTTTTGACTCCGCTCTGCTAAAGTAGTGAGTTTGCGTGAATTTCAGGAAACTGTAACGCTGAAATGACACTTAGCCGTTCCCATGGTAAAATTCCAGCTACATTTCCAAGGATCTGATATTACCTGGCAGCTGAAGCCTAAGCATTGTCAAGCCGACCCCCCCTCCACACGTCAAACCTGTCTCATTATGTGGAACTCCGGCCAAAACAGCCACTTCAGCCTGTCCATTAAGTGTCAAATGTTCTGTGCAGGAGTTAGTCAGAGCCCACGCTGCGTAGCTACGTAACTGAAGCGTGATGCTAACGCAGGACTTAGCTCCAGGCCATGATGAACGAGGTTGAATGGAAATGGCGCGTAATGCATAATTGTGTTTTAATGGGATGGTACGTAGGAGAAATACCAGCAGCAACACAGATGGAGATCATCGCTGATTCCTACATGTTGGAGAAAAACTCTGCATGAAGGCCCGAGAGCACATGTATGACCAGTGTGGAGATCTAGATGAGTCCAGGCACGTCGCTTCAGGGTTGACATGCACTCTGAGCTCATTAACCGATTCCTGCCTCGCTCTCTCTCTCTCTCTCTCTCCCTCCAGACTCCGCCTCTTACTGCAGCGTCAAGTCAGCAGGCAGTAAACACAGCCACAGGCAGTCGCATCGCTCCTCCAGGCCAGAAAGCAAACAGTGCAACACTAAGTGAACAGTGCTTTTTCACCCACGCAGCAGACAGAATGCACTCTCATGCTCTACTGCAGGAGGTTTAAGAGCTGACCACTGGTGCATCTCAAAAAATTAGAACGTGGTGAAAGACTTCAATATTTACCACCAGTTATGGTGGAAGAACCCCTGATTTGAGTAACTCGTAATACTTTTCACAACTAACCATTTCTTTTTCAAAAGGTTCTCATTTTTTTTGAGACGCACTAGTCGATTCGGCACAACTTGGGGTGACGTAAGAGTGGTTTTCAAACCCGTTGTAACAAACCTGCTAACTCGAAGTAGCTCACTGATGTCTGGATGAAAAAGCACTGCTTTTACTGAGGCAAAGACAAATGTAATTGAAAAAAAAGAAGAGTAGAAAAGAACAGTAACGCTGAGTGCAATGTTTAATCACTTTAATTAAAACATTTCTCTATTAATATCCACTTATGTACAATGAAGGCATTAGACTTAAATTTTTACATAGCGCTCTGGTACAACAGGAAGACGTTGGCATCGACGTAAGGTTACAAATAACAGTGTTTATCAAACAAGTATGTTACATCATCTAGAAAAACATTTTGGTTGAAACTGGTGGCGTTAGCGTCCATCCACACATACATAATATTGCACTTAACCATGGCATGAGACTGTTGTAAACACAGAGTGAAACACTGCAGACCGTTTCTCCCATTTCCTGTGTACCTGCAACACTGAAGACGTTCGGGTTGTTTAAAGCGGGGCTGCGTGAAGCGCTGACGTATGGTCAGTTTATTAGCTGCGCTTCGGAGAAGCACCGGGAAAGGCCGACACAGACGCTGACCCGTGAACTGCTGAGCACGGAGTCAGCGAAAACCATCGAGCGCCGCTTTTAACCTGACTAAAGCTCAGCGCTTCAAATAACCTGAACTTTCCCTTTAAATTGAGGGCTCAGCGTGAAGCCTCTTTAGTGCTGCAGGTGCACAAACATGGTATGGAAACAGTCCGCAGCTGACACAACTCTTACTTGTTTTAGTGTTCACTACAGTGTGTGTTCAGAAAAATGTCTCATCATAAGAAATGCCTTAACCTATGTGTATCTATGATCAGCTATGATTTAAACTAACTGGAAACCCTCAGATTTTCTCAGTGGCTGTGTGATGAGTTTGAAGTATCAATAAAAAATATATCAAGACTATTTGTAAGAATTCTCTATATTCCAAGGCATGGATGACCAGGTGGGCTTTAAGTTAGATTTAAGAAATACCTCCACAGGTATTATTTGCATACATGGCTTTTTTAATGTTTTAAGGCTTAATTTAATTTCATGTTCTATTGTGTATCACAAAGCCACCAGTGTTGTGTGTTACTGTGTATCAATGGAACCCGATTCGCAAGGCTTTGTTCTTCACCATGGTGAACTTGCTGACAAATACTTTGCTAAAGGCGGGATCCACCAGGTAGCGGTACGACTTGGTGACGGAGGCCGGTGGCTCGGCGAGTGTCACCGGCGGCTGCAGCTGCAGTGAGGCGGCGGAGGGGGCGAGAAACTGGGAGGCTCTCGTCACGTACTCCACCAGGCGCCGGTACTGCTGCTCTGACAGTCGCTCGCGAACGCCGTCGCCCTGAGGAAGAGCAGGCAGACGGTCACACAGGGCCTGTCCAGACATGTTGCCGTCAAGGACACACGATGTGTGTTTAAGTAAACATGACAGCAGCTGATTTGACCCTCATCCTCACAGAGGAGTTGCTGAATTTCATTTTCACGATTACAATTGTGCCTTTTCATTTCCACGTGAATGTTATTGCTCTCCACCATCTGACCCCTGTGTAGTCTCAGAGTCTCACCTCAGTGTCACTGGCGACGGTCTGCTGCTGTAAGGTGAGGCTGAGCTGGCCTGGCTGTCCCGGCTCCTGCTGACACTCCACCTGCAGAGGACGGGAGACTTCACTACTACTGCACAGCAACACCGCTAAAGGGACGTTCAGCGCACTGCTACAGGGACTGTTTTTCACATTTCCAACATGTGCGGAGTGCTGTTCATTGTTCACCGTACCTCCGTGATGGGGAAAGCTTGCTGCTGCGTGTCCTCACTGAGACTGACTACGAACAGCACCTCGGAGGTGAGCAACAGACAGCCGCCGTGCTCCTGACCCGACCCACTCACGATGGTCACCTCCAGGGCCATGTGCAGCTCCGGCCGCCCCAGAGACTGAAGCATCTTCCTGCGGTCAGAGAGGAGAACAAGGGAGGTGCATTAAAAACAAGTTCTGACACACACATTAGACTTTTTAGATGGAAAATGCAAACCTTACATCCAATCGAATGTTGAAAATAAGGCTTACACGTATAAAAGGAGGAAACAATAGGAAACAATCACATCCACGTTACCTCCCTGCGTGCATGGATTATGTATAATACATATAATTACACATAGTTAGGCAGAATCCTCACTTCAGATATACACATTCCCTATAAACACAAGGCCACAATGAGTGTCAGACTAACCTCAACATGCACATGCGAGTTACCATATGTGTCTGCACACATCCTGTAATTTACATTGTTGCATGTTCCCTGCCATGGCTCCTGTTACACACATGTCGGACAGAGAAGCGTGTGTGCAGGAAGTGAAGTGTTCAGTCATGTTTCTCTGACAGTTTGTTTACTTTGGAAGGCAGGTGCATTGCAGAGCAGATGTTGAAGCAGTCACAGCAGGGACAGTTTTGGTTCTGTTCAGTGTTACTCTGCTTAAAACAGCCTGACCCCTCGAGTGTCTGGGCTACCTGTAGTAGTAAAAGTAATTGATGGATGCCTGATGGAAACCAGTTTGACTGCAGTGCACCATGAATTAAACCACGAGGGAGCATTATCTCAGCACACATGTATCTTTTTTTTCTAAATCTTTTTCTCATCTTCCTCGAACATTAGCAAAACATACTGCAAACCTTTTGGGTAACGAAAACTAAAAGGGAATGTGCTGATGAAATATTGGATTTAAAAGTTTTTCCTCGTGGCAGCTGACAGACGACTGCTACGAGAAGAAAATGTTCGAGAGCTATAAAAACCAAACTGCAGAAATTTCATTATAAAATGCCATCAATGCCTTTTTCGAGGCTCTTGATATCCATCTTGACACGAGGCCTCATAAATTCTTCTGATGATATTATGTGTTTCACTGTGAGAGCAATGGAATCGGTGGAACCGGTGAAAAAATGTGTGGGATTAAGGTGAGACTTCTTCCAGGCAATTTTTTCTCTGTTTAAAAAGGCTATGGAGTCATACCAAGCATATTTAAGGTGGCTGTTTGGAGCCTGAGCCGACTTCTCCTCGATGGGCAGGAAGAGCTGTTTAGGAAGCTGCCAAAGTCCAGCTCCATGAAGGATCCCTGTTAGGGCACAAAAAGACACCAGATACCATACCATCACCTTTTTTTTACACTGTTCGCATTTTTATGACATACTATATTATGGTGTTTTTGTTTTTTAAAAAAATATTTTCATGACATACAATACTATGACCTTTTTTGGCATTTTTAAAACATTTTATACAATGGAGGGTTTATGAAACAATATTTATGACATTTTGTGGCATGTTCAGCACATCTTTTTTATTTGACGTTTTTTGCATTTTTTCGCTTTTTTCCAGTTCTTATGACATGCTAAAATATGACCTTTATTGCATTTTAAACACATATTATGCTATCTAGTGTTTATAAAACACTGTTCTTTGATGTTTTCTTGCATTTTGCGGCATTTTTAAATTTGGACATTTTTCACATTTTTACGACATACTATACTGTGACTTTTCTTTGCCATTTTTAAACAGGTTTTATGATGTGGAGTGTCCACAGAACGGTATTTCTGACATTTTGTGGCATTTTAAGCAAATATTTTTTGGAACTTTTTCGCCTTTTTTCAACATACTATCCTATGGCACTTTTTTGTTTTTTTATGATATACTATACTACGCTTTTTTTTTTTTTTTTTACACATTTTTTACACATTTTATGCTTTAGGGGGTTTATAAAACAGTATGTGACATTTCTGTCATTTTTATGTATAGTATGGCCTTCTTTGGTATTTTCAATGCATTTTATGCTATGCAGTGTTCATAAAATAGTATTATGTGATGCTTTGGGGCATTTTCAGCACATATTAATCTTCAACATAGTTTGCAGTTTTATGACATTTTCTTGCGTTTTCACATATTTCATTTCAAATTTTCAGACATACTATACTATGACTATTTTTATTTATAGTCTATCATCTATTATGTAATGTATGTATGCCACCTTTTGATTTCCAATGGTCCTGAGAGTTTTGAAACTAACGGCTGTTTTCCAAGACAAAATGAGAATTATGCTTCTGAAATTGATCTAAAAATACATGACTTTGTACATCCTGGTATTGCTTTTGACCCATCCTGCACTCACCATATCCAGTCTGGGATACCAGCTCAGCTGCTCCACCAATGGGCTTGGTGAAAACACCCACAATGCCTTTCCCTACACCAGAAATGACTCCTTTGGCCTTGCTTCCAGCTGAGCTCTGCATCTCCCAGTTCCTTTGGAAATTCTGCATAGGCTGGTCCACAATGCCGGCAATCGCTCCTGTAAAACAGGAAAAGTCTTTGTTCTTCTGATATGTTTGGGTAATAAATACCAAATAAAAGGCTTACAATTGCAAAATGCAAGATGCACAGAATTCAAAACATCAGGACAAGTAGTGACTTTAACTCAGTAACACATGGGAAACAGGGTCAGACATACAGAATACAAAGTATAATGAAATGGAATCTCAGGAATTCACGAATGCTTCTGCCCTCCTGAAAATAAAGTATGTGATGTTTGATGTGTGACACAGATGTTGTGATTTACAGTGCATCTTGAAATTGTAATCCACTGTAACCCTGAGATTTGCGCAGCTGTTTGGTTTCAGTGACAATAAGCTTGGACTGGAGTTTTACTGCCCTCTGGGTGTTTATTGAGTCCCTGTTGTGCTGTCTTGACTACTCTGTCTCATAGCTCTCTGTTATTGTACCCATCACAGTGTGTGTGCCTCTGAGTGTGTGTCTTTGGACAACAGATGAACTGTGTGTGGCCAGAACATGTTTCCATACATATTGAGCAACCTGATGTTGAGGCAAGGGGGATTATATATTGGGATTTCTTATTTAAAAAAAAGCTGTATCTTCTATCTGTATACTTCTGTCTGCATCCCTTCATGTTGGGTTTGTATTATTGTCCATGGTTTCTAACATTTGTCTGTGTGAAACTACTTATTCCGTGTTATTGAAAGGATAATAGTATGAGGAAAGTAAGTAAATAATGACTACATGAGAGGCCTGTGTGTGTGTGTGTGTGTGGGGGGGGTTATCCTCATGTACCTAACAAGCTAATGCCAAGACGGGACAGCCCCTGCCTCAGTCCATCCCCGAGGCTCTCTGGTAGCTGTCGTCTCCACTCCTCTTGCCTGGTGTAGTGTTCTTCGTCCAAAGACAGGCGGTCCATGTTCCTGGCCAGACTTGTTGCTAAATTGGTGATGGACGTCAGCGTACCTGAACACAGATAACCCATTTCCAAATTCACTGAGTTTAGATTAAGATTAGATTAACTTTATTAATCCCACAACGGGGAAATTTACATTGCAGTGACATCATGAATGCTGCCTCAAAATACTCAGTCAGAGATTAAAGAAGAAATACTTTTGAGTACGTCATTTTCAGTCTTTGCCAAATTGTGACAAAGGAGTTAATCCTTTGATCAATGTCTGCCAAAAACCAGAAAGGAGCAGGGGCACCTTCCCATCTGACCTACACCTGTTCTTTGATATTTATTTTCTTTCATTTGATTAAATTCTTACATAGCTCAACTTTTTTGGCTATGAAACATATCATTGCTGCACAATGGCAAACTCACTTTTTAGAGACAGTGTATGTGCTATTTGCATCTGGAGAAAGATTTCAAAGAAAGCACTTGATTATAAACACCAGTGTTACCTTTTGAGATATGTTTGACGAAGGAGGAGGTCCCTCTGGACACTCCGCTGACAAAGGCTCCAGGTCCTCGGGTCAGACCTTCATACGGCAGGCGGAAGAAGTCGGACACACCGTTGCCGATGCTCCGCACCAGGCTGGCAGGACTGCCCAGGATCTCCAAAGACCCCACCACCCAACCTGAGACCGAGACAGAGGAACATTACAGGATGTCACATTTTTACATTGGTGTATAATGAAACTACAGCACCGAGTGTGGCCAAATATGTTGGACCAGGAAATCTAAACTATATGATGATATATCATCAGCCTAATGCTGGGAGCTTTGTTCTATATTAATTCAAAGGTGGTGTCTTAATGGAATTATATAACTTTTCATCCTGACTAGCCTTTAAAAATGAAGAGTTAATTAGCTAGCCAGTTCCTTAATGATATAAGATGTTTTAGTGAACAGTTGCTGTTTTCTGCAGAAACTTTTTTCAGTTTAGCATCACAACATGAATTTGGACTGGAAGCAAATATTTAAATAAATGAACTCAAACTGTAGACAGCAGCGTAACAAAACACAATGAATAAAACATGCTGTATAATCCCACAGTAAATTTTTACACTTCTGAAATGAGTTTAGCATTTCACAGAAATAAAAAGAAATACATCTGGAACAACTGCTCTAAGGAGGAACATTCAACATACAAGCCCCTGGAGTAAACTCACTTTCATCATCTTCTGCGAGCCAGAAACAGTTTAGAGTGAAGGTTCTCCCAAGCCAAACAACTCACAGAATAACTTACAAAATGTTTTACATTATGATTATACGTTTAGCACTGTGTTCACTCTATCAGAATTCTTTTCTTAACAACACAAATACATGCACAGACACATATACTCATGGACGCAGTCACACAGACACACTCTCCTGCACGATATCACACATGTGCCTCAGCTAGATTTACAGTCTCCTACTATCTCACCTCTCTCATTCAGCCATAGAGTCTCCCTCAGATGGCACGGCTCATTGATATTTATGCGCTGACAATTGCATCACAAAATTCATATAGCCATTTCTCAACGCTCTGTTCTCATTCTCTGACAGTTTGCTCTTGAGTGATGGACTTTAACGGTAAGAAACCAACTCCAATAGAGCCAAGTTGGTCGTTTCTGCTTTACGTGGTCTCCCAGTTGTGGTTTTGGTAAAGCATAAAGTCCTGACAGGAGCTGATGTTTACAGGGTTGAGTCATGCTTTTAAACACATGCACACGCACACACACCGGAGTGTACGCATAGACAGCATTGTATGCCTTTTGATAGCCATGTGTCCACATGTCTTTGCGTGTGCAGACCGTGGATTTACGCCTGTGGGTGTATGTGTGATTGTAGTACTGTACATCCTAACGCTAATCAGTCCCAGAATGCAATGCTTCCAGGAGCCCCCCCCCCATGATGACTCAGGAAGAGGAGAACGTAGTGAGGTGATGTGTTGAAATACGAGCAGAAATGAGGGCTCTAACGAGAGACAGCGGGAAGGGAAGCATCCGGCCAGAACGGTGATTTCTGATGTGGAAATGTCTGGGTTAAATCAGACCATGTGTGGAGGCCTTGACAAGGCAGGAGGACAATAGAGGAGAGTATAGTGCCTTCATAGGGCCTGATAAGTCAGACTTAGACCTGGTGGCTGGTCATGGATTAACCACAACATCTTGCCTACACACGGAGTGTGAAGCATGAGTCAAACCTCATGATAAAACGGTAAATTATGACAAGAAGAGAATCTAAATCTTTTTTGGGGCTTCCAGTCATCCAGGTTGTTTCTGGCACTCAGTGGTTTTACTGCACTTTCTGTCACAAAGCAGCAGGAGCCCCTGGAGCTCATGGGAGGAATCATTCCCGATGCTCAACTCCAGACTTGTGAGAATAAATTATGGATTTTTTTACTCAAGCACAGATCCTGTTATTCTTCTGTAAAAAAATATGAATGCAACATTCTCAGTCTATTGAGAATGTATGAAGCACATGCTGGCTTATACAACCATCTCTGTATGGGATAAATAATGGGGCAGCAGGGGAATTTGTTGCGTTAGAGAGAGACAAAAAGCTGTGCGTCTCCACTTGTCATTGACCCACCAGCTCTGAAGAGGGCTCCGGCAGCATAGTGCATGGCCAGAGCGTGGACCAGCTGTCTGGCTGTGGTGCAGAGCGGCCCTCTCTCAAACAGGGAGAAGGACAGTGGAGTGTGGTCTGAAGCAATGTACAGCTTCAGGGAGGCATGGATGCTGACCAGCAGGTTGACCGGCTGGATGGTCAGCCTCTGCAGGCGGACAGGGTTCACCAGCGCCTGCATGGACTGAAGCACCTGGATGACATCATCAGATATTATTGGTAAAAATCAACAGTGGATTGTTTATTTATATGAGCAGATAAGGTTTTAGGCATGCTGTTGACCATAATGAGGCTGAACTAAAATGTTCATTGGTATTAAATAAAGATATAATTTTATGAACATTGCACCTGTTCTGGAAGGATGGGGGCTGATGCAGGCTCTCGGCTCCTCTGGGTCCCTGCTACAGCTGAGGCCATAGCTCTATCTGGGATGTAAGTGTAGAACAAGGTCTTGATGTAGTAAACAAAGGTGTCTTCAAGGTAGACTCTGGCAGGCTGGAGTTGGAACGTGACCTAAAGAGAATGGACACAAAGATTATGTATGGTTGTTGCGAATGGAATAAGTTTGGACACGAACAAAAAAAAAGCAGTTGCGAAACTATTTACTACTGAATTATCACACTGTGCTAAGCTTGATATGTAAAGCTTTATAGTGGTATGTTGATACGTGACTCGTGAATCCAACCTCCTCCAGGGTGCATTTGTCTCCAGCCAGCATCATCTTCAGCTGCAGGAAACAGGAGCGCTTGAACTCCTCGAGGCTTTCAGGAGACTCTGTGGGGTTTGCATCGCTGCTCCAAGGACCCCCGGGATCAGCGCCGCATCTCTGATCCTGACACAGCAACACGGGGAAGTGGAAACTTGCTCGATTATACAGCTGGTTGTCTACTTGCAGACTGGAGCAGTAGATCTCAATCAGAGAGGTGTCAGGTGTCAGAGCCAAGATGGGCACTGTGCCCACGCCGGGATCAACTGCCAGCTCCAGGGGAAGGGAGGTAGGTGCTGGAGCAAGGGTGAGGAGCAGCTTGGTCAGCGTGAGCCTCAGCAGTTCCACAGAGCCAGAGGGACTGGTGATGTCATCACTCAACGCCACGCTGGTCTCACTCAGGAGAACTCTGACAGACAGATTGAAAGACCTGAAAGCAGAAGAGAAATCATTACTGTGAAAACGAAAGAGTGGAATAAATGAATTGAAACGCTGTGACAACAACATCTTCATCAATTTGGCAACACTTGTGCAACATGTAAAAAAATGCTGCAAACTGAGAGACATTTGGTTGTGTCTTCTGTGTTTGCAGCTTGTTTCAGCATTTGTTTGTTATTACTCACTTGGCACTATTTTTTAAAATGCAACCCATACTGTATATTGTCAAACTGCTGAAGATTTCTTTTAGTTTGCTTCCGTTTCGTCAATTTTTATGCATCTTAGATTGAAGTGCATAATGTTCCATGTTGTACCATGTAACTAATTTCACTCAAGACAGCACATGAAGGTTTTACAGTGCCCTCCTGTGGTGAAAATTCTGCCTGTTTCTTCATGTCTGGAGTCTGGTAACAGCTGCTGCATGAAAACACTACTGTGAACAGCAATCATGAGGCAATTTGAAGTGAGGACAGTAAACGGCACACTGGGACATATCTGGAGATTACGCACAGATGATTCATTATGGTTCAAATGTGCATGGAGACGACAATAAAAAAAACACACTGTGTGCCCACGTACCTGCTGTGCCGGTGCGTCACAGCGTCCACACTGCCCTCTGGTGCCAGACACATCACCAGGGTGCCTCCCTCATACACCACGTCGATGTAGAGGCACCCGAAGCCTGGCAGGAACACCACCTGAACAGCAACACAACACAACACAGATCCATGGTGAGACAGATGAAGACACTCTTCAACAGCCACGGATAGAAAGTGCTGCTTATTTCACCTTGAGTAAACTTTCAGGAGACAACTTAACCAGAGGCTGCGCTGCGAGTTCTCGTTGTCCGGACGTTTTGATGGACAGGGTCATAACAATTACGTCATAATCAATTATCGCCCGTCATTCGGATTTTTCATGTTCTTGATATCATGTAACTGTCAAAAGGGTGGAGCTCAGTGAATTTTCACATACTGAACAGAGGTGTGTGAAGATAAACAGGAACAGACGCCGACTGTGCGGTCAAGTGCTTTCACTGTAACATTAGCTGCCGCCGGCTGATCAATGTTCTCAGTATGTCCTTCACCCCCCCCATCAATCCCTCTTTTTTCACCTCATTTTTCAACCACGTCACAAATTATTGGGCTTTTTTAAAAAAGAAACTCCAGGCACTCGGCATTTAGCGTAGTTAGCTGTGTAGCAATACAGCTTCCCAAACACAATGGCTCCAGACAATGAGGTCACGCATGAAAGGTCAAAGACGTGACAAGACAATAACTAGTTCATGTTAATCTAAAGTTGCCACCAACTGGACAGGAAGGGGCACTACAGGTAGCTAACACATGGCTATTATTTAAGACAGTGCGTGAGTGTGTAAATTACTGCACCTAACGATGGATCAGCCCTCATTTGTAATCAGTCAAACTGATGGCAAGCATTCTGATTTTTCCATCATTGTTAAAAAAAAAAAAAAATCAGTCAATGACAGAAAATGTAATGCAACCGATGAACTTAACCCATTAATTGATTCAGCGTTGCTCTTGATATTGTTCTTAGTGTGTGTTTATTTGTGTATGTGTGTTTCAGAGCATACATGTGTCTGACTTTAACCTCCACCACTCCAGGTTCAGAGCGATCAGCCCCTCATGTGACGAAAGGAAGCAGATCCCTGCTGCACACTTTGCCGAGCAGTCATAACAAGTCCGACCTCTGACCCCTCACCCCTACCGAAGAGGTCAGAGTGAGACCTCACAGTAACCAGAGATACACAGCCTCAACCTCAACCCCAACCTGCAGCTGGCTAGACACAACACCAAACATTAGACACACTGCTCCTTAACACCACACTGTTACACTGACCAGACCGAAAACTCAAGCCTCGTGAGTGCATGTATATGTGCACACACACGCACACATGTATGCACACACGCGTGCACACACGCATGCACACCAGCCACAACAGGGGCTGTTTTGTTATTAATATGAACAGTGATGTCAAGTTCTTGAATGTGCATCAGTTTTTAAGGAGAAAGTAAAATGTCATAAGAAGCACTCAAGGAAAATCTGTGTTTTGACAAGTGCAGATGAGATTTGTCCGGTTTTGAAAAGAGGGATGATGGAAGTTTTAAATTTCTTTACTTAGCCATTAAAATGTAAGGTTGCCAAAAGGGAAATGCACTGGATATTTTGCATTGAGGGAAGTAAAACGCTCTCACATGTGAGATTAGCTCCTGACATACCGTATCCTACCTAAAGTATACAACAGAACTGAGTACACCCCTGTGCAATGCCACTGAAATGTTAAACAAATCAAAACTGCTTCTTTGTACAACCACTGTTTTATTTTTAAGTTGAGCGCTCGGTCTTTGTATAGTTTAGATAGACTACATTGAAAATAAAGGCACCAAGTACAATCTTAATGCAACAAAAGTAAGTTCACCCATGACCACTGCAACAAAAGCCAGTTTATCTGTGATCACAGGAACTAAAGTGAGTACATCTGTGATTTCCAGTTAAGACAATCTGCATAAATAAGGTAATAAAATAACCTGTGAACACCAGAGCTTCCATAGTTTTAGCCTCAACTGTGTCTCATAACACGGCTCCACACGGAAAGCAACTGCTTGATCAAGTAAGAAACCAGACTGTAAGACTTCATAAGGATTGGAAAATGTATAAGAGCATTAGCGGGCTACTGAACATAAGCTGAAACACAGCAGCAGCAGCAGGTAGGGGGTGAAGGAAGACCCATGCGATTGGCAACAGAAGGCGAGAGTGCCCCTCCTTGGGAAATGACACCACACACAGTTCACTATTTAATCACCCTTGCATTTAGAAACAGACAGGAAAGAGCTTCTGACTTGGCTCCACGATTATCTGTGGAAACTGGTGTTTGAGTGACTGATCAGACAACGTGAAGGACACTGCATGAAATCAATCTCTACAGACGCCCTCCAAGAAGAAAACCATTACTCACAAAACTGCAACATTCAACTTTGCCAAAGAACATAAAGAGGCCTGATGAATACTGGCAGCACATTCTTTGGTTAGATAAAACCAAAATAAATTTATTTGGATCAGAATAGGTCCAGCGTGTTTGGCGTGGACCTGGCCAGGAGCACCACGGTGACTGCATAGTGCCGACCATGAATCACGGATGTGGGACGGTGCTGATGTGGGGTTACATGAGCGCAAAAGGTGGAGGGGAGATGACATTTATAGATGTAAGTCTGTTTACCCAAAAACCAGAATGAAAAGATTGCTCCCAGTCTCAAGAGGCTTGGCAGGAGAGGACGTTTTCCAACATGACAATGATCCCAAACACACAGGAAAACATCACAGAAGAGTTGAAAACTATGATCGGGCCAAGTACTTCCCCTCACTCGACCTTTGGATTATTTAAAAGCAGAAGGTAGTGCAACAAAAACCCTGAGCAAATAGAAGCTGAGAAGAACCATCTGTAAACAACAGCAGAACATCTCTCAATAGACTTGTGCTGATATGACTGGTATCATCATTATCCAAAAGGATCTGTCATCACAACTGAAGGTGAACAGATAAAAAACCTATTAAAAAATAAATAGATTCTCACTAATGAAGGATGTGCTTTTGCTGCAGCTGATTCATAAATACAGATCTAATTAGTCAAACTTTTATTTTTTCAAAATAACTGACTTCATTCTTCTTTGGCTAAAAACAAATCTAATAATTTTAAATGGGCAAGATTTGTAATTGCTAAATATTTCAGTGATACAGAGCGGGAGTGCTCTCAGTTTTGCACACACGCGCTTCTACCTGAGTGCCGAGGCAGTTGATATCTATGGGGTCAGTCCAGTCGGTGGTGCTGTGGCCTGAGGTGGTTTTCAGCAGGAGTGCGGGCAGCAGTTCCTTCTGCCTGCACTCGGGGAAACTGGAAAAGTGGTGGTAGAGCTCATGATGAAGAGAGCTATTAGCAGGCAGAGGCCGGCAGTATACCTCAGTCCTTGGAGCTTCTACGACAGATAAGATGACAGAAAATGGTGTAACTGAAACCACAAAACTTGTGGTCTGAGCAAAGGAAATGGAACTGTTCAGTCAGGCCTTGGCCGTCCTACCTTTGACATTTTCCTTCATCAACAGTGGGATAGGACACTTGTTGTGGATCAGCATGCGAGGACACTGGTCCTCGTTCAGAGTGATGTATGTCACCCCAAGGTGCTCCTGATATGTCAGTACTATGGCTCTGCAAAACATGAAAACATAAATAAACAAACCCATAAATAAAACTTCCACAGACACCTCATATCCCAACCCCATTCTAACCACACACAAATAAGAGCTTGCACACACAAAGGTGGGCCAAATGTCACATTACTCCTAACTGAAGTCAGGCAGTGACACACTATTACTCTGTGTGTGTGTGTGTGTCCATATTAGTGATTCTGTTTATATCTGTGTTTGGCATCACATACATTAGTGCAAAGATGCATAGTGAATGAATGAAGCCGAGCTGGCCAGTCACACACCAGAACACAAAGATGTATCTTGAAAGTCATCCAAAAAGCTATCTGATCGGGCTACCCTGGGTGAAGAGATTCAGAGAAGAATAAAGCCAAAAGGAAAAAAAGAAAGAAAGACATGAAATAGACTGAGAGGGATCACTTGCACAAGACAAGCTGAGAGATTGACAGTGGAAATGTTGAGGGCATTCCTCCTTTTGCTCCATCTCCAGTGTTTAACAAGCTGTGACTAGCTCCAGTGCCTCCCTGCTTGATGTCTTGTGCCAGCTGGGGTTCAAAACTCTGTTCTAAATGGACTGTCACGGCCAGCAAACCACAAATGCTCCGCTTCACCCACCTGCTGCTGAGGCCAACTCCAGAGCCTGGCTCCCCAGGAACAGACAAACTCTGCCTTGGGAAGTCCGGTCGAATGGGAGCAGGGAGGCTCCATGCAGCGGACCCAACTCCAGCATCAGGCCTGGGAAACAAGCTGAAGAGCATGTGTCTGAGAGGCAGAGGGTACGCCACCTTTCCCTGGACATTGGTTTGGAGGAGGTCCCAGCACGGCACTGAGTGGGGCTTGGCCAGGGACAATTCTTCAGTGGGAGCCAGACTGAACACTGCTGTCTCTGGTATCTCACAGGCCTGTGGAGAGGACATAATATAAACATGTCGGAGAGGAAGAGGAAAGGAGAGGAGAGAAAATAATGGAAAACAAAAGAATTTAAAGACAGGAGACAGATGAGGAAGGAAAAAAATACAGAAAATGAAAACAAGTTTTGATGGAAAAAAAGCAGACAAAAAACACAGAGGTGAGGAGAACAAATGAGAATAAATGGGGGGGGTGGTGGTGGAAAAAAGTTGCATTAGAGAGGATATGGGATGGGACATGGAGGGAAAGAAGAAAAGAAAGACAGAAGATGCAAGTGATTACAACAAAGATACATGGTAAAACCACATTGTTATTGTACTCTTCTTTCTCCCACTGAGCTTAGTGCTAAATTGGTAGCAGAGGAGCCCTGCTGTGCCGGTTTAGCAGCCAGTGAGCAGCGAGTAGTGGAAGACTATAGGGATTAGGCACTAAGCATGATGAATAGACCAACTAAAAAGGCATTCCTGGCCTTGTTTGTGGTCTGTATTATTGTTAAGCCCAGCGCCCACTATTTAGTTTTTTAGGCTCTTTTCTTTTTTAAAAGTTTTTCAGTCAATTAGTGGCGACTGGCAAGCACTGCCATCCTTCTTTAAGGGGATCTGAAGGCTCGTTAGATGACATCACTGCATTGTTGCTCTCTTTGGGGACAAGCAGCAGATGAAAGTGAGAAGGGAAACCTGCATTCAATTCTGGGTGTTTGTCTAATGTCCTTATGAAGTGCCATTGCCACATTGTGAGAGCGACGGAGGGAGAGAAGGGGGAGCAACGTGATCTGATGGAAAACGGCTTGCTCCATCCCTGCGACGTGTATGTGTGGCAGCGGCGGGGTGAATGTGTGTGAGTAATGCGCACTGGGAATATACTGTATGTATGAAGCTGGACAGGAAAGACACAATGCAGGAGCACGCACATACATTAAAACACACACACGCGGGCCTTGTGGTTATGAGGTAGCAGTATGGAACGGAAGCTGCGGGTCCAGGATTTACATTATTTCACAGCGTTTTACAGAGCTGGAGCAAACAGTTAAGCTGGTGGGGACTCCGAGACTGCTGCGATGTATGAAATATGTTCCTCGTAGTGCCTTGAAACCTCATCGCGCATGTTCTAACACTACGCCAGCACAAGCAGTTGTTTCACGTGTGTAAATAAAGTTGAAGAGAAGAAAAAAAAATTGAATTTAAATCTGCATTTGTGCCTTTCGTATTTTACACAGCAAAAGTATAAAAGTGAGCCAGTTACGACAAAGCTTGTGTTCAGGTGCACGTTCACGCAGATCACCTGGTCATCAGCTGCCAGTGCGTGGTCAGTCAGCAGAGGCCTGTACTGTATCGTGTAAGGGGTGCCGTTGACGAGAACTGCTCGGTCTTCTATCTGCAGGATCTGGATGCCGTGTCTCACCATGGACGACACGCAGAACTGACACAGCTGTGGGGGAAACGACAGGCATTAAGTTGTCAGCAATAAATTATAAAAAAAAAAAAAGATAAACCAAAAAGCCTTCTCCTTGTGGCGAGATGCAGAGCTAATGAGGCTGAATGCAGTTGATGAAGTTATTGAAAATACACTTGAAAACGTTGCTTTCTTTGCACGGTCTAATCAAAAACATGGTTACAGTGGCCTTAATGTAAAAATCAGTGTTTAAATGATTTCGTTCCCTCCGAGTTTGATCATGTTTTTTAGGGTTAGTTTACCTTTTTCAGCTCTTTCAACAATGTGCTTCTTTCATTCCATTTTATTTTACAAAACCTCATATCACATATCTTTTTTCTTTGTGTGTCAGTATATACTGTATCTAAGCAAGTAAACAGTTTAGTTTTAACTACAGTTGGCTTTGTGTTAGAAAACCAGCTGAAAATCACCCTCTGTAATTCAATAATGACTCTACGCACTCTGATATATTACTACAGATCCCCCCATTCAAAGCCTAATTTGTTAATAATTCAATAAACTCCATCACTGTTAATGGCACACCTTTTCAAATGTCAGGACTTTCAATGAGTAGCAGGGACTGCATGTTATATAAGCTTTAGTTTGGCTGTTGTTTCCCTCACCTTCTGCCTTCCAGGGAAGGCTCCCAGGGTGATGTCGGCCTCTACGTATCCCTCCTCATCCAGAGTGACCACCTCCGAGCCTGAACCCTCCTTCCATCGAGGAGACGTCAAGTCGTGGACCAGTTTCAGTGCTGTAGACTTGTGGACGGTATTAGTGTGGGCCCAGTAGATACCAATCTGGAAGGCTTCCTGGATGGTCGGGAACAAGAGGGCATAGAGGACAGTGGGAAGGGGGAGGGGGGCAGGAGGAAAGAGAAAGGATGAGAACGGGGGATTGAGAAAGGGAGAAGTCAGCGGTCAAATCACTGTCAGTCATGTCAGACAGACTTTATTATTAAAAGTGACTGTATTTGATTGCATTTTGGAAAGAGTCACATGCTAGGGTCAGCTGTGGCTTCACTGAAAACAACTCAGTACAGTGTTCCTGACAGTGTCCATGTTCCCTGCACGGCTTTTCAAACAGTCCTGGCAACTGAAGAGTATATAACCTCCATCACTGGAGGCTACGACATGAGAACATAATTCAAGTGCCCCCACAGACGCTTGAGTGACATCTGTTTCAGCATCATACGTCTTCCCCCCTAAAGCAATCAACTCTGAGGGTGGGAGCAGAGACCAAGTCTTCTCACCACTTGTCCTTCCATGATAAATAACCAGGTGCCATGGAAACAATGATTTATTTGTTTCTATTTCACAGGCTATTACACATTTACAAGTTTTTATTTTGTTTCTTTCTGCTGAAGCGTATCAGTGCTTGTCCTTTGATGCCTTCCCGCGCAGCCCCGGGTTAGTGGCTGAGAAATCTGTTTGTGTGTGCACTATGTTCCGCGGGGGGAAAACCATCTGCGGACCTCTTCTTCTGATCTCAGAAACCAGCGAGAAGACATGGCTATAGTATATGGTGACAGCGCTTGGCTGCAGAGAAACACTAGGGGAATATTTTTGTAATGCAGCTCTGGTGAATGATCTCAGGTTTTGTGCTCATTAGTCAAGACTGCAATGAGAAAAGAGCTGGTTTCATACTGAAGGCTGTCATGCCACAAGGAGACAGACTTCCAGGTCTTAATCCAAAAACAAAATATATCTTCAGTGCAATATTAAGATCACTTTAGATTATGAAGTGACTCAGATTTGGAAAGAATACAGCGTATTAATGTCTTTCAGAATCAAAATTAGTTTTACTGGTTAAATCAGGTCCTGATTGGAAACATTTGAAAGCTGACATTCATGTAATGTGACTGCTTTGATGTAGCACAGCAAATGGTGCATAAGAAATCTAAGTGGTATAAGAAAACTAAGGCAGAAAATTTGTTTTTCAGTTTATACATATGACGTTCGGTTTACTTGTCCTGAGGAGCACTGAACCTGAGAAAATTTATGTTACAATTAGAGGCATGGAGTTTGAAAGACATGGACATTTCCCAGGCAGGGGAAGTCGAACAAAATATGCTATTAATTTGCATGGGAGGAGGAGGAGGATATACTTGCTCTATACTGTATGTTCCCTATGAAAATGTGACACTTGCAGGATAGACATACTGCAGACAACGTCTCACCTTGAAGTTGGGTGGCACAATGACCTTGCCGGCTGGTACCTGGAGTACAATGGTTTCTCCCTCGAAAAGCCAGAGGTCCCACTGGGAGTGGTTGGCCAGCAGGGCCCAGGGCAGCAGCTCCACCAGCAGAGTGTTCAGGCCAGTCTTCCAGCAGGATAATTTCACCTGCATGGGACTGTCCCACTGGGCAATGGGCTCCAGCACAGACCTGGGCGGGGGGACAGAAAACAGACTGATGTGGGAATGTCCAGATACACACACAGATACAAATGGCTTCAAAAGTCCTTGGTGTTACCACAGTTACTCCAAGATAGATTTTAATTTGTAGAATGGGTATGAATGGGAAAAATAGTACGATGACTGGACAGTATACCGCTGATTTTTAATGTTGGAATTTAATGTTGCTGTTGTATATGTAGCCTATATACAGCACATATCATATATTACACTGTTTCTCTCCCTAGTGACTTAGTTATATTTAATAAACTTGATTTTTTTTTAGGTTTCTTCTTGATGTGTTATTGGGGGGTAGAGGAACGTTTTTTGTAAATGTTTCTGTCTGTTTATCTAACATGAACAAAAAGCCACTAAAAATAGTTTTGAAAAAAAAGACTAAGTAAATCACAGGGACAGTGGAAGGTTTGGTCTTTACAATAAAATAGTCGATGCTGTGGTCTAGACAAGACTACAGACAAGCAGGCAGACATGCTGAACCAATTTCTACTGTGCCGAGCTTGTTTCTCATAGAAGCTACTGCGGCAGGGCCACGGCTGACGTTTCAGACGTATAGCTATAATGACACATATATAGACAGAGAGACAGATGCACAGCTACCTGTAATGCATTATTGATAAACAACCATTATTGTCAGATCAGCTTGGTAATAAACTTGCTTGTACTCAATCACTAGGATTTAGGATTTTATTTCCCCTGTCCGCTCATGTGCTTTGGCTGTGGACATGTTTTACACACTGTCAAATACCGAGTGGCATGCAGCCTTAAACAGGTATTTAAATGTGTCATATATAAACAAACAATTCTCCGGCTGTTACAATGTGCAGACCATTAACACACCGACAACAGTCACACAAGCCAAACAAATACATAGAAAGAAACTGTCTGTAAATAAGTTATGCAATACAAACAGAGGGAGAGCAGTTGACAGAGCATCTAGGAACACACATGGTCATGTCGAGACACAGACCAGCAGGCAGACAGACAGAAACACACAACCATTTTTCCACCAATCTACTGACACAGCAGTCATTTCACGGTAATCATGGTCTTGTGAGCCCCAAACAGCGCCGAATGCCAGAGGAGAGCCAAACAAACAGTCCTCTCAGACTCACTCTGAAGTTCAAAGCCTTCAAAGGCGACCCAGCCTTCCCTCTCCCCCAAGGCCGCTCCGACTCCGCTCAACCTACCAACCTGCCACCTCAAACTTGTCACATACTCAAAGACTCCCTGCTGGGAAACGGGACCAAAAAAAAAAAAACCCACAGGGGATAGTTATTCTTTACCATTTACTGCTGTTTGTGTGTGTACTTGCATGTGTGTTTTTGCGTTCTTGTGTCGTTAAATGGGGCACTGACCTCATGGCTGAGGTCAGCAGAGTGCAGGGCTCATTAATCACATTACAGAGCTCACAAAAAAAAGGTAATTGAAAGAAATGTGCTCGGCAGCTTCTGTGAAAACCTGCCAACTCCGAAGTTTAGACTTTTAGAAGTGTGAATTTTGAGAGGCACACTTCTCAGAACACACACACACACACACACACACACACACACACACAGAGCCTGAAGCTTGCGCTTACCCTAACCCCAACCATTACAAGATGTTTGTTTAATGATTGTAGAGGTGCTTTGCTGCCACTAAAAATCCACCAGAGAAAGAAAAATAACATTTACCACTTTCAACTTCCTCTGTCCCTTTAAGGCACAATATTTACACACTCCCTGCCAAGGAGTTGACTTGGTTTGGTTTCCCGGCTGTGCCACGGAGAGCGAGCAGTCTCCAAACGGTGAAGTGTGTCGCTGTTATCAACATTACGGAAAAATATACAAATTAAACTGTGGGTTTCGCTTTCTGTCCAAGTTCTGAGTGAGTTTACAGATAACAATCAGTACTATTAATCCTTTAATGCCCCCCGCCATCTTTTCCTTACACTTCTAGGTTTCCGACAAACTGCCATTTTCCAAGATGGGAAATGTGCTTTGGCCCTGGGCTTTTGTCTCACAGGGATGGATTGTCGGGAAGAGAGAGGCCTGACTGACCGAGAAGAACACCAAAAACCAGACAGCAGATAGCAGAAGATAACAGCTTACACCTAGTCTGTATGAGACATTTAAAGGTGAAAAATGTGGACGATGTATGTAACACAAAGTTCCGAGTGTGTGTACACAAGTGCTAGGCAACAGTCTGCATGTGTTTGTGTGTGTGCGTATGTATAGAGAGCAGAAAAACTCAGGCAACCACAGCTAAACATATGGCCCCCTTTGTAACTCGGAGCCTGTGGGAGAGCATGTGGCTACGTCTTCTACCGCTGCTATCAAGATGTGATTGCTTTGTGACAAAAGATGAGTCCCAGAGTGACATGTGTGGAGGGACTCACATGTGTGTGCTGCCCGACAGTATACGCAAACTCATGCACGGGTCACATACTGTATACCCACATTTGCGCAGATGCGCGCAGCGCATACAGTACACATGCTGTATGTTCTGCAAACCAGTGCCAAGTTTTAATCGAATGCAAGGCCCTGTGACTTGTGTGAGAAAGTGGGTCTGTGACAGGATGACAGCCTAAATCTCCGGTCTGTTGGGACTGCAGCGGGACCGCTGCTAATGTCTGATGCATGGCTCTGCATTGTCTTCGCAGTTAACTGTTTTATTATGTGAACAAAGAGCAAGCAATAAAGAGAAGCCTCCCTCGTGAAAGGCACTGCTTGCACAACTCTTTGAGGAGAGATGCTGTAAGAAGCCTAGTATTAAAAAAAACCAAAAACATGCTGGTGGGTCTTGATGAAATCTGCGTTATGAAATCCTAGCAGCCAGATGTAGCGCTTGCCACAGAAGTATGATAATAAAGATGAGAAAGAATTCTACATGTTGTCTTGTGTCAAAGGATCATGAGGTGTCGGCCCTGCTGGGTTGTGGCTCACGCATTCACGATGTGCGTGTGAATCTGGGTCACAACTTGAATCATGGTCAGTATTTCCATTTCCTTCATTTGCTTCAGCTTGTTTACCCCACCCAGGTCCTGGTAAGAGCAGTCAGGGTTTTCAAGATTTGTTTCTAAGCAGACATACAACAATAAGAAAATTTGCAGGGTAGTACCTGTCCATATCTTTGGTGATGTAGGGCCACAGCGGCTCGGCGTTGGTCTTCGGCCCGTAGAAGTCGGCCAAGATGTGTTTCAGGTTGTCGTCACTTCCAGTTTTGGTCACTATCTGTTTGATCAAGCTGGTGGAGATTGGCACAGCACAGTGGGAAGCCTCCTCATCCTCCCTGAGAAGAGCACAACCAGAAAAATCATTACAGGGTTCTCTAACAAGATTCCTGCTTTTATTCGCTTTTGAGTGAAGATGAAATAGTTTGAAATAGATACTTCACGGGAGTTTTTTTTCCAAGAGAAATATTTTCAGTCAACCTTGTGCCATCTTTACTCAACAATGTTCAGGTCCTCCTGCCAAGCCAGCATTGCACGAGCTGATTTCACTTCTATTATCTCCTCCTCTGCTGGATGTTGTGATAAGTGATTGCTCGAAATGAAAACCTACATACTTTTAGGGTCATTAAGGCACATGGTTTGAACCACTGCAGTATGTTTTGTCAGCAAATCTGGACTTGGAAGCATGTTTTCTTATTCTACGCCAGAAACAAATCAAATACACTTTTTATTTCAGTATAGAACAAGACATCTCTTGACAGCAACTGACTATTCCCATTGTTCTGTTCAGAACAATTAAAGTGACCTCCGGCTAAACTCTGCATTTACCCTGAAACTTCAAGCAGTCTGAATCTGCCTTTTGTTTGGGACTTTTCTTCCTGACATACTGTCTAGCCTTACAAACAGTAATTCACAAAGATCATAGGAAGAGCTAAACGGCACTAAATAATCCTATTGGATACCTCAGCCCCAGACACTGGTCAATTATGGCTTTACAACGAGGAGAAAAAAAGAACTAAATCCAAACACTGTAATGGCTTCTTCTCTTTCACTAGACAGCATCCAGTTCCACTTGGCTAAAGCAAAGCAGCCGCCTTACCCGAGAGCAGTAGTTTATTAATAGAGCCCATTGTGCTATAAAAGGAACACGGGGCTGTTGCTTATGGATCTGGGGTAAGACAGAGGAAAAGGACAAGGTGCTGACAGGAAGCTTTTCATCCAGGGTAGTTCCTGAGGGGGGAAACTGGAAGAGGCTTCTGATTGTAACCCTCAGTTCTCTAATGTGGTGGCCAATATGAGGAGAGCAGGACATAACGGTTCTGGTTAAGGCTTGTCTGTGTCTCTTGTGTCGCAGACCGCAGCTATGCTCTCTACCTCGTCCATTAGAGCCCACAACTATGCGTAATTACAGGAAGGAAAGATGAGCTGTTGACCAGTGAACATTCAAGCTTGGATCTGTCCCAGAGGTTTGGGGTTGGGGGGGAGGGGGCTTGTGTACGCGTGTGTGTGTACAAAATATGTATATGCGTGAAGGTACGTTTACAATTGTGGCTTATAGTGTGTGTTTGTGAGGATGGAGAGGGATGAGGGATGGATTGAGTTGGGCGGCCACGGGAGGGGAGCATGTAAGTTTGTGCGGTGAGAGACAGTTTAAGCGCGGGACGGATCGTAAACACAAGGAGCGCTGTGGTTGCAATCCAGGAAGACAAGACACTTAGTTGTTTCTGAGCTTGTTTTTTGCGCGCATTGAAAGGGCCAAATATATTCCCAGTCACCGTATGGCCACTGTGGTTCCTCAATGGCAGCTGAAATCAAAACAAACTTTGCGACCAGATATCTAAACACACAACAGTTATTGCAAAAAAAAAAAAAAAAATTATCTCAGGGGGAGTCAATTACACTCAACGTTTACTCTGTTTATTCAGATCACCACTAGTTGCTACCAAAAGGGTGATTTTTCTCTTGTGGATTTGCATAAAAAAAAACATAAATTACAGATGTACGGATAACAAATACAGTAGGAGTGACAACAATACAGTATGTACATGTGGTAGTTATTTCCTCCGGGTCCATCCATACTGAAATATAAACACTCATGTTACTGAAAGACACTTTGGACCAAAACATCTGTCATTTATACAGTACAAGACACATGAGGTAGAGCTGTGGTGTTATTAGACCATATATCCTACATATGACTTACAGGCACATGGCATTTCTTTGCTGCGCAAATTTTGATGTAACCAAACATTTTGACAATTGATTCAGTTTCGTGGAGGCTGCTGTGATAAAATGTGAAAAGCGCTGTCTCTTACAAGAGGACATGGACAATATGAGAAGGCGAGAACACACGCTGACAAACTGGGACAGAGCAACAGGCTTCGCCGTGATGTATGTGACAGACTCTGCCCATGATGAAGTGGCGACTGTCACACTTATGCTGGCACATAGCTAACCAAGACAATGACAGACACAGACCACACACAGATTCGATGACACATGTGCACGCACGCCACTCATCCGCCCATGCAAACATGTGTGCGCACGCACATACAGTCCTCTCCGCAGACATGCACACGTGCGCCCACGCAACCACGCACGCACGCACGCACGCACGCACGCACGCACGCACGCAAACAAACAAAAATAAGGAGCCAGCGCGGGGCCAAAAACCTGCTCTCTGTTAGGGCCCGTATCTAAATGAGGTGTAATTACGGTCCAGCCTGACATTTTGGAATTGGAGCTGTGTCTCAGCTGCTGCCAAGCTGGCTTCCTGTTCCCCCGAAATGTGCCTGGATCCCCCTGGATCATGTCTTCATGCTGGCTCACAGAAACCAGAATGTGGTGTGAGAGAATCTTAAGTAGGTGTCTCTCCATCTTCTCTAAATGGAGGCATAAAAACCCCCTCACAGCAGAGCAGAGTAAGACTCAGTCCTTTGTAACATTATGAGCTGGTTGCTAATGACATAATATAACACTGGGTCCCAGTGTGTGCATTGTCCAGAGAATCTGTCCTGCTTACTGGCCACCATCAAATAGCCAAGACGGAACAAGAGGATGGAGGTCTGCCTCAGTCATGACCAAAGATGTGTAAGTTGTGTTACTATATCACAGGATGTATTGAAAGGTTAATTTATTTTAGGTTATGGAGATTTGTGTACTTGGTCTTGCAGGTAAAATAGTTTTTTTAAATTTTTAAAAAACCTAAAAAAAAAATACTGTAAAAGGTCTTAATGTATCAAAGCACAATCAAATATTGCTATATGGGGTTTGTTGTTTTTGTTTACCTGGCCTGGAAAGTGAGATGGTGGGTGAGGTCGGCCTCAGTGTTTAACAGGGGCTCCTGGTGGCCCTGTCCGTGTATCAGCTGGCTCTCTCTCAGCCCCAGACTCCTCTTCTCTATGTGGATGATTACCGGATCTGGCAAGTGGCTCCTCATGACAAACAGTGGACTGAAAACCACCTGAAACACGGCACAACAGACGTACTGCGTAAACAAGTTGAGTAGAAAGAATTAAAATGAGAAGGATCGTAACCTGCATGTGATAATGATCTTACATGAATCCTAATTATCCTAATAAAGAATGTTTTGTTTTTTTCATAATATAGCAACAAATAATGTAACAATAAAACAGTATAGATGAACCAAGCAACAATAAACTGGTGTGATCATTTCATGTCAAAATATATAAAAGAAATAGTTGTAACACTTGGTGGAGAAACCTCTGATCATTGTGTAATTATGCAATAACAATCATAAGTGATCTTAACCAGTGTGAGTGTTAAACTAAGGATTGGGGGTGCAACTGTGACACACATTTAACAGATCCCATGACAAAAACCACAACCTAGTGTGTGCGCGCACAGGATACTCACTACTCTCTGTTGCATGTGCGAGTCAGGTTCAATGGTGATGAGAGTGCACCACACATAGAGTAAAGAGCCACTGGAACAAGGCACCTGGAAAGAGATGAGGTGGCATCAATCCAACAATTAAAAGCTATTAAAAATATATATTTTTACAGAATTCATACTCAACAGATATAGATTCAGAACAGCATTCATACTCGCTTTCAGTCCATCTCATATCTTCCCTTTACTGCAACGAGTTAGCAGGATAGAGACTGATCAAGGACTTTCAATGGCAATTGTTTGTATTCCTTTGTGGTTAGAATGTAAAATATGGATATGCAATCACTGAAATGCCTTCACTGCCTCTGACAGGATGTTTACTGCCTCCATCAGTGTCACATTATCATGTTTTGTCCAGTAAAACTTTGTTTCTTGGCTTCTACCAGGAGTTAAAAGTTAAGTCTCCCTTAAAGCCTGTAACACAACATACTGGCTGGGGCGACTGACAGCTGTTAGTGCTAGATAATAGGCCATTACAGGCAGTTAAATCTCAGCGAGATTTAAGGACTGAGAATAGGCCCACCGAAAGCCTGAACACTCTTAATGTGTCAATGGTGTTTGTTCCATTTACTTCTCTATCCTCATTAAAGCCTTGGGATGCCAAGGCACGTTACAAGTGGTCTAGTTTATGACACACTGGGGACTTCATTTACTGGTGGGGACAACAGAGCAGAGAGTGAGCAAAAATTCAATCCCTTGCAAAACAGCCTTTTTGGGATGAGGGGAGTGAAAGTTGGCAGAAGATACTCAATATCCCTGATCCACCAAAAACACTCTCACGGCTGGGATAAGGTCATGACGACCTCCTCTGCTCTGTCAAAAGAAAAGGACAGGGCCAAAAAATGTGAAAATAAGAAATAGGGAGGAGGAAGGTGAGATATGACGAAGAGGAGTTACTTCAGATGGATTGCCGAACCAGGAGACAGATGAGAACGGTGACAGACATTGACAGAGGAGAGAGTTAGAGGGGGGAACAGGTGGACGAGCTGGATGCCAGAAGATGAAATAAATAAAGGAGGATGAGTTAACAACTATAAGACAGATGAGTGAGCCAGTGTGTGGGCGAGAGAGCAAAAGAAAGGGAGGAAACAAGAGAGTGAAATAGGAAGCAGGCAGAGATAGAGAGATCTGAGGACCCAGCTACTAGTCCAGGCAGCTCTCTCATTCGGAGCCAACCCTCCACATGTTCAGTGAACGGCTGATCTGAGGAGAAGAGATAACAGCAGACATGTGAGTGGAGTCAGAGATATAGTCAGACCCACACAGAAGCTGGGTCTGTACAATGGCTAGCTGTTAACAGCATGGGGCTCATAAAGGAAGAAAACAAAGAGAAAGGGACATAGAGAACGAGAGGAGAAAAAAAAGACCAAGAGTAGAAGAAGTGATTGTCTGGCGCTAATCCAGCAGCGTGAAAATGCCTTCAAAGACTCTCCCCTGTGCCCACATATCAGCTAGTGTTTGGTCATGGTTAGTGTTGTTATGAGAGAGCATAAACTGTATTTTCTCCCTCTCAACGTGGCCGGGTTATGGGTTGGAGGGCCTTTGTAAGGCTATCTGAGGGGAAGATCTCAATCTGTTCCCTAACAGTGAGTAGCAGTATGCAAGCCACTGTGGCCACCCAGGAGAAGAGGATCCGGTCACAGTTGGTGGTCTAGTCACCGGTTCCAAACATGTGTGTGTGTGTGCGTGTGTGTGTGTGGATGGAGAGCTGGTTGGAAGTGGTGGTGTGTGTAATGTGTGCGTCTACCTGTGTTTGCGTGCGCGGCACATTCAGCTTCTATTTGGACAATCACTTCCTTCATTCTGGAGATACCACAGTCTACGCGCATGTGATTTCCTGTTATGCCCATATGCGGGTTAAGCCAAAAAGCCTTACGGTTCGGACACCAGATTTTGAGATGGATTTAAAGATCAGTGAGGAAGGACAATGAGGATTGTCAAATGCTGCAAAAATCATGAAAACATCTCTTATAAGAAATAACTAATGTAGCCGATAAGTAACCAGCAGTAAAAAGCATGGACAGGTCTTTGGGGAGACAACCTTGAAAACCCCAGTCTGGGCATGTCCATGTAGCACATCCTCAGAAAGAGTGTTCTTGTGTTAATGTACCTGTACAACAGAGCTGCTGCTCCCTTTGTTCCTCCTCTCCAGCTGAACATCCTGGGACCAGTCCTCATCGCCGCGAGCCCGCACACACAGCTCTGTCATCTCGCTGTCCTCCAGCACGTAGGAAGGTAACTTGGCCCCAGCCTCCAGGCAATCGCAGTGTTCCCTCACCACCGTCTGACCATCGGGCCCCACGTAGTGCTGCACCACTCGCAGCTCAATGTCCTGCGTCAGGTAGCTGCACATCACCTGCCGCCCGCAGATTATTACCTGAGACAAAAATCAGGAACATGTGCTACATTTAAAAATAAAAGAGTTCATCCCATTTCGAAGCCAATAGAAACGCCTTGAATGGGGATGTCCTGCAGCCTGTGAACTTGGTAATGTCTTATCAGTCAAGGCTATCTGTGAAAATTGAAAGGGTTGTACTGCTTGAAAAAAAACCCAGTCACAATCATCCTACATCAAATTTCCTAAACCAAAATGTCATAGATGCTACAAACTGATTTGTATCCTCTTTCTAAAAATTCTCTAAAAAGTCATACATCAGGTCTGGACCATTTGCGAGTTTTGCTCGTACCTAAGAGAAAATTCCAAGTACAAGCACATTGGTGAATGCCACAAATTGCCTTAGATCGTTCTACTTAAGAAGGAATCTGTCCCCACTGACTGCCTCTCGCACGAGGCCCAGTGTGTTTGTGTGTGCACAAAGCACAGGCTCGCACAGCCAAGTCACAGCCACCAGCCAGCTGTCATCTGGTACTGACACATCCAATTCTGTTGTGTTCCCATCACCCTCTGTGTGCGAGCCTGTTTACGCCTTTGCATGTGCGTGAGGCGGCTGTGTGTGTTCTGCAGGTTGGGGATCTGATAATGATCTTGGAGAGAAGGATCTTGGCCCCCAGTGAGGGAAATCTCTCCATCAATAATTACTTTATATCCATTTGCAGACACACACACATGTACACACAGACACGTCAGCAGTTTGTCCGTAATGTAAACACTTAACACGCTTTCTTCCCCCGACTACCCATCTTCCATCTCCCCTGGTCTTTTCTTTGTCAACAGACAGATGAGCAATAACAGTCATCAAGACATGAAAGTCAAAAATAGAATAATGTACTGTACATCTTTAAGCACTACAGAATCAATGAATGAGTTAGTGGATAAATAAAAAAGAATGTGATAACTTTTTCAACTTTAAAGTTCTTTCTTTGACAGGAATAACGCTTCCGCAGTTTCTGGCCTCTCAGAGTTGAAGATTTGTGTCTTTTCTTCTGTTTCTTGTCATTGTGAATTAAATACCTTTTGGCTGTCGAAAGTATTTTAAAGATGTCATCAACAGCCCTGACGACTCTGCCTCTGCACATGTCCTTCCACAGGCATCAATGTGTGCCCTGTGTGTGTGTAATTACAAAATACATGTGTGTGCATGGTGTTTACACGAGGGGGGATTTATTCAGCAGTCAACATGAGGTGCTAATATGAATGATAACCGTCACCATAAAAGATCAATGGGTAGCAGGACAGAGAGGACAAAAGACATTAGTTGAGGTATGCTCATGTAGACGGGAGCCAACTTCCTCTGCAGGATCGGCCGCCGTCCCACTATGAGGTTTTGTGTTATGAATTGGATGTGACCAATGCTCGTACCCTATCACTGGTTCCAATGGGAACAAGATGTAAGTGGAGTCAGGGACAGACGGAGGAAGGAATGTGAGGGGCCGAGTCTGTTTTGTCTGGAGGATGAGAGGGAGACATGAATGACACTTGACACGGTTTACATAACAAAGTGTCACCGCCATAATCTGATGGCATCTCTGCATTTTCAGGAATACAGCAATCCTGCCTTCTATTTGTGGAAAAATCCAAACATGATTCACTACTATTCTTGGCCCAAGAAAGGCGAGCGCGGCTGGTTTATGATTTGGGTTAGGCTGGTTTATGATTTCCTGTGATCTTCTTTGTGAATTGATGGGGCACATTGTGTTTTTGGATGGCTTCAAGCTTGTGAGCTTATGTTTTAGTGCTATAAAACAGACTGCAAAAGCTGAGGAAAAACACAATGCTGGCTGTCGTTAACCGAGCAACTAGTAAATCATAACACAGAAATGGGAAGAAATGGGAGAAAACTGGATATTAAAAAATGCTCATCTGAAAACGAGCCCTGGGAAAGAGGCCAGGCTTCCATAGCGGCAGTCAACAGGCATCATGCAGCAAACGTGTTCCTGCTTTCTCTGTGGTAATGAACCGCTTACAAGAGTTTTCACAGGTTAGCAGCAGGATAATGTGAAGGGATCTCTGTTTTCTTGATTATACTGAAGCTTTTGGTTCTTGTTTATTGCACCACAAATCTCCACTTGTCACTGTTAAAAAAAAGTGCTGCCAGCACTGTGAGTCTGACGCAGCGGATTTTTAAAACGAAATCTGGGTCGGGAAAGACTCTCCATGAGTCCAATTAACCTTGGCTTGGCCATAAGAAATGAAAAGCGTATAATTTTTTGCATGCTGGATGATTTCTACCAGGAAATATCAACATGACAATTCCATCTGCTGCCAAAGAAAGTAAGATAAGACTGAAAGACTCAGAAAAAAATCAAGTTTTCAATAGTTTTTGTATGTTTGCAATGAAAACCCATCAACAACAACAACCAAAAACTGACCTTACCTGTTTCTGGACGCCACTGAGCTGCACCACCTTGATGATGAGCGAGGCGGTGCGTCCTTTGTACTGAATGGTCCTCAGCAGAGTCCCCACGTTGTCCACGCTGAAGGCCTCTGACCAGCGCCAGTTCCCCCATCCCTCGATGCAGATGTGCAGCAGCTGCAGGACGGGACAGAGCAGGACGCACACACAAAAGCAGAGACAGAGGACACCTCAGAGGTTAGTCTCCTTGCCCTTTATTTATCCCCGAGCAAAAGGCAAGTAAACAACAAGATTCTTTGTTTGGAGGTTTTCTGAAGGGGGGAGAAGAACAACAAAGTTCCTGTTTACTGTTGCTGAACAGGCCTGCTGCTGCTGCTGGAAGTAGAAATAGAAGGTTGCACACAATAAACTGACTGGTGGAAAACAGCTGATGTGGAAACTCATTATGGCTGCATGTGTGTGTGTGTGTGTATCCTTATGCGGTTGGATGTGGAAGGCTCTGTTCTCCACACGTCTAAATAAGCGGAAGATAGTTTGGCTCTCAACCTTTTCAGCTTTATATCCATCACTTCAATGTGGAGCACATCCATGTGTGTGGCTGGGTCTAAACACACACAGATTCAGGAGGACAGCAATAAACAGACTCTGTCCTGTCTTTTGACATTCAAACAACTTTACAGTGGTGACAATTTTCCGACCATTCTCCACATAATTCCTTGTATTGTGGGCCGCAGCGTGGCAGTGGGACCGAAAATATGTATGGAAGCATCATTTCTACGATAACTAAATCTATATCTGCAGACAGTCTGTAGACCAGCTATTTTCAGACTTGACCACCTGAATCCACTCAAAAAATCTGCAGCACAGAAGACGAAACCATGCGGCACTTCTGCCCCTCCGGGTCCACTCCTCAATGATGCTGAGCGCTACACGACAGGGAAACTAATTTGTCAAACAATGTGAGTGTTGTTATTAGATTATGGTCACAATACGGAGCAGGATCATAAATATGTTGGGGGATCCAAAACCGGCGCGGCTGACCTTCCACCTGGCTGAACTCTACATGTGAGCCCCACTGCCAACACAACTTCAAACCTGCAAGCAGTAAGAGTGGGAGGGAGGGAAAGGGAATGGGAGAAAGACAAAGAAACAATGTATGTGCGCGAGAGAGGAAGGCAGGGGAGACAAGGGGGTCAGGGGAGGGACAGGTTCTGTGTTCTCCCAGAGGAGAAAATGTCAGATTGAAAAACAGAAAAGCAGTTTTGAAGATTTACACTTGGACTTGTCGCTTCAATGCACCAAACATTTAGCCAATCGGTTTAAAGAAAAATAAATTACTCCTTGGGTCAAAGAGCACGGGGGGACCCTGCTCGAGCCCCTCTGTGTTTCTCTCCACCGCAGCCTCTCCCCACTGTTTGAAGGCAGATTTCTTTACAATAACATTCTTAATCAAAGCCTGAGTTCCCTTGTTTCAGGATCATCTCTCCTCCCTGTCGGCCGAGTGGAAATTACATAATTTCTCAGATCTCCTGCTCAGTGGACTTACTCGCCCGGGAAAGTGGTAGAGTGGTGTAAACAGCCAGGTTGCAAATGTTAAGGTTAAGCCCAAGGGTGGAGAACTGCTACATAACTGCCTGAAGCAGTGCTAATATTATAATCAAGACCAGGTAAGATGACGAGAAAGTGAGCTGGTGCTGGATGAGTTGGGAATTTTTTTAAATTTGCAAATCAACTTTAAATATTGCCCTGGGCTCTCATCCCAGTGTGTCTCAGTGTTTCAGATTTTACAGTGGGACTGGGTTGGTGCTCACCGTCTTGTGGCAGTGAACCAACTGGAGAGCCCTGCTGTGCCTCAGCACCATCTGCGAGGACCGATCTGTTATTTCAACACTTCTCTCTCCTTTAACCCCTCTATCCCTCCCCTCTTTCTCCATGTACTTTATCATGCCTGTGGCTAAACTTGACCTTTAAGTGAGAAGTCATAATAAAGTCTCTCCTCAAACTTCAAACGACGACTGCTGCCCTTGTTTTAATTCTGCGCTGTTCTGACTCAAGCAGTGGAAGAGGAGGAAGAAAAAGAAGAAAACCCACCAGTGACACAGATGAACTGGACACGTAGGACAACAGGAATGAAAAATAAGAAGCTGCTTTGCCTCTTTGTGATTTATCCAAGTGTGACACTGAGAAAACCCAGTCAGCCACATGTGGTAGTTTTACGCACGTGGATTAAGCCTGGCCCGACATCTTTAAAAAGAAATGTATTTGTAGGAAAATAAGGGTTAAAATGAAGCAAAAATTCACAGATCATACTTTACTGGAATTAGTCAAAAAGTGTATATGTGTCTTTTCATACATAACTCTAACCTTGTGTTTATTTTAGGTGAGGTGTAAATGGAGAGGGGGAAATGCACAATGAAAATAACTAACGAATAACTGTCACACACGCACACCTCACTTAAATATGGTGAGAGTTAATTTCGTTGCTCAGTTTTTCATTTTGCTGGTGGTGCCCCCAGCATGAATCATAATCACATCTGCTTTCTAAACTGAAGATCTCTGACCTCAGGAATCAAGATGATGAAATACCCCAACCCACGGTCTTACATGAGAGGAAAGGCTCGTCGAGGCCTTTATTATGCAAGAGTTTTAAAAAAGCCAACAGCAACTGCTCACAGGTTACCTTGATAAACATGGGGAAGTCAAAAATGTATAATAGCTATATCAACTCCGTACAATGTGACTCTTTTACTCCACTAATATCTTGACAAAAACAACATGTTGAGCAGAACCAGCCCTCAGCTTCAGCTTGTAACCTCAGCTGCTAATTAGGTTTTTTTTAAAAAAATCTCATTTCCAAATAAATCATTTTAAGAACTCCTACACTCACGCTCATTAACTGGCACTGAGTTAAAGAATTTCTGTCCAAAACCAACTACGAACCCATCCGTCATATTATGATTATTTCCCAAGTTGGGTATTGAGTGTGAAAGAAATGTGAAATTGAATTCTTGGTCTTTCTTTGTTTCCCCTGATTCCCTCGGGAGACATCGTGATTATGGCTGGCTGATAGTGGACACTTAGCTTCCAGCACATTACTCCAATTTTGGTACCGGAGTGATCTGGCGAGGGATTATTAAACTGAATAACTGGATGTAATTGTACAAAGCATTTCCATTCTGTGACTGAACTGTACTGTACACTGTCTGTTATCTGTTTTGCTGATAGTGACCATGATTTGGCCAGGATCATGTCATACTGTTGCTTTTCCAATAACAACTCTGGACATAAGCCCTGACATTAACAAAATACGAGCATTCATCCAAAGAATTTGGATGTAACTTGAGCAGTGGTATTGATACATCAATAAAACGCTCCAGTCAAACATATTTTCCACTCATTAATGTAATCAAATTACAATCGTTCAACCCAATCCTTTAGACGTGAAATGACTACAAGTTACTGATATGGCTTTTGGTTTGACAGTACATCCCTGCCTCATATCATCATGAAGGTTTACAATGACATGTTTGTCTAAATACACTATTATAACTGAGCTACAGATGATTCATCTCAGTTCCATGAGAATGAATCATCTGATTGAAATGAAACGGGACTGTCCATTCCTGCTTGAACTGAATCAACTCCATTCCTCTTTGGTCTCACGTCCACAGTCTGACTGCGTCTGAGCCACGTCATCCCAGTGGTTACTTGTCTTGTAGTGGTCAGACGTGGCAATGATGAAAGCTGTAGTTTGATACAGTTTGTATATTTCCATGTTTTCAATTTGGTAATCTAAGTTCCTTAAATAGTACAGAGGCTACAGGTATGGCTGAATGTGGAGCACATAATGATGCTTTGACATATATTTTCAAATCAAATACCCTGCTGATATTTTGACTAACCTAAGCGTAACAAGGAACACCTGTCTATTGAACTGAATATTGCAGGGTCAGAATGACGACGTTGAAATCCACACAGATCATGTTGGGACCATGTATGGTGTTATCACAAAATCAGGACCACATGAACTCTCTGGAACCCCACCACCCAGATTTGCCAGTTGCTACGGAAACGAGATGCAGAACCCAAACATGGGACTGACACATTCATAAAATGGTGTTTACTTCTGAGAATATCCATCTCCACCCGACTGAACTGTAAGTTACATTCAGTGAGTCAATCAACCAAACAAATCCCATCATGGATGCGTTGTCATGTCTACTGCCCAGTATATTGCTTAATCCTGTCCCAGGAGATGATAAATAAAAACCAAAAAAAAGATGGTAAGTTACCAGACATCCATTACCAAAACAATGACTATAAACTTCCTGGTAAAGAGTCATTGCATCATTAAAAAACACTCAAGTTCTTTTGCTTTGATAATGCTGGGGTCAGGAAAAATGTAGGCACAAGTGTAGATGGAAAGACAGACAGACAGACACACACCCGAATGTCCTCTGACCTCAGTCCCCCTGCAGACAGGACGAGCCCTTCTGCCCGTGAAACCACTATCCTTCTTCTGTCCTCTCCCAGGAATGTGCTTGGGCACACATAACACAAATTAAGTGTCTGTCTGGAGCGGAGATGTATTCAGCATTCCTGGATGCTGCACAGACGGGCTGAAAAAGCCACAGTGGTCGCCGGTCGTCTCCCCATTACTATCATTCCTCCACTCCATTTCACTCAGACTATAAATGAGAATTTGAGACACGGGGGCATGGAGCAGAGGTAGTAAACAACACCAGCAGCTTTGCACACTAATTTCCAGAGCATGCACAAAGATTACCTCTAAATTATGCCAAGAGCAAAACTTCTGTGAACTCCATTTCATAAATCAAAAATGTAAAAATAGCCTGACAAGTCTCTGTGCTGCCCATCTTATTTAATCTTCTTTGGGCGTAGATGAGAAAAGAGGGATGTGGAACAGAGGCCTGTCTTGTCTGGAGAAATTTCTGTGGGAGCAGGGAGCTAGCTAGCCACCTAACAAATGAGAAACAGGTTTACACTCAGACAGAAAACAAAATAATATGGATTTGGACTTTGTCCTGCTGAAAGGATGGGTATGAGAATGAAAAGAAAAAAATAGGCAAAGTTGAACTGCAGTGAGAGGGGTGAAAAAAGAGAACCTAAATGAGTTAAAGAAGAGAGACACAACAGCATCCTTGCTAGGGCAGTGAGGGCTAACCCGTGTAACATGAGGGAATTATAGTGGTTTTAACAGCTGTCTGCAATGCTTTTCTCCTCCTTGGCTCCCTCTCTCTGACAAAAAGAAGCAAGGCAGTGCGACATCAAAGCCTAGATTTGCAAGTCTAAGAAGCGGTTTGAGAGCTGGAAAAAGGTACAGAGAGAAGGCATTGTGTGGGTCCGTGGTTGACAGAGGAGACGTTAAGAGGTTTATGCTTGACTAACATTGTTCCATAGTTCTCCCTCTGGTTTCTACCAAGGCATCTTAGACATCTTAGGGCCCTCAAGGGTTCCAGGAGACGCAGATGCGGCAAGTGTTTGCACCAAATGAAGGGAGCTGACAAAAGGAATACTGTCTGTGAGGACAGAGGTTTCAAAACCACATGGTGGGGGGATGAAGGAGTCAGTAGTCGAGGACCCTTGGAAGGACAGAGACCTTATCTCAGTTTAAGAAGGCACAAAAACAAAAGCCTGCCGTGGGCTTCTGTAGCAAAACAACAGGGGAAATTATTGTAACATGCTGCACACATACAAAGTACATATACTACATATACACAGGCTCACATAGTTTCACCCACAGTATGTACAAACTAATATCCATCCACACATCCTTTCTATAAGCATTCTTCCTGTTCAGGGTTGCATGACATTGTAGTGTATCCCAGCTAACACTGGGAAAACAAGTGGAAAATACCTAATCAGTCTGGAGGGGCTACCACATAATGTATATAAAGACATTTGTTCAGAAAAACACAAATAAACAAACACATACTGTACACACAAATGAAAAAAAGTGGTATGTTCTTGATCACAAGCTGACTAGACAAAAGGAGACCTCAGTCAACCGTACCATGACCACAACTAGAGCGCCTCTCGAATTCCAGCGACTCTAGGATGACTGCAGTCTAACTCAGACAACATGAATGCAATTGATGTCTGCACTGCTTTGACAATGCAATGTAGCACTTCACTGCAGAGAGGCTTGCTTCACTACAATAAAACCACAAGCTCTACCATTAAAGAACAAATGCAACCTCGGTTAACCCTGGACAGCTACCCATAACAGAATGGTAGTTTGTTTAATGAAAGCGAGGCCCAGAAATGCAGTGTAGAAACACCGTAGAATCACCACAACACGTTCACATACTCATAAACAACAACAGCAAAAAAAATTCTCCTGCTTCCTACTTGGGTGCCAGTCAAGCATGTGCAATTAGTGCCTGTCTCTAAATCTGTCTGGTTGATGGCTGGTACTCATAAATGGAACATCTTCATGCAGCTCTTGCTGGTTCGCAAACAGATGTTGGACAAAATATTTATTTGATCGTTGCAACTATATATTTTGTATTACATGTAATGGTAAGAAAAACGTCTTCGTAGTTTCATAGGTATTGCCTCTTTAATGCTTTCATGGAGGAAGTACGCCTAATGGCAAAAGGCCTTTTGGGTCTCATGGTGTCATGTGACCTGTAGTTCCTACTGTTGCTGGTACGCCAACAACGCTACCTAGTCCAGTAGTATTCCTGTGGGATTGGTCATATAGCCCTAAGGTGCTATCCATGGTGCTGATCCCTGGGTAGCACCAATGGGACCACAGCGCTCGCTGAATTCCTCACGCGCACCTTTATGTCTTGTGATTCAGGAGATGAGCTTGGTAGGTGGTATGGAGCAGAGAGGCAGACAAGGACCAGCAGCTATGTCCTCAGAGGCAGCAGACCTGTCTTATGGGCACTTAACACAGCACAAGAGCGTATTGTTCATTCTCTGCTCCATTCTGCCTGCATGCGACTGCAGGTGGCGCTCTTCCATTGATCTGATGATACTGATATTGAAAAATGATTAAATGTAAATGATAATGAAATTCAATAGTACTGTAACTACACTCAGTCAATTGCTGCCTGTCCAACAACTGTCCTCGCTTATGAAACGGCTCTTCAAAATGAAAACACTTATCCCATCATCATCTTTTCATTCACAAGTATCCAAAATATTCTGGTTTGTAAAACACAGTGGAAAAACAATGAATAACCAAAGTGTTATAGGTTTCTTAAAAGTTAAAATTATGGGAAGTTGTAAGTTTCGGGTTGTTTATTGCCCATAGTGGAAAAGACCCAACTGCGGTCCCATCTCACAGCCACTGGCAGGGAGTGGGATCCAAAAGAAACTCTCCACCTGGATAATGTGGTTTGCGTGGTAACTATATAGTGCTTACTGTGTTGAACTGATGCTGTGGAGCATCTGAACCTTCACTTACATGCTGAAAAAAGGCGAACATGGTTATAACACTTAGGGGTGTTGTAAATAATCTCATCTATCTGTGCAGCTAAACAATCATACCAACCATTTCAGTTTTACCTTTGCGACACACAAAAGTTCCAAGAAAGGTTGTAAAAAGAAAAGATAACCACTATGTCAAAACAAAGGACATTGGCCACAGTGAGAGACCTCATTCTGCAGCTGACATCATAGTATAACATGGGTTGGTTAACTTCTTAAGACTGGGATCTCAATTCAATAAATCTGCCGTCATAATGTGGCTCAGGGTCATTAAAACATACCAACACTTTTGTCATGTGGACACCAACCAGAGACCGTTCTGCTGCCCAAACTGGGCTGCAAACCGTGGTTTAAGACCCTTTGTTGTAGTTTCAAGGCCAAGAACTTGATTGAGAGGATGAAAACATATTTCTCAAACTGCTAGCACATTGGCATGTTTAAAAAGATTTACAAAGAAAAACAAATACAAGATTCTAGCAGCTTAACTCGCGCAACATGATAATTAAATTAATCTCCTCATTGCAGAGGGAGAGCTTCCTCTGGGACAAACTACACAGAGAGTGGAATTACTCAAAATATATACACGCAGTCATGACAGATCAATGGCTCATCAGATATACACCACTGAAAATAAAATCTCACGGCATCTCAGTAAGAGTGAGAAAACAAACTCTTCCAAGCAATGTGCTGAGTTTAGAGGGATGAGCAAGAATCAACTGTACAGAAATAATACAAGTAATAAAAAAAAAGTTGGTGATGGTGGAGACTAACTGTCCCCCCTGTATTCTTCACGAAAATCTGTCTGTGGTGGAGAGCTGGGGAATGTACATTGTTTTAAAAAGGCTGGATAAGAAACAAATGGTGGGGTGCAGAAAGATGAGAATTTGTTCCCAGAATATTTGAGAGTCACTGATTTCAAAAATTACTGGCAACCTAATGTTGCTGAAACATTTTCTTTGTGTTTGCAATACAAGGCACGAAAAACTCAAGGTTCCGAACTTCTCAAGACATATCCTATTAATCATTATTGAAGCCCGCCCCCAACAAGCACTGCTGGAAGAGAAAAAGGTTTAATCCATTCAGTGACATTCACTAAGACTAAAATACTAACTTAAGGGAAGTGCCAGTTTTTGCAAAGCTTTCGCCTCAACACTTTTCCTGCCAGAAGGTGAGGAAAGTTGGAGGAATGGGGTACAGTAGACTGAGTATGCTGGCCTAATGGCTTCTGGGGCATTGGGCCCATTAACAGTTTTCACAATTATTAACTGTTCAATGGGATGCTGAGCTGAACAGAGCTGTGGGCCCAAGAAACCTTAGGTGCAGGGTAGCAAATAGAACTCTGTGTGCAGTGATGTGTGTTTGTAATAGAATATATGTCCAGTGAAGGGGAATAATAAATCCTCAGACAACTGTGCTGTGTATCTGTCCACTCGCCTTGGAAGACATCCAACAGTGAACGTGTTGAGCTGCTGATGAAATGAATGAATCAGAGAAACAAACACCACACATGATTGGGTATGTTGCACATCATAATACGGATATGATAAGGGTCAGCACAGGGAAATGTGAAACGAGTTGACCGTGGGACTGCCTGATTAAAACGGCACATGATAGAAAAAATAAGACGGTGGTTATGGGGAGAAAATAAGACATTGCTCTTCATGGGCAAAAGAGCTCAAGTAAAACTTTGAAGGGTTGTATATATACACCACAGGACTGTGAGCTGAGTGTAAAGGAAGAGGCACAAAGTGATTCCTTTTCTCTCTTCTACTCTTTGATTTGATGCAGGCTTCCTTTTCCATCTTCCTTTTTCCTTTCTTTTATTTTTATTGTTGTATTACCTGAGCTGCGCAGACTAAGAATGCCTCCTCACTCACCATGGACATTTACGACATAACCTGGTCCAGCAATGTGAATTGTGCATAGCTGAATAAAGCTGTAACCTCGCCTAATGATGACTGTTGATTGTCTGAGTTTATCCTGCCCAGGACGACATGATTATTATGATCCTCTCTCTCTCTCTTTCTCTCTCTCCAAGGACTAACTTAGCTTCTGACACACTGACTCACACAAAACTTGTATCTTGTTGCCATGTCTACAAAATGTTAAAATAGGCAGAACATCGAGCATTTTCAAATTTAATCATTCAGCCAACACAGTTGCCATTTTTTGACAACGGCTTTGCCTTAATGACAATGGGGATAGATGATTCCATGAGGACATACTTTCAGAAGGCATGTCTGGACAAGATAAAGAGTGTGACAGTACAGGATGAATGACTGTACTGTTACACACTGATGAGCTGCAGCATCACTAATGACTCACTGGGGGTGAATTGTTCATGCACCAGTAGTTCATGTTACTCCACATGAATGTGAATTTTGACACAAACTATCATCAAAATATAAGGGTTAATGCCAAAGTTTAACCTCTGCCTGATGATACGGTATTCACCAACTTTTTTTCTTCTTTTTTAAAAAACTTTAAATAATAACTATAAGTACATGTCTTCCTCCTGGACTCAATCCAGCTCGGAGGATAAACAACAGGAAAGTGTAGGTTTTCTCCAGAGGTTGAACTGGACACCAGTACCTTTCACTGGCTTCTTGTTCTCCTCCTGATGAGCCAATGTGTGGGTTAACCTGACTGGAACTAATATCCCCCAAAGGGTCAGCCTAATCGACTGCAGTTAAAGCCACAATCTTGGATGAACAGCACAACTAAACCACTTCACTTGAGGGCAGTGTTTCTTAAACAATGGGTCAGGATGAAGAATTATGAAGTGCAACTTGAAAAAAACAACCACGAACTGATGCTTTTACAGGAATAAAGACTTGTTTTACGCACTGTACTTGTTTTGAATAATGAGCTGTAAAAGCTGAACCCTGCTTTAGGTCAAAAGGTGCTCATAATGGACTGACACAGCAAAGTGCCTGTGGCAAGGAAACAATATACAAACCTCCACATGCATAAACGTACGCACACAAACCCAAACATAAAACATACAAACAAGCACACAGAGTACCCTGGTGTAAAACTGTTCGCTTACTCACACACAGACACACACTCATACTGAATACCTCCCTGTCATGCACGCTTCCAACAACTCGCCCAATCTAACCGCAAACTAATAGTCCTGGGCTGCTATCTCCAGCACATTACCCCTGGGAACCACACACACGAACACCAACACAACACTGACACACACACACATAGACATGGATCAATACCACACACACACACACACACCCATACCAACACACAGAGACACATCCATGAAGAGTGAGAGAGAGAGAGAGAGAGGGCGAGCTCTACTGTAGAAGCCTGCTGCTTGAGTAAATTACAATTTATTCAAATTGCGAATATTCCTTGTAGGCACTTAAAAAGTCCTTCCCAAATCCAGGGGGCTTTTTACACCCCTCTCCCTGCTAACCGCACTAACCACAGGGATTTCCATCAGCCAGGCTGCATCCTGTACAGAGCAGCCAGATATTTCAACCATCCACACCACACACCAGAGCCCAGAAAAAGAGCAGGGTGAGGACAGTGAGTGTGTTTGTGTGCGTCTGATAGACATAAACTGCACTTATTTACAGAGTGTGTAGTTGGAGGCACGATCACCCTGGCATTTTTAAATGACTTTATCCGTCTATTTATCTTTATGCATCTCGCGATCTATTGCTCTCTCTATAATAGATTATGTGTGTTTATAAACTTCTTCACCTTGGCTACTAAACGCTGGGGTGTGAAGGCATGCTGCGCTCCGAAGAGAGGAACCCGACTGCGAGGCCTGACAGACTCCAGGCCTTAGGAAACATTTTATCACAGTGTGCATATGTGGTTCTGAGTGCGCACTCATGGGCATGAATTTGATCAAGGGTGAGGTGACGGGCTCTGAGGACGTGACTGGCTCAATCAAGCCTTGTAACGCGTCCTACGGTTATAATTGACAGCAGAAATGGGAGGGTAGAGTGGGTTGAAGCGAGACGGGCAGAAACAGAGGAGCAGTGAGAGGGAGTGTGACCCGAGTCGAGGTTCACGTTTCACTGCAAAAACACCCCGCTCAAGGGTTCTTCGGAGAGAAGTGACAGATATTCGGAGGTATGTCAACACTGCTGGAAGTGTACACTGGTTAGACTGCTCAGGATCACACACATTAAGCGCTCCTCTTTCACACACAGACACACAAAAGTACACACAGGAGATTGCCGGATTTTAAATATGCCTCCCTGTTTTAGTTCAAGCTGAAACAACAGCAGGCCTGTTCATGTAGGAAGGACTTTTCTTGATACGGCCACTTTCTGCCTCCGTGTACGGAGGGGCAAACAGGAGATTAAGATACGATGAAAGGAATTCATGTATGACAATAAAGCACAATTGGCAAATCTACTCATCTATACTTAATGAGCTGTTTCTACAACATAAAGAGACAAAGAGAAATGGGGAGGGAGGGAGGAACAGAAAGATAGCGGGAGACACATTTTTGGCTGAAGAGCTCTCCAAGCTGATCTGTGTGTTAAGAGCATGGCAGTACATGTGCAGTATCCCCCTTTACGACTCTGTGCAACCCTCCTTTCAGATGTCCCTGTGCATTCCTCCCCCATCTCTCCTTCTCCACTCCCACCATCTCCCTTTCTCTCCCTCGACTTTCCTCCTATTAAGATGGATTTCAAGTCCAGTGAGTTCTCACCAGCAGAGACCGTAAGGGGGACAGATTACTTTACAACAGCAAATTAGTAGCTCTGGCTTGAGTGCGTGTATGTGTGTGTGTGCCTGGGGGACAGGCCAGCTGGGACACAAGCATCATACCAGAACCATGAGGACAGGCTGATGGCCTGCCTTCTCGACAGGCCCCAGGCCTCCCAGACGAGAAGAGGTTGGCCATGAACGGCATGGGTGGAGGGTGTGCACTTCACTATTTGTGTGTATTGTGTGCATGCGATTGGTATAGTGGGGAACAGGGGCAATGTTGTGAGGCAGAGATCAACCAAACCATGGAGGGTGTGATGTAGCTAGTGCTAGTTGTTTAAGAGGGTGGGGGGTAAAATGAAGGGAGGGAGCTGTGCTACAGTCAAGTATTTGACAGAGAAATGTGCAGCGTGGCTGTGGATTAGGTGAGGAAGGTAAAAGGTACAAAGAAAACCGCACAAATCCAAAGGAGAGGGGGGGGCAGGGACAGCCAAAGAACAAATCAGGCCAGATGTGGAGCAAGGCTTCAGGGGTAACTGAAGGCCAAGATCCCAAATGCGAGGACAGCGCTTACTGGGGTGTAACAGAGATTAAAAGCACAAAGTCACCTTCTAGCCAGAGTCCAAGATAGAACAGGATAGTCAAGTGGAGGCCAGCGCCAGGACAAGCCAGACAAGGGATAATGAGCTCAGCCATGGTCGTGAACACCAGAACACAGGACTGTGCTGAGGGGTGGGTGGGAGGACTCAGAAAGAGACAGGGACAGCACTGGGAAGTTGTGTGCTGTTGTTGGAGCGTCTTAAGAGAAAAGGCAAAAATGTCCAAGCAAGTCTCTAAAACAGTGTAGAGGCCCAGAGACTGTCCAGGTCTACTGATGTCATCGAGCTGATGGAGGTGAATAAAGGGAGACCTGGACTGAGCTGATGACAAGGGAATGCTGTACGGCCATGGTTTCTAAACTATGGCTTAGGATGTGTGGCCCGAAATGGGCTTTGGCCTGTGTCTAGTGGGTCCCCGCAGTGCGTGGCAAGAAAAGACAGAGAGTACTATTCATAGCATTAGCATATCCCCAGTGTAATTGAGCTGATTGCGGTGTGGATCCCAAGCTGTAAGGTGTTTACTGATGTACTTGGAGGGGTTACAGCAAGGGGGGAGTAGGGAGGGGGTGAGGGTACGGGAAAAAGACTTGGCTATTACTGTGAGTGGAGCTCGGACAACTTGGTTAAAAGCTCGGGTCTGCTGGCTGCACTGAAGTGAGGAGGGAGCGCGCAACTGACAAGACACAAATGTATCACAGAGTTGAGGTGTGTCATTCAAACAGGCGGTGCTGGGGCCAGTGCTGTGAGCTGTTGTTCAACATGGATATACAAAGTTCCATTAAAGAGGAAACATGAAGTTATGTAAATTGAGATTCTATCTAAATCGAGGACTGGGTTGGAGTAGAAGGTAGCACTGAAGTTCACACACAATGTAAACAGGACAGGACCTGAGGTTGGCCGTATGACTGACAAATAGGCGAGAGGTCAGGGGTCAAGAGAAGGGTCTTGCAGTCGAAGTAGAGAGCAGGCACACAGATAGAAAGAGGAAAAGTTTCTGATGAGAGCAGGGGGGTCAGGGAAACGATGGCTCGTGATGATCAGAGTTGTTTTAGACACTCCAGGGCATCATGGGACTCAAGCATAACAGCACAGCCACTTACAGACTCCGCCTGGAAACTGATTTGTAAAAGCTACAAAAACACACTTGCAGGACCAAGTAACCATTAAAGAAATACAAGCCTTTCTCTTATCAGTGTCACTATTTTTATAACCCCGAAATGTAATTAGGAGTGTGTGCTACAATTTGCTGAGGCGGACACATTGGCAAGCATTTTATCATCAAGCTCAGTAAGTTAGCTCAAGTGTTTTTGGCAAAGTTGCACTATTTCTTATTTATCTAGTTTCACAAATCATGGTCATCTCGAGAACACATATTTCATATACCACAAACACATAATGGAATAACACATGACAGAACCATCTTGGAATCACATTCTTCATCTATGATGATATTTGGCTCGTTTGGACAAGCTTTCTTCCAAAACATCCCCGAAAATACAGAGGTCATTTTGACTCACTGCTAAAATGAGATGTGGTATTTGCCGTGCCTATATGCCAGATTGCCACTATCCAAGTGTGTATGGGTATGTGTCTGGGTGTGTGTGTGTGTGTGTGTGTGCGTGCGTGTGTGTGTGTGTGTGTGCATGCACGTAAGTGAGAGTGAGGTAAGAACACAGATTAACCATAGTCGATGATTAATACAACTTGACTTACTGACTTACTGCGAGCAATTATGGCCATGCCTTTTCTCAAGCTTGACTATCTCACTCTCCGTGGACCACATGGGGGTCCCGAAACATGTGCGCACCAAACACACACACACATGCACACGCACACATGCCACAGATCGCCAGCCCACCCTCCACTCAACCTCAAAACCACAAAGGGTTAAATATAATCAATCTTCTTTAACAATGCTGTCAGGGCACTGTCTGAGAGTGCGAACAGAAACACAAAGCGTGTGTGTGTGTGTATACCTTTGCAAGTCTGTGGACAGAATTTGTCGGCTAAAGTCAATGAATATGGGGTTTTGTGTTTAAGCCATTCTTAATAAATTTGTGTTTGTGTGTGGTACGACACTTGTGTGTGAGAAAGGTACCATATGTTTTTGTGCTTGTGTTAATACCATGTGAACACACTACTTTGTCTATGTAGAGGCGTGTGCCTGTGTGTATGTCTTCCATGTACACATATGAAAGGTGTGTTCACATCATTCTGTACATGAGTGCTAAAGTTGTGTGTCTGAGCATAGATAACCAACCAAAACCACAGGACCAAGAACCATTCAGATATTTCCCAGGCCCTGGGCTAAATACAATGTGTGTGTGTGTGTGTGTGTGTGTGTGTGTGTGTGTGTGAGTGCACTACCTGAGGGGACTTGTGGGATCTCCAGCTGTACTGGTGGCTGTGGAGGCTGGCCAGCAGCACGTTCTCATCTGTGTCCACCTGGCCAAAACGTAGCGTTTCGTGGGTGTCGTTGCAGATCACGTAGTGGCTATAGACCAGCTCCTCGGCCTCCGGGTTCCCATTCTGTGAGAAAACAGGGATTGGGGGGGGTTAAGGTCGAGAAGAGCGAAGGTTGAAATGAGAAAGAGGGCTCGTGAATAAAAGAGTCAGCAAATACTTCCAGGTGTGTATGTTTCTGGGGGGGTGTATAACGTTCAGCGCATATATGAGCACAAATACAGGTGTCAATAATGTATGTACTCTCGGTCTTAAAAACGCTGATCTTGGTAGTGCAGCTGTCAGCCAGTAGAAGAATGAGATGAGTGATATCATCGGTGGGAGTAACACAACCTCAACAGGGGAGTGAATCATATCACAGTCTGACAGTTATCCAGGCTGGAGCAGCTTACACTGGGCTTCGGGGCCAAATCTACAGCCTGGTCCCACATAAAACCTCCAGGAGGTCTTTCTCTACCAAACTCCCCACTTTTTCACATCCGTCTTTGAGCAGTATTTGTTGGTTGCAGAGAGAGATAAGGGGGGTGCAGAGATTTTTCTTTTTTAAACCTCATTTCAAATGGCAACTCTGTGTGTGCATGTTTTTTTCCAATCACTTTCTCAATGCTTGGAACAAAGTGGGCCACTAAGAGAGCATTCCTGTAAGTAAGAGTCATCAATATATTGTGGCTTGTTGGGAGAAAACAGTATGGTCGGAGTCTGGCCCACATACAGCGACGGGTCAGTGAGAAAGCCTCACAGAAAACTGAAGTCATGCAAGCTGCACGGGGATGCTGTCCACTCATACGTCACCTTGCATGCAAGGGACAAGAGCTCACTGGCCTACTATTGAAAACACCGGTTTAACGGGGAGAGGGTGTGTGTAGAGCCTCCTGCATGCAAGAATTCAAATACACAATTTCAAAACAGCGCACAGTGTGAGTGTAAGCTGGATGGAGAGTGCGTGGGTGCAAGTGTATGTTTAAGTTTTACTTGAGCTCCTTCCAAAGGCTCTCGGGTCCTGATGGGATCTCTCCCGCACACCCCTCCCTGACTCTGGACACACATGAGTGAGGTTCAGACAGCTTCTCAATAACTACTCAACTATCCCAACAAAAAGGGACCCCAGCCTGCTGTATACTTTTAAATGGGGGTGGGGGGGTCGGTGCTGTTGATGGTTGATGGTTAAAAGAGGCTGGCAGTAAAAGCTCAGAGTTTGACTGCCAAGCACGTTCAGGGTCCCGGGGTTGTTGATGCTATTGAAAACGGATGGGATAGTTTACACCATTAAAAGAACACTTGATGATAGATGTGTGAGAGAGAGAGGGAGAGAGGTGGAGAGCAAAATATAGATGGGACAGCTGCGACAGTGGGTTGAAATCCATTTCCAGTTTTATAGTGGAACACTATCTGTGCTCCCTTCCGAATCCAACGCTGTGATTTACAAACTTCCTGCTGCCATCCTAAGATGCCATTGCTAAGCCCGCTCTTTGATGGTATCGTCTTTCTGCTCCGATTCACGAGGCAACATGATACACACATCAGGAAAGCTTCCTGCAGTAATCATGATCACCCTCTGTCTATATGGGGACTTTAAGTGGACAAATATTAAGACAGAAGATATTTAAAAGTCAACACGTTTGCCTTGTTAAAGAGCAGAAGATGACAGCTTCATCTTTAGATGCAGTCCTACTGGGAATCAAGACATCCATCACCCTAATCCATTCAGACACTTTTGCTTTAGTTTTCATGGGAGTCTGTCCCACATCTGCATGGCAGGGTTGCAAACATATACATGACAAGGTACAGTAAAACGTCTGGAAAACAGATTGTAAATAATGACGCCCACTTGAGAGAAACACACATGAAACAAGATACTATGGGGGCAATAGTGAAACCTGTAAAAGGGACACAGTGAAATACTAATCAGATCTAAAATCACCTATATATTGCTCCACAGACGAGCCTCGCTAACACATCTGCTATGAGCAGGAATGTGATCTCTCTATCACTGTCTGTTCAGCTACAAAGGGAAGCAGAGGATCACTCAAACATGGGAAGGACAAGGGGAAAAAAAACAGAAGGGAAATTTCTGTTGTCTCAACTGCACATGTAACAGCCTGTGAACGCTCTGTGAGAAAGCAGAGTGTGTAAATACTACTGGGCTTTTGTGTGGCTTTCCACCAAAGCCACTTCCCTGGGGTTAGGAGCTGGAGGGGAGGTAAAGATCGAAAGTGGGGTTGAGGACTGAAAACTGAAAATGGAGGCATGGGGGCCTGAGGTTAAAGTGGTGGGGGGCTGAGGTTGGGGCCATATGGGGCTATCGAGTGCAAGGAGAAGAGGCAATGGACAAAAAAAAAAAAAAAAATGCTGTTCTGTATTTATCTGTCCTTTACCTTCAGAACCAGGGATGCACTTCATCACACACAGCAGAACTGAAGCCTAATTAAACCATAACCTTATTTTATCTATCTGGCATCAGAACTGTTAGTGAGAACTTGCTTGAGGTGAAGTACAGCACTGCAGTTTAGGTGACGAGGAGATGAGCCTGATGGCTTGGCAGAGTACTTCACTAGATGGAATATACTTTGTCATATTGGGATTAATGAGAAGCCATTAGGCATGTGTACTTAAGACTGCCAAACGGGTCTTGCTGATGTTGCCGTGGATACAAGAAGAGCGACTGCAAGTGTGTATTAAAACAGATTATTGCTGTATGAGTGAAAATTACAACCATACACCAAGAAGTGTCTTTTATTTCTATTTATTGCTATTCATCTGAAAGTGCTCCAGCTGCTCTGGCTGCGGTGGTCTGGTATGACCATGCCTGGGTTGTGAGGTTTCAGTTTTGTGGTAGATGAAGATTCTTCTCCACGGTTCACTGCTGACCCTGCTGGCCACATCACAACGGGTCTGACTGCCAGCCATGACACCAGGAAACATGAAAATCACTGAAACAATTACCCACGTTGGATACATCCTTCTGTTGCAGAGGGACGGGGCCTGTTAACATTTCTGATTACGCTTTCAATTAGGGGTTTTTTTCTGCGCCTGAACAGTGTGAGCGAGGCTGGAATGCAAGCCTCGATCAAAGATCAAAGATACACTCAAGTTTAATGCTGCCGGCCTTCACAACCTTCCCTATAGCGCGTTGCACCACCAGACAGCTTGTGCTTAATCACACCCATACAAGGTTCCACCGCACACGAGATCTTGTTTCAGTGAAAACCCCAAAAAAGTGAAACAATATTCCATGATCGAAATGTTCACAACTTCCTCTGAAATGGACCAAATATTTAAGCAAAGAATCAGCCCTTTGTACTTGACCTCTCTCTACCCCTTACTCCAGAACTACCATACGCACATGCAGCACATTTGCCCCATAATTATGGTGTTTTTTCCCTTGTGCTCAGCAAAGTGGTGAAGGCTGGAGGTAGATTAAAGGCTCTGAACATGTTACAAGGCAGCTGCTGTTTAGACCAATCAAGGCAATACAGCAGGCTTAATCATTTTATCAATCAATCCCATACCAGTGCACACGTAACTCCACCATTCAGAGTTTGTATTTGAGTGGGAGTATGTCTGTCAGGGGAGGGTGTGCGGTGGGCAGTCACTTTTTAACTTTTGTTTAATTGTGTGTGTGTGTGGTGGTGGGGGGGTGGGGGGTGGAGGGGGGCATTACTAACTGATCTGTAGTCACACATTCAAATTTACTGAAACTTGATTTTTAGGGAAACCGACAGCCCTAGTGTGTAGTGTGCAAGTGAAGGATGATATTCTGTGTGTGTTTGTGTGCGTGAGCTTTGTATGCTTCTATTTTGGGTTCTCAAGACACTGGTCAAAGATGGTCTTCAAAAAGCCAAACACATAACGCAATGAGTATCAGAAAAGCTTTGGCTAAGGGCACACAACCAACTAATAACCTCACCAATCATACTTGGCACGTTGTAAAGTAAAGCCCGCCATGGATACCTGGTGTGCATAACATGCTCAAAACACTTGAGTAAAGCTGCAATATGACCTCTCATGACAAACACCACAGGCACTCCAAAGTCTTATTTATGGCTAAATTAACCAGCAGGAATAGGGAACATTCACTAGCATGTGCTAAATGATGCAATGATGAAGCTAAGGGTCAAATATGACCCATCAGCCAACACTGGTAGTTAAGAGCTTTTGATGAGTCAGTGATGCCATTGAGGGAAAACAAAGGTATTAAACCGCTAGCCAGAACAATCATTTTATATTCAGCTTGTTTAATTTTATTTTTCACAGGTAAAAGAGTACAGCTGTTTCTACAAAAACATAAGCTATTATTTCTCTCACCTGGCAGCGAGAGTCTGCATGCATGTAAAACCATGAGAGCACTTCGTGTCTCCAGAGGCCAGTATATGAGTCAGCACAGCCACAGCTGAGCTGAGCAGAGCCATGATAGGGGCATACAAAGCCAGAGAGGCCAGGATGCGTGTGTGTGTGCGTGTGTGTGTGTGTGTGTGTGTGTGTGTGTGTGAGTACTGTGTGCGTGCGTGTGCAGCAGACAAGTGGGTGGAGGATAAGGGCCAGATGAAACCTTGGCAGGTGTAACCACTCAAGTTTTACCGTGTTTTTATGGGCATCACTTCACACACAAAGATCCTGGCTACCAGAGGCAGTGCTGAGAGCTGAGAACTGAGAGATGACGAGGACCATAGACGCCCAAGAACAGACACACTGTAGCCTCTTACTCAGAGTTTACAGCAAACTGAAAGGCAGCTCCGTCCTGCATTACCACTGGCATACTACCAAAACCAGTCTCATAAAATCCACTTTGTTGTGAGTTTGTTTAGCTGATACTCCATCTGGGACAAAAGGCCGTCTTTCAGCATATTCTCAAAGTGTACATACATTTCAAAGGATTTACTCTACAGATTTACTAGCCCCTGCCTCCAAATATCAAACATCGATCAAACAACAGCGCAAATCCCTTGGTCCTTTACATGTCTGAATCCAACCCACAATTTAAATGTTTGAGTAAACAAGTCATACTCCAGTACATTGCAACCTAAGTGACCATATCCCTGATTACTTTGGTCACTTGAAATGTGCTCCCTTTCGCAGTAGTGAAAAGTTGCCTGGAGGATGCCTCTGTGCATTTCATGTATGAAATCAACTATTCAGTATGTCAGTTCATGTAGCTAATACACAATGGTATCCTTTAGAATAAAGTTCAGTATAGAATGTGTGGGCTTTCTATTACCTGTTGCCAGCTGTGCAGGGCAGTGTCCACAGTATGGATGGCATACTGGCTGATACTGAGGAATACTGGGTCCACAAACACGTTCACGTCCAATGTGGTGTTCTGGGGACAGCTGGTAGCTGCAGCCTGGCCCTGAAACACACACACAGGAAATCAAACTGTAAATGAACTTTTTTTCCCCCACATTTCCTGATGAGTGCTTTAAAAATCAATATATGTGGACAGACACGAAACCAGTTTGAATAGCTACCTGTAGTACACAAGGCTGGAGAAGCTGGAGGTATGTCACGTTTCGGTATTCCAGCAGCTTGCAGTCCAGCTGGGTGGAAAAGCTGAACTCCTGACAGTGGCTTGGTCCGCTGCTCCACTGGCGCAAGAAGACCCTCGGCTCCCGCGCGCCAATCACCATGAACTCTTGCTCCTGAGGTAACTTCCTGTCTGGCAGGAAGGGACGAAGTTGTCGAAATGGAACTGGAGGAGTGAGACGTGTAATTAATTTTTGGAGACTGAATGTTCAATATAACAAAGCATAACATGACAATCAAACCATCTGACTGCATACACTCAGTCATATTCTTCACATTACAGCTGAAAGAACAAAAATACACAACTAATGACAAAGCTAATGCGTATGAGCACAGCTGTGGGTTTTACAGGAGGTCAGACAATAAAATGCCAGTGAGATTAAGTTTACTCTGAGTGGTTTTGAGATGACTTCAAATTAAACAGAGGGCTATTATAGATTAATGACTATTACGAGGTAGATATTTATTGCCACAGTTTCCCAGTGACCTTTGCCATTAACTCCGAGTGATGTTGTTGAAGTGAATGAGCATTTGTAAAATATCTTAAGAGGAGGCAGAACTTTTTCCCGTCTGACAGAATAACAACAGAATTTAAAGTCACGCTCTCCAGCAGCTGGGCTCCAATCTCTCTTCATAAGGCTAATAGACTCACACACTACAAGAGGCTTTGTGTCTTTGTGTTCCATATCCTACCTGTACCTAGCTGTTCCAGGTGGTGGCAGAGGTGAATCTCCAGCTGTGCAAGCTGTAGGGACATGCCCAGGGAGGAGACGAACCAGGGTGCAAAGCAGGAGTCCACGCGGGTGCAGGCTGCCAACGCAATGGGAGAGACCAGCTGATCGCAGGGGAGCTGGGACCCACACTCGCTATCCAAACTGGAGGGGAAGAGGCTGTATTTACAGAGGAGCATTTCTGACTGTGAAATCACATTAAAAGTGCAGCAAAATATAAACTCTGTGATTATGAATTTATTTTACATGGAAATAATAATGGAGAAAATGTTATATAGGACTGTGAATAAGCATTTGACAGTTTTTGATTATTGATTATTGGATTATTGTTTTGTAACATCAAAACAGCTGTGGGATAACAGCCACAAGAATTCTATTCATTAATTAAAATCGTCTGATTCTTATTAGAGGCAGAATGTTTTTGTCTCTTGCCCAGTGAGTTACAAACTGTGTGACAACCTTGTCAAAAATCCACAGTGAGACAAACGCTACAATTATCCAGAAAAAAAAACAGGAATGAAAAGAGACAACGATGTGGAGGGGGCCTCTTCGCTGTCCGAGGCTGAGTTTAGGTACATTATTACTGACACAGTTTCCAGGAGAATCTCTCCATAGACATTAATTGCATGTCATGGTTGATGATGTTGAATGGAAGGTAATTGAAGTGAATGACCATTTGCTCTGTAATTTGCTGCTACCATGATCCACTATAAAAACTCCAGCAGGAAACGCTCAAGACCTGAAAAATGCTGGTGCAGCAGAGTGCTCCTTAAAAAGATAAGCATCATATGTTGACAATTTTCATTACTTCCAGTTGGCAAGGCAGCCAAGTTATTTTTCTGGGGAAACTAAAGTAAGGCAGATGAAACGAGTGACTAAGGAAAGGGGAATCAATTTTGATCAAAAAAGACAAATAATTTAAACATAAAGGAAATGTAGTGTTTGGAGTATGATTGTAATGAAGCACAGATGTATATTTTGCTTTACACTGTATCTGGTTCTGTGGAGTTTTTTCCTCTGTTTCTTCCCCTTACATGTTTTCTTACTCTTCCCTCTCTGCTCCTCTGGAGCTTTCTAAGCCACACAGAATGTGGGCTTGGCAATTCCCTTCCACTAAAAGTTTCCTAAATCCCAAGAGGAAGTAAAAAAGGAGGGGAGGAGATTAAGAGGAGGAAAGTATGAGAAGAAGACAGAATGAAATGAAAAATGGGTGAAGCACAGAAGATGTAACAGAATGCCGGGCGAGACATGACAGTGATGAAGAGAGGAAGCAGTGGTAGCGAGAAGAAGGGAGTAAAAGCATGCTCTTTGAGATGTTACAGTGCTCGGCCAGCCCGGTCCAACCCATCCCATCCCAACCCAACCCAGGCCTGGCCTGGCCTGGCCAACCCAAATGGGGCTTTACTCCTCTTGCTTCCCGTGAGCTTCCCCTCGATTAGATACACTCAAGGTAAGCAGGAAGGAATCCGGATGGGCCCTGACAGGCACTTGGTGTGCTGGGAAATCTCATTAGGCCAATCTGAACGCCTTCCAAGCCCGCTCCCTGCTCCTGCACACCAGATGTGGGGCGAGGGACACATTACTAGCTCTTTGTGCTCAGCAGCCTGGGTGCAATCTCTCTCTCTCTCTCTCTCTCTCTCTCTGCTTTCCCTCACCCCGGACGGCATATGTACTGTAGTTCCAAACACATATCCATGTGTACACATACACATGCTCTCTGATTATACAGGCTTGGGTGTACAGACAGGCACACGACACCTACAGACAACCACAAAGGCAGAGAAAGAGCACCAGATAAAATGTGGAATTTTCCCTCACCTCTGTTCGTCCCCTCCCTCTCCGTTATTATTGAGCACGATCCTCCACAGGTCCGAGGCCACCAACTCCTTCTGTTGTTCGGTGAGGCTGAGGCTGGGGAGCTGCAGCTGGCAGGCGCTGCTCTCTGACAGGCTGAACTCCCGGTATGGAACAAAGGCCTGCTGGAGCTCATCCCAGTACTCTAGGCTGCATGGTACCTGGAAGGAAAGGCACATTTGAAATACTGTGTGTCACCCTCAAATACATGCTTTTTTTTTTTTTGTTTTTTATACATGCTCTTGATTTCTCCAGCAGAGCAGCAGCATCACATCACAATATGTGTCCTTTAACTCAAGTTTAAGTTCCTTTAATAGCAAGGGACGGCCCTTCTGTAGTGTCCTTGAGACAGAGACAAACTTCTCGGGGCTCCACATGATTAAATCACAATTGTTTTCATGATGCTCTGAAGACATACGTTATAATGGCTCCCCTGCTGCACTCTCAGAAAAACTAGGTAAAAATGTATGTAAATGTAATTTATGTTTAAAAAAAGTAAAAAAAAACAAAACAAACTTCAACAAATAATGTTGCACAAGCACAGGAAGTAAGTTTGGACAATCAAAGACAATAACACCTCATAATAACACCACAGAGCATCACGACCAACTTCATTAAAAAGCAAAGTGTTAAGGTGCGCTGTCGTCACTCTTGTGCAGGCAGCACTGGGAGAGACAACTGCTGGTGAAAATCACAGAAAAGCTCATTAAATGTGGGTCACCCTCCTCCCTCATACATAGTCAACGCAAACAAAGGGCCCAGCTCTGTTCACTCATCAATAATTACTAAATCCCAGCTTTTACAGTAGAGCATGCAGCTGCTGACAACCAGTGAACACAGATTATAACGGTCACATAGCTCAGAGCGAGGAGGGAATGTGAGCAAATGTCTTTTTTGATGACTTTTCAAGAAGCCCTGAAGTCACTGTGGAACCGGCGTGCTTTGTTACATCCCTCTGCATTGGCTTATAGGGTTACACTGAGTTCTGCAAGTAGTGGGACTAATTTACCACTGAGACACTAACTCAAACGGTTGTTGGTGCTGATGAATATGTCTGAATACTCATCAGCATGGTTTTGTCTTCTATCAGTGGATCACAGAGACATTCGCTTCTTCAGCTGCTGGCTTTGCTCCATCAGATGACAGCATTTTACTGAGTGTTTAATCCCCCACTTAGTCTCCTCTTCAGAGTGTAACCCTGATTGCTCATCTGCGGCAGGATTACTGTAAGGCTTTGTTATTGCACAACAGGTACTACTTCAGTCCCGTAGATCCCCTAGTTACTCATAAAGTATTAAGCAACTGCAGTGGTCTGCTAATCATCAAGCATTGGTTCTTCACTGAACCTTTTAAGACAGGGAATCCCTGGCTCGGCGAGGCAATGTGCGAGGGATTGCTAATGGTGACTGTATTACAACCTTGAGTTTTACTCACTTCAGAGCAACCAAACTAATTTCTCATCGAGTCGGAAAAAATGACAACACTTTTACCGCAGACCACCAACGCAGTAAGACGACATCTCTCCATAACAACACTGCGTGACCACAGTACAACTAAACACCCGGCAACTGTGCGCTACAAGACAGCCATTAGCATTGAAGTCCTGGAGCTGTTTCTCACACTGAATAACAATGAATGTTCTCACATTATGTGATGACTGGTAGGGCTCCATTCGCTCCTCTCAGACTGAACCGAAATTAGCATAAATGTGTCTGGTGCTCCTGTGTGAACTAAACCAGGTGCTCAGGTTTCCCTTCGACCACCTGCAAAACGCAGCTACTGATGGATCAGTAGTGGCAGGGCGCCCTCAGGAGCACACCTGAAGGATGCCAGGCACTGAGACATGAGTGTCTGTGAGTGTGTGTGTGTGTGTGTGTGTGTGTGTGGTGAGACCATGTGCATTTGTTTGTGCACATGAGCCTGTGACAATCTAATAGTTAACCAGAGGCGTGGAGCTCCCTGGACAATTACCAAACTCACAAAACTGTCAACAAGTTGGTGTGTACCGCGTACCTTGTGCACAAAGAGTGTGAGTATGTGTCCATATATGTGTGGGCCTGATGGATGAAGTAACCATAGCTTACATCATGTGCTGTAATGCCACACAGGTTTTCCTGGAATCAGCTTCTCATAATTGTACCTGACAGACTTGTGCACCCGCAACCCCGACACCGAGCCACCGAAGAGGAAACTTGCCGAATCTCCACAGAGAGTTCCTAGAACTGCACTGCCGAAGCCCAAAGCATGTTTTTTTTCACCTGTGATATTCTATCTACATGACAGCATACAGAAATGAATATGTGAGGTACATATACGGTACAGTGGAATACATTTGCATGGTTGAATTTGCGTCATGTTCCCTTTGACTTGCAGCCCTGGCCTTGAAGGAGAGTAGAGATGAAATCAATAACCGGTTCAGCAAATGTTGTTGGGAAGATGGAAAAAGGAAAAAAAAAAAAGAAATAAATGTTTCAGCTATGTTGAGTTGGACGTCTGGCAGGGGAGTGGGGAGGAGTAGGGACCTGTGTATATGTCAGATGTACTGTATGTGTTCAGGAGGACTACTATGTATAATTGCATGTATGAAAGACAATATGCGTGTATACATATGTGTATACACAGGTGCGCGTATGCATGTGAGTGCATGATGCAGTCTGGGCAGCGTCAGTTTCCGCCGCTTGATTGTGTGTGTGTACCTTATCTGATAAACAACATGTAAGCCTGAATAGCTGACATTCCCTTGGCTGGATGGGCCAGGATCTGCGTTTTCCTCAAGCACTCGACAAAGTGCGCCTGGCAGCCCTCAGGCAAGACCTCAGGCTAAAACATCAGCCAGCGGGTTATCTTAAATGTTATCTTAATTTTGGAGTCACAGTTCCATTTTGGAGGTGGCTCAAATTGCCTGGAGAGCTAAGTTCAGGGCTTTTCGGCTAGTTTGAAATATGTGGAACTATTTACAAATACATTTACATTCAGGAGTATTGTGCATATACAGCACAGATCTGGTTCCCATCCCCATCAACCACCTCCGCTTCTACCAAACCACCACTCTGCATGGGTTTACTTTTCTGGGACAATCACAGTCTGAGAAATATTAAGTAAAAGCCGGCAAACTAAAGCAAATACACAGAAAGGATTTCGTTTTTCCACGATCAGCCCAGGTGTGATCACTGCTTAAGTTCAAATACTGTGCGTCCTTGCAACTGAAGACTCCCCGAGGTCTTTGTGAGGCTGCGGCCGCTGACATCCACAGCCTTGTCTGCCATTACTTTTATTAACAATATCAACACTGCCATTAGGTCTTCTGTTATTTTGCTGATGCCTATACGTCTAAAAATTCCACTGCTAGCTACTTCTTATCAGCCAACAGACAAATTGAATTGACATCAGCTTGAGCAAATGTTTACTCAGGAGATGTAATGAAAATTGTTCTGAAAATGACTCCTGCTATGCTGTCTCAGGTGGGCTAATATACGTTAACATTAATCAGTGTGGAAAATCAAGAATAAGCCCATACTGGGATCTTTGCACTCAGCTTTTTTTTCTTTTTGTTTCCTCTGTAATGCCAAACTTTTAAAGAGGGACTGGAGTTTTGGTGGATGAGGTGTAAGAACTCCAGATCAAATTAACCACATGGACAGTCTTTTATTTTTACAGTGCATTAGCTGTGACTAATGCAGGTCTGCTTGAGCGCTGTCCCACTAAAATAATAGTTATCTTGGCGAAAATATGCTCTCGCTCTTTCTGGTTCAGTGTGTCGCACTGAAGTGAAATACCCCACTGACTCCCCTCTGTTTCTAACTTCCAGCTAAAGGTTGCATATTTCCACTAACTGGACAAAAAGCGTGCATCGGTAAAAAAAAAAAAGGAGCTGAAGGTGGACCGGTGTTTCTCATAACAACAGCAACGACAGAAACAACAGCCGTGGCAGCAGTTGTGGCTTAAGGTTGCTGGTTCATCTCGGGCCACAGAGCTTTTATGATATCGGTCGCAGGCCAGCGGGGTGGCGATGGCAGCGCAGAGCCCTGCTGGGACATGAAAGGCTATCCCATAGTGCCATGCACGAAAGCAACAGCAGGGGACCAGATGGTGCGAAGTCTGTCTGAAAATGTCAGGGCAGTTTCTGCCTCAGAGTGGGTGCTCAAATTTAAACATTTGCATATGGAGAGAAGCTGGCATGGTGAACAGGCAAACCTGAATATGCATGAGAACAGAATGTGTTAAGACTTGCTTTACTGTATGCTGAGGCTGAACTTGCAGCCTGTATCTCCTCCTCCTGCACCCCCCCCCAGCGCTGGGGTCAGGCTGAATCATAGCTCCTGTGTTTACTCCCTGTTTCTCAGACTTCAGAGCCCCACAGAGAGGCAGAAGGAGGGGAAGACGAACGAGAGGGATGGAAAAAGAGCCGTAAGGACACCTGCTTATGATTCACAGAACTGGACCACACGGCGGTGAGAAGGTGAGAATGAGTCACCATCCCCTCTCCCTCTATCCCTTCACCACTCCAGCCCTCTACAGGTGGGAACCTGTGGATACCTCATCAGGAATCCATCACTCTACGGCTGCCCCCCCCTCGCCATCACTGTGACGCTCCCATTCTACTGTATGTAAAAACAGTGCAGGCAGCAATTTGACTTAGAGTAATGGAAGGAAGTTTGAATTCCCCCTCTGAGATACTGGAACCAGTTGGGAAACCACAACTATTTAAATGCAGGAAATCTTGATTTTATAAAATGTTAATATGATATGCTCTGGGGACGAGCGCACCCCCCCCATCTAGTCAGCGCACTTTGCTGAAGAGAGGGAGTGTGGGGGGGTAAACAAAAGGAGAGAAAGAGAGAGAGACAAGAAAGGAGAGGAGGAGGAACAGAGTGAGAAAAAGGAGAAAACGTGGACCCCCTTTTACTTTGTTCATCTGCAATCTTTTTCACCCTCCACCTGCTGGTGAACCGCCCCGAATCAGGGAAAACATCACTGCCTAAATGATCGTGACAAATGACAAGACAGCTCAACACTAAATATCACCCTCTCGTTTCTCCTTATTTCTTTTTCTTTCCCTATGCCTCTCACTTTCCATTTCTCAAAATCTATCAGCCTCAATCTCTGCGTGGCCACATGGTAATTTTAGAGGCCTGAGAAATTATGACCGCCCTCTTTCTGTTTCCCGCTCGCTCGCTCTCTGCACGGTCTTGATGTAAAGTAAATGAAATTCCTTTGGAACAGAAACTGAGCCATTACTCGTTTTTTGGATTTTTATGGCTGCATTTCCGTTCTCTGTAGCTGGACTGACTTTTCTGGTCTTGGGAGGAATAAAAAATGAATTAGCTGAGACTTTTGAAGTTTCGTAGGAAGGAAAGCACAATCACTGCCTCGCAGAGGCTGAAATCAATTAAATCTGGGATCACAATGACTTTGGCTGATGACCAAGAGGTCCGGTTAAAATCACCCCCGCAAATCCAGCCCCTTGCCTCACACACAACTGGCTTAATGCTATGTGAGTGTTTGGACAAAAATGTGAGCTAAGTAGGAATGTGTAACATATCAGTACATGGCTCCAATGTCTTATAATTACTTTACAATCACCTCTTTCAAGAAGTCCATGACACATGATACTTATTTCAGCGGTGTTGACAAAATGCATCAGAGTAGTTTTCAACAATGGATTTAACCCAGTTTAACATATACACTGTGTAAGTGGGGTTTTTCATTTACGGTACCAGCGGTACCTTTGTGAAACATGCCCATAGCTGCTGCCGTCCAAGTGTCCCACACTGCAGACGTGTCTGCCGCAGCACCGGGCCAGAATGTTCACACGGACGCCCCCGAGACGCAAGCAGCAGAAACAGGAGATTCACCCCGTATACTGCGCTCACACGTGGCTCACACAGTGGTTTCTGTGAGCCTACGTCGCGTTTCTCTCATGAAAGAGACACTAACTGACGTTGCGCAACTGTTTTGGAGATTTTCTTTGCTGTCCACTTTTCAAAACTTCCCCCATAGAAGACCCATCTACCGACTCCTTTTAACAGACTTGTCAGAGGAGACGGGACCATGCCAGATGACAGGACGAGCGGAGGGGAAGATGTGGAAACCACATGTTCATCAGCCGCCGCTTCCACATCTCCTGCTGTGTAATACACACTCAGGCAGATAAGAATATGTCTGAAGCTGTGGGCACAGACACGCACACACACATAGTGACCATCCCCCTGCTCTTCCTTCCTGTCAATCTATTCCCATTAACCAACTTCTCCATATCTCACCCCCTTCTATCACTGCCTCTTCCTCCAGCCCTCCCTCCTCTACACACATCGGCTCTATCTGTCCTCTGCTGTAACTCAATATGCAGCCAATCAGCTCGAGGCTTTGGAGTTTTGCTCATTACAGACTTTACAGCTGTGGGGCCTCGCTGGGAAGTCAGACATCTGCAGAACCTTCCAATATCTTGCCTCTCCTGGGCCGCCACACATAAACAGACTGAAGAAAACATCTGTACTGTAGGTGAAATGATTGTGGGAGTCCAGGAAAGAATCTGAAAGATAAAGGGAGGATATGGAAAGATGAGAAACTTCTGCTGCAGATGGAGGAAAGAAGCTGAAGGAAAGGGGAAAAAAGGGAAGCCAACCCTTAGGCTTAAACACTGTAATTAAAAATCCCTTACAGATGGACTGAGAACTTAATAAAACTTGCCACTGCCATTAATTTCAGAAGAATAACATTAATTTGTAATAAGTACTGTATTTCATCAAAGGATGAGTCATCTTTGAAAAAACTGTTGGGATTTACTTTCATATAGTAAATAGTTTAACGACTTTATTTTTAAACTGTTACACCCCTCATGAAGTAATGGTTACCGGTTATTGCCAGGATGCAATCATAGAGCAATATCTATGAATTTATTATGTGAGCTGACTTTTTTGACATTTTTGACCCATGCCTGTATTGCATTTTATCGAACCAGCGGGTTGATAAATGATCAACCACATTAACGTTGGATATTTAAATAATATTTGACCCAACATGGCCAATACATGCTTTATAAGAGTAGGGAAAAAAAGGCAGAGTTTATTTGTTCAGGAACAGGAATAGGTTTAACTCCAGGAAAAAAAGGTAAGAATATTGAGGAGGATGCAAAACAACGTGATTTGGGACCCCGGCCTGCCTTCGAGGATGATAAGCTGGAAAGAAAGGCGGGAGAAAGAAAGGCAGGGGATGAGTGATAGGAGGAAAAGTGGGATGTCCTGTCCCCCCAGTGAGCCCCCGAAGACTCAGTAGCTGCTACGGCCTGCCAAAATATAACCTCATCTGGGGTTGGAGACACCTGGCTATTCACACCAGAGCACGCAGAATGACTTCCACAGCTGTCTGATCATGTATTACATGTTTGGAGGAACAGCAGGGGTCTCTGTCATTCAATAACATGCAGGGTATGGGAGTTCTCATGACTCACGTCAGGGGAATCGTAATGGCACATAGCCCAGTTCCAAGACAGTTTATTTCTCCTTCGTTGCAGGTGATGTTAAGCAGGGAGCAGCGAGCGAGACGAGGGGACTCTCTTCTCGTTTTATGCCTCCTTCACCCTCTTCCTTGCTGATACAAGTGATGCAGAGAACTGAAACACATGGTAGCTTAACACGCTACCACTCTTCGCTTTACCACTATCTGGGGTTAACGAATTTCGGGGGGGTTCTGCACAAGAGATGCCACGTGTGCGTGCGTTTCTACCTGCAGGACGTCCCCCAGGTCGGCCGTGCTGATCTCGGGGTCCTCCGTGGTGTTGAACGGGACAGGAGTTATCCTGACGAAGGTAAGGACGCGGGGCTCGGGGTACCTCCACATCATCACCCCGGGGCTGTCATCCGTCTCGCTGTAGAACACCACCTCGTGGGGTCCGGGCAGTCTCTGTGACGCTGCAAGGAAGTAACGGTTGCATCAGAATAACTTCAATCAATCTAAAAGCCAGGCTTACGCTGCACTTTTAAAAGGAAGACATAAAAATAACAGGAGAGTAGTAGGAAACAAAGATCAGAGGAGGATGAACTGGAAGGAATTCAGATGGATTTTATATTTTGAGATCCAGCAGATTACTGGTTTATTGTGCTGCTTACATCTAGTAGGATAAAACCCACTGCCATAACAAAAGAGCCTGTTTAAAGGCTTTAGTGGCCTCATGGAATATTTTCAGATGCTTGTGGAAGACAGACAGACAAAAAAAAAAAAACCTGACGCCACCATTCTTCTCACATTATGAAAATCACCTTTTGTGGCAAAAGAACTATATTTGACTTGCTTTGGTGCGGTGATGTTTTTCTATGGTTATTTCTACTATGGAATCCAACCCCCCCCCACAACAATATCTCCTGCAAGAGTACCGTGGATGTTTCCATGCTTTCAGACTGTTTATATGCGTAAGAAGCCGTATATAAACAAAGTGGCTGAGTAAACATTTTTGCTATTGACTAAACAACCATTGATTGAACCATGCCGTGCACCTGCAACAGCTGGATAACATTGGATCCAAGCTTCGGAGTGGTGTTTGACTTAAGTTGTGGCTGCTGTTTGTGATTCAAGTCCTTTGGAAAAATGTTTATTTGAAAAAAACAGTCAAGCAGAGAACTGCTGCTTTGTTTGGCCCCTGGGGGTACAAACACTGAGACTCTCTCTGCAGAAAACACATTTCAAGGGGCAGCAAAATCAGTCTGAGGAGGATTTTATCCTTTCTGTGAAGCAGCGAGCTGCCCACTTGAAGGTGGACAGTGTATTGTTCCTTTGCAAAAAAAAAAGGGGTTGGATGAAAGGAGAAAAAAACAGCCACTTTCATGAGGTTTTGCTTCTTTCATTTGTGTTTTCTTGAACTTGGAGAAAGTGAGAGACAGAGAGAGTCCTTCCTTCCACCCTTCACTCCAGCCATCTTTCATGTCCTCCTCTGACCATCTATCCCTTTGTTAGGCACCCGCCCCCCGAGGGGCCGCTCACCGTTCCCCGCGCTCCGGGGCCCGTTCTCCCTCGCTGCTGACAACATGTTGCCGACAGATTGTCCCCTCTGTTCTAGTTCACTACTGTACATTCTCCTGCCTCAGTCAGCATAGTAAATGCATCAAAGACCAGTGGAACAGTGCAACAAACAAAGACTCAACCACAGCTGACAGAGTGGATGGCTGGTCTACAGCCAGGGAGAAGTTTGATCCTCTGTGTATAATGTTCCTGTGTGTGTGTGTGTGTGTGTGTGTGTGTGTGTGTACGTGCGTGCATGCACGTAGAGGACAGCGCACACAGAGGACAAAGAGGGGGAATAAACAGCATGTTACTCAGAGTGGAACCAGGCAGACATGCCCGATGAAACTTCTTTCCACAGAGGGCTTTGATCTCACTCTGATTTAAGCCTGTGTGTATCTTAAGTGACATCTCACTTTGTCACAAAGCTTCTTCTCTCAGTTTATGAAGGATGTTCATCCTATGGATTCAGGGAGCGGCGCTTACCACTGTTCCATCCATTCTGAAAACCCTCGTCAAGTAATAAGCCGGTAAAACTGATGTCCAAGTGATATCATTTTACTCTGAGTCTTGGGTAAATCTCTTTAAAAAGTGATTTCGTCTGTTTGCAATCACTGATATGAGTGCCGGCTGATAAAGCAACCGCCACGAGCAATCAGTCTGCGGAATTTGGACTACTTGCTGACTATCTAGACCCTCCACTGTTCGACAGACAGGCGCAGATACCCAGACTATGAGCCACATTAGATCCGCATGCACTGCATTAACATTCACCTGAGTCCTGGATGTAGTGAAAGTGGCCGGTACGCAAGTCATCTGAGCTGTGCTCTGTCCGTGGAGAGGGAGAGCCCGGGGAGGGGGGCGGCTGTGTGTGGCAGGGTTTGCCCTTGGAGCGGCTGTCAGCTGACTCGCCTTTCTGGAGGTGGAGGTACGTCCGAAGGTGCTCCTCCACCAGCATCAGGCAGTTCAGATGTTCTTGGCCCCAAAAGACCTGTGGGCGACAGAACGAGACGGGGTGAGATGGTTGAGACGAGGCGGCAAGTAAGAGTGCGGAAAGCGATGAGACAGAGAAGAGGGAGGTCAAGAAAGAGTGAGATGTTGGAACTGAAGGTAAGAGACAGAGATGTATGGGAAGTAAAGATTAAAGAGAAGACAGTGAAAACAAAAAGGCTAGACGGTGACACAGACTCACAGCTGATGCATAAGCACCCGCGTCAACGATTCGGTTTTCTTTTCCAAAACAGGAAGAGAAGCAGTCAGGGTTACCCTCATCATCACCCCTTCACATCCTCACTAACATTACCTAACATAACCTTACATCCTTCTTACTTACCCGTGGCATTCCCCTTCCCGTGCTCCATCAAAGCGGGTCTGTCTGGGGTTTGGACTGAGGAACAGGAATCTCTGAGTCAAAAACTCTTCACACATGGAGCTGCCTGCCTGCTTGCCCGCTACGCACTAGCTTGCAAGGGTGGGTTATGACTAAACTTTAAAAACAGGAAAATTTGGGGATTTTTTTTTCTCAAGGTTTTGGAAAGAAAGCATGAGAAGAAGAAATCGGAAGGAATTCCGGTGGTTTTGTACAACACTTGATTAAAACGCCACAAACGCCAATATTTGCAAAGGGAAATGTATAATTACGTATTGAGTGTTGAGTTGCAAGTGATGTTTCTGTAAATGGGCACGCAATAAAAGGATTAAGAGAAATGTTCAAAATAAGGGAGGGGGAAGGGGGTTACCCCTGAAAAAGTAATGTGGAATAATACATTAGTAATGATGCGTTCACTTAGTCACATTTTCAGTGTGGACATTATGTAACTTCTAACAGGAAAAAAAGGCACACATAAGATATCACCCCACCCCCAAAATAGCCTTGCAATATTCCAGCACTTAACCAGCAGATGTGACTCAAATCTACAGTGGAATTACAGCATGCAATTCCTACTGTCATCACTTCAGCTGCAGAGAGGACAGAAGCCATGGCAGGACCGAAGAGGAACAGCAAATTTAAGGAGAGAGTTAAGAGTGTGATGAGCTGTGTCTGTGGGTGTCAGCTCATGAATACTGTAAGGTTTCATTTGGAAACCAAAGGCACTCAAGCTGAGGTGATGTTTAAGTGGTGATTAGAGGCTGTTCCTTTAACTGGAAGGAGCCCGCAGGGTTAAGCGTCCTTGAGCAAAACACTCAATTCCATCCAGGTGCAGAGGTGATGATCTGACCCTGACCCTCGAAAAAATGTAGCTGCGTTGGCGGATAAATTATATGATTGAGGACGCTGAATCAAAGTCATGGCCAAACCTGCAGCAGGCCTCCCTTCAGGTCCAGCAGCAGTTTAGGGGGGCCGGGATCGGGTCCAGGGCTGCCGCTGTGCCGACACCACTGAGCCTCCAGGGAGGTGCTGCAGGAGAACGGCCCCAGCAGGAGATGGCTACGGTCCTTCAGCCCCGTTCTCACCGACACATCTTGCAGCTCCAGCAGCACAGAGCAGGCCTGGACTGCATCTAGGAAGGCAGAGGAAGTAGCAATGAATGGCGTGAGGGCAACATAAGGGAAAACATAAGGTAAATGATGTGTCCAAAATAAATAACTGAATAAAAAATCTGGAGTAGGATGGGAAAAAAAGTCTCCCTATGTACCAGATAATTTGTGGACAAAGTAAGAGCAGTCCATAATTCATGATTATATGAATTAATATAGAAAGACTGGTTCCATAAGGCAGTTAAATTCCATATTTTAAGTAATATATACTTTAGTTGGTTAAACAGAAACAAATCATGCCTTGTTTCTGTTTTCCTCTTTAACAATATTTAGGTCTGAGGCAAACAACATACAAACATTAGTTAATAAGATGAACAAGTATTTCTTCTGTCTGTCTCCTTAAGCAGAGGTGGTTGGCAGTCATGGCTACACCAGTCCCAACCTGTCACAATTGAAGTTCAAAGTCAGTGGCTTTGCGATCTGGTAAGATAAAAGGTTGAACAGGCACAATGGCTGGATAGGATCCAGACATGGAAGCCAAACATCCACTCATCTTAAAAGTAGCAAAAACCCTAATTCCATTAGAGCAAAGATGTGCCACTGTCATCACATGCTGCCCTGAACTTTTTCGGTCCCATAAATCAGTGGACTGAAACCCCGTCCACTAGTCGCTGACGTGGGAGTGCTGATCTTGACCATTAAAGCCACAGCAGCAGCAGCCCATTTGGAAAACTCAGACCTGGGTGACTAATAATGTCCTGAGAAGTGGCTATTTAAAATATCTTTCTCTCGAAATCCTGCCTCTGGTCTGCTTGGCTTGCAAGTCTGAAAAAACAAAAGAAAGCAGTACAACACCTGCTTCAGGACATGACTACGAGTTACAGACTACAGTTCCTATTGTTTCATGATTTAACTTTATAGAATAACAGCATACTGTACATTTAAAAAGTTAGTATGTCTGATCGTCTCATTTAAAACAACAACAATAACAACTGATAACAGTGATGAACATCCAGACGTTCCGTCATGTGATATCAACAAACATATACATTCGACATTCAGACTTGTCCTTTAAGAGCTCTACATACGAGAGAATGTGAATTTATCTCTTAGTATAGCTTTGTCATTTTCAGCGGATGGAAAACTGTGTATGCCTTGGACAAATACCACAGGGTAACTCCATGGTGTTCTGATTGCAAGAACAGAGGTGTTTTTATATATATATATATATATATAAAAAGGCCTTATTTATATCTCAGCCTTTTGAGGAAAGACTGACTACTCTGGGCTTTGGTTTCACGAGGGGTAAAGCACGATATATGGGGTTTGAGGGAATGATGAAAAGACTTATGAAGGGAGTGGGGGGGAAGAGGAACTAAGCCATGACATACATATATACATGAACAGAGGCTGAGACTGAGCGAACTTTAAGATGAAGACATGCAACACAAGAGGACTCACATCTTTTCAGGCTTGGTAAACAGACTAACCAACATGAGAGCTTCTCTTATGTAAATCATTCTGGGGGAAATATACTGGGATGAGTCATTTCTCTCAGGAAGCACACTGTTGGTACAAGTTGGCAGTTTACCTGCTAATATCTGCTGGTGCTGCAGCACAGAAAGAGCTGTTGGAGATTTCTTACTGAACTGTGGACATCAGGTTTGTTTTCATGGCCAGGATTTATTAGACAGCAAGGGGGAACTCCCAAAATGGCTTGTTAAACGGGGAATCTTTCATTCAAACGTGTATAAAAGGAGACACAAGCACATTTAGCCTGCAGACACACACGGACAAACACAGAGGAGGACGTCCAACTTCCCCGCATACATACACATGTATGCAACAAAGTGTATCAAAGCAATCTCTCCTGTCTCACCACGCGTCATTTAAAGCCCAGTTGACCGCGGCATCCCGGTGTTAAAGCCAGCAGCAGCAGCAGCCAGCACTCACCCTAATTGGGAGTGGTTTTAACAAGGGGGAATCCCTTTCTTTCATCAGCCCTAACTTTATTCTTCCATCCCAGCTGAATAACAGTCACAGGCACATTTCTCCGTCATCTCTCCATCCCTGCTTTTGCACTGAACGACCATATTACAGTTATGTGCTGCATGCTTGTCTCCAGAGATGCGTCAGTGGGCAGCCCAGAGATACTTCACTGCTGAGCTGTGAAGTACCGCGATTAGCAGACAGGAGAGGAAGGAATGCTGCGGAAAATGTCCAACTGGGAAAGTACTGGAACATGAGGCAGACGGTACCTGTGTGACTTTATTTTGTTCATTCAGACATGACCAAAAGTGTTGGTACCTTTCCACTGAAAAAGAGAAAAAAAACACGATTTCCCTTAAAAATAAGATGAAACTGAAAAAAAAGTAATCCACTGGCATCCACTGTTCGCCACGCAACATTTTATAGAGCAGACTTGTTGAGTTTGAGTTATTATGTAACATAATATTTTGAATGGCACAACAAATTAAAATGTCATGGAAAATTTTGGGAACATTAACTGGAGCCCAACCGATGTATCGGATGGCCAATAACTGATTTATCTGTAAAGCCGTTCTATACATCAACATATAGATAAAAATATATTATTATTAAAATTATATATTGTTAAAATACATTGATAGATTAAACTCTAGTGTGAGTGCCTTGTACTTAATGTAGCCAACAACCAACAACGCAACAACCTGCAGTAAATATACTTTGTATATAATATCAATAATACTGGCCAATATATCATTGTTGGAATTGTAATCTGCATCAGCCCCAGAAATCCACTCTTCTTAAGCAAACTGCTCAACTTCCCTCAGGTTCGGTGGGTACTTTCTCCCAACTGTGAGTTTCCGCTCTTTCCATAGATGTTCACTCGGATTAAGATCAGGAGTAATAGGAGGCCACTTTAGCATGGTCCAGTATTTTTTTTCCTCATTCATTCTTGGCTGCTTTTAGGTATATGTTTTGGGTTATTATCCTGCTGGAGAAGCCATGACCTGTGACTGAGGCACAGCTCTCTATGTTTTGCTGCAGTGTGCCTTTATCATTTTCTGATTTCATTTCATCCTAAACAGATCCGAGGCACCCCAAAACAGCCCCGAGACATAACTGAGCCTCCTTCATGGTTTACAGTGGGGATGGTGTTCTTTATTTGAAAGCTTCATTTTCTTTTCTTCTGTGAACTTAGAGCTGACTGAACCAGAGAGCTCTCACTTTGTTTCATCTGTCCAAAGGACACTGTCCTCTTGGAGGCACTGCGACTTGTCCATGTGCATTTTAGCAAACTCCTGTTGGTTCTCTTTTAAAAAGGGGGTCCTCCTGGGTCTTGTTCCATGGAACTCAGTTTCATTCAGAAAGTGACATATGGTGCAACTGGACACTTTTCCACCTTGATCTTGGTGTTCAGCTTGTATCTGTTTTGAGGTTTTCCTTGGTTCTTTTTCCACCATTCAAACCGTCCTTCTGTTCAGTCTGGAGTCAATTTTCCTCTTGCGGCCACGTCAAAGGAAGTTGGCTACGGTGCCGTGGACCTTAATGTTCTTAATAATATTAGCAACTGTGGTCACAGGAACAAGCTGCTTGGAGATAATCTTTTAACCTTTACCTTGACCGTGCTAAACAATTATTTTCTTCCTTATCTACTCAGACAATCCTCCTCTTTCTCCTGTCCATTTACAGTGTGGTGCACTGATATCTGAACTGATATCGAATCGCATGATAAGTTGACTTTTGTACATTTAAACAGGCTGAACAGCTGATTGTAAGACTGAAGATGCCTGTGAGACTAATCCAAGACAAAAGTCGTCTGAAAATACCACGACACTCCTCTTAAATATCACCTCATCTAATGGGTACCAATCATTTTTTCCAGGCCTTTCAGAAAATCTTTGCTGAATAAGCAAAAATCTCTTCAGCTCTTTTCACAGCTTCTTTGTTTTAGTCTGTGGAAAACCCAAGGCACACTATGTATGTCCTGTATGTATGACAAAAGAGCTTTACATTTCAACACTTCTCAGGAAGAATGGAACATTGTTTCAATGAGGTGTAAAGGTACCAACATGTTTGGCTACATGTGCATATCACATAAGTCTATTTACAGATGATGTGTAAAATAATACAAAAAGCACTGTGGCTGTGGGGGAAAAAGAGAATGATGGAGGGAAAAAAGAAATACAAGAGAATGAGAGAGAAGAGAACAGGCAAGATATTACTTAATAATGAGAAATGAAATAAGTAAACAGCAGCGACTTTTTGAAGTTTTAACCCCAGACAGTAGCTGTGGTATGATGATCATTAGCCGGAGGACAGTTACCATCTCTTAAGACAGACCCACACCTTATAAACACAGACACACATATGCACACATGCCTGAGAAACACAAAGACCTTTCACAGAAACTTTACAGTAGCATGATGTGGGGGATGAACAATAACACTGTGCTGTGCCACTGTTAATTATGCGGTTATCCCATATGGAAAAGCCATACACTCTCTCACACACACACTGGAGTAAATGGACAGCTGTTCTTTTAGGGGTATTTTGGGCGGCTCTGCTTCGAGTGGAGCGAGAGCTGAATGAAATGAATCCTGGAGCACAAAAATGGCACTAAAACACACACACACACACACACACATTAATTTAATACTTAACTGTTAAACGAACATAAATATGTTCGGTCACATGATATCTGGTTATTATTTTACTTTTTCAATACTGTCATTTAGCTGGTCACAAATAAAAACAAGTCATCTAAACTCATATCCAAGATATAAAACATCTGATACAGAGTCCAATAAGTAACAACTTCTTTTAACACACTCACACAAAAATGGTGTCACCCACACATATTACTGCATATATACATATATTTAAAACTAAACTAAAAAGATTATAAAAACATACGGACTGATATACTGAGGGTTTGGTCCCTGTGTGGAAGACTTCCTGCCAAAATAACAGGAAACTTAATTCAGAACTAACTTTGATCAAACACAGATCTGCAAATACTAACAGACACCTGCGTGTCTCATGCTGTCACAGCAGAATTACCAGTAAAACAGTGCACACTAGCAAAGCCTCCGTGGGCTAACGTTACAACCTATGACACCCGGGGAACAAAGTGGGTGGTGGAACAGGGTGGATGGAAATCTTCCTAAAGTGAAATACATCTCTGGCAAACACTTGGGTAAGATTAGATAGGATCTGAGACTGATTTACCGTGTCGGTTTCTCCCTGGCAGCCGTTATCTGACCACTGCCTACTTGATTTATACCCCGGGACGTACTGGTATCAATTAGAAGAAACCTAAAGGAGTCATTACCTAACTAACAGAGGCCCCCAAAGACTGTCTGGGATGGTAAGAGTAATAGAAGTAATATACTGTCACTCACCACAGAAATACACTATTCACTCACCACAAGACCACTATAGGACGCTAGAGGAAACTGGTTTCGTAGCAGGGGACAGCCAAAATGGCACAGTGCAGGGAGCTGTGTGTCATCCAAACCGTTACAAATACAGTAACCGATGAGTGATGATGAGTTACATATGGGTTCAATGACAGCTGCAGTGCGTAAGCATATTACACACGGTATGTTCATTTCTTAATATTCAACACTACGTGTAATTCCTTCAGAGGAAGCCATGTATGAGTATAATAGTCAAATAGAGAGATCTTATCCCCAGAGTTGGAATTTTCACTTTACGCCATTCAGTTACCTAACCTAAGCCTGATGGGTCCTGACAAATTATCGGGTTTTGGGTCAAGCTTGGGCCATCTCGTTTCATACTGCTCCGGGCTTGGTTTGGTTTTGGTTATTTTCAAATGTAATAACTCTCTCTGGCAGCTCCAGCAGCGTGTGTCTATCTGTGTGTGTGTGTGTGTGTGTGTGTGATGTTTTGCAAGTAGGACAAGCAGTGCCCAGCAGGAAAAGGGAAAGAAACAGCAAGACGGGTCTAATGGTAATGCATTACATTAGCGTGGCAAACTAACGGTCAGTAACAGAAGAATAATGTTGCTGAAGGGGAGCTTCAGTGTACACTAGAACCTTATGACCTCAAATAACCTCTGCTTGTTTTTGCACATGAAACAGAAATGCACAGAAAGGCCCCTGTGCATAATGGAACTGAGTGTATCATGTTGGGTCAGTTTGGGTTCGGGTTTAAAATTTAACACTAGGGGTTGGGTTCAGTCGGATCAGATCTTAAAGACCCGCGTGTGAGATGGGTTCAGGTCTCAATTTCGGTTGCTTGCGTTGACCTCTAGCTCCCGTTGTATCAAGATACCCAGTCACTGAGCATTTTATTAGGAACACCTGTACACCTGCTTATTCAATTATCCATTCAGTGCACTGCGGTGCTTAAAATCCAGCAGATGCAGACGAGTTAATGTTCTCATCCAACATCAGAATGTAGAAAAAAAATGTGATCTCGGTGACTTTGACTATGGCATGATTGTTGCTATCAGATGGGCTGGTTTCAGTGTTTCTGATCCCTTGTGATTTTTGCACACAACAGTCTCAGAACGGTGTGAAAAACAAAAAACAGGAGATCAGAAACACTGAGCAGCAGCATCTGTGGACAGAAACGCCCTGTTGATGAGAGAGGTCAGAGGAAAATGACCAGACTGGTTGCAACTGACAGAAAAGCTGGTGTGGTAATGATGTAATAGTGTGGGGAATATTTTCTTGTCACACTTTGGGTCCCTTAATACCAATCAGTCATGGTTTGAAGGCCCACAGCCAATCTGAATATTGTTGCTGACCATGTTTATAGCCACAGTTTACCATCTCATTACGGCTCCTTCCAGCATGATGAGGCAACATGTCACAAAGTAAAAGTCTCAAACTAGCTTCATGAACATGACAGTGAGTTCAGTGAACTTCAGTGGCCTCCTCAGTCACCAGGTCTGAATCCAGTAGAACACCTCTGGGATGTGGTAGAACTGGGGATTGGCAGCATGAACGTGCAGCTGACAATTCCGCAGATATGATGTGATGCAATCATGTCAACATGGAGCAGAACCTCAACAGAAGGTTTCAAACATCTTGTGGAATCCATGCCACAAAGAAATGACGCTGTTTTCACAGCAAAGGGAGGAACTACCCAGCATTAGTATGATGTGCCTAATACAGTGTTCACTGAGTGCATATCATACACATGCTGGAAGTAAGAGAAACAATTATCATATTGCACAAATGCTTCATTGGTAATTTTTAAGACCACATACTGAATCTCGCCATTCTTCGTCTTTCTATATACATGGCAAGGGTTCCTGACTAGCAGCTAGCATGCCTCTGGTTGAATGAAGCAGTTCATTCCATCTGCTGTTGAAGAGTTGGCAAGAAGAGAAGCAAGAAGTGACTGTTGTTTGTGCTTGTAGTAAGTAAAGCTATGCTATGAGCCGATCTTCATCTTAACCTTCATCTCAGAGTTATGTGTCTTTTACTGTTACATTTCTATGATTAAGGCAAGGAAAACAAATTATTAGTTGGGTTAAGCTGCCAAATCACAGCAGGGTGAATTTCCAAATATAAATGTCTTTTAATTTTGGCTTTGCTCAGCTCTGTTTCTCCCCAACCATTGGGACAGAAATAATAAATGGAAAAGAGGAGCTTTCTTGCAACAGAGCAAACACATGACCAGGGCCAAGGAAACAAAATAAAAGAAGAGACATAAATAAATAACGAGTAGTTTTCACTTCATTTAAAGAACATACGCTTTCCTTTACAAGTGTGCTGGAGTAAATCACCGTGAAAAAGCAAGGGTTCCACAGAGGCAAAGGACCAAGGAGAAAACTTTAAGTGTGTGTGTCTGAGTGCGTATGTTGTCGTACGGACATGAAAAAGCTTGCACGAGAAACAGAGTCTGCTGATGTGTGTGTGTGTGTGTGTGTGTTCTTAGGAAACCGGGGGCACTCTATGGGCAGTCTGACGGAGAGCTGAGAGATTAGGGAGGGTCTTGTTTCATGGACCTTAAGACATCTGTTCTCTCTCTCTTGCCCACCTCCCAACCTTTCTTTCATTGAACTATAAATGCCCCCCTACCTTGGGGAGGGGTGAGTCGCGGACGGAGGGAGGAATGTGGGGCTTCCACTTGCTTTTCATTAACACAGGATCTGGTAACACACCTCACTGTCAACCTAATCCCATCTCTCTCCATCTTGTCCCCTGGCAGAGGGGGGCTGCCATGACCAGGTACAGAGCCCCAGATGTTCCGTGGATGAGGGGGTGGGGTGGATGACAGGGTCTTCACCCCGCTGCAGCTATGGATGTAAGCTAATGAAGACAGGGTGGGGCGGGGTTAGCGCAAAGACATACTGAAGAGACCCACACAGAGCAATCTGCCTGTCTTCTGTTTTATATCTCCTTTATTTCCCTTCCTCTCCTGTTGCTTCCTTTCTGCCTTTCTCCAACTTTGTTTTTGACTCAACTTTTCCCCTCATCTACTCCTCTGTCCTACTTTAACTCCTACATTTATTTACTTTCTTGCACTGAATCTAATTTTCTGCCCAGTTCTGCTATTTTTCCTCTTTGTTAAATAAAATTTTATTTCCTGTGATGTCTTCTATCTCACCCCTCGCACGTTTCCCGCATTAATTTCTGCTCTGCCTCTACTTCTCTATCTCCACTGCCCTCTTGCCTCTCGTCTTTCATAACTCTATCCCTTCCTCTTCTTCCCCCTCCTGCTTCCTCTCAGAAACTGGCATCATCCCGGGGTACTGCTCAGGATGTGCTCCATCAATCTCAGCCTGCCACTGAGAGGCAGCACTGCAACGAAAGCAGCGGCAACAGTAGTGGTACACACTGTAGCAGTGGTAAAACTACATTCTCCTGTCTTACATCTCTCATGTACCGCTCATCCCAGGGGGGTCATTCCCGCTGACTTATTGTGGCAGCTCAAACGCTCAACCCTACAGGACAGGAATCCTAACCTTTATCTTCGTGAAATTCCAAGGTATCCATTTTCTGAGGTATGGAGCGGGCTGGAGGAGGCCGGGCGACGGTGAGTGATGGAGGCGGTGCAGCTAAGTCTAAGAGTCGGCAGATACATCTATTGCCGCTCGTGATCGGTCCGCGTAATTTGAGACAGTTTGTCTCCTCTCGATGTCAACAAATCTGGAAACACTATGTGAAGACGCCCTCTGGGAAAATAACCATGTGTGTTGTGACAAAGATCTATCACACTGCAAAAATTATCGAGAGAGAAAAAAAAAAAACAACTGAGTGAGACAAACATGTTATTCAGCAGGAGAAATTGTGACATTTACTTTACAGTACCTGTTCACGCACACACACAAAAAGATTCTCTCTGTGGGCATTTTGTGTGAACTTTAAAGCTCTCCGCTGGCCACACATACAGGTGTTACTCTGAAGTCTGAACACGCTCTCAGAGAAACTATCAGGGCCTATAATGAGATCTACACAGAGGATCTTAAACCTCCCAGGTATTTCAGAGAGCGCTTGCACATGATATACGAGGAGCCGAATGAAACTTTTACTGCACACGATGACAGCATTAGTTTTATGGGCAGTTATTATAATGTCTTGTTCAGAACATACGTACACGATGCTGTGTTTTCTGAGCCGTAACAACAACGAGCTCGGAGCCAAACTGAGGATGAAGGATCCAGCGCACGTCAATAAACACCGGTGGTCCCGATCCCACCAATTTTATTTGAGTCCGTTTGGACCGTAATGTCTTAAGAGCAGCGGGGGGCTCTGTTTCCATATCCACGAAAAGACGGTTCACTGCACACTACTCTCTATTTCCTGTGTTTACTGTAAATGAATCAGATCTCTACTATTAACAAATCTCTTGAAAAGCATTACAATATGCAAAGGAAGAGCAATCATATAAACAGTAGAATTACTTGACAAAGTGGGAAGGGAGGGGATTAGCTTTCGTATTAGCACATTAGCCTCATTACTCCGTTTCGTCTTTCCACTGCACTGCACACGCAGTTTCAACTGTGTTTATTGAAGTATGGATGAAAGCTGAAAAGCTGGTGAAAATCAGGGCAGGGGCAGGAGTGCTAAGTATTGTGTCACCGTGCAGTTATGCAGATTTGAGTAAACAAAGTGCAAATTGTTTTGAGGTTTTAATTAACATTTTCGACAATCATTTTATCTGAAGTAACCCTATATAACGACATGTGCAAAACAGATGCGGGCACTTAGGGAGCCCGGTTCCAGCTCTGTCCCTGCCCCTCTGGATCCCCCTACCAGAGGGGACGCGTTGCTCGGCAGGATGGAGGAACAAACCATCGACCCGCTACATTATGAGTTAACTTGCTCCTTATCTACGGCATGTGGCACGTCAGCTCCTCACCGTCTTTTATCCCCATTTCCATCTGGCGTCCAGTTTGCAAGACCCGCCAACAAAACAGCAAGAACCGAAAAACAAACCAAAAATCCCTGATCATCCGTTACAGCGCGCTGGCCCCGGCCCAGCGGAACAGAGAAACTGGAAGCTTTTTGAATTTATATTAGTATTAGCAGATCCGATTGTCATAATGGAAACACTGTGATGCCTCCTGGATAATAGTCCGTGTTGATGAAGGCAGGGTTTGGTCCGAACATGAAAACAAACATCTCGCTCTTGCACTCATATGTTAGTGCATGAAAATATGCTCGCTCAGAGCCTAACACACACAGACTCGTGCAATCACATACGCACACACACAGACACACACACGGTCTCGCACCAACATAAGATCCAAGACTAACACAAACATCTCACTTTACAGTTTACTGACAAACCTTGTTTTTGGCAGATGAGGGCTTTCCTAGCATGTGTAAAAAAAACAGCAATATTCCAAATAATACTGAAAGCAATACTGTTATTGAGTTCCCGACCTTTTTTAGTATGAGTGAACGCAAGTGTCAAATCATTCAAAAAGGACCAGACATCCCATTCTCATCAACAAACATGGGTGGAAAGTGGAAAGTTTGACTACACAGTGCGATACCAATCAATTAATATCCAGAGACGGGAACTCTTTCTACTTTGTAAAGGTTTATACGTTTTCTCTTTATACAACCTGCACTTTCATTAAACACATTCCTGCGGGAACATGTTATAACACTCCGGCTACATTCCTGACAAATTTTAATCTGAATGAATAACAAATATAAGAGTGGGGTGCACTCGGTACAGTGCTTTAGAGTTTATCCACATCGAATATTTGTTTGGTTACCCAGCATAATGACATGAAATAGAACAATTTGTTCTTCGCAAGATTTTTTATTGGCTATTTGAAGCGTTGTGTAGCTGTACTTCATTTTCAAAGGGCCTGGAAAGGTTCCTGTTGGCTCACATGCTGAGCTATGGTTCGAAACAAATGACACACCACAAAAAAAGCAGTGTGTACGTTCAGGGTTGCTGTACTACAGAGTCTTAAAATTGTGGTTTTCTTTAAAATATGATAAAAATCTGCTAAATGGGGTGAAGTCATTGCAGTCGTTTCCAATGTAGCTCCACCTGTTTCAAGGATTTCCTTGAAACAAGTGGCAATATCTTGAAATAAAGCACATTAAGTTGGCTTACATCACTGGTTTGATGTGTTTTTTTTTTACTTTTCACATGAAGAAAAAAGGAACAGTGAGTCATTTATGGTCCAGATCCTAGTTACTTTGGAGCGATACAACATATGGGGCATTTACTGATCTTAGATAAGATATAGTGGGGAGTAGGAGAAAGGAAAAAATAAAATGTTTCACCAATGGAAAGCATCAGAGCTTACAAGTAAAAGTGAGCTATAGAAGTCAAAACTATTTATTAAAACTAGTATAATTAACAACTAATAATTACCAGTTAATATGAGGTTGTATGTTTTTGGTTTGAAATGCGAACACAGGGTCTGTCAAGGTTTGAAAAACTGTGACACTTAATATTTGGCTGGCCTATCTTGGTAACAGCTGCCAAGTATGTTTTTAATTTTGTTGCTTGCTTTGGTGTTCAGTCGATTACACATTCATTCATCAAATTACAGAGTATGTGGTTTTATGTTTCTGCACCTGTGGTTCAGAGCGTCTGACCTACTTGTACTGCTCTTACGTCTCTGCCCACATAAGTCTGTGTCGTTTCTTTTAGTTTCTGAAAATGAAAGATGTTTGTCTTTTACTCACCTTCTATCCGAGGCCCGGACTTCACGTTCACACTTCCTGTCATGGCCGACACCGACACTGTCACGCTGGGCCTCATGGGATGAGCCTCCGTTTCCATGACTACGACAATCTGGGCAGTGTGGAGGGAGACCTTATGGAAGGACAGCGCCAGGGCCCTGATGCTGCTGGTTTTCGCCAGAACGGAGGCCTGATGGTGGGCATCCGATCGAGAGGGAAAGGGCCTGGCCTGCGTCTTCAGAGGAGAGGAGTGAGGTGTGGATGATGCCGACTGCGGTTTGCTGGAGGCGTCCCACGCTTGGCTTGGTATGACTTTGTTCAGGTAGGCTTTGGCCTGCTCCAGCTTCGCCAGTGTGGGATTGATTTTCAGGGGGCGTGATAGCTCTACATTCAGCTCAGCTGTGCAGAGAGGGAGAAAGAAAGAAAAAGAATTAAAGCAAAGATGAGAGACATGAACGAGCGAAGAAAAGAGACATGAGAACATTATCTCCTGTGCTCACCCCAAATTTTATTTGAAGTTCTGAATAACAACATGACTTACATACTGTCGGGGGGGGGCAGAGCTACCTCATGACTTTTCCTGGATCTGTCTGTGGTTCTATGTGTGTTGTGCTTCATCAGAATCTTTCTCAATGATAAAATAGGGCACCTTAAATGATGTTCAACCAAGGAAACAAACTGAAATAAATTCACTCTTGGCTGGAGTCTTGCTCCTGACTGACGATGTACTCTGTCACTCAAGAAAAGGCAGGCTTCATTAATGTACGACTGAGGAACATCCCTCTAACCTATGGAACATCTCATAAATCAAACTTTGAACTCTTTTCTCCTCTTTTAATCACTCAGCTTTGCATGCAAGGACCTGTGACAGAACAGCTGGGTCCAGTCTCAGTCTCTTTCTCCATCTTCTGCACACGCACGCACACACACACACACACACACACACACACACACACACCATTACTGGCTGCCTCCCCGTGATATCCTAACGTGACACTGCCGAGTAGCAGAAGAGAATCTTTCCTTCATGCCAGCCACATAAATCCAAGACTCCCCGGCATCTCTCGTTCTACCTCTCCCTCTGTCTCTGATGCACTGCAGCCTTCAAACACTTGACTGGAATTTACTGAGACACATGACTTAACTCAATGCCGTTTTACACCACTTCCATTATCCCATTTTTCCACTTGGTCATGATGATGGGAGAAGGAAGCAGCCGAAAACAACAGCAGCTGTTTTTCATGGTCTCATCAAGGCACCAGTGTTTAGAGGCTTTTTAAGGGTTTTAGGTCTGTCTGTCTCCTTCCCAGGTAGGAGCACTGGATGACATGACCAGGCGTGCTGCCAAGAGAGGCAGGCGAGCGAGCACACACACACACACACACACACACACTAAGGCTGCCCTCAGGGTTTGTTCTCATTTAACACAGCAGAAGTAAGGCACTTGGTCAAATGGGATGGCTGGAGAGAGGAACTGAGGAAAGATGGAAAGGAAAGGTGGATTTTGCTGTGCAATGTAGCTTATCATTTCCACTTGACTTATCACCAGGAAACGTTCCAGTGGTAGAATAAATAGCGCGTATGCAGCTGTTCATCCAGGTTCCTCTGCTCCGACTCCCATGTTCTTTCACCCTTTCATCCTCTCCCCCTCTGTTTCATGTAATGCATCTCTCTGCGCACGCTTTCTTTTTCTGTCCTTCCTATCTTTTTTACCCCCGCCCCCAACCTCACCAGCCCCTCCCTCCTCTGTAATCACATGAAGCTGTCTCCGATCACCCGCTCAGGGCCAGTGTTGGGACCTGGGCCTGGCCTGGCTCTCTGTACAGGGAGACCTGGTCCTGATTATCAATTCTCCTCCTTCCTGAAGTCTCTTTCAGCCCCCAACACTCCTGGGATAAGGGGATGATTCATTTATTATTAATGAATTATACAAAAGCAATGCAAATATATCTTTTATAATTTCACTTGCTCCCATAATTCCTTTTAAAAAGAAAATGCTCTAAAAACATCACAACATGCATTGCATGGTTTTCGAAAAACATGAGAAAAATGTCTCTGTCCGACCAGTACAACACATTTATGGATAAGGACCTTCCATTAATGGGGTATGGGAATTGGTTTCATCTTTGTTTTCTGTGGGGTGAAAGGGTGAGGGTTACATGCTGTGTGTCAATGCCTGAGCAGGATGTCCAACAAGTGAGTATCAAGGCAGATCATTTAGTCTAAAAAATATTTTTGGATCCTGCTGACAACAGATGTAGCGTACAATATGCTTGGAATCACCCTCGCCACATGAATCCGAAAAAAATCTGAAGCAGGTTCAAACAGATGTAAAAATATATATAGGAATGGGGTAAGTGCACAGATCTGCAGGACAAGAGAAACACAAAGTCTGGGTCAGGTCTGGATGTGACTGTGAGGTTACCACATTCAGCTTTTCTGCATCTGTGCGACTGTTTTACTGGGCAGGAAATGAACCACTTGCTGTCATACTAAGCACAATAGACAATGACGCAGCAGATGTTCTGGTCAATTGCTTTTTAACTGCACACTGTGAAAAACAAGGTAGTGTAATTTTCATCAGAATTATCCTTCATGGAGAAAAGAATGAAGTACAGGATACAGCCAGTTCATTCATTCATAAAAAAAGCATACTTCTTCCCATGACATGACCTCAGACATTTTACATGCTGTAGTTTGAATGACTGACATTTCACCACTGAAGAATTCTTTAAGAGATAAGCTGTTGAGTTAAAAGGAAATTTCTTTCACTGTTGCACTGACAAAGCACAGTATGATAAAGTGTATCTGGATTTTAAGTTGTGTGAACTCAGACACAGCTCTCCATGGAGGGCCCTGGAAAGGAAGAAGGCCACGGCATCTGTGCAGCTTCCCCCTGGCTTTATCCAACAAGCAGTAGAGCACATTTTTTACTGCACTGGCACAACGACAAAAGATGAATCTTTGCAGAATTCTAATGAAGTCACATCGCAGCCTTATAAGGCCATATGTGAAGTACATCCATGTCATCTCCTGAAGTTTGGTTGTTTCTCGGGAGCTGATGTGGATGTGTGTGCGAGACAGCCTTTACGGTGATGTTCCATGTGGTTTCACTATCCAGGCAGAGGAGAAATAAAAAGAGGAAACTAAAACCTCACAACAGGAAAAGAAAAAAAAAAGAGCATTTACAAGCCATGACGGAGATTTTTTTTTACTGACTAAGCTGCAAAACTCTGTATTTATGGATCAAGATGTAACAAAGCGCTATGATAAAGACTTCTTTTAGCAATATACACTGCCGCACTTCTTTAACACTGTGGTGAGGAACTTAAAATACGTGGAAAAGTACAAATAACAAACTTTTTTAATGCTGCTTTCAAATGTTCCTGTTATTCTTTAGGGAGGGCAGGGACAGACAGCAGAGAATATCAGTTATTGAAAGCTATTTGGCTATTTCATTGTCAAGCGAGAGGATTTAAAAGAGGCCTTTTCCAACAGTGGCACTCTCACACAAGTGTTTTTATTGGAAAAATCTTGGCTTCAGCTTTAAGACCAACGGCTATTTTAAGATGACTGTCAGAGGAAGGCCTGCGCAAGGAGTGAGCAGCGAGCCTGGAGGTTGAGAGGTGGTGTTGGTGTTCATATACCTTTAAAGAACGGGCCTTAATGTGAACAGGCTGGGGGGAATCGTCGACTGGCCCTTCTCAGGTGTCAGCCTCTATTAGCACCGGAGAAAGTGGGAGATCAAGGTCTGACAGGCGCACACACACACACACACACACACACACACACACGTAGAACCCTGCAAAGTGGCGGGGGGAGATCAACTATGCTTATTACCCAGGTTACTGTGCCTTTTTGGCAAGGTCATACATGACGCCATCCCCACTTTGAACCCGGTGTCGGGAATATGTGCGTGCGCAAACAGCACAAACATTGTTTTCATTCCCACCTCGCTTTTGATTTCTGTGGCCGACTTTTACGCTTGACTCCTGACAGCAGTGAGCCTGTGTCAGACACAGGTGGCAATGTGTCAAATTACACGGGGCCCATATGTGAAGGGCATGTGTGGATGTCTGTGTTTGTAAGTGCCAATAATTTTCCAAGGTATATCTGTAGAATCCCACTGTCACAAAAAAAGGCCTCATACCAAGTAAGGGCCAGTGACACGCACCTCAGATGCCATCTGACTCAAATTAGGAGTGGTTCTGGACAGTTCGGAGGGGCACAGGCTTGTATACAGGAACTGACAACATTTCTACAAACCCATAGCTTGACGGGAACCAGGGACACGGGAGAGTAATGGTTCCAATTTGTTCTAGCTAATCTATCACCTGCTGCTTCTCTGCAGAGGGCTTGGATGAGCTCTCGTCTCCAAGTGGTAGCAGTTACCTCTGGACTCATTCGCTGACCCTTTCTAAGACTGGAACTGAGTAAGAAAGATGAGAAAAGGGGAGGGAAGGAAAGTGCGTGAGTGTCTGCGTGCTCGCTGGTCAATCACTGAACCCTGCTCAAGCCGGAAAGAATGGACCCAGCCCGTCCTGTTTCATGGACGTGTTCACCGGTCAAGCCTTGAACCCTCCTGGTTCTGGAAAAAAAAAATCTGGCTTCCCATCTGTGTCATCATTAGTTGTGTATATGTAAATGTGTGTGTGCATGTGATGAGTGGCTGCTGAGTGAGGGTCAATGCTGAAACACCATCCAATTTACAGTGCACATGTTACAAGTGTTTCCCACTCAGCATCCTTGGGAGGGCAGCTTTGATTGGTCTTGCAGAATAAATGCTGCTGAAATTGCGAGCACATTGCTGTAAACACACGAGCGAGACGTGGCCTCGCGGCGGTCTGCTCTCTGTTTGCGCCTCGTTGAAATAAATCAAATGTGAAGCATTGTTGAATCAAAGTAGAGCTGCCAGACATGATACATACACATCGCAGCACAAACACAGAGTGACAGACAGCTAAAAAGACTTGCACATGCAAATAAACCATCTCTGAAAACAACAGGGGACGGATAAATAAAATGCTGCTTGTACCTTTTCTTCCTAATCCACTCTTCATCTATTTTTTCTTAATTCTTCCTTGCATTCCTGCATCAAAACATGTCTTGCCAAGTCACGATATTCACTGACCATTGTGACTAATACTGCTGATGCTTCAGTTGAGACTGGTAAATGTATTCTATTTATTCCCCATACTGCCTAAACACTGTATTTACATAGCATTTTTTCTTGTCTCATCGACGATTCAAAGCGCTTTATACCACAATCCCATCACACGCACACTTACACAGCACATTTTCTGTCACACAGACACACACATTCACACATTCAAACTGGGGTTCAGCATCTTGCCCAAGGACATCTAGATTTGCAGACTGTAGGAGCCGGGGAATCGAACCTTCCGATTAGGGGACGACCCGCTCCACCTCCGGAGCCGCTGCCGCCCCCGTGATGCTGACTCAGATTCTCCTGTTCTTTGTAACTTCTTCCTTTGCTCCTCCATCCCTGAGGAGGATAATTATCTCCACCAGAGAGTCATCCAATCTAACAACACAGAGTCCTGTGTGTGTGTGTGTGTGTGTGTGTCAGTGATGGGGGACCAGTAGCATGTGTGGTCAATTCTAGGTATTTCCAGCAGAGGCTGACCTGGGGCAACCTCACACTGAGCCTGGATTCTGTGTGAGTCATTGGGGAGGGTGCTGTGTGTGTGAGTGTGTGTGTGTGTGTGTGTGTGTGTGTGTGTGTGTGTGTGTGTGTGTGTGTGTGTGTGTGTGCGTGCATGTGGGGCAAATGAATGGGAGTGATTATGATTGAAGATATCATAGAGAGACAGGAGCAGCTCTGCTCTCTACCAGTTCAAGGGAAGCACCTGACTGTAATTGCACAATGTTGGCATCTGCGCATCAACTGCATATTGGAATCAGATGCAACCACAGCGTAACGTGAATTATCTCTCGAGATGTGACAAGCAGTAATCCCATTAATAAATTGTAAGAAGTTGCAAAATCACTGTGGAATGTTAAGCAAATTCAAATAGACTAAAAAACCAAGTGAAATTAAATGTTTTTGAATCCTTGGAAACAATACTAGATTTACTGCTGTTCGTCTGTCTCGCACGTCTCCAAAGGGAGATCAGAGGTCAGTACATACTTATTATACTGAAGCAAAGAGTCTCTACTCACTACATCAACATGCCTCCCCTGCATACAGTGAATTCCCATCAGAAAGGACTCTTATTTACCATATATGATCAAAACCTGCCTGAAGTTCTGATGTCATTTGTGCCTCATGGAGAGGTCACGCAGGCTGTAATTTGGCTGCTGGCGCCATCTGGAATGAGCAGCGGAGTAGATGGACGTCGCTGGTGTGGGGTTGCATTGTGTGTCGTGCTGTGGTGGACAGAGAGCTGCATTGTGTTGTGTTGTGTTGTGTGATTCCACGAGGACCGGAGCAGCTGAGGGCTTTCTGCTGACAGCAGGGGATGCGTGTAGGCGAGAGGGCTACTCCTGTCCAGCCTGGAGCTCCTCCTTGTATACACGCACGGTATGTGTTCATGATTGGACGCATGTGGCGGAAAGACAGACTATATGTCAGACTATAGCCGCGGTTGAGTGTGTATGCATCTGCAACATCTGGCCTGCTGGGTTCAGGGAGCTGAACCCTCAAGGATGTCTCGTGCCTACACACACTCCATAAAAACCTCCTATGTGTAAGAGGGTTGCGCTTTCGCATCGCAGCCCACTCACACTCAATTCATTGCATTTCTGTTTGGGTAAAATGTCAGCCACGCCCTTAGGTCACCAACATTATCTTAGACCAACTCATATGGATATCATATCAGTCTAAAAATAGAGAGACAAACCCTGTGAAAGGCAAATCCACAGGAACCGGATGTTACACACACACACACACACAAATCAACGGGAGCTCCAAGTCGGCTGCTGAAACTGTGTAATTTTAGTGATATCAGTGGCCTCCTGTAGAAAACATCTGTCATTTAGACTGCCCATAATGTGCACACGTGGAAAAAAAAGGCCTTTGTGCTTGCCTCGGGGGAATGTGTTTGTTCAGCGTGTGTCTGTGCTCCCTCCTCGCTCTTTCACAGCGGCAGACATTTCACCTGAAATGTGATTAAACGTGAAATGGATACCCTCAATCGTAAAGGAGCATGTTAGCGTGAGTGCACAGAAGTTACATGGGTTGCACACAGTGAGTTTGTGCATTTGTGTGTGTGTGTGTGTGTGTGTGTGAGTCAATGATCCCCACCTGGTCCGTTGAGGAAATCTTTGATCTGGAGGCAGAGCAGAGGGGGAGGGATGCCCGTTTTACTGTCTACCTCTCCAGCTACTGTCTGCAGCCAGAACACGTTGTAGTCAAGAGATTCTGGAAGAGTCTTTCCTGGGTCTGGGCAAAATGAGATGAATGAAGAGATTAAAATAAAAAAAGAGGAGAGGAGGAGCATGAGAAAAGGAAGAAAACAAGACAATGAAACTAGGTTAACATTGGGTATGATGGGTCGGGAGCAACCGGTTAATAGCATCTATATCTTAACCAGCTCCAGCTCACCTAGGCACTTGTAGTCAGACGTTACTCCTCTTAAGGCCACGTCAAACACAGACAGCTCCATCCTCTGCTTGCGGTGGTGGCAGCTGAGCAGAGCGGAGGGCTGCATCAGCTGGAGGTACAGGAGGGGCTCCAGCACCTGGTCCCCGGCGCCTCTCCTCCCCGGCTGCCTCACTATGGTCACCCCCAGCGCCTGGCGGGCCGAGGAGCGACTGGGAGTCGGCAGGCCCTCCAGGGAGAGCAGGCTGCCTCTCTGGAGCGGGGAGGCTGGCTGGGAGGCGTTGCTGTTGAAGATGTCCTCGGCTGTCAGGCCAGCAAGGGAGCCCTGAGCGGCCGGAGCGGGGTCCGGGGTTGGTGAGGTTGAGGCTGGGGGAGACTCGGACAGGACCTCAGGCTGGTTGAGGGCACTCTTTCCCACCTGAAGCAGAGAGAGCATTTAGCGATGTCTCAAAACATATTTTACACAAAATTCTCTGCTTTATTTGAGACTTTGACTCAATAAGACACTGGAAGCATGACTGGGGATTTTTGGTCCATTGCACCATGCCAGCATCATACAGTTTATACAGATCCTGCTGACATCACGCATGACATTTAAAGACTGTATGAAAAATACCCTCATCAACCACATAATGTAACTCTCAATGATAAAGATGATTTCAAAATTGTGCAATATTAATGCCTTGTACTTATACGCAAAGGCAACGCTCAAATAAATGACACATTTTGCTATTGTGTATGGAATATATATAATTACACACACGTGGACCACTGACAGATCCAGGGACTGACTCACTGAGAGGTTCTATGTCAAAAGCTTTCTGTTTAAACTAGGAATATACACGTACATCCATGCCAAAAAAATTTCAAAAAAGGGGCAGGTGCTGGGCCGAAGACGAGCAAACAATGCAAAACAAACAGAAAAACGGCTCCGTGTGGAGCACCACCGCTCTCCATCACACAGAAACACAATGCACAGCGCCAGCTAAAATCACATGGTACAGGTCACGTGATGAGGTCACGTTTGCATAATTTTCCACGTGCCTCGACGTACAAATATGACATGACACACGCACACACACACCTGTGTCTCTGAGTCCCGTGGTACCAGGCAAATTACCAAATGTGGCAACTACCAACAGTGTAATTTCACACGAGTGTTCAAGATCAAAGGGGGTCATCACATGTAAAACCAACAATGGGATGAACTGTACATGCTCACATGCCCCTGTGTACTTGCAGACAGTACATGGAAGAAAACCTCAAACACTGAACCCCCCCCCCCCATACAGAATCTTAGAACAGAACAGAAGTACCACCATGCCCATTAGAGCCCTGTGGCCAACCACTTCAATCACACGAACCATACTGTGGCCTCTGTAAGTAAGTTTAAGTGTACACTGGAATCAAATGTGTTCAGCTCTCACGGAGGGGGAGGTGCATAAATAATCTAAAACATGAACTATTCTGGATTTGCACGTTAGACACTTCCACACATGAAGGCCTTAAGTCCTTTGTGGGACTCCCCCCATCCAATCCAGTCTATCCTCTGCATTACTGATCATCTGTGCTCTCCACGCTTTTTTATTGCAGTGTCTGTGCTGTTGGTATATAAATTCTCTTTAACGATGTTTCCTGTATCTGCTCAAGGCCTCCACCCTATTGAGTGTCTTCCTCTAAATACATCTTCTGTCAAACTTATGCTCTGCACATACAGTGTGTTTATGAATGACATATTTGTATATATGTGTACAGATGTGGAAACTGTGCTGCAATTTATTCTTTCTCTGTTTTCTATTAGAGACGATGTCCGTGTGACCTCATCATGTGACCGGTACCACGTGATTTAAGATGGCCCCGTGCAATGTATTTCTGTCTGATGAAGAGCAGCCGCGCTCCAAACGTCAGCGGGTTTTCGGTAAGTAAAAATTGGAGCCCTTCAACGCGCGTGCAGTGCTTTTGTTTTTTGTTAAAAGGGGATTTGTTTACCTTATCCCCAGGCTCCTTCTTCTCCAGTGTGCTGGAGGGTTCAGACGATAAGGGAAGGCTCTTTGAGGGGCTGGAGCAAGCGTAGGTCATGACAGACAGCCTACTGGCAGTGAGAAAGATGTCAAAGGGGATGAAGTTGAGGTTCTTGGTGATGGTAGACTTGTGGGAGGGCCTAGCGATGCAGTGGTGGCTGGCCCCGCTCTGCTGCTCTATTTGGACGATGCGGATGCGAGCGCTGTCGCTGCCGAAGCCGCTGTCCTGCCCGGTCCCGCTGTGACGCGACGAGGAGTCGACGCCCATCGCCGGGTCACGACTGCCGCGCTTCTTCTCGTGCTGACGCACCTGTGCACAGAGACAGCGAAAGGTAAGGCCATGTTGTTTTTGGACGTGGACATCAACTGGCTGCAAAGGTGGAGAGAAAGTGAGCTCACAGTAAAAAAAAAATAGCTCGTTGCTGGATAGGCAGAGTTAAGTTTCCAGTTTCCACATGAGCAAATGTTTGTTTTCAAAAACAACAACCAATGTGAAAATGACCCCACAAAGACTTTGGTAAAAACTCTGCACATTATTAGTACTGAGTAGTGAGCAAAGTGATGTGCTATTCAAAACCACACAAACACAGGCTCCCAGGAGGAGGGCTGCTACCTGTGTGACTACACAAACACTGCTAAACATTTGCAACATCTTCACAAATGTGACAAACATGATAATTCAAATTGCATTCGATTGTCTTATCTCAAACCACATCCAGATAGTTTGTTAGCTTTTCAGAATGGTTAAGAGCAACTAAATTTGTTTTGTTTTTCTTTTTAGGGGGGGAGGGGGGCATTCTTGTTTGGATCCTTGGCTTTACAAGAGGATAGAAACCAAATAGCTCGCTTGATTGAGACCATAGACAAATTGACCAAAGCAGGAGAGCATCACAGAACCACAGAGACATTAAAGGCATGCTCTGGGACTTTTTCTGTGGTCTAAGAATCATTTTGCACTTCTTGCAATATTGAAAATGTCTCTAGAAAAGGGCCTCACCCCGGCAAATCGAATTGTTTCATGCACTGACTGTGGTATTGTGTATGAAGCAGCTGAGATTTTCTGCTTGGCTCCAACTAACGGATATCGAGAGCAAGTTCCAGCCGTCGCGGCAATAAAAAGCTTTCAGTGACAGATGCTATAAATCAGTGCGAGTAGGTTGCTGGGTTTCAAGCAACAATGAAAATAGGCAACTTTATTCGGCTACCAAAGCATGCCATCTTCAAGACTATAAAGAAGCCGCCACTGATTCCCATGGGACAGGAATGAGACAAACATTTGAAACTAAACTGCTACCTACCAAATAATAAATTACTGGGCATGTTTATGCAGAGCTGAAATGTGCCGGCTAAAGAAAAAAAGGAAAGAAAAAAAAAGCTTGAGTAAACAGAAGCTTTTACTTTTAAAGCGTATGGAACATATTTTGTAGATGCTGAGAACTCGCCACTTCAAACCATTCCCACAAAAGCACTTCTCCTACAGCAGAACTGAGAGCGACAGAGAGGCTTAAGTAAAAATATGGAAGAAGACGAGGCAAAGAAGGCACATGTCAACGGGGAGGGTCGTTTGGGTTTCTTCAACCGCTGCATCAAATCATCTGAGCAGCCCTCTGATAGCTGCCTGCCTGACAGGTGCGTCATGATGAGACTCGGGCCGATTCATCATCATCATTTCCAATAACATGTCCAGCGTCGTTACCCCACTATTAAGGCCTCTCCCCCATGTTTCCTGTCCACGTTAATGAGTACGGTGTCAGTTTCAATTAGCTACTGCCGTCTTCTGAGACATGATTATGATAAATTGAAAAATTCATGGGTGGAGGTGGGGGTTCAACAGACCCAAGGTGTGTCCCATACTATACCACCGTCATCTGCCCCAACCTGCACATGGTTGCTATTATAACATGTTCTCTCAGCCGCCCCCTCTCTTTCTCTACGTCGCTGCCTCCCACCCACTCCATGAGAATTTTAAATGTATATTATTGCTGTGGTGAAGATAGTATTTCAAGACCTCCAGGCAAATACTAAACCCACTGGCAGGACATTAGACAGAATACTTGACTTATTAGATATTTCCTATTCTAAACAGTGTCATCAAAGGCTAAGAACAAGAGCCATATAAAACACCGCGGCATGCCTGCCCAGCCTGCCTGTTCTGTTCGGCCAGGCTCATGTGTGGGGCTTCCATCGACTCGGCCCTGCCAGATTCCTCTCCTTTCCCTGGCCTAATCAGGACAGGATGTGTGCGCTCCTTCTCTGTAGAAATGTAAGATTTTCCAAGCGATGGGGAGGGGAGAGAAGGCATAAAAGGGCCTGGACCTGTCTCCATGTGTGTTGTGTTAAGCGGGTGAAACTTGTATTGAGGTAAGGAGGTATTTCAAAAAGGTCCGAGGAGCGCCCCACGTTGGGAAGGGACAAATAAGCTGCACAGCAGCTGGGAAAGAGCAAGCGCCAGGAGAAACTGCCAGATACTCTTTACGCTTCTCTGTCTCTCTTCCCAAGCTTAGGCTGTACACATGCATTTACAATTACAGCAAATACCCCGTCTTCTTTTTAACCACCACTACTAAGAGAGTGCCCCCTAAGCAAATTCTTGGTCTATATTTAGATGTGCTTACAAGTGGAATAAGGGGTAATGGGGAGCACAAAGGGGGGTGGGGGTTGAGGAAAAGACAATGAGAAAACATACCACAGCGCGCAGTTGTTCATATAGATGGAATCAACACATGTAATCAATGCATTCACAGGCACAAGTACACATAAACACAGTTGCATTCCCAGGGTTTGATCTCAGCTAGAGTTTTAAAGCACACAACTGGATTGTTCCCTGCGTTCCTGGGCTTAGTTATATAGCCTCGCTGTGCAAAAACGGAAAGAGAACAGGTATACACAGAAAACATAAACCTATGGCTTTGTGGTCTATATGCTTTAACCTTTGGCCAATTTATTCACTGACAGAGGGCAATAAATTCAGAATACAAACATGTACTGCAGCTACAGGCCTGGTCCCAGCTGAAATCCCCTTTTCCAACCATTACTTTCTATTATATTATATAATGGCTGCACTGAAGCGCTGTTTCCAGATCCCAATGCAATCTTTCTCTGGAGTTAGTTGATCATGATCATGAATGTACAACTACACACGCACGCACACACACACACACACGCACACACACACAACCCCCCCCAACCCCAGTCGGCCAGTCATGAAGTCATCCCCTCAGAGTCTCTAGGCAGAAAATTCTGGAAAATGGAGGATAATCCCCAAAGTGTGAAACCATGAGTCTCCCAAGTGCCAATCATATCAGAGCGCATCTGTACGACTTCTGACCCCTATTTCTGTCAGTGTAACTCGGAACAGCTTGGCTCGAGGAAGGCTAATATGTGGAAGCAAATGTCACATCATCCAAATGCCACCCGTTTACAGCGCTGGCTGGCTAGTTGAATATGACAACATAACTTTTACATCTGAATACCACATATGCAGCTGATTGTTTCCAGATGAATGAAAAGTAGGTTGCAATTCAGGTTCAGAGATCAGGGAACATGAACATCTGAATGTTTTAAGATGGTAGGGAAATACATGGCAGTCGATAGGAAAGAGTATAATAAATACAGTCCGAGTAGCAAAGGTGACTCTTATTCCTTTCAAAAGGCTCCATTTAAAAGCCACATAACTCCAGTGAAGTCTGAGTCTAGTCAAGTTAATATAATGAAGGCTTCCAGTGTGCCCAGGTTTACTTCAGGGGCGGAAATACAGTAGAAAAGTTTTTTGTTTTTTTTTAAAGCACCAAAAGAGTGTTTAAAGGTAACACAAAAGACTTAAGAGCAAAAATAAGACATGGAAAAACATGTTGCAGGGCTGACACACTGAGACAAACAGTCTTCAATTTAAAGTGGCCAATCAACCAAACCTGCATGTTAATGGGGGAGTGGGAGGAAGCCGGAGTACCCGGAGAAAACCGACGCAAGCACAGGGAGAACATGCAAACTCCAACCAGAAAGCACCTGCCAGAAACTGGGGTTCGGACTGCAAACAGCGGTAAATAGCGTAAAGTCTGCTGGAGACATAACATATAAGACGGTTGAGTGACACTGGGCTAATTGCAGGAGATGGTCGGGGCAGCTGTTTAACAAGAACTCAGCATTAGTGTTAAGTGAAAGAGGTCAGCAACTTGACATTATTTGAGAATTACAGAGTTGTTCGAAGAGGTATGCGGGGACAGAGTTGTCACTGAGAGCCAGAAGCAAATTACAGGCTAATTTTTTTAACGAGGTGATGTTTTCTTGCAGATAAAAAACAGAAAGAAGTTACCGCATGTGTATTACCCCAAAGGTTTTCCTATCAGGGTAAAATATATGTTGTTGTTTTTTTACTTTAACAGAAAACAAGCTGCAATAAAAAAGACATTTCTGAACCTAAATTAAACCAGTGGCTGGTGGTTGCAGTAAGCTGCTTTTCAAACTCTTCTCATTTGCTTTTCACAGAACTGTTGAATGTTTATCACATTTTTCCCACGTCCCCTCGTAGCTCTCGCAGAATTCCCATTGAAAAACATGGTAGGTCGGATTACTTCATCTTTTTGACACAACTATTCAGCTGAGCTTCTGGCTTGCAGGATGCCTGCATGGAAATTAACTTCTGTATCTCGACAACATCAGAGTTTACAGGTTGGGCCCCCGCTGTGCTACCCACTATTGTTTACCAGAACCATAAAGCCGATAGCAGGCCCCTGTGCCTTTGTACCGATAGAAGAAAACCTCAATACGGCAATACCTCATCTTAATCAAAAATAATAACAATAATACTTAACCAAATGCCATGAAGACCGCAATTCATTCTCTCATTTTCTGGTGGAGAACAGAGGGGGGAAGACATTCATAATATGAAGTCAGTGCTCTTTGTATGCCATAACAGCGGTCACAAAAAAGGGCATCAAAGGCAGTCATTTAATACTTGCAACTTTGTTTCAATAACAAAGGCAACCTGCTATGCACTTCAACTGAACCACAACAAAGAAGCAGTGGAAGGTCGCGACCCCGGAGCTTGCAAATGGATGCCGAGTGCTTCAGAGTGACTGTCAACTGTACTTTAAACACAGTGTACTCTGGGCGCCGAGTGGGGCCGTTTTAACAAGCTCCCTCCACCCAGCCATGCTGGTTGGTGGGTGTGCTCCTCCGGGGTTTAACAAACATGTGTCTCAAAGGAGCAAGAGAGACATTATCCAACACATTTTGTTCTCTCTTGTAACCATCCAGGCCCCCGAGCGTTTCTCCTCGGCCCCTTTCTTCTTCTATCTGTGCTGTAGACAGGACTGTAGAAATAACAATGTGATAATATTTTGCCGTCCGTGTCAGAGACTGATGCCACGTGACATACGGTGGGGAGGAAAGCAAACATCCGGGTGACAGTAATAATTTATGCATGTTTACATTCCTAAAGTGCTGGGTCAGTTGGAATACTCTCCTTCCGGAAAGGCCTACTGGAGGAGATGTGAGGAGAGGAGAGGCCTGAGTACAGCACGGCTGGTCCAAATAGAGCAGCGCCTGTGAAACACCTCAAAAAACAAAGGAAAGATCTGAGCTGACAAGAAAACATGAAGGCAGAGATGATGCTCTTCCATTTTCAGCTGCTTTATTGTTTGGAAAAGCCCTGGCTCGAAAACAAAGATGCAAAATGATAAAGGCTGGAGAACGAAAAGAAAAATTGTGAAAAGAGTGAGTTAATGTGGTCCATATGGGGAACTACAGTATGCTGCGCAACACAAAAAACCCCTGGCTCTAGGAGATGTGGCGGCCAGAGACTACGTTTTATAATTGATTAAACTTCAGAACCTGTTTTCTCCTACGCCTGCACACGACATTAGTTTACTTACAAATATTTTGGCACAAACAGAATGCAGATTGCCGGTGCTTAGCAAAACAGAACCGCATCCAGACCTCTGACATTCAGCAGGCTGCAGTGTTGCGCTCAACACGTTGAGTCGGATGTCGAGGCCTTCCCAGCGCGACTCCAGGCCCTCGGAGGAGCTCGCCAAACCCGCCGTGCCCTGTTCCTAATCTCTGGCAATCAAGGATGATTTAAAAAGTCTGACAGACACCACCCTTTAAGCTCAACAAGAGACTTCTTGCGTCAGTCATCCTCAGCAGATTGACCAATCTAAACCAAAACCCTGATTCGGGTCCACCAATCAAGTCCGACGGCTGGTTTAGGGGTGACTGTGAGGACACGCAGGAATTACTCCGCATCACTACAAAAAACACTGGCTGTTTGTATAAGCAGGAGGCGATGCAGTTGCATTACTCACTGAAGGAAGTGTTCAAAAATGCCAGAAGACAATTCCTAGATTAATACCACGACCGTGTTAGTGAAAACAAACATGGGGGAAAAGTGTCCTGACCACCATGATGTAACTACTCAGAAATGATACACAGGCTTTCTCTGCTCATCCGACATAATCTCTTGGCTGGAATAGGATGCTGCTGAATGGACTTTATCACCAAATACTTCCATCATTAATGATAAACAACATATCAGCCATATGGTAAACAAAGAGGAGCGAGTAAAAACACAGAAATTTTATAATAAAGTTACCAAGGGGCTAAAGCCAGATGGAGAACTTGGCGGAACGAATGCAGCTGATAAATGGTTGAATTGCCTTTGTATATGTAATTTTAAAAAGTATATTAACTCCTTCTCCTTGCCTCCCTGGACAACTGCAACCTGACTCCTGGCATTTTATTGTGGTAACTAATAAAAATTACGATGAAGGCCAGATGTGGAGAAAGGTGTAATTAGAAGACACACTATAGCGCAAGTGAAAGCGAATGAGAGACAGAAGCACCCTGGGGTCTGTCTTAATTGCTGTGATCCTGGCTTCCACGGCAGCAGAGTCATCATCAGACTTTCTTTCCTTTATCCTCTCCTCTCTCTTTCCATGGGAATGGGGCAGAGCACAACTGGCTCTCATTAACTGTCACCATCCCCGTTCGGTTTTGAGCGTGGGGGTAACTTTCTAATCTAATTTTCGGGCTCCAATGTTTACACATGCCAAGTGTCCCTGAGTGACGTGGGCTCGATGGCGGCGGTGGCATCTGAAAGTTGTGGGTGTGAAAGTGTCTGCGGGCACGCTACTGTGAGAAATCCAAGTTTTGGACTGACATTCGCACTTGCAACTTAAATTTTAATCTCAAGAATGAGCTGCAAAGGGTTTAATGCTTCTTTTTTTCATCACCGGTTGTGTTTAGCGGGTGAAGCAAAGTGTGGCACTGCGGTTCACAGGCACGCACATGGTGAAAACACGTACCCAGAGCAGCGAAACGCCGCGCAGCAGTCATCAGGTTTCAGCCTGGCCCTCATGATCACTCAACCAGGCTTTCAACCTAACATCATTAGCTTTGGCATTATGTTTTCAAAAAAACAAACAACAAAAGAGACTTCAAGCTGCATTGTCTTCACAATGGGCCCGACAGTTCACAAAAGCAGACGTCTGAGAGACTTCAAAAAGCAGTAGAGATGCCTTTCATTAGGTCATGCAGTGTTCTTCTGAAACGCCTGCCTGCGCTGCCTGGCGGCCATGTCTGTTTTCTCTGCTTTAGTAACAAGGTCACGGGGAAACAGCAACAGCAGGGAAAACAATGGTGACCTGAGGTGAGATGAGGCTGTTTGGAGCAGGACGGGGTGGGAGGCGCAGGGTTGAGAAGGGCAGATGAACCCCAGGTGGTCTGCTGAGGACTGTGAGTGATGCTGCTATGATCAGCCTACTCCCTAGGGAGCCGGGGCGCGCACATGCACACGCACGCACACACAAGTGGCAAAAAAGCCACAAATGCAAGCAAGCATACACCAGCCTGTATACACACTCCGAGGGGAGTGCACACAACTGTGAACATGTGCGCGCACACAAGATTGCGTACAAATTCAAAGAGCGGCGTGAAGACAAGAACAATCCTGGCTCGGTGTCTATTTACAGAGCTGAAATTAGAAGAGGAGGACTGAAGTAATCTTCCTTTAATTTCTCCCTGGATGTGCTCCCAGGGCTGAGTGAGACAAAGGCTCTTATGTGCTGCATGTTAGGTTCTCAAAGGAGAATGATGCAAGACCCCCTGTCCCCTCATCTGAGTTAGCGGGGAGGGCCTCCATAAGGGGGACATAGAGGACAAGGTTAGAGGACACAGCAATACCAGAAAAGGCCAAAATCAAACTGCGGAACCTTAAAGTCAGGCTGACTACAAAAATGGCCTGCAGACTGCAGGACACCCTGACAGAAATGGACAAATACAGTTCAAGACCACATCGCGGGAGAAGGGCCAATTTCAGGTATTCGAAAGCCTCATCACTTGGCTGCAATGGTGGGATTGAGAAGCAGAGCTGAACGTGGAGGGAACACCTGTAAGGCTTTAAACCCCAGGGTGACTGGCTGGAGTGCAGGGCTTTCAGAGTACGGCAACTTAAATGAGCACTTTAGCAGGAATTGATTTTACCTAGAGGACTATTCCAAGTGTTGGAATGTGTGAGGTGCGCTTGATGATTCATCTCCGACATGCACATCTAAACCAGCGGAGTGGCCCTGCACAGACAAACTGAAACAGGTGAGGGATTAAATCGAGCTCATGTCTCGGACAATCCAAAACATCTGAGCTATGTTTTTCAGTAGGGTCTTAAGAGGCTGCTTGGCACCTATCCACACATATCTATCATTGCCTATACTTCATTTGGGTTTACATGCCTCCGTCTGGTTTTAGGGCCGGTCGCAAGCCTTAAGCACGGGGGCATCATTTATTTCACACATCCATTCATAGATAGCAGCTGATAGAATAATGTTTAGTTCTTTTCACACATGCACTTACAGAAACAAAATATGACACAGTAAGACTTTCCCTAAGGTAAACACCCACTTTAGAAACTAATGAGCATTTCCACTGTTGATTAATCTCATGGATTCATTTTCAAATGAATCATCTGGTCTGTAAAATGCTGACCACACCTTTTCATAGCCCCAAATTTGCTTTATTTGTTTGACGAACAGTTAAAACCTCAAAGGTGTTTAGATTGTAATGATAAAGCAGACAGTCTATTGTAGCCGGTGATTTTGCTTGATAAATGACTCAAATATTAAATCCATTATGAAAATCATTGATTATACTTCTGTTCATTTTTCACTTGATTCATAAACTAATAATTTTACCACTTCAGAAAAATTTGGGGCGGCTTCGACTGACACGGCATGTGAGTTCTTGCATAATAAAGGAAAATATTAAATATTTCACTCCGCTGTGATCTGGATAACATACCAGCAGAGAGATGTGGGGGGAAAAAAAAGAGAGAAAATGTGGCTGCACCCGTGGAAAAAGCCTGGAATGATGTGTGAATTTTGTTTTAGGGTAAATATTTAGTTTAATGAGAGAAGTCCAAGAGGAACTCGGTAGTACTGCAATCAACCACAGCACCGAGAGAAGCAGATCCTGTACATTGGTATCGTCAAATGCAAACATTTGCATGCACGCGGACGCACCCGCACACGCACACACTTTTACTACACAATCCCAGTTATAGAGAGCGAACCCAATACTCTCCATCACCTGTTATTCTAGGTGGAATCGTGCTTATACAGGTGTAGAGAAAAAAAACCTGCTTCCTCTTTTCACCTCTTCAGACAAACATTCTGGGCTTTTTCACTGAACCAAGTCTGCTGTGGGTGTACATATGTGACTGTACTAGTTGGCCTGGTGTGCCCTGCTTTTACTAGTCCCCTGAGTCTGTGACCCTGTTTCCCTTGCAGGCAGAGAGAGAGAGAGAGAGACAGAGCACTCCTGACTCCTCCTCACCTGAGTCGGAACCCGATCCCTGGGTTCACGACGGGGGCCCGCTCCCTCTCCTCAAAGGCGCCGTTTGTTTCCCGCCTCTAATAGAATTCCAACCTTTGTGATTTTATCTGGAGTTTTCACGCCAATTTTGCCAAAACTGATTGAGGACAGAGCAAATTCAGCTGCTACTGATCTCAAATAGACAGAGTTTCCAAGGGGCCAGTTGAAAGAATGTGCCACGGTTATGCTTTGAGAAGAAAGCTGGTCGGGGTGCGGGGGCTGAACAGGGAAGGTGAGTTGTTATGACTGGCTGTCAATTAGCAGTTGATTCACACAGGAGGGTCAGTGAGACATGAACAAAAAAGGAAGAGAAAAAAAGATACGGTTTCATAACAAAAGAAGGGCAGCGAGATGAACACTGGCTATGAAAATATGTATGTTTAAGATAAGCTGAGACAACAACGCTTACTTAACCGGCGTGAGGCAGCCAAAATGGAAAAGGAGATGGCTGTGCAAGGAGCCTTATTTATTATTACTTTTAGCAGCAACAGGGCGAATGAAAATAGCGCTGCGCAGGATGGGAAGAGGTCAGGGTGAAAGGGATCTGGCCCTCAGAGAGGGTTAATAGCCAGGCTGACTGGTTAAGAGCTGACCCTTCAGGAATGTCAGCTCCCACATTTATGGACAAATACTTTACACAGAGCCAGAAATCAAAGCAAACACCGGATTCTGACTTTCTTTTTCTCACTGTGTCATGTCCCATCTCTTCAGAGTTCTCTCGTACTCTTTTGCACTCCCTGTCACTTGGCCATCCTATCTCAAGCTGTCTCTACTGTCTCACCGCCTGCCCCGTTCCTTTTCCATGCTTCATATTTTCTGTCTCATCTGATGTCTCCCTATTTCTGTTGGCCAGCGGAGCGCATAAGAGCTCCTCTGACACCTCACTGTCCCAAAAAGATTGGAGGTCGAGAGAGAAACGTCAGTTCTCAAAAGCTCAACAGCTACGAGACAATATGAAACACTCATCACGGAGAGGAGCGGTTTTGGAAAAGGTTTACTTTAAACATACACAGACGAGGATCCAGGCTTAGGCGGCTCACGGGGCCAAGCTTGTCAACAACGCCGTGGTTTAGATAAGCTGTCTCATGTGCTTTTGGGATTCATGCTAATACTCCTACATGGATGAGAGATAAATTGTTGTACAAGAGAGCAGAATAGGTCACTAAGCTCCCATTCTCCCAAAGTGTAACATTTAGCAGCATTTGGATGGAAGGCTGAGGAGCAGAAAACTTTTCATTTGTTTCAGGTTTGTTTTTTTTAAAATATAAATTATTTGTTTTATTTTATTTGTCTTCAAACCAAAAGGGTTTGTGCAAGTGAGGTGTGTTTTTCTTTTTTTTTTTTAACAAATTGGAAATCTGTGATTCTTCTTCACTTTCTATAATGTACAACTTAAAAAACAGAGTACAAAAAAATCCCATTTAACTGTAAATGCACAGAGCTGTGTAGATGATATGCACAGAAATACACACATGCATCAGTAAAATGCTGCCTCCTCCCCACTAATAACTTAAAACTGCTGTCCAAACCCACTGACAAACCAAACCAGCTACTGACCAGCGTACTCGTGCCTACTGTAAATTCACTTCTCACAGCGGTTTGTCTTGGCTGGTGATCGGCCCCGCTGTCTGACTGCTGCGTTAGTCCGTGCTGTGCATGATCGTGCACCCTGTGCGCGTCCCTACAGCAGCCGCTTAAAACTGCGCAGAGTGCTGTAATGTCATAATCTACACGCTGTCAAATCCTGTAAGTCCCAAGAGGAAGAAACCTCTCCACTGTCAGCCAGCCTGATACATAAAACTAGCCAGCTCTGGATGAGCTAACACTTTTCCAACCAGGAGCTGTGCCAGTCCCACCAGGGAAAAAGAGATGAATGAGAAAAGATGAAGAGCATGGAAAAGAAAGGAAAATGATAAAAAAAGGGGGGGGTGAAAGCAGAAGTTGGATGAATGCAAAAAGATGCAGGAGAATGAGAAGGAGAGGAAAGTCGGTGGCGGATAGAGCGGAATATAGCCTTACAATGTAAACTGACTTGGTAGGTGATGCAAAAAGGAAGGAAATGTAAGAAAAGAGAAAAAGAGCGGGGATGAAAGAAAGACCAGAGATAAGGCAGATAAGGGGTGACTGAGAGGCTTTTACTCATTTGTGTTTACTAAAAACCCTAATTCAGAGTTTCCTGTGATGCCAGATACTTCGTCCTGAACCTGGGTACTGCCTCAGCGTGTGTTTGTGTGTGCACTGGCATCAGTGTGTGTGTGTGTGTGTGTGTGTGCGTGCATGAGTGTTGGAGGAAGTCTAAAGCCCTGTTTCCCATGCGTGTAATCATCCCAGGATGAGGTGGAGGATGAAGCAGAGCGGGACTTCCCCTGCACCAGAGGGTATTTTCCTCTCACACTGTGGTACAAGCACATGGCTGACCCGAGCTGCCTCTGTGTGTGTGTGTGTGTGTGTGTGTGTGTGTGCGCACACGCCTGTGTATGCGCGTCACAGAAAGAGAGAGAGAGAGTGAGGCTGACGAGGGATGAGGGAAGCAATTTAAATAAAAAAAACCTCTATTCTTGCTCCTTACAAGTTCGGTGGGATAATACTAAAATACCTAGGGAGCTTGTCATTGTGGCAACTGTATGACAACCAGATAGTAATGGCAACAGTGAGAATTGCGCTGTAAGGTGGTAAGTAAGTAAGACAATGACACACCGTGCGCAGAAGAAGAAGAAGTGGTGGCTGAGGGAGGCAGCAAGCTGCTTTTCCTCAACTTATTTTTCATTCTTTCTGAAGAGCAAATAACGCAGAACGCCAACACACAACCAAACACTCAGGTCAGCTGTTCAGGCATAAAGCATTACGCCACTGGGTCCCAAATGAAAGCCAGCAGACGCTTACCACGGAGAGAACGTGGGGGCAGTGTGTATGTACTGTATTTGTGTGCGTGTAAGGGTATAAACTTGTGTGTTGCCAGGTGACGGTGCCACTGACAGAGCAGTGAGATAAGTCCTTGGAGCAGCTCTATCATCCTATTCATAGCTCTGTGAATGTGGGACCTCCTGCTGCTGAAAGCTGCCTGATCCCAACCCAGCCTCACTTCATCATCATTAGCATCAACCAGGAAATACATAGATGAAGTCAAACTGTGACAGAGCGTGGCTAATGCCGCGATAAACATCCTAATAATGCACTGATTTAACAGGCAACAAATCTGCTTAGAAAATCCTGTTGCGTTTACTTTGAATCTCAATCATGATTTAAGTGGAAACTGATATGGAAACTGTGGACAAGTGGCGACGATGCAGAGTGACGGATTATGAGAAAGTGGCAATCTCGCTCTGCGCGTATGAACTGCCTGCGTGGAAGGGTCATGATAGACTTGTGTGTTTGAAGACAGATTCTCTCACAGCGTAGCTCAGTGACTAGAACTGACTGAATCACACACAAGGCTCGCACACACTGCCCACGCGCCTGGCTTGCCTCACCACTGCCAGGGAACCCAAAAGCCCCTACAAAACAAATTCATTAACCCAGACAATAAAACACAGCTGCGAGGGGCAACGGGATCGGTTCGAAATCTGCATAGAATCTGTTCAACGGAAATGGCATGTTCTCAAAATGTCTAGGAGAGAAAATGAAGCGGGGAGCGGTGTCTAATTGAAACTTCAGCTGGGGACCGTGCTGACTGTGAGAGCCGGGATGCTTTACTGAAGCACAGCAACGAAAACAATTCCTCCGCACCAGATGCTGTGGATCCGGGACCTGTTTTTAATTGAATCCTTTTGAACAGGTTGTATAAAGGAAGTACAAACAAAACTGTCAAATACTATAAATATCATTACTGAAGTTGAATTTGAATAAAAAAAACAAAAAAAACAAAACAAAACAAAAACAAAACAGGCACATGTTCTAAATCCAGATTGTTATATTGTGGAAACTAGCTATGGAAATACATCTGAACCTCATGATTATTATTTGTAACCTGTTAGCAGGGGGTGGACATCAGTGTCACTATGTTCACTGTGTCTATTTTAACCGTATCAAAAGCATTTCCCAATTAAAGAAAGCTATTTCAGCAACCATAGCACAGATATTATGTGAGGGTGGTGGTGTGTGTGATGTGTTAGTGGGGTGGGGGGGTTAGACGGGCTGCAGGCATGACAGGCTGTGAGAGAAGAGAGGCTACCCTCAGGAGCTGGGCTCTGAGCATGGAGCCACACCATGCTGTAGTTCAAAGCGCCACTAGAGGGCTCTGCAGCTTGAAGAATGAGCCTCTGCGGATCGGAACATGACTTAGTCACACTGACCTCCGAGCTGCTGGGTCCGGGTCCAAGCAGCCGGACAGATGCGGTCGCCAGAGGACTTACGACACTGAGATAGATGGAGGTACAAATAGTTTTACAGGCGGCGTCCAAAGAAATCCAAAGCCAAGCCACATTTATTCTGAGCAACCTCTGTGCTGTGCAGCTGCGCAGAGGTGAGGACACACACCGACTGACCTCAGTGTTAATGATGCTGTTACGCTCCATAATGGCACTACTATAAAACCCAAGGAGTAAAAGAACATGGTATAATGCACCTGAAATTATTATGGTACAATAAAAGTGAAAAGTGAAACAAGAAAGTGCCCGACAACTGTGCTAAAAAAAAAGAAAAGAAGCTATTATTAAATGAAAGTGAGGTATTTTCCCAGGCATATATTCTTCACTTCTGAACAGTAGATGGATTATCATTATATTGCATCACTCCAGACCTGTGGTCATCTCGATTTCACTTAATCTATCTGAAGGCAGCGTTAACATAGTGGTTAGATGCAAATGTCTTGACTGTTCCCATCCCTGGATAAACTGTGAAACATGGTCAGGGGAAAAAAAAAAAGAACTTAACACTTAGCAAGCTGCTACTGTCACGGTGCCCTTGAGCAATACCTTTAATCCCCCGCTCCTCCGGCAGGAACCGTGTATATGTAAAGCTAGCTGTTGCGGGAAAGTAGGAAAAAAACATGCTCTGTTTACATTGCCTTGGGAAGCAACTTAAATCAATCCAATTGAAATGACCTTTCTTAAATGGAGTAAAACTTTTCTCTCTTTTTTTTTAAACTGTTGCCAGCGGACCTCCCAGGAATAGCTGACGGAGCTTCTCATCCTGCCTTAAACCTGGATGAACCCTGAACAGCCGTGAGCTGCCCCTCAACAGAATCAAACCATGAATCACTACAAGTCGGGGTGAGGGCTCAGAGATCAGCCAAATCAAGACCAGATGCACCGCAGGCACCTCCTTAAGACTGACTAAGAAAATAACCAAATAAATAAAAGAAGCCAACAAACTTCACACCATGTCTTTCTCCTATCTGTTTCTATGGTGTGGCATTTACAAATCTGACAGACTGACTGCAAAATACCCATTTTACCATTAGACTTTATGGTGGTCTTGCTTTCCGGAGACAACCTGCTCTCTCAGTGTATAAAACAGCACTGCATGTATTGTCTCTTTTGGTTACTACAAGTCAAGCACTTCTGTACTGGCAACAGGAATAAAGTGAAAGATTATTGTACCTAAATCCCTACAAAATGTTATTGTTTTTTAGAAAAAAACTTATTTTTGTTAAGAAGCAAACCACATCACGTTTCAAAAGCCTGTATGGCAGGGGTCAGCAATTAGGTTTACCGCAAAACCCCCTTTTTTTTGTGTTTGGCTTTGTTTAATGGGCGGCCAACATAGTTTAACAGTTGTTGTAATGTTTTGCTTGTTAGAAAGAGAGGACTTGATTCCATTCGAGTTTAAGGATTGCATCTTAATTCAGATGTCTATTCTCATTCAAAAGTGGGAGCTGCAGCAGCTCATTCAATACTTAAAAAAAAACTTTAAAAACAAACACTTTATTTATGGTTGAATGAATACTGTTGCTAATGTTGTTGCTTTAGAAAAAATATATATATTAACAGCCTGTTACTGTTAGACTGCCACCTTAAGTATATAATAAAGTGAAAACTTTCATTGTGGGGGGCCAAATGTTTTTGTTTCAGGGCTGGATGTGGACCACGGGCTGCTATGTCCCCACGACTGCTTTAAGGGGTCTGAATCATCTGATGCACTCACTGCACATCAGCGCACACATCCTCCCATAAAGAATCCCCAGCAGTGATAACAGTGAAATCATTCTGTTGACTTGTAATTTCATGCAAATGCTCCTCCTCGTCTCTCTTCTGTCCCCTTCACTCCTCTGTGACTCCCATCCTCACCACAGCTGGTAAATATTTTTATATTGTGTTCCATTAGAAAGCTTTATTAAGCGGTCAGACGGGGCAAATGGCGCCTGGGAGCTCCCTGTCCTGTAAACAATAGGAAGGGCCCTGAAAGCTGCAGCTGAGCACAGCGCAGTAAACTATGGCCACATTAGAGAACTGCCTCACTCTGAGTGAGTAAATATTTAAATGTGTTAGATTGACCCAAAATAGTCAGGGACGATAGTTAGGGGCACTGTATGAGGAAAATGGTCATGATGGATTCTTGAGCAAAACTTACACAGCCCCTTGGAATGATAAGTAAATGGATGTTGTTGTTGCCCGGCATTAAAAAGGAATAAGCCATTAATCGTATCAGTAAGAGAGCGCGGTCTTAGTGCCAAGCTGTGATGTGTGTGTGTGTGTGTGTGTGTGTGAATGGAAGTAGCTCACTTTCACAAGTTACATTTCAGTCTCCGACAAACTGGAGGCTGGAAAAGTGGAATGACGTGCTGAACCAAAGTGTGCTAAAAGCGTCATCGTGCGTGTGCTCACAGGCGTGTTGTCGCTTGCAGCATTTACCTCAGCGCTTTTCTCAGGAGTGTCTATCCCCACCATGTTGTCTCTGAGAAGCTGCTGCAAGAGCTGCACCTGGGCGACGCTGAGGTAGAAGTCCAGACTGCTGGTCACGTTGACCTCCAGGGAGTGGCCACACACCACCACCTCCTAGAGAGATGAAGGAGACAGTGCAGGGAGAAGTGAAAAACGGGGAGATGGGCGGAGGAAGCAAGACAGCCATTCAACAAGATGTCAGGATTGTTTTGGACTCATGCACCGCTGCTCCCTTCTTTTTTAACTTTCATACTATCTGTCTATTTACTTTCTATCTCCCCTCTGTCTTGTTCTGTTTAGCTCAGTTGCTCCCCTCATTCCCCTCTTCCCTCGGCCAGCAGTTTAAACCTCTGCCTGGAGGCTACATATAACAGGATATCACTCACTAACACTCTGGGTTGAACCACACACATGAGCCAGATCTATGGTAACTACACACAATGGTATTGGCGACTGCTGTGTAAACATAATCTAGTCGGACCTACTGTTTAAAACATAAAGGGGCTGTTCATATTTTATTCAATATCCAATGTTACTGTAGTTTCACAATTTGTTTTTCTTGTTTTTTTTTCTCATTTAGTCATAAAACATATTAAGCGTATTGTGATTACTATTACTGTTATTAGTAGCAGCAGTAATTTGAACACATTAGGTCATACTGTCATGAGTTTGCAATAATATACGCTGGAAGGGTGAATGAACATTTAGACCATATGCTGTAAAGGTAGATCATATGCTGCATAATATAATAAATACATTAATAATTTAATAAAGATATCTGTTACATTTATGTGGCAAGCATATACAGAGCAAGAGGGGCTGAAAATGAGTATGACTTGTTGTAATTTACCTACACTACACAATGTACTTCTAAATTCTGCCTTGTTTGTGTTGTTACTGGATCCAAGCTTCTATATTTCAAGGAAATATGAAAATCACATTTTGTGTGTGTGTGTGTGTGTGTGCAAGTGCACACACTTGTAAGGGTCTCTTTGTGAAGACCAGTTTGAGGTTTAGACCAAGGATATTTTGGCTGGTTCTCACTTTCTGACACATGTTCTGAGGGTTGTTTGAGGGTTAAGATTCAATTTATTTGAATTTATTTGGGAGGGTTAAGGTTAGGCTAAGGGGCTAGGGAATGCTTTGGGTCAAAGAGTGTCCTCACAACTATAGAAAGCCCACACACCCTCACTGTGACTATGTATGTGTGTGTGTGTGTGTGTGTGTGTGTGTTTCAGTGCAAACTATGGATTAGCTGCTATGCATTGTCAAGGGGCACGTTAGCGTGGTCGGACGAAGCATCAAAGAGGCAGGAAGTCTCAGCGAGCTGTGCCAGAAAACATCAGCTGTATAAGCAGAATGGTTTGAACTCTGTGGGTCAAAAGCCTCCATTACATGGCAGACCAGCTGAGGGATGCCTAATGAGTACGTTACTGTATGTTACCATGCAAAATGTAAATACTTCTGACATCTCACATAATCAATGTCTATTTTCATATGAGCGACGGATTGTGAGAGTAATGGTTAGCAATCATGACGGTAACAGGTCGTGGTCAAAGGGCACAACATATCAGTGCAGGTAGTAGAGTAGTGCAGCTACAAAGCAGATGAAGGAAAAGCTGCAACCTCTGGCTGTGTGAACGTCCGAGGAAACCCTCGTCTCCTTTGGACCTGCTGTCGTTAGTTTTAACCACGGTGTGGATAAATTCTCTCGTGGAAAATTGGGAAACCTTTGAAGAGAGAAGATGTAACGGCGGGCTCGTAAAAAGCTGCGCTGACGCTGACCTCTGTCTGTCCGCTGTCAGGAGAGAGGTTCTTGCTGAAGATGATTGCCGGAGCTGCCGTCACTCGAACAGAGAAATCGGTCAGGATTGGCGTCAGGATGGCCCGGCGCTCCTGGTGCCTCCTGATGCTGTGCAGAGAGAGAGAGACAGGAATAAAACCGTTAAGTGAAACTTCATCAGCCAACCTGTTCTTTTTCTCTTAGAATTTAAGAAAAACTATTGGACAAATTTCACTGGCTGCAGCAACATCTGGAGAACATGATATATGAACATACAAAGGTTCGCCAGTTGGAAATGATACTTTCAAACAGGCCTATGTATAATTTAGCTTACAACTTTTCATTGTAAAAGTATTTATTGTGCAATTATATTTTAGTTGGTGGTTTTGAAGTAATTCAAGCATTACACTACAATAAAAACAGCCACTGTAAGGGACCACCCTTTATTTACTAATAACTTGTTATGGTTACCAGTTATAAAATCTGTCTAAGACTGTCCCATCTGCCTAGGAATGACAAGTCAACAGAGTACAGTCAAAAACCACAAAATGTTCACAACTGAGCTATTGTTATGCCCTTAGCTGACAGACAGACACACTTTTCAAACTCGGTCTGCCTTTTTCAAATTCAAACCAGTAGGACGACAAGCCCAACTCAAAATAAGAGACTTCAAAATTGATTTTCTGCGAGCAGGCCTAACCCGTGAAATAGTTCTACTCTTTTCTTTCTTTTTTTTTTTTTTTTAAATTTACGCTCTAACAGATTTTAGTTGGATTCTTGAATATGGTTTTAGAGACGGAGTGAGACATTATTTGACAACTTTCAATTGGGAACACCCCTAAATTGTATACACAAGATCAAACTGAGACCTTCTCACTTCAGCTCTCTCCATTTCACTAATGTTCATTCCCACAATCAAGTCATATTTGTGGGAACATTTGTTAGCAGTAAAACAAATATACAAGTGGGCTTTATAAGGTGGTGTTAATTGCCACATCTGCTGCTATTAAAACAATCAAGGGGTACAGCTTCCAATATTTATAGTTGGCCAGGATTATAAAAAGCCCTGTTTCTAGGTGGCCCTGAGTACAGTACTTAACCAGAACCAATATCATATTCGCTTCTGCTACACAAATGTGCATTACCAGTGCCCTTAAGGGATTATTTTCTGACACATTTCTCTACGTAGAGAGTTTGAGGGAGGCCTAATTCGGAGGTCAAATGATCTGTGAGGCCAATTGGTGTTGGCTAATCTCCCCTCAGACAGGGATTGAAACAACGAGTGTCTCGTTGCAGCGGACAGGTGCTATCATTCACCAGCGCGGCGAGGGAGGTGCGGGTCTCGGTTTACCAGTAACACGGGGGCCTCTGAGTGGGCCGCGGGACTCTGTGTGCCTGTGTGTGCGCGCATGCTTGTGCACCTTTGAACGGGTGCGGCGCAAACAACAAAAGAGGGAAAGGACGTTTTTTGTTTCATACAAAGCTACGCAGAGTGCGAACAGTGAGTGGAAATATCAGTGGCACCGGCAAAAAGAGAAGAGGCCCGCACGGGGTGGCTGACGAGGGGGCAGATGGAGAGTTCACAGCTTCCTGACACAGGGTCTTTTCTAGCCGGCAACTACACACTGTGACGAGGACAGATCCTGTCAGTGGATCCATGGCGCTGGAATTTCCTCACAAAACCTCAGGAAGCCAACTGAGGCCACTGCAGATCCGCAACTACTGGAACTGAACCCGAAAAACTGCAGAGTGAACATGCCACGGATCCCGGGCTGGACAGAGGGGAGGGGGCGGTGGTATCGATGTAGGGAATGAGGGAAAGGTGTGAACTTTGGAAGTGGTGCGTGTCAAAACTAATTGCAACCACAGCGGTGTACTTCTGCTGGTGATTGCGGCAGACAAGTAAAGCTGTGAACTTGACTCTGCTTTCCTCGGCGTGTTGGAACGTTCTGAAGTCACATGTTCAGTTTGACTAGATCGGGCGGCGACGGAGGCCGGTGCACACGGCGCAGCAACACAGTGGTTTTCTGACCTGCTCAGTGTGACCACAGAGAGACACAGTCACTTACTGGTGTGAACCTCAATTATTTGGATATAAAAATGAAATTACAGAAAATTCTATGTGTGGACTTTTCAACAGACACGTTTAGATGCTGTCCTCAGCTAAAACCTTGTGATTATTACATGATTAATCACTTACACAACTCGGCACAAGTAACAAGTCCATGTGAAAATGACCTTTACAAGACAATAGTGTGTGTTAATCCTTTGAGTACAAAAGTAACTGTTAAGCTAAATGTTAGGTCATCCTATAATCGAGTTCTGAAGAGAAATCCAGACCTGCTAGGGCTATGATAGGTCCAGGGAAAGTCGAGTCTTCTCAAAAGGCATTCGGCATCTCCTGGAACCCAAAGTGTGAGCCCAGAATCTCACCTCATTGCCCTTTCAGACAATCTGGCCTTGGCACCAGGCCCAGGCAGTCCTGTTTTCATCAGCTAAGATATATTGAGAGCAAGAAAGTGAACATGTAAGTGCTTCAAGCCTCAGTAGCCCTTTGCTCGCATATAAGCTCATCAGACTCAGCGGCAAGAGTGTAAGACTCTAACACAGGCCCAAGTCCGCTACTTAAAAGGGCTGTTTCACAACACATCCTGGCTGCCACGGGCGGGGAAGGTCGAGGAGTGAGGGTTTGGGATGGATGGTCAAGACTACTTGGGAAACAGACGGAGGGGAAAAAAGAAATCAGGGTGGTCTGATATTTAGAGATACCATCCCAAAGGGCCACTCCTTTGTTTAAATGTCAGACACTAAAACTCCACTGGCCCGGCCTGTTCAATCAGAGTCATTTTGGCCGAAAGTCTAAGATAATAAGAGATATCAACCGTCCAAATTAAGAATTTCTACCTCATAACTAACCAAAGGAGGAGTGCAGAAAGCATTATCTTATAAATCCCTGAAACTACATAAACTACATTCCATAAACCCCAAAAAGAGCAAATGGCTTTGAACAGAGTGCACAATTGCTTTTACCATCCTTTTATACTAATGCCTGACCAAGAAGAGGTTAACCCCACTGAAGGGTTTTTTTCAGGGCATTGTTTGCCCTTATTAGAAAGCATACAGTAGCGAGACCCCAAACAGGAAGAAGAAACAGAACGGAGTAAGAACGGCGTCTCCTTTAAATAAATCCTGAGAGGTTGTCACAATAAAGGATCTTATTGCAGGCTGAGAGCTAAGGGCTCAGCATTAGTATCACCAGCAACAGCGGCAGGCTGTGGTTTCCTGGCCAGGCTCCAAACACTATCATGCACTAAGTGTGTGTGTGTGTGTGTGTGTCTGTGTGTACTTGTATGGCTATGCTTTGCGAGGACCGGTTTGACTTTTAGACCTTGGGAAAGAGGACATTTTGGCCGGTTCTCGCTGTCTCACACACTGTCAAAGGGCTCTTTGTGGGTTATGACTTGGATTTTAGGATCATGGTTAAAATTAAATTATGGTTAAGGACCAGGGAATGCATTATGTCGATGAGCGTCCTCACAAATATAGAAGCACAAACATGCGCACGTAGATGCATAACACGAAATGTGAAACATCCAGTAAAGAAAATAGTGAGAATTACTGAGGACCTGTGTGTGAAAGGTGTGAGCATCTCAGCCAGCCTCGCTCTGAGCTCCGATGACCCGAGAGCTCTCGGTCTCCATCAAGCCCTTTGTTGATTTTGTACTGTATTCTTCCACGAGGCTTATTTTTAGTTGACAGGGAACAAATCTGGACTCTCTGCCTGCGATTCTGTGAGTTTTGGGCCCGTTCCCTCGCAAAACATGAGTGGAAAAAAAGGATGTGGGGCCAAACAGGCTGTTACGCTCGTGCTTGTTTTAGCTCCCGAGTCTATAAAAAAAAATGACAGGGTTTGTAATTATGACTGTGCATGGAGCCTCCATGATAGGGAGCTAACTCGCTGACCGCACGCTGCTCCCACATTAAGACTGATGAGATATGTTATGGGACCTTCGCAGCAGATCGAACACGCTTCACCTGACAGGGGATGTAACAATTCAATCTAGCAGCAGTGAAACCCAAGCTGATAAAACTCCACTGTTGTCCAATGCCGATTAAAAACAATAGCCATAGGCTTACATTTTGTAATATAGTCCTATATAATGCAGCAAAACAAAAACACACCATTGAGCATTTGGATTTTTAAAGTTCAAATGACAGCTTAGCAAACAACTGGCTGTTTGAAGCATAAGTCAGACACAGAGCAACATGGACGTCCCAGTGGAGTTCTCTTTCTGGCCGACAGATGGATTTTAATTAAAATTTTGGCCCTAAGAAAAATATGTAGCTGCGTTTGGCTCGTGAAACGGACAACTTCACCTGTCACTCATTTCCTTTGCTCACAGCCATTTTGCACTCGGCACTTAACACGCAGCTGACCCCTGCAGGTGCTCGTGATGGGACTGGTTCTCAGTGATTCAACCAGGCTTCATAGTTAACAGCACAATTTGCAATAAACCTGAAAAAAATTTCTTCACAATTGTCGGACCTAAGATGTCAAGAAGCTGCTTCGACATGATAGAAAAGAGAGAGCATCATAGAAACTAGACGTATTTGTGCAAATGATTGGTACATGCAGCACACCGGGCCCTATGCTGAAGTGACTCCTGACCTGCTGGCCATGTTCCATTCCAGCGCTGGGTTCTGGGAGTTCCTTTCACCCTCTGCTGAGACGCCTGCTTTGATCCCCTCCTTCTCGGGCTTGAGCTGCTCCCACTGAGCTGTTCCGATGGTGATGGACTGGAGATCGACCTGGTACTGACGGTCCTCCACCTCTGAACCCGGGTCCCGCAGGATGCCGAGGTTCACCGCACGTCTGCAGGGGGAAGAGAGGGAGAAGGATATTTCGGTTGGGTCGCTTTATGGATCACACAGCGTGCGAGTACTTCCAAAAAGCTCTCTGAGGATGTGCATCTGGTGGACAACATGTTGCAATCACATTCAGCGAGCAGGTGTCCAACAATCCCTGATGTATAAAACATGACTGGGTTTTATTTATTGTTGCGGGGGTCGAAATGGATCAGGGTGTGCTTTATATAGTCAATTACAATGACGCACATGACCCCAGGAGTGAAGCAGGTAGTCTGTTATACTGGGCCAGTAAAAAGGTTCTGGCAATTTGCCCTAACCACTACTGACTTCTTTCTTCCCGTGGCCTGCTCAGTGGTTTAGTAGCACAAGTTTCTTACAAGATGATTTATGACCAAATCAAAGTCACTGGTACTTGTATAGCCAGAGCTCAGATAAATAACCCCGCAGGGCTCAGGTGAAATAATTTGCCTTTTATAAAGTTCTGATTCATGCCAGCTTATCATTAGCAGTAAACATTGCTTAAACCCTTGGCTTGATGCCACGGTAGTCTGCCTCTGCTGTTTCTATTTCCGTCTCCCGAAACACGGGGCTCCTACAGTGCGCACAGACTGCAATATGGTCGAGGAGATGTAGAGATATGTCAGGAGTGGGCAGCGCGGCCTCCGAGAGCCGCTGCAGTCAAGTGAGCGAAACTGTCCCATCAGCGCCAAGAAAAAGTGATGTCATCTATTTTGCCTTTGAGAGACAAGATCCTGACAAATTCGCGGGGCAACAGGAATAATCAAAATTCGACATCTGCATATGACATCAGGGCTTTTGGTTCGTTATGATATGTTTATTTGTGCTGGTGAATTCAAATGAGAGCTTAAATGGTATAAATAAGGGCTTAAAATGGCTACAGATGTAGTGGCAGCATGAGTAGTTTTATTTGTTTCTGCAACGTCAATGGTAATTTTCATATAGCGTTTCCCCTCCGTAGCCACACTGGATAGGCCTCTACCAGAGCGTGATGTTATGACAATAAGCACCAAGTACAAAAACAATGGCAATGAGAGATCAGAGGTGCATAACTAGATTTAGCTGGATTTGTTGACATACAAACAAGTGAAACAGATCCTTAATCAACATTTGGAACCACATTTATCAACAGAGTATAATATAAATCAAACCAAGAGCCCTGTAAGTTTTGGGTGGGATGTGTCAGTCTAGATTCATTAGGGCTTTTGTAACAGTACCTCCATCACCCTCCCCAACCCCAAACTGTATTTTTCACATTAAACAAACCACAGTTACCTCATATGCGCTCCAAATTATCTCTTAACTTCAGCTTATTTAGGAGACTCTCTTACTCATAATCAACATAACATGGGAGTCTGCAGCCAAGTCTCTGCATTGCTGAGCTGCGGGGTCATCTCCAATGACATAAATAAATATGATAAACATTTGTCTTGGTCATGCAGCCAGTGGAAAGCAGCGTGATTTAATATCAAAAGACATATTTCAGCCAATCACAGGAAACGAGAGCTTCATTTCTGACAAATGAGGAAGGGAGGAATTTTGGAAGTTCCCCTTGGGGTGCAATAATAATTGAAGCCAGATTTTCATGTTGTACATGTGGGGGGAAAACACTGGTGGTTTGACGTATCTGATCGGTCATGTAAAGACCACACTGCTTGGCCGAGAGGAGTCAGAGAACGCCTTGGGAAACCGGGGCACTCGCAACACCCACCATGTACACGGACCAGCTAAAAACATGGCGACCAAGGCAGGTGGAGCACGGCCCTCTGTGGAGTCTCTGGGTCGGCCATTCTCAGACATCTGGCTGCCACTGCCATGCGGTGACATGGTACATGACATGCTTTCGCAGCTGAGGAGGGCCAGGCGGCGGCCGCAGGGGGTGGGGGGTGGGGGCTTGAAATGGGGGTTCGGCGAGCGAGAGAAAGTTTCCCCCAAAACACAAGTATTTAGTTTTGCCCTTGTTCCAGAGCCAACCTTTTTTTAATTGCAGGAAAAGACCACAGAAACATTATTTTTTACGACAAAATTCTGCTATTTATAAAAACGGATCAAAAGCTCTGCAGTAAGAACGCTCCGTTTCATGGCATTCATGGCTATTATTTTAAAAAACATTTCTCCCTGTCCTGACACAATTTAAATCCAATTTGACTCTGAAAAGCCACTGGGCTGATTTCGCATCAGGGCTGAAATATGAGGGCTCCCATCCAACATTATTATGGCTCAAAGTCAAAGCCTCCATCTAATTCAAGTCCTCCAGTGGGAAACAGCAGACAAAATAGCGAAGACATGGCAGTGTTATGTATCTCGAACTCAAGGCTTGGAAAGAGCGATTCACTGGTACTTCATCACTGAGACAAAAAATAATGATGTTCCAAATTCCACTGGAAGGTATGGAGACAAATGCACAAATGGGCAATTAATCGCAAGTTATGCTCTGCTGTTTAGCATTCTCTGGGTCCACGCATGTGCTGGGCAGAGCATCAGTCATGATTTGCATTATTAAGGAGACGTGTGGGGAAGAGTGCGTGCTTAACGCATTGCACATTTGGGATTGTTTGCTGGACTGGTAATGGGATTCGTGAAGGAACCTTCTGGGCACATGCAACACGTCAGTTAACACGCACATTAGCTGATGAGCTTGCATACAACTGATAAACAACAAATAAGCTAACGCAGGCACACACTGCCGCTACACGCCACAGTGGTATTAGGTGTAACCAGGGAGGGATTTACTTTGCTGCTGCTGCACACCACTTTGAAATAATATCCAGACTTTGAATACAGAACCTGCACGATAGGAGAGAACGAATTGTAAAAAAAAAAAAAAAAGAAAATGAAAGAGTGTCAGAGTGTTACACGGAACCATACTGAGCAGAGCCAGTGGGTAAATAAGTAGAAACGTTTGTTGAAAAAGAGCGAAAGTGGAATCTTGGGAGAGCCTGATTACCATGCTGAGGTTTTGAAGGCTAACAGTGGTTCAAGGTTGTAAAACAAACCACAATGGGATCTGGTTGAGGCTCAGGGCTTGGTGGTAGTGGTGTGGGAGCCGCGGGCTGTGTTAAAGCCTCTCACTGAGGGGATCCTGTGGGGCAGGGTGTATCATGGCTCTTGGCTTTCAGTGGCCTCCCCCCGCCTCCCTCGCTCTCAACCACCACATCCACACCCTCCCCGTCCCCTGCCCCGGGCCAGTGGGGCAGGAAGCACCGGGGTAATACCGAGCGCCGCTGGCTTCTGGATCTCGTCACTCTGAAACCCGCAACCTGAACCCGCAACCCCAGACCTGTTTTTCACTTCATTTCCTCAACAATCACATGCAATATATGTCTGGTTACACGTTCAACACAGGCAGGAGTGTAAGTAAATGTGTGTGTGTGTGTGTAAGAAAGATGAGGCCCTCTGCTCCTGCTCTCCTGGTCAAACATACATACTGAGTAGAAATTTCGCTGAGATCTCAGGCTTAATTCGGCCAAGTCAAGCTAAATTAGGTTTGTACACAGATGTGCTATATTTCACAAGCATTCCATGTCCTCTGTTTTGACCAGACCCCAACTAATGTATATTTGAAGTGGAAGAACACAAGCATGTCTTGCCGTGTCATTTCATTTGTTTTAAACCACGTTTTTCAAATGCTGAAATAACATCCAAGAGGCAAATGAGTTTTGTTTTTTTTGTCATAGAAGCAGCATAAACAGTTTTTGTCATACATGAGTTCTTAAAAAAGAAAGTGTTCAATTGAGGTTTTGATATTTCTCTCTGTGGCTCTGAGTGTTACTAGCCAAACACCATTAGCACCCGGCGACTCCTCCATGGTAATTCTGTTGTGGAGAGGCCAGAGCTGCACAGTGGCTTCCCAATCAGTTCACCATGACTCCCAGTGGCTTAGAGCGGAGTCCCACTGGGCCCGCATGTGTGCCGAGGGGGAATTCATAAGCATTATGATTCATGAAACTTGCAATTACTTAGTAAGTTAAGCACCCCTGCCTACGGTGGTCCGCTCCGAATTGCCAGAAATTCGGCAACTTCTGAGATGTGGATTTATGACCCAAGTCAAGTCCAATTGCTGTTAATTTGCATCGACCAATTACAGTAATTAAGGCTCTGAATTAGAATGCTGAGCAGCCCTTGGAGTGAGAGGGGAAAATGATGTTGTGGAACAAGGCGAGTCAGCAGAAAAAGACCCAGTCACTCAAGGATTTTTTTTATGCTGCTGCTACTCAAATGATTTTTGATGACTGGCGCTTTTTCTACAGAAGTCAAACACTGTAACTAAATGAATTAAACATCTGGGACAACAATGTTGTGACAATTCACAACTATTTCAATCTACGGATGTTGCTGTTCTTTTTAACCTCACTGGTACAATGCACAATGAACAGAAATTGCAACTTTCCTGCATTGTGTCTAAGGCTTTGTTGTACTGACACATTCCCATGACAAAAACTCAATAATCTATTCTTCTTCAGCCCAACAGCATTACTCATCTCCACCGCCGCTCCCAACAGAAGCCTGTTATTCATTAGGCTGATTGCACTTTAAGACACTCATACTCCGGCAATTATATCATATTTACATAAGATCTTAGGAGGAAACTATTACTTCTATATACAATACAAGCAGGGTTTAGCTCAGGCTCATACCACCCTCATGACAGTGGTGCATGATGGTAGAAAGCTGAGGGAAAGCACCAAAGCCCCTCTGCTCACAATGACATGGTGTATACCAAACGTCAGTGTTTGTACTTTGATTTCAACATATCTTAATTTCCGGAGTCATTTATCTCCCATGCAGTTTACATGTCAGAAAAGTTACATTCTCCTAAACACGTGTGGTGTTAGACGCCTTGTTCCGTAGAAACTGGCTAACATGTGTTCGCCATGATGGCCTGTTAAAGATGTCAGTCTGGCCGCTGTAATTAATAGGCTCATCATGCGCTGATTCAAAACCTGCCTCTTGCATCATTGTTGCAAAGGCGCCATGTGTGAAGATTGTACAGATATTTCCTTTGGCTTCAGCTGGTGCGCTACACGGAATCTGCACATGCCAGTGACTATACAAATTAAACTGCTCATCTTTCATCCTGCGCCATGATTCATCGTGCAGCGAAAACACGCCGCTTGCTGCGATCACATGGTGGACACCGACTCATTTATTAACATACAATATCAGAAAGTATTTTTAAAGCCGTACTATATCACATCTCCGCAGCTGTACATCAGTCAAGACGTTGATGCTGCTCCAAACGTACGATTCAGGCTGAAGAACTCTGCATCTCACTAATGGCACATATGTCATCCTCATCCCTGCTGCTTCTGTTCTGCTTATCCTACACACACACACACACACACACACACACACACACACACACACACACACACACACACACACACACACACTCGCCTACTTTGCGTGGTCTGTTTAGCTTTAACTGTGCTCTTCTCCTGCTTCTGCTTCCATGTAGCTCTAAGCATGGAACATTCTTGGGTAACAGGGACAGTAATTCCCTGGCTTTTTAAGGGCACTGACTTCTCACTGGATTCCTTCATACAGTAGGTACATCTGCTATGTATCCACTCAAAAAGGCACCTTGGATGCTCATTTGTGAAACAACCGAAGTTGTGGCTGCTGCTGAAAATTGCTGACAGGTTTGTGTGTGCCTGTGTGTGCACTTCAGTCTGCCTTAGATCTTCTCCCGCGATATACGCACTGGAAGTTGCTGCCGAGAATTACTACGCGTCATCTGTGTGTGTGTGTGTGTGTGTGTGTGTGTGTGTGTCACCGCAGGACAAAGCTACCATTTTTCCAATGAAACTGAACGGGCCAGTGCTTGTGAAATCACTTCCTCTGTTTGCAGTAACAGATTTGAAATGCTTCCTCCCTGCTGTGAAAATGGACATAATGCTGCTTTTATAAAACATGTCAGGCAGAGTTTTAGCAGCAAGTCCCTGATGCAGAGGTGTGAAGGGAATGCCTCGCTGACTTCCTCAGACCTTAGATTGAAACCAGATTTGTGTCCCCACCAAGCAATTTCACAATGATGTAATCTCACCACCATTTTAATTTGAGAGGCCTTATCTTTAATTAATCGCTAAACACATGCTTGGAATAGATTATTCATAGCTGGCTGCAGTAAGGAGCATGGCAGGGGAGGTCAAGGATCTGGCTTGCCCCTCACATGCAGTCATTTTCATCAGACTTAAGTCAAACAGACACATACCTCAATGCTACTTTTACACTAATTAAAGGAAAATAATCCTATTGTCGGAGGAAGATTCCAAATCCAAACCCTGCCCCTGGTCTCTGGCGAGGCTCACGCTGTGTTCACTGCTCACTGACAAAGCCTGAGGTGACTCAAACTGCTTGTGAAAAGGAGTCACACAGGACTAAAACCACTGATTCCAGCAGACACAGTTGCAAACAGGCTGATGATGCAGCGAGATTGATACAAGAACAATAGCACCGATCCAAAATCTTACAACAGGCATAAAAACACACAAAACTGCAAACAAATCTATTGCAAAACAGCATTAAACAAAGTGCTCACATGCACAGCCACGTGTGATATACATTTACTCTATGATGGGAGTCTGAACCCAAGCTGTTTACAGTCTTCAGACCGTTCCTTGTGATTTTACTTTTGCACATAAATTTTTCAATCCATGCTCTGGCATGGAGGGTGTTTTATGGAGCTGTAAAATTACACTCACTTTATGGATCCAACAGCAAGAACCACTACTGTGTTTTCCACTTGATATTGATTAAGTGGCACAGTATTGCCAAGCTGGTTCACATTAGTGTACACACGGACGCGTTGTGTGTATTTTTGAAGATGCTCCGTTTTATCTGTGAAATGAGCCTCTTTGGCAGAGCACTTTGAAGTTGATTACACATTGTTTACAGCAATTATTGAATTCTGACAAATGTTTAAAGCAACGAAATTACATATCAAGGTCTCATCCTCCTTTGGATGGGAGAGGGAAAATTTTCCTAAACAAAGTCAGGGAAATGATGGCCATATTTGATTAGGTTAATGTATGCTACAGGTTTAGCAGACAGGCTGAACAAACATGTAATCAGATAGCTAAAACAGTAGGTCCTTCTTGTTGACGTCTGCCTTGACCTTAAACAACATTTTGTTCTAATTCAAATTTCCTTCCAGCAAACAGAACGCAGAATGAAACAAAATACAATGACTTGCTGCTGGAAGCTCCCACATAATGGAATTAAAAACTTATGTCTAAATCACAAGCTTTAAGGAGAGACAGGTTGGACTGCAGAGAATATGAGAGCAGATTAGAAAGCCCCGGCGCTGCCCAGGACAACAGGACGACGACCGCTTTCTCATGAGATAGTGTCCAAACGCTTTTATGTCAGCAAGGAAAAACAGCATAAAATAATTACAATAATCTGGGGCACACATGCTTCCTACATCATCTAATTCTTCCTCCGCTGTGAACGACCGCGGAGCCAGTGTTTATAATTCTGAGGCGGATCTTGCATTCATCCACACCGCCGAGTGTGTTTATACAAAGTGACATTTTCTGTATGAGAGATCCCCCATCTGAGAAAATCACATGGGTGGGGTGAACTCTCTGTGCTTATCTAATACCAGTGATGTTAGTGATGTTGTTGATTTGGGGAGGGAGAGGGAGGGAAGAATGGACAAAGGGTAAAGAAGTGGGACAGCAGAGGAGCTTAAAGACATTTAAAATTTTCAAAAAGAGAGAAAATGCAAATGTAGCACAAATCGAAATAAAATTGGGAGGTTGACACAGTAGATTGAGATTAATGCAAAAGACCATGTAAACTGACGTTAACTGCTTTCAGTAGAAACTTGTGGGGGGGAAAATTGCCTGATGAATTGATATAAAATCCAGCTTGAGTCTTTTTTCACAGCAAACATTTTGACTTGTCACATTTCAGAAAAGCAAAGCTACTAGTAATAACATAAATGATTGTCCTTTATATTAAATGGTCCCAATAAGCAATAGCAATAAAAGAAAGCCATCTTTTATTTTATTACTAATTGCATCCATGCTTCTCCTGCTGTTAGATGAAGGAAGTGAAGTGTTTCCTTAATGTTATCCTTCTCCAGCGGGTTCATGCGTTCAAAGCAGATAAATGCTCATTGATATTTGAAAATTATGGGGCTGCCACTGAAAGCACCTGCAGTATAACTGAAACAACAATCTACAGCAGAGAAAGGAGTAAACCCTCTAATTCCTCCCCTTAAAATATCACACAACACACTAGCACAAATCACTACCGAAAGTCGGCGTGACTGTTAGGGCTCTGTTTAGTCTCTGTTTTGTCAAGTGGTGTCATCGAAAAAGTTTGCATGTCATCGCACCACTTCCACCGCTTAAATTTCAAGTCAAGTGATCCCAACTTCTGTGGGTGAAGCGAGGTGAAATCCCTCCTCATGGAAACACGGCGGGGAAAAGAAACTGACCTGAAGAGATTACGAGCAGCGGGCAGAGACGTCACGTGAAGAGGGGAGAGGTGTAACTGGAATCCCCTACGACCATCTAACGAGCTCGCTGGAGCGGCCGCATGTCGGAGCGCTTCATCAGGCGAGAGCTGGGATGAAGGCTGCGTTCAATTAGCCTCATCTGGAGCCTGTCATACTTTACATGTGGAATGACAGTGTTCTCTAGGAATCAGCCCGAGCCCTGCTGTTTGGTGTGTTTTCTGGCAGCGCACCTTGTTCCAATAAGGAGGAAGGACCATGCAGAATGTGAGAACCACAAAATGGAGAGAGAGGCTGAGGGAGATGAAACTCATAGAAAGCGACAGAGAGGAAAAGGGGAAACTGCTGTGCGAGACACTGAACGGGTGGAAAGACTGAATGGTAGCAATTAGGGAGGAGTGCACAAAGCGTGGAGAGACCTCATTGAAAAATAATGATCGAGAAATTATTAAGTGTGTTTTTGTGGGAGATAACCTCCCTCAATAGTTTCCTGCTGCAACACCTCACCTCTCTTCCTTGCCTTCCATTCTCTCTCCCATTGTACCTCATCATCTTTCCATAATTCCCTCCACTATCATTTTCTACTTGTCTTTTAGTGTTCCCTTTCGATCTCTCCTCTCTATCCTATTATCTTATTCCTGCCCCCCCCTTGCCAGCCAGTGTTTTGGTACAGTGACTCCAGAACAGTGAGGAGGAAGTGGCCTCTGCGGGCCAGGCTCCTGACAAACCACAACTCTAAACAGGCAGTGCTGTGAAAATATGGCATTCAAACAACACAATGCCAAAACGTCTGACCACCATCCAAACAGCTGCAGGCACTGAGAACCTTTAATGGGGAAAAAACAAAGAGAAAGAAATGGACAGAGAAAAAAAAGGGGGGGACAAAATAATAAAAGACAAACATACAAAACAGAGCTACAGTGGTGTCTGCGCTGAGCTGGCAACCGGACTGGGCCTTGGTTTTATTAGAAGCGACTGAGAGATGAGAACAGGACAGCCCCCTGTGCCTCTGTGGAATGGAAGCTCATACCCCCTTAGGTCTTAAAAACATATTGAACAAAAAAGCATGTTGTGTAGCAAGAGAGATTGAGAAACTGAGGGAAAGATGATGTAGAAAGAATGGGGGAAGGAAGGAGTAGTAGTGCTTCTGTTCGGAGCAAAAAGAAAAAAATCTGTATTGCAAACAGTCCAGGTGTAAAAAATTAGAGGAGATGGCACATCAAACGGGCCTGTGTTCAGCCTCTTTCCTGTAGCCCTGGTGGCAGGAAATGCTGTACAGCATCCTGTGCGCTGACCAGAGAGCGACACATGAGAGGGAGCAACCAGGGGAGCAAATACGGTGGGAGGTGAAGAGCGGGAGAGGGCAGATGGAGAAAATGTTCAACAACATCCTGCAGAGAAGAGGGAGATGAGGGGACGGACAAGGGGCAGAGGAACATGGAAAGAAACAGCAGAACGGGGGGAGAGCAGAGGAAATAGTGCAAAGGCAGGGACAGAGAGAGAGCCAGGCCAGGAAGAAGGGAGAGAGTAAGGAGAAGGGGAGGAAGCAAAGAGAAGGTATAGGGAGTATATAAAGCATGGGAAACGGCGTCCTGTGGGATGACTCGGCACGTGGTTGGAGGGGAAAAGGAGAAGTACATCGTGGGGACACATGATGACTGAATAATAGACAGGGGAATTAGACAAAGCACGCATTAAATGAGAAGTTGAACTACAGGCCCGTTAGGGTTAGGGGAGCACGGAATTAATTAAAGGCAAAGAAAAATGAATTCATGGCAAAACAAAACCATACTGCAGAGGGTATTTTTCCAGGGTTTAGAGATATGAGCATGGGAAATACTATAGCTCACTTCCATCTGTGTCTATATATATCTACAAATTACCCATTCTGTTTATTTCTGAAATGAAAAGAAGTAAATACAACACATGGAGCAGACATTTTAAAAAATGGTCTTTCTTCACATCTTAATATTAAAAATCTACAAAATACATAATTTTGGGCCCGGGGTTGCCCGGTGTTGCAGTTACTCACACACACTCCTACAGTGTGTGTGACATGTCAGGCTGCGACACGTGAAGCTTTTGTCTCACTGTGCTACCCATCCAACATGTGCCCGTCAGCTGGATCTCTCCCTCAGCCTTCCCCTCCTTCAAAAAAAACCTCTCCTCTTATGTGGCTTTAAAATGCTAATAATATCCATCCATTACCAGGCTTCACATAATGCAAGACCTGTGAGAATGTGAAAAAAAAGTCCCTTCAAAAGGTCTACCCATGCCGTCTCATTCGAAGAGAGGACGGAAAAATATCAAGGGGAGAACAATGATTCTTTAAACACTGGACCCTCGTCATCACAGAGGAATGGAGGGAAGTCTTTCCAACAGTTGGACATTTTCTTTTCAGCAAAAATATATGGTGCAAAGCATATTTGATTGAGTTAATAACTTTTGCCCCGCTTACATGTGTGTAACTCTAGACCTGGATGTGTGCAATGATAAAGTGACAGCGTGGAGTGTTGATTGGAGGTCTGTGTGTGTGTGTGTGTGTGAGTGTGAGCATGCTTTTGTGCGTGTGGGGTAAGTTATGGCGAGAAGAAAGGGGACCACCGCAGTAGAGTTGTCTACACGGTGGCTTCGCATTTCTTCCTCTGTGGTTCTCTCAAACCTGCAGCTGAAGTAACACCGCTGACATTCGCACATGCGAACCCAGACACACACGCACACACGTGCACGCAGACCCAAAGCTCTTGTAAAGCTTCAGCCTCCCACTGCACAAACCTGCCATCTTCATAAATTTTGATCCCACGGATATAAGCTAATTGTGTGGGTGGAGTCACTTTGTTCAGACATACACTACGCTGTGCCTGATGTACGTAATATAACTCATAATAAGTCTATAAAAGAGAAAGAGAAAGATCCTCATTCTTGAGGATATTTGATTTCTACATGCTGAATTTGTTTACTGAAGAGGAATATTTGTGTGTTAAGCAACATGGTATAAGAGTGGAGAAACGAGGCTGAACATATGAATGCAGGGGGACTAATCACACAGATATATTTCAGTTGATGATATTAAGCTAGATGATGAACAAGCTATTCGGTGTTGAGCGGGCTGCACAACTGCAAAACAGCTCCTGGTGAAGACCGGGAGAAGGAAGGCATCTCGGAGCCCACTTCAGTGCCAGCCTCTGGTTCTTTAAAGTCTGGCTGGACCTCCTGGGGTTGTAATGTGCCTCTTATTACACAAGCATTAGGCAATTACACCACTGTTTTCTCTCACAGAGGAGCTCACGGCTCCGCGCACAGGCAGTTGAAAGCATCTGCACGTTCCGTCTTTTTTGAGGTTGACTTCTTTTTTCTCTCGCCCTCATTGTTCCAGTCGTTCGTCAAACTGCCCACGCTCTGCTCGGACGTTCTACTGTGTGGCCGACTGATAACTGCTGTTTGGCAGGAGACTGCTGACCCAGGAAGAAATACTGTACATGGACACATGCTTACAAAGAGTTTTATATATAAGCAAACTCAACATATATGTCTTCTGATGAAAAGAATATCACAATGCAATAAGACAGTAATATATTCATAATCTTGCACCGATGCAACTATTCTATATCATATGCCAAAGTCTTAAACCGTTGACAACTGCAACAGCGCTACGCTGTAACTCCACACAAAGCCTCAGTGCTGTGAGAAAAAAATGTGCCTCCAAATTTATTGTCTCAGACTCCGCCGCGCATATCGACACATGGCTCGAGTTCAGCCATTTCCATGTAAATCCTATGAAAAGAAACTAGGCGAATTGGAGACACGCTGACTATCAAGTAACTATTCCCAGTATTCCCTGAATTCCCCCCCGACAGTCCACCTGGCCTCCGATCCTGCTGTGTGACTGGCCAGCGAGTCTCCCTGTCAGTACAATGACCGCCTCAAACCTACTACACAGGATGCCAGAACATCAACATGTCATGAGCGGGGAGAAAAGGAACTAAAACAGAGTGATGCACAAGGCTGAGGTCGGACTACACACACACACACAGGCACACACACAACACATATGCACATAAAGTTTCTTGTGCACACAAACACATCAGACTTTGACAGGGTTACGTTGGTATGCGTGTGTATCGCATGCTGCCGTTGAGCACAAAGGTTCTTAGGTTGATGGCGCGGATGTATTAATAGAACCCTTATATCCTGCTTCAGGATGAACCATGTACACACACACACACACACACACACACACACACGAAGGCATGCTCATTGAGGCTGGAGATCTGCGGCCAGGTGGTCAACCCCTGGATCAGGCCCTTTTATGAGCGCGGGACAGCTGAGGGGTGATCCCTCTCGCCTCTGTCAGCAGGTGCTACGACTTGACTGACAGCCGCATGCCAAAACACAAGAAGGGTTTCCGGGAAGCTCTCGAATAAGGTCTGTCACCTTGAGTGCCACCAAGCAAGGAATGCAGAGAGCTGCCTCCCACCACCGCACGCAGACAGATGTTACAAAAAAACATAAGACAGGGCAGTCTATGGGGATTTGTCCCGTTGGCGTGTTGCGGGTTTGCCTTGAAAAGAGCCCACACGTGAAGTGGGCGACTGTAATGCATCTGGTCATCTCAAATACAAGTGCCTTACTTGGGCGTTGGCGGAGGAAAGGGGCACATTGTTACAGAAAATTGAAAGGGTTTATCTTCTGGTGACAATGAAAAGGTGCGTAGCAGTTATCCCCCTCCCTGGCAGATGGCGCCAGGAAACAAACACCACAGTGTGAATTTGTTCATGGTTATCCACCAATTACGTCAGAGATCTTACGTGAAATGAAAATATCAGCTTATATGTGATGCTAGCGCTGTTTATAAAAATCATTAAGATTCATCCTCTGTTGACAGCGATTATGGAATGGACAGTTTCAGCACTGTCATCATGTCACCACAGGAAAGATTGAGGTATTCTCAAAATGACTATAATTAATCACTTTTGGATGGTGTGTGTCCATATCAAATTTCACAGATATCTATCCAAAAGTCATTAAGATGTTTCAGGCTGGACCGAAGTGTTGGACCCGAGTGCACAAAGACAAACGGACCAGCATTAACTATCCCAACAGCCACTCCGTTTTGAGCCAAAAAACAGAGGGGAAAATAAGTTGTGGTTTACTTGTTTGATTCCCCTGCGGTGAGTCCTAATACCCGTCTCTCTCCCTCTTCTCCCCTTTCTCCGCACACTGCATCGGAATCATATGCATAAAAATGGCTATAAAAATGTATAGCAGGGCCCGGGCTGGGGTTTTCTCCCTCCAAATACCCCTAAACCTCTAACTGCAGGCCGAGGAATACAAGTGTTGTGGTGCAATCTTCTCACAGAGCAGAGGGCCTGAGAATAACATCACAGAGGCCACAGATATTTATGGAATGAACCACAGGCTGTACACAGAAGTCAGCAGACACCACAACACAGCACACAAGACGCTGTATACAGCTCCCTGCTCATATACAGTACAAGAGACTGCAAGCTGAGCACAAAGTGTCGAGCTCTGGTCAAAAGCTCTGCAGTGATGGATAAGTGGAATTAGAGGTAAAGAAAGAGATATGATAAAGAAACACTATGAAGGGAAAGTATGAAGTATTCAGACCCCTTCACTTTTTACAAGTAATAATATTTAATTTCAAATGGACAAGCTTGCCCATTTCTGCCCGTCGATCTGAACTCAATAACCCCTAATCACAAGGTGAAAACAAGTTCTTTGATATATTTTTATTTTGCATTTTTTTTCAAAACACAAAAACTGAAATCATTTACTTACTGGTCTGAATACTTTCTGAAGCAGCTATAAATCACAGATTTTTCTCAGTATTCACATGAGTTTTCTTGTAATAATCTGTTCAAAGGCCTCCTGTTGGACAGAAAGAGGGATGGCTGGTGGTCAGCCGAGACAGCATGCACCAGCCTCACAGTGAGTGATTGGCTAGATCAGCGATCGCATCCATTAATATTCCTCTGGTTCCCTGTGTTCTACGCTTGTAACATTAGCTCTGCAAGCACAAACTAAGTCTTCTCTCTCTCTTGCAGCGGCAGAGGAAAGTGGCATTTTCTCTCCCTTTCCAGGAAATCAGCTCGAGTGATATGCGTGTTACATCATCTGAAGAGAACTCTATCAATCACACTGGTTCCCACAGAACAGAACGACAGATATCACTTTACGTAATGAGAAAGAAAAAAAAAGGTGAAGGGGGAAATAATCCACCTAGAATGGCAGTATTCAGTGGCTGAGTCTAAACTTCCTGTTCATATTACGAGACACTGTCTAAGGGCTGTTTCAACACGAGCCCTTATGAACCCATTCCCAGTCTCATCAGTCAGCTTTGTACAGGCCATCCTGTCTGAATTAAAACATAAATTCAAGGGCAAACTTTAATAAAAAGGGGCGTATGATTTACTCTGGGTAGCGGCTGTCCCCATTTTAAAACAATTTGATGTTGCATTAATCCTGAGTGTCAAGGCAACGTGAAATATGTCCTCTGCTTTTACCAGCACCAGGTGTTTCATTTGCCGGACTGACAAAAAACAATGTTTATTCTGGCTGACCCTCAAATCCTTGCTTATTTTATCTTCTTTCTCCCGAGAAGAGAGGGAGACCATGGGTGTACATCTGAAGCTGAGAGAGCCGAGGAGAGGATTAAAAGAAACGAATGGAGCTAAATGATTTACAGTTGACCAAGAAAGGTCCAGTGCTAATCATCTCAACTGCACGTCTCTTCTCTCCGCCTCCCAGGCCCGAACGGCGAGAATGAAACCCAGGCTCTGTGATCCCTCAGAGACACTCTTATTGATGAAATCGCTCACACCATTAGCCACTTTACCTCTGTCTGACTGCTGGGTGGGTCCACTACAAGGCTCTTCTGTTGGCTGGCTCAGTTTCAACAGACTCTCGTGGCTCAGTGCCATTTCCCTTTTTTTCTGCCCTAAAAGCTCAGATTGACAACTGGATTACATTAGGACGATTTGCATTGAACGCACTATGGCTACACTCACTTTAAGATGAGCACGTAGAATCAAAATGGAGCCAGTCATAAGAGAGGCAGTAATGACATCAGTATACACACATGAACCAACTGAAAGATCAGAACGGTTACTTGGCCAAAAAAGGGCCGATGCAATTAAAGAGATTTACTCAGTTGGTTTGGTTTTGCCCACAGTTCTGTGTTAATGACACACTGGCATATTTTCACAAAAAGACAAAATTTAGAAGAGCAAGAGTGTAGACCAGCGAATTAGGATCCTCTGATTATATTTCTAAAGCCTGAAAGTTGAGGACAAAAATAGATAAAGGGACGTTTAGTTCAAATGGCCCATGTCTGGCTGGGTAATCCCCGCAGACACTTTTACTGCGCAGTGCTACTCTGTATATGCTGCACACTGTGGAGTAATATACAGCACCAGCAGAAAGTCATTTCCAACGCAGCGTCTTTCAGTGCTACCGTGGCAAAGCTTAATTTTGGTGCATCCGAACTGCTCACTTACCAATGGTGCACATCATTTCGGCGATGGCAGTTTGAAAAAAAAAAAAAAGTTCATGCAAAAGACTTCTTTTGCTCTTTACGGTGTTACAGATAATGCCATCGCTGCCTCTGAGAGTTTATCGTCAAACCTGCTCAGCAGCCAGGGGAGTTTTTAAAGCAACTCCTAAATCAGAGTCTATAAGTGTAGGTCCTGGGTGTCACTGTGTGTGGCCCAAAGCAGCTCTTCTCCTCCGCCGCGGCAGCGAAGCAAAGCCGGCACACTTTTCACTGGTATAAACAAACGGGGAAATGGGGTACTTGGCAGCCGACTAAAGTGAGTGATGAGGCAAGTGTGCACTGAAGCATCTAATGAATCATTTGCTGGGAACTCGGGGTTTTATGAGGAAAAGAAAGATGAGGAGGAAGACATGACAGAGGGAGACCAGCTGAGGAGCACACAAAGACAAGAATGGCATTTCGCATGCAGGGAAAAGAAAGTAAGAGAGCTGCAGCTGTCATATAGACGCCTGAGAGGATCATTCATAGTTTTTCCCCCGGCGCGAGGACAAGAGATTATAATGCATAAAACTCGCAGGGGCTCCTAATCCTACTACTAGCACGGCAGCAGCAGCAGCAGTGTGTGAACCCCAGTGACCGCTGGTGAATTTACGGAGGTGACTGCTGATGCTGTGACAGGTTTGCACCTCTGAACGGAGCTGATGTGCCGAAGGCCTGTGAGCAGCTTAGTTTTACACACTGCTCTCACCCATCGTTCACTCCTACTGCGTCAAACGAATAACAAATGTAAATGCTACCACTGCTTCCACTACTGAACAAACAAGCCTCATTAAAAATCTCTTTATTATAGGCCTGCTCTAATGTAAAACTATAATACCCATCGCTGCTGAGTGTTCATCGCAGCCAAACCAACTATCTATCAACATAGTTTCTATATGGTTAAATGTTTATTGCAATTAAGTTGTGTCTGTATAAAGCCATAATCATTGATTATATGTTATGAAAGCCACTTTTGAAATCCGCATCACTTTGTACAATGGAATGGCAGTTCCCACAAAAAAGTGCAAACTACAGGGTCATAGTTTACCACAGCTGCAAATTACATAGTTAGCTTCATATTATCTGGTAAATTATAAAGTATGCCGAGAACACAGAGAAATTACTTCCCTCGATGTTGTAATCTAAAACATAAACATTATCTAGACAGTCCGTGTCGCTACAGTACAGGCTTTGCTATAGATTAAATTCTGTGTGAATGCAGTGAGGATATGACTCCACTTAGGAGAAAAACAGATTTTCATTCCCTATTATTTTCTGACGAGGTGAAATGACTTTGGAGAGGTGCGCTCTCTTTCTTCCTTCCTTTCCGTTTCCCCATCTCTTTCCTCCGTCCACACATCCCTCACCACGGGAAGGATGCTACTGTGAGAGAAGGGTGCATGTAATGTACTGCCAGGGAATTTTATTAGTAACAGGCAAGGTCCTGGCTTCGGCAGGCTGTGTTTATCTGTGGAGGGGAGAACCCCATCACAACCACTTATTAGGACATATATATGGGCTTAACCAGGCAGCCATTCAACAGGGGCTGGCTTACTGACCACAGTTCGCTGGGACTGGGACCAGTCTAACCAACACTGGGGCGACGGCAAGGAAAAGCCGGAGAGGGAGGAAATAACAAATATGCAAGGATGCACAGAAAAACCAGTCGTGGCAAAAAAGCAGAGCAGAAGATGGGAACGAATGGGAAGAAATGGATGGAAGTGGGATGTAGGCATACAGGGAAAAGGGTAGAAGGGAACATGATAAAAGGGGTTAGTCACATTAAACATCAACAACCAAAAAATCAGAGAGAAGGAAGGCACGCTGGAGGAAAGGAAGGAAGGAAGAAAAAAGAAACAAAATAAAATAAATGCTAAACAGGTAGAGAGGGTTATAAACACCACAAAACACAAACGTGTGATGATGAAAGAAAGCAGGGGGGGGAGAGAGAGGGACGGACTAAAAACACTTCACCAAGAACAGTCATACTTTGGAAAGGGTATGAGAAAAAGTCACAGGAGGAGGGAGTGAAATGGAGTCCATTGATACGGCCACATCATGTTGACTTGGCGCCGCGTTACCACTGACACAGCAGCCTTCCTTGCAGTTGCCATGGAAATGCAGGCATGTGCGCTAATCAAAACAAAAAACCAAAAACCATATTTTGCAGTGGCAGGATGCTCCCCGAGTCTCCTTTCGGACAGACCATGAGGTAACCGAGTATGTGATGGAATTTAGAGCTGTGTCATCTAGGTGTGGGGATGTCGGGAAATGTGCGGGATATTTTAAGTCACAAACACACACACACACACACACACACACACAAGCAAGCACACGCAGACACACATGTTGAAACATGTGCAGGCACATTGATGCGAGCAGGCCCAGAGGGAGGGAAAGAAACACATTCAGACGATATGCCAAGGGAATCTTTCATTGTTTTAACTTTCCATTGAAAGAAAGGAACCTGATTTTTTAAAAAAACCACACAGTTAAAATCATTTTCAGGATAATACCAATGGCAGCTGTGAGGTACAACTTTTTCTTATCACTAATGAATCCGGAAGGCTGCTCTTTCAATCACACTAAATGTTGAGTCAGATATCACAAGCAGAAACAGAAGGCCATGTGAAGGACTGATGTCATTTTAATGAGTAAGAGCATCAGTGTTTGAAAGGCCCCCTTTCCCTCAGCAGAAATAACTGTGCTTCCATGAACAAGAATAATGCATCAGTTTCTCTCAGCCCTTCACCAGGCTCAGTGTACGATTGCATTTCGGGCAACCCAAGCTTCAGGATCCATAAATGTTTTACATACTCCCATATTTTTACTCAGTATCAAAGATCTGTTACACGTTTAATTGGTTTGTAATATTGTGGCTTATTTGTGTATTCTTTTAATTAGCGAGGCCATGAAACCATGGAAAATAACTACAAACTACAAAAAAAAGTTTTAAATCACATTCAGAAGCAGAAGAGTTGAAGCTAAACAGACCAGACAAATAGGTTTGTGTGTATGTGTGTGCATAAATGTAAACATACAATTATTATTTTTTGTATAAAATATGTAAATATGTAACTACAAATTAACCACTAATTTCTGGTCAGATTAAAAACCACTAAGGCATTACAATTATTTTTAATGACCCTTTTAATGGACATGAAATTTATACTAATCATCCGTTATTATTATAATATTTGTCAAATATTATTCATAAATATGTCATGCCATTAAAAGTGACTGAAGTTTATATAAGGGCAACATTAGGCCACGATACTGGCAAATGCATCAAGTGCTTTAACCCTTACAGAGACATTTTTACATGTCCCTATGCCGCTCAAAAGGGAAACCCAATCTCCTCAGGGTATTTGAAAGAGTGGTCCCCATTCATCCCAGTGCACAAGAAGCTTTCAATTAAGTGTTCCATGAGTGAAAAAAAAAGAATCTCACTGGAAAAAAGGGAGAGAGAAAGAGAGACAATGTAAGAAAATGAGAGTGGGGAGTAAAAGATCTGTGAGATTTTGCAGAGGGCCCAAACCACAAGAAAGTCAGGGCTGAATGCATGCTGGACATTCCGCGGGCCGACGTTCATGTACTTGGAAAAAGCCGGCTTTTTCAAGACAGGAAAATGATTTCAGCTGTGTAAATTGACAGCGGCCTTGTAGCTGAAGATGAAGAGGGAGAGAGCGGGGAAGCCTGCAGCTCTGTGTCATAATTCCTGCTTGGTAAAGAAGCCCCTGGGGACCTGCTGCTTCAGGGAAACCAAATTTAACATTACATGATCAAATGAAACAGTGTTAATTGTTACCAAATGAACCTGGCGGTGGCTGTCGGCTTGACAGGTTTATTTTACCTGCTTTGAAGAAATCTATCTACTCTGTACTGTACCTTAAACATGGCGAGGCTGAAGGGGGGAGCTGAGGAGCTTTGAAGTGTGTCAGAACCAGTGTTAGTAGAAGAGTATCAAGATATGCTCCATCAGGATGTTTACACATGATTGCTATTTTAGCCTTCACTCTTCCCGGGGTGTTATTACAGTAAATCCTGGACATTGTGAGGCAATTATTTCACATACAGTAGAGAATAACAGCGTAGCTGCTTAGGTTATTCATTCAGTTAGGACAACAGATGTCATTCACGGGGAGCCTTCAACAGAATTTCAGTAAATGACTGCTGGGACTCATTTCTTCATAGCAAGATTTCTTCCTATAGCCACAGTTGGTTATAGACGGTAAACACACACTGGTTTTCCTGATTACAGGCTCTCGCTGTGACTTTCTCCTCTCGACTTGGGAGAGCACACACAGTCGAGTTCGGCAGAGATAAAGCACACGACGGGGCTTGGTAATGGTATGGCAACGGGCCCCTGTTTTCAATCATGTGACTCAGAAGTGTGATCATCCTAAATTGGAGGGCAGATGTGAACAGGGAAGGTGGTGAGGATAATGCAGGGTTCGCAATGGAGGGATGAACACAGAGAGCGGTTGGACATAATTCCTGGGTTGCACTGCACTGAGGGAAGTGGTGGCTCTTGGCTTCTGTGTGCAGAGGTTAAGGGGGTGACTGAATGTGGGTGTGTTTGTACACACGGCCATGCCTGCAGCGAGCGTTTGCGACAGACCGTGCATTTTTTTTTTGTTATAGTGTATGTACAGTAAGAGGTTGCATGCATTGCACATTTGGGTATGAATGCATGACTGACTGAAGAAAGGTTACTTAGGTATTTGCTAGTGAACTTGTGCCTGGCTGTGTATATTACCAAATTCTCTGTGTGTGTGTGTGTGTGTGTGTGCTCAGGCCAGGGTCGAGCGTTGTGCAGTGCAATCAGTGTCTCTGAGCAGATGTGGGCACCAGAGCCACAGAGCCACCAGTCCTGTAACTACCAGAGGCAGAACATTACTGGCCACTGGTTTTTCAAGTGAAAGTCTGAGAAAGACTCCAGATTATTTTCCATGCCCACAAGATGATCATTTATCATCTGACATGATAACAGCATGGCCAACATGTTGACAAAATAAGTCTAGGCACGGTTTCCATGGAAACAGGGCAGTTACATCCCATTAGCTGTACTTGCGTGTACCAAAACAAACAGCAAACATTTGAGCACGGTACAATGTGTGAAACTATCAGGGATGAGAAAAAAAAATAACCCCTAAAAGTCCCTGCAAAACAGTAGCTATGGTTACTGATCAATACATTCCTTCCTCCAATATATCAAACAAGTAAGAGACTCTAAAATGAGAGACTCTGGGAGAAATGTGGACAAGGTTGGACAGAGTGTGGTATTTCTTTGAGTCTTGCCTTGACGGCTACACGTCGCCCATAGGCCTCGACCCCCGCTGCAGTCTCCCTTCACATGACACTTCCACCAACTGAAGGCAGCAGCCGAAACGCCGAAAGTGGCCTCTCGTCTCCTTTTGTTGTTCACCTTCCTTTTTTTCCCCCCCATTTTTCTCCATTTTACATCTTGTGTCAGCTCACTTGCAGCTGCACAAAGCATTAGGCCCCACTTTTATCTCCCTCATTACATGTGTTTGCCAGCTCCATATCTGCCCATTCGCACAACTGCTCTCTCTCTCTCACACGCTGTGGGGCTGCGGTTTCGAGGCAGTTATGACACAATCCAGATTCTTTTAGTTGCCTATAGTAGGGAAATGTGTTTTGCACTGAGCTATTTCCCTCAGAAGTCCAAATTTTCCCTGCCTCGCAGCTTTGATCCACATGGCATGGGAGGCTTGTGTCAACAGTTTTGTGTTTCAGCTGGAGAGCCGAGCAGTGCTCCAAGGTGTCACTCATTGCTCTCTGTCATTACAGGCGCAGCTTAACCACAATGCAGCGCTGTCATTTGCTGTGCCCTAAAAATCTCCCATGGGACATGGCACATCGCGAGGGCACGGATGTGCAACCGTGCACAGGCGCGCACATGCACCGAAAAAAACCACTTGCCTTGCAACAACGTTTTATGGTGTGTGACTTGAGGTCAGACAAATTTGAGCGGCACCTTTAATGAACTGTGGTCACCTAGTAAGTCGTGCGGCGGTCTGATACGAGCAGTAAGCGGTGTGTGTGCTTTCAAAGCACAATAACGGGGGAGAGGTGTCAGACATGAGAGCGCACTGTGTAAAGGCAGGGGCAAGGCTGGGAGGTGGATTCAGTAATAAATGTCTTGCATATTGTCTTGCAGAGGCAGGATAAACATATAATATAAGCCACCATGTGCAAACAAAAGGGAAGGAAAACAGTTGGTTTAAATGAGGCATGCCTTTTTTCGAACAACATAGTAAGCGAGGAGTATGATTTGGAACTAAGGTTTAATGATTCTTCATGAATCTAGAGATATAACAATGTGGCAAAGGGAAGTTACAGCTGTGTGGGTGATTATACAAAATTTTTAATCACAGTTGTAAAACTTGCCCTGTAAAAATTATTCGAAAAAAAGTCTTTCCCGTAACAGAGCCATAAATCCACTTTTTGTTAAATCTTTAACACTGCTTTTATGATGAAAACACTAAATATCTGCTTTCCTGTCTACTACAAACCACAATAAAAGAGAGGCTTTGGTGAGAAGAGCGTTTGTCTTACTGGTAGATGTCTTTTCGCAGCACAGTGCGGGTCAGGGGGTTATCAGCCTGAGGAGCCATGCTGAGGGAACCCATCTTTAACACCAGGGTGTCCTCTTGTTTCACGTGGGGCTCTGCTCGGACACACACACACACACACACACAGACACGCACACACCCAGCCTTAAAAGCACAGCCTTACCACTATTAGTCATCACAGTACTACCAGCAGACAAAACAAGACCCCACACATCTATGACGTTCTGACGATGATTTTATATTCTGTGGCAGTATGCCGTATATAACTGCGGTTGGTTCTTCGCAACCTCACATATTTCTTAGGAAATGCCTCTGCATACTAATGTGGTGGCTCTGCTATGTCTCATCAACCATGACAGGGACTTTCATGCAGGCACCACAGACCTGCAGACTCCAAAAAACAGGCCGTGACATAATACGGTCCTAATGCTGTTCAGTGTTTCCAGGAGACAAGTAGTTCTCTGACCTGATGCTGTGTGATTGTCTTGTGCTCCAGGACAGAAGACCCTGATCACGCTGGTGTTGATGTAGATGAGAGGCAAACACCGAGAAGTCAGTGTGTGGCTTCTCATTGGTTGGCCTGCCGACTTCCCGCGCTCCCTGTAGCGTCTCGGTACAGTGGCCTGAGAAGACGTCAAGCCAAAAGTATGAATAACAAATTCGTAAGACCTAAATCATAAGTTTTGCTGTTTACTGGCTGGTTCAAAATAACAAATTAAAAAAAAAATCCTGCAACTATAATACATGTGAAATCAAGACAACAGTGAATCAAGAATCAGTGTTTTCTACATCTGTACATTTGTTTTTATTGTTCACGTCCCGATGTGGGTCATGCCTTTAAATAATACACAGTTATTAGAACTGGCGCTTCTTCTCTACCTGAAGCACCCCTGCTACGGTGGCCAATAAGGGACAGGAGAGCACCACATCAAAGGGTTGGGCTGTCAGCAGGATTTCTCTCAGGTACTGCGGCGCACTGTCTGCGAGAGGGTCCGCGGCCATCCGCTGACTGGCAGTGGTGGCGCCGCTGCGTGTCGGCCGCTCAGAGCGGGTGGTGAGCTTGTGACGCACATTTTTGGTGACAGCCTGGGTGTAGGTTATCGACAGGAAGCCGTGCTGCTGGTGAGAGCCCTCCAGGACTTTGGCTGCCGTCTGGCCGGTGGTGAGACAGGACAAGTCACAGTAATGATAGGTATCATCACACAGAGCAACCCCAGATAAAGACTCAAACTGTTGTGTTATTTTGGCCTGATTTCTTGGATGAGGGTTAAGCCTGGCTAAAGATAAATGTAGATTTTACAATATATACAAATCATTTCAAATCATGACGCTTGCTCCATATGAAATTTGGACTTTAAAAATGTTGAAAGTCAGGTTTAAACTTACATTTCAGCAAAACTTAACCTCAGACCTCAGCCAAAAAAACAACAACAAAAAAACAGCAGCCCTCTGTGCACAACTAAAAAAGTCAAGCTGAAATTACTAGACAGAAAGGGTGCTTGACCAAATGTAATCACGTTTGCAGCCATTTAGATTGAATGATCAAATCAGCCCCCTTTACGAGATGCATAAATTTGTGTAAAACCAATTAATGATTGTCACTGTCTTCTGAGGATAAATTTACTCAGCAAATACAGGGAAATATTAACAATACCACTTAAGTAAAAGAAAATAACTCCAACTGTTGCATGATCAAAAGAGAGGCAGATCTGTTTAAGACACTGAGGCAAAATCTGCAAAACATCCAGGAACAGTGGACTTATGAGCTGTTACTAAAGGAATTTATTAACAGAAAAATGCTAAATGCATTAAATAATGAACCCTTTTGGGAGACCTGCTATTATAAAGTTCAGAAAACATTCCTCAAAGATCAAGTGTATCATATAGCTGCCTGTAGAGGTATTTTCCATTATACGTGCATGATTTTATTAATTTGTGTTCAATTTCAAAGCAATAGAAATTGTTTTGATCCAAATAAACAGCACTGACTTTGAGGAACACACAACTTTTCTTTTAGGCCACTGTTGATGGAGGATAAGCAGAGTCAACTAAAAAGAAGAAGAAGAATTGGATTCTTACAGGAGGGAAAAAGCCAGAGAAGTGGCTGAAAGAGTCTTGCTTGCTGACGGGGCGAACCAGCACAGTTCGTCTGTTCAGCTTGTCAGTGCAAGAGAGCACCACTCCTCCACAGCTGCCCGAGCTCTGAACACCATCCTCCATACTGGAGGTGAGGAGAGGGAAGGAGGAGAGAGAGAGAGAGAGAGAAAATAGAGACAGCAGGGAGCCATGGGGAGGGGGTAAAGATCAATTTGTGTTGAGACAGAGAAGGGGTGGAAAAAAGACAAGTAGGGAAAAAGAGAAAGAAAAGCTTTAAGATGATTTTTGGCAAATGAATTATAGAGTAAACTGATTAAAACCAAAGGACGTAGCACCAGCTTGAACCAGCTACAATGAGGAATGGTCTTATACTATCCTGAATTCAAAGTATTCCACTCTGGGACCAGAAGAGTTTGATTTGAAAACGTACAATTTCGTGGCACTTGAAACCCCTGACATGTAAACAAGATAAATACAGAGAAAAAAAAATACTTGTTCAAGGGTTAAATCACGTTGTCCAGTGCACATTCCTAACTGTTTAATTCAATTGTTTAAATACTGTAAACTATGTTGAACTACCATTTTCACTGATTATTGACCAGTATAAGACCATCACCAGAATAAGATTTCATTAACAAGAGAGTGGAGGTCTCTGTCACAGTCTCCTTCCCCCACACACACAAAGACACACATACAAGATCAGCTGGCACCAAATTTTAATGGCTTGATTATTCAGCCAATCGGAGCCACTGGAGAGACAGGGGAACGGAATTTATTAGCAATATTATTCAGTTTTCTTCAAAATTTTAGGGTGTAGCAAAGACTGACACCTGATTTTTTTCAACCAAAAACAATGTTTCTTTTGTTATTTTTTTTTCTTCCTTTATTGTCCTGTCTGTCCAGCATCAGCAGAGATGAGGGACCGTGATTAGGAGCAGCTGTGGCTGCAGTGGGACAGGCAGAAGCCTCACCACGGCTGTCTCCTTGCACTGCAGAAGGACTCCTTCATAGTGGCCAGAGTGCCAGTCATGCCCTGGCCTGCAGAGACACACAAGGCCAAACTTAAATTGGGCATCTGGGACTAGTCGTACTGCCGTAGCAGTGCCTGATAATATCTCTTTAATGGCAACAGTACGCCCAAAATTGCATTTAGATAAGTGAACCACAGACTGATACTGACATTTTTATCTAACATTCAGCAGCCTAGAGCCATTCAGTACGGTGAAACGTGTGCTCTGAGGTGGCGATAAAAACGCAACAAGAGTATTAACTTGGCGAGATCGTCTAGAAACATCTATTGTGACTCATAGTCGTTATTGGCGACATTTGATTTCCATTAGTGGCCATCCATTAGAAGCAGAACGCACCTGTAAAGCAGAAATCAAAAGTAGTTAACATTAAGGCAGACACAGTTAATTTGCAGCACCACCAAAACACAAAATGTACAGGATATAAAATACACACATGTACGCACATGCAGCATCATTACAGTTGCTCTAGGATGCCAAATCACGCACAACACACGTATGACAAAATGCTGCACACAATGAAAATGTTTCACACCATCTGCACCGTTTTCGTTTTTAACACCACCATCTCACACTTCTTGCCCCCCCTCCCTCTTAATTACTCCCCGACAGAGTAGTAGAAGTTCAGTGAGTGGGCCTACGTGTGAGCGCGTACGTACTGTACGTGCTTGTGTTCAGCGCGTCATTATCTCGTGTGTCTATGTGAATATCTCTCTGTAGTCTCCCCACTCGGCTGTTAAAGTGACTAATACATCTGGACCCCCCACAGCTCATCATTCCTCTCTTTTCTCTCTCTGCTCCCATCCAGTCCCCCTTCGCTCCCGGCCATTTGCAAAACAGCTGCAAGATATCAGCTTCAATTTGTGTGTGATGCTCCTTGGAGCCACTAAGGGTTAACTGTCACCGGCTGTCCTCTTGCGGGGGGTGGCGTCCCTGGATCTCAGAGAGGTTCAAGGAGCACCACTGCTGGCCAAGACCTGACTGCAGTAAGGGAGAGAAGATGCTGTTCACAAAACCTGAAGGAAATGCCCCCTACGGAGTTCAATACCCAATCACCCCATCACTCCCTTGCATCTTTATCTCCCTTCAATTTCATTCCTCTGTTCCAGGATGCTATTTTGTATTCCCTGGGAATTCCCTCTTTGTCATTTTCCTTTGCTCCTCCACCCTTTTTTGTCCTCCTCCTATTTTTGATATAACCAGGCATCCAATTATATATTTACCTCCCATATTTGCCTCCCCTATCTAACTTTCCATTCATTTTCCATAAGTGAGATAGCTGAGGCCAGATGAAACATTTTCTCTGTCAGGTTTGATTTAATCTGACCCGCTGCACACAAATAACCTGGGCTGGGTGATGAAATACCTAACAATTATCTGTTCAGAATGATTAATATGGACTCCAACCCCTGTGGACACCCCTTGTGTACGTGGATGATACAGATTAGATTGGGCCAGGAGCCCAGAGGTCCTCCACTGTGTCCTAAACAGCCATGACTGTAACCTGGCTCGGATGATGGAGGGCTGCTCCCTGCCAGAATTTTGGTCGGTTAAAAGTGTGTTGAGAACACGTTGTTAAATGCACATTAAACTGAAATAACCTAGAAATGAGAAAATTGACCCATTATCTATTTAGGAAGGCATAGAGGTCTACTAAAGAGATTAAGGTTGGCTCTGTCTCAGAAGCAATTGGACACACACCTGTGACAGCAGAGTATTATGATATGACCCACAACACCTTCACGCCCTAAAACTGTCTAATCACTGACATTATCCTGGCTTGGGGTGGTACTCCATACTGCGTGAAACACATGTGGCCTGACAGACTATAAATCAGCTGACTACAGTGAAACAGGGAGGTCTGCGAAAAGCTTGTGAGACAGTCAGGTTCAAAGCCAACACGATCGCCTCAGTCCCTCTGTGACCTGCACTGAAATGTCTGGGACCCGGCTAAGGTGATTTTAAAATCTGGCAAATCAGAATCGATTTCTATTATCGAATCCGCGGTGAGACTGTTGATTGCTAATGATGGGGTTCAATACGGGCGCAGGGCCTGGAAGGTCCATCTCCCTTTCACTGTCTGGCTTAATCAGAGAAAGAGGCACTTATAGAAACTTGTCTACGCAGGCACAAACCTGAAAACACAGACAAACGCTCTCTGCACCGCTGGATGCAACATGGTGGAGTGCTAGATGGCTGCTTCATTATCTCCTCAGACCAAGACAGGGAGAATTGCCTCCTGCTAAGTGGTCTCTTCCCAACAGAACAAGACCTCAGGCACGTACACAGTGCACACTTGGAGCTGCTGACTCCATCACAGATGTATGTGATCAAGGAGAAGAGAAAGAAATACAGGGGGGAGAAAAAAGGATTTAGATATTGAAAATGAGGCCACTCTCTAATTAATGGCAAGAATGTCTGTGTGGGGCACCGAGGAAAAAAAAGAGAAATCTTTAGTCAGAGCTTCAGTTTCACTGTGCTGCACCGGGTGCTTTCATAATTTCAGAACCCAGAACTAAATTACCCCATTTTGACTGGAGCTTGACGTGGGGAGAGATTACCATAAGGATGTAGTGGAACATCGCCCAGTGGTTTTCCTCCCCTAACAACGTGTTAATGTTTCTGTGAATCGATTCAGACACCGCAGGCCGAGAGAAAATGACTGACTGACTGAACTCCTCTGCTCTGTGAGTCAGAGTCGGGCCAGCCCAGGGCCCGCTCAACCCGTCCGTCGAGTCTGACGGTCCATCTGTCTGTCCATCTGTCTGTCCATCTGTCTGTTAATCTGTGGTCACCGCCGCAACAGCTGCCTGGAAAGACGATGACACCGAGGTGATAATCCGAAAAAATCACCCATATGAGCAGAAGTGGGAACAGAACGAGCGTTAGTGGTATTGGTGGTAAAGTGTGTGTGTGCACGCAAGTGTGTGTGTGTGTGTGTGTGTATGTCTAGACTCTGGGACTGTGAGAGCACAAACATGTGGGGGTGGCACGGCGACCTCGTGGACAGAGAGACACTGCTCTTGAACTGAAAGGTCCCAGGTTTTCACTGTAACACTGCCTCAACTGGTGCCAGGTGAGTACCAGCTGCGACAGCGTGTGGCTGTTGTTGTTTTCAACTTGTGAGTCTGTGTGTCAATGTGCGATCGTGGCTTAATGCGGTCCTGGCGACACTTATTGCAGCAGAAACAGACAAGATAGACAGGATACACGGGAAAAGAGAGCGGAGGAATAACATGTAGAAAATGGTTCAGCCGGCCGGGAGCTGAATTGTGGACTTAATGCACAGGGTGCTTACACCCTTTTGTATACGCCCTAACCACTTACCCCCCCCCACCCCTACAGGTGTGTAGTTCATATGCGGTACACGTAGGCCACTTTAAAAGTGGGGCACACATGGGTCAGTGCGTCAACATGTTGATGGGTATCGTGGCGCGTGTGATCCCATCTTGTTTAGACACGGCATTGTCAACAAACTAATACCTGCTTGCTGACTTGAAGTTTAAATAGCCTGATTACATGCATATGTGTGTGTGTGTGTGTGTGTGCAAGATGTACTCTACCTGCATCTGTAGTGGTCAATGTTGAAGCTGCCAACTTTACACTTGATCTTGGTATAAACATCCTGGACATCTACGGAGGCACTCAGGTCTTCCAGTTCACCGATGACACAGATCTCTGGCAGAGACGCAGCGGGACAGAAAAGAATGTTCATCTTAAGGTCATGTAGTGAATCACAGTGCAGAAGAGAGAAGACATTCATTCATTAGGCAGCTTCATTGTGTATCCATCCTTAGTTTCCAAAACTGTGAAAGCCGAGACTGTCTCCCTTTTTTGTTTTTGTATTAGCATGTTTTATGGCCACCCTTGTACTTGGCAAACAGGCACGGCTGAACTTGGACTTCAGAGGAGGAAGTTTCGTATGTGTGCGTGAATTTCATTTCTGTGGGCAGGGACCTGTACTGCAGCTAACCCTGTCCAGACCTCGCCTTTGGCCCCGATCCAACTGCTGTGGTCAGTTCCTGCACAGTAGGCGCACAGTGTGTTTCTGAAGCTGGACCAGAGTTAGGTTGATTAAGCCTGGAGTCTATGTATACACACATATTCAGTATTGTGTAAATGCAGGGGGACACACACACACATGCACGTGTGTGTGTGTATTCATAAAATTTATACTTGCGTGCCTTTATGCACCTTGTATGCAAACTAACATACCCACTGCAGGCAGAGAGTAAGCTGTATAGAAGAACTGATTAACATTGTATTGAACCAAGCCTGTGAGCTTGAGTGTTGGTTCTCTCTCATTGTTTCCACTGAGAAAGTCCCACAATCACAGACTAGCTTGGGAAAATGGACTTCATGCGTGTGAAACTATGGTTGTTGTTGTACTGTTGCCTTGTGGTGATTCTGAGAAACGCAGAGGTTCCTAATGGCTTATTAATATTGAAACACAAGGCTTGTCAGCTTTATTGTGGATACTGGGTGGAAAGAACTCTCCCAAGTTGTTAGATACTCAGAAAGTCATAGTCTCCGAACACGGTGTTGATATTGATGTATGAGTTTTCTAAACCCACCCTGTACGAGCACTGGAAAGCCTTAGTCCCTTCGTCTTAAATGGCTCATCTTGAAAGAAGGAAAGTGTACCTCTGATTTGTGCCTTCGGCAAAGCCTCCCGAGACTCATGCCTGCATTTCTACCTCTAATCTTCCAACACATAATAGCATAACATTATACCCGAGAACTAATAAGTCAGGAATGGCTGTTTTTCCTTTCTCCGAAAAGACAAGAATCTTACTTCCTTTGCAGTTGGAAAACACATTACATCATGGCAGATTGTTTGCGGTCATATCTGTGGCTTACCTAGCCCAAGGAATGTATTTGTGATATTAGGCATCTGATATTGTGCACACATACAATTCTTGTTTCCAATAACATGCTTAATATGTTGCATACAGAAAATCCAGTGGTAAGTTCATCTCGCAGCTCAGATGGCACATATTAAGGCCAAATCCAAAGTAATGCCTATTTAGGATGTGTCTAAGTCAAACCATCTCTGTGAGGTCCTCCAAAGCATTCCATTTCCACTATTAAAGTCCTTAAGCTGGGCGATCTGGTTGGCAGATGCTAAATATTACAGTCAGCAATTAAAGGTAAAACTGGCCTTTCATCACCCCAGTAAATCTAAAGGGGACGAGACGCGGTTCACGTGGGATTCATCGCCCATTTATTTATTTGTCTTTTCCCTCCATCCTGCCCTCTCCCCAGCTGCTTCTCCCTTCTGAGTGCTTAATAATTGAATGAGAAAAAGAGGCGGGGGAAAATCACTTTAAGTGCTGATACCGCAAGACTATAAAAACTCTGAATCGCTTCCTACACTCTTTCAAACTGTTCAAATTAGAAACCAGTTGCGCTTTTGAAACTTTTCTCCATTGTCTTATCATAGAGATTCATTGTTGAATCGGACACAGCCACTACAACTGCTCAATCACAACCACCCAGCTCTTCTTGGGTCGTTCTCTACTTTTGGTTCTGCCACTATGAAACACACAGAGACTTCCACATACAGTGTTTAGACTAGCATATTATCAACTTGACATATGTATTGTACTATCAAAAGCAATAGAGAGAAACACAACACAAGACTGGGATGGAAAATGCACTGAAATTCCTAGTATTTGCACAAAAAAGGAGCATTAGGTATTACATTAGGGTCCACGTACCTGTCTTTTTGGCACTTGGGTCGGGAGCAAAGAGTTTAACAGTGACCCTGGGTAACATCCACTGCATCCAAAGGCTGACCTTCCCACTGGTGCCACCGATACTGCTGGTTTTCTGCTCCAAAGTCACCGTGTCGGCGAACGGACTGTTGTCTGCAGCGGGCACCGAGTCACCCTAGGGAGCCAAAGAAAAGATCTGTTCAGTCTGGGCTGGTAAGATGGATACAAGCCATGAGTTGAGCCTGAAGACTGAGGCAGAACTCAATTATTTTAATACACATACAATGAAATAAAGTGCTGCATATGAGTAATGAACACCTCACATTTTAGGTGGGGAGGTTGAGTTAGACAGTCAGACAACATTCAAGTAGAACACAATAAGAGAATAATTTTTTCATGGAAAAACACATAATTCAAAATTGACTTTTAAACCGGAAAAGTGCCTTGCATCTGTTTGTGCGTCTGCTTGTGTGCGTGTTCAACCATGTGTTGGGTGAATGTGTGCGTATGTTTGAAAGTGTCGTCGCTGCGCATGTAGCCATAACAAAGCAACCACCAGCTATCGAGCCTTGGGGAGTGCAAATGACATCAGTGTCTGGTGAGCAGAACTCTACACAGAGCTGAGCGATGTGGGAGGGGGGTTGGTGGTCCATTGTCTGGAGCTGTCACTGGTGTTAACCCCAAACTAAGCCACCAGCATCCACCACATGGCCCGCTTTCACTCAAGTGTGCCTGGATACAAGGGTCTCGCAGGCTGGGAGACAATGGGAAGCGAGAACCGGAGATGGGTGGTGAGGCGGGGAGGGGGGTGAGGTGGAAAGGGGAGCAGGATGCGGCAGAGGATGCTGCCTTGTGTGAGCTCTCATCTCATTACTGGGGGTTTTGGCAAAGAACTCAGGATGACAGCACTGGGGACACTTTTTATACTTCTCTTGATCACTTCCTGGTAAGTCTGTTTTCCAAATACGTATCTGCCTGCTTGACTCAGAGACTATGGCAATTTGCAGCTCCGGCATTGCAGGATTTCACTTTTTCCACAGTTTCTCCCATTGCAGTGTGGTAATGACAGATTGTGTCATGGTTATCGAGCCTGGCTGTGGTTGGTGAGGAGGTTATCAACCATCTCAATTAGAAAGCACACAGCTGCCGGGCTGATTACAGTGCCTTAAAGAGGATCCAGATGAGGAAATGATGTCCCCTTTCCACAAGTGGGGGGAGTGATGGGGGCCTTCCAAAATTAATTGACTCATGAAGCTGAAGGTGGCAGGCAGCAGAGCTCAAAGACAACTAATGACAATAATAAACTGGATATAAATTAAGGATAATATCGGTTGAAAAATAGATTCAACTTAACATGAGGACCATTAGATTCCGATCAGAAGAATGTGCTCCATGCACCAGCTCTCATATTAAAAAAGCTTAATGAAAAGTTTTAGTTGTTTCTGTTTGCAAAACTTATATATTTAAGATTCAAAATCCATTAGATAAAAATACTGATACTAATACTGGAAGGAATGCACAAGCATGATTTTAGATCAAGGGCACTGAAAGAGGAGAATAGAAGCTCTGCAGGCCAGGGCTCTATAAGTTGAAACAGCTACATCGATATACATACCTCCTCAAATTAATGAACTTAGCTGCTGTACATATGAACAGACATATCATAAGAATAACAACTCTGAATCACTTCATTACTCCACAACTAGAATTTATTCCATTTATGTTCCTAGCAGCCTCATCATGCGTTTCCATGGAACCAAACACTCAAGTTAGGTGTGTGTGTGTGTGTAAAACCTGTGACTGGCAGTGTGTAATATAAGCCAAGTACTAATGGTGTTCAGTCAGTCTCAATGAGAGATATTCTGGTGTCAACTGCCATTTGGGTACTAATTGTTGTTGAGCTGGAGTCAAAACATGGAGCTCTGCGTGTGTATGTGCGCGCGCGTGTGTGGTTTGGACTATTTAGTTTACAGTTCTGGCCAGTTGGTAGGATTAGGCTCCGTAATGTCATGTGTGGAAACAGGAGCCAGCCGCTGGCGCAGTGGGAAGCTCAGCCCACTGTGTACTGTACCGTGGTTACGCCGGAGCATCGAACACGCGACTGCTGCTGCTCTCCAGCCAGAGCTGCTGCTGTCACTTTCAAACTCTCAGTGTCAAATACTATAAACTGATTTTACCACAGGAAGAAGAAAGAGACAGTTCTGACACACTGACATCCTTGCATGTTTCAGAATTACAAAACCATTTTTAAAACTTGAACGAAAAATTTGGACTTTCATTTGAGGAACCTTCCTTCTTAAATGGCTTTAAATGACAGAAAATACACAAAACGGCAGAGGCTGTATAAATTTTGTAGAAAAACAAAACTATCAAGAAATTTGACCACAAACCTCAAGTTTGAGACTAAATGAATAATCCAAATGAAAAGGAAAGTTATAAAAAAATACCTCTCAAGATCTCAAGAAACTCAACTATGATTTTTCATTTTTACGAAAAAGGATCATAGGAAATCTAGTGTCAATAACGTGCACAGTCATTGTGGGTTTTTTTTTTTAAAGCAGATGAGTGTGTGAAAATTATCTTTATGGGAAAGGAACAAAGGAACAAAATTCTGATTTCCAAGCAATGAAACTAATATTACAAACCCACCATGATTTGTCTTTGTTGCTTGCAAAGACCCGTCAAAGTCTTTGGCATGGTCCCTGGCTAGCGTGTCATTTTGTCAGGATGTTCTGGTCCCTTATGCTCGCCAGAGCTATGTTCCAATACGTACAAGTAGAGTGTGAGGATGATGTGGATTGTAATGTCAGTAGAATATATTCACATGTAGGTAACTCGATAACCCATGTTACCATGCCAGGAGTCCCCCCCCTTGTTCAGTCAGTGTGATGCTGGCTCCTACCAACTACCCCTAAGCACACAACTGCTGTGGGTTCACGTGTTTTCGGTCAAAGTAATGGGATTAGTCGTATCCTCACTCGACGTGGGTGGAAAGTGTAATTGCAGGTTTGCGTTGCGATAATGATTTTGTGTTTGCTGCATGAGCGATTGATAGGCTGCGGTTCCTCTCCGTGGCCTGTTAGCTGCTTGGGGAACTGCTTGTGAGTCCTGTACTTCCCACCTGTGGCCGCAGTGGCCGCTGTTGCTGTTGCTCAGCAAAAGTTACAAAGAGGGGTTTAAGATCACTAATAACTTCCAAAAAGCCAAAGTTCATGTTTTAATCAGTGTAAGAGGCTACCCCCCCCCCTTATCAAGGTGAGGCCTTGAGAAACAGATGTGGTGACGTGGTGTAGGTAGAGGTGGGCTCTGCCACGTTCCTGAGCTGCCAGATCAGGGCCCCAAACATACACACAGGACCCACACACACACACACACACACACACACACACACACTTTCTAAGAGGGAGCTATTTTCCCACACCTCCACAGGCCAAGTTGTAAAGTATACAATTTAATTCCTGGGCCTCTGCGCTGTAAACGGGCTGAGGATCCGGGTTTATTTTCTCTGCAGAGTTTGTCTTTGCTCATCAGAGAGACCCAAACATTGGAAGACAACAGCAGGCTGGGAAGTGTCAAAGAAAGATGGAGGAAAAAGGCAGATTATAAAAGTAGAGAGGAAAGAGAGAATGCTCTCAGGACAAGTCAAAGGATGGAGGAAAGATTGGAGAATGCTCTGGAGAAAGAAAAGATTAAAGACGGAAATGATAAAGTGAGTGGGGTGGAATAAGTCTGCAGACAGAGACGTAGTGCGATAACAGACAAAGGGAAGTGGGAAAATGGAGCAGGGCATGGATGGAGGAGAGACAGAATAGGAAAATAAATAATTGCAGAGATGTGAAAAGTCAAAACCACAACCACAACCTGATAGGTGACAGTACCTGACTGTTCCCATCAAGTTCTAACATCAATTTTTAATCATTCATTGAAGTGAATGTCGTGTTAGTCCGCATTACAGGTGTTTTTTTTTATTGTGAATGGTTACTGCTTTTAAGTTTTATGTTTTTGTCTTTGTATTACGGGTTGCAGTTGTTAGTGGTCAGGCTTTAGTCAGGGTAGGACAGAGCTTTTCTTCAGGCTATGGTCAGGTTCAAATTTTGGTGTCAAAGGAAGATTCATGAGAGAGTGTTGTCAGGTTTGGATCAACATGAGAGGAAAGAGAAATAAAGGGTATGACAAATAACAGCATTAAAGGCACAAGAGAAAGAGGAGAGAAGAAAAAAGAGAAAGCCTGAATAAACACTAGGTTGCATCAACTCATAAATACTCGCAAACAAGTGTATATGAAAGTGTCACAGACTATTGGTGTGATTTAATAGCGGGGGGGGGCTGGAAAGGGGCTGTAGAGCGGAGGGGTTGAGGGGTGTGGAGGACTGGGCAGCACGGGAGGGTGGGGGAGCCGGGCTGCTGGAGAGAGACTGCTACTACTACTGCTGAGACTCATCAAGCAGCTCCTGCATTCTTGCTCAATCACCCAGCGTCCCTGAGGACTAAACACTTCTACCAGTGTTTGTACTTAGTTAAACAGTGACAAGTGGGCAGGGCTGACTGTGGCCTTGTTACAGACGCACTGCGCCACAGGGCCGTCGCTGCCATACTCAACCGTTGCCTCTTCTGCAGGCCCACAACCGGCTCAAGGACCCATACGTGTTGACCGCCAGGAAACATGTGCAGACACAGATGCGCACGCACGAGACGTTCGCACACTCTATCGCCTCTGAGGGCAGCATGTGAACCAAGGGGCCACACTGCAACACTGCAGACAGGGCGCTGGTGGTCAGAGAACATTACACCCTGGGCTAGTTGCCACAGCTTAACAACATAAACACTCATCACCGCCATCATTTTCATGCATCCGATATTCCTACTTCACACGAACATACACAAATTACACAGGGCCCTGGTGGCTGAGGCCCCAAGGCCGCGGACCCCCAGCTTGTCACTGCTGCTGCTACTGTAGGCTACTAGACAGAAGAACAAACACCTGCCACATTACCTAAGCCTGGGATAAGCATCGCCACCGAAGGACGAAAGGAAAAATAACACTCGCCATTTGTTGTTGCCCCCCAAAAAGTCTGACCGTAACTTTTCCATTGGCTTGGAATGTGGCTGCACGTACTGCTATACTCCATATTTCACTCTCTGGGTTTGATATTTTATCTGAGCGCAAAAATGTAAATACAGGTTATTGTTTTCCCCAAATTAAGGGGCAGGTTTATACTCAATCAAGCCCCAGCTTACATGAATCAAACAGAGCTCTCTGCCTATCTGGGGTATCTGCACTGGGTAAGAAAACCTAAAAGAAACATGAGCCCTGATGTGATTTTTCCAGCTTTGAAATTCCGTCCTAAACAAAACACTTCTTTCTTTTTTTTTTTTAAACAAATTGCATGTGTTAGCGCTGCCTCAACAAATCATAACAATAAAAATTACAATCAAAAATCATAAATCAGCAGCAGAATTATGTATACAATTGCATGTGCATGACTCACAGCACCTTAGGTGAAAAGAGACTAATAGTTGAAAGGAGCGATAGCGGAAAAACACACTGACAATGAGAAGAAAGTGTCTGACTGCGCTGTGTGCTAATACAGTAGAATGAGCAACAAAGGCAGTAAAATATAAAACAAGACACACGTAAGTATCCAAAGTGAATGAATGAATAAAATTTCACTGCAAGAGTAAATTTTGTTCTATTGCAGGATGCTGATGGTGCAGGGTTTTTTTTCCAATTATGAAAAGAGGCTGGTCCGTATGAAAAAACGAAAATTTTGAAGTGCAGAGTATTTTCATTATTGGTGAAACGAACCGTGTAGCAGCGTGGGGAAAACAAACCTCAGTGGGGGAGCCAAAATCTGCAGAGGGGCTGCAGGTGCTGGTGTCTGGCAGGGCGGTGCCAGCGCTGCTGCGCACCGGGGAGGACGGCGCGGCGCCAGCGGGGGGTTCTGGGACGCTGGAGGTCTGACGCAAGATGCCGTGCCTCTGGAGACGGGCCCATGTGGAGCTCCAGCTCAGGAGGAGTTCATACAACAGCTGAACCTGGAGAGTGACACAGGCAGAGAAGTCACAAACGTACAGCGTGCACTTAATCGAGCGCCTACTTGTGATCGTACACAAGAGGACAGACCGGTGCGCAAAGGCTGACGACGGCCGTACAGCTGAGTGTGATTTCAACACACAAAGTCCACTGCGCCAATTGAGTGCCTTAAAAGATAAACCTAACACACCACAAGTAGTCTTAATATTTGAAACCAGATTCACATGTATTTTTGCCAAAGTCTGACTCAAACAGCTGCACTTGGGAGTTCTCATGTAGTCCTGACTTCTGAGGCCATTAGCATGATTTTGCTTGGCAGCTTTGTAGCTATGTGACACTAAACCTAGTTAAAGTTGAGAGAGAAAGAAGGAGGAAATATTTGCCATAAATGGACCACTATCCATTCCCATTTCTTTGGCTCTTCCGCGTACCACTATTTCAGACATTGTACTTGTCAGTCAGAGGGGCCTCGTTTCACAGAAGTAACGCAAAACCCGTGTCCGTGTTTCCATTCGACGGGCGACTGTTCGAAAGGCACAGCATGCTCCTACACGTGCTCCACTGTACAAATTTGTTATCCATAACAACAAAACTCCCAAAGAAACACCCACAGAGGAAAGTTAAGTTGTGTCATCAATTTCCCCTGCAGAACTCACCACAGTTAGGAAAAAGTGAAGGCTCAGTGTCAAGTGTTCTCAACTATTTATCATGTGCTCACATGAAAAGAGGCCTTAGCTTTAAACAACAACAAAGCCAAAAACAAGAGTGGAAAACATGAGGGGAAGGCCGGGGAATGTGATGCGATGCTCTCGGTTCTTCATGCATTCGCTCAGTGTTCTGTAAAAGAAGAGGGGGACGGGGAAAGAGAGGGAGAAACGCAACGCTCTTTCACAGTGAGCTAATTTTTTGGATTTCAAATGCTTCGCTTCTGCGGCCAAGTAACCCAACCCCCACGCCACCGAGGGTCCCTCAAAACTAAAGGTGCGCGCGCACACACACACACACACACACAAAATAGCTTTCTCTACTCCAAACACACTTTCATTCGTTGTTGCTCGCTCACACACACACATGCGAGCCTGTTAGCGCACACATTACGGGGAGGCCTTCCATAAATAAGCATAAATCAAATGAAAAGCAGCACAATATATTACAGCTGGGCCATTTCAAACATGTCCAGGAAGAGCTGCTTACGCCGATCCAGCAGCCATTCACCGACGGGGCCAACAGCTGTCTGCCATACCCGGCCGTACTGCGCTGCCGGCAGGAGAGATGCCGCTCCACGCTCCCTACTCTGAGAGTCAGGGGCGTGGAAGTCCAACCAAGCACAACAAGGCCTACTGCACTCAGCAGCAGATGTGGAGGAAGAGGGTTAAGGAAGCCAAGTAGAGGAGAAAGTGAGAAAGTAAGGGTCAGATGAAGGATGGGGTCCTTACGTCTGTTTGACCGTCTGTTTAGTCTCGTCACTAGTCGTATGATGAGATTTTCCTTAGCAGATCCCTTGTTCCGCTTTTTCATCTTTTGTCTTCATCACCATCCCTACATCCCACATTTCTTTTCTTTTTTCCTTTTCACTCCATCTTCCCTCTGCCATTTGTTCCATCCTCTGTCGGCTTCCCACGTATGAAACCCTCGCTTCGTTCTGATCAGCTACTGATCTCAGGCTAGTGGGCAGGTTGGGCCACACACAAACACATACACGCACGTGCGCGCACACACACACACAAACACATGGGCTTACATGAGCTCAGAACACAAATGCCACAATTCATGATTTGGGGAAGTGAGCAGAACATTTGCAGGGCCGGGTTCTCCAAAGACCTGTCATCTGCAGATCAGGAGGCCTGCTCGGCTGCAGTAGTGCAAACTGGAGACTGAACAGAGGCTTCCACAGTCATTCATAAATACACACAGATGAAAGACTGGAGATCATGCGGATTGAGAGTGTTCGTGTGCCTCTATCTGCGCAGAGTTTATACAGAAACTTCACAACAGTGACATATTGTTGAGCACGCGTGGTACTGCTGTGCGTGCGTGTATGTGTGAGTGAGAGTGCACATGTGCTCACTGAAATGCCATAAAGTTATGTGTCAGAGATCAAAGCAAAAAAGTTTCAGTTTGTGTGTGTGTGTGTGTGTGTGTGCTGATTTCCAGGTGGCTCTGAGCTCAAGCTACTAACCCCATCCTTCTGACATCCTCTGACATCCTTCTTACACCCACATGAATCTTTGGTACAGACGCACAAACTGATTGGAGACACATTTGGTACACTAAAAGGACACATACTGTATGTAAGTTTTGATGCGATCACCATTAAATTAGAAGTTAGTTTACCCTTTGAGTTATTTAAGGAGTAGGAGGAATGACACTGACAAATGTCAACAGCAAAAAACAATCACTGGCATACGCAAAATAACTCTACACTCTGTAACTTACAATGTCTGTGTGTGTGTGTGTCTGTGTGTGCTTGTCCCGCTCAGTTCCAGGATGTGACATTTCACTGTGGGTGTTCTGCATCAAAATGAATGGAACACATGTTGGAAAGCAACAAAGCTGAGGGGGTCCCGTGTGGTTTAAGCGCATGTGGGTGCGCACAAATGTGTCCGCTCACAGTTTATCCCTTATTTTACTCGCACTGTAACTCTCTGCCTTTCAAAGACACTTATCTCACTTCCCATCTCAGCATCTGTTGCGCCCTTGTATTTCCTTGGATGCCAAAATCCATTCGGAGACATGCATATTCATGTGAGCAGCCACTTTTACAGATAAAATGTTACAAACGAGAGAGCTTTTTTGTGATTTCAAAACTTAAAACCACATAACTGTTTCTATCTGTCAAATGCAAAATCCAAGTTTAAGTTGCATTTCATGAGTCAGTCTCCACAAATACCTTGATTTTGCCATGAAGTAATCCATCTCATATTATGGAAAATCAAATTTAATGTCAAAAAATGCAGTTTAGAGGCCAGGAGGAGTTTAGAGGCCAACCTCTTTTATTTTATTTGTTTACTTTGTCAATGTATCAATGTCCCAAAATCAGTGGGATAATAATTTGATAATGATTATATTCTGAAATGCTAGCTGTAACTCCACCACCCAAACACCCCCTGTTCCCTACAGCCACCACAGTATTTCTAACCGACTGTGTCGTGCAGCAGCTGTTCAGTGCTGTGACATCCCCATATACACTGCCACAAGTGGCGATGGTAATTAGAAAGAAGACAAAGTAGTGTGAGGTCTCTTTTGTTCGGGAGAGGGTGGGGTTGCTCTGGCTGTAGTTCTTAAAAGAGCTGCTGCATGACTTGAAATGGCATTGGCTTATAGCCCCCCTCGAGTCAGGAAGAGGGGAGGTGAGCAGATGGGGAGAGAGAGCAGAGGGAGACGAGAGAGGAGAGGAGAGGAGAGTGGAGAAAGAGAAGAGAAGTTTTCATTGGATCCAAAAACTAATAATGAGTCATCACATAATCGCAGTAAGCCTTCCCAGCTTTGCCAGACACAGGCACTGCATTTGAAGGGGGGAACAGAGAAGAAGAAAGAGGAGAAACTTTCCCTCAGTAAACGACCTGCTCTCCTCATCTCTGGGAAACTTTTCACCACTAACAGATTAGGGCCTTTCATTTGTTTCTGGTACCAATTCCCTTCAATATCACCATGGCCCATCACTGCGGTTGGAGACATTTAACAGTGTGACCACTCAAAAGGTCGCCCCAATTAAGTGTTTACATAGGAACCTAATTCGATACAGCTAATTCAATTGAGAAAAAACAAAACATGTGCAATGGTACATGTAGATGTGATTATATCCCTGTAACAGCACAATGAAAAACAACACAGGGACCCAACCGGGAGACAAACATGTTCCGATTCCAATCTGTCCGGGCTCATCAGGCTCTCACCAAAACATAACAACGCACTGTAAAACAATGATGATGAGTCCTGCAGTTCCCCGCTCCTCCTTCACGCAGACCTCAAAATGTCTGACCAAAACAAACAAGGCAACACTCTCTTGTTTACACTTCCATTTTCATGAAAATTATACGAGGAAAGAAGATGAGGCAGTTTGTTTATTGGAGTCAATCTATGTCAGAAAATCATGCAGAGGCAGGATCTTCCTGCCAGGGTCCGTGTGTTCATATTTCAGGAAAGTTTACAAGGGGATGATTCGTATAAATATACATGTAATTTTAATGACTACTTAGACAAGATTCCGGACTGTCTGACTGACCTGAGGGTTGGAGCACTTGACGTGGACGGGCTGCAGATCAACATGGAGGCAGACTACAAAGGAGTGCCTTCCTTCAGAGCAGCTCTGCAGCTTATGAGATGTGACGGCCAGCGTGGAGGTGCAGCCCATCGGCTCCAGCAGGCTCAGGCTTCGCTGCTGCCCCAGCAGCGTGTACACGCTGAACTGACTCAGGCTTATCGTCCACGGGAAGGCATCACCTGGTGGTGGACGTGAGAGCAGAAAAAAAAGAAAGACACATAAAAATGTGGGAAAGGGATGAAACAGTGAGAGAGAGAGAGAGAGAAAATTCCAGCTGAGAGATATTGGCAGCGATTGAGAGGAGCAGGGAGGATGAGAGAGACGTCATGTGAAGGGAGAGCAGAGAGCACAAGCCAAGTAATTGTGAAATATGGAGGAAGACAGGGACGCAAGGAAATTTAGCAGAGATTTCGAAAAAGAAGGATGAAAAATGCAATGGATTAGAGTATGAGAAGGATAAGTCCGCAACGCTCATCATCAAGAAAATTATAGCTTGATTTTTATTTCCACTTACCTTTAAAATCAAAGCCTACTGCTCGACATGGGAAGAGAAAACTTCATGGAAACATTAAAAACAAACTTAGGAGCGGTATCCTGTCTTTCTACACTCGACGAGCAGGCGGGGGATCCCGTCAAAGCACGCCGAAAAGTAAAGGTGCGTTGTAAAACTATGGGTTCGAGACAGGATGCCACCCCAGGGGAACATGAACGCGCTAACCTGCCAAACCCGGCGGACCCACCTTACAGAGAAGCACAGGACCATGAAGAGCACATTTCCCACGCACCGTGGGTAGGACCGCTTTGATCCGCCGCATTGAAAATGAGAGATGAAGAGCTTTTCAAAGTGTAGGAATGAATTACTAAAAGCACGGGCTGTTAATTCTAACGGCAACATTGACAAGGCTGCTGATGTCACTGTTTTTGCTGTCGTTTTTCTTTCTCCTCTGTTTTTGGAATCTGTATGCCCAATGCTGATGTCATTGAAGAGCTGGGAGAAAAAAAGGAGGGTGGCCCATTTCTTTTTCTTCTTCTACAGAGAAAACACTGCTCCACCGTCTGAGTGTTGCTTATGTTAACTCTACCAGGTGTGCAAACCACATGTGCAAGATCTATTTCTCAAAGTCCCTCTACTTAAGTTTGTTTGTCTTTTGTCATGGTAAATGAGTAGTAGTGGGTCAAAGGTTTGGTCGGTGTTGAAAAGACCATAATGATGATGAATTCACATTATGCAGCCTATTACTATTATGGAACCATTCGTTTCAATTATTAATAAAAGCAACTTCATCCGTAATAAAACTTAAGTAGATTTTTCCCACCCTTTAGAATTTATTTCCCCAGACTCCCATTTTTAACCTGTGAACCCATCACCATCTCTGTTTTCCAAAGTGAAACGTTTTGTTTTCACATTTGAACTTTCCGATCAGTCTTTTTGACACCAGGACCTTTGGTGATCACCTTGTGTTCTTCTCCATGCATTTTAAAAACTGTGGTTTAAGTTGACATTTCAGTAGAAAACCTACCTTCCTCCAAGATGGGCTTGGAGACCTCGAAGGGGAGCTCCTGCAGCGGTTCCATGTACTTATGCCCAGCACTGAGGACGCTGATCTGGGGCAGGCAGACCACCAGAGTCCCGGGCATGGAGGCCTGGTTGTGGTACCAGCTCCGGACGGTGCCGGGGATGTCGCCGCAGATGATGGTGCTCGGGGAGGGGAGGCTGTCATTGGGCAGGAACACGCAGCACGACTGCAGCTCCAACTGGAGGGGGGTGAGAAAAATAAAGAGCACACCAAATCATGTTAATCAACTCTATGTTACTTGATCATTGGCGAGCCACCTGCCTCAGCCTCCCAAGATCATTTTCAGCGAGCTAAGGGGCTCGAGGGCCACTGCTCTGAGTCAACATTCGCTGTCTTGGCCTGCAGTGGAAAGGACCGAAGAAAGAATGTGTGTGCGACAGTGGGTGTTGCTGGAAAAGACTTAACATGCTTAATAAACCTTTCCTTGATTTAAAAATGGAAACAATTCATCCCACATTTAGTAATGCATGCAGTTCTGCCTGATGCCTGTGATAAACTAAACTCTGTGAAAAATCATTAGAAGACCTTTAATATAAATATATACTATATTTAATACTATGCATATTTGTTAGAGTACTGCTTTGGAGAGAAGGATTTGTCTTCAGACACTTTTAAAAGTAGAATTTGAGACTTTGAATGCCTGTTTAAAACCAATGTGAAATTCCATATCTAGGTAACAGAACACTTTTTATAGCTTCAGTTAATCTTTAACTTAATTCATTCTGGTCTTTTAAAAAAAAAAAATAAGGATTGAGACCCATTCCAGCTGCACTGAATAACACAAATTTCTGTTCACATAGATCTGTTCGAAAAAGCAGAATTTACAAGCCATTAGGTCAGTAACCAGTAGCAAGTAGCCGGTAAGTGTGTGAGCAGTGTTAAACCTGTCGGATCCTTTGTGTGTGTGTGTGTGTTTGTCTTTTTCCACTACCATGTGGCTCCACGGATTTAAAAGACCATTTAACAGAAAGGAGAGAGGTAAAGGGTCCAGGGGGCAGACAGCAGGTGCTAAGACAAACTCGGAGTGGATAAAAACGTCAAGTCTCAATTACACCGGGTGACTGTGGTGATACTATGGTGAAAATATTGCATGGGCTCCTCAGCTGAATGAGTAAGCAGTGATAAACTTTAATACACTGTGTGTCCAGTTTACAGACACACACCCTCCATTGAAATTTGCATGAACACTTGTGCAGCCTTGTGCTAATATCACACACACACACACACACAGATGCTGGATCACCCTCTGACAGGCCCCGTAGCACTCCCCACTTTCATGGGAGAAGAGAGAGAGAGAGAGAGAGAGAGAGAGAGAGAGGGCGATAACAGAGAGACAGAGGAAAAGACTGCGAAGGAGAGATGGAGAGAAGGAGAGCAAGAGAGCAAAAGAAAAGAGGGAGAGATACGGTTACACATTCATCTCACGCTGCTTCCTCTTTTGATTACTCTTCAAAGGGGGATTTGAAATCCGAACACTTTTGCACACTGACACATACGGCTTTGGCCTTTTTAAGAGCTGGCACGCAGGACGAAAATCCATTGACACTGCCTGGTCTGCTGCAGATCTCAGAAGGGTTAAGCTGTAAAGCAGGCAGACACACGGAAAGGGCCGGGTTTAACACTGTGACTCTGCTCTGCACCTTTATCTCACTGCCTCAGACTAATGCTCTCCTGCTGGACATCTTGGTTTAGTCATACACATTATTTCGCAGTATTACACATTACTCCTTCTCCTGCTCGGGCTGTTTCTCAGCCATCAAAATACTTTGTGAACAATGGTATTGGCCGATGCTCAACACCTGGGTGTGTCAGTGTGCAGAACATAAGGACACAGTAAAGAAAGACCCAGGAGGAATGGTAGTCAATCATGTTTCCATTGTTGGGTTTCATTTACCAAGGGCTTTGAATATTACTTAGCCTTTCATAACAAATATCTAAAAGAAAAAGCAAAAAAAATAAATAAATTGAGAAAGAGGAGCATTTTTTCACATTTACAAAACTATAGCCAGTAAATGTTTGGTATTTTTGTTTAATAAATAACTTATTGAGGCACTATCAAAACCATCACTGATTAATTTTCCATCAATTGACGAACTGACTAATCGCTTCAGGACTCATTTATTGCAGAACCACGCTCAGATGCAGTTCAAAGCTTTGTATGAAGGCGTATATCTCTGTGTATACGTAAAAGCTTAACCCTATTACTGTCAGATACAAAGATATATACTAAGTTCAATCATAACAAATACAGCAAGTAATCGTATACTTAAACATTTGCTGTTTCAAATGGGTCATTTCAGAGCACAGCCTTCCTACCATACAGACGAGCTGCAAATGACCAACCATAGTTACCTCAATTATTTTAGTTCCTACACAGTCTCTGATGGTTGACTAAATCTGTCATCATATATCAAACTTTGAGACTCAAACCTTTACACAAAATCATCGGAAAATATTAAACATCAAAATAAATGTTCACTGATGAAAGTTCACCCTGTTTGAAAACTAAGGAAATTGGGCCGTCTGCATTTGAGAGGACACAGATGTAACATTCTTTATTTTACCAGATATTTAATTTATATTAAGCTTTTTTATTGGCATTTGTGGGTTATTTTTAACAAAATGAAAAATAAAGCAGATTTTGTTGATAACTATTTGGAAAGTCTGAGCTAATCCTGTTAGCCAATTGTTTTGGAAAATCTCAGCAAAAGAAAAGGGGCCTGTTTTATCTGTATTAAGAGGAGGCTGTGCCGTAAGAGGACAAATTCAGAACGAGAGCAGGGGAGATAAAAATAGGAACCTACTGCATAAGTTACCACCATAATTGCTATAGTGTGTACAATAAAACATAATATAATACCCCTTAATGGTGTTTGCTTATGACTTTATAATGCTTTACTGTTGTTCCCCATGGCAACACAAAACCAAAGATGATGTCAAGTGTATGGTAGCTGCAGACTTGCCACATCACACAGTCAAATACTAACAATAATCAGATAACATCTCACAGATGACAACAGAGGAAAAAGTTGAAAAATTGAATGGCATTCACTGGGCAAGGCGACCGCTGTTTCTAGATGTTTACACCAAGGCGAAAGGCTCCAAACGCTTCAAAGGGCAACAGTATGTAATGGAAAAATAAAACGGCATGTCAGTCCTAAATCTGGGTGATAGAAAGCTAATCTTTGGTGGGGGTTTTTCTCCACCGCCCCCTTTTTGGGTGACAGCTAATAAAAGCCACAAAAAGCGCAGAAACAAACACAGGACTGGTCCATCTGGGGGTGAGGGTGGTTAATAAAGCTTTTCTCTGAGTAAAGGAGTTCGGGTCAAAGGGGCTGATAAGATAGCAGGGACTTGGCATGCCACACAGAGGCCTGAGGACTCGACAACACAGTGCTTCTCGAATAATGATATCGGCACAGAAGGACAAGGGAAATAATGCTACACCAAACAGATGAATAAATGTTTTTGTCGTCAAATATCTCGCCAGGGTCTGGATCAAATCACGCTAACGTTTGTGTGGCCAGAGAGTCCATGAACACTACACTCACTGTAATACATACCTACTCCAGGAGGCAACACAGTTACTGGCTGAAGTTGTGTCCAAGACAAACAGAGTAAACAACTATGATCAAAAATATAGTGAGAACTAGAAAGCACTAGGAGAGAACATGGCTTTGCCAAGGCTGCACAATTGTCTAAATTTGTTATTTTAATAATAGAAAATGTTTGGGAATATTTAAACTGCATCTGGATCTGTAGCAAAATACACACTGTGACAGCAAGTCATGGGATAAGTGAGCCAGATTTATTTTTTTTTTCGAATCAAATACAAAGAGTTCATGAGAAAAGAGAGAAAACGTTTAAAAGTTCCCTATCTTACAATGTTGAGAAATCCTTTGAAAAAACCCCAAAAACCTTGTTGCATGAAAAATGGCATCACTTTTTGTGAGCGGATCAGACGTCCTGGGATATATGGGAGCAAAAACAGATCCCCCTTGGAAGAGCTAACGAGAGAGACTACGCACCTCGAGCTGGTGTGCAGAGTTAATTTCCTTTGCTACACCCAGAATCCTCCATGAGCACTGCGTGAGACTGAGAAAACAGGAAGGTTCAATATCACTGCCACCCAAATGAACCCATGTTCACTGACATGCTGCCTTTCCATGGAAACATCCTGCTCTCTCAGTCGCAGCAAACGGCTGGTCCTTCAAAGACAGCACGTCAAGCAATTATACATACTGATAGAATAGTGAAAGAATATGGTAAATGTCCATCTTAGGCTCCTGGGCTGGTTGTGTCACCCTGCCTAGGAACATGAACTTAGAACCCTCTGAGAACTGACCGGCTTTCCTCCAGCCTTTTACTCTGTGCTACCGCTAACAGCAGGTCACCCTGGTTAACCTCAGGGTCCTATCCAAGGCTTCCCCTCTGTGGTCTCATGTCTGAATTGTGACTCACACACTCACACACACACACACACACACAAAGGGTGCAGACATACGGTATCCAAACAGAGACACCAGAGGTAAGAGAGGGCAAGCGAGGGGAGCACTGGCACTGCTGAACGGCGCTGACAGATCCAAACAGAGAAATAGCCTGAGGTCAGCCATATGCATCACTGCTTTGACTGCTGCCAAACCCACTGACACCATCTCCTCTTCCTGACCAACTCCATCCTGCCATCCCTCTACTCTCCCATGCCCCCGTCTCTTTGTCCATCTCGCTGTGTAGGCCTGGCTGATGGAGTCCAGGTCTCTCACCATGACCATGCATTGATTCAGGCTGGAAAGTCTGTGTGGGAGATGTGGTGACCGGAGCAAGGGGAGGAGAGGAAACCCAAGAGCAGAGGAGAGCAGAAGAGAGGAGAGCGAACACTGCAAAAAAACAAAAAAAAAAAACAAAGAAAAAAAAACTAATGTTCTCTGCACTCATGGGTCGAAGTGGAAAGTGAGAGTATGTGTGTGCTTCATGTCACAGCTTCAGGTGTAAAAGTTCAGGTTGTGCAGGCCTGTGTTTGGTATTCTACAAAATTGTGTTTAACAGCCCTGTAACAGGCCAATAAACACAGCACTGGAAGCAGTTAGCCTGTGTGACAATGTCCCCATACCGCGAGCTGATGGACATGCCAGGTTTGTGTGTGTGTGTGCATGTGTGTTAGAGAGAATACATGCACTCTGTCCAGTGCAGGGGCAGGACAGGAAACTGACAGGTATGCCAGGTTGACCTAACACTCTGTTTTTTTCCGTGACATGCTCGGGAGGCAAAGGGCCACATTTGCTGCATGTTGTTGTACTCACAAGCCAGTCACCAGGCTGAGCAAACTAAATTATATTTTTACCCATAATAGGATAGTGGAAATTTATTTTCTGTTAGGGTAGACCCATGGAAAGGCAGCTTTTCCAAGAAAAGGGAAAAATCGGAGATGAATTTAAAAATAGAAATGGGCACAGATATCTGAAAGCCAGAAGTATAATTGCAGTGTGGAATAACTGTTACACAACTTTACCCTCTGTGGGGTTCAGGGTAATGTGGAATACAACTGCATCACAGGATGACAGATCTACGGCCCCTGGAAATGATTCGGGTACAAGAAAAAATAAATACAAGGTAGACTCGTGCAACACTTTTGTAAACGTGTACGTGTGACCTATGTTTTAACAATTTTGCAGGTTTCACTTCCACTTTTGATTAGGAGAAAGGTATCTGGAGCTGAAAGACATTAGGAGAAAGACTGGGGATTACAATAAAGATCTGGATTCAAGTTGAAGCTGACTGCTGGTTACAAGTTTAAGAACAGCAGGTGTGTCCGTACGCAGTGTGTCGTTACAGAGGGTTCAGCGGGAAAGAGAGGAGTCAAAGAGTCACGATTCTTCATTCCTCTGGTCCAATGACATCATGTCCTGTCAAAGTGAAACTAAATCTACTAAAATAACAAATGGAGTTAACTGTCAGCAGCCTGGGACTGCACTTCAGTTACCCGCCGCCTCCAGTGACAGATTCATTCAGGAAAAAACACTGAGGGACAATGTGAGTGTGTTTCTGTGTGTAGTTGGGGGTATGGCGTATCGCTGGCAGCACACTCTATTAATATACTTCAAAAACGGCGGAAACGCTTTTCAATTTTGACCAGGAAATCTCTGTTTAAAAAAAAATGATTGAAGCCAATCGACTCCTTATGAGGCTGCATGTGCCGGGACTTCGCTGTGAAAACATGCTCGAATGACATTTTACAAATTTCCGAAGACGCACACACACATGCGCGCACACACACACATACAGTTTAAACAGTACACGCAAAAACACAGATAACATTCCTCGACAGTCGGCCATCGCTTAAAGAAAAAGTATTCAGGGTGAAAAAGTTAATAAAGTAAAAAAAAACATCTGGCTTAGAGCCAATACACCTGAATTAACATCTCCTGTCTTCGTTTTCTTCGAACAAGTGTCTTCATCTCTTTCTCATATCCTTGCTGAGACACTGTGCTTGAGGGCAAAACAAAAAGCAACAATCTCAGCTACACAACCCTGCTGAAGTTATAAGGTTTTATCCCCCTGTACCACTGTTGGGTGATGAATTAATTCATTACAACAATCTGGCTGCTGCATCCTCCTCCTCCTCCTCCTCCTCTCATGTCTACCCTGAGGGTGAAATCACCACAAAAGGCACCCAAAAGCTGGACAGGAAACTCCCCCATCAATATGATTTACACAGAGAAGTGAGGATACTGCTGTTTGGCACCAAATCAGACGCAAAGCAGAGATTGTGCGCGTTGTTTGTACTTATCGAGAATTTTACTCATTTCTGCCTTTCATCAGTAAATCCGTGGTATGTGGAGAAATCGTCTGGGTTATCCTGCAGGCTCATTCAGACATGAGTGGGGGAGACCTGACGGTGCACAGCCATCAGGGGGACGGAGCCACGCTGGAAATGATATAGGTATCGGTATATCACGTAGCATGCTAGGCTAGCGCTTGTCAGACGTATAAGTCTCAGTGCGCACGCTGACAAACAGAGGATTCAGTAAAAAGCTTGAGGCCTCAGGGAGCGAGCGTGCCAGTGGTTCTTGAGTGACAGCCTGTTATTTAGTAGGTGACCATTGCTTATCCAGAGACTTAGGCCTTGATCCCTTCCTCTTAGGCCTCTAAATGAACAAGGATCTTCTTACACTTTGATCTACAATCACTCAGGCATTAATTCAATCTGGACTCTGGATCAGTAAACCGGCATATGCTGTCAGAAGTAAATAAATACTACTAGAACAGAAGAAAAAGAGACTCTAGAAACATTAAAAATCCTTAAACATATCCATTTAGAGGGTACTTTGCTTAAGTGGTCAGATGCCAGAAGAGTTTTTTTTTTCTTTGTCTATTTCTTCCCTCTCATCCCTGCCTGGAAACACATCACAGGGTTCTAAATATGGGTTTGTTCCATTTTTATTTATTTTTTTTGTGGCAAGTTCTGCTCAGTTTTATTCCTCATCACTTCCACCACGCCATCAGATAATGTTCAGAATCCAGCCACATGTGTGGACCCTGTTTCAAATCTCTCAGTCTTAATACCCCCAGAAAGCGTCCCTTACTTCCTGCTCTTCTTCTCTTCCTGCAGTGGGAGTGTATGATCTGTCTTGAGTATAGTTTCTCCCTTGAGTCTTTGTGACGACGGTTTATCTGGTTCCAGCAGAGCAGGTTCTAATAGAGAGGAAGCTGAGGGCCAAACACACTTAGGCTTTAAAAGGCTGGGGCCATGTGGAAATGGCCTATATAACCACAGGAGGCTCTTAGTATCCGCCGGGCCTCGCCAGTAAATGACAGAACCGCGAGTTAGATGGAGGACAGCCTGTCTACTCTGAAGAGCAAGTTCAGCTGAGAGTACGTTATTCTCAGATGGTCATTCTTCGAGGTGGAGTTAAAACAGTGGATATCATTTGAGGAAATGTTTTTTTTTTTTTTTTAAATGTGATCCATTGTATAAATGGGTTTGGTGTCCTTCACACCGTATCTAAAAGCATGAGCTTATTTTTGGACTAAACTGTCTGTCCTTACTGAGCCCATAAAGTCAAAAACCTGGCTCCACAACTTGATCCCTCTTCTTGAAAAAGATTTTCAGTAGCGTAGCTGTATAACCCTGACAGCACTAAGCGCAATTTCTGACTTGGACCCAAACAATAACATGCGTGTCTGACATTTGTCCTGTGGCGCTGTGGTCAGATCTGCCGTTAGGCTCAGTGTTTACATATCACTGCAGAGAAACTTGGAGGCCCCGGTTCTGCACAGACCTCAGTGCAGCACAAAACCCTGTAGGCCGAGATCACCTCGCTGTGGAGCGACCCCACAACATTTGAAGCACACGCGCGTACACTTGCACGTTCGACACATTTTCCCCCCTCATTTTCTCTACGCACAACAAGCAAGCCACGACACACAGGAAATCACCCAGAGATAGAGGAGAGGAAATTAGAAACACCCTCCCAGCATCCCCGGTGAAAACATTTGCAACTCCGGAGCAGAAAAATCTCAGTGGAGAGATCGGCAGCAAACGGAAAGCACATTCCTTTGTTTTTAAGAACCTGATACCTCTCCAAATGTAATCTTCCTGTGACTGCACCAGACGGGACGCTGTGTTTCGTAAATGGCCAGTCGAATGAACAGAAGGTCCACAGAGCAACCCCCCCCCCCCCTCCATCTCTCTTGATAGCCCGCCCACTGTTAACCTTCTGCTCCCCCTTCCTCTGCATATCCTCCTGCATTCTCAGCTCTGTCCAAAAGCACATTTGGAATTGTGGGTGTAATCGTGTAAATAGCGTCTCCGTGTAAATTAACATGATTAATGTGTGTATCAGAAGATGACACTGTGCAGATGTGTGTTGTGGTGCGTGGATGTACACAACTTCAGTTTTTCCCTGCGACCGCAGAAAGCAGCTTTCCTCCCTGATGTCTATGCGAAAGGCATCTATGCGTGATGCCTCCTGACAACAGATAGGCTAGGTCTCACCCACATGCCACCACAAGCAATAAGCTTGTGGCCTGGCACGGCAGCACGGCCAGGCAGCCAGCCATCCCTGTGGCTCTGCATTCCTCTCTTATAACACTGCTTACAGAAGCTGACAAGCGCTGGAGGTCTCTCTGGCCGAGGTGGAAATCTGCAAAAATAAACGCTTTAGGTGACACGAGGGCTTTGTTTGTTTCTGCTGGCCCTGCTGTTTGTGTTAGTGCGGTGGGTTAATTGCGACTTTGATCGCTGCGTTTATTGATCCAACAGTGGCCTTAGGAGCGCGGCTGGCGCGGCCTGGACTGCTTTGCCTGCTCCTACCCCCGATCTCACAACAACCGCTCCTCCACCACCCCACGGTGAGCCGCTACAGATGGTGTCTGAGGGGTGGCCATGCCAAAGTAGTGCTGAGGATGCACTCAGAGAGGGTGGGCGTGACTGCTACAGAGTTCTCTGATGTGATAGCTGGGGCCGAGGACAAATAGTATAGGGATGGCTTAGGTTCGTTGAAAGAGAATTTAGACATGGATTAGTTCACCAAGAGCGAGCAGGTGAAGTCGACAAAGTCGAAAAGCTGCCGGCGGTGAGAAACCCTTGCTGTCGACGGGGGTGCGGTTCCATGCAAGATTCATGGTACAGCTAAGATCTTAGACAAAAACCCTCAAACGTAAGCCAGTTGGACCGTGGTTTGGTCAAATGTACAAAATAGACTTGGCTTGGTTGATCTACAATAGGGATACGGCCAGAATATTTTGCTCTGGGCTCGCTGAAGTGAGTGGAGGTGGCTGGGATTATGTTATGTACTACAAGGTCAAGTTGGATCAGATCGCGATAGACTACAGATGAAAAGAGCTTTTATTGGTCGACTCTGGCAAAATTTCACCACTACTGATTTATGCGGTGGGAGCCAATCAAGTAGGCCAAAGTGGGCTGTTGCGAACCTCAGCTGATCTGATCTGACCTGTGCTTGGCACGGCCTCCTCCTTCTCTGTCCCGAGACAAAGTGCGGAGTCCGCGTGCTCCAACAATTTAACCAGAATCACCTCCAACCAGGCTTTCCAAAACACTCTCGGAAGATCAGGGTAGAAACCGCACATCATTTTCCCCCCGTCCATTTTTTAAAACATCCCAATCTTGAAATTGTAGCTGCTGTGACAATTTTGTACTTAACAAATGCTGCAGTGTATCAGAGTTTTTATCCTAATGAAAATCAGTTCCAGATCCCGAGGCCTCTGAGGTTCAAGACGTTACAGACACGGGGGAATCCTGGTGAGCACTTTTCCAGAACGGCCCGCTGAACGGGGTCAACTATACTGCGTGTGTGTGTGTCTATAATGACTGTGAGGTCATCGGTGCATTGACACAGCAACACATTCTGGCCACACACACATCAACGCCCCTGTCGATACGTGCAGGGGAACACACACGTGCGCGTGCGCACACACGACTAATGACACATCTACCGTTTCATTGTGGGGTCTTGATTTAGATCAGGTGACACCAGAGAGGATAATGCATAATCAGGAGAGAATGTGCAGCCTTCCTCTCACTCTCTGCTTCATATTCCCTCAGTACCTGCCCTCCTCTCCGTCTCTGTTCTCCTCTCTCTTCCTCCTGGCAATTTGCTCTCCCCGCGTGGAGATCTTTGCAGAGACTCGGTGAAAGGAGAGACACACTGGGGTCTGCCCTCAGCGTTAGCCCCTCTCTCTGTTTGCATTACAGCCAATCAGTACTCACTTTTCTATTGGACGACCAGGGACTGCAGGCTACAGTAAAAGCCAATTCATTTTTTTCCGCGCTCTGAAACATAAACACTTCCTGCCATTTCCTATTGTGCCACTGACACTTGGTCAAAGGACACGATTCATCTCCTTCACAGTTTCAGAATAGTGCAGATTTATTATAGCTCAAGGGGTGCAATATGTCGAGTTGATAGATACAGTAATATATATGGATACCAGTCAGCGTGTGTGTGCATGTGGTTTAACTGTCAAGTGTTAGCCAAACAAGCATGCTGTGTTTGAAAAGTAGTTCTTGTAAGGGGACCACTGAGGGAATGCACTGGGAAAAGTGTGGGTAGCTTTGCTGTGTATTACCGCTTTTATTGTAATGGATGTTCTTTTGAATCGTCCAGATTGGAAAATTTGAAAGAAATGGTGACCTTTAGCTTTGATTAAAAAGGAAATTAGATTAATAAATCCAGACCATTTTCTCTCCCAGCCCTCAGGGTTTGTCAAATGACTGTCAAGTGTGAAAGGCTGACCACAATCCTCAAAGAAACAAGGCGTTCTCAGCGGCACAAAATTAAAGATGCCATTACAAATCATTTGGAAATTGTGGGCTCTGACAGACATGGAGGATGAGGTGTGGAATGGGGGTAAGATAGGACAGGGGGGGGGGCAGAGGATGAAGTAATGCGCCTGCAGAAGGCGCTCCAGCCGAGGGTCAGATCCTGTTCATGGAAACCATCTGGCCAGCTCGATCTTAGCCACACCAAACATACAGTACACATGATCCTCCTTTCTATCTCTCTCTCACTTTCCCCCTGCCTTTTTTCCTCCCTCTTCTTCCTCACGACCTCCTCTTCCTTTCCATCACTTTACCTTTTCTACCCCACTGCTTTTTCTCCTCTTTTTCTCTCTGAAAAAAAGATCCTACTCATTAATGCATGGCAGCTGCAGGGAGCAGTGTTACTTCATTTTTCCATGGCAACGGTCTCTCTGTTTCAGCAGATCCCATTTCAGTTTTGGTAGCAACGTGCTCCTTTGCCAGCGCTGAACACATTCATGTGTTAAATAGAAGGAATTATTGCAAAATTCCTGAAATAGAATAACCATCCTGATCACTTGCAATTACTATCTGGAGCCGGGGAGAACATGGGTGTCCGTGTCAGGAATGGGGCTGGAGAAGGGGAGACGACGGGATGAAAAGGGGTACGGTGAGCGGCCGGAGAGAGGGACGGGCAGGAAACACACGGGGGGAGAAATGCAGGGGACAGAGAAGGACGTGAGAGGTGAAGAGATGAGTGAAGGAGATGCCGAGCACGAGGGAGAAGTAAAGCTGAGCGTCAGGACTCCAGGGCTTAGGGCGAGTGGCCACATAAAAATCTGCCAGGCCAATCTGGCCAGGGTGACAATTACAGCTCTGCGCTTTAGCCCTAATGCTAAGTGACTGCTAAAATAACACCATATGATAGCCTCGCATGACCAAGAAACTTTGCTGTGTCTTCCGGGAAAACACACACGCATTCCCTCATTGTGCTGTATGTAATGTTACTGTCAGACTCCACCACCTTGGGCCTGAGGGCCTCAGTTTGGATGCTATGTCCCTCTGACCTCACCACGCCTATTGCGGTGGTGTGAGAAAAGACACTGGCTCTTTTGCTATAAGTGAATGTGCTTTCCTCTCACTCGAGATTCTCTCTTTCTCTCAGTCCATCCCTCCCGAGGGGCATCCACACTAATCAACAACTGGTTAAGAATGCGGGCCCTGATTTGCAGCGATTCACATAGGTATACTTGTAAAATGAACCATCTCTCTCTGGCCCAGCTGGCTTGTCTGTTTTCACCATTAGCTTCTGATCTGTCCTGTATCACTGACATTTTTTTTGAGGAAATTAAAGGAAGTTCTCTGATGGCTTTGAATGGATTAGGAATAATGTTTCAGCAATTTTCATTGCAGGGTGAAAATCGCCTATCATTCCTACAGAGGTAACAGGAGAAGAGGGTCTTACAAATGGAGACACATAGGAATGCACCGAATTTGAAGTCATGGAGAAACCATGGCTCGCAATCCTTTCTGTGGTGGGGCCGACGAGCTCGGCCGCAGATAGAGCGTGACACTCGTAGATTCAGATCATAATCTGCGCCTGGTACTGTCCTGTGTGTGACGGATCATTACCAGGAGTGGGTGCTAACGACAGCATGTCTGTCATTGAACAAGACAAGTGTGGAGCAAAGTGTGTTTTTAGAGCAGAACACTGCAAATAGAAACAGCGCATGTTCCGCTTTTTCCAGCTGCTATTCTGGTTTTAGACTCTGAGTGGGATATGTGTCTAAGACATTACATAAGCTATATCCACGTTTGGAGTCACACTGTAATGAAATGCACAGTGCAGTGGGACAGAATTGCTTACGCAGATTTTTCGAGGTTATGCCGTTTCTTAAAGGATGATGCAGCAAAGTGCGTTAGACCTTCTACAACTTAAATGTTGATCTAAAAGTAAGATACTCAAATTAATATAGAAAACATGTTTTATTCCCAGTGTTCTCTGCTATTTGTAAAGTGCTTACGCTGGTGGAAAAAATGACAATAGCTGCAAATGTAAACCTCATGTACTGTACCTTTTCCATTTCATTATCTACTCGGATTAAAAGGAGCCCACAGTCTGGCATCTGGGCAAGACCTCTACCTCTTTGCCTCCTGCTGTGAATCTGTAGGAAAGAATTCATATCACAGCAGCAGAGCATCTTGACTGCATCTCAGACCAAGACTATGAGACTTTTTTTTTCAGTTTACATAACCACCAGCTATCTCGTATACCTATTTTGTTTGAACAGCCTTAAGCGGTCTCAGCAGCCGTAGAATAATAAATGATAGCAATGAATTATACTTTTGTGACTTTCTCTCCGCCCATCTCAGTCCCCCTCACTTTCTCTAGCCCTCTCGCACCCCTCACTTCTCAAAAAGATGGAAAGAAATCCCTGCATGCCAAATTGGGCACATGTGCAGCAGAAGTGTGAGCCATTAGGTATTCTGTTTACACCACACTAAAATAAATGGAGTGCTTTAAGTTTGGGGATATCCAAGGCCTGGGGTACCAGCTGTCAGGTCGTTCTGTTTGGTCCGCTCCCACTCCCATGTCAACAGGACAGACTGTTTCCTAATTACTGCTGCAGTACATGGTGTGGTCCCAGTTGCGCAGCCGAAGGGGACAGAGGAAAGTGGAGGCAATGACGGGCTTAGCAAACTATTAGAGGGTTGAGTTAATTTTTGTGGAAGTACTGTAAACAGCTCAATGGGCTGACATGGGACACGGGCTCTGGAGAATTACTTCAATTCACATGTGTCATGCTCTCTTTCATGTCTGACTGACATCAGTTTGTGTGGTCCTAGCAACAGGAATTAAGATGAATTAAGAATGGATGTTGGACTTGTGCAAAACTGGTTGTTGTTTACACGCACAAAGAAACTTCCTCATGAGCCAAATTCCAATTAAAGACTGATTCAGCTGTTTACCTGCACGTCAAATTCCCTGCAACTGAGTAATAATGCTGCCTCCAATAAAGCTGTTGAACTTCTGTCAACCTGTGATGAACGCGAAAAAAAGTGATGAAAACCGGATCCAGTTAAGGTAGGAACCCTGAAGCGATCTGTGTTTGAGTCCTGCTCTGTGTTGACAGCGAAAACTAACAGAAAAGAATACTTCCATGCTGCAGTGATTGGTTAAGTTGAAGCAAAGTCTCTCATCATAAGAATGTGAGCCTGACTGTGGTGTTTTATGTAATGGCGGCCAACCAAAAACCAGGGTTGAGTAACTATACAATAAATTAATACTATGGGTAAATGTGGTCACTGTCTTGACAGTAAAACTGGCATGCTGTAGACCAGCAGCCAAAAATGAACAGCCGCTGAACACAAAGATGTCCACGATCAGTAATGTACCACACTGTGCGTGCAGGCACACACATGGTCCTGCTCCTGGTGTACCTCTGATGGTGGCGGGTGTGATGTGGGCTCTGCTAACTGGCCTACAATGGGGGCACTGTAACTATCCATAAGACACATCCAGAAAGGGACATTCCGCCTGGCAGTCACCCAGAAAGTCAGTCTCCCACAAAGGGACACGAGACACTACGTATGTATATGTCTGTAAAACAGGTTAATAGACAAACTACTCACAGAGGTTCCTGAAACCCACATGCCCACAACCACAGAGAAAACTCAGTAGGTTGGGTTGAGCTAAACCCCAGCACTGAACTGTAACAGAGGACAGACAGACAGAGGTGGATGAGGAGAGGGGTTCATATTCTTTAAAGTAGATTTGGGACTAGTGAAATGTAAAGCTGCTCCCAGATGAGTGTGAGAGCCAATAACTACTGTTTATGGTCAAGACCATTCCTGTATCCATTAGCTTTGAGGGTCTTTGAGGCGAGGCTGGAGCCAGACCCAGCTGAGAGGCGGGGGTGCACCCTGGACAGCTAGTTGACTCACATTCACAGTCACATTCACACCTACGGGCAAGTCAAGGTTACCAGTTAACCTTTGGATGGTGGATGGTGTGAGGAAGTGAGAGTAGCAGGAGGAAGACGGACTTTTCGTCCTGCACACCAGCAGAACAACAACGGTAGAGAGTGTAGTTCCGTACCTGTAGAGTAAGGCGTTTGACAGCATCCCAGGCGTGTGCAATGAGCTCCTTCATTCTTTCCTCCGAGGCTGTCCACGACTCCACTGCTGTGGTGTCAGGCATCACCTTCATTGGGATGGACAGGGGACGTGATTCTGGGAAGAAAGAAAGTCATAAAGGACATTGTTTTAAAAAATCTTTTCTTAACCTATCAGTCATACTCTGGTGATGCATTATGTCTCAGTCCCATGGATACCCAGTATTGATGTAAATTAGGTTTGGATTTGACCTTTTGGTCCAGTGATGAAATAAACCTCTTCTCCACAGAAGTACTGAATAAAATCTTTATATGGTACATAAGAAAATACACTGTCCTGCATTCATCCTTTATTTAACTCTCTTCATAATTCACTGTTATTTTCATTTGTTGTACAGTATCATGTTATATGATGTTTAACTGACACTTCATTGAGGTGATGTAATGTTGGCAGGTCTCTTGTCTCCAACGGTGGGAAAGGGAACCATAAGAGCTGAGAGAATGCACGAGCACACACAGAGACACACATACACACACAAACACACACGCACCATTGTACACCTATCTTTGTCAGGACCGGCCACTGACATAATATATTCCCAAACCCCTTGCCATAACCCTCACAACTTAATGCCTTAACCCTAACCTTAACATAGTTCTCCGGGTCTGGCATTCTGGTCCCCACAAAGGCGTTGCACTCCACAAGCATACAGGGCTCCTGGTTTTCGGACACCACAAATATAGTGAAACGAGCCCATACATACACACACTCTGTCCTAGACATGACACGTTCTAGTGTGCCTGTTGTGGTCCAGACGAAAGCTGATTGTCAGAGCTGACACTCATGGCAACAGCCAAGCACACAAATCACACAGCAACAACTCCCCAGGCAGGCCTCTGCACAGACTGGACAAACCTGAAGGTCAAAACCCACGCTCAGGAGACAGCTGTCGTGAGAGAAGACAGACAGACAGACAGATAAAGACGGAGCTGAGCATGAGAGAGAGGCACAGAAGCAGGAACTGAGGGAGCGAGGCGGAGGCATATAGACGGAGCAGACACTTCACCAGGTTAGGCTGAGGTCTGTGGATGTTAAAGCCATCAGGGCGTCAGAGGTGAGGGAAGGGAGGTCTCTCTGAAGACACATTAAGACATATTCCATGATTTAAAGGTCTGTCTTGCTCAGCAGCTCTATCCCACAGTTGTCATGAAACAGCGGTGATGTCACAGCACCACCATGCCTCCTCAGATACCACACGCATAAATATCACTACAACAGCCAAACGGGTTGGCATGGCAACACAAGTGTGTTGCTCGGGAAATGGACTGAAAGGACGGTTAGTTACCCTGGTTTGTGGTCATTGTGGCAACATGCCTAAAACCAGTGGGTGGGAGCGTGTGTGTGTGTGTGTATGTAGGGCTAAGTGACTAATACTCACAGGTGCATGTGTGTAAAGCTTTTGTGTGTAGAGTGTATGCGTGTGTGTGTGTAAGTAAGAGCAAGAAAGGAGACTGAAGGCCGAGACCATCATGTCTGGACTCTCATACTGTATTTTCTCACACTCAGCATCCAGGTGCCTCTGGCACTTGGGGACCATGAAACATATACTGTATTTGTCATGATGCCTACAATCAGATTGCATCATTACATACTATGGGAGATACTTTGACGGCGCTGTGCGTTTTGTGCATTTGACAACCCATATTTTCCAGTCCACCTTCCCCCGCCCTCTTATTTGTCAGCTACTATGTTTCTGTGAGCCATATACGAAACCAATTCTCATGTTAGTATACTTTAAAATATCCGCACAGTCGCAGATGGCAGCAATTGACTGTGACAGGACAGATTGTGTTTCATGGACTGTCTTTCATTGAGTAATGTGCAGAGAGTGCTGCATTAACTGCAGTGATATCACTGGGTTGTCAATAGTGTTTTGTTGTGGAGGACTGTGTGTGTATTAGAGTATTTCTGTCACACTGCATTAGAGAGCTGTTTCCTATTCAGCTCTGCAGGGGATCCATATAGACAGGACAGAGCTCTGTCGCTGCTGCTCTCTGTCATGTAGCCCAGCTGTCTAGACCAGAGAAACCTTACCCCAGGGACCCCCACCAGCATGACGGCAGAGCGAACCCCGCATTACTAGAGGATTGGAGACTGTCTGGCTGTATGTGCATTCGAAAATGACCAGTATGATTCCTATGTTTGAATGCACATTTAAGAATACGCAAGATGTGTGACAAACAGTGGCTTCAGAAAACACTCAGACCCCTAAACCTTTTTGTATTTTTTTGTGGCACTGCAAACTGAGGTCAGGTGCACCTTGTTTGCCTTAATGTATCTGGAGACGTGTCTAGAACTTGACTGGAGTCCCCCTGTGCGAAAATGAATTGATTGGACATGGTTTAGAGGCATATATAAGTGTATATCAGGTCCCACAATTCACACTGCATGTCAGGACAAAAACCCAGCCATGAAGTCCGAGGAGCTCTCCATTAAAAATGTGTGCGAGACTCAGATCAAGGCAAGAGTATAAAAATATTTCTAAAACTTTGAGTGTTCCCAGGAGCACAGTGGCCTCAGGAACTGTGAAATGGAAGAAGTCGAGAACCACCAGGACTGCTCCTAGACCTGGCAGTCCAGCCAGACAGGGGACAAGAACCAAGAACTCAATAGTCACTCAAAAAGAGCTTCAGAAGTCTTCTGTCGAGATGGGAGATCCTGCAAGATGGACGACCATTTCAGCGGCACTCTATTAATCAGGCTTTTATAGAAGAGTGGTTCGACAGAGGCCACTTTTCAGTAAAAGGCAAGTGACAGCACACTTTAGGGATGGCCAAATGGCATTTAAAAGACTTTAAAAAAAAAAAAAAAACTACTGCAAAAACTACTGGAGTCCAAACACTATGTCTGGCATGCGCCAACACACTGTTCATCTGCTGACACCAGCCCTCCATGTGACGGCACCATGCTATGTAGGGGACTTCTTAGGAGCAGCCAAATGCAGACTGGTCAGAACTGAGGGAAAGAAGAATTCAGCCAAAGGTAGAAAGGTCCTTGAAGAAAACCTGTTACACAGTGCATGCAAAAGAGACCGCAGCAGTGGATTTTTGGACCACATTGTAGATTGATGGGCGAAAATGTCATTTATAACAAAATTAAATCTACAATACAATAAATTTGCAAAAAGTTAAAGGGTCTTAATATTCATGCACTTACATTTTACCTTCCTATCAGGGGCAATTACAATTTTTTATAACATCCTTTGAGGGCCATGTGAAATTATTGAACACATATATCACACTCTGCAATGCAACAGTTGGAACTGCTTGTCTTTGGCAAAGCGTCGGATGCTAGTAATGATGATGCTACTAGCAGCTGGTTTTCCAGGTTTGGGCCATTCAGTGTGGAGCAGAACCGAGTCTTTTCAAGTGGCACAGCATTAGGTTGTCCCAAACAGAGATGCAAACATGGGAAAATCCTCATGATGTACATAAAGTTTATACAGTGTTTCTTTTCAACACTGCGTGCCATATTAATAACCCACACTGCAGTGGTCCTTCAACACAAACTGACACTTTGGCACAACAGCAACATCCATGTTAAGTGTCATGACCCTGACAGGCATAAATAGGAAGGGGACCGCCCTTAAGGACATGTGATCAGTGGCTGTCATGAGAAGTATTTGTATTCCTGAGATGCTTTATATTTTTGAATTGCCTCACAGGCTGGATCAAACTGTCTTGTGGGCCATATTTGCCCAGGGGCTGGACATTCCCCACCCCTCTGGAATCTGGAGAAAACCCATCACTCTTCTAGAGATTATTACTTTTTGGCCAGGCCTCAAAGGTGGTACTAGGGTTAGGCCAGACTGCGAAAGTCCTTCCCCGGAGAAAGTCTGTTAGGCCAATCAGAGAAGTGCTAAAGTACACTGTAGGCAGTAACAATGTAAGGCCGGTCTGCATGCAGTTCTCCATTTTGTTTCAAATACCATTCCAGGACTCTGTTTGTTAATCCTGGGGTCATTATTTGGAATGAAACTGCCATATCTTGTTATAGTGACTTGGCGCCCGCCATTTCTGCAGGGAGGGGATTGAGAGAAAGACGGAGGCAGGCAGGGACAGAGAATGAGAAAGACAGAAAACACAAGAGGTCTAAATTCAAATGAAAGAGAAATTTGACAGGAGCGCCCAAAGCTCTTAAACCTGCCCAGGCCTAACAAGTCCTGAGAGTCCTCTTAAAAGTGGGGTTATTCCCCCAGCCTCGTGCCATCTCAGCCATGTCCTCATTTTCACCCTCTGTTAGGCCATTAGGCTAATATCCTACTGGCCAAACTCTAACCATACACCCTTCCTCTCTCCATTCCTCCTCTATTTTGTTCTCACTCTCTCCAACCACTCCCTCTGTCATTCTCTATTCATGTTCAGCTGGTGTGTGAAGCTGCAAGTCAAGTCCCCTATAAAAAAATTGAGCATTCTGATGGTGATTATTCATCCTCTTTAACAGCTCCATCGCATCTCCCAGCAAGTGAAAGGCCAGGCCCTTTGAAGCCCAAAGCTTGAGCATGTGTCAAGTGATCAGAGAAAATGCAGAGACCAGCCCCATTACAATATGTTGACTTGAAGGCGAGAAACATATCAGCGTTGCCTCATTTCGTGATGTACAACACAACACTGCTGTGTTGGAGCATGGCTGTAAAACGTGTGAGGGTGTGTGGTGTGATGAATGCAAACCGCACATCATGCGACTGGATTCACAGCTGACCACACACACAAAGTCACAGCCGGCACCACACAACACAACATCACGACAGCACCAGTGAACTTTCCACTGCAGATTTTAATGCGCTTTTTGATCAATTCGATCAGCGTCTCCTTACAGTCATCTAGCCGTGTGTGTGCTGAAAAAAGTGTTCCTTAACAGCTCTGGCTCTGTAAAAAGGTAACAAAGTGGACCTCTGCAAAACAAAACTATACTGGCCAATCAGCGACAGGGGGCAATCGTGTTTGTGCACAGGACGAGGAAAAGATTAAGAGAAGAGGGGAAATGGGGGTAAGGGGGAAGCAGGAGCAGCAGACAGTCCATCTGGCACATGCTAACGGACGGTGCCAATTTAAGGATTATCAGGGGAAGGAGAAGGAGCAGTCTTCCCTTCCGTCACCGCCAGACCGTGTGGAGTTTCGAATGGGACTGATTGGGACTGCAGTCGAGTGGCCGGCGGCGACGTTAAGGCAAGTGCATGAAAGGAACCTCGACGGACGGCGGCGTGGCGGCAGTGTATCCTCCAAAACATAATTGCATTGTCAAGAAGGAAAGCTAGCTGATCTGAAGAGGAGAAAAACAAGAAATTGAGGCGCATTGATGAGGAAAGGGCCCAGAGGCATGTTAACATCAGTGAGGCTTTCTGAAGGTGGAGACTGCAAAGTGGGACCGGGAAAGAAATTCAGCGCTGGGCTTGTCCGCTGGGACAGGCCCACACCCCAAATGACAGCCACTCAGACAGGGCTGGAAAAAAGACTGACGGGGCTGGTAAAAACTTTAAAAACCTTATGGATTCGTTTGACGGTCCACCAGCCCACTGATGCTGTGGCCAAGTTGACGGTTCACGGGCCTACTGCTGCTGTGGCAGCTCGGGATTTGTCCCCGTCATACCGTTGGCCAGTCTGACCACGTTGGAGAGACCTCTCAGTGTTGAAATCCACAAAGACAGATGCGTGGGTGGATCTGTTTCTGCTTGACAGGTGGGTAACATTAGGTTGGCAGTTTCACAGAGCCAAGAAGTCAGTATTGTTTTGTTCCATTTGCTTATGTTTGTGATAGTTAATCCCAATTTCGCAAGCAGGTTCCTGTGTTATATTTGTGTGCCTGGTAACATTAAATTACTTGTCCCTGGACATTCAGCTTACTTCTTAGTTTGCCAAGATGTTGTGCTGTGGGTGCGACGCTAGCTATAGTCGCAGGAGAGCTGTGAGTGTCGCTGGCTCTTGGAAACAGTCACTTCTTCTCTGCATGACAACTTTGCAGTTAAAACTGTAGTGGCAGGTTGCTATCTCATGGTCTGTTCTGTATCTGGGTATTTGTCTGTACAATGTAGGAAAGACGCCCTGGATTCCACCATGCTTTTTGTATGGAGAAGAATGCCCATTAATGTAGGGGGTGGAGCTTCTGAAGGAGCCCTCATGGCATGAGCATCAAGAGTCTCTCTCCAGAAAAGCTTACTTCACCTTTACGTCTTCACAAAAACAACGGCATCAAGCATCCATACGTTCGTCCTGAGCGGTTGTGCAACTCAACCATGTGATCAGCCTCATTGAGAGATCTCAGGACACTCCCCCATGTCGCCTCTTCCTGGTCTAGTCCCTATTACAAATGGTTTACAGTGAGTTGAAGTGTTGTATATTCTGTTACAGCTGCGTGCAGAGGCAGCAATGGGGCTCTTTAATAAACCTGCTTGCCTATTTGTTTTGGATGCAAGTCCCTGTTTATTTAAATATTTACGTGCCTCCATTTGTTCAATGTTTCCGAAACCGCGGTGACAAGGTGACGGTGTGGCCAGGCTGACGGGAACGGGTAATGGGGGTGAGTGGGTGGAGGGGGGTGGGGTCTTATCTCGCTCATCTATTTCTACCTCTTCTCAGTGCACCCACATGCACACTGCGTGGTTTCTTTCTCCCAGCTGTGCTCTAGTCAAGTCAAGTCATTACCAGTAAAGGTAATTGTGGTAAAAGAGTTTCAAGCATGCACACGCAGACCCTGATGACTCTGGTGAGAAGCGAGAAAAAGGATCACGCACGTTTGTCAGCGCACTTGTTATCACTTCCATTATCATTATCAGAGTTCAGAGAGATGATGCACAACATTGCTATTCGGCCCACGCTTTATTCAATAAAGATGCTTAAGCAAGAAGGAGGAGAGGAGAAGGGAGAGTATATGAGGAGTGTGCAGAAGAGGGGAGAAGAGTGAAAGAGAGGAGAGTGGTGGAGAGGAGAGGAGCTTCTGCCAGCCAGACCATGACACAACACGTAAAGAATGAAAACCAAACATCACGTCTTGTCTCAGTGACACCAAGACCCTTTGAAACGTCCCGTGCGCAATCATCTCAACCCAGTTTCCAATCCCCTCCTGTTCCTGTCATCTGAACTAAACCCCCTCCAGCCTGCGCACTAATCCACGCTACGTCCGATGAACCACAGCTCAACCCCAACTTCCCTCTCGGCTCCTCTCACTTCAACCCCAAAAACCGCAGCCAACATCCACAAGGCCTAATACCCTTATCATTCATGAAAGCAGGAAAAGGGATGCATAAGGACAAATCTATTCCCCACAGACTGTTCCGTCCGTCCTGGACGTCAGTGAGAGGTTTGTATGGGCTCACCAGAGTGTAGAGGCCAGAGACATTCTAATTTAGCAAGTAGAGTCCCCTACAGATGGGGGTGGGGTGTGTGTGTGGTGGGGGTCCTATCTCATTATTCCTTCTTTTTCTTGTTTTCTTTCCCTGCTCCAACCATCATTACCTTGATAAATTATTGACTTTACCAGAAAAATTAAACTATATAAATAACTCCACAATGAAAATATTATCCCCTTCTGAAAAGCGCACAGCAGCCAATAAAAACCTGCCTGACTTCCATCAGGCTACTTGGACTTGGATTGTAGTTATGTGTCGTTCTGCCTGAAGTCCTCTCATCAGTTCTCTCTCTTTTATGCATGTGTATAAGCATGTATATATTAGGTTCTCTCTGCTGTGTTTTTCTCCAAAATATATTAATTTATGTCTTTTCGGGATATACTGTGTGTCACTCAGCCATGAAACCTGGACTTTCTTGCCTGTTCCCAACCTCCCCCTTTTTTCTCCTGACGCACTACGCTTGAAATCACAGAAAAGCCATCAGTTCGGGAACGTTTTTGTGTGCAGCACAGTCCTGAAAACCACCAGATATTGTCTTCTCACTTTCAGATTAAAAGTGTGAATCATGCAAATGCTTCCATTTCTCTCTTTCGCTTTCTGATCATCCCAGTAAACAGGAAAAATATAAATAATCCCATCATCTAGACCACTAGCAGACAGGAACAAAAGCAACAGTTCTCATTCCAACTTTCAAGAACCACAGCCAGATTGGAGGATTGGTTTCTCAGGAAAAGAGGTATGTCCTTGGAGTGCCAACGGCTAATTTTAGAATTGAAAAGAAAAGCCAATGAGATCATTACTCTGGTAGATGTTAGAGAACAATGAGAAGCTCGGGACTTGGGAGGCTCTCAATCAGAAACATGGTGCTGCTGCCAAAAAGAACATTCATTAGGGACAAATAAAGAAAATACTTAGAGGCTAGTTTTATGTGAACCAATTTGTGGTGTAATTGTGTGGGCAGACAGAAATGGACCTCAAACTGAGGAGAATTGACTTGTTTTCAAAGTTGTCGCTCCACGACGTTCCCTGTAAAGGATAACGACACACAAACAACTGTTAACACTTCTGTGATGGTGTTACTAAGCAACATTCAAACCAAATCTATGATGTTAGTTAATTGACAAGACTTGTATTTAGTTTATTAAAATGCCTGAGCCTCTATGATCTATCTGTCAGAATATTTAGTTGGACCATATATTTTGAACGTCACAAAAAGCCTGATTAAATGCCCCACATAATTACCTATCCTAAAAGCAATCCAGAGCCATACAGCTCTAAAAAGGGAGATTTTAGAAGAATAAAAAAAAAACACTGTTTACAAGTGTAGAGAGTATATGCCATTCTAAAAAAAAACAACCAGAGAAAAATGAGTCCATGTCATGGACAGCCAGACTTAATTCCAAAGTTGTGCATGTTTAGTAACATAAAAATATCTTTAATATCTTTTACAATGTGCAGAGTTCAAAGCCAAAGTCTCTGTCATCAACTGGAGCTGGCTTTGGCCCAACTCAGCCAATGCTGGTTCTGAAAGTGTGCGGTGCCTTGTAATATGTACCCTGTTTATTTAACATGTGCAATGACCAAAACCAGAAAGGAAGAGAGAAAGAGTGAAATATTTTGTTGCCAAACGGAGCTGAGTGGATGTGGACCTTGAGATTCAAGTTGGGCAGCCCCACCGCCCCAGTATGATATCACTCTGCCCTCGGTGCTTTCTGGGGAAATGATCTGCAGTGAACTGGCTCTGTGTGTCTCTGTACATTTGCCTACACATTAGCAGGCACCTTCCAAAAGCCTACAGGAAAGTCCCCCTTGATTACTACGAAACTGTAGCTAGGCTGAATGTGGTAACAAAACAACATAACACTCTCTTTACATCATAAAAGTGCCAGGCATGCGTTCAAATGGCCAATTGGAAGCAGGGACATCTAGCGAGTGCAATTGTTCTGAGGAGGCTTTGAACTGCTAAAAAACTCTGAAAATGATTTTCTTCCAGTGGATTTTGATTTATTCTATTAATTCCCCAAGGTGATTTCTGTGAGGAAATCAATAGCTCCAGTGGAAAACTCTGATAATCAATAGGCACAGAAAAAGACTTGCCCTTGCCAAGTTATAATCAGGTGGAACAAAACAGAACTCTATATCAATATTCCATACATCCAGCACATTAGGTCATTTAATCTCATAATAGTATTTCAAACCATACTCTAGACATGTAAGCTATTAACTTATATTTTGAAAATAATCATTTGAATGTGTGGTTATGCACTGTGGGCTTCAGAATGTTGCGGTAGCAGAGTATGTATCCTGGAGCACAGCATCTTGGTGTTGGAGGAACCAGTTAAAGGGACTATACGTACATTTTTGCAATTGCTACATAGCCACATTAGCATTAACAGTGGTTTACTAATAGAGCAGAAACATTGCCAGCTGTCTCCAGTGGTGGGAAACATCAACCTTTTTATTACATCTACTTCTATCACTTCTTTGCTTCTACTGAAGTTAGCATGCTAATCACTGTGTGGAACGTAGCACACCCCTTGTTTAGAAGCAGAGGAAATTCAGCACCTTTCAAACAGCACTGTAGCATTGCTACAGTATCTGAAGAAACCTTTCAAAAAATTAACATGTTTTTTTAAGCTTCAATAAGGGACTAACATCAGTGTTAGTCTGTCGCAGTGGGAGTAGAAGTTGTAACTTAATAGACCTAAATTGTAACATGTTAAATATCAACAGCTTTTCTTACAAGGTGACTCAAGGGAAGCCTTAAAGGAGATCCAGGATCTACGCCACATACATGAGTTACAATCATTCAGGGGCTGAATAGTTGAGTTGTATATTTATGGGAACCCGATTTGCAACAAAATACCAGTGTTTCTATAAGAACCTCATGACGTCCTCTCCTGAAGGTCAATGGAGCAGCAGCACCAGTGGCAGTCCAGTTGGCCGGCTGCTCCTGTTGAGTCTGAGCCAGTATTTTGTGTTTATTCCTGAAGCATCGCTCTGAATGGCAGTTCAAACACATGTTGACTCCAGCTGGCAGACGACCTGCAAATCTCCCCTGTTTACCTAAATAGATGACTAAAAACTGAAAAATAAAACGTCTGCTGCAGTGATTACATCCCTCCCCCCTTAGAGTCCCCTGAGATATTATATGCCGGCAATAACCCTGCAACTAAAATCAACCTTGTCATATATCTGGACATTTATTTGGATTCACATTAAAACAAGCACTTCAGAGCTGTCGAGGAAATGCCAAATGATAATCGAGAAAAGAAGAAGAAGAAAAAACCCCAAACAATCTCTTTCTGTGTACCAACTACAGAAAATTGAAAATGAGCCGGGCCATTTCAATTCATTTCCTACAGCAACACAATTTATTTCTCAGGGCAATTATTAAGTTGCTTGAAAACCTCACTCCATCTCAGCTGAGGAGATTAAAACCTTTTAAGACACACTAGTCGTTTCGGAACTACATTCATATCAGCTTTGCCCTTCAGTAAATCATCATGGCTTATTGATGCAACCCACGCTAAATAGTTGGATCAAATGTCCTGGGGTAAACACACAGCAGTAGATGTTGAGAAATCCATCAGATGACTCACTATGGCTAAATGGATTTACAGATGAAATGCCTCCCGTTGGCAAGAAAAAGAAATAGTCTATTTTATGTTCACTTAACAGTCCACAAAGTATAAACACCATAGAAAAATCTGATATGCTAACAACAAAGCTGGGTTAAAGAGCTGATCCTGGCCAGTGTGTTTTTTTAACGTAACAGCTAGAACAGAGTGGGAGCTCCCATCACCCCCCCCCCTCCTGTTTAAACATCCAGCTCCTTATTCACACTGTGCTCCACACATGGTAAAGCAATTAATAAATCATCTTTAGAGAGCCTAATTCCAATCATAACATGTTAGATGTCAGCAGCTCTTCTCGTGAAATGAGCTGGGGGGGTGCGGCTTTACAAGGGAAAACCCACCCCAACAACAGAATTCACATGTGTTATTCCCATGACCTTCAGCCATTTAGAAGCCCTGGCTTCCCATAGTTCTGAAGTTTCGCACTTTTGTTGAATTGCGTACAGTCATGGAGTTAACATATGGGAATTTCGTTTTTGGGGTGGATTTTACCTGAGCTCCCTCAAACAGAAGAAAATTCTGCATTAAACAAACTATTACCAAAAGGGGGGCTAAATATCAGGACAAATCAGTCCACATATCAAGTATCAGTGTATCAAGTATGTGCCCCACCACGGTCAGCCAACCCTGGGGAATATGAAGAATTAACATCCCATTTATCATCCCCCAATTAATCACAGGAACAATGGATTATTAAGAGAAATGAGGTGGAACAGAATTTCAATTTATGAATCTCAACCTGCGTATCAGGTATCACCACAATCCAACGACCCCGGGAGATGTGAGGAGTTCCCATTTTTCATTCATGGCAATGACATAAAATCGTCCTTGCATACAGAGAAACAAAATAGTTAATTGCAGGAAGGATACATTATTATGCAACAAGGAAAAGGGGAAACCGGAGTTGTGGGAGGAAGGGAACAGAGTACCTGCCGCTCTGTGGTGTCGAGCTGTAGTTTGTCAAGATCTTCTGACTGCAGGGAGGCTTATTGTTTCACCATGATTAAAACCACAAGGGCTAAATGCCTCTGCCCTTTTCTTATTCTGATTGCTCACGGAAACAATTTGTAACGTTTCATTACATCTACTCCTGTAACACTGCAGTAATTTCCAGAGAAGATGCTATTCATTTACTTACAAGCACTGCTCAAGTGTAGAACGTTGGAGCCGGGGCACTGAGGACTGAATTTTTAACAAAATGCAGTACCAGCACCTAGTTACCAATGTCTTGTTTTTACTCCAAAGGGAAATATTTGGACAAGAAAGAGCTTGAGTCTGACTCAACAACGAGATGCCATATACAAATATGTCTGACGCTAAACAGGCAAACACACAGGTACAGGCCAGATGTGCCATCCACATCGTGTATGAATAAGTGTGTCATTAATTAACTCTAAAATCCAGCGTGCCTTTGTTTTCAGTCTTCTACAAACACCCGCGTGGTAGACAGAATGACAAAAATGCAGACAGTGTGACGAAGAAAGAAAAAAGACAGGGGAAAAAAGAAAACATTAACAGAAAGACAAACAGACAGCTCGCCAGACAGAAAAACAAAAAGTTAGACAGCAAGACGAAGGATCCGCCACAGAGATGGACAGCTGGCGGATGCGAGGTCATGCACATTGATAGTCAGTGTACTGTAGTCGGTTGAGTGTTGCTGACAAGCTACAGCCTGATGTAGCTTTGTGTGCAGCGTTGGAGCCAAGGTGACTGTTTACTGACGAGACCTAATAAGAGAATATACTGCTGAGATGTGAGTAAGCAAAGATGCCGTGGTATGGAAAAGCCATTAGGGCACGTTGGATGAAACAAGGAACAGAGGGAAAACCAGGAGGAAAAGGCGGCGTGACCTTTCAGCTGTGAGCTTTAAAAGCAACAAGGAAAGAACTCTAATGGCCTTTTTTAGACTCTGAAATGTCAAAGGAGCAGTTTTCCTATCAAAACACTTTACATGGGGGAAGATCATACACATACAATGTTATTTACGGCTACAGGATGACTTCACTCAAAACAGGGAATTATCACTCCTGTTGGGAACACATTTCCCAGGAACTTAAAAAAGAGGAGAAATGACAAACAACTGCTTGCTTATTTCCCCTGACTCATCACTGCGATGCCTTGGCAGGGATTGTTTCAACCGTTAAAGTGTTTAGAGGACCTGGAGCCTAAACACTATGAGTCAAACAGCAGGGACGGCCTTTTAACATATTTATTTATTCATTTTTTAAAAACTGTGTAACTAATTCAGTTCAATGAAGCGCGCCAAGACATTCCTCTGGATCACATTAATTAAATATCTTGAGAGGGACGTGAGAGCGAGGAGGTGGGCTATTAGGTTTATAAATAACCATATGAGTATTAAATGAAAACCATTTGTACAGTCAGTAAGGCTCTGTGTTTTGTCAAGGACAGCTCCTAAACAGAGTGACTGCTCCAGCCATCCTCCCAGGTAGGAGTAAGAAGTGTAGTCAACAGTATGTTTGTGTGCGTGTGAGTGTGCGTGGATGCAACACAATATCCCAGAGGTCCACTCCACAGATTCCTCACACTGATGCAAATACCATTTCAAGGGCTTTTTTTTTTTAGATAAATTGTGTGAAAATGCAGCGCTGACCTGACCTACAAGCTTATGGACACTGCTGGTGTGCTTCCCAGTGTGTTCACTGACACTAAAGCAAGCAGTCACACCGTTCACGATCACGAACATCTGTCCTCCCTCATCTTCTTCCTCCTCTGCTCTGTTTCTCCAATTTGTCGATCTCCATCCAAAGAGTTCAGAGTTTCCTACTTAGAGACAGCATCGATTTGGAAACTTCTGGAAAGGACCTAAGGAAGGACACCACAGCTGTGCTACATGGCTGAGTGTGAGTGTCCATGTGTGGCATGTGGTATGTACATGTATAAACCTGACTGCCAACAGGCACATATGTGTTAATATACACATATATTCTTTGGATTTGAACTTGCGTATGTGAACTGAACACATTTCTTCTGCCCAGGAGGGGGGGTGGCAGAAAGTGGAGAACTGGCAGAGAGGCAGGCAGGACACAGCCAAGTCGCTCACTGATTCTGGGCATCCAGAGCCGGCAGAGCCAAAGTAATACTACCAGAAGAGGAAAAACAGAGGAGGACATGCCTGGATATGTGGTGTCCTCTGAGAAACGGGTTCACTCCGTTGTCAGCAAGCTGTTGTATGTTACGTAACAACATAGTAACATGGCATCATTGCATAGAAACAAGGTTAAATACAGTAATGTGTTGTTATTTCCACTACTGGAAGACCGTATCCTTAAATATAGTGGCAGTTATTGCACATATCAAGTGAGACGTCAATGTCATTGCCTTCTCATCTGTATAAACCCGGGGCCAAACTTGTTCCATTGATGTTTGTAAACCTCTCTTTTGCATGAATTTAATGTCGCATTACTGTAGGAAGGGCAGTGTCACAGTGAGATATAAATGATTATGCCTGTGGCACAGTTTGTGGTTGGTAAACCTACCTGTGACTGTCTTGGTTTTGACCGGGCTGCTTGCATAGTCTGAGGCCTGATTGGAGGGCTGTTTGGCCAACGGGGTGCTTCCTACTGACGCCTCGTCCTCTCTCCTCTTGGTCAAAGAACCTGGATTCTGCAAAGACATCACAGCATGACTGAGCACCTCTGAGGCTACAGGGAAGGAGAAATGTGCTATCATGTGGATGCATTTCCATGAAATGTACATTTATTCAGTCCTTGGAAAAAAAAAGAGCACATTATCATGTGTAAGGTGTAACGTACCAACATTGTTCTGTGTTAGTAAGGCCGTGACCCTGAGGCAGCTTCACATGAATTTAAAGATTTGGGTTAATCAGGAAACACAATGCGATGTATAATGCAGTGTGAGACAGAAAGGGAGGCAGGGAGAGCAAGAGAAAAGAAAAATGCAGTGGAACACAACAGAGGCATCCAAGACCAACAAGGACTAGTGACAGCTCCCTGTTTTTTTGAGCAGTCTCCCATGCTGCTGGCAGGCCAAACACACACACACACACACACACACACACACACACACACACACACACACACACACACACACACACACACACACACACGCACACACAGTGAGATGGCGGAAAGACAGAAGACTGGAAGATTGGTCTGAAATAAGGAAACCCCATTAGCATCCGCCAGCAGCACCACTAGGCTATGATGCAGCTGCACAAGGCCGCAGGCCAACCACGTACTGCAGCCTGTGTAAACACACACACACACACACACACGCACTGATGCAGTTGTTTTTCAATGACTGGGTCAGGACCCAAATTCTGGTTGTGGTAAGATTAAAAATGGGCCTCTAAATTACATTAGTATTTGAAGCTACCGACTGAGGTATGACGCCAAATCCTTCCTTGGATCCGTACAACTTACCATAGGGTGAATACAATACTGTGGGCTAGTGGTTATTTTTCCCATAGTCAGGTTTGACTCTATAATCATATTCAGGTCGGAGAATGTTCAAAATACCTTTTAGCTAGAAACACACTTCTTAATACAACCATAGGAACCATCAACAAACACTGGACAGGAGGCGTTAACAACAAATGCATGTTTGGAAAAGCCCCTCAAATGCTCATTTACTGAGTATAAATGTCAAATACTATATACACAATGACTATGTTGATGGTTCACATGCTGGGGAAGAAAACAACACGGTTGAAAAACTATTATATAATTCAGTTTGTACACGCCACGGAAAATATGTGCTTGGCTGCATTTTAATAGTCAATGCTAAAAGCAGGTACCTTACCCAATGACCAGTGCTCATACCTGCTGGATGACATAATATGAGCTAACTACTTCTACCACACATCCTGGGGGGGTTAGCCAAGGCAAATGCCTGTTGGGTTCTCAGCCTTCTTTTTTCCTCTCCTTTTATTCCCTTTTTCTTTATTACCTGCTTCCCCGACCATCCACCGCTGTTGCTGTGTTTTCTCCTGTTTCGTACTCGCTCCGGCAGTTTCAGTTTACTTTTGATTTGCCATTCGCCATTCCTCCACGTCCAGTCCATGCTATTTCGCTACTTTTTGTTGTCTCCCCTGTGTTCAATACGTGTTTCCTTCTCACGTCTCTACGTTGTTTGTGACTCCACTTTATCTTTGACACATTTGATAAATTTTTCATATGCTTTTCTCTTTCCCCCGTGCTATCAAAATCCTCCACATTCCTCTCCTCGTGTTGCACATACTCCTCTTGTCCATCTGTCAACGTGTCCCGTTCTCTGTCCTGTTTTCTGCTGTACCACCTCTCTCATCATTTCCTGTCACTCTGACCCGAACCAGTCAGTGTCATCTCCTCTGTCCTTCACAGGCTGTTGACTGGCCTTCAGCTGAAAACCTTGTCTAAGAGGCCAGGCCTTGAGAAGGCCTTGACGGGCAGCTGAGGTACAGTAAATGGCCTTACAGAACACACACACACACACACACACACACACACACGTGAGCTGCAGTGTGTCCACACACACGGCAGCCAATGTTGTGTATCCTTCACACTGGCTGCAGTTCAACTCATAACATGTGTTTAACCCCACACAGCAATAACCTCCCGAGTGTGGAGTCGGCGCAATTAACTCCCTCTCTCTTTGTCTCTCGCACACACATGTATGCCAACAGCCGTTCCAAACTGAAGGAGCCATGAAACAGAGCAACTTCTTGAAAAAAAAAAAGTATTACTATATGATACTTTCAAGTCCTATATATATATATTTATGTGCCTTTATGGGGTGAACCTGTGCTATATCCAAAGCAATCAGACTGAGCATGTCTACTGTGTATGTGTAGTGTGGGCACAGAGCATTCAATGTCCATAACCATCACCATGACCCCTGTCAAATAAATAGAGAGAGACTGGATGGAAGACAGGGAGCAAAGCACATGGAAAAAGGTAGCTGGGAATGAGAAGGCAAGGCTGAGGGAGGTGGGCAGAGTTACAGACATTTAGATTTGCTTCAGGCTCTTATCAAGAGGAACTTTGAATGACGGCATCAGTATAATATTCTGCAAGTACTTTACCAACACAAATGGCTAGTTAAAATGTTTAAATAGCCACAGGAGGAGAACCTGACAGATCTTGTCTGAGGGCCTGAAAGAGGATGACGTACCTGTTGCTGTGTCCTGCTGCTCCCCCTGTGAGGTTGGTAAAGCAGCCACGTGCAGAAGACTGGATCCATGTTGACGGCTATGCCCTGAACACTGACCAGCAGGACTGCACCTGGACAACACAAACACAGGTGCAGAAAGAAAAACTCCCATAAAAATCAGAGATGTAATTGTGCAACTGCGAAGACAGGGAAAATCAAAGCCACGTTAAAAGAGCAGCTCTTCCAAAAAAAATATCCCCAAAAAACTAATAGGAAACGATATACTGTACATCTGTCTTGCCTTTACAAAATCAAAATAAATGTTCGCAAACACAGACCAATTGTTTGATCAACACAACTGATTCAATAGGATCCAGATCAAGAGATGCACAGAATTACTGAGTGAAGTGGAAACTATGTGAAATCACTTAGACAAAAATGTTCCGATGCTCCCGCTGCAATTATTTCTAAGTAAGAAGGACACCTATATGGAGCACTGAAGTCAATGTAAGGAAACAAGCAATGAGTGAAAGTGACTCGGGGCAATTCTGGTCAGGCCCTTCCACTCTTGCACAGTTTACACTGTGTCCTAATGACCCGCTGGTGGGTATCAAGCCTGCTTGTTGGAGAGCAGCAAGGAGCACTGTTTGTTTCAAATTGCTCTGTTCAAAGTGGTATCACACTAAGCCAAGAATAACATTTTCTTTTGATAAATTTCTATGAAACTCAAGACTTTCTCTGGGTTTTGGTTTACTCTTAAATAATAATCTTTACCAACAATAAGAGGGCCCTGAGGTAATGCATTAGGATCCTATCAATAATGATTCCCATGCCGGCAGGATTAGCGTAGGGTCTCTGGCGTGCCGTGGAATGTCCCAGCATGACGATAGGAGGATGTTTCAGCTCTAGAAGGACTTTCAGCAGTTTAATGGAGCTTTGGACAAGAACCCAGTCTTCTGTTTCAGGCCCTGAGGCTAAACCGACTGTGTGCGTGTCTGTGCGCGTGTGTGTGTGTTACGTGTGAATGTGTAAATGTCTGTGCGCATTTCACCTCTGAGAGAGCCTGATTGCCTGTTGCTTCGCCTAATGTTTAAGTGTCTCTAAAGCATGGACAAAGCACAATTAGAAACTCTCCCTCGAAGCACACTCACAGAGATGTGCGCACGCACATGCACACATGCGCACACACACACATTTTTGTTACACCAGTTCTCCGTCTTGGCAGGAATTACCCGCTCCTCCATTATTCCCTGTGAACAATGCAAATAAAACGGCCCCAATTTGCTCCACTTTTACAATGTTCAGTGATTTGTGGCCTGTGAGCTTGTGTGCGTTTGCTATAAATGTGTACGACTGAAAGCGCGAGCAACGAGAAGTGTGTCTGTGTCTGTCAAATATATATACGCGTGGGCGCAGTGTCTGTGCCACTGCAGCACGATGTTAGCGTATCAGTGCTGGTGTCTGTGTGTCTGATCATTATTCACCAGGTGCACTTTAGTTCTCAGCCATGCTTTATTACTGATACAGAATACTTTCTGGACAACTTTCTCTGGGGAAACTCTCTCATTGGATCAAGTCGAACTGACTCACAGTTCTTCCTCCGCTGCTTCATCTATCTTTCTGCTTTGTTTACTTTCCGTCGCGTCCATTCTTCTCTCTTCACTGTTCCCCTATCCATCTTCCCCTGCAAACTTCCTCGTCTCCCTAACAACAGCCTCGCGCTCGCTCCACATGCACCTCTCTCCCTTTCCTCCTGACGAGGACTCATAACCTCAGCCCTGTGGCTTGAACTCTTCTACCACAATGTGGCTGCTTAATAGGCTTTGGCTGTGGCTGTAGTGCTGGGGCCCGACTTCAAGTGGTTTCATCATAGCCCAGAACAGCACGAGCAGTATAGGACCCAAAAGTCTGGGAATGGGCTGAGTAGTGAAGATGTAGTGAAGATGTATTCAATAAAATGACCCTAAATTGTGGTGAATGGGATGCACCGAGCACGACAAACCACATTCTGCAGAAATGAGTCATTGCTCAATAAATCATGTAACTTAGTAGATGGGTTGTTTTTAAAACACTTATTACAGAGATAAATGTGCAAATAAAAAGGTATAAAATGCTTAATTGCAGATAACTGTCTTAACCAGAGCAGCTGGGCTGTGGTTTTTGCAAACCATTAATACAGTATGTACTAAAGCCAGTATAGCTTTATGGCAAGTAATGGCAATTTAATTTATTCTAAACTGTAGGTGAAAAACCACTGCAACCAATTCCATCTTTGGATATCTTATGAAAACTTCAACTTGTTAAAAGGGATCACAGGACATGGAGTGCAAGGTGACCAAAGCGAATAAGGAAGGAAAATTTCACACTACGCAGCAAAGACAGTATAGGAGTCCAAAATACAATATACACAGTCCCACAACAACAAAGTTGTCTTAAAGTGTCGTAAGTTGGTTCTTAAATAACAGGGTATAGCTGAAGTAACTGGCAGCATATCAGCAGCGTGTTCAGCAGCTGTCATCTGCTTGTGGCCGTGTGCCACGTCTGTCTGGCTTCTGCCATGGACAGCCATGACCATGTTGATACATCACAACACCACTCAAAAAGCTCTCTTTTTGAGATTACCAGAGCAAACAACCTTTCTTCCCTCCCTCTCCCGGCCAGTCCGACAGTGACACAGAAACAAAATATGTGTTGACTTGGCTTTTGAGGCTTTGAAGACCAAGGCTTTACCATCCGCACTGTGTGTTCTCGTTTCATCATTGTGTTGACATAACTGCGGAGAGTGACACTTCCTTTGAAGCGCGGAGCGCCGTGAAGCGGCCTGGCATGCTCAGAGGGCGACCTCGGCGGCAGGTTAACTGTTGTTTTTCTCCGCTCTAACGGGGCGGCATATGGGTAATTACAGAAAGTGATGACAATGATAACAAAGGTGTTTTTCTTACTTCCTAAATGATTCCTCAAGAAAACATCAGGAGACTGCTCAGTGGCCTAGACTCTGTAAATACACACAACCGCAGAATGTCCGTGCAGGCATCTGTGAAGACACACTTACCTTGACTCACCCAGAGCGGACCTATTAATGTCAAAGGTGTTTTCTTTTTCTTCGGTGGAGACTAGTAGAGTTAAAAGAGGGCATAGGGCTGCTGGTGTTGTTTTACGGCTGTCTGACATCTGTCCTCAGGCTACAGCAGAGCAATAGATTAGACAGAGAAGGCATCTAACCCCTAAGCCCCGTCTCCGTTCTTCTGTCAACCTCTTCTCTTCTGGGACAACAGTCCCAATAATCTCTCCGCCACACATCCTCCTGTCTTCATATTGTCTTTTTATCAGGTTACATGGTTTATACGTTGACATTTTTCAATGCAAAATCTGCTTTTGTTCAGTCACTGCAAGCATGAAATTCAATAAACTGGGAGTGGTAAGGTCAGCGCAAGTTCAAAATCAAGTCCCACAGTGGAGACCAAAGCCCTGATTGGGGTTAGAAAGGGCACAACCTCTCAACGACAGGGCCGTGACCCCACCATCAGAGTAACAGACAGGCAAAGAAAGGTGGTGGTGGTGGTGGCAGGGTGCTCGCCATTCACCCCCCAGAGAGACCAGGGTGGGGGGTGGGGGGGCGCTCCATGTCCTGGCCAGCTAATCGCCCCCGCAGAATCACTTCATTGTTGGATGAGAGGCAGTGCTGGGACCCTGCGTCCAGCTTCTCCAACAGAAAATAAATAAATATAGCCCAGCCCGCGTCAGCCAGATGACTTCTGACAGGTTTGGTTAATTTCGAAGCCAAGTAGCAAAACAAAACATTACGCCAGCGTGCGGGGCCTACGCTGCCTTTAATTGCTTTTCCGATGAGCTCATGACTCAAAGGTGTCCTGGAGCGGGCCATGCAGCCGGACAGGTGTTCTACTGGTGTGTGTGTCGGTGTGACCGTCTGTAACTGTGCGTGTGTGTGTGTGTGTGTGCGTGTGTTTGAGTGAAGAGACAGAGAGGGAGAGAGGGGGAGAGAGGGAGAGAGAGAGAGAGAGAGCTGGAGCTGATGACACCACAAAAAAGGGACTCAGCTGTGTGTGGGTGGGTGCGAGGAACAGTGCGTGCAGTGTATGTTATGTGTGTGTCAGTGCGTATGAGGGAGGTGCGTACACGCATCTTTATGCACATAAGGAAGTGTTTCTGTTTGTACCCATTTGTGCGTTTGTGTTTGACAGGGAGCAGACACGGCCTCACGAAGCTACACACCTTCTTGCTGTCAAACACACGCCGCTCTGTGACACACATTCACTGTACTACTGTTCCCCTGCCTCGCCGCAACCCAGTGGCCTTGGGGCAATGTCGCAACACGGGAGCCCAGGGGCTCAGGAAGGACACGGGCAGGTTTGACTGGAAACAGACCCCGGCCTACGGAAAGCCTGCTCTCACTCCCGGCCCATACGGCTCTCTGCGCTGGAAGCCAGCACATGTGTGTGGTTTTAAGCAGAATATAAGCATATATGCGTAATTTTGTGTATGTGTGCGTCTTTGCACATGGCTCCGCTGCGGTAGCCTGCAGCTGACAGTCAACACCCACCTCATAAAGGCTGACTGTACGGGTACAGTAACGGTAACAGGCAGGAAGAAGGCTGCAGAGTGACTCAGCCAATTAGGGAGTCAGTGAAATGCAGACAGATAGAGACGGAGTGACTGAAGCAGAGAAACACCTAAAAATACAGCGAAGGGTCAGAATCACAGACGAACATTCAGAATGAGAGAAAGGAAAACAGAGGAGCACAGTCAGACTGAGCAGGCAGCGATGCAGACAGAGCTTGTGAAATAGTGGATGATGATGAGAAAGTATTCTTTAAGTCATTTTCCTAATCTACATGATAAGTGAGGAGGCCTCAGAATTTGGCCATGGATCTATATGATTTATGGGATGACAAGAGCAAATCTCCATACATGCAAGGTCCTGCGAACCGGATATATTGCATAGGCCCAAGTCTGGATAAAGACTGTTCACGTGTGTGTCAACATGAAATGCATATCTGGAACGTCCATGCACACATACACCCATGACATATTTCAAAACTGTGTATGTACATTGACTGACCACTTTATTAGGCACATCAGACTAATACTGGGTAGTTCCTCCCTTTGCTGTGAAAACAGCATCAGTTCTTTGTGGCATGGATTCCACAAGATGTTGGAAACCTTCTGTTGAGGTTCTGCTCCATGTTGACATGATTGCATCACATCATATCTGCGGAATTGTCAGCTGCACGTTCATGCTGCCAATCTCTGGTTCTACCACATCCCAGAGGTGTTCTACTGGATTCAGACCTGGTGACTGAGGAGGCCACTGAAGTTCACTGAACTCACTGTCATGTTCACGATCCAGTTTATGATCCAGACTTTTGCTTTGTGACATGTTGCCTCATCATGCTGGAAGGAGCCGTAATGAGATGGTAAACTGTGGCTATAAACATGGTCAGCAACAATACTCAGATTGGCTGTGGGCCTTCAAACCATGACTGATTGGTATTAAACAGCCCAAAGTGTGACAAGAAGCCATTCCCAACACCATGACATCACTACCACACCAGCCTGGACTGTTGAAACAAGGCAGGTTGAGTCCATGGATTCCGGATGCCGATGCCAAAGTCTGACCCAACCATCTGAAGCCTCAGCAGAAATCCAGATTCATCATCAACTGTCCACTGTTGGTAAACCTGTTCCCACTGCAGCCTCAGGTTTCTATTCTTGGCTTGGACTGGAACCTGACGTGGTCTTCTGCTGTTGCAGTTCCTCCACCACTGTGAACTGTTTATTCTGAGATGCTGTACAGCTCACTGCAGCTGCAAAGAGTGGTTAACTGTCAGCTCAGACCAGTCTTGTCATTTTCCAGTGACCTTTCTCATCAAACATGCACTTCCAACTGCAGGACTGCTGCTCGCCGGATGCATTTCGTTTTTCACACGGCGCTGAGTAAAAACTCTGGAGACTGTTGTGTGTGAAAATTCCAGGAGATGAGCAGTTTCAGAAACACTCAGTTCAGCCCGTCTGGCACCAAAAAAAAACGGATCACATTTCTTCCCCCATCCTGACATTTGATGTGAACATCGACTGAAGCTCTTGATCTATATCTGCATGATTTCATTCTCTGCACTGCTGCTGATTGGACACCTGTACGAATAAGCAGGTGTACAGATGTTCCCAATAAAGCGCCTGGCCAGTACACAAATCTGTACTGTATACACACTAAAATACGGCATGTGTGTATATATATATATACAGTCCAGAGTGTGTGCATGTCAACATGTACATGGATGGTTATGAGAGAGACATCTATTCCTGTTTTCATCAAGGCTGAGGCTCCTTCCTTCCTATCTGCAGGGTATGGGTTGGACATGTAACTGGGTTAAAGTGCACATGTTGCATTTAAAGTTCTATATTTGATTAGGGTGACTTCTCAAGCACTACGATATCATTCAGGCTGAGACAAACAAAGGCCTATTTCTGACATCATTTGAACAAGTGCCTGTGAGGTGTGATTAAGGCCAACGCTTTCTGACTATAACTGGAACAAATCCTACAATAATGTCTTCAACTGCATAAGGCAGACCACACACTGAATACCCGACCATGGGAAAATGGACTTACGCACATCCCTACTATGTACTTTAAAACCAGTAGTGAGGCCAGATGAGGGGTTTGAAGCAGCAGAACATCAGCTCTGTCCAGCTCCAGATGTTGATAAGAGGCTATATAGCCGTACGTAGCCCCCTTCTAGTTGATTCTTAGCCTTCATAAATCCACATCAACTCTTGTGGTGTTGAAAAGACGACCAGATACTGCACAATCGCTGCCTGTGCCCCTGCTGAAACCCAAGCTGAAACCCTAGCAGCCCCCCGATTTGGAGTATTCCAGCTGTTATCTCTCTCCCTGTCCTCTTTCTCTCATATGCCCGCAGACAAAGCACTCGCTTTCTGTCTCGCTCGCTTCAAATCACACCAAAGGAAAATGCTTAAAGTCGCGACCAAATGTGACCTGGCCCTTGTCAGCAAGATAGCTAGCCTTCTTAATGAAAGACAAAACAGACCTGGTCCTGATTGCATTAATGTATCATTACCATATCCATCATGGTGCATACAGTGCACTGTGTGAACTTTAAATGAGCCCCAGTGCAATGTAAAGGGAACAGGAGAGACACTTCTGAGCTCATTAAAATAAACAGACTTCTGCTTCTGCTGCTGCTTTCCCACAGATCGTTTCAGTTTTGCATAGTTACCTTGAAAACTCCTTATCGCTGCTATCATTCAGCTGACTCGTGGGCTTTCTCTGCAGTTCAAGCTGAGTTCTCTCAGTTTGTCATGAGGCGAGAGGGAGTCGAGCAATTTAATGCCTGTCATTAGCTGGGGTTCCTTCCAAGTAATGCACTATGAAGTACATTGTAACAAATAGAAAGGTTTATTGAAAAAAGTTTACTTGACATTGCATTTGTGTTAATTGTACTCTCAGGGATAAAATTTCCATAAAAACGTTATGTAATAAAAAGCAGCAGAAATACTTTACCAAATAAACAGTGATGTAGATCTGTCTTCGTATGAATAGAAAAATAAAAAAAAATTGAGGAAGATGATCCCTCCTGTCTTGTTTACCGCTGTATAAATATCCTGACTGAAAAATTTTGTTCATTTCATCTGACTGGCATAAGGTTTCAATCAGCTTCAGTTTGCTAATTCCCAGATTGATGACATTAAATCCGACTTTGAAGCGTTCAAAAATCAAAACCATGGTCCAACATTTGACAAACTTAGAGGGGAGATGGGTGTTCAAAGAGAACTTGAAGGAGGCAGACCAAACACACATTAAGGATCTGCTGATTCTGTCTGACAGATCCAGAAATGAACCCACCATCTAGTTTTTGGCATGCAGAGTCTGGTCGGGCATTTTTTCGCGCCGCCATGTCACTGCATATTCTGTGTTGTGTTTTGGAACTACAGATTCCTGACTTGGCTCTCGTCAACAAGAGGAGCTCGCTGGGAGCCGTGAGGTTTGGGTCGGGTGGGTGGAGCACCAGCAGCTATCTACTCTACCAATCCAGACCTTGCGAGGGATGAACGTCTGGTCCGTTTCAAAGGTCGCCACGGCTGGAACATGCAGCCGTATTCTTGCAAACCTCCTAGGTGGAGCTCCAGAAAAGAACCAAGCCAAGAGCGTGGTCCTGGACATGACAGCAGGTCTCCAGAGAAACATCACCACGTGTGATAATTTCGTTACTTCACATGCCCTTGGCAATGAGCTGCTATGGAAAAACTGACCACGGTAATATTTCATCAGACGTAATGTTTCACATGTTACTACAGCAGACATGAAATATCACTTGTATGCATTATTGATTGATTGTTGCAGGTTACTGGCACACACTCTTGTAGAAGAATGACCGCATGATGGCCCTTCATGGTGTTTTTCATCATTCTCGGTGCGTCAACCGACAATACGTTCGTCGGGATGATGGAGGGGAATCAAGGCCGGATTCAGAAGAGGACATTCAAGAGGAGGCTTTTCCTGGAGGAGCTGAGGAAAGACTTGGTGTTGCCTCTCTGAAAGGCACCAAGACTGACTGATGAGAGACACACAGGGGTCCACAATCCTCACAGAGAGAAGAGACAAAAAGAAGAGGTGTGCACTGCAAGAGATGTAACACACATATCTGCAAGGCTCATGCAAGAAATCACATATTGTGTGAATGTGCATGTGCATGAGCATGCAAGATAAATGTCCATTCTATGCCAAGACATCAAAGTGGTCTGTGATAAACAGCACAATATGTTTAACTCTTTTACTCAAAAATGAGATACCCATGTTCTTGTCAGGGAGGCCCACAAATCTGCTTAAGTTCCAAAGAGAAGTGCAGAAGCTGTTATACTTTTGAGAAATTAAGTTTAAAAAAACATGTCACATGGGCAGGAAACCTCAAGGGCCCTGCCTGAGAAAAAACACTCACTTTGTACTGCCTGACTATTTGCATGTTACTTTACAGTCATTCTTATGGTGACGTTTTGTGTACTTGTGTTTATTTGATTGTATTAAAAAACTTCATCAAAACTCAAATATTTCATTTTTCTTTATTTAGTTTTTCCCCTCTGGGTCACTTTGGTAACTCAAGCCATATTTGATGTGGATTCCCAAAACAGATCCAGTGTAATTAGTAGAACAGTTCTACAATGGGTTCTAAAATGTTTGTTAAACATCAACACATTACGGCCCATTCAAATGAAATGCTGGTTTTTGCTTCTGTGGACATGGGTTTGTGCTGTGGTTACATCACAATTAAATAGTGTTTTAGTACGTGATGTTCTTGTTTTCCCCATTAGAAACTATAGCTAAAATTGGAAAGAAAACCACAGAAGCTAGGTCAAATCTACTCATATCTATTTGGTATGTTATTTCTAATGTTTTATGTTTGTTTCAGAAGATGCTCTATTTTGCTGAAACCAGCTGAAGGAAGTACATGTAAATATCTTTTCTATAAAATATGAACTAAGACCAATGGGGCTTCCCTTTTCTCTTCTCTCTTCCAAGTCTCCTCCCTCCGTTTCCATATCATTTGTTGATTATGTGTTCTCTCGTTTTTATAATTGCTCCAAAATGTTCTGTTTTCTGTAGTTGCTGCATCTATTCCCTGTCTCAAACTAGACACTGTCCAGCTTTATGATCCAGATGTCTTTTGCAACAAATTTCTTTCGTGTCCAACCCCACCTTCTCAAGTCATCCTCTTTGACTCTCTCCTCAGCACTTTCTGGGCAGCAAACTGGACAATCAAGGACAAGATCCTGTCTTCAATTACCATCAAGCCCGTCCACCTCTCTGCAGAATCCTTGTCCTCTAAGTCAGTCAGCTTGGCCTTTTTGTCAGTGCAGAAGACTTTGTAATGGCACCATGCACAGATCAAAGGGCTCTGACTGAAATTTGACACTCAAGAAGCTCGGCGTGCTGCACTGAAGAATCTGACATTTGCACAGAACCATGAACTGTATCTATCTGTCCACCGGTCCAGCTGCCACCCAGCTCACGAGTCTTAGTGTCTCCATCAAGAAATTGGCTTTTTTAATCCATGAGAGAATCCAAGTTCATTTTAAATACATGTTCCGTTTTGGCAACAGTTTAGGTGATAAGCAGGTCACTGATAAGATATTATTGCACTGTGCTCCTCAGGGACCAACAAAAGACCACAGCCAGGATTTAAATGTATTTTTTCCTCAGGTTGCTCAGTTGATCGCTCCTCGTGTTAGCTAGCTACCGAGTTCTTCTATTGATTCCAAAGAAAACGCTGTTGCTGTTGCCAGGAATGGGGAGGATTTTTTCTCAATACACCAGAGGATTTGCTCCTGGGAAAACCTACATAACACCAAGAGCTGAGAATAGTTCCTGTGAAAAGCTTCAGGATCCACTGAGGGAATCAGTATCTTCTCATAACATGTGAAAGCGCAATAAAATAAATTCCATTAGAGTAAGTAATAATGGTTTAACGTGTGGCTGCTCGTGCAGTGCCTAGCTACCAGTGTATCTTTGTCGGAGTTTGTCTTCAGATAATAAGATGAGCGACTGTAATATACCACCAAATATTATGGGATATAATCTGAAATCATTATATAAATTTGGTGATATACCTCCATCGTCTTAAACACTACAGATTATTGTCTGGGTAGGTTTTGTGTGCATGTGTGAGAGAAAATAGGTCAGAGCATGTGTGTTTTTGCTCTCCATTAACCCCAATAACTGTCAGCCCGTCAGCCTCTCACAGTCCCATGAATGTGATTTTGCACTTTTACATGGAATGGCTACTATCTCTCAACCCCTTCTCCTTCTGTCTCTCTCTCTCTTTCTCTCAGTTTCAGTCTCTGTGGGTCCCTCGCAGTTCCCACTCCCACCATCCACCTCATCCTCTTCTTGCTTGCCACAGTAGATTGAAGATTACTCCTCTTAAAGACATAGCCTTAAGTGGTTGCACATTTGAACCATTTAGCAATTTGGTCTAATGGTTTCAGGATGAGCTATTTTAGCTGCAATGCGGGGACGAAAAGGATAGAGGGATGAAGGGGTGTACAGTATGATGAAACACTCGCTCTGATTGGCTGGAGTTCCCTGCGCAGGAAGGGGGTCACTGTGGTGTCAACGCCAGGGATGAGCTCAAACAGAGATAGGATGATTACAAGTGAACAATTAGAAGTTAGCAGATGGAGGAAAATATTTCCTGACATGTTCGCAGATTTGTATGGCTGTTTTGGATTCATAGAGGTCTCATATTACAGTAGGGTCATGGGTGAGGGCTCGGGGGTTTGTGTAGGGAATGCATTATGTCAATGTGGGTCCTCACAAAGATAGAAGTACAAACACTTGTGTATGTGCGTGTGGGTGTGCGTGTCCCCCGTAGCTTCAGAGGAAGAGCTCCTTTGTATCTTTGGCCTGTTATTAGTTACTGTTGAATGAAGCCTCACTGACAGCACTGTAAAGGCCCAGCATGTGTCTTGTTGTTGGAGGATGTCACTCCTATCTGCACACACACTGATGATAAGGGAGAAGTGTTTATACCCATCAGAGCTGTATTTAATACGGTCAGACATCACACATACAGACAGACATGTACTTGCGCATGCACACACAAATAAAGAATGCCTTGGCCACCTGCAACACAGGACATCCAAACTGCTATCAGCTGCCCTACATTAACAAATCACTGCACAAAAGCAGTGATGACTCAGCTACTCTAAACACACTTGAAATGCTCCCCAGACTGGCTCACAGCAGACAAACGGGACAGCTAGGGAGGAGAGGGAGAGGACCACGGTGGGACGATAGGAATGAAGACGAGGGAGGGGAAGGGACAAGGAAAGGAAATGATGGGAGGAAAGAGGTGAGTTAAGGGGAAAAGGGAGAGGGAGGCGAGGCAGGGGAGATATATTGGGATGGTGAGGAAGAGCAGGAGAGTGGGAGGGAGGAAGGACAAGTCTTTGAAGGTAAAAAAGCAGCAGCTGCTGCTGCTGCTGCCAGAGAGGCTGTGCTTATCCTTCAACCTCTAATCTGAGAGTTATCATCAGGACACAGTCTACATCTAGAGGGACAAAGTTCCCCTCCAATTATCTCTCCCTGGCTGTCTAGTTTCTAAAAAGCCAACCCATTGTGTGGACAGACACAAAAATGTCCATATGAAGACATAAAGATACAGACAGCACACGCATACGGCTGTCTGGCAGAACACGAGCAGCTCTGCACTGGACTTATTCTGTAGGCTGTTGTTCATCTCGTAACACCTTGGCACCACTCCTTCTACATGCAATGTTGAGACGCCACAGACAGAGAGAACAGCAAAGGCCAGCTCGCCAGCAATCCATCTCCTTTGCTTTCGGATGTCTGTCGGCTAATGAAAAAAGCGAAAATGACATATTTGGCCACGGTGACTGGACAAATCCCAAGGTGATCCAAAAAAGGCCGACATAAATGTCTCCATGGAAATCTTAAACTTGATGAAAATGTTTTCTGTCTAGACTCATTTAATTCACGAAGAAGTGAGCATTTTTTTGCCACCTTGAGAATTAGTGGCCCATACCATTTCAATAAATAACAGAGCAGGAGACAAGTTGGAGGAAAAAAGGTGTCCTGAACATCTGACTTGGCGTAATGCTTATCATAATTAACCCTTATTATGATCTCTGAAACCCACTTCCAGGGTTTTAACTATGGGAGATGTGTAATTCTTTACCGTGACAGTGAATTGGCAAAATCTACCAGTTCTGACACTGGTAGCAACAGCTAAAGCATCTACGAGACATGGAACAGGTGATTTAAGATGGGCATTCTTCTATTATTACAAGCTTTGTGAACCCGGTGGCTGAACTTTTAATTAAGAGCCAGTGGAGGCTGATGGAAGCTAATCTTTGGCTATTAGTGTCGGGAACTGGTCCTTTCATCTGCGAGCCTTGTATATGTTGAGCGGGGGAAGAGAGAGGTGCTAAGACCGCCTGTGTTTACCGTCTGTTTATCTAAGTAGGCATGTGGGGGGCTGAGGGGCCACGGCGGGTCAAACCACACACAGCGAGAGGAGCCCAGGACCCCTGGAGGACCACTCAGACTGATGAGATTTTACAACTGCGGCCTGGTCTGTGACTACTGTTTCTGCCGCACACACGCACGCACGCACACACACATTTGGAGTAACAGACAGACAAACATGAAACCCTGATTCAGAGTGATGAGAGTTTATTACTACTGTGTTGAGACTAAGTGCCCCAGGGGCAGGAAGACAAGCCGAGGGTTCCTGTGGACCTCTGGGCCCCCAAGGCAAACAGAGGGAAACGCACCTTTGAGATGGCCGAGCCTGTATACACTAGGTTGTAACTTTAAATCTGCTGTATTTACATTACACACTGGAACTGGAGTACACATACAATTTCCAGCACATTAACGGCGTAGGCCTAACAACTTAGAAGCATATATTACTACACAGCTGGGTCTGAGAGTCAGAGACCACTGTATATTATTATATATATATCACTATATATATTATAGGCATGAGCGAAAATGTCTTCATAGCAGATGGCGATACTGCTACCACTTACGTGATACCACGTCCAGCACAGACGGCTGCCCACCAAGAGAGAGAGGGAGAAAAAGTAGGGGATACTGGGGATACTGGGAAAGCAGTGAGCCACCAGCAAATCAAAGGCGAGCAGTCTGGTTTGTTTTCTCATGGCACAGGGCCTCCGTGAAAAAAAACAGCTAAATAAAATAAACCTTTAATTTGAGTGAAATTGGAGGCAACAAGCGCTGCTGTAGAAAAGGCTGTGAAGTGTGATTTCTTGCGGTTTGGGTTAATCCTGATTGAGGAGCCCCTGAGTTGAAATGTCAGCAATATGAGACTAAAACAAAAATAATTACACCCAGGGTTAATGAACACAACTGCCCGAGGCACGGGGAAACGACACAAGAAAGGGGCGGGGAGGGGGCGAGAGAGACAGAGAGGAGGTTCAGAAAAAGAGAGAGAGAGAGAATGAGAATACTCTAAAGAAGAAGTTGAAGAAGTAATTTGCCCGCGTTTCTTAAACAGAGAGGGTCAAAATCATAGACCCATATTTGTCTTCATCCAAGCTGCTAAACCACTAAGGTAGAATAATAAATTGTGAGCGAGCGCGCTGGCATCCTGATACAGGGCCATTCATCTGGGCCTTCCCTTTGCCCCGTGGATTATTTCCCCTCAAGGTTAATGACTTGTATGGCTAAAGGATGAAACAGATGGCAACACCGTACCTCCCTTTTAACTACTGCCATGGCCGGCCAGTTTACGCCATCTCTCTCCGACCTGCTTTCATCTTTGCTGTTATGTCTGTACAAAGTATCTCAGCTGCGTGGGGAGCTGCCCATTACAATGAGACCGGTCAGCGGCGCCGGGAGGCACCTGCACCCGGCGCTGCCGCACCAAAGTGTCCGTGTGCACACTGTGTGCATACTGTGGGCGCCCAAAAGCATATTACATGTCTGTGTGTCCGAACAGTATGCAAACTGAATGTATTAGAAGGAAATTATTGTTTCCAAAAGAGGAAAAAAAAACTGTATTTACTGATTAATGTATCCCCATATTACCCTGTGAAATATGTGTTTTAATTTTCAGATATGAACTCTGGCCTCGAAGGTGATGTTCTAAAACATGTTTTTTTTTTAAAAAAAGCAATTAAATGAGCTTTTTTTATATTAACTGAAAAACGTTTTTTTGAAATGAAATTTTTTTGTTGCAGCTGCATTATGGAGCACATACAGTGTATCCACTGAACCTTGTTAGCAGATGTGCGGCAAAGTGTGCATTTAAAGAAAACACGTCACAATTGGCAGAATCTTCGGGGCCATCTGTGCGAATAAGCGCAGAATTACCCTCAGCACCAGCTGCAGCCGTGGCACAAACTGGCTCAGCTCAGGGTGTTGAGACTGTATATGTCACTATGCATATATGTAAACTGTGACATATTAGTAATGGGTGCCCACCAAACCCCATGTCCAATTTTTAAAAATTGAAATGCAATTTTTGGACAATTACAGTCGAAGTACTTTAATTTTCTGTATGAGGCGTAGTTTGTATATGCAGTCAAGTTTGTGTGTGTGTGTGTGTGTGTGTGTGTACGTGCATACTTCAGGACACTTCTCCTCAGCACGTCTCTCCCTCTGCGCTCTTTAAGCCGGCGGCCCGGCGCACAGCTGCCGAATGGGGGATGCGTCCGCAGAAACAACAACAACCCACATCAAAAGAGCTGCACTGATGGAACACGATTAGCAACCTTCATCCTACGAGTGCACGAGTCCTCCCTCTGCCCAAGCATCGCTCACTGGCATGGGGAGGGAAGGGAGACGAGAGGATGATTTGCTAAATACAAGATGACCACAGACTGCTCCCTTACTCATGTCTCCCCCTTGTTTTTCTTTCTTTTCTTTTTTTTTTTAACATTTTGTAAATGCTCACGCAAAGACTGAGACGGCCATCACCCCCACAACATTCATTCGCTTATCTAACAGGTTCGCCAAGTCGCATCACAGTTTCTCACTTTTGGATCCATTTCTCACGCAGCAACTATGCAATAAATGTGAAAAACTGTAACGCAGAACAGTTACACTGAGTTCTGATCTTTGTACCACAGATTATTTTTCTGTCAGAGTAGATGTTCCACTGTGAAGATGACATTTTGGAATCTCTTCGTGGTGCATTATTTTCTCAGCGTAGGATCCAATGTTTCAACTGAAAAATATGATGTTACACTGGACAATCTTTGCAATCCTGCTCAGCAACCACTGGCAACCTAACATAAGCCTCTCCGGAAACCATGGGAAACCATGATCTGAGTGTTAAGATCGCTTTACTTTCAGCGTAAGTAAATGGGCTGATATGATCTTTCGTGGTGATACACTTCTGGGAGTCCAGACCCTGGGCTGGGTGCAGCCAGTCCTCCCTCTCAGCTCCAGCGGAGCTCACTAATAAAGACGAGACAACAGGCTAAAACGAACCGATCTCTCCTTCCGAGCCCAGGGGACGATCAACAACGGTCCTCGGAGCATTACCTAACTTGAAAGGATTGTGTTTTCAGCCTGTGTTTTGGTTGCTGCGAGGTCAGGACCCTGAAACAATGTCGAAACAGAGGGGAGATAGTGTTGCAAAATAGCGAGCGCTGCCACAGCAAAGCATCCAAGACATGGACCTGACCCGCATGATGTCATGTACCTTGCTGAAGCTTCATGACAAGAACAGCGAGGAACACGCACTGACACACACTCAGAGTCTATGATCCTAATCTGCGCACGCATTACTGAATATGCTGTACACGCTAACACTCGTTCGCATACAGACCTTCACAGTGGACACAGAACCCATATGTGCAAGCACACAAATACACAGTGCACCTGATTTACAGTTTGCAACTGCACTTGAACGTTTCACACAACCCCAGGTGACAAAACTAGTTCCAGGATTTAAGCAATTTCTGCTTCCTCCTGCTTCCCAGTGCGGTGAATCTGTCAGTGATAGTTATTCACGGTAGATGTCAGTCTACTTTCTGTGTTTCAGACATACTTCAGGTTAACAAAACATTTTTAACGGTAGTCACATTAAATGCCACATGATTTCCCTGCTGCTGCTGCTGCTGCTGCTGCTGTGAATGTCCAGAGACAGTCCATGTATACTTCTTGAATCTTGCACAGGAACAAAAACAGCTTGCAAATACACATGCAGCACACAAACACATCGACATTATGTATAGCCTCTCTCTCACACACACACACACACACACACACACACGCCAAATTGTAGCGGAATAAAAATGTGCAGTCGGTGCTGTGGATAATGGGCCTGACGTCAGGCGGACCTATAAGCCCAGCTCAGGTGTGGGTTTATTTTTCTTGGACGCATAAGACAAGTCATGAAATAAGAATCTCACTGACAGACTCGCGGCTAAACAATAAATTGCTATTCGCACTTTCAAAAATGTTAAGTAGAATTGCTGTTCAAATAAACCCTGGCATCTCCTCAGGCACGCAGGCTATCGTGTCATCTGACACATTTCCCACGACCACTGGTGCAACGCCGCCCCCACACCGATGGAGTCAGCGCGCAGCGCGTGTCAGGGCAACGGCGTCGCCGGTCCGCCCAGCGGTGCGGGACCCGCTGCATCTGGACAGGGCACGAGAGGCCCCCGTTCACTGTTAATAAAAACAAATATCAAGGAAAACACGTTTAAATGTTTTCCTCGCTCGCTGAGTCATAACCAGTGGACATTATGTGCGTAGGAGTCTGCATTACAGAACTGATTACTGCATGTGCCTTTGGGTAAAATGAACTAAACGCTTTCAAAAAAGGCTTCATTACAGTACGTTACAGCTGCATACACCCATTTATAATGCAGGGTCTGGCTCTGACACGGTCTTGGATGGACATGACTGTATACTGTTACAGACATATGGTGTATGTAACATAATGTGTGTGTATGTGCGCATATACACATTATGTCCGCGCATAAAAATGGAAATGCAAAATATTGTGTCACCGAGCCCATCAGACACTGAGGACATGACACTTAAAACATCCTCAGGAGCTTTTCAAACCATTCACACATGTTTACAAATTAAACCTATCAAAGCATATGGTGTACTTATAGCTGTCAAATCCTTATTGTACTTTACAGCTTAAACTGTAAGCTCTCGCCACCTCTTCGGTGCTACTGTTAACTTCTGAGCTTCTCCCATTTAGGATTCTCTGGTACTGAGGCCGTTCTCCGGGCCCGACCTCTCTCTGGCCCTCTCTTCCCGACCCGCCATAAAGTTAAGGGAGTGTGGACAGGATCTGTAAAACTACTGGCTCACTCTTCTATGACCTGCCTCAGATGCTTTACCTTGTCTGATTAGATCTGTTGCTGTCAACCACAAGGGACCTCCCAGGAAATGTCCGGGGAGCCCAGGATACCTCTGAAACATCTGCTGTGGTTGGGGTACTTCCTCCACAATACACAGTGCATCGCGTACTGTGATGCACAGTTACTGTAGACGGGAGCCGAGTACCAAAGCCCTCAGTTTAACAGTCAGCCTTCATTCTGACCCACACCTGAGGCCTCATGACGCTGATCCAAGATCCGAGCAACCCAAACTGCAAGATGGCTGAGTCTGCATGAGTCAAGGGTCCACTGATTTTTGGAGGAGGTGTGCATCAAGACTCTCTGCCTGAGTGCTGAGAGGAGCTCGATGAGGTTCCAGGTCTGTGCAGTAACCAGGCACTCTGGGAGAATTCCACGTCTGATGTGCCCTGGAGTGCTTGAGCACTCTTTGGGAAGAACTTGAGGAAGGCACTTGCCCCGACGTGATGACGGCCCATGCTTCAATAAGACGATATATCAGCGGAACAGATCACCCATGAAAATGTTTTTAAAACTTCTTTTCATCATTACAGGATGTATTTAAACTAAAAAAAATGTGGCATTATTACACTGCATGAAGATGAATTATAGGTCATATTTCTTGGGCTACAAATGTCAGTTATAAATTGTGGTGGAGCGTCAAGGCAACAAGGTCAGGAGGAAGAATCAGAGAATTTACCTGACATCAGAAAACATCATCGCTTAAATAAGGTTAAGACTGAGAAAACACCGTGGAATTCACAACATGAGTACCAGACTTTCCGGTCATGTCTGGTTCAGATTTGATAAAATATTGCTGTAATTTCACTTTGAACTCTGTACTGTGATCTCAGGTTGTGATAATTTCACAGGGTTCACAGGTAGAAAATCATTCTGAAGACACACTATCTAAAAAGAAAATCAGCCACGGACGAACGCAATAACACATCTGACGAAAGAGACACGCTGTAAAATAGTTTTCGCTTGATGTGGCTATGGGGACAAAATTTATTGGAAAAGAAAAACATCTTTAAATCTTGAATCTCTGACGAGCGATACCAATTTAATTAAATAAAGTTACATGAAAATGAGCCATTGTTCACAAGGAACACATTTATAGAATATAAGTCATAGAAAAAAAAAATCAAATTTTCCTCAGTCTAATATTTGGGAGACGAACTGGAGGAGGGAGATACACCTGAACTTAGAGAGATCCAGTTTCACACATGATTTCTCCTTCTCTCCCCACACATAGTTTTCTGTAATTAATAAGACTGTATGAAATTTCTATTGCATATGTCTTGTTAACCAAGTGTAGCTAAATGTTGGCGGCCCATAGTCGGCTGAGTCATTTCTAGAGACGCCAGGTTCTAGTTATGCATTTTTCAGGGATACAGCGGGTGGGTAGAGGGTAGAAAATAAAACCTACTACTACAAGAAAAATGACAAAGCTCAAAACAATCAACTGATTGTATTGTACTGTTTTCCTCTCTATATACACTGCTGGTCCAAGGTTTTACAACATCCCCACATTAACAGATTTTTTAAAATTCAATTTAAAACAGTTCAAGTTTTTAGAAATATATAAACTGGTTTCCTGGAGCAGTGGAAGTAAATGAATGCAAACAGTTCTGACAGGTGTCCAAACTTTTGCGAACCTTTTGTCTGTACAAAGGCAGCGTCAGAACAAACTGTCTTGCAATATCCTCGGAAGCGTCATTAGGACAACACTGTACTGCAGGAAGTAGTACTGCATATTACTATCATTACTATATCTTTATTCAGAACTGGACAGAGGGTGAAAGCAAAGCAACACACGCAGCACATTGGTGGAAACCTCTGCAAGAGCACAGGAACTTTCTAAACAATGTTTCATCTCCACTGGAGGAGGAACACCTCGAGTGCTGATGAGTTCAAAATTCAGATTACATTTAGGATTTAAGATTCAACAATTCCTTTTTATCTAACTCATTGAATTACTTATTAGTTCTATGGGTATTTTTTTTTTTCAGAAACAGTGAGGACATTGCACCGTAATAAAATTTCCGTCACAACTTGAAAAATGGAGACGCTCTAAACATTTTGCCCAGCAGCGTATCTCAGCCATTCTCTCTCGCTCTCCATCAGGCTATCTATCTCCATCATTCTCTCTTTCTTTCCAGCTTGTCAGAAACACAGACACATCTGTGCCCCCCTCACCACCACCCGAGCTGAGGTTTATTTGACTAGAAAATTACCCTCCTCGTGTTTAACATATCTCCAATATTGTCATCACCAAATATTTATTTGTAGAGGAGAGGACCTCTGAATGGCCACATTCCTTCTGCTTTCAAGCGTTCACACAACTTTATGCATGTGAGCGCGGGCGCGCGCACTCACAGTCAAGGCTAGATGTGTTTATGACTATTTCACACAACCATCTTGCATATTTATAAAGTGCCTGTGTGTACTCGCCTGGTTGAAAGTCATTGCTATTTCCTTAAAAAAAGAAAAAAAAAATCCAACACTCCTGGCTCTCTCCTCTCCTCTTGTGTAAACTACTGCTGAGCTCCCTCCAGGTTATGACGATGTGTTTTTATTATTTCTTCGGAGGAAATCACTAATCTGACTGTTTAATGCGACAAAGTGGCTCAGTGGCAGTGAGACGGCAAAGTCACATGTCGCAGACGGGGCTTCTTCCAAAACAACAGTGATTTTCGTCCGTGTGGCTCATGCCCTCATTAACGGTACAGTATCCAGTAAGTCTTCATCAGAGTCCTGAACTCATCAGTCCCACACACAGATCTGCACATGTCATCCACACTTGGTGACGTGAATCTAATTAAATAATGACCTGGGGGGTACGTGGAGAATTCACGAAACTCTGTTTCATTAGGCTCAAGAATCAATCCCAAGATCATTTACTTGATACAATCATTGTGCCCATTGTGGTTTACCATCAACTTAACAGTGGGGGGGGGGGGCGTAACTCTATGAACAGTGCACCACAAGGGGGCAGTGATGTAACAAGGACCAGGGAAAGGTCAGCAAGGCTTACTCATTAAAAATCAACAGAGGAGTGACAATGTATTGCTGAATAGAGGGGGGTGGAGGTCGAAGGAAAGGGAAGTTAAGGTGCAACAGGAAGGGAAGACGGAGAGAAAAAACTGTCAAAGAAGGGAGGAAGAGAAAGAGGAAGGGAGGAAGAAAGAGGGAATAAGGGGGGAAGTAGAAAGAGGGTTGTCTGAAAATGATTTAGGATAGTTACACAACTGTCGAGAGAGTCAGGCCGAACCAAGTCCATTAAAGACCTCCCAACTAACTCTCAGCTGGAAGCTAAAAAAAAGTCAAAGATTAATTTGACTGGTAAACAGAATCATCGTTTCAATCACGTGGCTGATAAGAACTCTCTGACCTTTCCACTTTTTTGAATATAGCCCAACAACCCCCAACAGAACAAACAATCAAATCTTCATTCAGATGGTGCTCTGATGTATTAAAGCCTGTGCGCGAGCAGTCTGTCCTTTGAATGTTGAACTACTGGACTTGCGGAGAGCTGTCCCAGTAAAACCACAGGTCCCAGAGGGAGGCGCCCTGGTGTCTCTGTAGTGACCACTTCCTTAAACAAGCTGGAAGATGATACAGCGAGCTGCAGGAATGAATGCAGCGGATAAATAGAAGTGTGTACTACTGCTCTACATACCACAAGTTCGTATGACCTCCTGGATAGTCCCTCTACCACAACGGTCACATCTGTGGCCTATCACACACATTGTGTCGGTTTGTTTGGTCTGTTGCCCCCTTAATCTATGTAACTTGTTTGCAGCGCTGTAGGCTTCAACTTGTCTGGCCACTGCATAAAAGGCACTGAATCAGAATACTTCTTGGAGACGCTGATGGAAAAAATGGGAAAACGTAAAATCTTATTTCACATTTCACAACAAAGATATCCCTGTTACACTGTGTTTACCGCCCGCATGTTTTCGTTCTAACATTCTGCCCCGGCTCATACTATCTCTGCCACACACACTGTCCAATTCCCGGTCTCTACAGTATGTGTGTGATATTTTGCCAGCCCAGATGTCTAAGCCGAGGCCTGTTTGTCTGCCTCGATGCTCCATACTGAACTCCCCAGTGCTTTGCATTTCTCTCTGCCTGCCTGTCTTAACGGCAGCCTGCAAAGGGGAGAGCCACGGAGATGAAGGGCCCAGTGACCAGCGCAACGCACGTGGCAAAGCACGGGCACGCGCTCACATAAAGCCTGGTAATATTACTGCGGGACTCGCTGCCAAACCACAGCCGATTCCGACCAAACTCGGCACGCGCTCGCCACGCCCGGGGCCGTGGCATCCCGAGGCGTGGGCAATAAAGGAATCGGTATTGGACCGTCGTGCGAGCCCACAGGAAACTCAGATTAAAGTCTCGAATGGGAAAAAGCTCTGAAATTTAGCAACGGTACAACTGTGACATGAGAAAAAAAAATTGCATCTCACTGACTTCCACATGCAGAATGAAACATAAGGTGGCTCGTTACGCAGCATATCAAATGTCATAATTTTCTGTCATTAACTCAAAAGGGGTTTTTAAATATGCATGGGAATAATATATAACAAGTACAAGAGGTGAGCCAGTGTGAAGCCGTAGTCCATCATCCAGAGTGTCATCCAGCCAATAGGGTGAGAAGATCTAATCACAGTCTGTCTGGCCGGCGTCTCCAGTACCCTGCTGCTCTGTGCTGTTCTTTCTCTCCCCTGGCATGGCTGACCCCGTGTTCACACCTGGGACGAGGGCAGGGGTTCAACCACGTCTCTGAAATGCCCCTCGACGTCCCTGATACTGCGGCAGCTCTCTGTCAGGCGGCTCTGCGCCCACAGGTTCACCCTCACCTCCTACTGTGGGGACGCCAGCTGAGGGGGGTCTGTTGGACGTCATAATGAGGCAACTTCCTTCTGCTCAGATCCCCGAGTTACACGAGACGACACTGTATTTCGGCATGTAGGAGAAAAGAAAATCAAAACATGTATGGGCCATCTGAACAAAATTCAGGATTCTTAATCTGCAGATTAGGCCATTTGCCACTTTGCCTCTCTGCACAGGGTGTCTTTCTGGCTTTGGGGCTCTGTGAGCACAGAGGAAGCTTCTGTGAGGGTTTCTGATAGCAGAGAAGGATTGGTGGCTGATAAGAGAGGTGTGAACAGCAGCGTAAGCTTGTCACTGCAGGGGGCAAGAATGACAGACCATCAGAGGTTAGAGGGTTAGAGTGGTGGATGTCACACAACTGGGTAATGTCAGACCTACCAGACATCTTTCTTTGCTAGTTTGGGGATTTATTGGCTTTGGTTTATCTCAATATTAGAGTATTTGCAAATGCTTTTTTTAGTCCAGCTAACAGTCTTTGGAGTCTTGATGGAGGATTTTTTTTTTTGTACCCACTTTTCCTGCAGATCATTTCACGTTCTGAGATATTTTTAGCCTGGCTCACACGAACAGCGTGTTTAAGATCTACCCACAGATTTTCAATGACGTTCCAGTCAGGGGACTGTGACAGCCCTTCCAAAAACTTCAGCCTGCGTTTCTTGATTCAGTTCATGGTGGATTTCGAGGTTTGCTTTGGATCACTTTCCTGCTGTCGAAGTCTGCCTCTTTTCACTTTCACTTTCTTGACTGACTACATTACAATTACATCCAGAAGTTGCTGATATTAGTGGAATCCATTCTTCCCTCTCCCCCGTGCGATGTTTCCTGTGCCACTGGCTGCTACACAACCCCAAAGCACGATATTTCCACCCCCATGCATAACAGTTGGCAAGGTGTCCCTTTCATCAAATGCTGCTCCATTTTTTCCTGCAAACACAACTTTAGTGAGTGCGGCCAACGAGCTCAATGTTAACTCCATCTGTCCACACCACTTGTTTCAAGAACAACTCTGGCTTATCAAATTATTGCTTCGTATTCTTCAGGAGGTGACTTTTGTGATGAGGTTGCAGGTAATTGTTTCTCCTCCGAGCAGTGAGTGGTGCACTACCACCTTATTGATTCGCCTTTTGAGCTATCAGTTAGCTTCATTTTCAGATCCTCAGTCAGTTGCTGAGAGAGGCCCATGCTTGTTGAGTGCTAGCACAAGGTTTGAACAGTCCAAATATTTATCAGGCTGTGGAACTGTCATCAGATGACAATCCCTAATAACAACTTCTGACACTTCTGCCTTGCAATTCTTAACAAGTCAATGAAGGCCGAACCAATCAATGAAGTGTTTCACAAATAGGTGGGTGCCTACATTTTTGCACATGCCACAACTATTATTATTGTTTCTTAAATTTATGAAATTAAAAAAACAGTCCCTTCAAAGTGGAGCAAAGGTTAATTTTTAATGTCTGCAGAGCTTTGTATTTTTTAACCACAAAAACCTATAAAATATTAAATTTGTGCAGGGGTGTCCATATTTTAGCATACGACTGAAGCAGTGTGGGTCAGACTTGATGCAGCACTACAGTTTCACTGAGTCATAAATCCACCATGTGACTCGGTGATAAGGTTCCTTTACTGCCCACCACCATCCCACCTTACACCCCCCCTCCCCACAAGCACGATAGTATGACCTTTGACACTTTAATCAATGGGCATTAAAAAGCCTCTTAAACAAAACTGATGAAATGGGGAAGATTGGGCTGACAGGGCGACTGACTGGCTGGCTCAGAGGCTAAGAGGGATCCAGAAGCAGTGGCGCTGAAATGCCGTCACCAACACATTGGAGGTGGCAGAGGTGGTGGGAGAGTGTTGGCTATCACAGGGCTTACAGCTTAGCCTGGCTTATTAGTTCATTATAGGTGCCTTCCACCTTCTTAGGATTGTCACACATCGCTTTGCTCCCCTGCCTGTTTCAGCCCCGTCTCACACAGGCAGCGCGTCTGTCTGTCAGACACAGATGGAGGTGAAAGGGTGAGAGTGATTCAATGATCCTGTAATGACGGAGAGCTCAACAAGAGCCGGGCGAGCTCGGCGGCGGGAAAGGCGGACGGGCCCGGGCACACGCTTCTGTCGCAAAACGCACGCGGACACACATGCGCCAAAGCCCTACGGTTTTGTGCAGGCCGTGCCGCTCCAAGACTTTTCACCACAACAAAACCCAGCATTAGCACATGTCTGCACAGATAAAAGACTTTTCATCTTGAATTTTAATGATTTATAACAAGCGGCGAAGTGACGGCATGCAAAAAATACGCAAAGTGCACTAAGAGGACAATGGTGCAGTCACAAAACACGGCGATTAATCAGAGAAAATGAGAATGAGATCAATGTGTTGATATAGCAAGAATAAAGGAGCAAAAGCCTATAACTTATACCGAGAGAGAGTAATATTTCTAAAAAATGCTCCACTGTATTAGTGACCAGGATGGGGTTCAAATAACGGTTAGTCCACCAAATGGATTTCCATCAAATCCACCAGGGGTGGTGTTTGCTTTAACATTGTCAAACTTTGTTGGCGATAAAAAAAAAAAAAACTTGGTCTTAAATTCTTGAAGAGATAAAACGCAACATGAGCAGATACCAAGTGGTGTCACAGCGAGCTACAAACACTTTTTCATTTGGTCGACAACAGCTTACGAAATGCAAACTTATCGCACTCTAATAGAACACAACATGCCGAGGCCAGAACAGCTTTTCATGCAGTTTTGTCGGGATAAGGAGTGACAACAGGGTCAGCTCCCTGTGGATTGTGTATCGCCGCTCCCTTCTATCTATTATCCATACCTCATAGGTGTTATTTATTGAGTAAGCATGCAGTCATATTCAATTGTCTGTATGAGGTAACAGGCCCTGTGTATTCCGGCCTACTGCGTGCACCACACATGTAGACGAGTCATCCATCTCCCTGCGTGGAGAAGCAGAGTGGATTTAGTGTCTGCACCTGGCCGGGGATCTTCTGCCTGTCCAAAACACCAGGCCTCGCGGTGACACTTTAAAACAGAGCAGACTCATTCGGCAGTCAATCAGCAGGCTTCGCTTCCTCCCCTCATGCTATCTGTCAACCGCCCCCACCCCCACCCCCCACTCAAACACACTCATCCGTTATCATTCTAATTATTTTCATCGCTGCATACGACTAACGAATCAACATCGCGGGCTGTGGATCCGTTATGTGAGGTGTCAATAAGCCGCCAAAGTCTCAGGATGCGGGTGAGAGTCGCTCTTGAGATGAAGGATTGTAAAGTGAAGACGCAATCCTTCGTCTCACAGTCACACATCATCACATCACACGATCACATTCAGATAAGCGGTGCTCAACAACGATGCTGTTAGTCCACAGATTCCCTGCAACAACCAGTAGATTTGCGCAATGCTTCCCACGCATCCTCCAAAGCTGAAGGCGAGGTTTCGCAGCAGCGTACGCATGTACATGTGTGGGTGTGTGTGCGTGTTTTGTGAATAATGAATGTGTTAGTGGGGTAAAAAACTTAACTCTTCAACTCAGGCACAGGGGCCCCTGGCTGCTACTGACCAACGGGAGCACAGCAGAAACTCTTACCATCTGTAGTAGTTTAACATACAGTTCAGCACATGGGCACAGAAGACCTACACACTCCCCGCTCTTCATGCGTGCACATAAGCGCGCGCACACACACACACACACACACACAAACAGGGAGCTTGAAGTGCACCCCACGCCTTTCATCTCCCCTTCAATCAGGTGAATTAGCTGCCTGCTGGTTACCGGCCAGTGTGCCTCCTAATTCAGGAGGTGGGGGTGTTCTCCCCCAGCAGGAGAGAAAGTGCTGGAAGACGGATCGTGAACATCTTGATACCAGAACTGCTCAACCTCATAGTTCACGTCAGTCTGAACTACGTCCACGCAGACGAGCACTTGATCCCCGCGTGGAACGCGTACGTAAAAGCCTGTGGGTGCGAGGGCGTCCGCGCGCTCGCAAGCACGTCAGGGGCCTTGAGCGCCTTTTTCCCAGGCACACCGGAGAGGCACGGCCCTCATGGCGCTGTCAGCCACAGAGCTGAGAGGAGCCTCTGAGGCCCTCCCCCCACCCCCCGCAGCAAAGTCTGCACCTTGGCCGTGAAGCTCAATCCCACAGAAGCAAGGATGTGGCCCTTAGGCCTATTGGAGGGGAGGGGGGGGGGGGGGTAGGCAGTCAACCCTGCATCCCAGTCGAAACAGTCTGCAAGCTGATTAAGTTAATACACACCGTGGGTACAGACACATATTAGCCACAGCTTTCAAAACACCAGATCGGATTTCGCGGTAAAACGTTTTCCTTATTAATTTTGGTAATGAGCGTGTTGTCGGGCCGGCCTGTCTCCGTCTCTCTCGCTCTCTATCTGTCTATCTCTCTCTCTCCCATGTCACACGGATCTAGACGTGCGTTCGTGAGTCATGACAAAAGGACAAGCTCCTGGTTTGGGGCAGTGCTCTTTTCTGGCCTCATTATTTTGTTTCCCGTGGACATAAGAGAAATCAGTAAAAAGGGGAAGCAAAAGGCATCGGTAGCCCCAGATTGCTGATGCTGCAGATAAGACGGCAGTGAGTGATAAATCTGAAACACAGGTCAGGGTGAGGGCACGAGGATAGTTGTTAGGGCTCTCAGCTACATGAAAAAAAGATGGGCAACGGAGAGAAGGAGGCACAGAGAGCAAGAGTAAGTGCTGCGAGTCAGACCATCACAACTGGCCATAAAAGTAGAGTTGAAAATGACCAGTCACAAGACCTGTGTGACCTTCACACAGACTCAGGCTCAGGTTACCAGCAGTGGGTGAGGGGGAGCGGGGCGCCCTCCTCACCCAGGGGCTGTGTTCTTATGAGTCCACATTGGTAACAGTTAATAAAGAATAAGTTCCGCCTGCGTGGGGTTGGTTTGAATTGTTTGTGGGGGTTTTTTTTTAATATATGGCATGAACGGCATGAACGTGACATGAGCCGGAGTTTTCTCTTTAAAGAGATCAGTGCAGTTATTGTATTCACGTGTGCATTACTTTACCGGCTGTAGATGATCTATGCATTTCTAACTTTGGACAAATATAATTTTTATAGGTCGGCTAGTCGGTAGATGATATTTTTAACAAATGCGAGGTGAAACCCACACACGGACACATGCTCTAGTCGTCTTTGCAGGCGTTCAAACGTGCAGAAAGTTGCAGTTTGCAGCTTTAAATTGGTTGCATTTTCACAGCCAGTCACTCTACTGTAGCGAGCTGGTTAAACCTGCATGTACTTAGTCCTCAGGAACACTCTTTGTTGGCCAGAGATGTTCTTGTGTGGTCTGAGAGCGACTCTGAAGACAAATGAGAGCTCTGCATACAAAACAAGAAGAATTACAGAACTCGAAGGAGGGGGAACTGCTTCCACATTTAGGGGATAAATGCGTGATGATAGAGTGAAGACTCTGAGAGGCCATTCTTCAGTCTGTCTGTCACTGGGACAAATCATAGTGGTTTTGGGATGTTTGAAAGAAATACACTTTGAACAACAGAGGGCCAGGATATATGGCAAACATAAACGCGCAGAATTTACTGTTTGTCTTCCTTCTTCTATTTCAGAAACAGGGGATGCTAAAGCGGGCTCTTTGCGGGCAAGAGGGTTTTCTGAACACGAGCCAACCCTGAAAAAAGGTCAAGGACCTTGTAATTGGTACTATTGAGAATCTTCTGTGTGTGTGTGAATGAGAGTATGGAAGAATAAGCCAGTTATATGGGAGAATTCAACATTAGTGTGGGTTGTGTCACATTCCATTCTTTACTGAGCCTCACTGAACCCACCTCCCCCCACCCCCGGTCTGGTTCCTACCGGCTGATTGTGTTAATTAGTTTGCCTTCTTCACTCTACAAGAGTTGTGAGAAATCTCTCTCGCCGCCGCCTGCCAAAACCTACACTGCGACTCCCATAACTACCATTAGCTTCATTATGTTAATTAATTGCATCTTAACGCAGTGATAATCCCCACATGAGCATCAAAAGAAATTTCCGAGAATATGAGCTCTTACTCTTATCACCCCTACTGTGCGTTTCAGCGCCTCCTTCCCCTCCAAATCCTTTTTCGTCTTTTCAGCCGCACCACCGCTGCTTTATGTGGGACCGTACTTAGCCCACTAACTTTTTAATATTTCCCTTTCCTCCCCCTCCTTTGGAAGAGTTAGTGTTGCCGCAGTTCAGCGTGGTAAAGATTTGCCTACCGTGCGCTCTGATTTGGGCAACAGCGTAGCATGGGAAAGTGCGAGTGTGGGACGTGGAGCAGGAGGGGAGTAGAGGTAGAGGAGCGTACTGTGGGGGGGGGGCGAGACAAGGGGAGGGCACGGAGGGGAGGAGGCGATGCATGGCAGCTGAGCTGTGAAGAAGCTAATGGGCTCTCATCCCCTTCCCACGCCCACAGCGTGTTTTCTGATGGGCACTCAAGCGGCGAGACACATATTGGTTTGGCTACCGGCACAGAACTCCAGCCAGCGCGCTTCAGTACCGCCTCGCGAGGCCAATTCAGCATCTGTCTGAACTCTGGTTAGCCTGTATGTGACTTCAGGACTGGCAGAGTATGAATCAGTAACCAGCCTCTAATAATACGAGGAGGTGGCGGCTGATCTCACTCATAGCTTCGACAGCAATAATAAGAGATGAAAGGAAGGAGCATGGCTCCGAGTCACACAGCGACACCGAGAAGACTAAGTGGTAAAACGAACAGGGAGCCACCACAAATGAGTGTTTGTCTCTGTCAGCAAAGATGGGAAGGCATTAGACGCGGAAAGTCTCTATCACAGGGCAACTGTGGAACCGCAGTCTGTCACGTCAGCACATTCTGCACGGTCGATCGCGAGTCGTCAGAGGAGAGGGGTTTTAAAAACATCATCACTGATTTAAAGAGCAAAAAGTGTTTTTCGAGTTCATTTTTCATCAGATGATCTTATCTCAGGCTAATCAAAATAGAATTACTTCACTAACTACATTACGTAAAGTAAACTACACGACAGAACGCATCAAAGTGCGGAAAAGTAAATCCAGATAGTTGGAAACTTGAGAAAACAGAAAGTGTAGTGCGACTAAATCGAACTAAACTAATCCAAATGTGGATGACTGCAGACAGTCCTGGCCGTCCACAGTCAGTCTGAACATTATCCCCTCTAATTTGGGAGAATAAAACCCCAAGCCCCTGATTAGGTGATCCGGGGAAGCCAATTGTTTTGATTGTGCTGCGCGATGTTTGATCTGAGTGTGTGGAATGTGGCGACCTTTGATCCAGTGACAACATTCAATTAGATAAGGTTAACTAAGACGACCTCTTCCGCCCCGGCTCCTCGGCCCCGCACTGGATAAAGTGTAAACAGCTTGTGTTCTACGTAGTGAGCGAGGGATTACTCGCGGCCGCTTCAGCAAACAGCCAGCGAGCCACCTCCGCGCTCACGGCTCATACACGACACACGCAATATGGTTTTAAAGCGGTGGAAAGAACGGTACTAACTGCCCCCCCAATCCTTCACTTGTTAATGATGAATGAAGAATCTTTAAGGACACAGCCAGTGAGGTACTTTGACTTAAGGGAAACTTTGTGTTCTTTCTCGATCCCTCTCTCTTTCCCCAGAAAGCTGAACCAGTAATTACTCATCGCGATAACGCTGCTGTAAAAAGGGAATTTAGCCTCTGCTGCTGTACTTGTCTGGTGTGTGAGGTGACAGGTTTCTGCTGTTATGTTTTTTTTCCACCAACAACTTGAATGAAAACAAACCAGAGGGAAACACACGGGTATCAGATCAGTGCTGGAAAGAGGACCTCTAAGAATCACTGAAGGCGGTCGTCAAATCTTTACAGCGATCATCTTAATGAAACTAAGTGACGAACGTCGTCTCCTCTCACATGGGGAAAAGGTTTACTCCCTCTCCCTCTACCTTTGACCCCGCCGTACTTAGACCACAGCTTTTCGAGGTGGATCGGCGATGACCCCGAATGACCCCTCTTCACACTCAAAGGCTCGACCTTCATCTCAATCTGACTCACTTACACGGCACCACGCTGTATGAAAGCTTGTGGGTTAACCACTGTTTTACACTGTTACACACCCCTGCTTCGTTCCCACCACCTGATGGTATCCTCTTTTATTTTCATCGAGTGTGTTTAGTGTTTACATTATTGGTCCTGATGTTGTTTGTTTAACGGTGGCCTGGGCTGGCATACCTGCTGACTGCCCAAAATCCAATTTAAACTCCATTGTCTCGCGCTTTACTGGAGCTATGACCAACTTCCCCACAAGGCTCGTTAAAGAGTCATTTGCTCTCATCTCTTCTCCAAGTCTCAGCACGAACCCCAGGGTGTATCCATGTTGAATGTGCAGCAGGAAGGACGTATGAGGCCACATGGAAGCTGTGATATCATGTAAGAGCGGAGGCTAGCCTGAGCAGCAGCTTTGGTCCCAGTCACACTCCAACCCGACCCTGTCTCTAGCCTTAGCCCTCGTCCCCTTGGACCAAATACCCCCCCGCCCCTCAGTCCCACAGCCCCACACTCCATTCGGGCTTTAAGCACTGTGAGAGTGGCCTAAGTAGCTCAACGCTTCCCAGATGAACAGTGCCAGTAATGGGCCGTGATTGACCCCAATAGCCAATTCTGAGTGGGTTCCCTCGGGTCTAATCTCCACATTACCTGCTCCGCTTCACACACGCTGACTGACGAGCCGTGATGAGAGCGGCCGCCTTGAAGATTCAACAGAATGTTGAGGAAGTTGCAGGCCGCTTAGACAAATAAACAAATGGAAGACAAATATCTTATGGTTGAGGTTTGTGCGCATGAATTAAATCTAAAGATGAGTGTTTCCCAACTGTACCCTGCACAACCTAGAGTTTTAAATGGCAGCATTTGCGTGGCATACTTGTACTTTCTCCCAAGCATGCACCAAAAAAAATGTATTTTTAGTACCTTTTTGTCTACTGTGGACCTATCAGCCAGGAAAAGTTCAGGCCAGCAGCTTAAAGCCATCAAGCTGCTGCCTGTGAGAAAGCCAGACTGCTGATTTAACACTTAATGGAGTGAGGGAACACATGCAAAGGAGGGAAAAAAGAGCATGATAGATGGATGTATGAAAGTACGGCAGGCCTTTGAAAGATTGTAATGGAGGAGGCTACCAAGGGAGATCCCAAAATTCACACCCCATCTACGATGTCAGTGCAACCCATTCAGAGGTTACATAAAAGCTAACATTAACTGAGATGCTACTGCAGTTGTCTGTTTCGAGACATCAAAGCGCCGCTGCTCTGTTGCAAAACACTGTTGCTAGCCTTTCGGACCCACGAAAAACAGATCAATTTATATGGTTTACAGTTGGGTGGGGGGTGGGGGGGAAGGAAACCTAAGCTTTGCAAAATCCAACAAATGACTCATGTGTGCTGGAATACAGTGCTTTCACAACGGAGCTCGGCATTTTCCTGTTGTTTTTCTATTTCAACGTGGACGGCAAGAAGCTGAACTGGATGGAAAACGTCAAATACTTACAGTACTTGGACGGAATTTTAAAGTGTATTGTATTAGTGCTGGAAATTAAGTTGACATCAAATGTGATGAAATCTATTAAAAGGCAGTTAGGTCTTTACAAACACACACACACACACACACACACACACACACATACACATAGTATATAGCTTTTAATCCATTGACAACTTTACAGTGTAAACAGTGGAGATCAGTGAAAATTGGAGTTAATTCTGCATAAATAGCCAAAACATATTTCCTCCTGTCCATCTGTCCAATATAAAAACAGTAATTGAGGAGAAAACAGCTTTAATATCTATAAGGGAACTAAATATGTTCAGTATTACAACACCCAGGGAATTCTCCAAGGGTTAATTCCATGTAGCTTTCATAATTCCCCCCAATATGTTTAAATTAAGATTAAAGATCACTTTGTTCCCATATTCCCACAGCTCCCATGGTATGGTAAAGAGATCAAAACTGGAGAGTTTTATAGGGAACATCTTTAACATTTGCTCTGCTCTCAGTGTGCTTGATTAAATGTAACATTTTGAGATCCCAGAGCTCTGAGAAAGGCATAAATCATTGTCTCGCAGCTGCTGGCGTGCCTGGGGAAAACACATGCTATCCCTTATGCTCCCTCTCTTTTTGTCTTCTCTATGATCATAAAGCCCACCCGACCCGCTGGTCCCTCCTCCTTCGGTGCAAGCCATGGTGGTGGAGGGTGGGTGGAACACCTGCAGGCTGCCACTTGCACTGAAGTTCAGCATAAACCCCAGCTCGTCGCACACCCTCTAGCCCTCTGCTCCCTCGCACCGGCCCCGTCCAAGGCCCCCTTAGTCTTTCCCATCCATCAGCAGTGACGGGCCCGAGACCCAAGCCAAGGAGGATAGTTGGGCCAGCCAGCCACTGTCCAGGGATCAAAATGATCAAGCTGTCTCCCGAGCAGCGCTGATAATTTACACGCAGCGTAGCATGAGAGATATGGCAGAGGATTTCCAGTCCTATTGATCGTTAAGGCACGGCTCCACTCTGATTAAATTCACAAATAATTTATAGATCTAATACCAGTCGAGGCATCGGTCCTGGTGTGTTTGAGTAAAAGCATAACATATTCCTGGCTTTCAGCTGGGCCCATGTGGAAGACTAACCTGTGCCCCTTCTGATCAAGCCTGCCAGTCTGGACTGCAGCAACTACCTCACCTCCCGAGCTCCACAAGTCCGACTCCTGCCGTAGCTGCCTCCCATTCTTCTGTGTTCTGCTCCATGCCTCTTTGTGTTCCCCCTTCGTTAATAATGGCACCGATTTCTTATTAGTCATTGTGTCGTAACAGAGCGCACACATGAATCGTGTTTGGTTTTTCTAAAAAAAAAGGGAGGGGGGGGAAATGAAAAAGGATAAAAGGGGAGAACTTTTTGGCTATCGTGGCACCCTGCAACTGCCAAAAACTCTCATCATTGTTGGGTCCATCTGGAATGACTGCTCAATTAGGAGAAATCGTGTGGGACGGCTGCGTCGTCATGCAAAGGGTTAACGGCGAGATATGAAATTGCTGTACGCCTTTGGATCTATAAAAGAGGACATTTCAAAGCAGAGCTGCTTAGTTCTTGTGCATTCAAAACCCACGCCTTTAATTGTGTTTAATTTATTAGAGTGTTCCAACCTCAACTCTGTTAAATGAAAACACATTAGCCTGGATCTGCAGGAGTTCTACAAGTGAGTAGGGACTCCCTCCAACCGCCACCCCTCGCCACTCAACCCTCTGTTCGTTTTCTAAGTAAATTGGAATTTCGTTTTAATTCGCTGGTAAACAATTAGACAGAAAACAGATGTCACTGGCCATATTTGAAAGCAACTCATCTCCCTGGTGAATTAACTTTGCATGAAAGAGTCAGAAAGGAGGGAAGATCGACTGAAAATTAAAACGTGTCAAAGTGGCGTTGCAACGCCGGACCGCGTATTCAATTATTTAAAATACAAATATTGCAGCACAGTGCAAATTAAAATTCCTCAGTGAGCTTTGAGGTTTGTTCTAAAAATATTTCAGGCAGACAACTGCGTCATAGCAAGAGGCCCAGACGCAAGTGCTCCACTTGCGTAGAGAGTTGTGTGATTGGCCGTTGGTACATGACCAGCGAAGAAACAATTCTCTGGACTCGCAATAAACAGCGGTCCATAACAAACACCAAAATGAGAAAATAAAAAAAGGGCGGTTTATGGACATGAGCGCACCATGGCACATGAGTGTAGATATTCAAGCATTTCACCGACTACCCCCACTTAGCTCGATGTCAATTAAGCTCCCTCCGTGTTGTTGAAGTAAATATTTTGCTTTTCAGAATTGGGTGGACAGATCCCACAGCAGTGCTAAACTTCAGGTTGCTTCCCTGCAAAACCCAGAAGCGACTAATCAAATGTAAAATAGAATATAAAAGTTGATTGGGGCTCATTATATCTTAATGTCTTCAGTATGGCCACGGTGTGGGAGTCAGCTTTTTCCCCCCTCGCCCAGTCTTACGCCCGACGTTTAATGATCACGCTTTACGAATTTGCTAAATGGAATCAACAGAGCCCACATGGGACGGACGAAATGCGTTTGATGTCAAGGCCAAGAGCTCCGACAATTCAGAAACGTCATGATCACCAAATGCTGAGCCTCAGAGCGGGTCCTATGGGAGAAAAGGGTTGCAGCCCGTTTAGAATGGTGCTACTCCTCTTTTCATCTCGTGGCTAAATGCGGTGCATCCATCATTCCATTAACGCTGCTCTAACAGGCTCCCAGTCACCCTCTGGTTGACAGCAGGGACATGGGACATGTGGACTGACCAAAGGCTTTGATGTACGTCTGACCGCCGTACAAAACACAGGCCTATAAGTAGACACCCAAAAATGCCTGTGTGCAGACACACTAGCTTTGCACACACATAACTCGATTTTCCTTCAGCGGCGCGTGCGTGCACACACGTACGCACACACACGTACGCACACACGCTCAACGAGAAAGAGAGGGAGAAAAGTTCCAGTCTGGTGAAACTGTTATTGTCAAGCCACACTGCTGTCTCCAGCTTTGACTGCATTGACAGGTATATTGTAGATAAAAGAAAGATTTCTGGCAGCGCGTGTGTGTGTATGTGTCAGCTTTTCTACAGTGTGCCGCGTTTCATTCATTATGTTTTGTTCCTTTTTAACCCATCAGCGCAATGACAGAGCCGGGCCAATAATTAATTAATCTCATCGGACGACTAAGAAACAAAGGAGCGGAGATGCATGCACGGAGAATGGAAGGAGGGAGAGACAGAACGTCGGAAAATTCTGGATTTGGGACGTTAAATGAAATCAAAAGGGGGGAGAGAGAAGAGAGACTCCAGTGAACGAAAACACGCAAGACACAAAGCAAATTAAACAGAGAAGAAGGAAAAAAGGGAGTGAGGGAGGCAGCGAGGAGAAGGAGTGCAGGCCTCCACTGCTCCACATCTGCTGGAGATATATCCAGTGCTTCTGGGAGTCAGCCCCCCCCACCTCCCTTTCACCTTCATCTTCTTTCTCTCTCGCCCTCCTTTCGCTTCTTTTTGGTCTTCTGGTTTGTGTTCAGGTCAGGTTTTCATATTCAAAAATATGTACCGTCTTTGTGCGCCGTTGTTTTGCTGAAATAGCATGCTCTCTAAATCAAAGTAATGGAATTTACCAGAATTCCTAAAAACATCGATCTGTGTTTGTGAAGCGGCGACGGATGGAATGACCCGTGTCAGAAATACAGCGCCGCTTTTAAAATCTACCCTGGTGTCACTGCAACTTTCCGAAAAATTTATTCTGTGAGTCATCGCATTCATCACGCTGTGAGTTGCCTATGAAATGTAAGCTTTTCCCTGCCTTACATTTTCAATTTATGGCAGGGTCTTGGCGCTCTCCTCACTAGCAACGGGGCAATGATTGACTGGGTGACATTCAAACAGCACTGGAATTCCTGGTTAGGGATGACCTCCCAAATGCAATGTCTCCAAACTGTACTTATCTTTTTACTTCACTCCACCCTGAGCTCCAGCTGCGTCTTCTCCTCACAGTCGGAAAGCAGCTGAGGCCAGCTCTATCTCCACCTCAGGGCTGACATGTTTAAAGTGTAGGGGCCTGATATGATTCAGCGCCCGGTTTGCGGGTTTACGTAAGTCAAGGCCACACAATGAATCTCTGCAGCCCTGTATTAAAAGTGATGTACAGTTGTGACTCTGAAGACATCTCTAAAAACAAGTACTGGAAGTGCTGGCGGTGTATTGTTTTACATAGCCACCCCAGGCTTCTCCTGTATCTGCCGTTAGGCAGGAAGGGGGTCGTGGGACAACAGCCCTGAGTGCACTTTGAGAGATTTGCCTCCTGTGAACTTGTAGAGACTCGGGGTGCAATTGAAGGCCACTGCATTGTAGAGACCGTCAAGTACAACTCCTTCCAAAGGAATCAATCTTACCTGGGGGCTCCCTTAGGAGAGCTAGTTGCAGTTGCAGGTGTGGAGGAAAGGTTTGCGATGACAAAATGATATTCATGAACTCATTCACAGAAGAAAGCAGTGCAGGAGATTGAAAAAAAACATAAATGAACTGAATAGCTGTGGACAAACCTGGCTCTTGCCGTAGATGCAGGAGATGGACTGAGTTGCAATCATTCAGGATCCAACTTACTAAATCAAGCGCGACAGCACGTTGAGCTTTGGAGTAGTCTTTTAGGAGGGCTACTGAATGATCCCACTCCCTCCCGCTAAACACACACGCACACGCCCACACACTCTCGCACCGACACCAGAAACGTAATCTGTGGTCCGAGGACGCAATCACACGCTGCAACCTGACATCAGTGCAGCCTTCACTGCAATCCTCGGGCGGTTAGCTGTTGTTAGCCAGCTCGGCCCAGCGCTGACAGAGACTAACTGCTGTTTAGAGAACTTGTGTTGCCCGTAAAGAGACACTGAGTTACCAACCTCTCTTCAGGGATACCGGAAGGAAAACAGTTATTGGCTTTACCAAAACAATCAGTTATACTAAACAAATAACTGAAAGGGGGCACCCTGTGACACTGTAGGAGGAAGGAAAATACAATGGTCTAAACAAACCGAGACTCCTGCATTAGATCACCAACAACTGGGTGGGAATATGGACTACGAGTGCCTGTCACAAATCCAAACAACAGAACCACAGCCGAAAAATGAGCTTTAAAAAAAAACCAACACACTGATATAGCAATGTTGGATCTGGATTTTAAAAAAATATACACAGACTGAGGATGGATGAGGAAAGGAGAGAAGAGCATTTCAGCAGCTTGTACCTGAGTTCCTGCAGTTGTCTTCATGCTGAGGGACCAGGACAGAAAACGCCAGCAGGTCGGGGGCGAGCAGCGATTCAGGCTTGCGGATCTCATTAAGCCAGCGGCTCATGTGGAGCTCTTTGGTGTCGGACGGGCCCTGAATGAGTGGAACCAGCTTCTCCTTCACCCCCTCACCCGAACCTGAGAGACACGAATTAAAGGCGAGGCAATAAGTTAGAAAAAGTTCGCATTCACTCAAAATGATTCACACTGACATGAGACTCAATTTCTTTATTGTAAAGGCTTTCGATTATGAAGTAACAATGTTCAAAGTGCAACATTTGCAGCCGAGGTAAAACTGACCCATGGAAAAAGGAGGGACAAACCAGCTATGGTTTGCAGTGGTGATTTAGTTACGTTAAAAGTTTTTCTCGGTATTTCTATATTGACAGCTGCAGTACGTCTTGTCATCCGCCTGACATCATGTCTGAAGTTTGACCTCGTGAACTCTGCGCTGACACTAGCTCCAATAACATCCTTGCCATCAAACACATGGCCCGAGCCCAGTGACAGTACCCCAGGAGAACAGAGCAAGCGAATCACACTGCGGGAAGGAAATCAAGATAAAGATTGGGGGGGGGTGCGTAAAAGTATACGTTAAAGAAAGTAAAAGAAGAGTCCAGTCAGTCTCACTCTCTCCCTCCTACACAGGCAGTAAAGTTTTAACAGGGCACAGCTGCACACACCTGGGGTCCTGGCGCACACTTTTACAGCTCCCACGGTTCCTGAGGCGCATTTCACCGTCGCACGGCTGCAGAACTTCAGCTCCAGGTTTTGGACCGAGCCCTCGAGAGTCGGTGACGGGCCCAGAGATTTCACACCTAATAAAAAAAAGAAGAAAAAAAAAAAACCCAAAGTGAAAATGAAGTGCAGTCCGGCAGGTGTAAACAGCGCTGCTGTGGCTTCGTTAAACACTTGATTGGCCTTTAATTATTCTTGACCCCTTTCGTTCCCTTTCGTTCTCTTTCGTTCTCTCCCAAAGTTGTGGAAAAACCAGGTGCTCTCAAACACAGATATCAGCGACACCACGTGAAGTGTGTTGTGTTTGTCTGGGTTCTGGCAGGTTTACTGTTGGTGTCCTCTGTTTCCAAGGTTAATCTGTTGTTATGTCTCTGCACCATGGCAAATATGTCAAACACAAGTAAAACTGCATACTACTGTAAACTGTAAAAGAACATGAGTAAAGTCCCCAAAAGCTGAAAACTAAGTGACATCATACACCCCTATCAGCACTTTTAATTTTTACTTTATTTTGTGTACTTGTATCTGTGACTACAGGCTGTCAGGGTCTGAAAAAAAAACTTACGAGGGGCACAATTTATTTGCATTTTTTATGCCTCTGGATTTAGAAAGCTTCCTGTGAAGACATTTACAGCGGGCCGATGGGATTTTGGATATGCTACAGCGGAGTCCTGACATCACAGCCGCGTTGTTTTTAAGAAGTGCACAGGAAGGATATTAACGGAGATAAAACCCCTTAAATTGTCAAGTGATTGTCTAAATGTTTTATAAGCTCCCAGTAAATCTACTGAGTCGAATGACTTGAACGTTTTAGGTGAAATAACAGGGACTATTAGGTGTATGAGTAACAGGCCAATATAAAGGATATATCTTTCCAAAAGAATATCTAATACAGTCCCGCCTGTATCCATCTTAGTGTCAACTACAGCTCACCTAACACCGGCATTACATCACAGGAGCCTCAGCTCGCTCCTCACTCTGTGATTATTTCTCTTAATGGCAGTCTGGTGTGGAGGAACCTCTCGTCTGCCATCTTTCCAAAATGAAACTGTTTGCACTGTGGTAAGGAGTGGGGGGGTGGGAGGGGGAGGGGGATTACACACTCACCATTATGATATGTCAATGTTATTTCTATGGTGAGAGGCGATTTCAAACACATAACAGGCCGAGGAGGGAGAAATAACTGGATGGCGGAAAGATACTGTGGAGTGCAGGCGGTTCTGCGCCAAACCGCCTGTTGAGAGAGGAGAGGAGGATCCATCCATCACATTACATTCTTCCAGTGAGCTGGAACTGTCCGAGGGAATCACATTAAATTCTTACATCACCTGTTCCAATAAGGCTTCGCTTCTCTGAATAATCCCCTCTTACAGTGATAGCGCTTCATTTCCTAAAAGTGTCCACAGCACTTTTTGACTGAGCTCGCAGCTGAGTCGGGCTTTTTGTGTGTGTGTGTGTAACGCCGGCCCAGTGATACTGAGATCAACAAGTCGGAATGGCAAAACAAATAGCAAACAGAAACCCCGGAGGAAAAAAAAGCTAAACATAAACACTAATACATAAAATGGATAAAGAAAAAAAATTGGAACAGATTTATTGGCTTCCATGGATTTACTGCCTACCGGTGAGTGAGAGGGTATTGCATTAATAAGGCACAGATGAGTGGTGCTACCAGAGCGGCAATGAAAGCACCGCGGGTCGGCAACAGACCCTGAAACTACGGTCTAGACATCTAAAGGCTTTTGTTCATCCACATTCACTTCCTCTCCGCCACTTTTTCTTACAGTTCTTATTTCTCTCCTAAACTTTTTTTTCCCTATTCCTTCGCCTCTCCATGTCTTCTCGTTCCTTTCCTCAGTCAAGTCATTACTGTTCGAATTTTTACTCACTTAGGTAATCCAAAACCTAAACATAAATAAAGATAACTAGTGGGTGGGTTAGCAGAGTTTTGTGTGCGCAGTTGTTAATCCCAATCAACTAAATAGTTCAAATGTAGTTTTAATGTCAAACAGCAGGCAGGGTGGAGAAAGGTGAGGTTCAGCGGACACATATACACAGCGCATTTAACCGAGGGAATTACTGGCAATTGCTAAAATCCCTAACCACCGACTTCCCTCCTCTCCCTCTCTCAGACAAATTACCCAGCGACTTCTTCACCTGCCGTCTGAGAGGTCCTCTATCAGCCCAGATGCACGATGGGAATGTTAATAACCCTCATTCTGTCTCCCTGCCTACCGCTTAATATACGTATCTGTGGGTCAAGCAGTGCGGCAAGTCTCCCCTGTGGCTTTGGTTACCTGCTTCTCTTCCAGCTTCTTCTGCGGACGCTCTGTGTGATTTATTTCCTCCCAGGCCCCAAACAAGGAACCAGAAGCTTTCTCCTGGAACCAGATTCTAATAAAAACTGCTGTACAGTAAATGTTCATGCATGAATAATAATACCCTGCCCATATCATACCTTGTATAATTAATGTGAACAAACAACACGACTGTTGCACAGTGTGCCATGAAACTTTTAAAGCTCCGGCAATGTTTTCTTTAGTAATTTCCTCGATGTTTAGATGACTTCACCCGTCATCTTTATGTGTTTTCCAAAAAAATAAGGAGCGTGTATGTGCAAGCTCACGCACATAGACGTTTGGGTCATTTGATGCGATCTAGTACCAGAGGGAAAGCTGGAAAATGACACAGGCCCTACATAAAGCGAAGCTCCCCTCTCCAACTGGAAACAATATAGCTTACATACATTTGCCATAAAAGGACTGCGCCAGACATTTGTCTATGTTATTGTGCCTTAGTGAACCCAAAAACACATGAGCCATCTGCATTAATGGAGAATGGATAACCAGATCCAGTGATCATTTGGCCTTTTTCAGGACAGCGAGGAAGCAGAAAACGATTGCAGAAGTGATGAGTGGGCCTCCGCACGGGCCGACTCCCCTGATTCCTGCATTCCTCGTGGAAAAGATGGAGATGTTAAAAGCGCAAACCAATCTGGAACATGACAGGGGCCATTCCCTCTGCTCTGGTTGCTCTTTGATAAATGGCACTAGGGGTATCACAATAACATATCCCCCTTGCCCACGCAGATGTCCTAAAGGGCACAGAACACCTGCTGGGGTGCCGGTGGCTGGGCGGGAGGACTCTGGACAATGTTTTGTCCAGCTGTTGGACTATAAAAGAGCGGGGTTGCACAGGAAGAGGGAAAACACGAGGATTGGTAGTTTGTGGGGCTTCGGCGGTGGTTCGGTTTATGTGTGCATTATCATGTAGTGTGTGTATTACAGCCGGGCGTGTGCATTTCAGTGTGTGACTGAGTGAGTGAATGCGTGTGGTGCTGTTACTTGTCAAGCGAGGGCAGGTGCAAGGAGCGCATAACCACACAGCTCGGGGCCAGAGGCTACAGCACTCCATCAAACACTGCGAGGGCAACCACGGGCAGCTGGTTTAGCCATCCCCAACACTGAGGCGAGTGTGGAAAATATAAAGGGAAGGAGGGATGTAAAGTCACTAAAAGGAAATACTTGAGGAAGAGGAAGAAAAGGAGAGAAGGAATAGAAGAGAGGAGGAGAGAAAACAAGTTCTAATGGGGCAGCATGGGATGTGGAGGCCGCTTCTCTGCTTTCTGCATACCTCAAGAGTGGACGCGCATGTGTCTCAATGTGCTGCGTGTGCGTGAATAGGACATCTGCAGACTTAAAAGCTGTGTTTTACACATTCCGACGTGTCTTGCTCTCACTGCTTTGAAGACCAGCATGGGAAAGTTGTCTTCCTATAACGCTCGATCAGGCGAGAAAGCACAATGTTTGAATTACCCTATGTTCATAAAACACATATGACAGTACCTCAGAAATAAATAGCAATTTTCATTTCTGATGCTATGGAAAAGTTTTGGGTGTTTTTTGAATGAATGAATAAGCTGGGACTTTCACATGGGAACATAAAAATGTCATGAAAAAGGGGAAAGGAAGAAGAACACCTGACCCACACTGGCAGCCATGAAACCCACCTCCTCATTCAAGTTATCACACCTCCAATCCAGCAGATCCACCGCTTCTCAGGAAACCGACACGTTCTAATGCGTCAGTTATCGCTTTTACACGTGATGACGATCGGTTGACAAGAGGATGTACACTATCCCCAAACCCTAATGGGCAGGTAGACAGACAGAGAAAGAAAGGGAGCCTTTAGTGCTAAAAACTCCGGGTCTGGCAAAGGGCCCACAGCAGCGAGGGGGCTGACGAAGAAAAAAAAAGAAAAAAGGAAAAGAGAGAGGTAGACATTGACAAGTTGGGTAGACCAAAAGCAGCCAGCTGAGCCATTAAGTGCTGATGTAGAAACAATAACTGTCTCTCCCAAGTCAGGAGGGGCTGAAGTAGAAGCAGTAAGTAAGAGCAGGAGGTCTGCTGGCACCTTTCCCAGTACTGACACACAGCAAAAATACAGACACATGCGGAGAGAGTCGGACAGGAAAACAGACAAGGTGAGTGGTTGGTCCTGCAGTTAAAGCTGAGAACAGAGCAGCTCCGGCGGCGGGCAAACGCGAGCCTGCAGGGAGACTTATCACTTTGATCAAAATTTCATTTTTATTCTGGCAGGACTTGATTCTTGGGATAGCGGGTGAAAAAAAGAGCAAGGTAACTTCAGGAATGCCTTAAAAGTTTATAGTCTGAAGCTTGAAGAGAATTTGTGACATTTCCATAGAAAAAAAACATATCCAGCCCCTCAAAAAACAGCCCCCAGTCCATAAACGAACAAAGCAACAGAAAATGTGGTATCCTAACACTGGGGTGAGTTACCGAAATTGCAGGAAAACTTCACTTCCACACAGGAAGAGATGCATTTCCACGTTTCAGGTAGCAGCTGTTTTTCGATGAACAAAAACAGGGGACCGGGCAGTTTACATGAGAAGTGGCGGCTTCTGTTGCTAAATGACCGAGCAAAACGCGCAGCACCATCGACGGCCCGCTCTTCTACAATGCGGCCAGGGGGGTTTTAAGGAGAACGCTCAAAAAAAAAAGAGAGGTAGCAAGCAAACAAGTGTCAACGCACGCACGCACACACACGCAGAAATGCTTCTCCCCGTGTGAAAAGCCCAGCCCAGCTGCTTCCAAGTGCGCTGGGTAGAGGGGGTTATGTTGGCGAGGTTAGCAAGTGGTACTTGCTGCCTGTAACGGTTGCGGGTTAAAGACAGTGATGGGGTGTAAGAGCTAGTGGTGGTGGTGGTGGTGGTGGTGGTGGTGGAGGCCGGGGGTCTAATTTTCATGATTATCATCCCCTCCAGGTGCTGCCTGTCTTTCTGTCTGCCCACTAAAGCAGTGACACATGTTCTCCGCACTTTCAAACCGTGGTTCTCTCTGCCACTGAATTACCACAATTAAGGAGGCTTCATGCGGAAGCAATTTGGCCAACACTAATGGGCCTAGGCAGCGGGGTTTGGAAGACAGTGAAGGGGGGTTGGTGGTGGTGGTGGTGGTGGTGGTGTGTGGGGGGGGGCAGCTATACGAGTTATAGAACAAGTGAGAAAGATGAGAGAGAGGGAGAGAGAGAGGGAGTAGGAGAAAAAGGGGAGAGAGACAGATGTGCAAAGAGTCATAGCAAAACATGTGCTGTGACATAGAGCCACTTGTAAGGAGACAATTAGCCAGTGGTGAGATAGGCCATTAAAACACAGTTCTGGATGAGAGGGCCTGCCTCTCAATCTCCCATATCCCCAGCCTAATGCTGCCCCGACAAATCTGTTTAGCATAAGAAACAGGGGCATTCTGGCTTTGAAGTAGCAGCCAGGGTGGAATGCCACTGTGGTTCCACCATGAGAGAGATGCTCGAAACTACAGACCACAACTAATGACGCTAAACCAGCCCCTCCATCACTGAAATGTAACTCTGGATTACTGCGCTCTCTTTCTGACTCTCAAGCTCTCCCTATAACTCAGGCTCGCTCTTTTCTTTTTTTTTCTCAGCACCCCAGCTACCCCCCACCACATCCGCCACCCCCCGCTCGCCTTATGGAAGAGAATTAAAGAAAAAAAAAAGCGAGCCCGGCTCTCTTGTTTATCAATAATCCGCCGAGATCAATATTTATGTCTCAGCTTCGCAGAGGCCGAGCGCGCCTGTGTGTGGTGGTAGCCAAGACGTGACTGGGGTTTTGGTGCTGCCGAGGCACTTCAGTGGGAGCCTCAGCGAAAATTTATGGCCCTGTGACACGGAGCTATGTGCTCCGTTGGCACGAGTCGCCGCGCTTAGATGGGACGGTTGGCTCGCAGCAGGGAGCCAGCTCTGCAGACACTACCAGATGACATAAACACAAACAGATTTATTTGGGGCTGTCATTGATTCGGGGCTCTGGGTGCTTCGAAGGGCCCACTCTATTTACTCTATTTAATTTTTGTCTCATGTCACAGCGATGTTCTTTGCTTTGTGTTCACATTAACTATTTGACTTATTTATTATACAATGCTGTATGTAGGTTTCTTAAAAGCCTGATAAATCTCGATAGTGCTATACTGTGGCAATTTAGAGGTAGGTGGAAAGATGCCTATGAGAAAAAAAACGTGGATGATTCATATCAGAGAGCAAAAAAAATTTTTTTTTAAAAAGCTCAGGCTTCCAGATCCTGTACGGGGATCATCCATGTTCTCCAACGTGCCTGGAATCACATCTTATTTCCCATGACAGAAAAGTGGGCTACGGGGGAGAGAAAATCCTTGGCGCTCCCTCCGTTGCACACTCTCTTCTCAATATCATCTTTCACCAGAAGCCAGCGGACGGTGTGAGGAAAAGGGGAATGATGAATGGAGGATCCTGGTGAGAAACGACAAGCCTGATGTCCCCTGATGAGCGTTTGAAGTCACCAACCGTGGAGGGGGGGGGTGCGCTTTTCTTCCTCTGTGAGACCATGTGCAAAGTGGTTGTTTAGTGAAAGCTGACTTGAAACGTTATTTGATGAAGGAGCAGACCTCAGGCACTCCTTGTTTTCTCATCCCATTAAACGTACAAATATTCATGTAATCCAATATCTAATTGTGTGACAACACAACACAACCTCTTTTTTCTCCTCTTTTTTTCTTTTTTTCCACTGGCTTCCCTCGCTCGCTCTCCATACTGAAAGGAGCGGCAGAGAAAGAGCAGAGCGCTCAAGGAAGACAAAAGAAAAGAGGAAGGTTTGAGTCTGGATTGACTTAAAACATCATCACAATCTGCCAGGAGTGGGGTGAGGGCCGTCTGTAGCTCATTGAAGTTTTCATTGACAAGAACCGTCTCAAGTTCCATCCAAGATTTATTTATCGGCTCTCTGATGCTGACACAACGTGTTTTTAATGTTAGAAATAAGGTTGCGTATGGATGAAAAAGCCCCCTTTCTTTCCTTCCCCTCCAGCTTCGCTCCTGCTCTGATGTCAATCCACGGAGCAGACAAGTAGACAGGCAAAAATTTCTCCCCCAACCAGCGAGTTACCTCTTCAAAGAAGCGTGGATACTTCAGTGAGGGGCCCGGCCACGCCGAAACAGACATCTCAGGGTTTTCATTAAGCTTCCCATCACTTTACTGACATTTGTGACAACCGCAGACCATAAAAAAGGCCCTTGTCCTTCCGTCTTTCACTTTCATTGTGGAACAATGAAAGAGGACTAAATATCAAAATGTTCTTCGGCGTGTGGGCGCGTTATATGACGGGGCAAACCTGCGCCCCCACCCCGTCCTCCCTCCGGCGTGTCTCGATTCATAGACGGGAAACATTTAAGGTCGCGAGCGAGGGGGCCACGTCAGCCAAAATCCACGCGGGGAACATGCTTTAAAAAAAGTGAGCGGGGCGCAGGCTCCCCCGCTGGGTCTCACAGCCCGGGCTACACCTTCCCCGACAACCGCATCGAGACGAGAGTCTCGTGCCAAGGAGGGCGAAACGGAGGGAGAAAACCTGGACGGGTGCGTTGTGGGAGCAGACAACGTTAAATGCGCGGCATACCAGGCCTCCGTTCACGGGGGGTGACAGAGTGATATGAAAATGAAGACCCCCCCACCACCACCCTCCAATAACACACAGCTATTACCAACACTTATTATGCCACAGCGTCACAGGGGGATTTGCGTCAGACCCATGCTCCTGAAGGCAGTGAGATCACAGGGATGTGAACTGCTGGCCGTGACAGGAGCAGCCTTTTTCATGCAGTGCAAAAATGCGTAAAAACTGTTGTTGACACGGTCTCTCTGAGAGACGGCGTTCGCTTCCAAGCAATGGGAAATATCAGTGTGAAGAAAAAGATAAATAAGGCTCCCTGACGTAACCTTGAAAAGTCTTGGCTCTTTTTTCAGCTCTTTTCTCTATTTTTTTCTCCTGAACCCCCCCCAGTGTATGTGTAGGGGGAACTTGTAAAAACAAAGGACTTGTTTTAATAATGATACTGTTGTGAGAGAGCGTAGGTCCTGTACTATTATTATCAACATGCTTCTAGTCTCTCTCTACGCAATGAGAGCACAGGCTCTCCATATCCAAACATTCCTGTCGTCATTTGCCTTAAATGGAATCCTATACTGTGAGCTCAGGGGTACATATGGGACTTGCCAAGGAGGGAGTTGGGCACGTATCCGTGCGCATATGAGCTGACACCCAATCAGGTGCCAGAGCTGGGTTTAATAAAGGAGAAACAAAAGTAAGTTGTGTTTCTGGGCACTCGGATCTCTTTATTTCCTCCTTTCTGCCACTCTTCCCTTCGCCCTTTATTCTCCCCCCTCTCTTTCATTTTTCATTCTTCTCATTATATCATTCGCTCTCTCTTCCTCGTACTCTGCCCCCCCCCCACCCACACACACACACAGACACACACCCCACCCCCGTATCTGTCATGCTTAAGTTATGTCACAGCTCGTATATCACCCGGCAATCATGTAGAGCACGTCTGGTGACCACCACCAACCAACTTCTACCAGATCCCCACCCCACCCCACCCCCATCCCTCCAAAGTCCAGACCACCACAGAGCTCCGTGGCCAGGAAACCAGCTGCGGTGGCTGCATTCAAGCGGAATCCATTACTGGTGGAAATGCCAATTTTATGCTGATTTAAATTAGCTTTTGTCTTTCGAAATGCAGCCTCTCTTGCACTAAAACAGGGATGTGAACGCCACCGACCATCGGTACACTCGGGCCTTTATCCTGTGCGGGGGAGGACTTATTGTGATTGTAGAGAGTAAGAAGCCCTGGCCTTCGCTCCTGCTCAACTTCCTTCCCAGAATCATTGATTTCAGGAGGGTATTTTCAGGTGAAGCTCTTTGATATAAAGACAGCGCAAAAAAAAGGTTGATTAGCTAGTGCTCACTTTAGTTGGCGCTATGATATGGCAAAGAAGTCAAAACTGATTTTCATCCAGATTACTTCAGTCCACCGTGTAGTCAGCCCCTGCTGTGGACACCAGCGACCTAAACATCATTAGGTCAAATGGTGCTCGGCTTCAACTCACTCTCAAGCAAATAACACAAGCAGGAAAAAAACAGGCTACGAAGCATTTCTACCTCTGGCTTTGTTTAAAAGGAACGGACAGGCGAAACCATCCATCTTTTCTAATGAGCTGTCTAAAGTTACTCCAAGTCTGGAGCATCCAGGCCTCTCTGTGTGTGTCATCTGTGGGGGGGGTTACTGCCATGTCATCGTGTCATGGATGCAAGGACACACCCAGCACTTCTAATTTCTTTTTAATCAGAGAAACAAAGAGGGGAAACTAAAAAGCACACGCGCACACACACACACACACACACACGCACAGGCGTGCATGCAAACAGCAAAAATCCATATGCACAAACACAGGCGCACATATGCGGCCAGTAAACAAACAGTCTTATTCTCCCGACCACATAATCATAATATAGGCGATATTCCCAATAAATGGACGGAGGCATCGCTGGATCATATTCCTCAAGCCCGAGTTGTACCATCTGCAGGTTTAAGTGCACTCTGTGAATCATCAGTGTATACTGAGCCATAAACATCTGCTGAAATTGAAAGACTTATGTCCACTGGGGACGCGAGTGCATGAATCAAAATCCAATAAAGCTATCATCAGCGGGGAAAACATGAAGAATACAATAAAGAAAACATACAGATCCGCTGCGCTCATGGTACCGTGCGGACTAGATTTGTTCGAAACTTAAGTCGCTGGGATCAATGATCATTTTTAAATTTTACTGTTAACAGTTATTGAAACGCTGAGTGAGATAAAACTGCGGGGGGTAAGTGACTATATGAAACACTAAGTAGGAGCTACGACTGGAGGCCAGACATCCACTCAGCCGTTTATTGACACTGGTGTCAATAATATGTAAGCCTCCATATTTCGCTTGAATTGTTTTGTGCATGTTGTTTGCTGAGCAGCTGCTTTCGTTTCCCAGCGTCATTATCAAAGGCACAGATACGCACAGAGCGGGATGTTTTGGAGATGCCGCATGTTTTTCCACCAGATTCAGGGATAATGTAATGCGCAACAGACACAGAACAGAGGCGATGAAAATGTGGACAGCCACCGACTGTGCACACACGTTTGTTGAGATAATGCGCTGAAGAATGAGCAATGAAAAAGAGAAAAAAAAAATGCAGTCGTGCGCTGGGATTTTCCCAGTACCAAAATCAAGCACCGTCATACATACACAAAGCTACGCAGACAATAAATGCAGACTCCAGTAGTTGGCGGGTGGGTCGCTGTGGTCAGTGCGTGGCTGAATCTCAGGTCAGTAGCGACTAGAAGCAGCGGTAAGCGGGAATTACTGGCTCCTCTCCGCTACTACTGATGCTGCTGCAATTACAACGGCTCTCACTGCAAAACCACGGAAGCATCCTGGAAGTATAAACAGAGAAAACATGAGGGCAGGCCACTGACATTCACAGGAGAAGGGGCGGGGGGGGCAGGACAGCAGAACAAAAAAATAAATTATAGACAGATTTAAAAAATGACAGCTGTAAAAAAAAAAAAAAAAAATAATAGGAGGGGAGAGAAAAAGCACATAGAAGCTGGAAAGAGAAAAAGGCGAGCAGGAAAGAGTCGACTTTGTTAAAGGTCAGAGCGAAGGAGGAGGCACGGAGCTGTTGTTACCGGCTGACGAGGCGTACGGTCAGCGGGTGTTCGCTAACGTGCGCGCGATCACACACACACACACACACACCTCTCCCTTTCTACCAGACGACCAGAAACATAAAATCTGCTTGCCAGTAAAACACAACCCTGGTGTGAGCTCCGCTTGGAATGTCACAAAGGAACACGCTGGAACAATGCGTCGCCACAGAGAACAACAACATCGACGCTGTCCTGGAGACGGCAGTTTTGACAAACCGTCACGCGGCAAGGCGGTGACTGACAACATCTGATTCTCGAGGAAAATAGGATTTTACGGTTTGTTTTTCTGATTCCGCTCATTCGTCTCTAGGCTCGCCGACCAAACACGGGCTATACTGCGCTCGCGCGGGTTCCCGCTGCCGCTGCCAGTGAGCAGCACAAACTCGAAGTTTTACAAATCCTAGCGGCTGCGTTCCAGTCAGCTGCGGTGATTTAACGTCTCTGACTGGTGCTTTAATCTGAGTCCACCAATTATTTTGAAGAACATTTTACAGTCTGTCAGTGCGCTGAGATTAAAACTGAAGCTTTGTTTTCTTAGTTTCCCCCCTTGCTGCATTATGGAATTTCCTTTGGACGGCGGACGCAACCTCATACCTAAATGGCTCCCCCGCGAAGGACACTTACCATCTGTGTTATCAGCTAGGCCTCAATATGAAACACCTTCCTCTATTGAAAAGCCGCGTAACATCAAAAGCACAGAACGGAGGAGGAATTCCTGAGGAATGGAGGAAAAAAAAGCACACGTTCGAAGCAAACAGTTTTTGTTTGCCACGTTCGCCATGAGTGTGCGTGCGCGTGTTTGCGCATGTCAGCTCTGTCCTGGCAACGGCCTGACGACTGCTGGCTGGTCGAAACGAGAACGAGCGCACAGCTTAAGTCTGGACACGCAATCCGAATCTCGTGAGCGTTATGAAAGACCTGCCGCCTTAACCACAAACAGTCGCGGTCAGTCGGGGCCGCGAGTCACGCCGGGGGACAGACGCGGCCGCAGCTAAAACTGCAAGCTAGTTTTAAATTTGTAATTCGGCAGGCTCGAAGGACGTCGAACCGGAGAGCGCTGTCTCCAGCGTGGCTTTGTCTGGAGTTCTGATGGAAAGGTCTTTTCGAAATCAAACCCGGTGCGTCTCAGTTAAGGAATCGGCTCAGAGCAGAGCAGAGCAGAGGAGGCAGGTCGCCGGCAGAAAACGCTCCGGCAACATCCCAACGGCCACAACCGGCAAACGGTCCGCGGGTTTTCACCCCATTCTGCCAAGCTCGCTGCTTCCTCCTCTTTTTTCCACCTCTGCCCCACAATTAGACTGTGACACTGCCGGGGCCTGAGAGGGGCCCGGGGAGCGCTAACACCGTCCCTCGGGCCTACGAGCGTCGCGTTTTCAAAAGCAGGTACGGTTGTACCGCAGGAACTGCTGCCGCCCGCTTCCCCCCGTCCAGACACGCACTTACACAACACATACTACCCCCCCCCCACACACACACACACACACACACACACACACACCCTTCGCTCGCTTGCCTTCTCAACTCGAACTCTTTCCCCTGCTGCTCTTTTTCTAACCTGCCGGCACATGAACCAGATGTGCAAATGTTTCTCTATGTTGCTAGTCAAGCCTCATTCCAAGAGAAAGGCAGAGCGAGGGGAGAGGAATATTTGACTTCACTCCACGGGAGACCAGTTTCATAAATTCTGGCGGCTACACAACGGTGAAAAAGGTAGCTTGGCTGGCTTGGCTAAGGGAGAATGTTGACGGCATACCAAACAACGTGATCCTAATGAGTTGGAAAATCCCCGGCCCTCCAGAGGACTGTCCAGATGCTACCGTCATGAGAAACGCTACTGTTTTATTGAATTCAGACTCCCCCTCCTTTTCTTTAACAAGGGGCAAAATTTATTATTTGACCATTAAGGCATCCTAGGCGACATGAAGCATAAAACCGTTTCAGTTAATTTGCCCTCGGCTGCAGGTCCGGTGCCCCACACCGGGCACAAGACAAGTTGATCTTTATGCCAAAATGTCTCACGTGAAGGTTTATATTTGGAGACCTTAAGTTGTAGTTGTGCGCTCGCACCGCAGGTGTAGGGTCAGGGAGCTGTGGGGGGAAATGGGGCTGCCAATTTGCCCGCAGCTCACTGGCTACTATCAGGTTGATTTGTTTTGGGTAAATGATAGTCTGGTACGCGATGTGCTGAGCCCTGAGAAAAAAACCGTAAAGCTTTTCATAAGAGGATCGAATCACTTTAAGCTCCCGCCAGTTCCATATATCTCTCTTGACAATTTACTGGTACTGAGAAACAAGGCTCGGTTCATACAGGACTAAACAAACAAAGAACAGTAAATGCATTTTATGAGAAAAAAGAGATTTCAATAAATCAGCCACTATGATGAACATCATTAACATCCAATGCAATAGTCTAAAAGAGACCAGATGAGCAAAGTGATGTAGTTTCTTCTTTGTTCTACGACCAGTCATGGTTGAAATACAGAGTGAGCCATTAAAGGCCACATTAATCTTCTGTGTGGGTATTTTTTCATTTTGCCAAGTGACTGGGTTGCCATTAAAGAATTATAATTGCTACCCTCCAGTAACAACTGCATTGTGAAAACAACACAAAGAGCCTATTGCAATGCCGAGCAATTACAAACACATGCATCGGAAAGAGAGCCTCCGCTCCTCTGCGACGAACCCGATCCCTCGCTCCTCAGACACCTACAGTCATCACTCGTCCGCTGAGAGGAAATCCACCGCACGGCTGAAAAGCACGATGCCGGTGGAAAGGCCAGGCGTAATTTCATTTTTCATTTTGCACACGCACACACACACACAAAGAGTTAACACCTCCACCCCATTTGAACGCGGTGGAGATGTGGAGAAATGATCGAGCCACGCCTCCTCTGTCTCACTACTGTTTGGGTCTGTTGTAGGACAGCACGGCCCCGACGCCCAGACTGTTAACGTGGTCAGGTGTAAGAAATGCATTAACGCGGGCTGTTGTGTATTTTCTGTCAAAGTAAAGGTGAGCTCTGGTCACTTCAGAAGGTTTACGTGCACGTGGCGTGTCGTTCACCTGGAGCTTTGTACACCTCGCTGAGCAGGTTTTCGCTGAGCGTCGGCGGGGTTCCGCTGATCCTGCTGTGGGTCCAGCTCTGACAGATGGCTTGGAGCAAAAGCGTCTGGGCCCTCGTTGCCTGCACGGTGAAATGGGGCAGCTCAAAAATGCACTCCGTGGTGGGGACCGAGGACCTTTTGCTCCTGCAAGAGACGGACAGGAGATGAAGGAAGAAGTGGTCAGATAACGAGAGACACGGAGGGAGCTCGGGACACAGCGGCAATAAAAAATGAAAGAGCGGAGAGTAGCACGTAACCGCTAACGTGCACTGAACGAAACGGACACCGGTGGAAACAAACGGTTCACAACTTCCACGAATCCATCAATATCGCATCGCAGCATAAAACAGCTCATCGATAGCACCGATGGCCAAATAGGTAGAGCCGCATTCCAACATCAAATTTGAAGAAGTACCAAGTGTAAGCCAAGCTTTCCTTGGTTACTTGGCGGGTAGGCGTAGTTTGCCTCTTTGCCACCGACCCTTCCCTCCCCTCCATCCAAACTGTGATGATGATTTATGTGAAGATACGTACAGCCCAGAAACCTGACCCCGAAAAGAATCTCTACGCATTTGACATTTCATCTGTCTCCAAGAGTGTGGAGGGAGAGTTTGTGTGTGTGTGTGTGTGTGTATGACAAGCTGATGAGTTGAGCGTTCAGGGGGATGAGGTAACAGCACAGTCAGATGGAGTCCTCCAGGCCCCTGTCCATCAGAACCTCAGTGGACCATGCTCTCATCTATCATCTGACACACACACACACATACACACACACACACAAACGCTTTTTTCATTCGCTCTTTAATTCATTCTTTCTCGTATTTGCCTCGCTGCCTCCCCTGGTCTCTCTCTCTAATCACTCACTCACACTGAGAGCCATTCAAGCACACTCCTCTCACATCTCTGACACTGCACAGAAAAACATCTTGACGGACACAAACTGCCCCCCCCCCATTCAGGTCTCGGAGCGCTCTTTCTCTCCAGGCTGTGAAGTCATGGCTCCTCGGCTCTTTACATCACATCCATGACATCAGCCGGAGCAGGACGAGGAGGGATTCCCCAACACACACACACAAAACTGAAGGCATGGCACTATACGCAGTGTTGGGAGTGATGGAGCGCTTGACATTGGCATGGCTTCTGATCTCTATGCTGCACTCCTCTGCTTGTCCTCTTGCCCCTCCCTCACTCTGCATCCCCAGGAAAAACACCCAGGGAGCTTGAACTAAACACTGCAAAACAAGCCTCTTTGGTTCCACTCCTGTATTCCTCTCTGGTGCGCTGAGAGATTGACAGTGCCTCCTCCCCAGATACACATGTACTTTCTTTATAGGAGGGGGGAGGGAGGGGGTGGGGGGCTCACTTCACTTCATACTGTAATGGAAGCAAAGAGGCAATGCCCGCTGAGCGGTACTTTCGATGAAAATAGAACCATGACTAATTCCAGGGATGGCTGCAGCGTGTCAGGGACAGGCATCGCAGCTCATTTGATCACGCATCCATTTCTGGTCTGGTCCCAGTTCAGAGTGTGGGATATGTCACGGGGTCTTTCCCCCCGCTCAGCGGCTCTGCAATCGTTTAACTCCTCTGCTTCCCTCTTCCCTCTGTGTCTCTTTATCTTTCCCTTTCTTCTGCTCCTGGGTGGTTTGGTAGGGTGACATGAGCTGTTAGCTGCTTGCAGGCAGGTCCGGAGTTCTTAACCGCCTGCTGTCTCGGGGGGGGCGGGCTACTTTGAGACAGAAAGAGAGAGAGAGAGTGTGTGTGTGTGTGTGTGTGTGTGTGAGAGAGAGAGCTGTAAGAGTGGAGGGGAAAAAAACAAAGAGAGAAGAACAAGAGAGAAGGAAAGTCCAAACCTGACGGGGTCAATGAGTTTACCTTGATAGCGCACATTTTGAATTCCCTGGCAACATGTGGCGCATTTTGCTCCGGGGCCAACCATGCAACGTCATGCTCCTCTCCTATTAAAAATTACTACTGCAGCATGCTATGCAGCAAGACATCAATCAAGGCGTTTTTTTTTTTTTTTTTCATATGTGTTTTCGTGTGTTCCAATGCCTGCGTGCCCCCGCGCGCGCGTGCGCTTCTCCACGTTTCACTGCGAGATTTCACTGCGGAACAAAAGAAAGTGAAGGCGACCCGGCAACAACAATGTCCCCACATGCGGAGCAAATGTGCCTGCAAAGCCACTTCAATGGGAGGACTGGCAAGGGATGAAAGTTTGTTGGCTTATTCCAGTGTTTATAGCGTTTCAGGGGAGCTGTCATGTGCATGTGGTCGTCTAAAACTTTAATTATGCACCTGTTTTTATTATATTATGCCCAATTCTTTGCGAACGGCAACTCCAGTCTCTGGAGTTAAATGAGAAGCAGAAACTCTCATTAGGGTGTTTTGGGAACGCTGGATGTGAGGACAGCCAGACGCTCATCGGATTTCATTAAGTATATGGCACAGTCAGTGTTTCTTGCTGCAACATGGTAAACATCTTTCTGGCAGGCGATTCTTCCACTGTTACCACGGGCTCTGAAGGAAATTAAAGTGTCCAGGACGTAAACATAGCGTTATTAATGACTGCAGCATTAACAGCAGCCACAGACAAGCACGCCACAGGATGATATTCAGCGGATCTCAGCGCTCGAAACACGTATGTGCGGGGCAGGCGGGAGAATGCGCTTTACTGCTGCAGTGCAGAATCCACATTAGAAGAGTCTGTAGCCCAGGGAGCACAACTCATTAAAGCACGCTTCTACTCTTATAAAGTGGAGACCCACCAGAATTGGGCCCACGACCCATTTTGGATCCCGACTCATAATTTAAGAAATCAGGTCCTTGGCCTGAACCTCCGTACCTCATTGAACAGGCTGCCTGTGACCTCACAGTAGTCCTTTAAGTCAATAACTTTCTCTATTAAAACACGCAGGCCACCAGGAATATGTTAGGAGGAAATCGAAATTAGGCGAGAGTTATGAAAAATTAGGTGTTTCAGTTTCAGCGCATGAAATATGCTTTCCTCTGGTGTATTTCAACAACATTAGGCCTCATTTCCTGACCTGTCCCCTGCCGGTGCCGTGACTGAGTGACGAAGAACTAGGCCGGGGCTAGGACAGGCCAGTTGGCCGACTTGCCGACTGCTTAGCGAGGCGACTGGCTGACAGGCTGGCGCAAACCCTTTCTGTCCAGTGTCGCTGTCAGGATCAGGCAAAGCTGGGGCATGGCGTTGAGCAGAGGGCATGAGTCAGAGCCGTGAGCGCCGCACCAGCTGTGGTGCTCTTTGCCTAGTCTGTTTCCTCGCTGTACATGCTCAAATGTGGACATGAAGCAGGGCCGGCAAATTATTTTTAGTCATTAAAATGAATGAGTGAAATCTTGCAAGTGAGCAGACGTGATGGAGGACCCGCACCAAATATTTTTTTGTTACTTTCAAACATGGCTCAGAGCCATCGAGCATAAGGTATCACGTCTGAAGTCCAACCTTTTATTCAAACAGCCTCTGGGCAGCCGCATATCTGCACCCAAATCCCTTTTTCCCATCATAATAGCCGATATCCATTTGGACCACTGGTTCTCAGGCTAATCAGCCTCCTGGTCTGGTCTGACTGCGGTCCCGACTATATTTAGAGAAACGCAGCTGGGGCTCCGGCTACACGGCTGTGATTGCCGCTTCGCAGGGGCCACACGCGAGCACCCAAACGAGCGTAGAACACACTCGTGCAAGCCAGCAGGAAAAAATGTACATACCTGTACAGACACAAATAAATTAACGTTCCCCAAATACGCACACACGCTCGCCGGCCAACACACGCCTGTCACACAGGCACACGTGTGCGCACACCTGTACTCGCATTGTGAACAAAGCAGCGACGGCAGGTTGGTCGGCCAGAGCACGATCGGCGGCGGTAATGAGCAGTAATGAGGCCCGGGCTGACAAGGCGCCTGCTGATCTAACAGCCTGCAACTGAAACAATTAGAAACCGAGCTGCCAGCGCCAAAGCCTGAAAAAGACTGCGCGTCGTGCGCGTGTAAACTTCGCTCGGTAACAACGGCGGCGATAATTTTGACAGGTTCTGCTAACCTGGGCAAAAGGGGAGGATGAAGAGAAACGAGAGAAATGGAATCGAATCACGCCGAAAACAGGAACACGAGTGAGGGGAACCAGCAAACCCGGGCAAAAGAAGAACGCAGACTGCAAAACTTGCAGGTCATATGTTATTCTCCAGGTAAAATAATACCTCACACGGGGAGTTTCAATAAAAAAGCCATTTGGAAGAGCTCCAATACAAACTCAAGAACAGCAGAACTGGTGGGTTGCTGCTTTGTACTTCAACAGACAAAAATAAATGTAGCCTAATTAAGGAGACTGATTGGGGTGTGTGTCTCTCGGCGTATGTATGTTAGGCGTGTGTGCGCTGCACGGCCGGTGGTGTGTTGAAATCTGGATGTGCTGGCATGAGCGCAGCTCTTCTGACGGAGGACGTTACTGGGAAAGAAAGCGTAAACTAAACCGGGATGTGCCTAAACTGCAAATGTGGCACACAAATTCTTTTTTTTTTTAAAGATGCGCATCTTGCCGTGATTGAAGGAACATCGTCAAGATCGGCCGAGCCGCTGGTTTACACAGCGTCCCGGAGCACGAGCTTGGAACCTGCACGCAGTTTCCGCGATGCTCGGTTGTGTCGTCGCTCATATCCTGTACAGTAGACAATCGCCTCCCCCACGCTCAAAAAATATAGTGACACCGCCGACTGTGGGGGCGGCAGGCTCGAGGAGCTCAGGGGACGTGGAGCGAGGTGTCCAGTCCACCATAGAGCACAGAAAAAAGAGGGACACACACACAAAAACACACACAGACCCACATTCCCTGACACAGGTTTATTTTGTCTGTCATAAATGGAAAATTCCACATGACCTGGAACAAGCCACTCCAATAAACTGCCGAAGGTTCGCGAAAGTACTCGAGAAGATAATGTGTACCAGATCCGAGACGGTGGAAGAAACAAAAAGTCAACAAGGTGGTCAATCCATTTTGACCGTCCTGACAACGTGCTACTTTCGCTTGGCTTGAACTTATCTGAGTCTGTTTACAAAGTCCACAGCAACACCGGCGCAATTCATTACGGGCCGACATATTTGCCTAATAGATGCGCCAGATAGCCACCGTCTTGGGACCAGTGATAGGTTATCTGAAGTTTCTACAAATCAGTCACCGTCACACCCAAGCTTAAGTAACCAGCACAAACATTCGAGCACTCAAAAAACCAACAAAATCCTCTCCTGCTATTGTTTTCCAATTTCTAGAGCTTCCCGGGAGGGAATCGTTTTGAAAATGGAGGGAAGGGAAGACTGACAGCTAGTACCTTAAGTCCTTTTTTTTCTTTTTTCCTCCTGATGGCGCAGACGGATTTGAAGTGTTGCAGAATTCCCCATCTCTCCAAGCCAAGGTCACTGACCCTTCTTGAAAATAACCAGAGTGAATTATGGGCTGCTCTCAAGTCCCCTCTTTTATCTCACTACAAAAGACTCACTACAGTGTCTCGCAACGCCTCCAAATGAACATTATAAATCACGCAAGAAATTCACACCGAACAATAACTTGGGGTATGGGAAAACTTGTCACTTTACCACCTGGATGTCAATTGGGTTGAAGGAAAAAAAAAAGTAGAGCCATAGAAGGACCAATCAAAAAACAACTTGACAAAAATGATGGACAAAGCAAAAAAATGCACCTCATTTATAGTATGTTTTACAGTTTCTTATCATGTTCGTTCTGGTGGTTTGTTTCATTGCATGTATGTGGTCTACAACAGTGGCGGGTGTGAAATGTGCCAACTGGAGCCGCGGCTGAGCCTCTGGTGCAGAAACGACTCATCTCTGGAAACTCCACTTGATCAGGTGAAGAAGGAAAGTGAGCAGTGAAGAGGTTTTTATTCACGACGCATCATCATCGTCATCATGGTGACAGGCGGCCATCTTTTATTGATGTAATACCATCTGACCTATATTCCATTTATTTTTTTCTTTCTCATCTTCAGGTGTTGTATTATCTGTACGTCCAGTTGCTCCATATTCACTATTTTTTTTTTCTAAATGTAAGTCTCACCTTGCGTTTGACATTCAAATTGATTTCTGCTGGTGCAGTTAATGTGATCACAATTTTATTTCCTCTCTCACAATCGTAACGGCGTCCGCTCTCTCACCTCGCCCAACTGTGAAGTGTCCACGCTGGAGCTGGGTATGAGTTGGGGGATGGCGGGGACCGCAGTCGCGGCCACAGCTCGCAGTTTTTTGTGGTTCCCCAGGGTCAAAGGTGTTCCATGTGTGCATTTCTCAGTCATCGGCCCTGAACAGTCCAAAATCTTCATAGAAAGAAACACTTCACACTCTCTCTCGCTCTCTCCTCCTCTTCTTCCCATCTGGAACAACCCTAACCCAAAACACACATGTGCACAACCTCACACGCACACGCACGCGCACGTGCGCACACACACTGAAATCCACTCTCAGGAGAGGGCTTCATTACACAGGGATTACTAAAAGAAATGTTTTAATCAAGTTGTGCAGACAGCTGCAGACTGGAAGGCGAGAAAATGGCAATGACGTGGTTCATCAGGCGTTAAAGGAAAACACATCAAGAGGCCTGTGTGTGTGTGTGTATAATGGTGTGTCTGTGTGTGTGCATGTGGCTTCCTGCCTCTGTCCAACATGTCCAGCTGCGGAGAACATGCGGTTCCTTATAAGGACAAACAGAGATAGGAGATCTCTGTCCAGAGACTACAGACCCTAATGTCACTTTTATACTTTCAGATGTTGCCGTGGGCTCTTACACGCCCTGTTGCCGTAACAACAAGCGCAGCACTCAACGGAAGCACCGGCTGCCTGATATTTTGATCCAGACTGGTTTGTCTTCAGCATTATTCTCCCAAGGCCTTTGACCTTCACGCAGATGGTCACTGAAAATAAGAGCACAGACTGTGGCGATGTTTCGTCCCCCCAAGTCGCCTGGTTGCACATAACAGAGCTTCGGTTTATTTTTTAGCGCGGCGACACCGGCGTTTCCTGTGCCTCATTACCAACTGCAGATTTTCCCTTAAGCGGTGAAAATTGGATGGGCTGGTTTCTGGGAAGCGGCGGCGCAGCGCTGAGGCCTGGTGGGGAGGAGAGGACAGTGGAATGCACACCACAGTAGATGATAATCCACTCAGAGCTGATAATCCATCTACCCTTCCCTATTTCCCACTGTTTTCCTTCCCTCAAGCTTCAGTGCCTCAGATGAGTAATTCAGCCATTAATAGAGTCTTTCACTCGGCTGAATAACATCTACAGCTGCTCATGCGTCCACTGTCTCGACTCTGGCTGCTCCAACTCAAGTGCATCTTACGGCACAGTTAAAATTCAAAAGATATCCTTGGATTGCAAAAATACTGCCTCCTGAACGCATTACAGGCTGTAACATACCCTTTAGGGCTGAGTTAAAACCCATGTTGATTTAAGCTACCAAGTGACAGTTGTAATCATGAGGGCGAGTGCACGGCTTCTGCAGCAGAGCGACCGGGACTTCTGGAGCAGCGAGCGGTTTAAAATGCTGAGAGAAAGGCCGCGGAGAAGCTTCCATCAGAACCTGAGGTGCCAATCACCGAGAGCGCCAGCGTCGCGCTCGCTGATGCCATTTCCTTCACGCAAGGCTCCTCAATATGTCCGTTGATCTCCGCCAGCCATGAAACCAAATAAAACTGTCCGGCACCAGATGTAGAGGAGAGAAAAAAGAAAAAAAAAACCTTTACCACAAAGTTGGCTACTATACGATGTTTTACCTTGCAGCTCATAGTCTTTTGCACTCCCGTGCTGCAGATTGAAAAGTGGAACATTATTACATCATATGCCATTCCAGGCTTTTAATGTACACCTGTTAATACATAAATCCTACACCCGGTGCCGCGTGTGCGTCTATGTCCATTCAGTTTAATCATGTGAACGCTTTCTTTTTTTTTTCTCCCCCCTTTCTGTAAACATTACCGTGTTTCTTCAACAGCGGCAGAGGGCCTAGTTCATGCGTTGCCTCGTGCAACAAAATGAATTCCGCGCTGCGCTCCTTGGCCTCCGAACCACAACTCAAGAGCTGAGCGACCACAGCAACCACATGTTGATTTAAGGTCATTCAATTATCTCTCACCATAACAGCGCTCGGAAACTTTAACCCTCGCGACGCAGACCTGTTCGTGAATAATACAAATGATTACTTCATAATGAAATCAACACAAATCAAAGTTTGGTTGAGGGGCACCGCAATTGATGCAGAAGCGGCGTGTGCGTCTGTGTGTATGCGTGTGTGTGTGTGTATGTGTGACATCATTCACAGGATCTCTGTCATGTGTCATAAACGCACCGAGCGCAGAAATGGATTTTTCCATCCAGCGGCCACTCCTACATCGGCTTTCATCACCCAAAATCATTATACCAGTTCAACTTGTTGGTGATGCTGCCTGCCAAAATGGCTGGGAGACAAATGGAACAGCCGCCGTCAGTGTTCTCACCAATGAACGCTGTCCATGTCCATTTGGTAAATTTGACTTCGATGTGTATGGCTGAAGGACACAGAAAGCATTTGTCCTCCCTGTTATTGGCTGCGCTCAGAGACATAGACCAGGAGCCGCTCGCTATGACTAACTATGAACAGGAGTAATGAGGCATTACAATCACACCAGAAGCCTCATGCCTCAGATGCCTAAAGCAGCATTCATAAATCACAAGAGTCTAGACTACTGCTCCAGACGCAGTAATGGACTTCTGAACTTCACATAAAAAGTCCTACAGGTGGTGCTAAAAGCTGAACCAACCATTGACAGTGTAATAGACTTAGACCAATAATTAGATATCATGGGAAAACCAACATTCTGTTCTATTCAGGAACGTTCACGAGGCAAGGCAAGCTTTCCGTGGCTATATAGCATGCACCTGTAATACCACATGCTTTAAGAAATGATCCCCTCCGAAATAGCCGAGCGTGGAACAGGGGCTGCTAAAAGTGCCACATAAAAGCTGGCGCGGAGCGAAATTACGGCCTGCGACGCAACGAGCCACGCCGGACCGCCGCGTCGGTGAGCCGCAGCCCCGGACTTGGCTGTCAGGTGGACCTGCGCCTGGAACTCCAAGGTGGCGTGCGCGCGTGCCCGACAGAGGGAGGGGAGATCGGGGTTTTGGACGCAGGTCGAGCTGCTCGGGCCGCCTCCTTCCCCCTCCCTGCCCCGCTCTGCAGGCACTGATTTTATCTGGGGTAACACGTTTAACAGCCAGGCCAGCGGAGGCTCTCTGTGGAGTCCCTGTGGAGCTGGTGGCCCCGCACATTGCCTTTCATTAGGGATAAGTACAGCCTGATGCATCTCAGCTGCACCGGGAAGGAAAGTTCATTTTTGAGGATTTTGGCTTTGTGCAAACTGAATGACTGCTTGGTTAGTTCATGATAGTGCATGCAAGGAGGGGGACTTCAGTATGTTTCCACAGTAATGTTTAATATGTGGAAAACATTAACTATTCGAAGAATTATTTTTTTATCATCAATACCTCAAAATGGATTAGTAGAATTGGTAGAAACCCACTGTGCCCAGACAATGACTCCCTCTGAATGATTACACCTCGACTTTTCCTCTTCCTCTTCCTACAGTATTTTTTGTGCACAGTTTGGAAAATACGAGGAAGCGAAACTTTCAGGACCACAGTGTGATTTTGCCAAAACTGGTGAAGGTCCCGTTTCAGTTCTTCAGGTGATTAGAGGTAGTGATGTTATTTTTTTTTCTTAAACCTTATCACCATGTCTCAACTGCTGCCTACTGTAGGAATCTGCCTCCCCGCCCCAACCTAACATCCAGTGACAGTGATCAAGGGGACCTCAGCTTACTGTTTAACACCAGCAAACACTCACTTGTAGTTACAGGTTAACCACAGCGATGCCTGGTTAACACACAGGGTGTCATTCTGGAGAATCAGCTTTATCATAAAATGACACATTTCAGGCGGTTGTATAGCTCCACACCGAGAGGGGGGCTGTATTCCAATATTCAAGATCATTTTGACTAAGGCCAGGAGGTTAAAAGACTACAAATGATCTACAGTGGGCTACAAGAGTATTTTAGGGGATGGCAGTAGAGAAGGCTGCAGCAGCAGACTGCTCCAACCTGGAAATCTACTGCCAGTGTAGTGGTTTGACTGCTCTGCTGTAGGGTGATTCTTTTTTTTAAATAATTTTATTTCTTTAGAAACTGCAATATGGGTAACCACAAGGTCAGAGTCTGCAATCGCTCTGGAACAATTACTCTTTCTTAAAATTTCATTTTAATTAAAAAGCGAGGACACAAAGACATTTCAGTCTAACTGAAAACATCCAAGTTCTCACACGCATTACCGAATGCCCGGCAAAAGCCAGGGCTGGCAGGGAGAAGATGTCAAGGCGGCGTACTTTTTCCCCCAGAGGAGGCCCCTTGCTGCCCACTGTGAGAAGTGGGAGCCTTTGTGGTGAGACTGAGGGAAACATGAGCCACAGTATACACTGTGGGCCAACTCATCAGGAGAGAGGTGCTGGGTCTTCACAGACGCCCAGCGCTGCTCCAAATCCCCCATGATCACCTGGCAGTCATAAAAGCTTGAGAGCATGAGATGGCTGCGGAACGACAGGACGTGTGTGTGTGTGTGTGTGTGTGTGTGTGTGCGTTTGTACGTACGAGAGAAAGAGCAGGGGGGGGGGGGGGCAGAAGAGAGGGATGCAAATTGTGTGAGTATGACATCACCTTCTGCACTCCCCTGCTCCAAGCTACCCTTCTCTTCTGTCAGTCACCGTTCCCTTTTAATAGAGTCCAGAGTGAGACAAATCTAAAGCTACCTTTTTATGCTGGTAATGGAAAAGCTGATCTCGGTATCCGCACAACAAAACTACCGAAGACTGACAAAGAAACTGGAGACAGCTCTTTTTTTTTTTCTTCTTTCTTTTTTTTTTCCTCCTCAGACCGCTCTCTCGCTTCTCTCTCCCGCACCTTCGCCGAGGGTTCCATGCTTTCCCACTTTCTTCCATATTTCCTCAAAACTTCAAAAGGCCGCGCAGCTCTGCTCAGCGTCTGCTCCGAGGAACAGAACATCTTGGAGAGGGGTGTTGTTGGAGTTACATCAGCGCGGAGGAGCAGTCCCAAAACAAACAGCAGTACAGTCAAATTAAATGCTACCACCTGGTGGAGTTCATCTTTTGGCTGCTCCGATGACCCGGCGTGTCACTCTCGGCTCAGCTCTCGGCTTCAGGAGAGGAACCATCTGACTGCACGTCTGTCACGCTGCGTATCGAGCACGGTCTGCGATGCACTTGTGTTTGTGAGGGCCGCATGGGAGTCCCGCAGCCGAAACACTGGCGCTCGAGAGCGACGTCAATTCAAATTGAGATCTCTGCCTTTGAATCCACTCGAGTCTCATCCACAATCGTGCGCGACCCAGGAAAACTGAGGTATCGGAGCAACAGGAAACAAATCAGTTTATTACTATTTACCTATCACTGGTGCCGGCTGTCACTCAGCTCCCTCTATTCGTCTTTCATATTTCAACCAAACCATTGTCTCTGCGTCTCCGTCAAACCTGCTCGCCATCATTCTTCCCCGGGGTAAGCTGTCGGGTCGTGTTAATTACCTTTTGACTGTAGCAGCGCACGGGTCAGCGAGCAAGGCAGCCCGAGAGGAAGGGTCAAATATGAGTCACTTCAAGTCAGAAATGACAGCTTCGCAACTCGCACACCGTCACGACACACCCAGGCCCATTATCACCTACGGGGAAGGAGACTGACAGCGAAAAAAACAGGCAACTGTTAGTGAAACGAGAGAAGCGGTTCCGACATGTCCGAGAGTCGGAAACATCGGGCGACATTTAAAGTGGGGGGGGTGAGATGAAGTGGAAACGATCCAGTTGACGGAAGCAGTAGTGGGTATTACGTGGTCACCTATTTTGAGGCAGGATTGCAATTTCACTGCGTAGTCTCAGGTCTGTCCAAATGACACCAGGATGAGGCCTCCTGACGCACACTGCCACTGAGACACGTGCCTGCTTACGGGAGCGCGTGACGGGGCACATTCTTAATGAGTCCGGGATACCCCGGGAAAGGTTGTGTGTGTGTGTGTGTGTGTGTGTGTGCTGCGTGTGCACGTGTTATTTCTACGGAGCGGTCCGACTGTCAGAACATCTCGTGACTGTCAGAAAGAAAAATAACATCCTTTTGACATCTGCACCCACTATGTGAGGCAGGTAGAGATGAAAAAGAGGAGGGGGGGGGGATCAAACAAGCAGCTCGCAGCCTCTTATTAGGAGCAGAGAGTGGAGGGGGGGGGGGATCACGCTCTCACATACCGCTGCGAATGAAGGTCTTGCGGTCGCTTACGTAGCCAGCGAACCACTGTACAGTAGATATAATGTTTGCCTTGAGCGGAAGCCAGGAAAAGTCCAAACCATCTGCGGCTCTTCGACATGTTTAAATCCAAACTCGCTATTTTTCCAATACATCTCTGTATTTCATAAACTGACAGGGTCACTCATCCAACGCTCCGTCGACAAGCGCGCCGCAAAGTTGCAACGAGCGCCCGCGGCCCTCTTTTTCTACTCATCTCCCGTCCTCGCAGCTCTTCTGCTCCTCCTTTTGTCCCCTTTCACTCCTCTCCATCTTGTCCACAATTACTGTAGCCGTCTCCGCGCTGCGTTGTTTGTTTGCGGAGTTCCTGTCCGTTTTATTTCCTCCATGATCCTCAAAGAGGGAGGAAATAAATCCTCTGTTTTCCACCTCCTAAACTCCCTTCTTGTCCCGTCTTCAACTCCTAACCTCTCTCCACTTCTCTAGGGGACAACCCCAATGACTCACCCTTTTTCTGGTACAAGGACAGGGATATAGCAATATGTTTTTTCATCTCCTTAGACACCATTGTCTTATTTTCCGCTCCTTGTGTTTCAAACCATCTGACAAATTGTTGCAGTTGTTACCCGATGACTCTGTTTTTCTGTTTTTCCCCGGCTGACCACCGAAGAAATGGCTCATCTATCACTTTAAATACCCTCTGATGCACTGGCCGCAAGAGGCTGCGATCCTCTGCATAAAGTACAGTACGTGGGCCTGACGACACACACACACTAACAAACACTTGTATACAGAGAGCCAAATGTGAATATAAACACTCCCAAACATCCATACACACAGGAAGTACACATCTTAATCCTTTCAGAATCCAGAAAAAAATAACATTTCATGTGATCTTGTGCGACTCTGGCATACATCTTTACTGGGTTCACTTGGTGATTGATGCCACTAATGATACCAATAATAACATCCCTCCATTTATCATGGTTGACTCAGTCCCCTTTAGCCATCATACAGCAAAATGCATAACGATTACATTCCATTTACATTTGAGGCAACTTTAAGGAAAGCGTTGGGTCCACCTCCACAAGAGCCTGGACCGGAGCTGCGAGACACGGGCACGGCGGCAGGAAGGGACAGAGCAGACCCTGCTCCGCTTGTTTTCGCGTGGACGAGATGCAGGTCTTTCACCAGCCAGCGTGATATGGCTTGCTGCGGTCTGCCAGTGGCAGCAGCGTCAGAGCCAGCGACGCAAACGGATCAGGAGGCGCTACGAACTCACCAGTACGCAGGCATCTGAATCAGCTTTCCATAGAGCGCAGTGCTGAAGGACGGGACGATGGGGATGAGAGGCATGAAACTCCCCGCGCTGTCCTGGCATGTCAAACCTGCCTGGAACCCAAACACCTGGAGAGAAAGACGGAAAGGAAAGATGGAAGGGGTGGGGGTCAGAAATAGAAACTGAGCATTGTAGATATCAAACAATTCACATGAAAAAAACGTGTCAGGACAGTACTGCTGGAAAAAACAACACAGAAGCACACACCCAGCTCTGGTGTTCTCTCATCTAAACTGCATCTAAACTGATTTGATCGTATCAGACTTCAGCCGAGCCGTCACACCTCACATCTCTGCTCTTACAGGGGCTGATGGTTATCTGTTTACAATATCACAACTTGTCACAGATGTAATATTACACGTCATAATACTAGTGGAACTGCATGACTGCCATGTCCAGATGTAGATATGTTAAAAACCATACTTTAACCTCTTCCTCTGAGTGGCCAGATTTCAAATTCTGCCCTCCTTTCACCAACCTGAAGTGATTAGTTACTCAAATAGACCAACTTTTCAATGATGACAGGTCTATTTACTTGTGTGGCCTCCTTGTTGAACAAACAGACTGACTTTGAGTTCTTGTCTACAACCACGCTGAAGGAAGACAATGGCTTACTGCTACCCACAAGACAGACCCCTTAGCTCTGACAACCCGCGTCAATAAAAGACAGATTAAGATAAGCCTTAGTTTATAGCTGTTTAAAATCACTTCCTGAATTGGGTGAATTGTGGCCAGAATGGCCTTCACCCTGTCACAAGCCCACTCCCAAGATCCAGAGGTAGAATTAGTGCCTCGGCAGATACAGATGCTGGTCGGGTGAACGGTCAGAATGATCCTTGGCCGCTGAGCGGCTGAGCGTTAACCCTGCGGTGACCCCGTGATAAGGGCTACCAGCATGACATCCAGCAAACATCTCGCCTTGAAGGAAGCACACCCAGGCCGTACCAGGCCAGACCAGGCAAACCCAAATTACTCCAGATCTGTTATCCAGACTTCCTAAAAGGGGGATTAGCAGACTTTGCGAAAGCCTCCATAGCGCTGTATGTTCTCCATTCCACATCCAGGCCTTCAAGTAAAACTACAGAGGTTATAACCTCTTTAATTGTAGTTTACTTCCAGGTTAATTTGAAAAGCACAGTGGGGCAGAGAAATGCATTTAAAGTTTATTTAAAGGTACTGAAGCGGTATTAAGGAATACATGTAACTTGCTGTCTGAAGAACCACAACATTTTGTCCGAGGCTGCAGTCTGCAAGTCGGAAAAGTAAAAAGTCATTCACAATGAATTGCATCTTCTGAGCGTCACACCACCGATGTCAGCATTTTAAAACCAACACAGAAACATAATGTCACGGCTGCGTAACACAGGCCTACAGCATCCCGTTTGGTGAGGAAAAACCACGAAGCAGACCAGAGACGGACTGGTTCTCATCAGGAAGCTGAAGTGCTGAGATTTTTATGACCAGGTGAAAAGAGGTCATCAAGGTCATTAAAAGGGTCATTAAGGTTATTTCAGGGTGGAGTGAAGAGTGCGGCCGCTCAATTGATCTGTTGAGTTTGTGGTAAATTACATGAAAACCATATTAAACTTACAAGTGTACATTGGTGGATACAAAATAGACACAGATTAAAGCTAAAGAGACAAACGTAAAATATAATGAAAGAAAAAACAGGAAGAACCCTGTGCAAATTAAAATGGCAAAGAAAAGGCAAAAGGGTGGTGGGGTAGAATTAGATTTACATATACAGTATACAGTCATGTTTGTTTTTTTAGCTGCTAATAAGCAGATTTGACTGAGCATTTAGAAAGAGTCACGTGCAGATGGAGAGAACAGCTCTGATGGAGAAATAACTTGCATGTCATTTGCCGTATCGTTCACTGATACAGAAAGACAGCTGGGATTTGCAAATATGAAAATGAGGGGGTTGTCTTAACGTGAATCAGCTCAACATAGAGGAATACTCTCCCGCTTACCTTGAGGTAGAGGTGAGCATAGCAGTGATGCAGCAGGTTGTCAGACGGCTGGTTGAGGCTACTGACGGTGCCGACCAACTCCGGCGCGTACATGGGCACCGAGTGCTCCACGTTCACCCTCTCCACCACGAACTGCACGGACGGCAGAGGACGCACCGGCTGAAACGACGGCACGTAGACGGGACCCGGCGCGGCCTGGGAGATCCGGGATATAAAGAGAGTGGAAAGGGATTAGATCACACGTGTTGCTCCTTTTATAAATCTGAAGGCCAAGTCTCTCTCTCTCTCTCTCAAATTTGAATTTTAATGAAATGTCAGTCTGTGATAGCGATCTGCTACCTAATCAGATAAGTCTATAGAAGCTTCCGTGTCCAGGGCTGCAGTGTTGTATTGTGCAGTGGGTATGCATTACAATTACACACTTCTGCCAAAGTGCATTTATATACTGGAGTCTTCCCCTTGAATCTTATGCAATGCAATCGCCTACAGAACATCAATAAATATTCAAAGAGAGGCTTTCAAACAAAAGTTAAGGAGAGTGATAGAAATACGTTATTCGGAACAAAGTATTTGCCGGTGCGCTACCTTGTGTCCCATGATGACAGGCATGAGTGCATGAAGGAGGTTGAACTCCGCCATGGAGACGGTGACTGAGACTTGGAGCAGAGTCAGACAAGTGAGTCTGATCGGAATGAACTCCTCCAAGCTCGATACCTCCTCTGAAGTAGCCGGGCCGTGGCTCTCCTCAGTCGTTTCTGCAGCAAGTAAAAGGCAGAGCAAAAAGAAAAACGTTAGCTTTGGAACAAATATCATAACATATTGCAAAGGTGCAGGGAAGGCGTTGGGTAAAGTGTAAGATTGATCGTAATACCACAAAAACAACAGCTTTCCCTTTGTTTTGAACAAGTGAATCTAACCACAAGTATGTGACCTGCGGTGTATTGTTTGAAATAAAGTGAGGGAGTGGGAGAGGCAAAAAGGTGCTTGGATTCGAAAACTCGAGATTGTTTTACAGAGAGAGAGGTCAGCTGTAAAGCACACCAATTTCTTTGAGTGGGTGCCTCTCCCTCAGGCCTGCAGCAATAAAATAATATAAAGGTCCTGTCCAACAAAAACCACCACCTCATACACAAATAAAATAAACAAGAACTATAAAAGTACTGGCATCTCCGAGCGATATTCATTACAGTGGCTGTTTCCCAGTAGCTTTGTTTTTGAACTATCTCATAAAACCACTCATTCAATCAATAACCAGAAACATCCGGAAAGGCGGAAAACGAAGCGAACCGAGTCATCGTGGAATCGAGGATAGCAAGGTCAGCGCTTACCAAAGTAAGGAGGGGCCAGAGCGCTGAACCACTAAACCATGTCCAGGGCCCGAGGTGGACCACAACCCGAGCCCTTTGTTACTGAACGGCCAAGGCTGCGGTCCCAGGACGAGGCTCGCTTCAGTTCAGTAAATGTTCTTTTGGGCTACATTCCCAGCTCTAAGGTGGGCCGAGAACCCGATCCCGGCGCTGTTTTGCTACTTGGCCCGCCGCCATGGCCAGCATCAGGTTCATCTGGCACTGCCATGTCCAATCTAATCACATGCCATGGTTCGAGTCAATATCCACGGTCAACATTCAAATTACAGCAAACACGCAGCTCACGTGTTCCACAGGGGACGTGATCGCATGTATTAAAACAGCCTCTATTTAAGGCCTGCGGAAGACGCGTGCCCGAAACCGTTCACACACTTGCATGCGCACACACACAGACGCCTTGTATTTTCCAAGTCTGAACGTCTTGTAATTCGTTCCCTCTACTGTTGTTGCACAACATATAAAAAAACATCCACACAAACGAACGCACTGAAAGTGATTTGCGAGTTTGAACCTCCTGCTGTAAATAGAGCGAGATCTTATAAAACACCATCTTGCAGACACCAGCCAGTTTGGCCTTCCATTTTTTTTCAACTTGTCTTTTCGGGAGGACGCCGGATCTTCCCGGGCTCTTGGCGCACAGTGTGCGGGGAGGAGCGGAGGAAAAGGCCGGATGAGTGGAAAGACAGTCGAGTCTTTGACCTCTGCTTCTCTCCTGGCAAGCGCACAAACGCTGTCCTTGTGAAGTCAAGCGCCGAGCACCGAGCAGCTGTCCCCAAAATCATTTGCAGACTGGACAAAATCAGGAACGTCCCAAAGACAGTTACAACATCTCAGCGTCTTTCTTCAAACTTTGCGAGTGAGGCTACCACAGCTTCCACTAAACAGAACTTTCTCAAATCGGGAACACATTTTTCTGGAATTTTTTTTTTTTTTACAGCTGTCTTTATATTAACTGATTAACTGATGTAACTCTGCTCGAGACGAGAGGAGAGGAGAGGAGGCATGTGCTATTTTATCACTCCATCTGCAATAGCTACCACGGTTTCCTCTTTTATGTACTCTCAATTTTTTCAGTCGCCCCCTGAGGGCCTAACTATACCGGCCCCTTTCCAGAAAGTGCACGGACGCATATAGAAACATGAAGGAACACACTGACCTACCCGGTTTTAGTCAAAAGCTCTATCATAATTATCCCATCATCTATTATCTATCACAGATGCTGAAACAACCGAAACCTGCGGATGTTTTCATTTCGCAAAAATGAGAGTTATTGCTACAGATATTACACACAGACACACATTCCATGTTCTTTCACAACATCCCCGGGATGAGCTCACCAATAGCTGTGCAGGGACGATCGCTAACAAAGGTGTTTGGCTTAACCTCCCTCATGTGGTCCAAAAGGTCACTACTTTCATGTACAGCTGTGTGTCGAAAGACGGGTTGTGTAAGGAAATAACAATGTGATGAGAATGCTGCAAAGTGCGGACCGTTGCAATTTTGTAATCGCGGGCAGAATGGAATATCGGAGGATAGAGTGTGAGATAAAAGATGAGACGGCGTTGAAAAGCGCGAGCGTGGGGAGTACGGCGCGGTACGACCGTGCCACCTGACTCTCAGCTGCTGCGAGTCAGCCCGGTGTAGAGACAGAGCAGACGCCGGCCTGAGATGTCTGACCTCGCTGCGGTTTGCAGTAGGGTTCGTACTCGTGGTCCATGGCGCAGGTGACCATCTTGAGGACGCGGTGGACAGCGCTGCTGTGCAGCCGCACGTCCAGAGGTCCCACCACCAGCCTCTTGATGGATGTTTCTTGAATGGCAGGCGCTACCTCCTCCATGTTCACCACAGCGAAGTCCTGGGAGCCTGTGAACACAAGCACACGTGCGTAAACACATATAGCATGTTGTGTTACAAACTTTTTCTTCTTCTTCTGTAAGTCAGTCAGAAAATTTAAAACCTGAAAAAGTCAAATTTGAAAGTAAGAAAGATAGTCCACATATTAACTGCCATGCTTAAATATAGAGAACCGTGTGCGTTTTACATAGATATGGAGGGCAACGACATTTTTCCCTATATCTCACTTTTTAATTAAGTCCAAGCACAGAATCTCTCCATCTGCTGGGAATAAATACAACAAAGATGGCAGTGGTGTAATGCAGCAGCAGGGAGCAGATCACATTGCCGTGAACCACTGGAATGATGAATATTCCAAATGTCCACTTCTCTCACACAGCTGTCCCTTCATTCATCGCAGGCCCCAGTTCCAGAGGTCCACTTAAAAGACTCAGCTCCCCGGCAATAAAAAGGAGAAATTAAAAATAAAAGAAGGGGGTGGATGAATGGCAGTGAGGGAGGAAGAGGACAAAGGGTCACAACTTGCTTTATTCCCATTACATTCCACCACTGCACTGAACATTCTTATAGCTCAGACAGTCAACACCATGCATTCAACGTTATTTTACTGGAAGCGCATGAGGATGGGGCTGGAACTTCCTCTGAATTGTGGAGATTTATAAAGGGCAACGGGCAATGCCACTTCCCGTTCCCTTCTTCAGTGAGATTTGGCTGTAATGGATTAGGCCTAATATCAACCATATGGCTGCAGTTAGAATGATCAGTGGGATGAGGAGGAGGCTGAAATTAGCCAGGATTTGGAGAATTCATTTTCCAAGATTTTGAAAAACAAAAAAAACCCTTTTTAATCTGCAGCGTTACTCTAACATGAAGTCAATGGTGAGAGTGACCCAGGTCGGTTAGTTTTTCAGTTGACTCCGGAGTTTATATAAGTTCCGTGGCAATGGAGAATAATTTGTTTGGTTGACACTGGATCTGGTCCACGTCAGAGAGGAAGAGAAACACTGACAGAAGACAAGCATTCCAATTGTCAAGGGTAACCACAGGCATCCCGCGGGAGAAGACGCTGACACTTATCCTGCTGTCAGAAATGACTCCGACATCTCAGGATGACAGTATCAATGTTGTTTTTAATTTAGATTACTATCTGGAGCTGGAGCTGAAAGCAGGAGGAAACAATAGCCTAGTCAGAGAGAGAAGTAAAGTGAAATGAAACAACGCAGGTGACTTTACACCCCTAATAAATCAAATTATCTGTTCATGTCATTGGATTGGTTCAAGCATATCTTTGTTTCACTGTCTTATTTTGGAAAAGGCAACTGCGTCCTGTAGGTTGGTTTATCACTGTATCCGGTCATGTCTGCACATTGAAACTAACTTTACATTCATGGGTCATAAAGCGATCCTACTGTACTTTTATCATTAGCCACAGGGAGAGGTTGCACTTTATGCAGATTTGATCCGATTTTTTGTCCCATTAAGTGCCGAGCATGCGTCAGTCAGGTGTCATTGCGGTACTTACGCAGTGAACGCATTAAAATGCTCAACCATCGCATGCTGAAGCACATGTCTGTGGACCAAATCTAACATTTCAAACTGAGGGGAGAGCGCTTTATCTTTTAATGGGAACTTCAGATCTTTCAGACTTGAATAAACATTCTTGAGTGCTGCAGCTGAGGAATGAGAAGTCCTGCCCGGCGTAAGACTTCTACCGGGAAGAGTGACACCTAATTAGGCAAGAGGAGCCTATTCACTTTCTCAAGAGCTTACAGGTAAAGACACGGGGAGGTGGTGGTGGGGGGGGTGTTTCAACAAGCAACGGGGAGAAAGAAACTCAAATACGTGTCAGCGCAGACTAAACACTTGTGACAGTTGCCCTCCAGGTAAGTCGAGGTGAGAGCGAGGACAGGAGGGGTCAAGGACCAGGTGGCGGTGACTCAAACAAGACGCGCTCTTTCTTCAAGTCTCCAGGGGGCTTGTTTGACAGAGAGGAGGGAAGAGGAGCGAGAGAGGGAGAAAAGGAAAGCGCAGGGAATAAGACAGATAGGGGAAAAGAGACAAGCAGGCCCGACAGACACAGAAAGGCGGGAAGAAGAAAGCAACAGAAGAAAGAGAGAAGCGGTTTCAAGGTGAGCAAACAGGCTCTGTGATGAGGAATGAATTAGACAATACCTTTGCTGCTGCTGTTCTCCATTGTGTAGAGATAATCCATGTAGAAAGCACCAAAGCGCTGCATGCCCGCTATCTCCGTGTAGGTCTCCTGTCAAACAAAAGTAGAGTCGGGTAAACATTCAGCGGGGAGGGAGCAAACAAGCTGATAGCCTTCAAGAGTGGCAGTGACTGGGGTCATGGTGGATATGGCATGGGGGGGGGGGGTCAAATCAGTGATAAAAGGAGTTATTGAGGGGGGTATCCATTGATTTTGTTGGACCTTTTTTTTTACTGGACAATAATATCACTAACATTTCAAATAATTTGCCAAGACTTGAAAAGAGAGACTTTATCAGAGCAGGGGCGCAAGATTTCTCAAGAAAGCTTGTTTTACAGTGCAGAGGGATGTAATTTACGAGCTATCAAGCCTGATCTTTGTTGATTAATTAGCTGTTGCTATAAGGAAATGAACGTTTCCTCATTCGGTTGGTGTCTGGCTGTATTCCACTGCAAATATGTATCTTATCTACTAAAAGATAGGACTTTTTCGTGAGAAATCAATACAGCATGACTGCAATTGTGGCTGATACTTTTAATCTAAAATTGCAAAAGGTTATGGAAATATTTTCTAAGATAGCAAGGTGCAGCTAAAAAATAACCGTGAGTGCAGAAAGGGCAGGTACACCCTGGACAGGTCACCAGTTCATTAAAAGGCTGACACAGACAAGTTTTGCAGTCCAGCTTTTGCAGGCATCATAGCCCTTCTCAGAGTCACTTTATACTGGCTGCTGATGATGGGATGCCCTGAGTTGTTCTGTACCTTAATGCTGCCTTGTCACCTGTCTACTGTACTTATATCTGCTGCAGCTTTTAAATGGTTCGCTTCATACTTGCTAGACAGGAGGTTGTGTGTCTCCATGAGAAACCACATAATTTTTGCTCCTTTCAAGTATGGTGTCCCTCAGGGGTCAGCCTTGGGACCAATTTTATTTTCTCTGCACATGCCTATTTTTATCTGTTTTATATTTCAGGGAACATTTTACACATCTTCATGTCCTCACACCTCAGTTATTGTGACAAACACTTCACCTGCTCTGACCAAAAATCTATTCATTTGCTCCAGACTGTAATGAATTCAGGCAGGCTTTTAAGGAGATCCAAGAGAAGGAGTAGCAGGTTTTGAACTGGCTTGTGATCTTCCTTTAAAATTCTGGCCTCTCAGTCACATATGAGCCACTAAACAATCTGAGATCCTCGGGTGGAGGTGTTTTATCTGTCCGTGACGTGTGGCTAAAAACTAGAGGTGACAGAGCATTTGAAGTCAGAGAACCGAAGCTATGGAGGGAGCTGCCTGAGGAAATCAGGTCATTAGAATCAGCGACCTCTTTTAAATCTCCTCTATAAAGACTTTCCTTATTTTACTAGATTTTTATTGACTGCCCTCTTTTGCTGGTGACATTGTAATTGGTTTTATCTGTTTATTACTCCACAGGTAATAGCTTTTATGATCTGATTGTTTTTGAAATTGTTGCCTTGTGCAAAGCTCTTTGTAATGTGGGTTTGGAAAAGTGTTCGATAAATAAAAGATTATTGTTGTCTTGACTATTATTGACTATTATTTTTTACAGTTTACATTAGACCTAAACCTTTATTCTGTAGACGATGGTCATTATTCACAACTCAAACCTCGATGTAGGTTAAACTGGACTTTACTTCTTAGTGTATTGTTATACCATAACTCAGCATCATTTGTTTGTCTGCAGGTCAAGAGTTACTGACCCTGTGGTAAAAAAATAACTTCAAGTATTTTTCTACTGAACAAGGAACCCCCAGTAAACAATGACAGTTTGTGAGCAAGGAAGAAACAGACAGAGAGATTGAACAAGGCCACACACACACACACAGTTAACACCTCCACCCAACTCCAACCCTCCGACTCAACAACTACTTCTCTAAACAGAGATTTCAATGGGGCCTTATCAGAGAGGCAGGTTAATGAGTAATATTTATTAGGGGATATCTAATGGCTCTGGCATGCTTTTGGATCAAAGCCATTACATGGTTTCAAAACCGCTAATGAAGTACCACTAAACCTTTGACTCTTCTACTATCAAGTATGAAGAGATGGATGGATGGATGTCCAAACAATTGCTTCACTGAGGGTCATGAACGTTTCTTAGCAGAGTCAACAGTGGAGCTGTGAGGCTGATGAAGTGAGCTGACAGCTATCAGGAATAATGGCTTTAACACTACTACTTGGAGAGCAGCAGCAATCTCTTACTGCAGCCAGCAGCTGGGTGACTTCTAGGTGTTTCTTAAAATCACTGATTTCGCATAAAAATGACTTAGATCTGAAAGTGACTAAATATTAAACTAAAAAGTCACGAGTTTAATATTGGATTGCAGGGGGTTTTTTTCAGATGAGACCAGAAGAAATCCCGGTGCCATTAGCTGAGATTGCTGTTTACTGAACCAGATAGACTACTATTAGCAAAGTAATTAGTGTGCTTGCTTCAGCATATCACTTCCACTCGCACGTCATATCCACACTGATGTGTGTTAGGTTCTCTTTTTGGGAGTGATGGGCCTTCTGTCAACTATATATATGTAAATCTAGAAATAAAGAAAAGTAGATCCTAAAATGTCTTTGCATCGCTCTTGCGAATATTCATCTCAACAATTTACTGTGAGGAGGTTGTCAGTGGCAGATGCTGATCAAGTAAAAGGTAAAACGAATGCATTGAATTAATAATTTTTTTCAGGGCATTGCTGTTACTGCTGTTACTGTCACTCTGGCTTAGAAAGTAAGACAGAAGTAGTATCATATGGCAGAAAGTAAGAGAAATGAGCTCTTACTTTCTGCCATATGATTTAATCTCTGCTATCGCTTCTGTGGTGTCTTCTGAATGTTTTGTGCCAAGTCCTCAGGAAAAATAGCTTGACAGTGAATATACAGTGTGCATCAAGCCCTGTAATGTTGGTTGGATTCCCTGCAGGCAAACCGTTTTCAAATGTAGCTGTGTGGCTTCTCTGAGTCTTGCACAAGCTTACTGTAATTACACGTAGTGCATTTTGATGTTCGATTAGAGCAAAGGCAGCATCTTCCTGTCAAACTTCCAAAAATAACGTGTTTGAGAACAACATTCTGTGGTACAGTAATGAGGATTTCTAGAAGTCCAGAATCTCATTTGTTACTTTGTGATTTGCAGCATCTAGGATGAATTCAGCGCGGACTCCGTTGTTCTCAGGACTGCGGTAGTCAAAGAGAGAGTTGGTAAGATAAGTCATTCCTTTACTGCTGAGGCTGTCCCCGCATCTGAAAAACACTGCGTCCTAAAGAGACAGGGAAAAGAAAACAGGAAAATGAGGAAAGGTATGAAGGAGTGGATGCTCAGATAATGTAAAAGGTTTAAGATTATTTCAGATGTAACAAAAACATAATCTAGTCCATGCTACAAGAATTGAAACTCCAAAACCCTTTTTTCCTATACTATTCAATATAGATATATATTTTTTTAATGTTAATGAAATGGAGTTGTAATTAGTTAACAAAGTTAACACATAGCATTCAATTAAGCCCCTCAAAACTGTTTTACTGTATATGAGCAAGTGGTGAGAATGCTGGTAAAAAGTGAATTTAAGAAAAAGTCGGACCACACTATTCCACGAACAAATTAAACCACAGCTCTACCTCCTTCTCTAAGGAGCAAAGGAGGCAGCTGTAGGCATGGTCTTAGTGTGCACACACTTAGTGCACACTTTCTCATGTTTTTCAGGCTGTTCTTACCTCTTCACTTCGGTTCATGTTTTCCTCAAAATCACGCACTCCCATGATGCTTTTCAGGCACAAGGCCCGGCAGCCCACAACGCCTATCTGACAATCGAAGAAGGGCTCCCCCATCATCAGCACCTGGAAAAAAGACCAGAGCAGGAAAAAAAAAAAAAAACTTCAACCATTTTTTTTTTTAACAGGAAACCCTCTCATCAGTTAAATAAAGTAAATATTAATAGAGCTGGCTGGCTGGTAAAGAAATTTGAGGGGAGACTTGAGGATGTGACAGTGTGAGGTAATTTAAAACGGAACAAGAGGTGAAAATGCCAACTTCAGAAGGATTTCATACGCCCGCCCCCCCCAAACAAAAACACCCCAGACATTATTAGTAACAGTGCTACACTTCAAACAATTTCATTGGACTGAATTGCACTTTTACATTACAATAAAACACAAACTGCGAAATTAATAACAGTTCAAGACTCAGTTTATTGTGGCCTTATCACAAATTAGGGTCGCCACCGTGACACTGGTTTGTGGGCTCATTTCATTCATTGTGATTAAAAAAGCAGGGGTCAGAGAGAGTGGTGTGTGTGTGTGTCTGTGTGTGTGTGTGTGTGTGTGTGTGTGTGTGCGTGCGTGTGTGGTAGCAGTCCAGCGGGCCCTTTAACCAGTAAGGTGTGGTTGTCCCTCACCCACCGTGCCTTCGCTTTACCCAGCAGACAGCTAAACAGAGAGGAATCCAATAAACATTTACATTTCACCGCAAAATAATTACAAGGCTCAGTTTTCCCTGTTTTACTAGCCATCCCTTTGCCTTTCAATGCTCTCACTTTTGGTCCCAGTTCAGGCTGCTTTCTCTCTCTTCCAGCAAAAGCATAAATTACAGAAATTGGAATTGGAAATCTCTCAGAATTCTCACATCTGGTAGAAAGCTTAGGAGCAGAAAACCCCTTCCCTCCTCCAACCAGGTAATCAGAGAAAAAGGTTTAAAAATATTTTCTACACCGAGGGGGAAATGCGGAAATGATCAGACTTGGGCTAGACTCAGACACAGATTCCACTGTGTTCACAACAGGCCTCAGATTAGTGACCTGGAGGGGTTTTATGAATGTACTTTGGGAAGGAATTAAGAGGAACCTCTGTCCAAAAGTGTATAAGGAGACAATAAATAATAATAATAATAATAATGATAATGGAGGATCAAACGAAAGGACGAGGATCTTTCTTGGTCTGTTCGAGTCGTGATGACTAACAACAGTGCTTTCCAGATGTGTAAAATTGGAAGGGGGCACATGTCATTAGTGAAATGGCTCAGTTGGAGCCTTATGTTGCTTTGACAAAAATGAGACTTATCATTAAGGCTGTTTATAACCTTACAGATGAAAAAAATGATTTAAAATCTATATCAGGATTAAAAAAAACAAAACATTTGCCGCAGGGAAAGATTTCTGACATCTGGACTCGACGTGAAGCTGCTTGGCGTGTTTGTTTAACTCCAAAAAGCTTGATGGTTAATGGAGGGAGTTTCCGTTTATTACAGGCAATGAAGGCAATTCATTGATAAAAATTTATATATTAGGCAGCAGAAGACTCCAGAAAACCAGAAAGAATCCAAAAACCATCTTCAGTTTATTACAATTGACATATTTCAGGAGACAGGGTGGGAATTAACACGTCTTGCTCTTACCTCAATAGTGATTCCCTGTTGCTCCAGGCACAGGACCTCTCTGGACTTGACCTTCTGAGGACTGTAGTAGCTGCTCTCTGAATGGGTCTCTGTCAGCTGAGACAGAAGGAAGAGAGACCAGCCATGATTTTGTCTCCAGAACGATCAAAAACAGACTATACTAATAGAATAAACTATACTAAATAAATTAACTAATGGCAAATAGATACATAACTTGGTTTGAGGAACAAATACAACTCAAATTTAACTTCAACAAGTGAGCTATTTCAACAGCTGTCGCAAAAAACACATTAAAGCAACATACTTTGAAAAGTGAAGACTGCACAAAGTTGAATTCTGCATTTCAGTTAAGGCTTTGCGACAGTGCTGGATCCCAAAAGTAGGTTATGTATTTAAAGATCATTGAATCAGAACAAAAATGACTGAAAAGTCTTCAAAGCTAGTGACTTATAAACAAAATTTTGCTGCTCAAAATATCAGGAGAGGCAGCGGGAAAATTAAGTTTTGTTTTTATAGAAAAAGTAACAGCTACAGGAACAATACAGATGTCACCGAAAAAAAAGGCAACACAACAAACTGGAAAGCATATGTCTCTGTGTGTGTGCGTGCGTACCCACAATTCACTGGCGAAACAGATACATGATTTGAAAAATAAACAAAAGCTATGCGAGTCTTTGGATGTGAGGGGCAATGAGGCCCCGAAAAATAATGCTTTAAACCAGAAACAATAACATCCAAACAAGGACAGATGACATTTTCTTAGATCAGAGACTGGATACCAGCCTTGGGACTTTTTGGTCGTTTTCTCTTCCAAGTTTGGACCCAGGCCAAAGACATTCATCAAACCACATGACAGCCACTCCTCTCTGATTTTAAGGGGAGGCCCTCTCTGGCTTTACTGGGGATGGCAATCAAAAAGTGACTAAAGCCTTCAAGATACCACGGGGGAAAAATAATAACGTCCAAGTGACTGTTCGGGAATCGTTCATTAGAGCCTTTCGCTGTGCGCACAGGGACGCGGCGGAGGCAGAGAGACCGAGCGCCTGGTTCGAACTAGCTGGCGAGAAGGGTACATAGCTGTGATGCTTTTGAGGTGGGCCCGTCAAAAAAAAAAAAAAAACTGCGGGTGTAGAGCAGAGCCGTGCAGGCCACAACCATTCAACTTTAACACAGGAAGCAGGTGCAGAGCAAGAGGCAGCTGTGCCTTATTATCCCCAGTGATGGAGCAGACTCTCTCACCCTCCTTTTTCTGATGGTTTGCTCACGTGCGGAGACCACCCCGCCCCGACCCGCATGTTCCTGGGAGCAGGGAGCGAGCCGAGCGAGGACGTTCAATTATCTAAAGCCAAAGAAGCGCTCCGCCTGACGGCGCACAGTGGCCCGGGCCCGGGCCCCCCTGCCGATCAGCTCGAGACGAATATCGCCCGTCTTTATCCCGCAACAACACGGCCGCCTCGGCTCTGACCTCTGGGGAGGCCGCCACACCCGAGCTAGGCCGGTGGGGCATTGCTAATTGTACTTAAGCCTGAAACAACAGCAACAGTCAGGACAGGGAAGCACCGACGCAAATTCTTAACATGGCCCGTAATACACAGCGCCACTGCTGCTACCTCTCCTTTTTTTTATATTTTCAGCCCATTTAAAGACTTTGCGAGTCCAACACAAATCAAATGATTCTTTATGAAGCATCTTGAAAATGTTAAAATGTTGGACGTGAACATTCAGATACTTTGTCTTTATGTCCATTTCTCAGAAATGTAACACGGTGGAAAAGATCTGATGAAAACGTTGAGGAGGAGACGTTGGGAACACTTGAACAAATCTGCGATCGCTGAAATAAATGAAAATACCGCAAATAAAGAAACTATGTTTCTTAAAGCGAAATATGGCATGACGTCTGGCCAGCATTGAGAGTTTGGCAGGTGTGCGAAAAACAAAAAGGGGGAACAAACGGTCAGTGCTGAACTATGTATTATGTGTGTAAAAGTCATTAAAGTGTACTGCCAATTTCCCTGATCAAACAGATCTGCGGAGCAATGCGTCAGCAATCTAAAAATACCTCTCTGATTTCACACGCATGCCAAACTCAGGTTCTGGCAGTGGCTGTTCAAAGACATGAAATTCCCTCAAACTAAATGCTTCCTTGTAGAAAAGCGACGAGAGCGTTTAAAAAAACCATCCTTTCAGCTGTCTGCAATTACTCCAGATGAGAGGCAATTAATTGATTAAAAGAACTCAAACAATGCAGGAACAATTTAAACATTATTAGAAAAGCACCGAGGTCTGTTTGTCCGGAGACGTACCTCCCCTCCACTGATCACACACACACACACACACTGTCAAGTACACAGAAATGCACATTCGTGCACACACACACACACACACACACATACACAAGCAGTAATCTGATCTGAAGTGCCTGAACCTGAGGGGAAACGCAGACAAATTCCAACTATTCTGAGTGTGAGCAGGCAGGATTAAAGTTCGGGATCCATTTCTGAATAGTCATCATACCATGTATAATGTTTAAGACATTAACGTGACCCGAGACGCCAGTTAGCGGTTAAACTGCCCTCCCATGTACCGCACACAGAGACAAAGAGGGTTGAAACTTCCTGAGGATCAAGCTGTCCTGTAAGACTCAAACTTAAAATAACCACTAAATATAAATAGGGGGGGGCTGGGCAGCAGGAATAAACAATAATGTAGCAAGGGGGGAATAAAAAAACAAGGGCAAACAGAACGATATCTTTAAATCAGGTAATTCTATATCGACATTAAATATCATTATCTGCAGAATTTCCCAAAGAATTTCCTGAAGGCAACTTTTGTGTAATACACACGCTAAAGCCATTAACACTCTTATCTTCGCCATCTATCCATACTTATGTGTATTTGGACATGAAAACTTTTTTTTTTTTTTTTTTTTTAACTACTGTGCATCTCGTGTGTTGAGCTGAAATACATTTTATCATTTCAAAAGCAGGTCTAAATCACAGTTATTTACTGTCAGTGTGAAGCTGAATACTTTTAAAGCCCTGCTGAAAGTAAAAGTACTTTAGTTTATTTATCGTTATGTTGATGCTTCACAGAGAAGAGCAATTGTTGCTCCAGTGTATGCTGGCATTCATTGCTTTTAGTAATGTTTATGTCAATAATTTATGTTGATGTATGTTTTTTTTCGTAAACAGCTGACTTACCTTAAAGGTAACAGAAGCTTTGGTGCAGTAGAAGCCTATGGAAACAATGGGATCCTTCTGCGCGTGTTGCTGGGGGCTGTTGGGGACGCCTCCGGCCTCTCTCTGCTGATAGAGGCCTTCCTCACTCTCCTCCTCGTTGCCCACAATGGCTGGGACAAAGGACCATGCCCAGGACACCCAGCCCTGGTCTGCCTCATCAGGACTCCCAGTCTGCATGTAGAGGTCTGTGCTGGAGTACTGGCCAGTCCCCTGGCTTTCCATGTCCACATCCATCCCTGAAGGGGAGAGGAGTCTGAATTAGTTATAAAGCAAATATAACACGATTATTTTCCAATAGTTTAAATAGAGATAGAGGGAAAAAAGCCAGGGTTACTGCCTGGAGGTCTGCTTTTACTTCAAGAAAGAGCCCTTTTAAGATGCTTCTAATAAATATTTAGTTAGTTAGCTACAAGTCAGACTTCCAAACCCACAACAATCTGGTGCACACAATGCAGATTTTATTTTTTTTTAAAAAGGCATAATTACCCTAAATAAGAATCCTAAGGAAAACAGATGGTCTTTGTCTTGTGCAAGAGACAAATGTGTTACATTTGTATATTACATTCAAATCAGGGTTCAGATGAAAAAGCACATTTAATTTCCCCTCAGTATGCCTTAACCCCGGCAGATAAATCAATTTAAAGAGGCAGGTTCTGTGAACAAAAAGGTCAAACAGAGAGAAATTGTGTTGATAATGGAAGTGTCTGTGCCCGGTGCAGCACACTAAATTAATTTGTCCATGCCTTCAGGGTTGTTTAATCCAAGCAAGTTGTTTCAGCTGTCAACTGAACACACAAAAACAGCACAGACCGAGGCAGTTTCACTGTAGTTGCTGCCAATGCTCCAGCGTGCAGGTGTGCAAGCACTTCTGTGCTGCGTGAACTCTACAGAGAGAGGGAGGGGAAGTCCATTCCTGTGGAGGCCAGAGGGCACAGCCTGTCAGCCAGCATCCTGACAGAGGTGAGCCTTGACTGGGCCCAGTGGATAACTGTGGTCAGGGCTGTTGGAGCTGGACCCGCGTCCAGAAACGCAGTCAGAGGAGCTGTTGGATCACACGTGTGCAGGGAGCCAACAGACTGAAATGGAGGCCAAAAGGGAGGCTGGGCAGCCATGAGCCGTCGGCGCAGGCTGAGCTTGGCTGGCGCTGCAGGTAAAGGCGACTGTGGGACTGTACAAACTGAGCTGTGGAGTGTGTGATTGGAAGTGGAGTGATTGGTCACACTTTCTGCACCTAGACAGTGCGAGATGTTGAGTGGAGCACAGGCTACTGTAAGGCGAAGGCCTTCCACCTGGTGACGGGGATAATGAAGGAAGTAGTGGGGAAAGATGACTGAGGCTCGCTGGAGGTTGGACTTACCAATGGGCCAAAAAGCATATGTGAATTTATATATTAATTGGACAAAGCCTGGACAAAAGGATGTTAGGGTGAGAAAAGGCCTGGGGTTAGATAAATACAAGCTAAAAAAGTGGTCAATGGGCCAGTATGGTGAAGCCCATTCACTGTGATCAGTCTCCTGTTTCTGAGCAGGTTCCCCCGACACGCACCACCCCTGTCCCTGATCCCCACCTCCGAACTCGTCCCATCGTGTCTGTTTCCATACACGCTGGGAGAGAGGAAGCTGATGTCAATACACAAGAATGTGCAATCCCATTCCTCGTGGCCTCACGTCCTGTGTGAGAAAACAATATTGTCCGTGAGGTCACAGCTTAGGAATCCCAGAGGCTAAGGCGGTGAAAATTATGACATATTTTAATTAAATCTTTCACTTTGCGAATTGGCAGTTGGAAATCCCATGTTATGGCTTTTTAGCCCCCCACCCCCAACCTTCCTATGCTGTCTGTCTCTCATCTCTCTCTCTTTTTTTTCCACTCCGTGAAGCCTTTGAGGTGTCAGTTCAACAAGTTAAGCTCTTTTGCTTCACGTCACAGCCCGACGAAAACGTACGTCTGAATTGCGGGGGCCATCAAAATAAAAGAACAATTACCAATCAAGTGATCAAAACAGACCGGCTTAAGGGGACTTTGAAGTATTAATCCAAAGAAGTGACTCAAAAATTCCCAGAGAGTGATGTGGGCCGGCCACAACGTATGCCGCTGTGGAGTAAAGCTCCACGAGCACACGGGTGTGAAACATAACCAAAACTGCTCTGTTTCACCACGAGAGCGATGAAAGCCTGGCTGGATCTTCTTTTTTTTTTTTTTTTTTTTTTTTTAAATCGTAGAAAATTAACGATAACGCGTGTGCATATGTACATACGCAGAGCTCAGGAGTTCTATGTAATAGGATATGTCGAGGTCAAAGTTGGTTTCCATGAGTCCAAAGTCTCCAGGCAGTGGTGTGTTTCTAAGCTAGCGAGGGAGTGGGAGTGTAGGTAAGTGAACAGCTGAGTGACACCGAGACAGCGAGAGGGGAGGGCCGAGGGAAGGCAGTGCCCTCGCAGGCCAGTAGATGTCCCTCCATGTTTATAGAGGGAGAGGTGAACTGGTTACCTGACCGCCGGGGGGCGAAGGCGGCTCCGTCCGTCCGGAGCGTGCGTGCGTGTCGGTCGTGCGCACGGACTGAGCCTCTCGCGTGACGCGCCAAAACGCAGCGCAGCCGTACGGGAGGCCGCACGTCATGATGAGACCTCGGGCGCGCTTCGTCGCCGGTCGTGCAGGCGCACGCACGCGGACACACTTCAGTGCACGGGGGCCTACCTACTTTGATACAAGAGGATGAGACGCATATCGACATGTGCGTCGCATATTGATTCACAGCCATCATGGCAGGAGAAATTAAAATAACGCTCTGCGGGACAAAAGCCGTTTCATCCATGTCCAACTCAAGGGCCTCCATATCTTCACGCCATTATTAAAAAGTTGATTAAAAAGAGGCGCCATCGAGTCACTGGGATAGCATAAGGGGGCCACATGAGGTTTACAGAGGGGAGACGAGATGATCTCGCTGATACATGTCTGATGGTCAATTCCATTCCATAATCCACCGTGGACGGAGCGAGTGAGCTCGCCGACAAAGCAAACCCGATACCGAGGTGCGGAAACGCCTACACGACCCCGCCGGACGAACACGCGGCTCCTCCGGGCACCCGCACGCATCCTCGCGTGCACGCGCCCCCGCCACGCTTCAGCAGCCGTGGCCCTCAGCTCGTAATTCTTCGCATACTTGCTGAAACCGTGCGGCTCTCGATGCCGTGACCAGCTGGCCCGTTCAAGAATGTTAGTCATCCGCGTTTCCAACTGCTGCGATTTCAGTGACTTCACACTGAATATCAGACAGTAGGAAAACTAGCCGTCTATTTCTGACCCACAGGTTGCTTTGGTTAGTGACACACAAGGATCCGGCACCATTCAGCGACCAGTCCTTCTCATTAATGAGACGTTGGCTCTTACCTAAAGAGAAAGATTCAAAAACGGGAACACGCGGCCACAGTGAATCATGGGAAAATAAACATATTACGAGGCTTTTTCCGCTTTGTTAATTGGCAAAAAGAAAAACACCTTCACATGGGGGAAAAATTAATATTCCCTTTGAAATGCTCGAGAAAAGAAAAAACACTTTCAATTTAAAGTCATGGCTTATTAATACGGCAGCGAGTGGATCCAGACTGAACCCATTACTCCTGCCTCAATCTCTGGTCTGCATCTCTGCGCACACACACACACGCGTGCCCTGCTTCATAAAGATGCGCACACTTGCAAATATGAGCGTTCGCTGAGCCCGGGAGCATCAGTTACAAAAGCGAGGTCACCGCACAAAGCGGAAACAAACACACACGCAGCCAGGAGTATGCACGACAGACGCTGGCCACAGGAAGCCTATGGGAGATGAAATGAATGTGATGAAGTGCTGTGTACGAAACGAAACCGGGATGGGGGGGGGGTCATGTTCCAGCAATCATGTGACAATGATTGTTTCCTACAGACTACAACAGACTAAAAATAAATACGCATGTAAGCCCAGTCAGTCACTATAAGCATCAATGTACATGATACATGACTGCTAACTGGGAACCTATCAGATTTAAGCGTCGTCTGTGCCGGTCAGCAAAGTTACATTATACTGTATTTTCTTATTACAAGTACATTGTTTGAGCCGCAATTCTACTGCTATTGTCCAAAGAATTTGGCTTTATAGCTTAAATCTGAAATGAGTCCGCCGAAAACCATATGTTTGTGAACATGCCCAAACCCCTCCCAACCCCCGCCCAAACAAACGCACACGCACAGACACACACACACACACACACACAGGCACACAACTGCCCCCCTTCAGCGTCCCCGCTCTGTCGATTACTTCCAGCATAACAAGATCTGGGGGCGCTCAGGTTCCAAGAGCCGGTCCCCTCTTGTATATTTTGGTGATGGGATATTAATTCATTCTCGGAGGCTCCACATAGCAGTAGCATGACACTGACTCTTACATCTGGCATGGGACGCCGAAGTGGAAGCCGCGCCAACTTGCAGTAAAAGTCCCAGGCCAACAGGGAGCAAGTTAGAGGGAGTGAGCGAGCGGGCTGTTTCACGTTGGGCCGCATGCTTCCCCTCTGCCCACCACTTCCCCTCCAACGTAATTTGCTCCTGGTGCTGCAGAGGCAGATTTAGCCCGGCAGGACGAGGGGGCCTGATCCTGTTCTCTTTGGCCGGGATGAGGAGGCGCAGTTTGGGAGAGATGAGACGAGGAAAGAAAAACGTGAGTTTTTTGGAGGGGGTTTTTGTTGTTGTTTGTTGTTGTTTTTAGGGGTGGCTGCAGGTATAAAAAGTAGGCTATATCATCTTTGCGTGTGTACCTCTGACTCCTCCTCGACGTGTGCAAATGTTCCATGTGGCTGTGCATGGCATGCGTCGAGTGCAGTCTGGATACGGTTTGCCTGTGAGAAGCCAGCTGCATGTGGTGCTTCCACCACGTCCAACAAATACAGACGATTATTTTCTAGCTAAATTAGCCCCTAAGCACAGCATGTTTGTATTTTCTATATATTTTGTGTGTATTCGCAAGTATTTTACGTCACGTACTGTAATTATGAAGCTACTGGATGCCTAAATTTCCTTCGGGATCTATAAAACATGAATATATGTATACATGTCTGTATGCATGGACGCATCTTTCTACGTATCTTCCGCTCAGCTCCTGCACGTGTGGCGTGTTCCCATCAGAGAGACAAGAGATGGGCCTGCGTTTGATTCATCCCGATTTCTTCCCTTCATCCTCCTCTCTCCTGCCTCTGCCCACATGGCAGGGATCAGGCCTGACGACAACAGTCTGTGTTGAGTTACACGCTCTGGCTTTTGTTTGTGGAAAAAGCAGGAGGAGCACACACCATGGTCAAAGTGATGTTAAATGTCCCATTTAGGAACAACAGCAGCATATGGACAGACGTAGCCCCTGAACACAACAAGGCAACATGCGGAGCGTCGCGAGCTGCCTAAGGAAAAAAGTCTTTGCACATGGTCTGATGGCTCATTAACCACTTCAGAGCTGCGCCTGAGAAATATGACTGCTGCAAGAACCGAACTGACGCGCGAGCGCTTGATTCGTTCAATATAACTTTGTCGAAAACAGTGAAATTCTGATTTCCCTGCTCATGTCCTTTTGTCAGTACACGGGTAAACGTGTACAGCTGCAGCCCAGCAGCTTCAGCACGAGGAGGATGCTCGGTCATGACATGAGGATGGCCGCCTCCTTCGCCAGTTCGTACGTGAAGGCATGAATGACCAAAGCAACCTAACCAGAGCAAAAACACAACAGGGAGGAGCGATTCTGCGGCTTAGAGACACAACCTCAGAGGTCTCACTCACCAGGTAAAGGTGCTCCAGGCTCCCTGACGTTTCCACTGCCCTCTTCTCCCTCACCCTCTTTGTGTCCTCCAATTTCCCCGTAGTAGAGGGCAATGATCAGCTGTAAAATGCGGATGAACATAGGTAGCTGCTGATCGGTGATGGACAACTTGAGGCTCTCCACCATGGTCTGGATCTGAGACAACGCAGGGGAGAAAAGCATAAGAGACGGGTCAAATTTTGGAATTTGATTTGTCAAAATTCTATGTTTAGATATAAAATGGGCCACAGGCCCAGCCACTTCTGGTGGGCTGCCACATAATGTGAAAAGCAATATTAAACAAGGGTAGAGGTGCACCAAGGCCCTGTAACAACAGCTGCGGATTCCCCTGCACGCCGACGGCTGCATGCTGAAGACATGGGTTTGTGTTACGCAGCATTAATAAATCATAGATAACAGAAGATTCACAGTCAGGAGTGGACTCACGTATGCATCTCCTTAACATGCTGCGACAGTTAGAGCAACACTAAACCTGGCAAATCCTTCATGTGTGATTCTGTTGACGGGACACTGTGAAATCCTTCCTGAAGATCACCGAACCACAGAGTTCGTTACCGACTGGGTATGGATGCCAGCCAGTTCTACTTTATTTCAGCCGGTGGAGCAAATTAGTTTAACAGAAAAATGGGACTGAATTAAATTTACCACGGTGTAACTTTATGGTGGGCAGATGACAAAATGCAATACACAGAAAAACCGAAAACCACAGACAGCCACAGTGCACTTTCTGGCTCGAACCTACAAAAGTTTGAAAAAACTCATTATTTCAACCAAGGTTTTTAGAAGTTAAAAATGAACCAGCGACAGAATTGTGTTACTTTTTCCATCACAAATAGTTTAGATCTGACTGCATAAACAAAGCTCCACCACATTAAGGAGCAAAACCGCCAAGACTCTAATCCGCGATTTTCAACAAACATCTTCCGCCGTTCCGCTGACGATGAGCAGAAGAGCGAGCTGTGACCGTCTGCAATGGATCTCGAGTGAGGGGCGTTGTTGCTTTTATTCTGAGATGAAGCTGATTCGAGATGGGTTCTCACCATCGCCGCTCTAGTCCAGAAGCTGTTCATTATGCTCGAGACAGGGAGAGGGAGATTTTTTCCAAACCACCCCACAATGAAACAATGTGTCATTTTTCATAGAGGGACACCAAAACTGAGGGGACTGAGATGGCGATAAGTGTCAAATCTGTTTAGAAAGCACTTGAATCTTAACCAAATACCGGTGGTGCTTGAGTGATACATCATTTTCTTGAAGCATTGTCCTTTCCCTTCAGGAAGTAAAATCTGGCAAAAAAATACAGCTGTTTTCCATGCATATACAGTGTGTCACTGGATCAGAACAATGGACTGAAATTACACATCATCCTGCTACTGATTTCAGAGCAGCTATCCAAACAAAAAGTAAGTCACGTGTTCTTCCAAGAACTGTAAGGGGCTATGACACAGACTTTTTTTTAAATTAAATACATTTCCCATTCACCACCCACACACGATCCTTTTGAAATCTTTTCTCTGTTTTGACAAAATTAAACTTTTCCCATCAGTAGCGTGGGTGACATGTTTGGACAACAGATCCAGCACGGAAACGCGTTTTCGACCGTGATCTTTGGGCAAGTTACGGCAGTTATCGGCCTATTTCTAAAACTTGGAGTCGCTCACTTTGATGACAGACGGGATCTTGGAGTTGATGTTGTCGTAGGTGAAATGAAGGCGCGTTCGGAACGAGCATTTGTAGAGCAGCGGGTCCTGGTAAAACTCGATCTTGCCGCTGGCGTTCCGCTTGTCCAGGCACACGGTGCAGTCGGCAAAGTTGATCACTTTCCTCAGGACCAGCTCCGGAGCTGCACAGGGAGGAAAAGGCAACAAAGCCAGGGGAGATCATTTCACGCTGGACACCCGAGAGGTCAAACCGCCGGGCTTGTCCGCTAATTAGACATGTCGACATACAGCGAGGTATCGTGAAACGCAAACAGATGCCATCATGCACGCTAACGGAGACCGGGCCCCCGACGGTCAGGGCTGCGCCGCTCGTTTCTGTTGGCCACTCCAGTGTCCGGCTGACAGCGCTGTCAGCAGGCCAGCGGGAGAGACTCCACCGTGTGCTTGGATTTCATAACCCAGCTCAGGCCGAGATGTAAACTTTTACTTCCCCTGACTGTGTGGAAATTTGATGTGTTCACATCGCAGATGATGAACAGAGAGATTAAAATGTGCCCTTTTGGATAAAGGAGTCATGTACAGGAGTACGGCGCGGGGCGGCTGAGCTGGCGTTGTGAGTTCAGGGGAGTGAATGATGTATTTCCTCTATTTGTAGATAATGTCTCATAAAGAAAAGAAAGACCACTGCGATGGGGTCACACCAGCCGTGGCGCCCGTCAGCATGTTGACTTGAGAGGTGTAAACGAAACGGGCCATCGCACATCATCAGATCCTCCGCTGCGTCTGAGTCACTCACCCCTGACAGACTGATAACAGGACTCATAATTCCCAGAATTGTTTTATTCTCCAAACACTGCCAGTAACTATTATTGCAGCCACTGCTGGCTTCACGTGTTGGAGTAGGGCCCCCGTAACAAGACATTCCACAGTGATAACAACGACTGAAAATGTCCGCTTCGTGATTCTTTGTTGATATAGGCTTACGTGAGCCTGTAAAGAACCGGTTCTTTTCTTCAAAGTTATGATGGCGGTTCAAGTTTAAAATAACTGTAACTCTCTGGCAGTAACCTGAGAAACCCAGGAGTTTGTACTGAGTGAAATCCTTTAAGTGCAACAGACAGAAGTGGAAACAGTAGGGCTCCATTTAAAAAAGAAAAAAAAGAAGATAATTTTGAATAACCTTGATTTCTGTTCGAATGACCCAATATCATTTTTTTAAATACCTACATTCATCCACGCACTGGGCTAAGTGTTACGTGTAGACACCAGTTAGTTGTAAGTGGTTCATTTAGGGCCGCTTGATGGATAAAATATCTACGTGGTGGAAATCCGAGTTATGACAACATTCGGGCGGAGTTAAAAAAAAGTGGTGGCGATGATAGCTGGCAAGCGTGAGCCACAACGAGTCACGACAGTCCCGTAAAAAGCCAACATTTACGGCCGGCGCGCATCCGCCCGAGTTTACGGGTCCGTCGTCACCCCGGACGGTCAGGTTACTCTGATCGCGTCTACGAAAAAGGGAAGGACTGGGAAAAAGAAGCGTTTGGTTTAGTGCTTGTTTGTCTGGAAATAATTCAATATTCACGGGAATACATTTCAAATCAGTCGGCGTTACAGCACATATCAGTGTTCCACTGGGAGACGTCTGTTTGACCTCAGTTTGAACTAACAAACGTGAACACTTACTGTAGTATATAGCTCCTTGTCTTAGCGGATTTACTAGTTAATCCCACTAGCGAGGAATGTAAGCAGCCATTGCTCACCAGTGATGTCCATGAAGGCCCGCTCCCACATATCATCCACGGTGTAGCATTCTGCGGAGGTGATGTTGACCGACAGCACAATGTCATCTTCCACATACTTGAGGATCAGGTTGTTCACCACAATGTTCACGTTGTTCACCACGCGCCGGATCAGACTCTGCACGTAACCTACGGACAAACAAGCGAAACACACGACAAGCGTAATTAAGGCTTTGCACAGTTTAAAAGAATTTTGACAGATGTAGGTTGTGTTGCTGCCGGACTGTGAAACATTACACAGAGAGGCGTTTCTGTGGACAAAATAATAGAAACACCTGTCCGCGTGACGCGATGCAATTTCACAGCACCGCGAACTGCAGCCTCCGGTCGACTCAACACCTCTGTGGAGAAGTTTTAATAAAAACCGAACACTATAACCTTCATGAAGGGAGGATTTATTGCAGGACTGTCACATCAGACTGCACCGGTTTTAGCGAGGCACACGTAATAAACTGCCAACGGAGTTATCGGGACACATTAACTTTGTGTCGAGACACTGTAAAAGATTAAAATCCAGAGCTGCATTCTCTGAACGTCGAGGTTCAGTACCACTGACCCCCTGCCATCCTCATGGGCTCGTAAATAAGGCGAGGTCCTGACATGTTATTGTTCGCCACAGACTATCCCTTGGACACGTACAGTTAAAGGAGCTAAATATCCGTAAGAAAACATTTTCTTCCTCCTCACCCGGCCTGAGCAGCGCTACAAATCCTGGGTGAATTTATGAATCTCTGAAGGGTTATCCTCTCAGATGCAAAGTCCTGTTTAACCCAAAGCTATGCGCACGCTGATTTGCACATATCCCTCCCAAGCCTGTTAAACCACCGGGCAGCGGCGCGTGTTCCCTTACACATACGCGAGCTTCGTTGCGTACACGCACATGCACTCGCACGTACAAAATGCAAGGACTTTATACATATTTATATAAGAGAGAGTTATTGAGGGATGAGTGAAACTCTGGCCTTTGGAGAGCCAGGATTCAACACAAGTAACACGTCCTGCCAAAGATGAAAAAAAAAACACACACACACACACAAATGCATATTATTTTTAGAGTGTGATGACTGAGAAAGTTTACTTCATCACTTTCAAAAAAAAATTTAACGTATTAAGGGAAGGAGCGGAAAGCGGGTTTTTAAAATGTTGAGGTGGTGGAGAGCAAAGGTCAGAGAAATCCGGTCTGTACAGAGGGAAAAGAAGGAGAATATGCATGAATGGAGAGATAGATTTTACGGTGAGGGTGGTGGTGGGTTTTGCGGTGAAGCCCTTCGAATAGATTGGGTTTCAGCGGAGCCGGGGTGTTACCAGTACCTCCCATGGCCACAGTGACGCCCAGAAACAGAAGCTTCGGAGGAAAAACATACATGGTAAGGTTATTACTCAACAAAGTAAGAAAGAACTTAAAATATTACAGACAGGGGAGTTTCGACCATAAAATATGAAAATATACAGCAATAAATTCTCCTAACCACAGGACCAATGGCATTATTCATTCCTCCCATGTACTGTTAAACACAGTCACGACAAGTTAAAACATATAAACCTTTAAAGCTTTTCCCTTATTTTCCAAACCAAATGTTTGTCTTCCTGTATCTACATGCCTGGCCCAGGGCAGAACAGAACCGATAATTAGGCAGAACTAAATGGTTCTGTTGATGAAAATATTTATATGAATTGGTCAACTGTGAGGCTTCTTGTCCACGCGCCCGACTACGCATTAGCATAATCCGATTGACAAAATTCTCACGAATTTCGCTGCCCGGAGGAACACGGAGCGGCGCTGGGAGATGGATGACATAATATGACCTCGGCCCGTAAGCGCGGTGCGTGTCCCTGACATTTGTGTGTGGACTTGCATGCATGCGTGCGTGCATCTGGTGCTTGTCCGGGTGTGAGTGGGTGCCTCGTCGCTCTCTTGCATGCATGAATGTGGCTGTGTGTGTGCGCGTATGTGTGTGTAGATCTGGGGTCAGCAGGAAAGCTGCCGTCGCACCTGCAGCCTGGGCAATAAAACCAGCACTTTACCCCCTGCCGTTTTCCTCTCTGGATCCAATTTGCCCGTGTCAGGGTGTCTTTCTCCCTCTCCCTCTCTCTCTCTCTCTCTCCTTCTTGCACTCCCTTGCACTTGTTATACCTATTTTTGCCTCGCACCAAATCCAGGGCCCCAATCCGTCTCTCTGCGAGTCATCGCGCCGCTCTGAACTTCTGTAAACAATTGACACAGGCAGCACCTGTGCCGCGGCCCACAGGGAAGGAGCCCATTTAAAACTGCTCAACCATAAAATGACTGGAAAAACCAGCTCCTTTATGTGATCTCAGAACAGGCCAAGTACTCTCTTTTGTGCAATACAGGAAAGAAACACTATAGTGTCCGCGCTCACCATTTTTCATGTATATGGAAAGTATTAGCAGCTATTAGCCTTGCCAGTTATTAGACACGGAGAGAGAGAGACCGACAAGTCCATCAGACAATAAATACACTGTAAGATGGTCACGTGCGCTTATTCTGCAGGAGGCTACATACAATAGCTAGCGTGAGACACGGCCCCCTCAGCGTGTTGAGTATACGGTAGTTCACAAAATCCTGTAATCCCTCTATTCCATTTGTAGCTTTTATTTGTACAATGTAAAATAAAAAAGTGCGAGGTCCCCACTTCGACCACGGCAAGGCTGTGGAAATGCTGCCAGCCCATGCCGTTACAAGGTCACAGTCACCAGTAATGCTCGCACCTAATTAGGTTAGCGTGTCTATTAGCTCTAGGACCCCTTATAATAAAACAGTAGACTCACAAAACCCACCCATGCATGGTACAGCGGGTCTCCAGACGAGAAGAAAGCCCCAGCTGGAGAGAGCTCCAGCCTTTACCGGCATGGGATATTCTCTATCCGTAAGTAGCATTTTCCATTAATGCCAGAACAGCTGCTATGTTTAGCTTCCGATCGAAGGCCCCAGTACCAGGTCAGCAGTAGCACTGGGCCGACGGTTTAGCTCAAGAGTGCGTTTGCATTTAAGTCCATGCAAATCTCAAGCTCCTCCAACCACACGCGGAATTCATGAGTGACATAACATTTACATGCACGCATTTATGGAGAGATTTATTCTATCTCTTCGGTCTCAATCTGGAAAAAGAGAAGAGCTGGTTGCCAAGAGCTCCAGCACGCCCAGTGGAAACGGCTGATGTATAAACACTCCTGGACAGCCATACACAAGTAAACTGTGTAGGTGCGGAACAACTTACGCAAATTAATATGGCGCCTGCAGATGCAGTGTGTCCATTAATGTTTCAATCGAATGTCTGACAAGTTGTCCAATGTGACATGAAAGAATGTGGCAAGAAATTTACAGTCGCTTTCTGGCAGACGGGGAATGTCTCCCATCGCAGCTGCATGCTAGTTTCCTTTACCTTGAGAAACTGTCATCGTGTCAAGACATTTCATACTGAACGTGCTAATGCACTTGCAAAAATATTTTTGGGAAAATTTTTTGCAGCTCTTTAGGGAGACTTCAGCTTTGAGGCCACTTAGATCCGACCAGCTCGCAGGTAGCAGGCTAAACCGCGACTCAAGGCAAGACTCGCCGCCATAAAATCTCTTTGAACTCCCATAAACCAAAGCGGGGTTTCGACAGTGTGAAGAGGCCCGAAGCAGGAATGCCCCGAAACACACAAACGCGGTTCTCACAAACGGTGGCCGCCGGACCCCCACAAAGCAGCAGTAAACATAATCACTCACAGAATCGCTCAAAGGTGGAAGCGCTCGGTTTTTTGGTCTTTGTGCGGCTACCACTCCAATGGCGTATGAATTAACGTCTCTATTTTCCACCGCGGGCAGAGCAGGGAGGATAAATTCAGTCAGCATGTGAGGGCTTAGGGCCAAATGACTGGATAATTGCTGGTGGCTTGCTTTTTAGTGTCGGCCGTGTTTTGATTTGGTTGTTTTGAAGGGGAGGGGAGAAGATGCAAAAAAGGGCGATTTGTCGACATGCGCACTGGTGAGGAGGTTATAACCCTGATTGGCCCATGAAGGGTCTCGCTGCCAGCAGGTCTTCCTCAACACGCACTGTACACACCAACACACCCTGTCGCTCTCCCATCACCCATCCACACACACCTGCCTGGCTTCTGAGAGAGACGCCTTGTAAATGACTTCAAATTTGGGGATTCACGCACAGGGCTTAAAAAAAAAAGACTAGTTTAAAAGAAGAGCTCTGCCTTACCTCTTGAGAAACTAATAATTATTTTGCACTATAGGTGCATTGTAAGAACAGTATGTCCATTCACTTCCTCGTAGAGCATATGTAAATGAGAAAGTTTTATGTAGCTTTAAAAGAAAACACAGCAGATCCATTAAAGTCGCTTTGTGTAGGATTTGCCATCATAGGGTCGTACAGATGTGCAGTAGGAACTCTGCATCGCGTGCATTTGATTCATTTGACACGTAGGTGCAAATGAATGCCATCGGAACTTGGGAGTGTATCCCTTTGGGCAAACAACTAAAAAGCATTTTCAGTCATATAGCAGAAGCGCTGTCTTAGCGCGATGACCACATCTTTAACCAACGTGGCGTACTCGTGAGACTAATGAATGAACGCCCACAAAATTACCTGCATCTGCCGTCATAAAACGCAGTGCAGCACCCTCCGCTACATTAAATACTGCTGGCAGGTTTGTTTTGTATCTGATTCTTAGCAAAATATCCTCCGTCTGAGTCATAGAAGGTTAGTTTTACCTCATCTACCTTTTAACCTCTACCTTTTAATTAGGAAGGCTGGGATTACAGCATTCATCTGTTTCCTCGCCGTTATTGAGGTGGCGCGACCTGCGACCCCGGAGTTGTCTTTACAGCCCATAATGGGTTGAAACAAGGTCCACTGCTGGAACAGTGTGAGGCGTGCGCACAAATGAACACAGATACACTAAAAACACACACGCACGCACGCACACACACACACACACACACACACACACACACACACACACACACACACACACACACACACACACACACACACACACACACACACCTTGGGTGTCTGCTGGAGGCAGGTCCAAAGGGAGATGCTGGGGGTGTGAGGCACCCTGCTTTAACAGCTGGAGTGAGATATTATCTCATGTCAGGCCTGGAAATTGATCCTCCCCAGATACAACCAGATAGGAGGGTAGGTTCGTACATTCATGCATACTAGTACTCTGAGAGTGAGCCTTATGGTCGGGTGCCTGTGACCTGGATCTTAAAGCTCAAGACCCCCACCTCTCTCCTTTTTTTTCTCCTCCTTTTCACTTTTTTTCCCCTCTCTAAAAGCCATATCTTTTCGTTATATTCAGTCTCCTCTTTCTACCTCCTTTCCTACCTTCGCTTGTTTCTCTTCAAAATTCCATGCCTCTAGGTATTTTTTTTTTTGCTACACAGTGGCGTGTGAGAAAGTGCTACAAACCTTTCACGAGGGGTTTGCTGAACATTTCAGTAAGATTACTGCAGTTGTGCATCCTATTATGTGAGGCTGTAATTGTCTGTGCCGGCACACACTCGAAGAAAAATGTTAGGAGGTCAGTGTTTGTTTGTTTCTTCCTAAAAGACAGTTATAAATTGATGAAATGAAAGAGGTCATAAATATTTTTAAAAGGCCATTATCCAGCCCCAATCAAACAAGGCCCTTCTTTGTTGAGGTGCTGTAAAGTGCTGGAGAGGGCAGGCATGGAATCCATGGCCCTGTAGGAGGCATGTGGTCAAGTGGCCTTGTTGATAAGAGCCATCACTATGTGATTTATCAGAGCCACTTCCCCCACACTCTCTCTGTCTCTCTCTCTCGCTCGCTCTCTCTGGTTGATTTACACAAGTGAAAAATGCAAAGCTACAGAAAGAATATTTCTCACCGTGTAAATGGATTACGTGCATTTAAGTTACTGAAACTGACCTCTGCAGACACCGAGCTACCAACAAGCCAAAGAGCCAAATAAATCCAACGATTTTGTTCGTTAAGTGAGAAAATAAAGCCGAGATTCCAGGTCCTAATCTCGGCCTCACTCCGTGGCCCTGTCCTCCCCCACTGGGTTCCAGCCTGCCCAGGTGGTCATTCTCTGTGCTGGGAAGAAGAATAGCCTCAGTGGCCCCAGGGCCATCATTTACCTGGGGGCAGGTCTGGGTCGCTGGGGGCAGCCTGCTGGAGGCGGCGGGGCTTCGCCACGGCCTTGGAGCTGTCTGAGACGCTGCGACTGGTGGAGCTGGAGCCGCTCTCGTGGTCATCCTGAGGAGAGAACATGCAAGAACAGAGGTGGCGATGAGTTAGCAAAGCCGGAAGCTGAGTTCCACGGAGCCGGCCGGGCTTCAGTTTGTTCCCAGGTTTATTCAGTTGTTACCACATCTAAGTCACACTTCACTTTTAGTGCACAGTGTGTATGAACGTGAAGGTCTGAGTGTCCGCAAACTGTCAATATTATGAGTTTTTTTATTTGAATTTTCATATATCCACCAGGTTGTCGTGCTTGTGTTTATCAGTAACCATGCTGGATTATAATTGCACCATTAGTCGAGTTTCCTTTTTTCTGCATAGATGTGACATTTTGTTGGACGGTGAGTTGTTGAAGAGTTGTTTTATGGTCAGTCACAGTTATGTGTGTGTGTGTGTGTGCTGAGGTGCTATTTCACTTCAGTTCACAGTATTTTCATTTTCACACACATCTCACCACATAGGAGCCAGAGCGATTATAAAACATGATCATGTAAATTCTAGTTCAGGGAACAATGGAACCAGGCTGCTGTAAACTTCATCTTGTTAATAAAAGGTAATCAAATTACTGGTGGCCACGTAAGCTGAGTATCTTTTCACCCATATTACTGTATGTGCTTCGACCATATACCACTGTTATAGTGCCCCCCCATACACACACACACACACACACACACACACACACACACACACACACACACACACAAACCTTTCAACCCTTCTCACTAACCTTGCTCCCATCCCATTTAACAACCATCTCCATGGGCTCTACAAATAAACTCTGGTCCTCAGATGAGGGGGAAGGGGGGCGGACTCTCCTCCACAACAGCACGTCACCTGCACTCAGAGACCAGCAGCCCGTTAAGCCCAGGAATTCAAGTACAAGATCCGTGTGTGAGTGAGTGTGTGTGTGTGTGTGTGTGTATGTGGGGGTGGGGGGGCGCGGACGATTAAATGGACTTCCCCTTCAGAGATGAGCCTGGAGATAAACAAAACGAGCCAAGGTTCTGGATGAGGAGGTTATTTATTGGTTCAGCCTGCGGAGCGCCTCAGCCGAGTGGGTGCTCTGTGACATGAGGCGCAATTAAAACAATGGGGACACGGGGGGTGGGGGGACTGTGCAGGGGCCGCGAGTTTGCGGTTAAAGCACCGACTGCCAAGGACTTTTACTGCATGTACTGCCGAGGTGATTAAAACTTCAACTCAAGCCACAAATGCCCCCCCCAAAAAAGACATGTCCACGTTATTTGTGTTGATAACGGTTCAATATTTTTAGCAGTATGTTCAAACACTCTCCCAAAGCTTAAAGCATTAAAAAAAAAGCTTTCATATCTGATGTCATCCTGCGACAAACCCTGGAGAAGCTCCATGAACAATAAAGAGATGGACTGTGTGGACATGTAAAATTTCTACGAGCAGATTGTCATCTTCTCCAGAGGGTTTTGGTCATCGTGTTTCCGAGGTTTAGGAGGCATGTTCATAACTTTTGAATGGGACAAAGTATTTAGTTTAAATCTGTTTTGGGTTTTTTTTTTTTGCTTTCAGCAGACAAATATTTGTCCAATTTGAAGTAGCAATAGTTCTACAAAAAAAAATACTCTAAGTTGTAAGTTTGGAGATCAAAATCAAACCATTTGAAAATACTACAGCGTTTATAGCTCAAGTTCTCAAGTTCTCTTCCACAACTGCTATGTATAACTGAATACCACATATTCATAGTCACAGTAGAAACAAACCTGCAACACCGACTGGAAGAAATGGGGGGAAAAAAAAGAGAGAAAGAAACTAATTCACAGGAAAAAGTCAACCATAAAAGGGAAAAAGAAAAGAGCCCAAACGTATCAGAACCACTCTAAAAATAGAAAAGTCGGGGAAAAGGTAGAGAGTTGAGTGAGTTAACCCCCAGTATGGCATTGATTAGGGGGCTACTGCGGCGCCGCAACCTTTTCACAGTCAGCCTGGGCGGTAAGTTCCTCAGACTGCTCGGACAAAGAAACAGGCGATCACATGTGTTTAGCATTTTAAAAAAGGGGGGGGGGTCGTCGTTGGTGTGACAGAGTGTCGCAAGAGTCGCCCCTCTGCGCTGACTAATGTAAACACCGGAGGTGTCAAAACCAAATAGATTTGGCTACTCCAGGAACACGCACTCGAGCAAGCACATTGAAAAACTGCGCGTCGTGCACGTACATACCCCGTGCAATTAACACACTTTTTTTTTTTTTTTTAAACGACGACGGACCCCCTCTCTCCCCGCATGGCAGAGCGGTGAAGATTGGGCTTTAAACGTACTTGCGCATAATTTGAGCCGCGGACACACTGACAGAGAGGCGAGTATCCCCCAGTGCGGCAAAGTAAACACGCAATTGCCAAAAGAGACGAGAGAGGCTCTGGCAACAATATTTACACTTTGCTCCGGTAAAGGGCCCTTGCGGTAGAGCTACACTATGCGAGCAGTTTTTTGCCCCCCGCCCCCCATCAGCAAGTGGTGGGAATCGGTAAACAGAGGAGGAGGAATAATAAATACTTCATCAAGGTTTCTGAGGAGTGGAGATCGGCAAATAATAAGAATGAATTTGTTGCTCATTAGTCGCACTTTGTTAACTTGTGTTCACTCCAAAAGTGGCTTCTGCAATGTTGATATCACATTTAAAAAACAAAAAAACCACGAGATGAGGTAAATTTATAAAGAGACTCACGTGTTTAGGTGCAAGTGTATCAGCGTACGCTACGCGGGCGCATTAGAAAGTCTCTCTCTCCCCGCGGACTCTCATATCTATACCTAAAGGAATGCTCCGTCTCGCAGGCCAAGACTGCATTTCAACAGTTCGACAACTCAAACTGCCACTAAAGGACAAGACTGCCAAATTTGGAAGCGGCGCAATTAAGCGTTCAACGTCAGCATGGGCAACGAGCAATTCTCCAGAGGTGAAAAATGCCTTTTCGGGAGGAAGCCCCGGGACAAACGAAGCCTGCCTCAGCTGCTGCCGGGTAAGCTGATCCCTTCAATGCCACACTAGGGCACAGGACAGGGAGGGAGGGATGGAGGGATGGAGGGATGGAGGGTAGAGAGGGAGAGAAAGACAGAAGGAGCAGCAGACAGAAGGGGGGGGGGTTCTTCCAGTTCAACTCAGCTGTTGTCCAAAGATGATGGTAGCATTAAAAAAAGAGCAAGCGAAAAAAGAAAGAGTTAAGTGCGTGAAACGTTCGGATGAGGAGCGGCTGAGATCGACTTGGAGATAATGAGACCAGAACAGAGGCCCGGAGGGAAAAAAAAAGAAAAGGAGAGGGTCCGGGCAGCGTGAGTGACAGGTGAGGGGGGGGGACCCCCTACTCAGAGGGTAAGTGGGCACCCACGGAGGGGTTAGGGCACAGGAAAGCCAGAACCTGACCTCTGTTCCCTGACACGTCTGGCTCAGTCGGGGACCGTGAGGCGGCACGGCGTGGCGAGCCCCCGCCCCCCCACGGAGGAGCCGACCCTCGTCTGGGGCCGCCCCGCGCGTTAGCTGTGCCCCGGCAACCGCCTCCGGCTGTCAGACGCTGCACCTCTGCAAATATGGCCGCATTTTTTTTCCCCCCTAAGTACAAACAAACGAGACACCAGAAACCGCCGCCAATGGCGATGTAATTTATACGTAAACTGTGATGTGAAGTAAAAAACACGACTATTTTTGGGAAGCCAGTCATCTCAGGTCGTGGCAAGCGGGCACGTCAACAGTGTGTTGTCAGGACACACCTAACAGGATGTAAAACTGAAGCTGCCAAATTCAATTTTACTCTGCATAGATATGGTTCCTTGGCACCTGATTAAACTTAAGACTGCTGTAAATAGTATATACAAACAGAAATAATGGCCCTACTGCAACTGCCTGTCGTTTGAGGTTTTCTCTTTGACATATGTTGGCCACAAACAAAATTGAAAAATAAAATATGACACTTTCTTTTTCTTCCCCCTCCACAAATTGCTGAGCAATTTCTCAATTTCGACGAGGCTGCCTGCAACTGCCTGATCTCCGAAACGCAAACTTTTTTTTTTTTTTTTTTTAAGCGGTGTGGCGTAGTTCACAGCAGATTAATGGGAGGATGCAGAGGAGCACTGCTGGATAAACACACTCTCTGTTATTGTTGTTTTTTTCCTCTGCAGGTTAGCGGCGAGCTCACGCTGACATCAAAGCAGCAGGGCCTGCTGACTGGAGGCCAGGCGGTGGAGGGCGAACGCCTATGGAGTGAGAAAATGCATGGAGGTAACCCGATACCTCCTTATCTCGGGCAGCCCCCCCAAAATCGTTCACACAGACTGGGTCTGACAAGTAGAGACCCCGTCCCCCATGTCGGGGCCTGCAGAGCACCATCTCCAGGGAGGATGCAGCAGTCAGACCTCATCCTCCTCCTCCCTCCCTCCCACAGCCCACACATTTAACTTTGTTCTAATAGTGACTTCCAGGAAAAAAGTAGAAAAGGCTGTGGATGTGATGGGTTTCAGATTTTTTTTCCCCCCAGAACAATACTGAAGACGCTCACTGATCCTGCGGCAGCCGTTTTTTGTTCCCTCACCTGCCCCGATCCGTTCCTCTTCATCATCCTGCGACTTTTCACTTCTTTTCCCCTTCTTAGTCTGCAATCTGTGGTCAGTTCCACAACAGTCCATTCTGGTTTGTCATCATCACCATCGTCCTCTTCATCCCCCTGCTTCCTCTGGACCTTCCTAATCCATCTATAACCAGCTCGTCTGAGGCTTGTTTTAACAGCGATGACCTTGGTTCTCATTACAATGGTTTCCAGCTGGCACCAAGAGGTATGACACACGAGAAGCGGCTCGCCGTTTCAAACATACAGTCACGGTTTGGGACGGGTCCAGTAATGTCAAATGGTATGCCGCCACCTCTTTTGCACCGAAGCCGCTCTCTGCCCCGTCAATGACGACCCCGCCGGAACGCGAGCCGAAGGGAGCGGAGCTCGCCGCATTTGACTCGAGTGACCTTCCCTTTAACGTTCCTCTGGCTCCGAAACACATCCATCAGCTCGACTAAAAATTAGCTGCTAATGGCTTTTTAATGAAACTGTAACAAATGTAGAAAGCCATTACGCCGTGATTAAAGACGAGGGTTTCGCTTTCTGCCGGGACGGAGGTGGGCCGGGGAAGGCCGGTGCCAGCGCCGGCTGCAAGGACAGAACTTCACGCGCTCTTCTTCCCGTTCAAAACGCAAACGTGCCTTTTGCGTGCAGATGCGGCCACGTCACATCACGCGTGCGCGCTGAAGACAAATACCTGCACGCGAATAGACGTGCGGTCTCACGCACGGCTTCATTACAATGGCCCTCACTCTGAAAGCACAGTCGCGCCGTGCAGCTGGAGTCCATGGCGGACCGGAGGGATTAGAGCCCGAAATGAACCCAGATGAATATCACATCGTGTGACATTCTGAATAATTATCTCAGTGAAAACAGCTTATTGCAAAAATGCTCTCTCTCCCTCTCTTTCTCTTTGCCCCCCCCCTTTCCCTCTTGAAGGTAATTAAATCCACAACTGAAAAAGAAAACCCCCAATAACAATGGATGTACCGCACCAATGAATTATTACAGTCGGGAAATGGACACCAAGTGCCACACTATTTCATATGAGCTGGTTTATACTAGTTTATTAATTTAATTAATTTTTAACATGTCAGATGAGCAAAGCATCCTTGACGAATAAGGGCGACGCAGCCCGTGAAAATAAATTTTTTAAATTTATTTATTATTTCCATCATATTCCAACGTATGGGGGGGGGGCAATTCATTCCAAGATCTGTAATACCTAAAGTCTTACCAACTTACCACAGTTCATCTCTGCAAACTGCTACGAAAAAAGCATTAGATTCAATTTCCAAGCATATGCTGTTTTTTTTTCTTTCAGAAGCTCAAAAATACAGTATAACATGTTCATTAAGGGGTGGGGGAGTGGGGGGGCATGGAAAAGATTCCAAAGCATCTGCCAAAAAGGAGAATGCACAATTACAAAACTATTTCACTCTAAGGCGAGAGGAATCACGGCGACGGCACCGCTGATGTCATGCTGGAGGTCTCTGCCAAGAATGCCTCTGCTGTGCCCAAGTCAAACTGGCTGTGTTTAATATCGGCCCGCAGCGTGCCCAGAATAACAACAAACAGGGATCCCAGTTACAGACCAGACCCACGGGGAGCAATACGAGGGCTCCTGACTTCTCAGTATTTCGTTTGGACATGGCGTTCACCAGTCGTCCTTGCCTTATCTACCTGGTAGGGTACAATGAGCTGCAGATGTGGGGTGTTTCTTTCACAGGGGCGAGCGTCTGCACAGAAAGTGGATATGAGGGTCAAACAGTAAAATCACCTCAACTGATAGGAGCCAAACGCCAATCCTTAGGCTCCCCTGCCCTCCTCGACTGTCCGCCACCGTGACCCGTTTCAGTGCACTTTAGCGCTAACGTGCATCCTGCGGCACAGGCCTGAACCCCAAGGCATTTTCTTTTGGCCTCCGGTAATAGCAGCAGAAAGCAATCTTGTGTTTACAGTACGGTAGCTGTTGCTGCTCCAGTTAAAGTGTGCATAATCCTCGATTAATCTTGGAAATCTCCAAGCCAGCGTATTCATGCGTGAAGGTTTCTTGGTTACAAAACCACTCTTGCTGCCTAATTCCCCTGCAACAGCGAGCAGTTTAGCAGGAGGACCTGACAAAGCGGAGGGAGAGCTGAGGTCAATGCTTTTCATCCCAGCTAACAACGTTTGTTTTCCGCGACTGTTGGTCAAACAAAGGATTTTATGGTCATAGTATCTCTAATCCCAAGACTTGATTAAAAGCCAAGAATCCGGAATTCGGCCGGGCTGGTGACTAGTCCTGATGTAGGTGCCGTGATGGAATTTGGAACCTGGCTGAACAGTCGAGATCACTGTTGTCTCCGCTTTCTTTTCATTGGAGCCCGTTTGCATTCTGCCCGACGACCTCTCCATGTTAACATACCATGTTCCTGCTGGGCCCCGCTCACGCACTTCTGGCGCGATTGCACTTGACACACCTAAATGTTGTCTTGCCGGCGAGAAAGGTCGAGAAAAACCCAAAGGGAAAAGGGACGGGGAGAGAAAAATGAAAGGGCGAGAGCAACAGCGGGTGTGGGAAGAAAAAAGCCAAGGCAGAAAATAAGAAAAACGGGAGTGAGAACAACAGGAGAATGGGGGGGGGAATCGAGAGAGAGAGAGAGAATGGAGAAAGGGAGAAATGGTTCCTGATTTAGATCTGAGAGGCTCTGGTCCTTCAGATGTCTCCATCAGCTAACCGCAAGCCCGGGCTGAGCATGTGAGGCATGCTGCTTACACTGGCACAGCTACCCCCTAATGCTAATAACTGCAATGTGTTAGCTACAATAAAACACTGCGCACGCCAAACCCGATATGCACGTACACGCGGAGTCATATACACGACACAGGTGTGGGGGGGAGGGCTGTTTATTGCAGACCAAACAAAAACCATATCTTTCACAAAGTGGTAAAGAACGTGAGCATCTGCTCATCTTTTTTTTTTTTTTTGCTCACTTTATTTTGGTGATTTGCTGACAACTAGTGGCCGGGACCCGATTTTAACAGCTGAACCATCCCTGAGCTTTCGCCCGTGTACGTCGTACACAGCATTAAGTGTATCATACAAGACATAAGCAGCCCTTGAACGATGTAAGCGCCAGCCTCAAAAAAAAAAAAAAAAAAAACGGCGCGAGCGGCGGCTAAGGCTACTCTGACAACTTAATTGCGCACGTGAGGTGCAGCTGGAAGGCACAAACTGCTGAGGCCTAAGTGTTCTTGGAGAGCATCGGCGTTCCAAAACCGGCGAGATAGAATAAATCAAACGGGGAGAAATTTGGGAGAGGACTTTCCGTCAGTGTTGAGAAATACCAAAGTCGTATCGCGGCGCATGTGGAATGCAGCAGGCCCGACGTGCGCGCGGCTTCTATAGACCACGATCCAACACAGCTGAGGCACTGTCGACATCCATCAGCCTACTTGAGAGACGGAAAACTGTCAGCCGTGCTTTGGAAACAAATGATTCCGCTCTCATCCCCGTAACATCCTGGAGCCGTAAACCAGTCTCCAGCCACGGATCTCGGGACTCTTGCTGCCACCATCAGCGTTACCAGAGGAGCGATGTTTAATTTCCTAACCTGCTTTTTGCGTTCGAAAGCAAATGAACGAGAGGCCCGCTCCCGGCCGTGTTGCCAGAGTGCAGTCATCTGTTTTATGAGGCACAATCACATTTACAAGTCATAAAAGTAAGACCTACCTTTTAACAATTCGAAAGTTAAGTGGCTAAAAGTGAAATTTGAAAGGTTTCATTATGGTCAGGCTTCATCCTCGTGTTGACAGTGTAATGGCTTTCTGAGTTTGCAAGTTTACATCTTGAGAAGTTGTGTTTGGGTGGAGCGAGGAGGCGAGGATCGACCCGCCGTCACTGCTCTTTTAGGTTTTGGACCTTGCCCCAATCAAAACCGTGTCAGAAATTCCGGCAGACAAAGCCGAAAGAGCAGATTTGAATCGGTCTGACCAAGGAGTGTTAAATCTCTAAGTCATGGTAAAAAAAAAGTCAGCACTGCAGCACTGCAAACACCGAGAACAGAAACAAAGGTTGGCAAACATCCTCTTTTTTTGGTTTGTGAACTTTTCAAAGGTAGATTTTTTAAATATGAATATGCTACATGCTATATCTCAATGAAAATAGCGTCCAGTCATCTGTACTTTTGCGTGTAAGCGTGTAAATTCTTATCATACCGGTCATTTTTAAGAAGTAGCATGGTCTGCGACACTACATTTGAGAGTAGCATGTTTATTGTCTTTTTAGTTAATGATGTGCCTACTCCATACCCCCCCCACACACACACACACACACACACACACACACACATTCTTTCTTCTCTTACCTGCACATTAAAGGGGCCTGGGCCACCTGACATAAAAAAAAAATCTTTACCAACACACTCTGGGGCAAGTGGAATCTAACTTATACACCAACACACCTCGTAGAGTTTGTTTGTGAATGTGTGTGTGTGCGCGTGTTTAAAACACACAGGGATCATTATTCCTCTAGCTGTGTGAATAAAGCCTTACATATGCAGATAGAATCTAGACAGATTGGATTTAGTATTAGAAAAAAAAATGGAAGATTCACACTCTTCCTGCTACCGAGAGGATCCGCTAACGCGATCTTACTGGTTGAAATATGCTGCCTCCTTGGGCCTCGTCATTTCTATAATAAGAGTGGAATTATTCGTAGGTCAAAGGGGGTGAGGGTCCGCTAAACGGTGCAAGCTCTCACCCTGAGACGTGAAACAAAGACCACCCACGGTTTGTGTAACACAGAGCCATACAAGCCTACCTGTCTCCACGGAGAAATTACACACAGTTAGCGTGTTACTCCTATTCTGTGACATTCTGTGATGTCCAGAGGAAAAACATTAAAATATATCTACAGATACAGAGCAAATGTATAGTAAAGTGAAGAATAACCCTCATCCTGTAGCCTTAGTTCATGGTCTTAGCACCCAAACATGAAATAAATTCAATGAAATATTAGCCGGTTGTGTCACACTGGTTCACAATGCAAATACGATGATTTTAAAAGCGATATAAAGCGTTCGACATCCACCCTAATTCCATGCAATTGCTTCTTACAGTCTCTGTTTAGATGTAAGACTCGGCGTTCCTGTTTGTAACACAATATCCTCCCACAACTTCTGCCTGAAGAGAGCTTTAATAAAGCCGACATTAGCCTTAACTGCAAAAGGTAATCGTTTCCCAGACTGCAACATCACCAGGAGCACCCAGCAAGTAATGGGCTCCGGTGAGAGACCGCTGTCGTCCGGATGGCCTGGGAGCGGGGATTAATCTGCGGAGGAGCAGCGGCCGCCCACAGCGCACGGATCACCCCTTTGACTCACTGGGCGCAGGAAGACGATGGGTTTAATTTTTCCCCCCCGCGACTCCTTTCCTGTGTCTGAGGACCGTCTGCGGAGCTGGAGTTACCGCATTCCAGCAGGATCCTGCGGGCTGCGCAGCTTTGGCTGACTCACAGGCAACGGTGGCTGGGTGCAAGGCCCTCTGCTGGAATTCCACACTTGTGCATATGCGCGTCTGCAGACGCGTATAAATCAGTTTGGAATGCCAAACAGAGGCCGGTGCGACGGCTCGCTCCGCGCCGAGGACTCGGATGAGGGGAAAGACAAACACGGCGTCGGCACCGTCGTCCCGTCCGCCGCCGCCCTGCCCGCACGACCCCACCCACCCGCCCATTCAGTCTGCTCCCGTCTCTCTCTGGTTCTTTTGGACTCTCTTCAGAACACGCGCTCCGGCTTCCAACCTGGGGAACCCACGGCGTGCCAGCGTTACTCCATCTTTTTATTATTTACAGTCAGAGATGGGGTCTGTTACCGCTTCGGGGGGTCGGATTCAAGGAAAATGGATTCGCTAAAGCTCCATGTCTTCGCCCTCCGTCTCGTCCGTCTCCCAGACAAGGTCCCGCTGAGCTGATGATCAGACAGATTTATGGTGCAATCTCTGTAAGCCATTTGCTCCCTGCGAGCCGCAGAATCAAAGGCAAGAGTTCCGGACGGCACGGGGACAGAGATTATCCAGCTCGTGCCATCTGATTGCAAACTTCCACGGGCTGTTTTCTTTTACTTGTTTCGCTTTTTCCCTTCACGTTTTCTGACTTGCGAAAGTTACGAGTCGCAGAGGCACAAAGGCGTGGGGACAGCCAGCACGCCACAGAGGCTGAGGGTGAAGGCGCATCTGACTGCATGTTTAATATTTTACCGACAGAACTGTTCGCACAGCCACTGGAAAATCCGTATCTCAAATAAAAGCGGAAAAGTAAACCACAATAAAGAAGAAGCCTGCAACAGTATCCGGCGGAGCGGATTTCCTATCGAGTGGGCTGTGGATACAAATTCTGGGTGGCAAAACCACACATTATAGCAGCAGCATCCACACTATCACTACACAACAGGGAATCGGCTCTGCACCTGAAGTCACAACGTTTAACAACTTGCGTGTCTGACATCAGGGACTGATGTATCGCATCTACAGATTTCTGTTTCGCTTCCAAAGATGATGCCGCAAGAGTTTGTCTCGCAGGAGGTAGATCCACTGATGGAATAAAAACTTTTTGAGAAGTTTTCAAGTGGGGTTTCCCTCATTCACATGTATTAACCATTATTTAGGAGCGATGAGGTTTAGCGGTGTAAAGTCCTAAAAATAGTTTGGAGGGAAGAAAGGGCCCGCTCGGACCATATGCCAAACCAACAAGTCTCAGAGGCACCTCCCCAAATCATCTTGAGGCAACGCATCAATCAGAACCTCCACATCAGTGGCAAATGCACTCAGCGGCCGTAAAACTCCCAGATCAAGCAGCGAGCCGAGCCAAAACCAGAGAGACTCTCCTCGGTAAACCCTAGCCCTTATCTTTGTCTCGTAAAAAAAAATAAAGAGTGCCTGAGAGTGTTACGATCCACTGTAACGGTTATCCGGCCAGTTCCCTTTCTGTCTTTGCAGATCACACCTCATCCTCCACATCTGGAGCAGTTTACCGAGATGTCAAGAAGAGAAGAAAATGTGCCCGTAATTTCAAAACTTTACATCAGTGTTAGCTGTTGGGGTCTTTCATTAAAGCCCGAGCTTGGTCTCCCCGCTTTCTGCTCCCGCGACAGCGCGCTACAAAACACGAGAGCGAAACACAACAAGTTCTACCAGCTAACAAAAGTTTTGTCCGGGTCCTCGTTATCGGGGCGGCGACATCTTACATGTCACATACTAGCTCCAGTGCACCACATCTGAGCTGAAAACGGTGAAATGGTGACAAGGAGACGACCTAACGAAGAAAATTAAATACACGGAAAATAGAAAATCTGCCCAAAATGTGAACAGTCTGGTACGAAGCTGGTGAAACTGAGGCTTGCTAACTCTTTCCATTTGACTTCCACGGGCAAATAAGATACTAGATTGAGTCCTTATGGGGTCTATTAATAACCCCAGTTTCCGTACAGGCTCTGTATATAGAGTGACAGCTTTCCAAACCGTTGTTTTATCCCGTACAGTTGACGACACTTTCAAATTGCTTTTCAATTTACAGTGAGCGCGGATCAAACGGTTCAAGTAACTCGAAAGGGGGCCACACCGAAGAAGTTTGGGTTGACCGCGACAAAAACCCTTTCATCTCCATGACCGATCTCCCGTTTCATACTGTACATTAGGCTCGCAGACGCAGACCGGGTCTTAGCCTAATTTCACACGGAGACGTCCACACTGATTAACTGAACTCCTGCGTGAGCCGCAACAGTTTAGGATGCGGAACTTAAACTGAACAGAAAAGTTTAAAAAGGCAGAGGCATCTACTGTAAATGTACCAAAAAAAAAATCTTTTAAAAAAACGCTTTGGAAACAGAGACATTAGCATGTAAAGTGTCCAATTTTCACATAACGGAAGCGGCGGTGACACAATAACAAGAGACGCGAACGATTTCAGCGCTCGCATCCAGAGCACCGTGTAACTTCGGGACACAAAATAAAAACTAATGCCTTTTGTTTGTAATAGGCCTCCAGTTTGTAAAATTAACGTCAAAACAAGTTGACAACATTTTTTTTCTATTACCGTACTCTCTGCGCTACAAGTCCTCATTACAGCTTATTTTGAGCAATTACACTGTCAGCGGGAGCTGTAATCTCCAACTGCTGCTGAACTCCCAAATTTCCACATTTGCTGGAAACTATAATTGGGAGCTGCTCTCGGTGCTTCGCAGATGGGCCCTGTTGAGCAATCTCAATATCCCTAATATTACCCAGTTCCTCTCAGAAGGGGGGGAATGGGAACATTAGAACGGTCCAAATAATTCCGGTCAAATTACACAACCCTTAATGAACTTCAAAAGATGTGCGGATGTTTTTACAGGCCAGCGCGCCGGCTTTAACAGTAATTATGAAAACAAACCATATTAATGATATCATTTATCATTTCCACACTTGGGCCACACGAGGCCCACCGCACAGTTCCTGTCTCTACTGGACGAAAGGAACACTAGTAATCTACTAAATTTTAAGTGTAAGATTTTCCATACACAGATCTTTTTTTTTAAGCTGTTTTCAAAACTCCTGTGGGTCCTAACCCAAATCACTTGAGGGCTTCAAGGGGAACTGTGACAGCCTGAGTTTAGCATGCACCTACACCAGACTCCCAGCATCCCTTTTGGGATGTGATTAAACCGGGCCAAGGTCTGACATGTATCCAACCTGCAGAGAAACATAATCTTGTTTCTGTGAGACTAATGTGACTGGAGGTTCCAGACTTTTTTCCTTCGAGGAAATTCTCTTTTTGGGCCGACCAAGGTGGGATACTTGCAAATATTCTGGGGTTTGTGGGGGTTTTTTTTCAACGTTCTGACGATGGTGAATGTGTAATAAAGATAAAATAGAGGTTACACGATTTACTGAATTACACCAAATCTAAATTATATAAGAAAACTGACCGCATTTTCTTGGCTTAAGAACACAGTAGTCAGCCCTCGGCCTCCCACTCACATAGGAGAGAATGTAGCAGCTCATTTAAATTCCACACGCTAGCGGGACTTCTGTTGTAAGTCTGGCTTTGCTCCAAATTATGTCTCCTGGGTCTACATACCGCTGAATTATTTGTCCAAATGTCATTTGCAATTCCCCAAAACTCCTTTCTCGACTAGATGCCTTTTAGAAAACATCTGTAACAAACAGCTGTTTTGAATACGGGTCCACGAGCTTGAGCTGCGTATGAAGCATAAAAAGCAAGTTTAAATTTCCATTGAACTCGAAACCTGATCGCATGAGCAGTAGCCACCTGCATAGTATGATATTTACCATTAGTTCTGGGCAGCTCAAGTGTTACAAATCTTTTTGCCGCAGTCTATGTAATTAGCCGTAATTGACTTCCCTTGAAATGTGTTTCTTCTGGGACATCTGGCCTTGAAACCTCAACCTTCCCATAAAGGGCCAGTGCCGTGTTACACTTGCAATTTTGCAACCGGCATGGGTGGCAAAGGTAGGACCAGGCTCCTATGCAGAGCTGAATCCAAGAAAAATGCCTCCCATATACCACACTTCAAAAATGAAAATATTTATCATTAAACTAAATACAAAGATATAAATATTTCTCTTGGGATCAATGCTCTCAGATTTATGCCCATGATGATGCATGCCAGGGCTTAAAGAGACATTTTTTATTGATAATACAAGGATAACATCTCACCCTTGTTGCTTAAAGGTGCCCTGTGGAGTTTTCTCCCGGACCCCTCCAAAAAAAATTGACATCCTGTGTTGCTCATCGAAACGCATTGTGTGTATTTCTGAGGTCTTGCAAATACGGCATTTCTTCACTCGTAAAATATTTGCAAAGCTGTCTCTTCTTGAAAGATCGAAAACTACCGTTCGCAGGTCTTCCGTTGCTCTCTGCCTTGACACTGCTCGGGAGACGCGAGACCAATCAACTCAGCGCGGCACCTTTAAAAACAGCCGGGTCCATCAGAGATGTGAATCTGTTTCAGAGACGGGACGTGAGCAAGTAACAAGGATCTAGTTCGCTCGTGTTCAGCGTTTTTCTCCGAAGATTTCTGGTCAGCGGACAATGAAGCTGTCCCGCTTTTTAAAAAGGGATAAATATGCTGAGTGAGAGTGCTGTGCTTTCCTTAAGGGGAACCATATTAGCAAAAAGTTGAACAAACCATTTTTAAAATGGCAAAAATCTGTGGAAAACAATAGCTGATGTTGGAATCCATCTGCTGAAAAAACTAAAGGCAGATGCTTATCTTGATGAATTGAAAGAGCTTTTGAACGTACTTTATTCTGGTAGTATGGATGACAACACCCTTTCATCCCCAAAGTCTACAATGTGCTCCTCATTGCAGCCGCTCATTATATCAACTGCCATTGGGCTTCCCCCAGAAGCTTTTGAACATGTAGATTACAAACCAAATCGCTGCTTGCAGCATAAATTCATCTTCTTGCTTCAATGACGCGGTGATTTATTAACTTCTGGTTTCTTTGTTTGCTCTTCTCTTTTTTCCAGCACATTTCTCATCGGAGTAATTAAGCGTGGGCAAAGAAAGACAAAAGGCGACTGCTCTTTAACTGTGTCAAATTAACAAGCCCTGAGCCCTGTCTATGAAGTGCCTCATTACACTGCTGCCATGTGGGAATAACGTGGTTGTGAGCTCTGTCATTAGCGAGTGTGGCTTCAGCAGAACGGTCCACAACAAATTCTCCCAACCTATAGGAACCGAGACTCATATTCTCCATTTCATGCTTGCGTGGGGGATATGTTGGCTGTCATCATGCCAGCTCATTACAGACAGAAAGCTTTGGATCAGAGCTCGTGGGGGCGTGAAACGATTGTGTCACTTTGAGTCAAATGAGTTCACCTTGCCTCATCGTCAAACCCACTTGAAGAAGGGGGTGACGAGAGCGGTGGGTCGCAACACTCCAAAAGGACCGAAGGGATTGGTGTCCCTGATCCAAGAGAAACGGCTGTATTTAGAAACAGTGATAAATAATTGCTTTTTAGTTTTTCAACTCAAGCACTGTTCGGTGTTTTAACTTGAATACAGTATATTTACTTCATATTCAGGTAACACGTGCTAAAATGTTGAACACTTTAGGATCTAGCATGAACGGAACATGAAATTGTACGTTATAGTTTCCTGGTCAGATTCACAGTACATCTGTGTCATAGCAACTCCACTACAGGGTCAAAGAGCCATGTTTGTTTATGTTACAAAACTTCTTGGAAACCCAGAAATAGAATGAGAAAGGTCAACTTTGGTGTGAGGAGAAATGTCACACAACCAACAGGAAAATCTGGCCAGCCTCGTTTTGACCCTGCGGGGGAATCGGGCACGAGTAAAAAAGGACCAACCTGGGCTCCGTCCCTCAGCTTGAGAATGCACTCCATGGTGTTGATGGTGATGACGACAGGCTCCGAGCCCAGCTTGGTCCACGGGACGTGGATGCGCAGTTCGTGGATATGGCCGCTCATGAACGTAAAGGGTAGCTTCAGCTCCTATAAAATACACAAAAGGCGTGGACACAGGACAGACAACAGATAACTGTTAGCGTAAGTGTCACCGTGGCAAGTCGAGGCCTCGGGACTGTTTGGACCCTTCATCCATCCATTTTCCCGAGCAGCGCTTTCAAACTAATATCTGAAGACGAGGAGAGGATAGTAAAAACAACAGCTACAGATTACATATAGGTCACGCTTTTAACAAAATCAGTTATATTTTCTCAGAGGCAGACAAATCGCTGTTCGGCATCTTGAACTACTCTGTGCAAGAAAAGAGTCCCATGAAACCAGACTGCCTACGCAGAGGCTTCACATGCCTCCTCTGTAGGGCCAAGCCAGAAAACTAATAACCAAACATTTTTCTGTGGAAACGCTGTCATGGCTTTGCAGCGTGTCTGCTCAATGAGCCTTGCAATGATTCACCAAAAAATATTCTTTATATAAAGACCACCTCTAATTGCACATTTTAAAAAGGGGTCCTGTCCCAGTGAAATTCAGTGAAACAAAGGCAAAGGGAGGACAATTGCCAAGATTTTGACACAGCATGACACATCAAAATCCTAACACAATTTCCACCGTCGGTCGTCTTAAAGCTGCTTCCAATAAGATCTTTCATCACAACCTCTGCTGGGTTAGGTAGTGTTTTTGTCTGCTCTTCAGAAGCAGTCAGAGCCCACTCAGGAGGAAATTCTTTTAACTCGTGGTAGATTGATCTAATCCAGACATTACAAGTGTAAAAAAAAGAACACTGTGTCAAAATAACACTGCAGAGCAAAAACATCCATCAAACATCCTCCAAACTGTCAGTAAGGATACTGCCTTCGCGCCAGGCCAAGCAGCATTACTGCAGTTTTCTGAGTCGAGTCAAGGCCAACTGCACTATATACACCGCTGCTGTGATGTAGACATGGCTGAATGGAAGAAAATAATATTCCTTTATTTGTACTCTTAAGTTGTGAAAGGGAAGTGGAAACAATTGAAAACCCGACTGTATTGCAAAAGACACTTCACGCCATGTCTACATGCTTAGCTGTGGACAGGCATGGCGTTCACAAAAGAAAAAAGAAATTCTCCAGACATTATCTTGTAATTATGAGTCATAATAACAAGATCTGACCATTTTGAGAAAATATATCGTTATTGCCAGATCAGAATCTCATGATCTCGTCATAACGAGACCTGGGCTGGATTTCGTAACAAGGTTTGGATCTCGCAATTATGGGATCCATAATTGGGCAGCAACTGGAAGACTTCAGATCTTGCCTGAGAATTGTGTGTTTTTTTAAGATTTCTTCAGTATTAAAGTCATTCAGTAACAACTGTCAGTTCATCCAGGGGTGCACTGCCAAAAAAAGGAACGGATCATAAGTAATTCATCATTTTCCAAAATGTAAACAAATAAAGGCTAAAAAAGCGGGGCTCGTGTTGCATCCCACAGTTTAACTTGCTGTATCCATGACAACGTTATGCTCGCTGTTCCTTGTAAATCTTGCAGCTGTTCATACAACTGAAGACTTTAAACATTTGATGTGACATTTTGCAAAATACTTTTCTTGGGAAAAAAACACTTATATTTATATTTAAGCTCGTATTAATTACACGGATAGGACCTACAGCCTATATAGGACAGAAACTTCAATGAGGTCTCATATTTATATATTTATATATATATATATATTATCCATGACCGATACCACGTTAACCCTAAAGGTGCTATGTTTAAGTTTTTTGATAATGGTTGCTTGCAAAGAGCTTTGGCAACTGTTGCTTCTCCGAGACAAGTGGTTAGAACACACCCTCTGTTTGCCACAGCTGGAGAACGCTCTTTCAGGGATGAGAATGAAATTTGTTGCTGAACTTGTTTCTGGACTGGCTGTGTGGCCAAAGCAAAAACTTCCATGTGGCACCTTTAACCTCGCCTCATAAATCCAGGATCAAGATCTCATAATTATGAGATACTGGGTCACAACTGTACAAGGTTTCCAAAATTTTTCTCTTTTGTGGATTCAATTTGTTACTTCGCTGCTTCCTCCGTTCGGCTTCTTAGGCTGTATCATATATGTGCCCGGACGACTAACGTTTACCACCAAAAACAGTAAACTGAAGTGCACTATACAACAAAAACACACAGAAGTTACCTGTTCCAGCACGTCCAACTTCAGGTCCAGCTTGCTGAGCACCACGTCTCCTCCCCAGAGAGACAGCTGCAGGTCGGACGGCTTCAGGTTCTTGATGTACTTGTTCACATAGCTCATGAGGAGGGTGTAACGTAGGACTCCAACATCTTGTCCCTGCCCTGAGGACACAAACACTGAACAACATACTGCAATGTAACTCAACACTGTGTTTACACAGTATGTAAACTACAGTATTACATTTTCTTTTTACCATTATATCTAAAGCTTGTCACACAAAAAAAATCACCGGTTCTCAAAACTTCAACCGGAAATCAGACAGGTGTAATTCATAAAGATGTTGATGATGGGCTGCATGCCATTCAGAAGCGCCACTCCCAAGGCAGCTGTATTGTGCATGCCGGCTCACTGGGACAGTTTACTCGCACAATTAAATGGAACGCAGCCACAATTAAAGCTTGCGTGTACACCTGTGCTCTTTCTGCAGACAAGTCAAAATACCAGTTTCCCAAAAAAAAAAGCTTAGTACTAAAAGCTCATGTCACACAAATGGAGTTTGTATTAAATGTTTCTCAAAATACATTTTCCCCGGAAACTGCAAATTAAACATTACAGTTAATAGGGCACGTTGTTGTGGTTCTAACTGTCACTGAAGAGAAAATGCTCACGGAGTGGCACTCCGGAGCATCTATATCCTGTCACAGACGGGTGACGGACATTAAACATGCATTTGAATACTTTTTTGGAGAAATGTCAGTGGTTTTAGTATCTTGGTAATTTTGTTTGAATCACTTAGTGCCCCAGTTAGCCTGCTTGCTAATGTGACTTCACCTTTATTGCTTGCGGCAAAAGGGGACACGCCAGCAGTAGTCATCTACTCCATTTCCAAATGCACAGCAGTGTCACTAAAAATAACTTGGTGTTTTAAATGAAGCCGTGTCATGCTACGTGGTAACAAATAGCACCTACTGCGGAGCAGACAATGCTAGAGAAGGCAGCTCTGTTCTCCTGTCATTCTCGCTATGTACACATAGGCAGAGCAACGAAGCTAAGCTAACTGAGAAGAAGTCGCCCTAAGTTCGTTCCTTTCAGTGGACTAAAGCGTGCGGCCACAGGCGAAAATGAAACCAACCTCTGCTCACCTGACTCTCGTTTCTATCCGGTAGTGTTTTCTTGAACTGGGGGTTTAATACAACCAATTCATCTCGTCAGCGTTAGCCACATCTCTCAACAGCTTCGGCACAAACGTCATGAGTAAACACCAACGCGGCTTCCGTATGCCTGGTGCTGCCTTTCCGTCCTGCAGGAAATTTGCCCTTTAAAGTTCAGTCCACACACGACCTAAAAATAATTGCGAGACCGTTATAAATTCCCCGTGACACGTGATGGGGTGACTTGAAAATTAGGGGGCAAATTCCAGGAACGACTATAATAAATCCACAAGGGAGTCAAGCAAGTACCCGATGCGCATTATGTCTTTCTAATGGGGTTGCTGCAGCAGAAGGTGCCATTACTCCAGTTGAATCAAATGAAATAGTAGCACGTAGCTTCAGTTTCAAAGTCACGTTCGTCGGCATCTCCAATCAAACGATGCGTGCGGTCACAAAACCAAATCTCATGGTGTGAGGAAGTATTTACGAGGAGCTCGGGAATGCATCTTTCACGTGATATTCGTGATTTCATTCGCATACCCCCAGCCCTTATATGGCCCTACAAACTCACCTTTGCAGAGAGGCCAAAGAATAAACTTCACACTGGGTTGCTCTTAAATAGTGTCAGCGTGTAGACTACTTTTTTCTTGATTATCTTTATTCTTTTTTGGGAAACAAAAGCCTATGTCACCCAAAATAAAATTTTAAAAAGCTGTGGTAAATATCCTCGATGATGAAGTAAAAAGCTATAATAAATAATTGTCGACAATGTTTAGTCGACATTCTTTTTTTGTTTTGTCGTCATAACTGACCTTGGAATCAGAATTCACATGAGAAATCAAACAAATATATATGAATATAATATATAAATTATTAATAACGGACTCAGGCTCGTATCTTTTCTTCACAATCATACTTACACACACCAGTAATTTCTACGGCCAAGGAACCATTTGGTTGTCTCAAACCTTCTTATTTTAACACCTTAGTTTCTCTAGTTGTAATATTAATAGTGTTGCCGATTTGTCGTTTCTTTAATTGCTAGGCACTACTGAAATTAAAGCACACTAAAAAGTCAGAGCCTCCAAGATCACATACATCCAAATGGTTTACAGTTGAGTAAAATGTTATGGACTTAATAAATTATAGTAACAGATGTGATGTGAATTGTCTGTCACGGGACGTGGAAGGTCATGTGAAGATCATATTAAACGAGAGCAATGGAGGGCAGTGGCCTGAAGTCAGGGCCGTTAGATCCCAGTGGTTGGGAGCAGCAACTTCTCGGGGAAATGGAGTTCCCTTACTTCAATCTGAACCCCACCTTAATCTCCACCTCCAACAATTCACGGTTTATGACGCTTCACCTGAGCCCAGTCTTGTACGCCACACCTGAGGTGTGGGTTGTCATGTGGAGCGTCAGTGCAGCCTCTCCCTTATCCGCCAGATACAGAGCCTCCCGATGACACGCTCCACACCCAAGTGAGGGTGTCAAGCGTGAAAGCGCACTGTTGGTGACATTGTTCATTCATCGTTCTTACCATAATTATGAGTAAGGGTATTTTCCCTTGTATCAGGTTCTCTTACGATTCATTGCATCTTATGCTCAAATCAGTCAACCGGTCAGTCTGTACGGGCAACACGATATACAGCCTGGTTATACGACAGAAGGCCCACACCGTGCAGAAGCTAATACGGTACATTTGAATGATTTCAGCCTGCCTTTAAAAAAACACAAAGCAAAACAAAACCCGGAATACATCCTTTGTTCTGTTCTATTGTTGTTCTATTATATACATATAATATGGTTTTTGTGAACAGATGCAATTTCTACTTTTTTAACCCTCCAGGAAAGCATTTCCAGTAAGGCTATGTAAACAGACACACTGTAGTTAAAAAGTAGTTGAACAGTGTCCGGTCTCCCATCGGTCGCAAATTCAAAAGAAAAAAAAGCTATAAAGAGACCAGTGCTCGTATCAGAATGTAAGCTATTACTTTTGTTCCCACGTGAGAAGACCCCCGGCTTTGTTGATCATTTATTTTCGTTTTTAATGATGTAGTTGTATCATGCATACTTGTGCATCAGTTACACACTTCAGCCTAATGTGGTGAGAACAGTTTTTCTGCAGAATTTTTTTATTGTTGTTTTTACTTAAGCTTGTTATCTAATTTAAATGTGTTTAACTGATCGAATTAGTTCAAAAATAATTTAGACTTAAATATACATTTTCAAACAATTCAATGCAAATAAAATGAAATTTTTGAATTATCATTATGATTATTATTATTGTTGTTGTTATTGGCGTTATTATTATTTATATACATACATAGTGTAGCTACTTCATCTTTTTTATGTTCGCCTTGTTTGTAGGTTTTCATGTTTATGTTTTGTTTTTTGGTAGCCTGTGATTATAATACAGCTCACTTGCCGTCTGTAAACATGAGCTTGCTCTGCTCTGACTTTGCACTTTGTTGCTTTTCCATTTAGGAACTAATTAGGAAAATACTCGCCTGCAGTGCGCAATAAACTGGGCCTCAGTTAATGGCCTTTCAGCAGCAATGAGCGCCTTGTTGTTGTGTGTAACCACTTGTCAAAGACCCTATTTTCGAGTCCATTAAAGATAAATGCATTTTTTTTTCTTCAAGCAATTAAATGCACTGTCAGGTGAAAATCAGGCGTTTACACAAGTCTTCAGCAACCTGTGATGGCTGGTGGAATCGTGAAACAACAGGCCTGGAGGCCATCACTGAAAGACAGATGAGACGTTCAGAGAGAGAATTTGACTTTGTCTTCAGAATTACAACAATAATAATGATAATAAAGATTAGAGATCGGCTCGATTTTTCCCAAACCCAAGCTGTGATGATCAATATTCCAGCGATTAGCAGCCGATCAGAAGGGGATGCGATCCAAAACTTGGAATTTACATTTGTATTCGCGCAAGTCTCTTTAAACCCGGGTGTTAAAACGTGAAGTCCCGAGCGCTTACGAATTATACCGTGTAAATAATTCGTTTAAACAAAGATCAAATAATAGATTGAAAAGGCGCTCATTGGAATGCGCAGACCCCAGCTAAACCAGCTGGGGGCATCGGTATTATAAATAACCGATAGGTTGATTTGTTTCCGAGGCAGAACAGAAAAAAACAGATGACTATTTCGTTTGTTTGGATTGCAAAGCGATGGATTATTAAACCTTGATCAATTCCTGAAACAATCATCGCTTGATATACTCGGGCACGTCTCATCCCGTCGGGTTGAGCAACTGACAACTGCTTCTGCCGGTTTGCACATCAGTTGTGGTATCAGAGGTGGTGCAGTTAAAGCCAAGTGGTATGGCTGCTAATGCGGTTGATGTAATATCAATACAGCCTCTGCAGGCTCCACATATTTAAAATAATAATGGATCTTACTCAACCTCAGACATAAAACCCTAATGGATGGACATGAGCATTTTTTTATTTAAAAATATTGTAATTCTTAAACTCGATCATCACTCACAGTGACACTTCGCCTTTCTGCTTATTAAATCTTTTTATGGTCCCAAAGACTTGAACAGTTGAAGACGCCCTTGAGGACTCTCATATCATTGTCAGCTGATAACTGCTGGTGCACTGTAAAAAGCCCAACATTTCAGCCACATTAAGCCCTCGCTGCCTGCTGGCTGTAAACATATAGACTATTAACTTGCTGGTCACGGTAAATGGTTTAATCTAAATATTACTATAACACGGTGTCTCGTGTTTCAAGGCACGGGGGACATGAAATAAAAACAGAACAAACGCAAGTGTATCATGGAAATATTTATTTCTAAAATACAATTTAACATACTTTAAACTTATGACTGTTTTTTTGACAACTTTATAATTTCAAGGTCAGAAAAGGAAAATAAAAAAACAACATTATGTACATGGTCTTGATATTTACAGGTGGTTTGAAAAGCTGGACATGGCCATGGCTCCCGCTGCTGTCCCACTTGAGGCGCAACCAAATTCCACTCTAAAATGCGCTGCAGTAAACGTGTCCTGATTTGGAGATTGTCTTTGAACCCAAAAAAAGGAGGAGGAAGAGGAGGAGGAGAAGTCGCTGACTTGTCTCCCTGCGTTTTTGTCCATTGTTATTTTGTTAGTGTGTCCAGGCTAGTAGTCCTGATGTGGGCTGTGCGTCAAACTGTGCCGTCGCAAGTCACAGTTGCGCCGAAACACCTTTCCGCAGCGGCCACAGCTGTAGGGCTTGATGTCTGTATGGGTGAGAAGGTGAGTTTTCAGGTTACTTCTTTGATTAAAGGTTCTTCCGCATGTGGGGCATTTGTGGGGAGACTCCTGTTTAGATTTAAAGCAAGCAAAGAATTATTCCCTTTAATTGCGTAAAATAAATCCACTATTGTGTCAGTTAAAACTCACACCAATTTACACAATATTTTTTTCATATACCTTGTATGTGTATTTCTTACATTTATTTTCTTTTAAATTTGGTAACTGGCCAAGCGCAACGGTTTTGCGAGATATCCCCAAGCATGCAGTAGACCGTGCATAATAGGTTGGAACATAATTATGATCATAACGTATCACAGTTTGGTGAGGATAACATCATGGTGACTGTTAATATGCTCAGCTTACCTGCATGTGTAAGGTTTTATGGACGGCTAGAGTGCGAGACTGACAGAATCCTTTCCCACATTCTTGACATTTGAATGGTTTTTCCTTGGAGTGGATGTATCTGTAAAACAGAAATAACACTTCATCAAACGTCCGCTCATGCATGGATTTGCTTGTAGCTTTTACAAACCCCAGAGTCATAGGGCGAAAAATCTCCACCGCTAAAACTTGTGAACGTCCAACTTTTATGCGCAAAAGTGCTTTAGCGCCCTCATGGAGAGAACTCTGGGAACAGGCCTGCCTCTATGTTTAAAAATGAATTATCGGTTTTTAATTGCCGGTTGTGAGGAGGTAATTTAGAGAAATAAATATGTGTGTATTTAAACCGCTTGCAAACTAAGGAATGCCGCTGGGAAGTTTACCCCCCCTCCCCTCCCCTTCCCTCTCCAAAAACCGGTGCATAATTAATACATTATCCGTAAATCTGTCTTACCTGTGGTCTCTGAGATGGTCTTGTCTTCGGAAGGCCTTGTGGCAAATATCACAGGTATACGGCCGCTCGTCTGTGTGGGTCCTCTCGTGGATGAGGAGGTTGTAGGACTTGGTGAAATGCCTGCCGCAGAACTTGCAAATAAATTCCTTTTTGGTTTTGGACGGGAGCCTGCCCCGGGTGGGCTTTCTCTCCGGGGACAGCTTGTTCAGCTCGGAGATGGTCCCCCCTAGTCCCGACGCCAGCTTCGCCAGATCCGCGGCTTTCGGCGGGTCCTCCTGAGTGGCAGCGAGAGCCAGGTTGGCGAAGTCAAACCTCGGCCTGTCCTTGTGCAGCGAGGGGACGCCGTGGCCAACTGCCGCCTGTTTGGGGTGGAAGAGCTGCGCCGCCGCTGTGAAGGGTATCGCCGGGAAGGGAATCCTGGGGTCTACCAGACCCTGGGCGGCCGCCATCTCTGTGATCGTCGACCTCAGTCCTTGAATGTGCGGGTAACCAAGAGTCCAGTGGTTCATGTGCATGGTTTGCACCGCGCTGAGGCCGTACAGTCCCTGCAGCTGGTCAGCCGGGAAAGTGTTGACGGCCTGCAGGAAGGAGTAGTTTGTGAGCTGGAGGGCCGGGTGCAGGGGGATCGGAGCGTGCAGGGCTTTGCTCCCCATCTCGACTCAGACCTCTGCAGAGGACACGATGATAACCCTGGGAGGTGGGGGGAGAAAAAGATGAGTGTTGTGTGTAAGTGCCAAATTAGAACCGGTAATTATGTGGTCACAAAGGCAGGCAAAGTGTGGCCTTCAGTTAGTGATCATGACACAGTAAAACCACCTGTTTGCCTGTTTACAACTAATTTACTTTTGATGCGTATTTGGTATTTTAATTTTAACACGACATCACTGAACACAATCCTCCATTAATCAAATATTATGGATCATCTGATTAGGACGTAAATTAATTACTTTGATTTTTCAAAAACCTGCACGGAGAGATGGAGCTGAATAAGTAAAAAAAAAAAATTGAGCAACATTTGAAAGTGCAGTAGCGTTGTCCCTTACTGACAATGACGTGTTAAGCGCTGTTTTTCTTAAGCAAAACCACTGAGGTCACATAAACACGTCTTTTACGCATCAGAAGCAAAGCCTGCATCATTTAAAAAACAAAAAACAAAATCGGAGATGCGCTTTAAGGCAATTTTAATAAACACACATCCGTCATCGAAACTGTACCTAAATGAGGTGGGTGTAAAATGACTCATATGGCAGCGATTAACACTGTAAATTCCATATTCAGCCGACTCTGGATGAAACACTAAATCTCTTATGAGGTAATTAGAGAAGACACGTTGTATTTGACGGTTGTAGTTGGGGGCTCACGATGCAAAACAAGTGCTCTGCAGGCTATGTAGATTTGGAGACGTTTGACATTTTGCCAGCAGAGATCAAATATATTATTAAGTGCATGAGTCAGAGCAAAACACACAAATGCCGGCTATTAACCACAAGAAAGTTACTTTAATCTTTGCTGGAAATGCATGTGCTTTTTATTTTTATAGTTGCGGGTGGCAGCCAGAAAATTTTATAGGCACTAATATTTTTGCTTTTAGGTCTGTTTTCATTTCATGCTGCATGTTTTTTTTTTGCGCTTCCCCCCCGAGCATGGTAGCAAATAACCAAAGGGCATTTTTGAGCTGCTTTCACACAGAACAAGGTTTGCACTAAATAAAAGCAGACGCTACTAGGCTCCGTAATATAGGACAAATAAAGCGGCGCGAGAAATTAGAGGGGCAGGTTCCATGTTTGCGGGGATGACAAGCTGTGTTTTCCCACACAGGAAAAAAAGAGATCAACTGTGTAAGTTCAAGACTGCGAGTGCTGAAAGCGGGACTGGCAGTAAGCCAGCGGCGCTGACCTTTAGATTTGGTCGAGGCTGAAGAAAAAAATTAAAAAGTTGTTTTTTCCCCCCCGGTTTTTGGATAAGGAAATAAAACTTTTTTTTTTCATTTTGACAAATCCGGCCTAATCACACTTTAACAAAATGTTTCACAAAGCCTGACCAAGCTGAGACTTTTGTGTGTGTGTGTGTGTGTGTGTGTGTGTGTGTGTGTGTGTGTGTGTGTGTGTGTGTGTGTGTGTGTGTGTGTGTGTGTGCGCGCGTGTGTGTGTGGATGAGATCCACCGCACTTGCACAGTGAAAGTCCAGCCTACATGCCATGGGGAGCTGAGTCGCTTGTGTCAGTCGGGTCGTTATATTTGTTTCACACGTATTATGGTTCTCTCTACGGTGCTTCCCCCTTTCACGCGCGGCGCTACGGTTAAGTACCTACGATTTTGCACGGGTGCAACATAAGTCACCAGGCACTTGCTGTTCTTCGCCCGCCTGTGCAACTTTGTTCAACCTGCTCTTCTCCCAGTAACCCCTGGGCTTCTTTTACACGTTGACAGCTACCGCTGCCCCGTCTTGCTCTTTTAAATCCCTTCTTTAGCGGAGGGGTTTTACATTTCTTTATGTCGTGACAAGTCTACAAGCGCGAAGGCCACTGCTTGTTTCAGCATTGCCATGTTGCGTGCTGCGGACAGAGAGCAGTGATGTCAAAGCCTGGGTGAACTATGACCCCAAGCTGGTGATCATCACAGCAACTATCACCCTTAGAAACAACATTTGAGTTAGGGTTTGGTCCTTGAAAAGTTGACTTTTTTTAACCTTTACTCACAAAATTGGTACCTTTGGCGTTTTATCGCTCAAACAGCTAAAGTGAAGTAGTTTCTTCAGAGAGAAAGTTAGAACAAGTGAAGTGAGTGAGGTTAGTCTCCTTTCTGCAAAAGACTGACATGTACCCTGCCAAACATAATCTTACCCCAATAAATAGCTGCCAAAGGTCCTGCGGTATGTCAGTAATCCACAGTAACTATAGAGGCGACGAGCTCCAATAAAGCGCCGCTAAAAGTTTTCCAAGTTCCAAGTCCATGAAACTTTCATGTAGCCATGTACGCAGCCAACTCTGACGTCTCGGACCTTTGCAGAGTTGTGACAAGTTGTGGAGAGAGACGAAGAAGTTTGGAGGAGAGACAGCAGCAGCGTGGGAGTCTCCTCCGGAGCTCGGGCTGGAAGTGTGCGTAATGCGCTCCGGTCCTTCACTTTTCAGGGCTCCGAGGCTCTGGAGCGCTCAGCCCGCCCTCCGACACGCCTCCACCCCCCGTCCTCTATCATTAACTCCAATGTTCCTTCTCTGTTTATTTGTGTTTGGATAGCAACTAGGGCTCCAGACCATAGTAGAGAAGCGTGTACGGCTGAACCTGCCTCCAACTGACACCTCTCATATGGCCATATAGCCAAGTTACCTTCTTTTGGAGACACGACTGGAAGCGCGGGGGGAAACCCTGATCATTTTTTCCTCAACACTCCACGCTTTTGAAAACGTGCTTTTGGATACACTTGAGCCGCTTACAAGATTTTTTTCTTTTTAAGATTTTACCCCGTTTGCTAAAGTAGAGGGCGCGTACAAGAACCACCACATTAAATCCCAGTATTTCACTCTGGTGAGAGTGAAAAAAAAATCTGAGGTTTGAGACAGAAATGAAAACATCCTGATATCAGCAGCATTGGTGAACACATACAAAAGCACACAGTTAACGCCACTTACATTGTTCAGACACTGAGCTGCTCTTTTTCTCCTTCTGTACAATTTCAGGGTTTTTTTTCTTTAAACACAGGAATAAAACTGTCTCATTAAAATACCACAGGGGTCGCCTTGATAGTTTTACCTGTGTTGTTTACAACTAAATATGCACGTTACCACACGTATAGTCCAATGTGTTCTCCAAAGATGGACTGACATTTTTATTCAAGTTGACAACATGTGCGCAATGAAATAGCCCGAGGGGCTTTATGTGCGAATTGAAATCAACTTTAATCAAGAAAACATTTTTTTTGTTAGAAAGCAATTTTTTAAAAAAAGAAATCCTACTTCGTTTTCAGTCTTTTTAAAAACCAATTTAATGAACAGCGACAGAGTATATGAAATTAATTAAGACTGCTCTTTCATTAGACCGTGGTTTGTTTCTGGCCACAGATTTAGGTGTAAAGTAATTAAGACTTTCGACAGCCAGACTCAGATGTTAAAGTGCGCCTCTTTGAGCTACAGATGGGACCTGACGCACACGAACAAGCTGTTCTTCCTACAGGCTGTTAATAAACCAAAACGTTTACTTTGCCAATTCTCCCATCCAAACGTAAACCACCGAAAAGCTCACTGGATATGGATTTAAAGAAAAAAAATATTTCGCCATATTTAAATTAATGATGCAAAAGATCCCCCGCTATTTCTCCTTTGAAGTGTAGAAACGACCGATGTTTAGCAATTTTATTCTGTTTTTTTTCACTCCTCGCAAACCTTATAATTTATGTGAATGACAAAGCGACTGGCGGAAAACTTTCCTTTTTAACATAAATATGCAATTCATAAATGCTGAGTGGAGGACTGACAGGAGGCTGCAGCTGCCGCCGAGCCGTGGTGCGCAGAACGCAAGTCTGCAGCGCCGCCTATCGGGACTCGGCGAAACAACGAGCTGTGTCCTCCACCCGAGGGTTTGCGGCTCCAACAGAGCACACGGGCCATTAGAGCAACTTGATTTTCTGACGACACCGCTGGGGGGGAGAAATGCTTTAATAAAAACGGCTGCATCACTGTGGGGAATTCATGCTTTAAAAAGAAGGCATATTAAAAAACTAAAGGCCAGTGAGTCGAAAACAAAAAAAACAAAAATCCCATTTTGCATATATCTAATTCTAAATATTCCTGCGAGTCTTTTTCAAAACCAGAGTGAATAATCAAGTGAGTGCAGAGTGACGTGAGAGATGAAACGTATCTGAGACCTTAATCTATCCAGGAGCCCACAAAGCCTAATTCTCGCTTTCTTAGCGCTGCAGAACATTTTCTGCACACAACACGCTTGTGGTTTTCGTTCGGTTTCATATCACAGGGGCCTCTCTTTTCACTGTCAAAACACTGAACAATTGCAGTCAGATTAGAAGACATATACCCAACCCCACCGCACACGCCTTTTTTTCTTTTACATTGTAAATGATGGCGTTTTCTCAACATATCATTTTCACTCTGGAAATTTCGAACGATGCAAATTGTGTGTGTGTGTGTGTGTGTGTGTGTGTGTGTGTTTTAATACCATTAAAACAGCCAGTGAATTAAAAAATATATCTTGGACTGGTCTGTAATCCAATCACCAATAATCTAATTAGGATTTATCTTTTTTTATCCATATTGTCGAAATTCATAAAAATCTTTGAAAATATCTCGAATATTTTCTGGGAGGAAAACATCGTCTTCCTGTGGGAACCAATTTTTTAAAGGATTTTATCTCACATGGAGTCTTTTTCTAATGTTCCTCGCAAGTCAGTTTGTATGTGGCCTCTGGTTTTTATTTTACAGTCAAATTGGTAATACTATATTATTACTGTACTCTTTATAGTGAGGGTAATGTCAGAGCCAGAGAGTTAGTGCCTTGCCCTTTGGCCCTTCCCTGAGTCCCCTGAAGCCGCCATCATTCTCTATGATAATCTGACTCCCACAGAGTATCAGTGTTGCAGCTCAGTGCAGCTGCCAAGCCTGTAATGGCCGACACTCCTCTTCCAATAACACAGAGTGACAGAGGAGAGGACTAGCTGGGATTACTAATAAAGAACGATAGAACTCTCGTGGGCTTGCACAAAAAGATGGAGATAAAGAAATTACCTTGGACTTTGCCAAAGCATGGATGTATTAATAAGGATATTTCCTGAGTGTGATTTTAAGACATAAAAAGTGTTACTGATTTGTATTCTTAGACGATTCTTTGATTAATTCAGTCCATAGCCGTTACTGTAAAAAATGTATTTTCTTCTCAGGGTCCAAAATGACGTTCACTTCAAGGTAAAATTGGGCCAACAAATTTTCTTCTTTCTTTCCTATTCAATAAAGCAGTCATAAAATAATGTCACGGCTGGCTGCTGTCCTATCGATCTCCATATTCACTGTCCCAGCTAATGATATCACCGTATAATATTCAACTCCAAATACACATTCTGACCTTCATACATGTTGTCATGTGGCATCACCTCCCTCTCAGGCGCTCCTTACCTCTGCTGTGCTCACATGAAGGGGCCCCGACAGAGAACGTGGAGCTGCCGGCTGGTTCTGGGGCCTGACTGGGTCGCTCGGTGTCTCTGTGGTGCTGTGTCTCCGAGCATGCCGGCAGGCAGGATGTCAGGTCCATACTGTAAGAAAAAAAAGGGGGAGGCAAGCCTGTGAGTCTACCTGCTGTGGTTTTGAAAGCCCCCACATCCCCACCTACATTCGAGCTCATCCTGTCCCAGCAGCAGCAGCAGCAGCAGCTTTCAAGATGGGTGTTTTGTTGTTTTTTTTCTTTTAAAGACCCTCTGCTCATAGTTTCCTCAACATCACACTCTTTGACTTGAAACTGCGCACTTTCTAAAAAAGGGGGTTATGACTCTCTTGCCTCAGAGGTTGGTCATGTCTGAGACTGAAAGTCACTGAGTATCTTTCTTTCTATTTCAAATGAATTCATACTAAATTAGGTACAAGTACTGCATATATATTTTTTCCACTGAGTGATATGAAAAACTATGAAGCAAATCATTTATCATTAGGAAGGAAAATATGTAATGTCTTCGTCAGGCATATAATACCATAACTGCTATTATAATAACAGTCTTATGCTGTTATTATGTGTTAATATGTTTATATATCATGTGACTATCCTCTATATCACTTCACATTATTTAGTTAATATTAAATGGTTAAAATTGCTTTTTAAATGTAGTTGAGGAGGGAGTATTCAGGGGAGACAAGTGAAACAACTTAAACAAATGGAGTAATGTGAATGTATGAGAATGTGTCTTTCATTTGTGTTGTGAAAACTCTGTGTTTACAGCTTTTAATTTTGATAATAATAACGGCTACTGTTGGTAACACGAACCTGATGTCAGCACTGACACCATGTTCATTTCCAAAGGTTTTTTTTTCCTTTTTTTTTCTGAATTTGGCAAACTGAACCAAAAAATTCCAGGATTAAAAAAACACATATTAATCAAGTGAAAACAAACAAAGTAACATTTATTTCCAGCAGTTTAAATGAATTGCGTGAATTTATGCACCGTCTCATTGTCTCAAACTGGTTTGAGAAACCAGATGGGGATGACATTCTGCAGAAACTCTTTTTCCTGGACGTTGCAGTATAGACTGTAACTCAGCTATGACAGCCACAAGCGCTGTCCCTTTGCTTTATTGTACAACAGTGCCCCCTATTGGTTCACCCTCAAATTACCACTGCTGCAACGTTTAACATGTGCCGTCATACTAAGTTGTGTCAGTATGTGATGAGTGCATTAATGTTCATCTCAGGACTGGGATCAAGGGTAAGAAGGGGGCTTTAGATAACATTTATGAAAAAGTCAGTCTCCTGGAATGCAGTTCATGTCTTACATTACATTTCTGCGCTCTAGGAAATAAGAAATATCTCGTCTACTCTGTTCTCATTTCATCTTTTTATGAGTACTAAGTATAAGTATAAATCAGAACATTGAACATGCGGAAAAACTAGAAGACGGCCTCATCAAGTGCATGTGTGCTGTGATCGGGGACGGGGTACTGCCAGTGTGCAGCGTATATACACTGCATTCCTCCGGACTCCTGCATGATCTCTTCTCCATCTGCTGTCCATTGCCACTCTCTTCACTGGTCTCCTGCCATCTGTTTAACAGCGCTCGGCACCTTTGCGTGACCGAATGCCTTTGCTCCCTGCAACGTCATCCACTTCGCCGGAGAGACATGGAGAAGAAAACCGCCATGATATCGTGCTCCTTCAACCAATAAAACCCACCAGTTAATGCCGCTCAAGCCCAGCACCAAATCCCATTTGTCAGCAAATAGCTTCCCTTCAGTTGTCTGTGCTGGCCAGACACTTCTGTAGAGCTCCCTGCCATTAACATGACATCTTCAGTTATTTGTTGTCTGGTGTGACGGCAAGCAGAGTGAAAGAGAAGTGAAGAGACGGAGCAAGTAGAGGGATCTGTGCATGATCATAAATGTGCCTCAGAAAATGCCTGATCAGACATCTGATTTCTGTTAAATCATCAGCTTGTTTCAGGGACAGTTCAGTAGTCTCAAAATCAACACCATGCCATGGTTTATATAGATTAAGATTCACTCTAAACCTTAACTTACACGTAGAGGAAAACGGTGTCGCAAAACTGTTCGTACGCCTGCAGTGAAATGGGAGAGATAGAGTTGGTGTGATGGGAGAGGGCTAAAATGATGGAAGGACAGGAGGAACAACGAATACAAATGACTACAAAGAACTTTTTCACTTTTGTGAAAAGGTTATTTACTTAGGTCAGGCCAGCCATCAGAGAAAGATTGGGATCAGGTAGGCAAGGTGGCTGACATGACACAAACCGTGACACCACCCCGGTCGTGAGTATGTGTGTGTGTGTGTGTATTTGTGTTATAACGTAACGGCTATAAGGTTACTAAATATTTGTATTGTCACTTTGCAAGTGACACTGTGACCTGACTGATAATATTAGTCACATACTACTTATTATAAGTTGAGCCTTTATGAGCGTCGGAGCTCTGGGTGCAACTGCACTGCCTGCGCTCTCTGCAGCAGATTGGCTCCTGCTGGTGAGGTGATGGACAGTAAAACTCTCCCAGCACCTGTTTCCTGGCCACGCTCAAGTGTTGTTAATAGGCTGATGAGAGACGTTAACAAAGTTACTGCGGCACACTGGAAGGATAAATCAACAGAGCGTTGAGTGTCTCATCCAGCCTGTCAGAAGTGACATTTTTAAAAGGTCTCGGTAACTGCTGCATCTGTCCCGTACCTGGGGTGAGAGCGGCACGTAGGAAACACACCAAGGATGGAGTGATGAATGCAAGGGATGGAGAGATTTAACAGTGCTTGGGTGGACAGGGGAAAGTAAGATTTGATGGAGAGAAAGATAAATAAACGGTGGAATGGCAGAATGGAAGGAGGGACAAATGACAAATGAAGAAGCAGTGGAAAGACGGAGAGTTCGGTGGACGGGAAGGGGTTTGAAATGAGGAATGGAGAGATGGGCGAATGGCTCTAAGAAGTTGTTGATCCAGACTACTAGTCATGATTTACTGCAATCAAGCCGCCTTGAAAACATTTCTGTTGGATGAGGGATGAATAATGCAACAGGTCCAGTCATTTCCCCACATCAACAGCAACAACAATAACATTCATCCTGTGTGATTTCATATAATTTCTCTATTCCCCTGCCTTGCTCTCCTTTTGTTATGTGCCAGACGTATGCACATTACAAAGGGAGTCAGGAAATGGCTTTCCACTTAAAAAATTGAGAGCAGATCTCGACGCTGTTACAAGAGGGACCTTTGGCTGCGAAGGACCTTAGGGAGAGCTACTCTGTAGACAGGCGCTTGTCTCACACGCATAGGACGATATAAGTAAATGTATCCACAAAGAGCAATATTTCTACAGTGTGTTATCATTATGCTGCCAGTGAGTCACTGAGATGTTACCATCACAAAGGACTGAGCAAGAGATTGTTTTCCTCAAAGCTAAAAATATCGCCGCTGGCCAGAGTCCAACCCCCTTGCTCCTCTCCCCCTCCATTTTCCTCCTGCTCTTTGAACTAAAATAACATCATTTTTTGAATGGATTCTTGTGTCATTGATGGATTTCTCTTCCAATGTGGTTTGAATTAATAGCTTGGATGCCTGTATGGTTGCATTTAGCGTGTGGACGTATGCATGCATGCACACAAAGACACAAGAAAAGAGAAAAAAAAACCCCAAAATGCTCTAAGGCATTATTACAGCAGCACTCACGCACACTCATGCTAACTCACACACGCAGCGAGTGAATGTTAATGTACACAGGTGCAGCCTTTAGGGAGGTTGCTTTTGCTCTCTCATCAGTCACTCGTAATCACTCCGCTTCCAGCCCAGTAAATCACCGTCTTTTACTGATTCCTTTATAGGATGCATGTTCACAACTTGTAGCCTGGGAAAAAGTTTGACCACCACCAGGAATACATTACAGCTCCTGCATCCATACAATTACGCAGTCATACAGTCAACTCACAGACAGGAAATATTGTTTTATAAATGTCTACTTAGTTTCTGAAATTATTTGTGCTTTTAATAGGGTTTTAAGCTGTTTACGACATATGGGTGAGAGTGGAGTTATTGGTCAAGACGTGGGGGGGGGTGTCTCCTGGGCAGCTGTGGATATTGGCAGGTTGCACAGCTCCACCAAACTGGTCCTGGGGAGGTCCCAATGACCTGTTTTATACCAACACTGGTGCTTTGTCGTAAAACCAGGGGGAAGTCGAGTCACAAGTCGAGTATTTGTTTGAAGTGGATGGAAAAAGTCCTCCTGGAGCAGGACCATGTGAGTGTTGTGTGCTGCTGTGTCGGGTGGGAGTGGAAATGCACAGAAAAACAGGCTACTTTGTCTTTACATAGACTTGAGATTGGTGCCCAGGTTCTGGTAAAATACTCCTAATACCACCGAGGAAAGGAAACGCATTCCCCTCTTACTCTTTTGGATGGAAATACTCTCTTGTCACTGGCATTTGAATGCTGTAATTGGACGTTAAGGGGCTTGCAGAGAGAGGTGTGATGTAGTGTTAAAACTGCTCGCAAATCACATATTTCTCACCTCCGCGGAGGTTCGAGCGCTGGCTCTGGCCTCTCCCGGCTGCGCCACTCCTTACTGCTGCTGCATTTAAAACTCACACAGCAGTGTCCTGAATGGCACAGGTTATAGTAAACTGTCTGTGTGGAAAGGGGCTTCAGCAGATTTAATATTTACTAAAAGCCTTGAATTTTACTTGTCACTGTAATGAAAAATGTGTCTTTGCGTGTGCAGTGTGCGTTAGCGTGATGGATGGTGTACGTGTGTTCCAGGATTATGTTTTATGAAAGTTAAAGGGCCCTGGGGTTGGTCTGCGAAGCACATAATCTCAGTCAAAGTGCTGGGCTGGATGGACCAAGGCTTTATTATTAAACACCTATGAGAGGGCCTCGAGCTGGTGGAGACCCTTGCATATCCACATTAACACTCTCCAGCGGCTCTCATCACACGCCCTTGCCATTTGGGCATGAAATTAAAATGCGTCTCAAAACTCCTTTTAGCACTAAGCATGACATAGGAATTGCATTATTATGTATTTGAAACATTCAGAAAGGGCAATCTTTGATTTAGGTGTCATGTTATTCCCTCATCCTATCGCATCAGTTTTGTAGACTCTTTTCATACAGTGGGTTTTTATCTTAGAGGAGAGTCATGAAAAAATTTCTGGCAATATGTTCCCAATTTGATGGTACAAGAGAGAATAGGCAATAAATGATGTGGTATTGATTTCACATGTGGGGTAGGACAACAAGGGCCCAAGAGGGGAGAAGAGGAAGGGGGAAGGCAATCCTTGGGATGTTCATGGAGGGCTTGCTGGAGGCTCCAGGGGTCCGGGAGCTGGTTGCACAGCTCTGGGAGCTGTTAAAAAAACCATAAAAGTTCCATATCCACAATTATTCAGACTTTTTAGATTTATAAATCTCTGCTAATGTTCATGGTGGATGTATTAGTGGTTTAAACATGGAAATCCACTGCTGCTCCCTTGGTAAAAGTGCACTTGGTAATTATAAATAAGGCCATGATGGCAATATGTTTCTTTTTTATAGAATCTGGCACACATTTGGTGGCACATAATGACCTGTAAAGGTCAGTTTATACCAGACTGAAGGATAGGTAACGTAGGGTTTTACTGCACTGTAACACAGATACAGCTGAGATATTAAAAACATTCTTGAGCTATTCAAGTTGATGCCTAATGTTTGTGCCATATCTTGGTCTCTGCACTGAGTGATTGATGTTAAAGTGGCTACAGTCACAGAAAACATGACACACCCACCCACAGAGATTAAGCACTCAACGCAGTTTCCCTTAGCTCTGAGCATTTTACCGTCTCTCAGATCATTATCTTGCTTCTCTGGCCCACAGTTGTTTTGATTCAGTCTTGTTGCACCCACAGCCTCGTTTTTAGCTGCAACAGGCAACTGTTTTCAGCAAAGAAGCTATAAAATTTCTCTGTATGCCACCTGCTCAGCTCCAAACAGAAGAGAAACAAGACTGGCAACCAGTAGGTGAACAGACACCAAAAACAGGGATAGGTGCATCTGCCTTGTTGCCAGGAACATGATTCCAAAGGAATGATTATGTTGCTTTGTATCTGCTGAACGTGTAAATACGTAATAGTGCGCAAACAAGTTTACCATATCAATTTAAACTGTGATAATATGTCAGTGTTGTTATCACAACTTGCTTCTGCTGCCACCGAGTGGCCAAAAAATCAGCTGTCATAGGCTGGAAAAAGAAGTTGCAGCCAAACTGTGTAAGTTGTAGGAATAACGTCAACATGAGAAAAATCATTCTTTTTGTATGCTGTAGAGATGTGACGAGGGGGAAGGGGGCTCACGCCGAAGTTCCTTCCACAGGGGAACAGAACTTGTGAAGTAGGCTTCGAGACGTAGCGCAGCACATGTAACTTTAGCAAGCTGCAGCTGGCTTGGACTGGGAAGCTGGAAATGTTTACCATGGTCCACATGGCTAATTTGTGTGTTTTTATTTAGCTGTTGTGTATCTGGGACTTTTGGTTGTGGGGTGGGGGTGGGGGTGGGCGGGGCGGTATGGAATTGGGAGGGGGGTGCTGCAGCAACAGTCAACAGATGCTGTAAAAGTGACCGCAGGGAGGAAGCAGAGACAAATGCTCATTACTGTGCTGACTGCAGCCCAGTGGCCCAGTAACCAGCAGAAACCAGCTCCATGTCTATGACTCCACAGCTGGAGATCAGCTGACGTTCACTGGCTTCCCTTACAGTCAAGTCCCATTCACTTCTTCTTTGCTTCTGATGAAAAAGGATACCTTGTAGCAGCCATTGTTGTACCAACACAGGAGAGATAGTTAAATACGTGGACCAGGAGCGTTTTTCAAAGCCACGACTGTAGCAGCTGTTGACTCAGTGCTGACTCAGCCCCGGGCTACGATTCCCATGATCGTTTTAAAACAAGCTTTACTATCCAGTCATGCCAGGATACACTGACTGACAGTACAGGGCGCTCTCACTTTAATTTCTGCTTGCAGTGCAAAGAACTACACCACATCTGAGGTGGTCAGATTTCATTGTCAGTGGAAGTTCACACTGTCTGGACACTGTCCAGTCACATTGTTCGTCTGAGAAACGTAAAGGGATGGAGGAAAATATGAACAAACTGAAATAAACGCAACCACATGAGGTGCATGACAGACGTTTTCAGGCCAAGTGTGGGTAACCAGAAATGACCTCATAAGATCTTTACGATCAGATAGCGAAAATCATACTGAAACGACAAGTGTAGCTGACTACCTAAGCCAGACTCAACTGGCTTACATCGTCTTTTTGTCAGGGCAACAAATCCTTTGACTTTTGATCATCAAGATCTGATCAATATAGAATTCTGAGCCGTGAACCGCTAAAACACATTACATAATAATATGCATGACCTGTATCTAAACCCCTTTGGGCCCTCCTAAGACCTAAACACATCAGTTATGCTTCTCAAATACATTCTGTTTGTTTTCTCGTACTTCTCGTTTCCAGCTGGTTCCTGTTTTCCTTATGATAAATTGGATGATATTATTATTCATTATCTCAATTATCTTTTCACTCACCCTGTAAGTGCTAGAAGTTCATTCATATACTTTGTGTTACAGCACAAAGTGAAAAAAGAAATTCCCAACTCCTCACTGACCGAATTAACAGCACAGTGCAAGCGTGTCCATTGGTGTGATTTCATTGGGCTGTGAAACCAATGTGAGCAATGTTCCTGACCCCAGTCAGGAGTCAGACAGCGGTACGGGGGTCATCAGGGGTTACATCGGGCCCCTCTGGATGGACAGGCAGGGAACTGTAAACCTGAAACACCAGGAGCCTGAGCTCCATGTGTTTACCTCGCTGCTTTTACAAGTGATGTCACCACGTTGTAAAAAGATACAGTCCTCGATGGCCCCGTCCTTTTGTTACTATTTGAGAGAATAAACACGGGCTAAGTGCACGGGGCGAGATGGAGGCGACGGACTCTGTGGCTGGAGGGCAGGGGAGAAGCCTGTGGTGCATGGTGAGTCAAAGCAGCTGAAATGGGCTGCAGGGATCTGTAACTGTCCAGGTGCTGCGAGCTGGGGCCCAGCCTTTGTCGGCCAAACCCAACTCCCTGTTGAAGAGGGAGATCCTGCCTATAAATACTCAGCCATCCTGCCTTATCGTGTGCTGGGCTTCAATAACAAAAAAACCCCACCAAACCACCAACTGCTGAAGATCTGTCTGGGTCCTTCACTGTGTCTTTACATGAATCAATGAGTTACAGTGAGTATTTTCTCTTTTGAAATGGAGGATAGAGTGAATCACATCCGCACCTTAACCACTGGTCCTCCTCCAAAAAAAAAAAAACCTTTTCATTCCAGCTCCTTTGGAATTCCATAAATATTCAACTTCCACTTCATGTCCCTGCTCTCTTTTTTCCTCCTAACGACTGCACCTCCGACTAAAGGTCTTTGTGGTATTGCAACAGAAATTCCCTTTACATAAGTCAAAGCAGCAATGTGTGGTATAAGTGCAGCCGTATGCGTATAGGCAATGAAACAGCTTGTGTTTTATGTGAGCTCTCCTGGCTCAGACAGCTGGGTGGTTGCAGGGGCCGCGTTAACCTGCGGTGCCGGGGGTCCTGGTATGCACTGTGGTGGTGTAAGTCAAGCTGAGCGGCCCAGAACAAAGCAATGAACACAATCTGGATATGCAGATACCCCTCAGGACCTTTCTGCAGAATACACATCCGTCTGCTGGGAATCACAACTTTAAAAGTGCTGTTCGTGCTGCCTTCCTCCGTCGCCCTGAAACCCCATCTTCCTGTTAACGCCGACAGATGATGTCACATTCACGGACAAACCAGACCACTGGAATACTGAAGCAAGCATTTATGCCTCTCTGGTCACTTTTCTGATGAGACCTCTGCTGTCCTGCTGCATTGCTCCGTCTCTTGCTTCAAGTGTACTTGTATGGCTCCTTGGCGTGGACTTTTATTAGCTTTTCCCGTGCCTCAAAGAACTTGGCCCGGCCTGGTTCTCCCCGGCACTTTCCCACTAATGAAGTGCACATTCTGCTGGAGCGCTTGGCCGAGTTCAGCTCCTTGGCCACCCCTTAATGGGAATTTCCCCTTCTTCCATGCATCCCTGCCTGCCTCGCTCTCTGCCATTGCCACTCTGGTGTGTGTGACTCATGTCCTGAACAGCCAGCCATCAGCCAGGGGACATTTGATTCATAAACCTTCTTACACTTGTTTGCCACTGTTGGACTGGTTGGCCGACTGTCTGGGCAACTGGCTGCCTGACTTGTTAAAGGGCTGACTTATTGCAGGGGTAGGTGGCTCAAAATGGGATAAAGGCTTCGAAGCTGAGACACCGGCTGACGTTGAGCAGTGGACTGTGAGAAAACACACTCTGTGAGTGTGTATATGTGCAGTCAGATTACTGTGAGACGGCTCAAGTCAAGAAAATATCCGTCAAACTGCTCTGACACATTCAAGAGGGTACTTTCAGGTACTGAGGCTGAAGCTGCAGACAGGCTGCCGTCTCTTTTTCCAAATTCAATCTCTGAAATCTGAAAATAAAACAGGCTTTGATGGATGAAATGATTTCAAACATGACTGCTCGCTTCCACATGTTTTACAACTTCTACAATTTAAACAGACCACCAGCACCAGCACCTGCTGCTCCATGGCGGCAAATTAAACTGCACCAATTGCTTTTTTATTCCACGAGGAGGCTCTCAGCATCTGATGTTTCGGAGTATGTTAATCACTGGAAAAATAAGCCTTGTGTGTTTTTGTTGCACAGCTCAATGAGGATGAGATAGTCCACATACTCAAATCAACCTTGAAGGGCCTATGCTATCTGAATTTTATGAGGAAAATCCACCGGGAGATGAAAGCTGGGAACATACTCGGCGACAGGGAAGGTCATGCGAAACGGGCCGATTCTGGCCTGGCTGGACATTTGACGGTGAGCTTTGATTCCACTGGGCCTTCCACTCTCTAAAAGTCAACAAAATAAAGTCAGGTCTCCCTTGGAGAACATGGCATATGATAATCATTTCTGACTACAGTGGTTTCACCACTATTAAATTAACCTTTGTGATGCAAAATGGCTCCAAGCAGCAGAATTTGGAAGTGTTTATTTCCTCGCAGTCCTTGCTTACATTTGAGGTCCAAAGAATGCTGTTGGGCAGGCAGCTCTTGCAAAACTTTTAGAGCCCCTCATGAGCTTTAATCTCATCAGAATCTGGGTCTACCTTAAGAAAGCACTCTGGAGCTGCCAGAGAGACATATGCTGGGGAGAGAAGACAAGAAGCTCGAGTCTTCAGGCTGTGCAGTTAATTCCCATCATGAGTGGTTGTCATGTTTCCAACAGAAATTTGTGGTTTGGTTGCTTGCTGCTTACTGAGGATTTTACTTTTCCCACACTGGCCGATCTTCACTGCACTCATCTTACTCCTCTTGTAGCTCCATAACGATTGGCCAATGCTCTTCTGAGGAAGGGTCAGAGAGCAACTCTCAACTCCCTGTGGGTGGCTAGCCAGTGGAGAGCTCTTTGCTGTGCCTGAGGGTGGGAGATATACAGTCCTGCGGCAAGTCTAATGAGGAAACTCGCAAAATATGCAAATGGAAGAAAGACAGAACAATGACACACACATGCACACAAAGCAGTGGGTAGCAGTACAAGCTAACTGCAGCCTTGAGGTTAGCAATCCTTCAAGCTGCTCTGGGGCTGATCCTGACCTGCTACCTCCTTGTGGAGGAGGCCAGGCGATAAAGAAATATCCCTTCAGGGACCAGTAAAAATGGCAAATTATTATTTTTAGAGACAAAAATAATGAGAGAGAAAATGACAGAGAAAGAAAGCACAAAACAATTAATCTTCATCAGCTCTCCTCTCACTGAATTAAAGGGCGCTGTATCCTCTTTAAGACGTTCCAAACCGGGCTGATGACCCAGAGCTCAGAGTTCCGTCCCCTTGTTTAGAACCGAACAGCAACAAACAGGCCAAGTGTGCTGCTGCCGGCTGGGTGGTCTGTGGTCTACAGAGCATAAACGCCCCATTACTTACCTGACTGCATTGTTTTACATTTTTGGACCCTTAGCCATTTTTGCTAAGCGCTTGATGATTTAAAGAGATCCATAAAAACTGTAGGACCGTGACCCACAAGAACCTGTACTGGCTGAGACTGAGCTGGACTGAGGTACTGGGAACAAGGTGGAGCTATAGGGAGGGTGTTAAGGTTTCAATGTTTCAATGTTTCAATTTAGCATGGTGTGTGTGTGTGTGTGTGTGTGTGTGTGTGTGTGCGTGCGTATACATGTATGTATAAGCCATTTCATCCTGCAGTTTAAAATAGTTCATTGTAATACACATGTATATATTACAATAAATCATTTTAAACCACAGCCTTTACGTATGTAACATGGAAATAATTTGAAGGAAGGGGTGAGAGGGAGCTTGAATTTTTTTTTCTTTGGTTTGATTTACAGCCAGCAAATCTGCAAAGTTCATCATGCATTTCTCCATCAAGGCTGTGAGGGAGCAGAGAAGGACTGGATAATAGCGTGTAATGGTGATCCATTTTACAGGGTCATCCTTGTTCTTGTCCAAGCTCCACTGACATATTTGGAGGCCTTCACCTCACACTGATGATCCCGTTTGATTTCGTTCCCTGTCCTTCCCTGCAAGATGTCATGTCTCTGCTCCTTTCATCTGACGAGAGATCTCATCCAAGAGCTTGCACAATGGCAGTTATATGTTTTCTGGATACAACTGCTGAGAAAGGAAGGGAACCCCACCATATATGTATCCCAAAGTGCGTTTTTTTGTGTCTTTACTCTCTACTCTTTGGTGGAGGGGAAAGGCAACTGAAGCTGCACTATTTTTTTTTCTCTAATGAAACCAGATCTTTTCGTAAGGTTACCATGCGGCGGCGGGTGGAGGAGAGCGCCGTTGAACTAACCGTAAGTCAACAAACAGCATAGCTCTATAAAACTTTTGGTTGAAAAAAAAGTGCCAGTGCTTAACCTTCAAAAGAATATGACATTTTTTATTCTGGAAATAAAAGTGGTATATGTGTAAATTTTGGGGTAGTAAATGGTCACTGACCTACAACTTTTATAAGCCTGGTTATCCTCGAGGAATGCAGCAATGAGCATGAGCAATCACATCCCCATCAGGCGAGCCAGCATGGGAAAAACTGTCTCACAAAGATACCATGAATAAGTTGAAGTGATAAACAAATGACGGTGATGGAGTTTAAATGTGGCCCTTCTTCATGTGGTCTGGGCAGTTGTACTTGGGGCTTACTGTACTCCTATATCCATATGCAATCACTGAAGCACTCGCAGCATGAGCTTTTTTTTAATTAGATCACATAAAGTAAACAGTCCCAGTGAGTGTTTTTGATAAATGCAATTTGCTGCTATGCTCCTTTCCAGGCTGCATCTTGTGTTCAGCCTGTTGTAAGTTAATTTGCCAGATCAACTGAAAAAACAGAGAAATCTAATGGAAAACACTGCCCTGGCTTCCACGCTGCATACCAGTGGTTGTCTTAAGAATGGGAGCCCTTTAATGTGGTGATTGCATGGTTTCAGTTCGAAACTTAGTTTCCGTAAAAAGAATGCGCTTTTCCGTTGTGTTTTTTTTTTGCCTCATTTTATCCCTACTTCCTTTTATTTGTTGCCTACATTATCAGCTTTGTGTTTTTTTCCCCAAAGACTCTTACACAAAATCCTCGCTTGTGTGATATGAACTCTTCCTCAAGTAAACTTTTTGCTTTGTTTTGTTTTACCACATTTTGATTGTTTCTTTTCAAATCTTGGACAAGGACGAGAGTGGTAACTGTAGCGGCCGCAGCTGGTTTCATTGCATTGTCGGACATAATCTCTGTCTGTGCACATGTGCGCGCACTGTATGTGTGCGCCTTCATTGAGGAAACTGCCGCTACGGCACCAGGCCCTCCATAAATCCAGCAAACTTCCATGAAGGGAGGGAGGGGAGCTTTGGGATTGTGGACAAAAGTAAGCAGCCCTGGAAAAATCAAAGGCATGTGGCACCTGAGGGAGGTGTACTCCCAGCTATAGTTTTCATTTATGGTTAGCTACGGCTGGTTAGGAACTGGGCTTGACACCATTGCAGCAGTGGCGTGCTTCCTCTGCGCTCTTCCCCACTGTGCTGTGGGCACTTCAAACCGCCGGCGCGCTCCGACAATGAGATGTTAGGCTTTCTTTCAAAAACCCTTCTTTGTGCTCTGAGCTGCCTCTCACCTTTTTAAGGAAGTGTCGATTGTTTCATTCCAGAGAACACCAGAGGGTGTGATGGCTGACGTTTTGGCTGCTGGTTTCCTGTCGGCCTCCGCTTCTGGCAGAGCGTTTCTCCTCTAGTACGGCTGGCATCTGCCACAGAGGAAAAAACAAAAACAAACAAATCCAGCACTTAGCTGAATGAAAAGCCAGCCTTTCCACAAAAGAGGGGTTTACAGTACCTCACGCTGAGCTATTATGATATAAAAGCATCATAGCAAAGAAGGAAGTTGTATCAACCCACTGTTGACAATCTGCTCCGTCTTATTCAGACTGAGTTTAACCACCACTGCCTTTCCTCGTTTAACCATCAAGCACCCCTTAATCACCATAACACCAAAATCACGAGTTGTCACTCTAAGGTACTGCGATGGATATCCAGTTTGTACCGTGCAATGTGAAACGAGCGTGTTATTATATTCCCTTTACCCGACATTAAGAAACGCACACCGACATCCGCAGGCGCACACACAAAATAATGTTACATTTCATCGCATTAAGCAGCCCGCTCCAATCGACATGGACACAGAAAGTCGGCTCCCTTATTTACTCTGGAGCAGGTCGAGGACTTGTGGTGCAGGTCTAAATGTGGGTTATTGTTACTCGAGAGTGCGCGATGGAATATTGGGCGTATCGATTTGCGTTCTGCTGCAGGCCCTCTTGGCCGGGCCACAAAAAACTTTCACTGCACGCTGCCAGTAGGCCCATTTCTGCTACACTTATTTTTAATACAAGTATTACATGACTTTGCTCTCTCAAGGTTTCACAGGGGAGGAAATAGCAGATTGAATGTAAACAAGATTAGCTTCCCTCTTGCGCGGCACAGCCAGCTGCTGCTTCCACGCTTGGCCGTAAATCTACGGAGCGGCCCCGCGCCGCGCGCTGCGAAGAAAGACGTCAACCCTTATTCTGTCACCGTCTGGCTGGAGGTTAGGATGAGCTGCAACTCTTCGGTGACACCGTGAATGACAGATCTGGATTCCATAGCGTTTGGAAAAACACGCCTATCGCGTGTTGAAAAAGCATTTTGGCTGCTATCTGTGCTGGCATGTTCTGTATCATCTCTGTCACGCTGTACTTTGTCCTTCTCTCCTTTGGTCCTGGAGTTTACCTACACAGGCCTTGGTTCCTTCTGCACCCTCTGCCATCAAAAAAACCCTAAATATAACAGATTTGTTTCTCTTTCAGAATATATTCCACCTGCCAAAACACACAGACCCTGCTTTCTTAACCTTGTGCTGTGATCTGTGTATTTGGAGTGGCAGTGAAAGGAGAAGCCATGGCGCTCAACATGCCTGGCGTGAAGGCAAGGTAATGACACTGTCTACTTGTGTTTTTGGAAGCTGTGAAACCACAGCAGGGAACACCCCATAACTGCTCCACTGTAACTCCACGCAATTACTCACATCGTAGAGATACCGATATTGATTGCTGCTGGAAACGCTCACCCTCCATCCTATGCTGCTCTCACACAAGCAGCCCTCGTGCAGGGCCCTCGCTCACGCTGCACTCTCTTGTCTGCGATGGAAGCTTCTGGCTTCGCTCAACTGAAGGAGAATTACAGCGAAAATATTTTCTTTTAAAAAGTTAACATCAATAATGTAGAAGTGGTATAGCTCATTGAGCTCATACCCATTTTCCCTCATTTGTCTTTACAACACCCCTGTACATAATCCATTTATTACAATATGAGTTATGAAGTCATGGCTACATCAAGAGGGGTAAAGGTTTATTTAAAAGGGACGTTTTTTCTGTCCTATATATACTGAACAAAAATGCAAACGTGACACTTTCATTTTGAACCCTATTTTTCATGAACTGAAATAAAAGATGTAAAACTTTCAAAAGGCTTATTTCGCTCAAATTTTGTTTGCAAATTTGTTTAAATCTGTGTTAGAGAGCAGGCTTGTGCAGCCCCCTCAGCTGGGTTCGTCACAATAAAAGGCGACTACAACATGTACAATGACGCCAAACGTCACAATGCCACAGACGTTGTTCGCGTGTAGTCGACATGCTGACTGCGGGAACACCAACCAGATCTGTCTCTGCAGGACTTTATGTCCACCATTCAACCATCAGCCTTCTAAGAAGGTCTGTCAAACAGCTCGGCGGCAATGCAAAACGTCCTCACGCTTGTGGACATCTCCTCATCAGATTGTGCAGATGTACTATATATGTACTATACAGTTGTCTGATAAAAGCAGAGCAACATTTTAGCCTCTGTATTATCCTGACAGCGGATGTTTTTTGCTTCAGTCTGCATGTAAGCACATTTCTCACACGTCCAACTATTTACAGTGGCATATATAGAAAGAAATTTGTATATGGATTGTAATTGACTGACTAAATCCACCATTATGTCACACAACAATCAGGTAATAGGCGTAATATTTACCAGAGACATCTTACTGTAATCTTTCTTGCCATGGGTGTTTATACTGACAACTCTCATTCTGATATGACTCAATTTGAGAAGTTGTCACTTCAAGCAATCAGTCATGTAAGTTTACAGTTATCCTACAGAATCTCCACACCAGTGAGAGGATAAGGTGGTGCTCACAGGCGCTCTGGAAGTTGACCAATCAGAAGTGAGTTGGCCTTGAGGGTGTGGTGGGGATCTTAAGGAGCCTGGAGCTAAGATGCAGGGTTTGAGTCAGAGGCTCAGCTGAGGGGTTACACTCACTGTGAATAATTCAAAGTTACCACAGTGGAGTCGCAGAATGAAAATAGAAAGCTGGAAGTGGAAGTGAGCACAGTAGGTCCCCTTTAATTTAGTTTTTTTTATTTGTTGATGAGAAATCGCAGTAGCATGCTGTATCTTTGGGCTTAATCCAATAAGCATTGGTAACTTTTTCTTTTTTGTTCTGGTGCCATTTCAGATACACTAAAACTCAAATGTACACTGAACACTGTATGCACATATTTGGTGAACACGGCATCCTGAGGCAGATGAGAGGTAATCAGCCACATTTAACTGCTGCAAAGGCTGCTTTTGCTCCCTTACATGATACCCCGGCAGCACGAGAGTAAAACAGTACGCGACTGCGAGCAGAAATCAAACATCATCTCTCGCTTGGAGAGCAATCAGATGAAAATGTCGAACAGCATCTGCGTGATATTTTTAAGAAATGACTGCATTGCTCCCTTCCAGATGCAACAACTTGTTCTGAGAATTGTAATCAGCTATCAGAGTGTTTGTGCTTACAGCATGCAGGCAGACCCTGGTGGGATTCATCAGTGTAAGAATGTGACTGACTTCACAAGATCTTTGACTTCAGCGCATTCAAATAATATCATCATGCCAGCTGTTGCTGATTCCTTGCCTATCGGCCCTGTTTTATAGGACATCGGTGTCCCAGCCTCCTCTGTGTCCCTCTTTCCTTCTGTGTGTTGGTTTCCGTCTCCCAGACGTCTGGATTGTGCGCTCGGCTTTGCCTCTTGTGCGTTTGCATTGTCTCTCCTCTTTCCATGTCTTTTTGGTGGAGAGTTCACATGGCTCAAGTCCTGTCTGCTGGAGGCACCTGTACGTGGCTTGATGTCCTCCAGAAGCATATTCTTCATTAATGTCCATAACGTTGTCCTCCTGATTGTTCATACTGGAAATCTACGTTGTTGCGTTCTGCGCACAGGGCATCCATTGCGTGCCTGTCCGTCCTTTAATAACCACTTCAGTTTCTCCTCCTGAGCTTTCTTCCATTTACTCACAGATTAAGGGTTAAATTTGTGATACTGGGACTTATAAATAAAATGTGATATGTTTTGACTTGAATAAATCAAGTAGAACTAATTGTTTTTCTCTCAATCACATGCATTATACATGTTATACATCACTAGTCAGTAGGACAAGCAGGACATTTTGAAGACATGCTTCGTGCGGTGAAACACAACAACAACGATCGGGTGCTGGTTTTCATTGTGACCAGCTGATTTCCATGATTAGCTTCTCTTCTTTCCCCCGCTCTAATCAGTCAAATCAGCTGATAGAGCCTTTGGTCGGAACGATATCCCACTTGACAACCCCTGCGCACATGTTTGCCTTTCCTGCACTGCACTTACGTAAATAAATGCTGCGTGTAACAAAATTGTTCTCTCGCAAGGGAACATTGATTGCAATTGGTATTGATTATTGGGATATTTTCACGTTTATCTGCCAGCTCAGGCAGCAGAGGCAGCTGCGCGAACACAGGCACGACAGGGCTTTAACGCTGCCATCGTACAGTGGGTTTTCATATGAAAATGTTACACTTTGTAACCTAACACCCAAATTAACACAAACGCAATCAAAGGGAGTATCCGGCGCTGGACTGAGATGTATTAGAAAGCCTGATTACACTCAGACAGAATTTCTGTTATAAAATTACTCACATTGGAAATAGAGACACAGGGCAGTGGCAGTACCCAGCAACCCCCCCCCCTTCCCCAGTGTCTGACTGGAGGGAGTCCAATCACCCTCTTTCATTCCCAGGCTCTGAATCTGGGTGTCCCGCCGGGAATTCAAGTAGCACATCGGGTCGGCCACTCAATACCCCCTGTTTAAAGGGATTCATTGCAGACTAATTGGGATAACATGGCTGGAAATGTTGACCTTGGTATTTCTAAACAAGGTTTCAATTAACTTGTAATAAGGCCAAGCAGCCAGGCCCTAGACGGATCCACCACCAGCAGGAGGAAATGCGAAACATGCCCCAGTTGATGGTTGGCTTTTCTTAACTTTGATTAATCACTCGGAGAGTAAGCAAGTGGGACTGGTAAAATAATTAGAAGGGAAAACACCCTGTTCTCGCCGCGGTAGCGTTCAGTACAAAGCTTGAGTTACTGGAAGATATGTCACAACGTGTTCCGTTCCCCCTTTACGTCCAAATAAAGCAAATTTTTGTGCTTGCATCGGAAAAATAAAAAAATAAATTGAATGAAAAACAATACCTTCATACCTCCCCCAGCACAGAGATTTGTTGGACAGCCTTCTCAACAAGACTTCAGTTTTTCATTTCTCTTATTTGTACAATGACATGATGTTGATTTGAAGTGGGTGACTGAAGAATTTGTCTTTTTATTTCCCCTTTTTGTACCTGTACTATGTTTCTCCCACTGAGGACAACCTTATTCAAACCACAACTATTTTTCTTTGAATATCAGAATATAGTGTTTCCCCATCTCTGTGTAACACAATCAGAGAAAATACAGCTGGTGCCCTCTGTTGTCCAAGGTGCGACTGTAACGGAGTTCAGTCCAAGCAGAACTGCAGATATGTTTGATCTGTTTTTAATAATGACGTGTCCCTAACAATCTGCCATTAATTTCTTAAACAAAAGACTCCTTAAACCACATGCTAAACTGGCTCTGACTTACAGAACTGATACTTTGAGGAAGTTTATTATTTCACATTATATTGTGTACAGGCTCTTAGATCTCTGTGCCAGCAGGTCCAGCAGGTCTACAAACACACTGCCAGGGTTTTAGATTTGGTGCAGCAGGAACTGAACTTCACCACCTGATGAGAGACAGAGTGCGGTTCTGGCTAAAGATGGGCCTTTTTCTCGAGGATGAATCAGCAACTTCTGCTCAGCGCGACAGGTCATTCGGAGCGGCGGGACCCTCTCTGACCTGCATCGCATCACGGTTAATTCAAAGGTGCGGAAGGCACGAGGGCAACGGGATGAGGGGATGAACTCGGGTGGATTAAACCAAAACTCAATGAAAGCGGGCAGCAAGTTCTCCTTCCCTTTCATGTTGCTGCAGTATCATCAGGTTGACAGTTTTGTGTGTTTGGCTTCCTCTGCTTCTTCTTCTCTGCCTTCCTCCTCCCCAACTTCCTCCCTAATTCTTCTTTCCCGCTATTTCGAATGATCATGAGTCCAAAGAATGTCTTTCTGCAAGTGTTTAACACACTGGTCTTTGAAGCACGGTCCAAGTGGCTGCTTTGTCTGTGCTTTATTGTTCTAAATGCTAGCTGTATTAAATCACCTCCCAGACCCTGGCCTGTGGGCTTCATCTTCTCCAAAACCCCATCTACATTCTCCAGGAGGAAGTCCTGCTCTGCACTTCTGAGGCTGTCGAGGGACTTGGCATATTTACATAGGTTTTTAATGCAATTCTAATAGCACCGTGACACTTTAAATACTGATTTTTGTTGCTTTTGGAGCAGTTTCCCTCAGCATATATCATCACACTGGAGACAGGAGCTGAGCAAAAGAGAGTGGGTTGCTTCTTTGTCACTTCCAATAACTGGTAACATACTTTCTCCTTCTTTTCTCCTTTTTAATCTAAGCCTGAACACATGTTGCCAAGTGGGAGATGATGGAAAAGAGCTGTAGATGACTTGCTGAAAGATGCAAACTATACTGACAGAAAGAAATTCTAACTTTGCATAAGAGTTGTGTTTTTCAAGCTTCGAGAGTTAAAAAGAAGAAAGAAAAAAAGAGAAGCGATCCAGATGCAGCCGACAAAAAAACAAAATGATGTTAAAAGGGGGAATTCAGAATGGGTCAAATATGGTAATGTCTCTCACATGAAACAGTCTCATACCTCTGTTTAACAGTGCAATTAACTTTGAATTCATGGCGAGCACAGTGGCTCGTGTTTGCTTTTTATTCCCAAACATTTGCATTTGATTATTTTTACGGACGGTCTTATTAAAGACTGTGAAATGATGGAAGGACTACAGAGGACATGCAGTAAACCGGGCAGAGGAAACACACCTTTCTTTTACAGCAGGGGCATAAACAGTAGTTTATGGCTGGGGTTTTACTGTCATATTGCATAAGCAGGCTCCTTTAGAAAAGGAGGTTAGGCTTTGGCTGAGCTCGATGCTTTTATGAAATGTTTGGATCTTTTACTCCTACACATAAATGAATTAGATGTAGGGTAAAGTTGCTTGAAGGCGCTGATCAACAAGGATTAGTGCACTCCAAACTCCCCTGTTCATTTTTTTCCCCTCGACAATTTTTCATTTGATATCTGAGAAAGAAAAAAAAAGAAGTTTCATCCACTTCCACTTAATTCTTTTCATTTTTTCTGTGCAAGTTGTGGAGGGGGGGATGACTCACGGCATCAATTAAAGTGCTGTGTTTTACTATCTTCTCACAAAAACAAGACAAGCTGCCATCCGCCACTATCTAGCCTTTAAAAAGAGCTCCCTTCCAACTGTCAGTGGCCTGAGGAAAGATGAGCTGCCCTTATCACCTCCCTCTGTGTGCAGCCTTCACCTCTGCCTTATACAGACTGGTATCTGCCTTTTGTCAAATAGCTACCCTAATTTTATGGCTTTACCACCCTTTGTGTGCGTCTCCTCACCTGTGATAGCGTTCAAAGGTGCATCCACCCAAAGATAACAGTTTACAGTAGTTAATTGGTGATTAAACGAGTAGATGTCCTTGTAAAATGTCGCTACCTGTGTTGTGGTGTTTTAGAAAAACTTTTTAAAGATGTAAAGAATTTCATTGGCCTTTAAAGTGAGCATTTGTTTGTTTTAAGGCTATTTATGGGCTTGTTGGCAATCATGTGTTATGATATCATGTGTTGCACCTCTTCAGTGTGCAGCATCAGTAAACATGAGGATATTACAGTGAAACCTTCAGAAAACTGTTGCTGCTGCTCAACATTTTGGGAAATAAACTGGACTCAGCTCTGATGAAAAAGATTGCTATCGCTCTGTCCACGGTTAGCTTAGCTTAGCACAAAGGGGTCAAAACAGGGGGAAACAGCTCACCTGGCTCTGTCCAACAGTAACAAAATCATGTTATAGCTCATTTCTTTAATCCCCAATTTGCCATTTTATGGGGGATTATTTGCGCAGACTCCAGGAAGTTGCTGCTCTCAAACAAGTTCAGTACTTAAGCCCCAGTAAAACAGTCAAATGTCGTTTTTACAGTTTGGCTTTTTAGTGGCTTGAACAAATGAGATATAACCTGTTAATTAGTGAATTCTAGACGTGCTGGTACGTGGATGTTGTTACTTTTGGACCAAGCCAGGATCACCATTTCCCCGTTTCCAGCTCTGCTAAGATAATCCCCCGATAGCATGATGGTTTAATATTTAATGGACAGATACGAGAGCCATATCAACATTGTCATCTCATCCGTTCATCTCAGTATTTTCATCCAGAAAGCAAAAATTGCCAAAATGTCAAAATGTTTCTTTAAAACAAAAAGACTCTAAAACTAAACTAACTCAACCCCCAAAAAACAAAACAAAAAACACCTTGACTTCTTTTTAACTTCTTTCTCTCAAGTGGTCAACAATGACATGATACTAATCTCCTCGTCCAGACCAGGGCTCTCTCCTGCTGTCATTTTCAGAAGCAGTCAGATTTTACACCAGAGAACACGTCTGCCAATGCGAGATTTGCAGCCACCACAGCCTCCGCCAGAGCTCTAAACCCATGTAATTACATTTTAAGCAGCGTTGGCTGGTTGAAATACCTCGAGTAATTAGTTTTGTTTTTCCACTCTTCCTATAATCTTCTCCTTTTGTGTGAGGGTTTGGACCATGAGCTGGGGAGAGGGAAACAGAACAAGTCGGTAGGTAATGTGGAATGAATTAAAAACAATCTGACGTAGCTGGATGTAAGAATAGAGTGACCCCTTCCGTCCCTGCTCACTCACCCCACCCACGCACACACACACTCACTCGCACAGACCACCTGAAACGTGTTTTGCTGGTTGTTTCCTTTGATTAGGAGTGTTATGGGAGTGCTGCACAAATATAAAAGCCGTCCAGACGGTTTTATAGTGTTTATTTGTGGTACCACCTGTGTTTCCATACAGAAGAATGAGCTCGGGATGGGGAGGAGGAACGCAGGGTGTAAAGGAAGTACGGCCTGTGTGCCAAGAACATGCCTATAAAGCGCATCTTAATCTGCTCCTGCTTCGAAAAAGAGACTCCTAATTCGTTGGTTAAATCTCTGAGGCGCAGTTGTCGCTGGGCTTTCACAAGGTCTGTGAGACGCCCCCGTCACCCCCGCCTGTATTCCTTCTTGCCTCTTCCTCACTCCTCATCTCTCCCCCTCTCCCTTCTCTGTCAAATATTTATAGCTGATGGGAGATAAGATTATTTCAGTGTCGGACCTCTCAGTGCCAGCTGCTGGAGACCTTTGCTCACAATAAAGCCCAAGATGCGTTCCAGGCAGGGGGAAGATTGTTTTATTTGGAGCTCATCCTAGGCCTCTATTGATAGGAGGGTTCGGTGCGGAAAAGCAGGACACCATTTACTTTCTTGGCTTACTGCATCATCAGAGACTTCTTATCTGGAAATGTTGAAATGTTTCATACTCAAGGTTTTTTTTTCGGGTTTTGAGCACAGACAGGGGCAGCGGCAGCGGGCTTCGGCCCTGAGCTGATGATGTTTTCAGAGTGAAAAACACAAAGTTTTTTCTGTTACGTCATGAGGAAGTGCTGTCAGCGCTCGTCTGTTTGCCAGTTCAGGGGTCTTGCACATTGTAAGGCACGCACATGTTTTACTCTTTTTTTTTTTTCTTTTACTGCCAGACATTTGGACATACTGTATGTGTGATGATTGGTAGGGCCGACCACAGTATATTAAAGAGCGTTCAAAGAAAGACATGATTATTAATTCAACTCAGATGCTTACATTTTTTTGTTGTTGTTGTTTTTTTCCTGTTGGCGATGAATTATTTACCGTGACTGTAAACATCATTAGAAGGACCAACATTTGTCTGTTTTGAATTTTCCTGAAATCTTGTTATGGGTTTGGACATGAAGCTGGACACATTGTGAATATTTTTATTTTATACATGGACATTTGTCAGAATGAATCCGTGTCAGTGTCTCTTTACGTAAGGCATAAATCAGCGTGATGAAATGCCAGGGCTAATCCAGCTGAACACACTACAACCTGTCATGGCTGGACCGAGAGTGGCCTCCTAGCCAGTCAGCTCATGAGTGGAAAATTAATCTTGTTTAATAAAATAGAAACGCCATCTGGGCTTTTGCAGTCAAAATTGTTACAATATGTGAAAAAAAAGTTGTCCCAAAAAAAAAAAAAAAGTTTTATTAACCTCAAGCAACCCCGGAATTTCTGCGGCTGCACGAACAGTTTGGAAGCACATACCGCGGCAGATGCACAGAAAAGAAAATGACAGTGGTATTTTATCAAGATGTCTTTCAGCTGTGAGCAACTGCAGCAAACTCGTGTGCATCTTCGCCGTGTACAGCACAGTCAGCATAGCAGCTCCTAATCATATCGGCTAATTTTATCGCACATCTTCTTTAGCTGTCCTCAAACCAGAGTTCATTCAGATAATAAGTGTGCATATCTGCAATTTCAGAAGCAATGTGAGGCAATACATGGGTGTTGGTGTCGCAGGGCAGGGCTGTCTGCATGGCATGGATGTGCACAAAAAGGCTTCAAGACAGAGTTCGTCTTGTTTTCATCAAGGGTAGCAAATACGCCAGGCAGACTTTGTCCCATGTTCTCTAGTATTATCTGCTGCATATCAGTGTTTCATGTTGACATGTTTAGAGGGAGAAACAGCACCAGTGGTGCCCTCTAATGGTGAATACAAACAAACACGAAGCAGCGAGGTGTTATCAGAGCTACTGTCAATTTATTTCTTGGAACGACTTTGAACCTCTTTTTCACTCTGACTTCCTGATTAAATGTCTCTTGCACTGTCTACATCTTCAGAATAGCGTCTTTATCAGTCTGTTGCTTTATCAGTGTCATTATTAGCCCTAATGAAAGGATTGTAATACTCCCAGAAGCACCTGCAACACTGTGTCAGTGGTACTTAGAGACTATGTTGTCCCTGTTTTAAAATTTTCCAATTCTATCACTATCAAATAGTTACTTATTTATCTATTTATATAATATTTATTTATTCATATTTATTTTACATGTACTTATTTTCATGATTTCTTTTTATTTATTATTTCTATTATTATATTATTTATATTTTTTGGTAGAAAGATTAATGACATTTTGGATTTATGATTCATGATTAAATCTGTAACAACCACAATTATAGGATTTTTTTAGGTTTGAGAAAATGTGTTGATTTTGTAAATGGAGTATTGCTATGGTTCCATATAAGAAAAAAGATCCTTAATATTAGAGCCATCTATCTCCTTCCAAAAGTCCACAAAATATACCTATACTCACAGAGACAACACAGATCTTTCGGTTATTGTACTGTGTCAATAGAGACGTTATGTGTATGTCGCCTTCCTGCTTGAGAATTGCTTGTGTGTATACTTTGTGCTGGTGGAGTTTATAACATCCATACAGCTCCTCTTGCAGATTGGAGCCAGCCATTTACTTCCGCTGTCTGCGGTCTGTTGACTCTACCTACACCAGACACACAAGCGTGAGGTGCTTGTGTGTGCGTCTTCTTGTGTACGTGAGGGCAGGTGATGCATATTTGTCCTTTTCCATTACATTTGTGTGAGACGTTGACAGATAGGTGCATTTTTCCTCAGCCGACTGAACTGCGACCTCATCAGATCATGGTATGATGGCTGTCATTACGACCTCTCAAAGAGCACCGCAGCAGATCTTCATGTGCGAGCAGATGCCAGTGATAAGATAATGATAAGGCCGGTATCTGACCTCTACATCAATGTGTGACCATGGTATGTCATAGACACCATCTAGTATGTGTCCTTTGTGGCCAATGGGCCAGTGCTGATGATAGGATGGCTAACAGGACACTTAGAGCAATGAGGCCTGCAGGCTAAAGTGAGTGGTGGACAAAGAGGGTTCAGAATATAAAGTGCACCTGTTCAACTACTCTGCGATGTAGCTGAAGCTATATAATATTGATTGTGACGCGATAAGGACAGGCTGTCATGTCAGTAAACAGTTGTTCTCTAATCTTTGCGTGCTAATGACTGTTGTACCCAAGGAGGGTTTATCCATTTTTCGCTGTACGCTCTCGCATCCATCACATATACATTATACCAAAGTCAATTTTACGCAAACTATACTTTCAAAAACATGTCTTATGCTGCTTTGTTTGCCTAATGGCTCTATGTAAATATGTTCTGCAGCTCTGTGTCATATTATCATGCTGTCATGTCAGCCTGTGCCGTGAGCGACACTCGCAGTGACTGCCCAGTACAAAGGTGGTGGTTTATTGGGGCCATTCTCCATCTTCTGGAAGCCACAGACTGCTACATAATGAAGGCATTACTTATGATTTTTTATAATCAAACCCAGGGTCCTGATAGCTTGGCTACCAACCTTGTTAGGAAATCTCTTATTATCTTTGTTATCTTTTCAGATAAGGAAAAGAGTGCTGTGGGGCTCAAAGGGTATTAGAGTTGTGTCTGCCATTCAAAAAATTGCCCAATCTCTTCCCAACTGTATTAAGAGACAGCGCTATATCGTAGCTGACACAATGTGCACAAAATATTTTCAATCATACTCACTTTTGTCAATCATAAAAAGCTGAGAATGATTTGCCATTACTAAGCCTTTGCTCGACATCATGCTCGATCATGACATTAGCTCTTTTCTGCAGGCAATTTTAATGTTTGACATGTCCCTTGTTTTCCTGGCAAAAAGTTAATAGGCACTAAATGCTAGCATGCCTACACAATGACATCACTAGCCTGCTAACATTTAGCAGGTAGTAAAGAGCCTATTCATCAAATAGTTTAGCATGTGAGCTTGCTAACAATTAGCGCTATACATTAAGTACAACAGACCAAAATATTGGGCAAAATGAATCTCTGACCTGATGGTGGTGCTGGATGAGAAGTCAGTGGCTCCCCAGCGTGATCAGAAATCCTCCTGTGAAGGACATGAATGTATTAAATGACATGTCAATCCTTCCAGTAGTTTTTCCGACATTTCAGTCACAGTGATTGAGGAGTAAAAATAAGGGGATGGCGCAAATCTGTAAGCATCATCCTCTGGGGACCACGAAATACCCACACAAAACTCCATCGCAATCCATCAAATTGTTCTCTGAGATATTTCAGTTTGGACCGAAGCAGTGGACCGACCGACAGACTTTGCATTGCATATGTTTTCATTGAATGCGAATCAAAATTAACTGTCACGGACAATAAAAGCTCTGCTCATGAGTGTAAACGTACTTTGGTCATGACAGAAACCCAAGTTATATTGAACATGATATCTTTTCTGAAGTAACCCTAAATCAATATTGAAGGACAGCCAAAAGCCCCATTCATTCAGGAACACATACGCAATAATACCATGTTTCTTATTTCAGGGGGGATTTAGAGTGGCATGACATTTAAAGGAACCAACTTCATTTGTAACAGCATGAAGCAAGTTCTTAAATCATTCAGCATCATATGGTATTATTAATAGCCACCATTTAACTTTCTGCAGGGTGAAGCCTGAGCCCGGCTTGTGCCCGCTCAGCCAACAACCTCGGTTGCTCAGTTGTTGCGGAGTGTCAGTTCACCCTGAGCCTTCGCTGAGCCTCTGTTTGTGTTCTGGCTAGACATCGTCTATAATGAGCGCTGATTAGTTAACTTGTTTAAATGCCTCTGCTATTTCGGTCTCCGGCGCTCAGCCATCCATCCATCCAGGCCCGAGCCCCGCCGCCCTCACCCACATGGGTGACATTCTTCAGAGGTGTCTGAGCCAGAGTTAGAGGCTACCACCGGGCCAAACGAAGCAGTCATGGGGTTCAAGTTCGACATGCTGCCTACATTTTGTATAGCAATGATGGAGCAATCCCATTTTCTTCTTAATGTTAAATGCTTGTCCGGTTTGTCTCGTCATCCGAAATTAGCAGGTCATCCTACATGTATGTCATAAATGCTCACTTTGTCTTGTCCTCTGTCTGTCTCTCCTTGTCCTCCCACGTCTCCCTCCCAATTCCCTTTCTGTTCTAACAGTCTGCAGATGTGAGGAGGTGATGCTGGGGCTCGACAGTCACCACGCTGCCGAACCCTCCCGAGCCAGCTACGCCGACTGGACCTCACCCTCAGCCTGTTTTTCTTTCCACTGGGGAGGTGAATAAATGTTAGAAGGGCAGGGAGGCGGGGGCCTGTCTCGGCCTCTTCGGTCCAGGCCTGTTATGACGAGTGTTGTTTATTTGTCAATGTTAACCCCGTCTCTCCCTTCCACCCAGCAGAACTGAAAATGTTAGCGACAGAGTAGGCAGAGATTGGTCTCAGGGTCCTCGTGATGAAAATCTATTTTTGAGATGAGTGAACTGCTGCTCACCCAGAACTTGAGGAATGGGTCATGCGCAGGCCGTCTGGACTGAAAGCAAGGTTGTGACCCTCCAGCATACTTTTCAAACAGTTCCAGTCTGCAGATGCTTCCCTGGCCCTCAAGGTGTCTGACAGCCACAGACAAGAGCGCTAAATCTGATGAGTCCAATATGCAGCAGTCTGAGGTCAAGTTTGCAACATTACAAGTAGCAGAGAACCTTATCTGCTCTGTTCCTCTCAGATTTAGCTGCAGTGTTTTTCTGGCCTTAAGAGCAGGGCAAGTTTCTGAACTCTCAGTGTGTGTGTGTGTCTGTGTGTGTTCGTGCACACTTCCTTGAGTGTTTGCCTACGAGCGTGTTCTCAGATACACAGCGCTCCGCCTTGGTGTTTGTATGCAGAATAAATAGGTTTTTATCTGATTGATGGAGGTACGTGTTGGCCGGTGCAGTGAGGTGGTGGTGGTTGTGTGTGTGTGTGTGTGTGTGTGGTGGGGGTCCCGCCTCCAGAGAAGCTTTAAGCAGGCCAAAGATAAAGATTCAGAAGTGATGGGCTCTCAGTGATGCCCTTTTGTGGGAGGAAATTTAATGGAAGCGGCTACATTGGTAGCAGATGGAGCAGTTTCCTGGATCTCAGTCACGGTAGAAATACTACACTGCCCCCCCGATACACACACACACACACACACACTTAAACATGCACAAACCCCACCCATTTTTTCACTAGATTTACAGTATGATAGAGACAGGGATGGAACGGCAGAGTGATTATTTGCCTGGGACCTCAGGAACCAAAGGTTCATATTTTTCTGCGCTTTTGCCTGTCTTCCCCTTGTCTCTTTCTCTGTTTGCTTTACCCATATGTATGTCTCTCGTACCCTCCTGTCCTCTCTATTTGTCTTTCTGGCAGCCTGTTTCCAGGATTCTCACAGTCCCTCGGTGCGTCCTCTGGACGCCTGGGGCCGTGGGCTGATAAATTTGGTGACTTGGTGAAGAAAGGTTCTGGTGAAGAATAGATTCCTGCTCACCTTTTGCAGGCCTAAGCATGCGAGCGCGCCCTGACCGTGCTTGCGCGTGCGACCCGTGCGGATGTGTGCGCACCGAGGAGGCCTGAGTGTGAATCTCTATGGGGGCGTGCGGTTATGGAGGAGAGTAAGAGAGAGTTGTAATTCATCTTCTTGTGTGTGCATGCGTGGGAGGATGTGTATGGGCTATGCGTATGGGGGCTGGCTGTGTGTGGTTCAGCCGAGGGCTGAGAGGTTGAGTGAGATGACAGTAATAAATTCATTCACTTTAGGGCCTGCTGATTGCGCCATCAATCAGGTTTATTGATGATGTGCTCGCCTGACAAACCTCTGAGTTCTTGTTGCTCTGCAACAACCTGACACGTCCTGCACAACAACGGCTAACTGAGCTGCGAACATCTGTCAACCTGTGATGTATTTTCCCACAAAAGAACAACTGATACCACATCTATTACCCCTCCACCTGGAGTCCTTTCTCTCTCCATCTGAATTAACTCCGAGGTTTGAAGTTGAGGGCCGACGTACAGCACAGCTCACTCTGCCCAATGCCAGAATGCCAGAACCGGAAAACAAAGTCAGCGTTGTCACTGGAATTATTTTTTTCCCCACTTAATGAAATCACATGCAAATTTGGTGTGCAATGGCAACAACCCTGGGGTCTGTGTAAGTCACGGTAGTGATAAGTGTAATGTAGTTTCCCCCCGCTGCACTGCGTTTGTTTATACTGCGGGAACAGCCTTGCCGACAGAATCCAGCTCCGAGCAGATCTGCTGATGAGGATGACTGAGATGAAGAAATCAATGGCAGTGTTTTTTGATTAATACAAAATAATGGAACAAACGTTGGCGAAGAGCGAGTGCGGAGGCTGATTTGGCCTGACAGTTTGTGTGGTGCTCTGTTGCGCACTTGGCGCTCTTTGCCCCCGACGCCTGGGGAAATGGGAGTTTCTGTCACGTTCAGTACAGAAATGCAGATTTAGCCCCAGCTGACTTTGGCTAATTGCGCCAGACTCCTGGAAGTTTTGATGTAAGTCGGTGATTAGAGGGCGTTTCAGAGGGTTTTCAACATGAAAGCCAAACAGTTGTGCCCCTGTTCCCTCCATAGTTATGTGTGGGTTAAGTTTGGGTTGATCTCTGGAAAAGGTGCAGATTTCCCAACTTTGTGCAGTGAAATTAAGCACAGGCCACTACTGCATCTTAATTATTATTTTTTTAATTTAAAAAATGGTTTATCCTGTTGTTTTTTTTACATGCTTGTGTTTCATGGCACGGACCAGAAAATAAGCCCCACTTTTGGGGAGTGAAATTAAATTAGCACTTTCTCCAACTGAGAAGCACCTGCCATGTGTGTGGTGAAACTTCCATCAATGGTCAAAAACATGGCCGTTGAGGCCGGGTTGGTGTCATGATATATAGTGCACACTTAAGGCCGATCTCTTATCACATTTTTAAGGTGGGCCTCCTTCTTTATTGACTCCTGCTTTCAGGCATTTGACCTGCAGCCATCAGCACTTCTCTCCCCCTTGTTATCTCTCCTTCTCCCTCCTGCTCCCTCGTTCTTCCTCACTCCCTTAACCTACTACTCGCCTCTTTTCCTTCCCTCTACTAACCCCCCCACTCCTTCTACTTCATCACCACTGGGAATGCCAAACGTGTAACCCTGCTGGTGACCTCTCAGGGAGGTCATAAATTCAGCGATGAGAGATAGCAGGAGCGACTCAGATAAAGAAATGAAAAGATGGTAGCTTGGTCATCTATCAGTTCCCTGCTCTTGTAAACATTTCTAAATGCTGATGCCATTATAACCACTGACAAATGTGAGAAGGTGAGGAATTCATCTAAATAAAAGCGGGCTCGGTGATTAGGACTTAAAACTTTACCGTGATCCCGTGTTAAGTATTAAAGCACCAAATTAAACGAAGTTGGCAGAGTCTTATCTGTCAGTGATTCGAAAGGAAAGGCACCTTCAGACTTTATTACGGCCTCTCCTTGATGTCCGCTCCGCTGATCCGGTCGGATCTATTGCTGCGCTCAACTCGATTCAGCAGATGAACGTGCTGCGCCGAGCCCGTGTCGTGCAACGCCGGGACTGCCAGCCGTGTATGCGAGAATGCCGATATCTTTAGACGGTGTCAGAGTCTGCAAATGCAGACGGGCTTGTACGTAACACAGTGGCCGGACCACTCTGATCCGTTCCACCTCTCCAGCCCCTATACATCACCACCCCGCGCGTTCCCTGTTTGCTCCCAGATAATGCTATCAGAGCTGATAACTACCCCTGACCCCCTCCCCACTCCCCCACCACTCCTCGCTTCGACCCCATGGCGTCCCCTACTTGCTGGGCCACTGGTTTTCAAACATTAGCTCGGATTTAGCAGGGCGAAGGAAAGCGAGATGCTTGCCCCCCCACCCCTTCATCTAATCCCCATCCATCCCATCCGTTAACCCCCATGTCTGTCTGAGCTGGCCAGACTGCAGCGCCGATGCACCCCAGACATTAAAGCTCATCGCCACCACACCCCGACTCAATCAGTCACTGTCGGCCAGAGAGAATTCCCCAGGACACCCTCCACCCACAACCCCTCCCCCCCACAACCCCACCCCCCACCCCCCACCCCCGCCCTCGCTTGTTTTGATAGCTGCTGATGTCATTCCACACATTTTTTCACAAATTAGGGGGGGGCTAAAATTATGGGGCCGCCTTGCCACGTTGTGCCAGCCTGACGGGAGCTTAATCTCTAAAATCAAAGTTTGGCCGTTAGCTCGAGTACTGTGGGACGCGGTGGCCTCCATCCGGATCCATCTGTCTCCCTGGCCGGTGTTTGAAGTGACAGAAAGTTGAGTTGAGTTGAACTGGGGCTGCAGGGCTGTTACTAAAACACCAAATGACAGAAAAGTGTTTTGGGAGGGCGGTTTAAGGGCAACGGAATCTCATGGTTGCCAGTTCTGGTCAGCTGCTTTATTTCGGTGGAAAAGGGTATAATAATAGGAGATGATATGATTACCAGGGGTTAGTGGTAGCTGCAGTGGAGTGGTAGTGGGGGTGAAAAGGAGCAAGGACGTGTAGGGGGGTGGGGGGGGGCATCTCAGAGCTTGGCGTTCATCACGGGGGAAAGCCCTTGGTCGCCTGGAAACCGGTGGGAAACATGGGTAAATATAGTCATCCTGCATTCTGGATCGCGCTGCTGATAGCGAGCCCGTTTATTTGAATGGCGAACGGGGAGTGCAAGCTTCCACTGGGCGGTTGCGGGATGACGAGGCAGAGGGCGACGAGAAGTGCGACCGGACGTTTCATTTGGATATGTTCTGATTAAAAGTAGCCCCCCCCCCCACCCCCCACCCCCCCCGCCCTTTTCGTCCAAGCACAAAGAAAAAGCGGGGCGACCCCTACTGAAAAGACACAGCAGAGAGAGAAAAGTCCAAAGCGCACACGCAGACACACTCCTCAGGAAGAGCAGTGACTCGGTCCCCTGAAAGCCTGTAATTGCGGTCGTCTTCGATATTGACTTTGTCATTTTTACAGCTCCTCTAGATGGTTCTCATGAGCACCCTGCCAACAGAGCCTCATTGGAGGCAATGCAGTTAATGGTTTCAGACATTTACTCTCTGTGCCCTGCTGCGGTGTCTGTGCCAGAGCTGTCTGTGTGTATTGTGAGCCTGTCCATGTGTGCGCGTGTATATATTGGAAATGGCTGCCTCGGTTATTATCAGGGTAATCCTGAAATTGGAGACAGTATTAGAGCCGGGCATGTCATTCAAGGGCGGGATCCCGCCTGTGTATTGACTACCGTCGCTTCCAATTAGACAAAACATTTCCTCAAAGCCGCGCAGATCGGGGGGAGCAACACACTTTTTTTTTTTTTTTTTTTTGGGATGATCACCACAGACAAACAGGCAGTTACAGCACTAAATGAGATCTCTAGGTAATTCAGAGAATACAGCTTTGTCCTCCCTAACCTCCGCTTTCCTTCCCGCCGTGCTCTTTTCCCTCCTTTCTCATCCTCACCTTTGGCCCCCGGCTGTTGTTTTCCCATGAATCCTTGTGTAATAGGTGTGGATATTAGCCCGGCCGGCCCAGTGTCAGGTGACAGCGCGCCCAGCTCCGGGCTGTGCGAGACTGCGGGCCTGTCACATGCGGCCCCTCTAGACGCTGCTGATGGAGTAATTTGTTTTTGCACATTAATTCAATTCTGTCCCCAGGACCGGAGTCGGACACCTGCTTTCCATTGCGGCTGAGCAGTGGGAGGAAGGCGGAGGGGATGGTGCGGGTGAAGGGCTCGCTGGGCCACCTGCCGATGTTATTACAGTGGAGCGGCACCCAGACGAACGCACATGTGCGCACACCCACTCACACCCTGGACGACTCTGGACGGTTATTCATGTCCTTGTCTTCAAGTTTCTAATGAATTACACAAAACCCCGCCTCAGACGACCTGGGGTTGTACTTGCATTACATAATTAATCTGAGATATTCATTAAGTTCTGGGGGACGTGTGACTTCTCTAAACAGGCCGAGGCTGGCGCGTGTTTGGTTAACCTTTTTTAATTCCTCATACGCTGCGACTCTGTGAAGTCGACGGACTTGACGGTTGCGGCACGCCGAGGCCGCCTCGCTCAGCATTCTGCCAGTCGTAGAAATTCCGTCAGTGATTTCCGCTGGTGGAGGTGAGGAGAGCTCTGGCTCTGACACTGTACACAGGCAGCCTATTGTTGGGCCCACTCGCCCGTGCGGGCTCAGCCCTACAACACACTGCCCCCCAGTGCTCAGCATGTCGCCGTGCCAGTGAGACGTGGCTGAAATCAGAGCTGCATTCACCTACTGCTCACTGATTCACCGACTGTTTGATGATTGACACGGCCGCCTCGCGCTTACCCCCGTCTCCCCGACAAGCGCGCTCAACCGAGCGGCAAGGAACGCATGCCCATGAATGTGCGAAGGAACAAATGCCTCGCACTTGCAATGGTAGAAGCACACAAACACACTGAGAAGTCACACAGGAATTACACATTAGCATCTATTAGATATGGATCTGCTCATCACCAGTAACCTGCAGCTAGAAATCCAATAGCCAGTTACATGATTGAACTCTGGCAGGATGGGTTGTGTGCGTGTGTGTGTGCGTGCGTGCGAGTGCATACTTCTGCACATGTGCTGCAGCAGAGATGTGTGTCTAATATCACTGCACAGGAAGGTCCCCGCGCAGGAGATGTCCCTCGGGCGAGGCAGAGGAAAAAGGTGTGAAACGGACAGCTATGGGGTTTTTTTTTAAAGGCCCAGCAGAAGTGTAAAATGAGGACGCTTGATCGTCGAGTTTGAGGTGAAACTGCCGCACTCGCGACGCGCTGCAGGGATCAAGTATTTCCAGGTCCCTCCAGTGCAGTCCAGTGGGAAGGCACAGATCTTTTTGTATACCTGTTGTCTATGCCTGCAATCAACAGATAGTTATACATTCAAGTAAACTGCAGGAGGCTGAGAGTTATACAGATTTTTTTCCCCCCTCCATCGCAAAACACTCCTGTATGTAGTCCCATTCAGTTCAGACTTTACATTAGGGGGCCCAAGTTCTATAATCAGTAGCATCAGTGAATTGTGTAGTTTCACAGTCAAGGACACCTTGATTGAAATTGTGTTCGGCCCGTCTGCCTCCCCCTTCACTTTGAAGCTCCTACAGTATATACCTTTCCCTTCTGAAATAAGGTAAATAGGAAACCAAGAGCTGATGTAATGTGTTGCCTACCCTGCAATCAGCCCACTTACTACTGGGACAAACCCAATCAAAGCCTGCCTGTCGGCCGGCCTGCCGCCCAGATGTAGCCTCTGTCTTAAGCCCCGGCTTGTTTAAGAAAGCCCCGTCCTGGAAGCAGGTTTTTGCAAACCAAGGCTTCCCCTGGAAATGACCAATTAGGGGGTAATATGGACCTGGTTTCCTCCGTGCCAGTTTGAATTGGTGTACTGGCGCTATAATGTGATACGATCTGAGAGATACATGGATGGAAGTGGTTTGGAGTAGCATGAAATGCCCCCGCTCCTCCTCCCCCCGCACACACACACATGCCGCCTCTTTCCCCTCTCTTTCCCCTCTCCCTTTTCCACCCTCCAGGAGTAAATTGGAGTACATAATTACTGCAATACCATGTGAGCCTAATTGATTACTTTTCCCCCTTGGCCATTGGCAGCGGATTGTGTGTCTGAACAAATCTTTAGTGACCACACATCCAGTCTGGGCTGCGCGGATCTGCCTGGGATGTAATTTCAGTACCTCTGTTTCCTTTTCAAGAACAGTCTCCCTCCAGTTTAGCGCCAACGCAGCAGATGCTACGACCTGTCATCCCCAGGAATTGAGGTCAAAATGTGCAATATTGAATTTGTGAGCCTGTTTAAGTCAACATTTAAAAAAAAAAGAGAGAGCGCACTGCTACACAATATATCCGTGAAACATCCCAAATCCAAAAAGCGCAGAGGATTGAGTTGCATATTTAAGAATCAGTTTACGCGAGTGAAATGATGGTTTCTGTGCAAAATCACATTATTAAAAACAGTCTTCCCAGTACAACTACTACATATGAAGTTGTACTGTAGCATGTCGGCCTTCGCTCAACTTTGTATGTGCTTACATGGATGTATGCGTGCCTGTGTCTGCGGGAGGACGAGGGGCGGAGGAAACATGGTTTTATCCCCGCCACCAGTGCTCATTAATGCATCAGGCATCTGCTCAGGCAGCTGTCTAGTCAGGACCCTGGCCACCAGGCCCCCGGCACCTGGCCCTCAGCCTTAGCGCTGGGGGAATCTGGCTGGTGGCGAAGGTAATGAGGCAAATCTCCTACTTCCATCTCTCTTGCACATACAGTCATGACACGCACGCTGATGCATGCATGATTACACGCAGGCACAAGTCTGCGCATACTGTACACACACATACACACACACCAGAGACCTGTAGAGTAGCCTTAGCTCTTTAAATGGAGGGGGGGGGGTGAAAGCATAGGAGGTGTAGGATTTTATCATTCCCCAAGGTATGATAATAAAGTATTTAGAGTTTTGATGGATGCAGCTTCCTGTAACCAGTGCAATGTCCGAATCTGAAGCCTCAAAGAGCAACTGCCGTTACCATGACGATGACATCACAAGGCCCGTGCTCTCATCCCTAAAGAAGAAGGCGAAAAGAGCTCCACTTTGTGAATCTCATCAGCTCGGCTTCACACAGGCCGGCCAGCATTACATCGCTCCATCCCAAACCAACGAGGCTTTAGCTCATACCAGTTTAGCCCGACTCAGCGGTTTTCAGGCCAGGCCTGTTCCTCCCAGCTCAGCACAGCTCCGGCCAGATTATCTCAGCTCAAGTCGGCTCGGTCCAAAACAAACGTAGTCGTCTTAACTCCTTCGCTCGATCGCGACATACCTGCTCATTAACCCCGGGCCGCCTGTTTCGGTTCAGTGCATTCCCGCCCAGCTCAACTCATCCCTAAACCCAGATCACTTATCGCTTGTCAGGACCGGGTTACAATCATGAACTTGGCACGATCAGGCCAACATCAAACATCCCCCGCCGCTTGTCTCGACCACAAGCTGTTTACAAGGGCGATCCTCACAACTCGACCGCCTTTTATTGCCTGTCACTCTCAAATACGCAGACGAATAGCGCGCGCCGCTGCACAGTCAGAGTCTTTTCACACCCTGATTGAGTTTCCATTTGAAGTCAGGTCCAAGCCGCCTAATGTCCTTTAAATGTTTTTTCCTAAACACAGCAGCAGTAGTCCTCGCCTTGGAGCGACTTCAAACAGCTGTCGGGCAGAACCTTGTTGTTGCACGTAGTCAGGAGAGTGAAAAAATCCCCCCGTCCAAAGAGGACACTGTGTCTGAGGCTTGTGGGATTATAGGGAATAGGAGAGAAACCGAGGCGCAGTGTCGATGTTATTGGCCTGCCTTCATCCTCCAGTTAGCACACAGAACGATGCTCACATCCGACGACCACCGTTTGGACGAGGATGGGCTTTAAATCTATGCCGAATGACGTTAATGTGCGAGGTAGACCGTGGAGAGAGAGGGAAGAGAGAAAAAGGCAAGGCAGGCGAAACGAGAATGAAAAGGCCCGAGGGAACTAGCGGTGAATTGCGGGTGACAAAAGGGGAGGAGAGGGTACACACGGCATCGCTGGGAGAGGATCGGAGTAATCCTCTGGCAGCAATTTGTGAGTGAGGGAGTTGGAGATGGGGACTCACAAAAAAAAACACACACACAGCAAAAAGCAGGAGGGGAAACTCACGAGAGCCGGATGGAGAAGGCGACAGCGGTTAAAGGTGATGACTTGGGGAAAAATAGACCTTGAAGGACTTTACCAGTCAGCACACATACGTAGAGGGGGACGGTCATGTTCTGAAGCTCTTTTTTTTCTCTCTTTCCCACCAAAGGACAGCCAGGGGTCAGAACAGGGAGGCATGGTAAAATGGAAAGTCAAGGAAAAGTCACTGCTGTCTTTCCACGGCCCGCTGGACTTAAGAAGTGATTCTAACCTGCAGCTATTCTCCTGCGAATGCCATTAACTTACTCCGGACAGACGGGTCCACAACTGGACGGCTCCGCCATTTCTTGCTTATGGTTTAACAATGCCTGCATGGGGTTGGCTCAGGGTTGGCTCTTTTTTTTTGTTGCCGTTTAGCTTTTCACCACTAGATGTGAGTGTTGCACCAGCTGTTTCCCTGTTCACCGTTTCTTACTTTTCCCTGTGCCCCTGGAATTTAAGGTGGAGCGAGCACTAACTTCTCAAATGGACTGCAATTGGCCCCCTCGAACTGCGGCGTCCGGACGCAAGGTGTCTGTGAGGCGCAGTGGACCTGGAAGGGAGCATTGTGGTTTAATAAAAACATACTGCTACGGAAACGGAGAAAAAGAAGGGATGTTGAGGGAAAAGGGAGGGAGGGCAGGGAGTGATGGCGGGAGAAGGTGGGCGACAATTACAGAGCGATCGCCAGGGAGGAGAAGAAGCGTGCACGAGAGGGAAAAAAAACAAGAGCAATGGTGGGAAACATTACATCTGACATGGAATCCTGGTCACCCCGCCTTTGTTCTGGCCGCAGCAGCTGGCACCGTGGGTGTTTCCCGACGTGTTAAGAGTCGCGACGAAATGTGAAAAGCGAAGCAGAGTTTGTTTGTTTGCACAAGGTGTAAGTGACTCATTGAGGCAATCAGTGGACCCTTCCAAGTGCTGGTTAACCACGAGAACACGATTACCTCACCCACCACCTCCTCTCATTTAAGAAAACAAAAAATTACGTTGTTTTGTTTTTTTCCAAAAGGACCACCCACATCAAGTACACTGGCCCACGTAATGACACTGTAAAGCACAATGACTTAATTGTCCTCTTTGTTTGGGGAACAAGCGTGTTAGATGATGAGCGACAGCGTGACAATCAATAGAAGAAACCGGGTTGTTTTTTAAAAAATATATTCGAAAGAGTTGGGTGAAAGCTCCGGGCGTGTTCCTGTTTGTTAGAAAGAGCTGGAAGTCTTAGTTTTCCAGCCGAGCTCTCCATCCTCTGATAACACGGCGCCCTCTGGGTCTCAGCTTCATCAGGCCGTGAGAAATGGACGGCGACAAACCGCTGGGGGCTGCCCGAGTGTTGGGCTTGCGTGTCTCCAAAAGTGCAGCGGGCTATGTGTCTGCGTAATGGCTCTTCATCTGGGTTGGGCAGGGTCGAGAGAGACAGATTACGGCAGGGAGAGCTCTCGCGCATATGATGGTCCTCTCTCTGTATCTGTGGAAGCGTGCAAGCTCTGTGGCAACCAGTGAGAGTGTGTCCTGCACAGATGCATTGCAGGTCTTTAAAAACTATAATTAAACACTAATTGCGCTGAAACAAGACTGCCATTCTATGAGGTATCTTAAAATATGCATGTCAACATGTTGACACAATGACAACGCCAACATGCTGATATTTGACTGACATCCACTGTCGTTAGTTTAGCTTGTTAGCATGCTAAGATTTGCTGATTAGCATCAAACGCAAAGTGCAACCGAGGCCGATGGGGATGTCATCGGTTTTGCAGGTATTTGGTAATGAACGAAGGCACTGGGCAAATTACAGTTTGGCAGTCTTGGTGGTACTACGAAAAGTATACGGATCGCAAGATAATCGGAATTCATCCTGTGGAGTGTGTGTATTTAATTTCATGGCAGTCAGTCCCATAACTGTTGAGACATTTCACTCAAAATCACAACTGTCAACCTTGTGGTGTCGCTGGAGGAAAAGTCTGAATCACTGAAGTCTGTAGGATACATCATCTGGGAACCATAATTTGTCTGGTGCAAAAAAAGAGATCTGCTTATGCTGAGCTATTTGACTGGAAAATGACAGCGTTAACCTGCTGTTAATGTTCTAAGAAAGGGCAGGGAATCACCATCAAGTCACGGTACTTCATTCTGGGGGAACCGTGGACACCAAATGTCATTTCTAGCAGATTTCCTGGGGATCCACCCGCTCCTTTTAGAGATATGTCTTGAGATTTCTGGGACCAAGAGGCTAACTTTGCCATCCACGATGACCACATGGAGGCCATCCTCGGGGAAGGGAGGGAGTTTTCAGGGATCTTGGGCCGATTACATCAAGTTGATGGACTTTCAGGCCTTCATAAGAATCACAGGACCTGTTAAAGCCACTCAGCTCTGCGCCGCACTGGTTCTTACTAAAGCTCCAGGGCCTCTGAACGGATTACCAGCTGGACTGTTTACGGTTATGGGTTTTTCACACGCAGGCAGCCATGAGAGTTGAAGATCCAGTTTCATGGCGGCTCGTCAGGCCAGTGGCGGAGCCGCTTCATTTGTATCATTATTCTTTTGTTTCATTTTGGCTTTCTGTGTTTATGTTCCAGCAATGTCAAGCGCGTTCAGCGAGTGCGGTTTCCTAGTTACTGGAAGAGGTTTATTTAGAGCTGGCAAATTTAGACTGTGCCCCGTCTGAGAGAGCAAAATGCCTGTCAGAGGTCATGTCGCTCAACACTCCGCAAATAAATCCAACATTAAGTTTGGGATTTTTAACACTCTTCTTATTCTAAAAATCGTATTTACAAGCATCCCCTAGGAGATGCGAGTGCAAGCGCCTGAGTGTGAATGAGACTGCAGCCTGTCGTCTCACACCTTGTGTGTAAGTGAGTTTGTATGCGTTCCTACTGTTTGTACATGTGCGGCACCATTGCGCTTGGCTTTATGCGTGCGCACGCAGCCCGGCAGTACCCACGCCCCCCCTCCGTGGGCCTGAGTCACCATTCGGGGAGCTCGTGTCGAGCCACTGAGAAAATAATGTTGATGTCTCTCCCCGAGTGATTTGGTGGCCTGCCGAACTAACACCTCCTGTGCGGCGCTGATCTACAGCCTCTGGCAACTCCTGCGCCGTGGAGCTGCCACCATTACACAGCATTCAGTAGAGCTTTAGCTCAAAGTCATATTACCTCGAACAGGGACTGATCCTATGACACAGCAAACACATACTGTATGTAAATACGACAGAGATGAATGGATATGCACATATAGCATTCGCTCCAGCTTCTAATTCACCCCCCAGACTGTATATAGAAAAAAGGTTTCGCCAGCAGTGAGCTGTCACGGTTCAGAGAAGGAAAGTCAAAGGTAAAGATTTTCTTATACACAATCTCTTATCAATCTTCGTCAAGCGTCAGATGGGCTCAGGGCCGGGACCTTCATGGGTTGATTCCCAGCAGTGATACAAAAGCCAAGGATGGAGCCATCGAGGGTGAAGAATGGCTCTTTGTGCCGCCGTGCATGAAAAAAAGATGACAACCCTTTCATTCTCTTCGATCTTCAAATGCCGAGGCTTTTCTCAAATGAAACAGGTTTCTTTACTCTGTCCTGTTATCTAGTTTTATCGTGCAGTTCCCTCCATACGTGGATTATCAGAGAATGCATTTTATGAGGGGAGTTTGCATTCAGCACATGCCCTTGCAGAACTTCTCCATAAGCTCATGTCGGCCGACATCCGATGGCGCCGATGGAACACGGGTGACATTAGCATGAAAAAAAAGAAAAATTGCTCCTGATGTTTTCCTGCTGCACAAGTTCGGAGCGTAGAACAACTCTCACATGAGACATAAGCGCAGTTCGCGCGTATGCGCTTTGTAATGTTAACCACCGCAGTACACCACATTATGGGTGTACACCAGATGTATTACATCAGCACACGACATCAGATGTCTGCAGGAAAAACTTCACTCATGAGAAACTGCGTTGCTGTGTGTAATGAGTCCTGTTCATCAGCAGGGGTGTATATAGGGACACCCGGGTGATGTATTTTCCATCCAAAAGCCATCAGTCTCTCGCCGAGTCCCACGCGAAAACTCAAAACGCACCAGAGCTGGACCAGCTCCATTAGTCACGCTAACGGTCCACGCCAAGACTTCTCCTGCCAAGAAGTAACCTGCCACACCTGGCTTTGTCTTTGTCTGCCAGCCTGACCCCCGCTTGCCCGCTCCCTGGTTCCTCTTCCTCCTCCCCCCACGTCGGATCCTGTTTGCTTCACGGTGCAACCGCCAAACCTGCCAAGCCCAACCCGGTTCTAGCTCATGGTAACCCATATTCAGTGGACTGCTGCTGTGGATGACTGTTGCCATTCTCATCATCCACTGTCAGTCCACCAAAATCATACTTCTTCCGTGCTGGGCTCGCTGCATTCATCTGAATGTCATGAATGATTCACCTTTGAACGGTTCCCGTCTGGTGTCTTATTTACTGCGGTGATAACAGATAAAGGAAAACAGCGAGGCATGACCAAATTATGCAGCATTCATTAATGGCCATAAAAACAGTGGGACCTTCAAAGTAGGCTTTGCTTCCTCACCAGTCTCTCCACCGCCTCACTGAACTCCAGGGCTCTCACCAGATCACCAGATGTAAAAAGGTTAATTATGCACATTGCTGTTGGGATTCCTGCACTTAAATGCACAAAAGCGTCTTTTCACGTGGTTGTGAGCGCTCTGGTTTGTTCTGGTTTGTTTGTCGGCTGCAGGATGTGCACATTTCGCAATGGCATCACACGCAAACCTGCGTGTGACCACTTAGCCTGCCTTGACCTTAGATGGTCACAGATAAAGATAAGCTGCGGCTTTAGTCTTTTGCAGAGTCGCATTTGTGTGACAGTAAAAAAAAAAAAAGCCCCCGACCCCCCGGTGGAGCGTAATGCACCAAAACAAAGGCTGTCATGGCCTGGGAGATTTTGTGACATTCAAATCCACTGCGCTGGGTAAAAAGCTCAGCATGTATCGGCAAACTGTCAGCCCCCCTGGAGGAAAGGTAGCTTTGTTTTTAAACATGACAGCTATCCATGTGGTTGGTAGGCTGTCTATAAGAATGTTTTTTAGTTTTCAAGAACAACAACAAGTTGCCAGATTTGTGCCTGAAAGGATCTCTATATCTTATTTACACACAGACACACACACACACATACTGTCTACACGATTGACTTCAATCCGCAGCTTCTGTTAAGGTCCCTCGGCAGGCGTTGTGAGGAGTGACACTAAAAGCTCCTGACTGGTCAAAAGCAAGACTCTGGATAAATCAAGTCGTATAAAGACAGAGGGGAGGGGAGGCACCATGGGGGGGGGGGTACAGAGGAGAGCGAGGAGAGGAACTGGAGCAGATACAGAAAGAGGCGTCTGAGGTGAAGAATGGGATGTGAAGTAGGCCAGGGCGGTGGAGGGATTACGGGGAAACAGGTGAGTCACGACATCCCTCCTCGAAACCTCCTCTGCTGAAAAATGCAACGCGTTGTGGACCAACTTGTTTCACACAAAACCCAGGAACAACTCGACTTTAAAATCAGGTCAAACAGTGGGCAGGATGTGGGAGGGCGGTAGGAGACTATTATATACTGTATGCTCCCTTGAATTGATTTGAAAGTGCTCCTTGAATGATATCCAGTCATGCTCTGAGGCATTCTGAGGTCAGTTTATTATTGGACAGAGAGGAATTAGCCAAACTACTGAAAATTTTCTCCCAGGAACACTTATTATACTCTTGTGTTTTAGATACACCTACTATCTACCACCGTTTATTGTATTGTGCAACAATCTACAATCTCATCAGAGCAATCTGAGATGCTTAAACCGGCGCTTGGACCGGACAAATCGCAGCCGAGTTAAAAAAATCAGCTTCTATCAGATGCCTTCCCGCCACAATTGCTCAGTCAAACAGAACCTGAACCTCTTAAACCCGTCCGCACTCTTTGTACTTGGTTAAATGCTTTATTAAAATGTGACTCGTTGACACGAGCAGCTGTGCGTATGCTGAAGCCAACCCGCGGCCTGTGCCACGCGTGCGCCACTGCATTACAGCCTTCTCATTAGCAGGGGCTAATTCTGGGATAACGCTACATGTAGGCGGGACACGTGGAGTTTTACTTCTGGAATTCGATGCAACTGCGAGAAGTGAAACCCGACTACCTGCCGGCGGATAAATGCAACCAGTGCCGGTAAGGTGCCGCTTTGTGGCGCACAATCCATCATTGCTGAGGGGGACAGCAACATAACTGCAACTCCAGTACATAAAACTGCTGACCTGCCACCCCACTCCTGCTGTTATATGTCAACAAAAAGATCCCTGTCAGCCGAAGTTCTACTGTACTCAATTGTGATAAGGGAAATTACCCACAATGCACCAGTGTTTTCAGTAGGTAAGATACTGTGGATGATACTTGATGCCCTCCTGTGGCCGCGTGTTGGAGGTGGTTCGTGGCTTCGGCAGCTCTGGGGTCAGATGGCAGGGTGAGCCAGTGTTTATGAGCCACAGGTTTAACACACACAGAAGCAGACACGCGAGTTTTAAGTGGTGTCAATCCTCCTACTAGGGTCATAACCAGAAGTTCACAACGATTGTCTCACTAAACTTTAAAAATCCTCGATCTTTCACACATTGAATCTTCAGTAATGTTTTCTTCAAGAGTAGTCTGATGCCTGGGACAGATTCTCGTCTTTGGCTCATGCGTCCTGAACACGCACCATCTCTGCCGTTGTTGTTTTGTGGTGAGTGGGCAGTGGCGGGGCGCGCGCGTGGGTTTTGGTGGGCGGCAGCGCTGCTGATGGCGCTGTGCATGCTTATGTCAGAGCGTTATACAGCTTGTGAAAACGTATAATGCGTTTGGTGCGCACAAACAAAAAAACTTAACAGAGGAGGGGAACATTTAGTTTCAGCTTTTCACCTAATGGTAACAAACGATTACCCCTCACACAGTGCCGCGAACAACACGAAACTAGGAAGCATTATTCGCTATCTTTTTTTATTTTCTTGCCTGGGGTGGGACGAGAAGTTTGGTGCCATTTTTATATCCGCACAGTAAACAAGAAGCCAGCTGCTGGTTAACTTAGCTGAGCATGGAGCCTCTGAACAGGGGTTGGAGGTGGGGGGGCAGCTACCCTGGCTCTGTCCGAAGGTGAGTTTTACAGCGTTGCCTGGCAACCTTGCGGTGATGAGAGGAGGTCGCTGCTGTTTTTTTGTTTTTTTAAAAATTTTACTTCTTAAACGCGATGCCAGTCTTTACTGTAAGGTAAGCTAAGCTAAGCTAACTGGCTGTGCTGCTGGTTTTCCCACTCCCCGCTGAGAAGACTGACATCAGGGAAATGGCCCATCTCTGCTGTGATGGCCTTCAGGCATGCCCCTGTGTGTGTGTGTGTGTGTTGAAGTGTCAAAGCTGTTTCATGACAGTGGTCGGTGCCACACCGTAGCCCCAGCGGACGCTGGAGTGGTGAAAAATATGCATCCCATATCTCGGCAGCTCAGACGGTGAGCAAAATGTCACGGGAACTGATCAAAACTCAAAACGGATGAAATGGTCCTTAAAGTGTGGGCAGGTTGGCATCTATGCTGCACTTTTCCTGTGTCATATCTTAAATGAAATGCTCTTAGCCCAGGTTCCACGGCTGCTCTGAGATGTTCTACTTCCCCTCGAGCAAACAGAAAGATACAATTAGATTTAAAGTGTCATTTGTCAAAATAAATAAAAATTTCCGTGCGGCCAATCAAGAATATATTTACTGCGTTTCCTCTGCTGTGTGTGAACAGTCAGCGGAGATATCATCTGCAGCAGTGAGTCATTAATCACCCACCTGAAGCGACTTACAGTATTCTTTGAAACAAACCTCATAAACTGCGAAAGACAGTTACTGATCCTCTGATCTACTCTGAGTTTCCCTGGTAACAGAGAGGCAAAAAAAATAAAAACAACTCATGCCTTTCATTAATTATACAGTATCTTTAATTTATTCAAACGTTTCAATTGGCGGATAAAAACAAATAAATAACAGGAGCCTAATTAAACATCAAAGCCGAATACTAATGACTTCATCTTCGATACATTAGCCAGCTCTGCACCAGGCGCTGCAGAGATGCACGGCGGCGGCTGATGTCACCATCTCTCTGCATCTTCAGAGCCAAAGCTCTTCACCCGCCATGTTCGGTTCATCTGATCAAGCAAAAGCACGCATCAGGCAAAACATCGGCGGGTAATCCCTCCCTTTCTTGAAAGGGTCATTTCCATATTGCCATATCCCCCCCTTCTAGTAGCTGAGCTTTCACAGCGCATGGGGCAGAATTTTGATTGGACAACGAGAGCACGTGGCTTTTTGAAGCACGCTGTGGTTGAATGCTCGATTGCTTGGCAAATGAGGAAGGACCAGGTGTGTGTGTGTCTGTATGTGCGTTTGTGCATGCATACGGCATGCTTTTGGGGGGGGTGCATCTCAGACTGTGGACAAGTGTGTGCTGGCGGGTAATTGGTTTCTTTTTAAAGGATGTCCCTAATCTCCTCTCCTCTCCTCTGCACTCTTCAGCAGGTCACCCATCCCATCTCCACTCTATTTCCAGGGCTCTCGCCCTGAATCTCTTCATTATCTTCGGCCCATTCTCGAGCGCTCTTGTCGCCCCCCCACCCCCGGCCTACATCGAGCCTCTCACACCGCTCACAGGCTAATTACCAGCGCTATCATCTCGTCCTCGAGAGCGAGGCAAGGGAGAGAGGCGACGGGAGCGGAGAGGGCGAGTGGAGGGGTTGACGGAGAACCGTGGTCGGCGTCAGGCGGAGAAAGACGGCGGAGAAGTGAGGGAGCCATGCGGCGGTGCGAACAAAGGGATCCCGTTAAAAGGAGCTGCACATGAAAGGGAATGTCATCCGCCAAAGATATTCCACGAGGCGGCTGACAATTGATGCTGTCATTTATTTGCTCTGCCACCCACCACCCTATCCGCTTGGGTGTTTGAAGATACTGGCGCTTCACTGTACCGCCTTGATTTACACACACACACACACACACACACACACACACAAATGAATCGATTGAGTGAGTTGATTAAAGCTCTTCTTTCCATGCCAATTAATAGTCACAAAAGAGTGCATTCTCATTTGCAATCAGTGGACAAGGACTCCCAGCAGCCTTCATGGCTCAAAGCATGAGGCTACGGGGTGGGGGGGCTGCCACCCCTGATCGCCTTGACTGAAAATACATTATGGGTTCATCCTCCCAGAAGCCAAACCTGATTGCATCACAGACAGGGGCTGATGTTCACCTAATCTCAGTCGATCCTGCACATCCAGGATATATGAGCGTGGGAATGTCGGTTAGTTGTCAAGCGCATTTTTGCAGAATTAGGCCTGTGACACCCGCCGGGTCCTGTAACCCACTCTTTCGTACAGCCACTCTTACTTACAGCAGCTTACTTACTTGGGAGAAATCCGCTTTTACTGAGCTCAACCCCTAGAGGTGTCCCCACCTTCAGTTGGCAAGACACTTGCAAAAGCTGAAAAGTCTGCATGGGCCTGAGGGAAATGAAAGTGTCTACAATATTTCGCAGACTTTAATGTCTGATGAAATCTGAGGAAACTGTGGGATTACGATTGAACGCGAAATCAGTGCAGACGCACTGTTGATTTGAGAGACTTCACTACGCAGCAGGGGTATAAATAACACGAGTTGGGAACCAGGATCAAGTTTTTCAATTCCCCCACTTTCAATTTGCCATTTTCTCCACTGGTTACCCTGACATGTAACCAAGAAAAACAGGTTCAGGGGCTACAGGAAGGCTGAACAGGCAAGGATGGACAACACCAGGTTATGGAATACTTTTCTCATGTGTACTTAGTGCAGGAAACAACAGAATTGCACGAGAGCTTGCTCATGGGAGTTTCGAAAACGCTCGGTACAGAACATGGACTGAGACACAAGGAAAAAGTGGTGTACATGTGCCAGTCTGGGTTCAGAGGTCAGAAATTTGCGTTGTCCCTGAACCTAATTACTAAGAGAATTAACTTGACTATTTACTAATTTGCTATTATTAATACAATTATAATATTACTGTGAATGACTATACCTGCCTCCCTGACTTCACAGACAACGAATATGCCTGGAAGAGGCCTGGTTCGACAATATTTATGTTATTTGTTTTTTTTAATCCTCAGAACACATTTGACATGGGCAACTGACGGCTGCTCTTTAAAAACACATCCAGGCAGCAAAAGCAAATTTATGCAGCCGCATGGATGTCCCTTTCCACCAATGCTGAACGTTCATTATGTTCCCTCCACTGAGGCAGCCCTTCTGAGAACCGTACGAATCCTAATCAGGTGCCCCGCTCGACGTCTCCCCGCGCGGGAGAGCTGTCCGCTGCACCGAATCGCAGATCGCATAAAAGAAAAATTAAAAATTAAAAAAATGAGGCCTGTGTGAAACGTGCAGTGCAGGCGGCACAGCCCGGTCGTCGGCTGGAGTCGCGATGAAAGACCGGTGAATATTTTGACGGTGCATTAATTACTGTGTATGTATGTCAGCGGGGTGTAGTGTGCCTCAGTTAAAGACATCATCTCAGGAGACCATCATAGCCAATTCATTCTATTTATCCTGTACACTGGCAGCAGGTGGAGGTGACTAAGTAATTTAGGAATAAAGAGCTGACAGGGGCACGGCGTATTATTTATTCGGTAAATATACAGTAACTCGTCACGTTACACTTTTATTATCAACTTAATGAGCTGTCCTGCCCGCGGCGTTCCCGCTCCTGCACTCTCTCGAATTGCCTCACGTGCTTTTGATGTGGTGGGAATCCACGGCCATACCTGCCACCCTTCATTTGAGTGCAGAATCGTTCTAAATTGGAAGTCGACAAACCGTGAGTTCACAGGTGGGGGTGGGGGGATGGGGGGCTCGAGAGAAATGTAATTTTAATCATTTCGGATACGGTCTGCATGCTTTTGAGATGTGGAAAGTCTCCCCCGTTGGCCCGCATGGCATGCATGTCCACAGCACAAGAGGAGACGATGGACACGATCCTCACTCGTTTTATATAAGGAAAGACAAGACAAAGCTAAGAAAAAAAAAAAGAATCATGCCAGCCAGCAGTGGAGTGGGAAGCTGTTTCCTAGGGAACGTGTCAGATTGTGACGACTTTACTTCCTGCGTATCGTGGGATGGTCGAATGTGTGCGATATATGTGGCCACACTGATGACTGACTTACTGTGTTGTTATGAATGGAGAGAGGGTCCAAGTTGTCGATGTATTGAACGAAATTCCACTGAAATTTAACTGACCCTGGGACGGTCAGAGATTAATGTACGACCGCGTGGCGGTGGATAATCCCTGATGGATCTGAAAATCCCTCTGGGAATCGATTAGATTGTCCAGGATCTCATGGTGATGATGACAAGTGGAACTTCATAAGTGCTCATAATTTACTGCATGCCGTAAAACCTTCAAATCCGTAGTCTTACTTCTGTCTGCTCAACTACTCGTCTCCCTCTGCCGAAGGCCTCAGTATCTGGGTCACTGCGTGATGTCCAATATGAGCTCCAAATTCAAGGTTGAGGCTTTTTTAACTGTAAAAGTCGGTGCCAGCATTTCTTGGAGATGAGATAGCTGCCGTCATAAATTTAAGTTGTCTAATCTATATGCATAGTGGACTGTTCACCTTCACACAGTATTTCATTTTCTTTTTTTTTTTTAAAGCCGACTGAGCACATTGAATATAGAGGAGACCAGTGGTCAACCCACGTGGATCTTTCTGCTTAATCTGCCACATGAAATTCTGCACGCGGACCACGGGCATGTGACCTCTCCTGTTGTTTTTTTGTTTTTTTAAAAACAAGATCCAGACATTATCTCCTGAGTAAAAGATTTATTTCCAGCAGAATGAAAAACGATAAGGAAGAGGACTCCGATTCCAAAGACGCTACGAGATGCAAAAAAAGAGGAAGACTCCCGACCGCAAAGGTGAAAACACAAGGAGACGCAACAGATGCAGTTGCTTCGGTTTTGCACGTCTCTTACATCTGGACTTTTCTTTGCGTGTTCTTTTTCTGCATCATGTGGGGAACCACAGGTGTATTTTAATTATGAGCGTGTCTGATAGCCATGGCGCTCCATTTGGTCCTCATCTTCAGGGCCTTTGCCTCTGAGGCTTCTCGGTACACTTTAATGTAACAGAGCCATTGTTCACGGGATTAACCTCAACCGGGCCTTTTTTTTCCCCTGCTGTGACAAATCAAAACGTTTGATGTGGGGGGAAAAAAAGGTCTGCTGCGCTCGTCTATTTCAAAAGGCATCGATTTGAGTTTGGAGGAAAGCGTCCGATCACTTTAAAGGTGTAATAGGGTCATTGTTACATTAGATTTCCCCGGAGAGAGAGAGAGACAGAGACGGAGCTGGAGTCTGGCAGGAGAGTGCTGTCGGCGTCAGATAAGACAACCGCTGTTAGAACAGCAGCCGGTCTGTCAGCTTGCCGTCTTGAGGACAGCCCGAGAGCGCAGAGCAGCCGGTCGCCCAGCCGCCCTAATGAACCGCCGGCGCGTTTAATCTCGTAATCGCAACGTGATCTTGCAAGACTTGATTCGATCCCTGTGCGAATAACATGTAGCTCATGATTTGTCCGCAGGTACTCCAGGAAGTTCCCTTTCTTCGGCCTAATCCATGTCGACTTCGACTGCATTGTTGTTGCTGTTGGTGACTTAACATGGAAAAACCCCCAGGACAGAGTCACTGAAGAACCGTGTTGTGTAACTATGGACTGACTTAACGTGTGATGGAGCCAACACAACAGCAGAGGGCACACTCTTGAGCGAATCATCTCCTCTATAGATTTGTAGGTTTGTGGTGACTGCTCTCGTGACCATTGCTACATTTTTCCTGGAGAGCGGCATCTTCGCGCTGATGTCCAAAAAGGGGCGATCTCGGAAAGACGCGGTGCCGGAAACACCCGTCCTCCCTCGCGTCTCAGCCGACGAGCTTCCAGATCATTTCGACTATGATGCGATAAATGTTGCTGATACCGCTGCACTTGCGAAGGTGAAGGCGGAGGAGTGCCACGCCGGTCGGAACAGAGGACAGACTGCGGAAGGGCTTGAGTGCAGGTGGCGAAGAAACAAATCTCCAGGTTGACTATGACATTTATTGAGAGACTTTCGCATTTATAATTTGGAACCGAGGAATGCAGGGTGGGTCCTTTTCTCTAACAATGTTCATAAAAGCAATAATGAAATCCTCCTCCCGCTGCCTTGACATTCGGCATTTCCGGCCGCGCGGCCTCGGACATTCATCACACTGCCAACGCGCCCCTTCTCTCGGGGGCCCTGACAAACAGCAGCCATCAAGCCAGCCTTAAAAAAGAAGAAGCTCGACACGTTGCTAAAGAACAGTGACAGACCCATGTCAGATCAGTAAGTGTAAACCACTGAAAAAGCTGGTTTACAACAGATCAACCATTTGCCGGCACCAAGCGTTCTGACGGCTTCAAGTTGGGATTCCAACCACAGCGCTCCAGTCAAGGTCTTCGATGATCATGAGTGCATCGCTCAGTGTTTCCATATCCACTGATGCACTTGCGTCACTGAAAGTACCCTTACGCGATCCCCCAGAGCCCCCGCTACTCAATATCTACATGCTTCCACGAGCTCAGATTATGGACGACAACAAAATGCGTTGCCATAGTTACGCTGACGTCACACACCCATATCGCCAGGGGGACTACAGTCCCATATAGGTCCTCAGTCAGCGGCTGGATGTAGCATGAGTTTCTTCAATTAAACAAAGTTGAGACTGACATAATGTTTTGAAGTTAAGGAAAGACTGAATTTACATTTTGGGGGACAAGAAAGAACCATTAGAAGTCAGCGCACTGCTGACTTCTAATTGGAATTGGCCCCTGAATGGCTCGTGGCCAAAAACGGCACGTCTGACCTGCCGCTACGTTAAGGCCTGCCCGAACGACCTCAGGACACTGGGGACACTTTCTGTCCCCTGGAGCCGAAATGAAACGTAGAGAAGTGGTGTTCAGTTGTTACACTCCACACGTCTGGAACAAACTCCCACAGAACAGCTCTCAGCTCTTTTAAATTGACTTTTTGATTTGCCACTTTTATTAAAGCAAATAATACGCTGCAAAGTACCTTTCTTCATTCCTTTTCATCTTTTTATAATTTTATTTTTTTATTTAACTTTTTGTACTGTAATCCTGCATTGCTTTTACGCTTTGTCGTGGTGTCTCTTACATCTTACATGCACTCTGAGCCGCCCTGCCCCTGGAACGCGCGACGGCGCCGACTTCACTTCAACTTCAATGCAACCTGGGAAATGACCTGGCGCTGAGGCAAATGGGGAAAGGTCACGTTATCGCTGTTGCGTTTCATCTCGGCTGTGATCTGGACACAAAAAAAAAACCACAACACCTTGCCCAACGCCGGCAGATGCCAGCCCGCCGGCCGAACCGGCCAGCTGCAGCACGCGGAGGTGTGCCAGAGCTGGGAGACAGCGAGTCGCGCCAGTCAGTATTAGGTGGAGCACGGTGGGGGTGGTGGGGTGGTGGGGGGGGGGGGCACAGATGGGCAGAGGTGGGCAAAGACAGGTTTTAATAGCATATTGATTCCACAGACCTCATCAAGCTGCTCCCCTCCAATGCTTGTTTTCACTCTAATTTGTTTGGGAGCAAGGGGTTCGGAGGGTTGACTCATCCAGACAGGCAGCCTCCACCATCTGGGTGCATGGGGTTGCTGGTCTTTCAGCCCACCCGACCCACCCCCCATCATTTTCCATTTCTTTCTCCCTCCATCCAGTCTTCCCTGGCAGCCGTGCTGCCGAGATCAATATTTAAAGTTCCGCGGTTGCTGTACCGCCACTTTCAACCACGCTCGGCCATGCCCGTCAGACTAATGTCAGGCATTTGCGCGATTGTCTTCATGGAATTTGAGGAGCCTTTTTTCCCCTGCTGCACGAGCACAGCCAAAGTAAGGTCTGAAGACGGAGCTGTGATCCTCTGCTCGTCCGCGTCAGTGATTTTTAGGGTTGCGGGACCACAAGACGCAACCCTGATCCTCTCCACCTGAAAATTGCCCTTTCATGCTCGTGCCCCCGTTACCTACATGCCCCGCTCACCCTCGGGGAAGCAGGTTCTCTCCACCTGGCAATATTAAATCTTCTCAATTATATGGTTGGCTTGCTGCCGGCTGCCGGCCGCGGAAAGGGCCTATTGTTTTGATGAAAAATGCAATCAAGATACCGTCTCTCACTCTCCGCAGTCGCCTCTCGGCACATCCCGCTGGAGAGGCGGGAGGGGGAAGAGAACGCCGGCTGATTAACTGTCTCTCTGCCCCCGCTGTCAGTTCAACACGCACAGACCCACATATGATTTGTATATGCTGCATTTACATACAGAGCGCTACGCGACATGCTCGAACGCAAGTGTAAAACCGGTAGTCGCTCCTTTTTTCTTTCTTTCTTCTTTCACGTGACTTCAGATCTGTCTCCTCTCATCCGGGCTGATAGTGAAGGCGGTCCTCGCTCAGCTTGGCCACAGCTCTCCTTGACACCGTTACCCACGTCATGAAAAACGGTTGCCGGCGCTTGCGTTCCAAATTTCTCGTCGGTAAAACTGACCTCACAGTGTAGCTCTCAGGCAGAGAGCAGGTATTTGCCTTCCACGAAAGAGAGAGAGCGATTCTGAAGGGCCAGTTCATGACCTCAAGCGATCTGACACACAAAGCGTTCTTTCTTAGCCTCATACAAAGCCAACCTATTGCACCCTGACGCACACGCGTGCATCCACTCGTGGAAACAAACCCAGAAGCGCATGCATCGTTTATCCCTCCAAGCAGCACTTCCCCTTGCTCCCCTCCACCTTCTGTTTCTCACCTCACACAGACGATGATGGTGATGATGATGCTCGATGGGGAGCTCTCCCGACGGCGGATCGCGCGTCACATCTTGGACGTCGCTGTTTCTCTGCAGCCCGCAGAGCCCCCGGCCACCGGAGGCTGGGTTTGCCTGCCTGTAATGAGACAGAGATGACGACTAATGGACGTTTTTCTTATTCACTGTCCTTTCAAATATTTCTGATCAGACAAACTCGACACAGGTAAGAGGTAGCAAGTTTTACTTTCTGTTACAGCGCCACTTTTCTTGTAAAAAATGTCATTTATAGCATATCAGTTATGTGATATGCAACCTGTACAATAAGTGATGCACCTTTCAATGTGAACCATCAAATAATTGGTTCTTTCAATCAGAGAGGCTGTCTTTAGTCGCTTTCTATTGTTCTTAAAATTCTTATCAAGCCAATTAGAATCTTTTTCAATGCACCGTATGCGCATAATTAGTTCCACAAATAAACCTGCGCAGTTGGTTTTAGCTCAGTTAAAAATAAAACGACGGCAGCTGGGACTTAATCCCTTTCTGAGCAGTGGAAAAGTCTGAGCGCGGCGAAGACATTGGACAACAGGTGAGCGGCCCGTACGACTTCCTGCACGCTTCATTTGTAAGGCTGTGAACGGCTGACCAGGCAAACAGCTGAAGCCACGGATCAATCCCCGAAAGCCTTTTCTGCGAATATCAGAGCAGCCCATTAAAGGGGGGGGGGCAGACATCCATCCAGCTGCAGACAGCGTGTCGATAGCCGAGGCAGAGCAGTGACAGACTGTGCCACTTTTAGGTCGATAATGCTTCAGATCTGCATGGACTCCCCATGATCAACTGCTCCACATTTCTCCCTTAATGAGCTAATGTGTGCGTGTGTGTGTGTGTGTGCATGTGTGTGAGTGGGGCGGGGGGGTATCTGTCTCTTCCTCTGTGTGTGCATGCGCTGTGCGATCTCACATACTCGCACGCTTTGTGTCTCATGTGTCTTACACTTCTGCTAATGTGAATTGTAATTCACTTGGACTCGTTAGATATGTTTTAAACAACAGGTCATTGGCTTTATGCATCTCCAGCAGCCCATCTGCATATCAGGCGACCCCCAAAGGGTCGAGGGTTCTTGACCTCAAAGTTAAGGCTTATATATATACACACAAGACTTTAGACGTTAATACAGCAGCAAACAGTTATTCTCTATGTACGGATACGGTGGAGTAATAGCCTTCTGAGCCGAAAATGGAGTCACACTCAGTGACACAGTGTGTTGTAATCTGAGCTTCTCTGTTCTTTGTATCGGTAATGTAAATCCCTCCCCGTGAAACTGCATTTTTGCAGAGCAACGGCGGGGGGGTCCGGCGCGAAGCGTTCAGCAGTGACAGCAACCTTCGCTTGTGACCTCCAGAAGCAAATTTCCTCCAAGTGAAAGGAATTCGCTCGCGGAGCTCAAAAGCGATTTTCTCCAAAGAACTTGCGTTTTTTTCGGCGAAATGGGCCTCTGACAAAGAAAGCGATAAGATCAGAGTCAATGCTGGTCTGACTTTTTCCAAGATGCAGCACCCCACAAGCTATTAACTGGCTCCAACTTGACTCAGACCTTGCATCTCTTTCTCCTTGACACAGAAGGAACTTGATGGCTACATAATGTTACACGTTCATTTTCATATAGGCAATAAAACATTTGTTAACTTGCTGTTTGTTATGATTTTTTTTCAGAAAGTGCTATTGATGGCTTATTGCCAGCACTGCTGTGGGACATATTTCAGCGAGGCTAGCGTGGGCTGATGGTCGTGTGGCTCCGAGACGCTGGTGCCGTAGTGCGACATCTCATGGCGCTGAATGACGTATGCATAACCTCGAAGAAACTCTACTCCCTGGTCTCTGCTGTGAGTTCACAAACATCAAGTCGGTTTCGCATTTAATATGAGGAAGGTCTTGCAGGAGCAGCACCAGATTGAACTACCTTTTAAAGAAGTAGATAGATAGTCTGAGCAATGACACAGGAAGTCACAGCCATTACTGCCCTAAGAAAAACCTTGAATCACTCTATAAAACATGGATTACGTGAATCATGATCTCAGGGACGTGAACGCTGAGCACGTTGGCACCTCTGTGTCGAGCTGCAGTGCCACCAGTGCGGGTCCTACTAACCTGAGAGCGACCCCACTCAATGCCGGCGATCTATTCCAGTCAGTCTCACCGACACAGCGGGGTTCAAGGTGGCGTCATGATCACACACGTGCTGCAGGCCTCAAACCTGTACGGTGCTGCAGGACGGAGTGAGTAGCGACGACCCGCAGGCTGCTCTCTGTCTGCATTGAACAGAATTCCCCTCCAAACTCAGGCACTGGAATTACACAAGTCACACCTGTTCATCAAAATAACACAATTAATAATAATAATTTAACCATATCTGTAATGACCATACATTTACAAAGCGAGTGGCTGGAACATTTAAATAACTGCATTTCACTCAGTACCTCAGCTGAACCACTACAGTAAAGCACAGACATGTACAACTGAAGTAATGCACCTGCCATGCAGCTACAGCAATTAGAATATCGACCATCAGGCCGCCATATTGGTATGTTGTCTGCATGGGAGTTAGCAAAACACCACTGTAAGTTTCTCTTGTCACCCACCCTTCCAACTTTACAGAAAACGTGTGATAAGATATGACTGACCTGCGTGACAGAGGAAAAAGCCGAGACAGCAGACGACGTCCTGCAGGCTTTTCACCGTTTGAAGAGCGGAAATCTGGCGCAGCCCAATTACAACTAGCGCTCACCAAAACAAAACCTGGTGGCCATGCGGAGCAATTACACCTTCCAAAAAAAAGCTCCTCAAAAGCATTGTGACTTGCAACAAATCTGACTCCAACAGATAAATACATAAAATAGCTCAACAAATATGACCATACCTTTGGAGGTGTAACACGTATCAACTTCAGTGGTTCCACCCCTTTGACCCTGGCTGATGTGGAGCTATTCTTGGCGCTTTCTAAAGAGCTCCTGGAGTTTGTAATTGCCTTTATTGATTACAGAGCGTGGATATTGTTTTCTGTCTCGCATGATAGGAATCCAATTATTCCTAATGCCCTTCAGCTGAAAATTAGCATTGACAGTGTGGCTCACTACGACCCCTTTCAATGACTCCGACGTCCAGAGGGACTGTGCATGCTGTTTGTATTCATCTACTTCAGACTTATTCAGACTGACTTGACTGACAAAAGCATTTTTTTTCATTCAGTAATCATAAATACAAATCTCCACAGAAAGCAGAGGTAATTTATGAATCGCTGTTGACTCTGGGCAAATTCTTCTCAAAGCACCTTGTTTTAAGCATCCAAGTTGGCTTTGTTTTAATTATCAGATTCCCACATAGTCATTGTCCTTTTTAATCCTTGATTGAAGTAGTTCCACATCAAGAGCTACTGTACTCAAAACAAGTCGATTATAATAAAATCCCTGAAACACTGATAGTTTTGTGTTTCTTCTTTGCAATATTTAAAAGTGCAATTACTGTAGAGGCATTTCAAGGACATTTCAAAATCTGCAGAAAGCGACAGGAGTTGAGGTGACCCCACTACGAGGCAGTAAGATAATGGTATAATATTACAAATTAACAAGGCATGTGCCGAGTGTCTTGACAGATTTATGGCTCAAAGTTTCAGTGGTGCACTTCTTTGTCAGTACAGTCAGAGTTAAAGCTTGTAGTTTAGGTGGCAGAAGGAGATTAAAGCTGTCAGAATAATCACCACTGATACAATTAGCCTCCTCTCTGAAGCCCCAAAGCAACATGTTTCTCTCCAGAAGCAGTGGGATTCAAGGGAAATGTTACCTTGTACTAATTTAGAGAAATCCCAGCACTAACAATGCCACCGGTGTGAGAGAGGATGCCGGTCTTTTCAGCCGTCATCTTATTTGTTTGTGTAATTATTCGACAGCAAAGCTATCACAGCTCATTTGACAGTAATGATTAACAATGGTGTGTGCAACCTTTAAAGTTTCCAGAACATCTACCTCTTAATTACAACTCTATTCCTGAGAGGTAATTCTTGTTACTATTTGTAGCTGGTGTCATTCTAATTATACAGAGCTAAATTAGTTTGTTTTTTTTGAGCACGCTGCTTTGTTGTGTCATCCAAATTTCTGTCACCATTAAGAGGTGATATTATTAACCTGACAGGTTCTTTCATTTTGATTACAGCTGCAGTTTTCAGAACCTGGTCTTGTTTTACCACTGATTCAAGCACAACAGCAGACACTAAATAATGCTGATTTAGAAACAAAATACATTACACTTTACACTCTGACATCAAGCTTTCACAGTCAGTTTAACAGCTGTGTGATGTATAATGGCAAGGACATTTAAATTTAAAGTTGCAAATAAAAGGCAAGCACGGACAGCCTTAAAACTAAAGAAGTTTCCTCGTGCATGGAAAATGAGAGATTGGCGTTTTTCCATCCCTAACAAAACAGACATGACAAAGAAACACAGAAATACCGCAGTATGATGGACAGTAAAGGCAACCCTGTCTCTGGCCTGGGTTTGTGTATCCCCTGATCATTTCAGGGTATTTGTAATATTAAGGAAAGCATATGGTTTTAACAAATAGCCTATCACAGTACAGCACATCAAGAAATTATAAAGAATGATGTACAGGACTAATTAGTTATCAAGAAGATTTTCAATACCACTAATAGATTAACAGGAGTTAACCAACAACTATAATCAGTATAATATATACATATATAAATATAGAATGTAGTATTAAAAGACCTGACTATCCATGGTCACTGAGTAGCAGTGTGGTCAATCAGCAAACTTTGCCATTGGATATCACAGACATGGGAGCTGGACAGTTGTTTCTAAAACCATTTGCTGAGTTCAAATGGATTACTGGATAGTTGGACAGCTAATTTCTTAGCATTAGCACTGAATAGTCTGGCACTATACTCACCAACAACGTAACGGCTGAAGCAGGGAAGTTGTCCGTCAGCTTAATTCATAGGAGACAGGATGTAGTGCCAATGTGAGCTCAGAGAGATACAGAAAGGTGCAGAAATAATTGTATTCTGTTGAAATCATGAATATTTTAAAGGATATGTGCTCAATGAAAGCCTCGGTTTCACTCGTGTACATTTATCATGAGGAGTAAGAACCTCCATGGGAGAGGATAAAACACCTCTTCCGCTGTTTTAAGCATCATGTTATAGGTGTATTAAATGAAATTACTCATTAATCTCAATTTACAAGAACTATTATTAGTTGCATGGAAATGCGAGTACAGTGCTGTTCATTTGTGGAAACATTGGAGACCTGTGAAATCTTGGAGGTAAGACAAACCTGTAGAAGAAAAGACAGTGGCTTATTATGAATCACTTTCTATATGGGTCAGTAATACTGAGTAGGTATTTATTGATGTACTTAATTTGTTCATGTAAATAGGTTTTTCAGTGGAGGAGGATAAAATAAGAAGGACGGAAGAGAGGAACAAAAAACTTTTCATATTTATGTGCCTGAGAGACAGACAGAGAGAACAATGTTTCAAAAAAGAGCAACGGCAGAATCAAGGTCATAGAGGAATAAACCTTTTAAATTCTTACCAGCCTTGCTTCTTCCCTGACAGGTCTGAAGGGGGGAGATGAGTCCTTGGCAGATTCCACACCCTATCAGCAGTGACAGAATGTCATTAACTCCACACCCACTCAGACGCCATCCCCTTTGTTGTGGCACCACCAGACGGAAGCAAATAGATTCATACCGCTGGATAAAGTAAAAGCTCATTCCTGGCTGACAAGCAAAGGCTCATCCTGGCATGCACAACAGAATGAGCTTTCTGAGGAAATATTACCCATCCATCACCATCTCCGCAACTGTGAGACGCTTAATTAATGGCGACCTTACAAGTGAATGTGTGTTCATGTGTGAGTGAGTTGAGTGCTGAGAACTGTCCATGAAAGAGTAATGAGCTCCTTCAAATGATGCTCCAGTCCCCAGTGGCTCAAGGAGGATACAGGGGAAACCAATCTTTTACGCAAGGAATATTGGTGTGACATTTCACCAGAAAGCAATCGCCACCATCTGCTTCACAGAGGCAGCGTTGCTTCCTCCTGCAGCCCCAAGAGCGGAGGCAAGAGCATCATGGGAGTCCCCCCTGAAGGTGGGTTGCTTAACGGAGCGCAGAGGTCCTGTTGTTGTCTTTTCAGTCCACTGCGTTCTCCATAAGCCTCAGCACAGTCAGGGGTAAGGGTGTCTGCTGGGTGCGTAGTTGCACACACACGGTGCCTGTGAGTGGAATCCAGATAGGCTGTTAGGAGAGACACCTCATTGAGAAGCACAACACGCATATTCAGATGTGTGCACACGGATGCAACAGCTGAGCGGCTCCGCTTCCCTACGGGACACAATGGAGTCTTGCTTAGGCGTGTTTGCTCAATTGGACCTGACATGCCGCCCGGACTAATAGATTATAGCAGCGTCTGGGGTGAGCGAAATTCTCGGCCTCTTCCACTCCGTTGCTCCTTCCTCTTCCTCACCAATGACGCCATTTGATGTGACAGAACTTGGAAGTTGGGATTTTAAACTGTGACCTTGCCTTCACCACCAAGGACACTATTTTTCAGCCAAACAACCTGATTGTTACTCCTATGTTCAACTGCACATTCACAGGGACATGACAGGGATTTGTGGCATTGGTCACTCAATATTAAACAGATCTAACCTTTGTGTAAGAACACAAAAACAACTTTTAAACTGTTACAACTCATGAAAACGCACAGCACTGTTCCACACTCACATTAACAGATTTGGCCCACAGGAACCTGTAATGATTCATAACGAGAGGAGAACAGACATTTATACCTCAGTTGTTCGCTCTGTTTCACACTCCTGTGGCCTCCAGTGGGATAATGATGAACAAGAGGCAGCTGGTCCCTCTTTCATCTTTCGGGTGCTGATTCACCTGCCTTCCCTGCCTTCAAGAATGTTTCCAGTGAGTGAATCCTCTTACTCAGAATTGGAATGGCTTTTCGTCTTTAATCACTATCAATATAGTCACTCTGTATCTGAGGCCTTTGCTCTTTCTGTCCACCCTCCCATTCTGTTACGTAAACCTGCTTTTCAAATTTTCCATTAATTTCGGTTCCTCTCAAATAAACACCACATCCCTCCATGTGAATATCCCCTGCACATGCCGGCCTTTTGGTCATATGACCCTCACACGATTTTAGAGATTTAAAATGAAAAAAGTTCAAACTGCACATTGCTACTTTTGGATCACTCTCACTGCTCTCATCAGCATTGTTTCCAGCCACAGCAGGGACTTGTTTTTAGCAATCAGTAAATAAATAATGAAATAAATAAAAAGCTTACTGGTTCATCAAGCAGCTAAAGAGCCAGATGTCTTTCACCAAGAGTGAATATTTACCTCACATTCAACAGGTGGTAAATCACATCTCCAAATGTCTGCTAATATTGTTCTGGGTCTTTCGGCTGTGTAAACAGGAAACTGTTTGCTGACACGTTTGCCAAAAAGCTACAAGGTGATTATATGTAAGTATTTCATTGCTTGTTAAAATTATGCAGAATAGTATCATCACTTAGTAATCCCTTGTACGCTCAGTTACTCATGAAAGCTGTTACACTTGCTCTCTAATCACCAGATATGATCTACCATTTGTTCCAGTGTCATAACTTTTCATTTCATCTAATTTACTTGGTAATCACACTCATTTTCTGGGATCCCTGTGAAGTTAGGGGCAATCAGTCCCGGACACCTAATGACTACAGCACATCCATCTGTTAATATCTACCCATATCAAGCACTATGAAGAGTAGAAGTACTCTTTATAGAAAAAAAGTACTCTTTTCACTTTCAATTTCACTAGCAGTGATCTATGTGTATCAGTCCAAGGGAGCAGCAGGCACCTCCACTTTTACTGTAACGCAAAGACTGTCTCCACTAGAAACTAACCTGAGATTAACTAAAATGAAAAACACAAGGCCAGCTCACCGAGTGCAGGGAGCCAGGCTGCAGCTCAGTTTGTTTCCATAATCACTTTCATTTACACAGTGTGGTCCCCCTGGAGCGGCCGCAGCATTTCACACAGTATAATTCTAACACCAGGTGGATTTCAAAGACAATTAACAATACCAGACAAGGTACAGCAGCGCAATTATGAAGAATTAGGCAATTACCACCATTCCCTAATACTATAGGGGGAGGAATGTGGCTCTTTAGTGAGTTGATGATCCAGGAAGATCAATGGAGTAAAAGGGAGAGAGACAAAGCGAGCGGGGCTGCAGCTCCACAGAACAGAAATAGACTCATTATGCTATTATACTCACATCACGTCTCACGCTATGTTATCACAGCCTCGATACTTTCAGGAATTTTTTTACCCACAGTTTCTCACATGTTGTGTGTGTTGTCACCTGCCAACTGCAGAGACCCCACGTTCCACCCACACTTGAATTTTTCTTCTGATACAGCATCTGTATTCTTGTCTTTTCTCTACTTGAAGGGAATCAAAACATGCATTTCTTTTACTGCATGTGGCCCTGAAAGACATACATGATTTCACCTTTTTTGGTGTCTACTTAAGGTACAAGAATAACATTACTGCCTCTGCCTCACAGAAATTTTTCATCATGCTCAGTGGTGCCACGAGCCGTGTGGATGAAGGCAGCTCGATAGTCCTCCACCTTCACTCACATTTTTTTGTATTATTGCTGCACACCACATAATTTTCTTTTTCATAGAAGTACACACCTTGAGATATCAGGGGGGTTTTGAGGTATTATTGTCGTCACTCCATCAGGCTCAGGTGGACTTCTGTTGAGGCTAAAGCTTTACAAATCAAACTGTCTGCACTGCTGTCCTTGGCACATCCTAGAGAGAAATTGGTTTCAAAGGGAAGTATGACAAACACACACGTGCACACGCACAAGCACAGCCAAAAATGCGTATACATTCACATAAATAGCCACACAAACTCATCTCACACATAAACCAATTGACAAGTGACCTTTTTCCATCTTCCAACCATTTCTCCTCTCACTTTGAAGTTAGCAAAATTCTGATTGTGTCGGCCCTCTTGGCACATACAACCCAAACCCTATTCAAGCACAATAAAGGATCCAGTCTGGCTATCTGACTCTCTGTATCACCTGCACCTGTAGTTCAATTTACCTTAATCTGTGCATGTGTGTTGGTGTGTACTTCTTTGCAGATTCTAGACTTTTGGAGACTTTCTATTAATTCATATGGGGCCTCCTGACCTTGTGTTTGAGAATATCCAATAACTCCCCGCTCCTCCAAGTAGCCAGTCAGGTTTACAGGGTCACTACATACAGAGATGCTGTCTCCTTCTTATTCTCATGATGCACCCATTGCCTTTCACCGGGGCTGCTGGTTTAGCTGCATTGCCACTGAAATGCAATGAGTCACCGTCCAGGTACAGAATATGGTGACGTGTGTGAATTATGACTAGAAACAGCTTGGTGAGGTAAAGAGGTGTGTGTGTGTGTTTCTTTATTTCCCAGATGATTTTTCAGACCTGGATGATGCTATGCATAACATAATAAGAAAGCCTACCTTCATGATTATGTGCAGCTTCATACTGGGGTTCTTCAGGGGCTTTGGGGAAATTATACATACCCCTCATTCCAGGTGATCTGTAGGAAAAAATATTATTATTTCCCCTCATGCTGTGGGCTAAATTGCCTTATATCCAATCCCATGCGGAGTAAGATGAGTAAGATCTAGAGATGTGTGATATAAAATCCTTAGCCTGATTGCTTGGAAACAATGGTTGGATGATTGTTGGGTAGTCAACTTAAATCCCTAAGCAGTTGAGACCATCCGGGCAGAGGAAATGAACAAGACCTTTTTTCCCCCTCTTTTGCCAGAATTGGCACTAAACACTGGACAATGTTGCTGAAATGCTGGCAAACACCACAAGACTGATTTCTTCAGGACAAGCTCCTACAGTTAAGTATAAAACTCAGAATGGGAGGTAAGGGTTTACTAAGCCTTCCTAGATTAAGTTTAGTGAAAACACACTGAGGCGTCAGACTTGCACGTAGCTTCAGCTCAGCTCCTCTTCTTGCACGTCGACAGCACTGAAATAGAGGCTGGAATAATTAAAGTGTTTTGCTCTTACTGCCTCCCCCTGTGCTATCCAAAACAAAACTGCCAAAGTACATCATTACACTATTTGGCTGTTAAGAATAAAAAGGCATTTCCATCCTTTTAGGCCATTTGAACAGGACTAGATGTGGAGTTTCAATATAACTCTGGAAAACGATTTTCATAAAAGTCACTGGCAAAAAGTAGCTCACTACATGTGGGATTGGGTCATTTTGTGCTGTCCATTAAAATTCTGTGGGAGCACTTTTGAGATATAGATGCAAAAACACGTCTCTGTGGACGAGTCACCTATAATAGAGGCAGTAGTCCTTTATGGTCTGATAAAGTGGTTGTGGAGGGGTTTCTTGCATGTCAACAGGTTTAATGCTTTGTTTTTACCCTGGGCTGGAGTTAGATTTTTTGTATTTGATTAATTGAGAAATATGGGATTTTAGCACATTTGATATAAAACAGGTTTGAGAAATAAATAATGCTCACATTGCAGCTTACAAAATGTGATCACGCTGTGTGGCAATTAGGATGACAATGTCAGCCTGTTGGTCGGCCCACCGCTATGGTCCAACTATTACGTGGATAGCTATCAAATTTTTTACAGACATTTGTAGTTCTCAGAGGTTGACTTCTGGAAACTTTGACGATCCCCTGACCTCTATTGCCTCATGACGTGGACGTTTATGACTTTGACTGAAATATGTTGACGGATGCATTGTCATGAAAGCTGGTACAGATGTCCATGTTTCCCTCAGGATGAATTTTCACTTTGGAATTGTAATTTTAAAACCAATGATATTCCCAGGAGCTGTGGCTGAACACAAAAGTCTATTTGATCTTAACAAAAGAAACAGATACCCATTAGAACTACAGTATTAACTAAAAACATGCCATGGTAAATAAAAAAGAAAATATACCCTCGACTTCCACCTACCATAAAAATCTGACATGACTTTGGGGGTGTAAAGTAATCTGATCAGCCCTCCTCCTTCAGCAGTACCTGCATCCTGCCTTTGCATCTGATCTGTAGGTGATAATTAGCTATGGCACGATCCGTGTAATGAGAGATTATTTTTGGAGATGTTCACAGATCAGACATGGTGGGAAGAGGCAAAAAGTGTGGGGGGCTGGGTGGCTAGGTAGGGGGGGAGGCGGGGAGACAAGCACATTGAAAAGATCAAATCTTCCCACACTGTTTAAAGCAAAGCGATAGTAGCAGATGGTAATGTGCAACAACACGGAACGCCTGCTTAGTAACAGAGTTTTATATCACCGATACAGAGCAGACTGGAGATGATGCTTGTGCTGCCAGCTTCAATAAGTTCCCCATTAGACACGCAGTCTGGGATGTATATGTGTATACAGTGTGTTTGCTCACATACAACAACACACACACACACACACAAGTGCATACGCCACTTAGTCCTTATACCCTGTCAGCTCTGCATTACAAACGTGGTATTTTTCTCCCATTTTGAGGTATATCTTCACATCCTTCCTCTCTCGTTCTTTCTCTCTTCCTTCTTGATCACACCAAACGTGAAAGAAACCAAATTACGGTTGGCTCTTTTAACTTTACACAGAGCCCCAGTTATGTACATTTGATGAAAAGGTACTTTTTTGATTTAGCAATTATTTATTCCATTGAAATAACAAAACCAAACCCTGATCATCAAGTACACCTTTAAAAGCTGTGATGATTACATGTGAAACAATTAGAAAATGCCTTTTTTCTTTCTACACGATGAGTCACAAAATGAAGTCTTGATGACTAAAAGAAATGGTTGGACTGGGTTTCAGCTCTGCTGGTTACTGGTAAAGAGAAAAGCACTCGGCTGCCTCTAATGATCTGAGCTGCCATCTGTACTCAGCTGTGTGCCAGGCAGGCCCTGGGCCTTCGTTACATCTATCACCACAGTCAGACGGTAATGATACAAGCGAGCCAAGGGGAGGCAATGGAGGGGCCAGACATCTCTGTCTTCCTCCGCAGGAGTCACAGTGACCTACAGAGAGAGAGAGAGAGAGAGAAAGCCCTGACTTTTGGATTTGGGAGACATTGGCCAAATCCACTAATCTTGTTACTGTTTCTCCAGTGCCTAAAGTACATTTCAATCCTCTCCCACATTCTACAATTACTTTCCTCTCCCTAAAATGGAAAAGGTGACTATGGTTGTGTTTTTGTTATGCCTCTCATGATATGTCACTATGAACTCATTTACTGATTTTTCCATGCTAGTTTGGCGCTGCCAGAGTGCCTTGGATTTGCTCCCAGGGGAAAAGGCTTTAAAGGTTTTGGAGCAAACAAAAGGAGACTGATATAATTGGCCTCCGAGGGTAAATATTATTTCAAATGAACTCATCAGAAACACTTGGAAAACAACCAGCAATATGTGGATTTCTCATTAAGGAATTTTCCAAGTGAGCATGACCTTATTGCTGATGTGCATTTAAATTATTCACTTAGTTTCCCCTCCTTCCTGGAATTAAACTGTTTTAATGATGGTATGTGCGTGATGTTATGCGTTATGTGTATATTATATGCTCATTTAAGGGCTCTTTGGTATTAACAGACAATTTTAGATTTTTTTGTAAACCTATATAATAACTCTTCCCAGGTACTGTTTCAAGACAAATGTTACTAGTCACAAAAACATGACGTAGTGACTTTTAATTTTATTTTGTCTGTGGGATTCCCCTGTGAGTTCCTGTATCACAGGCGACAGCCACCTGTGCTTTTATTATGTTCAAGCTAATTAGTTGCGAGTACGCATATGATCTTCTGCCTGTCTGCACATATTAAACCAATGACACTGAATTTTAAATCATCCAAACACCACTGGTGCTGATTAGTTTAAGTGTTGAACTCACTGAAATGCGCATAAATGTATGAATCACCTGTAACTTCGAAAAATAAAGTGCTGACAGTGCTGAAGATGCTGCTGTAATGTTTCTCACAACGTGCTCACAATGACCTTGATGAGAAGTTTCAACACAAAATAATAATGATCATTTCTCATTTCAGAACGAGCTTCAAATTTCTTACTCAAGAGTGTAATCATTTACACTAACTGTGCACCAGAAATGTATGTACCAAAACATATATGTACCGGGGAACAAATGTAAAGTTGTGTAATAAGTGGGTAACAAATCATACTTATACTGTAGGTATTATTTCACTATTTCGGGAATAACAGACAGGAACTGACAGGAAATTGTGCAACTAGTTTAATTTGTTCTTCTGTGTTCTTCTACCCTAATGTCCTCCCAATCACCGAAGACATACCTGCCCTGCAATAAGGACCCTGAAATTAAAAATAACGGGTATAAGTTCTGCGTAAAATCCATACTACCCCTTACATAATTTCACATCTTACCTACATATATGTAGCGGTTTGTAATGTGCTGTTACACCATTACTACAAAAAAAATTACACCATAAATCTGGAGCATTCTAAAGCATAAATCCAAATGGTCTTTAAAAAACTGAAATCAGTGTAGTGAACGCACCAAAATACGAGATACAAAAATTTATATTTTCATAGCTGGAGCCCACTTGTATCAAAAGGCTGTTCATCCTTTAAATGGAAATCAATGCCGCTAAGTGAGTGGTCTCTGTTGGGTTCCTGCAGCTGCTACTGTGTCTGCTGGCAGTGGCTGTTCATTGCTTTGGTGACCAGATTCACGGAGAGGGGTGAAACAGCTTCACTCTGCCCCAGTGGAATAACAATACTTGTTTTATCACCTGATAGAAAAGAAGAGACCTATATGCGGGTTGTCTGTGCCATTCATCTTCTCCTTTCACAGGCAGGAGACAAGGAGCAGATTGCTTGTGGAGTGGAGGATTTAAATTAAATATAGCACAGAGAAAAAGAAAACTAGGACTGTGCCTGCCGTGTTCTCAGTAGGAATTGGTAGCCACACATTATCTCTGTGTTAATTCCGGGTGCTTTTGCGACCGATAGCATATCATGTTTTTGTGAAATATCTGACAGTTTATTATTATAGTTTATTGACTAATATAAAACTGTTTTTTTGCCAAATGAGATGCAGTCACAAAATGATATCTGAGAAACAATGTATTCAACATATCATGTCTGAATGCTTGTTGTGGTGCCTGTCAAACTGTTTTAGATATGGTGTCAGTCACTAGTATAATTCCCTTTCTCCCCCCCTCAGGCTTACATGTATCATCTCTATCAGTAAGACATGCTTATGAAGACTGCCAGAGCCTCGTTCTGCACATTAAAAAACAAGAAAGTGTGTTACGTATTTCTTGTTTTAATACAGTTTGCTTTAACCACACATCTGAAGTATTCTTGTTGCAATGCCACAATTACACATCAACACTCTTCCAAAAGAACAGATACAGCTGGAGTTACTTTCAGACAGATTTGATCACGACATGTATAGCTGGAGGGTGGACAACAGTGTGACACCTTCTAAGACTGTAAACAACTACAGCGATCTGTCTTCTTTTTAATCTGATGTGATCAAATTTTGTGGTGAGGGGCCACAACGATGCACAGTGAGATATTATATTCAGGCTGCCCTGTACATTTGCTCTACTTTCTCACTGTCACTGACACACGGATGAACACATTATTGCACTGAGCTACAGAGAGGCAAAACGGTCAGACATCAGTGGAAGGAAGTGGGCTTTTGCCGCCATGGGTTTCAGCACCCTGGACAGCTCCTCATGCAGCCGCGCTGAATGAACAGCGTCACCCGGCCTCAGCGGGTGCCCTGGATCAAAGTGTGTCACTGGATCGATTCATTCAGACTGTGCTCACTGGGTGAACTCCGACTCATATTTGATAAGCTCGCCATGATTGATTTGACTTTGTGCGCGTAATAATTCCTCAGGTTGACCGAGGGCGCCTCTTTTATGCCCTCGTCGAAATCACAGCTTCTCATTGCGATCTCCAGCTGCTTCTGTCTCTTGTAGAACAGAGAGAATTTATTGAAAATAAGCGTAATCGGAAGCACAACTACTAGGATACCCGCCAGGATGCACGCCGAGGCGGTCAGCTTGCCCGCTATGGACACCGGCACCACGTCTCCGTAGCCTACGGTGGTCATGCTGACGGTGGCCCACCACCAGCACGCCGGGATCGTGGAGAGATCCTCGCTGTCTTCCTTCTCCACCGTGTAGGCCATGACGGAGAAAAACGATACACCGACGGCCAGGTAGAGAAGCAGCAAGCCCACCTCTTTGTAGCTGTTCCTGAGGGTGGCACCCAAGGAGCGCAGCCCTGTGGAGTGGCGGGCCAGCTTCAGGATGCGGAAAATCCTCATAAGCCTCAGCACTTGCGCAACGCGTCCCAGGTTGGCCAGTGCCGGGCTGCTCTCCACCACCAGGTTTATAAGGAGTGTCAGGTAAAACGGGAGAATGGACACCAAGTCTATAACGTTTAGCGGGTGCTCGAAGAAATGCAGGAGATCTGGCGCCACTACGAACCTGGCGACCAGCTCCAGAGTGAACCAGCCGATGCCGAAGTGCTCCACAATCTCGAAACGGGGATCTTCGGTGGGCTGTCCCTCACTGTCCAACAGGCTGAACTCGCTCATGCTGTTCATGCACATCGTAGCGATGGAGCCGAGCACCACCAGGATAGAGAGGATGCTGATGATGCGGCTCGCTACGGAGTAGCCGGGGTTATCCAGCATCAACCAGATGCGCCTCCGCGCGCTCCCGAGCACCTGTTTGTCGAACTTGGTGGCGTCGTTATAAAACTCCAGCAGCTCGTCAAAAGACGAGGTGGTGCTCCCCTCATCGCTCCGGTCATCCCAGTCGTCTCGGTCCTGGTCCATTTTCCTACAGTGGTAGGCGTTGCTGCAGCAGGAGTCAATGAAGAACTCGTTGATACCCCAGTACTCGATCTCCTGGCTGAAGGAGAAGATGCACAGCTCGGCCATGACATGCAGCCGCCCCGTGTTGTAGAAATTCAACACGTAGGGGAAGAGAGCCGGGTTCCTGTCGAAGTAAAACTCTTTCTCTGTGTCGTCGTAGTCGTCGCAGAGCTCCAGTATGGACTCTTTGGACTGACAGTGGAGCAGGCGCGCAAGCCTCGTTTCGGGGAACCGGGACAGAGTGTCGGACTGGAGACGCTTCTTGAAGCCGCCAACGTTGATGCGGATGGCGGCGTTGTCATCCGCGTGAGCACCGCCGCCCGGTCCCCCCAGGACGTGACCCGTCATGTCTGCAGAGGGGGACACACATAGACGCACGGCGCACAGAGAGGGAGAAAGAGTGACAGACCAGATCACACTGACACGAAGAGGAAGGCAGATTCGGGAAGACAGCACAAGGAGAGCCGTGCGGTCAGAGAGGAGAGAGAAAGAAAAGAAGAAAGGGAGACGTTTTGAAATCGGTTTTCTCCCTTGAGTTAACAGATGCTTTTAAAAGTGAACGACAAAACGTATGTGTTAGACCATGTGCGTTCTCCTCTCGGTATACAGTTACGGGCAGAGCAGTTCCTTCAAACAAAGACACATGTAAGAACTTACTTTAAAGCGCTGCCAGATCACTAAATCCTCCTAAAAGAAGACTCTGCGCTCCAGTGATGGCATATCACAGTTTGGGAGTGAGGGGTTGCAAGTTGTGGCCTTATAATAAAGGCAGAGACCTTTGTGCCCTGGAGTCCAGACAGGCGCGTCTCTGTCTCGTTGATACTCGCAGCTTGAGCAGAGGAGAAGGAAACCTCTCGGACTCGGCGATATGACGGTGCCTCCGGACCGAAATAAACTGGCATCCCTTCCTCACATATATCCGAAGGCTTCTTTAAGTGCGACAGTCATCGCATCCTGCATCCGCCGGGTTTTAAACCTAATTCAGCCACAGGTATCGGCCGTGAATCATGGGAGCCACAAGAAGCGAAACACGCCCTGGCAGTCGCTTTTGTTTGTGCGAGGGAATTCCTCCCTCTCTCTCCCTCTCCCTCTCCACCTCTCTCTCTCTCTCTCTCTCTCTCTCTCTCTCTCTCTCTCTCTCAGTTCTTTCTATCTGTTGCTGCGCAGCAACACGTAGCTCTCCCACTGCACCGCCCTCCCGAAGTGATCTCAGCATGATGGTGCCGAGGGGCGAGGCGCAGCTCCTGGAGGAGAGGGAGTCGCCAAGTAACGAACCCACGGGAAGCATCCAGACACATGGAGAGAAGGGTCGTGCTGACGACACGGCAAGTTCAAACAAACTGTTCTAGATTTCCGGTGCCATCGTATAATGATGATTTAGAGCTATAAACTTGCTTTGTGGCGCAATAAGCTTACATTACAGCGATGGCATGGCAGAATAAACCAAAAAACAGTAATAAGGTCAGAAGCTAATGGCAGAGACACCTTCATGTAAGAATATTATGAGAGTTAATTCACTTTTATGAAGTGCAAGGAAAGACTGGTCAACGTCAGCAGGGGTCAAGCTCCTGCGGCATCCCTCATTACAGAGCCTCCTTGCCTGCTAAAGACCAACAGCTTTGAAACTGGCTCCTTTACTTTGTAACCCAGAATTACCCTTAAAAGCTGAACCCAAGCCTGGATAATAACACCACCGGGATTATTTTCTTCTCAGATATCCTGGACATTGTAGGATACATGTATATGCAAAACTACATTTGGTGCAAATGAAGCAGTATAACTCTCCTGTGAGAATGTCTGCAAAGTATTATAGTCGGTTATATGGTATTATGCATAAATAATGGATGTTTTCATATAAAGGTGACAACTGATTGTCGGGTCTGCAGTCATTGATCAAACCTGCTCACTCTCATGCAGCTTGGATCAATAGCATTATGACATTCTACCCAGTGCCAGTGACTTCTCATTTAAAATGCTGTTTACCAATCCTCACTACAGAATATGCAGGAAACAATGATGTCTGATCCATGATAGAACTATATGAGCTTTAAACAGTAACCACCGTCTGCACCACCTGCATTGCCTTTGCCATTGACATTGCCACTCAGGTCAGTGGCGATGTAATGAACAGCCTGGCATTACAGAACATGAAGCCATGGTTAAGGCAGTGGCATTGCTCTTATTGATTAAGTGCTGAAAGTTCCACCTTCCCTAATGAAGGTGACAGTGGTCGCAGATGATGGCAGATGGCTAATATAGTGCCAGTGCACTGGGAGAAACATTAGTGTGTGCTTGTTTGTGCTATTTTTGCAACTGAATAATACACATGGCTTATTTTCAGTGCGAGTATCACACTTTAAAATAGCCACAATAAAGTTCACTGTCACTTCCAACTGCTGAATGAGAAGATGTAATGTGAAGGCTTTCGCTATTGCTCCCTCATCAGTCCCTCATCAGTCCCTCTGCTCAGAGATGTCATTTACCCCCCCACACACACACACACACACACACACACACACACACACACACACACACACACACACACACACATATGCTTAAGACAAGCTGCAATTCAAAAATCCATTCAGGATCAATGAAAGCAATTCCATACTTGCTGTACTGTAGTGCAATACTTGTTTGGGAGCTCTGGGCAGCATTGGAGCCATTTACTCCTTAATAGCATCACTTCTAGATTTTTACTCCCAGGCAGCTAGCACATTAATATTTCATCACTTTTTTTTCTCCTCCCAACAATTGCAGATAACATGAACATGGAAGCCTATCGGGATTGCCTGGACAGATTGTGTCTTTAAAATGATGTACACACACACACACACACACACACACACACACACACACACACACCGTGTCCTCTTTCTCACTGCTCATACGGGTTTAATACCACTTCAGGTGCTACCACTATGCGAGTATTATAGATCATCTCATACGCCTCTACAGCGCTTCGATACACTCACAAAGCAGATTTATAGGATTTGGGAAGCTTAACAAGAGCCTTGAAAACAAACACACACACACACACACACACACATCTCTCTCCTGATTACAATATTGTAAAATCACAGACGTTTCCCTAATAATGGCCCACACTTGCAGGATGCATCTGTGGGCATGTGGGAATGTTGTACTATGATTATAATCCTATTTAGTCTATCATTATCCATCCACTAGGGTTCCTGGGCACCATACTCTGTTCACTGCGATTCCAAATGTTTGTGATCTATATCGTCCTGATTAATTCACATCATATTTCTTCTCACTGCACCGTGATGTCATATAATCCCACGTAGGCATTTGGACAATGTTCATATGTCACAGCTTCGAGGGATTAGATTGACATTCAGTGTTTATCCTTTACCTGCTGGGAGATGCTCATTTTCTGTGCAAAATGTCTGATTTATAAGTTAAAAAAATAATAGCTGCCTTCTCATTCTGCAAGCTCCATCACTCCTGAATGGTATCTGCGATGGCACACACACACACACACACACACACAACTCCTCAGGTTTCATTAGCGTGGGTGAAAGAAGCTTGATGTTTGTAACAATGAATGCCATCATGACTTTGTTCAGGATTACTGAGGTGGTTTGGTCTAAAGTATTTGTGCTAAACAGACTACCATCTGCGGATTATTCACTTTCTGCTTTCCATTGAACCGGGCGCTTTTGATTAATTCTTCTCCCACATGGTTGAGTTTTAATGTGCCGCTTTGCGGGGGAGGAAACATTCCTCATAGCTTAGTCTTTAACACATTTCCTTCGATCCTGCTTTCTTATTGGCCATCTTCATTAATGTAAAAATAACCCATTACAAGTAAAATCCCTGAATTTAAATTTAAAAAGCAGAAGTGTTGAGTAACATGAAATATACATACTCTCAAGTTAAGCATGAGTCTCAATTTTTCCAAAACTTTTCCACTCAGCTGCTGTTCAATCAACAACTAAAGTCAGTGACTAGGCAGGCTTTTGTATTCCCGGCTGTGACAGAAAAATGCGTACCGTGAATCTTTTGCTTCCTCCTGCATTTTAAATCACAGTCATTTAGATTCTGCAAACTCTTGGCAGGCTTTTATTCACATCTCATTGCCTTTGATGGAAACGTTCGTGGAACCTCAGCATAAATTTTTTATCATAAAATAATAGACAGACTTATTGTTGTGTCTCAGCCCTGACAGCTGAACATTAGATAAAGGAAATAAAATGTCCTCAGTATTAAAATGATCTATGGCTTGAATTTCAAGCTCTGGCTTTAAATCATAAGAAACAAACTGCTGTGTTTGCTGATAGGATGCAATTAATTTTATAACAACATTGATTTTTAAATTGATTGTATGATTTGGGAGAACAAAAGTTGGAAACTAAAGCTTTGGTGCCTCCAGTATGTATTTCAGTTCACTGATTTCCAGAGGAACGCTTGAGATGATGTATAGTGGGTGTTTTGAGACAAGGTTTCATGAAAAGAAACTGCTCTCAGCTCTAAAAGGACCAATCAGTTGCAGAGTTTTTAATCATTCTAACAGTTTGAAGCCTTCATTTTCAAATCTCATATTCTATAATCATCGCCGCTCGGTCAAGAGGAGGCAATCAATCAACCCATTTATCCCTGTCAGAGTTCCGACTTTTAGTAAGTGAGTGACTATGACAGAGACAGAAGAAGGGATAGATAAAGAGTGGATGGAGAAGCCAGAATGAGAAAGAGGCCAAAACGAATAGGACATTAAGAAGTGGATGTGGTTATCTCTCCATCTCCTCTCTCCTCCAAAGCCTGAGGTGCAGGCTCAAGTGAGAGTGTGTAGGAGTTTTTTTTTTCTTTTTGTGTGTCGACTAAATCTGCTGCTCCCTATCTTTTGCTCGGCTGCCTTTATCATTCTCTCTCCTTCCTCCCGCGCTGTCTTTATGAGGCTCTCTTAACATTTTATATCAAGTCTTCTTTCTCTTCTGTCTCTTTTATTCTTCAATCACATTTCCCTGTGTCAAAGCTCCAATATCTGTCTCCATCAGAGGTCAAGGATCAGCATCCTCATCCTTGACCGAAAACATCAGGGTGTCGTCTGAAACATCTCTGAGGGAATAAGTAATTGCTGGGGAAAATGCCATGGCCCTCTATCCATGGCAAAAGCTGTCAGTCAAAGCTCTTTCCCAGTGCCTGCAGGCAATGGACCAGCAGTCTCATGAGAGACTATATTTATCCTTTTTACTTTATAGAAATAGTAAAGAAAGGGGAATCTGTTTAGTCATGTTATTCCAACGTGAAATAAAACGTGCCTTCATTCATTTCCACTCTTGCCCTTCACACCGCAGTAATCGCATCAAATAGGCCTTGATTATTATGGCAGACAAAGCAGGCTGACTCAGGACAACCCACAGACAGCAGAATGAATACAGATAGAAACTGGAGACACCGATTGTCCTACTTTGACTGTTAGAAAGTGTCAGTAATTATACACATAACATATTCACAAGTTATTACACCTGAACCCATCTGACTGGATTCTATCCGTGTTCGACACGTAAGCGCTTATTGGCCCCGTGTCATGTAACAGTAGCAATGACCTAAATAGAGAGGCAGCTCCCTGACAATAATTGGAACAATAAGATCTTGTGCAAGGTCTGCCCACACAAGGAAATGGCACAGCACTGTGTGGCTACTTGCAATTTATTTTTCTTCTTCATTTAGTTGTGAGTCAGTTTTGACAGCCGGTTCACCGTGTCCTTCAGATTCTCTGGTAAGCGTTAACATGCAGAACCCTGCTACGAATGACTGTCCTGCACACTCTGAGGAGTGGGGGACATTGAGCAGTGAGCCATTGTTAACCACTCTTTTTCACATCTTCTTTTTATCTGAACTGACGGTGTTCAATGCTACAAAGCTTCAATAAACTTCATCTCCACTATACCTCAAGATTGAGCCCATATCAGTACTGATGTTTCAAACAATAAACTGTATGTAGTCAATATGATCTGTTCAAAGTCTGTCGACTGCTTTACATTTTTTGTGTGCAGAACCATATGTTATTTCCTTGGGATATAAAATGCAGTAGTGTGATAATAATACAACTGCAAGTATGGCCCTCATCCCAATATGTGTGTTTGTTGAGTGGATGCGTGCCAGTATTGAATATCTAGATTCATATACAATATTTACATTTGAAAGAAAAAGCAGGCATACCCTCTGCACAAGATAATTGAGAGTTGTTTGTGTTGGGCACGCCAGAACAAACCAGCGTTCATCATTCATCTGTTCACAGAAGGGAAGACTGATCAGTTAGAGCCCATGAAAAGACAACACAACAATGCATCTCCCTTCATCCCTTTGAGCAGGGACGCACCCACAGCTGGACCTACGCTGAATGGAGATCAGATACTATCCTCCCTGATGTGCCTTGTTTGCCATTGCTCCTGATGATGGCACATTTTTCATGTCCCTTTCAGCTGCTGATGAGGCGTCCAAAAAGCACTGATTGGGAAGCGAACGGGAATAAATTTGTATATTCATACACATGAAACTCCTGTCGTCTGCAGGTGAGAACATCAGCAGTCTATGCACGTTCAAACGCATCTGGGAGGTTGTCACCAAGATTCCTCTGCCATCCTGAATGTGCCCAGCAGGTGGCAACTTGTTTCACAACATCTGGAGCACTGATTAGTCCACTCTGAGGGGCCTTGACATTGGGGTACCACCAAAGATGAGCAATGTCTTTATTGCACCATCATCATATTTATGTATTTATTTATTTATTTTACTCCAGAATGCTGTTTTAAGAGGCTATAATGATTTATTCCTTCCAGCATTTTCTAGGCTAAACACTCACCAACTTAATGATAGTGCAAAATAAAACAATACACACTTTCGCCCACATGAAATAGTCTTTGTCAACTTTCTGTCACTTTTATATAAAGCTTACACTTGCTACTGTCTCAAAGACCCAGGGGGATCAAAACTAACTGCCAAACAGAAAATTAAATCCACTTTCCAATTTCAGCCCCAACACTATAAATCTTAGGCCGTATGGCTATGTCATCCGACCTTGAAACAAATTTCGCAAGCAGGAAGAACATGTGGGAAACAACTCTGCAGCTCCAGCATTTTAAAGCACTAGGTTCTCTTCTATTTGTCATTCTTTTACATCTATCAATGACCTGACAGGTGCTGCATTGAAATATTTTTTAGTTTACTACTGTTGCACCAGTCTGCACTTATGCTTTACGACCAAATCAACACTTAAGTGTCTTTGCATCGAATGGCACCTTCTCTCATGTGGTTTCTTCAAGTGCATCTCGTAATGTCGGACATTAGAGATGTTAGTCGACACCGAATGTAAATCAATTAGGTCTTAAAACAAAGGACCCATCTGTTGAAGCAGTTTACTGAATAGCATCAGAGTTTGGCAACGGTATTTAATCATGTAATTCATGTCCCAAAATAAAGTATAGGCTACAGTGCCCGAGGTGTATTTACAACTTGGTTAATTAAAAGTCCATTTTCCCGGCCGCATTTGAACTCATCACCAACTCCCGATCCTCACTCCGCAACACTGAGGAACTTTTCCCTCTGAGTTTCCACTGGAGCGACAGGGACGTGGGATGCATGGGATGGGGTGAAGTGAGGAATAGAACGGCGGACAAGCATGTGAAGAGAGTGGGAGCTGTGGTCGAGAAGAATATTAGTTCCTTGCAACACAATAAGGGAAACATGGCGAATTCAAGTTCCCCGCAAGCGGCTCCTCACCAGGCTGAGGTCCTGGAAAATCCACTGCGGGTAAGTTTAGTTTAAGTTTCAGATCAGATCAGATGTTCGGTCGTAGAAAGAGGAAATGAGAAAGTACGGGACGTGCGCGATGTAAACTGAAACCGCTGTTTTAGACACAGCAGGCTACAGTTAATCATGTCAGTGGAATCATTGTGGAAGAAAACCACGGATGTTTAAATTCTTTAAGCAAACTATTCATTTGATGAGACTTAAACCATCAAAGCGTCAGACTGTTATTGTGAATTCATATCATAAGATGCCCACAGGTGACATCTGGTCCAAAATCATACACGCTAAATCACTTAAATGAAAACATGTAATTATAAGCCTATAAAGTTATGTCCTTACTTGCTCTCTGTGCGATAAAAATCATGTCGAACCTGTTTCAGCCGCTCAGGTTCACTGCAGCACACGCTGCAGAGATATGACGAAAGTTTTCCTCAGGACCTTCTCCTTCCTGAACTCCATTTGGAGCAGGAAGTTACACACTGATGCCCAGGAAGAGATTAAGTTGTTCTCTTAAAAAAAAAAAAAAAAACATTTTGGAAGTGAAAAGATAACCTCAGCCTCGAAACCTTTTTGGGTAATGAGCACTCAGCGTGGATGAGAGAGCCAAACAGCACAGAGATCTATTGCTGTTGGCACCTGTCACATCTATTTTCTAAAGGGATCCTGGCGAAATGCATTGCATTGAAAGGCCTTTTACTTCTTTTGGGCTTTTGACTTTGTAAGGTGCGCCATCTGCATCTGTGCATTAAGTTGACTCTGTGCATGCAAGTGTGTGAATTTGTGTATGTGTGTGTGTGTGTGTACCTTTACTGGTGTCATGCTGTGTGCGTGACCTCCTACTCTCAAGCACAGACACATTCTCCTCATGCTCATCTTCCCCTGCCAGTGCACTGCTCCGTTTCTGCCATGTTTCCTCCGTGTGACACTTCCAGAGTGGGGTGGGGGGACGGAGAGAGAGAGAGAGAGAGAGGAGGAATGAGAGGCGTGGGTAATGAGTAATGACTCATGGGTGGGCTGTGAGAGAATAGGTCTACTGTAAGAGTCCTGAACAACTGGCTAATGGTCCCGGTTCCCCCTCTGTCTAAAGCTACCCACCATCCCAGAGAACATCTCCACGTCCAGGGGACAATGTCTGACTGTCTCGCACTATTCTGCCTTCCACAGCCAAAAACGTTTGCACTGCTCTCCCTTTACAATTACTTCATTATTTGCTTCAGGTGGTCCGTGCACATAAGTTTATCATGCACTGTGTAAGGTAACAGTTGGCAGCTTGTTATTGTTATCTAAGCGCTTTCCGGCCGTTGTACTTTATATGTTTTTTCAAGATTTTAAGTCAACTGACCAATTCAGTATCTTAAAATCAAGTGCAGTACTTGAGTAAATCTACTTAATTACTCTTCACTACTAACCTAAGCTAGGTGGTGCACGATGTCAGCAGTGTGGAGTTAAGCCTTAAACAGTTTTGCAGCACACTTTTCATTTTCGTGCAGACTTTGCTGTTTCCATAAGAGGTGGAGGAAGTGGGTGATGGGAGAATGTACGACTAAAATAACGGTTTTGCAGAAATACTTCTGCAGCAAACCTGGCTGCAGTAAGATACTGAGTTCACACTTCACCTTGCTTGTGATAACAGAGGGAAGATTACGTTGGTCGGTCAGTTTATCTGACTTAAGTAATTTCCACAGCTACTGCCCACTGTACCTTGAGGATGAAAGCAACTATATTTGGAGACGCCCCCCCCCCTCCCCATCACTCTTGTAGTTCCTTCATAAGGCCAAAATATATATCTTGTATACAAGATATATGGAAATTTAATGGGCATGGGGCCATATAATTTGCTGAGTATATTCTTGCTCCCAAGCCAATAAAATGATACCGTTGCCCTTCTTCTTCTCAACCTTATGTAAGACTCTTACAGCAAAGTATGCTCGTCATCCGTCCCCATTCTCGTTACAGTGGACAAAACACTACACTGAACACTAGAAGGTTTTCATTGTCGAAGGTCTTGGCCTTGATCATGGCCATGGCCTTGCTTCAGTCAACATGTAAAGTACCATGACAAATTACTGTGGGCTAATAAATGATTTATTTTTTTTCAAATGCTGCTGAAATTTAGTGGCAGGCTTAGACTTAACATTATTTGGTGTGACTTGACATAAGAACTGAACCTAATAAATTGGGGATGTCCTCTTATTTTACATCTGTCTGTCCATCCTTGTCTTTCTCGTCTATCTCTGTCTCTGAGCTGACAGTCCTTATGCCTGTGCTTCCTCTGTACCCACCTCCTCTGAGCAAACTGTAGGGCTTCATCCAGAGATCAGCCCATCCCGGGGAGGGACAGACCCCTATTGTCAGAGGAAACAAAGGGCTACGTTGTCTATCTGTCTGTCTGTCTGTCTGTCTGTTGGTCAGTGTCCTAGTGGGTGAGTCGTCCTATCAGGCCCATTCAGCTCTTATTAAATTTTTTCTTTGGTGCATGCCTTATGTAAAGTCTGTACCCTGAGGGTGGAAAACCTTCAGTGAGTAATGACAAAAAAACCCAAATAGACCATTTCTGATAGTTATGTAAAATAAGTTCTTCTATACAGAGACTGCAAATTCCTTTAAAGGATGCAGAGCTAAATTCATTTCACCACAAGACAATAAACTTTGTAAACAGAATTGGACACCCTGGGTTGAATGTGCTCACGCAGTGCGCAGACTTTGTGCTAACCTTTGCGTTTCTTAATACTGACATTCAAACTGGCTCCACTGCTGCAGTTGGAGTCAGCTGGAGTTTATGTCAGCGTGACTTGTTAGTGCTGAGTAAAACAGCGGCAGGATCTTTTTTGATCCAGTCACTCACCGTGTCGGCTTTAAGAATACAGTCAGCCTACCTGCTCACATCCTCGTGGTCATGTCGTTGTATTTTTAAGACTATGGAAGCTGCGCCAAAAAACCAACAATGTCTTTATCAAACTGTCCTGTGTTGTTTGCCATTTAAACTGTCAGTTCTTTGGAGTCAATTGTTCTCTGCTGACATTTTGTGCAACTGAATCCCTCCTACATAACAAAACTAATTGCATTTTGAAAAAGCTAAATGAGAGCCGGAGCATAATGAGCTTTCTGAGTTTGGCTGGCCTGGAAAAAAAACAAAACAAAACTTCATCAAATGCAAACTTCAGAGTGCTAAAAGAAAAGTCCACCCTAAAACAACTGGATAACCAGTAAAATAGTACAAGTACATTGACAGTGCTGTTGGAAACTCTTGCGAGGACTCTTGCAAGGCCTATCGCTCTTCAGAAGATGAATATCTCTTTTACACAAAGTACAGAAAGAGATGATAACATCAACACTAAAACTTGAATTCTTGATATTAAACATCCCTACATCCAGTGAGACCACAGGGTCATAGTTAATTCCCAGATACGGTACAACTCTCCAGAAGGAGGTGATGCGATATTGCGATGTGATGCCTACATCTGCGATCGTGTGTGAATCAAGCTGGCCAGCGTGCTCGCCTCTCACCTCTGTGTGGAGATGGAACAGTGAACCGCCTGCAGCCAAACCTTAACTGAGAAACTGACCCTGGTAATTCTGTGGTTGGGACTATGTCTTTCACCTTATCAGGACGATCTGTCACCGTGCAGTGAAGTTTAATAATGTAAGAATACTCAGGAATGAAAAAAAATCACTCTTCAGGCCCCAGTACAGTGCAGCATAGGGAGCCCTGTGTTGTGAACTTGCTTGCTTTCCTTAAAGTGTGTAATGTTTGCTAAGTAAGCTGACAAGCCAAAGGCACTCCCAGTGTACTGGCCTTGTCTGCCTGGGCGGCTTTGTTTGCTCTCTCTCTCTCTCTCTTCCTCCCTCCCCTGCTTCCTTTCCCTCGCACTCTCTTGAGTGGATTTGTCTGCCGTGGCGGGTAGAGCATTAGGCCCCCGCTGTTCTGGGTGAGGTGCTCGATTCCCGCTGTGACCACCCGTGCTGAAAATGCACGCGCGCTCTCTTTTCACTAACACCGAGACAACAAACAAAGAAACCAACAAACATAAAATATTGACTGTAATTATGCTGAATTCACTTGCTGGCAAGCTCATTCTGATGCGAAGAAATCCAATTAAAAGGTGAGATGAATCCCTGCTCACGCTTCAAATTGCTACACCTCCCGTGTGAAGTCTTTGGAAAACACTATCCACGGGCTGTACATCCAATACCTTGTACCCTTAATATACTGTTTCTCTCTCAAACACAAAGTCAAACTCCTTGTCCTGCCCCCTGGCCCCTCTCAGTATTAAGCAGCAGTCTCCTTGTGGGCTCAGTAACAGCAAAGCAGCAGGTCACTCACACTCCGGCCTGTAAAGCTTGACAAGGTAATTGATCTTGGTTTAGTGAGCAGACCACAGCTGGCCTGAAGGATGATGCCGCCTGCCTGATCGTGAATTACCACAGTGCAGCAGCTATCTCTTACACAGTGGGCCCACCACACACACACACACACTGTCTCTGTCTGTCTGCTTCAGTGTTCATCACACACCCACGCACACAGACATGCATATTGTTGTTGGGTTTTTTTTTTTACCTTGATGCAACATCAGTTCCTGAGGAATCTCTTCACCGAGCCCATCTACTCCCTCCCTCCTGCTAAATCCTGCAATCATCACCTACAGTCAAAAACATGTTGACAAACACACACACTGGAGTCCAAATCCTGTCTAGTACAGTGTCGTCCCTGCAGTAGGCATGGTCCAACACATCCGACCTGGCCTCAAGGTAAAAATGGAGACGAGGGGGGAGAGAAGATAGAGGCAGACTATGAAAGAGAGGAGGGAGCTAGACTGTATGTGGTGATTTGGAATTTAAAATGACTCATAATGCTGCTCAGTTTGAATTCTTCATTAGGCTGGTGTTGAGATGATGAGTTGTGTTAGGCAATAAAGAGTAGAGGTTTTACTTTTAAGCGGGCTGTCGGATGGAATTATGTAGTGCAATGATCAGATAAATCAAAAGTAATGGAAAATGGGGCGGCAGGTTTAAGGAAAGCAGTAGCTGAGTCTGAGATTAGTTCGCTTTTTCCACTTACCGTGTGCCTAGAAGTCAGGAAGGGGCGTTTGTCTTTCTTTTCTTTAACTGCGCTCCCTCCTCCTGCAGCAGCGGACGTGTCTGTATGTGTTACATCCATCACAGTATCACCAAGCAGTCAGCCACGGGCAGTGACAGTGTATTCCTGTCAGGATGAGAGATGCACACAAGCAATTTAACCTTTTTTTTCCTGTCAGCTCTGAGCGATCACAGCCATCAATTTGGATTTATTATCACCCGCATGTGTATTATTCTGTAGGTGTGCTTGAATGATGTGCTTTATAAGTGAGGACTCCAAAATAAGATGTAAATGTGGGTTATGGTAATTTTCTGGACAACGCTGAACATTTGGTAAAACCCCAGCCATCCAACTTGGGTTTCATTTAAAACTGAAACAAATCACATTATGTTTATGTTTCGTTTAGGGTTTTTTTTGTGTCTGTACCATTTGGTTGTGTAATGGGGATGACTTGAACCCAAACTCAGGTGAACCAAACTCAGGCAGCAAAAACATACAAAAGAGCCCAGGAACAAGTAGAGAATTTTTTTTAAAAAACCACAAGCTAACTGACAAAAATCAAAAACTTTCTCCCTGTGATAATGCAGGTGAGGCCCTGTGATGCTGCTGAAAAAATTTTGAAGTGAAATGATGTGCACCATCATCATTTTGTCTGGCGCTCCTCCTGACACTCCTGGGTTGTGAGGCTGACAAAAAGCACAGAAGGCTGTGGATATTTATCAAATCCAGACAGTGGGCTTTGGCGTTAGCCTGGTGACTTCAGGAGTCGTACTGACGGCTCTGCCCCCTCAGTGATATGAGGCGAGGGTCTTTCATATTTTCCTCGAAGCTGTGCTCTGACAGAGTGACAGACGTGATAGACAGCGATAGAACCCTGGATTGTGTGATAGGGATCAGCTGCCGCGTTTGGAGACCAGAGGAATTAATTTACACACCATTCACTCTGCTATCATTTGACCACGATGCAGTGATCTGACTGTCAACAGTATCAGATGGATATTATTGACAATAACTTACCGCCTGCCTTATCTCACAGAATGGACAGCTGAACCTGAGCACACATTACATGACGGCACTGTGGCTCTCTCTCTCTCTTTTAATCTATTGTTACCGTGTCCTCTTTTCCATGTCTCTTTTTAAACTCTTACTATGCCGCACTCCCTCGTGCTCATCCTCCCGCTCACTCCTCGCTCCCGCTTTGCCTCACATCCTTTTGTTTTCACCTCCCATCACTCCGTATCCCCCTTTGTTTTTCACCCTCCATCTCTCCCCTAATGCTCTTTCAAGCGATAAACACTTGGATGTGCTTGGCTGTTGTTACTTCTTTTACAGTGATTGAGTTTCTTTCTTTAGATTCTCATCACTCATGTCCCTCCCCCACTGTGCGCTTTCATTTCTTTGTAAACTTTGTCCGCCCACAGCCACTGGTATGTTTATGACCTAAAATTAAGTTTTGTCCTGGCAATAATTCTCAAAGCATATGGGGGGGGGTAGCACTGCGTTTTCTTGAAACACTAAAAGCGAATGGATCCTGTTTCTCCATTTATCAGCACCAATTATGCACTCCTTCTGAGGGGTGGCTACAAAAAGATGATCTCTCTCCTGGTGTTAGACGGAACCATGACATTGCGTAAGTTTTCAAATATATGATAAGAGTCTTAGGATCCAAGGCATTTTTTGGGGGGAGGGCATCATTTGTCATACATGGCTTGTCATAATAAAAAGAAATCCATGGTCTCCAGAGGATGAAGCCCTACTGGCTTTGGTAATCTTTTAACTTGACAAATGAATTTCTCCATACTAACCGACAAAACCACTGTCAACTTCAGCAAACGACGTAGGCTATTGCTCCAGTTTCATTACCAACACCCGCATATGTGTCATGACAGGTGTGTTTGTGTGTCTCAGCCTGCATCCAGAACTTTGTAAGGTGTCGTATGTCGTGGGAGATGCTGGGGGAGCATATTTGTGTCATCTGTTTTTTTTGCAATTTGCTGCATGCGAGTGTGTGAGAACTGACTGTGTCTGTATATATTATCAAGCTTAGAAGCCTCTGTTCCACGGGCTCATGCACACACACGCGCACACACACACACACACACACACACACATTATAGTGCCTTTGAACAGAGCACCAGTGGAACAATGCTCTCTGTGGTTGTCATGGAAGTGACAGATGCGACAGCTGGAGGGAAGACTTGCAGGGAGTATAATGGCGTGTTTATAATTGTTGTGTGACAAGTAGAGCATCACCTAATCTTCTGTCTGTTTACTGTTTGTTTCCACAGACCTATCTCCTGGGAATCATCATCTCGATATGTGGGAATGTCCTCATCAGCATTTCACTCAACATACAGGTATGGAGGGGCTGGGCTCCAGCTGTAGAGCAGACGCTCAGCACACAGCAGGAGCTTAACGCCTGTGAAAACTCATTTTGCCAACCTCTGAGTACCGCTCGACTGCTTCCCTCCTGACAGTTTGCGCTCTCTCTCGCAAACTCTGTATGTGCTCATTGGGACTTTAGAGAATCTACCCTTAGGCACTGACTGTGCACTCTGCTGACACGTCCGGACACAGGCTCTGAATTTAAAATTATTCAAGTAAATGTTTAAACATTAGAAATATATTTCAGTTTTACACAGTGATTGGAAACACATTTATCCAATTCATGTATTCAAACAACAGATTTTTGTACAGATTCTTGCACTTTGTGTTTGGATCCATTTGTAATACTTATCGTGGTCTAACAGTGTATGTAATGCACTCATCAGCACTATTTAAAGGGAAGTAATAGCAATCGCTTTGGGTTACGTGCTGTTAAATAATCAATCCAAGTCATTCAGTAACCACAAGCATGCACTCAGTAGCAGTTACCAGACTGAGGGGCTTCAGAGCGTGTGGTCTAAACATATTACTTGACTACAGTGCCAGGGCCAGCAATCCAGGAATTCACCAGCATACCTAAAATGTGTCTGTAGCCAACTTACACCCCGTTCAGGAAATGTAAAAGTAGGAGCAGTGTTACTGAGGCTTTCAGTGACAGCGGCATGCAAGACAGGTTGAGAGGTCAAGAAGGCTTCAACTGAATGTGAAAAAGCTGATGTTTTTATCAGGCTGCGTAAGCTCGCACAGATAGAGCTGGCAGTGATGATGAAGTATGCGTTTGTGTTTGCCTTGTACAGCTTCCCACCTCATTGATTTGCCTAATTGGTGTCATGCCTCTTCTGTGATGAAATGCTAATCAGCACAGACTGTTCTGGTGGGTTAAGAAGTGTGCAACAGCCACTGTAATGCCGTATTGCATTTTAAATGGCATACTTTTCAAGCATTGTGTATTTGTATGTTATTAATATCTGTATGGCACTTTGAGTTTAACTTGCGCCGCTCTCCAGGAGTTGGAGCCACTTAACCTGAGCTCAGGCTCCTGTTCCCTCTCTCGCCGACAGAAATATGCCCACGTCCGTCAGTCTCAGCGTGGCTCCAAGCCCTACTACACCTCCCTGGTGTGGTGGTGCGGTGTGGTTCTCATGGGCATTGGGGAACTGGGAAATTTTGCTGCCTATGGCTTCGCCCCAGCATCACTCATAGCCCCGCTGGGCTGTGTGTCTGTCATAGGTAAGCGCTTACCCTTTCTCTCATACATTATCCATGCATGAAGGCAGGATGAAAGGTTGCATCCTCGGGGAGTGACAGGCGGTGTTGCCATGTGAAGCGTGCTCTTTTTCTTCTCATCCTATCATAAATAGGCCGCTTCATGCCAGCGGTTAACTTTACGTGCTGAGAGGCTGACAGGTTTAACTCTTGAGTGTGAGTGTGAAAAATTCGATTGCAGAATGGGAGCTGTACGGTAAAGAGACTATACGTATATAAAATTAAACTCAGGAAATGAGAAACCCGTGTTTTTACTCTTAAAAAGACTACAGGCTTTGTTGTAGTGTTGTGTCGTGGTGCTACCCGAAGACTTTCTGAATGCATCTTTCCTATAATCTCAATTAGCAATCCATTCCATATCAGTGCCATAAATATACCTACTCATACCTACAGTGTACAGCAAAAATAGAGAGCAAATTCTAAAAGATCTCTGTCAAAGATAAGGATGTATCTTACCAAACTTCGGGTTCTGTGCTTCAGCACATTAAACTTGAAAGCCCAAACTGCATGTGTTGAAAAGTAATGAGATGTTTGGATACTACATGTTTCTGGGGCAATTGTTCATTAGTTTATGCACAAAAGAGCTAACATGTGGCTCGGAGGTGATTGAGATTTGCGATTTAGATTAAGGTGGAGTCTTGAAGAGGCAACCATGCAAGTGAAAAAGATAATAAAATGACTAGATAATAGAATGGATAAAAAAGATTCCAGAATCAGTAATTGGGTGTACTGGTAAAAAGCTGGACTGCAAAAGAAAACAAAAAAAAAGGAAAACAACCTGGTAGATCACAGAACAAAATTCTTGTGGACCAGCAGGAATTAATTTACATGATGAAGAAAATGATCAAGACAAGACTTCCTGGCCAGAACCTCAGAGGATTCACCACACGATGCAAACCCCTGGTTAACCTCACAAACCGAAAAGGCTGGGCTGCAGTTCACAAAAACCCAGGAAAAGAAACCGGTAGAGTTCTGAACAAAGTTCCATGGGCTGATGAAACAAAAATCAACCTCATTTAAAATGATGGAAAGAGGAAAGTGTGGAGAAAGAAAAACAACAAAGAGCTTGCGACCCAAAGCCACAGCCTCATCTGTTAAACATGGCGCTGGTTCTGTTACGGCTCGGGCATGTACGGCTGCCAGTGGAACACACGCTGTGGTGTTTGCTGATGTTTCCACTGCTGACAGGAGCAGCAGGATTAGCTGTTTTCTGCTGGCACCGCTACCTGCTCCTGATGACACTGCAACAATGCCCCTGTCCTTTTTTTTATGTCAGTGCATGCCCTGATTTGTAGAGCTGGACAAATCGGAGTGAGCACCTTGTTCAAATAACACAACATGAAAATGAACTACATTAGTGAAGTATCTGTATCTAGTGCTGCTATTTTCATACTGTGTACCTGCCCTGGCAAGGCTGATAGGCCTTTACTTTATTCAGTGAAGTCTCTCATATCACAGGAACGTGCTTTAAAAAGAAATTTCCTTCTGCTGCTTTGAGAACAGATTAAACAAATCTGACACCAGCAGGTCGCTGTAGGTGCATGTCTATTCTTCCCGGACCCAGAAGATTAATATGTACATTTAGGATGTGCAATTACTCCTGGCATTATGAACACAACAGCTTGCTCCAGACGTGATCATTTTACAGCCCGTAGTGCGAATTTAAACTGCCATGAACTAAACTGGATTCATTAGCCAATCAAAACAAAGCCTGCCTGGTCGCTACAGCTGGCAGCCGCGTAGTGCAAACACTTTAAACACAGGTTAAATATTGAACAGGTTCATTTCTTACCTCCCGCCACCCATCAGTCATTACGCTAGAGGTGGTGGTGAGTCATGGATATTAATGACAGCCATTTCCCCGACGCTTCAAATGATTTTCCTGGAGTCATGTCTCATGACTGGATGAGTGGTTTGAATGCAGCGCGGAGTGAGACCACAAATCTTGTTAAGAAGGCTGCAACTCTTGTTCATTGTAGTTTTGCATATCTTGCTTGTGTCAGTCAGCAATTGCTTTATAAAACGCCTTCATCACAGCAACGGGACTTCAGCACTACGTCCGGTTGGAAGCAGTAACTTCTCAGTGCTCGGTCAGTGTGTCCAAAGCTGACATTATAATGACTCTTTTTAACACCACGGGTATTAACAATTACTGAGCTCATTCCCATCTTACTATCATCATTATCTTTAGAAGAAAAGTACCACTGACTGCGAGAGACTTGCGTTGAATTGGAGTGTGCATGAATAATATGCAGTTCGAGTGTGTGTTAAGGAGAGTCCTGAAGAATTAATGAAGCCCAGAGATGAAGAGGTGAAAGCAAGGGAAAGGCAGGAAGAGGAGGGGAAGATGTCTGCAGCCATGACACAGCCTGTCATCCTCAGAGTTAATAAGTGGAGCTGAGGGGAAAATGTGAGGGTTGCTGTCTGTCATTGTGACTTCACCCCTCACCTCATGCTGACTCACACTGTACACAAATGAGAAAGCATACACACACACACACACACACACACACACACACACACACAAAAATGTGTGCATAACTGTAGTGGTGTGTAAAAAACACCCAGGTCTAGCAGACAGCCCTCCTGCGGTGCCGTGCCTGTTTTCTGAGAGCTGTGTGAAGGCTCGTCGGGTGGGCAGACACAGCGGGGGGCCTCGTGTGAATAAACAAGAGGTGGCTTGAAGAGAGGAGGATGTGGACGACGGATACTGAGAGGCGCGGAGCAAAAGGATGAGAATGAAGGAGGACCACAGGCAGAGACATATACAGAGCAGAGCGACAGGCCGGAGAGAGCCGCCGTCATCGTCCCCACGCTCCTGCCTGGCACACTGGCACTCCGACGCTCCATGGAGAGCAATTACTGCTGTCCCTGTCCACAGAGCCCATCGATCTCTATTAAGAATGACAGCGTCATCCGAGATGCCGTTGTGTGGGAGCAGAGCATCAGCTCTCCCCATTAGATACCGTGTCATCACATGCAAAAGAGGAGGGAGGCGGGCATGATGGGAAAAACAAAACAAAACAAACAGAAACCAGATTCACACGCACCGTCTCAGCAGATGTCAGAGCTGCAGCACCGGGCCACTGACAGAGATCTGTCGTTCTGCACAGTGTGAAGTGGTCAGGGCCACTTCCAGTAGATTGTTTTATTTGAGTTGGGTTAATTGAAAAATCATCACCAAAAAGAAGAGATGAGTTATTAATAACTACAACGACAATCAGCAGAGCGCATACCTCCGACAAGGCGCAACATTCCCCTTCAATTCAGTGAAGCCTGATCTAAAATGTAACTCATAACTCTGTAATTTTTAAACCAAATATAACTGCTCAACCGTAATTTATGCTAACAGGATCTGTGACAGCCGGATACTAAAACTTCCTCGGTCTGTGCCCCATCTTTCCAGCGATTTTTATGAAAATCCTTCTCACACACAGTGACGGAACCGTGTACCCCAGAGGTTCCAGTTGCCACATTTCTCATTTTATCAAGCCCTGTGAATATCACTTTGTATGGAGTTGCTATGGTTACTTGTTAGATCCAGCTGGTCCCAGAGGCTAAGGCTGAGTCCTAAACGTGTATGCGAACATGCTCGCAGTATGAAAGATTGAACAAGTGAGTGTTTCATCAGAATACCAACAAACTTCCAGTTTTGACAGTAAGGTCCCTGCAGCGTTATGCACATCCGCGCCTTGCTCCATATGTGCCCTCTGAAAGACACCATCAGCATCACATTGTGTATTGTTACAGTCACTGAGCATGTTTACAGTGCAGCTTTTTCATGGCGTGGCTTTGTTAGCTGTAAAGTCGGGTGTTTAACCTGGAGAGAAGCCGCCTGTCATCTCACCGCACCGCAGGAATCCCACGTGTGACGTGCTGACCTATGAGCTGTTTATGCGCTGCAGCTCATCTCTTTATGATGGTGGCAGAGTCTCAGCACGAAGTCACACTAACAGACTGACTGTTTTTCTGTCAGCTTCTCACAGCTGTTTGCGTATTCAGTTAGCCTGTGCCATCACACACCTTTCTGCCTGCCTGCCTGGCTGCTTACCTGCACACCTGTCTCTGTGTCCGCCTGCTCACCTGCCTTTGTGTGGCTACCTGTCTGTCTGGTCTAAAACAACATAGGTCAACAAACAATGTCAAATCTCCTCCTCGGTGAAGTTGTTGAGTGTTGGGGAGCTCCACCACGCCAGCCTCAGTGTGTTATGTAAACTAACCCCCTCTCCGTGACACCCGGCTGTCACTCGCCTATCTGTCTGTCAGTCTCGCCGCTGCTTGTTTGTCTTAGGTTGCTTTTCTGTCTCAGTCCACTTGTGTGGCCGCATCCATCTGCATATCTGCCTGCGTGGCTATCCATCTCCGTGACAGCCAAACGCCGTCTGTTTATTCATCTCCCTCGGTTCGTCGCACATCTCTGGGAAATATTAGGAAGACTAATCTGAGGCTCAGCTCATGTGAAGCTGATTGCTTTTCAGCGTCGCAGTTTTTGACAATAATATTGATGAATGGATCTGTGAAAAATGTGGCGTGGAATGGCATTTTGCTGTAATTTGATGCTGGTGTTATGAAGTCCTAATGAGTTCCATTTATCGACGCAGGCCGACAGATTGACAGGCTGACCAGTGTACACACATCGAGAATACGGCATGTATCAAGTGTACGAGCATTTGTTTATTTGGACGTACAAGATATGAATTGACGTCACTGTGTGCACATGTGACTGACATGAGTGCTTTGCGGGTATGTGAAATTTGTGTTTAATTTAATTTGCGTGTACATGCAATATATGGGAAATTACATTCCGTGGCATACTGCCTGATAAAATCTGATTACTCCTCTGCAGCTTTGCAGTCTGTTTGCAACACTATTGACGTAACCGTTATTATCAGCCAAGTATCAGACTTTGCTTGTGATTAAACCAACTTTTGCAATAAAAAAAATCCATTCTAAATATGAGGTTACAAAACCCCCCCGCTAATTATGTTTTTGTCATCAGGAGATAAGCACTGATTGGGATCATAATGTGATGAACAGAGAGCAAGTCGATTTCACAACTATATATACACACACCGTGGAGAGATAAGTGTGTTAGAGTTGAGATTATACTATATGTATTCTGAAAAGCTGCAGCATGGCGTTGTGACTGTCAGCTGAATTAACAGACGTACTGTATATTCTCACTTCCCAGCCAGTGCTGTCATATCTGTGGTTTTCCTCAAGGAGACGCTGCGGGTCTCGGACATCGTCGGTAAGCCAACACTCATATTGACTTGACGCTTTGACTTGAGAGGGAACATCTACACTTTGTACGACACTAAATCAAGCTGACTTAACAGATGGTCTCACTGGACAAAGGAAGCAAAATTAAACATTTTATTCACTCGTTAAAAAGTAAGTTAAAAAAAGTCTAATTTCTGTGTATCTGGTGCCGAAAAGAAAAGGCACCATCTATTCAGCAGCCCTGTCTCATTGTATTGTTTTATGAAAAGCTATTGTTTTTCGTTACAATTTGTAAAGTCTGCTGCTGAATGACATGATTCTGATGGCCGCTACAATGCCGGTAATTACAGCCGCCAGATGGGAAATTCATATCGGCGCCGCACAGAAGAACAAAATTGTGCCTGTTAAAACAGCCCAGTGAAAATTATGTGCATCTCCTGCAAACACGTATGAGACAAACGCAGGATTATCATTTCACCAGCGAAAGATTTAACGTGAGGTTAGCAATGTAAAAAAGCGTTTTAATACAATACTCACTACTCTCTGCTCTTTCCTCCACAGGTGGCACCCTGGCAATAACGGGCACTTACGTCCTGGTGACCTTTGCCCCCCACACCACCACACACATCACAGCCCATCTGGTCCAGTACTACGCCATCAGCTGGCACTTCCTGCTTTACCTCGTATGTAACCCTCTCCTGTCCGACTCCAGCAAATACTGCGTGCATAGTATTCTTGTTTTCCTGGAGTTTACTGTTTCGGAGTCAGAAAGGGTCCCTGGGTATCATGCTTTTTGCGGCACATCACTGAATCACGCCCAAACATGGAGTTCCTGACCCTCTGTTAGTTAGCCCTTCCCAACCTTTAACTTCACCGTGGACAGGAGCGAGAGAAGAACTCATCTTAAAGGTTAATGAATGTTATCAAAGAAGAAAAAAAGAAATGAATCCTCAGTGAAAGAGCAGACGAATAACCTGAACCCAGAGAAGGATGAAATTAATCCTTACACCCCTGACAGATTGCTTGGTATTATAGATCTCATGTCACAGTCCGTCAGAACTATGAGTATCTATGTTTTGGCACTCAGTATTAAAAAAAATAGAAAGTAAAAAATACACCCCCGTCTCAAGGTCTGCAAGTGCATTAACATTCACTCATGTGCTCTCCGACTACACTTTTGCCTCAGGCAGCGATGGCATAAACACGGCTGTTACCACGGTGACGGCAAAGTACAGAGCCGAGACAAAGTGCGTTCCTCAAAAACCTACACATGACAAAATTGTAAAAGTAAGCTTCAAATGTGAACACCGGACTCTGTGGGAAGGTCTCCGAAAGAAACCTTCAAGGTCACATCCTGCTGCTTTTCCATTGACGCCGTGTCTCCCGTGACAGCGGCAGGGTGAGACAGGAAGCTGGGTTTTCCTCCTGCCAGGTTAAAACTTCCCAGGTAGAAATCCAGCGCTCTGTGTAGTTCAAAAGCGGGTAGTAGAGAGAAGCCCTGTTTTGTGCTACGAAGTGTGACACCTGTGATCTGTAATTCATGAAAGTACAAGTTAGACGTCTGGAATGTCACTGAGGATCTGGGGTGTGCTGCATATCTTTTGCATCTTATCCTGCATTTACTTTTACAAACATTAAATCACCCCTGGGGGGGGGGGACAATCCAATGAAGCTGTCTTGAGACTCTCAAGACAAGCGATGAGTCAACCTATTATTCTGTCAACCACAAACATCACACTAGAATATTGTCACACCAAATCTCTTTGCAAATCCTGAATATCCCCCCCTTACTGTTTTCGGAACAACCGATTATCTGCACACGATGCATCGAAGCAGGCACAGATGAAGAGAAGGGGGATAATGGCGAGCAGCTCATCAGGCGCGTTGGCCAGTGGTGTAAACACTGTGTCCTGGGTGTAGTGCCATCATTATTCAGGGCACAGCGTTTCCCTCAACCATATTTCACATTCCACTCCTGAACCGACTCCTATTTGCTGAATAGAAGGCAAACACGCTTAGAGACAAAAAAACCCCTCATCCATTGCATGAAGAACAAAGGTAAATGTTCAAGCAGATATTAGGGAAACACAGATGGATGGATGGACTGACAGATGTTTTCAAACTGAAGTAGTCACTGCTGCCTCGAGCTGCAGTGACCGATGGTGTGTAAGAGGCTGCTTTCCTCTTCTGGCAACGCTTTGTGAATACTCAACCGCCTGCAGAGGAATAAGCTCCATCAACAATGGGACTGGTGATTAATCAGAGGAAAGCGAAATATCCATCACCATCTTCTCATTATTTCCAGAGGTCATCCTATTATCAAAAGATTTCATCTGGACCGCCTCAGACTATTAATCAGCTTTGGATTCATTCACGGTCAGTCTAAAGTGGTATATTTATCATAAACTGTATTTACCCCATTCTAATCCCATTTCTAAAAAAGATAAATTAAATCCTGAAGCAAGCCTCTGTTTGGCACAAATGCTGGGATGATGCCGACAGACGTGTGGAGGTCACCTTGCCCTTTTTTCCCCCGTCCTGCTTGTGTCTGTCTTACCCTCCATCCATTAGAGTGCTGGGGTGCTCCACCAGCGGTCTTTGAGCAGCAGCATGGTATTGGACTCACAAGGACAACCCCAGCCCCCCACTCATTTCACAGCAGAAATTATTTTTTTTCCTTCTCTGGCCACTTGCTTGTATTAAAATAAAGGCCTTCATCACTTTGCTGTGCAGATAAAATGGTCAGGAAAACAACAACTCAAGTGCAATTGAGGTTTTTATTTTCTGAGGAAATGGGAGTCTGCATTAATGATCTGTGTCACCCCCCCCTTATGTCTCTCACACTCTCTCAACAGTTCATAGAGGTCACCATCTTCTGCATCCTGCTTTATCTGTACAAGAGGAGAAATGTGAAGCACATTGTCATTGTGATGTTGCTGGTGGCCCTGCTCGGTATGAACAAGTGAAAGCTGCCTGTTGCAGGGCAGACACTTAGGATTTGACCATTGTAGGTAGTCAGAGGTTGCTTTGTTGCCTGGCTACTAAAAAGACCATTAGACTCATGCTGTGTTATCATTTCTGTAAAGCACTGAGTGGAGCCTGATGGGAGAAACTAATTGAGTACAATTCACTGAGAGATAATTAATCATCCTCCGCACGTTGGCGCGAACCAGTGAGAAAAAGTTCTTCACTGCTCCAAGTGGCACAGCTGACCGCTGACGTGACCTGTTGCTTCTGTGTTTCTGCAGCGTCTCTCACAGTCATCTCGGTCAAAGCTGTGTCAGGGATGATCACAGAGTCGATAAAAGGCCAGCTGCAGCTCATCTACCCCATCTTCTACATAATGTTGGTCATCATGGTTGCCTCCTGTGCCTTCCAGATCAAGTTAGTCAAAGGTTTCCTTTCTCTGTTTATGTATACCTCTTTAAGATACCACTTTGGCTTTCCATTTCCTGAAGAAACTGAAGAAAGTACTATATTGTTCACGGTGACATTGCACCGTACGGGCAGCACACCTTCAGTATTTTGATGGATGACTAGGCTGTTACATACTGCCTCTGTAACCAAGGTCATTGCATTCACTGCACCTCTCAAATCTTCTCCTCTTGTCTCTCCACAGATTTCTCAATCAGGCGATGAAAATGTTTGATGCCACAGAGGTGGTTCCTATCAACTTTGTATTTTTCACCGCAAGTGCCATCGTTGCAGGTGTGTCAGTCATAAAACCGTCGCTTTCACAACCAAAAACCATACCATGGTTGCAGATGCCACAACCAACATAAAAATAAAGATGAACTTTGTAGAAATAAAATCCACACATACAAATTAAGAATAAAAATGACATTACGTATGTATATAACATTTGTGGAAAATTAATTTTGTGCCACAGTGTGGATTTACAGTCAAGATGGTGAGTCACTCTTATTTGTCTGTACCATTTAGTCGTCCTTGTTCTGCAAAAGCATCACAGTATTTATAGCATGTGTGTCCTGCCACGTCAGGTCTTTATTATCTTGTGAGTAATAGTATTCTTTGTTCAGTCTGAAAAGGATCAGGGGTTTCTCAAAAGCTTTTTTACCTTGAAGGGAAAAAAACACCTGAATCACTTTATTATATTTAAAAACATATTGGTCGATGGACCTCACACTACTAAATCAATTTTCTTGTTCATTATTTATCCTCTTGAGGATAAATTGCCCAACTGCCACTGACATGACGTCAGCTCACTCTATTTCCAGTCCTCTTGTCTAGGAACATAATAAGAGAAAATGTTCCAGTAGTTTGGAACATCAACTGTAAACAGAAGAAAAACAACCTCTTTTTTACACGGATGTCCCATAATCCTACAGGGAGACATTCATCGTAGAGGAGGTAAAGCCATGAGGTCTGTGGTGTTTTGAGTTACTCACATTTTCTGAGAATCTCCTGCTCTGATTTCACTCTTGGTATTACTGTTTTTTCAGAGTGAATATACAAACTGTTATTTGCCAACGTTCACGTAGTGAAACAGACATTGAGAGGAAAATGTTTTTGGTCGACAGCATGGATTAATCCTGAACATTTTATGTGAGGGTCATTCACTGTAAGAGCGACACCCTTCAGTAGTATGATGTGCTTATGATTTTCAGTGCTGCATTTCGTAAACAAAAGAAGCACCAGAAATAATTAAAATATTCTGTTTCTCGGTGAAATGTATTCTAATTGTTTGTTTGTTTTTCATTCACAGGGATAGTATTTTACCAGGAATTTGAAGGCTTGGCTTCACTTAACATTTGTATGTTCCTGTTTGGGTAAGTATGCAAGAACACACCAGTAACTGCATCTCACTAAAATGTGACATTTACTGTGAGATGTGAGAGACAACCCTCCCCGATTCTCTTTTCCAGCTGTCTTCTGTCTTTCCTCGGCGTTTTCCTGATTGCCCGAAACCGACCAAAGATAAAGCAACAAGATCGCAATTTCATCGCGATGGACAGGATCCCTGGTAACTTTTTGATCCTCTTAAAGTCAGTGCTCTTCCCAACAAAGTATGTTGTGCGCTGACCTATTTTATATCGAGCGTGGTGCATTGATTAGCCAGCAGTGGCAATATGAATCTGCAAACAGTGACCCTGGATTTATATGGCTGCTGCTGTCCGCAGCCCTGGCAGCAGGGTCCATCTAATGAGCTGTGCTGTCTGTGTTCACAGGGAGAAGTCACACAGACAAAGTGCAGCCCGAGGCAAAGACTTCGACATACGGATCGCTGGCAGCCAAACTCATGTGCAACAGAGCTGGCCAAACAGACGATTCATAGGACCAGCTCCATCTGTTGGGACTGTAATTTTGGTAGATTTGTGTGTGCGTGCGTGCGCGCCTCTTCCTGGGTACTTCAATAATGTCTCTATTTATAGAAATGAACGGTAGGCAGCGATTCAAACCAGTGCCAGCTGGGCGCCAGCATCGGTGGCCATATTTGTATTAAATTTAAACGGCAAAAATGGAAAGTTACCTCTCTGAAAAGAGCTGTTTATCCGGAGTGTTGTGTGTCTCTTGTGTTATTTCCAGCGGGGCATTCAGTAATACAAAAGAACTGATTCCAAATGAGATGAACACCTCAGGATCAAAGAGCATCATCAGATGCCTTATAAGCAGCAATTTTTAGTTTTAAAAAAAGGCGTCCAAGAGGCCACTGAGACAAAGGCCTTCTGATGAAACACGTGAATTGTGTTAATCAACTGGATAAACTGGTCTGTTTGCAATGAGCTGTCAATAAACAACGGCAAAACCTGATATTTCAATAGACTGATATCACGTCGTATTGCAAAATAAGTGTGCTACTGCCCTCTAATGGTGGGGGAAGCTCAAAGGGGATCAGACAGCTTTGAGCATGTCGTGTTAATCGGAGGTGACGTGAAATCAGTTTTAATTTGAAATGACAAAGAGAGAAGAAGTACACTATTGGCTTGACAAGCTGTCTTTCTTGGCTCATCAAATGAAGCTGCTCACATTTACGTCCGAGGTTTTCGTTTGTGAGTGAAGTACCTGAGCATGTATCACCCTGGCATGTTGTTCCGAGGAGTTATAATAAAACTGGTCCAGGAAGCGCTGATGCGCAGCCTGCCCTCCCATCTTTACCTCAAATAAACCTGACTGTACTCAACTGAGCTGCTGCCCAATTTAAGTGTTGCCAAGCAACAGAACTCTTATCTGCCACCTACACATTATGGGATGTGGAAAACCACTGCTCATGCCAGCATAACTATAAAAAAGTATCCCTTGTTTGCTGCAGTTACTGTACTAAGGCAGACTAATGTGTATTTCTGTGCTGGAGGTTAGATTATTAAGTGCCGTAGTGCTCGTGTGGGTTTATACAGGTATAGGTGACAGTAATTACACACTGATGACATGTCAAACGCTGTATTTTATGAACTCTTGTTCAAACAAAACCTTTTTTAGTGCCGTGGCATTTTAAAACAGAAACTGACATTTCTAGAAAATTCAAACCCATTAATTTGACTTTTTAAAACAACAGAATTTCCACCGACACAAACGCTCTCAGCATCATTATACCTGGGCATAAAAAGGATGTACACTAAGCCATACCTTTTGGAAACCCAGTTGACGAAAGTAAACTGAACTAATCTTTTTAATTGAAACCTAGGCTCCGAGTCAATGCCATTATTCAACGGATCCCTTTGTGGAGCATTCCTCTGACAAAGGAAGCGGAATGAAAACAGTTACGCAAAAACAACCAGGCTCATTCAACTGAAACAATGAGGAAGCCTCTTGCCAGAGTAAAATATCCACAACAAAAAAATTCTTGTTTCCACACTGTCACCCGGTAGCTGGTAGTCATTCCGCATGCATGCAATTAATCTTCAGCCAACACTGTAGAGTAGATGATGGCACAGCACAAGAAAGCAATTATCAAGGCACAGGGATTCTGTGAGATTGATTAGTTAATGAAGAATCATGCAACTTAAGTGCATGTAACCTTCGCCCTCTGCGGGACAGAAGTTGTTTTTATAATTCAATGCTTTTTGGAAATGGAGTTCGCGACTAGATGTTTCAGTCAGACTTCTATGTTGATTTTAGCAAAGCGGTAGCACAGGGACGTGGGGTTGCGCAGCAGCACGGTTCCCCTGCGTTCCAGCGGCTGGTTCAAGAGGGTGTCGACGAGACCGGCGACGCTGACGAACCCCAGAGCTTCCCCGCAGCCTGCAGACAGGGAGAAGTCACCCTGCGTAACCCAGCCGAGAGTCACCCGGGAGCAGTGGGAGGTGATGCTGGGCAGAGGGTCCGGCCACAGCCCGAAGATGAGATCTGTGGAAGCCTCGGAGGTGGATTTGGGCTCTTCAGCTGGAGCGGTGGGGTTTGGTTCAGACGCAGCAGGAAGGTCCGACCCTTTAACCTCAGTCTTATCTGAGGCTGTAGAGGATGGAGCCACTTTCTTGGAGCCCTTCTTCCTGCGTTTACATCTGCTTTTGAAGTGGTTTCTGTGGGGTGGCTCCTGAGGGCCAGTGCCCTTGTTGCTCAGCAGCCTCAGGTCCTCGGTGGTTGGCACACACACCATGGCGTGGAGCTCCGGTTTGCCCTTCGACAGCAACGACAGACGCACCCACACTAGACTCAACCCATGCTCTTTGAGAAACAACGTCATGGCTGAAGAGTCGAGAGGCGGCGTGTCCCTAACGCGGCACGGCCTCTGACCTTTAGACGTCGTGGGTCTGCACCAACCGGAGAGCAGCCTCAGAGCCTTTCTGTTCCTAGGAAGAGATGAAACGGCCAACATCCATTTATAACAATATTCATAGAAAAGGTTTCATTTTCACTGGCACATTGTGAGCCGTGAGAAACATAACATGTTGTCGACGAACATTTTAAAATTCCTAACGCTGAAAACAAAAAAAAGTAGCTGATGGACAGTGCAAATCAGTCCAATTTTTTTTCCCTCATGAAGCTCGCCATTACTCAGAACTTGTGTGATGGTTTTATGAGAGCAGATGCAACTCTTCCCCTCTACTAATCTCTGTGATGTATTGCAGCAATTTAAGGGTGGATGTACTTTGGGGATTTTCATCAGAGACATTATGATGAAAGGGAGGTAAGACTGGAGAAGCGCCATGCATCACGCTTGTCAAAAGCTGCACTGGGGTGTCTTAATAAAAAAAAAAAAAAAAAAAAAAGAGGAGGAAGAACAGAGGAAAGCGTTGATTGGAGTCCAGAGCTGCAGAATCAGTGCACATTTCTGCTCAGGAGACCTTTAAAAGTCAACTGCATTCATATTGTTAGAGCTGTGATTTAGATGTGCGGGATGTTAAACGTCTTAAACGAACCTCAGTGTAAACCTGCTGTGGGTGTGTGTTCTGAGTCGATACTGATGGGATTATTTTCACAATAAGTAAGGAGAATGAAATGAGAGGAAATCGTCAGTATAAATCACAAACAAGGTTGTAAAAGAAGTGAAACAAAACCTTCACCTCAGCACAGTGAAGTGGCCCTGAGGCTTTGTTACAGTCATATCTGGACGCGACGCCATCTCCTCCATGACTGTGTCAGCATCTGCTCCGGTGCGGTCTCCCTTCCTCTCCTCTCTTCCTTCCTTTGTGATAAGCTCCCACTCCTCGGCCAGCTGTTGCCACGGGCAACTGAACGGAGCCAGACAGCCGTGTTTGATGTAATTGGTCCTTTTGGCGGGCGGGCGCCTGCAGAAGAGGTCGGAAGGTCAAAACCCTTGTCAAACTGCTGGGTCAACCCTGCCAATCTATGTATGTTGGCTGTGCTGTGGCTAATAGGGGAAAAGCAGCATGCAGCCTCATTAGCATCACATCTGCATGGGTGGAAAAATCTGCATGATGGAAATAATCTGGGGTCAGAGCTTCGGAGTGCTCCCCCGACATCAATACCTCTGATCTACGGACAATTTTTCAAATTACACAAGATGTAGGCTCATTAATAGTTTATCACCTTTCCTCACAGTTGATTGCACAGTCATACGATAACAGATGAGGACAAAGCATCTTTCCAAAAGAGCCTCATCATCACCTTACCTTTATTTTAAGGGTAATTTTAAGTGGGCTAATAGTTAATAAAATCTACAGCAGAAACGTGCATCAGTAAAAAAAAATTCTCCTGTCTATCAGCTGGCTGATAGACTACAAGACTAGAGTACAAGATATCCACAATGAAAAAAAGCTCTGAACATATTTCTGATTAAAATAATCACACACGCTTGCTCAGCTTCGGTGCTTCGCTGACCTTTTGAACTTGTCCAGGAGCTCGGCCTCCTGCTCCTCCCGAAAACGAGCGCCTGCGGGACAGTCGGGGTAATCGTGGGGGAAGTGCGGCGTTCCTTTATTCTGAGAGTGTTTCAGACTCATATTCAGCCCGCCGATCCGAACTCCTCTGTACACCTGCCGGGGGGAGAAATAAGTGAGCTTTGCATTTTAGGCTGCTTGCAAACCTGGGGGCTTCCAGGCTGCCTCTACATTTTCACAGTGCCTGTTCAAAACAAATAGAAACACTGCCCACGGTACCTACCAGTGGTACCCAGAAGGCCATGCCCCAGCCTTTAGGAAGAAGCAGGTCCCAACCAGCACCCCAGGAGCTCATCTCGTGTCCCACTTGCTTGCCAGGCTGGTGAACCAGCAGGACGGGCACTCGGCCCTGCGGGGGAGTGGGGCTCAGCCTGGAGCCCGGCACCAGCACCTGGCTCCTCATACGGTTCAACTCCTGCGGCCACACACAGAAATTGCTGGAGGTGAGACTAACATCTCCGCTTTTCTTTCCAGAAACAGAGGTGTTGGCGATACAACAGGCAGGTGTCAGGTAGAAAAGAAATGCTAAGCTACCTGCTCTGATATCTTGTTGTCCGTGACGTTGTCCCGTACAGACTGCTCCCACAGGAAACTCTGACAGCAGTGTTGCGGCACCCCTCGCAGCGTCAGCTCCTTCCTCTTCTCCTCGTCCGCCTCTGGGAGAAACGCACAGCACAAACAAATGGCACGCTCCTGTATGACCAGCGTCGCTGCACGTCTGAGTTAGAGCCCCAAATCTAAATGAGCAGTGACTTGAACACTGACGAAGAAAACTTGCTCAGCTGTGAAATGAGAACACGCTGTAACAGTCGCTCATTTTCATATTATTTCACAATGTGAACTGGCCCACACAAAGCCTTTTGGTGTCTGACCACCCACTGATGCTTCGCTCCATCAGTGTCAAGAATCTCTATCACTTCAGCAGTTTAAGGAGGCTTTCAAATGCTTATTGAATCTCACGATTAAGACGCCTCATTCTAAAGAGGATCTGTTGATACATTACAGAGCATGAGGAAAATGAACATGGCAAGTGATTCTCATCAGTTTCAGACAGAGATTTGGTCAAACAGAATCTTGTGATAACATGTCACTATAACACAGCCTGAAGAACAAATCTGTGGTTATTTTAAGTCTGGCTGTTATGGCTGCATTTGCTGACCAAGGTCATCGGGAGTACATTATACTTGCTTGTGGTTGTCTTAAACCCATGCAAGATTTTGGGTACGGGTATTCCAGCGAGTTAAAGGGATGCCTTTTAAGCAAAGAGATTAAATCCTGTTCCTCTACCACAAACCCTTATTACAATATAAACACGGTAAAGGACAAACATTGAACAAAGCAAACAAGGGTGGATGTGAGTGAGGACACACAGCCTCAGACAGTTTAGCCTATGATATTATTTCTGAAATGTGCAAACAGTGAGGCGCTCTGACGGGGACTGAATACATTTTCAGCACAAATGACCATCATGACGGTGAAGCCCCTCCTCAGAGCCAGGGAATCAGCTGTTGTCGGTCACTGAGGGTATGTTTGGAGTACAGGGTCCTGCCAGGATTCGAACCTGGAACATCTGCATGGCCAGGCAGAGGCCCCCCCGGAGCACAGAACCAGATGTGTACTCACTGAAACAAACCTCAGGACCAAACACAACAGACCGATTCTGTGCTCTGCTATGCATCTGTCTTTATTCAATGGTCATTTTTCCACTGTTGTATACTGTACGAAAAGGAATATTACGTCCATTAACGCACTGTGTCACGCCTAAGTCCACATTCGAATAGACTGTAATAGGATAACAAATTATTGAATGATTCCGGTCTGGGGAAATAATCTATGGCCGCCGTTCCCATTTAATCAACTGTATCCGTCAACAGACTGCCCCCTCTGCCTGTTTGGTAGGGCAGGTTTTACCTTGTGTTTGCTTTACACAGGGCAAAGCTTTAACCTTCTTTGTTGGTAAAGTCAGCCTGGGGTCATCCACAGCCAGACCCAGCACTGTGCCTGCAGGGAGCTCTCCAGTCGAATAGATGCCTAGATGAATTCAAACAGAGTTTTGATTAAACATGCGTATCCGGTGGCAAAAAGTAAGTACTAAGAGAAAGAAAAATTTAAAAAAAAAAAATATATATATATATATATATAAATATTCACACTGAGAAATAACTATAAACCTTTCAGTATGTGAAAGATATCAGCTTGTTGCCGGTGCAGATTCATCTTGCCCTCGTCTTTGCAGTGCTCCGGCCACCAAAGGGAGGATGGCTGAGTTTTATTCATTTCCTTCAAAAAGGAGAAAGAGATACACGGTCAGTCTGTGTGAAATGCAAGGAAACCGTTATCTCAGAGGCTCCTTGCCTTTCACTGTAAACCTTACATCACAGTCTGTAGCGGCTTCCAAAGTTTCGGCCAGAACGGAGTGGGACTGCGGTCCAATCAGGCGATAGCGCACAATCTCCATTGTGAGATCACTGCAACAGAGCCACGAGTGAAATACGATCGCCACCATTTGGGCTGCACATTAGTCATCCGAGCCACATGTTTATTCGGTTTGTCTCTGAGCCGCACATGGACGTTGTACTCACTTTATGACTATTCCAGTCGAGCTGGACCTCCACGTGACCGGGGCGGTGGGAGGTCTGGTTCCATCTCCCAGGATCTTCTTGGCAGGAGGTCCACTGGCATCTTTACAGTTCCGCTTTCTCTTGGTCCCACGGATGTGTGTGGCCTCGGGGGTCTTCTCGGGTGTAAGTTCTGGTTCTTGGGTGGGAGCAGCCTCGGCAGGCGTTACCACAGGGACAACGAGGGGGACTGCAGCCTCGTAACACTGGCACACACTCTGTAATTCAGGGAGAAGATCCTGGAGGGAGCACACAGTACCTGGAGTTAACCGTTTTTGCCAAATTTGTCTCTACGTTCACTCACAACTACTAAAATTCACCACAAAAATCATTTTTTTATAGCATATAAAATGCTGATGTTTTTAAATTTCAATAATGTGCACACCCCTCATACCTGTTTAATAGTGGGATGAGCCCAGATCCACAGCTGCCTGTGAGTCGAGCCCTGTGCACGGGGTCTCCAGAGGAAGGTGACAGGGCCCAGGGGCTGCAACGGGTAACGTCCCGCTCTGTACACCACCACGCTGCCCTGTCTTTGACCTGACATGCACAGTGCTGCAGCAAATGTTGGACCTGAAAAATGCACAGCAACATGCATCTATGCACAACTACTGAAATTAAACTAGACTGAGATTCACTTCTCTAATAACTTGTGGAAAAAAAAAAATTCCAGATATTTTTGAGGCACACTCACCCGCTTCCTTGCTGGTCAGTTGTGACAGAGAAGCCAGCAGCTTGTCTTCCTCTCCCTGCAGCTCTATGCAGCAGTAGTACGAAAGGTCCTGGGAGGACAGAACCGGAAGGTTTTGCGATTTATGTTTTTCCTGGGACTGAAACCTTCAACACGATCCAAAAACTGGGAAGTCAGTGAAGCAAACAAAGACATTTTCAGTCTGCGTGGTTCACCTGCAGCAAACAGTGGGTGCTCATGGCTCTGTAGCAGGGGCGGTAACATTTGTACGTGGGTCTGTCCCCGAGGCAGTAGCCCCACTTTTTGACCATGTGGAAGCGCTTGGCGTGCCAAATGTGCGTCTCCAGCCAAACGTTCTTCCTCTGACGGCGGTTGAACTCCAGCAGCAGGTTGCCATGGCGGCGGCGGGCCTTGCGGCTCTTGCTCTTTGTCTGTTCCTTCTTCTTCTTTGAGCCGGCCTGGAGGCTCTTCTCCCGCTGTGGGAGAAAAGGAACAGAAATGTCAGTGAACATGTCAGAGGTACTCAGACAGGGAGCGTTCGCATATGAAACAACTGACGCGGGGTGTTAAACAGGAGATTAGGATGCTAAACGTAAACATGTCCTGAATTTTACCATTCTGTTGGCTACATCTCTCAGTCTGCGGGGAAGCCGCTTGGTGTTGTGGCTCATGGCCCTCCTCCTCATGTGTTTGGGCAGGGCTCCGAACACATGACAGCTGCCCGTTGTCTTGGTAACAGCTTTCAGCATGGCCCTCACCTCTGCCGCCCTTGCCCTGGCAAAACCACCACCTGGGTAGGGATGGTAGTGGGTGGAGGCACTGAACTTCGACATAACATTCAGTCATCTGATTGTGACACTGCATTTGCAGTTGATCATTCATTCAATCATTCCTGATTAGTTTGTTCACTTTGAATCCTCAGCTGAACTAAACTTGATGTTCCCTTGAAGGAGGACAGGAAACCAGCAAAACACGACAGCAATGGACCTGAATGCAAAAGCTTTACATTTACATTATCATCTATAAGTAATGATTATAAGAGGAATCGCTATAGCTATCAGTTCATTGGACAGTTGCAGTGGGTAGTGAAGACAGTCGTCTGCCTTCAAGAACCACCTCTTGATACAGCCCAGTGTGAATTTGCAGCAAGAGGACAAGGTCTTTACCACAGATGTACTGGGGCATTTCCTTAGCGTAGCCTCCCCCATCTTTCTGGTGTCCACGGACCCATCTGCTCCGCTGGTGAGAGCTCTTCGGCCTCTCTGTAGATGGATGCGTGTCAGTGGGATTATCGCCGCCACCGCCACCACCTTTGGGGGAAATCATCATTTTGTCTTTTAAGGGCCATCACCAGATAAAATGACAATTAGTCCAACGCTGAATTACCAATCGGACAAAACAGACAACTGCCCTGGTGCTCCCTCCCTCAGCGGCATGACTTCTATGACATTTTCTTTGTGGTTGATGGATTAGAAAATGAACTATTAAACTGTATATTTATGTAGTAATGTGGCCCTGTCTTTAAGCTCAGACCTTTAACAATCATCTTTACATATGCACATTTTAAAAGTACTGGCACACATTAAACCTGGGGTAGGTTAGTATGACATCACGGTAATACCCTGAGGCCCCACAGCGAGCTGACCCTGACCCTGAATGTGGCACACGGCATTGGTATTTCCTTTAGATAAACCTCAGACATAATCATGCTTGTCATGTCTCCACGGGAAGGGTTTGGATAAGCTGAAGGACAGTAACCTTGAAGCTGACATGGACTGTGTGTCCTGCAAGTTAAGTTATTTAGGACAACGTCTGACCTCAACCTTTGCCAACTCTCTGATACATCTGAGTAAATCACAGAGCTCCAGCGTCAGTGATTAAACAGCGGTGAAATTTGCTGACCGTGCAGCAGCAGGAGGAGACGAGGTCACAAAGAGAACACGTACAAAACCACGATGGCCAAAACACAGAAAACGTGCGAGTACCAGTGACCGGGGTGTCTCCTCCGTTCTGCGTGCTGCCCTCCGCATCCATCGGAGAAGATGGGTACTGCACGCTTGCGGGCTGGTTTCGCATCTTCTTCTCCCGCATCTTCACTTTAGCAGAGGACATTTTCTGCAGAGAGCAAAGAGGCACGTGTGAGACGCCAGCTGACGGACTCGACGCTTTTTAAGCGAAAAGCTGGCACTCGCGCAAGCTGCGCGACGTGCTAACGTCAGCGAGCTAACCGCCTCGACTTTACCGAGGTGTTTCACTAACAACAACGATAGCGTATATCTTTATTATAATGTGCAGAGCAGCTGCATCGCATATATCTACCTTTAAATTCCCGAGTGTGACTGTACGTCAGAAATGATGCTGCAAATGTGAACGTCCTCCCAAGTAACAGTTAGCTACCATGTGAGTTCTCGGCTTTTCATCATGCTGTTTGACGCGTATTTGCTTCCGGGTATATGGTGTTCATGGGATTTGTAGTATATCGGCACAACAACAAATATTTAATAGCCTCAACATACTTCTTTTTGGGATTGTTAACTATTTTCTTACGTTTTATTCCAAATTTTGAATTAAACATTTCTGTACACGGGCAATAGAACTAAAATGAAACCGAGGAAAACATTTTCCGCGCGTCTAAACTGTCATTTACAGTAAAGGAGGTCTGACGCGTCTCCGTCCTCCAGTGCTCCTCCCTGTTCTCCGTGCAGCTCCCAGTTACGAAATTGCAACGCTTTTTTCGTTCACTTGTCTGGGTATATTCTCAGTACAATGGCTGCATTAATCCGGAGGATTATCAGCACACCGAAGGCTCCTGCTGCCATCGGCCCGTACAGGTGAGAGGAGCTGCGAAGTGGGACCCCAGCCTCACGCCTCAACATGCCACCTTACAGCTGCTACACAGCTGACGAAGTACCAGTCATGGTAACAAGTCATAAGCAAAGACAGGCGTTTAAATGTCGGGAGTCATGGGTATTGCTCTTTCGTTGAGTGAGAGTTGGGTTTAAGTGCGATCACTGTTGGTGATCAGTGGCGGTGGCTCGAGGTGGATCTGGCTTTTAGGATCAAAGTGCAGGTTTTTGCATTGCACTTTAAACTGTGTAAACCATTGAAAGGGTAACCTCCTAAGACCAACAGCAAACTGAGTTCATGGCTTTGCGTTTTCTCAACACATTTTTCTCCTAATCAAGTTATTATGGCAATGCATTATAGCGATTGGTCAAACTGTGCAGCTTCGAACACTGGTTGACATTATGCTTTATCATTTTCGACATGAACTCTGGGAGGTGATCAAATTGAAACGCAAATGCAGGTGTAGCCACACAGAATCATCATGATTTTGTAATAGTACTACGTAGAACGCTGGGACTGAGAAGACTTGACACCACTCTGCTTGCAACCAGCCCAAGTCATTGCTCTTGTGTGTGTCTCCCAGCCAAGCAGTGGTGGTGGATCAGACAATGTACATCTCAGGACAGCTGGGGATGGATCCTGCCAGTGGACAGCTGGTGGAAGGTGGCGTTCAGGCTCAGACCAGACAGGTGACCCTTCTCACAGTCAGCCAGGAGCAGTGCCAAATGGGAAATTTAGTTGTTTACTGTAACAATGAGCACAATATGTTTACTGCACTTTAACCTTTTTGGAGTTTTGCATACATGCTCCATTAAGATGGTGCAACGATATGAATTAATGCAGTATAGAATTTGAATTAATCATTTAAAGTAATTCCTTATTTTTACAAAGCTTCCTCTCATATTATAACCACAAGCAAATCAAAATAAAGGACTTCAGAATGGAGTGTTGAGTGTGCATTAAAAGATCTTTTAACCCCAGGCTCTTGTGAATATGGGTGAAATCCTTAAAGCTGCTGGGGGCAATTATGAGAACGGTGAGAAAAAAATTTACAGTCCAAAAAGTTAAGTATTTTAAACAGATCCCTTTAAAGATTGCTTGTGAGAACAGTCTAATCATGTTGTCATTGTTTCCTGTAGTTGTCAAAACCACAGTGCTGTTAGCTGACATGAGCGACTTCACCAACGTCAACGATGTCTACAAGCAGTGTAAGTGTGATTGATTTGCATTGCTGCAGGCCTGTCGTTTTGAATACGACCGTCTGTCATGATCAGAAATGAATTGTGCAATCTAGGTTTTGCCACTGGGTGTCAGCACAACCCAGCCAAGCTGCATTACCCAGCCCTACCTGATTGTTGACTTTTACACACACATTCCTTGTCGTCTTTTTACTGGCCTTATTATTGACCCGAGTGTCAAGGGTTACTCTAACTTATATCTTTTGGGGGGGTGCTTATCTACAGTAACATAGACTTTAATTTTCTCTAAAGAAAAGAAATGTATCTATCTATGAGCACTATATTTTTCAGGATACATCTTTTTTTTTTAATTCCTCTTCCATCTTTGATAATTGTGGGCCTTAATTTAGTCCTTTATCCAGATGGTATGCTTAGAATAAGGAAACAAATGTTCAGAAACACTGCACTGAGTCACTAAGCTGAGTGAAACCTGAACTGCTGCTGCTAGTGGGTTAAGCCAGAAACTAAATCTCAGACAACATACCACATGTGATGCTCCACAGATCAGCAGGAAATCCTTTAACTCTAATTATAAAGCCTACATGAGAACCCAGACATGTTCAACATGAGAAAAAAATGATATCCATCCAAAGGCACAGGACTTTTTTTCAGTGCAGTTTTAAGTAGTTGAATTGGCTGGCTTTCACAAAAGGTCCCACTCCATTGGTGGTGTTTGCATATTGTGTTTTAGTATTTTTCTAGCACACTCATGTGTTGCTAAAGCTGTTAATCTACTGGTACTTTTGAGTGGCTTCAGGAGGTGTTAAGTATGTCACCCAAGCAGGTTCGGCAAAACGAACAGAAGGATTGGAGACGTACTAACCACGCCTGGTGTGTACACGCCTTTGCAGTCCACTGAAGAGACCTCATAACACAAAAGAAGTGAAAGCACCTGTGTGGGCCTGTTTACACATTCATTTGTGTATTTTTTCTTTTTTGTTCCACAGAGATAAACATAGTTTTATGATAATATCATAAATAAAATCAGTCAGTAAAAAATAGCTATTTTAGATTTTTATCAGAATTTTTTTTATCAGAACATCTGAGGTAGATGACACTGACTGGCCAATTAATGAAAGGCTAAGATTCTAACCTCATCCAATCTAATGTGCTGCTTTCTCTAGTTTTCAGCAATAACTACCCAGCCAGAGCTGCCTACCAGGTTGCTGCTCTTCCCAGAGTATGTATAGTTTTGAAGATTTATGCTCTTTACTATAGATTCTGTGGTAGATTTAACAAACACTGAAAGCTGTGTTGTCTCTCTGTCCGTCTCTCTTTGCAGGGCGGACTGGTTGAGATTGAAGCAGTTGCTGTTTTGGGCCCTCTGACCAATGTTTCCTAAGAAGACCATCAGTCAAAAGACAAAGAACTGGAAAACCCATGATCGCTGAAAAATATGTGCCTTGTTTTGTTGGCCAAGCGAGAGTAGACGAAACATGAATCCTGTATCGAACCAATCAGTTTTAATTATTGAGGTCTTATCTTTTGCAGAATCTCAAATACGTACGACACAAATAAAACACATGAATTAGTGAGTAAAACTTTATTCTGTACACTAAGAGGTTAGATGAATCACAGACAATGCTCAGAGAATGAATATATTACAGAGAAAGAGGAGATAATAGTAAGAGATGAAAAGCAGATCTTTGATCCCATAGAGTCCATCACATTTTAAGCAATTAAAATATTTTTCTAAGACCATGACTCTTTTTAACACAACACATAGAATTAATCAGAATTCAAATGCCATAGGAGATCTCTTACTGCATATTGTAATGCACTTAAGGTGTATATGTAGTTGGAAATGCCCTTATTTTCAGGAAGATTATCGTATGATCATCTGCCAGGTACATCACAGCTGCACAGAGTGGCTTCATCAAACAGCAAGATGACATATCAGTACTTGTAAAATTTGATTCCTCAGCCTGGTATGACATCGTTATGACATCCCTCATCTTTTGCACATGTATCCAATCATGTGTATGCATTTTTATTTCCCTAGACAACACATACAGTATTTTATTCAACGTAAACCAAGAAAGTGAAATCCAAAAATATCTTTTAAGAATGCATGACAGTAGTGCTTCTCAGTATTACACTGTAAACTCTCTCAACACTTAGTACTGTCATTCCTATTAATTGAGCCTCATTAGAAAGACAGTAATTAAATAACGTGGAAAAAATGAAAAGAAATATGGATTTATGGCAGAATATGTAGAGAGAAAATGTAATAATTCAATCTGAAAATCCACTTTCTTATGCACTTTGGTGTCACCTCAATCTCCTCACATAGTTCTATTCACAGTAGTGTTTGGCTTGTGTCCCTCAGAAGCAGCTACTTCAAATACAGTAGTCAAGGATTTACTGTAAGCATCATCACACTGCCGAGCTAGTAAGCAATGAGTAAACTATCTCTGGAGTTCACACATTTCACTGAGTATTGCACTGTCTTGTCTCATGTTACCTAAGTGTTTTGTGTGCAGACAAAAGCCCTCATGTGGCTCCAGGCACTTCAGGTCTCAGTAGGAAAACCCGTCATAAAAGGTTTATATTTACAAGTGTAGAAAAATGATCTTTCCTAAAGGACTATTAATGCACCTTGCATATTAATGTATCTGGTGTAATTTGGTTTGGTAAGAACTCATGAGACAATGCTGTAAATGTAGTGTTTGTTTTGTCGCTTTTTTCCCTCCCGGTACGCATTGTATTTGGAGTTTCAGGGGTTTCCTTTAGTTTTGGTCAATTTCTTCCACCTGATAGAAGATAAGAGACGAGGGAGAACAGGCAGACAGGTCTATCATTCATATTCAGATGTTAGATTCAGTTACAGTAGATTTGTCAGATATACCTAATGTCAAATAATTTTTAAACCTTATATTTTCTCATCACAAAAGCCACTTAATGTCTATATTCTATGCACCCAGTTTTAACAAAAATGTTTATGGGTACTGTGGTACTGTACATTATACAACACAAAGATCTACTGGCTTCTGAAGCCTGGCTCCCCCCCAAGAGAAAGTAGTCTGACCCTGCAGTATTTGAATTGGACTTAGTGTGGTTTGTGGTTGTGCTCTTACCAACTCAATCCTCCTTTTTAGTGCTCATGCTCTCTGTATCCTGAGGGGCTTCTGTTGCATACACCTCTGCACATAAACATACACATAATGAAAGAAAATCAATACAATTCACAGTCTAGTCTTTCATGCTGAGGGCACTTTGCACTTGTTTGACAAGTATCATGAATATGACTTCATTACCATACTGCTGTCACAATATTCCCACAGAGAAGTAAAGCACAAACATTCCTCCCTGACAACATCTGGTTCTGCTGAACTGGTTTACTCGTGCTTAACCTGCTCCCGTAACACTCGTTACATACACACAAACAGTCTTATGTGATACTCGGTCTGTGCTGCACACAGCATAGCCTCAAGAGAGAAAGCCTCATAAAAGTTATGCAAGGTCTTCCAACACCAGACTGGTATTCTACACGTGCTGCCTAGAGGGGCGTCTCAAAAGTACAGCATGTTCTCTGACAGCGTGGGCTGCAGGCTGAGAGCCACTAGTGCTGCCCCTTTTGCATGGTGACTGAATGCTGGAGGTACATTCACTGAATTAATATCCTCAAAAAATGTGAAAATGTATTTGCTGAATGCCAGCTCTTTTTTTAGAGCAGCACTTTCTGTCCCAACAAAGCAAACACTTTTTTACAGTATGTCCCACCAGAAAATGTCTGGTTCCTGTATCTAGCCAAATATGTACATGTATTGCTTCTGTAGCTTATGTCTGTGTCTGTAATGAAACTCATTAGTTTCAATCTGAGAAAAAAACATTGAAGTTATAAATGACATAAAAATAAATGACCATGATAAAACAGGGAAGAATCTTGCAGGGTAGTCTTATAGCATTCCACTGAAAGTCTGTCCACATGGGCCCTGGAATTTAATTTACTTCCATATTCTTCAGGATGATTCCTATGAGGCCTTTATAGTATTTATATTGTTGTATATAATTCAAAACTGCAGGGCATGATCATTCTGTAAGCAGCTCACAACACAGCACAATGACTGAGTGTTATGTGACTGGAGCTGTTGTGCTGAAAATATGCTCCTGCTATAATCGACGTACTCAGGACGAGCTACCCAGAGTGTGTATGGCTGCTTTCTGTGCCTCGCACTACGTTATCAGTTCAGTCCAACAATATCCAATTCATCCTGTCAGCGCCAACCAATCACAGCAGCACACACAGCACCCTATGTGAGGGTTTGTTTAGTGCAAGAGCAGTTGAATGGTCTGCTGAAAGTTTTTTGTTGCTAATCGTGTTGGATACCTGTTTAGTTACCAATGGCAGCACTTTTGAGTGAGTGACGTTGTAAAACTCTGTCTTTCTTGCTTTGACCTAATGTGTGGCAAGAAGACAGATTGGCTGTTTGGACATGCGAAGGAATGTTAATTGTTGACCTGGATGTGAATAAGATCCTGGCTTATCTGTCGCACATCACGAGCCTGTCTTTGCTCACATTTACCTTTCCTTTCTCTTCCTTTTCACCCCTTCCTGCTTGTATGCACCTGTTTGCGTGCGTGCATTGATTTTCCCAGATATTTCAACAACTGGCTATGCAGCCACACTTGACCTCCACCCAAAAACTCTTAGAATTCATTCATGCTTTATCAAGCAGATTAAAATGAGCTATGACACCTTAAAGACAGAGTGATCATGACAGGTTTATCTATGTTCAGTCAAGTAAATCTGAGGAAAAACAGCCTGTCAACTCTTTCACAAAGGCAGCTATCATCCAGCTGTCACATATCGATAACCAAATACATCTCGAAAGATAGATTCTCTCCTGAGAATCTTCGTACTATTCAATGTTTACATGTTTATTAAAAATTAGGGCTACAGATTGCTTCCGTGTTTGAACATGCCAAGAAGAAATTTAAATTTTTGAGATTTGATTTGATTTGATTTGATTTGATTTGAGAGAGAGTAATCTCGAGGCATTAGTGTGTCGTACCTTTAGGTGTGGGTTCAGGGGCAAGGTCAGCAGCAGGGGCTGGTGCTGAGGGTTCTTCAGATTCTGCTGGGGTGGACTCCACCACAGGGGCCTCTGCTGGGGCTGCCTCATCCACTTTGGACTCTGTGGTCCCAGTTGCTGCTGATGCTTCTGGGGCTACTTCTGTGGGGTTCTCTAAAATAGCTGGTGTAGATGCTGGAGCCTCTGCCATCTGGACCAGCTCAGCAGCATCAGCAGATTCAGCCTGTGGAGCCAGGGCAGGGGTAGCCTCTGTGGCACAGGGTGCCTCTGCTGGTGGGGCATTCTCAGGGGCTTCAGGAGGTTCTGCAGCCTCTTCAGCAGCAGGCTGAGTCTCAGCCTTTGCCTCAGCCGTGACTGGAGATAAAGGAGGCATCTCTGGAATAGTTGCTGCAGCAATCACATTATCTATTAGAGGCTCTGCAGCCTCGACAGGTGCTGAGGATTCAGTAAGTGCTGAAGCCTCATCTGGTACAACAGCTTCACTTGGTGCTGGTGCTGAAATTTCATCTGGTTCTGAGGATTCAGCTGGTGTTGCTGAAGCACTCTCTGGTGCCACATTGTCAGTTGGAGCCTCTGCCTCCACAGGTGGGGCCACTTCTGCAGGGGCCTCAGTTACTGCCTCTTCCACAACCACTGGGGCCTCTGCTGGCTCAGATACAACAGGCTCGACAGCAGGGGTGGCAACTTCAGGAGAGACCTCAGCTGGCACACATGTTACTGCCTCTTCCACAACAGCAGGGGCCTCCGCCTGCACTGCTGCAACAGATTCAACAACAATAACCTCCTCTGTAGCCTCAACAACAGCTTCGATCTCAGGAGTAGCTTCAGTCACTACAGTTTCCACAGGGGCCACTTCCTCCACAGGGGGTAGTGCCTCCACAACCTCTACAGCAGCCTCAGGCTCATTAGAGACTTCTGCCGAAGCAGCAGCAGCAGCAATCAGAACCTCTGGAGCTGGCACTTCTGGGGCAGCAGGTTCTGGCTGTGGTTCAGCAGTAGCTAGAAGGTCTTCTCCAGAGCCAAGATCCTCTTGGGCCTCCAGGGCCACTAACACGGCCTCTGCCTCCTCATCCGTTCCTGGCTGAAGGTCATCTGGTAAGGCAGTCTGCACGGGCAGCTGCATCTGGTCCTCGATAGTTTGTACATCCTCCGCAATGTTGCCGTTTCTGACTGCTGTTAATAGAGGAACAACAAAAGCTTGATGAGAATTTATGCCTGACAAGTGACACTAATCAATCTCCATCAGCTCTTTCACCTGGTGACTTCCTGTTAATCTGTAACACTGACTCCATGACAATACAGAACAACAAATAAGTCTTCAGGATGGAATTAGTTGGAAACTTTGCAGGGGGTCTGAATCTGTCCTTGAAGGAGTCTACTGACCTGAATGTTTTTGTTAAATTGTACACAAATGTCAATTTGTTTTACCATGCATCAAAAGTTTATATGTGAATAAGTAAGAAAGAAGAATCAAGTATTGAATAAGATACTTGAAACTATTGTACATGCACATAATATCAATGTGGATTGCTTTAACTCACTAAATACATAAAACCTAAGACCACGAATACAGCAGAACTGCAGTTTAAACTCAATATGGAAAGCAGGAGATAGGAAATAAGAAAAAAAGAGCCCACAGAATGCCTGCTGAGGAGAACATCCTTTCATTTCCTTTGCTGAAAATATGACTTATTGAAGCTTGTGTTTGTCTAAAGCCCTCAGGACATGCAAGTTATTCTCAAAAGAAATAAAATACACATGCTTTGCTGCCTTCCAAGAGATGAATATACTCTTATTCTCTGAAATCCTGTGCATGTGAACAAGGCTCGGGAAAAACTATAGTGGATGAGGAACAAAAGTGGGCTTGGAAACTCAAATGTCAGGAACTTCAATGCCCAACAGAGGCTTTTGATGTACAGTATTATTTTATGGATAACTGGGTGGACATCGTTGACAAATGAGAAAAACCAGAGGGGGCTCAGGCGGCTGGGTGGATGGACAGTGTGGATGCTGCAGCTTCCTGATTTTATTTGTCTGTCAGAAAGGGTCACAAGAGCTGAGAGTGATGGGTGGAAGGGAATGTGACGGCCTGGCAACTGGAACGAAAATGAGCCAGCAGAAGAACACGCAAAACAAGAAAAGCATCTGTGGAGTGGATTTTTTTTTTTTAAAAATCACATTTGAGCTAATAATGTAAAAACTGCTCATGTAGAGTTTTTTTTCCCCACAAACTTTAAATGTTTGTTCAAAGGGTTTTTTGACCATCTTTAAAAGATCTCCAACATGTTCTCCATCGGTCTGCTACTCTTTAACAAGAGCTCCACCAGACAGACCAGGTATCGCAAGGAACAGAAAGCCATTATTTCTAAAAGCTATCGGTGAGAACTGGTGTTGAAAATTCTGAATGCGTGTTTGGGTCGAGACGGAGACAGCCTCTCTAGGCATGGATGACTTGCGTGTCAACATGAGTTAGCAGCCAAAGATGACGGAGATCCCAGTCAAAACAGTGGCATGGTTTGCCAGAAAACAGAAGGGTGGGGGTGGGGGAGGGCAAGGGGGCCCACACAGGGGACGGGACCAGTGGTGGCTTGAATGGCACACAGTTGGTTTGTTAAACAGGCTACATATTGTGCATACTGTATGATTTAAACCTCCACCCATTCAGCCACTTTTTTTTTTTTTTTAGGGAGGACCGCCAATGCAAGGAGCACAATAACTGGTTTTCTTGTTGGGGTGATGTAAGAGCCTGGAAAGAGACCCAAGCTTCTCCAGGTGACCAGAGCTGGCTGCCTGGAGAGACAATACCCTGACACAAACATCATACAGTGACAGTGGAAAATGGAAATGCTGTACATGAACACAGAGGAACTATGCCAGGGGTAATAAGTACACTTGTTAGGCTACTTTCTCCACAACAAGGAAGCTACATCTTTTCATTATCCAAACCAAATCATCAACATGGGTCAACATTTTCTAACAAGGGCGGTGACCGTCATGTCGTGTCTATGGGGGGGTGGGGTAAAGGGGTGCAGCGAGAACACACTGTACATACAGCAGTGCCTGGCATGACATAGCCATGTACCAGCAGGTTGGTTGGACTTATGAATGGACAATCATGGTCTGTGTCAGGCATCTTGGTGGGCGACTGCACAGGCTAGAACACAGAGTGAATATGCAGAGCCAAACAAACCAAGATGAGGTACGCATGTTGGGTTGCAAAACTGAACGGACAGACTTTGCTGCCCCAGGCAGAGGAATTTCAGAGTAGCCTGAAAAAATTTTTGGGCTATTTCTAGGAGGCCATCAATCTTCTAAAATGTCTTTTTTCCTTTGTAATCCTGCATCTATTGTGTGCAAGATCTATACATTCTAGGATTTTTGACAGATTTTTTTCCCCTACATACAAACTTTGGGAACATGAAGCAGATACACACTAGCTTTTAGTGTGTGCGTGTCACAAATCACTGCATACCTTTTCCAAAGTGGCAGCAAACAAGTTGGGTCACTACTCTTGCCTCAGGCTGCAAATCAATTGCTAAACACTCCCAGCTGGCTTCTGTGTAATGCTACTGTTGGAGTCCTTGCTAAATTCTTCCAATCTGTATTAATACAAATCCCAAATGTGTTTTATGGAATGAAGTAGAGGATGAAACATGATCATACAAGTCAGCTCCTTCTCAGGTCTCATTGTATCGGCAAATCAAAGCAGTGCAGTTTACAATATCAGAGAAGTCATGCAAAAAAAAAAAAAAAGTAAATGCCAACCACTTATGTTCATTGAAGAGGAAATGGCTCAACATGACTAACACTCTCTCCACTTCTGTGTGTTGTGCAGCAGAGTAAATGCAAAAAGCACACACTGTACCAAACCTGCAAGTAGCAGTCACACACCCCTCTGCAGGACTTGACTCAGGAAGTTAAAACAGCAACTGTGTCTATCTTAGAAATTTTCTCATTTCATGTGTATGTTGCTTACAAAGATGAGACATTTACAGAATTAAAATCCATAAAAAGTGATAACATACCTACTGGGTCGCCATTGCTTTCCTCTGGCTTTGTACCTGGTCTTTTCTCTTGATCAACAGTCTGTGCACTGGATGAGGAGCAACCCATGTTTGGTAAAAGAGCTGAAATGAACAAGGAAAAACTTGGAGCCTACTGAGGCAGAGACGAGTTGTAAAACTATCTTTTAGCAAAGAGAGGGACTGCTAACCACTGAATACATGGACAGCTTGACTCTTCACTTCCTAAGAGTAGCTGGGCACCAATATTGGTGTTCAAGCATGGCCTGCTATCCTGCAGCACCAGACAACACTACTGTGAGAATTCAGCTAAAACAGTGAACTGCCTCCAGCACAAGTCACTCTTTTCATACAGGAGGAGGAGGCTAACATGTGCATGAAGCGTGTCCTCCCCTGTGCAGAAGTGTCCAGAGGACATCTGCCACCTTGTGGCAATGTTTAGGTATCACAAATGTAATGCAGCATGACTTCAGAGTCAGTGACAGTCTCACTGAGCAGCTTAAATTAAATTACCACAGAAGACTTGGAAGTAAATTGAGTTCAACAACACTTGTCAGTTTCTTGTTTAAAGAGTCATTTATTTGTCTTGGCATACACAGAACATTACAGTGAATACTTGTATACAAGCGTATAAATGAATGCCACACAAAAGTATGACATGTGCATGGCTTGTTGAGCAGTGCTTCACTGCAAGTTAGAGAATGATGCACAAGTCTCAGCATCTCACTGGTCCTCAAGTTCACTCTCAAGTGTCCTCAGCCTCTCCGACAAGACTTCAAGTGAACATGTTAAGGAAAGATGGAAAAAAAAGCCACAGTCTACCATCATGAAAATTTTCACTTTTAGAATTTAACTACAAGACAAATTAAAGCTGAAGAACCCCAGAAATTGACTTTCTAAAAAGCACACATCTTTGCTCCTTTAAAATACTTAACTACCATTTACAGGTTTAGACAACATTATCAGATCTTTCCCAGATGACCAATATACTGAATCCTGGTGTAACTATTCAGAAAAGGATATTAATATGCATCAAGTTCTTCAGTTTCTCAGTGACCTGCTTTTGAAACTTCTTCACCTTGTGACACTGGCACATGTTAAATGATGATTTCTCTGTGGGGGGAAGATGAGACGGAAATTTTAAAAGTATTGTTAGAAACTACCCCATTTTGTTATAAAAAGTTACTGTAAAAGCATGTATGCAAATTAACAATTTTCTGTTTGAGCTTCTCATGTGACAGATCAACCCGGCCATGTGTGGAGTACCTTGACATATGCTGGACTTGAGGTTTTTTGCGATATCTCCCAGTTTGCTGAAGTTCTGAGCACAATAGAGATGCTTCTCAGCAGGCTCTGAGGAAATTAGTCTCAACTCATCTTCAACGGCTTTGCCAACACCCACAGCATACATGGTAATCCCTGAAAGTAAACAATGACAGTAAACTGAAACAAGTTTAATTTAAACTATATTACCAGACCAAAATGTGGAAAGACAGTCAAGATAATGATTTTGCAGTGTAACAATACCAGAGTTCTTTGCTTTAGTAGCCCACTCAGAAACGTCATCCTGCGATCTTCCATCAGTGAACACAATGCCAACACGTCTGACGTTCGGCCTGGCACCTTCTTGGGCTGAGAAGCTGATCTCAAACATGTGACGCAAGGCGGAGCCGGTCCGAGTACCACTCCCAGTGTATGGCACCTGGGTCACAGCCCGTTTGATGTCCTGCACTGTGGTGAACTTGCTCAGGGGGAACACTGTGTGGGCCTTGGCAGAATACTGAACAAGACCAACATGTGTCCCAAACTTGGAAATGTCCAGAGAGTCCACAATGCTGATCACAAAGCCTTTGACCCGCTCAAAATCAATACGACCCACACTCTTGGAACTGTCAATCACAAACACCAGATCCATGATTCCATCGCCACATGTTGCTTCTGTGAGACACAGACAAACAGCATGTTGACATATTTTCATGAATGTAAAATTTCACAAGGAACATTGTTTGATCACTCATACTTTTGCAGCTCTTCCCATCTTCAGCCAATATGAATCCTTCAAAACATGTGCAGGTGAAGGAGTCAGTGGTGCTGACACACTGTTGCTCACAGCCGTGGTCCAGTGTCTGACATGGATCCAGACCTGTGAGTTTAATTGCAAAGACGGACTATTTCTCAGTATCAACATATTGGAACATTGCAAATAACATTTAAAAATCAATGCACTTCGACTCACTCTGGCATGTCTTCCCATCAGGGTTGAGGATGAAGCCTTTTCTGCATTTACACACGCAAGAATCTTCAGTGTTCATAAACTCCTGTTCACATCCATGGGTGCCATCAGCACAGTGATCGATCTCTGCGAGACATTACAAGAAAGAGTGGAGAGATCGTTGCTTTGACACTGTAAATAAAATCTAATTCCAGATAACTCAGGAGGCCTGCATATCAACATGATCAGTTCTCATGCATTTGTGACTCACTCTTGCATGTCTTCCCATCAGGGTTGAGGGTGAAGCCTTTTCTGCATTTACACACGCAAGAATCTTCAGTGTTGATAAAGTCCTGTTCACACCCATGGGTGCCATTAGCACAGTGATTGATCCCTAGGAGACATTAGACAAAGACATTGCTTTGTTAAATACAAAAGCAATGAATCATTACCTGCAGGGAATATTGGTTTGTAGGATGTTTTAAATTTAAAAATAAAGACTTGGAAAACTGTTGAGCCACCCATGCCAACATTTGTGCCTTAGAAATAACAAAATTAATGAGAATAAAATCCTCCTGCTTTGTATTCTTCCTATTGTACCAAACTACAAATAGAAAATCTACAGGCACATAAACAGAGAAGCACTGGATACTCACTCTTGCATGTCTTGCCATCAGGGTTGAGGGTGAAGCCTTTTCTGCATTTACACACGCAAGAATCTTCAGTATTCATAAACTCCTGTTCACATCCATGGGTGCCATCAGCACAGTGATCGATCTCTGCGAGACATTACATGGGAAAGGAGACATTGCTTTGACACTAAACATCCAACTCCATATAGCTCAATATTTGAGGCTATCACATCAACATGACTCACTCGTGCATGTCTTCCCATCATGGTTGAGGGTGAAGCCTTTTCTGCATTTACAGACACAAGAATCTTCAGTGTTCATAAACTCCTGTTCACATCCATGGGTGCCATCAGCACAGTGATCGATCCCTGGGAGACATTGGACAAGGCAGAACACAAGTGGAGAAATTGTTGCTTTGGTTATACTACAAGTCAATGACTGAATTAAATGAATAACTCTGCAGGGGATCAGACAATGAAATAAAAGGATTAAATTTAGAAAATGAATTGTGAGCTACCCATGCCAAGACTTCTGTGCATTGAATATCATTTCATGGACAATGTCTATGAAAATTGGTGAAGATCAACTCTTCCTGTTTCATTCCTCCCATCATATCTGACTAACAAAATCTCAAAAGCACTGGATACTCACTCTTGCATGTCTTCCCATCAAGGTTGAGGGTGAAGCCTTTTCTGCATTTACAGACACAAGAATCTTCAGTACTCATAAACTCCTGTTCACATCCATGGGTGCCATTAGCACAGTGATCGATCTCTGTGAGACATTAGATAAGATAGTTGCTTTGACACTAATTCAATAAAACCCATAGCCCAATCCTTGAGGCTTTCACAACATGACCAGTTGTCATGCATTTGTGACTCACTCCTGCATGTCTTCCCATCAGGGTTGAGGGTGAAACCTTTTCTGCATTTACACACGCAAGAATCTTCAGTATTCATAAACTCCTGTTCACACCCATGGGTGCCGTCACAGTGATCAATCCCTGGGAGATGGATGAAAGAGATTGACATTTTGTTCACGATTGATCATTCTCTCCCTGGAATAAGTATATTTTGAGGAAATAAGGATTAAAGCAGAATTACTTGGGGAAACTTCTGTGACTTGATATACATTTGTGCATTGGAAATGTGAAAACCACATGCAAGATTAACCCCTTGTATTCTTCCAATATCAGGAAGCAAAACAAAAAAAGGGCACTGGATACTTACTCTTGCATGTTTTCCCATTAGGGTTGAGGGTGAAGCCTTTTCTGCATTTACACACGCAAGAGTCTTCAGTACTCATAAACTCCTGTTCACACCCATGGGTGCCATCAGCACAGTGATCAATCTCTGCAAGACATGAGAAAGAGTGGGGAGATTGTTGCTTTGACACTGTAAATAAAATCTAATTCCAGATAACTCAAGAGGCCTGCACATCAACAGTTCTCATGCATTTGTGACTCACTCTTGCATGTCTTCCCATCAGGGTTGAGGGTGAAGCCTTTTCTGCATTTACAGACGCAGGAATCCTTGGTATTTATGAACTCCTGTTCACATCCATGGGTGCCGTTAGCACAGTGATCAACCTCTGGACCAAAGATGAAAAGAAAAGTTGTTGCTTTGTTTATGTTGTGCATTAAATCTTTCTATGCCAGGAATAGCCAGTTTCAGGACATTAGGGTTGAGTGATTTGGTCATTTAAAATATCTAGAAAAAAATTCATATGTATTGGAAACTTCAAAAGTGCACTGGTTGAGGGTTTTTTCCTGCAGCCAGAGAATGAATGCGATAACACCTTTCCTGGATCTGCTTCTTCTCTCATCCTACCTTCTTGATATCACTGTAAAAGCAGCATATATTGTTTGATACAGTTGAGGGCACTGAGTTGGTTAAAAATTGCATAATGAAAGTGTGTCTTAAGTAATCATAATGGCAGCAGTAGGTGGCAGTGATGCACCATTTTACCAACTGAACATTTAAGATGGCAGCACTGAAGACTAGTAATGGTAATTTGGTTTGGAACCACAAGAACTTCTACAGTTTGTTGTGTTGGAGCTTCCTCATTTGACAGTTTAGCCCAGCCATGTGGAGTACCTTGACATATGCTGGACTTGAGGTTTTTTGTGATATCTCCCAGTTTGAGGAAGTTCTCAACATAATAGAGATGCTTCTTAGTAGGCTCTGATGACATTTCTCTCAACTCCTCTTCAACAGCATTGCCAACACCCACAGCATACATGGTAATCCCTGAAAGTAAACAATGACAGTAAACTGAAACAAGTTTAATTTAACTATATTACCAGACCAAAATGTGGAAAGAGTCAAGATAATGACGATTTTCCAGTGCAACAATACCAGAGTTCTTTGCTTTAGTAGCCCACTCAGAAACGTCATCCTGCGATCTTCCATCAGTGAACACAATGCCAACACGTCTGACGTTCGGCCTGGCACCTTCTTGGACTGAAAAGCTGCTCTCAAACATGTGACGCAAAGCGGAGCCGGTCCGAGTACCTCTACCCATGTACGGCACCTGGGTCACAGCCCGTTTGATGCCCTGCACTGTGGTGAACTCGCCCAGGGGGAACTCTGTGCGGGCCCTGGTGGAATACTGAACAAGACCAACGTGGGTGCCGGACTTGGAAATGTCCAGAGAGTCCACAATGTTGTTGACAAAGTGTTTGACGAGCTCAAAGTTAATACGGCCCACGCTCTTGGAGCCGTCAATCACAAACACCAGATCCATGATTCCATCGCCACACGCTGCTTCTGTGAGACAAAGACAAACAGCACGTTGACATTTTCATGAATGTAAAATTTCACAAGGAACATTGTTTGATCACTCATACCTTTGCAGCTCTTCCCATCTTCAGCCAATATGAATCCTTCAAAACATGAGCAGGTGAAGGAGTCAGTGGTGTTGACACACTGATGCTCACAGCCGTGGTCCAGTGTCTGACATGGATCCAGACCTGTGAGTTTAATGCAAAGACAAGAATAGAATGTCTTTTTGCAGAATGGACCATTTCTCAGTACCCCAACATATTGGAACATCGCAAATAAACAATTAAAATCAATGCACTTGGACTCACGCTGACATGTCTTCCCATCAGGGTTGAGGATGAAGCCTTTTCTGCATTTACACACGCAAGAATCTTCAGTACTCAAAGACTCCTGTTCACACCCATGGGTGGCATTAGCACAGTGGTCAATCTCTGAGACAGATAGTTGAATTGGTGTCAAATTCTACATAAATAAATATTCTTGAAAAAGATTTTCTTCACACTATGAATCATTCAAAAAAAGAGAAAACAAATTTTAAGTCAGGATATTGGGATTCAGAAGGAATTACTTGGCAACTGTTAATCTATACAGGTCAACATTTTCATTTGTGCATTGGAAATGTGAAAATTCATGACAGATTCTAAGAAAACACTCCTGCCTTGAATCCTTCCTATTATAATCAGGATGGTCAAAAAATTTCCAGGAAGCAAAACAGAAAGAATAGAGGGGCACTGGATACTTACTCCTGCATGTTTTCCCATCAGGGTTGAGGGTGAAGCCTTTTCTGCATTTACAGACACAAGAATCTTCAGTGTTGATAAAGTCCTGTTCACATCCATGGGTGCCAGCAGCACAGTGATTGATCCCTGGGAGACATTGGACAAATAAGAGTGGAGAGATTGTTGCTTTGTTAAATACAAAAACAATGAATCATTCCCTGCAGGGAATATTGACTTGTAGGAGATTAAACATGACACATTTTTGAAAACTGTTGAGCTACCTATGCCAAGATTTGTGCATTAGAAGTCACAATGAGAATAAAGTCCTGCTTTGCATTTTTGCTATCATACCAGACTACAAATAGAAAGTCTACAGGCACCTAAATAGAGAAGCACTGGATACTCACTCTTGCATGTCTTCCCATCATGGTTGAGGGTGAAACCTTTTCTGCATTTACACACACAAGAATCTTCAGTATTCATAAACTCCTGTTCACACCCATGGGTGCCATCAGCACAGTGGTCAATCTCTGCAAGACATTAGATATGGTTGCTTTGACACCAATTCAAAAAAAAAAAAAAAAAAAAAAAATCCAGATAGCTCAATATTCTTGAAAAAAAAAAAAAAACGATTGTTTCCCCTCCTCACACTATGAATCATTCTGTCAAGGGAATACAAATTTTAATGAGGAAATGGGGATTCAGTAGTAATTACTTGGCAACTGTTAATATATCCAGGTCAACATTTTCATTTGTGCATTGGAAATGTGAAAATTCACATGACAGATTAAGAAAACACATTCCTGCCTTGAATCCTTCCTATTATAAATCAGGATGGTCAAAGAAAATTTCCAGGAAGCAAAACAGAATGAATAGAGGGGCACTGGATACTTACTCTTGCATGTCTTGCCATCAGGGTTGAGGGTGAAACCTTTTCTGCATTTACACACACAAGAATCTTCAGTATTCATGAACTCCTGTTCACACCCATGGGTGCCATCAGCACAGTGGTTGATCCCTGGGAGACATTGGACAACAAGTGGAAAGATTGTTGCTTTGGTTATACTACAAGTCAATGACTGATCCCGTGCAGACAATGATTCATTTAATTCTGACACTGAAATAAAAAGGATTAAATTTAGAAAAGAGTTTGAGCTACCTATGCCAAAGCATCTCTGCATTGGAAATATCAAAATGTCATGGACAATGTCTTTGAAAATTGGAGAATAAACTTCCTGCTTTGCCATCATACTATTGTATCAAACAGAAAATCTCAAAAGCACTGGATACTCACTCTTGCATGTCTTCCCATCAGGGTTGAGGGTGAAGCCTTTTCTGCATTTACAGATGCAAGAATCTTCAGTATTCATAAACTCCTGTTCACATCCATGAGTGCCATCGGCACAGTGATCAATCTCTGTAAAACATGATAGTTGCTTTGACACTGCAATTCAATAAAATCCCACTCCAAAGCTCAATATCCTTGAGTCGTTCACATCATCAGACCAGTTGTCATGCATTTGTGACTTACTCTTGCATGTCTTCCCATCAGGGTTGAGGGTGAAGCCTCTTCTGCATTTACACACGCAAGAATCTTCAGTATTCATAAACTCCTGTTCACACCCATGGGTGCCGTCACAGTGATCAATCCCTGGGAGACGGATGGAAAAGGACATTGTCATTTTTTTCACATGATTGATCATTCTCTCCATGGAATAATTAAATTGTGAGGAAGTTAGGATTAAAGCGGAATTCTTTGGGGAAACTTGATATACATTGGAAATATGAAAACCACATGCAACATTAACACCTTGTATTCTTCCTATATCAGGAAGCAAAAAAAAAAAAAAAAAAAAAGAGAGGGGCACTGGATACTTACTCTTGCATGTCTTCCCATTAGGGTTGAGTGTGAAGCCTTTTCTGCATTTACACACGCAAGAGTCTTCAGTATTTATAAACTCCTGTTCACACCCATGGGTGCCATCAGCACAGTGATCGATCTCTGCGAGACATTACGAGAAAGAGTGGAGAGATTGTTGCTTTGACACTAAAAATCTAATTCCAGATAGCTCAATAGAAGGCTGCACATCAACATGACCAGTTCTCATGCCTTTGTGACTCACTCTTGCATGTCTTCCCATCATGGTTGAGGGTGAAGCCTTTTCTGCATTTACACACGCAAGAATCTTCAGTATTCATAAACTCCTGTTCACACCCATGGGTGCCATCGGCACAGTGATCAATCTCTGTCAGACATGATAAAGATAGTTGCTTTGACACCAATTAAGGAAAATCCCACTCCACAAAGCTCAATATCCTTGAGTCTTTCACATCAACATGACCAGTTCTCATGCATTTGTGACTTACTCTTGCATGTCTTCCCATCAGGGTTGAGGGTGAAGCCTTTTCTGCATTTACACACGCAAGAATCTTCAGTATTCATAAACTCCTGTTCACACCCATGGGTGCCATTCACACAGTGGTCGATCTCTGAGACATTAGATGTTGCATTAGTGTCAAACTCCAGATAGCTCAATATTCTTGGGGGAAAAAAGCTTTTCTTCACACTACAAATCATTCAATGCAATAAAAATTTTGTCAGAATATTGGTATTCAGATTTACTTGAGCCATACAGGTCAATATTTTCATTTGTGCATTGTAAATGTGAAAAAAGAAAACATGTCAGATTCTAAGAAAATACACTCCCCCTGCCTTGACTCCTTATCAGGAAGGTTCAAGACCAAATCTCCAGAGATTGCAGAAACATTTAAAAAAAAAAAAAAAAAAAAAACCAATGCACTTGGACTCACTCTGACATGTCTTGCCATCAGGGTTGACGGTGAAGCCTTTTCTGCATTTACACACGCAAGAATCTTCAGTACTCATAAACTCCTGTTCACACCCATGAGTGCCATCAGCACAGTGATCGATCTCTGCGAGACATTACGTGAGAAAAGAGACCGTTTTGTTGACAAATAAAATCCAACTCCACATAGCTCAATATTTGAGGCATCACAACATGACCAGTTAATGTGACTCACTCTGACATGTCTTGCCATCAGGGTTGAGGGTGAAGCCTTTCCTGCATTTACACACGCAAGAGTCTTCAGTATTCATAAACTCCTGTTCACATCCATGGGCGCCATCACAGTGATCGATCCCTGGGAGACAGATGAGATTGTCATTTTGTTCATGATCATTCTCTCCATGGAATAATTGAGGAAATTAGGATTAAAAGGTGAATTACTTGGTGACTGTTGATATGCAGGTAAATATTCATTTGTGCATTGGAAAACCACATGCAAACACCTTGTATTCTTCCTATATCAGGAAGTTCAAAAAGAAAATCTCCAGGAAGCCAAACAACGAATAGAGGGGGCACTGGATACTCACTCTTGCATGTCTTGCCATTAGGGTTGAGGGTGAAGCCTTTCCTGCATTTACACACGCAAGAGTCTTCAGTACTCATAAACTCCTGTTCACACCCATGGGTGCCATCGGCACAGTGATCGATCTCTGCGGGACATTACGAGAAAGAGTGGAGAGATTGTTGCTTTAAACTGTAAATAAAATCTAATTCCAGATAACTCAAGAGGCCTGCACATCAACATGATCAGTTTTTACGCATTGTGACTCACTCTTGCACGTCTTCCCATCAGGGTTGAGGGTGAAGCCTTTTCTGCATTTACAGACACAGGAATCCTTGGTATTTATAAACTCCTGTTCACATCCATGGGTGCCGTTAGCACAGTGATCGACCTCTGGACCAAAGATTAAAAAACAGAAAAGTTGTTGCTTTAACACTACGCATTAAATGTTTGTGCCAGGAATAGCCAGTTTCAGGACATTAGGGTTGGAGTGATTTGGTCATTTAAAGCATCTAGGGAAAAAAAAAAAAAATTGGAAACTTCAAAAACTGCACTGGCATTGAGGGTTGTTCCTGCAGCCAGAGAATGAATGAGATAATGTCTTAGATTTGCTTCTCTCATCCTACCTTCTTGATATGCATCCATCACTGTAAACGCAGCATATGTGGGTTTGATACAATTGAGGGCAGTCTGACTTGGTTAAACATGGAGAATTGCATAAAGAAATGGTAGAGTGTCTGAAGTAATCATAATGACAGCAGTGATGCACCATTTTACCAACTGAACATTTAAGACGGCAGCACTGAAGACTAGTAATGGTATTTTGGTTTGGAACCACAAGAACTTCTACAGTTTGTTGTGTTGGAGCTTCATGTGACACATCAGCCCAGCCAAGTGGAGTACCTTGACATATGCTGGACTTGAGGTTTTTTGTGATATCTCCCAGTTTGAGGAAGTTCTCAACATAATAGAGATGCTTCTTAGTAGGCTCTGATGACATTTCTCTCAACTCCTCTTCAACAGCATTGCCAACACCCACAGCATACATGGTAATCCCTGAAAGTAAACAATGACAGTAAACTGAAACAAGTTTAATTTAACTATATTACCAGACCAAAATGTGGAAAGAGTCAAGATAATGACGATTTTCCAGTGCAACAATACCCGAGTTCTTTGCTTTAGTAGCCCACTCAGAAACGTCATCCTGCGATCTTCCATCAGTGAACACAATGCCAACACGTCTGACGTTCGGCCTGGCACCTTCTTGGACTGAAAAGCTGCTCTCAAACATGTGACGCAAGGCGGAGCCGGTCCGAGTACCTCTACCCATGTACGGCACCTGGGTCACAGCCCGTTTGATGCCCTGCACTGTGGTGAACTCGCCCAGGGGGAACTCTGTGCGGGCCCTGGTGGAATACTGAACAAGACCAACGTGGGTGCCGGACTTGGAAATGTCCAGAGAGTCCACAATGTTGTTGACAAAGTGTTTGACGAGCTCAAAGTTAATACGGCCCACGCTCTTGGAGCCGTCAATCACAAACACCAGATCCATGATTCCATCGCCACACGCTGCTTCTGTGAGACAAAGACCAACAGCATGTCGACATATTTTCATGAATGTAAAATTTCACAAGGAACATTGTTTGATCACTCATACTTTTGCAGCTCTTCCCATCTTCAGCCAATATGAATCCTTCAAAACATGTGCAGGTGAAGGAGTCAGTGGTGCTGACACACTGATGCTCACAGCCGTGGTCCAGTGTCTGACATGGATCCAGACCTGTGAGTTTAATTGCAAAGACAAGAGTAGAATGTCTCCTTTTTGCAAAATGGACTATTTCTCAGTATCCCAACATATTGGAACATTGCAAATAAACATTTAAAAAAAAAAAAATCAATGCACTTGGACTCACGCTGACATGTCTTCCCATCAGGGTTGAGGGTGAAGCCTTTTCTGCATTTACACACGCAAGAATCTTCAGTACTCAAAGACTCCTGTTCACACCCATGGGTATCATTAGCACAGTGGTCTATCTCTGTGAGACATTAGATGTTGCATTAGTGAGAAACTCCAGATCTCTCAATATTCTTGAAAAACAAAGATTTTCTTCACACTACAAATCATTCACTGCAATAAAAATTTTAAGTCAGAATATTGGTATCCAGAATTACTTGGGCCATACAGGTCAATATTTTCATTTGTGCATTGTAAACGTGGAAAGAGAACAGCAGATTTCAAGAAAATACACTCCTGCCTTGAATCCTTATTATATCAGGAAGGTTAAAGACAAAATTCCCAGGGAGCAAAACAGAAAGAATAGAGGGGCTCTGGATACTTACTCTTGCATGTCTTCCCATCATGGTTGAGGGTGAAGCCTTTTCTGCATTTACAGACACAAGAATCTTCAGTATTCATAAACTCCTGTTCACATCCATGGGTACCATCAGCACAGTGATTGATCCCTGGGAGACATTGGACAAAAACGAGTGGAGAGATTGTTGCTTGTTAACTACAGAAGCAATGGATCATTCCCTGCAGGGAATATTGATTTTTTTTTTTTTTAGGACATTCAAAATGAGACTTTTGGAAGACTTGAGCCACCCATGCCACGATTTGTGTATTAGAAATGTCAGTGAGAATAAATTCCTCCTGCTTTGTATTCTTTCCAAATCGTACCAGACTACAGGCACCTAAATAGAAAAGCACTGGATACTTACTCCTGCATGTCTTCCCATCATGGTTGAGGGTGAAGCCTTTTCTGCATTTACACACACAAGAATCTTCAGTGTTCATAAAGTCCTGTTCACACCCATGGGTGCCATCGGCACAGTGATCGATCCCTGGGAGACATTGGACAAAAATAGGGAAAGAGTGGAGTGTTGCTTTTACACAAGTCAATGACTGATCCTGCAGATAATTATTCATTTAAAGTCAGACATTGAAAAGGATTAATTTAGAAAATGAATTGTCAAGCTGCCCATCCTAAGACATCATTGCATTGGAAATATAAAAATTTCAGACATCTACAAAAAAAAAGTGTGAGGATAAACTTCCTGCTTTGCATTCTTACCATCATACTATTGTATCTGACAAAATCTCAAAGCACTGGATACTCACTCTTGCATGTCTTCCCATCAGGGTTGAGGGTGAAACCTTTTCTGCATTTACACACACAAGAATCTTCAGTATTCATAAACTCCTGTTCACATCCATGGGTGCCATCAGCACAGTGGTCAATCTCTGCGAGACAAAGACAGTTGCTTTGATACTGCAATTCAATAAAATCCAACTCCACATAGCCCAACATCTTTGAGGCCATCACATTAACATGACCAGTTCATGAATGTGACTTACTCTTGCATGTCTTCCCATCATGGTTGAGGATGAAGCCTTTTCTGCATTTACACACGCAAGAATCTTCTGTGTTCATAAACTCCTGTTCACACCCATGGGTACCATCAGCACAGTGATCAATCTCTGCAAGGAACAGTCAGATTAAAAAAGCCAATTAGAAAGTTACATCTTTACTGCTCTGCAGTCTGAGCCATTCAAGGGATACATCAGCAGGAGTTACTCAATGAATCATGCGTGCATCTTAATTACATCAGTGAAAACCAGGTGAATTAGGCAACACTTGTAAATTTATAGCATTTTTCAAAAACCCTGTAATGTGTCCATAGCATTCCCTAGTGGCTAATAACCCCTTGATGCATGTTAAATGTCTTTTTAAAAAAAAAGTCCCATTTATGATCCTAATGAACACAATTACATCTACTTTTAAGTACCAAAACACTGAACTTAAAATTTCCTAGCGCAAGGTTGCTGTCAAGTAAGCCTTTTCTTCAAGAGTGATTGCAAACATCACATTTCCCATGCTTGCAGTCAAGCTGGACTCAAATTGTTCAGTCTGATGGCACTGATAGAAAATAGGTTCAAAGACAGACATGAACACAATTGCATTCCACATGATGTGGAGACATTGTGACCAAGTGTTGTCTTACTGTGGATTTCTGATGAAAATCAGCCATAAAAAAAAAAAAAAAAAAAAAAAAGTACTGGATACTTACTCTTGCATGTCTTCCCATCAGAGCTGAGGGTGAAGCCTTTTCTGCATTTACACACACAGGAACCCTTCGTATTCTGACGCTTCTGTTCACATTCAAGTATGCCATTAACACAGTCGTCGATCTCTGGGATACATTAAAACAAGAAATGAAAAAAGGAGAAATTCTTGCTTTGTTTACACTATGAATTCATGATTTAAACCATGTAGGGAATAGTCCCTTTAAGACATTAGGCAGGAGGAATTTCTTAAATTTGGGTAAACAGAGCTATCCAGGGCAAGATGTCAGTGTATTCATTTGTTGCAAATATCAAAATCTGTGCCAGATTGTAAGAAACTTAGGATAAACTCCCATTATCCTCCCATATTAGTGAGCACAACCACTGGATACTTACTCTTGCATGTCCTCCCATCAGAGCTGAGGGTGAAGCCTTTTCTGCATTTACACACACAGGAACCCTTTGTATTCTTAAGCTTCTGTTCACATTCAAGTATGCCATTAACACAGTTGTCCATCTCTGGGAGACAGTAGATGAAAGAATAAAAGCAGGAGTGTCATTTCATTAGTGCTCTGCTTTTTAGTCATGGCAGCTTCATGTGGCAAGATGTCATGAGTGTTTGTCCTATTTAGTATTCCTGTTCTCAGTAGTTTCCTACTGTAACACCTTGTTACCGGCTCATCTTTTGCTCAGCTGAGGCTGTATTGCCACTGTTGAGTGATTAATGCAAGACAAAAGCATTTGCTGCTGCAGGTCTCGGACCTGCAGACCTAGAACACTGACTCAGTCATGATCTCCCAAGTCACAGGAGTCTGAAGCTCAACTGCTGCTGTCGCCACATTCACCAGAATAACTGGCGTCACTGTATAACCTTAACAGGCGAGAATCTTTCATAAATAAGTCCCCCCCCATTTCAATAAATTAGTCATGCAAAGATTTAGTGCAAAGCCCAAGACAGGAAAGATAAAGTAATCATTCCTGTTTTGATCTGGTAATACTATGACACCCTGGCTACACCTCTATATCGCAGCTTCTTGATTGCAAACGCACATTCCCTTCCAGAAATCTCCCCACTTGCTTAACCAATGTTTTCCAGCCATGGGCGCAGGGGAAATCACTCATGGGGGGTGATGGGAGGGCTTTCATATGAACTGGCAGTCTATCAAAACCACACATTGCACAGGTGCACTCCAGAACACATCATTAGTCAAACATTTTCTCAAGTCTCTTCTGCCTTCATCAAGGTGGCATCCTTTAAATCAAGTCTATGACATTACATGAACTGTTCTTTGCACACCCTCCAAAAGATAACTGAAAGTGACTAGAGTAAAAGAATCACCTTTAAATTTAGAAAAAAGAAAATTGTTTCTTCACCTTTACATGTCTTGCCATCAGGATTGAGGATGAAGCCTTTCTTGCACCGACACTTGTATGTAGCAATGTTGCTCACACAGATATGCTGGCACTGATGGTCCACACAGGTGTCTGAACACAATGCATACACCACAAGAGACTTAAATGAACACATGCTTGCATTATTGAGGAATATACAACAGTAGCAGCAGCAGCGATCATCACCTCCACACAGCTTTGACTGGAACACAGCGAGGAGGGATTGTATCTGGCTAAAGTTGGCCATCAGGTGCACATGCTCAGAGTGTGGTTTGCTCCCTATGGCCTGCAGGGTGTTCAAATCTGCCTGGCCCACTCCAATGGCAAAGATCTGGATGCCAGCCTGCCTCGCCTGAGCCGCAACGTCAGTCACTGTGTCCTCAGGCCTCCCGTCAGTCACAATCATAGCAACGCGTGGGATGTGTAGGTGTGCTGGTCGTGCGCCCTCATCCTCTGTGAAGGCAGTCTCCATGGCATACTGGATGGCCTGACCAGTCATGGTGCCTGTGGCAAGGTGCTCCAGGTTCCTCACCGCCTGCTCCACCTGAGCCTTGTTGCTGTAAGTCTTAAGGGAGAACTCAGGCTGGACCACAGTGCCATACTGGAGCAGACCAACCCTTGTGTTGTTAAGGCCAATATTGAGGAACTGGATCAGACCCATGATGAAGGTCTTGACCTTCTTGTAGTCTTCAGGATGGATACTTCTGGAGCTATCAATGATGAAGACAAAATCCAATGGGATGTTTTTGCAAGGGTTCTCTGTGACAAAAGACATGGAAGTAGTTTGATGAGGGCACCATCTTTAATCCATAATCTAAAGCAGATTTAGACCTCTGTGTGAATCCAGCTGTTGAAATAAACTCTTAAAAAACAAACACATCTTTAATCTCTTACCCCTTGTTTTGGGTACAACCCTGGTCTGAATTTGACCTTCGACTCCCACAAGTCTGGGACGGTCTCTCTCCAGATAATATCCATCACAGCATAACAGTAAAAAGAAGCCAAGGGCCAGGAACCCCATTCTGGGCGGAGGCGACAACTATGCAGTGAAGGCACAAAAAAAGAGCTGATTGCAGACTATATTGCAAGTTGAGTACATGCCTGCATGGAAAAACAACAAGGCAGGAAGCAAACTGCCCTAAAACAAGAAAATGTGTCTCTTAATCTATGACTAACACTTTTCCCACTCCTAACCACTGATTGAATGCATTCATTATTCATTTTGCTGGATAAATGCCTATTTGTGGAACTTGCATGATCATGAGTGTGTGCACCTGTCATTTAAATACTTCTGCAAGTGCACAATAAAAGTCCATGGCAATTTCTATCAAGTTACTCTAAATATCTTTTCAACTAAAGAGTGACTGAATTTTGAGAGCATAGGGTTTCAAACTGGTAAACAAGTTTGAGCTTTTGAAAGCATATTTTAAAATAACATTTTTCTGTATAACCTTAAAGATTCATGACTAAATAAACAATCACAGGTAAAGGTCTGGGGAGAAAAAGAATTACTTTTTTACCAGTACCAGAATCACACAACCAAATTAAACAGTAAAATGGACACAGTATTATATAGTGCTACCTCTGTTCCAGTTGTCCAACTTAACACTGTGTCCGTGCACCGTGTCACAGAAGCAGACTAACAGAACCGAAGCCCTAGACCAAGATTTAAGACGTAAAGGTAAATAGGTACAGGTGAAACCAATTAGGGCGGGGCAAACAATCACAGAGGAGGGAAAACACACAAAGCAAAAACAGGTAGGGTGGTAACTGGAGGTAACTTGACAAGGAAAAACATTAGAAAGAAATAACACACAGACACAGGACTGAAAATACAACCTCACTTGTACAGGATATAAATATGGCGACTGTTTCAGCTAGGTGACTTATGAAGTCTTACATATTATGAAGAGGGATAAAAAAAATAGAATGTTATAACTTTCACCTCTGTCATATTTGACCTGCCAAGCTTCAGAGTTCACATTTTAGTGTGTATAGCTCCACAGCATTGCATAAACTGGAAAAGGCCAGTTTAAGATAGGATATTACTTTTATAAACTGATCATTTAGGATTAGTAATTTATAGCAGCATTCCACCTTCCAGACTGCAGACTCTGCTGCTGTCTGAAATCTTTAGGTGATCGGCGCATAATATGCAAATGCATCCAAACACAGAATGACATGGCATTATTCACACAGGAGGAGTATGTTCTGAGGCGACGTGTGGACTACTAGTATTTCTGGATTGCTTGATGAAACAGCTGTCAGCTCAGTCCAGGGCGATGCCGCACAATGAGAGCTCAGTCTGTTTGCAGTTCTGATGGATGAACAGTCCCACATCAATATCCTGAAAACCACATTGGTCCTGTATCCATGTCCAACAGAGAGCTTTTGACCTCTGCCCTACCCTCACTGTTTGATGTCTGACAGTGTTTTCTTTACTGACAACTACCAGTCTGTATTACAAATGTGAAGTGATATGGACACATATCCCATCATAACTTTCATCTTCAGCCATCTGTGTGAATGAAATGGTGGGTATCTGCCACTGAGCAAACCCTCTCACATGTCCTCAAAGCCAAGGCAGTGTGTTTACTAAGGAACACAAAAACAGCACATACCTTACTGTTTTGATGGACCTGGTCTCTGTTCTGGACATTCACGTTGGTGGCTTTTCATGAGGCAGGTGATGGAAACAAGAGTTGTTACCTACCATAGATCTTAAGTAAATACAGAACAGATGGCAGCTGGTGATTCCTCCTCTTATCATTTTCTCTTAAAAGCTATAGAAAAAGAATTATTGCTTCCAATAATGTATTTGGCAAATACATTGTACCTCATAGTAAAGTCTGCGATGCTCCAGCAACTACACAGACTCATGCTCTCAGGAAAAAATACATCTACTTACCTTTTTTTAGCTCTGTGGATCTATTCACATTCAGATGTTGCACATTGATTCACAGATGGCGAGGACAGAACCCCTTCATTTTACACCTTCAAAGCCCTCAAGCATTCCATACGAAGATCTGAGTTGGCATGAGCCATAAACGTTACTCAGGTTCTTGCATGAAAGAATGAAGTGTAATTTTATTGATTTTTTTTTTTGTTCCTGATTTCACATGCATTTATTAGCTTTACATTGGTTTTCAAAAAGGGACAGCATGGTGGTGCAGTGATTGGCACTGCTCCCTCACAGCAAGAAGGTTCTCAGAAGTGTTTGGCAGCAAGTGAACAGTCATTTCTTGAAGCTGATGTGTTGGAAGCAGGAAAAATGGGAAAAGTGTGAGGATCTAAGCCACTTTAATGAGGGCCAAGTTGTGATGGCTAGACGAGTGGGTCAGAGAGAGTAAACTGGTGACAGGGTCACAGGTGCCAAAGGCTCACTGATATGCGTGGGGAGAGAAGGCTGACCCATTTGGTCCGGTCCTACAGAAGAGCTACTCTATCATAAACTGCTGAGAACCTTAATGCTGGCTGTGATAGGAAGCTGTCAGAACACAGCCCATCACAGCTTGTTGTGTATGAGGCTATGGAGCTGCAGACCTGTCAGGATCCAGGTCTGCTGATCCTGTCCCCTGCTGAAAGCTCCTTCGAGTGGCTTGTGAGCATCAGAACTGGACAGCTGGGTGAATCTACATGGCTTAGCATGGATCAGATTTGGCCCAAATTACAGGACTTAAAAGGATTTGATGCAAAGTGTTGTCGCCTGATATCACAGGACAATGTCAGAGTTCTTGCGGAATCCATACCTTGATTACTCAGAGTTGTTTTGTTGGCATGAGGGACCTACATAATGTTAGGCAGGTGGTTTCAGTGTTACTGCCACTGTGAGAGAGGTGTTTAGTAATTTTGCCGGTGATGCTCGGATGAACTCTCCATATTCCGAGTTGACGAACCGTTAAAGCCGCCAGTTATGGAAAGACCTCATGAGCACAGTGATAACAATGCTAACCTCACTGGTGGTACCCCCACAATGAACACACTGATACACCTCTTGTTGTTTCCAGGGGTAGAGTCGAGTGTCAACAGCTAAATAATTTGCTGTGAGTATCTTTCAAATAATATACAATAAATTGGTCTCAACGTGATCCTTGAAACTCAACTTAGATTTCATACTCAAGCTTCACTTTCAAAATAAAACACAAAAAGCTGTCGGTAAAATTAGACTTTAATAGACAAATAGATGTCACATCTTCAGTATTTTTCATTCAGCAGCTCTCCTTCAGGACAGTTTGCCACTATAAGTACATTCAGAGACCAGCAGCTCTCATTGGTTTGATTGAAAAAACACAACCAAGGTCCATATCCACTGAGTCACCGCAACAGGTTTCCCACGAGCAACTCATTCATAGTGACTGATTCCAAAAAAACAAACTGATTCCAGATCAGCACTACTGTACTTCTGCGCCGTCAAAATACATAAATAGCAGCTCTTTGCATTTCTTGTCCGTCAGTAAAAACACACAGATACATTTAAAAGTTAGGAGGGTCAACCAGCACAACCTAACATTCTTTTAACAAGACAATTCTGCAGACAACAATAAAAGAAGGTGATATGCTCGATATACAGTAGGTTGCTCGAAGATCGTGTCAAAATACAGGCAAATGCATTTCTTTGGGAAAACTTCCAGTCAAGGTGACACTTCACACACGGGTCTGTAAAGTGCACCCCATCAGAGAGAAAGTTATGCATGAAGGCAATTCAACCCTGATCGCAAGCAGAGACAAGATGGAACAGGAAACATGATGACTCGTCCTTCGTTGTGATCATCATTTTTGCATGTGTGCATAAGTTAAATACGAATATCAAAGTCAGGACTCACAAAACAACTATCACAGATACACTCAGAGCATAAATATAATTCATTAAAAAATATACGTAATCTATCATCTCGCAAATCTTCTAGTGCTTTCATATGTCACGCCACCCAGATCTGATTGCATCAAAAATGCCCATCATTGTTGGAACTGTACTAACGGAGACAGAAAGGATACATGGCTATAGGGAGAGTTCACCAATAAATAACAGGGATGAGAGGTCACGGTGGTGATAGTGCTGTGTGAACGTGCACGTGTGTGTGACATGAGTATGTACATCAGTGCATGCGTGGGTGCGCTATGTGTGTGTGTGTGTGTTTGTAGCTCCACTGAACACTGGAGAGGCAGTGTGGTGCATCAATGTTGATGTGGTTGTATGGACAACAGCGTCAGCAGCCTCCTGGGAATGTTTTCATGCTGTGGCAGCGGTGTAAGGTGGCGGAGCCTGCTTGGCAGGAACACTGACACTGTCATCGTACGGAGGAAGCAGCACCTGGAGATAAAGAGGAAAGAACAGGGAGCAACAGTGTTTGGTTAGTATGAGTTATGAGTTTCACTAATCCTTGCAAATGAATTAAATAGTTCTGTCGATATTACGCCGGCTTTGGTGCAATTCCAAACCGAAGAATTAAAATGTAAAAACGGTATTTTGGATTAAAAGAAATAATTTTAAGCCCAGAGAAAACAAATGGCACAGAATCCCCTATGATCTCCTATTAGGGCAAACTGCAGGATTTCAACCAAATGCGATTATGTAACATGTACAACTGTAGCATGCAAAGTGAGGCAAATTTATTTGGAGGCCACATGTTACACATAGCAATCATCAACCTGATAGACAGGAAGTGCTCTGAGCCTAAACACCAGAATACATGAGATGCAATGGATTAAGTTAATTTTAAGGTATTAGACATTATTTCCACGCTGACAGTATTATAATGAAACTTACACATGGTTTAATAATTCAACAATCATTCTCCAATATACATTATGACAAATATAAGAAGACATATCACTTAAAACCACAAATGTCAACTTCGTGGCTGGACTAGAGGAAAGGATCCTTCACAAGTCAGGTCATCTGGGAGCTGGTTCCAGGTCTGTATAACATGGTGGCTAAAATCACCATCACTGTATTTGGGTTTAATTCTGGGAACAGTGTCCATGCCAGTGCTTACGGACAAGAGCTGACACAAATATGTGTGTAAGTGTGTGTCGCCATCTGCCGCTTCACTGTTAGTTTATTGCCTTGTGTTTGGATTTGCTACCTGCATCTGGACCATCTGTTTTGTTCCAGGTTGTGTTGCTTAGGTTTCTGCTGTGTTTCCCCTCCCCTGCCCCGTTTTGTGTTGGTTTCTCACTCCAAAGAAAACTGCCTGTGAAAATGGCCATTTGGCAGTGTCCATCACTTTTCTCTCAGGTTTGCAATGATAAACCTGTTTATACTTCTTTACTAGCCTTTAGCCATGAAGAGAAGTTGGAGTCATTTTGCTTTTCAATTATTAACTTGACTTAACGTTGTCTCCCATACCAAATAAAGCACCTGGCTGTTAGTGTCTAGGACTTTGGCTCATATGGAACACATTACTGCACCTTTGACCTCACCCCTGCATAACCAATATAAAGCAATTGCAAGCCGTTGTCCAAAAGCCACAGACGTGCCTGCGATCTGTGGGGAGCTTTAACTTAATATAACTGAAAAAAATCATACTAACAGAAGTGAGGCAAATGTGAGGAAACTAAGGGGCAGAGTCCTGCTTTTCTGGATCTTTTCACTAATGACATGGGGAAGTTGGAGACCAGCTTCCTGTCTCTCTCTTTATGGCTCAGGTGTTTTACACATTAGGAGCCTGTGTGGACATTTCTGTTTTTTATACCCCCAAAACAGTATATAAAGCCGCACAGTGTGCAAAGTTGCCAAGTAGGGTGGATAGTGTCAAATTATGTGGAATGTACCCCTAACACTCAGAGGAGTCTTAAGCTGCCGAACTGAGGAGTGCAGGATTCTCAAAATACCTATGAAATCCAACATACTGCAACGTCAGATATCAATCTCAAGGGAGGCAGCAGCTCGCAGCTTAACTGATCTGCAGTTTGTGATAGACATAACATGTCATGAGTGTTTTTACAGCCTCGTTTTTCTTCTCTATTCTTTCAAAGTATAAGTAGTTGAAATAGATGTGTGGTCAGCAGGGTAATAGTGGTCTGAGAGCCAAACCTGGGCAACAGAACACCGACAGGAGACCACAGCACAGTCAGACAGAGCTGACTGTACCACTATTGTTCTTCAGCCACCACTGTAATGGCTTTGCTGGCATAGAGCCGGATCTCTCCATCTACATTATGTCTGTTCATTCATCCGGGCTACTGGAGCCTGAATAAAACAGACCAACATTATACTGTTTTGCAAACCTTCACCTTCCACCTTTTGACATGATGACTGCCAGACTGGCCTTGAGCAGAGGAAGCCTACGCAGATGGAAAAAAAAAATGCGACTGGCATTCCGGGCTGAGTATGAAAATCATTTTCCCGCAGGAGTCGTTTTGTTGCCTTTCGAAGTGAAAGAAGCAGCAACTCCAGCTTTTCATTGGATCTCTGGATGACAATAGGACTGTGTACCGTATATGGTAAAACACAGTATTGCACTCTCATCGGCTCTTCTTCACGTCTGTCTTTCATTAATATCTGTTGACTTGTAAATCATTTGTGTTGCTCATCATACATTTTACTCTGCCGTGGGAATATTTCGCTTACAGTTAATGCCGACAAAACTATTTGTCCAACTGTACACTGCTACACCTGAAGAATGTACATGTTTTTAGCAACAAGGTGAAAGGACTCAGGCAGTTGTTGAGCTTTTCACCAAGACGTTGGTAACACCTCACTGGAACTGTCTGATAAACTGTCTCACAGGGGGTCTGACTGGGAAAAAATGTGAAGAAATGTACTTTTTTCCCCTATGGGGTTTGTTTAACTGTAGTGCAACTTGCCAGTGAGACACACCAGTCTCACATACACTTCCCTGCTGCTGTAAATGCCCAGGAGTGCACCAAATGTTTATTAATCCACTGCTGAAAATAGTCAGTGTTTTCATTTCAGCAGCTTTAGCCTTTAAATCCTGACTGAAACTCAGAATTCAACACGGTCGTACAGGCCTTGTGGTACAGTGAGAATCATCACAGGTGACTTACCGTGGTGTCGTTGGTGGTAACGTACAGCAGGATTTCAGAGGTACCCCGGCCGCTCACATATCTGTAGCAGTTCCACACACATGCTATGAGGTAAGCCTGATATCAGACAGAGGACAACAAAAACCCATATTACAATCCAGTATTATGCATCAATGATTGTCACAGTTTTTATTAATGAATTCAACGCCCAAACTTGTCTCCACCTAACACATGGCTGGTGGTTAAAGTGTATGAACTATTTACCTGAAAGCATTTTTTTCACCATTTTTTCCACATTATGGAAATTACAGTGAAAAGGTATTCCAAAATACAATAGCTCAAGAGGCCGACTCCTATCCCAACAATGAAGCAACTCACATCAAATATAAATTCTAACTCATTCCCCTCACGTGTTACATTCAGACACATTTTTGATACAGATACACATTTTTTTAGGGTGTATCTGAGGGTTGTTGTTGTCATCCCTAGAGAGGAGCACAAAACAAAGTTCCTGTTGTTCCTGTTGTTCTCTGCCATCCAGCAGTCACCGGGCTACATCCATCCACAAGCTGGGAATAAAGCCAGACTCAGCTCTCTAACTTCAATAATAACCCAATTAAGAAGCCGCTTTACAGCTCTGACAGTTGAGTTATTTTAACTGCCTCCTCGGGAATCTCCAGAGACGCACTTGAGGCAAAAAATATCACTAAATTTAGTGCAATGCAAATGATACTGACAGTGTGATAATGAAGTTGATTGTGCGAAGAAAACAAATCCTTCCCTCAGCCTGATATGACCCCAGACACCACCGCTGAGCTAATTACAGATTCTGAGCGTACTACATGGTGTTTGCATATTTGAAACCTCACTTATTTGAGTGCCGGCAGTTTGATGTATGTTATATGTTTAGTTGGTTATATTTTCATCATGAGCACAACAACATAAAGTATCTGTCAGGGGATCGCCACAGTTAGTGCATGTCACCTTGAGGAGGACATGAATGTATCAAATTTCATGGTAATCCATCCGATATTTGGTGAGACATTTGACTTAAATGGCTTAAAACACACGGTGGCTCGAGATGAATGGTGGGATTCATCATCAGGTAAACACGAAAGTCTGTACAAACTGTTGTGCAAAACTGAAAGAAATGAGATATTTCACCAGATAAGTAAAAATGACCATTTGATGAACTATCGTCAGAACCATACCAAAAAAATAAAAAAGTTGACGGGTAATTTGTCATTGTGAAATTAAATATTTGCAGGAAATGCCAGTCCACTATCAGCAATCATGACTTAGCCTTTTTATCAGAGAAGACTTTTTGACAAATCACAGGGGAAATGCACAGATGTAACTATTAAATCAATAATGGCTGGATTTCATTCAGCTGCTTCAATTTCAGGGTCCTGCTATTGTGCATGCTGGCTCACTGTCTCATCGCCATGGCTCACTGGGACACTTGAATAGAAGAGAGCACACATCACTTGGGCTCGCTTTTCCCACTGCAAAGCATCTGCTGTGAGATGCATGGCTCCAAAGATTCCATAAAAATGAGAGTCTGGCAGGCCTGCAAAGAACTAGGAGAGCTGCTCAACAGAAAAAAAAATCTGGAAATGAAGGTTTGAAAAGAGTTACCTTGAAGCCAAGAATACAGCTGATGAAGAGCAGCACCATGAGGACCAAGCACACATTGCTGAGAGCAGCAATCTCCTCTTTGTAAGGGAAGTTATCAGGCTGCAGATCAATCAGAAAAACAAGGGGGATTAAGCTCAACGCTCATTAGACACTACAGGCAGCTGGACATACACATCAATACCGACATGTGAAACCATAAAGGACCGCTTGACCAGGTCAAGGAATGCTTGCTTGAAAGCCTTTGTCAGCCACAAGGGAGTCGATAGCCTGCTGTCAGGTGTCACTGACGTCACTTACCAGCTGCTGCAGGTAGTCCTGTATCGTGTTCGGGTAAACCACAATGCTGACAGCAACCAGGGTGTTGAGAGCAAAGTCAAATATTTGGTAGCAGAAGAATGGGATGATCCAAGCAGCACGCAGCTGAAACAGAGATATTCATTTTAGGCATTTAAGACGGGCTGATGTATTTATCTGAGAGCAGAGAATCAAGCTGAGCTCTTTAACCAGCAGTTCGGACATAAATCAATCCTCAAAGTGGGTCACAAGGAGATTACTGTGTGTTTAAAATGTTGACACTGGAGGGATGGTACTTGGAGTTTTATTTTTTATGTTTTCAAAGCCTCCAAAAATAGATGCAGTGCAAGTGTTTATGGTAGCAGTAGCAACATTAATAATATTTTTGAAACAGTTTGAAAAACCATCTGAGGGTTCTCTGATTTCCACTCTTGCAGTCTGACTCACACAGTCAGTGTATCATTGTGCAACACATTTAGTTCTAATATGCAGCATTGTTTAAGGATGAAAAATCAAACAACTCGTCAGTTTACCTTGTATGCGCCATATGTTGCCATCCCACATATGAGAATCATCAGCAGGGAGATGGCCGAGGCAATGCACATGTCTGGAGCAGCAAGAAAATCACAGTTCGTATGTTAGAAACTGACACGCGCTGTACTGACAAGGTTACTTGGGTTGAGGCACATTCGATTCATTTCCAAATCAAATGCACTAAAATGTTTACAACATCATATCCAGCTGATCTGGGGGGAAATATTTGTGTGCAGAAGATAAATGACATGCTGCATCTGTTGACCAGACAAGGAATTAACCTCTGCTGGGTGATTCGCTTCATGTTAGTGTGACCTCATATCAACCAGCATAACAGAACTAATCACTGGGTTATGTAAGGAGCACCAGAAAAAAAAACCTCAAAATGCATGTGGCAGTACCAGGAAGGAATTGTGAATTTAATGGAAGAACACTTCTGTGTCCTCTGACCCACTAAAGTGCCATACATGGTATGTTCTATCATAAAGTGACAGTGGATATTTTGCAGCTTTGTATGAATCACATTTGCTCATAAAAGGATTTGGAAGTGTACAGATAAGCCACTGCTTTTCCCGGAGTCTAGTGTCGCAGAATGTGATGTGAGCACGAAGGCTATCAGAATTTTGAAAAAGCAAACACCAATTATTAAAACACTCAAAATGCCAACAGCAGAGAAAGCAAACCTCAAAAGTCAAGGACACAAGAACTGAGATAGTTTTAATCTGTGCGGGACTCTTAATTTGTGATTAAATCATCAACTAAGACAGTGGAGGAAATGTATTTATCAGTTTTGAAAATCCCTTAATGGCTTCATTGTTAATATTATGCTTTTTTAAAACCTAAAAATATAAAACTGCTCAAATGAATGATCAACATCAGAGACTCCTTACTACCTAATGCATGTGTTTTCGTAATAGCGGCTGGCATGACCTGCACTAATGGATCATAGGGCACCCTGATCCCCTGAAACTGGGACAATCCACTCATTCCCATTCTGAGGAGACCAGCAGCATACGCTGCGGCCCACCTCCAGTCAGACTGCTCCAGCATACACCTGTCTGCTAAAGACGGCACAGATGGACATTAAGCTTGCATGTCGGTGGCTTTCGGTGTTTGATTTAAAAAGAAGCACCGACTGTCCTCTCGATAAATGTGTGAGGTCCCACTAACGACACGATAAATCGTTCTGCTGACAACCCTGCTGAGCTTTTCACCCCACACGCAGAGATGACATCATCTTTCATGGTCGATATTAAGAGGCCAGTGGGACTTCTCTTACAGAATGCAAACAAGGTGTTTACCTGGCTTAGGTGCAACAAAATCAGAAAACATATTAAAATACTAAAACCATAACTACCCTGGTGACAGCATCCCTGGTATTCTGTACTTCTGTTCTCTCTACACTGGTCCTCATCACTGTGAGACTACATATAGCACATTCACTGCAAAGCACTGGGCTTCTGGGCTACTTACTGGCATCATCCATGACATCCAGGTCATTAGCCAACTCAGCGCTGGTCAGGTGGTACTGCTCAGGATCACCGAGTGCCGTGAGCAGGATGAGTAACACCACGGCATTGATGAGCTTAGGGATAAAGGACATATGGGCAGATAAATGCATCAACATGGACAGACAGACAGAGAGTGGGAGATAAAGGGGCAGGAGAATGAAGAAGGGCAGATGCTGAATGTACTCCGACATGTTAAAGTCTCTAAATCTGTTACCTGGCATATATAGGATTCATTTTGATAGACTCTGCAGTAAAAAAAAAGGATGTAAATACTCTATGTTTGTATAAGCAATGACTGCAGAAGCCTATAAATGACAGATTAACCCTAATCACTAGAAATAGTGCAGCTATGTTAAATTAAGTGTTAGGTCCAGGAACATGTAAATAAGTCTTTGTTTTGGTCAAGCTGTTGCAGCTCAATAAACAGATGACTCACACATCCCCACTGATCAGATGAACGGAACGGAAAATTCTCTTGCGGTCAATTGATAGCAGGACACAGAGTCTGCCACCTGAAGAGGCCCACTGCTAATTTATTCATAGGGAGCAGGGAGAGGATTTTTCCACATGTGGCGTTTGGTTTAGTTAACCCTCTCCTGTACATTCTGTTTAACAGCCTGGTGCAGTCAGCACAGGTGACCATTCATTCTTATTCCACATTAAGGTTTCACAGTGCACAAGGCTTACTTTGTTTTCATTTAGTCTAATGATTTGAAAAAGCACGCATTGGGAGTTATTTCTTATTTGAAAGGTTCACGATTTCAGTATAATAATTGATAACAATTCACTTAATAAATCAATGGGGAGAACAAACCTGCCTGCAACTCATAAGGGAATATCCATCTGCATTAACAGAACCCTCCCATATAAACAAGTCAAGTAAACCTCAGTCACTGAAAGTATGACAAACTTATAAAGGTCTTTAAAGACAAAAATTCATTCCTACTCCAGAAGAAAGAATTTGGGTATTATCATAATGCGCAATGATAAAATCCGGCATACGTGATGATGAGGTCATGTTTTCCCTGGTGATATCTGCATGGATCCAGTGAGCGACAAACTGTAGGCGGTGCTCACCATGTACCAAACCCCCAGGATGATGGTTCCTGTGCGGACATGGCAGCACAGACAGCAGCTCGTGGAGTACCAGCGGTCCCACGGGGAGATCATCATCGTGTCTGATTTATCACACCTGCGCGAGCATCGAGGGACAGCGGCGGCGTTCGTGAAGACGGACAGTCTCCGGGGACTCCGAGGACACGTCCGCCGAGCGTCGGTCTGCGCCGAGGAATGACGAACGGGATCCGACCGCCTCTGACCTGGCCGTCACTTAGCGCCGTAAGCAGCTTAGCGGGGCAGAGTGGCCAGCGTCAAACCGTATGGCCAAAGCACCGCCAGGTGAAATTGGAAATTCCGGTTTTTCAAAATAAAACACCGATCTCTTTGTTGATATTGAGAAGTACACTGATCAGCGACACCATTTAAACCAGTAACCGGTTTTATTGTATTTGGTGGGTGTTGGTCAGTAATTGCAATTTGAAAAATGAGAGACCAGATTTGGGCTTGATGTGATTTACTGTAGATCTATGTTTTTTATGTATATCATTGTAAATGAAATTGTATGTGTACATAATATGAATATGAATATAAAACTCAATTCAATTTAAGATCTAGTTTTATTTTTTTTTAATTGTTACATTACACTTTATTTTGTCAACAGACGTTTACAAAAAACAGGAAGTATACTGTATTTTTGCGATGCATGGAGTGAGTTACACGATGGGCTGCAACTGAGTGAATCCCCTTTTTAACCCCTATTCATCACATTTTGAGGGGAAAAAAGTACGCCGAATTAGCAATTATTTGTTCCTTTTTGATCTACACTGTTACGTTTCCAGAAACTCTTACTGAACTATTTTGATACTGAAGAAAATCTCAAAAATACGATTATTGTGAAGCGAGTTCTGAAGCGTTCGAATTCTCGTCTCAGTGCTCCCAGTCACACAATTTCACGTTTTATCAAGTCCGTTCATAAGGCAAAACCACAGAATTTTTAAGGATACAAAACAGGAAAAACAATAAATCCTCCCACGAGACCCCTTGAACAGATTAGTAACGTTCGCCATCAATTGCTTGTCAAATCTTATTGATCTTATTGAACAAACTGCATCATATGGTGGTGTAAATTTACGTGATGGGAATTGTGTAAATAACTTCATTGTAAAGGTTTTTGATATGTTGATTGATATCATTTTGATTGGATATGTTGAAATTTGTTTTGTTTTTGAATATTAACCGGCAGTCTTGCTCACTGGGAAAAACGCATAGGTCCTTCATCCCTCTGTACACTGAGAATAGCCCACTAATTCCGATATACTATGCTATTATTTTGAAGACCGCTCTCCCTTTTTCCGGCTTTCCGAAGATAACTCTGCCAACTTGGTGCAGCTGAATAAGGGCGCATTTAGCCAACCTGCTGATTGTGAACAATGAACACCGGACCGTGACAGTCTAGATTGGATCAAATCCGGTGATGTGACCCGTAATTTGGAGAAAATGCTTGAGGAGTCCTAAATTTAATCCGTGAATTACAGGTTGTGTCTATGCACAGCATTCTGGCACCTTTTCCCTCCCTCTGAAGAAAAACTGAACTACTTTCCTGGGCATTTTGCATCTCCAACAGTATTCCATTTTAGTCCACATATCAACAATCAGTTATTTGTGTGTGTGTGTGTGTGTGTTTTTTTTTAAATGATTCTGTTGTATTAAAGGGTGCCAGTGTTCTAATGGTTAACCTGCAGGCCTTAGGCTCCACTTGGCAGCTTATCCTGCTTTATTAATCATTACACAATATGAAGAATCCAAAGTATAGAAAAACTGGCCTTTATTTACTTTTTTGTTTTTTTGTCGTTTTTTTTTTTTTTACATATGGCTTTAGCTTTTCTTTTATTACAAACAGGTTTTACAAAAGGTTCCGAAGAGTTCCAAATCAACCACAGGTGGAAAATCGCGAAGAGGTCGATGCCACTGCAATGTGGTACGTCTACGATCGGAGGCACCCGCGCGGCACCGGCCACAAAGCGGTCACAGATAGTAAAAACAGCAAGGAAGCAGTTGTCGACACCGCAGTACAACGTCAGACAAGGGGACAGACCAGATGGGTCGAGGCAACGAAATGTAGTCACGCATAATAATGCAAAAATACAGCGCAGACATGATTCCCTTTTCCACGCCCGATGATGCTCATGTCTTGTTTATGTCACAAACGTTTACACCCTACTGAGCCAAAACCGTTGACACGGAATAAACATTTGATCTCGCAGCTCTCTGGAACCATCAGTGTTCGCTGTACCATCACGGCTCACAAATATCAGAGCAAAATAAAAAAAAACAACAACAACCTGCAAAGCAATGGCCAGCTCAACATTATGGCCAAATGCTGTGTGACCGGATGCGTGTCGACCGTTCTCATTCCTTACACCGTGAACTCCAGTCTTTAGCCACCACAACATCAATTTTCTAAACATGATCAGTTTTTTTTCTATGTCTAATTAGTACAGTTACAGCTCCTTCAGTCACGTATTTGATTCAGTAGAATTAGAAGACAGAGTCAGTATCAAATGCATACTTAAAAATCGTTAACACCGCATCGATTAGATTTCACTGCATCTAGGTTCAGTTTTCAAATGATCCACCGACCGACAGTCGACGCGTATAAAAGTTGGTTTCGTTTTCCGGACTCGTTTGTAAGGTAAGTTCATCATGAAGACCTCAGTTTGAAGTTCTTGTCACAAAAAGGTGTTGCATAAACTGGATATGAAGTCTTTTGCATACAGAGATCGGCGGAGTGGTCTCGATCTCATGTCTCTCTCCGTGCCTTCTTCTTCTTCGCAGGCTTGGGCGCTTGGCTCTCCTCTGGTTTTTCTGTGGACACACCAAAAAAAAAAAAAAAAAAAGGGGGGGGGATTAGGCGCGCAGCTGGAAACACGTGAATCGCACCGCACTTTGGCTCACTGCCAATGACAGATTTGACGATTTTAATCTGGGAACTGGGGGCAAGTCTTTACAAACTTTCAAAGCAGGGGGGTGAGGGCGATGGGTCACTAGCACAACTTAAAGTGATAGTTTGTGCCAAGGTTGTTGTTTTTTTTTTGCCAATGCTACGGTCAGGCAGCTCGGCGGTCTGTCGAGTGCGCCTACTTTGTTGAGCTGGGGCAGGAAGGCTGTTCTGCTTGGCAGTGGGCTCTCCATCAGTGGGCTTCTGTGGCACTTGGGTGACGGGGGTTTTCGGGGACGCTTTGTCCTTCGCCGGTCGCTCCGCTCTCGCCTGGAGGGGAAAAAAAAAAGCACTTGAGTTTTGAAGGGAAGCGGGATCAAAGCAATCAGCTGCTAGTTCCGCTGACCTCGACAGCAGCTGCTTTGACAGGCTGGATGGCAGCAATATTCTCCTGAACAGGCGGCTGCTTCTTCACCGAGGCCGCAGGTGCCGCCGCCTCCTCTGGCTCCTCCCCCTTTCACAGGACACAAACACATGATTTAGAGTGACCTCTGTGTGCGCCTTTCTTCACGCGTTTCTCTCACTGGCAGTTACCTGGCCGGTTGCTCCTCCCTCCTCCGAAGCCTTCTTCTTCTTCTTTTTCTTCTTCTTAGTTTTCGCTGCTCCGTCAGAGGCTGTCTCTCCCTTGTCCTTTTCGTCCTCATCATTGTCCTGAGGGAAACAAGTGCGTAAAACATGACTCAGAAAGAATGCAGGGAAAGAAAAAAAAACAAAAACATATAGCATTTCAAGTCTGAGCAATTCAAAACTGGAGGAGCGGGAGAGGAAGGAGTTATGCGTGTTATGCCCCAGATTCAGAAGTACATTATATGGCGCCATCTGGTGGCACTATAAAATATGACACTGGAGGAGAGCAATGCCTGCTTCTATACTGACATTTACACTAATGATGATGTAATGTTCTTAAAGAGCAAAATAACGAAACCGCCTGCGCGTAACTACTACAAGCAGCAGGGCAACAGTCAGGGAAGAGCCGGGACGTCGGCCCCGGAGGAGTCATCAACTACGGCGTTGTCATTTTTCACAACTTCAAAGTAGTTCCCAAAATGCCTCGTTTCGCCCTCGGAGTGTGGACATATTTACAGAAGCTGTGATCAGCAGATTAACCTTGGCAGGCTCAGGGAGCGGCTGCTCCTGAGCGGGCGGGGGCTCGGGAGTGGGCTCCTCATAGTTGCCCCAGGCTTCGGAGGGAGCGTTCCAGTCCGAGCTGGGGTCGACTGAACCACCGTCTTAAAAAAAAAAAAAACAACAACAACAACAATTTTTTTTTAAATCACAAAGACCATCAGAAAAAGCGTTCCGACGATGAGGTGTAACTCTGGAGAAATCCTTACTGAGTCCAGACCACTCATCATCCACTCTGGGCTGACTGAGCCAAGGCAGCTCGCTCACGGGGTGGGGCTCTGCGAGAGACGAGACGCAGTGACTCAACCTGCCACCCACCGGCGAGGGCCGCCCACCGTCATCGCATCGTCCACTTACCGGCAGCACCAACTCCCAGTCCGCTGAAAGACAGATTGAGCTCAGGTGTGGGCATGCCCCTGTCGATCACAGTCCATGACTCTGAAACAGCGAGGAGGAAACAGAATTTAATGTGGACAGGTGGTATCTGCCTGATACCTGATCCATTTACTGAGGTTATTGTATTAATCAATCAAATGTATTAATCAGCACACCCCTATGTCTGACAGTATTAACTGCTAGCCATTAGTGCCGTAAAGTTTTAAAACCCTCACAAAAACTCCTGGCTCAGCAGTTCAGCGGTAGAGATAAAGCATTTTTACCGTCAATCTCCGCCCTCCACAGCGACACCGGCTCCCTATTGGTTGTCCAGGGGCCCGTCTTCGGGGCGACGCTGTGAGCGGGAACCTTGACAGGCGCGTCGGACACACCGGCGGTCGCCGCGGCCACCTCTCTGCTGTTAACTGAAGCCCAGACGGAAACATTTGATGCTCAGCCAATATAAACGCAGATCCAGCTGGCAACACATTTAACACCCTTTCGCTTTACGACCGCCCAAACATGAGATATCAGTGCTTGTAGGTGTCTTTCTGAATTGGTAGCCAGTCAGTGGCTGAGGCATTTTTTTTTTTTTTGCTGATGATTACCTTGAGGCACAGTGGCCTCCGCCTTCTCAGCCTTCACTTTTGTGGATTCCCCTGAGAACAAAAAGGATGAAAAGGTCAATATATGACAACAACAGCATCCACGTGAGGCTGTTTTTAAAGAGAACGCACACGCTTAACGCTGCGAGGACAAAAAAAAATCACCAGAGACTCAATTCAATTCCCTTAATGGTTGTTTTTATAGTTTGTCCCGTCAACAAGAGACAGAATAAATGCAACAACAGCCAATACAGATCCCTCTCCAGGTGCCAAATTAGGTTGTTTACCCGAGATGGTCCGGAGATTTTCTGGGCATGTATACACGTGAGAGAGAGAGAAAAAAAAATCTACACAATACCTTCACAAAATCCTCCCTTCTTCTCTATTCTAAAACTCCTCGAAAGAAGCAAATCGCAACCCTGAACGAACACGTGCGTGCTTAAAGCCACCTTTTTTCTTCTTCTGGCTCGTAGGCGGGGGGGCTGCAGAGGCCTTGGGCTGCTCTGGGGGATTGCTCACGGGCGTGTCCCCGCCACCAGGACTGGCCGAGCCATCGCTAGAACTTTTGTCCTTCTTGCGCTGTTCACGCTTCTCCTTGTTGCTGACCTTGGTCTCCCATGTGCCTTGAAAGTGAGATTGTGAGTGCAGTGAGGAATTAGTTGCGAAACAGTTTAAGGACTCATTGTGGGATTAAGTGGGAAATATGGTATGGATTAGGCCGGGTGGAGTAACAGCACAGATTGTTCACATTCTAATCCAATATCCAAGTACATTTTGCTGAGAAAAAGAGCCTCTAGCTGGTCTATGGGAGTGAAAAAAAAAAATCAAGGTTTTAACCAAAGCCACATTTAAATTAATAACTATATTACAGCAGAATTTAGCTATTCCCTTGTGGTGATATGGCCTGGTTACTAAAAGAACTGAGATTATACCCAGACATCACAATGACAAAAACAACTTAATCATGATGTGATTCATAAGATGTTTTTCCACCTTCTTCTGGTTCTTTGCCCTCTGCAGTCACCGTCTTGGTCTCCTTCACAGCCTGTTTAGCCTTCTTCTTGGACTTCTTTACCTGGAAGAGGGACAAATATTGGGCAAAAGGCAGATATAAAAGATGGCGAATCTGAAATAAAGCATTTGGAATAGTGAAAACTGGCTTACTTAAATAGGGAAGGGCTACTTTACAGATACAGTAAGCAGGACATACATAGGACTTTGCTGCCAGGAACAGCAACTGGGGCCACGAACCCATGCTCACTGAACCATGGACAGTCAATCAAATCAGCATGCTCCAACCGCATCTATTTATAAGTGAAACTACATCCAAGACTCGCTAAATCTGCTGCATGCCCCTTTTATAAACACCATTTCGGTCTATTGGAGTCTGCACAATTACATATTCTGATTCCGGATTCAGACTTTGTGAGATTTTGTAATATCTGGAGTGGGGGGGGGGGGGTTGCACCTTGTACTTGCTCTAGGCCTGGAGCCATCTTCCTGGATTTTGCTGCAACTGCAAGTTAAAAAGTGTAACCCAACACTGGCGGTGGCAGCTGCCCTGTTAACATCACTGCGGGGTGACAGTGAGAAAACGTGTTTTCTCGGTGACGCTTCGGTATAGAACATAGCAAATCCCCTGGATATGAATCGCAAACAATCGCAGTTACGTTGTCCGACTGACAACCTGGGGAACACCCATCACAACGGTCGTAAAGACGTTTAGGTGCACAGTACAGTACTGTGGCGAAAGTGTCGCCATGTGTCTCTGATACAGCAGTTTACCTCTGCAACCTTTTCAGCCTTGACTTCTGGCTGCGGCGGCTGGTGATGTGGCACTATCTCTTCCGATACTATGGCTTCTTCCTGAGGTTCGGCAACGGCTCTCCCATTTGGCTGGGCTTTCTAGAAAGAACGTGTCACGTTAAAATGTAGAGAGGGCCACAAAAATTTCGTGTTACAGTCAATACATTTAAGGCCACCGACGGCTAGCACAGCCAGGCTGCACACGAGTCGGATGTGTGTGAAGTGTGAATGCTAGCTGCAGTTGTCAAAGAGATGTTAGCCTGACAGCTAGCCTGGCTAATAGGAATGGGTGTAGACCGGTTTCGTTTACATGCCTTTTCTGCTTTCTTCTTCTTCTTCTTCGGTTCCTCAGATTTGACAGGTCTGCTGACAGCGTGCTTTAGTTCAATGCCGTCGTCCGCGGGGCTTGCTGCCGCCCGTTTCTTAAAAAGAGCCCGGCATGTTGAGGCCCACAGAGCGACCATCAGCAACAGCCCGGTACATGCCGCTAAGAGGATCACCCATGGCGGAATAAGCTCAGGCTTCAGTCCCAAATCCACACCGAGCTCGGAACGCAGTAGGTCCAGGCCTTTGGACAACAGTTCATTCAGTCGGGTTGTAAGCAGCTTGACCTGCTGAGAGGCCGCGTCCTGCCACTGCTCCATTTGCATTTCTTTTCAAACAAGACAGATTAGTCACGCTTTGCTGGGCTCTATTAGCTGCGCTAGCCTGCGGTGCTAGCTAAAAATAACGGAACGACTTCGACATGATGGAAAACAATAAATTCATCCCCTCCTCCTCCAGCCACATCTGCCTTGTCAAGCAGCTAGCTAGCTAGACACTGTAAAGGCTGTGATACCAAGCAAAGATAACTAACAAGCCAGCGAGCTATCTGATACCATCGTAAGGCAATATGCCACCGTTAGCTGACCACCACAATGAATCTACTGTGACCGCGAGTAAGGCAGGTTCACCTCATATGGCTCCGTTTTGACTGGAGGAGAAACGTTGCCTTCACTGTCATTTGGAAATAGGAAATTCGAGTTTGTAAATGACATCTGAGTGTTGTAACACTCTGTGATTAATCGAAAAAGCCCATTTATTTATTTGTATTTTTTGTAGTTATGATTTTGAAGACAACATATTTGTAATTTATTTTATTTTATAACGTGTTTTCAGTGACAGATTGAAAAGGAGGCGGGTGCACAATATATGGCAGTGGTTTTTATGATTTGCCATTATTTTTTTGCTGCATATTTGCTATCAGTAGTTGCCATGATGCTCTTAGCAACATAAATAAAATATGCCGATGTTTTGTCATTTGGACGTATCTGTCTCACGCAGCTTAAGTAAGAGGGTGCACTAAATTCCCTTTTAACAATATGTTGTGTGAACGCAACAACGGGCCGTGACAGCTCCAATGAGATGGGTGGGGCAACGATTTCTCACATGCTGATTGGTCAAAACCTCTCGGTTCAAAAAAAATATTCCACGCCTAATCATAGACGGTATATAAAAAGGCCCTAATCCTTTATATACAGTCTGGGGTTCGAATACAAAAAAAACATTTTGTGTTTTTTTTTTTTCATTTGTGTGCATTTGTTTAAATGGCTTGTACCATATCCAAAATGGTACAAACACAAAAAATACTACAACTAATAATAATGATAGTACATTCGCTATTACCCAGTAGCCTATAAAAGACTGGGGTGGATTAAATGGCCTCATCAGGTGTGTAATAGATCAAAATTAGCTATCATTTTTTGAGACCCAACTTATAGACTGAGCCTTTATAAAACTCAGCACAAGTATCAAAACCAGTTTGTGTATGGTGCTGATGCAGAATTTACTTGTGGGGTCCTCATATACAAAACACCAACAAACAAGTTTATACTTCTAATATATTTAATGAAAGCCCAATAAACTATTCACAATTGAATGTACCCAATTTACGAGAAAGAATGAGAAATACTGTTAAAACATAAATTACACCATGGAGTCAAGAATTTTCACTACACCAGCCTCCTTACAAACCACGATAAAATTCAATTCGCTACCACTCTTAAAATAAAGCAGTGGCCAAACAACAAAGAAATAAAATCAAGACAGGACCACGTATTTGCATCCAAGTTTATTTTGAAATTCCCTACTCCCCCTGTACAAGAAAAAAGGACTTTCCACAAAGGCAGCAGTGAACTGTCATTGATAGTACTTTTCTAGGGAAGGAAAAAACTTATAATCACAGTGTGTCTTCTTTTCTTCTTTTAAATACTTCTACTGCTGTCATCTTTGGCTGGGTTTCGGCAGACAGCTTTCTGTCGAACCAAATTCCTGGGAAGCAAAGGTTTAAGCCAATAGAGCAGAGCTGTGGGCTTTACATTTTACAGTGCCAATGCAGGAATGTTCTGGACTGTATACCTCTTCTTCATTAACACAAAAAGAAAAAAAAAGCAATAAAAATTGAAATAAAAATAACAAGCTGTTTGTGTTCACAACACAAACAAATATTACCGCCTGGGGAGATAGCGACAGTATGTCGAATTTCATAAAATTGTATAGACAAAAAATAAATCTACAAAAATGGAGCTAGGTAAATATTACACAACAGTAAACATGTTTTTTTTCCTTTTTTAAACTCTTTTCTGTCGAACCTCTACACAAAACCAAAATTCTTGGTCTTAATGGCTAGCAGGAGTTTCTGTTTGAGTATCTGTTTTGAAGAATAAAGTGGCACGTAGAGACGTGAGATGCAAGTATTGGCTGTGGGGAGGTGCTGGTCGTCCGGAGGCCGGATGGTGATGGAGGGCATCGGCTGGAAGCCCTCCTCGCTGGCTGGAAGAGACGGACTGGAGGTCCAGAAGTACACCTGAAGAGGAGGAGGAGGAAGGTAATTACTTCCCTGAGCAAATGCTGTATTTGATTTCAAAAAAAAAAAAAAAAAAAACTTCGTGTGCTGGGATGAGGAGAATAAAATGGCCAGTGAGGAAGGCTTAAAACAAATATCTGATATTTTTTAAAAAACAACAAAAAAACAACTGTCTTGCTCTTTCACTTTCAAAAGTGCCACAGGTTATGTAAATCACTTGCTGTCTGAAAACGAAATTGTAGACTAAAAGCTTGTCGCCACAGGATGTAACTGCTACTTGTGCGGTCCCACCAAAGAAACTTGATGCTCCTGCTCCTTCACATTCGTGGCACCATAACCTGAAGGAACATTTTGTACTTTGAGTAGATTTTATTACGTAAAAATTTAGTTTGGAGCCCATGCAAGGAACTTCAGCTCAGTAAATGTGTGATGCAGAGGGCAAAGGAGCGAGAAAAGGAATGAGGAATGAAACGGAACTGAAACTTCCACCTGTGTTTTTCCTCTTTATTTTAAGATTTGGAATGCAAAGCTACAACAGGTGCAACCATCACATACTGTAATGGGGATCTTGTGCCAGATGGTGGTGCCTGGACTTAACAAAGGAGAAAAGTGGCCACTCAGAGCCATCGTATTACATTATTTACAATGATACTCACCAGATCTTGCCTCTCAGTCATGCTCATCTTCTCCACTATGGACCAAAACCAGCGTTTAAACTGCAGGAGTTTGTCTGCATTTTCCCCTGTTGGATGAAGAGCAAGTTAATCTTTCATTACAAACACAGGAAGCAGAGAAAAGGCAGGAAACAGGCCAGATGAAAAGCGAGCAGAGACGGTCCTAACGGCGCACCAGATTCATCGTTGAAGGAGGTGAAGCTGATGAGCATCTGGACGTTGACTTCTCCGCAGCCGTTGACCAGGAGCCTGAAGTCCTCGGCCGTCAGGTCCTCCAGGGCGTTCTTGGGAAGCACGTCCAGCAAGCCCTTCCTCATTGCCTAACACACAGAAGCCAGAAGTCGTGAAGACCGGGGTGACCGACAAAAACATGTGTCTGCGCTACAAAAGCTGGTCCTGCGTCGCTTACGTGGAGAGGCTGCTCAGCCACCACCAGCATTCTGTGCTCCGCATACTTCCGCACATACTCGTACACGTTGAGGGGAGTCACCGGCATGTTAACTCCACCGGACAGAAGCTCCACCTTGAACCAGGAGGAGGACAGAAGGTCAGATCGGCTGCAGATGATCACTTTGTTTACGGGGACATATTATAATATAATTATCCTATTATACATAGGAGAGGTGCATTTACCGTATCGTCAAAACTGTTCTGTTCTCTCTACTGCACGAAATTGTTGCAAATGAGCGCTGTAGTCTGACACAGTCATAAAAAGGCGGAGTCCATTACCTGTCCAGCCCCTTCCTCTTTGCAGAGGTCAATGGCGAAGGCCAAGTCCATGGCGGCAAACACGGCATCTGCTTCACCGGCTTGCGAATGGCGGATCAGCTGCCGCAAGCTCTCATACATGACCGGGTCAAAGAATGCGAAGTCATGCCAGTTCACCTGCAGGAGCGAACATGAGCGCGTTCAGCAACCTCCCTCTGGAAGGAAGCAGCCCCGTGGAGAAGGGTCCGACTCCAGGTGCAAACGTAGTAACATAAAGCGCTTATTTTCTCCTACCTTCCTCCCAAGCAGCACTTTGATGACGTGTCTGTTCAGCGTGATGGGACAGAGCTCGTTCTGCAGCAGACACAACCCCAGTATTCTGGAACGAAAACGCCGACGACGCCTTTCACTCTTTGTTTCCTCCTCAACTCAAGCCTTTGTATATTATCCCGACGCCGCCGCGGTTCATTACCTGCCGATGTTGCGGAAGCAGTTGAGCCGGGCCTCCGTGTTCTTGCCCGGCCGTGGGGAGTAGAAGCCCCGCTTGCCGGGCTGGTAGAAGAGAGGAGCGTTGTCGTCGCCGTCGTCCGGGTCGTCCAGCTCCATGTCCACCACGCTGCGGGTTGAGCCGTGACGCTTGCGGTTCTCCTGCTGCTACAGCCGCACAAAAAAAAAAGAAGAGCAGGGTGAGGGGGGTACTTGTAAAGTATGCAAAGCGGCTGTTAATGTAGGTTTGCACTGTCTGAAAGAATTTATTATTATTTAAGTATGCCAAACCAGCCCAGGGCCCCATTCTTCCTACATGGATAAATTCATGGGAGATTTAGATCAAATTTTGACGATTTGATACTCGTCTGAATATTTTTGGCTTTTCGAGGCTGCTTCAGATTTTTAGATACCGTGGGCAAAAAGAAACTCCTTTTTCTGAGAATCTGAAAAAAACGTGGCGTCTAATCTGGTAGTAGCGTGTTAGCCTGAATAAGCGAAGCCACGTTTGAAGAACAGGCCCCAGATGTTCAGGATATAACTGACAGGGTTGGCAATTAAATGCATAACTCCACATGACAGACATATTGAGTGTACCTGTGTTTTCTCTGGAGTCTCCAGGAGACCCAGGTCCAGTATACTGTCAGCACCATTTTCCCTGAGAAGACAACAGATGCAAGAATTGCATTAAAATACAGCAGAAAGTTCATTTTGATCTAACTTACAGTTTACTAATACACCATCTATATGTTTACAGACAGGAGAACAAACAGCTACCACCATATTTTGGATCTACGAGCCGATGCGTGCGACCGATCGAGTTATTTCACCTTCCGTGTGCGATGAGAAGCTCCATGGCCTCTTCGACTCTGGCCCGGAGAGAATCCTCACTGGCCAGCAGCAGCAGCAGCTGCGCAGGGGACAGCTCCAGCAACATGCCTGTGATTTTACTGGCGAACGCCTGAGGAGAAAGACACTCTGCTCAGTCCAAACCCGAAGGCGCTCGGCGGAAAGCAAAAACCTGGGAGCAGGCACGTCCGCGTGGCAGGGTAAGTACCGCGCAGACCTGCCCTGTTAGTTGTCGAGAGAATCAGTTTTTGGTGTCACAGAGCTTTAACTGGTGCGCTTGATTTTGTTACCGGCTGCATTGCGTGAACGCGTGGGTAGAGCCTCTCCCCCAGGGCTTGTCTGTGTGCAGGCAAAGGGTCGGGCTCATCGCTGGGGTTGCCCTCCGACGAAGGCCTGAAAGGTCTGGTGTCTATGGACAGCTGTCTCCTCGAGTCTCTGCACAAGACAAAAACAAACACAGGGGTTTGCCTCACGCGGGCACAGACTTTTTTGGTTTTATTGTTAAAAAAAAAAAAGCTCCAGTTTACCTGTCTCTGTCTCTCCGAGATCCCGCTCGAAGCCCCCCGCTTCTCCTTTCTCTTTCTCTGTCTCTGTTCCTTAAACGCTGCATTAGATCTAAACAGATCCACAGCAAAATACAGCAGGTTACGTTTGCGGTGCCAGTTACGCGATAACTCTAAAATCTTTTTCACTCATACGACCGTTTTCCGCGTAACAAAAGCATGACTGAACAATATCATGTTCCATAATGCAGTGTAGTTTCTATGTATTGTCATACTTGAATTGTAATCGTGATGACACGTACTGCTGGCCTGCATGCCCTTGCTGACGCTCTGGACGCAGTCCAGGTTGGGCAGCTTATCGTTGGAGAGGAGGGCCAGGGCGATGGCCGTGTAGAAGCTGCGGGCCACGCCGCTGCCCTCGCCCGGCTCGTCCTTGAAGGTCACCTTCACCCGGTGGACCGCCATGGGCGTGGTCGTGCAGCGCCTGCCAAAGTGCGTGTTCAGCTGACGCATGGTCTGCTGTATCAGCTGGTCTCGGTCCCGGTCCACCTCCAGGGCCAGGTCGCGGGACTGCAGGTTCCTCAGCTTCTCCATCTCCCGGCGGAACTTGGATTCCTTTACCTCAAAGCCGCCCAGCTCGGTGAGGATCTGGGATTAAAATAAAAAAAATAAATTAAAAAAAGAGAGATACATTATTATAAACTTCTATCACCCTCTAAAACACCCTTGTTTGTTAATGCTATATAATGTTAAATATTTTATACCAACTCTGAATGAGACCCCTGTAAGGTAAATGAGTTTCAACAATTTTTCCTCAAGTTGGCAGAGCAACACATTGTAAAACACTGGGTTTGAAAACCCACGAGGAGGGGTAAAAATAAAAAATAAATAAAAATACTGAGATGATAAACGCACCGATCCGGGCTCAGCTCCCACGTCTTCCATGAAGACACGACCAAAGAGCTCCAGCGACAGACGCCAGCGCCCGAGCAGCATGTCATGCGAGATCATCATCCCCATGAAGCTGCAGTGAGGTCTGGACGGACAGGAGGACCCGCATTTTCCGATTTTAAGACCACGTCAGTAAGTAATATTAGGGTTAAACAATCTTAAGTGGGAGGCGTGGATGGGTTTCCTTACCGGAACGACGGGAGGGGCGGCCCGTCGCTCTCTGTGAGGCCGATCTCAGCCAGCAGGCTGCTCTTCAGCTGGGCGGCGAGGTCGTGGGGCGAGGGGCCCGGTTTGGAAGCCTCCAGCTCCTGCTCCGCCAGCGGCTGGTTCTCCGCGCTCCGCTGGCCCGTTTCCATACTCATCACGTTCTTCAGGTTGGCCGAGTAAGACATCTTGGTGGGCAGGATCTGTTCGGCGGGGTTCAGAGTGGCGCTTTACTGATGTCGAACAGGATGCGAGGCTCGAGATGATGACAGCGCGATGATGAAAGAATGGAAATATGGAAGTGGGACACAGAACGCAGGCTACATTCCAACATCCACACTGAAACGGCCACGTAAGCGAAAAGACCATCCAACATTTCCATTAATATTTGCTACCCATTATTTCCCAAGGCCATGAAAAAGCAGAGGAACTAATGAATAGGAAATGATGAACTTTGGATAGTTGCGTTTTTTGCACAGATTTTTACTTAAAAGTGGCGTAACTTCAACATTTCTATTCTGTTTGCTACGTGTGGATATTAGAACACAGCTGCCAGAGTGTTTGTTCAGTGAAGAGGGGTGGTATACCTGAGAGGGGGAGGGTAGAGAGGAGCCCATGTTTACCTCCAGGCAGTTCCTGTCCACGCTCGCCTCAGCCAGGCCTTTGGTTGCCATGTAGGAGGAGGAGTACAAGCCCTGAGAGGGACGACCGAACAGATCCTCCTTCCTGGCATTAGGCTGGGAGAGGGGGAAGCAAAAGCCGAAAGTGACTGTCACGCGAAAGAGGTGTGGACCCTCTGCATTAAGTTTTATAAAGAGGAGGGTCCCCACGGACGACGCGGAGAGACTGGGCGGCGAGGTCTGACCTGCAGGAGGTGGGGCTGGTCTGCCAGAGGAATCGCCTCCGCCAGGGGAACGTCGAAGGGGTTGGGCGGGATGCAGCCCAGGAAGGTCATAGAGTCGGAGCGACGGAAGAAGGGGTGGTTCTGACCCGTTTCAGCCGGTACTGGGTCCTCATCCTTGTCCTGCAGAGTTGAACCTGGGATAACGCAGAACCGTCAGTACAAAAAAAAAAAATCCCACAAAAAAAAAAACAAAGCCATTATGCATTATTAAATGATTATCCAACTTACTCTGATTGGTGTCCTCGTCGTTCTCATGTTCAGAATCTTCATTGTCCAAACCCAGTTCCAAGATCTCTCGATTCCTACAAGTATAAACAAAAACTGTTTTAACTACAGCAGTTTGATATTTTAAATTATCTTTAATCCAATGCACCAACATTCATCATTCTTGCTTTTTTCCTTTGTCAAGCGAGATACAAAATAACGGCAACAACCCCAGTTAAAGAAGCAGACTGGGATGCGGCACCGCAGTGTTCTCCGTGTACCTCTTTCTGTCAATCTGCGGGGTGTCCAGCGTGGTCTGCTGGTTCATGGCCTTAATCCAGTAGATGAGAGCCTGGAAGACGTAGGCCACGTGCTTCAGCGAGCACACGTCCAGCACAGGAAGCACGTCGGAGTGCTCGTCGTTGTGGGAGCGCATCAGCGACAGGGCGTAGTTGAGGAAATCGCCTCGTGCCGACATCATGCCTTGGCGGGCTGTCAGCAGAGTGGCTGCTCTCCTGAAAACGTACACAGAACACACGTGGAACAAGTGAGAACACTGCGGACCTTGCAAATCTACAAAGTCGCAAATATTCCGACTGTAACAAGTTTTCAAGGTTTTCCTCCGTTCACCAAAGCTTATTTGGTTCACCTGCGTCCCTCCAGGGTGCGGAGGCTGGCCTCCTCCCGAGCAGTCATGCGCTCCCGGCGAGCCGAGTGCTGGGAGGCGTGGAGAGGGTGACTGGGGTGACCGGGGTCTCCGGCGGACGACAGGGCGGAGCCGTATCGCAGCTGCGCTTCGGTGGAATCCATGATGGAAACCATCCAGTTCCAGGTAGGGATCAGCTTCTCTTCCACGTAGTTCTGTCGCAACACAACATTTGCCCTCAATCAATTCACCGGGCTGATTGGCTTTTCACTGAACAGATGAGTCAAATGACACGTATACAGTACAGTAATACTGACTAAGGATGGGAATTGACAAGCGCCTCCTGATATTATACGGCTGAGTTACAGATTTGATACGAGTTGTTACTTCTACGCTGTAACATCTCAGCTGATCAGCAGATTTATGTGATTTCTGTTCAGAAGAGTTGAACAGTGTTGAATCTTTTTGCACTAAAACAGTGTATGCTCACAAATATCCAAATCCTAACACTGTGCCTGTGATAAACCTGTAGCAAAGCATATTTAAAAAAGGAGGCAGGATCTGAGACTGGCACCTCAGCGGATGAGAGGTTTGTTTTTTCTTTTCGATCCACCACCATCACCTGCGTCTTACCTGCAGGTTGACTGCATCCTGGTAGGTGAGCTTCACAGCGGCAGGGTACTGGGAGTAGACCAGATGGTTGTACTTGGGAATGAGACTCATGAGGTCGGAGATCTGCCTGATGACGATGCTGTAGGCCCGGGCCAGGCTGCTGGCGGACGTCAGGTAGCTGCTGGAGTTGCTGGCCTCCAGCGCCGCCGCCGCGGCCGCCGCGCTGGAGCTGATCGCGCTGGAGCGGCGCAGGTTGGTCGGGTCGATATATATCAGGCCCGTGGAGCTCGCTGTGGGGAAAAGACAGAGATCACAGTGGGCGCAATAAGTAGGCGGCCATCTCCGCGACACCTATCCAGAGAAACAAACATTAAAAAAAACTGAAACTGCAGAAACGGACACAGCTCCACTGACCAGCTGTCGTGGAGGAGCTGGAGGGGGCGCTTCCGGTGGCTCTCTGGCTGGGGGTGTTCCTCACGGCCCACTGCATGGAGCGGGGGGCCTGCGCTGCGCTGTTGGCGTGCGAGGCGCTGGTCGTTCTTTCCAGCGGTTCGTCCAAAAGGAACGTTTCCTGGTCCACGTCGTCGCTCTGACTGCTGCTGCTGTCGGAGTCGCTGGAGTCGTTGGACTGGGAGTCATCCTCTGAAAAGAAGGCAGGGACACTGCTGGCACCTTCAGAGAGGAAGGGGAGGAGGACGAGGGACGGGGGAACAAAAAAAAGATAAGGGAGCGAGGCTTTAGCGTTCAATCTCTCTTTCTCACCTTCACACTGAGATTTTTTTTTTCCAGGCAGGAGTGCGGGTTAGTGAATCACACCACAACAAGGCCAAACAACACCGACGGTGAAAACACTGAGGCTTCGGGTCAAAACAACAGCTGCTCTCTGTCGATCAACTTGCGCTAAATAACTTCTGGTGCAATCTTCTGCATTCTTTAGGAACGCCAGGAATTTGATTAGAAGGGCAGAGCAGCAATATTTCAATTCTGCTGGATATTGAAAAGAAAAATGAAACAAATTCCACGTTTGAGGTGACCGAGGAGAAAAAAAGAACACCACGCCATTTGGAAAGGGGGCGAGTTTGATTAGTTTTGTTATTCGGATGAGAGAACAGGACTGAACTTGTGATGAGGCACAGGATTAGTTCAATATGACATGGTGACAGTGAAATGTGAGCAGGGGACGGACTGAAGGAACTCGCAGCGGGAAACTGTGTGCACTTTGCAAATTCACTCTTGCCCTGACATCTCTATATGCATTGAAATAAAGAGGAGCTCATACCAAAAATAGGAAATGCCAAGGACACCCTACTGCCTGCGAATGAAATACATTGGGTATTCAGCCAGGGACCATTTTAGTCTGCTGTATCATTAGCTCTCTAAACATAAATCCCCACAATCCAGAACACTGTCCGTTAAGCACTAGTGATTCTGTAAGAACTGAATCGGTCCGTAACTCAAGGAAAAACTGCACCACAGCGCAGCGAGACAGAAATACAATTTCTAATTAGTAAGCAGTTGCACTAAAATTTGGAAAGATTTCAGTTAAAAAAAAAAAAAAAAAGGAGGTCAATAAGACAGATGACCGCATTTCCACAAAAAATATATTAAAAAAAAAAAAAAATCAAAATGAAACAGCACTTTGAAACTGAGGAGAACGTTTCATGGAGGATTTCAAGGAAAATCTAAAATGAAATAGAAAGCAGGAGACCGCAGGCGACTCACCTGCTTCAGAGCCAGCAGTCGCAGCTGTGACAACGCTCCTGCGGCCGCTCGCGTTGTCCTGGTTGCTGTGGTTGCTTTCGCTGTCGCTCTCCGTCTCCGCTGCTGCCAGCAGATCAAGCTCCATGTCACTTCCTGCAAGCGGGGAACGGACACAAGCGGATGCGTCGGTCCTTGCTCGCTGAATTAACCGTGCCGTCGCTGGTTTTCTTTCACGCGGCGAAAGATGCGCCTCACCGTCCTCGTCGTGTTCATCGTGCTGCCCCTCCGCCTCAGCGTTTTCCTCCCCCTGTTCCTCCTGGTCGTCGTGGTGGTCTTCCTCCCCTGCTACTCCCTCTACAACCTCGACCTGAGAGACAAAGAGTCAGACCCTAAGAGTCAAAACCTTGAAGCGAGGCAGAATAAACCAGATCCGATTGGTAACTGTAACGTCACAGGGGTAAAACTAAATGAAGCATCATTTTGCAACGTGGCTAAGCGGCTGGAGTTCAAGGTGACACTTCGCGTCACTTAGAAACCCTCTCACCAACACGCACCGAAGGCCTTGCACACAAAGACCTTCATGATTTTGTAACGAGGCACCCCACCTCTTCCACATCTGCTGATACGATGTCATCCTGCTCCTCGTCCCTTCCTCTGACAGGCTGCGACTGGCTGCTGCGCCGGGGCTGAGGGTTCCTGATGATGTAAGAGGCAGCTGTCTGGCTGGAGCTGGAAAAAGAACAAAGCAGGAGCCAAGAAGTCTTTTTAATCTACTGAACATGGAAAATTAAGCGTCTTCTTTTAAAGGTAGTTTCGTCTCTCAGAGTAAAAATCCACTGAGTGACTCTAACTTGCATAAAACCTATCGCAAGAGTGTAACCGTGAGGAGAGTGAGGGCAGTGAAAGCAACGCACCTGCTGGACTGGTCGGGCGAGGGTCTCGGGGGCAGCGGCTCGACGGAGAAGAGCTCCTCGCTGCCCTGAACAGCATCGATGCTGGTGCTGGCCAAAGTGAAGGGAGCCGTGGGTCTGGCGATGCCCATTCGCACGGGGACGATGAGCGACTCCGCCACGTTGCACAGCTCCTCCACGGCGTAGGGCAAGAGGGCCTGGAACACGCGCCGACACTTCCCGATGGGCTGGGGGATGAAGTTGCTGCGTGGAGGAAAAAAAAAAAAAAAAAAACAGGATCAGAATCCTGGAGTCCTGGTCTAAAACTGTCCGTGAAATGCGTTTAAGGCGTTGTGCGATTTTACTTTTTCTTCTTGGAGGAAGCCATCTCCACGCTGAGGATGACAAACACCCGGGCGACCGAGCGCAGGAACCTCCTGGTGACGTTCACCGCCTCCTCCCTCCGGCCGGGAGTGTACTTGTTCTGCAGCTCCTTTACCAGTGTGCCCAGTAAAGTGTCTATGAACTAATGCAGGAGAGAGGGGGGGGGGGACAAAAAACATTTGCACTGATGACCAAAATACTTCTAAGCGTGACAGTGTGACAACAGAAAAAAATGCGATCACTGCAAACATCTAGGTGTTGGCGAGAACAGCTGTGGAGTGGAGAAGTTTTATTCTTGGAAGCCTGTGTAATGAGCTGAAGGAGCAAAAATAGGCGAGAAAACCGGAGGGCGTGAGGAAAGATTCAACTGGAACTTACAGTGATGTCGGGAGCGCACTTCACGATGAGGCAGTGGGTGAAACAGTCGAGGCGAATGGTGCCACTCTGCTGGTTCAAGTAGACCTGCTCTTCAGGCAGGAGGTGGGCAATTCTGCTGCTGGCGCTGAGTCTGGGGAGAAACAGGACACTCAAAATATTTTCTGCATTTCCTGAACGATAGCTACAGCGCGCAGTTGGGGGGGGAAATTACGCTTCCGTGTCCGAGGGAAGACGAGGCTGCATCAGTGGCGTCGAGATCGAGAAACGATTGTTAACGTCGGGCCGCCATACTCACGGGTCTTTGTTCTCTTGAGAACCAAACATGATCATGGACTTGAGGGCGTTCCAGTCCTGCAGAACCCTCTCCAGAGCCAGCTGAGCGAAGCGGGGAGGTTCCAGATCGTGGTCCGGCATGTCAGAGTCTGAAAGAGAGGAAAAGGGGGAATGATGTCACACACGAAAGCTCCACTCTCGACCACAGCCGGAACTGTGAGGAGATACGAGGAAATAATCCCGACAACGTGTCTGACGGTGAACGGACCTTCCGCGTTGGCGGCCTTGCGGTTCCTGTCCTCCCTGATGCGTGGCGGTCTGTACTGACAGTGCTCCACGCTCTGCCTGGCAACAGTCTGCACCAGGAACAGCAGTATATGCTCGCCCCTGCAGATGGACAACACAAATCAGTGCCGGACATCGCCTCCATTCACTCCACAACAAGCTGCTGTTACAAAAAGGAGCACATTAAGACGACACAGCTGAGGGGATTCAGCCTGAACGACTCGCGGGCTCTCGCCAATCGCAAAGCGCCAAACGAAGACCACTACTCTGGGCGAGGCGAAGACGACGGACCGGTGCAAACGGCGCCGGGGCCTTACCTGCTGTTTGGTGTCGTGACCAGGTTAGTGGCTGTGAGCAGCCGGTACAGCAGGTCGAGACGGGCGGCCTTCTGCCCGGCGATCAGGGTTTTGCACTTGCATTTCTCCCAGCAGTCACAGTATGCCGTGGGAGAGGTCCTCTTCAGCCTGTGGGGGGGGGGGGGAGGATGAGGAACGCGACCTGGTTTAAATGCAGGTGATGGAACGCAGCGGCGAGACAGACCGAAGCCTTGAAAGATGAAATGAGGTCACGCCGGGGAAAAAAAAACAAACAAACAAACTCGGACTTACTTGCAGTCGTGTCCTTTGTGACACACCCGGGCGCACTCCGTGCAGCAGCAGAGGGACTCCAGCAAGCCGCAGGTTCGACACTCGAAGATATCCTGAATGCAACGTTCATGTGTTAGCGCTCAGCTGAACGAACACTACCTGCAGCTGTGGACGTCGGCCTGACGCGTGTAACATATTCATGCTCTCCACTTTGGTGCCCCCTGATAATAGTTTTTAATTCCTTCTCACCCTATAATTCAGTACACAGAAGCCACATCTTTCTAATTTTACTCTTTTAGGGTTAGCTGGTTGTGCCTTTTCTCTCGATTTCAGTGCAACGCCCTTTTCCGGGACCCACCTGGTTGATGTGCTCCGCTCCGGTCCAAGTGAAGCTGCAGGTGTCGTTGCAGCAAAGAACGTAGAGGGGCGAGTCGTCCGGATTGGTTCCCGAGGGGCAAATCATTTCCATGAACACGGAGTCGGCGTCCTCCTTCTCAGCAATGCCCGGGTCACCCACTGTGCTCAGTTATTTAAAAAAAGGGAACAAAAAGCGAAAGGGCGGAAACAGAGGGATGTTGAGTTACGTCACGGCGGTTGGCTGCCGGAAGCAGGGAGGCAGAACGGGTCGGCGGTCGCCTAACTCGTGGATAACCTCCAAATGCTCCGGCTCTTACCTAACCGCTTAAAATTAAATTAGTTACAGCGAGCGCACTCCATGTCAGACCACGCAGAACATATGTCTGCGGTATATGTGACAGAAAGGGGCTGGCAAAGGTTTTGCGATCGCTTACATGAGCGTGCAAAATGGCGAAACATTATCTTACCCTTGGCCATTTTCTGAGCAGCCTCCAAAACAGTGATGGCCGCCGGGTAGGCTCGCCCGCTGACAGCCAGCATGAACGGGGTCATCCCGCGGGCGTCCCTGTAAAATGACGGCGACAGCGACGACCATGAGCACTTTGAAGGGACATTTAGGAAAGTGAGAAGCAGCTAAATTGGGGGGGGGGTAGTAATTACCAAATGTGCTCATATACAGAAAGAAGGAATCATACTTTGCAGAGAGCAGCTCCCGTAGGTGGGGCCTCAGGACGACGCTGTCGCACATCAGCTTCAGGATGAGGTGGGCGTTGGCCTTCCTGTCTTTGGACTCCACCACAGACGGCTCAGTGGACGGCCCTGCTCGTGTGGAGAACGCAGAGGGCGGAGGAAGATTACGCACATGGGGACGCACTAGGTGTCACAATTTACCCTCATGAACATACTGAGAATTATCTTTGCTGTATCAAGGCTACAGAAACACCCACATTTTTCTCCTACATCCATATTTGCTGAACTTCCTATGGTAACCAGAAATCTTGAGGAGCAGTAAAAATAGCTCTTCCTCACTCCTCCACACAGTGAGGACGATACCTGGTATGGTGGAGGTGCTGGGTCCCTGGCTGGTCCCGGTGGAGGCCGTGGTGAGCGAACCCACAGCTGGGGCTAGGATGAAGTCAATGTCCCCATCTGTTGATTAAATATTAATTAAAAATCAAAGCCAAGTCAGGATTTATTCAACGAGTTAGGGAAGAGTGCAAGACTCCAAACGCCACACAGAGATAGAGTTTGAGGGCGCACTGACCGGGGTCCATGGGCGGGGGGTCAGGGACCCAGCTCGGCGGGGCGATGGGCGGCGACACTGGGTCTTGGTGGTCGCCGGACGATGCGCCGGATTCGTGGCGTCCGAGGCCTGCGGCTCTGAGAGACCTCCGCATCATCTCCCTCAGACGAAGCCTGGGGGCGACACACACAATTAAAATGCGCTCATTTGATACAAACGTAGAAGCAGCTCGCTGAAACTGGAGAGCAAGAGAGACTCCTTTTTCGGGGAGCAGATATGTGCACTTGACGACGCCAGCAGTTTCCTGACTATTCGGCGAAGCGGCACAAAATATGCACAGCTGGTCATTCACCCTCTGCTGCTGGAGGAGCCGGTCCGATTTCCAGAGCTGTTGTTCGAAACCACGGAGATGGCATTGGCGATGGCCTCCACGGCGGACAGGCGCTCGGCAAATGTGTTTCTCTCCGACCTTTCAGCTTCTGAAATGAAAACAGCCCGGTGGCTTAGCGCGCAGGAGGGAGTCAGGGGAAAGCAGGCAATTAAACTGATAGAGGCGAGCAGTGAGTGGAGGGGAGTTATTTTCTCTCGCAATTCCATTTGTCCAATAAAAGATGAAAAAAGAGTCTAAAACTGAAACAAAGGAGGAAAAATGCAACCATTGAAATAAGGCAATTACTTTTCTGATCTAATTCAAGAACTAAAAAGATAATTATTGGTCGTCATATCATCGTGAAACCCAGCTCTCGGAGGGGACCATGACCCGCCAGCCTACCTTCCTCCTCTTTGGTCTCCTTATTACTAACAGGGAAGCAGACAGAGACGGCAGCGTGGAGGATGTTGCGGTTTCCGTCGCAGCGGTGGCCCAGGAGGGCGCCGAGGGCCTGGCTGCCCTGATCCAGCAGGAACGCCTGCTCCAGATTCACCAGGTACTGCCGACACGCCTCGTAGTCGCAGCGCAGCACGTGCTGCATCAGCGTCTGTTTCTGAAAGGGGGCGGAGAGGACTGATCGTAACGGCTCGCCGGGATCGTCCGCGATGTTTCACTTCGTTGTAGGCAGCAGAGTATTTTGGTCTTTCAGATATATTCATTAAATACATGATTACAAATAGGACAAATGAAAAATAAAATTAAAAAAAAACACTAAATCTGTCCCACTAAACATAAGTCATGTTTTTTCAGTTGTTTTTTTTTTAAACACTTGACAGGGCATTTTTACCTCCACAGCCATAATAATAATAGCAGCTTTCTTCTTAATGGTGGAGTTTGAGGGGAGATTGGCCAGAGAGTGCACCCCCATTCCCAGGCTGTTTATAGGTGGCAGGTCAAGCCAATCAGGATCTCGAATTCCGCCCATGCAGTCTTTGGCCATCGGGTAGATTGTGCCATTCCCATCACGGAGGATGATGGGAGACTCCTGAGGTGGGAGGGGGGTGGAGAAAAAAAAAATCATTTCATTTGGAGGCGCTCAACAAAATGCCGTGCTTATCTGCAGCAATACGTCACTGATAGGCCGCCTCACCTGTCCTGCGGTGAAGATGGCCACGTTGCGCTCGCTCTGCCCCAAGAAGGCCAAGTTACTAGTAGGGAAGTTATTCTCCTGCTCAGCTTTGCCTGTGGCCAGGTCAAAGATACAGTACCTTACCCAGTTACCAGTTTTCAGCACTGCGTGGACTCCTGAGGGGGAGGGGAGACGTTTAAGGGCTGGAAATACGCTGTGCACGAAATGCAAATGTCGAGAAAACTTAAATACAGGTATATCGACTCAAATAAAAAGACCCACCTTTGGAGTCAACATTCACAGCCAGAATTTCCGCCTTTTCTGGGATGCAGAGCTTTTTGGGTGTGCGCTGAAAACAATCGGGAACTTTCGGAGTCCCGCCAGTTTTGACCACCTGTCAGGAACAGATTAAAAAAAAGGGGGGGGGGGGACAAAAGCTCTATGAACACCAACGTCGCGAGGAACCGACCCTTAAGCTCGCAGAGAGACGTGCTTCAGTTACCGACTGCGCTCCGCGTACTGGGGTGCGGGCGAGCAGTGGCGGATTGGGCGTCCGTACCTGCAGCTCATCTATCCTGAGGAGGCGACAGTCCTGCAGCAGCGAGGACGGGTCGGAGTCCGTGGGAGCGGCGGCGCCCTGGCTGCTCATGCTGCTCGACGTCCCCGGAAACTTCACGGCAACGTACGCGCCGTCCACTTTAAGCACCTGGGAGAGAGAGCACGAAGGTGGCGAGAGGCGAAACTGAGACGACGTGACGGGGAAACACGCGCACACACAGCGTGGGGGTAAATGATCAGAGCACCCACCTTTCCCACTGGGACGTTTTTAACGTCCTCCACGAACACCACCTCTCTGAGAGGCCACTGCTCCTCATTCACCTTCTCCTCCTCTTTGGGAGCCGGGGTAGAACGCCTCCGCTCTGCAAGTGACCAAGCGCATTAGCTTATTCCTTTTCGGAACTTGGCACGTCCCATTAAGGACATTTCTTTAGTGTTTGCATTCCGTAATGAGTAGCTCAGGAATATACTCCCGATTCGGCCAAATAAATAAACCGCTGAGCAGGTGATAACTTTCGTGTGGACCGGAGGAAATTAAATATTAACGCTAACAGCTAGCTGTACAGTTCACAGGATAAATAAGAAGCCTGGATGGTCTAATACCACAGCATACACTGCGAGTTGGCCACACTTCACAGGAAAACCGAGGGAAGGGGGGGACGTGGGGTTGCTGATAAAAGTCTGTGCGCCATCTGTTTCAAAGTCAAAGGGCTAATGAGTGCGCAGAGGGAGGAAGAAATTGGTTCTGTGCCTGGGAGATAGAGACAGAGCTGGAGGTTAAGAGGCGGAGAGAGCGACGGGGAAGATGACATACTGTAGGGCAGCGAGGCGCTGCTCGCGATGGAAGAGGTATCGCTGCAGGTAGACGCCGGGGAGGGGGGCGGACCCATCTCGGTTTTCACCAGCTCGGGCTTGCTCTCCGTCCTGCGGGGTAAGACCCAAGATAACGAGATCAATTCCACTTTTTTTTTTTTTTTTTTTTATCTCCTCCTCGACACGTGAGACCGAGCATAGCTGCATTCTCTAACCCTCGGGGTTAGAGAGGTCCGCGTCTTCCAACGGCGGTAAAACGTTTACAATCACCGAACGCTACTCGCGGCCCGAAAGCGGACAGGTTTGTGCCACGTAAAAATGAGACTGACTTGATTTCCTGGGTTTTAGTGGTCTTCTCCATGTTCTTGAGGCTCTCTGGCGAGCGCAGCTGGAACCTGCAGCTGTCGTTCATGTTCCAGACGGACTCCAACAGGACGCCCACTTTGGGAATCCCAGCACTTACTGAAAAGGCCACAGCGCCGGCGTGGTAGAGGGGGTTATTCCTCAAGCACACCTGGGGAAGAAACCAGCGTGTTTAGTAGCCGCAGGAAATGCAGGAAGAGAAAAAAAAGCTATAATAAACATCAAGGAAAGAGAAAGCAGCCCAGAACTGCGTCTCACCTGTGTTCCGACCGTGATGTTGGGTATTGACGAGATGCCAGCGCTGGACTTTGGCTTTTTGTTCTTGGCTCGGGCCTTCTCCAGCATCTTCTTCCGTTGACTGAAAGGCACGACGCCCCTGCAGACACGCGCACGCACGCACTTCAGTTTCGCACACGCACACTCACGCCCACCACCGACGCCCGCGCTTTCTCCCCGACATCTCCTCTGCTCTCGCTTTGTGTTGACAAAGACATCATGTCGAAATCCTCGCTAAGCGTCTGGTCTCCGGGAGGATTCACATTGTTTGCTTTAGGTTCCTGTTGTGTACTTTGGCAGGAGAGCAGGAGGAGACGGTTACCGCAGCCGAATCTTCTCGTGTTGCGTGATTTGTGTTCAAATCCGGCGTCTGCGCTTTGTCTACGCGGAGCCGTTGTTAAACTGCGCTTTCTGTGAGGCGCCCTGGCTACAGAAGATCGGCCAGATTGCGCTCGGCAGGGTAAGAATGTTACGGTGACACTCATGAGCGTGTTATTCTTAAAAACAAAGAACACTAAGTCCACTCGGCGCGGTTTAACGGAAAAAAGAAAGAGAAACTCTTTCTCTTCTCACCACCAATAGAGGCTGTTCTCCAGCTGTGCGCATGTGTACAGCGCACAGCAGTGCAGCGACACCATGCGCTCCCCCTGCAGCTCGGGGAACGCCTGAGCGCTGTGCTCCAGCTTCGAGGCCACCGTGCTCAGCGTGTCGTCCACCCAGGTTGCCACCTGTAGCCGGCACACAAACGCATATTAATAACAACTAATGAACAATTCGCGAAATAAGTGTGAGCGACTCGGCTACGCGAATGCTCCTGCGATCACAAAAAAACGAGTAAAGCGGAGCGCACGTTCTATTCTATGTCAAGAGGAGCGACCGTAATCTACCTTGTTGGTCTCCGTGGCAACAGTGGCTCTGATGCTGTTGGCGGACAACAAGGTGATCTTCTCGTTGGCCAGGCCCAGGAAGGATACACGAGGGTGGTGGATGGAAGGATTCTGAAGGCAGAGGGGGCGGGTTGCGTTTTAGGCACGCCACAACGAGACGCGCACAGTCGCCTTTCAATGAAAAACGCCTGAAGTCTGTTTTGTTTTTTTTGCAAAAATCCATTCACGGGTTGGATTCGTCACCTGCGCGCTCCTGTAGGGTTCGGGCTCACTCCACTTCCACTGGTAGAGCTCTCCTTTGGAGCTGACGGCGACCAGCTCCGAGAACATGGCTCCGATGCTCACGAACTTCACGCCATCCTGGACGGGGGAGAATTCGAGATCTCGGTAAACATCAGGTTTTAAATTCAGACATCCGGCGATTTTGCGGCCGACACCGCGCTGCAGTCGCAAAGTCGAGGCGAAGGGCTCGCGCCTTTGTCGTCCGTCCGCGCGCCTCCTACCTTGTCGGGCCACCACTGGAGCTCCTCCCCCAGGGAGACGGGGCTCTGGACCGGAATGCTCTTCTTGTCCAGGCTGGGCTCGCCCTCGCGGCTGGTGGAGCCTCGCTCCGTGTCGAACGAGGCCCCGTCCAGCCACCGGCGCTCGCGTAACCTCAACACAGACTCGCGCTCGCGCAACAGCTCTGAGTCGCGCTCTAAGGGAAGAAGGAGAACTGGTATGCAATAAGGTCACACCAGTGGGATAGAAGTAAGCCACTCTCTGGGAAAGACCCGTTCGACAATAGTTTTAAGAATAGAGAGATAAGAGAGAAATGTAGAGCCTTTAGAATTATTGTAATGCAACTCAGAAATTGCAGGACGGAAGATCGAGCGGGAGTCTGAATTATACCGGTGAGAGAGTCAGTTTGCGCGCTCGTACGTTAAAAAAGGCGAGGGAGAGGAGGAAGTGGATAGACAAGAGAGAAGGCATGCATATGGGCTAAAAAATGGGCTCGGTAGGTTGTTGGGGTTTTTTTTTTGTTTGTTTTTAGAATAGACTGCCTTTAAGGGTCCCTGTTAAGACAGGCGGGCCTAGCGGGCCTTTCTCAGAGAGCTCACAGTATGTACTTCAGCCATGCACCACACAACACCAAACACTTACAGCCTGTAACACCACACATTCCCGTTAAAAAGACCAGCGAACCGGTCTGAAGAGAAAATTTCCCCAGCAAAAAAAAAAAGAAGAAGAATTCTCACTGAATTACCTATTTAGCTCTAAATACTTTGAAATATTTTTGAGAAAGAAATATTAAACTTTCTTGTGTAAAATCTTCTGCCGGAGCCAATTTTTATTTTACAGTCCTCCAGGGAAAAAACACAGGAAAAGAAAACCGCTTCGATTTCCCGACCACATGGTTGCGTCGTCTCCTGAAGCCCCCGAAGCCGGGTCCCCACAAACAACAAAAGCCGCCACCGGCGCTGCCGCCAGAGCCCCTCTGACACCCCGCCTTCCCGTCACGGGACGGCGCTGAGCTGTCCAGTTACCTCTGGAGGATCCCAGGCGAGACAGCGAGGAGCGTCTGAAGGAGGGGTAGCCAAAGTAGCTGATGTCCTCGGAGAACATGGCGTCGGCGTCAATGATCACGCTGGGATGGGCAGAGTGAATGTCTGCGTCCAGCAGGGACATCAGGTCCTCTGCGCGGGACAAAAGGCACAAAAGGATGCCGGGTTTCAGAAAAAAAAAAAAAAAAAAAAAAGAAACGCTAAACACAGGACCAATTTAATGATCATCGGTAAATATTTTGAACGAATCACTCTCTATCATAATGTGTTCAATGGCTGCTAAGTCTGAACTGCCATGTTAAATTGAGTTTTAATAAATATATATTATCTATTCTCAAATAAAAGACAAAATAACATCTTTCCCATCTTTTTTTTTTGTTTTGTTTTTTCCTGCTGGACTAACCCCCGGGGAGGTAGGACTCGCTGGCCGTATCATCTCCATCATCTCCGTCCTCATCATCCCGGCTCAGCAGGTTGTTGACAGCGAGGTTGACGTCGAGGTTGGTCCTCTGGAGCTCCCTAATGATCACGCTCCTGGACTTCCCCTGAAGGACGACTTGAGCCTGGGGACAAGTGGCGAGGGCAACCGGGTAAACACAGATTTGATGGATGCTCGTTTGTGAGAAAGTGCGTACTGGGTTTCAGAAACTTCGGACACTGATGTCATGACGATGTGCCGATGTTGAGGAGGAGGTGGACACACGCTGAGAAGCTGGTACCTGAGTAATGAGTTCTTCAGGGATGACGGACGCGGGGATGACGGGCTGCGGCTGGCTCCCCAGGAGGCCCGAGCCTCGGTCCCTTCCCGTGCGGATCACCCTGGTCTGCCGGCGGGAATCTCGAGCCGCCGTCGACGACCGGCCGGACGTGCCCCCGCCGCCGCCCGCTCCTCCGCTCCCGCCGCCTCCGCTGCTGCCGCCTCCGGCTCCGCCTCCCCCAGCTCCGCCTCCGCTCCCTCCGCCTCCGCCGCCTCCGTTCACACCAGAGCTCCAGCGACTCCTGTTACATGCAGGGTAAAGCCACGGTGAGACACGAGTGCCAAAAACACCATCTGACTAACAGAGCAGAGTGAAAACACGCACACATCTGGGTGCAGAGGGATTCGGGCTTTGTGACTGCAGAGACAGGGTGGAGTGGACTGATAAGGTCTGGAGGCCGCAGCATGGGAAAGAAATTAACAGGCGGCCCTTTTCTAATTCAGGCAGGTGGTGTTGGAGAGGACCTTTGATCCATTATTAAAGTATATATAGTGTAAAGATGAATGGACTAGGCATATTTTTAATTTTTAAGATTTGGTTCCAATTCAACATTAAACTGTCAGGCTGCAGGTTGAGAAGCTTCTGCAACTGTGTCACTTCCATATCAGGACCCACAACAGACATATTTGGAAGCGGGGATCGATTCCAGCTGTCAAATAACAAGAGCACGAAGAAACTGCATGCTGCGAACTTAGCAGGGTCGATGACGTACGCCATTTGGGTGGCCGTTTTTACATTACACGTCAGAGCGACCTAAAGACTCGCGGGGGTGGGGGTGGGGGGGTTGGGGGCCGTGCTCCGAGCACACTGAGCTTTCGCGGGACCGTTCGTCTCTGTCGACCCTGCCAGGGAACTTACCCAAGGGTGTTGCCTGCCAGTCTGCCCAGTGTGTCAGAACCAGACAGGAACCAGGGCGGATCACTAGTCCTGCCCGGCCTGGAGCTCCTTCCTGTCCCTGAACCACTGCTCAACTTTGAACTGGAAACAAAAGATGGGAGATCAGTTACAAACCTACAGAAGTCCCAGCAGGACCAAAAGACTTTTTTTTTTTTTTTTTTTTTAATTACCTGGGTTTGCAGAAACTAAATTTGACCCCAGGTATGCGTTTAATTACACCCCTTGGTTCAGGATTCGTTTGTTTTTAATATCATACCATGAAACAGGCTGGGGTATTTCGGAGACTAGCGTGGCAACACCCTTGGGAATCAGAATTGGCTGCAACTCGTTCCTCCGTCAAGACTTTCCATTTTTAAAAGTTCTTGGGGTTTTGGGGCTGCGACTGCTTGCTCCTATTTCAAGAGGTCTTATACATGGGATGCCTTCAGAATTTAACCAAATGTACTTAACTACCAATGTGTTCCAAACAAGGAAGTCGGTATAAATAGTGTTTCGCTGTGGCAAGGGATCTAGATAACTGTAACAGAGACTACAATTACTCTCAATTTACGTAATACCCGACAAAATAATACAATCACATTTGGTACCACACTGTGACATAGGGCAGTTCAATACAGACACAGACATTCAAGTGACTACTGCAGAGAAAAGGAAAAAAAGCAAACTCACAAGCTGACATAATCCACGTGACTCATGCTACAATTCAAAGTCAGGATATTAGGTCCAGTGAGCGGAGGCACTTGCCAAAGACAACCTTTTTTCCCCCCGCGAGCTTCCCAGCAGCCTTTTACAGCCATGCACATTTAGCAGAAAAACTCTGAAATCACTGTTGGATGATGTTCTGCTGGCGATCAACGAGCCATTCAGCACAAGACGCACACTCGTGGCCAACGTGAAACAAAGCAGCTAAGAAAGAGCTGCTTTTTTCCTTGGAGAAAAAAAAATAAATAATTTTTTAAAAATACAGGGAAAGAAGCGCAAGCCATGAAGGCAACTGGCTTTCAGAAAGTTACAGGGACTAACTTGCTGCTGGTTGTTTGCTGCCAAGATTTGAATAAAAAGGCGAAGGAATTTTTGTCGTGAAAAATCAAATATGTCCCTGCAGTGACATGTAACTTTGATGGGGGGGAGGCTTTGAAAAGAAGCTCTACTGTGAGAATCGCCGAGCAGATACCAACGTCTCATCAAGCACATCACCAAAGCAGCTTAACGGAGGACCTTTTGGGAAAAGACCTGTGATGATTCGGACAAAACCTTTCACCCCCGATCGATGGCGATGCTCGTACCCCAGACTATTATTCTAGAAGCGGAGCCACGTCCTAAGTGCTTCACGCGCAGCCAAAGAACAGGCAACAAGTGCCAAACGGAATTCAAAATTTACAGAAACCGCCATCGGCAGGCCTGAGCGCGCTGCGCGCATCTCGAGCTACGCGTCTCCGCGAGCCATCTGTGTCCCGACCCCGACGCCAAAGCTAAAACAGTTCCCAGGACAGATCCCGTCATAGAGAAGGCCCTCACCCATCGCTGCCATCCGGTTTGCTGAGCTCCAGGCGATCAGGCTGGACAGCAAAGCTGATTCGGCACACGCGTCCATCCTGAAAGAGAGGCATTCATGATTTTCTATTTATTTTATTATTTTATTTTTTTAGTGGCGCACATTCGAGAATGGAAGAGTGTAACATGGGAAAGAAAATCATACTACTACTAATGTTGAGTGCAATTTATGGGACGCCTCAATCGAGACTAAATTCAAATCCCAACAAACACCTGAGTTGATATGAAGGTTTGAGCCCATGTGCAAATCAGCGTGTATGTGTATCATACAGGTGCTGTATACAGGAAGATGTATTTGATGTTATAACCACATCACGTGTTTTTACATTAGACGTAAACACTGCGAGATGTTTTCTTTAACTGCACGATCGCAGCGTGAAGAACGAAACCACGACATTCGATTCCGCTATGATCCCGAACGCGCCGGTCGCCCGCACGCACCAGTTTGCCGACGAAACGCAAATAAACCACCCGAGGTCAGTTACGACATGCCTCTTCGGTGGCCTCTACAGCCCTGTTCAAACCGGATTAGCCTAATTGGGGTGATGTCCTGTGTAACATATCCACTCTATTAAATCTACCCTGTGTCCGCAATTTACGCAGCCAGAGTAAAACAGAAGCAGATTACACGGTGATCGTAGCAAAGAGCCCGAGGTCCTCCGATAATAGTGACCCAGTTAGAATGGAAGTCTTCCTGTTACATTAAAACTGGTGGGCAGCAGATAATAAAGATACGGCCTCTGTCCCAAAGTGTTTAATTAATGCGAGCGATGTGACGTCTTGGAGCATTACCTCAAGGAGAAATCCGGCATGGTTCGGACCGACGACACACTGTTTCAGGGTGGCCTGCTCCAACAAGCTAAGGTGTGGATGACTGCATGGACAAAACAAATTGAGACAACATAAATGATATTTAACAGGATCCTGTTCACAACGGCCGATTGCGTGGTGGCCTACAAATCAGGACGAGGGCACACTCACCTGTTGTAGCTGTACTTGTTGAGTTTTTCTGAGACTTCACGGAGCCTGGCGAGAGGATGAAGACCACGTTAAAGCGAGCAGGGGCCACTTGAGAGCCGATTAAGAAGCGCAATGCTGCAATTACATGTAGTACAATCCATTTCACAGAAATTACTGTCAGCAGTCGTGGTTTCGCCAATCTGATAAAGCGTGATAATCCCGGGCTTTTGAGTATAGATCACTTATGACTAATGATAGACACGTGAGCTAATTTAAGGGCATAGCATCTGTCCCACATGACAGAGCTGACTACGCCGATCATTAATTACTCGGAAAGATTTTGAATTGTGCACTTGCTACAGACGCCAAATATGCAAACGTCTGTACCATCAGCTGATGCCGACTACGTGCCGGATAACGGAGCCCGGGCCTCAGCCCCAGGTGAGAGTCAGACTCTCATCTGATGACGCCAGTGAAGAGTTTTCCCGTTTTGTATGTCAGACAGCTTCAGGAACGACAGCACCCCCGAGCCTCCATGGCTCTTGCTTAGGAAGAGGTGTCAGCCAGAGGCACAAATCAGAGTTACAGAAGACTTCATATTTGGAACAGCGTGCTGCAGCGATCGCTCCGATGAAGACTACCTCACTTCTGTACAGACGGTTTAGTCAGGAGGGTTTCACGTCCGTCTGTCCCACAGAAGGCGCTACATCTGCCGGAAACCTTATGCCGGCCATACAGAGAAATGACGAGGCCTTCTGTAAACCAATATCCCAACACAGCCGCCCAAGCTATCTCCTCCTGCTTTGATATTGACGTGAAGGAAGCATCGAGCCTGCCACCCGGACAACATTAACCACGTCTGACCTACTTTCTGAATAAACATAATGAGGGCTTGCTGTGAACTTTTAACAAAGTTTGTTTAATCATTTTCCAGAGCGGTCCACCTTACTTAATTGCGCGGCGACTGCGGCTCGATGGAAATCTGCAGCGCAAACAATGAGGACGGTCTTGCGGGTTTGCGGTTATCCAATCATCCTTAATCATGTTCTGAGATAGATTGTATCGTGACTCTTGTCTCATGACTCGTGAGGACACCTGCATCTGCTCCTTGCAGCTACACCTTTTTTTGCCTACGCTGTCGTCTTGCAGAGAAGCAAAAAAAAAAAAAGAATTGTTTCTTCCATACCTGGTTATTGCTCCAACACACAAAAAGTACTGGAGCATCTGTTCTGATGAACGCTCTGATTCAAACTCCGGCGCAGGTACGTCAACAAATGCCAGATGGTATTTTGGGATGAAAGGCAATTACCTTCTTATCTGACTGCAGACAACGCATCTTCAATCGTTTTGAATCAGTTAAGAACTACTCGAATGCAATTTACATTTTAATGCCAGGTCTAAGCATACAAATAATGTTACAAATCTTTCTCGTGAATGCACAAAAAAACAGGAAACAAGTTATTAAATCCTAGATACTGTCAGTTGCCTCCGGATCACAGTGGAAGAGATGCAAATTTGCGATTCCACTGTGCTAAACTAATGTGTCCAAGCAGACCTCAGTCAGGTCAAACTAACCACCGGCATTTGGTTGAGGAAATCTGATCGGATGTCCATGCCAGGCAAGCGCCTCTAATGAGCCGAGCTGGACCAACCCTTTTTTTTTCTCGTTTCAGATAGGGGCACTTATCTACTCTGACAACTGCAAGTTCCTTCACGGGGAGGAGAGGAGGAGGGGGCCTCCCAGCAGCACATGGTGACTGTAGCATGCAATAGCATGCATGCCTGAGGATGAAACAGCCATGACCTCTTCAAGGAACCAACGGTCCATACCACCAAGATGTCCGTGTGGCAATTTTAATAAGATATTTCACCAGCAGACTAAACCGAGCTCTCCTTGCATTCAGACCGAGGCTGGCTCCCCAGAGTTAAATAGCACGCCAACCTGCAAAAAAGGGTTCAAATATTCTCAGCCCATATCCAGCTCTTAATCTCAAGGTCATTCTAAAAACACTCTTGACTTCTCAACCTCTTTGTCTTTAAGTGGAACAGCTCATTAATCAGTTCAATCTCAATGGATGATATAAATAGGTTTATCATAAATCACATGTTCTGCCAAAATACGGGTCGCACACAATTTCCGGGCGCTTCCCTCTCGCTGGTACTTACTGACGATCTCTTCGGTTTGGACATTTCCGACAGAAACCCCATGAAACGCGACGCACTGCGTGCCAGAAGTATGTCACTGCTGACAATAATGTGTGCAATCAAATATAAATACTGTGCGCGTACGCCGTAGTGACTTGTCTCTGGGTCGCGATAAAAAAAATAATTATAAAAATGTGTGATCACGTGAACACAGAAGAATCCAGCATCCATTTTACACACTTTATAAGCCTTGACTTGTCTCCTTATTAAAGTCGATAACAGGATTAATGGAAATGCAATGTTGCTAACTGTACTTCACTTCATATTTTGGCTATTGTCTCAGTGCGCAAGGGTAAAAGCGAACAAATTGGGTGACCATTTTCGACGATGCTGGCAAGAAAACTGCGACAAGAAACTTCCACAAAGACATTGTCACTAAAGACTCTGGAATGCAAATATTTGGCTTTGTCAAGAGCGTGGTGGCGAATTAGCTCGCTAGCATTAGCAGCTAGCTATCAGTTAGCTGACGTTAGCTACTTCATTGATCGTGATAATCAACGAGACGCCCGCAAAACAAACACCGACTAATGTCAAAAGAGTGTATATGTAATGTATACGCGGAAATTCGATTTTTTTAAAAAGAACGTTGTGTTTTACGACCTTTATTTCCCTCTCAATTCCCCATCCCCCAACCCGCATTGTCTATCTCAACTTTGACTGAGAGCCAATCCCTCTAGAGAACCAAGGAAACAGCCTGCTAACGTTAGCTATTCGAACGATAGCCAGTCAACGGGCTAGCAACTAGCACTGGACCGAGTGTTTAGATAGCAGCGAGCTAAAGAGGATTGTTCAAGATGCCGGGCCTTGTTTCAACCCTGGGGGGGTCATTTAAATAATTAAAACCAGAATCCATACGCATGACAATGTCAACATTGTTCATAAACACAGCCTCACCCCTGTATACCACACCTCGCACATAAATATTGATTTAAATTCTTCTTTTCCACGGGCCGCAACAAAATACCTGTCATTGAGCTGATCCTCGGTCCCGGGCAACGGGTGAACCACGAAGTGTATAGATGTCATGGGGTCAATCCAAAATCACACACAAACGTGTGAACGATGTGGAAATTGTTAGTCTTGCGATTACTGTATATATGTGGATTCATAGGAATCGTTTAATGGCGAAAAACCTCGAGTTCGGATCCCAACCTCCTCACCCACATGCCGCCATCTTAACTCTACCAAGCTTCTTCTCTGTGTGTTGATTAGTACACATGCAAGCGCTCCGCTGGTTGGACCTCGAGCACAAACAGGAAACGTGTTAAATTGAACGGGATTGGCCTCGAGAAGAAAGGCGAGACATGTGTAATAAAAAAATACTCCACTTTGACACCCCAGTCTTTGTTTTCACCTGGTTCATCCGATGCATCTGCGTCTATTTGCATTTTCAAGCGCATGCAGTCATTTGCAGGTCAACTGCTGTAGCGCCGTAAAGACCGGAGAAAGGGTTAAACATTGCTGGGCTGTCTCTTCACGAGCTGAGATAATAGAGTACAAATAGCTGAGACAAAAGAATATCAAATGCAATATTTTATTGATCATTCGGGGCCCTGAAGACTGAAGCGAAGTACAAAAACGTGTGCTTTTTGTGCAGTTAAAAACTAGTGCGGTAAATAATTGCAAATATTTGGTAATATTGATAATGGTCAATAATTCTTACACCAATGGGAACATTTTACTATTATTCTTCTCATCTTGTACTTCCTATATTCAGACTTTGCTCTCAATGAATTAAATCATAGAGAACGTTTCATTCTTTCCTTTTTATTTTTTCTTTCATATATTTTTCTACACAAATGGATCTTGCAGGATATTTCATATTACAATTTATCATCTTTTACAACAACAATCGGGTTCATGGATTCACATGTTATATATAAATAGATGAATCATTTTATGATTATATCCATAAATCCGGTAAATGTGGGAATAGTTAGAGTATCAAGACAAAATAAAAAGTCTAAGTCATGATGATGCACGTTGATGGTTTTTGTCAAAAGGAGTGAGGATAGAAAAAACACAATTCTGTGACCAACCAAGATTTAATATTACGTCAGTGAATCCTGGCGGAACAACATGGTTATACTTGACATATTATAAGTACCACTTGCAAAATGGCAAAATTAATGTGGCACCCTCCTTCTGCTGTTGAACTGAACCAAATTAAATCGAAGGTCTTTGAATAGAGGAGACCTGGGAGTCTGTTCGTATCGGGCTCAGTATGTATACCCCAAGAACTTCTCAGTGAGAGGCTATGGAAATAGTTTAAACAACGGTACTGCAAGCATGTTTTTATCATTCAGAAATAAGGAGATGGAAAAATGTGTGCTAAAGGTCAAACTTGTGTAAAATTGTCCATAGAAAAGTCTTTGAGCAGTGTGTGATTCGGCCGGCTGGATGTGAAGAGGGGTTGGCCCAGATATTGCAGCCATTAGGGAGAGTATGGATGTGCCACACAGCATGGATTAAAGGATGACATCTGATATCTGATCCATAATATTAATCCAGGGAGTTTAGTTTAATTTTAGTTATTTTCAGTATAATGCACTTTGACAAATGATCAAATCTTTTTCCATTGCTAATTGGTAGAGACAATAAAACACAGTCTGAGAGGAAAGTACTTTTGACTGCATAAGACAAATGTTTTACTGTGAATCATAATCAAAAGTATGTGAAGCCAAACTTTTAGTTATCTTTCTAATCTACAGGCTAATCCAATAACATATTTTGTGTATTTACACCAGCAGAGGGCAGGGTTTACCTTTCATAATGAGATCAGAATTCATCCCAGAAAGCCACACATACTTGCAAGTGTCACATTAGTTTCTGTCTTGCACTGCTCTGAGTATTTGCCATAAAATAAAATTGAATGGTGCATATGGATACATACACAAAGTGAGTAACAGAGGTACACACTGTAGGTTGACTGCTCCAGAGGTTGGTGACATCCCAGGGTAATCTACTTAGTGTATCTTTGAATCAAAACAAGTCCTCAACACCTGGAACTGAAACTATAGGAGGTTTCTTGTCAACGGTCATGTCAGGACAATCTGCAGTGAAGTATAACACAGAAAAAACTTTTCTTCACTAACCTGGTTTTCCTCATTTGTCTGTCACTTGCAGCATCAGTTTCAAGTTATACGGGTCAAATCAGTAATCTCGTTGTACGTAGTTGTACCTAGTCTGACCTGCAACTCACATGGTCAAGACGTAAACTACATAAATGTTTAGTTAAGTATCAAGTGCACATGTCGGATAGAATAAGAAAAAATGCTGCATAAACTGGTCCTCACCGAAGGTTTTTCTTATTAAATCATTTTTGTTTGAATAACATTGAACCAAAGTGTATTTATTTAAGCATTTAGGCATTATCATTTATCCTGTGTGAGTAATTTGGTTTGGATGTCTAGTGACTTTAACATTAAGTTAACATACCAGTGTTTTTAGTAACAAGTTGGAGGATTACTACGGCAACAACACATCATCAGTAGGGTAAAACTAACCAGTCTCACAACGGTCTAAACCCAGCTGACATTCCCTATTAGTGGGTGAACAATCCAACGCTTAGGCAATACTGCATATGTCATTACTTGGAATTAAGGTGTATAATTTCATTATATTCACTGGTCTCATTTTCTGCTCCAAATGCCACATCATGTAACCAGCGGTGAAAAAAATTTTGGATTTTTTTCTCTATTTACCAACTTCAACACACTGGTTCATGAAGCCAGTTCTGTCAAGAGTAAAGTCAAACAAAACCCCAGAAATCTCCAGAGCTATTTTTGGGTAGCTGGCCACTGGCTTATCAGATAACCTCTGGTGTTGTTAAATATGGGTACAAAGATTCAGAGCCAGGAATCTGTACTATCATTCGAGCAAGGTTACTGGGTTTGGAGTTTTAGGAAATGAGCACATTTCAGGCTGAAACAAACCCCATGATAAGAGGAGATACTTTTAACAAGGTAATTTGCTTGAGCTCGTTACTGAATTCAGTTTAACTCAGTGTGTTACATTCCACCTTTAAGACCAAACAGACTTGAAGCAAAACCATCACCAATTATTGACTGTTGAACAATCTCTCACTTTCCTTCATAGATCAGCGGACTGACATCAGCTCCTGTCAGTCAGGTCCCAACTGAAAGTATAAGTTATTCACAGTGAGGTAACACGAGCTGGAGCGTCAGATTTGAAAATAACTCCTCTTGGTGCAGGCTGTGACACAGTATCTGTACTAACCATGAGGGGGTAACTCTCCATTCCTGTTAACACAGGTCAGTCCAGGCCTCAGGCACTAACCCACCACTACCAACACCCTGTCACGGATGCTGCACGGCTTAAAGGGCATTATGTGGGCCTGCAAGCATATGAGGAATAAAGTGAAGAAAAAAGAGAAGTGAGCAGTTCCTGGCTGCTGTCTTTTAAGAGGCTTTTACTTTTGGAATGAGACAAACAGCCAATTCTGTTGTGGCAAAAGCAGAGTGTATCTGTGTTGGCCCGGTCTCACTCCATTCAACAACAAAACTGGCTGGAAGCTCTAACTTTGGGGATAATGCTCCCGCTAAATTCCAACAAAATCCATTTGTCCATTGCATAATACCAAGAGGATGTTGTAAAGTTTTGCTAAAAAGGGCATGACGATTGTTCTAATAAACATTAATGCAAGTATTTAGAATTTTGTATTTTTAATTAATTTAAAGAGATCATATCTCTACACAATGCACTATACTTCATGATATAAATATTAGAATAGTGGAGAAATTGCCTATATCTTGTAACAAGATGAACTTCCTCAACAATGATGAACAGAAATGGTTTCAGTTACAACGTCAACCTGGGATCAGGATGTTAAGATGTTAAAGATGTGAAATTGAACATTTAAGGATATAATGAAAAAAAGAAAAGTAAATAAAGAAAGTAAATAAATACAGAATTTTCTCTTTCACCAACTCATTCCTGGATATGCTTTTGAGGAACATCCCACGGTGCCAGACACAGTCAAAAGGCTGTGTGTCTGTTGGTGTGTGTATTTCTCTATTGTGTGTCTACAGCCGGCCTTTTGTTCTGGTTCTCTGTGCTGTGCAGGAAGGTCTAGACAGCTGACACTTACCTAATCCTCAGGGCTGCCTGAGGCCATCTCCGGTTGGCTGACCTCTTTCTCCCACAAAGGACAAGAGGCCTGCTAATTGAGCAGCATTCAAATTTAAAACAAGTCTAAACGAGTCTTTTTAACTTCATCTTTAGGAGTTTTGTCAATTATGGCTAGTTGATGCATCTCCAAGTTTTACCGGATGTTAAATCTGTATTTAGCATTTAATTGTTACAGTAACTTCTGCGAAACTGCCAAATAAATAAATAAATACAAGATATTTAAGAGAAGGTTAATCTTTGTAAGAGAGTGAGTTCAAGACTTGACAAATAACATCCAAAATGTCTCCTAGCACATGGGAGACATACACCACTATCTAATATCAACCAAAATCTACAAACCGGCTCAGTTCACATTAACTGGGGAAAAATTTTGGCACTGACATAAAACTTGTAACAAATTATTATTCAGTCATCAAACTTCATCTGAAGTTTTGATGAGTCATAGTAGAAGGTGTGTGTCTGTTCCGGCTGAAGACGGGGGTGATGTGACTCATTCAAGACGACGTTACGTGTGTGTATCAGCGGGGGTGGGGTGGCGTCGGCCGTGCAGATGAGAATGTTTTTCACACGCCCATGCGGTTGTGTACCACGCCGCCACCACGGTGCAGTCAGCCCCCGATCACGCACCGAGTGCCTCTCCCATTGGTCGTTGCCCAACACACCTTTGCGTTACATTGGGCGACGCGTTAAGCCACGCCCCTCCGTTCCCCACCGCATTTGAAACGATGAATGGGAACGGGGAGGATAGCGGTGAAACATAGCTGTAAACTTGATTTCAAACGTAAAGACGAGTAGTCAGCGGTAAAACCTGTCCTGGACAGTTCACACAGATTTAACAGAAGATGTAAGTACATAATTGAAATTTCTTTAACTTCATGCATTCCGTCTTATTTGATATCAATTTGTTTCTGACATAGTGTCTACTAAAACAATTGGTATTGTAACTGCTTTTGATTTCAAACAGTGTTTGTGATGTCCCTTTATGACATCATTCATTTACCTGCAGCCTCACAGGTGATGGTCGGTGAGGACCGCTGCATGGTGATGACCACGCACTCAGTGTTTGTGGTGGCCCCGTCAGGGAGGGGTTGTAGTACTGTGTTATGTGACTGTTTGTATAAGCAGCACAGTTGGTGCTTTTGTCCCTCTGTGGAAGTAGGTGAAAGGGCCCCGGTGCAGAGGAGCAGCAGCTGATCATGCTCACTTCACATGCTCCTTTACATATTCTGTGTACACCCGTGAATGGCAAAATCAATTGGCTTTAAAACATTTATTGACTGCTGCTGAGGTGCAGAGACACATAGGTCTGCTTACTCAATGTACGTGTAAGGTAAGTGGCAACCGGGTGTATATCAGAGTTCATTACAAGTTATATTGTGATTGTACTCAAAACATATGGTCCAAATCTAATGAAATAACCCTGCACGGTCTTGTCTTGTGCTCATTCTTGGTACCAGATTTACAACATGGAAATTGAGGAGCACCACTCGGACATCCAGAGTGAATTCCAGCCCGATCCTATGGGTGCAGGAGACATGGAGGCCGTGGAGGCTCTGATGTCCATGACTAAGCACTGGAAAACCAGGAGCTTCAGGCTCAAACACTTCAGACCCCTGACTCCATCCTCAGACTGCTCAGAGGACGACTCTGCCCCCCCCTGGGTTTGCTGGGCCTCAGGATTCCCCTGTGGTAAGTCAAACGTACGGGTTAGAGGTCGTCGTGTTTAAGCAAAGTTGTCGCAAACCCGCTCCAGAATTTCTCTTTAGGCATCAGATTATTTTGTAGCGTTGTCGATGCTTATGCTACCAGGTACGAAGGCCATTTGATGAGAAGAAAAATAATAACTTTCCCGTTCTCTCAGTGTATGACGCCACCATACAGCCCACCCCACTGTGAGGCCACCCGTCCACCCTCAGCGGCAACTTTGCATCAGCTTTCAGCAGCTGGAAGTCCAACCTGGCATCCCACAGAAGAGACTCTTCTGCACATGCATACCGCTGCTTCTCCGCGGAGGTTCCAGTGCACCAGCGTAATCCGCCACACCGCAGACGGCCAGCACTGCTGCTGTAACGTCCACCCTGGCTCGAAGGAAGGCGCGCTCACTCAAGTCCACGCAAAAGACTCTAAAAGAGATTTGGACTTTAAAGATTGGCTTGACACAAGAGACTCTGAGAAGATGATGATTATACAATCTGACTCGAGAGCCGCCACGCCACAGAAACCTCTAACTGCGACCTTGCTGAATGTGGCTGAGGATAACCGGACAAATCTTTCAGGCCCAGCTGTAACATCAAACATTCAGTCTGTCTCTCCGGTCCCAGCCGGTGTTAACGGAGTGTCTCCTGTGCCCGTCTACTGCCAGATACTTCCCGTCTCTTCCCTTTCCACCACTGTTGTGCAAAAGCCCGTCACAGCCTCTGAGAGTCGGGGGCAACGCGCACTACCTGCCGCATCAGCCATTACAACCGTGCACACGCCACAACAACACGCACTACTGCAGCCACAAGCCCAAGCTGCCTCTTCTGCCCAGTTCCTCCTCCTTGGGGGTCAAGTTGCAAAAGGCCCCCTAATGCTCCTCTTCCCTCAGCCGACTGTCCCCGCTCTCTACGTTCAGCCAGCGCTGGTGACACCTGGTGGCACCAAGTTACCGGCCATCGCCCCCGCACCTTGTCGTACCGTGCCGGAGCAAAGACAGATCCCACTGCGGCGAGAGTTGTCCCGTGTGCGCAGTCACGTTTGTCCCCATGAGGACTGCACCAAGACCTACTTCAAGAGCTCCCACCTCAAGGCCCACTTGAGGATGCACACAGGTAAGACACAAAGGATAGGAATTTGATCTCTACGGTGCTTGTGTTGTCAAAGTATATGGATTTGAATTGCATAACTCATTGTCTGTGTTACATTAGGCGAGAAGCCTTTCAAATGCAAGTGGGAGGGCTGCGAGAGGCGATTCGCCCGCTCTGATGAGCTGTCCCGCCACCGCCGAACCCACACGGGGGAGAAAAAGTTTGTCTGTCCCATGTGCCTCAGCCGCTTCATGCGTAGCGACCACCTGGCCAAGCACGTCCGGAGGCACATGGCAGCGAGGAAGGCGCCCGGCTGGATGTTAGGGGTCACCCAGGCCGCTGACCTCACTGTTTCCGCAACTCTCTCTAAGGGATCCAAATGACACGCCAAAGTAAAAACTGTGAAACTGTAAAAAAAAAAAAATGGAGTGGGAGTTTTTTGCGTGCCTGTTTTGTAAATGTCACCAGTGGGCTGAAGAGCTCCACAGCACTGCTAAACGTAAAAGTTAATTACATTGCAAATAAATTCTTTACTAGTTCGCTGTTCCCTAATAATTATAGTCGAACAACGTAATGAGACTGTTTACATTTGACTTCAGCTACAGTACTACTTAAAACTGAAGGATTACACTGAAAGTATAAAATGGAGGTAGTTTTCTGGAAGCAATTTTCAAATTATGTTTCCAAAATCACGTTCAACGTGTTTTTACTTTTCAGTGATATTTGACCAAAGAATGTTGCATATGTTTCTCTTTGTGCCTTATGAGAATCTGTTCGTTCTACAACAGCTTTGCACTATGGTGTGGTTTTTGGAATGAAGAATTCTTTATTGAACTTGAACAACGTCATTTTGTTGGTCATTATTCCGATGTGTTCAGATCTCTTAACGCCCCAGTTAGGCCAGACATTAAAGTGCAATCTTTATTGGGATAAGGAATAAAAACATTTTTATGCCAGCTGTAAATGCAAAGACCTGTGGAATTGGGATTGGGAATTGGGATTACTCGGATAACATGCAGTGACATTGCATTGGTTTAGACTCATGTTTAGTTGTCCCTACATCGGGGTAAGGACTGTTTACTGCGGCGACGTCTGTACGACAGCAGCAGGGTTTTACGACGCGCAACATTTAGTTTGTTTCCCATTAAAAAAGAAAACAGACACGTTGATTCACGGTCCAGTCTCAGTTTACTGCTGTTGATGTGGACAAGCACAGCTACAAGTTAATAACAGGCAAACGCCCTGTGACTCATCATGCCTCACATACAGGTCTGAAGACAGCTTCACGCACAATACAGAAAACGTCACGGTAGTCTTCAAACACCTTCATAAAATGTTCCAAAAAAAAAAAAACAGAAATAATAAAAAAATGCTTTCTTTAAAAAAAAAGAAGAAAAAGCCCCATTCCATGTCAACTGATTCGTTATCCATCAACACTTGCCTTGTTCCACCTGCGGCACGTGCTGTCCCAATAAAACTGCTCCACCCAGCAGTGACCCGGCGGGCCTTCACGGAGCGAGCGGACCTTCTCGGCGCCTTAGAGAAAACACTGAAACACCAGTTTACTCGTCAACCGCACGTCGATCGCGTCAACGTCATTTGCCGCATCGAGCAGATGGGCAAACGCACTTTCGAGTGTGCAGCGACGGAGCGCCGCACGCCTCCAGGTTTAAGCACTGAGAGGGACAACAGATTTTTAAATGCAATAATGGGAACGATCTTTTATCACACAAAAAAACCCATACAACCAGTTAAAATCATAAAAACACATCTTGAGGGAAAGCGCCCCGCAAGGTCTCACAACTGTGTTTCTGTTTAAATACAAATGCTTCACTCTGGGATATATTATCTTACTTTACAAGACTGGCAGCAGCAATGAAGATAGTTTGTCATACATAATTATTTCAAAACATTATATGTCTACTGTATGATTGTAAACTACAGTGCCATGGGATGCCCAAAGCAAAGGAAAGAATGCGTCTGCCTTTTTTTTTGGAGCCGTCCACTTTATTGCATACTAATTGACGCCTGCGTGGGGTTCGTGAGATGAATTCAATCTGGTCCCAGCGATTTCGAGCAATATCTGCGCCGTTAGCTCAGTTCATCCGGGGGGAATGTGGACCAGAGGAAGCTAGCAGCGGAAACCGGTAAGGGGGGAGTTAAAAAGCCATTCTGGTCTGAAGAGGGCTAAGCTGGGACAGAGAGTGCCGTCTCTGTTTGGCAGGAGCTGAGGAAATAAGGAACCAGCGAGAGGTTCTTCAGTGTAGCCTCATGGGTGACACAGGTGTCCTGCATTTCAAACCTGATGGAGGAAAATAAACCGGAGTCAACCGCACACTCATGCGCACAGCACCGGTGTTCTTTCGAAGTGTGAAATCCAAATTTCAAACTGCGTCACCCGTCCTTACCAGTCCCTAGAGGAGATGACGTAGTACACGGGGGGTGGGGGGTTGTCGGCGGCGGTGCACAGAGGCTGACCCAGGCTGTAGGCCCCAGCGTGGGTGAACGTGAGCCAGTCTCCGATGTTGAGCTCGGGTAACGAACAGTGTTCCACGACCTGGTCCAGGTCGTCCCCGGAGGGACCCCACAAGCTGCTGCTGAACACCGGAGCATCCAGGGCTGGGTTCTGATGATGCACAAAAGAAGAGTGCGTCTGTTTATACAGGCAGCACAACAACTGTTGTCAGTAAACTAAGGTGAGCTGTGTTTTAAGAACTAAGTAAAAAACTTTACACAACAATAACCTGACCCTTGGTGCGGCAAAGCTCAGATGACGAGTCTGTCATATATTAATGAACATCATCAGCAAACAAAATCTCCAAGCAGCTGAATTTAGATTTTCGCTATTTTACATTCACAAAAACTTACGGGGACTCTGTCTTGACGGACTGTCTATTTTACGGTCTGGTCTCTGAGTAACCTGTGCTTTTATTGTCCTGTGTAGGAGAGTAAACAACGCTCGCTCTCACCACCCTTTACAAATAAAGCTTGAGCGGATGAAAGGATGAGCTACGGCGACGTCTTGGCCCCGGGGGATTCGTGAGACTCACCTTGTGAACAGACGGAGCAGCGATCGGCGTGTCAGAGAGTTTGCAGGCAAATGATCCGTACACTCCCTCGTTCACGTAGTACTGGAACTCAGGCTCGTCGTCGGGAGACGGCTCGTCTGTTTCGGGAGGTAACAGAGCTATTTTGAAACTCGCTCATATGCCGTTTCTTATGACAGTTTTGTCATTCGCGCACACGTGCCGCTCTCATGGGTGCAGGAGCTGGGCTGACTTCACACCATGCGACGTTCATGCGGGTGCACTGACCGTGAGCTCGTGCCACCACCTCCTTGGAGATGACGTTGACGGCCAGGGTGAACGCGGAGGAAACAAAGAAGCTGCCGGGCTCGGCAATTATGGAAACCCCGGTGGAAAGAGGGAAATATAGGTCCACCATAGACATGACAGCACTACTGATCTGCAAAAAAGACGACAGAAACCAAAATGACTATGCTTATGATTATAATTCATTAAAATCAATGCCATTGTCAAGCACTGAAAAATAGATTAAATCAGTAGAAACAGTGCTGACTCCGATGACCGAACAGACAGAAGCGCACTGACCAGCTCCAGCTGAGACTCGGAGCCACTGAAGCTGCCTCCGATGTCCAGGATCTTCATGTCGAAGCCCATTTCCTCCTGAGGCAGACAACGGCTCATTGTAAAAAGCGCAACCGAAACACGGGCGAGTGTTTCTGGAGCGGTCACATTTTGACAGGAGGTAATGGAAACTGAATAGAACTGAAGCGTAACGAGCTGCACGACCATCGTAACGACTACTTACCCCCATATCAAAGACACAGCGGGCGTCAGAGACGGCGTGAACGTACACCTGGTCATCTTCACAGGAGCTGGAAATGTGAGACCTGCGGGGGCGGGAGGGGTGAGGCTTCATCAGTACGCCTCTCAAAACAACGAGCCGCATTTCGTTCGATTCGAGAATGAGCTGCCATGGTCTCCGCACGTGGCCCATACTTCTCCTCACACTGCTTCGTAACGGGTCACGGCGGCCTCACCTGACGCCCACCACCTGCACGCCCAGTTCCTTCGCTCTCTCCAGCAGATGCCTGCAGTCCTTGAGGGAGCAGCCGAGCGTCATGCCGACCTCGCTGTCTGGGCTCGACGCTTCTGTCGACACCTGCAGCAGCAGCCTGAACAAACACGGGGGACACACAGGAGCTTGAGCTCGTATGAAACACGTGAGATGCGATCGCCGTAACGAGGGCAGTGGTCGAGACACGCGACAGCTGGCACCGGGACGGGGCGCCCGTTCCGTCGCGCACTCACTTGGCGTTGGGGTGGCAGCGGGAGATCTTGCGCAGCTCCGCTTCGTTATCGCACACCAGAAGGTCAATGCCGTTCTTGGCGGCGTACTTGATCTGGGAGACCTGCTTGCAAACGCCGCCGTAGATGACGTCTTCGGGGGGGATGCCCTGGCTCTGCACGAGCTCGAGTTCCGACTGACGTGCGGGGAGACGAAGACAAAGAGAGCGCACTCCGTTAACGTGCAGCGCGCGGGCCTGGTGGACGGACTTTCAATCATTTCCTGCTTTTCCTGCGTGATTTAGCGCCAACAGAGTGTATGATGCACAGCACTGGTGCCTTTTATAACTACTCTACAGCCTGTGGACCAAGTCTTGTGCATTCAAGACTGTACAGCCTCCAACAGTGGGTTATTATATTTATTTTGTGAAGAAACTGACAACAGTGATCTAATGTGTCTGAGAGAGAGTACCTTGTTGGTGCATATGAATCCGGTGCCAAGGGCTGCGAGGACTTCGATGACAGCTGGACTGCTGTTGCATCTGACGGTATAGTAGGGTCGTATTTGGGCCATGTGCGTTCGCCAGCGAACATGCTGCCTCATTATGACCCCCAGGTCTGCCACAAAGAAGGCGTTCTTCTCAGACTGAAGAAGGAGGGGGCAGAAGTGCCGATGAGTCAGAAAACCAGACACAATGCAGGCAAAAAAAAAATGTGACGCGCATTGTACAACGACGCGATGCAACACAGGAGCAGAAAAGTAAAGGGCAGTCCGGGTCAATAAGTACGTGCTAAATGCGCGCGTTGTTACGTGTTGTGTGACTCCTTACCAGAGCTTGTTCAGAAATGTGGCTGTCAATCACATCACAGAGCGCCGTGCCTCCCTCCAGCAGGCCGACCGAATACTGCGGCTCATCGGCAATACCTTTCATCCTCTCAACCGTTTTCCTCTAATCCGACAGGCATAAAGAATGTGGCTAATCTGAAGTGGGCTCCCTCGCTCGCTCTCCGGCCCCCGGGGTCCTGGATGTTTGCAACAAACTGCGTGAGAGAAACGAGAAGGGGTCAACGCGGCGCACGCGGGAAGACGATTTGGCCATATTTGGACAACGCGCGTGCATTTATTATGTCCGGCTCCCGTTTGTTCATTAGCTGGAAAAGCGCGACCTCTCTTGCTGTGATCCCCAGTCAAACCAGTCGTTTCCCAGTGAGCGCCCAATCAGAGCACAGGACAGGTTCCGTGTTGTGAGACAGCTTTGTGGGTGAGGTCTATTCTTCTGAAAAGCCACTGTGAAAACAGTGATTGTGGGGCACAGGGTTCATTTCACCTGCCATCAATTACACCCAACAATCCCCATCAGTCCCTGAGCTGGTGACCCGTAAAGGTTCTTTCTGATGGCGTTAAGCGAGGTACAATGCTGTCTGTGTCTGTGTCACAACTTCACTTTCAATAATGTGGCGCAGTGCGTCAGAGACGCGCGGCAGTGACTGGACTAGATCTGAAATGACTGGGCTTTTGACAGGTTAAATGGGGAGACTAAACATCAGGCCTGGAAAGTCTGCAGTGTCCTAGACCGCCAACAAGGCGGATAAAAACAAAGGAGCACACACAAGTACGAGGGGCCTTTGCAGTGTCTCCCCGATTTCGCTGTGAAAGAAAATGACATTACTGCACAACTAAGAACCTAACTGATTTAAAACATTCAAACCGACAATCCTCATGATGACGGATTTTCGTTTTCCTTTCATTTCCGTATCCTTCCGCCGGCCCGCACCACGCCGCGCGATTACCTTTTACGCCTTTACCTTTTTCATCCTCACTGCACAGAAGAAGCCGGCTGAACACAGTGCAGCGTGGGAACGTTACACAGTGTGAGAGGACAACGCAAAATGCAAATATTGCGACACGCCGAGAAGCGGCGCAAGGAAAAGAAAGACGGGCAGACAAACGACTGTCGGCCTGTGTTAACCATAGAGAGTTACGTCACCGTTACGTGCGGCTACGGCGATGAATTACTTTGTTGGTGCCATTGACTTGCTAAAGTACAATTTTTCCAGTGAGAAAAATTTGAATTCCATTCAAAAAGGCCAATTTTCACAGGCAGGCTCTTTCAGTCCTCACACTTATTTGATCTGGAACAATAAGGATATTTTATATAAAAACAAATCATGATTCTGTCGCTCATGGTTTGAAAATGTAAGTGAAAAATGTCATCCAAAGAATATGCAATTATTTCTGAGGCAATTCCTAGAGGAATGACTTAACCAAAAAAAAACCCACTAGAAGTATCTCCCAATAAATACTGTATTAATAATAAAGTAAAGGAAGTATCTTTTAAAAACATAAATAGGATCCGCCCTGCAAAAGATTGAAGCTAAACACTGACCCTGCATGTTAATTCTGTAAATAAAATAAAGACTCAGGATATCATTTGTTTTATCATTGTGAAGATTCAAATTATTTTTGGGCTGATGTTTATTATCAAAAAAATAGGCAAACAACCCCACTCCTGCTAATTCTGTCCCATGCTTCGCACGCCCGTTCCATCTGGCCATTAAGGACAGATTTGTCAGCTATACGCACCGGGTCATTTTGCAGCTGACATTTTGTGGAGCGGTTCGGAGTTGGACTCAGATTATCATGATTCATTTTTTTCCTTTTATGAGCGGATGCGGAGCATTTTATGTTTATGTAAAAATGGGTTTGGTTTGTAAAGATGTTGTTGGGAGTTTAGGAATATTTTCTGTGCCCTAAACTTGACTGCATAAGTTTATTGTGGAGAGGTACAGATTGTTTTGGATTATTGATGTAACATAATGCAATGTAGAAAAAGACAGGGTATTATGTTAATGATTAGCTGAGAAGTGAAGTGATGTTACTTTGCACATAAATGTACATTTCAGGTACGAGAAAGACTGATATCGAGAATCAAAGGATTCTCCTTTACGGCAGCTAAGTCATAGCTAGGGAACAAAAACTACTGCCATTAAAAAGCAGACTATAACACAGTGTCCCTGAATAGAAGTGCTGAAAATAGATCTGAAATGTTAGATCTAAAATAAGTGGAAATGACTTATCTGGGGCAAACTCTTTGTTAACCTAACCATCTATTCTTTCTGTCAGGCTTTTTCAATGATGCAATTCGTCACAACGCGTAAGTGAACAATGACACTTAGGCTATTCCTGCGAAAAGACGCACGCAAACACTGTTTGCGTCAGCATACGCCTCTGCTGCGAGAATACCCACAATGCAACCAAGAGGATGCGTCAGTTGTTCGGTTCAGGTCTGATTCACTCACATGGATAAGTCCTGGGAGGAACTCGTCCACTATCAGCTAGGATCCCAAGGTGGCTCGGCGTTGAAGTCAAATGGCTCTCGGTATAGAGCTGCCCCTAAATCCTCTGGGTAGTTGGTGTACACCTGCCGAGGGACAGAGGAATCAGTCGCGGCAACACACGCTCCTATCTACTTTAACATTCACGCACTGTACAGGTAATACTGTTCAGCGGTACAGGAGATACTGGTATGCGGTTGTGCAGGTAAAATGACTGTTGAGGGCTAAACAGAAAGAGAGCATGGGAGTTGCATAGGAAAAAAATATTTTCTGTGGTTTAATTCATTAAACATTTCTGTGATGGATGTTTTTAATGTTAAAATATTATCACTTGGTTCATTGTGACCATGATCCACAATATAAAAAAATTGAACTGACGCAATCGTGACAAGCAGTTTCAAATGAATCTACGCGTTTGTTAAATAACCAAGGTAATGTAATAGTAATATTCTCACCCTTCCCCAGCGTGATAAGACAAATACCACACTGACTGCTGCCAACGCAAAGCCATATTTAAAACATACTACTTCGCTTGGTTGCCATTGTGACAGGTCGTTTGCATTCATTGGCAGCGTTAGATTAGCGTTAGCGAGCTACCTAGCAAATGTAAATGTTGTCTTACGGGAATCTGTTACTTATATACAAATGCTAATGCTACCTTTAGTTTGAGACAGCACTTGTAGCTTACGCTATGTCATACAGTTAATGTAATAGCATGCTAATTAGCAAGCTAACAACGCGGTTAGCTAATGTTACTTACGTCTGCTGAAAACCCAAAAGAGGGGACAGAACGCTTTTTCTTTTTAGGCGGAATTTTTAAAGAGTGATGGGGTTACAAGAAGAGAAAAGGATAACTGCCATGTACGAGGTGGAAGAGGTCGGCGTTTTGCTGTTCGATGTTTTGAAGTTGCGAGCTGATACGTATCGTTAGCAACGACCAAGAAGACGGCAACAGCGGAGGTCGAGTGAGCTCGGAGATGGACCAACAGACAAACGTTAGCGTCAAGCACGCCAAAGTTATCAGTAACATATCCGGTTGAACTATCAAAATAAAATCCATGTTTATATGGGGCCGTTTTTTTAGTTCCACAAGATGCCAAGATGGGAATATTTTTGCAAAACAGCGACTTCGTTATTATTTCATTATTATTATATTTTATATTATTTTTCTTAAAAAAATAATTAATTAAATTAAAAATGACAAACTATATGAACAATTTTCCGGTCAGATTCTACTCAAGAATGGAAACTTTGATACACCTCAGATGGGCGGAGCTTAGAGTTGTCAAAACCCAACACAGTGATCTCAGTTTAAAAGATGACATGGGGAGTATTTATTAAGAATTACCAAAATAATTACACCTAACTGGAAGTGACAATAATAATAATAATAATAATAATAATAATAACAATAATAATAACAACAATAATCATAATAATAACAATAATGATAATGATGATAATAATAATAATAACAATAATAATAATAGCAGTTTTTATTACAAAATGATTATTACATTTTTTTCAACACTTTATTCCAGAAACAGTAAATGCAAACAACAACATAATAATACCTGGTTGGACTAAAATCTCAGTCTTTAATAACCTATATAAATGTAAATAGGCCAGAGTCAGATTTCTCTGTATTACCTGTGTTATGTCTTCATTGCGTTTCCCATGGCTCAGTATTAAGGACAAAATGCTGTCCAATAGAGTCTGCAGAATTTTCCTTTTTTCCTTTGGCTAAAGTCAAGAGCTCGAAAACACAAGTTCCATGAGTGATGAGTTACACGGATGCATGTAATTTGTCTTCCAAGTTCGAGCTCCAGCTGGACTTTCCTGTCCCTTTGCCTTTGTTGTTGTGACTTTGAGACGTTGTGCCTGCCTCTAAAAATGCAGGGTCTGGGGCAGTGTGTGTGTGTTTTTTTAAGGAGATACATTTGCATGTCTCCCTCCTCAGCAGTGGAGGAGGAGGGTGGCAAGGAAAGCTCAGCTACTGTCAACTAAACAGAAGGGAAATGTTTTCCAACATACCTGAATAGAGAATATGAAATATCATTCAAATATCCATGTGTCTAATTGCACAATTTAGACTTTTAAAGCTTTTATAGCACACTTGCCATTGGTAACAATGTAAAATCTTTATGGGTTTTTTGACATACTGAAATTTAGAAATATGAAACTATTTATCAATTTTGCCTTTGGGATTTGAGTTTGTTCCAACAGTCTAATCATGTCTGTAGCCTGGAGTCAAAGTCCATTTTCAGTAGTGTCTTTGGCAACTCAGTGTTCCCTTAGTTCAGTGTTTTCAAGGAAATGTTACACAGTGACAGGGACGTACAGTGCAGTCTTTATTCACTGAATACACACCACAATATCATCATAATACAAATAAGAGCAATTATTTTCTCACATCCATGAGAATATGGAACTCCTTTCCATAACCAGAAACCCTATTCTTCCTCTGTGATTAACCAAGAACAGTTATGAATTCACATAACTGTGAAATTCTTCAGGTTGGTAGATGAGCTTTGAGTGCTCCGTTGGGGAAAAGCAAACAATAGTAGCGTTTGTTTCACCAATAAAACTAATGCTTCGAGTCCATTGTAAAGGCTGGAGAGGCAGCGTCTTTTCCTCTTACTGCAACACAAAAGCTGTTCCGTGTTTTGTGCCTAACACTAAACGAGCATATGTATATATAAGTCTAATCACACATAGCATCTTAAGTGGTTTCCAGTAAAGCACAATGTTTGATTTCCATTGTTTGGATCATAATAGCCATCGCAGCCACTGGGTATGCATGTGTACCACCCACTGTGGGGGCAAATACTCCAGTGGCTGCATTGTGCAGCAGGAATTCTTATTTGCAAACATTGCAAACAGATTACATCACCGCACCAAATTAGAAAGACCCTGCATCGATTAACCCTGACTGACCAAAAGTCTCCAGTCAAAGAGGAAAAAACAACCACAGCAAACAAAATAATAAAACACCTTCAACAAATTGATTGCCCTCTATATTTTTAATCATAAAAATAGGTGGTAATCAAAACTCAACTGATATAAGACATCTGAAAATCTACCGTATCTCCCCATATATTAATAAGTGAGGGATTAAACCCACAATGGATTGGTCTTATGCAACAGACTCTGGTGTTGTAAGTGTTGTTAAGTCACTCAGCAGTGGTTTCAGCTCCTCTTTTTTTTGGCAAAGAACGTTGCTTAGGGAAAGGAACTCCAAACAAACTTCACACTGATGAATGTTAAGCAGAGCAGGACAAATAAAGCAACACTCTGCAAGAATATAACAAACATGCAAAATAAGTCTCATTTTAAAAAAAACAAAACTTTGATCTGCAGGTGGGTGGAAAAGAGAAAATGAGAGAAGTAAAATGCGATGTCACCCTCCCTTAACACAAAGTTTGCCTCTAAAGGTGAGAAAATTCAAAATTTCAAGGCAAAAAACTTAAGTAACACTTTGAAAATTCAACTTTTTTTAAAGTTTAGGCTTTGAATTTATCCAATTTATAATATTTACTTCTGCTATCTTCCTCAAATTTAAGATAATTAAGAGTTATATACAAGTTCAAGGACAATGGTTCTCATCATGATCATGATCATCATCATATGATGATCATATGTATATGTATATATATTATAACTTTTTTCATTTGAAAAAACAGAAAGGATTTCAGGGGGAATGTTTCCTTAATGCAATGCATGCTGGAAAGTATGCAAGCAAAGCATAACATAATTTGCTGATTTAAGTGTTCGACACATTGGATAATTAGGTGACTGAACTCATGATTTTAGGCTCTGCATTCCCATGTTATCATGACTCAAATGCCTTTGTTGAAGTAAAAGTTGACTTGTCAGCATAATTTCAATTTTTGCCAAAGAAATGCCCAAGAACATGAGTTGCAGTTTTCCAGTGTATACACTATACCACCTAAAATCTTTATCTCTGGGCTTTCCCACAACATGTCATTTTCAACAATATTATCAAAGCTGTGGAGAGACACAGCGAGATATACAATGATGGTCAAACAATAACACAGTCTAAAAAATGATGCACATTTCACCCTCATTTCCTTTCTGCCAAGATATACTGCAGGATGATTAATTATAATAAGTTCATAATGTCACTCTGTGTCAGTAGTTGAGATCATTATATGGTGGTAATGTGGTTAATTGTGAAAGTGCAGTGTTTTGGTCAGGTATTAAACTATAGTATTTATTTTATGATGTACAATATTTGCCAAATAGATCAATCAAGAACACATGGGTCACTGTGTGTGTGTGTGTGTGTGTGTGTATGCAGACAAGCAGATTTATAGGCTACATGCTGCATGTGTGTCCATGCTCACATATGCACACTAGCTGGTATTTCGGCTTTCTGTGTGTATCTTAGCATGCTTGCCTATTTGGAAGCAGTAGGTCGCCAAAGTCCCGGCAAAATAAGTGCAGGTAGTTTAAAGATTAAACAGATGATGTGCAGTGAGACTGTGTACACAAGGCATTTAGAGAGACCTTCATTCCTGGAACGCGCGAGTCATTCAAAAACAAACTTGTGTGGTGCTTCATTGTGTTGTTACTGACAAAAAAAAAATACTGGGAGAACTTTCTAAAGAAGTGGAGGAGGAGAAGAGGCGGCGTGGCAATTACAACAATTTCAAAATCTGTTAGCTGTTTTAATGCTCCTATTTTTATCATAATGCTTTAAACTTATTTGGCGCGTCATAAAGACAACTTTGAGACCCATCACAGGAGATTGTGTGAGGTTGAGAGCTATGGGAGGCCATGCAAGACAGTGCAGAACGGTGTGTGTGAGAGGGAGTAGAGTGAAGCCTGTAAATAGTTATCCCTCTCTTCAGTCCCATCTATTGCTAAAACAACACATTTCTCTCTTATTGAACCTGAGGAGATTACGCACGAGACTCTCAGCAGTAGCCCACGCTCTGCAGACTGACTGACTGTGGCGTGTGTGTGTGTCCTGATAACATCCCGACAGACTGGCCTCTGGCCAGCCATGGGCAAACTCACCCTGCCGTTTGATGTCGGGGGTTGGCTCCAGGCAGACCAAGCATTGTGTCCCAAACAATGAACCCCAGACCCACTGAACTATAAACATGTCCCTTTGGGGGGCGTTTTCCTCAGATTCTGAACAGGAGACACCCAAAGTCAGGAAACCTGACCCGGCTTTTCCAAATTTAGTAACTAGAAAGCCTCAAATGCTGCTGACTTGGCATCCAAGATTGTCTGTCTCTTTCTCTAATAACGGAATAATGTTTCTGGAATGTTGACTGAGGCTCAGGTCCAGGGTGGAGGTCTTTTAATACAGGAAATTTGTTGAAATTCCATATCAAAAATAATTTTAAAAAACCAAACATCTAAACCCGTTTTTGTTAAAATATCAGTTGCATGAAAATTTCTCCAAGATAAATTCATTATTTGTATGTATATATCCTGTATGTTGGCAAGCATCTGCCCATATCCATAAACCTGATGACCCACAAGGATCACAGAGTATTTTTTAGGTAAAATTGACATTTATTGATCTATGATTTGATCAATATATTGATAATTTTTGTCATCCTGACAGTCCTTACACATGACATCCCTTGCATGTCTGTCTGTCCTGCAGGAGAGATCCCACCTCTGCTGCCCTGAGGTCTCTTCCATTTTTCAACATTCAAGAAGTTTGTTCTGCATTTTGTGATCTGAATTAAGGGTCTAAGGATACTGGATGTGCTAGGCTCGTCAAACTGCAAAAAAGGCTTGAGCAATATTTTTTGATATTGCTCTCTGTGTTGTGTATAAAATTGACTTGACTGCTCGCGCTGCAGTACCCGCCTTCGACCAGCTGTGATCGCTGCTGAGTTTCCACAGCGGGCGGAGGGTGAGAGAGGCCTTCCGGTTCCTCTGCTGGCGGATCAGCTGACTCTGATGCTGCTGTCAGGAGACCTCACCAACTGTGTTGAATGGCAACTATGAAAATTGCCAAGCCGTAGAGACACTGCAACACAGCTGTATTTTAACTGGCAGCAGCCACCTTGTGATACACAGGTGAGTGAAATGCTTAAGCAATCACAATAACCACCTGTGTTGTTGTTGTTGTTGTTGTTGTTGTTGTTGTTGTGAGCTAAAGCTAAGTGGCTAGCGGTAGCTAATCCCAGCTGGATGTTGCCTGACCTTAACCATCATTTTTGCCAGCTCGTTCTGATGTACGTTTACGTTTAATCCATGTTTACGGTTGTCAGTCTCTATGCAGTTACGAGAAGGTAAAGTGCTACAAAGACATTATTGTCAGATTGTAATGGACTTTAACCCTGAATGAGTTCCTATCGTATTCCTATTGAGTTCCTATTGCTATTGTAGCATAATTTCATTAGCTTGCTGAGTTGTAAACAGTGTCAGTACATTAATGCTAACAGCACAGTCAGCTCTCTGAAGCTAGCATGTGGCTAATAACAGGAGCTATGCCGTCACATTGTCACATTAGTCTAAAGCGTGTTTTTTCTTCTCAGTTTTTTTTCCTCTCTAGCTGCCCCAGTACTGTAACCATGACAGAGTTTTGGTTGATCTCTGCACCTGGAGAGAAGACGTGCCAGCAAACATGGGACAAAATGATGGCAGCCACCACACGCACCAACAACCTTTCCACCAACCACAAGTTCAGCATACCAGACCTCAAGGTTGGCATCACGTTCCTTCCCTGCCTCATGCTTTTTCCTCCTGCACACAGCCATGGCCTTGTGATATTATGGAATCCATTGACGTTACGTTCAAGTGGTTCATTGGTCATGATTTTCTTTCTTTCACGACTCATGATTATTCTGTTCAGAGAGCTCGATTGTGGTTGAGCTAGATAGTAGGCTAATATCAAAATCACTCACCTTATATATCCACTGTCAAGAATAAGATGATTCGGTGTGTGGGGGGCAGCCTTCACACAGAGCGGGTGACTGCATGTTGAAGCATCGGTTGGGTGAAGGTTTCATCCACAGTTGAGCTCGTCTGGTTCCTCTCTGTGCTGAAGGTGAAGTAACCTCACTGACCTCGCTGCTGAACGGCGCTGCGACGTTCTCCTGGAACTGTTAGCAATGCATGAGCGGGTCCGGACAAAGAGGCGCCATCCTAAGCACATAGGGCCCCCTGGCTGTCACTGGAGGCTGATTGAACCCCGCATGTCACTGTTTAAACACAACCCCGCTGACCCAGATCCCAGGACTGATGAGTCAAAAGTCATAATGTGATTTTTCAGTTTTATTTTTTGCTTTTTGGTGTCCTAAAACAGGTTGGGACACTAGATGTCTTGGTTGGACTTTCAGATGAACTGGCCAAGTTAGACTCCTTTGTTGAAAGGTAAGCTACCCGCTGTATTCTGACTTGAACTGAATTTTGCTCGTCTCCATCCATGACATTGTTACTTTATATTGCTTTTATAGTCACAATAATATGCCTTTTGTATTTTGAAAGGCATTAAAAAATGTATTCCGTGCAGCAGTCCAGACTCTCTGATGTAGTGGGTTTACCACTCCTTAATCTCTTCCCTTACCTTGTAACAATGAGGAATTTCACAGGGGCGTGAGGCTAGCGAGCCTTGCGGTCTAAACTTGGCAATTTACAGTTGGGTGACACACCAGCAGCTCTTTCTTTAGTCATATTTATGCCAGATGACTTATGTGCCGCGAGTGACTGTAGTTTATAGTCTTTCAAAAATATGTCATCCAAAGCTCACACACAGCCATCACTGCCCAAGGCCTGCTTCGCCTCCTCTGTGGATATTTCCGAGGCTGTGGGAAAGACCAACTTTGCAACACGGTCTCACTTGTTTGACTACGGTCTGTCTTTAATCTGCGTCCTTTTTGAAGTTTCTATCCACCATATGTGGGGGGAAAAAAAGAGAATACTGAACAAGTGAGTTCTTCAGAATTGCACCCATTAGTGTATTAGTTTTTATTTGAGCATAGGATGGATTAGGTTGTTTTCATCTGTCAGTATATGAACAATAAAATAGATAATTGAAAGATAAATTAAAATTGAGTGGCACATGTACTTTCTTATGAACATTTCAGGCAGGTAATGGGAATTTACAGATTCTTCTTGACAGTATTAAGAATATAAAAGTGGATAGAGTCATCAAATGTTTTCATAGAACTGAAATAACATTCTTTAGGTTGGTCTGGTCAAGTTTGCATTCATGCTACGACCACCGCAGACGCAGTTCTTCTTTGATGTGCTGCTGAACAGTGTGCTCAAAAACCTTTAACTCTGAAAGCCTGCCGCGTTATAAATTGCCTTGTCAGGAAATCATCTTAACGGGAACATGTGAAACTTTTTGATGTGCGTGTATGTTTGTGTCAAATTTGGAAGGGTAAGGTCATGGTGGTCATGTGCGGGGCGAATGTGTGGTTCGCCCTGGCTTTGTGCATGCAGTTTGTGTTGGCGTGGTGTGTTTTGATGTCTCGTGGCTGTTCACAGTGTGGTGAAGAAGGTGGCTCAGTACATGGCCGACGTGCTGGAGGACAGTCGAGACAAAGTGCAGGAGAACCTGCTGGCCAATGGAGGTACACTGATATAACAGCACAGTGTCTGTCTGTTGTTTTCCTACCAAAAACAGGGCGATCAGAGTCACAGTATTTAGATAAGATACATGTATCTTTCACATGATATTTTCAAAACAAAAACAACATCATTCTTACATATGCTTCAGTATTTCACCACGCAGAGGGTTCTGGTTTTGCTTGCCCAGGTTTTGAAATTTCCATCTCAGACATTTCTTCCTCAGAAATCCACTGTTGTGTTCAGTCCATTTCTTTGGTATGATAAAGTTCTGTTTGTATGGTTCACAATTCGATCTGTGGGTTATCCAGAGTTGCAGGGAAAGTAATTCTAGGAAAACATCTGCTGAATTGTTAAAATCACATTTTTCAGGTTTATTCAGCACAGATGAAATTCCATCAACCTTTATCATATGTCAATGCCTGCAAAGGATATATCAAAATAATGACAAAAAAGTAATACTGTTTGCATGTCTAGGTACCACTTGAAGTAAAGAAGAAATTGTGTTTTTTACTATTTGAATGAAAACTCTTAATATATGCTATATATATGCTACTTATGCTAGAAAAGGCAGATGTTAACAAGCCAAGACTTTTGCTATCTTTTTCAGTGGACCTTGTCACCTACATCACAAGATTTCAGTGGGACATGGCAAAATATCCCATCAAACAGTCACTTAAAAACATCTCTGAAATCATCTCAAAGGTGGGTCTGTTCATTCTATCAGAAAATATATATTGGCAGTGGTAAAATTAGCATTTAGATTTGAAAGAATATATAAAGATATTCATGAGAAGTTGTGTTATTTTTTGTCGCTTAGTGGGACTCTGTTACTCTGTATTTGAGTCTTGCTTTTTACCTCTTACACAGCAAGTAACCCAGATTGACAATGACCTGAAGACAAGAGCGTCGGCTTACAACAATCTGAAGGGAAATCTGCAGAATTTAGAAAGGAAGAATGCGTAAGAAATTCACTCACACACTGAAATACATTTTATAATTTTAGGGTGTTTTTTTTTCTCAAAGTAATCAGCCACAGCAAACACCAGGAACAGTTAAGGGTTAAATTAAATTTTCCTCAGACTCATCAGAATCAATATAATTATTCTCAGAACTAGGTTTTCGAAATGGCCATTGGCTGGCAGAACATCTAATTGCTTATACAGCTCCAAAAAATAAGACTTATCTGGAAGCTCAGCTCTCTTACCAGAATATTTAGTTAAAAACCTCCTGTGCTTATTCATCAGTCGAGCTTCAAGGATAACTGGAAATGTGCTATGTTTATGTCAGCACGTTCTGAAAAGTTACAGTGACCCCGCGATGCTTTGTCAACAGCACATTGGAGAAGTTTGCCTTCGAGGCTTTCTGCCAGTAAACCTTTGTCAGGTGGTCCACGTTGTGAAAGGTTCTGTCCTAACCCACACCATGATGTTTTCCTCCTGAACCCAACCAACTAGTTTTGTTGCCTAACCGTTACCAAACAATGACTGTAACCTGAGGCCAGAAAACCTTTCTGCCAGTCAGGCAAACTCCCAGCAGCGTGCCGACGGTCGTTGTAACCCTGCTGTTTGCGGCCACCAGGGGGAGCCTGCTGACCAGGAGCCTGGCTGACATTGTGAAGAAGGAAGACTTTGTGCTTGATTCGGAGTACCTCATCACTCTGTTGGCAGTTGTGCCAAAGTGAGTATTAGTATGCCACTGCATAGTTTTGGGGTTTTTTTTGGAGACTTATTTTATCCTGCTGTTTTGTTCTCTCAGGACAGCGTACGCAGACTGGCAGAAAACATACGAAACACTCGCTGAGATGGTGGTGCCTCGATCCTCAAAGTGAGTCATGTCATCATCCATCTGTCCATTGGCTAGAATGCTTATCCTCTGAGGGTCACGGGGAGGGCCCTGAGGTCATCATATCAAATAAAATAATAATAAATGTAATAATTTAATAAATAAATATTAAATCAAATTACATTTTGTCAGAGACACCCAATTTCAAGTATCTGTATTTTCATGAGGTATTGGATTTCATCTTTATTTTTTTCAGTTTTCAGTCTTGTAGTTTTTTTCTTACTATACCCTCTGCAAATTTAGAGAATTGTCTTACCAGTATCATTACAGCAGTCAGAAATAGTACCTCTTCTTTTCTTCCAGTCTGCTATTTGAAGACAATGACAGCGGCCTGTTCAGTGTCACTCTGTTTAGGAAAGCCATCGATGACTTCAAGCACAAAGCCAGAGAGAACAAGTAAGAACTGTTTTACACACTTTGCCATCACACAGCGCTGTGTGAGTCACATAAAAGATGTGTGAAAAGTGTCCACAGAAGAAAATCTGCCTGATTTGAAAAGAAGCCTGACTGTTCTGTAAATGTAAATGCTCTAATTATAGAGTGGGGTCCAAAAGTTTGTCACAGGTGATACCCTTCACACATTTTTGAGATGTGAAGAATAGGGGCCGGTATCATTATAAAAACAGACACATTTGTGGTAAAGTGATGTTGATTCGGATCCTCTCCTCTTCTTCTTATTTCTAGATTCACCGTGAGAGACTTCCAGTACAACGAAGAAGAGATGAAGGCAGATAAAGAGGAGATGACGCGGCTCTCCACAGACAAGAAGAAGCAGTTTGTAAGTGGGAAATGACACTGTGGACTTTTTGTTTTTGAGGTGGAATTAAGGGTGCTGTTAAGATTTTGCCACGCTTTGTTAATATTTTATGCTATTGCGTTCAAGTTTCACAAGTCAGTGGCTTGTCAAATATTGTTTCACACATATGAATTTAACTTGTGGCCCCAGCTGGGAAACGGAGGCAGGATGCATTGTGCAAGAGTGTTTGTTTAATCAGAAAACAAGCACTTAAAGTCAGCAGCTGTCAGAAAAATGCCCACCGAACACAAAATCCACTGCAGTAAAAGAGCTTCCTACGTCCCAGTGATGTTGCAGAAATTGGAGACGTTTACGACAAAAAGAGAAATACGGCATCGTCTTGTGCCACCTTTGCAGCAAAAATTTGACTCCGAGGTTGTAAATGATTTCAAGGATCCCATCCAAGATAAGATAGTTACTATCTCGTTAACCCGAAGCTGTATTTCTCTGTCTGTATCTCCTCTTTGCAGGGCCCACTTGTTCGATGGCTCAAAGTGAACTTCAGCGAAGCTTTCATCGCGTGGATCCACATTAAAGCACTAAGGGTCTTTGTGGAATCAGTTTTAAGGTACAGCAATCGTGCAACGCAGTCCCAATAGATGTATGTAGTTATATAAAAGCTGAACACATGACCACTTGACACTTTCTTTTACCGATAATAGCTAAACAGTCGGTTAAACTGTGCAATGCTCCTCTGTGGTTACTGCACATGTGTTATGTGGTGTCATGCAGATATGGGCTGCCAGTGAACTTTCAGGCCATGCTGCTGCAGCCAAGCAAGAAGACCATGAAGAAGCTGAGGGAGGTGCTCAATGATCTGTACAAACATCTGGACAGCAGTGCGGCAGCTATCATCGACGTGAGTAGAGATCTTGCTGCTGTTCTGCGAAGGTCATCGCAAGAATAGAGTCAGTCCACGTGTTGAAGAAACAGGCATGCCCTGCAGCATGGCCCACATCTATGCTACACACAAAATCCAATCTAGATTTTGTTTAGGACGTGATTCCAGATGTTCAGTTAGTTAAACTGCTGTTTGCGCACACTGACATGAGCTTCTTGCCTCCTTATTTCCAGTCTGCGATGGACATCCCCGGCTTGAACCTGAGCCAGCAGGAGTATTACCCCTACGTCTACTACAAGATCGACTGCAACTTGTTGGACTTCAAAGTTTAACGCTGTTTCGTCTTTATGTTGAGTGTCGATTATTAAGTTATGGTTTTTTTTTTCTTCTGGTACAAACCTCCCCCTCCACTCGCTCACCCAGCTGTGTTTCTCCCCCCACCCACGTCAGCTGCTTGAATGAAGACGCTGCATGTTCATTCCTCGTGGTGAAAAAGGCTCATCGACAAGCTTCTACCACTCACAACCAAGGGACAAAAAAAAGACTTTTAAATATTGTTTACGGTTTATTGTTCTTCAAAAGACACACAAATTATTGCTCTTTTTCCACGTGAAGACAGATTAAGAAATCATACTGGAGAGCTGTATATTTACTGTGTCATTCCACACGTGCTGGTGTGCATTGATAGCCGCATCTTCTGTGCTGGTGTTCAGAGATTTGTGTTTACATATGGGCAGTTTCAACACTGTACCCACGGCGACCGGATCTGTGTGAGAATGTGGGTTTGTCCTGCAGACATTGTGAAACAAAGATGTTATACGTGTGCGTATGTGTGTGTTATCATGTTGTGTATATTTGCTGTCTGAAACAGCTCTATATCGGAATATTGTGGAAGCCATTGATTGAATAAATGTGATAATGAATAAATCATATGAATACGTGTAAATTCTTAAACTGATTAAGTATCAACACATGTTAATCATTTCTTCTCTGATTTGATGTGTGATGGAACAGAATTCAGAAGAGAAGGGTGAGAACAGATGAGATGACGTGAAGGTCACACGGAGATGTTCATGTGAGACACATATAGCCGTGTCTGTGTGTGTGTGTCGTCAAATAAAGTTCTGTGTGAAGCCTTGTGATGACTCATGATCATCTGCAAGGCCACGGGCAATTTCGAGGAATCTTCCTCTTTGAGCAGAAAATCCTTTGGACGCTACACAGTTGCAGGAGTTTCAGCAGTCTGCTGCTGCACATACTGACAGCAGAGAGCACCAGACAGACACCTTTCACTAACGTAAGCATGGGAAGAGAGCACAAAATAAATGCGCACGCGCACACACACACACACACACACACACAAGTGTGTTCTAAGTTCTTCAGCGGCATGGATTCCACAAGATGTTGGAAACCTTCTGTTGAGGTTCTGCTCCATGTTGACTGCATCACATCAGCTCTTCAGATTTGTCAGCCGCACGTTCATGCTGCCAATCTCCTGTTCTACTGGATTCACATCTGGTGACTGAAGAGACCACTGAAGTTCACTGAACCCACTCTCATGTTCATGTTCACATTTGCTTTGTGACAAGAGGCATAATCATACTGGAAAGAGCCAAAACAAAATGGCAAACTGTGGCTAAAAAGAGATGGTCAACAAAAATATTCAGATAGATTTTGATATCCAAACCATGATTTATTGGTTTTAAGGAATTCCAAGTGTGTCAAGAAAGAAAAACAGTGCCCACACCATTACAACATTAATACCACCAGGCAATAATATAGAACTTGCATTCAGTTCAATATTGTATTTGTGACTCATCAAACCACCTACAAACTAGTGCCAGTGAAGCTGAGGATTAACTTTGTGTGGTTAGAAATCCAGTTTTGATTCTGGTGAATGAACTGGTCCTGAATGAACCACACTGAAACTGAATAAAAGAGGAAGAAAAGAGCTTGTCACTCTTTATTTAATCAGTCCATCTCTGGCAAGCCAGAAAATAGAGAGTGTGTGTGTTTGTTTTACAGCGAGCGAGAGAGAGAAAGAGAGAGCGATCATGTGATTAAGGAGTGAGTCAAGCTTGCTGTGTTATGACGTGAGACACACACGCGCACACGTACACTGTGCAGGCTGTGATCACACATACATACACACACACACCGATTGCCGGTGCCGAAACCTGAACGAGGCGGTGGACGGGCGGGGAAACCAGGACCGGTGGGTGTGCCGCTGTCGCTTGTTCCTGCTGCCCGGGGAGCAGGAGGGGAAGCATCCATGCCTCCGGGTCTCCTCTCTCATATTGGCCTGTGCCTGTTCTCATCGTCGGGCCTCCTGCGCTGAGATAATGAAAGGATGGCCGAGCAGCGATGCGGGGACCACGGAGGACTGACGGATGCCGCTGCAGCGACTCGCCGGGGTGAGCAGCAGCATCAGCATCACAACGCGATGGATTCAGCGGAGCACGCAGGAGCGGAGGACCTGTCTTTGGAGGAGATACTGAGGCTTTATAATCAGCCCATCAACGAGGAGCAGGCATGGGCCGTGTGTTACCAGTGCTGCGGGACGCTGGCGAAGGGACTCCGGGGAAGGAGCAGCACCTCCTCCGCCGCCTCCGGAGCATCATCAGCGGCAACTCCGAAGAGGATATCCGGACCGGGGGATGTTAGGATACAGAAAGATGGATCCGTAAGGGTGGAACACCAGGGCTGTGAAGGTAAAATATTATATAAGACTGAGTGAGCTACTCGGATCTAGGCCAGGCCATCACTTGCATTTCAAATAATGGGGCTGAGGTGTTGTGTCCTTATGTAAAAGACTATAGCCTCATTTATAGACGTAACATAAATTCCAGGTGGCCAAACCAGACTAAAAAACAACAGCAACACTTGAGTATTAGCCCCAGCAGGAATATAATAGGATTATTATAGTGCTAACACAGTGCAATAATGTCAGTATGAATAAAATGTGTAGGCCTACACCTTTTACATGTTTTTTCCCTGATCAGGTGCTTAATCTGCATGTCAGGATTACTCTGTAATCTGCAGTAGTTAAGGCTCCATTGCACATGACCTGATCACTGATAAACAAAGGAGACCCCTGCTGCTTTCACCTCCATGGCCCCAGATACTGTGGCGTGGTCCACTATTTCCTCACCACTGAAGGCATGTGTACATCATGTGGTCTCATCTTTTATTAAAAGCCCAAGCAGCCTGATCGCCACTTCACATCAGATCAGGGCATTCATTCTGCTTCATCTGATTAAAGCATGTGATTACGGGCAGAAATGTGGGCTCTGGCTGGACGGAGGTTTGAGCTGACTGACGCCTGTGTTTGTGAGCAGAGGGAGGCAGGAAGGCAGGTGGATGTTGAGTTATGATGTTTCCCGCAGTGCTTCAGTCCAGCATATGTCCTGTGACCACATGGCCTGATTCACCTGTTCCACCTGTGACAGAGGAGCACAGCTGATTACAACTTGTATAAATAAAGTGTTATAGAAGATGACTAGAAGTCAGGAGGAGGAATGGGAGCCCTGCTGATATCACAGTGATTCTACTGTCAAGCTGAAAATATCCTTGAGAGGGGACTGTGTGGGGACTGTTGGCAACTTGTGCCAGATGAAAAATCACTGCAATGTTGCGAAAATGCCCCTTAAGGTTTTTACAGAGTGTCTGTGGAGCTATGCAGCGCTATTATGGTGACTTTATTGTACTTTATGGTAATTTCTATCTCATATGGGAGTGAGATACAGTGTATCTGTGGTATTTGTCCCTTGTATGAGTTATTACAGACATTTCAAAAAAGGGGTTTAAACCAAAACAAACAAGTGGCAGCCAATGCTTTGTTAGGGGTGTGTTGATATAGTCAGGCAGACTGAACCTATCTATTTATCTATCTATGTTTATGCTTTGTCTAATTAACGTTTATGAGCAAATCTGAGAGGTACAGATGTGATGACGGTGCCAGTTGTGGCCTGTAGGTCTATATGCTTAGAGTGAATGGGCTATTTTGGAAGCATGGAAGCAACCATTGGAGGAGGGGAGCCTGGGCTTTTATTCCTCTGCTGCTCACACAATGTCCCATCATCACAAAATGTACACAGAATGCATTGAGCCGTTACAGTTAAGCATGTCTTTGTGCGTTTGTGTTTGTGTAATGATTCTTTTTCATGCAAATAAGTGAGCGGCAGCTGGATATTTCAACCATCTACCCATTGCTTTGACCTTTTTCACGATTACCCAATCCAACCTTTAGCTAATTATTTCAACAGTTGGCCCATTTATTCTAACCATTTATTCATTATGTCAAGGTATTTCAGCCACAATACATAACGGTCAGTATGCAGCTGGTTTGATATTTGGGTATATTTGTTAATCTTTTCTTTATTTGTCTTCAGGCAATTCTACATAAATGGTTTGCCAGTCTCTTCATCTGTGTATTCATACAAAAGGTTTCAGTTTTCAGGGTAATTTACTGGTCTACTTACCACTTATCTGGGCTGCTCACCACAGGTTCTCTCTTCTTGACGCATGAGCTTGGGCAGACAAAGGCCCTGGTGTAGATATTCGGATAACTCTGTGGTCAAAGTGTGAAGGATGGTGGACTACTAAACATCATGAGTTAAGTCTTGCTCCCTAACTCATGAGTTAAGATTAAATCTAGCCGAGAGCCCCGGCAAATGTTTTTGCGTCGTGCTGAGACAGTGATAAATAGATTATGATATCATGCTTCTGATATCTTACGCGTTTTAGCCTCATTAACCAAGCAAACTCGATTATCTGCTCACAGGGCACACACATCACTCAACTGCAACATGCAGTTTTGCTTGCAATTTTGCTGATGCAAGCAAAGGTCATGGGGTGACTTCAGAGCTGCTGTGATGTTGCATTGCTGCGTGATACAATACAAAACGGCTGCTTGTTGGGAAGGTCATCTGCTAGTGGGCTGTTTGTTCATGAAGTAAAAGCTGCGCTGATGTTGCCTGAAGATACATTAAAGTGGGTCTTCTATTTGAAGGGAGTACGTTCATGCATGATGCTTTTGGCAGGAAGTTTGTCATCATCGGTCACATGCTAAATTCACTAGGAAAGTAATTAAAAGTGAGCCCGGGCTTTTATTAAAACTGAACGATCTGCAGAGTGATAATTAGATCTCAGTGGGGATTTGCTGAAATTAGTTGAAGAACTGTGTAAGATACAGGGAAAAAAAGACAATATACAACCACAGACTGCACAAGGCAAAGTGAAACACAACTAAATATTACAGAAGTCCCATTAAAATCCCCTGATATCTGTATTTGACATGATCACATTTTCTTTTCTCACTTCACATGCCTCGATAGCTGTTCATCACTTATGTCATCTGACATTTAGGCATTGTTAGATGGACTGAAAGTGCTGCATGACCTTTGACATGAGTGGCTCATACAGCATCACCATGTGTGCTTGAGTTCAGCCAAACGTACAGTATGTACTAAGTGTAATTGAGCCATGTTATGTCTGTCACTTTACCTGTGTTCAGGTCTCTAAGCTGCAACATATAGGCTAACGTCTGCTGCTTATCATAACACTGCTTTCTTATTTCCCTGCAGGTAAATACAGCCCTTGTACAACAACAGAGGTGAGTCACTCCACTGTAATTTTGTTTTAAGTGATTGTATTCATCATCACATTGTCTGAGATTTGCCACAATTATGTGGCTGTATTTATGTCAATATATTTTCAAAATCTGGGTGAGGATGGAATTAAGAGCAAATGATATGATGATATGAAATATCAGTTTTGGTTCTTGTTATTAATGTGCAAACCAGTTGGTGGGTGGGAAAAAGAAAACAATATGCACCTTTAAAAATAATATTTTGGTCACACGAAGGATGGGTGTAATTAATTTTGCAACATTGTTTGCAATGTTTTTATTGTATATCCCAAAAAACCTCAGAGAATTCAGGCTGTGAAACTCTAATGTTTTTGGAAAGGAGCCAGTCAGTCAATCAACAAGATATTTATGAATGGAAATATGAAATGGTCGCAAACAGAGATAAGACAGGCTTAACCACAGTAATGGCTTTTTAAATATTTACTTCCCACAGCTGGTTACATTAGCTACTTATAATCAGTCACAACTAGAGAGATAGCATTGAGATTAGAGTGGGTGTTCTGCAGGATTATTTCAAGTGCAACAGTTTCAGATAGCGTTGTGGATGAAACTGTCATAAGCCATTGGTTTATGATGTGTTAATCCTGCAAAGCAGCTGCTGCGGCTCCCCCACTGCTTTGACTAATACCTTCAACAAATGAAACCAGTTCAAGTGTATTTTGGGGTTTCGCAACAAGACACTTCACCCACTTTAGCACAACAAAATAAACTGTTACAGTACAATTCTGCACTTATGTTATGTTCAGAGCTTGCCTTGATATTGTGCTGTTTGGTCCAAGAAGTCACTTTGCTGAGCTTTTCATCAGGAAATAAACTGTGGCACTTAGAGTGTTTAGCCCAAGCCAAGTTTGATCAGGGTATCTGTAAATAGTTTGTGCTGACGACGGGTTTAACATTTAGACGACATTCGATAACTGTTGTCAGTATTGAAGATGCTGTAGAAGTCCACCCACTTATTTTCTACATCAGCCCCAGAGCTCCCAGCTGGTTTCTCTGACTGACTGGTTGGAAATGTCACACAGCAAGGCCTCTCATTTGATGGGGAGAAACTTCAGGCCTAATTAAAGGGCTACGTAAAATGTGCTGTCACCAACTGCTTTTAATTGTGGCAGTAATAGCTTGTGAAAAGAGGTTTTAACTCTTTTTAGGAATTTGTTGGATGGACTTATTTCAGGCTGCAGGGACCTTTTTGTGGTGCGACTCTGACAAATGGTTTTGGTCTTATAGTTATCCAAGTTGTGATGGCAAACAGGATGAGAATCAGCTGGACTGAGGTGTAAACTGTAGTGGAGAAAGGGCTGGAAACGGACATGGAGCTTTGTTTTGTTTATAATGGTAAATATCTCAGAAGATACTGTACAAAAAAATCGAATCACAAGGTCTCCTCCAACACAATAAGCTCTTCTATAAAGGAAGATGCAAAACAACAAGCTGCCAACAGCAGAAACATACCCCACCCCATTTGCTCTAGACATGTCTTTCTCACCTGGCTTATATAATGAGGTATCCTACCAACAAAGAAGGGCACACGGGCACTCTTCCAGTATTTAAAACCTATTTGCAATGAACTTTTACTCATGTTTCCCTCTACACAGTACAAGTGACTGTTGTTGGTTTTAAGAGAAAGAGAGGGGGAGAGAGGTTAGTACAGGTGTCCAAAGTATAATCAAAACATGTTTATGTTTAATTTTTGTCTCCTTCTTTACTGAGAGGTCTCTCCCTTCCTGTGTGTGTGTGTGTGTGTGTGTGTGATGTGTGTGTGTGATGTGTTCCACTTCATTACAGACAGCGTGCTGTAGTTTTCAGGGAGTTCTGGAGTTGGGTTGCTGTGTAACAGAGCTGTGATAACAGATGGACAGTCACTGAATAACTCAGGCGCACACACAAACAAGCAATCACACGTACACACAGTTGTCCATAGAGGCAGTAGAATGTGAAACTGTATAGACAAATCCCTTCTAAGCAGCTTTGCACTAGAAACGAGTTCCCACAATGCAGTGTGTTACAGACTGGCTGACAAAACTAATGGCAAGTTGGTTTTTCCCCCCTCCGAGCTGCTTGATGCTTGGCAGCATTAAATCCTGCAGCAGAGGCACTCTGCGAGCGTACAGTGTGGAATTAGCTCAAAGCTGAGTGAACAGCGGCACACGTGTAGTCATAGCTGACACACATTATCTGCACATGGCTTCAAACAGCATGAGCTCTGCGGCCGCGAATGTCAGATGATGCTGTTTTCACCAGAGCCAGTGAACCAAGCTCCTGGCACAGCATGCTACAGTGTACAGTAATGCTGTTTGCACAGTAACTGCAAAATTCACTGATATTTCCTCCTATTTCCTCTTTTCGATGTAGTCACTCGGATACAAAGTTGTCATTCTTCACCTGCACATCGCTCCTCTTTTTTCTCTTGTGAGAAATTTGTTGACCAGCTGTACCCTGTACCCAAGCCTGCCAGACTGCCTGGTCCTGTGATGTGGTGTAACCTCAGAAATGCATGGATTATGCTTCGTCACATTCCCCCTGTCAAAGTTTAACTGCTCCTTCCTCTCATAATGACTTTGAAGTTCGGAAAAGGGATTAGAGTTTACCGTCGCCTCTAGTGTTTAATGTAAACAGAAAATTCCCTCAGAAGGATTTTCTCAGTCTACATCATGGTCCATTCGCTTTTACGATTCCTGCAGGGTTTGTAATGTATGTGCACGAAAACCCAAAGTTATGTGGGTTCGACATCTACCACAGAGCGACGCATGCTCGGTCATATGACAGTCAGGGGTCACAGCAGTAAAGTCAGGCCTGAGAGTCTGAGAAAGGAATCTCCTCAGCATGTCTTTCTGCCTGAGAGGAAATAACTGACGCACATTCTCTGTTACAATGAACCAACTTACACTATGATGCCGGTTCATTGTGGGGAGGTTCAGCGAGCTGATGATGCTGTCGATGTTTGTCTGCAGTCTATTTCAAATTATTAATCAGGTGCTAATGTGGGTTGTGTATAATTTATTTTCATGATGAAGAGACTATGAAAGATGAAACAGCTCATTAGCGTCACGTTTAGAAACCCAGATGCACTGATCACAGATATGTCATACTGTGTAGTAGATCATGTTATAACATAATTCATAAAAGCTTAAATGACTGTCATTTACAGTAGGAAGCTAATTTGTTTGTTGCCATTTCTTTTTTAGCAACATTCCCCATCGCTCATTTCCTTTGTGTGTTCCTGCCACAACCTAATTCCTGTGGACTGAGAGAATATAAACGTTTTAAATCCGCACATTGTTTCCACAATCCTTTAATTCTAACCAGTTGGTGCTGATTGCGGTAATTGTCTGCTGGTTGGCTAACAGTGATTGATGGAAGGCTTTTGCATGCAAGAGGGCTCGAATAGATTTCGGGGAAAGAGGCTCTGGGGTTTGGTCTGTGAAAATTGCATGAAGGTAGATTATTAAAACTAATGTGATTCAGTGAGTACCAGCTGGGGTCTTTGTGCGCATCCACTTTGCACTGCTGACCACAGCGTCCCACTGCCAAATCTCTATTCTTCGTTACTGCCCGTCTGCTCGCCATGTGTGATCCTCCCTGACCTTCTTCAGTCAGACAATGCCTCATCCCTTCATTCAGAGATTTACCTCTCCCATGATCCCTCTGTATTTCAAAGCTGGGTTCCATCATATTTGTTTGTAACTAGTGCTGTATGAGCTCATCAATCAACAATATTTGGTAATAGATTAATCTTTTGAGTCCTTTACAAAACAAAAAAAGATTCATCTAACTCCCAGCAAGAAAACATCATGAGCATCATTCTCAAAATCCCAAACTATTCCCAGATGTCACTTTGAACTCTGGAAAATGGCAATGAACATTTTTCTCTTGCTTCTATGACTATGTGGTTGATTGATTCATGAAACAAGAAACACCTACTATTCACTGACAGTATGGAAAAGAAAATTGCCCAGTCTTTGCTTTGATGCACAAATTTCTGCTATATAAACAGTGAACGCACGCCGGCAAACACCTGGCCATAGTAACTCAGTAGGCCCTATTACATCATTTGTAATGTCTTTAGGTAGGACAAAGGTGAAGGTTATATGTACTCTTGTCAACATGAGGCTCTTTTGTCATATCACGCCCCACTGTTGTGCAGTCAACAACTAACAGCTGAGGTCATGTAGCACAGTTACTGTTGAATGCTGTAGTGAAATCTAACCTTGAATGGATCAGAAACTGACAGCTGAACACAACACCCATGTGTCCCTTTATGAATGACTACAGTTTCTTATGGAAAGTACTTTACTGTCCCTCAGGGAAAGTAGATCGTCGACATGTAGGAGGATGGATCTGGCTGCAGGTTGCAGGGAAAAGGCCCTGAATGTAATACAGTGATTTTCTTGTTGTGCGTTAACTGAGGGAAACTTTGCCAGCAGCCATGTAACTAAAGAAAATGCATTCGTGAGCCTGCCATCATGTTGACACAGTTCCAGTGGTAGCTGACCTCATGAGGTCAACAGGCATGGGGCGAGAAATGAAATTAAAAAAGGGGGTAAATTTGTGTTCTGTCGAAAGAACATTTGGCTCAAAAGCCAAGCTAAGAAAAGTTCAGGTAAGGTCTTTGCAGGCCAACAGTGGTTAAGTGGTTTTGGGGACCAATGTTCGTCACAGTGGTTTTTATTTTGCCCATTTGACTAGCTTCCCTCCACTCCGTGACAGGAATGCTGAAATTGAAGCCAAGCCGTTTGATGTGGCTGTTGCCTGTGCTGATCTCCTTTGGTTGACATCTTCATCCTCTTCCCACTTTTTTCTTTTCCTTCTTTTTCATTCTTCTCCTCCCCGCCCCGTCCTCTCCTCCATCCCATCATTCTGCTCGGTCACCCGGAAGACTGAGTCAGGGAGATTTCAAAGAAGAATGGAGACATGTTTGTTTCAGTGTTCAGACGTCTCACAGTCATAGGGTCTCAAATCAGTTTGCAGTTAATTATATGTGAAGAATGTGTAAGAAATGACTCCATTAGGCTCAGACTTCACGGATATCAGCAACATTTTTTTTGTCGTGAAGTAACAGAAAAGGAATGTGAAAATTAAAGCATGGTGCATAGTTTTCTTTACAACATTAACATTGTTATGAAGTGTGCACAGTGTGAAAATGGGGGAAATCCTTGTCTTTCTGTCAACATCTTTTTTTTTTTATCTTAAAATAAAACATAATGTGGTTCATAGCAGACCTGGATCAGTAACCCTTATCAATATATAAAGTCAGCTTCCAGTAACTGTTCTCATCTTGTTCAGGGGATGAGCAAGTGCACAAGTGAATGCATGCATTTCATCTGTGTTAAGTTAAGATTTTCCACATCTTCTGCCAGATGGAAAAAAAAAACCCTCACGACTTTCATCACCTGGTAAAACAAATTAAAAGTGACCGATTTGTCGAACTCATTTGCTGCAGCCTGTCCTTGTCCTGTCTGTTCTGTTTTAGGTTTTGAGTGAATTCTTGAGGGTGTGACCAGTTTAGACAGACAAGTAAAGCTGCAGATAAGAACCAGGAGCTTGCAAATCCACATACCTCACCCATAAAACCTGTCGCTGCTGGGCAGGGCTGCGTAGTCAATGTCTGTCATTTTCTACAGCATGCGGTAGCCTTCTGCCGAGGAGCTTCTCTGTGATAGCCTGAGGTTATTGAAGGTCCCTGGAGGAGATGTGTTTGCATGTGCAGAGCTTCTTTGTGTGGGTTGTGTGTGTGTGTGTGTGTGTGTGCGTGTATGCAGTGTCATATATCAGTGGGAGTGGTGGAGCTCAGACAAAGAGGTCACGTTCAGCCGGTCCCTCCTGAGGAAACCCAGCTCTCAGGCACTGATGGGGGAGACGGGGACTGATCTCTCATGTACCACCTTCCCCCTCCATGAGTGTCAATTCATCTGCCCTGGATCTTCATGTCTGCACACACACTGACACACACAGTTGGTCCGATTCAGTTTCTCTTGAAGTCTCACCTTCACCCGCCCGCCTTGACCTCACTGATCCATTCATTGACTCCCAGCATCTCATTGACTGCCTCTTTTTTCCGGTCTCCTGACAAATTTCTATCCCCGATCCTTATATTTCTCCCCTCATTCCCCCTTTCTCACACTTTCTTCTTTCTCTCAAGGGTTTATATACTATCTCCCTCCTTTTGAGTCTTTTCTCTGTGCTCAGGACTGTGGAATAATCCCCTGTGTGATTTCCTGCCCTTGTCTTTTGTCTCAGCTTTGGCATTGCTGCCTTCACCAGCATGACTCTCCAGTTCAGACTTAGTGATATAACTGAGTAAACTGACGTACATGCGCCCTTTGGAGAACAAAACAAAGCAAAAAGGAGAGGGAGAACTTTCACGTGTTGTGTTGGCAGAAATAAGACTCCGAATGAACACTAATGTTGCTGTCATTTTGACATGCGACTATGAATCTGTTTGCTGTTTGCATAATTTTCAAAAATACATCAATGTTGCATTTTCAGCTTGTTGCAGTGCCCTTAAATGGCCAGAAGATGAATTAATGGAGGTTTAAATCAGAAGATGTAACATTGCTGTTATCATCTTAAAGATTTTATGGTTGAAACAAAGTTTTTTAAGTTCCATACACACATTTTTTATGTTCACAACTTTTGCTTGTTTGCTTGCTTGTTTCATATTGAACATAGACATAGACATTGATAGCAGAGAAGAGGGCTATGCTGCAGGAGGGATTACAGAACGTCACCTTCCAAGTCTACAGATCCAGCTTTTTGATGCCAAAACTTTTGGTTGAGATGATTTTATGCTCGGATCAGTCTTAGTAAGCAAAAGGCAGATGTTCTCTTTCATAGCTTCACCCTTCCTTCTGCATATTCTAAATTTCTTCCTGTTTACAACACTGGCTGCACAAGTGCAGGTATGCTGTGATGACAGTGTTCAAGATCTGCTATCAGTAATCTGCTCCCAGGGTGAGCATGTCAGAGGCCAGTGAGTGTTTGCGTGTGTATATGTACATAAAGGTTGAGTCATGAGGTCACCATACTACAGCTGTTCATCTTGGCACACAGATTAGGGTCATATTGCATAACAAAGATGCAAAGGCATGTTTGTTTTTAGTTTCAGGCACATGAACAGCAGAGTAATGTACAAAGCAAACCAACAGATGTATTCTTGACAAATTACTCTTGGTTTGCTCATTATTAATACATTTGTTCTTATCATTGTTACGATCCGTGTCCTTTTGGGTTTCTGTCTGGTGTGTTTTCCCCTGGTTGCTCCCCACATGTTTCGGGTGGTTCCTGGTGTTGCTATCTGTTAGGGCTCCCCCTTTTCTTTTTGGTTAATCATCTGGTTAATCACCTGGCTAATTCCTGTGTCTTGTTTGCTCATCACTCCCTGGTGTACTTAAACCCCTGCCTCACACTTCCCTGGTGTCGAAACGTGATCATTTCATGTCTGAGCCGAGAACCCTGTACACCAGTCTGATCTGTTTCCGGGGACACATTTTGCCTGACCACCATTTCTTGCCCTAGCCCATTGGATTTGTTCGCTGTTTCTCTGGTTTTGACTTGGACTGTCTGACTACGCCTCTGGTTTTGCTGCCCTTGTTTTCTGATCCTTCTTACGGACTTTTGACACAGATTTCTTGGATTTGGTCACTCCTGGATTGTATTGTGATGATCAGTACAGGAACCAGGCGCAAGACAGTGTGTGCTGGCAATGATCTTTATTAACAATCCAAAAGTCGCAAATCCAAAAATCTGTGTCACAAGTCCATTATCAGGGTCAGAAAACCAGGGCAGCAAAACCAGTGGCGTGGTCAAACAGTCCGAGTCAAAAACCAGAGCAACAGCAAACATATCCAATGGGCTAGGGCAAGAAACGGTGGTCAGGCATAAACTTGTCTACGGAAACAGATCAGGCTAGCGTACAGGGTTCTCGGCTCAGGTATGAAATGGTCACGTTTCTAAACCAGGGAAGTGTGAGGCAGGAGTTTAAGTACACCGGGGAGTGACGAGCAAACAAGACACAGGTGCAGGGAATTAGCCAGGTGATTAACCAAAAGGGGAAGAACACCAGGGGGAGCCCTAACAGATAGCAACACCAGGAGAAAACACACCAGACAGAAACCCAAAAGGACACGGATCATAACATGTATAAAATAAAGATCATTGCCAGCACACACTATCTTGCGCCTGGTTCCTGTACTGACCATCACAATCATCAGATACCAGTTATGTAGATGATCAACTTTACAATTTATGCATGGATAGATCTCCAGATGGAAGTAGTATTATGGTCATAGATAAAAGAACTCGCAAGCATATTGACAATTCACAACTTGTAATAATAATTACAAATGGAGATGGACACCTGCAGGGATGAGTGTGTATATTTAGAACTGAGTAAAGATTAAGTTAAGATTTGTTTTGGTCTCTTATTCTATTTCAGGTGATTGAGTCCCTGGGCATCATGATCTACAAGGCTCTGGACTATGGGTTGAAGGAGAATGAGGAGAGGGAGCTCAGTCCTCCTCTGGAGCAGCTCATCGACCTCATGACCAACATGGCTGAAGCCGCAAGGGACGCCTGCCCCGACGAAGGCTATGAAGCCACGGAGGAAGAGGATGAGGGAGAGGATGACCCTGACAACATCTACAATGTTCACGGCTACAGAGATATCCTCAAGGTACGTACAGTAGCTGAGGAAGTGATTGGCTGTCTTCTCTGTAGTCATCTCGCCACTGGCAGCTAGGCCATTTTTTGATTTATTATTAATGACATGTTCACTTGGTTGGTTGAGGCTGAGCTAATTTTAACCACTTTATAAACGGATGAGTATTTATCCCATGACAAAGCATCAAATTTAGTAAATATCAATCATATGCTTTGGACAAAAATGATCATTGAAATAGTAAGTTATAATTAAAGCTGTCAAATAAATATTATGCTCTGCAGTGTGGTGGAGTAGAAGTATAAAAGTGGCTTTGTATGGAAATATGGTTGCTGAGTGATTCCCAGGAACAGATAATACCAGAGGTTGACTGAACGGGAAAAGCAAAATGTTAAACACTGCACAGTGAACTCTGAACCGGTCTCATCCTCGCCATGAGTCATGCTGTTGTCCAGCAGAGCAGAGAGTCAGTGTGTCAGTCCTCTCATGGCCCCGTACTGTTTGTATAATGACCATGTACCCAGTCACACACATGCAAAAATACACACCAGCGCTGCACTCTGAGGAGATGTATCAGAGCAGCGAGGCTCGCCCAGTGGCGAGCTATAGCTGTCAGTTTGAATTTGTTGTCTCCTTCAGTCCATCCACTCTCCCTCGGTTTACCTTTCATCCTACTGCACTGTCCCTTGCTGTCATAGAGGATGCTATTAATTTAAAAAAAAGAACAAAAAAAAACTTATTCAACTTAATTGATTCAGTTAATGTAACCATTTCAATTTCTGTGTGAAAATAAAAAACATATTCATTGACCCTGGATACAACTCGTTGCAAGCAGGGTAGCTTTGTGTTTAATGAAACTCTCACTAACTGGAATGCGGTCCAGACAAATGGACGCCAAGAGCATGCCGAGCATTAACCCAGTGCACCTTCTGTTCCCCTCAGAGAGACAAGGACGTACTGTATTCTGTCATTGTTGTCGGTGTGCGTGCGTGTGGCAGCAGCATGGCTGACGTCAGGCATGGCTGTGAATTGTATTCAGCAGTCAATAATAGTTGTTTACTAAAGTCTGCAAATATTTTTGGGGCATTTGGCTTTTATGCAAGGTCGCTGAGACCCCCTCAGCGAGGCTTCACATTTCGACTTTCTCATATCATGCACCGGTGCAGACTGAAAACTCTGAATCGAGAGTCTGATGATTTGTGTTTATTCCTCAACTGAGGTTATTGTGTCAAAGAAACTGACCTGCGGTCTTATTTGTTCTGTCCAAAGCAGTCTGAATCACCACAGCTTCCTTTGAAAAACAGTTGTGTATGTAGCATTGTTAAACTAACAAGCCAGCATGCAAATTAACCCGAGCAATCACAAAATCGCATCCTGTTTTACTACGCAGACTGGACATGTGAACTGGACGCTGAAAGTCATCAAGACAAATGCCATGCCTAACTTGTCCAATGTATGTCACATCATACATTTAGAAAGCTGGTCGCAGAGAACCGTGGTCATGCAACATGGCAGTGAGAGAGTGCTTTACATAACCTGAAATCCCTTCATTGAGCATATGAATGCAATTAAAGAAAACATTTATATTGACTAGAGTCATCGGTTTCAGTACGTTACATTGCACTTTGTGTATTTTCCTCAATCACTCGTGTGTTAAGTTTATAATACATGCAGCTGTGTGAACTGTGTGCTCAAAATGTCTCTTTCCCTATGCCTCACTGTCTCCCCTGTAGCTGTGTACAGCTCATCTGCCCAGCCTGTCGGACGCCCCCAGTCACTACCAGGCAGTGTGTCGGGCTCTCTATACCGAAACCAAGGAGCTACGCACTTTCCTGGAGAAGATCAAAAGTGCCAAAGAGGTGGGTCCTTATCATCATCCCCTCATCAGACATTAGTCACAGTTAAAGCATTTCAGTTTAAACAGATGGTGAATGCATAACGATCTTTTTTAAAGAGCAAACTCGACTTACTGCACATGGGGCTCCCCTTCAGTAAAGGGGTACGACATGGTCACTGACCTTTGTGCAGCCCATGAAGGACATAGCAAGGCATCACCTCAGGAGATTTAGCACTGTGACCTTACATACACCCCATTTATCAGCATGACTTCCTCTCCCTGTGGGTACCGCTGACAGGGGAATTGTTAGTACAGTAGGACTGCTGGGTTCATTCCAAAACACTCTATCAATTTGGCAACGATTTTTAAATTATTTTTATTTTAAAATCACATTGTGATTATGTTCTCTTGGATGTACAATTAAACCAGACTATTAAACTATGCTGTTTCTGAAGCAACTGAAATCTATAGTTTGGATGAGTGGATTGTTTTGTCAGTAATCCCACCAATAATAAAGGCAGAGAAGAACTTGTTGGGATTGCACTTGTGAAGCAATCCCACCAATACGTTTTATATTATTTAATGATTGTAATCATGTAAACCTAAGTGGAAACAGTGTATATAATAGTATTCAACTTTAAGCCTTTAACAAAAAAATAACTTTTATATAATAACTATAAACCTTTCTCAATGACTGTGGTTGCGTGATGTCAGTGGTCTCTCTGCTTTGGTGTATTAACTGTTCTCGTGGGGAAACGGAGCATAAAAGTCATCTGAGTGAGCCATATTTCCTGTTTCAGCAATAACCCATCACTTACCAGACGACTGGCTGGAGTGTAGCATGAAATAGGCATGGACATAACAGAGACACGCAGAGACATGAAGTCAGCGGGTCAGACAACCATGTCTCCTGTGCGGCAGATGCAGAAAGGCATCCGTGGTAATGACTGTGGATAAAGAAATGAATGAAGCATCAGAGCAATAGTCATGCTACAACATATTGTCTAATGCAAATCCGTGACCTCTTAAATCTCTGAACTCAACTGCTGAAATGTCCCTACATTTGCAGGACAAGGGACCGAAGGTATTGTAATTTTTGGTGTTAGGGTTGTGAATATGATGGAATATGAAGTGAAGTGTAGTTTTTTATTTCTTTCTCCTCCTATAAATATATTTTATTTCAACCTCCATTTGCTAAATAGTTACATCAACAAGGCAACTTTCTATAAAAGTGTATACCAGAATGTTTACCGTCCCTCCCTGCTCTTACAAATATTAGTATATTCAACAGATTTCATGGTCACATGATGATAAAAATGCTGTTTCAGGGAGGATGTCATATATAACTCATGTTGTAATATCCTGACAGTCCGAGGCAGCCATGCTCTAACACCCTGCTGGCTGACAGGTTGAACTGGGCCACTGTGAAGAAGGAGTGAAATGTTTGTTGAGCATGTCAGACACAGATGATTATATCTGGAGACACGCCGACTTTCACTCTGCAAAATATACACAGTTGAGGTTCCCAGAGGTCATACTCAGATAGGCGTGTCAGGGTCCTGATGAAGTGGCAGGTGGGTCTGTGAAGTCTACATGTTTCCACAACATATCATAGGATTAATGCCCCCTCAGTGTACTGGCTGTTATGTATTATATATCAACATCTATGACAAAGGGGCTGGCAAGTGATTTACAGTAATCTTCCTTAGTGATTCGCAGGGGCACACTGTTCAATTGTTCATTTTCACTCCCTGGCTTCCTCTGCAGACTGAATGCTTATTTAAACTTCTGCACATTTAGAATGCATCATAATCACTGCTTTCTACTTGATTAAAAGATTGGAAAGTGGCCTGGGGAGAATGAATATGAGATGTGTGATTCTTTCATCACAGACGCATTATCGACGCACTTTTCAATTTCCCCAAGTTCACATTCAGGTTGTTGCTCCAAACACAAAGCCATGTGTTGTTGTCATTCAGGCTTTTTAAATTCTTTATTATCTTACCCATTCATTAAGATCAAGACATTTTGGACTCTCTTGTTCCTTAGAAACATTTTGGAGCTCAGCTGTGGGGGCTGGAACATTTCCCGAGTGTGTGTGTGTGTGTGTGTGTGTGTGTGTGTGTGTTTTTGTGTGTGTGTGTGTGTGTGTGTGTGTGTGTGTGTGTGTGTTTTCACCTCAGGGTTCCTTCCTGCTCTGCACTACTGCTGCTGCCCTTTTACTGTGTGTAATGCATCTGAATGAATAAAGCAGATTTAGCTGGTTGCATAACTCTCTTCTGGAAAACAGAGAGGAGAGAGAGGACTCTTATTGCAGGGTGGAGAAAGGAGGCTAAGAAAGAAACAGTGAAAGGAGGAGATCTGGGGGGGGAGAGAAAATGAGGCTGTTGATGCAGTTAATAACTGTCCCCATTATTCATGTGGACGAGTAGCAGCATGAGCGTTGGTTTTGTCCACACAAGCGTCGCTTTGCAATTAATTAAAATGCTGCCTCCATCACACGCGGAGACCACTTCTCAACCAACCTTTTCAAATGGAAATATGTAGCTTTGATGTGATCTAGTCACGCTGCTAATACCAATGAGATCATGTGTTTAAAAAGCTCTCTTTACACTCTTCACTGGCCAGATTAGCGATGTTTTAATTTGATGGACTGTTATAAGCCATTAAGTGCTTCAGCTTTACTGATTGTAAATGTAGCTGCGTCTCTGTACGCTGTTGTCACACACGTACGATGCAGAAAAATTTATTATGTTGTGAGCGATCTTATGTAACTGCCACAATGAGCCTATAGTCCAGCGGAGGCAGCTGTTCACTGGCAGGGTGATGTTGAATTGTGGTGATTTCCTCAGTAGGTTAAACTTTGCGTTAAGACTTGACAGGCTCCTGCGATTGTCTCATCAAACTTTTCTCTGCTGGGACGTGACAAGTCTCACCACAAATATAACTTTGTCTACATACTGCTTTAAAAGGCTTTTGTTTCCTTCACAAAATGATTGGTTAAACCCGAGAAACACTTCTGACACTTGACTTTGTTGGACCACATGTACTGCCTCTTCATTTTTGCCTTTTTAGCCTCTTTCTTTGCTGAAATGTGACGCTGTCTTTTTGATTTCTTCTCCTACATCAAAACTATTTCCCTCCTTTCCAACAGAACCTTCGTAAAATGGAGGCAGAGTCATCAGATGCTGGCCGAGACCTGAACGAGCTGCAGAATGCTGACTGGGTAGGCGAGAAGACTCCTGATCACTGACCTCCAGCTTCATCCCATCATTTCTCCTAATCCAACAATGGCTGTTGTCCAAATTAACGCCATATTGAAAGGGTCAGTGTTTTCCATTGGTCCTTTTCCATGCGGCCCTTTGCTCTCTCCGTTAGGCTCGATGCTGGGTTCAGGTGATGAAGGACTTGCGTGAAGGGGTCAAGCTGAAGAAGGTGCAGGAGCGCCAATACAACCCCCTGCCCATCGAGTACCAGCTCACTCCGTACGAGATGCTCATGGACGACATCAGGTCCAAACGTTACAAATTGCGCAAGGTCATGGTGAGAGTCCAACGCCACATGCATGCCTCTTGTTTGTGATACTTGCTGTGCTGTTGTTTGAGTCAGGCAGCTTTTTTGTTATTTACATATTACAGACTAATTCTAACTGACAAACAGCTGACTACTGAAACTGAAAAATATCAATAGTATGAGATTGATATTCTTAAATCTTTCAGTGACCTGCACTCTGTTTGGTAAATAACTTCCTGAAAAACAAGCATGAAGAATTTGATTTCCGTTAGTGTTTACAAGGTTATGAAGGAATCTATCCATTTCCATCTTTACATCATGTGCTTTTCCACCCTGCTCTGTTATTTAAGGTGAATGGAGACATCCCACCCAGGTTAAAGAAGAGCGCTCATGAAGTCATCCTGGAGTTCATCAGGTCCCGACCACCTCTCAATCCTGTAAGGACAACTAAATATCACAGCAGCCCCTGCCTATGAAAACCAGGGTCCTTAACACAAGCAAACCACAGTTCTTTACTCTATTCACACTCCTACTACTACTCCTACTCTACTTTCCATTAGTTAATTATATAGGATCCATTTGTACAAACAAAAATATAATATACTCTTAGGAGACTATTCCCAGGATGTAAAATTACACTCCATTTAATACTGGATTCTTAAGGGCAATGCGTACTTGAGTTTTTTTTCATAACATGCTTAACTTGGAACAAATATTTATCTTACAAGCAACCCTAATGGATATTAAAAACCAGTATCATCCTTCAGTAGAGATTGATTGTTGCAGCTTCACTGCAGTGTGAGTTCACTGAAATGCTGCGTTCATCATTTGTCTCTTGTTGTAAATCTGGCATCAGAACTCGCAGCCGCTGTCTCAGCAGCTGAACTCTGGGTAATGAGGTGAACATGAGGTGAAACGCTGTGGAACAGGCCTGCTGGCTACATCAGTTTGTCTGTGCCAGTTTGCTGCCTTTCACTCTGCTTACTGTCTGTCTCCGCAAATCTTTCACCCCTCGACATCTTTGCTAGGTGTCAGCTCGCAAGCTGAAGCCACAGACTCAGCCTCCTCCTACGCTGCACGAGCGGATCCTGGAGGAAATCAAAGCAGAGAGGAAGCTTCGACCTGTGTCGCCTGATGAGGTCCGCAGGGGAAGGCTGGGTAAGACAACTCACCCCTTCTTTGCCCCTGCTCTTACTGTTTTCAAACCTTTGCAGCAAACACACACACACACACACACACTCTTGCACGTGAAACCATACTTCACTCTGAAATGTATGTTTTCTTGAAGCTTGAGTATGGAGCTGATGCTTGTATCTGATGAGCATCAAGTGCAAAGCAACTAAAATAAAATGAGGAATGAATTGTAGCTTCATTATTTTGAGCTTCAGTTCATTTACACTTTACTACACTATGATTTGTGCCTTTTCTCTTTGCTTATGCAACTAATGCTTATTATTATTTTGTCGACTATATTGTTTGCAATATAGTGAAAGCTGTACATGAACAGTAATGCTAAGTGTCTGCAATTGAATTAACGCTAACAATACTAAAACCAGTACTGTTTTTGAATGTCAGTAATCTCTCCCCTTTGGCTGTGGTTTACTCCTGAAACTGTTTAAATGATCTGAAACTAGACAATAAGCATGTTATACCCCTGCATTTATTTTTGCCCAAATACTTCCTAACCACAGCAATAACTGTCCAATGCCATGACTGTTTCTCGTTGCAGTAATTCGGCCACTTAGCATGTCTTTCAGTTTTGATGCGTCAGGTAAAGTTTCCCTCACTGCTTACCTGGCTTCTTTTATCTTTAAAAAAACCGAAACTTTTCTGTTATCCTCCTTGTTGTGGCTGCTCATCTGCTCTCCCAGCTCAGACACACGCTGCACACACACACACACACACACACACACATCAGTGCACTGCAGTCATTTCATGTCACGCTTCAGTGGTTGGTGATGGCTCGCTGTGGTCTGTGGGGGTGAGACATGTTGATGTGAGACACAGGTCAGCAGGAGGACACGGATGGGAGCAACTTGATGAGTGACGCATTGACCAGCCAGCAGAGCGGATACGCAGGATTACATTTTAAGGATTACATTATTTCAGTAGTTATACAGGGAATTGCGGGAGCTTTAGCAACTTAGCGACTTGTCGTCCACAATTGAAAAGTTACACATGGCAGATATTTTGTATGTTGCTCATCATACATAATCGAAAAAGTAAGCATTTAGACCTCAAAAATCTTCAAAAACAGATATATATAGTGTCATTATTGTACATAAAACAATGGGTTTCTTGATTCAGGGCTAAAAGATATTTGGGCATTGATGTGTCCTCTGAAAGAGGTTATTCTCCCTGTTTTTACCCTGCAAAACGAGCTGATAGTTACACAGCAGCTTGGGCAAGATTCATTGCATGTATACTACCCACTGTCCAAGGTTTTCCTAACTTCCAGAAAGAGGAGAATAAACTCATCTCTTGCTGACTGGAACAGATATTTTAAGGGCTGCATTGCTCTTGGTGTTAATGGAAAGGAGCCAGTATTTTGATGCTGCATTAATGACCAGCGATGCTTTAATGTGTATGTATATGTAGATCATTACCCAGCTGAGTTTTATCTCCAACATCCCTGTTTCTTCTGTCTGCTGTTTAATTAGTACAGCTTCAAGTACAGCTTGTGCTTATGTGGAGTTGTGAAATCACTCACCTCAGTACACTTTCTTTAGTATATATATTCAGGATATCATTTTCGGGTTCACAGCATACTGAGTGATAGAACTGTGGAAGTGTTGAGTCACAACAGCTCACATCGTCCCTCTTATCTACAGCTCCTGTCAAACAAATGGCTCTGGTTATATAACTGCTGAAAAAGAAATGTTCTTTGTTGCTGCTGCTGATCTCTAATCACTCAGGAAAAGTGTCACCTTCGCTAAGTGCACCATCCCTCAGACATACTGCTGTAATGTGACTCTTAAGTAGAACTGAGCAGCCGGCCACATAATCAAGCCATGAAAAGGCACGGCCGACAGAGCAGCAGCCACCCCCGTTTCTTCAAGAGTCGTCAACTTCATACAAAAGGATCTTTAGTGTGCCGTGGCAACTTTGCAGAATTCAATCGGGGGGCAGAAGGATCAGCAGGCTTCATGCACTGCACAGCACTGGACACTCACGCTCACTGTACATTCACTTAGCAGTGGTGTGACTTTTGCATGAAATGCACTGGAACAACTTATGAGACTTTTGATCTCGGTGGTAAGGAAACACCGCAGAGGTAGAGAAATCAGAGTAATTCTGTGCTCCTGCTCGCCCTCCTGCTGCAGCCTGTGTCTCTCATCACAGCACAAGCTTTATCACCTCACACTCACTCATTCATACTGCCCGATGATGTGTTTGAGAGTGTGTGTACAAACTGCCCTCGATAAAGCATCACTCCTGTCCTCAGGGAGCAGTTTGGTTCTTGTTTACTCTGTATTTTATGGGGAGATTGTACATACCCGCTAACACTTTAATCAGGGTGATTTAAGCTCTCATCCTTTATGGCAAAATGTGGTTTCAAGGAGAAATTCATTTCACAAGGTTAAAGCACCGATCTTGGTGAGGTCTCATGCTTTCTCTGGGTCCATTCCATCATTTGATTGTGCTTTCTTTTTCATTCCTCAAAACTGGCAAAATGGGGATGGTGTGATGAAATTCACTTATTTGCTTCCTGGCTGACAGTGTGATAAAAACATTGATACCATACTTGTGTGTGTACAGTAAATAATAAGCAGAGCCCGGAGGTGATACTATTTGTTTAACAATATCTCTGACCTCCTGAAATATCCACATATCCACCCACCACAGACATGATTATGCCAGTGAACTCAGTGAGAACAAACATGCATCCTAAATTAAAAAAACAATGCATTGACCGCGTTGTTCACCACGGACCACTGGGATTTATCCGTACAGGTAAATGCTTCTGTACTTATCCTAATGAAGGAGGTGTCCCCCCCTCTAGGTTTTGGCAAAACTCGCAGTATGCCGCAGGATTTGTTCCGTACAGGATTAGGTAAAGTATGAGCCCAACTGTGGTTTTCGAAGGCCTTGTTCACCTTTAACCCAGTGGCCTTGTCTGTCTGCCACCCTGGCTGTAAACTAATATTTCCTCTATTTGAGTTTTGAATGCTGAGGCTATTTCTGGCTGGTTTACTTGTGTTTAGTTACGTCTTAAACCTGCAGGAATCTGACGTGGTAGAGAGACAGAGTTCCTGTTGAGCCCATGAGCTCACGCGGTTGCTTTTCCCTCAAACAAGAGAGGAGACTGAAAATCCCATAGATCCTATCAGCCGTGGTTCTTTATCTGACTTTTGCAGCACTCGCTTGCCTCCCCTTCCCATCCTACCCCCACCCCATCCTCCATCTAAACCCTCAGGCTATATTTCAGGTTTCTCTCATCATTTTGGGCTCCCAGAAATCCCAGTTAGAGTCAGACAGCTTGGTGGGTGCTTAGTTGTCATGGACTGATTTCTATCTTAGGACCAGCGACTCTGATTCTGCCAGTGCACAATGACCCACAATGAATTCGTTTCAAAGATTTATCTCCCTGAAAAATATACAGTGTTTTCCATCAGGAGAAAGAGTATTTCACTGAAGAGGCATCCATGCTCTGTGTGTAACACTGGCCTTCTCCTTTGCCTCCCCTCAGACCAACTTAACTCATCCTTCCTGCCCCTCTTTTCCCTTGGGATGGATCTCAAGCCTCAGTACCTCTGTGACAGGATTCATTGCATCTTTTAATCTTACATCCCAGTGACACATAACGTAAACTGAAAAGAAACCGATTTCCCTGTTTTGGGGTGGTGGAACAATCAAGATAAAGGAACAATATATGAAGGATGCGAGGAATCATAAGAGGAATTGGGATTCATCTCAAGTGTTTTCCCTCCATATGAATAACTCTTTCTCGCGTGGCTCTGTGCAGATGAGTTTAGTCCGTACATGGGCAGGAGGACATCCAGCTCTCTGTCTCTAACCAATGGAATGGCATCTCCCAGAGTGGAACCCTCTGGCTCTCAGTCTGCACCCCAGAGGAAAAGGCTCCTGAAGGCTCCCAGCCTCGCTGAGCTGGACAGCTCTGACTCCGATGTCAGTATGAGTTTGTGTGTTTATGCGTCAGGGTGTTTCGATTGTGTGTTTTTTTGCTTTTCGGGTGGTTGCATCTGGCTGAACAAATAATGACTGAGTTGCTTCCACATATTCAGGATGAGATTGTTGGGAGGACGTCAGCCAGCAGCTCCAGTGTGGCTACATCTTTGATGGATGATACATCCCCAGAGTCTGTACTGGGGAAGAAAAGTGAGTCAGGAATTATTTCTCCATCCCTGTCACAGCTCAGTCGCCTCCTCAAACAAACCATTCACTGACGGTGATCGATGAGTTGTAGCTGTACAGCCTCACCAGCCATGCCGTTCTTATTGTGTCTGTTTGGAATCTCAAGCACTTGAGCCCTGAAAGAACATTTTCCACCAAAGCTGCCTTCTTTTCTTTCTTCTACATCTCAACACCAGCTCCCCCCATGTTCCTGCCCATCTCCTCCACACCTCAGCCAGAGAGGCGTCAGACCCCACAGAGGAGACACTCCATCGAGAAGGAAACCCCAACCAATGTACGACAGTTTCAGCCGCCATCCAAACAGAACTCCAAGTCTCTGGTGAGTCAGACATCTTTTCACATGTGTACCACATATAAAGTATGGGCCAGTGGATAAGAACAAAAAACCCATAACAAATTAAATGAAGAATTTGATTTTAATTAGACAAAATCTCACCATCGCTGTTTTTTTTTCATTCAGTGGACCTTTTTAGGAGACTGGAGCCTGGGTTAACCTCGGCCTGTTCACAATGATTCTGTCCACTAACTTAATAAGGCAGAGAAACAGAAGGAGAATGATAGAGAATATAGAGTGGGGGAGATAAGGGGAAGGAACTAGAAAAAGGAACTGCTGAGGGATTGAAACTAAACACACACTGTCATCTCTCTTATACTTATCATTCACATGTGTCCCTCCCCAACACACATCTAAACCTTCTATCATTCAGGTTGGGACCATAGCCTCATATTGTGCCCCGGATCCAACTACTTCTTCCCCCTTCCTGCTTCGCCCTTTGTGGAGCTCCCACCCCAATGAGGTGTTTGTGTTGGGGTTATGAAGAAAAAATAAGTCTGCTGGCCAAAGACCAGGCACACACACCAGACATAGTCCATGGATATTTTCTCAGACTTAAAGCACACAAGGTTGTACAAAACTGGCAAGGGGAACAGGGATGATGCTAATGCACACGTAGCTAAGAGCAGAGGGAAAAAAGCCACCCCTCTTACTCTGACCCTCGCCACTGTGCACTTACCTGGCTTATATAATGAGGGTTCCTACCAACAAAGAAGGGTGCAGGGGCACTCTCCCAATATTTATAACTTATTTGCAAATCATCTTTCCCCATATTTACCTTTTGCCTTATGCAGACTGAATTAAATACATTGAAAATTAAAGAAATATCAAACAGAAGCCAATCTCAACACAAAACAACCCTCTACCTCCTCTCCTGAAGTAGTAGAGAGAGGGGGAGAGAGAGATTAGTACAAGATTAAAAAAATTTTGTGTTTCTGGCTCAATATAAATCCACTATCCACTTTTCACTTCCCAATGTTTCTACTGAAAACATTCAAGGAAATGAAAATGGAAAAAACCTGTGTGTGTGGTGTTGTTGCAGGAGGAGTTCTGCTTCCCTGTTGAGTGTCTGTCTCTGACAGTGGAGGAGGTGATGCACATCAGGCAGGTGCTGGTTAAGGCAGAGCTGGAGAAGTTCCAGCAGTACAAAGAAATCTACAACGCTATGAAGAAAGGAAAGGTAGCTTTCCACAATCATGTAGATTATAAAACAACAAGTGGACCACACAGTCAACATTTATAGTCACAACACGACCTACTGAATGACTAGAGTTGTACCTTTCTTGACTTCGGTGTGAACGAAAGAGCTGTTTTGCATTTGTCTTTTCATTCCTAATATACCTTTGTCTCTCTTCTCTTGTAGCTTTGCTTCTGTTGTCGAACCAAAAGGTTTTCCTTTTTCACCTGGTCCTACATCTGCCAGTTTTGCAAAAAGTAAAATATTTCGAATCATGATCCTAAATACTGACAATTTTTTAAAATTGAGATTATCTAACCTTCTAAGTATAAATGTCACCACCACTTCTATTAACATTCTCTGTTTTTTGCAGGCCTGTGTGTTCACAGTGTTGCAAAAAGGTAAGTCTCATCGAATAAATCATCTTGTCAGCTGCCTGTGCAGAAAGAGATTCACATTACATGACATTCAAAATGGACCCAAGTACCTGACATCTAAAACAGACTCTCTCTGAGTTGAAGTGAAGTTTCATATAAGACGATAATCTGCCTCAGTATTTTTTCCCATTACGCTTCTTCTTCTTTACATTCATGCCTTCCCAACTTTGACAGATGCGGCTGCCATCAAAACCTTATTCCAGTTTGCCCATCTACTCCATCGGCTCGACCAACACACTCCCCAGGGAGAGGATAAGTGCTTTGGCCGCTGTGGGCCAAGGACTCTCTGTGGCTGGGGTGCCGGGGCCGTCGGCTGCTTCCCCTACTTTGAAAGGAGCAGCAACAGGAGCGGCGACTGGAGCGTCTAAAGGAGCGTCTAAAGGAGCCAGAAAAGCTTCTGGAGCAGCAGCTGCTGCTAAACCTGAGAAATCCTCCAGTGGCCCACAGTGCCACAGCCTCCAGAAGACCATGTCCAAGTAAGACCTTTGAAACACAAATATTCAGAGATTCACAACATTGTGTGTCATGTTCTCCGATTCTCCAATTTAGACTAGTTAACAGCTGAATGAGACCAGAACCCAGGAGTTGAGTTGGAGAAATAATATTTTATATTTATTTATTTGATCAACTGAAATAGAAAATTACTAAGAGATTATATAGAGTATGAAGCTCTATATTTCTTTTTTGATCACATTTTAAGAATTTAGCATACTGCACTATTTAGTGATGTATTTGGTTACACATTTCAAAACCAGGGGTTAAAATCCTGCTGTAAATAACAACAATAAAAATGGCATCTTCTGACTCTCCTGTCTCTGTTCCTTTCAGGTTATCAAAGCACGGCTCTTTGAAGTCTCACGAAGAACTTGCGCTTCCCCCAGAGCTGACAGAGGACTGGGCCACCATGGAGGTGTGTGTGGACTGCAAGAGGTTCATCTCTGACATTATTGCCTCCAGCAAGCACAGCCTGTCTCTGGCCACCAAGAGGGCTCGCTTAAAACGCAAGACCCAGTCCTTCTACATGTCCTCCCCTAAAGGAAGAGAGGAGTACCGGCCCTCCGAACGAACAATCAAGGAGATCTGAAACTCTTTATCGCTCCTTCTCTCTGGCTGCTTTCAGCTCCAATTGCACAATTATAAAAAGTGACATGAGATGATCTTACTGTACATGTATTCATCAGTCAGATGAGGCTGTCAGAATTGTTGATGTGAACCTCGTCGTGGACGGTATGGTTTAGTTGCTATGTCCTGATCAGTGTGCACAGCTCTTCCAGACAGCCGCATACTGTAGACTATTTTTTACAGTATGATAGGTGATCCTTTAATCTCTGCTCACAGACTTTTGACTAAAGAGACGAGAACAATGCCTCAAAGTGGACTGACCTCCCTCCCCTCTGATGGCACAAAGGCACGGTCCACCCCAACTCACATTCAACTCAATAAGCACAAGAGAGAAGAGGGACTGATGTGTGTTTGACTGTCTCGGGCCTGCAGAGAGGCCACGTTGTAAACTGAGGCTGACACTCACTTTACAATAGAAACTATGGGATATTAAGCTGTGGGTTTTAATTTGGTCTCTTTTTTACATGTGTCTGTACAGTAAATGATTGTTCGATACAAGGTCGCCCTTTGTTTTCGACTCTCCCCAATTTCATCTTAACAAAGCAAACTGTTTTTCTTGAAGAATCAGAGGAGTCTTTGTTTTCATCATATCTGGGGTTTTTTTGCATCACATTTCAAAACATCATCTGCTTTTTTGCAGGTTTAGTGCCAAATAATAACTCCTTTATCATTGATGAGGTTTTCCTCTGATGTATGTTTGCAGTGAGATTGCAACAAATGGTCGCAACAAACTGGGGGGCAACGGCTGCTCATCAAAACCCCTGCAAATGTGGTTCCAAACCAGATGCATATATTTATGAAATGAAATATTCAAGTTGCTACAAACAATGCTTAAAATCAAAGCTTGTTAGAAAAACACTCAAATTTCTTTCATTCAAATTCTGCTTCATCAGGACCTTGCAGATATGGTTTGATCATATTTGATTTTTATATATATAGTCCCCATATCAGTCAACTCCTAAAATGCATAATTTCCCATAATGCAACTCAACAACATCTGTCATTTGGATTTCCACAGAAGCAGGCAGAGAGACACAATTACCTGCAGTACCACATTGAGGAGTTTTCAGACATGCCTTTTAATTATTTAAATGAAATATCTGCATATTTTTGCATTTAAAAAAAAAAATCTCTGCATTGATAGACATGTGACCTCCTTAACTCCTTTAGCTTCCCAACTTGAGTTGTTATCATGTGAAGAGGAGTAATAATAAAATACATCATTTTAATGTCTTTGTTCAGATGTACACTTTATGAAATCCATCTCTCAGCACAGGTAGTAAAATCATATGTTGAACACATGCCTTTCTGATTTCCTTTCAACATTCAATCTCATTAGCAGGAATTAATACCTGACTTGTGGCCTGGGTCTATTTTATTCTTCATCACATTCCTCATCTTCCTCCTAAGATATTTCTGCCTTAAAATGGCCTATTATGGTCACACATATATACGTATGTTGAACAGTCATCTAACATTAATGTACATACTTTCTTTGTAAAGGTTTGTTTGCAGATCACGCACATGTTGCTTTGACGATATCGTGACAGTAAGACTGCTGCAGATGTGTGTCTGAGAGGGAAACTGTCCCACAGCAGTGTGTTCAGCTCAGAATGAGGGGGGGTGGGTGGGAAGTCCACAGTGACAAAAGCTCAGTGTGACGGACGGCATCGTGCATGTGCGACGGTGTAGCTTGTACCTTCAGTCTGTCTTACCTTCAAGCTGTAACTCCCTGCACAGTCTGCAACAAATGACGATGACAACAATAAACAGCAATGTGCAATTGCACCTGTCCAGTGCTTCTTCATCTCCTCTGTCTTACAAAAATAGGCTAAAAATAAAATGGGCTCAAATGATTTTTCTCCTCTTATAAATTAACAAGTGATTAAATAAATTGTCCAATAAGTTTTTTTGCTGTTTAGTAACAAGCAACTGCATTACAAAATTAGCAAAGATATATTTTTTGACATTTGGGAAACGGTGTTTCCGTTCTGCTGCTTGGTATTCAAAAGACATTCACTTCTAAAAACAGATGAAAATAAAAACTCTGACTTGCACCTCTAATAAATCACTCTTGTGCTCTTCTGACCTCTTGTGGCTGAAACTAGTCACATTTTAGTAAATGCAGTAACATTTAGCGTGGTCTGTTCAATTTAGGAGAAAACACCCTACTAAACATTTCTTTTTTGGTTATCATATCAATTCTAAGTACATTTCTTACAGATTCTCATTCATTATAAACAGAAACATAACAAAAACCAGCACCCACAACAAAAGAAATAAAGACATTTGATGGGTTGTACAAAAGAAGAGGTAAAGAACCTCTCAGACCAACTCACATAAGGTCATAGGGTCTGGTGGCTAATCGAAACCTAAACTAAATGTGGCAGAAACAATACAAAATTAAGACCTGGACTCCTGGTCCTGTCAGAAAAGCAACAGAAAGAATGAAACCGAACTCCAGCTCAAGCACAAGCTGCTGCTGCTGCTGTGGCTGGGAGGTAGGAAAGAATGAGCCATGGCCCCTTGTTTTTAGTTTCCCCTCAATCAGCCCAGATCAGAGACACCTGTGGAAAAAATGACGTCAGACGTCTTTATCAGTTACACGTCATAACGGGGGATTTCACACACAGATGGAGCATGCCTGCTGCATGCAGTAGACCGTGACAGATTTCTGACTGTTTGTTTTTTGTTGCATAAAAACACATTGACTCTCGTGAACTCCGTGGAGGAATTTTGCAAAATACTTTCTGGCTTTTTATTTCTTTAGAAACAGTCATAAAGTCTGATATTACTTTGAAGTAACCAGTGCTGTCCACTGTCAGTTGTTTATTTGTTTTACGCGGTTATTTTTTTGTCTTAGTTTAAGTCACTTCCATTAAATTTGTGAATTCAATTTCCAGCTTCAAATTATGAGAAGAGACTTGGAGTGACACGTTTTTAAAAGACCGCCCACGAAGTGCTTTTCGTCTTATAAATAACACTAAAATCGAGTAGCTATTTATACTAAATTCAGTAATACTCTCAGCGATGTATTAATGTTAAGACAGCTGACAAGCTAATCCAGTTTGCTCATAAGGTTGACTTTGCTAATGAAGTTAGCAAACGAGTTTATTACCCACACAACAGAGGTGTTATAGACATAATACAAGTTTCAAAGAAATGAAAAATATCTTAAATGATAAATGCCTGCTGGTACAGGTAGGTCATCTTTGTGATGGCCATTACTTTTTGTAAAATCCTGCTAACAAATGGACAAACAATCAGTCAGAGAGAAATCTGATCTTTTCTGTGTCAGTCACCGTCTGAAAAAAAAATAACAAATACTAAACAAATATACAAATACAAATAACTAATACAAAAACAAATAACTGAGTCTTTCATTTTTCAAAAATAGTCGCGGAAACAAAACGACCACAAAATGCACCAGTTGTCATTTTAGTAGCGCTTTCAATAAAGTTGCCTGAAAAAAAAAATGGCACCCTGAAACGTTACCATGGCGACGCTCGAGAGACTCTGTCGAACTGTGGATCGGCTCCGGTGACATGTAAACGTCCAAATTGTCGGCTAATATGTTATAGAAAACCACATTGTCCCTTCTGAAGGATACGCTTGTATTTATATTCAGAGTCAGAGTCATCGTTAAGGCCAGAAGTGAAGTAAGTAACTTTTTTTCGTATCTGTTAATGAAACGGAAAGTTAGCAAGGACCGCACTACAGTGAACCATGGAGGGAAGCGTTAGCTCCAACGTGTTGCTTTTTCAACGAAACCTCTCTGTCGTGTCCCACATTGTCCACAGGATGTCTTTATCACAGATTCAGAGTCTGCGGCTGGCGGCTGTCCTGGAGGAGTGTTCAGACCAGCTGGACATACTGGGACACACTCTGACGGTGCAGATCAACAGGGAGGGGGACACTGCACAAGTGAGCTTCACTTCACTTTGTCATGTCCACAGACCAGAGGGACATCTGTCAAACCAATGTCTGCTCTGCTTTCATCTGATGACGAGGATGATGATGACGATGGTGTGTGTGTGTGTGTGTGTGTGTTTAGGAGAGAAGCAGGCTGACCAAGCTGAGAAGAGACAGGTGAGTACAACAGACAAACAAAGATTATATTGCATCAACTTATTTTCCGACGTTGACGTTTCTGAAGTTTGTCTCTCTCTCTCTCTCTCTCTGCAGTCAGTACATCTGGCAGCAGATTTTCGAGCTGCGTTCGGAGCTGGAGGAGAAGCAGAGCTTTGACTCTGTGCTGCAGGTGGTGGAGGAAGAGGAGCAGAAGAAGAAGGCCGAGCGGGCACAAAGGTTCGTTCGGAAACAGCACCGAACGTACTGAGCTTAACTGTCAAAAGAATAAGTCGCTTGAAATGATGGCTCTGGATAAGTTGTGGTGCCATTTTGAGAGCAGAGGAGTGTTTCATTGCAAAAGAGAGGTTACAAGAAGAGGAGCGAGTGTGTTGTATCAGTAATGCAAGAGTTTCCCCATCCAGAGAGGCCAAGAGAGAAGAGGAGCAGAGAAAACAAAGTCTTCAGAGACAACAAGAGGAGCTCCAACAAAAAAATGGGGAACTGGAGGTGAGAAATTAAGAGCAGACCCAGAAACCACAGCTCTCCTGCACGCTTGGCTGTTAGGGGTGAACCAAAACGAAACAAAACGTGTCCAATCCATCCAATGCGTTTCCCCTCAGGATTTGTGCCGGCTCGTCGAAGACCTGAAACATCAGCTGAATGAGCAGTCACTGAAGGTTGCCAACAGGAAGAAGATTATGGAGAAAGACGCCGAGCAGCAGCTCCAACTGACACAAAAAGAGACCAGCCGGGCTGAGAAGATGCTGGAGGACCAGCTGGAGGTTGGTCCATCTAGTCCAGTCCAATCTGGTTTAATCCGATTTATCCAGCAGATAGCAAATGTAAAAGCAGATGCAAATACAGCAAATGTTTTCATACCTGTCCAGAGTGACGTACCCCTCGTAGCCTGGTCTAAAATAAGGAGATTTTAGATTTAGCTCTATAGCTCTTACATTTTCCTTAGATTTACACAGTAACAAATGTGAACTTAGACTCCATAGCTGAATGCTGTCCAAGTCACGTCTTCAGTTCTCTCCATCTGTCTTAGCTGCTGCAGAAACAGCTGAAAGAGGAGGCAAGAGTTCACGAGGAGTCCAAGAAATTCCTGAAAGGCCAACACGAGGTAAGAGGATTAATAATAATAAATAATAAATTAATATCTGATGATTGCATAATGTAATTGATGCTCTTGGGGGCTGCTGCTCTGACATTAGCTTAGTTTATGGTTTATGAAAAGTTTCAATCTGTGTCGACCAACTCACATGAACGCCTTGGCCTAGTGCTGTGTTCTCAGGAGCTGTTTAAACCGCACCTGTGGTTCAGTCTAAATCCGGTTGCAGAGTCCTGCAGAAATGACCTCGGTGCCAGCAGAGGTCACCTTACCTGCTGCACACATGGGTTCACTGAGGCTCAAGGACAAGGACAGGTTAGAAGCTGATTATTTTGTGGTTCCTGGCGATCAGGAGTTGCAGCAGCAGCTGCAGCACTGGGAGCAGCGCACAAAGCAGATGCTGCGGGAGAAGGAGGAGCAGCTCAACAGCGTCCGACGCAAAAGAACGGTCAATCTGGACAAACTGGCCGAGATGAGGAGGAAGGTGAGCAGCTCCCAGTGCTGAACACGTCACAGTCAACAGCCGCTGATGCTGAACAGGGCACTCAGTCGCTGACAGACACATTAATCAGATGCTGATTCGTGGTCAGTTCCAGGACATGGAACAGCTGGTGATGGAGGAGAAGGAGGAGCAGGAGAAACTGCGCCAACAACAGGCAGAGGCCGGAGCTGCAACCAAGGTAACGGCATCCAATCAGAACTGAGATCCACAAGTCTCACCATCATGGTCTATCGGATCCACTGTCCTGGTTGTTTGGTGTGCTGATCCCTAACTCTGAACCCTGGCCTGTGACCTTTCACCCCACAGCTGCAGGCCTGGTGGAGAGGCTGCATGGTGCGCAGAGGCCTTGGCAGTTTTAAAAAAGCAGAGGTAAACAAGAAAGTCAAGAAGAAGAAAGAAGGAAAGAGAAAGAAGAAAAAATGAGTTTTCTCTATCATGGCTTCTTGACATTGAGGAATAAATTTAGGAATAAACAGTGATGCCACTCTTGACCACAGTCTCTGTATCTTCTCTGTTTTTTATTCAAATATTAAATTTTTTTTTGCCATTTCAAACACACAAGAAAACAGAACAAAATCCAAAAAATAGCTCACTGTGTAAAAGTTAATGAAGCATTTCATCATCATCATATCATGCTGTATATGAAAATATCAGCAGGCATGATATCGAGTAAAATTTCTCTTACTTTATAATTAGTGTACAGTATAACCTGAACACAGAGGTCAAACAGGTATTTAATAAGATTATCAATAACAATATCAACCATTAAGTAACATACAAGAAATCAAAATGACTTCCAGCAATGAAGACTACTAAGTAGTCTACTGTTAATGACCATAGGCCTTACATTTTAATATAATACAACTCCTTTATCATGACATGATAAGGATTTTAGTCACAGACACAGTATCTCAATACTGTTTGTCAATATTATTACACAATATTAAATTAATGAATCCAACAGCAAGTTATCTACAAAACAAAGGATATCAGTCCACCTATCAGTGGATACGCATTACAGAAGGATTAACACTTCACAAAGAGATGAGTCATTAGAAAGTTACGGCTATGAGGAAAATTGATGTGGTAAAAATTCCCTCTCCTCCCAAACTAATGTCCTCATGTCTGACAGAGGAGCAGAAGACCTGGTATTGCAAAACAGGAAACCCTTTGACCGAAGAGAATTATTTTAAAATACAGTTGGAGGAGCTTGATGTGTACTTGTGCATACTGGTACTCTTGCATCACTTGGACAACTGCAATAATTTTTACATCAGTCCTTGCAGATGTCAAGGGCTGAAGTGATGTCACGCCAGATGTAAAAATAAGATAACTGAAACAATTAGTTCATTAACCTACTGGTCAACCAACAGAGAATTACTTAATTAAGTTATTGTTTAAAGATATAAATATTCTTTGACTCTAGCTTCCAGAATGTGAATATTTGCTACTGAGATGGATTTTTGTTTTTCTATTATGCATCACTTGAGAGATTGATGAATTAACAGATAAAACTACAATGAAATATTTGCTCAGCCAAAGCCTCACACTGGCGGTTTTTCTGGTTCAATCGGCTGGATCTGCTCAGCGTGCATGTAGTTGTTGTCTCCGATGATGACACAGTTGAGCTGGGAGCCGTGGATGTTGATGCTCGAAGGCTCTTCTGGTGGAAGGGGTGGCGGTGGAGACAAAGAACTCCCCGTCGCCCCCTGATGTTCGTGGCTGCAGCTGCACCTCATCTCATCTGAAACGCAGGAACAAATGAGGGATTTTCATCCTCACGAGCACAGTTAGAGAGCTGCCATGTGTTTAATACAACGGCTATAGCTGAAAGTGTTGAAATTTGTAGAGATGTGTTGCTAGATCAGTTTGGCTGTTACCCACTATGCATGTGGAGCTCAGATTCCTGCATCAGAGGCTGACTTTCAGCCAAAGCTGACGGGTAGGTGTCGTTCCCGATGACACAGTCGATCAGGGTGGAATTGCTGATGTTTACAATGAGAATGGTTGACGGTGGACTCCGGAGGACGACTGTTTATCAGTAGGCGAGGAGGAGGGAAAAGCGAAAAAAAGGGAAGAGAACATGAGAATGGGAAGTTGTTGTTCCAGAGTGGCGTAACAGCAGAAATACGCAATTGTCACAAAGTTCCAGACTATATATAAAAATATTTGTTTAACTACTGCCTTTATGAAAAGAGCGTTTGAGGCTACTTTATGGCTCATGAGCTGCTGACAGGAACATACTTCATCCTAAAAAGATAACTAGTTTGTAACAAACTGCTGCATGAACTGATGGAGCAGAACCTGCATGTTTCAAGAATTCAAACATTCAAAGAATTTGATCGCATACACAAGCAATACATGAAGCAAAATGCAATTTGGCATGCTCCTAAGGCTTTGTTAAAAGGCAAAAATAATCCGTTTTCTTTAAGATGCTACAAAAATAAGACTAACAGAGCACTGAACAAACATACGTGAGGACTGCATGTGTCCGTTTGTTACCTTGTTTAGTTTGATCCTGTGTAGGATGGTGGTTTTGAGCTGTAAAGAAGACAGATGTTACATCATGATAAATTGTCTTCAAGCTACTATGAGGACAACATTCCTGATAATCATTCTTTCTTTTTATTTTTACCTTGAAAGCAGGGGAGCTTTTCACACCACAGGCTGTGCAGGGAGCAGCAGAACAGCTGACAGGCTCTCCTGCAGCTCTTCTGCAGCACTCTCAGCATGTCGGAGGCTTTCAAAGACATGGCCTGGAGGAGAGAGGAGCACAGCGTCAGCTCTCACAACCATAACTCGGTGGTGTGAGTAGGTATTTTTTTTAAATATAGGGCACACTAGGCAAGACCACCTGCTACTCACTGTTGTTTTTCTAGGTCACAGGAAGTCTCTCAAGCCAGTGGCAAATTGAAGCTGCCCCCCGCCCCCCAACCCCACAAACAATACAATAAAACCAAATAGGGTCTCTGTAAATAACGTTATCATGCATTAAGAAAGCCTCTCGACCCACATCAGATAAAAAATGCACTGATGTAACTTCTATGACGATGATGATGAAAATAAAATAAAACTGACTTGGCTTTTGGCGGGGAACTTTTTCTGTCAAAAACACGGAAACCGGGGGGGGGGTGGGAGCCAAACTTTTTTTTTTTTTTTAACGACCAAACCGAAACAAATTTAAAACATTCATCTATTGGCCTTGGGAGAAGAAAAAAAGAAACTATATGCTATGTGTAGGTTATGCATTCTTTACAAATACATTAGCGAGATTAGACGTACAGAGATAAACGGTATTCCACCTGTGGGTGTCATGGGAAATATGGAGGAAGGAGGAAAAAAAAAAACTCACCTGATTCAGGGGCGTCCCTTCTTTCATTGTTGTAATCCTGCCGCGCAGGAAGACGCAGCAAACGCCGAGGGGCCGAAGATGTTTATCACTAGTGTGGCAGGAGTGTTATCCCCCTCGCAGCGTCCAACAACTATATATCATATAGCTTCACGGACGGATTTTTCTCCGGTGAAACCCCAACGGAGGGGCGCATGCGCTCTTCAATTTGGGATTTCCACGCAGGCTGCGGCGTGACCGTAAAGCGGCAGTGTTCTGGAGGGGGGCAACTTTAGAAGCGTTCAACTACAGCACATAATGCACACATGCAAAACGAAATTAATGGTGCGCAAACCTGTTTTGCACTGAAGTATCACAATGAAAAGGAAGAAATTATGCAACTGGCAACCAAGCAGGTTTTGTAGCAACACAGAGAGGACTTGACTGTTTTGCTATTAAGAGCTTTATTGTGTTCATCTGAGTCATCAAATGAGAAATACATAAACAGTATGTAAACAGATTTTGAGGGAAAACGTATATATCGTAATGATAATAGTAATGAGAAGAAGAAAAGGTATGTTATAAACGCTATGTTGTATGTTGCATTTATCTATGTATTACTATATGATCATGTAATACCGGCACTGAACTGGAAGAGGTAAGGGGTGTGCAAGACGATGGGTGTGGGTGACACCATATTTGGACCAAAAATAGGAGGTGCATCCAAGGGGAGGCGTATTAAAAAGGTATAAAAGAGATGTTTCCTAAAATATGACTTCTAAGTACGTCAAACTACGAAAACGCTGCAATATCACGTAAACTTATTGGAAATGCCTGCTAGGGTAAAAAAAAAAAAAAGAGAGAGAACCAGCAACACGATAGAAGTGCAGAAATGACGTATATGTGTACTGGGAGCATACAATTCATCCATTGTATTTTTTAAGATAATGTGTTATCTAATGCATAATTTGTATTGTAGAGTGCTGTCCTTGATGATACAGTTGTGTGACCGAAACTTTCTGAAACCTCAGTAGCACAATCAACTCTGTAAACAGGAAGTCAAAAGTGACAGATTTAGGGTGAGCAAGTCATATACTCAGCATTCAGAAGATACATTTCTTTCCAATTCACTTTTAGCTGAAATAGTAGATAAATAGTTGCATAGATTAATAGTTTAAAATCATCAAACGTCATACTGTTCATCAACCTACATTCAATCCCCTAAAATGGTCCCTAAAAAAACTGAATTACTATATGCTTTGGCCAGTTATTAAAAAAGAAAAACTGAAATATATCATTGACATAAGTATTAGGACCATTTCTAATGACAATTGAAATTCAGCTAAGGTGCCTCCTATTTCTCTTGATCATCTTTAAATGGTTTCTTCACCTTGACTGGAGTACAGCTGTGTTAAATGCAGCTGACTGGATGTGATGTCTGTTTTTACATCTGAGTTCTCACAGCTGACAATGCATATCAGAGCAAAAACCACGCCATGACGCTAAAGGAACTGCCTGCAGAGACCAGACTGTGTCGAGGCACAGAACCGAAAGAGGCGACAGAAAAAATTCTGTTGCACTGAGGGTTTCCAAGAGAAGAGCTGCCTCAAGAATTCTTAGAGAAGTTTGGAACACCAGGACTCTTCAGAGACCTGGCCACTCAGCCAAACTGAGCAATAGGCTTAGCTCCAGAGATGCTGTGTGGAGATGGGAGAAGTTTCCACTACAACAAAAACTACTGCAACGCGGCATCGATCGGGGCTTTATGACAAACCCCAGGGGTGAAGCATGGCTTTCAGTGATGGAGAGGCTGGCCAGGGTTGAGGGAAAGCTGAACGGAGCAAAGTACAGAGGTATATGTAAACCTGGACCAGAGCACTCACCACCTCAGACTGAGCCGATGGTTTACCTTCCAACAGGACAAAGACCCTAAGCAAACAGCCAAGACGACACAGGAGTGGCCCAGCCAGAGCTCTGACTTAGACCCAGTTCTTGAGAGACCAGAAAATGGCTCACCACATTTCCCTTCAAATCTGACAAATTTTAGAATAACAGAAAATCTTGACTAATAATACAACAGCTTTGATGCCCTAACAATTTTGTGAAGGGCCACCAGAGTGCCAACACATTAAATGGATTCAATACAAAGTACTAGTTAATTATATCGAGTTGTACATCAAGGGGAAGTGTCCTTTCCCAAACTTTAGGGAATGAGTTATTACACTAGAGTGAACTAAACTGGCGAGACGAACCCTTTTGCAGACTGTCCCTGAAGGCAGCATGAGTTCAGGGAAATGACCAGCAGGGGCATTCGTGAGTGAGCAGGCGCAGTTTACTGGATGGAAACAAAACACAAGACACCCACCCGCACGCACGCACGAACGCACTCAAACACACACACAGACCCACACGGACCCACACACGCGCGCGGGCGCGCGCGCGAGCAGACCACACAGGGACGGGGCAGACAGCAGCGAGCAGGACCTTTAAACATGTTTTTGGTTTGAGCCTAGGCCCGGTTCGTGTGTGAGAGACGCGGTGACGGGGCGTTGACAGCGGAGCTTGTTATAACTGCAGACTGTATCAACACATGTGTCTGTACCACAGTAATAGGAGCACTGCGGCTGTGGATCTGGACTCAGACAGCTCCTACACCCAGTGGTCCACAGGCAAGGTAGGTCCCCCCCCCCTCCCCGCCCCCGCTCTCCAGCTTTTGTCTGCAGCACTTAGACCATCCTTTACGAAAGTCGTTTATGAAAGAGTGCAATAGAGTGAATGCGTCACGGTTTCCGTTTTCGACCTATGCGAGTATGCAACCTTGAGAGGGATGCAGATGCGTCAGGTTTCGTGTGTGCTGTGATTGAATGCACAGTAACAGATGAGGGATTTCGCTGTCATTTCGTCATGAATACCATCCTAACCTCAGGACTTTTGTCGAAAAACGTGCACGTATCAGAGCAAACTGACTCTCCTTTTCGGAATATCACTCGGGGAGTGATACCTTTGAATCACTTCTCTCTAGTAAACGCGATTCAGGTTAAACTGGTGTACGCTTCCTGAGGGCTTGCATTTTCCCACCCCATCGTCTTCATACTGCTGCGCTTTGGCGTAATCTGCTCTTGTTTCCGGGCTCTCTCCCAGAAACGCACAGGTTCGTGGGTCAGAAATCCGGAGAGACAGGCAGACAAACAGAGAGCGGTTGCAGCTGTGTAAATGATGGCATACAAATGCTGCTACACACTCCCTGAGCACATTGGCCAGCTGCCTCCCTTCCAGCACAGTGGCAATCTGTGTGAAAGCAGCAGCGGCGGCTTTTCACCAGGCAGATCTGGTTTTCCATCTCTGCCTCTCTGCTCAACAATGATGCTTTGATCCCCCTCATCTCTCACACACACACACACACACACACACACACACACACACACACACACACACACACAAGCATACCACCCTGTGGCAGGAATGCCATCTAGACCTTGATCCATGAGGACTGCTAATCCTTGAATGGTGAGCTCCACACCTAAAAGCAAATGTTAGCATCGAGGGAGTTCAGTTTGAATGCAGGCTTTTACTCTCAGCTCCATTGCTTTTCAGGGGCAGGGACTGCAGTCGGGATCGGGTTTTTGAAGGCCAGCGCTGGTAGTAGCGATGCCTTTCAGTTAAAGCCTGTGACCGTCAGCGTTTCATTGACATTTCAGATATTTAACTTCAGTCCCATATGCAAACATTCAGGGTGCGGTGATTCTGAAGCAGCGTTCAGACCATGCTCAGTCCTCCAACTCAAAGCCGGCTGTAAATCATTAGAATCAAATAATCATTGATGTAATAAGTATCGATGCATTCTACAATTAATTAGCAACCACCTAATCTCTAGCCTATAAAAAGTGGATAACACTGTCAGTTTTTCTTAGATGAAAACACTCTTGTCAGTCTGATCTACTAACAGATGGTTACCTGGGTAATCTCGACTTCCTCTGAACTTTGAGGTTGTTCCATGATGAAAGGCGTCACGCTGATATTAAACACATATTGGAGTTTCCGCGCAGCAAAGCCTGCTCACAGGTAACCTGTTATTTGCCGAGCGAGACCACGGAGTTGGTCAGTCATGACAGGACAGGCTGACAGCTTTGTGGGATGACGACTGCTGCAGCCTCGGCCCGCGTTGTCTGAGCGCGGCGCAGGACAAAGTATGACTGTGCAGAAATACCGACATGCTTCACAAGCTCCCCTGTCAGTGATCTGCATGAATGCCGCCATGAGTCGATAGTGCACAATAAAAGAGCACTCGTTGAAAAATTTAGGCCACTGGTGGTGGTGGCGGTATTGATTGAACTGCTCCAAAGTTTCCTGCCAACTTTAACAGCCTGCTGAAATAGAGAACATTGTGTGTGGGATGTGCGATTTGAACTCAGTGTGTTTTTATCGCCACTGTTTCCTGCGTGACCCCAGATTAGGGGGTTATTTCTCATTCTTTTCGGGACTGGACTGCCAAATCAACCAAAGGGATGATTCTGGGGGGTTGGTGACTTCAGGTCCCATTAACACCAGATTATGCCTTTATTACCCACCCACCTCAGGCCCTGCTACCCCCATCATATATGCACATCCAACAGGTTGATGCTGTAATTAAACAGCTTTCTGTGTAATATACCTTTTTTGTGTTTTTTAGCCATGGTCCAGACTGAAAAATCTCAACCATTGCATAGATTGGCACAACATTTTGTACAGACTTTCATGGTCCCGAGAGGATGAATCCTAATGACTTTGGGGAGCCTCTGGCTTTTATTGTAGCCTTGCTGGCTTTAGTGCTAATTTGCAAATACTCACACTTTAAACTAAGGTGGTGAACACAGCCAACATTGTATCTACTTAACATCAATCAGCTACCGTCTGGTCAAAGGTTTTTAAAACTGTCCAATACTTTGGTTTATGACCAAATACCTGCAAAATTGGCGGCATTTCCATAACTCACCTGTACTTAGTGTTTGGTGCTAACTGGCAAATGATGGCACGTTAACATGCAGAGCTAAGACGCTGAACGTGGTAAACACTGGCATTACTGGCAGCATGTTAGCATGCATCCATTTATTCAGTAACAACAGGCATGATGAGTAATCAATATTACTTCAGTAATTGCCCATAATTATATTTTTGCTTCATGCACCACGCAGCTTTCAACAGTGGCTAATTCATATCTCAGGTAACAAGACAATGACAGTGTGTTGCTTCGGGGAAAGGTGACATCACCACAGTTGGTACACCAGTTACCAGAAGGAATGACAGGTTCAAGAGAAGAATCGCAGCGTTGTCACAAGGTCTGGTAGCGGTTATGTGAATGGCAGCAAAGGGAAAATACCAGTGTCACACCTGTGCTGAGGAGACAAACAGATCAGCGCCGTTTCTGCTTTCAGGAATATGGCGGCCGTAGCCCCCCTCCATCGCTAGCAGAAGTGTCAGGAGCAGCCTGATTCCTTCGTACTACCCTCCCCGCCTGCCTCAGCCTAGATGGCCAGCGGGAGTCCCACCCTGAGCCGGGGAGCCAGGGACTCAGCACCAGGGACCCCTGAGGCCGGCACCGACTCCCGGCCAGCGCCCGGGGTCTTCTGCAAGCTGTGCCTCAGTGAGCAACCGTCGGCGACCACCAGGGAACTGCAAAGCTGCAACTGCAACTTCTGCACGGCGGTAAGTGGAGCTGTATCGAGTTCAGTCATCCAAGATATTTAGAGTAGAGCAGATGATGCTCATATCCAAGGGTTTGAACAGTGAAGGACACATAAACTGTTTTGGGAATGGAAAACTTCTGTACCTTCTTTACTAAAAAAAAACAGATCAGAATGTCTCCAGGCTATATTTAGATTTTCCTGAAGAAGAAATAGTTTTTCCTTTGCTCATGTTTTTAGTCACTTTGTGTGGGTGGTGAAGATTTCACAAAAGTGATCCAACACCAAACTTTTTTTTTTTTTTTTTGAGAAATTCAGGCAAATCTCCAGCATTTGATTTACTTTGACCGGGATGCTGGTCCACTTCCTGCTTTAGGACCTTAAACCTTAAAATAGATCCTTTTACTGCCAAATCTTGGCTATTACGGCTTCAGTGAAATGAGACATTTTCAACACCGGACTGGCTTTCTCTCACATTTACTTACCTTGAATTCTCCTTGGTAATTTTTGTAATTTATCCAAATCTGACTTTTTTTTTACCAACTTTTTCGGAAATGACAAACATTTTCTTATGTCATAGAACTTCTATATGAACATGATTAGTGTGACTATTTATAACAGAGTTACAGAGGTCTGCTGCCACGCTGTTCTTGTCTAATGTGTTCCTGCCTGGTGTACAGTATAGGGACTGACATGTCGGTGTAATGCCCCACCTCACAAAGGTTGTCAGATAGTGGCAGGTGTTAATCTCTGTCCAAGTTTGCTAAATTGTCGGCGTTGCCTGCACAAGGTCACACAGATAAAACGCACACACATACGCAGTGTCACGGGGGAAGAAGGAGGGAAATGGATCCTGTAAACCGTCCTTATCAGTTTGACTGGATTGTATAAATCTGAAATATCTCCTCCGGTCAGGTTCATAAGCACAGACTATTGCTTGTGTGTGTGGGTTGCTCTTTCCCAGCTCAGAGTTTGGATGAACAGTACATTACGCTCTATGGGAAGGCACATGATAAGCACAAGTTTGTGTTTACAGCTGAGTTTAAAAATACAGCCCAGAGCTCTGTCGTAGATTTGCTTTTCATCTTCCTCTGAAAAGTGACACGTCCATGTCCTATTTTCTGTTCCTTAAAAATTGTCTGCCTTTGCGCAATGTTTATATAGTTCCCCCTACTCTTCCATATTTCATGGCTGAGGCAACATATAACCTATGACGTGTAAATGCTGATAAGGAACTCAGGCCTATGTGGCATTCAGTTTGCCCTGTTTGCACAACAGCTCATTTATTTTTCTTTTCATTTTACTACATTTGTCATCAGCAGATTCTCATGTTTTGATGCGTTGTGATGTTTTGTGACGCTTTCCATCCACTGTGGACAGTAAAGACAAAACGTGTGACATATTGCTTTTTGCAAGATCACGACAGGTGTGAAGCAATACAGTACTAATGGCTCCTTTCAATATCCAGACTAATGCTGCTTTGTCGTTCCTGCCTGTCCAGTGTTTGCAGCAGTATGTTCAGCTGGCCATCGTGGAGGGTGGGGGGGCACCCATCACCTGCCCGGACATGGCCTGCCAAAAGACTGGCACGCTGTTGGACTCCGAGGTATGTACTGCTTCAAACCGATGATATGTAGGTCAGCAGTGCAACCAAAAAGAGCATGGAGTCTTTAGATGCCATAAAAGTACAAAAATAATGTTTATGCACAAACTAAAAACCAGTTTGTTTCCAGTCCAGAGTGCTGCCAGCAAACTTCAAGCATGTCTTTTAAAAATTGTGTGGGCTGGGTTAACTAAGATTGCTTGTTGTTAAAATCCTGTATATTCAGCCTCAGCATTCCCAAGGAAATTCTTGCTGCTTTTGAGTGCGAGGAGTAAAATCTGGTAATGTAACCTGTCAGACAGAAAATGAAACCCCTTGAGCTGTTGGAAATAAGGGATCCCACTCACTCTGAACGTCAGAGTAGAAGCTGAGTCACAAACAAATGGAAATTCTGCTCCTCACTTCCTCATTTGCAATGTTTTTCTTTTCTAGAAAAAAAACTCTTTAAAGTAACGTTATCACAAACGTTCTATCACTTGGCCATCAACACCTTTTACCTTTGAGTTGTCTTAGAAATAATGCAGTAATGTGCAGCTGCTAGGTGACCAGCTGATCCTATATGATCTTTGAATTATTATTTTTTTTGCATTCATCCATTAGGGTTAATATATACAGGATTTTTTCTGACTAATTTTTTCATAAGACTTCCAATGAAGTTGTAAAATCCCAAAACCTTATTTTTAGACCCATGTGAAAAAATCCTCGTCAGAGCTCTGACTGAATAAAACATGACTAAGCCCCCCTGTCTTTGCACTGTGATTGCAGATTGCCAGCCTGGCTGCGGCTGATCAGGTGGAGATGTATCAGCGACTCAAGTTTGAGAGAGGTAGGTATTGTTGCATCAGCATGCTCAAGGCTGGTGACGGGCATTGGGCTATTTTGTGGTTACACTTTTGCCGGGGGCATTGCAATAAGCAGCCCCACAGAGTGCTGAGCTTCACATGCCTGGGATACTGCGAGACCTTCAATATTCTTCATCAGGTTGCTGAACCTGTGCAATTAATACCTCTTCATAACTAATGCTTGAAGAGGCCCATGTAACTCTTCAGATTCATTTAAAGAAATTAATTTTTCAGGGCAAATAAACTGTATCACCTACGTGTCAACTACTTGAACTTATATTGCGGAAATATTTGTCAAGGCAGAACACATCCAAGTCGTGCACCGGAGGCCTGGGGGCAGAAACTGAATAGGTTTCTGTTGACATTTACAAATTGAAAACTGAGGTTAGTTTGTCTTGGAGCAATACTGGGCTTTTCCAGTTGCACAGTGACAATATGCTGTCAGGTCAATAATAGTTATTGTTTACTCAGACCATAAAACACAGGATTCATAATATTGAAGGTATAAAGAAGTGCAAAGTACAGGCTGTTTTGCAACAGCGTTTCTCTCCTGTTATGATTCACAATGAAAGTATGAGCTCCTATGAGTCAGTGTATTAGAGGTCCAGATTTTTGTTTTGGTTGTGAAACATAGATTTGTTTTTGTGAGCATTTCACATTTCAACACTTGTCCTCTCGTCATTCTTAGAGCATTGTTTGGCTTCAAAGATAACCTGGAAATGAGAACTGGGCATTTGCGAGATGTTTTTATTCATGCCGGCTTAGGATCACACGTCAGTATTTTTGTGTGGCCAAATGATATAGCCGTCACCCTCAGTCAGGCTGTGTTTAGTGCCAGTTCGTGAAATTAAGCATTTTAGCAAACTAAACTAAGAGTTTGAACAAAATAAAAACCCCAGACCTGCTAGCCATTAGCATGTTGTCAACTTCGGGAGCATCATAGCATCCTGACTAAATAAAAAGGCACCATGCCTTAAGTATAGCCTCACAGAGCTGTTAGCATATCAACTTTTAGTCTCCTTAGACAATATAATTTTTTGCATTTTAAATGGGAAATTTCACGTAGAGTTACTCATTTTACCCATCTATGCTTGCTGCTCTGTATATAGTCAGGGCTGTTTCAAGGCACCTTGAGGAGGTGCCTGAAGGGCCCTCCATCAAACCAATCTGCCGCCCCCCATCATAGACACATCACTCCAATCCTCAAACATTTTTTTTACTAAAAGCCCCAACATTCAAATGCACACTGGGTCAATGTGCAGGGGCATCAGCTGTTATTGCCGAGCTTGTGCTGCGGGTGGTAACATAAGTGCTAAGAAGTGGTTCGGCGTCAGTTCTGGTTGGGTGACACCCTGCTGGTACCACGAGTTTCTGCTTCTTCCTCATCTTCCTCCTCATGATTGTCAGATGAGTTGATGGAAGAGCTGGGAAAAACAGTATGAATATCTATGCAATTAACAGCACAATACTAAAAATGTGTGGCCGTCAAACAACTGATAATGTAAATCAGACATTATGGAAGAGGTCACTATAAACTAGCTAGTGTTTTATATTTTTCTTATTTCGATGTTTTGAGAGAACATGTAATGCAATTCACAACCACCAGTGAAAAATAATTTAGCCAAATGGCAATAATATGCTTTGCACACTAAGTTGTCGCCTACATAGCACATTGAAAATAACATATCTGCTTTTCGCACATGGATTAGCCAGTAGCTTGCCTTATTTTTTTTATCTAGCAGTTAAGAAGGGTTTTAGCACTATTTACAGTCACCAGTGCTTTTATGATTTGAGAATCTTTAACTCCAAGCCACGCAACATCCTACCTTATGCTAACGTTTTGTATGCTGATTCTGTACAAGCAGGAGAGCTACATATTATCAACCGTTCATATGTGACAAAAAGTCTGCCGATAAGTAGCCTAGCTGTTATTGTTAGCACTGACCTGCGATCAACCCATGTTTCTAATGCTAGCATGCTACATATTAAACCCTCGCCTCGTCCAGCAATTTCCTCGAATTTCCTCATTATTTTGCACTAGTGACTTTTTTCTGAAACAAAGAATTATTTTAATATTTTTATACTGTTACATTTGTTCTATTGTCGTAGTTAGTAAATAAAAAATATTTTTATTGCCTAAAATCTTTGTGCTGTGTTTTACTATAATCATAATCAACTAACTCAAGGCAAAATCACAAAATTATTCAATGATCATGACGTTTCAAGTAAAAAAGTATTGGTATCGGCGATACTAGCCCTGTATTTACTTGGTATCGGATCGATAGCAAAATTCCCAGTATCGCCCACCCCTACTGACTGACGGGCGCGTGTGGTCTTTCTCTTTTTGGGGTCACACCCTTGTAGCTACGATGCTAAGCTTGGTTGTAAGAACCAAAACTCCTTGCTCCAGTGGAGAAGTTGGTGCTTCCCACTGATCTCCTAAAGAATCCTGCCATTTTTACAAAGAGCAAACCAAAATTATTGAGAAAAATGTAAAGAAATCAAACACATAATCTAGGCTACAGCAACAGTGTCAGCTACCAAAGGTAAGAAGGATAGCTGTCAACAGAAAATATGAATTAGGCTAATGATATCACTGCACCATCATTAACTGCACTTGTAGGTTCCATGAAATGAATGTGTTGCTTAGATGTGTCTTCATGGCGTGTATGACAATTTTAGCCCTATTTTTTCAGCTGTATCAAATGGACTTAACATTAATAAAACATATAAAAACATAAGATCAATTTATTTTACATCTTATAAGCAGGCCACATGTGCAAACATTTAGTTCTTCAGTGTTGTAGGATATTGGTGAACAAAAGCACAATAAAATGGTTTTGACATTACTGATGCCAAAAGGGAAAAAAAAATTAATTACAGGACAGAAAGGGTCCCTCGTACACAGGACAACACTCCTGTTTAGCAGCCAGCCCTTTGTAATAATGAGGGCCACCCTGCCACATCACCCACATCATGCGTCACTATTTGCTATCATTACTTGGCTTCTGGCAGCTACAAAACATACTTTTATTTATGACGTGGTATCTCTGTTCCTACTTATCTCTGCTCTACCTCCATGCTTTCTGTAGGAGTGAAGTTGGACCCCAGTAAAGCCTGGTGCCCAGTGCTTGAATGCCAGGCGGTGTGCAGTGTTCAGCCAAGCACTGAGGGCCAGCCCACCGCTGTGCCCTGCCTGACCTGTCACACCATCTTCTGCTCCGGCTGCAGAGGTCCCTGGCAGGATAACCATACCTGTCCCGAACGCCAGCCCATGATGTCACCCTCACCCTCCCATGAAAGCAGGTCAGTCAGGTAGCTGTTTGGTCAGCTGCTCACGGCCTGTAGCCACATAGTCTGAGCTGCATGCTGAAAATGATACACGTGCAGGATGAGTGTATGAGTTCAGACTGAGGTTGTCTATAAAGAAACTGTTGTCACTGGCGTAAACAGGCTGGTAACTGAGTCATGGTGGCATTAACTGGTTTTATTGACATTTCATTTTAAACCTAAAACATTTCTTAGGCATTTTTAGGACATTAATTTTATAACCATCTCATCTTATTTTATGAGGAACAAACCCATCTTTAAGTTTAATCTAAAGAGAAGTGACAGTTACTGTGGTAGGATATTTACATTGAATGGATCATACTGTAATAAGTGATGTGTGGTCCCTCATGTCACAGTTGAGTACGTGAGCTGAATACAAATATTAATTCAGGATTAACAGCCTAATATTCTTCAGCAGTGTCCTCTGTGTTGTCCCTGATGCACAGTAACATTCCTGCGCTGCTGCGAGCTGTAGCTCTGCCAGACTGACTGATGTCATTGGAGATTGACTGAGTTCTATTGGAATCCCATTGTCTCTGTGCCAGTGGGAGGTGAAGGATGGGCACTGAGCCAATTAGTCCACTGTACAGTGAAGAAGTGGTCTCTGCAGTGTGCTGTAGAGGATGGAGCAGGCGTGGGCAGAGTCAAGGAAAATGGTCTTCAGATTGGAACATTAGAATATGGTACATACTGGACAGCTGCTGGTTTAGTCAACGTTATCGTACCAAACCCTTACTTAGGACTTTATAGTGACTCTGGTCAGAAGTGTCTTGAGAATGAGATATTGTCTGCAGGTGTTGGAGACAAAAACAGGTAAAGAGAGAGTGGACAATGGATTTACATTCTTTCAGGTGGCAAGAGATGATATGAAGATGTCCTAAATTGATAATATACCATGATGTGTTCACAGCTTGTTGTCCTGCCACCAGTTGGCCAAGAAAAATCAATTAGTGCAGATTTAATGATTTTAAGTCTCCATTTTTTAAATTCAGCCTGTTGAAACCCTAAGCTGTGACCTAAAGATTGTCAGCAGTAGCTTTGGCTGTGAATTGCACATAGAAGATACTCCTTTCATGTGTTCACCTCCCAAAATAATGAACCCACCGACCCTTCACACCGCTGCTAAATAAAGACTTCACGCTGCCCAGAGACTCTTGAGGCCTTCGTGGCCTCATACTCCAGCATGCCTCTGTTAACTGCATACCTGATATCGTGTGTGCCCCACAGGGCCCGCTCTGACAGCCACTCTGACATGCCCATCAAACAGTGTCCCATGTGCGGCATCTACATAGAGAGGAACCAGGGCTGTGCGCAGATGCTGTGTAAGAGCTGCAAACACACCTTCTGCTGGTACTGTCTGCAGAATCTGGATGTGAGTCCTGCTGCTCCCCATCTCAAAGATTTGTGATGCATGTTTTTGGACACAAGTTATAAAATGACTATATTGCCTGGCTCCCTGTTTAGACTGTAGCTATGCTCACAAGTCTATCGTCAAGCCCAAAACATCTCAACCTCTGTTTCACTATCTCCAGCTTGGGTTTGAATGTCCTCAGTGATTGCTGTTGATTGAATAGTAGATTTCTTGTCTGAACATGTGTTTCTTGACTGCAGGGTGATATCTTCCTGAGACATTATGACAAAGGGCCCTGCAGGAACAAGCTGGGACACTCCAGGGCCTCTGTAATGTGGAACAGAACACAGGTGAGGCTACTCAGCAGACAGCCGAGCAGACGCACCACATTAATTTCAGGGTTGTGGCGACACTGTCATTGTCTGCATGGATTAGCCCGCAGAACCACCCATCCATGAGTGTTGGGTAATTCCGTGCACAGGTTTGATTTTAGTAAAACTGTTCCATCACAGGACCAGGATTGGACATTAAAGATTTTGGACTCCATCCCAGCAGCACTGTTTGACTGTCAATTCATTTAGTCACTGCTGAAACAATTGAATAGTGAGGACATTAACAGAAACCACACAGGACAGTAGAACACATTCTGGCATGTTTCACTTAATTTAACAAAAGCTTTAAACAGCATGAACTTAAACTCCCATTTACCACTGGAAAACTTGGGAAACATTCACCAGTACTGTTCTTTGTAACAGTGCCTACATTTACTGTAAATTTCCTTTTTAAAAATCTATAAAGTCTGTTTTGGCTTAGTGTTAGTGGTTTGTTGCTTTCCACCAGTGTCCCCAAATAATCCTTTACCAGACATTAAACTGAACTAATCCTTGCACTAATCCTAAAATTCCTGCCCTGTAATGACGTTGCCCATTCAAAAAAACAATTTCAATTGGCCCCCAGACCTACTTTCTTTCTGTTTTTCTTGTGCTGATATTATCACATGATTAGTATCAAGTTTGGAGTGAGCTGCCTTGTTTTGGCTCTGCGTAGATGGAGAGTCGAAGCACAACAGCACCATTGTTCCCTGCAAAACCACTCTTAGCAGCCTTGGTTACACCCTTGCCTAACAGGTCCGATAAGTTTTTACAGTCTGCTCTACACCAATTCATTTTGCCATCAATAACTCCTTCTAAGCTCCCTCAAAATGCTGCTGTTGTAACAACAAATTGATAGTGTTCCATACACTGAACACTCTAAAAATTTATATTATATTATTTATGTATATTTATTTTAAGTGATGTGATATAAGACTATGATTATCGTCAAGATTTTCTTTTTCTTTTAAGGAACTTAGCCACAAAAACTTTAAAAAAAACAGCAGTAGAAGAAACACACAAAAATATACGACTTTAAAGATGTTGTGCTGTCCTTTAGGTTGTTGGTATCCTGGTGGGGGTCAGCATCATTGTGTTGGTGACGTCTCCACTCCTCCTGCTGGCCTCACCCTGCATCCTGTGCTGCGTCTGCAAGCCCTGCAGAGGGAAGAAGAAGAAGAAGAAGAAGAGGAAGAAGGACCTCAGCCAGCCAGACTCCTCCGCGTCATAGCAACTCTTCTTCTGAGTGGCCCGGCCCAGGATCATTCACAATGCCTGGGGAAACCAATAAAGTGCAAGGACAAGCGGTTGAAAAGAATAAACTTATGGTACAATAGAGAACTTTTTCCTCACTCGGCAGACTGGAATCCTTGTCACCTTGGAATGGTGGAAGTGTAAATATGAGGAGAATGAATGTAACTTGCTCACCCAGTTGTTGCGGTGACTGTGACAGTTTTCCTGGACAGGGCTCTCTCTCACTTACTCTCTCTCTCTCTCTCTCTCTCTCTCACACACACACACACACACACACACATGCAGTTAAAAGTGCAAAGCCACCCTCATGTGCCAAATGTCATGATGCCAAACCAGAGGTGTTAGGTGCTCAAGTGCCTCACTCTACAGTGCCTGGTGCTTGGATGTATTTGCTTTGCCTTCCATTCTATCTTAATCTTATGCAAAAATTTTAGCATTCAGCAAGGGTCAGGGCTGCACATCCCTAAAAAAAGCTAAGCGTTGTTTCATAATGGGAGAAGGCAAAGGGCATCATGTGTGCACTGTATAATCTGTACTGATATGAAGTATGATAGGGCTTTTTTTTTGCAAATGTTTGTTGTTTCCACCTGGCGTATGTCCCAGACCAAAGGCTCTAAAGGATAATGTGTAATTTTCTAAATTGTGTTAATATGTATTTATGGGTATGGTGTGTATGGTATCCTGTTATCATTTCTACATTTTCCTTTGATGTTTCTGCATCAGATATTTTATAAAAGCGCCATTGTAATTGAAATAAACATACTGTACTGAACATGCATCTTTGCTTGTGACATTTATCTTTCATGGCTCATTTCTTCCCTTTTGGCATTGCCAAAAGGTCATAAAAGGAAAGTACACAGAAGTTGACGGGGCAAGGAATGAATATATATCATTTACACTTGAGCTGCTGCTGTATGGATAAAGGTTTGCCTCCCAACTGAAAAGGAATTGAGACCAAAAATGTAAAAAACTGAATATTTGGAGAATACATTAAGGAACAACTAAGCATGTGAAAACTCCAAATGGTATACAGCCATATATGAACATTACATTGTTATAACATATATATATATATATATATATATATATAATGTGTTTTAACTTGTAACCTTAGGAATTTATGACCACTGATTACTAAATGGTAGTAGATACATAGGAACACTATAAATTACAGAAAATAGAAATTGCATGTAGTCCACTGGGCCATTTTCCATTTTAGATTTGTTTTTGCAAAATATATAACATAAAATATAATGAAATAGTATCTAAGAAATATTTTAGAATACAGCGAGAGCGAAAGGGTACCTTAAGTATTTATATTAAATGCAAATTACATGGGTTTTTTGTCGTTTTTTGGAGTAGTATATGTGCTTGGTACTGGATATTGGTGACAGAGATACATGGGCACACTGAATAAGGTTATACTTGTAAATACCATGTGGTCACATGTCAGAATGGCCACTAAAACATCGTGACGAACTTTCATTTGTTCGTAGATTTCCGGACAAAACGTAACTGCAGCCACTGCTCCAGCGGAGCCCCATTAAAGAAACGAGGACACAGTTGGGCTTTTAAATAGATCCAGCGACACCCTGTGTGTGAAGAGGGAATTGCACTCCTTGTTCTGGAGGAAGGACGTGGACGAACTCGCAGGCTGCGAGCAGGAAGGTGGAAGTTATCGAGAAATGGCAGCTCAGGAGGAATTCTTTGCGGGTAAACCACATTGTTTTGATGCTTAAAAGTGCCGAGTAGACTTTGTGCTGTTTTGAGTGTGTGTTGCGGACAGTAGATGTCCTGTTCGTGCGGAGGGTAGTGAACAATGAAGGGAGCGTTATGCAATGTTTGCAAGTATGTGTTTTCTCAAAAACTGTGTCGTACTGCTTGTGTACAGTCTTATGGCGGGAGAGGACAGTGGGCTGTATGTTGTCGGGCTTTTTTATGGTTTGTTGTATCTCGCATGTCTCATGTATGTCTGACGTCAATGTATGTTAAATTAAAAAACAAAAAACTTTACAGTGTGACATTCTGTAGTCCGCAGTGACCTTTAAGGCCGTTATTTCTCTTTCTAAATAACTTGCGTGACATGTTGCACAGGCATCCCCAAGATCCCATATCGACCCAACGCTGGGCCGGGAGACGTCATGTGTTTCAAACACTACAATGCAGAGGAGGTATTCACACACACACACACACACACACACACACACACACACACACACACACACATGCATGCATGCATGCACATCGTACTGTACACACCTTTTTTAAAAAATTTAATCCGATGTCATGTGTGGTGCATGCCATGACTGGGTCATTCATTCGACTGTTCCTGTGTGCAGGTGCTGATGGGGAGGACGATGGAGGACTGGCTGAGGTTCTCAGTCTGCTACTGGCACTCCTTCTGTGGGACTGGTACTGAATCAAGTGACGTTAATCTTTAAACAGTCAGACAGTGCCTAAACTGAGGCCGTCAGATTCAGGCTTCGTACCAAAGGCTCCAGGAAAAACACACCAACACTTATTGTAACATACTAGTCTCAGACCCTTTTGATGCTCATTCTTTTTAAAAATCAGACACTGGTTTGTTATTAAATTGATGTAATTATGGTGTGTTCTTTAATTGCTACATTCTTTCTTAGGTGCTGATCCTTTTGGCTCTCAGACGCTCCACCGGCCCTGGAATGAAGGGACTCCTATGGAATCAGCCAAGAGGCGACTCTCTGCCGCTTTTGAGTTTTTCACGAAGCTTGGTGTGAGGGGAATTCACCCCATTCACCTAATAATGACAGTTACCTTTACACATGGCTGATCACAAGTTACTGAATATTCCCTTTGTGACCTCTGCTTGTTTTAACAGGTTAAATATTACACCTTTCATGACAGGTAATTGCTGTTTTCGTTTTTTAGGTCGACTGGGCCATCTAAGTTTGTATACAAGTGTCCAAAAGACAGTTTAAATAAAGAAATATTCTGTCTCGTGCCAGCAGAAAATCGAATTTTTAAACCCTACCTCGTCCACCTCTCCGTTGCAGTGTGTCCCTGCATCTGCATTTAAGAGAGGACATGATTAGACATTGTTTCCAACAGAGCCCAAAGTTGTCCTCTCTCTGCTACAGGGACATAGCCCCTGAGGGCTCCACGCTGAAGGAGTCCAACATGAATCTGGATGAAATAACAGACCTGGCCCTCCAGCTGCAGAGCCAGACCGGAGTCAAGGTGCTCTGGGTCACCTGCAACCTCTTTGCCCACCCAAGGTCAATATGTCACCCAGCTCTTTTAAAAACCTGCCAATCAAAGCTGTCGTCTTTAAACTGTGTTTTAGCAGGGCAAGAGGCCGTTCACCCAAATCTCAGAACCATCAAAATATCGACAGTATTTCATATGGAAACTTTATGTGACAGGTATATGAATGGTGCAGCCACCAACCCGGACTGTCATGTTCTGGCCTATGCAGCTGCTCAGGTCAAGAAGGGACTGGACATTGCCAAGAAGCTGGGTGCAGAAAATTTTGGTATGAGTGTGTATGAGAGCGTCATCTTGTCTACATGTAATCAACATGTTTGCAGGAAGATTGCCCGGTGTAATCAATCCATTTGTCTTCTCAGTATTTTGGGGAGGAAGAGAAGGTTTTCTCTCCATCCACAATACTGATGTTGCGGTTGAACTGAAGCACATGGCCAACTTCTTCAAAATGGCTGTTAGTAAGTGATGTCATGCGTGTCGAAATAATTCTAAATGTGGGTTTTGGTCAGTCAGCATCATGCTTTGTGTCACGGTTTCAGTTTCACATCTGTATATTTGTCAACAGAGTACAAAGAGAAGATTGGGTTAAAGTGCCAGTTTCTGATTGAACCAAAGCCCAAAGAGCCCTGCAAACACCAGTATGACTATGGTAAGGCTTCCCACATTTAAACAAAGCTCACAGTTTCAATGATGCCTTTTTATTTGTCACTCTTCCCTCCCAATAGATGCTATGAGTGTCATAGGATTCCTCAAGCACTATGGTCTGGAGAGTCACTTTAAGTTGAACATCGAACCCAACCACACCACCCTGGCAGGACACTCCTATGAGCATGACATCATCATGGCGTCTGCGTGAGTCACCTCAGCTGCTAACAAACATTTGAGATAACGTCAAAGTAAACATTGTGAAATTCAACGTTGCAGTTTTGGCATCTTCAGGGCTATGACCGCTTTACCTTGACGTTTGCAAAATGTTTGAGCTCAACCCCGCTTGCTGGTTGACAGGTTCGGCATGCTGGGTTCGGTTGACTCAAACACCGGCTCCCCTGACCTGGGGTGGGACACTGATCAGTTCCCTATGGACATCAGGAACACCACCTTGGTCATGAAGGTGAGCTTCAGTTTGGAGCAGGACCTCATTACTGAAGTTGTTGCTTAAGGTGACGTTGACTAAGACTGAATGACCAGGTGAACTCAATTAGGTAAATGAGTCGTGACAAAGAGTGAACTCAGTGGTGACCAATCAGTGATGAGGATGGGGAGAGTAAATTTAGTGAGGAAATATATGTGATTAATTATTTGATCTGTTGATATATTTCTTAGTACAGCTGTTGATATCAGAGTCTATTTTACTCCTATTTGTAATCACACATATTGCCATCTTTAGTAGAAATGTGTTAGACATTTGAAACAAATGCTTTGGCTCACTCTAGTCTGACTGCATCAACTGTACAAGATGTTTATATGACAACAGTGACTGAGCCGAGATCCATTACCCTTCGCTGTCCAATCTTATCCAGACCATCGTTGAACAAGGTGGTCTGCAGCCAGGAGGCCTGAACTTTGATGCAAAGGTGCGCAGAGAGTCCACAGACCTTGAGGACCTGTTCATAGCTCACATTGGAGCCATGGACGCCTTCGCGAGAGGACTCAGGAATGCTGTACGCATCATCGAGGACGGGATTATCACTGGTATGGTGGAGGTACGTGTGCAGCAGCTTTCAATTCGCTGTGAAATACATTAGATTAGATTTACAGTTTTATAGGGAAACATGCTGCACCTTTTATGTCTGATTTTAACAGGGGCGATATTCAAGCTACAGTTGTGGCCTTGGACAGAAAGTGAAGGAGGGTACTGCCACATTTGAAGAGATGGAGGTAAGACTCAAGCAAAATTTATACAAAACGTATCAGATATTGGAGACCTGTTCATTGTGTTACTGATGTGTTTTCACTCTCCTTCTGTCTGTCCTTTTTCAATAAATAAGTGCAGAAGAGAAAATAGCTATCCTAACAAATTGAATAGAATTCTCACAGGGAGGATGTTCCTAAAATGAAAATTCTCTGTGGCTTGTTTATATCAGGCTTTCATCGAGCAGCATGGTGAACCCAAAGTCACGTCCGGGAAGCAGGAAAAATATGAATCAATCTTCAATCGCTACATATAATGAAATGTTACCTTCCTGTGTTTGCAAGTGATGGCCTTTGACTTCCAGTAGAAGCTGTTTTACTTTGGTGATATGTGGTTATGGTAGACTTCACACTCAGATGAGACTCAGACTACTAATGATGATATCATCACTTCAGTATTTCCATTTCCTCAGAAAATAAAAAGGTTTAAAACCTAAAACAATACCAAGTGCTACATTCCACTGCACATAATGGATGCAGTGTTGTATCTGTTTGCATTGGGTCAACAGTGCTGCCTTGTTCTTCAAACACATAGTGAAGTCAGTTCAGCTGAGGCGCATATCAGCAGGAGAACTGAGATCCAGCAATGATGAAAACTAACATTTAAAACAAATGAGAAAAGGCGTGTGTGTGTGTGTGTGTGTGTGTGTGTGTGTGTGTGTGTGTTGCAAAACAATCCAACACTTAAGACTGGACTGCACAAGATGAGAAACTAACCAAAAGGAGAAGGTGCCATGACAACAATTTAAATACTACTACTGACTTCAATCAAAGTTTGTGCACTCAAACTGTCAGAGAATAAAATGAAAACGAGTTGGAACCAACCCTCAAAGACAACATGACTGAGTTCTGTGAAAAATACTGTCATTTCCAGTTGTCACTTTTCCGAGGCGGATCTCTGTTGATTGTGTTCATGGGCTTTCCACCTGACATTAATGATAGCATTGATTATCTGTTGCAAATGATTTATAGATAAAAGAAATAACTCTGTCACTGGTTCCCCCTGGACATACTTCTTAGCTTTGTCTGTCAACAAAGCTGTGGAAAAGAAGACCACACAAGACAGGATGACTGACAAGTAGCTCTGATTTTTACATGTTTATTACGTTTTATTTTTTTGTTTTGCAGTTTTTCATGAGTGACATTGTACATTGTAACTCCGGTGGAATAAAACAAGTAAAATCCAGGTGGTTGTGTAAATTACCAATGTCCAATGCCTGCCTGTTGTAAGTTATCAGTGCATGGCATTCGAAAGAGAAAACAAAAAGAAAACACACTAAAACAACAAAATAAAGCCGGCAAACAAGAGCAGAGCGAGCAAACACGTCAGCCACGGGGGGGCACCATGTCTCTCCAGTACAGCAAGAACCAACTATTTTGGTCATTTTTTCCTTGACTTTTACGATGCAACGTTCAGTCTCCATATTGGCCGTCATGTTGATGGGATCTGTCTTTGCCAAGCTGAAGTCAGTCTTCTCAATCTGGCCTGCGGAGCTGATCATCAGGCTACAAAAGAAAGAAGAAGTATATTTCATGTTAAATTAACCACCAACCTGAGGCTGAGATATAACCAGTCATGAAAGCTGCGCTGTGCATCACATCTCCCAGTGACACTTTGACAGTTTGGTTGTCCAGTAGGCAATAATGATAGCAATGAATTTGCTGTTCCACACAATTCATAGATGAAAGAAATAACTCTGTTACTGGTTCCCCCTGGACATATTTCTTGTGGACATGAAGAGCACACAAGCCAGGATGCCTGTCAGGGACTTATTGGACATTTGGTGACTATATCCATAACACAAATCAATACAACAACAACAACTCTCTTACCTTTCCCTCTTCTGTCTGTCTCTCATCCTCCTCTTCTTACCCTTCCTCCCCAATTTTTTTTTTTTTCCTGTGACCACGAGTCATCTGTGAGGCTTGGCTCTCCTCACTCAAGTCACTGGAGGTGAGGGATCTAATATCACCCGCTGCACTATGATCTTCCTGTAAGTCCTTCTTCTCGTACCCTCCATCAATGGCTTCCTCTGGTCCCTCCTCATCAGCCTTCTCCTCGTTCACCGTCTCCTGTCCTGCATTTGTGGACAGCAGACTCTGCTCGTAGAGTGTGGAGGTGGACGTGGGCATCGGCTCTTCGCACTCCTGGAGTTTAAAAGAAAAGTGCTGGTCGTCTGAGAGATCAGCACCTACGTCACGGAGAAGCTTGCCCAGTTTATCCTGAAGCTCCACAAAGTAATCGTAGCTGACCAGACCGGTCTGGACCGCGCGGCCACAGTCCTTGGTCAGCTCGACCAGCTGGAGGTGGGCAGATCTCAGGACCTCGGTGGCCTGGATCGTGTCCATGTTGGGAGTCTCTGACACTTGGAGCATTTCGGACGATGTTTGAACTAAACAAGACAGAAAATAATGATGCTGCCGTTCGCGGGCTACATGCACGCCGCTGTCCACATGGACGTGATTTTTATCGTGGCAGAAGGAGACTCCCTGGTTTGCTACAACCCTCTGCTTGAGAGTTTCACCCGCCTGCGCTTCCCTGAGGTGTGGAGCTGCGTTCCCCTCGCTGTGGAAGGTGGCCAGCTGCAATGGCTGCATATATGTGTTCGGGGACAAATGGAAGAAAGGGGACGCGAACACGTTAAAATTCAAACCGGCCACATCCGTCTTCTCCGTCATTAGAGGTATAAAAATCCTCCTCACGAATTGGCAGTTTGCTTTGGCCTAAACTGTCCAATGGATGCTCACGCACACACACACACACACACACACACACACACGCACACACACAGAATCAGGGAGGACTGTTGGGTAACTTACCGTGACTTCACTTGTCAAGAAAAGCTGAGCTTTCATCAACCGTTATATTAAATAATCAAAAGTAACGAATGATAGGAAGAATGCAGAATGCTGATTATAAGTTGAGAGTTGTAATAAGGTTTTCAGTGATAATATGTAAAGTAATGAACAAATGAATGATATATGATTGATGATAGAAACGAATCAGCGAATCAATTCAATGATCTGATGATGATGAAGTAATCAATATTGTGAGTGATTTCTGAACAAGAGAATGAATGTTTGTGGTTAATTCAATATCCAAATTAATTATAAGTTGTTTGATTTGAGTGATGATTGTTAAGTTGATTTCATGATGTGAGCACTGTAAAAATGACAGAAGAGATTAGTGTGGGTCAAGATGACCTGGGCGAAGCCTGGGTTGCACCAGCCTAGGTTGTGTGTGTCAGAACGACCTAGGAGCGGCCTAGGTTGCACCACTGGATAAGAAGAGGAAGTGAAAGTATTACTCAACTGATGTATGTTAGTGTGTGTTGGAGAGAGGGGAATAGTGCATTAGTGTGTATTGAAAAGAGAGATGTGGTAAGACTAAGAGAGGAGTATAAAGAACTGAAACGCAGAAGATTCGACATTATTCATCGGAGCCTAATCACCGGAACAAGTTTACCGAGACCTGTTCAGGTGTCAGATGGATAGGTTTCCAGTGGATCATCACCATCACCGATCACAAGGAGAACAGAAGGCGTTCGTGAGTCAGCTTGGAGTTGACAAAGATCTTAAGAAAAGAAGATTTTGTCAGATATTGACTCATGAACTCTGATTTGGATTAATATGCCTCTCTTTCGTCTCCGCTGCTCATCGGAGGAATTGGACATTCTGGACTTCGGTCGAGCCTTGGACGGGGCTGCCGATTGCCCAAATCAGTGTCTGGTTTCGGGGCAGGATTGGAAACGGGACGATAGCAATGGCCATGCCTCTCTCTCTCTCTCTCCTAAATTTAGTATGATTCCAGGGTTACAGTAAGTTTAAGTTTAGGAATTGATTTATAATTTGAGTATTAATTTTAAGATGTATTAATTAAAATTCATGCTGTATGCTTTGTTCCTGCTAAAATTATAAAGAATAAAATTAATCAATATTGCATTTAAAGTAAAAGTTATCATAGTCATCATGGAGTACTCTTTGCCGGCATAAATAGAAGGTTGGTTGTTAGAAATAATATTCTCACAGGTTGCACTAATCCCCAAGATTTTAAAACAAATCCTTTGGACCTAACAAGGTCTATAAACAGCTACCCAAGAATTATCAAGAGCCTGAAACATAAGAAGAGAGCTGCCGTTAACAGACGTGACTGGGGTTGCGCTACACTCATCTAGTTGAGAACTGTTCCGGCTGTGGTTCAATCTTAGTGGAAGCAGGGTGGGCGTCTGGATGAAGGCAGTGAGTAGCTAGTCTCTTCGCTACAATCCAGTAAATATTCTTCCTCTCTCTCAAATCCTACAAAAGAATCTGAGTAGAAACCCTCTAAGTAGACATTGAACTTGGGGCTAAACAGGTTTGAGTAGACAATTAACCTAGGAAGAGGAGAAGAATCTTTTGATAGATTAAATGCTGGATCAGGATTAATATCCTCCTGTATTGGGGAAGTTAAGACCTGCGGTTTCGTTCAGAAATCCTGTGAGGACACCTGCTCCAAATGTATTTACTCAGCTGGTTTCTGTGTCACTCACTCCATTCAGACGCCACCACCCGACCACTAAAAACAGATCCGCGGTGTGCAACGCAGACTCCGGGTTTTAATAAAGTTGTTTGTTTATTCTAAGAGTTTAATCATTTCGTCGGTGCTCCGGCACACCGCCTTTATAAACATTCGCTCTCATTGCGCTTGGTTCTGCGCACGACTCAAAAGCAAATTTCCCGCCTTCGCCTCGCTCCGCTTCTTCTTCTTCTTGTCATGTTTCTTAATGGCAGCTTGGCAAGCAGCTTTTAGGCCCATTTCCGCCACCTACTGGACTAGAGTGTGGAACAGAAAGGCTTGATGTCTTTGCTGTACTCTCCATTCTCGCCCCATTATTTACAACAAAGAGGAATACAGAATACAAACAGATATAAAACAGTCCTGAACAAGCCAGAGATTACAGGAGACAAGCTCATGTCCAACTTGTGTGCGGTTAAAGTTGCCACACAAGCACTTCAACAACATCCACAGCATTCACAGTCACAATCCATGCTGATAGTCATATTCCTGAGTCCACAAAACATTTCAGTGATGTTTGTTTCAGGGCAAAATGATAATAATAATAATAATAATAATAATAATAATCAGATAAATGTAACTTCTTATGGGATCTGGAATGTTTATTCAGCTTTTCTGTTTTTCCGTTTTTCAATTGATATGCCATATTGCTGGAGTTCAACATAAAATTTCTGAAAGGAGGGCTTGGAGTCTGACCATCTTGACTTGTGAATATGATATTTTCCTTAAACAATTGTTAACTGAATAATATAAACCACATCCCTTTTCAGCAAACAAGGAAGTACATAAATAAGTTTTACACTGGAAGTAGAGATCTGAAATGTTTCAAAGTATCAGACAGTAATGGACCAATCCAGTATGACAGTTGTGTGTCAATTATTAGATTAATCAAAACACTAACTGGATTTTGTTGCCTTTATTCATATGAGCTGATGACTAATGTTTGGAGACATAACTACTGTATGTAATAAAACACATTTTCTCAATGATGCATCATGTTGTATCTCACAGTTTAATTCTGGACAAATGCACTGCATCAAGAGTATCCGTACCTACGTGATGTTTCTAAGGTGAGTGTCTTTTCTTAGCTGTTCTCGTCAATATTTTACGGAGCCCAGTACACAGATTGTTGTGGGTTGTAGAGAAGGGGGGCTCAATTTGCTTACCCAGCTGTCCATGCGCATGTTTTACGGAATTCGTGGCCACGAATTAATATTTCATGTGAACGAATTAGTACTTTGTGCGCATGTTATAGCTATATTGTGGCCACGATTTTTTTGTTTTTTTACCATGTCACCAGGGGGGCTCTGTATTCATCAGCTCCTCAAAATGCTCTTTCAATCTTCCCATCACACTTCTGGCTTCTGTTCCCTCTCTGTCCTTAATCATCCTAACCTGCTGCACATCCTTTGTCTCTCTATCTCTTTGCTTTGCCAGCCTGTACAAATCATTTTCCTCCTCCTTACTGTCCAACCTGTCATACAAGTCATCATACGCCCTTTGTTTGGCAGTTGCCACCTCCAGCTTCACTTTGTGCTGCATCTCCCTGTACTTCTGCCTACTCTCATCGGTGCCCTCCATATCCCACTCCTTCTAAACTCATCTCTTTCTCTGGATACATTCTTGCATTTCCGCATTCCACCACCTTGTCTACTTTCCTCCCAGATGACACACCAAGTGCTCTTCTACCTGTCTCCCTGATAATATTAGCTGTGGTTGTTCAGTAATCTGGGAGCACCTCTTGACCACCCAGGGCCGTCTCAACTCCTTCCTGAAATCCACACAACGCTCCTCCTTTCTCAGCTTCCACCACTTTGTCCTCTTCTCTACCTTTGTGTTCCTCATCTTTTTCACCACCAGAGTCATCCTACACACGACCATCCTATGCTGTCTTTGCGACATTCTCACCTGCCACTACTTTTCAGTCACTAATCTCTTTAAATTTACATCATCTGTACAAGATGTAGTCTACCTGTGTGCTCCTGTCTCCACTCTTATAGGTTATCCTGTGTTCATGTCTCTTCTCAAAAAAGGTATTCCCCAAAGCCATTTTCATACTTTTTGCAAAATCAACTACCATCTGTCCTTCTTAATTCCTAGCATCAATACTAAATCTGCCCATCACTCCCTCATCCCCTCTGTTGTCTTTGCCAAAATGTCCATTGAGGTCTGTGCCAATCACCACCCTCTTGCCTTTAGGGATACTCTGCATCACCCCATCTAACTCACTCCAGAATTGCTCCTTCTCTTCTTGCTCACATCCTACCTGTGGGGCATAACCGCTAACAACATTTAACAACACATCTTCAATTTCTGTCTTCATACTCATCAATCTATCTGACAACCTTCTCACCTCCAGAACATTCCTAGCCAAGTCCTCCTTCAGGATAGCCCCTACTCCATTTCTTCTCTTGTCAACACCATGGTACAACAACCTAAATCCTGCTGCTAAACTCCTAGCCTTGCTAAACTGGTCTCCTGAGCACACAGAATGTCCACTATCCCTCTCTGCATCATGTCCACTAACTCTCTAGCGTTTCATAGTTGCAACATTCCCTGTCACTATTCTTAGTCCTAAACTCTTGACCTCCCTCTTCCCCCTCTGCCTGCAGACATGTCTTCCTCCTCTCCTTCTTCCACCCACAGTTGTCCAATTTCCACTGGCACTCTGTAGGTTATCAGCACTGATGGTGGTCGTTGTTAACCTGGGCCTCAACTGATCCGGTATGGAAGTCATTGGTTTGATTTTGGTTTGCATATTCAATCTGGCTGTGGTTTTACATCGGATGCCCTTTCTGACACAACACTGCTATTTATCCGTGCTTGGGACCAGCACACTGGCCTGTAACCCCCTTGTGGCTGCATTCCCTTAAATAAAATATCAAATCATTACTGTTCACAATAAAAAAAAAAATCCATTACATGTCTTACCTCTTGAGGCAGAGTAGCCATAGGCATTCCTATTTTTGTCCAAGTCTAATATTTTTTAGATTATTGATATGAAAAATTTATTAATACTATATTAAACATTTATTTAATTGTCCTTAATATTTGGAGTTAACTTGTGAACTAGGAAACTGAACAGATGCAGCCCTGTGATGATTACAGAATTATTTGGCAGACCAAATATCTATTTTTCCAATATATACTTTCTGTGATTTGTTTTGCAGTAGTTGTTTTTAATTATGCACTTATTTTTCTTTTTGCTATAGTAACAGTGTCGGGGTTTTAACCTCAGAGTGATATCTCCTGTGAGATATGACCAATCTTTGCTTTACATTCAGTCTCTGGTCCCCATGAAACGCTCACCTTTCCACTGACATCACATCATACTACCGTCCTGCTGGCCGGCTGTCCAATCAGCAGTCGAGAGGAGGCCCATCGCCGGCGCAGCCGCCCAATCGGCGAATAGCGTGAGCTCTGCTCACCGTCACGTCACTCCTGATTGGACGGTTGAGCTGTACGGGAGGCGGGATGTGATGCCACCGAATCCGAAGTAGTCCGTGTTTCTCATTATCATAAATTATTCAGCAGCATCCTCCGACTGTCTGTGAACAAATGATCATGACTTTTAAAGGAAACAGTTTGTTTTGGGTTGGCTGATGGTATTTTTGTGAGCACCTGAGAAACAATATCAAATGAGGAATAATCTATATTTTTTATTGCTTGGTAATTATTATTATTTCTATTCAGAGTAAAAAAAATCTGTTTCTCAGCCTTGCCCTTTCACCATCTCATTTTTTTTTTCAAATCAAAAAAACATGTGGACTTTTTTGGGAATCGCCAGCTTCACATATCTTTACAAGAAATCCGACACAGTTTTGACTTTGGCTCACAGAGAGTTCGTGATGGCCGCAGCCTTATTTGTTACAGTGGGGCTGCTGCTCTCGTACATCAGGTTTTTCCACGGCCACAAGTTCAGGCTTTCTCAGGTGTTGAACTTACCCCTGAGCCTGCTGTCTTTCGTACCCGTCATCAACCACTTAATCCCTCAAACTTCCGCACAGAGGAGCGAGGAAGCAGGGAACACCTGCAAAAAGGTAAGAGGATTCATATGGATCAGTACTAGTTCTGTGCACAAAATGAAGACAAATAGATAGAAAACAGCTCGTCCTTCATTATTGTTATTTCAGCTATTTTAGTTTCTGTGGGCATAGTACTCAAATTGTATTTATGTTCGTTTTGCCATGTATTCAGTGACTGCAGGTGTATTCAGAGGCAAATCGCTGCTTATTTGATGAAGGGTTCAAAGAAAATTTCCATTTTCCATTTTTTGCCTTACAAACCATCTCAGTTTGGACTTTGCTCTGTGTGTGACAAGGCTCTCCACTATACTGTTTCCAGAGCCGGAGAACGAGGAGAAGAGTAGATGTTGAGAACTCTGCCGGAGACATTGCCTCAGCCAGCGGCTCCTCTGTGGCCCCGGAGCCAGATGTGGTGATAGTTGGGGCCGGGGTCCTGGGCTCGGCAATGGCGGCTGTCCTGGCCCGGGACGGGAGGAGGGTGACTGTGGTGGAGAGGGACCTGAGGGAGCCAGACAGGATAGTTGGAGAGCTGCTGCAGCCTGGAGGATACAGGGCTCTGAGAGAGCTCAGACTGGAAGGTCAGTAATAGAGGCTCCTACTGCTGGTGACCTGTGAGCACAGTCTGAATCCACATATTTATGGATCTTTTTTTTGCACTTGGCCTCTCAGAAGTCCTCAATACCAGCTTTCTGCAATTATTATTGTTTCATATGTGATATTTTCCTATTCTGTTGTTTTGCCCCTGCTGTTTCTCAGTGGTTTAAAGTGGGCAGGGCTCATTTAGGACAGGTGATGTCACGTATCTCTTTGCACCAATCGCAGTATTTGAATCAGAATCTGGTGACAGTTGTTTTACTTTTTTTTGTACCAATCAAATCTGACCCACACAGCCCTGACAAAACAGTTCCAGTAAGTTAAAGAATGTTATACTCCTGCTAAACGATACATTTTTAAACAACTACTAAATATTTGAATATTTAAATGAGCTTCATCACATCATACTGTGATTTAAAAAACCCAACCTTTAATACTTTGTTAATGTTACTCTTAGTATGGCAAAAAAACAAAAACAAGAAGTAAAATTAAAACTCACTCACCAGTTAGTGTCCTGGTTATTTTAAACTTGCATCAGGCAACTGAAAATTTGATTTTAAGTTCAAGTCCAGATGCCAAAGGTTCCAAAGTTACCAAATACTTCATTTTGACTTTTGGGGAAATGTGTATAAAAACATGTAAAAGTCATACAGAATATTTCAATTTGATGGAGTGGTGCAGCCATGAAACGTTAAGTGTTAGTGATACTTTCCAACTCAAAAGCTACTCCAGGTGAAATACAGTACGCGCTAAGGGGTAAGTCTGCTCACTTTGTTTCCTGGTCACTGTCATGTTAGATGGATTTCAAGGGATGAACAATTCAACTTTTAAACTGCAATATTTACAAAGATTTTGGCCTCAGAAGCGTGTCCCTCTCTCCAGCATTCCAGCCGCTGACACAGCTCTAAACTTTAGTTCCATTTCATCTGTCTGCAGTAAATCGCACATTCTGCAAACAGTAGCAGGCTGACTGCATAATGAATGTGTGCTGTGAAGCTGTAACCTGTTGCATGTGTTTGGCCTCAGGTGCAGTGGAGGGTCTGGACGCCCATCTGGTGAACGGCTACGTGATCCACGACATGGAGAGCGGCACAGAGGTGGAGATCCCCTACCCTCAGGAGGAGGACAGCATCCAGTGTGGACACGCTTTCCATCACGGTCGATTCATCATGGGCCTGAGGAGAGCTGCCCTGGCCGAGCCAAAGTGAGTGGAGTCACCGTGTGAAAAAAGAAAAAAAGAGTTCATGTGCCAACTGGCTAATGGGATGACACTGTGTTTGACAGCGCTGAGGGTTAGAAGGAACGGGAGTGTCATTTAAAATCTATCTGGTGGCTGCCTCCTGCCTTGTACTCAAATGTTTGTCATTTGTTCTGCCTTACAAAGCAGAAACAACAACTCAAGAGCCACTGATTGGCTTTTTCTGGCAACAGCACTGATAAAATTTGTCTGAACAGTTTATTATGCTTGTGTTACCCATGCATGCTGAAGTCTCTTTCTGTCTAATTGCGCTCCCTAGTGTCACATTCGTAGAAGGTACAGTGACCAGTTTGCAGGAAGAGGACGGCTGCGTGACGGGTGTCCAGTACAAGGACAAAGAAACTGGGGACATCAAGGTAAGGGCAGAAGACTCTCCTGTACATAGACAACATCTATTTTGCTTTCTCTCGACAGTGTGAGATTGTGTGGTGACTGTGTGAACCTGTGTCCTGCAGGAAATCCACGCTGCACTGACCGTGGTGGCTGATGGCTGTTTCTCCAAATTCAGGAAGAGTCTGGTCTCTGGGAAAGCTCACATCTCCTCTCACTTCGTCGGATGTCTCATGAAGGTAACCAGAACAACACCGCACATTTTCAAGAAAATGCCAAACGTTGTTTGTTTTTGGACTCTCCAATGTGAGAATTTCCCCTTTTTCTTTGTTATATATGAGCGTTTTGGTCCTTCGGGTTTTGGACTGACTGTTCATCACTGAGTTATCCCCATGCTTCTCCCCAGGACTGTCCCCAGTTTAAAAGCAACCACGCTGAGCTGGTGCTGGCTAACCCAAGCCCAGTGCTCATCTACCAGATCTCCTCCTCACAAACCAGAGTGCTGGTGGACATTAGGGGGGAGATGCCACGCAACCTCTCAGAGTACATGGCTGAGAAGATACACCCACAGCTACCAGGTACAGGAAGAATGAGACACAGCTTCATTCTGAAAGTCTCTGAGCTTTTCTTCTTGTAGAAATGTCTATCTCATGTTAAATGACCTTGGGTTTGAGTAAGATCTTCTGAAGAGTGATAGCGGGACACAGGATGTGATAAGGTTCTTTGAAGCTCATCTTCGTGGAATGATTTTACTTTTCACAACGTTTTGCGAAGCATTGCTGCCACAAGCGTTGGTCAGCAGGAGTATATCCAGACTGCTGCCTGCGCTGGTGTGTGCACCGCTAAGCGAGCTGCAGCTGAAGGGTTTGGCATTCACGGAGCGCTCTGCTATTCAGCTGAAATACCAAAGCCACAATATCAAAAGCGACAGCTCCGCTAACCTTGACCGAGGTCTAGATAAAGTAGTGTCAGTGGAGTCGGCCACACCGAACCATTGATAAATGAACATTCACACACCATAAGAAAAGGCTTTTTCTTGTGCGTGCGCCCTCGCGCGCACCTTTGGGTTTTCATCCGCGCAGCTAACGTGAGTGATCGACCACCTGTGCTCTCTCTCTCCCTCCTTCCCTCAGAGCATTTACAGGAGCCTTTCATGGTGGCGCTACAGAACGATCGACTCAGATCCATGCCTGCCAGCTTCCTCCCTCCCTCCCCCGTCAATAAGCCAGGTACTGAAGCACTGTCGACTGCGGTGCAGCTTAAAGACGGCCAGAGGAAAACCTGCTGAAGTGATTTCAGCATGGGCACATTACTTTATGATAATGCAAAGCTAAACCGTTTCCTGTTTCTCAGCTAATTCACAATTAGCCTGAGGTTGAAGTTAACTTCAAACGGTTGTAAATACATACGCTTTTTGAGGCGCTTGAACGTTTAAGTCCTTAGCATTATGGATAAAATCAAAAACACATGTTTTCATTTTACCTGACAGAACGATAAACACATTTGAGAGATCAGCTCAACATTTTTGGAAATACTTTTGCTGGCTGTCATGCTTTGAGTTCGAGGAGAGGATCAATACCATTCTTATGCTAAATCTGCCGTGGTAAATATGATGCTACAGCCGGATATCTTGTGTGGGAACAGCTCGGTTGGCTCTCTCCAGATCTTATACTCGGTGACTGGGGATGTATTTTGGATGCAAGGCAAACGGCAGTGTGTGGTTTGCAGGTGTGCTTCTCCTGGGCGATGCGTACAACATGAGGCATCCTCTGACGGGAGGAGGGATGAGTGTTGCTCTCAACGACGTGCGCATCTGGAGGAGTTTGCTCAAGAACATCCCTGATCTGTACGACGACAAAGACATGCTGCAGGTGAACACAGGAGCAATCTGACGTCTAAATTATTCAGTGTCTCCCCCCGGATCCCTTTCCTTGTCAGGACTGGAAAACCAGTGGCAGCATTCAAGCGATCAGTCAAACACTCTCTAATGTATAAAATATATAGAGTAAGGCCTGTGTACAGTGCCTGCAGAGGAAGGGCCAGCTAATTTACATGACAACAAACAGAAGCTATATTCGGCACCTCTAATGCATCACTTCTGCCTTATCCTGTTCATTCCGTCAGCTGTGGATGAGACTTCACACCAGTGGGCAATATTAAACTCTGCTCCCTCTTCTCAACAGGCAAAGAAAAAATTCCATTGGGAACGCAAGTCATCACATTCTTTTGTGGTGAATGTGTTGGCCCAGGCCCTGTATGAGCTTTTTGCAGCTACTGACAGTGAGTCTCCGCTTGCCCCCGGACATCATGATTATTATTATTTTGCATCATGTAATTAAAAAACCCCGAAATTGCTTCAGGTGGTGGTCATTTTGATTCTCATCACGTACATGTGATTGTTCTGTGCTTACTAGGTTCTCTTCATGAGCTGAGAAAAGCCTGCTTCCAGTACTTCAGGCTTGGTGGAGAGTGCATTGCGGGGCCGATTGGACTTCTCTCAGTGTAAGCATTAAATGTTGTCCTCGATAGTCACAAAAAGAGAAGGCAGTCTTCGATTGATAGTTCGGCATTTTGGGAAATGTGCCTATTCGCCTTCTTCCCAAGAGTCGGACGAGATCAACGCCACTTTCACAGCTGTTCAGTATGTACGGCTGCAGCTAGCACCTAGCTAGTTTAGCAATGCATAAAGAAACGTTGGGGATGTTGTCTCAGCCTTTCTACCCTGAATGAATAACACAATCATTTTTGACCAGGTTGACACCCAGACCAATGACCCTCATCGGACACTTCTTCGCCGTGGCGCTGTACGCGATCTACTTCAACTTCAAATCCGAGTCATGGAGCACCAAACCTCGAGCCCTGTTTAAGAGCGGAGCCATCCTGTATCGAGCCTGCACCATCATGTTTCCACTCATCTACTCTGAACTCAAGTACCTGGTGTACTGAAGAGCGCTGCGTCCGGACTCGGATAGACTCGGATAGACTGACCTCCATGTAAGGTCTCGCCAAATCTATGGCAACTTGCAAAAACGTAGTATCTGACAAAACTTTCCATGCTCGCCTTACTGCTGAAAAAGGTTACCACCTCAAACCCTGATTTTGCTACTGAGGATTTTTCTACAATATGCCCCAGCCTTACTGAAGACGTCCTTGTCTTAATGTCCTGCTCAATGCCTTGATCCAGTTTGGACACATCGTGCAACAGTGCCATATTCTGCATTTAGCACTGTTTGTGCTTTGCCCTATATACCAGAGGATTGCAACATACTGGATATTAGCTCACACCCTGAATTACACTGAATATTGAGTACTGTTTAATTATTCCTTCCAAACAGAATTACCATGTGGAACATGGAGGTTCCTAATTCTGCGACAGATCCACTTTTCTGCCGTATATTTTATAGTTGAGCTGATTTAGGCTGTATTTAATATGGGAATCCATCTCTAATGATGATATATTTTTTAATACAAATGCCTAATTTTAAAGCCGAAGCAATGATGATGGGATGTCATTGAACAGCAAGCTTTTGAAATTGTATTTCATAGAAGAATCATTCTATTCCAGTGTATTTTCAGTCTCGTTCTGTTGACTTTTTGTTCAAGTAAAAAACAAAAAAACAAAACACGATTTCCTGTCAAGACTGTTTCCTGCCTTCCTAAAATTGCCGCTCTTTTTTGAACACAGTTTTGGTTCCTACACTCAATCTGAAACATGCTGACAATGCAGCTGAATGTGACAAAAGTATAACCCCAGAACCCACACAGGAACCCCGCACTGCACGGGTCCCGCTGGATGTCAGTGAAAGGCCTGATGCCGCTCGTCGCCGAGCGGGAAGTTCAGGTTTGACTGGGACCTGACATAAAAGGAGCAACGCTCAACCAATCAGCGCCCAGTCAGCGGATGACGCCCAGGTGTTGTTTCTCCTGAGCTGACGAGACACGAGGTGCTCCTTAAGTGTAGTCCACCGCAGCTGTGCCATTGTGTTTACTTGTGCTTGTGTTGGGCTTGATCGGCCATTGAATAAATCACATATGACATACGAGATTAATGGTCTAGTTTCTTTTTTTCCCCTCCAGGCCTCTTTGGATAATTTGTATAATCACACAGTTAGAGGAGTCAAGAGTTCTACCACTACTGAACTAATGCTAACAAATATGTGACCAGTAGATGGCGCTCACTTGTAGCTGAAGGAGCCAAGTTCGAGCTCAGGCCCAGTTAGCAGTTCAGAGTTCAGCTCAGACTGAAGCTCCTTTGCATTGAAATTCAGTTGAACATGATTTGTAAGGATTGCAGCAGTTAGCCAGTGATCAGAGCAGGGTTAAGACTTGAATACAGGATTTTTAGGAATTAAAAGGACTCAAAAAACACACAGCTGCGTGACATCAGCTACAGTATAAACAACATCACTGGGATTTTATTTGCTATCGTTGTTGCACCAATTTATAACTGCACTAAAACCACTAAAAAAGTCATCAGTGGGTTTCCCATGACACACAGGCACACACACACGTTTACATTGACAGAGACATCAAGCTGTGAACTATGATAAAGGATTTTTCACTACCAGTAATATAGTTTTTTTTTTTTTTAAATCCCAGCCTTTTTTCTTCTTGCCAAATCCTGGTGCTCACTTCACGCACAAAATTATTTTAGGTTGACTTTAAAATGCATATATAAGTAATATTTACCACCAGTTCCTGAGGCATTTTCCAAACTCAACATAGTTACAAATTCTTGGTTATAAAATAAAGATAAAACTATAGGCCGCAGGTTGTTCCTCTTTGCAGACTCAAGTTTTGCGAGGCGGCTGTGCACCTCCGCTTATCACGTGAGAAAATGTAAAGGTTTAAAAGTTAAAAGAAGCATCACAAATTCAGTCGCGTCCCAGGTTACAACAATTAATTCAGCTTTATTGTTATTTATACATCACTGATACATTGTATTCTGGTGAAATAATAGGAAGGTTTATCCATATTATTCTTTGTGACTCTCCACAAGGACACAAATACTGGTGTGGAAGACCAGAAAGGGGGGAAGAAAGCTCCTTCTCGGGGGGGGGGGGGGTCACGCACTGTACACACTTCCTGCTGTCCGCCGCCATCTGCCTGTCAGTGGTCAATCTGCCCGCATACCTACCTGCGCCTACTGAGACTCACCTGACAGCCGAGCGCGAGGAGACAACCCGAGCCCCTCTGCTGCCTTTAGCCACATTCAACCCCCCTTTCCCACCTCAGAGTAATCCTCCTTTTTAGACACAACAGAGCATTAGGGCATACCCTTATTGATATTGGTAGCAGCAAGCTTTCTACTAACAGTTAACATCTTAATGATCTAAACAAAAAAAAAGTACTGTACAGCTACTGCTAAGAGAATCTAAGAACCTGGTTTTAACGCTTTTACACCAGATTAAAGTGCTAGAAGCAACCCACCAATCCACACTTTATTATATATATATATATTTATATCGCATTATGTATTTATATATATATATATATATATAGGAACAAATCTACTATTTTAACATTAATTTACAAGATAATATACATCATATTGTAACAGCTGAAATATCAGCACAAATAGATCACTGTCACACTTAACAGCAAAATATATATGATTATATAACTCCATATATAATCATATATACCGATATATAATTGTCATATATGCATGTAAAACAGTTAACCACGTCTCAGGCTTTTCAAATGATACCCAGAAAAGCAATTGTGTATCAAGACGTAAAAGCTTTACAAGTTTCTCTCTCGAAAGAGCGACAGGCGGCGGCAAAAGTGCCACGACCTGCGGGTATTTGAGGTCACAGGACAGTTATTTGCATATTCCACAAATCTATTGCAACACGTTACTGTCTACGAACAGTACAGCCGGCGTCCCTGCGAGAGGAGCCGGTGTTAGCTGGACTCACACGTACACCCACTGAACAGAACATTACGACGATGGGTGATCTGATTATAGCTATGTGCTTTCCGATGGTGTGCTATGACAGTGAACAACAGGAGGACTACAATACACAATACTCTATAAGTTTAGCCTCAGAAGTCGACCCAAAACGGTACTGTACTGTAAAAAGACTGACCCCCCCCACCCCCGTCCCCGCAGGCACTCCCATCCCCTGTGAGTTAAGTGTCGTCGTATCCTGCGTCTGACGCGTGTTCGTATACTGCGTGTTTCACCACAAATCACAACTTTACTTTGACACCACGCCGCCACCCAGAGTAATGGAATGTGATCAGCTTTTGCCCCCCCCCCCTCGTCTAACTGGATCTCTCTCCATCAAGGCTGACGGCACAGTGAGTATCATTCCTACCGTACGAACGAAGTTTTGCGGGGCGGGGGTTCGAGAGGGTTTCGCCGGGGACCCCTCGACGCCCTGTAAAGTTCAGGTGCGGCGATCTGGAGCGGTGGGGCAGTTCGCTCTCCTCGCCGCCATCATCACCTTCACCGCCTCCTCCGCTGAGAGGCGCTCCGACGGCCCCTCCCCCGCTCCCCTCTACAACCTCACCCTACAGTCTTTTTTTTCCCCGCCATCACTGTCGCGGCTTTACACACTCCCCCTGCTCTGCAAAGACGCTGCACAAGGCTGTAACAAGATACACACAAAGGTCATTTTTCACAAAGAAAAAAAGAAAAAGAAAAAAAGGAAAAAACAAAAAAGAAAGCCGTAATAACTGCAGTAGTAACGCACAACAAGCATCCGATAGCTGGCTTCCGGCCTGGGGAGCCCTGGTGATGTGCAGTTAGGTTTGGGACATTGCCATTGTTCTACAGGAGGAGAACTCCTCGGTTTGCCCTTTGCAGGACTTGTTTTTTTTTTCTACTTTCTTCCTTCTCCCTGCGACGCGCTGTTTCGCTACTCAAAAGCCCAGATCTCGATATCCTGCACGTAGAAATCCTCCTTTTTCGAGAGCATGGGGTTCCCAAATGTTTTACAGGAGTGACTTCTGCCGTGGTAAAGGTCTCCGTCCAGCCACAGGCCAAACTCGCCGCTGGAAGAGAAGACGGCACGCAGTCTTAATCACGTTATCGTGGGGTGAAAAAAAACAATGTTTTTTTTCTTCCGGGCTCCATGGTACGGTGCCACGATTCAATGGTTTGGACATCTTTGGATATCACAATAAATGGATCATGATTACTGCATATGATGGGATGCAATGACATATAGTGTAGTTTGCGTTGCTACGAGTGTGAGATCTCTGTGGTACGGATCCGACGGGCTCACCTTCCTCCACCAAACGCTAAGGAGTCCGTGTCTCCCTTGATGAAGAACATGTTGTCACCTGTCCATTTGTACACCTATCGTACACACAGAGGAGCGTGCATTAGAGGATGCATGCCGCACCACATGTTCGGTGTTGACATCACCTAATAATCTCTGACGTTAACGGGGAGAATTAAACCGCCGTGCACGGGACAGTTTTGTGATCGCAGCGTCTCTCGGATCACTCTCGCGAGGTATGTCCTCGTCGCGAGCGTGACGAGACGACCCCGGCGCGAACGAGCGGCGGTCGATCTGTTGCTTTCCGGCCCTGTCCTCCCGCGTGTCCCTGGGCTGAAAAAGTGCGCAGCTCAACGTCAAAATGGCAACAGAGCCAAATCAAGACGGCGGGTCACAACGCGCTCGGCACCACCCAGCTGCAAATGATAAAAATCCAAACGCCGGGCGTGAGGATGTACAGACAGAGAGCGCAGTGTGCTTGAGGGTCGAACGCATCGTAATCAGCATGTGACTGCGCTTCATCTGATGGTGCATCACACTGCACTCACACTCTGTACTCCTGTTATTTTAGTTTCCTGCTCTATGGAATGCGAATTAAGCCGCTGTATTACATCGGCTCTGCGTATACGTATCTTGCATTTTCCATTATATTTTCAGTTTCACGTTGTGCTGCCTTGGGCCCAAGTTTAACAAAAACAATATATTTCAAAGCTTATTGATTTTTTTTTTTCCTTTTTAGGTTACATGGGTGCAGCAGACAGAGCTGGAGACAATTTCTGATATAGCAATAGCTGCCTATTCGCCCATATCCAGCAGACACCGATCGACTTTCACTTTTGATCATTGCAGCTCAAAAAGCAGGAGCAGCCACATATGCGTACGTTCTGCCGGATGTCCCCTTGAACATAAAGCGTGCTGCGGACAACCAAAACAAAAAACAGCTCATTTTAGTGTCCAGATCTAAAGTTTAACAGTCTTAAACGCTCACCTCGAACTCCGGATTGAAGGTGAAGAGGAAGGTCTCCCCCGTGCCGTAAAAACCGTCGCTGACTTTAAAGGGCTCGGACGCCAACGCACCGAATACCTGGAGAAACAGCTGGTTATTTGCCGGCTCCGGACAGAACCTTGCATCGAATGGGAGCGTCATTAGAAAATGAGTGGAGCTGAAAACTTCAGAGGTCGCTCCCGGCGTCCGACAGCGCGTCTCTGTTGAGCCTGTCGCTTACCTGGCCGTCGCTGTCCTTAATGACCATGAGCACTGGGGTGTCCTGGCCCTGCATGGCCCGATACAGCGTCTTAATGCTCATGCCATGCTTTGATGTGCCAAAGGCCAGCGTCCACGGGTACCCGATGGTCCGTGGTGGGAGATTCCTGGCGAGCTGCGTGTGTGTGTGTGTGTGTGTGTGGGGGGGGAGTAATGGAAAAAAAGAGGAGAAAGGAAATGAAAAAAACAGAAAGGTCACAACCACCAATGCTCAATTACATCTGCGGTGACCTTTTAACACCGCCTGGTGTTTAAAGAAGAGTAACAGGGCTCCAAATGCACAGAGCAGCCTCCAGAGAAAGAGAGGTCCGGCACTCCCTGAGAGAGCCCGCCGCCCCGCCGAAGGATTAACAGAGGCTGCGGCGCATGGGGAGATAAAGCCGACAAAGGCGCTGGAGGAGCCGCGCGGCCTATGTGTCATTTTAATGGACAGATAAAACAGACGCCGACTACAACGTGGAATTAAAGTGACAACTTTTTACAGTACGCGTCACCATTTCCCGCTGGATGAGACAAAGGCCTCTAAACGCTCTGCCCGCTCTCCAATAACTCATCGGTCCCTTTTGTTCTCTTTGTTGTCGCTTCAGCACGTCGGGGGCCTGAGGCAGCCGCGTGGATCGGCGGGCCGGGAAAACGAAGCCTCGAGGAGATGAGCCCCGAACCGGGCTCACCTCTGCTCCGCCGCGAGCCCGGCCCGAGCCCTGAGCTCCGTCCTCGGGGTGATTAAAAGAAGCCGTGTATTGGCAATCTATTGCTCAATATGCCGACTGGGACTCATTTGGAGCTGGGTTTGTGTGTGTGTGTGTGTGTGTGTGTGTCTGCCGTGCCTGCGGGGCACACCCCACACCTCAATCAACAGCAAAGGTCAGTGCATCAAAAATGTCCCGTCTCACATGTAGCTCACATGCTCTGTTTTTTTTTTTTAACCTTTGATTATTAAGATATTTTATGCAGGTCTTTAAACAAATGACTTTTCCGTTCCGTATCACTTTTAAATAATTCAGCATGCAATTAATCAAAGGGTTATGTACATGCTGCAATCATGAATCCTGCATTAGGCCCGAGTTGTTATCTGTAACCCTGCACAGAACGACCTCCAGGTTTACTGGTTTCCATGCCTGATGTGAGGAGCGGCTCATCTGCATGGTGACGATTCTGTCTAAAAGCCATTTATGTATGATATTCTGGCAGTTGCACTGCTATTTAATTTGCTGAATAATTTCCTAAACTGGGTTGACACTTTTTTTGTTGATTAAATGACTTTCTACGAGAGTAATTTATGCATTTGTTGGCCATGAGAGTATTTACGGCGGCACGACTGCGTACGAGGGAGTCAGCCGCAGCGCGGCTACCAGCATCGTGGAACAAATGAACGTGTCACCCGGTGTAGCAGCGTGTCTAATTGTGTTTTTAATTAGTTTTAAGCAGCAATGGAACTGTATCGCAGATGCATCGGTCTTTAAATGCACGCCGCGAGCGGGGTCAGTTCACTGCTGGCCTCACTGGCTCCTTTAAAGTCTGAACAACGCAGGTTTCGGAAATTCCACGTTATTCATCGGAGCAGGCTCGCGACGACGGACTCTACCTTCTCTATCTGGTCGGCCTCCAGGAGGTCACTGGGCTCTCTGAGGTTGGGTTTGAACGTTTCCGGCTCCAGCTCCGTCTTGATGGACGTGCCGTGCTTGGAGTTCACCTCCTCCTTGGTGGTGATCTGCGAGAGCAGAAAAATGTCAGACATGCACCGACAAGGCACGGCGCGGCACTGACACTGCATGGGTTCAATTATAGCTGCCGTCGTCACTCAACAGTGTTGTTTTTTGTGATGGGGCCTCTGAGGCAGCAGGTAAAACCAGTCCTGTGACGCGACTTAAATAACTAATCCTGCGAAGCAGAAAAAGGTTAAGCTAAAGGTCACGAGGAAACTGGGCACACGCCATAACCTGACCTCAGCAAGAAAAAAAACTATATGTTCATACGTTTGCCTGTTTCCAATCTAACGCTTTTCCTGCTAAAACTATAAGTGCGGTGTTGGCTGGCAACACGCTGGTGATCCAACAGCGTGTGTGTGTCAGCCGAACATCGCCTCGCCGCTCTCCGAAGCCCGGCGAGTACGACCGGTTTGGCGGAGACGCTGTCTGGGAGGAGTGCGTAATAGGAAATCAAGCCAATGAATAATTTGCACTCCACCGTTTGCCGTTTTCTCCGACCAACGGACAGTTTGGGTTATTTATCTTTCTCGGTAACAGAGGCCGATTGTGGAGCGCCTCGCCGCTGGTGGCTGCGATGCGCTCAAGTTTCAGTCCTCATTCAAATAGGGCCTATCTGCATTGTCCTCCGAAAACATCATTCACCCCGCCGGGGGAGTCTTACTTCCACCCTCTCACCAACGCACCATCTCTTTGTCCTTCAGTACTCTGACTCGTCCCTTGCTTAGTGCTCACAAAGTGCTCATTCTTTTAAGTCAGCTCATTTGATGATGAGAAAAACTTTTCTTTGTTTTTTTAAGAGGAATTTCCAAGAGGCATACCCATTTCTTTTTTTAAACCTGTATAAAATCTACATACGGTGTTTGTCTCTACCCAGCACAAATAACTATAATGACTAGCTAATAACCCGACTACTTGAAGCACTAAAAACGTCATGACAGAGGGTCTAAGAAGGGAAAGCCTGACACCAGGAGATAAGGCTGCTGTCACGTGGAAACTTCATCGCTCTGAACACACCAACTTCTCTGCAATGAAATGATAAACATGTTTTGAGCGAAATGCACGGCTGGTGCTCGAGTCGTCCCAAATTCAGCTGGCGCCGAAAGTTTCGAACGCGGCGTCTGAGCTCAACCTCTTGTTTCAAAGCAACGGGGAAGATGTGTTTCTGTTGATGTTAGTACGCAACAGCTGCCGCTAAATCCTGCAGCGCGGAGCCTAAAGGAGAGCACGTCGGCGTGGACCGCAGCACGGCTGGGCAGGGCGGGGCGGGGAGAGGGGGCGGACAGGGCTGGTCAGGGCACCTGGAGTCGTTTGCAGAGCGAGCGCAGATCTTCGCTGTTTAGAGCATCGATCCGACGGTGGTACTCCGTCAGAGACACTACCTGGTAGTACAAAGAGAGGAACAGGTGGAACATGAACTCTGCCAGGTCTGTTGCTGGCCAAGGGCAGAAAAGGCCGAGTCGCGGAAGGAGCTACGCGCGCGATAGTGTGTTTTCGAGCAGCGCTCCTCCTCACGACGGGGAGGACGTTTTGAGTAATCAGGCTGCAATGATGGCTTAAGGCCACTGTTACGAGTTCACTCTGGGTGAGAGAATGGGGTATCTCAGAGCACTCAGTCGTTTTGCATGTTTGTGTAATATGTTTAATATCACTGCCATTAGACTCTGTGCTTATGACATAAAGGTCCATTAAACCCGCTGCTCTAGTAAACACTGGATTTGGATTTAAGCTTTAAGTTTAGTGAGAATCTAACACCACCTTAGACCAACGTATGGGACCAATGCCGTAAAAAAAACCCATACCTTTCAAACCACTAACCTTGCTTACAGTCAACACCAAATGCAAAAACCAAAACAAAAGAAATGCTTGGGAGGGAGAAGTCTGTGAAACCCACGTGATTTTTCAGTGCTGGAATGCACAAAAACAACAACAACAACAACATCATTAGCAAAAAAATAGCCGGGCTGCAGCGCTTGCCAAATCCATGAACGTGTTGCTCTGTTTCTCAGGAACAACAACGCACACAACCACAACCCAGACGGCCCAACACAATGACCTACTGAGCGTGGCTGCGGTCCAGCGAAGTTACACCCCACGCATGCTGCAAACTCTGCAGAGGGCTGCCGCCGCCGCTGGACAAGCGTTGGCGTTTTTACAGAGCGCTGTGCCAATGCAGGAAAGACATTTAAAGCCCTGTGCAAAGATTTTTTTTTTAAAGCTCAGTGCACGAGATAAAGTCACAAAAGACACGTGCACAGTCTTATACACAGATCCACCTTTCAATAATCATTAGATCTTCAAACAGGCTTCTTAAATAAACGCCGCAAGTGCACTCACGTCATAAGCCACTTTTAATTACTTTTTAAACAGCTGAGACAGTCCTTTCTCACCTCGCTGTTGGTGTAAATAACTTTTTTTCGCCAACAAGCTGCCTCTTTACAGCTCTCAATAATGCAGTGGCGAGGGTAACCTACAGCCCTCATGAAATATGCATCCGTGCCTTCCTTCACCTTCAGCTGATGGCACCTCACTACATTTGTCCCCCCGCAAGCGGGTAAGCTAGCAGCGCGCACTTCTCAACGCGGATCCAAACGCCTTTCATCCGAGGAGATCAATATACCATGAAACAGCTCGGCACTTAGACCCGACACTGAGTCACACGGCGCAAGTGGCTAACCAACTGCCATTAAACAAGCTATATGTGCTAAACTCGTACCTGATTTATCTGGGGAAAAAAATGTCTGCTAAATGTACTTGACGTCAAAGAAACTTGTCAGTGGGTATGGGGTCTGCACCTTCCAACCGCCGCCTTGGCCCCGTCAACTTTCAGACAGCGCGCCCGGCCGCGCACGCACGTCCAGTCGCACCATGCCAGGAGGGCAGACAACAGACGAGAGCACTGCCCTGACTGCCAAACAGTGGCCGGATAGTGGCCACTTTGTTTCACACCAGTCACTGGACCAGACCGGACCGGCTAAAGGCTAGCGGGCTAGTTAGCTTCGCTAGCGAGGTAGCGTGGATTGCTAACGACAACATGCAAGAATATACATCGCCCGAAACTGAAAACACGAACTAAGCACAAGGAACGTACACATGTATACTTTGGGGTCAGCTGTGTCTCTTGGTCCTTCACCCTCCTTGAAAACATGTCTTGCTTTCTGGGCGAGGTTGAAGCTGGAAAGTCACATTACAGATCCTTTAAGTTCTCCCCTTGCAGCCCCGAGACAAACAGCCGGAGTTAGTATGAAGCCTGCCAGCCTGCTTGATTAAAATAGAAACATTTTTTTCCGGTGGGGTCTCTACAACGTATGATTTGTGTGACATCGCTAAACTCCAATAATAATGCGCGACAGGAGGGAGACGGGCTCCCTATTGGTTAAAAAAAAATATGATACCCTCCCATAACCGACAGGATTTAAAGACACAGTGACACAAAACCCCTGCAACTGCTCATTCACCAGAGTGACAAAAGTGTGGAAGAAAACAAATCAAATAAATAATCACTAAATAAAATCTACCCTTCAAGTCAATTTGGTAAATATGTTTGTCAAACGAAACTGTGTGTTTGACAAAACACTTTTGGTAAAACACATCTGTTTTGTTCCTGAAAGCTCCATGAAGGTGTTTAAGTTGACAAAAGGAAAAACAGGCAGCAGGTTCCTTTTTACTTATTCAAATGTGATGGATCATGTAGCCTCGGTTTGCCAGAAGTCCAGGGACAAACAAATCAGCCCACTTTGTTTCCTACATCATTCATTTACATTAAAATTTAAATCTAGGCCACTGCTTCCGTCGTATCAATTTCTTCATGCAATGAATGCATCCTTTTCATTATCCACAGACTCGTAAACAATCTCATGTGACCCATCCACATTGTACAGCCCTACCTACTCTCACGTCTGCAGTCTGTAAATCTACAATGATGCAAAAAAGGAAGCATAAATTAACCCGCGTCAGTGCCACAAGATTAGGGGATTTCATAGCCATAAACAGTGCAGTTTCTCAGTGATTACATTCTCTGCATATGTGGAGCAACTCAGAATGGTGATAGCCTTTTGCCTTTCAGCAAAAAAGTTGCCAAATGCTGAGCAACACCAGTGACAGTTGCACATTTGATGAAACTACAATACACTGAGCAGAAGAGTAAACAATTACACAAACATGCAAAAACTTTGGTTGGAAGTTCAAGGAAGCACATTTCCAAGCAAAGCAAGTGTTCACACAACTTAGATGTGATCGAAAAATCACAAAAAATTTACCACCAAATCAAGAAATATGCAGCGGTACACAGAAGTGCGAGATACACAAACAGAATACAACACTGTTCTGATGGATTAAAAACCAAGATAAGCAAAATACACTGGCACTACGCATTACATAATGAAAGCAAATCAACACATTGTTTTAAACATATAATTTAACATATAACAATAAACTTAACAATACACCACATACAATTCTGGTCTCACAGGTTATGGATTAATCCAGAGCGGTGGCGCACTATACTTAATCCATGTCTGTGAGGCTCGAGACAACACAACAGGTGCGCTTTGAACAAGGTGAGTGAGCAGCTGGAGCTCGGCACACCTTACCTCCCATTCCTTGACGTTGAGGTCGGTGATGGGCTCGTCCTTAGCCATTTCTGACACCTCGTTTTTCTTGACAACCATGAAGCCCGGCTCTTGCCCCATTCCCCTGACCCCCTCACCATACATGTCCGGGCTCCACTGCATGAAGAACACATACAGGTGGTCTGACCTGAGGGTGAAGACAGAAAAAGGAAAAAAAACTAATCAGAGAAGAGGCTGTAGAGATATATACTGCAGAGATGTTGAAATAAATCATCTGAGATGCATAATTCTTGTTATCTAAAATATCTAGGCCAGTACCAAAGTACCAAAGTCTACATTTTTACTTTGTAACTCTGACATGATTTAAATGATTACCTAAAAGAAACCAATGAGGGAATTAGTCATCTGACTAAACATGAAAACGTTTTGAGAAGTACTGTTTCTCAAACAGCACTAAGGAGACACTGAATCCTCGATATACTCTTCTCTGCTACTGCTGAACCATCACAGCTGTTTGAAATGCTGTGTATTTTTGTCAAGTGCTCTGCAACAGGAGCCCAGACCAAAACAGTTAAGTTGCTGCCATAAAACCACAACAATGAGCTGAAAGATAGTACAGTATAACACATTAAGAAGTTGCAAACATGTCGGGAAGATGCGGCTGCCATAGCCAGCAGTCATGAGTCAGACTCGGTTGGTTGGGCTGCGTTCGAGTGTCATGGTTGTGTGGAATATGGCTCATTCAAGAGCCTCCCTTTCTTCCCACGCCATTGCCAGGACACTTAAAGACACATCATGCGGGTCGCCTCCCATCTGGGTCAAGCCACAGAGTAACTAGCAGGGTCTGAAAAACAGAACTACGAGCCATTGTGTTGTCAGTCATTCCTCCCGAGCGCTTTAGCGCTCTTACAATGCCGAGAAAGAGGAGTAAAACAAAGAAAAAAAAAAAGTAGCAGTAACATTTACGAGCTTTGTCTTTTTAAAAACGAGCTTCATATCTGCCATGTCCCTGGGCTGTCTTCCCCAAGAGCAGCCTGCATCACACCAAACAAGTTTTCCAGGTGGGGAATGTTGTTTCCAAGCAACCTGTGGATGTGAACAACAACGCTTTGACGAGCAAGGCTTCTGAAGTTCACGCTGACTAATGAAGCGAGGGGAATTTCAGCGTCATTACTGCACTCGGGCACGCAGCGCATGACCAAGAAGCATCTACGGCGCCACGACGGAATAAAAAGGTCACGCCTGTTTGTCTGACTCAAATGAGATTAGAGCACTTTGTGATGCTGCAGACGCAGGTACTGCAAACGGGAGAGGTGCTGCGCAACGCTGTTTAAATGACTGGTCAGATTCATCCCATGAAAGTAATTTCATTTCTGTCTCTTTGCCTTGAGAAAAGACGACCGCTCTTAGCTGGAGCCAGACCAATGACTCCGCAGCGTCCAATCAATTTCAGATCGGGCGTAAAAAGGAACGGCTTTTTCAGATAAGTGACTCTTCAAATCGAGCCATTAGTGCGACATTAATTAAAAAAGAATTCCCCGCATAAACACATCTCGCAATTTGCATAGAAGCACATATTTTCTCCTAACGCGCCGCCCTCCCATTTCCAAGGGCTCTGATGTAATTGCCACGGCTGCTGACTTGGCAACTGTACATCCACACTGTGCGATGCAACTTGATGAAACAAGCCAGGGCTTCTTTCAGCTGATGTGAAACATTACAAATTTCAGCGCAGGTCAGGAAAAGTTCATGAGCATCTTTGTGGGGCGAAACACTCTCAGGGACACAAGCTCAGGGAGAGACTGTGCAGGGGGCTCGCCGTAGCAGATCCTTAGCGTTGGATGGGCTGCACGGTATGTGTGCGCCAGCATAGGGATACAGTGTGTGTCTGTTTCCCCGCAGAATGAATGAATAATAAATCATTTTCCTGTCTGGAAGAGGTAGCGCAGGGAGATGGGCAGACACTACGGTGGGAGTCATCCCTGACAAAGGATGAATATTTGATAGGAGGTGACGTGCCTCAGTTTGGTGGGAATAAATTAAATTATATTTCTCCCATTTCTAATACTCTTCCACGTAATCAGGTGCAGCACAGGTGTTGTTGGAAGCTGTGTTTTCTAGGCTATCACAGAAATGATTTGCTTGTATTCAAATGCATTGTCCCCTGGGTTAGTGGGAGGTGGAGCAGATCTACTGACCTCTCCTGCGGCACGGCGAACCAGTACTCGTGCTTCTTGCCCTGCTGGGCATACTGCTGCATGGAGGCGCTGGCGTTGGAAACAAACGTCTTCTTCATGGGCTTCCCCACGCGCAGACACAGGAACTTGTGAGAGCGGTGCTTCCACCTCTCCGGGGACCCTGCGCCCCGGCAAAGGAAATCATCACATGGTCACGGAGTCATAAAAGCAAGCAATCATACGGCTTAAAGACGAACAGTTCTGAAAGAGTAGTCTGACAGTGTGGGAAATAAATGAGAGAACTGATAAGGCTTTCGTGTCCGTACAAATGTCTGTGATCTAAAGAAAACAAAATACATCTTCAACTGTGCGCTCTCTTCATAGTGCTCGCCTTATTTATGCGACCTAGTTTTCTATCCTCTGTTTACTGGCTACTTCAGCCGGCATTAGTCATTTTGTGGCAGAAACACCACAGATAACAGAAATAAATGGAGTAGCACACCATAATTGATAGTGGCACTGAGTCTTCTGCCCATGGCACATTATCAGTGGCCTGTTATAATGTGCCCGCCCCCAGGAAGCTGAATGAGATCACGGTGTCAGTGACATTACACTGGCACACACTGTCGGCTCCTGGTCGGGCAGCACATGACTGACAGGCCAAATAACTCGACGCAGCTCAGCGGGACATATTTAATTTTCAATATGCGTTCATTCCGCATTAATGCAGCTTGTTTTTGAAGTTGCTGCCATTACTTGTGTGGGCTGTGCTAATGTGCGCGGATAAAGGGCAGCCCTGCTGAGACGCCTGTGAATTAGGGCTGCTTTTGCCGTCGAGCTTCTCCGTGTGACAATAATTGCCAGGGAGAAAAGGGAGAATCTCTCTCCCGCTGTCTCGCCCCGGTTCTTCTCAGGGAGAGAGAACTCTCTTTTGGAATCGCGACCACGTAGCAAAACGAGAGTGGTTTATGCCGACACAAGCGAGACAGCGAGTGAGACAGACTGTCAGAGAACAGGGCCAAAACTGTGCCAACCAGATATTATCAAAGGATGTGTTCTTCTACTACTGTAATTACTAATTGCATACACTATGTTTCATTATTTATTTAGTTATTTTTGGAGTTACTGCAGCAGCTATTATCCAGGTTGTGTCTGCTCTGAATTTATTGCAGTACACTAAACATCATCTTGCTTAGGATAAGTAATCCGTCACAGTGAACCTTCTGCTGCCCTTATAAACTTAATGTTAATTCAGTTGCGAAAGACTCTTACAGCTCCTTGAGGATGGACACTTTTTGTACTGAACTGAATTGAACTGCTGGCTGTGCGCTCCAGCACTCCATACAAAATGGAATGAAGGACACAAGTCGTTCACTGGGATGAATAAGCTCCAACTTTAAGTTGATTTTTATACCAAAAGCTTATTTTCATAGGTTTTATTCTAAAACTTAAAATAATCCTTTATCGGGGCTTCTACCATTTCCATTCTTTGTTCTTTAATTTGGTGACATTTCAAAACATAATTATACTGTATATGTGCCTTTTTCTTTTTGCTTTGTAGATGTGTTAGCAGAGGATGTCCTGTTTTGTTTTTTGAGGTCCATGAGATGGACTGAGTGTTTGGCATGACCAGAAAGTACGACCTGCAGTTGACGGGCTAAAACATCCATCGATCCTTTAATCCTAAAACATATCAGTGAAGACGGAAGTGAGTTTATTCCAGGCTTTGTGCAATTTAGTGTTTCTCTAAAGTCCACATGAACTCGACACCAGGGAAGGATGCTAAATAAAAACAACACCTGAGTGCCGTTTCAGAGGATGTTTTGATGCCGGGTTTAATCGTCACTGCGCTCCCCTTTGGGTGCGAGGTGTGTTTGTGGCATCGCGGTGTTTGATAGGCTTTAGCTTATCGCCTGGAGGAGCGGCCCAGACCGCCACAGCCAGAGATCAAAGAGCTGCATAAAGCCCCATAAAGCCGAGCTAGCTCCAGCAAGCCGATAACACCAGAGAGGCTGCCATTTCCCTTCGTCTTTATATTCCAATTACTAGCGGGCACGCAGAGTGGAAACCGAAAGGTTATCACAAAACTGCACGGGAGAAGTGATCCTGAAGCAGCTTTTTGATACTTTTCAGAAGAATGTGGATGTAGAGTCGCCACTACGAGAACATGAGGCCAGATTCATCGCCTGAAACGTCCTATATGTGTGTTTGTGATAAATACATTAGCTAACTTTACTTAGTAAGCGTGTTTACCCTCTGCAGAGTCCTGCGTGCCGTCCTTTTGTGTTTCCTCTACGTTTTCCTCCTTGCCTTGTTGCATAGTGTCCGTTTTGGAGACGTCTGTCCCCTCGTTGGCATCCCCTTGTGGACTGGCTGAGATGGGGGCGGTGCCTGTGGCACCAGGGGTGGCTGAGCTTTGGGACCCCGGGCGAGAGGAGCTGCTGCTGGGACCCTGGGCCTGGCTAGTGCTGCTGCTGGTGGTGGTGGTAGTAGGTGTGCTTGGTGGCTTCTCTACACTGTGCTGCTTGGATCCCATAGGGGACTGGTTATTATTTTCTGTGGCAGTGTCTGGCGGATTGTCCTCTGCTTTCACCACAGGCGGCTCCTCCGACTGGCTGGCTGAGCCGCGGGCACTGCCTGCGGCCTGGCGACCGGTGCCGGCGGCATCCACCTGGGCGACGGTTTGCACAGACTCTGTGGACGCGCCGGAGGACTTGTCCAGGCGCAGGTCCTCGTTAGACGCCTGCTCCTCCTCCCGGATGGGGGAAAGCTCAGACTCGGTGAAGACATCTTCGGAGATGGAGCCCTCGGTGCTGCGCGGGGCCGTGCTGCCGCTGTCGTTGGCCCCCGGCTCCCTCAGGCGATGCTCCGGGTCCTTCTGCTGGGAGGGATGTCTCTCAGCTGGCAGAGGCTCCAGGTCACTGGAAACGTGAAAAAGAGGCATTAAGATTTATGCAGCTCTATCAGCAAGAAAGGAAGGTTAGGATTAGTTGATGATGAATCCTATTCAACAAATGGTCTTACACATTTAAAAAGATCAAATATGATAATTCTGCACAACTGCCAGGCAGCTGTGGTGGACATTGGATGAGGCTACACACACATGTTGGGCAAAAAAAACTTGATATATAAAAAAATATGGGCCCGGCCTGTTGACTGAAAGTGTCAAAATTTGAAGCATCAGTTTTTTGAGGTGAATGCCTTCAACGCTGCCACTGCTGCTACAGTTAGCCAACCACATCAAAATTCAGCCGCTGAAAACACGAACGGACATGATGCAGAACAACAGGATACATAAATATTGTTGCAATACTTGCATTATGTGCATTTTTGGTTAATGCTAAATCTTTCTGTCGAATTCCTAACAAAGAAAACAAATTCTTGTTGTTGAAAACCTATTATGGGTATTGCATGCAAACAGAAAAAAAGCACTTGTTTATAACCATCACTCTGCACAGAATCTGTTGCTGCAGGCACTTGTTGCTCAGCTGCGTGTTCAGATAGAGAGAGAGAGAGAGAGAGAGGTCAGCGGAGAGACAAAGCGGCTGAGAAGAGAGAGGAGGCAAAGACAATGGATCACAGCTGAGAAAACATCTGGGCCTGGCACAAAAATCAGTCATTTGCCAGCACAATAACTGCTCCACGGGCAACACTCGACTCGCTGATACAGCTCTGTCCAGACCTGGCTGCCACCAGAAAACACAGAAAATGACTCCACTGGGTCCCTAATGATACACCACATTAGTCCTTCCATACATTTGGCATCAGCGACACTAAAACAATTACAGAAACAAAAACATACAACCCCCCAAAAAAAAAAAAAAAACCCCCACACACTCAGACGAATCTGTGGGAGGAAATACGTGAAACCTGTGAAGTGGCTGCTTCCTACTGTGTAAAGAGGTGAACAATCGCAACATAGGAGGTGAAGGCATACTTCATTAACCCTGGTGTAATTGACATTTCCTTTTTTATTTACATATGGTGGGTGGGTGGGGGATTCAACTGTCGGGTTGCTGGTGATGCAATCTGATCACGCAGCAGAGAACTACATTGATTACAACATGGTTGCTGCGTTTCTGTGAGGACAGGAGTGGTACGAAGACACTGAATTCAACTGCGGAGGAAGATATAATGTCTGACCGCAAGAATGAGAATTTATGCATCAGTAAATCAGAGTTAAAGGTCAGTGTTGGCCTTTTATAGCTGCGCAGCGCTTTAAATAATTATGCGTGCAGTCGTCTCCTACTATTACTGCTGCAGGAGAAGTTGCACGGTACAGCACATCCACGCTTTCTCTTACTCTGGGACGGCCTCCCTGATCTTGGGGTCGGTGATCTCTTTGTAGATGGCAGCAGACTGCACTTCCTCCAGAGGACACATGATGCCATACTCCTCACAGCCATGGGCCTGAACCAAGGGGTCCATCCGGTGAGGGTCGAACATGATGTTGTTGGGCGTCACCAGCAACACCCCGCTCACTGCACCCTGGCGACAACACAGGGGAAGAGAGGAATGGGTCAGTGGCAATGAGATCCGTCAGTGCCTTTCATTAAAGATGAGGTAAAATAAAATAAAACACCTCACCGTCTTTATCTACCAGGAAAGGCAATCAAAAGTACCTCTGTCACACAAACAACTGGAGGCTAAATCCATTTGTGACCGCAAATGTCCTAAATCAAGTAGAAGTTATTGACTGGCAGCGCTGACCACTCCAGTGCTTTGATTTGGTACCTGGGAGTGAATCAGCACTGGTTCAATACCATGGATCTGTGTATATGGGTGTGGGCTTGTTTTACTGTATTTGTTGGGTCTGAAAACCCGGGAGACGATTTTACCTGTGGGGTCGACAACTTTGTGGGGAACAAAATGTTGGACCCCACAAGTTTAGACGGCTGTTTGAGGAATCGTGAGGCTTGATTTTAGGGTCGGGGTAGAATTAGGTTTATGTTAGGGTTAGGTATTTAGTTGTGCTGGTTAAGGTAAGGGGGATGCATTGTGTCACTGACGAGCAGGATGCTGACACACACACACACACACACACACAGGCAGGCATTGATGCACCAGCTGAGTGGACGTCCTAATAGCTGGCTGCCCTCCTGCCTGATCTGAATCAAACCGGACCAACAACCACAACAAAAACCGAATCGGACAAGCGAGTGTGTTTTTTTTTCCCAGGGGTCAATGGAACCAAAAGTAACAATGAAGTCTGTGCATTATGTTTTTTTTCCTAATGGTAGAAACTGCCCTGCAAATTAGAATGTGATTCCTGGAACCAGGAAAAACAATGGCACAATCAATCGATTTATTATGAGATAAAGTTATTATCAGATGAGACTTTTATAAGAAAAGTAAGATAGAGTAGACTTAAACACAGCATTTAACCATACCTTTTAAGATCCTGAATTGAGATAATTCAGCAGCATGGTGCCTGATAATAAAGATTATGAACCTGCTTCTGCAGCTGCACCTCTTTTTCCTATCCAAATAGCTGGAAATTACACATCTTTATACTTTTTGCAAAACACAAACTTATGGTTAATACATTATTTTGTAAAAAAAAAAAAAAATACAAAAAAGGTTATAAGCACGAGGGGCACACACTGCTGCTAGTTTGAGGGCAGTTTTGTTGTTTCTGATTCTGACTACCACAGCGCGCTCTGTCGAACTGGTCAGTCTGTCACATGACCAGCAGGGTGCGTCAGCGTGACCCACATGTGCACATATGCTCTGTCTTACCTTTCCATCAGTGATGTACTTGCAGTTGATCTTGAGGAACTTCTCCGTGAGCGCTTCTTCCTCCTCGGAGGTGGATGACACCACCCTGGAGTGGCGCAGGGCAGAGAACACCGGCGGGTGAACGCCCTCCGGCTTGGGGGGGCCATCGGAGTCCTGGAGGTGGCGTGGTTGGTGCGATTAGGGGAGGGTGGGAAAGAGACAACTTTTATCAGCATACTTGCTCACAACAAACAGCTAAGGGTTCACTTTATGGTCAGGAGTTCAGTGCAGCGAAGTGATGAATCCTCAACTGAAGCTTCACTTAATCCTAGCGCCGACGAATAAATATCTACACGGATGCATGCTGTCTATATTTTAGAACAGCGTTCAACCAAAGAGACTAAATAATGAGCACTGTCGAACAGGCATAGCTTGGTTCACTTGGTGATACATGGCGTAACTAATCTGTGACTCATTTCATCAAACCAAAGTGTGTGAGTCTCTAAATGCATTATCTATATATAAACAGATATTTTCTGCACAGCGGGACAATCAGGTTAAAAGGAACCCAGTGACGGGCCAAATGAATACGCCTCCTGTCCGCCTGAGCTCCGCAGTGGTAATTAGGTGAAAAACATTCAAACGAGGCAGAGGCTTTAATTATTGTGCTTTTTTTTTTTTGCACATCTCGCTGCCGATTTTGTGTTATTTTATTAGAGACTACCATGACCTTGAGCCAAGAACTTCTGAATTATGAATGTCCACATGCAGCGGCAGTTTGCGCGTTAAGGAACGAATCTGTGAGATTGTGCCTGTCGACTCCGCTTGCAGAGCTCAAAAATAAGTCATGAGAAATGCACATATATTCCTGCACAAACAAGACAACAATTATCCTATATTCTCTCCCATTTATATTAAGCACCGAAGGGAAACATATGGCTTGTTTAAAAAAGATAAATCTATGACTGTAATGATAACTAGCATAACTGCTACACAATGTTATTAAGAAGCAATTACAGATCTTCAGATATAATGCTAAATAAAAATATTTCCCCCTGTAATTACTTTTTTCTTTCCAACAATCCTCCAGATGCTGCACAGCCAAGAAGGAATTTAAATAATGTTCGTTTTTTTATATTGACACACAGACACATAGCTTTGTTACTGCTTCTTCATCCACACCGTGGTAAATAACTGCAATCTGCTGCAGATGGTGGGTGCGCTGGGCTGGAAACATGAGGTGGGGTGGGTCCGGCGTCTCTTCCAGTGGCCTATTGCCACGCAACGCCTGAACCACAGGGGGAGAGACTGACACCAGTCTGTCCGAATAACTGTCCACAAGGACAAGTTCCTGCTCGGGGGACATTTTGGAGGACAGCTCTGACTGTTGGTGGGGTTGGCTGAACAATGCTCTGCAGGATGGACTGTCCGTGACACCGAATGACTGCTGGAAGACACAGCGGATGAGAAGGAGTGACGGACAGAGATCAAGGGAAGAGAAAGGAAGAAGGGAAACTGCAGCAGAGGCAACTAAAAACAAAAAAAGGAAAGACAAAGAGCTAAAGGCAATGAAGGAGAGAGACTGGTGTGAGGACAGAGAACAAAAGGGAAAAGCAGGACAGAGACGAGTGCGTGGGAGTTATCATTGAGGGCGATTTTGACCGGGAGGGGTGGGCATCAAGAGCCAGTGCAGGAGTGAAATGAAGAGCAGTGAAGAGCTACAGTAGCAGTCACCAGCTTAGAGAAGAGAGCCCGAGCCAATAACAACTGTCCGTCTGCTGTCCTCCAGACACCCACCCCTACACCTCCACCTCTCAGTCTCCCAGCGCGGTCGACAAACAGCCTGCGGCTACTGACCCACGCTGACACAAGCAGCCCAGACACTGGCAGCCAGGGAAGGCTGAGGGGGCCGGCCAATCTGTTACAGCCAAAACAAGCCTCTCGGAGAACGGCGAGGAGAAAGGGACCTAAAACTGCAGAAGTGAGATAAGGAGGAGAGGGACCGGAGCAACAATAAAAAAAAAAGCAACAGTTTCTGATCGGATCATCTACCGTAAAGGAAGTTCAGCTCAGAAGCCCAACTGTTGAAGATGGGCACTGTCATCCGCTTAGACTGAGCACACCTCACCTACGTACCCACACTTCATCACTCTCCTTCCTGCTCGCAGTGAGCGCTGACCGGCTCATACCCGGGAACGGGAACGCATCACGGGCCCCGATGTGCAGCACGCACCTGGGCTGCAGCGAGCAGCTGCAGACATCAAAACATGTCCACCCTCGTAGGAGGACATGACAAACATTCTCTTACGTTCCCTGTCATTAAATCTGGCACATTTGAGAAAAGGGGTGTTGTGTGTTGGTAGGGAAATAACAACCATCACACATCCCACATCAGAGACAACTGTGGAGACACCTAGACACTCAGCTTTCCATCAGCTGGCAGAGCTGCCGCTCTTAAGGCAAGACAAGGGGATAAGTAATAATTGCTTTTGTATTTCGCTAAAGGAGAATTTTTCAAAACGTATTCACAGGTACACTGAGTTTCTGTGTGGGCTGAAAATGACTGACATCAGAGTAAATATAGTGAAAAGAACTGTTAAACTGGATGCCAATGATGGCATTGCGTCAATAGTTGACAATCTGTCTTTTTATTCTGCCTTTAATGTGAAACTGTTGTTAATAATTAGTTGGGGGAAAAAAACCCCAAACAAAACCATGGCTCACCGTCTCAGTAGCTTTCATTAGATTGCAGTGCATGCATCATCTCTCACGGAGTAGGTGTGAGCATCATTTATATATATATATATTCTTCTTTTTCACCCTTGGGGACTCTTCAGACAGAATCTGCACAGTCATGCTACATCAGTGAATCAGTGGACGATCCAAGAGCCCAGTCATGTTTTACACATCTGACTGAGCTGCCAGCTCCTCTTTCTTCTCTCTTGCCCCCCCGACTACCTGTGCTGCTTACTCCATCCAGCTAGACGCTGCTATTGACTGAATGCGCTCGCCCCCACACCCCACCTCCGCCTGTCTGGTTCCTTTTACACAATACTTGCAGTAGCAACCCTTGCTGTGTAAATTAATGTCCCAGTGATATACGGCACCCCCTTGTCAGTTTGTTGGACTCCAGGTGGAGTTTCTAGCACAGCTGCCAGTGCTGTGAAATCCCCTTTAATACAATAATATTTGTACCTTTATGTCTCAATGGTTCCTGAGTGAATTTTATTTGTCTTTAAAAGTTCAAAGAAGGCTGAGAGTCTACGGCCAGCTGCTCTGTAAAGCTGTACCTAGGCACTGTGGTGCTTTGAGCTAAATGCTAACGTGAGCATGTTAGCATCATAACCCTTACGCCCTCCTCGGACATTTTTGTACATTTGTGTGGTGTGAATTTTTGCAAGAACTTTTCTTTTAGTAAAATTTTTGAAATCCAATGTCTTTTACTCTTACATTGTCTTTTACATTGTGTTGATGCATTTTGCACCCTCTGGACACCCTCTGTGAACATTTTTGCCACGAAGGTGACCAGAGGGTAGTAAACTTGAGGAGGGCATAAGGGTTAAGTTTTAATGACTAGGAGTCTCTCCGAAGCTTCATCAAGACATAAAGAGACACCTTTATGCATTTGGTGCAGTTGATACATAAAGTTGACAGATCAATAGAGTTTAAGGCTGTAGAAGTTATGACAGCACCCCCCCCCCACTGCCCCACTACACATATTTCATGTGAATATTGCTTTTCTGGGCTGCTGCTTTCGTTGCACTAGTAAAATCCTCTAATATATGACCAGTATTTGTCCTGCGCTGGCCTCCAAAGAATCCAATATTTTCTCAGCTGGTGCTGGAGTGTGGCACCGTGAGGGATGATACTAAACTCATGTCTTTATTACATTCCATATTAACCTTCAACTTCAGACAGGCTTTTCATTTAGAAGGCACGGGTAAGGTAAGGTTAGGCAAGATGGGGAAAATGAAGATGGGCAAAGAACTGCGCTAACCTCACTCAAAAGTCACACAATGAGGGCAAAAAGACTTAATTTTGACCTAATCTGAGGTGAGCCACGACATGCCGGTGTCCCGACGTGACCAGATTCCAGTCAGTGTTGAAAATGGGATTTTTTTTTTTCCCGGGGTGTGTGACATCAAAGGGAGAGAAAGAGCATAGTGCAGCGTGGTGGAATGACTGCTGCACCGAAATCCCAAGATGAAAGCGCTGCCGTGCCGGCCTCAGACTGTGAGTAACTGCTGAGGGGGGAGAGGAGATGGGGGGGGGTAGGAATGGACGAGTATTGAAATGGACTGTACGGGAAGAGAAGTGCTGAGGTGAGAAAAGTAGGGGGAGGAGTGCCGGGCCCGACATGGCCACCCTGAGGCTTGTCCCTGACAGTTTCGGGAGGGGCAGGGGGAGGCCAGCATCGCAGTAAAGTACCGCAGAGAAAGCTGACACTAATGCTGGGGACAAGAGGCTGTAACAGTGTTAGATGACAGCTGTGGTGGGGCTACACAAATCAATATCCTTTTAGTTTCCAACCAATATTTCTCTCCTCACCCACAGTGAAAAGTAGAGGAGAAAAAAATGTTGAAAGCAGTGGCTCCTGTAAAATATGGCTGTGTCTAGGCTACAGGAAGGTAGTGAAGGGCAAAAGGATATATTGTCAGTATGAAAGGTAATATATAAAAGGTAATAATATAAAAGAAATACAGCAGTAGCCAACATAAGTTCAAAAACACAAGGTTCCAAAATCATCTGACATTTCTTTGAGAAATCTGGCAAAATTCCTTCTAAACCTGTTGTGTATTTGTCACATTAGCGTCTGTGCAGTAGTAAAGATTTCAGAGAGGAAGTCTGCAGGTGCCACCCGGCTTTGACCTTGACAGTGACACATGGTGCAATCGGAAATCAATCCACAGCTCCACCTTGTGGGCATGGTCGCGTTCTGCAAGAGGGGGCACACAATGGTCGTGATTCATCAAACGACTGAGGCCTGAAGTCCTCAAGTGCAATCTGCGCTGTGGTCCATATCACCTGACATTTTCAGCAAAGTGTAGGAGGGTTCAGTCGGTGCAGTACTGCGGCGGGGGAGGGGGTTCATCTGAGTGAGATCATCGCAAATGTAAATATGTGATGGCAGGTGTACAGCTAACCTGAAATGCATCTACTTCCCTTCACTTCTTATTTTAGATCACACCCCAGCTGAAGAGAGGGAGGGAGGAAGGAAGGAAGGAGGTGCAAAAGAGCTGCCAAAAAAGGAAGAGACATAGAAGGTCACAGTAGTAGCTGTGACACCATGGTGAGTAAGTGTGTGTGTGTGTGTGTGTGTGTGTGTGTGTGTGTGTATCAGTCTGAGCATGAGAAAGGTTTGGACAGGAGGAGGACACGTCTGCCCACACAGATGACCAGAGAGCAACGACGCTAGCGAGCCCGTGGCTGCCAAGTCATCCGACGACGGCAAGACCAGCAGCCGGAGTGTCAGCCAGCCACCCGTGCATTCACACGAGCGCACACACGCTTCTCTTACGTGACATTATGCATTCCATCGTCCCTTTCTCTAACCTTGACCATCACAGCGAGAAGCCGAACCCCATCCCTTACCCTAACCAAAACCCTAAAGCCAAGTCTGAACCCCCATACAGCCCTTTAAAAGCTGTGAGGGCTGGCTGAAATGTCCTCACAACGATGGTTTGTACATGTACAAACACACACACACACACACACACACACACACACACAGAGCCAGTCAGACAGCCAGCCAACGATCCGTGCCTGCAAGATGTGTTAGTTTTTGCTGCCAATACCAGCGGGCCAGCAGGCAGGCTGAGTGCATGGAGACACCTCAGAACCGCCATATCTGGCCTTTAGCTCTGATACAGAAACAACGAGCAACATAAATGGATGGAAGGAAAACTTTCAACTCTCTTACTGAGTGCTGCATAAAAGGGCAATAAAACACACGATGATTCATGTTTTGCAGGAGGCTCTCGATAGACTTTGACACTCCTTTCAAATAAACCCTGCTTCCTGCTTTCCGTCGTGGGGATCTGAGGGCACTCGATAAATATAGGGCTAATCGTGCTTGACACGCACACGGGTTAAACTTGTCCGAAAGTAAATTTCCTGGAGGTTTTTGCACCATAGGGCCTTTGGAGTGACACCATGCAACTTTTGAAAGCAGGAATAACGCATCTCCCTCTTACGAATGAAACGCTTATTTCATGAGAAACGACAACTCGGCGGCGTCGCTGCCGCGGCCTCGCTCGTGTCTGTTGTGACACAAATATGAGCGGCACATCCACGGAGCAGCCTCATCTTTCAGCATTTCTAATTCGGGCCACCACTGACATCACTGTGAAAGGGGCATGGGCACAGAGACTCCAGTCACCCCAAAGCGATTGTTCAGCGCTCACGCCTTATTACAGCAAAAAAAACCCCAACAGCAACAACAAAAAAAAAAAGCACACTACCAGAAGGCCCTTGAACTACCTGCATCGTCGGCCACACTCCAGCTTGAAAGAATCCAGTTTACTGTGAAGAACAAACAGAATTTTAGGTAAACATTTCATTACTCACACATTTTTGATGGACCGCCATGTCCTGTGCTCTTTTGTGCTGGCTGCATATTTATGGAAAACACGGGGTGTACAACTGCGTGAACACTAACCGAGCTTGAATAGAAATACCTAAGACAAATACATTTGCTTTGATGTAAATGAATAAGAGCAACACTCTGCAGTGAAAAAAAAAACTCTGTCATGTTTAATGGCTTTGATTATTTCTCGGGCTCTTTGAATGTCTAACGGGTGAACTTAAACATCTGGCGCTCCTCTGACTCTGACTTTTTATATCCACAACCAAAGGAGAAGCCTTGTCTCGATCAGGGTTATGTTAGCCGTCTGCTGCTTGAACTGCAATTACCACACACCTCCCAGAGCCATTTATTTGGATAATATCCTCGCGGAGACGAGCGTGCCGAGCACCAAAATAGGCTTGTAATTAAAAGATGCCGGGGATTCTGGAGGAGCAGAGTGAGTTATTAAGGCCCTTCCTGCGGTTTCAAAATCAAATGGCACCTGGATGCTGCCTCCTGCCATATAACCACCACGTAACCCACACAAAATAAGATAGAGAGATGGAGACGGGTGTGAGCAGGCGAGCACACACCAACCCGCGCAGTTGACAGATACAGACGCACGCTGTCACGCGCAGACAGACACGCACAACGCCTCCACAGGCACACACAGAGTCGCCACATCGGGTGAGGTAATGTTGCCTCCATTCTGCCTTCCACGCACACTTCCTCTGCCTGGAATAATTGCTGCCTGGCTGCTCGTCTGGTGGGAGCGAGCATCTCCGTTCATTAGTTGCTCTAAACATCAGACACGGCGTCACTTTTAAAGGCTTAATTTCTCCGCAGTCGCAGCCCCGCTCTCTGATCCTCCCCCCGTCGAGAGCCGCAGAACACGCTCCTGCTCTCACAGGCATGACCTAAATAGATAAGCAGCAAGCGAACAGGGCCCCTTTCTTTTGGCAAACCGTGGCAAAATTAGCGGACAGAGATTAGACGAAAAGGGAAAGCGCTTGCGGTGGGAGGGTGTCGAAAACTCAGCCGCGGGAGTGATGGTGATGGAGAGACAGCAGCATCCATTTTCTTGCAAAGGCGGCAAAACAAGACACAGGTTTCCAGGGAGACTGGGAAACAGTCATATTACTCGAGGGACCGCTGTGGTGCTTAATGATTGGCTCATTCGGATGCCAGAGGCGCAGCACCCGAGGGAGACGGCTCACACCGCCGGTCTCGGAGCTGCGAGGACGGGACGCGCACGGCTGACTGGACCAGACCGGAAGCAACCAACGGCGTGCGGCCAAGCTCGTCTCCGTGTCTCATGCTACACTGGCGAAGCTGAAACGGGCAAGTGGGGAAAATGTCACGTCAAGTGAACATGGAGACAAACACCAGCCCAGGATTTCCTGCTCTTGTACTTACCCGAGCTTATCGCGTGCATGCGCCAACATTCACTGGATGCGATTTCAACTTAAACCGGTCACAAATACACGAGGACGAGATTTCCATCAACGTGTAAACGTCACGTGTCCTTCCCTCCGTAGAATGAAACTACACTAATGCATCAAACCAAAGTCACTGGTTCTTCTGACAGCCTCTTTCACACATGACCCCCCCCACCCCCTTTAATTGCTCTCTGCAATTTAACATGTCAGCTTCATGTTTGTAAAGGACCGCAAGCTGTTTCCCAGTGAAAGTGACTCTGGCAAACCGCCTCCCCCTCAGTAGGTCAAGTGTGAATATGAAGCAGCCATATTCATGGATGTGACATGCAGAAGGTTCTGGTCTATTCCGGACAACCAGGTCCTTTTTTTCATGCAAAACCCTGTGTTGGTTATCTGGGATGTTTGTTAGACAGTAAACTCTGGGGACAGCGAACAACCAAACTCCTCTTGTTTTGGCTTTGAAAGCTCATTTAGGACGTCTCAAACCATGGTTTGTTAGTCTGGTTTTGAGCTTCCCTGACTACTCAAAACTAGGAAAAAAATACATGAAAATAATCTGAGATACTCAGGAACAGGTTGGTCAGGTTGTTGTGCTGCATTCATGTCATTTTTTAAAGCCACTTTAACACTTCGCTTCTCCGGGCCCTCTCCTGTGGCTCTCTCCCTCTGCCAGGCCCAAAAGGAGAAAACAGAGAAAACGCACAAAGTACATCACGCACACTAACTCGCCCCTCCAGACCGCTCTCCTCGGTGAGCACGCGTGTTGCACTGCATTGTAGGAGGGAACAAGGAAGGATCAGGAAGGAACATACAACCCAACCATTTCCATAAAGGCGGTGACAGAGGGCTCTTGAAATGCCACCCACTATCAGACGAAGAAATGCCTGATCGCTGCCTGTCCACATCTCTCTTGTACGCATACTATCGCACCAGCATGATGGTACGAGCAAGCAGCCCCTGCAACACGTCTGCATCGAAACACGCTCGTTTGAAGTCGTTAGTGGTTTCTAATCTAAACTATTTTTAACTTTAAACCAACGCAAGAAAACAGAGTGCACTGCACAAAGTGACAAACTGCTCTGCAGAACACGAGCAGTCAGTGCGTACGTGCATGTGCTATGTAACACTTTTTTATCTTATGTCAACATCAAAATGTCAAACTAGTGAAAGACCTGTGATTTTATTGTTGGGACAGTTGTTTGTCACGGTGACAGGGTGGACCTGTTGTCACAAACATCGTGCACAAAAAGAACTTCCTTTATTTTCATTTAACAGCTGTTCAAAGCCAATGTGTCTGCAAACGGCCTCAATACTGTTTTTTTGATCTGTTTCACTTGGATGTGACACCCCTCCCTTCCACATGCATGTGTTAAATTATTCCACTAATGTTTTAATCCAGACATATGTTGCAGGAGCTACGAGAAACATCATACTTTATATAAATCAATAGGTGATACGAAACCGAAATTTCACATTCTCACCGGGACTCCCTCCATTGCACAACAAGAAGACAGAAAACATGGCCATTTTTACAAAGTAACACACGTCTGACTCGTGCACACAATGCACACATACAGTATTACTTCCTGCCCTGTCCTTGGGAAATTCCAAGCAGGTTTTTATTAGCACCTGCTTCTGTTTTGGTTTTTTTTTTGCCCTCGACACTTTGACACATCATCCTGGATGTTCATTTTTACGCTGACGATGAACGGAGCTTTAAAACAGTGGTGGTTGAAGGATAAGTCAGTGCTGGTGTGTGTGGTGTGTGTATAAGGCTTTGGTTGTGTGTGTTAAGTGTTTCTGAACAAGTGCTGCACGGTAGCCACTGTGGTCCTACGTCTGCTTGTAGCACCTAAAATTAACGACCAGCGAGTGGGAGATGCAGGGTAAATTGGTCTTTGGTGGATAAATCGATATCAGCCACCTGCCTCACTGACAAGTATCTTCCAGAAATGATAACACTTGAATAAATTTCTCATATGCAGCCTTTGGTATTGGCATGATAGCGAATGATTGATGATGCCGCACTCGCTAGACCCTACGCAAAAAATTTAAATGTTGAGATTTCCCTCTTCTTTTCTGTCACCCGAATGATTAACTCACCGTTTCATTTCTATCCATAAAACCAAGCCAGAGTCGCGACAGTGCAGTTACGTTAATACACTTGGACATTTTCGGAGGGTGTGTGCTTGTGCGTCGGCGCTGTGGTCAACGTACCGTCACCTTCTCTAAATCAGCTTCTGAGGAGGTGGGAGACAGGGGGCTGATGGGACTGAGGGAAGGGGAGCTCCCGACACTGGAGACGTACTCGGGATCAGGAACGTACAGAACCTGCAAACACAATCCATGTCTGTATTTACACCGGTGCTGCCCTCGTGCAAACACGCACTCACACACACAAGCATGCGCACAAGGCAAATAACAGGACATCTTGCCTCCTGCTGTTGACGAGGATAAAGAGGGAGAGGGAGAGTCACAGTGATGATAGTGAGTCAAGGTGTTGGAATTACATTGCATGCTTGAAATCATCCCTTATATGATAAATTAATCGCATGAGTATTTTTGATGATGTAATGTGTGCATGCGTGTGCCGCAATAAACACATACTAACCATCTATTGCCAACCCCCAGTGGTGGTTAGTATGAGTTCAACCTGTTGTGTTATAGTAAGGGTGTTGGATAAGAGGATTGATTACATTCTCATATCTCTTTGCTAGAACGAAGCAGCCATGACGCTGTGGAGCTTAGCTTAGAATAAAGACTGGGAACAAAACGAGAACATACGTTAAAACAAAAGTTTAAGCACAACTTGTGGTTGGGCGGCCCAGAGCTTCTTTTCTCACCGTTTCCACTCTTTATGCAGAGCTGAGCAGACCATGCCCTGGCAGCAGTTTCATATTTAGCGTGCAGACTTCAGAGTGGTATCGATCTTCTCATCCAACTCTTGGAAGGAGCGATTAAGTGCTTCTGGCGGTGGAAAGTAACTTAATGCATTTACTGAAGTGCTGTGCTTCGCTACAAACTCGAGCCGGTTCTGACCTGGAGTATTTTTCCATATTCTGCTAATTCGTACTTGCAGTACACTACATTTGTTTAGCATAGTGTTACTCGTTAAGTTGATTTTACATACAAGTATGACGCAGGGTTTCAGATTAAAGGCCCTGAGATATTGTGGCTTATGAGAATCTATCAGGTTGAAGCTACACCAACTGGGATCACATGAGTTCACAATGTGACCTTTTTCTTTTGGAAAATTTTGCCGGTAATATTTATGCACTCTAAATCCAGTAGAATTATGAAAGTAGGACCTTCATATGTAAATAGAGTATCTTTACATAGTGGTGTTTCTTCTTTTACTTATGTCCCAAAACTTCAAATTAATTTGAGAGATACTACTTATTTGTTCCATTGCAACATGAACATGGCAGACTTTGCTCAGGGTATATTCAGTCCAAAAAAAAAAAAAATATATATATATATATATATATATTTATTTAGGCATTAAAGCTCTTAATTGTGTCTTTAGGTAATTTGGAACATGCAAGATGTTAGGAGACAGAACAACAGACTGGATACAGTTTAGGGCTAGAAACTAAGTAGCTGTTTTTGTCACGGCGTAACTTCTGCCTCAGCTGTGGAACGAGAAGCAGGATGACGGTTCAGTAATGGCTCCCCACACCCTACCGTTTGGACCCAGCTCAACTCGGTATTGTTTGCCGAGAGCCGAGATGGGGGGATGCCAGTGGGTTTGGTGAATGTGGCTCCTCTCCATTCGCCCGGATTTCATTTTGATGCCAGGAAATACAGCGACAAAATATCATTTTGGATGTTTGTCACTTTCCGCAATTAAAAAAAAACAAAAAAACGATTTAGAATTTGGGTCTATGGCTGGAAAAAGAAACGAGAAACAAGACGCAGAACAAGAGCCAGGGAAGCCGGCAGTGTGTTCAGCGGGATGGGTAGCTTGTGTCATCTTTGTCGGAAATAAAGCATTTCTCCTAAGAATTGAAGGAGGGCACATATTATTAAATATTTTTAGAAACAAAATAGTCCTTTTGCAATGAATTGCATCCTAATGGGACAAGTCGCACTGTAATTAGCAGGCAATTAAGTGGGGCTACAGATAGTAGGGATGTGATTAGTGAGTCAGCGAGACTCAGAGAAAGGACACATGCAGCATGCGATGTTCCCTAGAAACCTTCTATTTCCTGTTTTCCCTCACAAATTCACACATAAAAAGAAAATGTTAAGGAATCGCCGGATCAAGGCAAACCATCGAGGCAGCTTAATGTGTCCCAAAAAGAACACATGTATTGCGGGCGGTTAGTGGGTGGCTGTGGATATGAGTGGGGCAGCGGTCAGGTGACGGGTGAAGGCGTGCGCGGCGGTCCACACCTGGCCAGGCACCACCGCTCTGGAGAACAGCTTGTTCAGCTGAACCAGCTCGTTGGGCGTGGTGTCGAACTTGAGCGCAATGCTGTTCAGCGTGTCCCGCGACTCCACCTGGAAAACGCAAAAACAAGAGAGAGGGTACAAGGATCACACTCCTGCTTCTGTTCGGGGGAACTTCCCTCCTGCTGTGAAGGCAAGACGCGAGGACGCGACAGACGATGCGAGGCGGAGAGAGAAATATCTGAAAGAGCAGAAGCTGTGCAATTATCACTTGAGAGGTTTTAATGCGGCGTGTGTCTTGGATGTTAGATTTTTGGGATGCTGCGCAAATTAAAGCTGTCAGCCACTGACCGGGAACAGATTCCCATGGGATTCAAATCTGCTGGTGGAAATATGAACCACCAGCATCCCTGTGTTATCTTGAGAACCACTCATGTAGCAACATGTACCTTTCCTCAGTTTAAAGTAAGGATGACTCTTCTGTGTACAGGGTCTGACAAGGTCTAACTATGAATGAAAATGATTCTTTTCAATTGTTTTTTCCAATTAGATCATTTCAAACTGACTATCTGCCAGATCCCTCTGAGTGGCGATTGTCCTGTCTTAGCTAAGCGACCGCAACTGTGGTAAAAGCAGGTCTGTCAAGCTTCAGATTTCTTTATACACTGAAGTGACTGTATTAAAATGTAACATTACTGCATTCAAATTATGGGCTTATAGTGTTTCCAAGACCAAAAACACACGAGAAAGCGTGTCAGAAACATATTAAATAGTTTGTCTACTCTACTGCAAATCCCTCGACCCGTTTAGACGGTCAACCTCTGGGGTTTGGTGTCCAGGACTGCAGCTCTGGACCAGGTGCCTCCACAATCACTGGCGGGAATATGGTTGATCTTAAACAGGCGATTGTGAAAATAACTCATTATTCAGCCTTAGCTGAGAGATTTAATTCACTGTGATGAAGCGCACCACCCCGAACCGCGAGCTGTGTTGCATCAGTTGGGTTTTTCCAGGCGGGTTTTCCTGCTGCGGCACCCTGCAGCGGGGCACAGGTGCTCCCGCTCGTCTCCGCCGGTTACGATCTACACGACGGAGATGTGCTCCACGTGTCTGGACTAGTTGAGCATCTAACGCGCCCGGTGGGAGTTTCTACCTTCCACATAAGGATGACAACCATGTGAAAAAAAAGCACCTGTGTGTGAGAAACATTGTAAAAAAAAAAAAAAAAAAAAAACAGCTCAGGGGAGACAAGGCAGGGCTGACTCAAAGCTGTGTATAATTAGGACAGGATAATGACACAACGCGTGTCAGTGCAGTCATGGGACTGCCTGTGTGCGCGTGTCCAAATTCACCAAGGAATGACGATGACATGACAGATTGTTTCCAGGACAATGCTCTTGCAGGAGGAGACAGACGGAGACACAAGCAGCACAGACGAGACACAGACAGGTGGATGAATAAGCGGAACCAGGGCGGGCGAGCTGTAGCATTAGCGGCCGAGAATCACGACCGTGTCTGAGGCTACGGAGAACACAGGAGCCAGCGGATCGCTCTCACGGTGAACATCGCCGACTGCGCGTGCACCGACTCGCGCTCCGATAACAGTTCTGTCTCCAGGTGGCAAATGCAAGTCACTGTGAAACGAAACACTGTCTTTCGCGGTGTTACATCGGTGACAAGTAGCGCTTTATTAGACAAAATCCCTGAGCAACAATGAAGAAGAATTTAAGTGTCAAATATTTCAAATTTGTAACTGATTGTACAGCAGAGCCGTACGGGATCACCCCCAGATCATCTGCGGAACACAGAGACGGGCAAATCGAGCACCTGGTCGATTAGCAACAAACGCTCAAAGCGTGTCGTGTAGCCATTCAGCTTGAGCCTGAAACAGAGGGCCGGGGCTGGGCACGTAGGTCACTACCGGCAGTTAGCGGGATAACAATAACAGCGATGCAGTGTCTCCAGGAAAACTTCTCAGCCTACCGACGATAGTCACATGATGTTGGCAGGAACCCAGCGCAAAAAGACTAATCACTGTGAGAGCGCAGCGACAGTAATAGTGCTGTGCCACTTGTTTGGGCTCCAGAGCACAGCTCATTAGCTCCCGGAGCCGAGAGGCCTTGTGTTGCGGGTCACTCGCTCGGAGCACTGCACTCCGCCGCTGCCGAGCAATTTAAAAAGTGCGGGAAGGAGCGTGTTTTAAGAGCACTGTGAAAAATTGTTTTCCGTTTCGAAAATGAGACTCCCAGGAATCCCAGCAGCTGACAAATTAATTGTCAAGGCACTGTAGCTGATCAAAAGTCCTGTCATCTTGGGCTATTTCTTCCACACGGCTCGCTGTCCCTTTAATGATGTGGGCTGGTCGACTGCGTCCAGACTCTAGAGGGTTTGAAAAAGCTGGGCCGGGAGGTGGAGGAGCGCTAACCAAGGCCCGGGTTGTGTGCTGCTCCCGGCTCGGATGCCCTGCCCTCCGAGGAAACAAACTAATCACGGCTGCGGTCAGCCACGCAGCTGCTACACAGTGTCCCTGACTCAGCAATGTGTGCAACTCTGTGTTCGACAATGAACAAGGCGGAGCGGGAACGCGTTGTGCAATGGGGTTTGCGCGGGGAGGCCGTGCCGTGCTGTGCCGTGCCTGGCTGAGGCGGACAGGAGAGCTATACTGTCGCCACCCTTTCAATGTGGCCGCCCGAGATTAGCATCCCTGATTCGGTCTCTGACAGAATGTGAAAAGTTGTCACAATCGTCCCCCCAGTTCCTGAGTTATGGCCTTGACCTTTCCGATGTGGTGTGTCATCACTTATGTCAAACCCCCCCCTGAATAACAGGTTTCTTTTGTTGCATGTCATATCCCAAACCAGATCGAAAACACGGCGGTACATCAATGAAATTAATCATGTCCTATTTATTTGAATTGTAGCTCATAAACTGACGGGAGTGAAGTCCAAATTCAGAAAACCAGTGAAGCAGAACCACAAAGGAGACGAGGAAGATGCGGTGACAGATGCCCCCCGAAAGAACTTCCTCGCAGCTGTCATTAGCGTCTGCTCTCGGACATCTTACGGCGGCATCAAGGAAGTGCGCGCTTTGTCGCCTCGTCAGATCTGCGAAGGGAGTTGCACTGTTCGTTCGGACAACATTGGCACGTCAGCTTGATAAATATCCTGCCGCCAAGAGAACAGGAGGCGCCGCCGAGATCAGACCCACGGCGGCAAAGATCCGACCGGTCGCACGCACTCGCCGCGTCTTTACAACCTGGCCATAAAAAAAAGCCAGATAGTAACATCATATTACACCCTGGATATTAGAAATTATTACTGTTGTGTGTCATAACTGATCGTCAATCATCCCGGGTTTTTACAAGCCCCTGTTCAGCATTTGTGCCATGTCCTTGGTGCACAGTGAGCATTTCAGGATTGGACAAAAGAACAAATTTAGTCCCCCCCCCTCTGTTTATTTTAGCTGAGAAGCTGGAGAGTTAACAATCAGCAGGGCTCCGACAGTGTCGGAGCCTTTCATCCGGGAGGCTTCAGCCGAGTGCATCGATTCTTCCAAGGTGCTACTTGGTACCATCTCTTCCGTGACCTATTTATTTTTAGCTTTATAGCCCCTCTGTTGCTCAGCACAGAACCAGCCTACAGGACATTTACAGCTGCAAAAACACAGTTGTTATCTTTTTTTTCCTCCCCCTTTCAGCACGCTGTAATATAGGGTCAAATATTTGTCTTATACTGCAGAAACCTCTGCTTTTGGTTCAGCATCAACAGATATTTTAAACCTAACCCAACCCAAACTACGACAGCTGCTGCTGGCTCCCGTATCAAATAGCCGCTCTGGTGGTTCTTCTATCAGGAGCTTAGTCGATCGATATGGGCAAAATATATCTGGCGTTCAGTGAAGTCGACCCTGGCAAAGCCAGGACGCGGGCTGATCCTGGCGACAGTGGCGTGATTCAAGCTGGCCTTTTCCAGCCCGATTAATCCGTACCACACAGAAGCGAAACCAACGAGCGGCGCACGTCACAGAAGCATCGAGGCGCGGCTAAAATCCGACTCCAGCCAACCTCTGACGCAGCCATTGATCGCGCTGTAAGGGGAGCTCTCTCTAACTCGATTAAGTGGCAAGAGGACGGGGGACGTGCAAATGTGACCCAACGATAAAGACTTGTTATTGACGCAATGACAGCAGCGCGAGCGCAGGGGAGAAAGACAGAGTAATCACATTTCGGATCATCGCCGCTAATGACAGGTGGACCCTATCTTCTTATCCGCCCGATCAATAACAGCCATTATTCATCCAGAACTGGGGATGAATAATTGAGCTCCTTCCTGTCCAGGACGTTCCTTCCAAGGAGAAAGGTAGAGGAGGCAGCCATCTTCGGGATGACTGACACCCGGCTAATGGTCACCTGCTCGAACGGGAGAGGACGTCACAGGTGCAACGGGGGCAGTCGACTGGACGGCGAAAGACTAATAGCTCCATTAAAGAGTCCGCTGACGTCTCGGCAAGAACATCAAGTGCGGAACTTCTGAACTAATCTATGAGCGCACGGCCGCAAAAGGTCAACGGAGGAAGTAAGATTTAATCTCAGAGCTACGGCTCCTCGGTCAGATTATTAAGCGGATACTGTCTGTGTTAAAAGGTAAGGCGCACGGGTCACTGGCTGATTCATACGCAGAACAGGCTTCTCCCACTCAGGCCACCTCGATCCTCAGTGAAAATTAGGGAAAAGAGTGGATCGAAAGAAACGGCTGGAAACGAGGAACCACAGTCAACGTGACGATTCGACTGCGTCGTCGTCAAACTGGAAGTAAAACGCCAGTTTTAATCACCCGTAACGCCACATCAGAGCAGCCATCGCTCCTTGTTTTATAATGAAGGATGAGGCCCCGCTTTGGTGCGACGGTTGCCATGGCGACTTTGGCGTTACTCCCCTAATGGCATGTGTACTGTGTGCAACTACATCTTTGCTGATCATTTCCAGGTCTAAATTTAGACCCGCTTTAAGGGACGGGGGGAGAGAGTCCCATTGTTCTGTCCCCTTTGGGGAGTGGCGGGTGCACAGACTGTTTGCCTTCTCGCTTTGAAGCCGTGAAGGATTCCTCTTTGGGTTCGGTTCCGACCTTCTCCTTCAGGCTACTATAGTCCTTTCGCTGACCCGGCAATGCAAACGCAGGGACCAACAAAGCAAATTACAAATTACAAAGCGGTGTTTGAGCCAGGACTGTCTGGGCAGAGGTGTCCCGTTATGTAGTTTTTCCACTTATTTGGGAACAATAATAAACAGTTGTCACGCCCGACAGTACAGCTGTAGATATCATCTAAACGGGGCCAGTTGACAGCTCTCTGTCTTCCCGTGGAGACTGAGCTGCGCTCGTGTCAGATAACGTTCACGGGCTGACGGAAGGAGCCGCCGCTCTGCTCCGCACCTTCAACGGTTCCAACTCGAGTGACTCAAGCGTTCATATGATGTACTTTGCAGGCTTCTGGCCACGGTTCGCTGTCCGCATCAGCATCAGCCGTCTGTCAGTAACCGACTGCTCTCGGGGGAAAATGATGCACGTGCGTTGTTTAGCGAGCGATGTCGCTCTGCTGGTCTCTCTGAACACCGAAAGCCAAACCTTGGAACCTTTTCAGATAACAGCCAGGTCATTTTGGAGGTTTGTCCGACTAAAATAAATGTTGACACAGCGAGTGAGTTGCTGACGTCCAAGCCTGGCTCTTCTATCTGTCAGCCCCCCCCCCAGTCTCTCCTCCATCACATTCCACATCCAACACGCACACCCCTCCGATCCCATCATCTCTCCATCATCCAGCGCTGCGAAAGAGCTGAAACAGTGGGATCCCCTCTCCTACCCAGCAGTGAATAATGCAATCAGAGTGACTGATTGTCAGGAGGGTGCAGAGTTAAGATTGCCGCTGATGTGTGTGTCTCTGTGCGTGCCCAAAAACACACACGCACCTGGTGCTTGGTGTATGACTCATCTAACGTCGGCAAGTCCTCTAATGCCCACAGTGCTTCCTCTCAGCCCAGCAGAGATCCGTTCAGGCGGCTGTTCGACCTTCTTCGTGTATGGTGGAGTCCTGACGCATCTGGATCATGCTGTAGATCACAGGACAGCACTGATGGAACGGGTGAAACCTGAGACCGACTGTGTGCAGACACGTTACACCTCGATACTTGTGGTATGGTGCCCACCAAAACTCGTCTGTAGTCGTATCACAGCTCGCCGAGATTTGTAATCTTGCTTACTTACTCTCCCATCACGTGCAATTACCTAAAATCACACATTTTATAAGAAATTCGATACAGTTCTCTCTTCTTTTGCTAAAACAAAAACCCCCCGTTGTTTTATAATGCCACCAGGCAACTCGTCTTGTCGGCCAGAACGGCGACGTGCACGCATTCTTTCTTCTCCGCCCTGCAGACTGGAGCTCAAGACGGCACATCCCCTTCCAAACTGCTCTCCAGTGTCACCGTACACGTCGTAATGAGAGCCCGCGCTGTGCCGGTTCCCCTGAGAGCACCGCTCCAGACTGCAAAGGAGCATGGGTAGGGGAGGTTCAGGCCCAAAAATTGACTAAATGCGACTCAGCATTAAAGAACAATGTGGATGGTGTCTTTGTCGTTCTGGCCACAGTTTCTAATGGCTCTGACGAGACGGGACTCACCAAGTTAATTGAGATCTTGGAGATTATTGCAAAAAATAGTCTGAAGGGATAAGGCAGAAGATGGCGCAGTACTTTTTTTTTTTATTGAGGGGTGGGGGATGATGGGAGAAGAATTGAAGATTATGCAGATACATGGTCATTACTCAGAAAATGATGACTCAAACTGTCCTTTGTAAACCTCCAACACAGTGGACAGACCAACCTTGGTTCAAATGACTGTTGTTACTGCAGTAGTGTGCAGTTTACTGTGTACTGAGATGTTATTAGCTAAATTTTGAGTCATCTAGGGAGCTCCCGGGCCGATCGGCCAAGCATCGGGCCGATCCGGGCCTAGTGGTTCGATATCAGCCTAATCCGGGGTGGGAAATCTTTTTTCCTATCAAGGGCCATTTAACTTTTTAGGAAATTCTTCGAGGGCCATACCAAATGACTGAACACATATGGAACTGGCCGGAACTGCTCATCTTTGGCGAGGCGCGTGACGCCAGATGGTACGGGTAACAGTGCTGCTCGCAGCTGGTTTTTCAGGTTTTAGCTGGTCGGCCTCTTGCACAACCGGGTCTCTGCAGGACTCAGGTTTCAGCGGAGCTGCTCACAGCAGTTGGAGCTTGTCCCGAATCGAGATGCAAATGTTAGCGCATGTCTCCCCAGAATGGGAAAATCCCCAGGGGGCAAACATGGTTTATAGATCTTGAGGAAGGGGACGATGTTTTAGCGACTGTAGCTCTGAGCTCGCCATTGCTTTGCTGCTCAATGACTCCGGTTTGTGGGTTGTCAGCCACATCAGCTGGTTCCACATTAAACAGCGCAGCAAATACAAACGGTTCCTTTTGTTTGTTTTTCCATTTCCTGACATCCATTGCCAAATGTCTGCAGGGGTTTTCTTCACAAACTTGTCAGTATATTAAGACAGACAGGTAGAACAGGCACATCCTTCACGAACTGTCCTCCATAATAGGGTTATAGCTCCTTAGACGTTCACCACAAAACTTGCCGTCGCCACGTGGACTTGTGAACGCTGCTTGTTGGACTCCGCCAAAGGGTTTTGTGCAACTTTCCCTGCAACTCGGGTTTCAAGGTCTTGGAAAGCACAACATCATGCATCTGCTTTTCTTTTCTTGCGCATCGCCATGATGCATGACAGCGATCACATGTTGCATCCGCCCTGACTGAAGGTAATACCCTGAAGGACATAATACTCAACCAAAGGCTGTTTTTTTTTTAACATAACCAAAGCATTGCTCTGTAACAACTTAGTGTTTACATAAATATAATGACTGGATCAGCTCTAGGAGATACCTAACGTGAGAAAGACCAACTTGCTACCTAGCGGATCCACCGAGTGGCGTGTCTGGAGAGAGATACGTGCGGCCCCTAACTTTCTATCACCTCACCGTGTTTGACTTTGACTTTGACTCGTTCTGTCTCACCATCTATCTCCCACAGACTTCAAACGCTTTTTTAATTGGATGCAGGTCAGCCAATGGCTGGACTTGGCTGAATGGACCGGCGTTATCAGCGTCTGGGCAGACGGGCAGCAGCTGCTCGGGTTATTCCTCAATGTTAAAAAAACCCAACAACAACCCAAAACAACAAAAAACAAGGGGATGGAGACAGAAGCCTTACGCGTGATGTAGAGGCGTGAGATGGGGGAGGGAGGGAGATTGTATCGATTAGGGCGGCAAATAGAGGAAACCTTTCTCTTTCCCGTGGGCATCGGGCAATAGATTATGAACTTATCTGCTGGAGAGCGAAATGAGGAAACATCGCCGGCCAACCCCCCCCCCCCCACCCCCCCAGCGCGGGAGATGAGTTTGAGATAAAGCCGTTTCTCAATCACGCGGACGCTGCTGGCCATGTGCCTCTCCAAGCGTAGGGAGTGCTTGGTTGTATCGCCCTTAAATATTCTCACCGCCCCCCGAGCCACCTCTCTGCGCGCTGTTGCAGCATGTCAGGCTGCAGGACACAATCATTGGCAGCGCTCAACCCATCCATCACACTATCAGCAATCTAGTGGGGGGGGGGGGGTAATGAGGGGAAAAGACTGAGAGAGAGAGTGATGACTGACAAGAGGAGGACTGGAATGCTGTGTGATTGAGATATGAATCTTTTTCCTCCTAGCTAAATGCTAAATTTCTCCTGCTACCGTTTCTATCTGTCTCGCTGACTCTGCGGGACCCCCGAGCTCCCATCAGGGCCACGACACCGTGCTCCGACCCCGACAAGCATCCCGTTGCAATGGTTTGGGTCGCTGGAGACCCCAGCAAGGCAAACAAGGGCACTGTCAAGTCGGCAAGTCTCGGCTGACTGACAGGTTGGGGGGAGGCGGTGGACGCGGAGGTGGTTGTTGGTGATGCTGAGATTTTGGAGAGACCACAGACCCTTGCGTCCCTCCCTCCATCTCCTCTCTCCTCGGCAGACAGGCAGACGGCCGGAGCTGATCCAACAGCAATCCCACTCCTCATTGTTGCCGTGGAGAGAGAGGCGAGGGAAGGCGGTCCGATTGCAGCTGGATTTGAGGGTCATTTGAAGAACACAACCAGGCAAAGCAGAGACGGCTCCATATTTAGTTCACGCTAGGGAACCAGAGCCCTCTCCCTCTCTATCTCACTCTCTCTCTCTCCCTCTCTCAACAAGCCCCCCCCATACAACAGCTAAATCAATAGAAATGACAACGCAGTTGGAAGGTCAATCGCGAGCGCGGCGTGCGCTGTGGTGGAATGCTTGCCGATACGTGGCAGGCGGAACGGGTGGAAAAACAAATAGACATCCTGCCAGCGCTCCCGCCTGCCTCTGCTCTCCCGGTCCGGCCGGAGGAACTGCGCGGAGCCGCTACGGCTTCAGGCTGCTTCCTATACATCAACATGCAAAATGGAGCTGAGTGTTGTGCCGCTGCACGGTGGGGGTGGGGGGGTGGGGGTCTTTAACGACGAAAACAATGCACTGTTTCTGCAAGCTTTCTGCGAGCTAACCTTCCAGTCTGTGCATGCACACATGCACACACACACACACACACACACTGCCCTCTTTATGTAAACAGTTTGGGAATGAGGCACACGTGTTCCAGTGGCGAAATCTACAAAACGATTCTGCCCTCGCTAATGAGCTGCCAAGGTCCTTCACAACACACAGATGCAACTGCTACAGTGAGAATATTGCTGGAGCCTGTCAGAGCTACGCCAACCACCAGCAGCAAACACACACGCATGCACACGCACGCACATGCACGCACACACACACACACACAGAAGCAGCAGCAGCACAGGAGCAGAAGAGCGTCAAAGACGCGTGAGGACGTTAACACGCGAGGAGCAGAGTTGCCGGCGCGTTACTCACAGAATACTCGACGGTCCCCTTGGGTCTCTGGAACGACATGCGCCTCCCATCCTTCTTCTCCGGGGTCTTCTTCTGGCCGGTATCTGTAAGCAAGCGAGGCAAGGTGCGCATTACATTCATGTTCCTCTCTCCCTCGCTTGTCACAAGCCGCCGTTTCCCAGCCCCGTGGGTAGACAGCTCATTCGTCAGCAGCGAGCGAGCCAGCCAGCCAGCCAGCGATGTGAGCTGTGAGCGCTGGACCACTTCTCCCTCTCTCTGTCTCTCTCTCTCTCTCTCCCTCTCTTTCCCTCTCTCTCTTCCCCTCTCCTTCTTGCTCTGCTTCTACTCTCCTGCTCTCGCTCTCTCTCTCTCACGCTGTCCTACCCTCGCTCGCTCGCTCTCTCCCGTCTTCCTCCTAGTGCGACGCACAGCGCAATGACAGCCGTTGCGAGCGGTTCACCTTGCTGTCCTCCCCCCCTCGCTGCCTCTCGCGGCAGACGGGGAGCAGGCTGACCTCCGCGTTGGGGCGCGTCGCCGCTCCGGTTGCAGGCGCGAGAGGAGAAGAGGAAGGCGGATTCGGCGGGGGAGCAGGGGGATGCTACAGCTGGGGATGGAGACGAAGGAAGGCGGGGGGCTGAACTGGAGGGTTGGTGAAGGGGAAGGGCGGGATCAGCGCTACGTGTTGGTTGGTTGATGAGGGGATGTTGCGAGGGGGGAGCGGCAGCGAGTGGAAGAGAGCGGAGGTGCAAACTGGCAGTAATCGTGGCAGCTCCAGGTGTATCGGGATACTTTCCATGGATTCCGACAGTTCTCCTTTTTGAAAGAAACTGGCGGGGTTGGAAGGGAATGATAAAGGTAGGAGCCCCCACGCAGAGGGGTGGAGCTCCAGGATGGATGGTTGTGGGGGAATTAGGGCAGCAGTTCACAGTTGGTCTGAGGTTAAAGAAAGGAATATGAAAAGGCCCAAAGAACAAAGAAATGAAGCGCGTATGGCGACAGGAGAAGGTGGCACGTGGAGAAGATGGGGGGCTGGGTGAGAACGGGAGATGAAGGGAAGAGGGAGGATGGAATGCTGAAGCAAGCAGAAGATAGGTTGGCAGATGAAACAGGAGACCGTTGGGAATGGAGAAGATCGAGAAAAGCCTTTGGCTCAGGGCTGAAAACAGGGAGCACAGGCACATGGGCCTGAAAAATGCATTGCCTCTGTTGGCTGGGGAGGTGGGGCGCGAGAGTCAGGCTGATCGGAGAAGGTCGTCCAGAATTTGGGTGGAGGATTCCTGAACATGCATCGAGCCCCATCGGGCGTCTCATTTAAACATCTTCCTTTTGGACTAATGAGTGCCTTTATAGGCGGCTCTCTCATCACAACGTCAAAACGTGAGTGTCGCCGTTTCTGTGGCTCCCCTGAGGTGTAAATGTCAGCACTGTGGCCTTCACTCATGAGATCAAAGCTTAGGCTGGGTACAACGCTGTTAGGGTAAGTATCGTGTCACGTCACGTGTGCCTTGCGTGGGTTTTCTCCGGGTACCAGAGACGTGCAGGATAGATTGGCTGGTGACTGTGAGTGAGTGGTTGTTTGTCTCCATGTTTCAGCCCTGTGATGGACTGGCCACCTGTCCAGTGCATACCCTGCCCTTGCCCTCGCCCAGTATCAGCTGGGATTGGCTGCAGCGACCCCCGTGACCCTGGATGGATAAGAGTCACAGCAAATGGATGGAACATCACACTAGAATCTAGTGACTAGATATTGTCTTTAGTTTTGCTCACCATATCAGCACGCGTTCTTTTCGAGCATGCTTCGGCCTTGCCACTCATCACGTGACTCCACCTTGGTGAGCCTTGACCTCCAGGTGGTAAACTAATGGCCACCTGGTGGTAACTAATCATCATTCCTCAACTTTACTTTGCGTTTATTATCTTTATCAAGGCACTCTCTTGGAATAAACTACATAATGCTATATTTGGTTTTGTCTAATCTACCCAAACAGACTACTGTAGCATCAGGATAACCCTGGATGAGGAGTTGCGTTGAGCTGAAACACAAACTGGAAATGTGCCAAATCAATTATTTAGTATCCAAATGAAAACCTGGGAAGGATTTCTTCTCTCAGTGGGAGAATACAAATGGGAGCTGCGGATTGCGGATGCCTGTTCACGTTTTGCTATTTAGAGGTGACGACGTCATTGGCGCAACTCCACGCTCCCCTGTTATGAAATGCAATCCGCCGCGTCTCTCCGTGCGATCGCAGGTCACGCCGGGGGCCGGCCGTGCGTAACCTGACTCGAGAGTAGCGGAGGTGTTGGTTGGCTTCGCGAGCCGCAGGAAAGCAAGCACCACGGCGACGCGTGGCGCGTTTTTTCGCTTTCGGCTCCGCCTGTTTGCAGTCAGTGCATGGCCGCCAAAACGCCCTCAGACCTTCATAATACAGAGCGAGGGGAACGGGGAGTGGGGGAACGGGAGAGCGTGACAGCGGGACGCGAGAGGGGAACGAAGAGAAGGAAAGGGAGCAACAGATATGCGTTGGCAGCTGCGACTGGTCTAAAATTAAACCACACCGTGGATGGCGGCACGAGGAGTGGGCCCTTTATTCGCATTCCAGACGCACAGCGGAGCACAGCGCCGGGGCATCTTCAATAAGGCAGGCTCTGGTTTCATCCCACTCGGCAGGAAACCGGGAGCATCTGTTGTCTCTAAACCAGCCCTGCTTCTATAGGTGGAGCAAGCCTGTTTACGCCATGCAAACTGTGTGCATCCAGTCGCACGCTGGGATTTTGATTTGCACTCATGCATGTTTCTATACGCCGACGGATGAGACGGCGTGGTGTGACTTCACTCACAACAGAAGAGCGTGAAGCTCTAGGAGGTTGCAGCGGCCGCACTGGACAGGTCTGACGAGAGGAGCCCGTGGCTGGTGCCAATCTAGATAAAGCCAACGCCCCTTATCTCCGCCGGATAGCGCAGCGGGGAAGCACCTCACAAGCGTGAGCCGAAGTCGGCCGGTTATCTAATTCGCTGTTGGACCGAGTGAAACAACAGTAACCACGGCGCGTGCAACTTTACTGTTGTCGTTTACCCATAAAGCAACATTTTACTTGGCCCACTAATGGGCTGCAGTGCGATAACACGGGGTCAACTGTGTGACTCGCTCAGAGGCTGAAAGGCGCTGCTGTGTGTCAGGGAAACACAAAGGCTGCCTCTCACCCATCTGGGAAGTAAACAGTCACAAGAAGACATGCCTATCTTAGCAAGTTAACACAAAAAAGAAAAAAAAAGCATCACAATGGCTGCAGCCAAGTAACGCCATACCAGCAACGCTATACCAGCTTCTGGCTTCAATGCAGAGAGGAGCTGGTCATGTGCCGTCAGCGTGCGTTTCTCCTTTATAAAGTGAAAAAAAAGAGTCATGGGGTCGACCCACAGCCTTGTTCGTACGTTTCAGTCCCTGTCCTCCACCGACGAGCACAGAGTGGTCAGGCCCTGAAGGGCTTCAGCAAACACGTCGCCGCGAGAGGCTCACGAGCAACACGGCGACGATAACCCACAGGCCTCTTCCACCGCCGCCCTTAATACGCGCGCTCGGTCGTCAAACGTAAAGGGAAGAACCCGCAATGACACACTTCTCCGACAACTACGCACACCCTTTGGGAAGTTTGCACCCTGAAGCCCAACAGATTCCGAGGACCGAATCGGATTCCTGACCGGAGCTAAACGCTGTGGATGCCACGCTGTGTTCCCCGTAGCCGGCCAATCTGTTGAGCATGAATCACGGTCGCTGAATATATAGCTCCCCTCCCCTCTCTTTGTACACAGCCATGACAAACAGAAGCGGAGAGTCAACAACTGTCTGACTAACATTCCCTCATGGTCTGAAAGAATACACAAGCAGCCCATTTCCCTCCGCTCCCTTGTTTTCCCTGCCTGCTGGCTGTATACGGCCCTCCCCAGATGTTATTTTTAGAAGCCCCCCCCAGAAACAGTAGGGGAGGCAAGAGCTCTGCACCACAGCCACAGCGAACAGGTGATACTGAGTTAGAGAGCTGGAGACATTCCTCAAAAGTTCTTGGGGGGGGCGCAGACGTGCGGTGAAATAATCAAGCAACGGGCCTGTGACGCACTTTTGTGCCTGCGAAGGCTCACAGGCGCAAGCAAAAGACCTTTCAAGACCTGCGATCAAAATCGTGTTGTCGTTTCACTGCCGAATAATCTGTCGAAATATTGATTGCTCAGTCAATATTGCCGATCCGTGCCGACGACAACCGTCCGCGCGTTGTATCGACGCATCGCAGGCAATATGGCTAATCAATGATCCCGTGCTCCGCGGCAGCTTTGGATTCAGATACGCTGCCTCCCAGCGATGCAATTCGGCCGGACTTACCAAAAACACACGATCCTATTCAGCTGTTTCACCCGGAAACAGATTCTCAATGAGCTTTCCAAGAGTAGAGATAAAGAAATGCCTTTGAAACGACTGGGCCCGGGCCAAGAGGTCAGGGGCCAGAGCCTTTGTATCATGTGAAAGTCCTGGAGTTCAGTTAAGACACAAAAATAACCACAAAATAAAGCAAAACGATGACAATATCCTCTACGGCAGAGGTGCAGGGCCATTTTCCATTGTCCTACAATCCATTCGTGGTTCCACCTTAGCACTTCTACAGGAGTTTACAAAAGTGCATACATGCCCTAACTTTGGTTACTGGGAGGCCGACATCAACGATGCAGGGAAAAACACTGTTTGAGAAGGCAAAGCTCTTAAGTTCATGTTTGGCCCCGGACAAAACCACAGACAGATGCAATCCTCACTGCAAGCCATAACGACAGCACATCGTGCAAATGGATTAACTTGTTTAATGCCATCACATGAGGACGAATCATGAAAGAGCGTGTTCTTTTTAAAAAAAATCTTTTATTTAAGGCCGCTTGCTTAAGAGTTGCGACGGCAGCCGGATAAGACATGCACAAGTTGTGCCAGCCTGTTTTATCTGGACACTTCTTCATACTTTAAATGTCTCCAACCTGCAGGAACGTAATTACGTTTAGGGATCCTCTGATTGCATCTCACATTTCAGGCTGCGGGAAGACAAAAGCGCACGCATCGCGCCGAAAACAGCAAATGTCAACTCTCTTCATCAGAGAAGTCCCTCTGTGAAAACGGCCGAGCGGGAGGAAAGCGCCAACAGAACTGTGTCAGGAAAGTGCCCATTACTGCTGTGTAACTTTACTACAGCGCCAGCAAAAGCTGCAGTCTCTCCACTGTAATGAATGTACGGCCGGCGCATGGGTCGAGAGGAGCTGTCGACTTAAACACAGTGAACACGGTGTGACAGCCAACGTCCCACTGTCGACACTCTCAGTGCCGCCTATAATACGCAGCCTCTGCGGACCGGCCTGTGCAGCATTTGGCTTTTTTTTTTTTTTTTTAATAAACAGGCAACTTTGCTGAGCTGCAGTTTTTTTTTTTGCGCACGGCGCGGGCGAGCATGTCCGCGGCGCGAGGCACGAAGCTCAGCCTCCCCTCCCCTCGTTACCGTTGGCTTTCGTGCACTTCGCGCCGTGGACGTCGCTTTTAACACACGCGCTCATTTCGCTTAATATTCTGACAGCGTGTGCGTGCTGGTTTCCATAGTGAAAAACCCGGCGCAGGCTTAAAGGTGTTATTAAAAAAAAAAAAAAAAAGCAGTCGGGAACCCGTCCGCATTATAGAGCGACAGTTTCAGCCTGTGGGAAAATTGTTTCAAATTATATTGTTCTGAATGACAAGGTGCCCTGCTGCAATCATAATGGTATATTAGCCACAGCCAATATTCATTTACAATACCTTCTGTCCGCATATTAGTCAGCCTTGGCTTTGCATTAATAAAAGCCCTATTTATAACTAAAAGGTGTTCCAGCTGGGTAACGGGTGAATCTTTACAGTGTGTACTGTTCTTATAACACAAGTATTCTTCACAAACCAACTTATGTTAACCTGATGGTGGCAATTCCAGCTGTGGGTGAACTGGACGCCTATACCCCGTTTCACGGCAATCCATCCAACCGCAGATGAGCTATTTCGATAAACACCAACCTAAGGGCGGCGCCGGAGGAAAAGCCAGGGGGCCGAAGCCAGCAGGAAATCCTCTCTGGGGACCGCGAACGCCTGCGCCAAAATTCCATAGCAATCAACCCGACGGTTGTCGAGACCAGCTGACCGTGCCACCCCATTTTATTGGCGCTGAAAGTCAGGCATCATAATGGCAATAATATCTGAATATTCATCACTACTTTTTTTGACAAAATAAGAAAGACTAATGGATCACGACTGCTGCTCACTGCAGCCTGACACATGTACAGTATATATCCACACCACCACCGTGAAGAAACAATTGCCGTCGACCAAGCTAAAACTGTAACTGTAACAGTTTTCCCAGTAATGCGAAGCGAAAGAACTCTGATCTGCAGTTCATGTAGCTAAAAACACGAAGTCCTCCTCGAGCACCAGACTTCCCGTCCTCCTGCTCCTCCTCCTCCTCCTCCTCCCTGCTGTCACATGCAGTCGGCCTCCAGGCTCACTAATCACACTGTGATTCATCCAGCCTCTGGCGTTAAGGTTATTGCACTTTGAGCAATATTTCTCTCCAAGCCAAAGTTGCTGTTGGGAGGGAGGGTGTGTGTCTGTGCGTCGTAGGGGGATAAAATGGGGCATGATGGATGGTAGGGCTAAAGTCTAACTCTGCATTGGCTGGATCGATAGCGATGATACATGCTGTATACATAATGTACATTTGCTGTAGCTTCCATAACAACTCATGTCCGCCATAGCAATGCAACACTGCGACTCCACCGACGTGCCACGATCGGCAAAGGCGCGCTAATGAGAGGTGTCCATTCACTATTATTATTACTTAAGTAATGAAATACTCTTTGCGCGGCCTCCAAGAGAAAGCTTGCGAAAAAACGGGGCAGGCTTGGCATGAGCGCACTCGTGTCGTCCACCTCTCTGGTGCAGGGGCACATCTTTATTGGTTCACGTCGTCTCCTGGAGCCCTGGCGCTCCGCTTCTCGCCAGCAACACTAACCTCTCAGGTTACAGCTCCAATCAATAGCAGGGGAAGTGATGAGCTCAGCTATGAGAAACACAAACTCTGCATTATCAGGCCGTCTTATCGAGCCAAAAGCAAAAGGGTCCCGTTCAGGAATCAAGACTTAAACAGGCTTTAGTGCGGTCCGGGCCAAATCCAGGTCCAGGGAGCACGCTATGAGAGAGCCGTGACGCAGCATTTATGCAGTTCCTACACATGAGAACGTCATTAAAATCAGTCGTGGGAAGTAACGAAGCACATTTACTGAAGGAGTGCTTAACCTAGCCTGTGTCGCCTGTGTTGAACAGTGGTTACTGTTTGGAAATAAACGCTGACAGTATCAGAGTAGCACAAGAACTGATAAAGTCAGCAGACTCACTCGTTGTATACTTCATCATACAGTCATAAAACGTTTGATAACACTAGCTAACATGAGTTACCGCTGCTATGACTGGTATTTTATGGGGGATTTGGATTCTGAACAGGTTTAACAAACAGGATATGGTGCGTTCATTAGTGAGCTGCCAGTGCTGCTGGACTAGCCGTTTCTGTGCTAAGCTAGGCTAAGCTAAGCTAACTGGCAGCAGGCCGTGGCCTCGGAAAACTCCCATAAAAAAAGCGGATGAGATTTCACAAAATGCATTTTTTGCACTATTCCTTTTAGGTAAAATAATTTTACAACACTCTTACAGGGGTCAATATAGGGGCCAAAAGACTATGTGTTGCTTCAAAACTGAAGTGCATCTTGCTGCTAAGACTGGTTAAATTTTCAATCCAGGGCTTTTAATTTTAGCTGCGTGCTTCCATAATGCAGTATAAGTTACTTTTACTCAAGTGACAGAACTGAAAAGCTTTCCCACTACTGCATGAAGTAAAGGCAATCTGTAATGTGAGTGCAGCCGCAGTCGGTAATGGCAGAGCCAGCAGCAGAGGGTGGATCACCAGCACAGACAGCTTACTTTCCATTCAGCAGACAGGTCCACTGAGATCGGGGGGGAAAAAGGACGACAGCGTCTCCTCACATCCATCTGCATGACTAACTATCACGCAGGGGGTGGGGGAGGTTTGACAGCTTGACGAATCATTTCTCTCCTCAGCCATAAAACAAAACACATCCTACAGTTTTAGAGTCAAGTGTTAATCATTTTCAGTGCAGAGAGCTTAGGACGACAAGAGGTAAAATGAGAAGATGAAAAAAACAGTTGGGGAAAACGGATGAAATTTGCTTTTCCCATGGAGGATGGCTCGGTCAAGGTGCTGACACACGCATTTAAAACCCTTAAATCACAGGACAAAACAAACAGAGCTTCGTCAAACATTCACAGACGTTCAGACGGGAAGGGTGATTCGATGGCCTCACTTAAGGCCCGCCTTATTCTCCGCAAACAAACAAAGCAGTGTTAGCAGTGCAGTGGTCAAAGCTGAGTTCACTCGCAGAGTCCCTGCAGTTAACAACAACAACAACTCAAACCCCACGTGTGTCCCCTCGACCGTTCGTGAAAGTTGGCTTTTACCTAGAGTCAGTGAATGAAACGGCTGCTTTTTTTATCATTAACTCATACAAACTAAAGAAAAAAAAGGCTAAAGAGAATTTACAAACAAGTAACAGGTCGCAAACACAAACCTAAAGCTTCATCTCAAAGACGATAAGCGGTTGCTACTGAGCTGAGCCCCTGGGCCTCTGCTTTCATCTGGATTTGGTTCCATCTCTAAAATGACCTCCTTTTCTTGTTTACCTCCACCTACGGTGTCGCTGCCCGGCGGTCCCACCGGGACCCCTGCCACCTACTGCATGTCCCCTTGACGGAGCCATGACAGCTCCTCCCGATGTCATGCAGGGCGAGCGACCCGCTGCGGCTCAAGGACTTTTTGGAAATTAAGGTGATTAAAACCACCCATAACAGTGCTGAGAGCATGAGCTGATTGCACTTTCATGCTGATAATATCTGCAGCAGAGTTGCCGTCAGCCTCGGGGCGAACGCGAACGGTGACAAATAAGCGGACGCCCCGGGGGACGGAAAGGACGGAGCGATGGTGGGGAGCTCAAAGTCAGGAGGACGAAGCTGCTCTCGCACCGTGGCACCGGAGGTCGCGTGAACCAAATCTTTCCCATCATTTTTAAAAATTTTAATTACCGTGGAAAAAAAAACCATGAAGGCGGTCTTGTCATTTCGACGGATTAGAACACAGAGAGAGCGATCTCAGCGGATTCGGCGAGCGGAGACCACAGGGCACAGCTGTCACCGCCGCGGCAGCGCCCGCTTCACGTCCGTGCGTGACATTCCCATGCAAACCGGGAGAACGTTCAGACTAGGCCGCAGCAGGTCAACTCAAATTTTGCCGTGGCATTTTAGAATCCCTATTCATCTCATCATTTTCTAAGCATCATCTAAAAGTTCTGCTGTTTCTATTTAACGCTATTGCGATCAAGTTATTTTCAAAAAACAGATGGCTCTATTAAATAGGCTTTGTCTCAGTGACATTAAAAAGTGTAAGAGAAAAAAATCAATTATCTATTTTTCAGGTTAAGCGCTGGATTTGTACCTGGAATTTGACCTCTGCAGGGCTCTAACAAATAAAACAAATAATAACTTTTGAGCTGATTCCATCATAAAACACAGTAGCAACCACCGATACTGGGTCTTATGTCGATGTGGCAATATTTTTAGAGGTCACGAGCCAAGAGACAAGATTAGGATTCGCTGCCCCACAGCATCTGCACAAGAACCACCTTTCAGAATTACACGGCCTCTAGTTTTTTCTTTCAGTACATACTGTACTCCCGCATCCGTCTAATCAGCGTCATTTTGCAGGACTCTGACAGAAGCCATGCGCCACCGTTTACAGTTGAGACTGGATGGAAGATCTGCAGGAACACGCTGTGCTGGAGTTTTCAATACCCGAAGGCGTGGCACTCCTTTTTTTTTTTTTAGAGCAGATCCACCAAATCCCACCACCGTGTCTTTCCTGCCGCATTCGAGACAGAGCAGAACTGCATCTCTAATCACGTGCAGTACTTTCCTAACGTCTGTCCCTGGCCCTGAGGGAAAACATCTCTGTTCCACTGACCGCCCTTGTGAGCAAGACTTCGACACGCATTCCCAAGAAATGTAGGAAAGCTGATGGCCAGCTCACGGTGAAGTCAATAGGGGCCTGAATGCTCCCTGACAGACTTTTTAAAGCCCTTCATGGAACCTTTAACAGAAGTTTGGTTGAGCGATTCACCCACAGTGGGTGGTATTCTGACGCAACAACTGAATGTGGCAATCAAACCCAACACACATAGAAGGAAATCTCTCATCTCGTTCCGTCTATGAAGACTTCCTCTGGGGTGCAGATCGCTGACCTCAACATTTTTTGCCATTTCCTGACATTTTGTTGACTGAACGATTTATGGATTAATTGAGAAAATAACTGGCGGGTTAACCGATAACAGAAACAATCATTAGTTGTGGCCGTAAATAACCTTCTGTGGTGTTCGTTCAGAGGCTGGAGCTGCCTCAGGTGTCAACACATGACTTAAATGCGGAACTTTGGTCATGCGGACATTGTAAAACTCTGTCTCAGACCAGAGACAGTCTCCGCTGTCAGATGCAGAACCCTCAGTTTTCTTAAACTACGTGTGAAATATGAGCGTCAAGTAACGGGAGTTCACAAAGTGCTGTCCCATACCTCACACAGCAGTGGGAGCCGGGAGGGGTGATGTCAACCCGGGCCCTTTATCAGCCGTCCCCCTGGTTCCTTCACCCCCTCCGTGGCCACCCTCCTCTCTTACATCGCCCTGTCGCTCACTAACCGCTCATTCTTCGGCCCCTGAGTTGGGCAGGAGCCCTGAGACGCGCGGCCCTCTCTGCTGCTGGAGGAGGGAGGCCCGGGCACCGCTAATGAACCCCGCTGCCCATCCGCGCTCTTTCCAGAGCAGCAGAGCGTGCATCTGATTAATCTTTGTCCTAATTAGATCGAACAATTAACCTACCCGCCACCGAGCTCTGGAGCCCCGATGACTCCGCATGAGCCCCAGACCCCGCACATTAAACGAGAGGGGGTTGGGTGCGCGCCCGAGCTCTGCACCTTTTGCCGTGTTTCTCGGAACAACCAATGAATGTAGAGAACCACGGTCTGTCTCTGCTTTAAAAATAAAAATAAAAATTCAACAGCACTACATTTCTCTGCATTTAATTCAAAGACAGGGAAGGCACTGATGACCCTCATAATAAATTATGTGTGAGAGGCAAAGTAGAAAGGGGGTGATAAAAAAAAAAGAAAATCCAATTTTCGTTAACATGGAAATACTCCCTGATGTGAAAAGCCTGGAGGACATACTAGTTCACTCACTGGCTGGATGGTTCAAACACTCGCTGCCTGCTGAGCTTAAATATTTTGGATGCCTCGGCCGTTTTCTGGCAGCGTGTCCCCGCCACGGAGTGGACAGGCAGAGAGCAACTTGGCTGATTTGGTAAGAGTCGCTGTGGCATCCGGCGAAAAGCAGAAAATCGGGCAGGTCGGCGTGCGTAATGTCCCATGACCGCTCGGTCCGGGAAGTCTACCTCGCCGTGTGCGCAACAGCTACTGTTGCATAATGCATTTGCATTCCCTTCTGCAGCCTGGAGCATTTCACTGGCACACGTTAAACTTCGGAGTTTTGTGTGGAGCGTGCAAGTCAAGTTGGGGGGTTCGGTGGTGGGTCGAGCAGACTCCCACGACATTCTGCAGGAGGACGACACCGTTCATCCATCGACGTACGTGCAGGAGCCCGTGGCAGTTTGACGCGGCAGAAACCGGCAACGTTTTGTTTCACGTTCGTTCTCAACGCGGTGAAAAAGCAACGGAGACGTCACCGTTTCAGCTGGCGAGGGCTGACTGCAAGAGTTGTTTGGTTGCGTAGTGAACTCCGGTCTCTCAATCACTGTGCTCATTGCTATGAAGCGGGATCATATACGAGTCTTTGTCTTAAATATAGCTGCATCTCCATAAACTCCACTTTGGTATGTCACGCACTTCAAATACACTACACGTGGCGTGTTTTTGGTGACAGAGGTCCGCGGAAATAACGAGCACAAAAAAACTAAAAGTTGTATTATATTGGAATAAGCGATACTTTACGAATAGAACAGGAGCCGATTTTATAAGTGACACCTAATGTTTATTTTGTGATCGTGTTAGGTTCCACCGGCTAAGATAATTATCCAGGGAATCGGGACATATTAAATTGAGGGGTTTTCTAAAGGGAACCTGGCAAGTCGCCGGAAGTCTTTTATTTTCCCCCGGAGGGTTGACGACGTGCTCCCCAAACTATCGGCCCCCGGAGCTGGACGTCAGACTGACCTGCTCTGGGGTGGACGGGGACGGTGCCGTGTGTCGGCCCGGCGCGGTGCTGCTGAGCGTGGACAGTCTCCTGCCCGGGTCCGGGCCACAGCCTCTGGGAGATCACGTCTCGGACGACTCTCGCGCCGCTGCCCGTTATAGAATATATGTACTCCATGCCGCCGAGTTCGCTGACAGGGGCGCTTTTCAAAGGGTGGGAAAGCCAGTGGGCATTGCGCAGTGTTGTCAAAAACAAAAAAAATTAAAAAAAATAAAAAAAGTTGTGGACTCCAAGTCGTGGTGTGTAAAGCCTCCAACTGTCCGCACATTCCAAAACAGGAACTATTTGAAACACGTCAACAACTTTTCTTCTTTCCGCCCCTAGCGGAGTCGAGCTGCGCAACGCAGTTTGACAACGGACTGGCAACGTTTACAGAAACCTACTGCCCTATTGGCCTATATTTACAGTTCAGACAAACGGGCGCTTTTAATAAACACAGATCTGCTCCCCGAGAACCGTTTGTTAGATTACTCTGGCTTAGTACAGACTGATTTCGTTAAATCTCTCGCACTGCCCACTTCGCTGAGGATCTTGTAAACATTCTTCATGGCTCTCACAGCTGTGGGGAGTAAATAGAGTTTGCAGAATCAAACGCATACGGATTTGAGCTGCTGCACGTGGCTGATTAATCGATCCAAAGAAAGCAACTACTTTGATCCGAGGTTAACAACAACAACGTCAAAGCAAACGTGCCAAGAATTTGACACTTTCAGCTTCTCAAATGGGGGGATTTACTTTTTATATACCAAGGCTATTGTGTTGGGTATTTTTCTGTGTTTTTAGACATTATAGTGACCTAATAATTGATTGAGAGAACGTATTTAATATTTAAGACTGTACCTTAATGTTTCTGTACCCGACTAATTATTTGTTACTCTGGGTCAAAAAAATTCAACATTCTGTTTTACTTTTCTTTTTCTCAACAGTGCAAATTGTCGTGGATATACATTAAAAAAAAACAAACATTACAAATAAATAAATAAATAAATCGACCCATCCATCCATGCATACACTGAAGGTCGACCCAGCTCAGCCCACACCAGTTTCCAGACGGTTGCTAGGATATTTCATAACCGTCAAGTGTGGGGCTTCATGGCACCCGGGAGAATGACATCCATCCGACTCCCACTATAATTCCATTCTAATAAACTGAGATTTTCACATTCAGAGCTAAAGCACACTTCTGCACCCATGAGCGACTCCAGAGAGGGGGGCCACAGTGAGAACCCTGCGACCTGTGGCATATAAGTGTCTGCTCAGCTAGTGAGGGATATACTGTATAGATAGACATATACATAAGGAGATGGCCTTCCATGACATTGCAAATGAATGTGGAAAAGTGAAAAAAAAACCCAACAGACCCAAACAGGGTGTAATCATTGGGCAGCAGACTCGGGTGAGCAGCGAACTGGAAAGACTGCGATGCATTATTCATTTTAGGGGCAGAGCTGTGCTGAGACAGGAGTCGGGGGCTTAAAGAAATCCTGCAATGTTTCAGGCGCATTCGAGAGGCGATCAGAACCTGGCTCCATTCGCTCGCTCCGTCACCCCCAGAGGACCAAATTTTCCTTGGCGAGCTGCAATCTGATAGGATCAGCTCCCGGTGCCTGTGGTTGGTGGGCTGAGGTTCACACAGCTGTTGTAATGGAGTACACTGAAGCGGTGAGATCTGAGACTGAACCAGAGTTCAGCACTGAATGTGCTCCATCTGCTGGTTACACAGGCGAGTGCAGGCTTCAGCGTCCCTCAGCAAAAAAAAAAAAAAGTCAATGCATTAGGGTGCACAGCAGCGATCACAATAAAAAAGATAGATAACATACAGATGACGCTGTTTGTTTAACAGGTACATTTTCTTACTTTTGTACTCAGTAAGGATGACTGCCACTCAGGTTCTCCGCTACAATGATTTTGTTCATTATCGACTCATCACTTGATATCTCGCTCATATCAAACAGAGAAAACGAGTGTGTGGAAATGTTCACAATTATTTCTTGAGAAATTACTCTAAACGATTAATCCAGTCACGAAGGCTAGCGGCACGTTCTTTTGTATATTGACTCATAAATTAATAAACACATCATCTTCACGTGGAGTTCTGAAGAGAAAATCCCCCAAAACCTCAAGTGAAAACAATTTTGGGTGTTCAGGAATGCTTAAAATGATTTTTGTGCCAGTTAATTATATAACTTCCAATTTGAAACTTAATTGCACGTTGCCCGTGGCATGTAAACTAATCTTCTTCCGCAATGTCCCCAAAATATGTCAATTCCAATCCGCAGGCTTGTGTTGAATTCTCGCTGCCATTATAAAACGCTTCAGTGAACGCCCGTGATGCTGACGACGAGGCCCTTGTCCGACTTTCAGTCAGCGATTTCATTTGGCCCCTCCGCTCTTCTCTGACCTCGCACAGAGGCCCTGCTGGTACGCTTGGCGCTCGGGCCCTTGCCACCCCACTGGGCCCCGTAGCCTCGTGATAGGGTCCCCTGGGTGGGCCCGGCTCCCCTGCGTCCCTCGGCATTCTGGCCTCGTCCGTTTAAAGACGCGCTCGGTGGCAGCGCAGGCTGAACGGTAAAGCCGGATCGAGTTGCGAAGGCCCACTGTCTCTGAGAGCTCCCTCGCTCTCGAAGCTTCTGTGTGACCAAAGACAGAAAATGAAAGGACTCCCTCTGCGCTCGTCCGACAACATGAGCCTCGCCGCATGGAAATTATGCAAATTACTTGAGCTAGCACGTTTGATGTATTGTCTATTTCATGTGTTTTATGGGTGATTAAAGAGACTGAAGCCAATTTGTTAGCTGCCATCCATTATGTACTTTTGAATTTTTGCAAATTAAGCTGTTTGTTAGCGGCCGACGGATCGCGACAGTCTTCTTTTGAGTATCTGTTTACAACATCCTCGAGGGGACGCACTGTCGTTGGTGCGTGTGTTCACGGTGCGATGCACAAGTCGTAACATCACCTGGCTTATTAATCTTCCGCTGCGATCAGATGAGCACTTCAGAGTGCGGCACTAGTCGGGGAGTCGCGGAGTCTTGTCATACAAGCGCCTGCATAAAAAAAAAAACCTCCTGGTGTCAGCAGCTGCCAGCAAAAGCCCCCAGAGGGGCCCGCGCGTGAGGCTTTGTCATCGTCCGGGAACCGGGGAGCGAGCGCTAATCTCGACAGTTTCCCATTGAGAGCCGGGTAGGCCTCAGCCTAATCCTGAGAGGAGGAACGCTTTCATTACCGAACGACAAACACCAAGGCCACTGGGGAGCCGCGCGCTTTTCTCCTGTCAACGGGCAGAAGGAATACACAAGCAGCGTTACGTAAGCGGAGCCGCGGCAGGGCGCCGGAGTGAACGGCGGCATGTGCGTGCGCGACGGAATGGCTGCATTTAGTACGGGCGCGTGCGATCCACGCAAACACACATTTTCACACTATCGCGATCTGCTCCTTTCTCCCAGACACGTCCTGCCTCCAGTGGAAATCACTATGACATCAAACGCAGCGCAGAGTTCACTCATGCGACGCAAATGCACCTGCTGGCAAACACAAACAGGCCTCTCAGCGCGCGCGGTAATTGCGAGGGCTCGTTGAGGTAGGCGAGGCAAAGGAGCTGGCTTAAGATAGTCCCCTGAGAAGTGATGGATCTCACGTGGCGTTTCCCGGAGTGTAAACACCGAAGGCGCGGCGCGCTGCCCCGGCGTTTCACGGGCGTTCTGCTCCATTATCCCGCGGCCTGCACGAGATGCATAAACAAGATGACGACCAATAAAGGGCGGTCGGCTGCTGCGGCGGAGGCGTCGGACAATGGCGGCAATCACAGGTGTTTAATAGCTCTTGTGAGAAAATCCCACCCTCTCTGAGGTTTTCCATCAGGAAGTGAGTCTTCGCCTCTCAAGATCCGTCAGCGCTGCAACAGATGAACATGTTTTTCAGTCTGGCAGCGGGGCCCAAGTATTCATAAGAGGGGAAACGCCAATCGAGTGTTGTGTGGTGCCCGTGAAGACTGTGGCAATGCCAACTGAATCACCGGATCATCTGGAGGAAGCGGGCTGTTTAATTACTCACCACTGTGGTTACATAAGTCTAACTGCTGTCACTCAGATGCTGCTTGTCTTTTTTTTCTGCTTTATTTTACATGAACATTGTTCACTTCTGAGTCTTCAGTCGCTCCTGCCATGCAGAGCTTGTGTGGGGTTTGCAAGTAAAGGACTATACCATCCGCTGCTCATCATCATCGTTTGGCTCGGGAGTCAATATACAAAATTTGACTTTAGCACTGAGCCATCAGTGAGCTGTCTACAACTCAAGTAAAATGTAATGCGAAAAATAAATGAAAAAATAATAATAAGGAAACAATAAGACATCCATCAGCTGTCTAAGAACAAGCGATTTAGTAAAAAGCTTTGGTCGCAACATATAATTTTAAGCTTGCGTTGACATTTATTTGTCAAAGTCAGGAGAGAACCATCATCCACCCTGAAACGACGGCCCCGAAGTCATCCTGCATACGGTCGCCCAGAACAGCGCTGGGCCCCAGCCTCAGAGCGAGTAAAGGTACCAGTCGTTTCCGAGGCAACCTCCCATCCCTTACCCAGCTCCTGCAAAAGAGATGCATCTTTTACCGCAGGCTCATGGTTTTTGTGTCAAAAAGGTTAAGGATTTTGGTTCGAGCTAGCCTTTAGTTTACAAAAGAACTAATCATTACAGTGCTGTTATGTACCCAAAACAAAACAACATAATCATGAGACAGACGATGTCTAGTTTTTTTTTTCCCATTTAATTAATATGGGAGCTGCTGGTCAAGAGCTTTTCTGCAATTCAGATTTGTGACCAAAAGGTTGCTTCATGAAAAAGGTCTCCACATGCGCTTTATACAAGATGTCTGAGTGTGTAAATAAGGCTTGGTGTTCCAGAAGGGACAGAACACAAGGAGGTGAGGCTGAGGTGTTGCAGCGCCACCCGCTCCGACATTGACCTGCTCACCGCAACATTTCAAGCCGCTGTGATTGCCGGGGCTTCTCTCTCAGGACAGTTCTACGAGGTGGCTAGTGCTGATCGATGAGCGGTGGCGTCAGAGCGGCCTATCTTTCACCACCACTTCCCCTGCCCCCGCTCATGGTCATCTATCCTCTGTGGGTGTCTGCGCTGGGTGGCCCTGACGACTGATGGCCGCGGGCTTAGCGGGAAGAACGCATCCGTCTGCCGAGCGGCAGCGCGCTCTCCTTCAACCCTTTCCGCCTGCCTCCTCTCGCTCTGTGCGTGCGTTTCATTTCGCTTGCCCCGGCGAGTGTGCCGCTCATGAGGAGGAGACACTTAATTTCAGGCGGGGGAGAAGAGAGGAGGAAGAAACCAGGGCGGGAGAAAAGACACCGGCGGTGGACGGGGGAAGCGAGAGTGGGCGGAGGAGGGAGGGGGGAGGGAAGGGGGCATGCATCAGACACACACCACTGCTCCCTTCATGCAGGGCAATTTATTAAAATAATAAAGCCCAGCCTTGTGCTGAAGGTTGAGCCCACGATAAACCTGACGGGGAGACAGAAGGAGAGGCCGCGGTGCCGAGGCTTTGTCAGGCAAATAAACAAAACAAGCGCTCCGTTGTGCCGGTAGTCCACTTTATTATCTGCGCTGAACTCTCCGGAAGGAGTTAATTGCTTTCTTTTAAACGCAGACACAGCCGTATATTCCGTCATTACCCTAAAAAAGCCTCCCCCGTGAATCACTCGGCCCCAGCAGAAGCCTTCTCGCCTCGACGCCCGTCGGAATCAGACCGCGACTGGATACAGCGCTACGGGGAGGATCTTTAGAACCACACAGACGTCGTATATACAACAAAGATGGCAAGGGGCTCTGCACTGTGTCTCGCCATCTGCTGTAAAACCGTCCTCACCCTGGACACTCTTCATCTATCACCCGACGTCGCCCGGTCCACAAGTCGGCTGCATTGGATAATGAATCTGTCTCCGCCGGCGACGCAGGGGACGGATAATTTGTGGGTGAAATTATGAGCCGGGGACACATCTGCGTCATTTGAGGTGCGGGATGTTAGTGCGGTTAAACGGATGCAACCTTGTGGAGTCCGCAGGAGCAGCAGCGAGTGAACCGGGACTCGCTGGAATTGCCTCGTGGTAATAAGAGTCCCACTAACTGCCAAATGACACATATCGCAGTCTGATACACTGCGGTTTTCCTGCCATCACACATAATGCCTACTGTTTGTTTCAGTCTTTTTTTTTTAAAACAAAATCCTATACTGTGGCACCGAAACACAAATCGATACATAACGTCCTGCTGAGAAAGAGCAGTTTACAGAATAAGCATTATTACCGTCTTTTATTGCACAGGGGAGCGGAGATGATGCTGACCAAGAGCTGAGTATGTTATTTTCTTTACTGACTCTGATACAGTACCAACTCTCCAGAAACTTTCGTTCGCTTCCCGAAATGGCGGGGGTGTTTGTTTTTTCCTGTTTTCGTGCAACTTTTTATTTTTGGAAATAAACTGATTTTAGATGAGACGACGGCACAACGGGGCTGGCTTTTTCTCAACTGGTTCATCCTCGCAGGCTATGCGCTGCACCTCGCAAAAAAAAAAAAAAAACCTGATGCGTGTCGCCTTTGCCGCTACGCTTTCTTGAGATGGTTTGCCAGAGCTCCGCCATCCAGCGAATGTCCGGAGCAACGACCCGTGAGGAGAAGATGGCACGCTGCGCTGGCCGGCTAAATCCTGTCCTCCAGCTATTCTTCCTCTTGGATAAACCGGTGCATATCAAATGTGGCCCCGAAGCATGTACAACACAAAGTCCTCCACATTCTAATGAGAAGAGCTAAAGGGGGATGTTGTGTATGTGTGTGTGTGTGTGTGTGTGTGTGGGGGGGGGGTTCAAGGTGGATGGGGATGAGATACAATCTTGGCTGCGGTCCAACATTCCCATCTTCTGTCAAGACACCCAGTGATGAAGTAAAACGCACAAGGACAAAGGCTGCTACAAAAATGAAGCCCAAAAGCACGTCTCTTTCAATACAGCGGCGGCTCGCTCACTGATGACAATGTATGTAAAAATATGCAAATGAAGAAACTTTTATTTTAGTCCAGCCTGAGAGGTCGGCACACTCCTGTGGCCCTTTCCGCTGAAATATTCTCGCGGCACCTGAGGGCTCTTAATGCGAAGCAGCAGCACCACAGCCAACTTTCAGTCACGACTGCAACTTAATACAGTTCTCACACAACGCAAGGGGAGCGAACGGTGCCCGAAGAGGCAGTAATCAGATCGAAAGTGGACCTTGAGTCCAGATTATTTTTGTGTGTGTGTGTGTTTGCTGCCATACTCGTGTTTCCAAGGTCCAGAATGAATTTCCGTGCTCGTTCTGAGTAACAGTTCAGTGACGTGTCCACGGCGGCTGCTGGGTGTCGCCGTCGCTGGACCTGGACTTTCGAGCCATGTCACGCTGACTGTACGTAAAGAAGCGGGTCGGTGTGAGTGGATGATGAATGTTATTAAGGATCCACACTGACACAACCTGTGACACTTCGGTTTGCGTTTCGTCTGCATTTTCAAATCTGCTCCACTGCAACTAATCAGTTTCTCACTGACACTCCGTGCTTCTGTAAATTCAATTAAGTGTTATGTAAATATCATCCATAACTGCGTAATGGTTTATCTGCTCCTTAGAGGTGCTGGCTAATTTACTGGGAGCAGAAATGCTGATTTGCGCTGGCTGATTTCACACAGACAGGGCTTCCTCGCGTTTTCAACTCAGCCCGCCTCAACGCCGCCACTTGTGCGTTGGACACAGGAAAAAATAGAGCTGTTTTTTTTTTTTTTTTAAATAATAGCAGCCCATAAATTCATGAGCAAAAGGGAAACAAATATCAACAGTTATGTGAAGTGGCAGATCTTATTTTCCCTCCGCTGTAGAATGAATCAATAGCAGGGGCCGCTTCTGGCGTCCGACAGCAGAAAACTGCTTACTCTTCATTTGAGCTATGTGTAATCAATCCCAGCCAGAGGATGGCTGGAGCCCTTTCCAAACTAAGTGGGGAAACAGTGGGATTACTAGCGCTGTGGCATTTATAAATTGCGTCCAACGAGAAGAGGGCCACCGAGAGACTCCCCGGTCAACATAATTACACCGGCAGGCCAATAAATCCGACCAACAGATCTTTTACAGTCGCGCCGCAGTAAATTCAGCAGCGAGCCGCTTGCCTTACATTGCTTTTCTCGCGGAAGAAAACGGTCAAGTTTTTGTTGCCGTCTATGGTAAAAGAAGAAAGAGAGAGAAAAAACAGTGGCCTTGGTAGCTACAAATCTCCACGGCCTTTGCTGGCGGCCAAGCTGTGAGTCAGTGTTGAGATTTAGATCTACACCCTGTTGACTCAAACATAAGACAGTGCAGTGTGCCGAGGATGAAAATCTGCATTAAGTACCCTTGGAACGGGTGAATGTACAGCACTATTAAAAATCCATCTAATATTATTCGCTTTTGTGAAAAATAGAGAAAAAAAAAGACACAGGAGCGGCTTAAAAGCACAGAATTGATTTAAGGACTACATGCGTGGTCTCTGGGGACATTTAGAAATGACAAATGTCGGACAAACTATATCCAAAAGGACATTTGTGGCACAGCTAACATGTCATGACATTGAGACAGTCCAAGGATAAGTGATTTTCTTATCTCCAAGGCGTGCGTCTGCGTGCGCCTTGCATGGGCAAGTTCACACGCAGCGCACACAAACCTTGACCCCCGCTGGAACGTTTTCTCTCAAGACTGACCGGAACAAAGGCTCCTTCTATTCAGTTATTGATTATTACGAGAGAAAAAGCTTTTTCTGAAGATCTGGAGTGACGTTGGCCTAACTGCATGTTCACCTTAATTCAGTCAGGAGACTTCCACTGGATGCAACCTGGTTAGCCTGAGATTGATGGAACCAGACAGTGCCGTGCTCTTTTTCATACTCTCTGGGGACACGAGCAGAGACGAGGCCAGCATGAATCAAGGCTCTGTAATACAACTAACCTTCTCAGACAAAAAAAAAAGAAAAAAAAGCTGCTTTACACTCATGCTGCGTTTATTTGCATCGCCTTTTATCTCGTGTTATTTGGAGTTGAGGTACAACAAAAGAAAGTTCTAGACGGCGCCACGCAGGGGTGATTGATTCGGCGGAGCAGCTCGTCTGGTCTGGATGAGCACGTGGAGGGGGCTCGGAGAATAATAAGCGCTGGGTAAAAACTCAAAACCCAGAAAAAGAGAGGTGACATTCTCTGCCTGTAACCGAGTTAGCGTCAGAGCTGCTCAATTGCTGTCTGCGGATGACAGGCACATTATTAACCATTGTGGAAACGCTGTCTGAGCCCTGCCTGGCTGCTGCAGAGCGTGTGCACGGCCGCCCACCTCCCTCACGTCGCGGCAAGGACATTAAATCGACCCGAAGTTGAGGAAACACCTAAACCCCGATGCAGACGACGCTCTCCTTACACCTCACCTGCGGCACTGCAAATGTTGCGCACGTTTAACAAGAAACACCTGAGAAAAACCAAGTCACTGCTTTTTTTTTTTTTTTAATTTGTTGTTGTTGTTCAAAGAGAGAAAACCCAGACTTATCAGATATCCCAATTAAGGTTTGCAAGAACAGTGTGATTTGGCGGCCCATGGTGCTGCTGTGTGTGTGTGTGCGTGTGTGAACGCAGCCCCGGAGGCGCGTTTGTTGTCAGGCTTTCCTTATCAACACGCAGTGTAGACTACGGCACCCCGTGGGCAGCACCACTTTCACAGGATTAACTGTGGAGATTGTTGTATGATACGAACCAGTCTGCCCCCCCCCCGTGTCTGCGTGGGGACCACGTGCCTGCATTATTGTAAAGAGTTGGAAACCATGTCTGATATGCACAGAACTCACACTTCAGGACTGTGGCAGCCAATAGTTTGGACAGTAAGCACACAGTAATCGTTATTTAAAATGCGAATATTGCTCCCTTTGAAGACTTTTTTTAAACATTGCAGATTATTTGGCGTTAACATTAAAAGTGAAGTGTAATAGCTCTGAAAATATGGGGGGGGGGTTCGGATGTGTTCGCACATGAACAAACACTCGGACATTGGGCTCAGTGTCGGGAGGGAGCCGACATGGATATCCAAGATTGTTTCACAAGGAAGCAGCGGCACGCCTGTGAGCAAAACGACTGTACCGCTGATGCGGTTCACCCGGAGGACCAAGACAGACCTTCAGGTTTTATGCGGTTTGGCCACGTCGCGGCATAATCTGCCATCACCGAGCGAGGAGAAGACGTCCAAATGACTCAGGGGTCAATTAGGATCATATTTAACTGCACATTACTGGCTTGATGCCAGACACGGTTCACTTTTCCTCCCGCTTTCGGTTCACTCAATCACTCGACAAATCAGTTATTTAATGTTTTATTTCTTGCGCCTCTTTCTTACTGTACAAGGAAAGCGCAGTATAAAAACAGTCAGGTAATAGTCAAAGTGGAATTTCTGACCACTGTGCATTTAATGTGCTGTCTGCAAGCAGCTGTCTTTCTTTAGCACCTGAGCACCACTCCAAGAAAAGTGTCTGTTTGTAATTGACAAAGAAATGAAGCCTTTGATAAAATGCAAGTTACAGTATGAAAAGCTTTTTCACATAGCGCTGCACATCTTCAAGACATAACTATGTATTTACCCAGTCATGCCTACATCTACATTAGAACTACACTGAACTCATAAATCTAGGAAAACCTCATCCTGCATGATGATTAGATTTTTAAAAAACTTTATTATTATTATTATTAATAATCTTATGCGTAGCTATAACTGTTCACCGATAAGGTCTGATTTATAATTTTATAATTGTATTGTCATTTCTTTTTCCAATATTCAATTTATGGTAACTTTCATGTATGTATTTACTGTATGTGTGTATTTGTATCTTTCTGCCTGGGTTGGGGGAAAATTGTCTGTCAAAGAAAATTAAAATGTATATTATATAAAAAAGAAAAAGTATTCTAGACAGCTTGTTCTTTATTTGATTCTTGATATATTTAAGAAAGGCAGAATTTTTTTCAGGTTTTTTAGGTTGTGCCTAAATGGCTTACATTTGGTTAAATTTTCATGTAAAGAAATGAAAATTGTTGTGCTATTGCAAATAAAGTTGTCATAACTGTGCAGCAAATGCCGACCGCTGTCCACCTTCTGCATGTTGCTATCCGCCTGGTGGCTTGGTGACGGGCAGACACTGATCTCTCGAGTGAAATATATAGCGTCAAACAATGATGGAGACACAGAGCGCAGGGGGGGGGGGCAGCCCTCGAGTAAGACATGTAGACAGAGAGAGGCTGCGCGGGAGTAAGAGCGGGGCGAGGGAGGGAAGAAGACCCTCCATAGGATTTGTGGCGGGGCCAAGCTGCCTTCTGGTGCTACATGACCAGCCCGTGCAGCCAAGGCGAGAAGGCTCGGGCTTATCTCAGCGCACACAAGCCGCTCTGCTGGCACAGGCGCTGCGGCGCCGCTGCGTGGCTGTGGGTCCTGCTGTCAGAGCGTGACGGATAGCTCTTTCTCTCTCTCTCTCGCTCTCTCTCCCTCGCGCTCATTCACTTGGTGAGGGCATGCGAAGGCTCGATACCGATGCACACAACAACGGGGAGGACTCGTTCTGGAGGTGGATTTAGAAACGGGGGCGTGGCCTCCTCCTCACGCGCAGCCGCAGCCCTCAGTGACTGTGATGACAGCATGGGGGGGGTGTTTCCACTTGTCTGGTTGACTTGGTCTGGTTCTATGGAGAACTTCTAATGTCCAACCAGAAATCCTCGCAGAAGACACCCATGAAACTAATATATGAAGGACAGCTGACATCCTGGGGTCGATGTCGTGGCCTCCAACAGCCGCCGTGCAGAAAATGAGCCCCTGTCACTCCCGCTAGCATATACTGTAGCTAAACTGTAGGAGACTGATACTGGGGCATGGGCCTTTTGGTTTCAATCAAAAGGAAATGCTCACAATGCTGGAGGACGTTTGCAGTGTGATGTCTGCCACAGTTGGGAATTATCGTGAAACTCATCACTCATAATAACGTCTTTGCCACGTGGTGACATCGCTACAGGACCTTACCAGGTATTGTTGCATCATCTGAAAGCTGGCATTTTCACCAATGGTTGAGTGAAAATCCAAATCCTCCAGAGAATACTCGCATTATTTCCTTCTCTTATGAAAATGGTTGTCCCACTTCCACACACAGAGAAGACAACACGTCTCACGGTGGCTTGTGTGTAATTGCCGCCCCTGGCGACTATCCGGATGTGTAAACACAAGAGACGTGCCACCTGAGACAATTACATCAAAAAAAAAAAAGAAAAAAAAAAAAAAAGAGAGCAACATTGGTGTACCGCCTGCAGCGCCGGCTATAACTGTCAACCGCCACAGTGATTAGCTCCTCGTGCGATGTCACGCTGCGACTACGCTCAAACCCAAACGCAGGCGTGGGACACGCAGGAGCGCCAGGCGGGCACTTAACACCCCTGCCCCGACTCTTCCTTCGATCCGTCAAGCAGCTGCTAATTAAATTCCGGCCGCCCGAGTCCCTTCCCCCAAAACTCCATTTCAAAGCAAGGCTTGGTGGGAGCGTTGGGCGGGTTGGCGTACTGCTACCCCAGCACCGGGGGTTTCGCCCATCTTCGACCCTGCAGTGGAAATCCAATGAATAACTAACAGGGGAATAATCAGTCACAAGGCAGTGGTGGCGGTGGGGCGTTCGGATACACCGGCTCGCGCGGGTCCGTCTTCTTTATTAGCATTTCCTCTTCCCGTGAGGGGAAGCGGACACTATGCTGCGTTAGCAGAGCCGGCCCTCCGCTTCTGCCGCAAGCTATGCAACGCTCACTGAGGGAGCGCCGTACGGCAGCCTTGTTAAAAGGACGTTACTGGTGGTGGTTTCTGATTGAGACTTCTGGGCTCGGACCGATTCGACTGGTTGGCCAGGAGACACGGCGGATATACTGCTCTTCCGATAAAAAAATTGACATCAGGCAGTCAGTGAATTTGGCAACCTGCAAAAGGTCCCATTTACAGATTGTAAATTTGAAACATCTTGATAGAATATCATAAAAAAAAATATTTGTTTGTTTTGGGACGGCAAATGAACAAACTCCGCATTCGCATCAAAATCTCGACACAGGCCAAACCCCTCGATAAAAATGTCCCGTTCTGCATTGAAATCAAAGCTTCACGGCAACACTGTTGGTTCCTGGGTATGTTTTTTTTCCCGCATAAGTTGGACATTTGCTCTCTTTCGTGTGTGGAAATGAGTCAGACGAGAGCAGAACGTGATAAAGTGCTCCCTCCTCGAGACCGCAGCCGAGGCTGGTGCCACGGTTTGTAGCAATCTGGTGGTGGCCGTCCGTCTGTCCTTGAGACAGATTACCCTTCTGCCTGTGCCCCCCTCCAGTCAGACGCACAGGAAATACATTCGAGGATAACAAGGCAGGGAGGAGAGAGAGACGGGGGAGTGAGGTGGCCGAGAGGGAAAGAGGAGAGCGAAATGGCAGAAAGAGCAGGAAGAAAAAAACAAGTGCAGCAGCTTGCCTCTTAACGGCCATTATCTGCAGCGACGTGCTGCGAGGGCTCTCCCGTACAGAGACATCTGCGGGAGGGACAGTGGGACATGTCTCCCCCCCTGCGAGTGTTTACCTGACACAGTCGTAAACTAAATCTGTGGCTGCCATTAGAAGATGCACAAACATCTATATATAGATGTACAGTATCTAGGCACAGAGAATGAGTCAGCCTTGGAAAACGAAGAGACAGAAGAGCACTCGAGAATGAGCACATGCCCGAGGAGAACACAGTGTGACGGAACGGTTCTCGAACACACCCGTCGTGGGCGGGAACACTGAGCGTCTGCAGCTGCGACTCTCACCGCTGGGTTCGTTTACCCGGTCGGCGTTCTCTTACCTGCAGCGGGGGCCACGGGTCGCAAAAGCCGGCATGCGGAGGGGGGCGGATCAGAGGCAAACAGGCCTCTCCTTCCCTGCTACCTTTTCCTATATTTTCCCCTTGTTTCCTTCCCTCTCGTTTCCTGCTCTTTACGCTGCGTTCAGCCCCTGTCCACGTTTCCTTATCTGTCCCATTTCATGGGCAAACGTCCATTCTCGGAGGGCCACGAACGTATTTGCATGAGATGAGACGGACGACTTCACTCCACCTCAAATGCGGCCCTCCTCTTCCGTCCTCTCTCTTTTACCTTGCCGCTGTCGCCTGGCTGCCATCCGCCCGGGTGACGGCGGATTCCCGTCGCAGCTCGTTTGGAGCTCGGCTCGTCTTCATTTCGCGAGAGAGGGCAGCGTTGCGACTGTGAAAACGTGGCGCGCTCAGAGCAAGAAGACCGTCAACACAACGGTTGCTGCCCCCCCCGAGACGAGACCTGCGGCCGGCGTCCCCCGCAGGAGGCTCGGCGGTCGGGCGATTAAAATATCGGCGGCGAATGCTCCGTGCGTCTCTAATGACTGGTCTGTCTGAAGCCTGGCAGACAGCGCAGCAAGCCGCCTGCCACATTATTACGATCCCGTTACAATAAATTAGCGCCATCGGCCCTGTAGGAGCAGCCTGGCCGGGGTTTGGCTACACAACGAGGCCACGGGGCGACACGAGCTGGGCCCATCTGGACACGGGAACTAGAGGGACGAGGGGCAGCCACTAATCAACGTCTCATTATGTGAGACAGCAACGAAAATGACTGACAGCAGCAGGATTTCTGTCGCGGAAACTCAGGCCTTGATCTGCACGTGGTTCGTCTAGGCCGGCGCTAACTAAAGCCAGTGATTAACTGCCATGACTCAGGCGTTACAGGCGTGTACAATTTGTTACTTTGTAGTTAGAAGCCATAAAAGCACAATAAGTCACAGTCACATTTTATTTAACGGCTGAACGGCTGTGACTTCTGACCGCTTTTAGAAGGAGCCCAGAGCTGCCACTAAACGAATAGTGGGTGATAAGAGTAGGCTGAAATATCAACAGCCGGTCCAGCTGTGCTGCCCGGCTTTTATCCCACAACTTCCTCCATTGATTATCAGCGACTGAACTGATGCGGACGGCCGCGGATCAATCCGTTATCCGGTCGGTTGCCACCCGTCCCTGGGGAGCGGAGTCGGTGCCCGACGCGCAAGGAGAGCGACTCACCCCTCTCGCCCGCTCCCGACCCCACGACCCCGAGCGCCGGTCCTCCCGGCTGAACAGCTGCCGCCGCCGATTCACGTGACCAATTGCAGGAGCCGCGCTTAAGGACACGCGGGGAGATTCAGATTCACAGAGAAGTCCATGAATCAAACGGAAAATAAGCTGACGGATCAGTATAAACTCGCTTCACTATCCATCTCAATGCCAGCTTATTTTTTTAAGCTTTGGTTGAGAAGTACGCTGAAGCAATGAGCAGTTTTTCTTTATTTCAGCTTCACCTGAAACGGCATCTGTGACTCCTTTCGTCACGGATTTGTTTAATTTAGCAGCGAGTTAATGACACAAGGTAACGATGCCGGCCTTGTACTGTATATTACAGTGCAAGGTGTCTTTATACCTGTCCATCATTACTGATGACTTAATGAGGACCAGGTTTGACTGATAATGCTCATAAACAGCAGCGACACCGGAGAAGATAACCCACACATCAGGTTCAGTGACACAGAGGAACAACCTATCATTTTTTTTTCCTCAGTTAAGGTAAAATGAACCAAGCTACAGGTGTAAAATGGACTCAAATCCCACGCACTGCGCGGCCTCGCAGTACTACAGCGCGAGCTGCCTGCTAAAAACAGCGCTTAGCAAAACAGTCATCGTCCTCTCCTCTGCCAGGTGACGGCAAGTGCCAGCACGCGAGGTAATTAAACGCCGGACGCTCACTTTGTCGTCGGCCTCGTTCAGCGGGAGGGGCGCGGTCGCTTTGAGAGACAGGACGTGAAACAGATCACACGTCCTGTACCCACTTACACTCGACATACGTGCGCCATTCCATTAAACAGAAATCTCTCCGTGTCTGGCACATGTTTGTCTGCACGGTGCCCCGTGAGTCTGCATGACATATCTGGTTTCTTTGGAAACTATGATTCATGTCGCTTACTCCACCGGGTAATGATGAATTTCTATCTGCAGTTTTATAAGCAAAGAGTCTGGTGCATAGAAAACCAAACCCGCATTTGGAATAAATGCGGGGGTGGTATATGCACGTCAATAAACTCCGTTAAATATCTTGATCAAGGAACTAAGTCAGAATGAAGACTGGGCAAGAAGTGCAGCAACGAGCAGTTGCTGAGGTTCTTGCAGATCACCTTTCAGCCCCCCCACGCTCCATCCTCTTCACCTTGACCCCAGCAGGTTGCTAACTCGATCACACCAATGAAGTGAACAGAGGCACCCGGCGTTTATGACTTTGGAATTAGTTTAGCTCCAGCTCGTTTCATCATCCGTGGGACGTCAGCTCTCAGGGCAGTGACCTGCCCCCCCGACGTGGCCAGATCCATCGCACAAAAAAACCCGGGTGTTATCAATTATTTCTATGGCACTTTTCTATATTAACAGTATACCTAGAGTTGGATGGTTGTTGCTTTGAATCCCTGAGGGAAATGATGATTAATATATGATACAGCATGTTTGCCCACCATCAGGTGCTACACAGTCGGATCAGAACCCCCCCACCCCCCGGTGTCATTTACCTATGGTGTAGCCTCTCTTCAGCTCGCCGCAACGGGGGCTGCGGTGCTGGGCGTTGGCGGTGTTGTTTTCCTGCACCGCGAGGACAGCGGTTGTCTTGGCAACAGGTGGCGCGGCCTTGTTGAGGGGCGAGGCTGGCACCAGAGTCGGGGAGAAACCTTGACTGGCAATATCCACCGACTGCGACTTCTTCTTCAACCTGTGTGTGTGGGGGTGGGGGGGGGGGGGGCAGGCAAAACACACAAGCAGAAAACGTCATTGCCGTGTTTTGGTCAGACTGAAAGCTTTGTGTGCCAAAGCACTCGGCGGACATGCGAGTGGAGGGGGGGGGGATTTGGGCGACCTTCGCCGTCCAATGGCCGGCCAATCAAAGCACATTTGCATCCGAGGTTGCCGGCGTCGATGCGCCGTGTCACAGAAACGTAATCGTGCGAGACCATTTTTGCAGCGGCAAGGAAGTTGAGAGGGGGAATCAATAGGCTAATCACGCCCTTGTTAAGGGGGAATTTATTAGCGTCGCTCCAGCCACCCAGCACAGACACGGCTCCACAGTGGAAAACGGATTAAGTGGCGGGGGTGGGTGGGTGGAGGGGGGGGTGGGTGCTGGAGGAGGACAGCAGGGGAGAGCAGAGTTACAGTAAGACCTCGACGGAGCCAGAAATCCTCAGCGGAGTCAGAACCGGGACAACAAACGCTGGGGCAAAGGCATGGCAGCGCTTTTCTTTCATCCCGCCGAGATTACTGGGGACTTCCTTCTCGTCTGTTTTAGCAAGACGTCTCTCCGTGGTTTACAAGCTGCCGCGAATCTTACACGCAGGCCTTTTCTTTTTTTGTATGATACGAAACAACACAGCGACAGCGCACAATTGCACATTTTGCAGCAGAAGGCTTTCGAAGCCGGCTGCGCGCGTAAAATGCGTCAAAAGGCGTGGGCTGGCCGAGCTACGTCAAATCAAATCTGCCTGCGACAACAACTCGAAGCCTGTTAAAAGGATAACGAGATCCCGGGGTTGGATTACCGACACTTATAAACAAGCGCACTGGGCTAATCTGAACAGGTAATCCCAAAACATTCAGCAGTAGCTCCATCCACTCACATACATACATATATATATATGGGCTCGCCCGCAGACACGGTGCGCTGAAGATACGCTGGGACACAAACGCGTCCTGACAGGAAGTCGTACTCGGGGCCGCCCGAGTCGAAATTTAGTCGCGAGGAAAGTGAAAAATGGCTCCTGAAACGTTATCTGTCCGTAGTCGGAAAAAAGTCCTGAAGCAGCAGTACGAGATTCCCAGCACTACGCCCCCCCGCACACACTTTCAATCATTCGAGCAGAACTGCTGAAGTGAACAGAATCTTTCTGGCCATTTCACCCGAGTGCCCATCCCCTCATGGTCCAAAGCAGCACACATGACATAGTGTCTAACTGGCTAATGAAAACGCATAATCTCTATGGAAATGCTGTCCATCACGACGCTTGTGTGTGTGCGCTTTCCGAAATGAACACACCCCAAACGATCTTGAGAGGGAGGGGGCCGGGCAAACAGAGCTGAGGCCGAGCGACGACTAAACACCGGGAGAAATTACGCTCCGCTTCACACAAGTGTTCCCTGAAGTCTCTTCAGTTAAAAGAAAGCACGCACACACACTCACGCACGCAAACTCAGTAACCACTTTCCAACACATCCGCCAAAACCAAAAAAGCCCCTAATGGACTGCATTCCTTTGTTTTCTTTTGTATGGATTTTTGGGCCGTACATTGTGTCTTTCTGTCTGCAGTGCTGCACGTGGCGGGAGCTTCCACGCAGCGACACGGAGACGAGAACAAGTTGGCCGGATATGCCGCAGATGACGACGTTGAGGGGCTGTTTGCGTTCGGACGGCACCTAATGAGGTTGGAGGAGGAGCGCGGCGCGGAGGCCCGCTGCTGCTGCTGCTGTTGACGGCGGTCGAGAGATAGAGAGAGAGAGAGAGAGAGAGCGAGCGACGGTGTCGAGCTGCGTGAAGTCTATCTCCACTCCCTCAGGAGTTAGCACTAATTACTGTCTCATCAGTAGAGCAGAAGCCCCTCTTCCAGCTCTGTTTCACTGAGCTACAAGGCCAAACGGTATCAAAACAGAATGAGTGTGTGTGTGTGTGTGTGTGTGTGTGTGTGTGCACGCATGTGCGTGTCAGGGCTCAAATGAGCGCGAAAGAGACGGAATCAATGCGTTTGTCTCGCAAAGACAGATGGAAACGTAACTACAATGCGTGCGTGTTTGTCTGCGTAAACAGTAGACCCACGCTTGTGTGTGTACAGTTCATTAATGCTTTTTTCTTTTTTTTTTTTTTAAAATAGCGTGACGGCAGAGTTCAACCGCACGCCAATTTACTTCTGTCATGTAGGAACTAGGAAAGACGGTGGAAGACGCAGGGCGGTCTGGGTTTGTCGCTCACTGACAGCGACGGTGCGGCGAGCAAAGCCGGCCCCGTTCCAAAACTAATGTGGCTTTCAGCCGTTCAGCTCAGAAGTCACTTTGGACAAGACTGAAGTAACCGAGGTAACTTTCCCCGCAACATCATCCCTTGGTTCGGTCCGGTACCGCCCGCTTTATTTTCTGTTGCTGCAGTACGATTGTGCAGGGTCAGCGTTTTTCTGCTGCCCACAGCATGTGCGGTGCCGACATCCCCCCGCTGCCTCCGCCTGCGTGCACTGGTCGACAATGTCCTGTCCTGGTCGCTCTGACATAACTGACACAACTGTCGCCCTGTCGCCACATTACCAAGGCTACGGGAAGCGGGCAAGCGCCAGCCCCTCATCGAGGTGCAGAACGTGACGCGAACTTGCCCGCTGCACTCACGACCAAGAGGTTTGGAAGGAAGAGGGAGCAGGCGGAAGGTTAGAGGTCATCCTGACGCACACCATGACGCAACGGGCATCGCTGATTGGCCGACAGCTGCCGTCTTTTAGTCACACGGCTTCGAGGAATTTCACGACCACAACACCCACAGAAAAGGCCTTGCTGAAAAATTGCGGTAAGATTAAGAGGCTTTTTTCCACTCACGCCAGCGGGGAGCTTGGCTCCTCGCGACGCCATTGGTTTAAAAATCAAGCAGTTTTTTTTCCCCCCCCGCCGAGTAAATAGGCTTCGTCCTGAGCTGTGATTGCACCAATCTCCATCTCCCCTGCAAGCAACGAGCTCATGAGCACCGGAGAGGAGAGAGAGGTGCGCGTCACCGAAGCCACCAGCGCTGACAGATTCCCATCTATGGGCGAATGGGGGGGGGGGTGGTAAAATGAAGGCGAATGCATAGCATAACATAGTGTTTTTGTTTTTTTTTACCCTGCTGCTGTGATCTGACCTGGGCCAGGAGGCGGCGGCACCTGCCAAACCGACATCGCCGAGATTATCCGACTCCGCGGGGATTCACGTGGTTTGGCGAAGGCCGCATAAACAACAGGAAATTTGGGGCTAAGTCAAAACACGCTTATCGCTCCCCTACTAAGAGGGATTAGGCCGAGAGGAAAAAAAAAGGGGCCGCCGCTTGTGCCGCCTCGCTCCCTGCTCCTCGCCTGGCAGCGACAACACTTTACGCTTTTTTTTCCCAGGGAATCGGTGTTTACATCCAGCAGCGGATAGGCTGCTGGGCTATATAAAGCCCATAGGGGGAGGCTGGGTTGACGTCACACTCTTGTTGCCGTGCTGGCGGCACAATGACCCCAGTCTGACGGTAATGACGTCCCAGAGTCCCAATACTCTGACGGCTGCTTATGTAACCCAGAAAGGGGAGGGGGGGAACATGAGCAACAACTTCGGCACTTTCCGAACGACATCGAGGAAGAATTAAAGACGCCCAGTGGAATAAAACACGGAGGTGTTTTAAGATCCTCGTCCTGGGACTCGTCGCATCCGCGTACGAGAACTACAGGGAATCGTCTACGGTTACCCGCTAATCAGGTCGTGCAAACATCCTCTCATCTTCAAGCCCGTCCCTCAAACTTGCGCCGGTCGCTACTTGAAACAGATTGCCAGGGTTTCGGTGCCCGCGGCCTCCCCGGCTCGTCCCGTGGACGAGCTTATGCCGTCATGAGAGTGAGTCAGACGCCGTCGAGCCCGTCAGACCGAAGCTGCGCTCCCCTCCCGTACAGAGACAGGAGGAGGGTAACAACGACAACAACAACCCGTGGTTGGCACGTTGATGAGGCCCTCCGCTACGGCCGGACCTCGCCGCTCGCCGCACCGCCGTCGGTCGCCTCTGCAGTAATTATTATGCTTGTCTGCCCTTGCTAAATGCCAGAGCAGCAGTTCTGAGTCATGGGGTTGTGTGGCGGGTTTTGACCGATGAGGCTTTAAACCCGGGCTGCTTCCGGGTCCGAGCGGCGAAGAGCAGCAGCTAAAGGCGGATGAAGGAGTCCAAACGAGGCGAGAGGTGATGAGCTGCGCCGGATTATTCATTCCTGTATCCTGGATCCTGGTGCAACTGCACGGCATGTCACTTGTGGTTTGCGCCGTGTTTGCATAAAGCTTCCAGAAGTTGAACGCCACCATCAAAAAGTGAAACCCTCTCCTGCCTCTTCTATTGGTTACGATTTTTTGACGGTTAACAGACGTGATAGACGTGCGGCGCTGAGCGGGTTCTGCATTCGCCCCTTGGCTGAAAATTAAGTTTGACGTGATTTGTGAAAGCAGAGAGGCCTTTTATTTTGCACGGGCACTTTTGCTTTTGATACATCATCAAATCTCATTTTCCAATGTTTCTGCTTAGTCTTTTACTTTGAGAGAATTTCCATTTTAGACTTCTTGGAAGGTTTCCTTAAAAAACAAAACGCTATTTCCACGACGTCGTACCCGCTCCGTCCCCAACAGCCCGCAAATCAGCAGCCGTGCTAGGCGAGCACGCGGCGGAGGGAAGAGGCCGCTGCTCGTTCTCCCAAAAACAGAGGAATTATCTGAGCCGACCTTTCAACTAACAGAGGAATTATCGGGAGGACAAAGGAGGAGAAAGAAAACACACACACGCTGCTTCATTATGTGTCTGGCTCTGACTCCGGGGCACGTTTTTCTCCCTCGCTTTCTGGCCCTCTGTGCATCGCTCAAGCAGCAAATACAGACACATACGGGGGTGGTGGTGGTGGTGGTGGGGGCACTTGCTGTCTTTGTCCCCGCCTCGGCAACAAACACAAACAACACACCATCGGGGCTCAGCTGCTCAATCATACACAGCCTTCAGCAGTTTGATTCAGCGAGTATCTGCCGTTACTGCAGTCTTCCACCGCCCCCCTCCTCCTCCTCCCCCCGGTTGCTAGACCCACTCCCGCTCCCGCGCTCCCATTTGCCGAGCGCCGGTGACAACCAGCGAGGCGATTGGTCCGTGGCAGAGGGAGCGGGCGCGACGTCACGCCGCCGGGGCTTGTGGTGGTGCAGAAAGCGGGGATGCGTTCGGAGCGCTGGCAGTTTCCAGCGGAGCGCCGTGTCAGACCATTACCCAGCAGGAGGGGCGGACCAGACACCACAGATGAAAAAAAAAAAAGGAGGGGCTTTAATTGATGGCTATTAGCTTCCCACGCTGCATCTACTTTGTTAAGCAGAATAACACCAGCAACAAACGTCATATAGAGTTTCCTGAAGCCACAACCGCTGCTACCATTAATGTAAAACCTGAAAATAACAGTCAGTCTGTTATAGTGTACACATAAATAATCAAGACGTATTGAAAGATCCTGTGCTCACGTCACGTCGGACAGAGGCTGTACGTGCTGGGCAGAGATGAAATGAAAGATGCAAACTTGCGTTGAAGTTGAAAAGCTGAAATTATTGCAGTTTCGGAGAAAAAGCCTCGATTGACATGACTGAACGCGTGATTTGCTTCATACAAACTCTGACGACCAATGTCCTTCAATCCAGGCGTCCGCGTGTCCGTCTCGAATGAAGGACAAGTGGACGGACGACCTGGAAACTGCAGTCACGGGGCGCAGCTGTGTAATAAAAACCACGGAAAGGAGAATCCGTGGCTGCATGCTCCTTCTTCAGATAAGAATGTGTCTTTGTCTGTTATACTTATTTATTATTAATTTTAAAAAAAAACTAATTAGCTTTGCAACCAGTGTGGGCAGAGGGTTCAGTGATTCACGGTGATGCTGTGTGATTGATGCCCTATTTTAAAGGGGGGAAGACAATTTAAAAAAAAAAAAAAAAAAAAAAAAAATCAATCAAAGTTCACCTTCTCCCTCTCCTTTCTCCTTTGTGTTTGCGTGAAAGACAGATAAGCTCGAGTGGAGAGGGATACAAACATCCCATGTGACCCGGAGCAGAGGCGGGCGAATTTATTGAAGCGCCAACGTTTTATTGGCTGCCCACTCCAATTAGCACAAAAAGCCCCCGTACCAGACGGCGTCCATCTCATTTGCAGCCCCGTCCTTGAAACAACAAAGAGCGCGCCCGCCCGCTGCCTCTGTGTGGACGGACTCGGGCTGCGCGCATGAAGGGCACTGCATGTCATCACTGGCAAGACGGCCTTGGACCGGCGAAGCCTTTGTTTTCCCACCGAGAGCACGTGGACTCTCCGCTGCTCTGCTGCTGCTGCTCAAAAGTACATTCTTGCAATCGGATTCTGGCTTGAGGCGAACGGCGCCTACAATATGTGGAGTCCAGAACTGCAGGAAAGAGTCTCGAGTTGTCCTCTATCTGCGGCCATTACGGGCAGGAGGAGCGGTACGGTGCCCCCGGGACCTGTCGAGCCCGCTGCTCGGGTCTCCTTTCACGACCGACTCGAAAAAATGCGAACCTCTCCCTCAAATCCCAAGTATCTTCGCATCTCACGGTCTCCAGCGCCGCCCTGTCCGCCATCTGCACCCTGAACTTCCCCGTAGCCGTGGGATTCATTCGGCGACTCCATTCACCGCTTTGTCAGCCAGCGCTCTCGCGCGCACATCTGCTTGTTGCGGGACGGAAAGTCCCCCCGGCCGCGGGCACCAACATCTGTCACCGATGGTGTCACTGGCAGCAGATGATCGGGTCACACAAATCCCGGAAACATTTGTATTGGGTCATCTGTGAAGCGGTATGTGTGTTGAAGGGGAGGGTCAGGCCTCCCTGCTGCAGGTGGCTGCATCCGGGTCTGTCCCACATGGAGCCACGAAAGCCGCAGGGCGACGAGTTACCGCAGTCACCTGGACTGACACCCCCCCCCTTTAGATTACTCAGCTGTCAGGCTGATGCCAGCTCAAGCTGGTCAACCCGAAGCCCTGGCACCGGCCGCGGCTCGCCCAAACTCAGTGAGCTCACACATTAGCTTACTCTAGTGTGACACGGTTAAAGTGACGCAAAAAGCTGGAACGCAGAGAAGCTCGCCATCTTCTTTGGAAAGGCACGCGTTTTGGTTTTTTTTCTTTTTTGCAAAGACTATGTCATGCATCGTTCACACCCTGCAAATTCTTATGAAGTCATATATCGAGAGCCTCTGGAAGGTACTTAACCTTTCCGTGCGAGGGAATGCGGGGAGGACATAAAGACTGTCAGAAGCCAGATGCACGTCAAAACAAGACGGAGACGGGGGCCGGAGAGACGGAACAGCTCCTGAATGGAAAGTGACAGCCGCGTACGGACACGGCAAACGAAGACGGAGCCTCCGGGACGTCTCGGGGGCGGCTGTCAATCACATCAGACGGACTCCCGCACGGAGTCATTACGGGAGCGGCAGACGCTCACCCCTCGGATGTAACAGCGCGCGCGCGGCTCTCCGGTCAAATTAAAACGAGCCGTCGTTAGCGGAAACCCTGGAAGCGTTCCGCCGCTCCGTGGTTTTATGCAGTCATTAAAAGGCCGGCCTCGCGCTGCGGCCGCCTGCTAACGCACCTGCTGTTGTTTCAATAAGAAGATACGAAGCTAAGCTGTGAGTTCCATTTACAGTATATAAATCATCTTTTAAAAAAAAAATAATAAAAAAAATCCAATCTCCCAAAGGAATGGACACTGTTTATTACAGCAAAAGGGTGAAGAGTCGCCTCTCACTCAGGGCTTTTGAAGTTAAAGTGTTTGATATAAAAAAAAAAAGAAATCAACTTATCGAATAAAAAGACGTTATCACCCACATCGCTGCAGCAGTGAAGCGCATTCACGTTTAAAGTCTCTCTGAGCGCTAGTTAATTAAAAATCCAGCCGCCACGGTCCACGCGGGCTGAGATCTAATTTGATGGTGGGAAAAAAGTTGATATGCTCACCTGAGTCGCCTTTACGGCCGGGTTCTCTCAGCGGCAGGATTAACGAGAGGTGGCGCTTCTTTGTGAAAACCCTCAGTTTTACCTCTCAGGCTACATGCACCTGCGGTGAAGGTTGCTGGCGCTGTATTAAGGATTACCTGCAGACACCACTCTGGGCTAAATAATAATAATAATTATTATTATTGTTGTTATTATTATAACTAGGGACTGTGTTGCATGTATTTTGAGCTATTACTTGTTCAAATCAAACAAACAAGGCCGAACTACTCCATGTAAGTTGTATTTGGACTTGGACTGCCGCCGCCGCCGCCGTCGTCGTGCACGGACCGGAAGGAGTGTTCACATCGGAAAAACCAAGTGAGGCCATGTTGTGGTGGTCATGGCGCGCGACTCACGGCGTGGCATCAGAGCGAGCCCCGGGGAGCGGTGACTGATCTGTCCCATCGGGCGGCGCTTAGCGTACGGCCTGGATATTCCCAGCACAGCTCAGCTCAAACAGGACATCTGTTAGCTTCCTGCAGCCCCCCCCCCATCCCAATAACCTATCAGAAGAAGGTCCATATTAATTCGCAACACGAGCCGATGCAATTCGCTTCCAGATAATATTTTGGCACGCTCATTAACTGCCGGGCGTGCCGTGATAAAGGGGGCCTGCGGGGGAAGTGAGCAGATATTTACTCAGAAAAACTGCGTGTGGATATGCAGAGAGGAGGGGGCAAAAGGTAAGCGTGTGTGTGTGGGGTGGGGGGGATGGGGATTCGTTGAATCTGAGTGTCTGCTGTGGACTGTACAGTCGGGCTCTTTCAGGAGGTCGGGAGTAGACACTGCTGACAGGTTTATCCAGCTCGACAGCCTCTAATCTACTCGTCTGCTTCAGAGAAATGGTCAAATTGCTCCTCCTGCGCCGGGCGCCGCGCTGCTTCCCCTCTTGCGGGCTCGACGAGAGAGGCTTTCGATTGAGCGATGAACTCCGGCCGAAGATGTCAGTCCGTCAAAGGGACAATTGTCTCGGCGGCGGACGGGGCTCTTGAGCGGAGAGACGAACCATTCGCATGCAAACTGCTCCTCGCGACAGCGTGTGATTGCTCAAAAATGACAGCGTTCGAGCGGGGGGGGGCAGACTGAAAAGGGCCTCGCTCTCTTCTCTCGACGTGGCTGGTTCAAACCTCTCTTTTCTCCAGTAGCTGCCTTCCATGTCGCCTACCTGCAATCCCGATCCCAGGCCGAAAGTGAACAACGTTCGGGCCTCGACCCGTCTGCCTTTACATTATCTGTACGTCACGTATGCGTTCGCCGACCGCTCCGAAACTGAAGCAAACTCAGCAGCAACGCAGCCAGGCGTCCTCGACGGAAGTAACCGCTGTCGGGTGACCGAAGTGCTCAGAAGCGAGAGGGAAAAATCCTCAGACGTGCGAACACATGTGAAAGCCACGTTTGTGCCACCTCCCCTCCGGCGTCCTGCTCTCCAGGTCCACTAATGGCAGGACACTCACGCGGGGCCTCACACGGGGGATTAGCCGCTTTCGCTCCCGAGCGACCACGGGGGGGGGGTGACCTGCTAGACGGATTAGCGACGCGTGCGTGCACAAACACCGACGCAGGTGTTTACATATATGTGCCACGTCTCCACAGGACTGAGACTGTACACGTGTTGTTCTCTGTGAGCTAACGCCATCCATTAGAATCCAGGCACGGCCGCGGCGTATTTTCAGGCGGCGACGAGTCGTGTTCGGAGCGGACACGTGCCGCGGCCGCGCTGGGCCAGCCGCGCAGGACGGATGCGTACTCACGGCCGTTTGTACGGCGACGCCTTGAATGCTTTCGCCGCAGCATTCGTTTCGAACGAGGTTTTTAATTTACTGGGTGTGGCTAAAACAAGCACCTGTACGATCAAATGCAGCCCATTACAATAATAAATGACAGATATCATTTCTATAAAGCTGTAAAATGAAGGATCGTTCATAACCTGAGCTTGATCGTTCGTTCTCGGCCTCGGGAGAGCGAGAGAACGTTCTCGCCTGTTCTGAAGCTTCTGACCAGATTACGTGACTTCAAGCACAAGAGAGAAGAATAACAGTTTACCCCCCAATGTTGAACTTTTGCTTTAAACGTCCTTTCAAACCCATGGCCCGGCAGCAGCAGTTTTCCTGCTGACAACTTCTTTCATCTTAAGATATTTTATTTTTTATTTACCCCCTAAATCGTTTTTTCGACAGGCGTTTCTGTTATTTTGTCCCGGTTGCTGCAGGATTTGCACGTCGGGATGGGATCGGGCTCATTTTGTTCAAGATGGAGCATTGAGTCGAGAGAATGGTTCCGGGTTACAGATGAAATCATTTACAGGAGGTTCGCCCTCTGGCCGTCGAGCCACGCCCTTCTTCTGAAGGCGCAGTGACGCGTCGACGTGGGAGGCTGCAGTCACACGTGGCTCCACCCGCCCACCCAGCGTGAAAAGAAAAAAAACAAAACAAACCACAGCACGCCCGTGGCCTGTCTTTGCTTTGTCCTTGTCGTGTCAACTCTCCCTCCCTCCCCGCCGAGCGAGCGCCAGCCTGCCCCGGCTGGGTTTTTGGACGCGGGGAGTCGAGCGCGGCGGAACTTTCTTGCCTCTCTCTCTCTCTCTCTCTCTCCCCCAGGAGCATCTTCCGCACCACTGCGCTGCCACCATTAATTCATCATGGTAAATCTCCTGCAAACTTCCCGAACAAACAAGCGCCCCGACTTCTGCCTCCTCGGCGCACGCTCAGAGGTCGCGTGGGCGCAGATCTCTGCGGCCACGCGCTCCCTCTGTTTCTGTCCAGCGCCGCTGTAGTGACGTCGGCACTGTGACGGCCCGGGTGGAGGCGGACGCTGACACACATGCTTCCTAACTCAAGAGCCCTCCGAAAACGGAGGCGCGAGACTCGTCCTCTTAACGACGCTGAGTTTATCCGCGTCGGCTTTGTTCACCTCACTCTCTGCGGCGAAGCCCCGCCCCCCGGGGGAGCGCGCACGTGAACGCCGGCGCTATCAGCCCCCGACGAAAAGCAGCGAGCAAACAAAATCTCAAGCTCCTGTGTACCGTGCTCATCCACAGTGGCAGACAACAATTTGGGAAGCTTACACTGTTTACTTTTCATATTTAAAAATTAAAAAAAACTCCCACGACAACTAGATGAAAGAAGAAAGACTGAAGACATTCACCCTCTATAATGAGGGAAAAACTTGGGATTTATAAGTGTGGAAAAACAAACACCGACAGAGCCTCTGGAACTTCTGCAGCTGCTGAGTTTACCATAGCAACGTAAATGTCAATCCACGACCTGGGCTTAAAGGGGAAGATCCGGGGCCGGATCTTCGGCTCGCCCTATGCCGCTTCGGTCGGCGAGTGCAGCCCTTCGTGACGGGGCGGGGCGCAGCCGGACGACGGTCGCCAACCTGTCTGTGGAGAAACCTGCTGCTTTCGTCACTCGCAGGTGAACCGAATCCTGACGTCGGGCGAACTTTACACTGTGACGGTTAAATTCACCCCCGAAAAAAGTCTACGAACTTCGCTTGAAAGAAATCCCACGCCGTGTCAGGCGCTAGTCTCATTCAACAAATATAATTTACACCAGAATTATATAATATGTAGTGAAATATATCAATATATATAATTTGAATGTAACATTGCTAATGAAACAATTTTATCAGCTACGGGTAAATAATCTGACTGCATTCTGCGGGCATCAGTACCTATAACTAAAGCTGGACATTCAATTCTTAAAACTTTATCTTTTCGCTTACGCAACCCGAACAGCTGGGTCAGCTGTCACAGTACACAACTGACGACACAAACACACGCACACGCAACATGTTGCCATCCTGGAGCTGAGTGTTAATCACAACCGAAGACAACAATACAGCTGCCACACGCGGGACTTTCGAGGTGTGGACCCCCCCACACACACACACACACACACACACACAGCAATGGGTGACTCAGTGCTTATTAATTCATGTGTTTAATTATCAACACACATAACACAGTTGCTGCATAATTCAGCATTCTCAACCGTCAACAGCGCTGCTTCGCCCTGTGCACAAACAACGCGGTGCATATCGCGCTCCGTCACCCGTCCCGGTGAAGCCCCGCCTCGTCAGTCACTTCACCTTTTTGGGACCGCACGGGGTCACGTGGTCCAGAAGCCGATGCTAAAACGGACGGATTCATCTTATCACATCGCTGAGTGTTCGCGACTCCTGCGGACGACGTCCACATGACATTCCTCATCAGCGGGGCTAAATACCATCAAGCCACATGAGCGTCACTTGTCACCGAGTCGAGTGGTTGGAGATTTCAACCGACACGCTGCGTTTGCCCTGCAGTTGGAGAGCGCCCTGAATTTCTCTGTGTTTTTTTTTTGGGGGGGGGGGGTTCCTGATTGGATTTGACATGCGGCATGCACGTACGCTAAATCCAATACACATATGACCTGTGACCGCACGACTGCAGTCCGAACCCTCAGATTACGCGGTTTTTCGTGTTGCTTCGCAGGGGGAACGTGTCACATCTCCGCATCTATTTGACTGAGGACGGCGAGGGTGCACTTTAAAAAGCGGCGTTCGCAAGATCACTGTATAATTCGGAGAGACGCCTGGCCGCGCGCCCGTTTCCCTCGCCCCGTCCTCCCGGAGCTTTCATCAGACAGTCTATCTGGGCCACCGGGTTTCCTGCTTACATGCAACAACAAATCCCACTTTTTTCTGATCAAAGCGGATTAAAGGTAGAGTGGCGCAGATTAGCGACATGTCCTGGAGTGCTCATTTCACTCGCTCCGCTGGGGCCCGTGTCAGCTGAGGTATCGCCGCGGCCGACTTAGCGCACCGCCGCGGCGCCGGGCCCGAACCAAAACATTAAGACTCCAATCGGGAGGCAAGAGTGAGGATCAAACGAGGATGGACGCTTGGCCCCGGGTGAGCTGTGGATTTAAGCAATACGTTATCTGGAAACTTGAGGTGTCGGTTTCCTCGCGGGTTCATTTAAAGCGGTGGCGGTGACAGCTCCTGGTATAAAGCACTTGCATAAAAGTTAAAAAAAATGGGAATACTGAAAGAATCTGTTTTAAAGCCACTGTGGTCTTAAAAAGACATTTATTCCAATATGTCCGCTACCGCTCGCGAGGCCGCACCGCTTCGCGATTATTCAGCCGGGCAGCCGGGTTTCATGCGATCGCACAGTGGCACGGAGGCGATGGCGCGAAAAATGGTGTCCGCGAAAAGGCGGGCGTGTGAAAGTGACGCGCGGCTCGCTCCGTTTCAGGCACCCCGACCCTAAAAGCTTAGCGGCGGCCGCACCATCTGCCGTCAGAAAGCAGAGAGTACGTTTCAAGCGGCCTATTAAGACGCCATCCGCGGCTGAAAACTCGCCTGCTCCTTGATGAATGCTTTCAGACCCGTCTCTGACAAACCAATTGTTTCCTCCACAATCCCGCTAAGCCTCATAAATCTCTCCATTCTGCTCTCTGGGGAGGAAGCGCCAGTGTTGTTGACTACGTCTTTTCATTCACGCGTCTCTTTCTATTCCGTTCTCGGGCGCAGCATCCAGAAAGGATCTGAGGCTCGCGCGACGACCGGAAAATTGAGGGGGGGAAAAAAATCAAGTATGCGCCGGGGTACTTAAGGAATTTACTGTTAAACTGTTCAAAGCCCGAGCTGCGGGAGAAGCTCTTCCCAGAAAACTGTCCTGGCATTAGCTCCTCTTTGATTTATTTGATAAATAACCCCGATACAACAAATAGTTCTCCCCGCGATTTCTCTTCAAGTTGTCTCCGTTTGCGCAGCGGCAGAGTGTGTACTCACGCTGGAGCATTTTTCTCATTATGCCCCCTCTGCCTTCAAGACAAACCGCCGTTTGAAGTAAAAGCTACTTTCTGAGGCGCCATTAGGGAGAGAAATTGCTTTCGGGTAAAAAAGGAGGAATCGGTGAAAAGGGTTGGTACGTACCCAGCAGGTTTCAGAACGGGTTCCATTGACTCATGTGCCGAGGAGATAATGGAATTGATCCCTCAAACTGCTTAAGTTAAGCGTCGGGGAAAGGCCTGTCATGTGACCTTGTCCTCATTAGGAGAGTGGGGCACCGTGCTAATTTATTTACCCAATATAACCTAGACAAGCAGAGACACAAGGACGGGAGGGGAGGGAAGGGGAGGGGGCTCGAGCTGACCGAGCCGCTTGGAGTCTGTCGCTGACGCCTGAGCGTAGAACACAAAGGGGGGGGGGGTTACGGTAGCTGGGATGACAGGGGAAGAGATTGAGATGGACAGGACAGGGAGGGAAAAGAATGGAGGAGCTGTCAAAGCAAGCAACAAACGGAGACAGACCGTCGGCGACGCAGGGAGAAGAGGACCGAAAGGATCCAGGCCGTGGCGACGAGGGGGTCGCGTTATGTGCCGCGCCTCGTCTGGTACCCGTTGTGTATCCCGGGTGGCCGGGCTCCAGGGGCGCGGCACCTGGGCCTGTTCCAGGTGGTAAAAGCATAAGGGCTCCTGGTGGCGGAGATGTGTCACACTCGGCCATCTGGTGATGAGTCACTCTCTCCCTCTCTCTCTCTCTCTGCGCTTGTTTGCTCTGGCTGGGCACAAGATTGCTGGCCATCAGTGAGTGTGTGTGTGTGAGTGTGCCTTCAGTGCATTAGCACCCCACTTTACGTGGCGGCAACTCGGCTGAGACGTGATCAGCAGGAGCCGAAAGTGTCTGGATTCAGAGAGCTCACTTTATCTCACGAGGTTCGGGCTCTGAAATAAAAGTCCACCTGACGGCGTCGTGAGCGTGCCGTGACGCGCCCCGTCGCCCTGGGGACATGCTAACCGAGATGCTAATTTGGCAAAAGCGATAAGGTTAAGGAGGAAAGCGAAGCGGCAGAAAGTGCACGCCTGAGCTGCGCACGAAACGCAAAAAAAAGTGCGCGAGACGCACCGAAGGCGATGCACGCAGTAAATCCACCCAGCGCTGCGACGGCTGCATGCACGCACGCGGCCAACAAACAGACCCGCGCCTGTGTGACAGCTCCCCTCCTCCAGGCCACATGTGACCCAAATCTTTTTTTTTTTTTTTTTTCTCTCTTTCTTTTCTCTTCCGCTTTACCCACAATGCCACATGCAATGCTGGGACAGCGAGCACGCCGCTGTTCTCAAATCCCAGCGCCGTCGCTCGTGCAGTCGTCGTGCTGGGGGGAGACCGGTTGAGCTTTCGTTCCTCTGCTGCCCCCTGTCCACCGGCGCGGAGCCTCACTTCACCGCGCAGGCAGCAGATGCGTTGCTGCGCTTCATAAACAGAAGCAGGATTTATTGTCGAATGGGATCAGATCCGATTTATCGTCGTTTACGCTGAACAGGCAGCAGCAGCGCGGGCGAAACGGGAGCGCGCCTCCCCTGAGGTCTCGGACACAAAAACGGCACAAAGGATGGAAAAAGACACACATCCCTAAGAGCACTCATGGCCGACGCGCGTTAAAGTGGCAGCTGCATGTAAGTGCATCGATCTACGGCAATCAGAGAAGAAAAAGCAAGAATACAATTTGAAAGAAAATAAAAATACTAAAAAGGTACGGTGCAAACAAACCAAACCACTTAGCTTATCACACGTAAAAATCACATATCACACGCAAAATAACAAGTCACTGTACACATTACATGTGTAATCCTCTGCAAATTTTTGATAGAAAAAATTAGCTTTTATGTGATAGAATGATGAACTAACTATATTAATATATAGTTTGTATTGTTGGAAATGAGGCATAAAAACTCATATGACATTAATGCGACCTGATCAGTGATCCCCGATCAGCACTCCTGTGGTGACAGTATTTACCAATACGGGTTGCATCACAGCTGCAAAGAAAAGCAACGCAAGCAACACGCAGGGTTTCAAACACCCAAAGCTTTTCACACACACACACACACACGCGAGCAGGTCACAAAATGTCAAAGTGGAGTCCGGTCCCGAAAAAAAAAGCAGCAATAAAAGCTGCAGAGGTAACGTTTCCGTTGGCGCCGCAGCCATCTATCATTGTCACTGCAAACTCAATAGCACCTCTGGCCAGACGAAGACGGAGAGCCGCTGGCCGAGGACTCACGCGGTGAATCGTAATCGGGCCGCTATCATTCATATTTATCAAATTACGGGCGGTGTCATGTCTCTATCAAAGTCAATTCGTCAGCCTAATAGCATATCTGCCTGACTCACTTTTTGGCCAAATTGAGATATTGGCCTAGCTGTACTCTCCTATCACCGCTGCACCGCAGCCAATCAGAACGCGCGTAACATTCAAAAAACACTATCTGCCTCAGTCATCTGGTCGACTCGGGCATTTTCGGTGCAACATAAAAAGATGCCAAAGTCATCTCAAATTGACTTGAGCATTTTTGACGCTACACAAAGATGGCCGACGCCATGGAGAACGTCTGAAGGCTCGTCTGAGCATCAGTGAAGCATTGACACTCATCTTTGATTCATCAGGTAAGTTAATTCATATTTCTCAAACTTTCTATTCACTAAATGTAGTTATGAACTGTGTTTAAACTTTTAATCACGTTTCTGCAACCAAAGGGACAAGGACTGCAGATTAGCGAGGCTAATTTAAAGCTAAGGCTGCAAGGGTAGAAGTCCTAGACACTGCATCAGTTGCATTTTGTTTGCTAAAATAATGCTGAATATAAGAGGAAAATACTTGATTTGAGTAGATATAGACTGTTAAATCACTCACACTATAAAACTTATAAAACACTCAACTGCTGTTGAGTTTATTTTAGGAAACAAAAGATGCAACTGATGCAACTGAAAGTGCCGTTGAGTGTTTTAACAGTATATATATACACACTCAAATCAAGTACTTTCAGCTTCAGGGTCAGGAAATAAACTTGATACCAATTTAGAGAAGGACTTTAGAGATGAGGAAGAAGATGGGTCAGGAAGTGACATGGACACCGGGCAACAGATGGAAAAAGAAACGGCAGATGAAGCCTCCAGAGCTGCTCCTGATTCATGGCCAGAAAGTGAACATGGCAACCCTGACTCAAATAATGACTATATACCTGAGAAAGAAGAATGATCAGGAAGTCAAAGTGATACAGACTCAACTCAACGTGGTGAAGAAGAAACAGGAGAGGAGGCTGAACACAGTGAGCAAGAAACGAGAAGAGGGAGGAGGTGAGGAGTGAAGAAACAGGACCTGTACTTAAACATCATAAGCATCCAAAGTCACGCATCCGGAAGCGACAGGTGATGAAAGAGAAACGTCTTAAGGGGGAAAGTTCCAAAAACGCAAAGGGAAAGAAGAAAGTCAAAGACCATGGGCCCACCCTGCACATCACAGCACTGCGCTTAAGGTCGACAAAGCGAAGTTGTGAAGAGAGGACGGATATTTTCAAAAAATTCTGGTCCATGCCCCTCTGGGAGACACGGAAGTTGTATATCCAGGCTTTAGTGGAAAATGTAAGTGGTTAGTTATAGCAAATTTGTCATCTCTCCTGTCTCCTCAGCTCATCAGCCTGTACTTTATTGGTTTCAGTCCAGCTTTAAATTCAGTGTATCTTGATTGGCTATTTTACTTTCCTTTACCTGCAGGTGTCCATAAAGCAGAACAAAGCTGGTGTTGCTTCAAGGAAAAAAAAAATCTCAATTATACTACTTGCAACTGGCAGATGGATGAACATTGCCTGTGTGTAAGATTCTGTTGAACACTTGGCATCGCCCCCAGAACCATCAGATCATGGTTGAGCAAGAACACCAATACAGATCCGCCCAAACCCAAGACCAATAGGACTGATAAGTAGTTCACAAAATAAAGAATGTGCTTGTAAATTGGATTTTAAATTGCTGGGGGAGAGGGGTTATTATTAAATAGTAACAGTATAATTGAAGGGCCAAGATGTTTTTTAGATTCCTTGCAAGTCTATAATGTATCTCCATTCTAATTTCCATGTTTTCTTTGTACTTGTTAGGTCCACATGCGCCCATATCAGACGCTGACCAGGCTTTCTTGAAAGAATGGCTCTCACGTCTGCCTACCATTCCATCCCATTACTGCTGCCATGTTCCCTCCAATCAGGACATGAAGTATCTGGAGCTGGGAACAGTTAAATGTGACCTGTACAAAGAATACTGGAAAGCTGCTGGTGAGAGTGGAGCACGGGCTGCGAGTGAGAGGTATTTCAGGAAATATAGATCAGGATACCCTTACTGCTCACTTGAAGTTAAAGGCTGAAGTACAGGCTGAAAAAAAAAAAAAAAGGATATACCTGTAGTTCGTCCTTCTGTGACCCAAGACACAAGTGAGCATGATGTTTTATTTGACGAAATTACAGATGCACAACTTTACTTGCTTCAACCTGGGTAACAAAGATGGCTGTTGTTACCCCTGGGAGGAGCATGAGGGCTCCTTTGGCAGCGAGGTTTTTGCCCATCTGCAATTCAAACACTAAGTCAGTTCTAGAGGCCAACCCAAAACATTGAAAAAGTCATAGTCTGGAGCGATGGCTGCAGCTATCAGAATCGGTGCGGTACCATTGCAAATGCGTACCGAGATCTGGCCATGAAACATGGTATCACCATAGAACAAAAATTTCAAAAAGTGCGATGCATGCATAGTTGCTGAACGGCGTATGAGGAAAGATATTTACACTCCACGTGATTACATGGTCATCTTTGAGACTGCATGTTTGAACCCATGCCCATACAAGGTCACCTAGTTATACCACTACAACTTCATGAAGTTATCTGGGGCCGACGTCACAAACATTCGACCACGTAGAAAACCTGGCGACCCCATAGTCCATGACCTTCGGGCTCTCCAGTACTTGGCAGATTGTACAATTCGGTATAAGTTAGAGTTTGAGTCTGACTGGGAGGACCTGCCTCAGCGATTGACTATCCCCAAAGAGCCATTCCCCTGGGTCCAACCATCTCCTGCCCAATTACCAGTTACTCTCAGGAAATTCAATGACTTGCAGGCATTGAAGCTGGTACTACCAAGAGTCAAGAGACAAGAGACAACTTCCCTCATCAAGGCAAGTAAAATAACATCGTTAATGTTAGGCCGGTAAAACAAATTGGTTAACGTTCAAGTAAAATGACCTGGTCATGGTATGGGAAGTATAACATCCTGGTTATGTTTAAAGAAGTAAACAGCAAATGGCCTGTGTTTGGCAACTCCCCAATACGATTAGCATCATCGAGCTGCTGCGCTTTCATAAAAGTGTGAAACGCTTCGACGTTCCTGGAAACGAACCGACTCACTTTCTTTTGTCGGCTTCTTTTCCTCTCATTTGTACAGTCACGCCCTAAAACGCAAATCGGAACACTGTTCAGGGAAAAGGTCGCTTTCTGCGAACTGACCTGAAACTACCGGTGCTCCCGCTGAGCAACAACACTGGCCCTGCTGCACAGAATAAACACCCAATCAGTTAAAATCAGTCAATAAATGGACAGCGTCATGGCCGGTGGAAGCCTTCCTCCTCGCAAATCAGGCCCTGCTGTCTTCATACTGGCTGTCACCAGCCTGGTAAGGGAGTCATATGGCTCAGCAGTTTTTATTGCTGACTAGACCGCCAGGCTCTCCGTCACTGCGGCTCCCTGCCACGGAGCCACGACGAGCAGAATGAAGAGGGCGGGACCATCCCCACGTCTCCGTCTTGTTGAAAAATGCCGCTCTCAGCCTAAAATATACCAGGTAATGAAACTCCGCCCTGGCCCATCTGTATTCCGGGGCCGTTTTTAAAGCCCAGGCGGCGCATCGTGACGTTTCTGAGTGGAGCGGTGAAAAATGGCCGTCCTGACAGATGAGCGCTGCAGAATACTGATCTGGCCGCCTCTATGTAAATAACTTGGGGGAGTGAGTTGTAAGAAAGATGTTCAGAGTTTGTAAAAGAACCCCCCAAAAAAAACCATGATATTTGAACAAAAGTGAAACAATGAAAAGCGTTTCCTTCTATCAAGTATCAACTTTTCCTGATGGCGAATTTCCTGTACATGACAGACACGACGGTCCATCCTTCTGCAGCTACTTGGTATGGATCCTGCGCATCGCTGAGGTGCTGAACGTCCCCCAGCACCCACGGGGCGAGCTCGCTCTACATGACGAACAATCCCAAAGTGATGCAGACATTTCAACAGATGGCTGGACCGGGCCGCGATTGTTCTTTTACACACCGTATGTCACCTTACACACTATAATGAAAAAAAACAATATAATGGCTGACAATACTAAACCAAGCGACCAAAGAGACATTCGGGGCTTTGATCTGCAAGTTTGCCTTTGTTAAAAGAAAAAAAAATGTAAATGCTATTCTATTTTTCATATAGACATCTGTGACAGATTACATGTATTTATGTTTTTAGCATTTACCGAGATTAATTTGATCAACATCATTACTGTACTCAGTGACTCAACTTCTTGTCTTGTGTTTCTTTATTTTCTTAAGCTTTTCACTTTTGCTTTCCATCGTGTTGCTAGTGTAATATTAATAGTATGAATTTGTATAAATCCCACCAGAGAGTAAGCAGGAAAAAAAAAGGCTGACAAAATATCTTTGGCTGGATTTGAAGCCATGCATCGCAAGGTTACATTTGTCTAAAAAAAGAAAAACACAAGGAGTAAACCTGGAGGGAGAAAAGCAGTCGTGTCAAACCGCTCATGGATTTCTCCTCAGCGAGGACCTGTCAGTGATGGCGGGCGAGTTCAGAGGTGAAACAGACAGTGTTAAGTTGTACTTAAGTTATATTTATAAATGTGAACAACAGCTAGACCAGACACCCCTGCTTGTTTTCCTTTTAATAAGTTCCCTCTTCTTTCCTGTTCCTTTAAATTCAATAATGAATTATGTGTACTAGTATTAGTAGGACATGGCAAAAATCAGAGATTGCCATCATGTCGTTTTACTTAAAAGATTAAAAAAAAACAAACAAACATGGACAACACTGGTACCTTGAGAGACTGTCGAGCGCAAACAGCAAACATTACATCCTTTGTCGGCAAATAGGAATGCAAAGGGCTTTATCTCCATCTCTCCCTGTGATGTATCGAGTAAAGCCTGTGACAAGACAGCAGCGGAGAATGGGCTTTTAATCAGAAAGGCCGAGGCCTGGCGGGGGGCAGCAGCGTTACATAAATAGTTTTATCAAAATTCCTCGTCCGAGCAGACATTAATCTTGTCAGACTTATATTTGGAAAGCAGGTTAATCCTTTGCAGCGGACAAGCACAAAAACAATTGTTGACGTGAGACAGCCAAAAAGCCAACGTGTACGGTTAAACAGCGTTTAGCCTCTACTGGTGACCAAAGGAAGCGCAGCTCACCAGGTGAGTCACGCGGCTCACGCCGAAGTTGCACAATATCGTTTTGGCCTGAGATCAGACCCTTCAACTTTATCATCATCATCATCATCATCATCCTCGGTTTACGTTGCGTGTCTTGACAAAAATCATACCCGCTTCGACTTCACTGGTACACAAACTTTGCATCGGAGGATCCAGTCATCCGAGCTTGTTCAGGAGGAATGTCGCGCGCAAAACACACACACGCACACACGACAACCGATGTGACTTGTTCGGGCGCCGGAACTGTCCGTCAGCCCGGAATGAAGATGCCCGGCGACAACGCTGCTCTGTTCGTCATACGCCGCACTCGTCCTTGGGCTAACCGGTGTGTGTGTGTGTGTGTGTGGTGGTGGTGGTGAGGGGGGATCAGAATCATTTTGACATTTAGAGCAGACAGCCGATAGCGCGGCGACATAAAGATGTCAGGTGTTGGGAAGACCGTATATTCTGCAAGCCAGTTACTTCATCTGTGTCTGTGTGTGCAATAATGCCTGTTCTCTCTCTCTCTCTCTCTCTCTCTGACACACACACACACTGACACACACACACACACACACACACACACTCTGCCTGGATTCCCTCTCACTCACACCTCAGAACGGAGCTGAGAGGAACTCTAGGCGCGAGTTTGCTGCGTTCACACACACACACACACACACACACACACACACACACACACACACACACACACACACACACACACGTAACGCACCTCTGCGGGTGACTTGTGACAGGTACACTGAGGGATGGCTCTTCATTAGCAGCAGAAATCACTGAATAATTTATAGCTAATCAATCTCTCTCTCTCTCTCTCTCACTCACTCACTCACACCCGGCCGCACCTTGTGCGACTACTAAACGGCCCAACGCGTGTTCTCCTCCAGCACGAGTCATCAGCACGTTATCGCGAACGCGAACACCACGGGGTGAAAATGAAGGGCAGCCTGCGGGTGCGTCTCCCGCCGTGTTGATCCCGACGACTCTGACATCCGCTCTTCAGCCGTTCACCCCTCGAGCGCAGCGGCGAATCTCTCCTCCATCGCTTAACCAGAAACTAATTCAATTCATATCAAATAAAACACCGAAACAGGCTGGGATGTGTCCGGACGGAAACACGGCCCACGAGAAAATATATTCCATCCCTGAGCCTGTTTTGTCTGAATTATGTATGCTGCGGAGTGGATGCACCGTATTCTGCCAGACTAAATGACCTTTCATGATAATTGTGGTTCAATGTCCTTGGGCTTTCGGCCTGGGAGTGGATATTATGCAACTGGGATGACTACACTATAATACATGTTAGTTGCAAATGTCAAACACGTCAAGGATAACAAGGCCAGATGAAGAGTGTCCCTTCTGTCGCGTCTTTCACGGCGGCAGCCGCGGCATGTTGCGGTACCGCTCGCCCGCTGAATCGATTTTCGACCCGGCTTGACCCTCGGGATTCTGCCGACTCCCGCACGTGCGTCCGTTTTTGCTTTTGCGCTTCCTTATCCATCTCTTTTGTGTTTTGCTTTCAAAAACAAAAAAAAGTCGCCTGTTTCAACGTTGAGCCTGAGCGATGTATGTCCGCAATACCCATCTCCCCATCCATCTCCCTGTGGGCAGCTGGTAACCGTAGCTGTGGCACTGATTTCTTTGTCAGAAAAAATATTTAAATCCAATATTATGATAAATTAGAATGAACCTAGTACCGCATTTTCATTTCTACCTCTGTTACTTGCGGTTTTATTAGAAGTTAATATGAGAGCATTTTACAGTTTGACGGCAGCAGTGACAGACTTGTGTACAGTAAGTTTCTACTTCTACAATCAGCAAACAACGGTTTTGAAAACGCAGCCCTACAGCGTTTATATTTCCCTCACTTGGATAGTAATCCACCCCCACGACAGGCTGACGAGTACAGGTCGTGACCGCCCCGGCTCTTGCGTGTCTCAGCATGACGCTGAACTCGGGGCGACCCCCGAGACAGATCGCGAGGGGCACGCCGCCGTGATGCGGCGACACCGGGACCTCCAGTCACAAGCTGTCTGAGGACGACACGGCTATCAGTCCTGGCAGCGGGGGTGGGGGGTGGCTACTTGATCTAATGGAGCCTTAACGGATGTGAAGATTGTGGACACTTGATTTCATATCCCCTGCGTGGTGTGGAATATCAGGGCGGGTCCTGCTTGATCACAGTGAAAATGTAAAAGGGTTAAATGTAAATAACCCAAAACTAACTCAGGTGTAGCTCAACAAATCAAAGTCTTTGTGATCGCAGTTGCTCCTGAAGAGCTCCGTCACAATGATGCACTGGGGAAAACAAAAAAAAAAAGTTTAGACTGGAAGGAGCGGTTTCTCTCATTAACAATGTCACTCCAGTCTTAGCCAATCAGAAACAAACAGTGTCGCACCACGCAGTCGAGGAATTGCTTTCTTGCTTTCTTCCAAGTTCAAACTCCAGGCAGAGGGGAGGAGGCGCTAAAGACGAGCGCTCGTCCTCGCAGGCGCCCTCTCCAAAGCAATTTATTTCCTCCTGTCGCATCAGGCGGGCCCAGCTGTGTCTGCAGTTGTCGCGCGTCACCTCCCGTGCGGCCGTACGGCGGCGCGGGACGACCCCCGGGCCGGCAGCTGCAGCTGCGCCCGCGACCTGCTTTCGTGCTGGGAGCGGCGTGAAGTATTAATTGTTGACATCATGCTCTGAGACACCTCTGACGGCAATGGCTTCTTCCAACTTTCTGACATGCTTCTGTGCTTTTTGTGCATTTATCAAAAAGTTCAGCCGACAGCTTCTCTTTCTATTATTTGACGCGGGTTATCTTTAAACGATATGCAAAAGCACAAGGCGGGGGTCGGTGTTCTGTCGGCGAGGGCTTCGCTCCGAGGACGACTGCCGCGGCCGCTTCCGTACAGTCGCGAAGTCGAATCCGAGTCGTGCTTGTTAAATGTTTCAGTCAGTCAACAAGGACTTCAGACATCTCGGTCCCCCATCAGTGACGAGTCCCAACATCTGGCTCGAAGCCTCCACAGAGCGACGGTGGCGATGATGAGCGCAGAGCGTAATGATCGCGGATGCACTCGGGTTTCTTCTCCCCGTGCCGTTTCGGCAAATCGGATTTCACTTCATCTCATTACGCGATGAACAACGGCGTCGCTCGTGTCGCCACGCCACAATGAAATCAAAGCATCCAAGCAAGCGATAAACGGGACGTAATTAAAACCCCGAAGACGGCCGCGAAACAACACGAGGCGAGGGAGGGAGGAGGCTTTCCTCGCTCCTGGAGACCGACCTCTGGTTTGGGCAGCCGACGGTCTGGTCTGACCTCACCACTTCCCCCTCACCGTTGAAGTTCGGATCGCCTGTCCTCACACACACAGTGCATCAACTCCCCCATAAGAGCGAGGCTCATTACATCCGGGAGCCCGCCGCCGTTTAAAGAGAAAAGGAACAAGTGTCACTGTCTGGATAATTGAAGGTTGCTCACACGGCACTTTATCTCACTTGCCGTTAGCCTGCGATGTCAACGGCGGCGAGGGATCCTCAATTTGCGCCGGCAGTAGAGCGGCACTGCGTTCGCGACTTAACTGTTGCTCCTGCCCAGTTGCCGCACTTTAAATAGGGTTCAGTAGAGCGGCCGCCAAATGAACATGTGACGGGGGGGGGGGCAACGCTCGAGTCTCACTCTGGACCTCCTCACTCAGAATGACTTCCTGGTTCCAGTAGTGGATACGTTCCTCTGGGAGAGCTGCGGGACAAAGCGCAGAAAAGTTGATGTTTTTTTTGCCGAGATGCTCCGTACACCTTGCAATGTGTAAAAAAGAGGCACACTCGGCACTTTTGCTCATCACTGTCTTAATTATGAAGCGCGGAGCAGCTGTCCGGCCTCCGAAACAACGAAGGGGGAACACGCTACGAGCTCGAGAAATGCTCCTCGGCCTCGGAGGCTCCCAACGCTCAAACTCCAAGAGCAAAGAGCCCACTCTGCAACCACTTCAGATGTCGAGCACCTCCCTTCCTGCGTCCGCCAATTCCGCCGCACTTAGTCGCGGCCGTCGTCCCGGAAACCTCTCCGACGCCGGCCATTTCGGAGTGCGGCGCTGACTCGCCGCGAGCGCCACATGAGAGTTAGGCGCTGCGCTGCCGCCGCATTTCCTGCACGCAAGGCATCCAGGCTGGCGACGACAGGACTCACATCACCTCGCCGTTTCGATTTAGCCATGGCCGGCGTCTAAACCTCCTCAGTACTCGATCAACACGGTGAGACTATAAACACGCCGCGCGCCGCAATCAGGCTGCAGAGAGCTCGTAGCTCGCGGCTCGGGGGAGCGAATTAGATTTGATTAGAGTCAGATTTACGAGTTAGCGGTCGCTCGGATGCGGATGCACATTCAAATGCAACCCCTCGCGGAAGAGGAACAACTTCCGATACCCAGATGTAGCCGCGGTGGTAGGGCGGAGTCGTTACAAAGCCGGGATTTGTGAAATTGTGGAAATGTGCAAATCACAAAGTACGCATTCAGCAGAGCCGGGAATTCTTTTATGACTAGCTCACGTTTGATGGACGTCAGCCGTTCTGCACACCGATACTCGGTGTGAAGGTTCGCTCCAACAGCCGGGGGGCTGCTTGGGGGGCTCTCCAGCAACATTTTTTTTTTTTTTTTTTTTTTTTAAAAAGGTGTTCCGTGCTCATTTACAGCTCGCTGCGATACAGTACACACGGTGCTCTGAATATGATGGGAGCCCCACGAGGAGCGGACGTCACATCTCGACTGCGAGAATTTACCCGTATGAAATCCCTCCGGCCACATTTGGAGGACATGCAAGTGAGACGGTTCATCATTGCTGAGGCTGAGGATTCAAAAAGTAATTATTATAATTATTATAGTAAGTATTATATCATATTGATGGCAGAACAACATTTCCTCCCTAACTGTAATGTCACAAAGCAGGTGGATTCAGCTATAACTCAGGCTTCCTATCCCATTCTGTTCTTTTTATTTTTTCTTCTAATACGCAAACAGCAATTTTTGTTTTATTTCATACTTGATGACACTTTGCCACACTACACTCGCAATTAAGACTGAATCCATTTATCATTGATAACCTGATTACTGTGTATGTAGAATTCACTGACAGCGTGCTGTATGAAGACAAAATCAGTAGCAATTGTTGTTCTGACTTTGAACCTACTTTAGAGGTCACGTGAACACTTGCTGTGTGAATCTAGGGCTGTCTATACGTTTTAGCTTTATATAACATTCTCGCCCCCATAATCCATTCTGTAAATCCCCCTGCGCACATTTCTCATTAGTACGACTCGGCCGCGCAGCGAGCTCACCTCATCTGCATTCGCGCGGCGTCCACAGAGAAGTCGGTTATTAAACTTGACCTTATTTCTTTGCTGTAATATTGTATTTTCTTCACCCCACGCATTCCAAGTGCATCGCTTTCAGGGCAGCGCCGCATTATCTAACTCGCCTTTATGATGAGTCACAGGCCCAACCTTAGGCAACGGAGCTCGGGAGGGGTGCGTGTGTGTGTGTGTGTGTGTGTGTGTGTGTGATTTGAATTCAACGCAGGCAGGAGGAGATGGAGGGAAAAGGGCAGTTTATTTTAAGACGCCTCTGTACCACTGGGTAGTTGTGTCAGGAATCATTTAGAGACGCTCCAGTGGAACTTAAAAATAAGCGATATCTGGATGAATATATAGGTGTGCGCGCGCATGTTTTCGCATGTTTGCCCGTGTGAGAGTTTACACAAGGTTTGGAGGTAAAAGGGATTTTGTAGCGGTGCACTTTTGCTGAAGTGTTTAAATAAAAAACCATGAAATGACACGAAACAGACGAGACACAACCAGACAAACAAATGCGTAGCGCGTGATGAAGATGTTCTCTTAATTTGCTCCCGTTTTGTGCCTTTGCACATTTTTTTTCTTCAGTTGCAGCATGGAGAGCCACACAAGCCTGGGAATTTTAAAAAAAGGGGCTACAAGCTGGTGACAAGTGCTTTACGACTGCATGTTTAGTCTACGGCCAAGCTAGTGGTGTCGATCTTCATCAAATTCTCTAAAACATAGTAAATAAGAATATTTCTCAGACTTATAGTGGAACGTCATAACTGGAAAATAATGTAGCCGATCTACGACGCAGCGGTCAATCTCTGCACTTGAGTTTGCGCCTCTCCAGGGGAGCGAGCAGACGGCTCTGTGTGGAGGAGGCTAATGAGGCTGCTACCTCAGCCTCCCCGTCAACCCCGTGTGGAAAAAGAGCAGGAGTGGCACCTTCCTCCCTGCGTCCGGGTACAGAGATGTCTGAGATGTCTCCGCAACCTTTCCACTGCCTTTTGTTTTGCATATTCCTAACAGCTTGGTACTTTATAAAGCGTCCTCGGACAAACGCAAATCAGCGGAAGGGACTGGGGCGGGGCCGCCGAGCTTCGCGAACGACGCCTCATTGACTCCATTTTTCAAAACCACTTTGGATTTGCGCGCCCCCAAAGCGGGCCCCCGTGACATTTTCACGGCTTTACGTGATTCGCTTGAGTAATGGCGACGGAAATTTCCGCGCCATCTGCCCTCAAGTTATAAATCAGAGCCAATGTCACATTGGGTTACCTCTAAATGAAGAAAGGCTTGTGGCTTTTAAGTTTTAATAGAGCTCTGAGACCACCTCCATCCTCCTCATACATAAACCTCCCCTCGCCCCCGTAAAAGTCGAGCACATAAGAGGGTCTGCATCCAATCAGATCACGTCTCGCGGGACCAGCGAGGGCATTTTGATGGGACGGTGCCACCTATTCGCTGGTCCGCATCAGACCAGAGACACAACCCTCACCCCTATTTGCACGGACGCAGAGCATGGTCTGGACGATAAAAAAAAAAAAAAAAAAAAAAATATATATATATATATATATATATATATATATATATATGGCCAAGTATCTTTCACAAAGTCCTTCGCTGTGGCAGCTTGTCACCTTAACCCAGGCTGCCGCCCTGAGGTGCCACTGTCAGTCGGCCGGTCGCAGAAAAGGGAGAAAAACAAACGGTACGATTCACGCACTTCCTGTCAGATAAGGATGAGCTCGGCGCACATGAATCGAAAAGAAAGCAGAGGCCCGGCGACGATAAAGTCAGCCGCTGCACTCTGCTATGATCACACGCACGCACAAAATAAAATGTCACAGCGGTCAGCAAATTGCATTTTAGATGCAACGGCAGAGGGAGATAGTCATACACGCCGCATATCTGCCTCCAAACTGGTGGCTGTTTGAAGTCGTTTTGTCCCGGATGCGCAGGTTTTGTTTATTTATTCATTCTTAAGCCGTCTTTATGTAAGATACGCAATCGTCTGAGCCACGGGGATGAAAGCTCCGACGGAGAAAAGACCGCAAAAGCGGTCTTTTTTTCTCTCCTCCGGCAGCGAATTACCATGGCGAACAAAACACGTCCGTCCACCCAGAGGTGCTCTCCCTGCTGCCGGTCCAAATCGGTTCACCTGACACAACACTGTACCCTCGGACACGAGGAGAGAGAGGCCGTTATCGACTGAAATACACAGAGGAGTTTGCATAAATGCCAGCGTCGCTCACGGAAACGTTCTCGTCCCACGCTGCGACGGCGCTGCTGATGTTTTCCCTCGTCAGAGACGGACACGCTCTGGTGGGAGGGGGGGTGTCACCCTCTGGATGACATTGGGAGCCGCTGCTGCCGGCGGTTTGGACGTGAGTAATGAAATAAACCGTTAATTTGCCTCTTCTTTCGCGGCTCACCCCGGGTCAGCGGTCTCCCGGGGCGCCAGCTGCTGCACCTTGCTAAGCAGCAAACCATCCATTCAGCAGCAGGGCGAGGCGAACGAGAGGAGCGGAGCGTGGGAGGGAGGGAGGGAGGGAGGGAGGTCGTAACGAGAGGGGGGAGGAGGCCAAAGGGCAAGGTTGACTGTGCTTGGATGCAACATGGATATTAATCTTACGCCAGGGACTGCGGCACTATTAGTGAAGGTATCCCACACTGTACTTCAGGTGAGTGACAGATCAACTACCTGCAAATATTCTGATCATCAAGTGACGGTTTGAGCATTTCTGGGGCAAAATTTACCAAACATCCCTGGTCCCAGCTTCCCAAACATGTGGATGTGCTGCTCTCTTTTTTTTCCAATGCGATCGTGGGAGATGGATTAACGAACACCGCGTGGGCGTGACGTGAGAACGTTGGAGTCGGGTCTCTCATCTGCTCTCTGGAAGACCTTGGAACAAATGCAGTGCAAACACCCGCTTTAGTCACACGGAGCAACGCGCACGCGTCATTTGCTGCTACGGCTTATGGAGAAACCGGGAGCGCTCGGTTTCGATGCAGGCACCTCTCACGCAGGCGCGGCAGGGAATGCACCGAGACCGAGGCTGCGTACGGGCCCGAATCGCGATCCTGACGCCATTAATCTCGCGGCCCTCCTGCGGGCGCTCAGCGCGTTGAGACGACCGCAGCACACAACCGGCGGGATGCGTTCACATCGGCTCCGGTTCGGGGATGCGCATCATCAAACATTCACAGCCCGAGTGTTTATTCTGGGGTAAAGCTGTCACCACTCCAGAAACGTTTCAATAGAGGAGCGCTGGCAATTCTAACCCCCCCATCACTCTATCTCTCATCTGGCCACAAGTGATGAAAGCACTAATCTAATCTAATCAAGAGAGCCACACACAAACCCGCTGCGTATCGCACTCGGCGGATTAACGGCGCAAAGTAGGAAAAGGATGGAAAATAAAGTGAGTCAGATTAAACTGATCACTTGAAAGCCGTCTGAATGACGGGAGAAGAGGGGAAGAGAGAGAAAAAAAAACGGCACAAACTGGTCAGGAACCTTTTCCTGTTCTGGGGAGCGATGCGGCGAAGGCCCGCTGCCCCCAGCGGCGGTGAAAGCTCGCCTTTGAAGTGGGGAAAAAGGAGCCGGGAACGTAATCCTGCAAAATATAGTTCTAAATAAAGCCGCATCAAAATTTCATTAGCCGGCGGCCGTGGCCCGCAGGCTCGCTTTCACCGGCTTCACGAGGGGACGTTCGACCTCTGTACATTGATCCGATATGCGAGGCGGCGCATTTCGGCAAATTAAGGCCCCCGGAGGATACGCACAGTTTGGCTGCCGCTGCGGCGCTTTGATTCCGTCAAATGGCGATGGCTCAAGGAGCGACGTCTTAAAAGATACAACGCGCGCCAGTTCCCACGTTGAAAATACCGGCGACCGTGAGCCTGTGCTTCACGCCAGTCACGTGCACGTGTGGAACCAAGAGCGCTCGCTGCCGTCAAACACAGAAAGGTCACAGCAGCGAGGACGGGGTGAATGTTTCCACTGCTTCTTTATTTCTTTATTTCTGATTCGTGGTCCGCGTCCCCTTCACACAACCACAAAAGGTTTAAGAGCGGTTGCAAGGTTAGTCTGTTTTGCACGCCAAGAGCACCACAGCTGCTCTCACAACCGTTCCTGCCCCCCCCCACAACTCTCACCCACAGATCAGATTAAAGTACAAAACATATGAGCGTTGAATAAGCTCGTATGGAGGTCGCTATTTCTAGAGATTACAGAGGGCAAGAGGCCAGGGCTGCCCTTTTGCAGCCATTTTTCGTCAGGACGGTCGAGAGCACCAATCTGAACTTCACCCTGCTCAAAGCGGGATGTTCCGTTCTGCGGCGAAAGTCGCTCAAGTGTTCCAGACAGCCACGATCCGCTGTTGTCACGGCAGCAGGCGCTTGTCACGGCAGCAGGCGCTTGTCCTAGCGATGGTTGCGGGGGAGCACGTGGTATGTGACACAACGCACGGTAAACCTTAATCTCAATTTACCCCCAGCGAACGCGACAGAGGGCATCTGCTGACTGTCTGTGACTGGAGCGCCCGGCCGGTGATCTGTGTGGCCTGGTAACGCTGAGAGACATTTAATGTCGCCAATCAGTGACAAGATGATGACGGAATTTAACTCCAAGAACACGTAGATGTGTTCTTCTGGACAAACTGTGACACATACCAGATGTCTTCCTCCATATTTATTAGGAAGCCACTATCGGATACCTACCTCCTCCCGGAGTGGGCAGAAATGCCCCCTCCTCGTGATATCGCTGGCGATGTGGCCCGTGTCTAAGACATTATATCCACACTTTTCTTTGCGTGCGTTCTCACGGGTACTTGAGGGGTGAAACGAGAATCGCACTTTCAGTGGATGAGTATCACAAAGTGCATCACATCGTCTGCGCACGACGACCCTCGTGCGTGGATGTGGACGCGCCGGTCCGTCAGGAACTAGGGGCGCGAGGTTTTCGCGCGCACGACTCGCGGCCGCGCTGCGCTGCGCTGCAACACCCCTCAAGGTTGGTCCAAGGAGAGTCGGCGCGCGGCGTCGGGGTGGCCGCCCGTTCATCATGATTGGATCTGCGGGCCTTCGCAAGGGAGGGGGTTAACACATCCCAGCGTGCACTCTGCTCCCCAGACACCGTTTTCTTCCCACTGCATACATAAGTAATCAAGTGCAAGGCCCCTTGATGTCGATCAACAGCCCAGAGCAACAGTCAGCTATACAATTACTCCTTGTGAAGGTCAGGGGAGAATGTGTGTGTGTGTGTGTGGGAGGAGGGGGTGTCAATGTCACATCTGATATTTTGTTAAGACTGTAATTACCAACTTATCCTTATAAGCTTAACTACCATGATGAGGATGTGACATATTGATGGCTGCGCGGATGAGGGGCAAAGGTGCAGGGCGCACGCACGGCGACATGACGGGACAAGAGCGCGCCAAGGACGACCCGTTAACAGCGAGCAGGTAAGAAACAAGCGTAAAACTTCCTTTCATGTTCGTGCATCATCACCCACAGCTCCCGCCCCGACTTTACAGTGCACGCTGAAACCAGACGCCGGTCCAGTCTCTTGTCGGAGCCGCTGCCAGCGCGACGGCTACTTCCTGTTCCCGGTCCCGACAGCTTCCAAAAACAGCTGGGAGGAAGCCGTTTTTGACACGCGGCTGACAGCCAGGGACAAACTGCTCTGTGTGACAGGCGTCCGCGACAGCGAACGCCCCCGCAGCCTGGGACGACGATGCTGAGTAACTCCCGCTGGGCCTGTGTTGCACACGAAGCCGCTTTATTGGGGCAAAACAAAAGTCCCGCCCCACCATGCCGTCGCCAAATCATACGACATGAACGGTGCGGCACGGGGCGGGGCGGGGCGGCCCTCCTCCTTTTTTTCGGAGTGGATAAGCTGTGATGCACGACTTTGCAAACCCCCCCTCCCAGAGTGAGAGATGGATTGAAACGGCATTCCAGTTACATGTCAATGAGCACATGTAGGTGCAAACAATCTCCACCTCCTCCTCCTCCTCCTCCCAGTCACACTTGTCAGAGGAGAGAGCAGGAGTCGACAGCACAGAAGCAACGCTAACGTTATGGATTCAGCGCGCGCGCCCCACTTCCACGTTTCATTCCGTTCCAATCAAAGTTAAACTGCGGCGTTAAGATGCCTGACTGATTAAACTTTAATGAAAGACTTTTAATTACGCGCTCGCATTGTGTCGGCGGCGATGACTCGCGGGAAAAGCAATATTAAAAACCCCGCAGACGTGGGGCCGCGGCAGCGCGCCGCCGTCTCCGGCGGATAAACGGATCTGCTCGGCCACTTTGTGTTTCGCTCGGCGAGAGAGAGAAACGCCTTTTGTCTCGTATTCAGCGAAAAAAGGGGGACTGCGCTTTGCATTTCAAGATGGCAGCCTATCACAGTCGCTCTGAGCGTATCCCGTGTCATCCACGGTGCTGACGCAGCTCCCTGAAGATGGAGAGCCGGCTCGGTTTAATCATCTCCACGCCCACGGTGCGATGATCTCTCACTCACACACACACGCTGGGAGGAGACAGGTGGACGGACGCTGCGCTGTGACAGCGCTCGGTCCCGATCCTGAACCTCGTCCTCACTTCCTGACAACAGAAACACTCCCCCCGCGTAAACACGCTCCTTTATTCTTTGTCTTTGATTCTTAGACGCCTCATCCTGATGGACGTAATGCCGAAGACTGAAGACGAACCTCTGGGCGAATATCAATGCGTAGCCAGAGGCGCAATCAATATCTTCCCAACGCAGTGTCAGTGGAAGTCAGAGGTGAATGTCAGCGTCTCATCGCGCTGTGGACTGTGCCGCCATCAACCCGGAAGGCCTTTCACATCCTCACAGGCTCGGCGTCCGGTCGAGGTTAAGTTACGGAGAGCCGAATGTACCGTGCGACCACTCCGTTGTGTGAGGGGAATCCAAAAGAGACCAGACCGGACGGGCACAGTGGCTTTCAACCGGAGATCTTTAGATGTCGCGCGGTGACGGTGTCAGTCGAAGTTCAATCAAAGCTGACTGAGGTCAAACCAGACGTCAGCTGTCACCAGTTTGTCCTCAGTGAACTTATTTCCTCAGCAGAATTGTATTTTAGATGCCATCTACTTCTTTATAAACACATTTCTGTACAATTAGAATGATTTTTTAAAAAAATCTCTGAAGAAATTAGAACATAAATGTGTTTTTTCAAGCTGCAGTTTCCGTGGGGACCTCCCTTTTGGTTATATATCTGAAGGCAGTTAAAACTAAATTAGGTTTTAAGTTAATGTGTCTTCACATTACAGCCTCACTGATTCAAAACCGCACCGTTCCGTTAGGAGTCAGGATGCAATTATGCAAAGAGGAACTAATTTGGGTTTTCAACGGGAGAACGGACGGGCCCGTTCGCTCGTCCTGAGCCGGGGACGGCTCCGGCCGGGATTCGAGACGAGGTGAAGGGCGTTTCTGTCGCGAGCAACGTGACCACTTCCACCCCGCAGTCAGCATCCGGCAGAGAAGCCAAACCGATAAATGATTTATGCTGCTTAGACTGTACGCCACCACGGGCCACATTAAAAATACACAATGTACACACGGCCGCAGAGCGCTGCAAACTGGGTTTCCTAAACCTGCTGCTGAAAGGGTTCTCAGGGCTCCGTTTAACACACGCCATCTGTAAATATCACACCATAACAGTGCATGTGAGGAAAGATGCCCTCTCAAGTGATAAGATTCCTATAATTTAGGAGCTTTGCCCTGAGCAGGTAATGATTTTTTTTTTGTGCCGTGACCTGAAATCAGGTTTCAAGGTGTCCTTCCACGTCCGAAATCCTCCGTGCACCAAGGCTGACCAGAAATGTCAGGCATTATCGGCAGGAGCCATTTGAAAATGCCTTGAGATTTCTGCCGGCTTTTTAGCATTTTTTCTTTTTTTCCCCAAATGTTTTACGAGCTGATAAGAATAGATCAAAAGTGACACTGTGCTGACCTTTTGGTGCTGAACATCTCGGCAGCGTCTTCTTTCTCCTGCTCGCTGGCTCTGGGAGGGTCGAGGTTCGATGTTGACTTTTCAAACCTGCGGGAGACGGGCACAGACACGCACACACACACACACACACACACACACAAGCACACACAACACACGCACACGGCAACAGACAGACAGGAGGGGACAGAAGGAGACGATAGTGAGATCCTCAGCGTCACAGTCGTGTTGTGCAGAAGTGGTCCGGCCGCACAGACCCCCACAAAACCTCCATTAGCCGGCCGCCGTCCGAGCGAGTTGAAATGGAGCAGGGCGCGCCGGGAGGTGGCGAGCAGAGCAGGACCCCCGGCCGACGCGGCAGAGACAAAGCACGGCGTCAAACGGCAGCCTTGATAATTGCCGGGATTTGCCGAGTCGTGGCGGCGCCCGTTGAAATCGGACTGAAGCCAATTAGCACCAAGGAATGAGGAACGATTAAAATGCAATTTAAAAAAAAGGGGGGGGTAGGGGGCTATGTATCTGCTCGTGCGGACAAACGCTTCTGCAGCCCTGTCTCCGAGCGGCCGAATCCCAAAAGTGGCTGCTTCTCTGTACGCCTGCGCTGTAACTGCATAATTGCCGGGGGTTAGCCTCTGCTCCTTTATGTAAAGGTTATCAGAGACCGCGGAGGAGGAGCCCGAGTAAAAGAAGATAGGATTCAATAATTAATGGCCGGGTCTGTGCAGGGCCTCGCTTCTCACCCTCTCCCGTCTGTAACGAGATGAGCGGAGGGCTGGGGGGTTGAAAGCGCCCCCGCTCCCGTTCACCCCTCCCCTCCATCGGCCCGGACGCGTCACAGCGCGCACGCGCACCACCCCATTCACAGCGGCTTCTCTTCTCCTGCACACCGGCGGGCAGCAGAGGAGGGCCGAGGTAAGCGGGGACGCGCGGGTGAACAAAGTGACGTGACACCGGAAACGTCCGATAACTCATCCGCGGGCGCACTCGCTCCTGGGACGTAATCTCAGGCAGCGCAGAGGGCGGCTTTGCCTGCTCACGCCGCTCACAGACGACAGCGTCGGCGTCAGCCCATCCCATCGCGCTCGCGTCTGCAGACGAGCCTCTGACGAGAGCAGCGCTCGCAGAGTCGCGATGCAACGAGCCGACGTAAGCGCCGGAGCGGCCTCGCTTTCAGCGGCCGAAGGAAAAGAACCGTCGCGGGCTCCGCCGCACACACACGGCACAGTCAGCTCACGCCGACAGCTGTCGGCAGGTGGGAAGCGCATCGCGTCAGCTGACTTGGTTTGGAGGCTCGGCACGTTAGCGTTTGCTAATTAGCGTTAAGGTCCCAGGGAAGCCGAGGCTGACTGGATCAACGCGCACAAATTAACGCTGTGCCACCGTAGCTGTGGCGTAACAATGCTGATGAAGAACTTCCGTTACGGTGACAATGAGGTCATTATTTGTGGGTGGGGGCAGGAAGCTGACGTCACCTTTCAGACTTGATACTCCGCCGCGGCAGGTAAACTCACCTTCGCTCACTCTTTTGACTCACAAAAAAAAAAAAAAAAAAAGGAGCCGGGCCCGCGTCACATTGCGTTAACCAGATGAGAAACACCTCGCCGCAGAAGGCGAGGCAGAAGCTGCGCGCGCGGTGAAGGCCAATTATTATAAAAACATTTCAATTCATTACAGCGAGGCCGTTTCTCTAATCGGCGGGAAAATTCACAGCCCGGGGAGTGCGGGAGATCGTTTCAAAGTGTCGCGCAATTTCCTTTCCCGTTGCTGTTAAACGGGACTCATCCTCCCATTCGTCACGCTGTTGCAGGGCTTTAAAATGATTACGTGGGCCGCTTTAGCAAACCCAGCGCTCCCCCCAGAAAAATAATAACCGCGCTTCAATCTTTCAGGAGTCCATACCGAGCCGAGACAAAAAAAACCTGAAAATGCGTTTGGACTTTGTTTGGGATCGTACGGGGACTTGCCAGTGGGCCCGAGAACAAACCAATAACTTTCTTTTTTTAAGCAATATGCAATAAAAACCAAAAAAAAAAAAAGAGAAGCCGCTCCAAAACGCCAAACACAAGGAAGTGAAGGACGCCAGAGAAAAAGATGAAGCGGCGGAACATTTGGACGCACTTTTTCCCCTCCAGCTCATCTCTGGAGCGCGCAGGTCGCTCCCACCAAGTGTTCACATTCTACCAAAAAAAAAATCTGCACGGGGCTGCTTTGTTCGCCGCCTTGGCCCCGACCCCAGCGCTCCCTGCGAGCAGACGCCAAAATCAGCGCGGCGAGGGGTCGGCAACGACCGCGCCAGCAGGGGAACTCGGATGCGGCCTGCGCGCGGAGGGCGGCAGCAGCGGGCAACGGCGCCGGTTACGGCAGCCCTTTTAGACGAGCGGCGCCCTGAAAGCTTAGACCGAGCGCCCCGCGAGAAAGGGTTAAGTTACAGCGCCGGGGAGGACGTCACGCATCGGCTCGCGCGAGCTCGCAGGATCCATTACGTTTAAGGTAAGCGCGCAAATGCAATAAATGTATATATTTATCTGGACACGCGCGTCCGATCATATAAGTGCTGACGATGACGAGACTCCTCATTCACGCTGCCGTTATTTCAAAATAAAAGCGCGCTGGGATCAGCTCGCTCGATCGTACCAACAACACCGCAGCCTGGATCCAGATACAGCAGCTGCATCAATTTCTACTTTCAAATTACGGAGCATTACGGAGATCTGCACGGTGCTAACACCCAGGATGACCTGCGGTGCGGCGGCGTACGCAGAGTATCATCATCAGCGGCATTAGGGCGTGTGCGGAATCCATAAGGTTGTATTTGTTTGCTATGTTTGTCCTTCTGCACTTTGACTCATGCATTAACCAAAACCACAACAGTGCGCCCTATGCCCCCCCTCCCCCCGACGTGATTGGACCTTGTCTACTTCTATCTCTATGGCGAAAGAGCCTTGTTTGAGGATGTTTTTCCTGCCGAGCTTCATTAAGCCGGCCTTGTGTTTCAGCTTAATTGTCTCTGGGCGTGCGGTGCGTCCTGACAAACACTATCAGCATCCAAGCATGTAATGGATCGAGGCGAATCCCTCAGACAGGCACGGGGGGCAGCAGGTATCGCCGGCTCGCGGGTTTGCACTTCTGCTGAAAGCCACCGACCATAAAACAACAATGACACGGAGGGATGCGTTCGGCTCAGCACGGGCGGCTTTGAGATGAGCTAAGCAGGTATCGGGCGCTCCCTCGGCGCAGACGTCGGCGAACTCTTGAGCCTTAATGCGATCTCAGCCGGACACAGCGAACCCCGTCCGCTGCGTCAAATCCGCCATATTTCAGATCCCTCCCTGCCGTTGGGTTTATGAATGACCGGCGAGAAGGTAAATAAAGCTATCAGCTGTGCTGCTTCCTGGACGCGATCCAGAGTATGAGCAGGAGATGTATTGATCCGGGGTGGGATTAGCTGGCCCAGCATGCGGCTAAATCAGTCACAGCCACGAAGAAGAAGCACAGAGGGAAGGAAAAACAAGACACCGCCCGCGCAGCGCAAACAACGCCGGTCCATCTTCTGCTCCAGCATACCTCAGGAGCAGAGACAGGTGCGGACAGTCTGGATTGTGGACGCCGAACTAAAACATTTGGTATGATTTGCTTTCCGACGTCAGGAAAAAAAAAAAAAAAAAGTTGTCCGATGGCGCAAGGATTCAGTGAGAGCTCTCAGTAAAGAGACGACGAAGGCTAATCTGAAATTAAAAGCAGTTGCTAAGTATTAAAACTCTTAATACAGGCCAGGACCAGAATGGAGCCGGAGGAACATGTGCTCATCCCCTAGCTGCAGTGGCATTTCAATCAGGGCCCCGGTTTTGCTGCAGTGATATGACTCATCTTCCCGTCTGTTCTCCAGCCCCGTCCCCCGGTGGTCCCATTGTCTGCACCTCGCCGTTGTTTACATCTCTGCCCCCCCCCGGTCCCTCATCTCTCCTCTTCCTTCCTCCCCAACTCTGTTCGCTCGCCGTGTCCGCCGGCACGCACGCAGCGCCTGATCGCCGAATGTTTCCTGGACTAATAGGGGTCACATTAGCCTGGCAGGAAGCACAATGCCATTATGGAAATGCTCAGTCAATTACTGGCCCGGGAATAAACACCCTCTCCGTCATTTGCGACTCTCCGTATTTGCGTGGGGCTAATGGCCGCGCCGCGTCATTGTTATCTTCCCAGGGGCATCTTATCTGCGGGTCCTGGAGGAGCCCGGCGATATGCTGGGGGTCAGGTGTGTCGCCCCCGGATGAGAGCATTTCCCTGGCTAATGAAAAATATCTCAGCGCACAGTTTGGGATAATGGTTTTCATCTTGTTCGAGCTCGGCCACCACCTCAGACGGATGCGCGCTGGACTTCGAGGACGTCGTTCCCTTAATAACCTGATTCTTTCAGGCAGAAACAGCTGAAACTATTGAGAAATGATAAAACTTCACATAATAACTTAAAAACCGGCCTCACTGCATCTCATATGTCTGAGCTCATCACTTCACTTCCTCGTATTCCAGCATTTAATGGAGCACCAGGAGACTCGTTCTGGCTGGAATTATAGCCGCCATATCTTTTATGGACAGCGTGCTTTGGGTGGCGTCAGAGCAACGCAACGCAGAGCTACACAACGTGGCAACGCCGACGCAATGAGGATGAAATATGGAGTCCAATAAACGCTTCTTAAATTACCATTTTCACTAAACTGAACACGGGTTCATTTAATGTAACACGGTGCCATAAGGAATTTTAAATACAAAACAACAAGGTTAAAAAAGAAAACCGTGTTATAAAAAAAAAAGAGCTCCCTTTAAAACCCACTGTCTGAGATTGTGTGTTTGAAAATTGCCAAGGTCTGAATATATGCGAGTCTCAAGTACCAAATTCCCAGTCAAGCTTGTCAAGCCAGACGGTAAAGGATTAGTCTGACGCTTTATTTGCCAAGGAGGCTGGTAACCGCTCTCGTGTTTTTGTTGGCGAGTTCTGTGCATCTCCTTAGGTAGGTGGGCGCGTTGCCGCGAGCCTGAGCTTCGTATTTGGTGTACAAAAATTAAAAAAAAAAAAAAAAAAAAAAGGTGAATCTCCTCGTCTGACTCTCGGAAAGTTGAGCAAATGTGCCAAAATGACAAAGTCTGCCTTAAAACCCTTCTTCCACACCTTTACTTTGCGTTGACAGCGTACAAGGTTCCTACATTTTCCACAATTCTTTTCACCATCTCCTGCGCGTGACACGGTGTCGACGGAAGCGAAATGAAGCGCTTCTAGAAATGTCGACACGAGGGCCCAGCGACGCAATCACTCCTCTCGCCAGAGATGGCGACCGCCCGGTTCGGCGCATCGCGACATCAACCTGGTCGGGAACACCGTGGCCGCAGCGAGGTCGCGCTGTTCCAAGAAACCTGCCGAGGACCTCCTCCTCCCCCCGACACCTCAGCTTTCGCTCAGGATAAATCTGTGAGGGTCGCTGGGGTTTGTTCGTGCACGGAGGCTGCACATGACGTTGACAGCCGGATTTAAAAAAAAAACAAAAAAACAACAACAAAAACAAAAAGAGAAAGCTTTCCAGCAGAGCAGTTAATGGCGAGGTGTGCGCGAGAGCTGGAACACGCTGTCAGTTCGAGTTAAGGACGGGCGCGCAGTTCGGGTCGGGGACCGCTCTCTGCTGAGTCACCGCGCCGCGTGCGATATTCGGCCGAGCGGAGACAAACGCCCGTGAAGCGTCAGTCAAAAATGACCCCATCCTCTCCCTTTGATTCAATTAGAGTCAAGCAGCGGCCGCGAAGTGGAAGCAAAGGCGGCGTTCGCTCGACTTAAGCGACGGAGCCAAATCGGATTTTGGTTTGTCGACGGCGTCACCTTCTTCCCATCAAGTAACGCGGCGCGGGTTTTCGCGATGCATGCCATCCGGTTGTCGCCTTCTCACTCCGTCCGCAGGCGCGGGACGCCGTCAGAGCGCGCCCTTAATTTACCCTGACAGCTATTTTGGATGATACATTTTGTCACTGAGGTAACATTTGCAGATTTATCGGGCGGCGTTGGGCTGAGCAGGGGTGCGCGACGGGAGCGAGGAGGAAATAAGCACGGATTTAATGACTTCATGAAACGTCAACAGGCAAAAGAGTGCCTGCGCCATCTTTTATCCAATCCAGATAATCAGCGATTTGGGTCACATGGCCACTGTTGCCCCCCCCCCCGCGCATCATGTGCCATGAAGACTGAGAGAAGAGGAAAGAAGGGGGTGGAGGAGGAGACATGAGGGGGTCACTGGGCTGGCTTCCTGTGGCTTAGCATGGCAAATCCTCTGTAATCCCCCAGCCAGTCCCATGGTGCCGTTTGCTGTACGTACGCAAAGCTATTACGACATCAGACCGAGCCCGCCCCGCCGCCACATCCAGCGTTTGTCCGCTGTACGTTTGTCCCCCCCCCCCCATTGTTCACCTGTTGCGTCTTTTAAGAAGGCCGCGGAGGACGCTCATCCTCCGTAAGGCTCTTTTGAGATTATCATCGTTAGACGGCCGGATCAAAGCGAAGGAGCCAGACAGAGAGAAGACGCACCGCAAACAAACTGACAAATCGCTCCCTGGGGGGCGTTCATGCCGAAAAGGAGGGCGGCCTGGAGGACGGCCCGGAGGAGGGGCGCTTTGTGGCGCTCCGTCTGGCTGCGCAATGAATGCTTTCTTCCAGGCGCGGAACATTCTCAGCGACGCCAGATCAAAACATGATGCACGAACCGCAAACGCAGGTTATAAGCATCGCCCCGTCCGGTGATCTCTGGACCTTCTTTGGGAACAACTTCTGAGGGCAGTACGGACGCCCCGCAGCAGCTTCAAGGCAGAATGCATTTCTTGGAAGCTCAAAAATTTTCCACTGGATTTCTAGTAACCCATTAGAACAGGCGGCAACAAATCACTGTGTCACTGCCTTTGTCATTATCTAATTGCTTCCATGTGGATTCAAAATCCCTCCATCAATTTGCTGTCTGTTCTGTTCTACAACACCGACCCACACGTCTCTACGAATTCCAAAAATCCAGCACGACCGAAATAACTAATAAATGCGACCACTGCTGAACAAAGAGCTTAACGCAGCCATAGAACTTTGGCCCAGGATCAGACGGAAGGTGATTTTTGTTGCAGACAAACCCTGTTTATTTTAGATTAGCATTCTCACACAGTGTCATTTCACCTCAAATGCTTCTTTGGTCCTGAATATGGATCAGTACCAGCCAGTGACAAAGGCAGATTTAACACTCGCGTCTGCACCGGTGATGTGACTCTCCTCCGGTCCGCTCGAATCCTCAAAAAAAAAACAAAAAAAAAACTATTCATTTCTCAAAAGGGAACGCTGTTCATGGTTCAGCTTTTTTTTTTTATTAAACAAAGGACTGAAGTACACAGAAAGCACAGAATCATTTCTATCAGCGTAGAGCCACTCAGGGTTACTTCATCTCGTGGAACCACATCAGCTCCGTGTAAAGGCGGCGTGTGATAAGTAAACACACGCACGTATAAACGTACCTACAGCGCGTGTAGGTACGCTGTCGCAAGATCGTTTAACAAAACAGCAGCGGCTTAACACACAAATTAGTTTTCCCACAAAGTGTGTCTTCAGGAAACACTCTGCCTGGCAACAAGTCAGAACCGATGTTAGTAATTCAGTGTTTGTATTCCTCGGGGCAGCACAGAGGTTCTCGGCTCTGCCTGAGAGCTGTGTGTTGTGCGTGTGTGTGTGTGTGTGTGTGTGTGTGTGTGTGAGCGCGCATTAATGAGGTTGCAGAGATAGATGAGATAGTTGCAGCTGTTAAAACACCACACAGCCTTTCACAGACAAATCTAAGAGATACAGAATTTGGGCATGGCCATTTTGATACAACATCAAGCCCAAAAAAAGAAAAAAAAATCATGAAATCAAAAGCACCAAGACACAGATACACTTAAAAATTCAGATAAGGATTTTATCAGCAGTCAACTAATTGAATTTGTTTCTTTTTGAAATAGCGTGTATGTAATCGTTCCTACAAAGTGAATATACGGTGTCATCAACTGGAATCTCAATGCAGTAATCAATTGGTAACAGCAAGCACTTACTAATGCTGGCGGGGTGAAGGATTAATCAAAGCCAGCAGGCCCATGCATAATTTGATCATGAGAGGCATCACTCAAGGTGTGTGTGTGTGCGTGCGTGCACATGCACAAACACCTGTGTTTGTGTGCGTGTTTGTCGTGGCCATCCTTCACAGCAGTTGGCTGAGGTGATGGTTCTGCAATTTTACTTCATCCCAGGAGGTTAAATTTCAATTTTAAATGCGTCAAATCAATCTAACTTTATTTGCAGGGCGCACTTTGGACAGGTTAGCTTCATGGGACAGTGATTTGGAATTCACAGCTTCTCACAAGTTTATCTTGGAGCACGCACATGTCCTAAAAATGTTGGAACAGCTCCTTTTTAGAATGGATCTCAGCACGGATTGTTTGCAACACTAACAGAAAAACGTGAGGATTAACAGCACTCTTAGCTGCTCATAATCTCATATTATAATCTGTATAACATTACGTATCTAATATAGAACAAGTGAAACGACACCTCGAAACACAAAACAAATCATCAGCACCACACTTGCCAACTCCTCCTTCTCTCATCGCTTTGAACCGACCTTGAGCATCCCACCGACCTTGAACAAACTATCCAGCACATCAGGCGAGCACAGCGTGCCTCCGGACAGTAAGCCAGCCCGGAACCCGAGCATGCTGCCTCCCGCCCCCCGGGATATGGACTGATATGTTTTATTAGGATGTGTAAGAGGAGATTAAGGAGCCTGGATGATATACACCACTGACTTTCTCCCATCTTACCCTGGAGGAAGCTTGATTTTTTTTTTTTTTGCCTTGTGGGGCTATACCTTATTGCATTATGCAATGGTGTAATAGGCTTAGCTGTATGCTACTGTGCAGGGGGGGACAGTCTGATGACTCACTTCATTAAGTCTCCCCTCCTCAGAGCTCTCCAGTTGCTGAGGAGTGAACTTTCCACACTCCCCACAGTAACGCTGACCTAACATAGCAGGTACAGTGGAGTAAGATGAGGTAAACATTCAATAATCAACTCACTGTAACAGGTTTTAAACAATGGTTATACTTTATTTACATTTTTGACTGTAAAAGGGGGCTAATTTCAATTGCTGTTTGAGGTAAAACAAAAAAAAATCATTTTTGCCCCCACGTTATTCAGAAGAAAGTCTACAGCTACCTCACTGCACTTAATGCATGTGTGTTAATGAATAAACGCACCAGCCTACTTCTGCTTCTGTGTTTATTCGCAAAAGCTTGCAAAGACGTACGCACATGCTGCTCGTAATGAGGGAAAAAAGGTGAACCAGAAAACAAACGAGCCCCTTCCATAGTAACGCAAGTGCGGTTAAACGGCAGAAACGCCGTGAAATGGCGTGTTGGGGAGGAATTACAACAGACCCTTCACCTGGACGTCACCTGCACCGGTCCGGAGGCGTCAGCAGAATGGGCGCGTTGAAAGCCGCTGTTTACAAACCGGCCGGGCTCCCGAGCCGCTCGCACAACACTTCGCACACATTAAAGCTTAATAGGGAAACGACTCGTCCCGGCGTATCACGATATTCAACGCCGGGTGAAATGTTTGGGAAAGGACGAACAACCGTCGGAGATCGGTACTTACTCTCAGAGGGACATGACGCGACGAGCCGCCTCAGATGCTCGCAGCCAACATATTGTGGACGTAGCGGGAGAGGCGCTTGTTCGTCGGGCGTGCAGCTCGGCAGGAATGTACACAGTGGACGACATGCGGAGTCATTTGACCTTCTCCCAGTAGAAACTACCATCGGCGAGACTTAGGAGAGGGGAGGAGCGGACCATACCAAGAAGGCGTCCCGGCGTGGCGTGGGGGGGGGGGGGGGGGGGTAATAAAACAGTGACTTAAAAAATAAAATAAATAAAATAAAAATGGACGTAGCCCCTGGGGCTGAAAATGAAGCCAGTTTAGAAGTGCATAAAACCTGTATCCTGCACTGGTCCGTTTGTACTGGTCTCTGAGAAAATGACCCAACCTCTGTCACTGGACTTATTGCTTAAGTTAACAATTTCATAATTACTTTACATTCCCAATGGCTAGTTTCAAGTCTTTTACAAATACAAATTAGAGGAAGAAAAAACATACGGGCATGTTTTGGGGCGGGGGCTACCATGTGATTGACAGCTGCCACTCACTCAGGATAATTGCCGGAGCAACGCCGCCCAGGACTTTTACCATTTACTGTGTTTTGTCCCCTCATCAAAGTTAATCATGTCATTTTGTTTCAAAATGTTCGTCTATACTAAGAAAACACTCCCCTGAGACTGCTGTTCAACTTTTGAGGTGAGAACATTTTACCTGTTTTTCCGCTAGTCGAAATTAGCATTTCACTGACATTACATTCATTGTCAATTACAGTTGCATCTTGCAAGTCAACCTAGTTCGATTATGTTACCATGGCTGATAACTTAGTATTTGCTGATTTACCAGCACCTGACCTTATTAACTTGTGTTAGACAAGGACGTGTGTGTGTGTGTGTGTGTGTGTGTGTGTGTGTGTGGGGGGCAGTTCAAATCCACCCCACGCTCTGCTCCAGCGCCACCCTGTCGTCCAAATATGGTTGTTTCCAAAAACCAAAATGGCCACGGCCGAAATGCCAAATTCTCGGCTTCAAAAGCCAATGTGCAGTTTGCGTATGAATGAGTGACGTCACATTGGGCCGCCACCTGCGTAAGAACTCAACCGAGGAATGTACTGCCGCCATGGACACAGCAGCTGCAGTAAGAAAATGTTTTAACCATAAAAATTAAATACATTGATGTAATTTTTTATACTCAAGTATCGTTTTTGAGCAAAATGTACTCAGTTGCTCTCTACCTATATTGGATGTTAAGCAAAAAAAGGAACAAAAAAGTTTGATTAGGAATATATTCAATCAGCTAGCATTTCAGTCATTGTTGTTTTGTTTTACTTTGAAATTGCATCTTCTTCCCTTATCAAAGAGCTGATTAGTGGCAACAGCTGCTTCTGCGATGCTGTTATAACAGTAAATGTTAAAAGGGTGCAATAAGTGCACAGTTACTGTAAGTCCCTGCATGACTGTTAAAGAAATAAATGACAGTCAGGGCAAAAAAGGGGGAAAATCAATACTAAATCACAGGGAAGTTACTCGAAAATTGACTGTTTAAAAGGTCTATCAAACATACTGTGTATGTTCCGCATGTTATATCGGCATATTATAAAACTGTGAAGGCAAAAGGACACTATCAGCTCATTCGAAATCACTTACAGTGGAAGTCCCAACAGGAATTAACAGGAATTTAGCGTGACAACACTATTATAAAAGTGACTCACAAGCCCCATCGAGGTGCCAAACTACTGCTGCTGGAATATACTGTTGTAGCAAATATGGATCATAAATTAAATGGCAAAATAGGTCACTAAACTCGACACTGGGTTACCTCGCTCATGCGCAGGCTTTATGAGCTGTTATATCTAACGCGCTTGAATGTGCAGACGCTACCGGCTCCACTCGGGCTTTTGTTTTGCACTAAGTGTGCGGGCCCGGGAGAACACGGCTTCATGTGATCCACTGATACCTTTCCAGGGGCCCTTTAAAGTTGTGACTGCGGGTGGAAAGAAGAAAATGCAATGTAGACATCAGAGGGGCTTGCTGTTGGCTCGTCTCCAGCTCGCAGGGAAAAAAAAAAAAAACACTCACTGCGCATGTGAAATGTCACCGTTTGCAGTTGTGCTTGTGCTTAACATTTATATTGGGATGTAATGTGCTGCATGTGCCCCTGCGGTGCCGTGACCCGGCTGCAGTGTGTCAGTTGTCGGGCAGATGAGGCCCAAGGGCGGACGCAGACCACTGCCTCTCGCCGACAACAGCGGGACTTCGTGCCCACTGAGTTGGAAAGTGCATTTCTCAAGTATAAATGAAGACTTGTTACTGTATTGATTGATGGTGCACTTCAGCAGCGAGGGGCTAAAATCGATGAGCGCCGCATGGAGTCTGAAGACTGATGCCTGTGATGCCTACCCTCCTGAACACCCCAGAGCTCACTCATAAATAAATGAAGGAGACAGTGCATTTCCTGAGAAATTGCTTGTTTTTGTCAAAGGAAGGGCCTCTGTATACCTTTTCACACTAAACCCTATATGGAACAGAAAAATGCCCAGTTTGATATTAAAGACTTCACACCCCACAAATACACAATATAGCAAACACACTGTCTGTGCAAGATTTATTTACAGGGACTGAACGTTGTGTAACATAACTGCAGCAGCGATTCTCTCCAAAGTCTGCAGGCATCAGGGAAAATACTGGCTCTACTGTCTGACTGTGGTACATGAACAAGTCCGACGATTCCTGAAGCTCCCAAGTGGCCTTTTCATCATCCTCCAGCATGTGGGCTGCAGTTCGGCATTGGATGGCAGGTTAGGAGGGCTGCGAGTCCGTACGGGAGCTCGTATCAGCACCAGTCGACTTGAGACGAGTTGTTGAGTAAAGGGGTTTGTGCTACTGAACGGTCTCGGCGGCGAGCACGCGCAGGCACGGCTACGATAAGCCCTAAAGGAAAATCACGTGCCATTCTCTCTCTCTACCTGCTCTGTTTAAAGTTAAACTTCGTCGCCCTGTGCTCATGTGACTTTTGAACACCAACGAAGGCTGTGAGTTCGGTACCGTGCGCATAAAAGTTTTGTCGGCGTGGGACGGTGCCAGCCATATCAGTGCAGCGCAGGACGCTTGCCGCACGTGGCTTTAAATCCCAGCCACTGAGGAAGCACATCAGATTTCCTTTGAGCCGGGTCTATGCAACGTCATATCGTCATTCAGTCAGGATTTAATAAAGGCAAGCCAACATGTTGGGAGATATGAATGCCCCAGCAGTGTTTGGCGATGGCCTTTGGTGATAGAGATAGGCCGCCGCGGAAATGTCACCCAGTTAACCCGCTCTATGTGACAAAACAGATAAGACAAACAGGAAATGGCTTTTTATCCGCCTACCGTGCTATCTCAATTACAATGTGATTTTATATACATGATGTAAAGTCTCCCTCCGTGTGTGTGTGTGTGTATATGTGAATGCCCTGGTGTGATGTGATTTTTTTTTTTCAGGGTTTGAGTAGCATCGCTCGGGAAAGAGCTGAAACTGGACCAGAGGGGGGAAACAGGAGCACGGGCATGTGAGAAATGTCAAAATAATAGATCATTATTTGCACTCGCACTGCGCCTCTCCTCTCTATTTTTAGCGGCTGTCCCATCCCGTATCTGCTGTTTGGGAAGAGGTGCCCTGTAAATGAGGCTGGAGCGCATGGCGTGAGTCTCTGCTGACTGTCAGGCCGGGGGGGGCGGATGAGGCGACACCTTTTAAATGTGACTGCTGCCTCCGGACGTGGCACAAATGGCCAAGACGGAGTCAAGGTGACCTGGCGCCAGGAGGAACGGCTCTTCATCGCTTCCTCGCCAGGTGGGCGAATATGTTACACGCGGCTCGAGGGTAGATGTTGTTTATGAGCAATGTCTAATTAGAATAGCAGAGCGCACAAAGCAGTAAACTGCAAAGAACATTTTCATCATGTTCCGTGGGCGCTAAAGGACACGGTAGCGTCATCTTAATCCCAAACAAACAGAACCACACTCTCCCCTCCTTAATTTTAGCAGTTTTACTTACATGCATCATCACTATAAACATAAGGACTTTTTTTTAAGGATTACACTCAAAGATGATTTTAATGATACCATTGCTTACATGAAGGTCATTGTAAATACAACAGAAGGTCAAGCATGCTTTAAAGCCCCTAAAAGGATTTTGTAGGAATATTATAGAAGGACGATTCCAATGGGAATGTAAGTAGAAAACAGAAAGGACATGTGTCTCAAAAGAAAGCAATCGCATGAAAGCGCTGCAGCTCATCGCCGACAATCTCAGGGTGCAATCGCCGCCGGAATCTGCGGGTTTGATTTAGAGCTTTGTCAGATAATCCGAGCGACAAACCAGACTCTATGTGTCGCACAACCGCCACCCTTGCCGTTAAAGACTTTTCTGTTCAGGATTCTCGAAGCGGTCTGGCTCATCGCTCACGCGGTCTCGGTCACTGACGGGCCACATGCAAGTCAAGGGCCAGGGGACTGTCTCTTGCTTGACCGGCATCCGCGGACGGCAGAGTTGTCTCTTCAGACCGTCCTAATTAAGTGGAGCTGTGGCAGAGGCGGGAGGGTCGAGAAGGCCCTGCATCATTAGCTTTAATGAAACACAAACGGCAAACCACGTTCACGCACGCGCGCACAAACGCACGGACCGACGGCGACTCAATACCTGACATTCATCATTTTGGTCGGGCCAGGCTTTTTAATTACTGCAATGAATTCCCCACATGGTTCCGGTCGCCACTATCTGAACAGGGTTTATTGTTGAGGTTTTGCTTTGTCTAGACACGGTTTAACGGATAAATGGACAAGACAGTCTGGAAATATTAATGTTTAGGGTAAACACATATTCTAAATGAGGACATAAACAAAGGTTTTCATAGTCCCTTTATTATGACATGTTTATGATTAGGATTGCTTGAGACTTGAATCCTTCCCTTAAACCATTACACGTAATGAGTCCATGTCTCTGATTTCCCGAAATGTGCAAGATGATTACGGACGTGGAGCGCAGCCAGAAACAAGTGCTGTGTGGGAGTCAATGTGAACGATGCCGAAGATCATCAGCACGAATGTCGCACTCCCTGAATGACGCAAACCAGTGCTCGGTGGCGCGCCGAACATGTGTAAGTGCATAAAAACTCCAATTTGCATATATGACTCGCACATAATGAAGATTTGATTGGCTGTTCTAAGAGGAGCGAGGGGACGTGCAATCACAAACCCATTCTCTAATCACGGCCATCTCTTTTGTCATATCAGGATGCAGTTTGCATTTCCACATGTTTAGTCAATGACCTCCAGTTTGCTTTCGTGTCACATTTCATTTTATACGTGCCAGGTATTTAAACAGTGTGATGTGGAATGATGTGGAATCACAGCAGAGGCTTGCGGGATACAGCGACATCTGCAGGCCAGTGGTCGTAATGTCACAATTCTGGACGCCCCTCAAACAAAACAAGACCACAAGAACAAAACAATAATTATAATGTGTGCCGTTTCGACATATGCATAATTCATCAACTGCCAGAAGACAATTTCGTTTTGGCATAAGACTTTACTCACTGTGTTTTTACGGTGACATTTCAAACCCAAGTGTCACACACTAATTAAACAATGAGTTGTAAAATAAAGTGTGGCGGTGGAAATTATATCAGAAGTCATTTTAAATATTATTATATTATTTATGAAGATTTTTTAATTTTTTAAAGAATTGCTAAATAATTGCGAGGAAGAGATCGACTACTGAGAAACTACACACGCCTGTGGCAAGACCAGCTTTAATTCGCTACAACGCGTAAGGGAAAGTTTGTCTCCCGTCGGCTCCTGTACCTCCACCGGGAAGTTCCCACAATTTAATTCATTCTCTGCCGTTTTGTTTTGGCAACACGTATTGATTGCCGTGTTTATAAAAAAAAATGCGTCGGAGAACGGAAGCTCAAGCATCAGGCAACGAGCCAGTTAACGCCGATAAAAAGGTAATAGAGCGTTAACGCGAGTTAGCCGCCAGTGGCTCACAATACACGTGCCAGCTCTGTCACTTAGCATCAGCTAAACGTTAACCTGTCAGGCTGTCTCTGTTCAGATCAGCTGCGCTCATCAAAAGGACGTCTGCTACTGACGTGTCTCTGCTCTCTTACCGATCTTAAGCTACGTGCTACATGTGAGGGGCGCTTGAAACATTGTCCGACAGCGTCCCTCCAAATTCCCTTCTAAAAAGGACTATATTCATTACTTTTTACTTATTTACGGTTTATTCGCGTTGAACATTATGCTATTTTGCCATTCTAGTAAATAAGTAGCATCGGCTCTTTAATGCGGCATACATCCAGGACAGACAAATAATATTTGCCGGCAGTTTGCCTGTTATCCAAGAGGGTTGGACACAGTGGTTCACCCTGCTGCCCTCGGTTATTTATTTGGGGTTTTGGTGCTGATTGAGTAATATAAAAAGTAGGATACTCAAAAATAGCACAGTGAAGGTTTTTTTAAAATTTATTATTTAACTGTATACAAAGTGCTGCAAACATAATACATAAATCAAATCAGTTTTTGGTGTCACTACCCTCTTCTCTCCCGGGTGCACTTATGCATGACTCTGGCTGTATGCTTGGGGCTGTTGTTATGCTGCAGAATGAGTTTGCTCAGACGCCTCCCTGATGGCACTTATAGTTTTTGTCTAGCTGTAATATGTTGATGAAATGAGGTTAACGTACGAGTTAACGTCCCATTTTCTTCCCTGCACAAACTAGGGTCCGGATCAAAGACTTCACCGCCCTGCTGAAACCAAAGCCCGAGTGTCTTGCGGTTCTGTGCTCTTAAACATTGGAAAGTGTTTACTTTTAATCATCATCATCCCGCCGTTCCTCAACTATGCGTCGCTGCAGAGAGAAGGACAGATGCTCTTGCCAAAAGGTTGTTTTACCTCAGTCTAACAACTTAAATTTTCCTTTCAGTTTAATTTCATATATTTATTCAGTGTGTAAATTAAACAGCCTCTGTTGGGAGTTTTCGTCAGCAGGTTTATGTTTTTTAAAGCCAAATGAGAAATCTCTGAATTCTTATTTTTGTCTCTGCATCTTTTTCCCTCTTATATTTAGATGGCCAGATGGTTGATGTTAGTTTGGGCCAGAAGATGCACCTTTTGTGTAAAGGACAAGGGAAACCAGTTGGTAATTAAATATTTTCTTTGAATTTACCACGACTGATTTTCCCGTGGTTTGTCATTTCTCAACCTAACACCTTTCCCTTTCTTGTGCAGTCATACTGGATGCACCAACTGGAATGTCCTCAGACATTTGGTTTCATGTCCAAGAAAGTGTTGCCTCACTGACAAAGGTGGGGAAATGACTGTGTGTTGTGTTCAATGCCTAGATTTTGAAGCTACCGAAATATCATTTCTTTGTTATTACTCTGTTAAATGAGCAAATTAGCTCGTCAGAACTGAAATATATATCTCAGGTGAACCGCATTCAAAAGATGCCCTGAGGCTGAGGGAGCATGCTGCCAGTCGTTTGCCTTTGACCGAGAAAAGCCTCCGTGGGGGACTTTCTGTGGGATTGGCTACTTCTAATGCAGCCGTTGTATTTGTTGTCATGCCATGTAAGGACAGTCCTTGCAGTGGCTTTGCCACATCGTCTCTGCTCAACAAGGACTCAGCACAGCAGAAAGCCGGGGCTGACAGCTTGCCCCATGTTGTTTGTCTGAAATGTGACCCAAATGAGGTCAGCGGCTTGTTGGGGAAGGGCCCAGATCCGTCTGAACAACTGCATCACAACAGCAGTTACAAAAACAAACGTACAGGGCTCTCATTACTCCTTCTTGCACCTATCTTATTTTTCAGTGTTACGCAACTATCATGCATTTTAAAGTGCCTCTGTTGCATAGGGAGGGGCAGAGTCCTTGCTGAGAGCATCTCATGTGTATGTGGAACATGGTGTTATTTAGAAAACCTCACCCTCTGTTGTCCTCGTTTGTCACACTGCTCAGGTTTGTACATATGACAGGATGGGACTGGGCTTCAGCAAGCGGCTGATGCAGAATGAAACCACAGGAACTGAGAAAGTGTGGGGGATGTCAACAACTGGACGGTGGGAATACAACTTTATTATGATCATATTATTCTGAGTCCTTATAACATATAAAATGTGAGATAACGCTTTCACCGTACAAAAGTCTTCCTTGTAAACATAACGCCAGTTTGAAATCGGTTCTTTCATTTCAATGAGCTGGTTTTTGAACAGATGGCTTGTCCTGCAGGGCCACCTCTCTCATTTAGCTGTTATTTCTGGAATTGTGGAAATTGTAAATGAGATGTACAGTGTACATGTAATGTCCCTCATACAATGCAACTTCAAATACCCTGGACTGTCCCTTTAAGGCGATGGGAGGAAAATGTGGTTGGGTACGTGCCGGGGTCGTGTCAGAGAGGTCGAAACGGTAAATCATATTGCTTCTCATTATCAACGGAAGCTGATGATGAAGGTCAAGGATGGCGTCACCGTTGTCCTTGCGCCTCTGTGTCCTTCTGCAAGTGCAAAATGCAAACCTCACGTGCGCCTGCTTGGAAAAACGTTGCTCCGACCCTCTACCCTTGGTCAACAAATACAGAGATGACCTTTTAATTGCTGAGATTTAAACATGTCAGATAATAGTTAAAAATGCCTTTTTGAAGTTTCCCACAGTGCAAAAAGATTTGTTGCTTTGTTTCCTCTGAATGGTCTATAACCCAAAGGTTCAGTTTATGGAGATGTGGGACAGAAAAAAGCAGCTGCGTCCTCAAATTTGAGAAGCCAGAAATGGCAAATGTCGGGACCCCTTGTTTGATTAAATAGGTGCAAATGAAGATGATTTTCATTATAGATTCATTGATCTGTGTTTGATCAATCATTCATATGGTTGACAAAATGCCAGAAAACAAATCTTCACATCATCTCAACAAGAGACTCATTAGTCTAATTGTCTGACACTGAACTGTAATGATGAATTTATTCTCTTTATGCCAATGAATTTGCAGTATGATCGGCTTATCGAAGGATTCCCCAATCGCTGTCAACCTTCGGTACAGTCGGAAGGACTAGTCGATTATGAAAACTGTTGCATGTTCCTGTGTTGTTGATAAATGTGATTGTTAGTTATGTGGTGTCAGTTAAAAAGAAAAAAGAAAAACCGTCGCGCTGCACTACAGTTTAGGGAGCCCTGCCACAGCAGAGCAAATACCCACAGGGAATCAACGTTTCCTCGATAAAGCGGCTGTTTGGGACTTGTTATAAATGTTCCCTCCAGCACCTGGTGTTTTGCCTTCCTCTGCTGAACGCACCGCTGCCCTGCCCTGCGTCGCACTGCTGTGGGATTGGGCTGTATAATCTTCCCGCGTGTGTGACGTGGTAACGCGTTTGTCGAGCCTTAAATCTGCCTAAGAGATGAGCAGGCGTGGTTTCAGCGGTCTCGTTTACCTTGGCATCTGGCCCAGCGAGCGGGCGGCCCTCCCGTTTGAGTTGCGAGCAATCAGCTCCCCAGCGCTCAATATCTCAAGGAGTTTGATGACTACCTGGCCGTAAGTCGCGCGGAATCTCTTCATTTCGGCGTGACACCCCGGTTTTGATTTATTAGCACAACAAACCCAGGACGACAGATGGCTCTCACGCAGGAGCTGCTGCATCTCGTGTGATGATTGCGCTCCTTCCGATGATATAAGTTTGCTGGTGATTGTGTGTCCTGCGGTGTTTTGCAGTGGAGAGGAGCCAGCAGTCCCCTCCCTCATGCTGTCATTTGGGTTTCAGTCATGCTTTTTTAAAATTATTATTTTAATGCCACATCCAGAAAGTGATTAAATAGAGATTTGAAATTGTTCCTCACTGTAAGTTTCATTCAGCTTTTAACATTTTATCATATTTTTAAGCAGAGCTTCTTTCGAGTTTTTTCAACCCTTCTTTCTTTAGGTCATTTTTGCATCTTTATATAAACTCTTGTAGCTCCTTAATAGTCTTGGTAATTAGCGGATCACAGATTAATGAGATTAATGATGGCCTGTCGTATTCATCATTCATGTTGGGAGTCCTGGTCCCACCTATCTGAATAAATAAACCTCGTGGCCCAGTTTGCAGAGTGCCCCGGTTTGTCGCGCAGAGACAGATGAGTGTTATTGTCTTCCAGGATGGTGGATGATCTGCACCGACTCCTGCAGGCTGCCGGAATCACCAGGCCCTTCATCATGGTGGGCTCCGAGCTTGGCGCGCTCAATGGCAGGTTCTACAGCCACATTCACGATGTGTAAGTATGGCGCGGCGGAAGTAATTAAAGGGGAACCCCGCCGATTTCACACAGCAAAGTCCGTTTTGCTTGTTGCGCGGCGTCCTTCTGTGTAATAATGAACAAGAAGCAAAGCCACGTGGAAAAAAGCCTTGCATGTCAGTACATATTGTTGGTTTCTGTCTTTTCATGGGATCTTTTGACAATAAAAAAATCAACAGACTCCTTTTAAATGTCTAGATAATCGTTGATAACATTTAAATATGACTTATTTTGAAAAGGCTTTATGGCATGTGGAATGTATGAGTCACTTTCAGACTCACACTTGATAAAATATATATTCCACTGTCCGTTCCAATCCCACGCCATAAATCAGCCATCTCGGAGACAACGTGGTGATTAACGTGACACGTCGCCTGTACCGGGAATGAAAGATTTAGTATTTAATCAGGCACAATGTTGCTGCTGTTAAGGGGGAAAATTAAGCAGTGGCGAGTGGATGACACCTTTCCAGATGGAAATATTGCCCCTGGTCCTGGTGTACGTGCGGGGACACGCTACAGACAAATCTACAGGAAGACAGATGGGATGACGGCATCCGTCTCGCACTCATTAAGGCCCAGGCCGTTAGGGCAAAGTGGACAAGGGTAGTCACTGAGTCTTACCTCATCTGAGTGTATTTCTGTGTGTCCTCTCATTGTCCTCAGGCAAGTGTCCGACCTCGTGCTGATTGATCCCATCCCAGAGGACATTTTTGAGGAGGACCCGTGGAAAGAGTACTGGTGAGTTTACAGGTGGATTCATGGGCGTAGGAAGGACAGAGGTGAAGAATAAAGGGCGGGAGGAAGGAGCAGAGGGTGACGGGGAAAGATGGAGAGATGTTTTTAAAAGCGAAAAAGAAACGGATGGGGATGGGGGGAAAAAAAACTTTAATGGGAAAGAAGATTGAGAAAGGAGGAGCGTGGAAAGGAATGAAGAGGATGATAAGGAGCTCCGGAGGGGCAGAGAGGAGCGGATAAAAAGCAGAAGGGAAGAGAAGAGGGGGAAAAAAATGGGAAATGTGTCAAGAGAGAAAAAAAAGAGGATTAGGATGAAGAGAAGGGAGGTGGAGGCACGAGCGTATCTCACGAGTCGAGCTCCAAACTTTTTTCTTACTGGCTTTTTATGGGGAGAAGAGCTGATTATCTTTGCGGGGCGGGGCTCATTAGCATGATTAATTGGGGGCCAGAGAAAACTCATTAGCCGATCGCGGTCTTTGAGCGTGGAACAGACGAGGGGAGAGCGAAGGGTTGCGGCACTTGTCAGGACTGACTGACAGGACGCATTATAACGCTGCTTTAATCCTCCAGACGAGATATATGTCAAGTGCTAGTCATTGTCGCAGCATATATCTCATTATGCATTCATTATCACACAGTGGGGGGTCGTTATTAACGATAATCCAAAGTGCGGAGGAGGAACCTCGGTAGAAGTGTCAATTATGCAACGCTACCTCCGATTGTTTACAAGTACAGCGTGTCATGCATGATCATTAAAAGGTATTTCCCTGCAGAGGAGACAAGGAGATAATTACGCAGTTATATAAGTCAGCAAATCATGCTAAGCTTTTGGTTGCAGCTGACAGCCCAGCGGTGATGGCTACCTAATAAACAAATCCAAAAGTTTGTTCCTGCTTAAAAGGGGGGGAGTATAAAATTTTGAACTCAAAACAAACCATGAAATAATAATAAATAACGTTGGGGTGATTTGGAATCACCACCAAGGAGTTAACGTGTGCTGCAATGTCACGGGAAACCACCGTGGTAACGTCGAGCAGTCTGACTTTCGAGCAGGACTCGGCGACATGGCGCGTCTGCGCTCGCGGCCCGCCAGCAGGAGCTCGCAGCTTACGCAAGTCCAAGTCAGGCCAGATAAGAAATGGCTCCCTAATTTGTACGTGACTCGGAGTGGAGCGGCACCATTTATCAGCGCTATGTGTCCAATTATTCTCTGATTAATAGGCATTCATTTCACTGAGTACATGACAGTGGAGCCCCAATCCAATTACTCCGCGGAGAAGCAACGGGGAAATGAAATGAGCCAAAGACTTACATTTACTCCGTAAAAAACAATTTCATCATCGGTGTCGGATTTCCGTGCGGGGGTAAAAATAGATGGACTATACAGAGATGCAGCACCATGCATCCCAGCCTCCCGGTGCGATTGCTGTTCTTCCTCTTGTGCCTGCTTGTGTGTTGTTTTTTTTTTTTCTTTTGTTCGGAAAGGTTGCATGCAGGTGTGTGTTTCTCTCCCTCAGATACGGGTTTATTAGCTGTCAGGTTTTGCGGTGTTCAGCACACGAGATAAGCAATGCAGGAGGGAGCGGGGCTTCACCTGAGCAGGATTGCAGGGAGACTGTATCGGCTTTGCACTGGGACCCGAGGATTTACACATCAAAGCCCCCCCTCATTAACACAGGCCCGCTCCCAAAATGAGTTCTGTTACATCCTACAAAATGATTCGGCATCACCTCCCGAGAGTGGCGTTTGCGGCGCGGGGTCAGCTTCCTCACGCGCGGACGCGGCAGCACGCGTCTCATTTCCTTGCAGGCACAGATAAGGCCTCCTGATGAGAAAACCGAGCAGTGGGCCTCGCGTCGGAGATTAGGAGAAGCCCCGGCGTGAGTCCGGACAAATTGCGTTCAGGAATGAGAGCCAGTGGTTGGGGCCACTCGCCGCTGTCGCTCTGTTTCACCGAGCACGAGCATGTTCAGGTCAGACCACAGCATTCTGTGCAGGATGGTTTGTGAGAGGAAGGTTTGTTTTTTTTGTAGCTTCTAACTGAATCCCTGGACCATTTGAGTTTAATATTTATTCCCATGCTCCTCTGTGCACACCAGACATTTCCTGCTGCTGCTTCTCATTAAATGTTTCCCAGAGCAGGCGCATAATGGTGACCAAGGGGTCAAGGTATCGACCGCGAACCACAGTGTCTCTGATTCGCATCTCGCCAGGGACCTTTGTTCCCCATCTCACTCCTGTATTTTATCTCCTGTTACCTTAATGCAGAAATGCCCCGGAGAGCAATGATTATTCAAAATCTTCGGTGGATCTTGTGTGATCAGTTTTAGATGAAGCTGGATAATTTCCTTTACCCCGTGTGCTTACCTGTGGAAAACCACCTGCAGTGTGCCAACGTTGCCTGAATGGCTGCGGCCGCTCATGGCTTCGCTCAGTGTGAGTGTCTATGAAAAAAAAAAAAAACAACACGTCCACATACATTTGGTCACCTTGTGTATACTGAGCTGAGATACCAGCAAGTTAGTTAAATTGATGATTCTTTCATCTTTACTGGAAAGAGGGAATTTAACTATGCATTTCCACACTTGTGTGTGTGCGTGGAGTGTGAAACTAATTTACCCCATGGGGAGTATATTTGCTCGGAGAGCAAAAACAGTGGGGAATGCTCTCATCTAATGGGCCGGCCCTTACAACGTAATGAATGCTGATTGATTGGCAAACTCCCCATTTTAATGTACAATTACTGTGTTTAGTGCAACTCAGTCCTCCCAGGGACACCGCTTGAAAGCCTCCTCACCGCTTCCCTCTGCATCTCACTTCAAGTGTTAGTCATCTAATAGTTTGTTTTTGGGTTGTTGTATTTTTTTTCCCCACTTTCGTTCTCATCGAATGCTTTTGAGTTTGACGCCGAGACACAAAGTCTGTAGTGAGTGTGTGCTTACAGGTATGTAGCTTAAGTGAGATTGTTTCAGCTTGTGTGTGTGCATGTGTGTATAAATACATGGTATATCGGCGTGCGTGTGAACACGTGATGCATTTAGGTGCCTGCTGAGGAAGCATATGAGTCTCCGAGTCTGGGCCTCACATCTGCGGCCGGAGGTCCGGGTGGAGGCCTCACTTCCGTGTCCCAAAATGAAAACGACGCCTCCTGCCCCCGTTCATCGTCCCACCTGATGTTAACGCGCGCACAGACCCACACGCGGTGCTGATCGCGTGCGCGTACTGTATGCTGCCTGCGCGGCTCGCTGCGGCGTGTGGCAGATAGGCACGGTTTGCAGCTCACCTGGAGCCCTGCTCTGTATGACAGGCAGCGTATGACCGTCACTTTGACTGACGACCGTTCAGCGTCACGCAACTGCTGCATTCGGCTTGATTTATAAGCCAGATGGGATTTAATGTCGGGGACCAGAGGAGTGCTTCTGCCCTTCCCCACAGCACTTTGTTAGCGGATAGATTTACAGACAACAGAGCTGTTCTCCTCTTCATTTTGAAGCCATTTCAACATTTGAGTTGAGGGGGCGGCAATTAATTTAATACTTTAAGTGGCATGAGGTAATCTGTGAGCATTTCCCCAGCGCTCTCTGCATCTTCTGCATTCATTGGTAAACAGCAGCAGCCATCGCCTGATGACATATCCAGTCTCCCCCTCGGAGCCCATTCGCTTTCACTGTGAGCTGCGTTCAATAACCCACTGGAGCACGGCCCTTCTATAAACCCCTCCAGGAATCCTCGGCTGAGATTGGCAGCGATCGTCCGGCCACGGGCTGATGGAGGGAGGGAGGTGGAAGGATGGAGAAAGAAAAGAGGCGGAATATAGGGGAATAGCAGTATAGGAGCAGATGCAGCTGGACAAAAGCAGGATGCAGGGACTTTTAATTCAGTATTACAAGATAAATGTGGGAGGAAAAAACCTTGTAAATCTTTCAAGTTGTTCATCAATGTCAACTTTTGCACACTTTTAATTAAAAAGTAAATATATGAATAGAATTCGGTGTAAAATGTGAAGAAAATTCAAATAGATAATATATATAACATTTTAAAAAATGATATTAGTATGTTACAGTCTATTTTTTGGATGATAATCCAGCTCCAGTGGTAGAAAAGCATGACTTGGGCTACAAAGCACAAATTCCACAAACGATAAAATAATCTGACTGGGTTTTGCCGTGCGTGAGCAGTTTGTGATTCACTATGTTTCATGCTGTGGCTCTGTAACGGCTCCCAGCGCGTCAGCACCGTCCCTCAGTCCTTTCCTGACTCAGCTGTCCTCCCCCACCCACCCCCCACCCCCAGCCCCCATCCTGAGACTCCCAGACGAATCAGGAATGCCAATTAATTGTAATTAGAACCACTGTAAGCGTAACTATTGCTGTTATGCTCCGCTAATGAAGAAGGGCTGCCACGGCCCCTGTGTATTTACCCCAGTGTAATCTATAGTATTGATGCAGAGAGGAAGCCTCCGAGCAGGCAGGGGAGGCTGGACCCTGCGCTCGGCCTGGGCTGTGGTACAAGAGTGACACCTTGTGTTCATACTGGGTATTGTCCCTTTTGGATCGCAATTGTTCCTATGTGGACGGTTTATTTCCTGTTTTAAAAGATTTGTTCAGCACTTTATATCAGTGAAGTGAAGCAGAATGATACTTGAGTGCAGTTAGTCTGGTAATAAAGCAGGTATAGGCCTTAAGTAGATGGCCTAGTAGTTAAAGAAGGGAGAATACATGTGTGTGTTTTCTTTTAGTAATCTCAAAAGCAGGATTAGGGCAGTTTAAATGAGATAACGAGCGTTACATTGTGGTATATAACCTAAACCTAAATATCCTGAACCTCCAAAAAAACTATGTGACGCACTCTGAATGAATATAAACAACAACAACACCTGAATTTTCTCTGTAATTTGCAAGAGGCTCAAATTTCTATGCGTGAAATGAGCAAAATCATGATACCATGCAGTCTGCGTCCCAGTTTGTTACTATGACACCGTATGTGAACGGTACTGTACTTCATGCTGCAGACACATGACACTTCATACAAGGACTCTCGTGTGTTGTGCGCTGTGTCTGTTTCTTAAAGGCCACATTTAGGTTTGTTGTCGTGCGTTTTGCCACCACAGATGAAGCCCGCGTGCAAACTGTGGACACAGTGATGAAAATGTCCAATTTTGATTTGAGAAGTTTTCTGTGTTTATGGAACACTGAAGATTAGAACAGTGACTGCTTTTGTTGCTTATTTTCGGTCGGTATAAAAATACTGCTTATTAGCTGTGGGTGGGTCTTTTCTGTAATCGTGTGTAAATGTAATAGAAAAATCAATATCAGTGGCACCGTTTCCATCATCGTCCGCCCCACAGCTGCGCTGCACTCGGGGAACTCGCCTGCGAAGCATTGCCGCCTTTTCATCACGCAAATCCAAAAGGTTAAGTTTTGTAAAACACGGTAGCGAGTCAGAATCTGGACTTGACGTATTCTGAGGCTCGGGTCATGGGAAGGTCATTTTAAAACCTATTGTTTTGTCTGTGATTTTGTCTCTCATCTTCAGACTCAACTCCAGAAACAATTTCAGCAAGCTTGGAGCTGCAGTTACACAGAATATGCACGTGGCTAATTAAAAGTATGTTTTACAATAGCCTGTTACGACCGTATTCTTCCTGACTAATCGCTCAAACCATTTCCAACCTGCGCAAAGCGATTTGTAGATTTGGTTCCGCAGCACGTCGGCGGAGGAGCCTCATGTAATAGTCCGTGTTTAAATGTTCCCCGCTCGTTGTAATAGTTGGCAGAAGCGCGTGTAATAGTTCGTGTTTTGTGTGTGAGCAGGCTCTCAGGTAACAGAGGCCCTGCATATGAAATGAGATGGTAATGAGGAGGAGGAGGGGAGCCTTATCACTACAGGGCCAAATTCCGACAGTGAATTGCGCAGTTGTAACAAAAGTAACAGAGCGTCCATTCAGCCTGCACTAATCCAGATGGGAAAGTCAAACAGCAGAAAGTCCACGGCACAAACTCATTTCATCACTTTATTAATTTAGATATTGCCTCCTCGCTCCTGTGGGGAGAGAAAAAAAAAGAGCCCCTCTGAAATGACCAACATCGGTGAGGCGTTTTGCTCTACATGGTTCCCCCACTTCGTCTCCTCCCGTTATCTGTTTAATTCATCCCACCAATCTTGGCTGTCTTTACCCACTAAATTTCCCTTTGACACGCATGCCTTGCTTCGCATAATCCTCACTCCGGGGCAGAATTAAAAATGGAAAAAAGAGGAGGGAATAGGACAGGTGGCTGGAGAATCCTTGAAATAATGTTCAATGCCAGACCCAGGAATGATTTGACCAGATTCAAACTTGGGAGCTGATAGGGAGAGAGGGTTTTTTTTTTCTCCTCCCTTTATTTTTTGGAATCAAGGGCTAAGAAAAGGGTGACAGGTGGAAAATGTGCAGAGACTGAGAAGTCCCTTAAGAGCCGGGTCAAAGAGTCAGTTCTAAATTGTGGTGCCAGAATGACTTGAGGGGAAGGGAACTGTGGCACAGAAGATGAAAATGTCAAAATGTCATTCCCTGGAGGTCTGATTTGAAAAGTTTTCTCTTCTGCTGAATACTGAATATTAGAACAGTTGACTTGTTTCCCTCTCCTCCTCTGCCTATATCCATTATTGACCAGCAGGGACCGTTTCTTGTTCCATGAATGTGGCACGATGCGTCATCTTACGCAGCCCGCGTGGTGCGGTCGAACAAACATCCGCTTGTTTCTATCGGTTGATCTGACCAAACGGCGCCGACACGCTTTGCCGGAGCAGAGCTTGATATTTTCAAGCTACTGGCCTTTCGGGTAGCGACACATCATATCAACAACAGGTGAAATGGGTTATTTTACACATGAAAAGTGCATGTAGGTTTGATATGAGTGATATAATGGCAGCGAAGCCGTGCTGGAACCTGCCTGTTGTCAAATGCAGTTTACTGCGGTGTAATGCTGATGCTGTTACGGCTTGTACAGTATTGGTAAAAAAAAAAAATTGCGCTGAAATACTAAAATAAATATAGATGGGTCTGTGTGCTGGCACAGCGGTGCTTTGAGCTGTGTGTGTTGACGTCACCCTGACATAACGCTTTCTTGCTTTCGAGACATGAAGTCTTGACCTGGGGATCACTAAGGTCAGTAGGATTTATCCTCTGGGGAACATGAAAGTCTTTTGAAAGATGCCAATGCATCTAATTCAGTTTGAAATTTAATTTAATTTTTTTTTAAAGTTGTGGGCGAGTCAACAGGCTGATATTAACTTCAGTAGAACCACACCACTATATAAGACATGCCAAAAATTCTTCTTAAATGTAAAGATTTGTGGATTTTTGTTTATGGACTATTTTGTCCAAAAAAATTCCCCATTCTGCTTATATGACTTGCTGAAGCATATAGGTTGTTACTGTGGTAAGGTGGTTCCCAGTTATTGATCAGGTACTGAAATGTACTAGGAATGAACATTGCAGAGAAAAACTGATAGGACACGGGGGCACAGTATTAGTGTGGCCCCGATCCGGAGTAAGACTAAAACGGGGACGAGTGCCTCCCGGTGCACGGGGGGCTCATCCACAGTGCGTCGGCTGCATGTAGGGGCAGGCTTCGCGGCGCGGCGATGGCGGCAGCAGGCACGCGGCACTATTGATTGGGCTCCACAGGCTGAGACCAGCCAATTCAGAGCACCAGTGAGCCGAGACCGATTGGGCCTCCTGAGTTACAAAATCCCACCGCTCTTCGTCTTTCATCTGCCAAAAAAAAGAGGCTGTTTCTCATTCCCCAGGCAAATGTTTTCGAAGAGAAAGTTTGAGATTTTGGGGTTGAAAATGACTTGAGTTAGACCTGCTTAAATCTTTATTGTAATCCTAAAATCGGCCATGTTGTTGTTGCATGTTGTTAATCAGCAAAAACAAAGACTCACCTGATCACTTAGAGTTTTGCTGGGGTTTTTTTGTACTTTAGAGATGAATGGAAAACTGATGATAAAGACTACAGCGGCATTGATGGTTAATTCGACTGGTGGGTAATAACTCACCAATGATATGAAAGGGGTCGCTGATAAAACACAAAATGATCACCCTGTTCTTCAGCCTCTCTAAGGTCTTTGTTCTGTTTTTACATCCATTAACACATTTTTTGGGGCTTCAGGTCCACAAACTCTCCTCTGCTTTGCTTCCAACAGTAGCAGGCGCATGCTTTCAGTGAGAAAAGTCTGCACTTGTGCAAAGGACAAACCAAGGCGGCGAATACAGTGTGAACACGAGGCATTTAGCAAGCTAAAAGCAAGAGCTCATGGTTCTCCTTTAGGAGTTCACGGAGACCAAAAAAAACAACAACTAATAGGAGAGTGGATGTCGACACTTGACTTTTTCAGGTTGACAAGACACTGAACACTTATTAATGGTTACTCCATACCTGCTGGATTTGAAAATAGAAAATGATTTGTTAGCTTGTTAGCTAGAATTCTTAATGCCACCATATGTCAGTGTAGCATCCAAATGTGGAGCACTGCAACTTTAAAAAGCAGTAGTTCAGATGGATAACCTGTTGTGTTTTTATCTCCTGCTAAAGTTTGATGGGTGTTTATATATGTGTGTGTGTGTGTGTGTGTGTGTGTTTGTGCGTGTGCGTGTGTGTGTGTCTGTGCAGGTACGGCAAGCTGCTGCCGTCGTTCCAGGCCAGGCAGTTCTCAGCAGCCACGGGGCTGAGCCGCATGCTGATTATCCTGGGGACGATTGAGCCAACTGTCAAAGGCGAAAACGTGTCGGAGGAGGTCATCCAGCGCCAGGTCAGGCCAGTGCCCACGCACCCGCACACGCAGGTCACGGCGAATGTTACAGTGATTGCTCAAAAACAAGAAAAGAAGAGCTGCAGGAACGTTTTTTGTTTTGTTTTTTTTTTCCAATGTTGTGTCATGCCGAATGCGACACAGCAGGTCATGAATAATTCAGAGATGATTTAGGGATGAGCGTAACAAGTCATCAGTGTAGAAAGGGGCTCTCACACCGTAGATGTTAAAATGGACGGAGTCTGGAGACAAGTCTTTGGCTTTGCACCTCTGCTCAGACAGTTGCTGGGCTTTCTTTTTAACTAATTAAAAACATGGAGGGAAAGTGATATTTTTTTTTTCCCAGTCATTTTGAGTGTACACCTCCCATTTTTCCCCTACAACCACAGGATGGTGCTAGTGCAAGAGCAATCATGTCTCCTCCTCAGCAGAGGAGATACGAGCGGATTATGATTGCAGGAGCGTTTGTCTTCATATCGTCGGCGACTGTGAATTTGGCATGATATGACACCAGACATCATTTTTAAATAAATGAAAACTGAACCCATTCCTGGGCCTGACATGACACTGCGAATGCACTGTATCTTTCGATGCCTTCTATATTGTAGAACTGAGCCTTTTGACAGGTCATACAGTTTGTGAGGAGGAGGCTGTTAATATAAGCTACAAGCTTTTTGCCGTGTATTGCAGATGAGTTTTTTTTTTTGTACAGGGGAGGGTTTTATTTCACATGGCTCAGATCTGCTGTGAATCCGTTAAAAAAAAAAAAAAAAAAAAAGACATACAGTCGTTGCACTTCTGCCTGTCTTAAAGGCCTGTAGTCATTTACTTGGAATGGAAAACATCCCGAACAGAAGAGGAGTAATGGATTCTGGTGATGAACAACAGCCAATATCTTTGGTAACATGGGAAATTGCTCTTTATAGACAGACACCTTATTTTAGTGTTGCAACAAACCTCTAATATTCATGTAGGGTCCATTGGGGACACAGACAAAGAGAGATTTTTGCAGGAAAGCTAATTTTATAGCCATTTATTACATTTAAACCATCCATCCCTGCTTCAGTTTCTTTCTTTCTTTTTTTTTTTTTTGCTCAGAGAAACAACATACACTTTAATGGCTCTCCGTGAACGCTCGGTGACATTTCTAACATCCGTTCAGCACTGAATGCTTTTCTGCAGCTGTCTGTATGACGCGATGACGCCCGCTTCGGGATGAATGCGAGCAGTTCGTTAAGATGCCTTGTTCTCGGCTGCCAGCCACCCACGATTTGATGGCAGTAGAGATGGGGGACCTATTTCAGCTTTTCAAGTATTACAGTTGTTGCCAAGGAGATAAGGACATCATTGTGCTTGAATTCTCCAAGGACAGAGAAAGGTTTTGTAGACAGGCTAGTGAAGGTTATAACGTGTACACACACACACACGCTCACAAGCTTGCCGAACTCAATAGAGCATGCAGTCCATTTCTCAAGGGCATGTTCTGTAACCACTGCTTAATTGAACTGGAGCAGAATTGTTTGCTGCTATGTTAACGGCACCAAAGCTATTTGGTCTCATTGCATGTGGATGATAGATACAGTTAAAGGGTAATTCTGCTCAGTTTTTGCGACTTCACCTCTCTCCCGGTCGCCTGGTGCACTTGCCCCGCCCTAAGCCACAGAATCGGGCCGAGATTTCAGACGCGATGTTAGCGTTCTGCGAGCAGCTTCTTCACTAAACGAGCTGGCGGTTGACTGCGCCGCATTCAGATCGCCTCGCTCTAGCAATCGCTGTATTTTCATTTTCCCACTTAATCCAAATGCAAATTTCGGATGGATTTAAGGAGGTTACAGAATTACATCTCTCTTATGCAGTGAAAGATGTTAGCATTCCCATCTCAGGGCTCCACTAGGTGAGGCTCAGCTTTGCGTAGATCTTGTTCACAATACTTGCACCTGACTGTTTTGTGTTTGCGTGATTTTGGATTAATCTACAGGGATCTGGGTTGGTTGCGGATGAGCCAGCGATAAAGTATAAAAACAGATCTTTGAGATGTTTTTTTTTTAGGTGTGCATACAGCGGGACCAAAAACTGTACTGTAAGAAAATATGAATTCATCCATTTTAGACTCAGTGACTGATTTGCCTTCTGTATCCCCATCATAGAAATACCTGCTAAGTAACCCCGCCCACCAGAGCAGTGCTGTGGATGAGCATTACTTTCTGAATGAAAGTGCAGCCCAAGTACGGTATGGAAAACGAACCTGGAAAGCTTGTTATTTTCCTAACAGTCCTGCTCTGCTCATCTTGAATTTGGAAGTCAGAATGATCATTGAAAGAGCACACAGAATTCACATTTTGTATTTTCTTTTATTTTTTTTTAAAGGGACATCACAAAGTTTAAGCCACTCTCCAGCAGGGTATCGGTGAGTGTGATCACTGGAGATTCCTTCGACGAGCAAATACCAGAACAGCTAAACCAGGTGATGATGTTCACTCTCAGTGTAAACTTTTACGCAGTGACGAAACAATACTGTAATAGCTGGTGTGTAAAACACCATAGTAAATCATCTTTTCCCCGCACCAGATGGTTGCTAAGCTTCAAAAGAAGTTTCTGGAGGAGTCCTACCCATCAGCCAATCACATTCACATAAAAGGAGCAGACCGGCGAATGATCTACAAGAAGCCATCTGCCATCAGCCAGCACCTGAGGAGGCTAGTCAAGCAGCGACAAGCCAAACCTCAGAGAGAGTGACCCATGGCCAAAAAGTTACTGTACCCCAGACCTGCGCAGAATACCATTTGAATATGTTTTAAATATTCAATAAAATATTCAATTTATCTTTTTACCTTTCCCTGAAGCAATCTGTAGAGATTGTCTACATGTCTGCTAAGGTTCATCAAGGGGTCAATTTTAGAACATATTTTTGCGTTGCTCTGCTTCATTGGAAGCTTTTTAATTGAAGATAACTGGAGGCTGGTCCGTGTGATGATATATTTGCTGTCTTATATTCAGAAAATTATATCTCTCAAGCCGTTATTTCAGTCTCTCTACCTGATTGGCCCGTGCCAAAAATTAATACATTACTCTATATCAGTGTAAAGGTCACACATCACTGCTCCACCTGATTGTTTGTTTTTTTAAAAATCTAATTTATTTCTCGGGATTCTGCCATGTTATGGCCACGGGCAAAAGTACATTGAGTTCCTCGGCCTCTGCTGCATCAGCTCCAGTCATTTGTTACTTGCATGTAATTGAGTTACATCACAGTCAGATACAGAGCTCTGTTTTGGGACTTATGTTGATTTGATTAACTTTTCTAAATTTCAAACAGAGTGGCAACCCTAATTTTGCATTTTAGGAAATGAAGCTCTATGCAATTTTGTCTGTTTCTAAATCTGGTAAACAAGCTTTTTTTAAGGATCCACAGCAGTTTGAAAGAATGACCAGACAGCATTGGTTTATCCTGAGGATTTAAGTTTAATTATGACACCACATCAAAATAAAAATTTCCAACAGATCTGGAATTTAATTCCATCCATATACATGCATAGCAACAACGTTTTAAGAAACATTTTCTCCCATAATCAGGACATTGGAATGATCATTTTACATCAGTATCCCCACTGACCTCCCACCCATCTTGTTCGTCAGCAATAAACTTAACTCTTGTACAACTTCTTTTTTTTCCCTATGGGGTTACAAATAATTATATGCACAGTCCCCATTTCATAATACTGCTTTCAGTAATGTTCCCCCATTTACAAAGTATTGCATTGAGAGCAAATTGCAAAAAGGGAGACCAAAGTGTATCATCAAACAGAAATACGAGTACTATACAAGAATGTTGCCATCCTCATGAAAACATCCACATCTGAGTTGAAGAAAAGAGACAGGGACAAACAGCCACATATGTATGCAAAGCCATGTGTATATGCCAAAATGTGAGATGCAGGGTTGTGCCTTGTTATCATACCCAAATGGTGATTTTTAAGGCTAACAAGTCATTAGTAGCAATCTGCAAGGGACATTTTGGACATATACAGAAACTGGTACAGCAAATAAGAATACACAAGTGCCTCAGTAGCTATTTTTGTGTCTAAAATGCATCTCATTTTTGTATTGTCTATTGTTTCATTGAGCCTACATTACAGTGTAAACAATATGTGTGCTACACAAGAATGACTATACAATAACATTACAAACAACTCTGATATAAATTTCATTTTCAATTTAAATTAAGATCACTACTCCTATTAATACTGATTGTAAAATAAATTAATGCGAAAGTGGCACCATTATTATTCTTGATTCATTTTTCTTTTCTTTTTCTTTTTTAACCAATGGTTTTGCATTTTTAAGTGTTAAAACGATGAAAGAAGAAGCTTCTCTTGATTGTCCACAAGCAGCGTTTAGCACTGCGTGATGCACTATTCCAGACACAACAGTGTACTAAAACAAAGGAGAAAAAAGGGTTAAAAGTTGGGGGGTGGGGGAGGTGTGGGAAGGGGGAGAAGAACGTGTCTTATTCTTCGAACTTATTTTACATGCTCTGCAGCATGTGATGAACAGTAAAACTTCTTATGGGTAATAAAGTTTGACAGGTTGTTGAACTGGATATCACAGAGGCGGCAGTACTTGCCGCTTCCAGAGCCGTTCACGCCTTTATTGGCTGTGGGTGCCGCCTCCTCGTTTGGGGACTTGGAGGAAGGTGACATGTTCTCGTTGGAGTCGGCCTGGTTCTCAGTGGCCCACGTAGGGGAGGGATTGGGGGGTTGGCCGTCTGGCTGGGGCTGGTTCTCCTGCTGCGGTGGAGCGGTGCCTGAACGCTCCTCGGGCTTGTGCCCCCCATTGACAATGACCATGCCCCGGTTTTTGGGCAGTAGGGGAAGGGGCTCCTTGCCAGGGTGGGGGCAGCCGTTAGCAGCAGGCTGCTGGGCCTGCTCTCTGGTTGCTCCTGTCTCTCCTCCTCCACCTGCACCTCCTCCTCCCCCATTAACGCTCTGCTCTTGTTCGCCACCCTCTCCCTGCATCACTGGTCCCCCAGTGACATAATCGGTTGGCTTTATCCCAAAATACGGCGATATTTGCTCAGGACCTTTCACCTTCTTTATTGCTCCAGGATAAAGGCAGTGGGGCAGAAACATATTCTTGTTCTCGTCTTTTGATGGGATGAGCTGGGGCTCAGTGAAAGGCTTGAGTGCTGGCACGGGCCCCAGGTGAGGGGGGAACATGCCTCCATTCTGCACCATAACCTTCCCATTGCCATTCTTCTCACATTTGCCTGGGCTCTTGTCGTAGACATCATCAGGGTTGTTATTGCCTTCACTCTTCACATCTGGGAACATGGTCGGCTCCAGGCTGCCAGTCTCATTGTGTTGTTGCTGCTGTTGTGGCTGTTGTTGCTGCTGAGCCGCCGCCGCAGCAGCGGCGGCTGCGGCGGCTGTTGCAGGGCAAAAGTTCTGTTTGTGCGCCAGGTAGTTCTCCACTTTGTTAAAACTTATCTTGCACACTGCACATTCGTGATAGTCCAACAGTCTTTTAGGGGAGCTACACGTCTTGTCGGGGACTGGCGAACACTTTTTGCTGAGATCAATCGGAGCGTCCAGCTCCTGCTGCTCCACAGTATTGCATTTGGGAGCCAGAATTGGTTTAGTGACAGTCAAAGATGCCTCCAGGTGTTTAGGTACCATACCCGGGAAGATATCACAGCGGGGGTGGAAGCGGTCTGCCAGGCTCTCTACAGCTTCCTGGGATGTACAAGGGTTCATAGGAGGAACACCAAGGAAACCCGGCTGACCCATAGGGGGCCTTTGGTGGTCCTGATCGGGGAGACACATCTCGTACATCTTCCTGCGCTTGCGGGTCCTCATGGTTCTCTGCATGGAGGGCACCTTGTTGGTGGACATGCGTTTCATGGGAGGATCATGGCGAGTGGCACAGTAGTACTGCTTGTGGACCATGTAGGTCTCATGACGACTGAAGGTGATATTGCAGGCGTCGCAGGTCGTCTTCGTGGGATCGTTGTCACTCTCCACCAAACCCGTGCTGGGGCCTTTACCCTCCATCTGCTTGCCGTTGAGCCTGTCCTCAGCCCCAGTGGGGGTCGAGACCTTCTTCACCTGTCCTGGTAGATCCTTATCTGGCCCTTTGGCCCCAGCATTTATCATGTCCAACACATTGGAGTTCAGACAGGCAGACTGCATGAGGTGGCTGTCGGCCTCTGTAGGGTGGCAGCTGGCCAACATGCTAACAGAACTGTGACCACTGTTGGGGCTCACCGCCTCAGGGACCTTATCTGAGAGGGCGGAGAAGTCGGGAGACTTTGCCATGTGTTGCCAGCGACTGTTACAGTAGTGCTTTTTGTGGACCAAATAGTTGTCCAGGTTGCTGAAGGTGATATTGCATTCAAAACAGGTGGCCCCTTTGGGCATAAGAGGACTGTAGATGACAGGGGGGTAGCTGTTCCCTCCGTGGCGCAGCCTCCGGTGAACTAGCTCTGACATTTTAGCCAGAATCTCAGAAGCCTGCGGGACTACTGAAATGTCTTGGGAGAAAGCAAACTGAGACAAGAAGGGGCCCATGGGAAATGTAGGCATGTTATGCTGCACAGGGGAGGAGGCCAGCCGGGGGCTGGAGGGCTCAGACTTGATCCTAGTGTAAGAAAAACTGGCTTTGCTGCCTGGGTGCGCCTCTCCCTTCTGAACCGACAGCATGGGCTTCTTCTCGGCCTTGTCAGCCTCTCCGTCTGTGCTGGTCTCCTTGCTGAGGGCCCCTTTGGGACTTCCCAGGAGAGCATCCTTCCTGTTGGCCAGCTCAGCGCGGACCTGCTGCTGCTGCTGTTGTTGCTGCTGCTGCTGCTGCTGCTGCTGCTGGAGGCTTTCCTCGGGCCCCCTGGGGGAATGCTCGCTGCCGTCGCCTTCCCTGTGAAGTTTGCTGCCGTGCCCATGTAAGTCCTGATGCTGTAAGAGTTCCCTGTGGCTCTGGAAGCTGATATGGCAGTGATTGCATCTGAAGGCCGCCTGTGACAGGTGAGACATGATGTGATGCTGGAATGTAATAAGAGAATCTGCCGTGTAGTTACAGATTGTGCATTTCAAGCTGGTGCCAGGAGGGAGGCTCTCTTCCATTTTGACACCTGTGAAGGAGATAAAAGGGAGAAATGCTCAGAATCTCGCCTCCCACTTCTCCTTTAGAGTTAACAGTGGAAGCCATCAAACGCTCATGCATTATGCCAAGCTTATTCCCATCCACTAGATTTTTTTTTTTGCTCAAGGATAAACTGTCAACTGTGATAGCTGACAGCAGGATATGTATATTTTTGAAAAGAAATGACAGTCATTTTTCCAAACCTGTCTTTTTTTTCTAAAGCACCACTGTAAGACCCTCATTCTTGAAAAAAAAAACTGATTGAAGGTAGCCACCTCAAAGAGCTGGAATATAGATCTTTTTAATTGTTGTGCCCAAAAATCTTTCTGCACAAACTCACTTTCATTCATAACCCTGACACTCACCACTGTGTGAGGTGCTCAAGTGCATTTCCAGGGCCCTCGCTCCAGAGAAGCTCTTGTTGCACTGTGGGAAGGGGCAGATGCTGGGGGTCTGGTGGGGTCCGCTGTCGTTCTCCTCCACCACCGTCTCTGGCTCCCTCTGTCGCCCACTGCAATAGTACATCAGATGGGCCTGCAGGTTCCTCTCGCTCCGAAACCAGATTCCACACGCCTTGCAGGGGAAGATGTCCTCTGGAGGGAGACAGAAAAAAGGGGACGTGATACCGGGGCACAAACAAATAATTTTGTATTTATGCAAAAGTGTTGACACGTACTCCTCTTCTATACTTCTCTACGTTTCTGACTCACAAAGCCTGTGTTAAAAGGCTTTTCCTCCAAATCCTCAGCCGCTGCATATCGCTGTGTTGCTACCACTGTGTTGGTGCCCTTTCTCAAGGGCAAACAAGAACACTGGACCATCTGCTTACAGAAGCCTCCCTGTTGAGCTGAACCCAGATAGCCCTCGCTGAGTAAACAAACACACTATTTGCATGAGGCATGTATTTTGCAATTAACACTTTAGTTCGAGCCTCAGTGTGTTTATGTGAACCCAAAACTTGAAGGTCGATGGCTCTTATCTCCAGCGCAGAGACTCATCTGGGTTAATCTACGCCCAGCGGAGACGACGCTCCTTGTTAAGCAGGTGACCGAGTGCAGGCGTATGTGTGTGTGTGTGTGTGTGTGTGTTATTGTGCGCATCTAAACAAAAAGCACGTCCTGATCTAGCCCCTGCATGTGCGCCCGTGCCGCAGTGTGGACACTCACTGTTGACGATGGCAGTGGGCAGGATGGAGGCCATTGCGGCCTGCTGCGGCAGGAGCTGGATGCTGTCCAGCAGCCTGGCTGGGTACATGCCCTCACTCAGAGACATGTGGTTCACCGCCTGCAGACGTGAGTCAAAGTCCACCGCAAACGCCACCAGCTCCTCGCCCTCCATCATGTTCTTGGTGGTGGTGCACCACAGTTGGCCGCCTGGACAAAACGGAGATAGAAGAGGCATTTAAACGCTTGTTGCGAGAGAGGTGGAAGCATCGCTGCATTTGCACACGCGGCGTGGTCAGAGAACTGCGCAATGGGAGAAATGATATTTGTGTGCGGCTTGAACGGCAAGCACAGTGTCTCAGAGTGTTTCAGTTGCAAGTTGCTAAACTGTATGATGCTCACATAAAATGAAAACGTGGTGTTCCAAAATGGAAAAAATGTTACAGTGTGTTCACGTGTTCAAAATCCCCATGAAAATCAGCCATCAGAATTACTAGGCACATTTTTTTCCCTTTTTCAGATTTCTGCCTCCACATTGATACAATGAAGATGAATAGAAATTTGTTTGCAGTTCTCACAGCAGTGAAACATGACATTTCAGCAAAATTCAGCAGCAACACCGCTCCTCCAAATGACTTTTTAGGCTACGGGCATTCATATCCAGGAGCAAAGCAAACCTCAGCTGGAGTTTAACCGTAGCCTGCAGTGCTGTTGTCAGCTAGAACACTGAGACAGGTCCTCCACATTATTAGATTGTTGTGTTTTGGGATTAAGCATTCCTCTGAAATCTTCTGAACATATTCATTAAGTCAGAGAAAGGGGGAGGGGGCAGGAGGAAGGAAGAAGGGGGGGTGTTAGAGGGAGAGCGTGAAGGTTTTAGCTTAGATAATATTTATCTCAGCACATGACAGGCTTTTCAGCTGCACTTCATTTTCCATTGAAGAGATTAAAGTTTTTAATATGACTATTTACAGAAATCTGGCTGGGGAGATAACAACAAACTATGATACACTCCCGCTAAATGGCAGAATTAGGACATTGTTTCTGAGGAAAGCTGGACAATTAATTAAAGCACGCTGTTAGCTTTCAAAGATGTGCAAACATACAGACGGAGTGTCAGGCTGAGAGGGGACATGTGATTTGAGCCCTGGCTGATGTGGAATAAAGAGAGTCCTCAGGAGAGGTGTGAAGACAGGGGGACGAAGGTAGAAGGCCCCCACACGTGTGGAGCACTGATTACTCATGTTTACACAAAACCTATGAATCACCAGGTTTAAAACTGCCCTGAAGACACGGTGAAGGTGCTCAAGTGGGGCTCTGTATGAAAACAATTCACTTTGCTGTGGATTTATTAGAAATGGAAAAAGAAGGGAATTGAAACGGTGCCGCCGTGTCTTTACACTACCACATATATTATGTGTAAATCAGTGTTAAGTTTCTAGAATGAGTTGCCCCATTATTTCAATTCAAAATTGAATACTATAGATTTCACATCACAGTTTTGATTAAAACCTCTGGAGCCCTTCCTATCTGCTGCTGTAGCACTGAAAATTAGACGGGCACAAACGTGTCAAAAGAGTGAAATGGTATTAAAAATGCGCTATCTTTCAAAGTCCCACTTCTGTGTGGGCTTCCGCCCCACGAATGTATATGGGTGCGTGTGTGCCTGCGCCCTGCCTGAGAGCGTGCATGTCAGCGCCACTTTAAAGAGCAGTGCCTATCTGTCGGCCAATCTGCTGTGACGAGGCGCACACTTCAGGCCGCTCCACTTCATCGTTTTGATTCTGTCGTGCCACACACTGCCTGGAGAGGCCCTTTGAATTTTTATCTCCTAATTAAAATAACAAAACTCCCCTCCACTGTCTGCCCAAGTTACCATCAAGGTAGATACAAACTGCCACTGACAATGGCGTGGAATATATCGCACTCATAGCCACAAAAGTTTCTCTCCTCTGTGTGGATCTCTTAGTTCAGACGCACTCGGCTTACAAAGAGAATTATGAACGAGGCTGTGACACTCTGATACAAATCAGTGTTTTTTTCGGATCAATCCGAATCAAAGATACTGTAAGCTCTCCGCATCTGAAATGAAGTAGATTATGTGGAGTCTGATGAAAATGTTTTACTGCATTTTGACAGCAGAATATGCGCTCAAATTGCATCCCCTCAGCCGAAAATGCTACAGATCCATCTGTTGTGCGCGAGAACGCTGGAAGTGAGTTTTTCGGACGGCATGTCCCAGTTTTACTGAGCTACGCAAAACACTGAGGCAGCACTCTGCTTGTTACAGTCACTCAACCAAGACAGGGTAGAGAGATACATGTGCTCTGCCTGCAGGATTATGGTTTAAACTGCACTTAAATTCTCATCGGAATTAGAAGTCATGGCTGTTTCTCTCCTGTGTTACAGTTTTAATTCCAATTTGGAGAAAAATCACGCATATTTTGTTTTTGACTGTTTTCTGAAAGGGCTGGTATTTCGTTTGATTGCTGCAGCCACAACATCTGCATGTTTGGCCAATGCAAGCAAATGCAAGCACGTATGCACACCTCGAGTACATTTATGTACAGAGACACGCGTGCAAAATACATTTTCATGCACGCATGGAGATGCAATGCATAGAAAACCGCCTGCACAGAGGCACCAAGTGGACAACAGACTAAAACAATATGCCGCATAGGAGCTCTCTCGAAACAGTGTCATGGCTGTTTCCTTCTGAGAGCCTTTTCATGACAGCTGATTTGAATCACAGAAACACAGGTGAGCCACCTATGATCTGCAAGAATGGGGGAGCCAAGACGGGGGGTGGCTGGGGGGTCAAGAGTTAGAGCGAAAGACCAAAACTGTAAGTCTTGAAACTGGGGGAAAGGCAGGGAAAAGTGGAGCTTGTGATTTGCACTTGTTTGCCTGCTAACTGTCTGCAGTGAGCTGCCTTTGTGCAGTGGCCAATGCAGTTGGAATGAAGGCTATTGTCTAAATCCTCCTGCAGAGCACCTGATAAAAGAATAAAGAACTATGACATATTCTAAAAACAATGGAGGAATTAAGGGGAGACAATAGGCCAGCTGCCTCATTAAAACAATCAAAAACGGCATCCTGTACGTAGTCCAGATAATTAAAAACCACTGCTTCCTACAGTCTCTCAATACCGTTGAATACGTTGAGACTATGCCTCTGCTGGCTAAATGCCCTCTTCCCTCTCTTCCTTTTGATTAATGGTTTATTTGAACATGCAGTTGAAGATGAACATATGAAGGAATTCATGAAACAAAATTACAATGCAAACCTTCCTCCCCCCATAAGTACTTATAAACTAATCAAACGTCTCAGGATGAATCGCAGGGACTCGGGGCGTGTGTCCCCTCCCCTTTGCCTAAAGCCCTGAGAGATTTCAAAGGGCAGGCATCACAGGGCATTTTTTAATTTTCTCACTTTAAATGACTTTATAAGAAAATGGGTGTGTACAGTATCTGTGTATGTATGGGGGAGGCTGGGAGAATAGAGTATGAGATACTTGAGCAGGAATTATTTTTTTTATTTTTTTTTTGCTCCCTGCAAACCGCTACCACCACCATATCTTAATGAAGCCGCAAACAAATCTCTCATGCCTCGTGCAAAAGCTGAGAGACAACAAAGCAGCAGAAATAACAGAAGGGCCCGGATAATTAAACTGGCCTGAAGACAGGTATTCAAATGTTGGTGTGTAAACAGCACAACTCTTTAATAGTTTAGCTGTAAAATGCGTAGTTAAGCACATCAGCACTTGCCTCTCCCATCTGTCCAAACACATTACCATTGCAGAGGCCATTACGGCACTGGAGTACAGTCCCACTGCACCATAACCACGTGTTCTGGGAGGGGTGGAATGAGGCTTCTGGGAAAACTAACACTGTCCTGTTGGCAGTAACTGAAAGCGTCGAGGGGTCACGTATTATAAAGTGTCGCGGCGCACTTTTGAGAAATGGGACGTTGATGTGGAAACTTCTTTTCTCCCTGTTCCCTTGGACTTGTCGTCTCTGTCAATTGGCTCGGCGCTAACTGCTGGTCTTAATTGTGAAGTGAGGCCAGCGGTGCCTGAAGCCACAGAGAGGGTTGTAATTAAAGACCTCTTCTCCTCTTGTCTTCAAATCAGTTCCAACTCCTCCTAGTCAAATGGGAACAAGCTCCTCGCACCTTCGAATATCAAGTAGCTGCATGCTGTTCACCACCAGTTCTTTTATATATATATATATATATATATTTTTTTTTTTTTTTCCAACCAAAGCTTTGAGACAGGAGGAGCAAACTACCACATGGCACACAAAACAACTTCCCAGGCAACTTCCATGGCTCTTGTGAAAATATTCATCGCAAATCGTGGCTGAATAATATCTGTATCTTCACCTGACAGCAGACGGTGCTTGCGACAAACGCTAAACAAATCCCTCCTCATGAATACTGGTAAATATTTAGACTGTTTCTGGATCATCAGAGTTGAACACATTAGTATGACTCATGGCTGTCAAACCGGGCCGTCACGAACCCGGAGCCGAAGCGAGCGAGCAGGCAGGCGAAAAGAAAACGCTGAGTTAGACACGAGCGGGAACATCATTCACGGGGGTCAAACAAGCTTACTATTATTGACGGTACACTAAACTAGAATTAGCTGACTCTACTATTATTTCACCAAGGCGGTGACAAAGATTGACTCTCTCCCTCTCTATCTCTCGTTCACTCTTTCCTCCTCGGCCTCCCCCCTGCTCGTGCCCTCTCCCCGCCACTAGGAGGCGCTCTTCTCATACTCAAGCTGCTGCCGGTGGACGTTTCGCTGCGATGATGCGGAGACGTCTCAGACATGGCAGCGCGGCACAGACGCCAGTCTGCCCATACATCCTCTGCAGGTAGGTGCTAAAGATCTTCCCCACACGAGAAATGTATTTGGACGCAAAGGGAGTCCGCCTGACCTCATTTTGACTCCAACTTTAGACGGAAATTTGGTTGCGCAGGCTTCCAGACGTGGGTCTAAAATCGTGTATGATTTTTGAAAAAAAAAATGTTTAAGATTCTTTTGTCTGCTGTTACTGCATTTCTGTGATCACAGAAATCAAGCCTGCTGGGATGGTTTTGTCACCCCCCCCCCCAACAAATAAAAAGAAAATGTACATGATATTTCTGAAAATTGTGGCAGGTAAGACAAATTTTCCAGGGAACTAAATAATATCCAGTACATATGTTTACAGAGCTAAAGAGCCCTGACTCGCCTTGTCTCGCCTGACACCACGAACCCCCCAGATTTCCTCCCCTTTTGCACTACAGTGTCCAGACTAATTTTAGCATCAAGTGTTTTTGCAGATATAGCCAGTTTCCGAGCGCACATGGATGGCCTTGAGCGAATGGCACGCGGGTCAGAATCCACAAATTAAAAAGTCCTCCCAGGGGAGCCTCATACACGGCGCTCTCTCTACAGTATACATTCACAGGCAACAAAGACATAAAAGCAGCACAGCACACGCAACAATCTCATTCAACACACATTTGTGAATTGTTTGAACACCAAAAAAAAAAAAAAAGAGAGAGAGGGGGAAAAATGTAGCAATGATGTGATTCAGCGAATGTTTTACTGGGTAAAAATTAAATGTTTCTCTTTGAAATTAAAAGATGCTTCTGTGGTTAGTCTCTGGAGATTTCTGTAGCTTCCGCAGTACAGTTAGAATGATACTGGCAGTGGGGATGTTTGTCTGGTAATGGCGTTGTAATGATTTTGAGGGAGGAAAAAAAAATTGGAATGTGAATTAGCAGCCATTTCTGCTCTGTTAGAGTGCAACCATAGAGCTTAAATATTTTTCTTTTCTTCAAATGAATTTTATTTAATTAAAGGAGGAATAATTAACACACCTTACATCCACCGTTTTCTTGTGCGTTTTAGCCAAACCTTTTTAAAGTGCACAGAAAATGGGTAATTTTCTTTGCGAGGTTGTAATTTTTCACAAACTAATTTACCGCACACCGATGAATGACTCTTACTCTCGTGCTGCACACTTTCTATACTGCAGGTAACACACGTGAGTTCTGTGCTGTCAGTCTGAGACAATACCAGCTACAAATTCCTACAGTACAAAGCTGTTCTCCCTCATTAGCTGCCACACGCAGTCAGCTCCTCCCTGTCCACAGTAAAGTGGTGTAGACTATTAAAGGAAAGCTCTCACTGGCTCCGCTCCGCTCCGCTTTATTCTTTATTTGGACAGGTTTGTCCCATTGAGCTCTCTATTAGCTCTCTTTCTCTGCGGGTAGTGCTGCCTGTGTCCTGGTTGTGGCCAGTCGACATGTGTTTACTGCGGCCCCCGCTGCGGCGGCAGGCTGGTTGGGGGCCCATCCTGACCAAGCCCCGCTAATGGGGCCAGAAGACCCCTCGTGACAGGATGGCTGCTGTGTTGAGCACCGCAGCAGACCCTGCCCCTCCCTTTCCTCCAGCTGTGGCCCCATGGCCCATGTCCCCCTACCCATCATGCCTCGGTGGGAGCAGGTGAACGGCGGAGGGCCAACGGCGGCGAGCTCGGTTTTCCTAAGAGAGCAGTGCGCCATTGCCACGCGCCTCAGTGGTTCCTCCAACATGGCTCCAACCCTACGCCACATGGGCTGGCTGGCCAGTCTGTGTGTGTGTGTTGTGTGTGTGTGTGTGTGTGTGTGTGTGTGTGTGTGCATGAGGGGGTGTATGGCGGATGCCAGCCCTAATGCAAATGCTTGCCGTGTAAAAAATGGGGGCCTCTCTCCTCCACTGTCTCTCCTCTTTGGAAAGGTCTATTTTGGCCTTCTGGTGCTGGCAGTTATTTTTTTCCTCTCCAGAAGGACAGAGAGCCAGAGAGATGCACCTGTCATCCATTTTGGAATTCAGCATTATTGATCTGGTCAGGAGGAATGGGATTTACGATGATATGTGTTTTTCTCCGCGAATACTTATTGATTTGTGCCTTAAAACGTGCATTTTTCTCATTCGCAAAGTGCTTCTGTGCCTTATTTACGGGCATGCTAATTTGGTATTCGCAGCACAGCAATACACGGAAAGAATACGTGTACACACACACACACACTCACTCTCTGATGCGCACATTAACACACCAGTCAGCGGTGCAACATCCCAGCATGCCCTCTGTCTCTGCACCCCTGTAATTCTACATATTGCTTAAAGTATGTGCTAATTAAATTTTCTGTCGGTTTGCAAGAGAAATAAATAATCTGCCGCTAAAAGGCCTAATTGCGTTTGTCACATTGTGTCTCGGTGGCTGGTGCATCGGGAGCACAGCCGCTGCCCTTGCTCATTGCCATTCTGTCGTCCTGGCAAGCCCCCGCGCTGCCCCAGGTATCACCACGCGGCCATCTGGAGCCGACATCTGTCTCTCTATTGATCACAAGGGTTTAGCACTTGATCAAACAGACTGCGACAGGAAATTGCTCTTTTCCCCACAGAAAAGGCCAGTCGCCTGCGTGAGGGTAATAGAGTGGAACTGAGATGCAGCACCGGCACGGTGGGCAGGCGGGCACGGGAACAGCCAGGCGGGCAGTGGCACGCCAGTGTCGGCCGCTGCGGAGGTGGCAGGGATGGCACTCTGTCCACCGCCCATGTCTCCAGGACCATGTTCCTAACCTTTCTGCTAATGCGACAGCAGCCTTTGCGTTGTTACAGTAGCAAACTCTTCCCAGATTATAATTTACAATCATGCCATATGGAGGTTTTCATGCCATATGAGGATCTGTGTGTGCACGCAGAAGGTGAGACCATCACCCCTGATTAAAAAGAAAAAAAAAAGCCTGTCATTTAAAGAGTGGAATTTATCTTTCAAGTCATTCAGGTAACTGTCTAAACCAACAGCTGTCTGAAAGTGTTAGAAAAGCTGGATGCAAGGGAAATTCTCTACATGATAAGTACACCAGATGGTTGCAAATTAATGTATTTCTTCAAAAAAAGAAAAAAAATGAAAATAGTTGAACATTAAAGCCAGTGCAGCATTCTGATCGAGAAGGCCTTTCCGTCAGTTTTCATAGTAATTAAAACTCATAATAAAGGGAAATTCTGGTAGTGTACAAATCTTTTTTTTTTTAAATATGTCACCTGGGTGTGATGTTGGTGTGAAATAGTGGGAAATCCCTGATGAGGATGCAGTTGTCTCACTGCTAACCCCCGTGGAGTTCATCACACTATTAGAGCCCGAGGTGAACGGCTCCTGAATGTGTGTTACAGTTTGTTAGCTGAGGCTGTGGTCCACATCTAAAATACTCGGGCATGCTTTCAAGGCACTCGCTGGAACATCATGTTTAGCAAGTATGGACAATTTGATACTGAAGGTGACATTTATCCAGCATTGTGGAAATATATTTAATTGTTCCTGCAGAGAGCGAGATATGTTTCCCCTTGCCTACAGTGCTGGGATTGTCCTTTTGGAATACGATGCAAATTTGGGATGAAGCAACTAATTTCTTTCTTGCACCCCTGTATGCCCCGTCCACCCCCCCACCCCAATCCACACACACACACACACACACACACCCCTCAATCTTCCGCCAGCTTCCACCTCCCCAGACATGAGGATTCTGATTAATCGTGTGACCGCCCCTCGCTTTGCATTTTACACAATCTCGCGGCGCCACGGTGAGATGTGTGAGGTGTTGTGCCACTTTTGGCAAGCTGAAAAGATGTAGCCCAAGGAAGAACAAGTCGAAAGTATGAGGGAAAAAAATATGACCAGGGGACGTGATAAAAAATTATCAGCCAGTGTGTTTTCCTGTTTGGTTTTAATCTACATTTAATTAAATTCTTATCTGCTGTGTGCTTATGGCTGCATTTGAATGGCGAGGCTGCATTCATTATGAATGGTAAAATTGAACTCAGTACATTGTGTGTGGCCCAATAAAGAAACAAGACTCTTATTGCAGTGCATGCACAAGCTCCGACAGACATGCGGAAAAAATAAGTCAATTAAGATCGGTCTTTAAATTACCGCTGTATCAAAACAAGGGGCGGGAGCATGCTCCATAATAGAATCCTGACAGGGGAGAGAGCACAGTTGACTGTTGTTAATATACATCCTATTTGATACAGCCAATTGTATTAGCCTGTTTATGGAATGCACACAGTTGATGCACACTAGATTTACTAGTCTGTCATGATGGTTCATAATCGACGGTGCGGCGAAAAAAAAGTTGACTTCTATGAATATAGAGGTCAAATGAAAACTGGCTGCAGCAGTATATTAGGAGTTCCTCATAAAGATTCTGCTGTTTTATCTGAATGTTGGAGGTCAACAGCAAAGGTCAATGACAGAATATATAGACAATATGTGGGCCAGAGCAGATACCGAAGAGTTAAATCCAACGGACTACAGAAAGGAGAAAAAAAGAAGATTCGGCTCCAAAATTGTAATACTATTGACAAAAGACACACAGCTTATAAGGGGCGGGCGGCACTTCATAAGCTAAGAACAATATCCCATAGGCAGCACCCCGGAAAACGTCGAAAAAGACCCTGAGCCGATAGTACAAAGTTGGGCCCCGGCAAAATCCCTAAATCTTCCCGTTTGCTTATTCCAGGCAGCGTGGGGGGAGAGGGAAGCTCCCTGCTGCCTGCCCATGTTTACAGAGCCGTTCTCATCTCTAGGCCTTGCTCATCCACGGCACTGACACACGGTGTCGACATGATTAGGGGTCTGTCTTTGCATAGGGCTGTGTGTGTGTGTATGTGCGCGGGGGGTTGGAGGATCGGCAGATGAATGACTTTGGTGCATCGGAGAGGGATCACAGCAGATAATCACTCCCGACTGCTGCGCCGGAGCTCTCAGATCTGGTCTTTAAAATAATGTTCGGAGTCAAGTCTCTCGGAAGCTTTTTTTCTTTTTTTTTTCTCCTCGCAGGTTATCTTCTGCATTTTATGTTTGCTGTTTAAATCTTAACAGGACACAAGCAGCAAGGGAGAGCAAATATGTCTGCAGTCGGAGGAAGCGGAGTGGAAATGTTATTGCGAGGGGTTAAGATTAGCCGTAGCAGGGGCTGAGGAGATGAAACTCCCTCTCTATTCGAATGGCTTTCATTCCTCAAGAAAAACTTGGAATGTTGGATTTAACCTTGGGAGCCTGGATTCCTGCGAGAAGTATGGAGGGGATAATGAATCTGACCTCTCGCTAAAACTGACATTACTCAGAGGCTCAAACACAAGACAAATAACAAATCTACTTAAGTACATTTAAATACAGACCACCACGAGCACACAGACAGTGTGAATACAGTACAACATAAATTCCAATATCATAAATACTGCTATCACACAAACAGAGGAGCCATAAAGTACGGCTGCCTGTGTCTGGGACTATAAACCTTTGGCGTTACTCATAGGGAATAAACACACAGGCACAATTTACTGCACTAGATCCCCCCTTGTTTATCTTTTAAATAAGCACACTTTATCACTCTCCTGCATAAGCAAATTGCATGCAATGTGTGTTGTTTTAACATTTGATATGCTGTCCAGAAGATTCATTTCTCCCTACGAATTCAATTGTCTTTGCAATATCCTGCTGCCATAGGCATCAGGCCCCATCACCTGTTCGTTATCACTGGCCGTCCTGTTTGGGAGCTCTTGAAATGGTGCCATGGCATTGACTCTCAGTTAACAGCAGGTCTCTGAACTTCTCACGGTTGATGGCGGCGGCTGGAAAATTACGCTAACAACTAATTAACATCATAAAGAGCGTTTAAATGGACGGGCGACACCTGCAACCTTCATTTGCACACGCGGACGCAGAATTACCTGTGTTTTTATTTTTGCAGATAACGCGTGCATTTTTTAACACCTTTTAGAATATTCATTTCTGTGGCTGGCTTTAGAATTGGCACCACTGTCCTGTCTTTTTATTTATTTATTTATTTTACTATGTACTATAAAAAAAGAACAAAACAAAAAAACCCCACCAGGCCAAAATAATAATTGTCAACACAGAGTGCTGGCAGAATTCCTGAAGCTGTTTTTTTTTTTTTTTTAGTTTGTATGCACCTTCAAAAAAAAAAGTGCACTGCCATATTCTGCGCCTGAAATAACATATTCCATTTCTAATTTCTGTTTGAATGTAAAATATTTCCAGGTGGCAGACATGAACCTCCAGTTACTGGTCCAAATAACAAAGTGCTGCCTGCCTGTCAGTCTGAGGCACTTTGCTGGCTGGCTGAACTAAGCTGGTTTAGACTGACAAGTCTTCAACAGTGGCAGCCTCGGCTTCCTCTGGCAGGCTTCTGGAGTCCTCTCTCGCTCCCGGCCCCCGGCCCGAGAGATGACCACAATATGCAGTCAAGTATCCGTGTTCCTGCCGCTCGCTCTGTGTCTTTCCTTTAAAGGTCTGAAACTGCGGCTAACTTCCGCGGGACGGTAATGCACTCACACCTCATTACAGAGCCACATTATGGACTACAGCAGTAATACGGCTTTAATCTTCTCCAAATCGTTATAAATGTCAAGCTGGGGCCAGGGACTTCCCAGTCTACTGCACCAATGGCTTAGCCTGCTATCCCCGCTTTTCCGTATTAGCTATAGCCAGAGAATTACATTCACTGCCAGATCCCCTGGAACTTACAACCCCTTTGTTCCAACATTCAATGCACCATTAACATACTCTTTGAAATTGCCCCCCCCCCGCCCTCCCAAAAAAAGCCCCAAACAGCTAAATATGAAAACAGTTGATACCCCTACCCTGCCACATACACCGCCCGTACCTCCCCCTTCTTTTCCTTAGCCTCTCCTAATGAGACGCAGCATCCCTGTCTCTCCACTGAAGGATCCAGACTTTCTGTGTGATAGAGAGACTGCGGCTGTTTATTAATAATGAATTTGGGTGTTTGCGTGTGGAATGTTATCAGCGCGCACACAATCCCACCAATAGTTTGCCCTGATGGGGTAGCTGGGTTCCTCATTAGCAGAACATATTTAATCCAGAAGTTTCTTATCAAATGTCACACCTGCATCTCTAAATGGCATTTTCACATTCATTCGCCTGTATTTGGGAGATGAGGCTCCAAGGTGCTTTGCAGAGATTAAGAAGGAGAGAGAGTGCAAGCTTATTTTATCATTTAGCGGGTCTGGAAGGAATCCAAGGAGTTTTTGTCTTGTTGTTGTAATTAGAAAGCCTTTTAAGTGATAACGCCTGCATAGGAATATGAATATGTAGCGATCAGACCAGTCACCCCCCCCATCTTTTGCTCTCTCTCTCCCAGACTCTCTCTCTCCCTTAGCCTTTTTTTTTTTTTTAAATTGTTGAATGCAGAGTTTTTGTTCTGTGTACAGCAAGGATTAACTCAGAAGCTTCAAAAGTTTAATGAAAGACTTGAAAGTACACACTTTTTTCTTGTTTCTGACTGTGGCTGTTGTTCCTTTTTTTTCCCCCGTGCGAGAGCAGACATGACGTGAGTCCAATGTTTGTTCCCATACCTAAAACCTTAAACTCCACTTTCCTTTGACGGTGCAGTTTAGCAGCGGGCCATCACAAAACATAACGCGTGCTTCCTGAAGCTACGTTCACGTCGGGTTGCATTGCATGGTAAATTGTGTCGTTGTTTAGCCCGCCCTCACTGATTTAATAATAGGAACACCTGTCAACATATTACAATGCAGTTCAGCACCACCACAGACTACATCCTCCAGAATGATCACGCAGATGAATCAACGTCCCTTTAACACAGCTTCAACAAAAACTTTGAGAAGGCAGGATTTATTGCAGGACTGTTGCAGCTAGGTGGACCTAATAAACTAACACCTGAGTGTACAGTGCTGTTCTATTGAGTTTTTTATGAAAATAAATAATATCAGAGATCTTACCAGCCCTCAATAAGCCCAGGAGCCCACTTAAAATCAGAGTAGAATTGAGGCTCCTCTGAGGAAAAAAAACAGCATGATATCAAATATTTAACATTTCCTGTTACAGTTCTCCTCTTCAGTTGTAGAAGAGGGAGCAGGTATGCAGTCTCCCTCTCAGTAGTGGCATTTAGTCCCCGTGTATATCCAGAAAAGCTGCTGCTAACCATCGGGCCAGAGATAAGTGCAAAACTGAGAAGTATTGATCCAGTAATAGTGGCCCGCGCTTTGACTCTGACACCTTAACCCTGCAGACATAATGTCATAGCCTCTTATCCTTTCCTCTTAACACAACCTGCCTATCTCCCACAAGCTGTCACCTCTAGTAATGCGCTTCTCAAAAGCTCCCTTAAATCACCGAAATCATTGCACTTTCAGACATTATTTATTTTCCCACCTCTTAAAAGTGAAGCATGATTTACAGTTCGGTAAAAGGTTGCCCCCCCAACCCACACCCCACACCCTACACCCCACCCCTCCACCCCCATTTCCCACTAGACCTACTAGCGCATTTTGTCAAGGTAATTCCATTTATACCATTGTAAGAGCTGCTACGTAGCAATTACTATGTTAGGTCTTTGTAATTGTGTTGGCTTACAGCGCATGACAAATACAGTCGAGCTAGAGGCTGCGTAGTGATCCCAGATGTGCGCCGGTTTAGACGTTTTCATTAATTGAAAGCGTCACTGTGTAACAGTGCAGTACTACACTCTGGCAGGTATGAATGAAGTCTAATACAGCTTAATTACTCTGCAGCTAAATGTGTATTGTGGGGAGCCCTTATGTGGGGCTTTTTATCTGTTACAAATCACAAGTTTAAACCACTGGAGGGTGGGAGTGATAATTAGTCAGTATTCAGGCATCCAGAATTCTAATGGAAAAAAAAAATATGCTTGAATGAATGCAAACATCTCTCTCACATACAAAAGACACGCCATCAGACGTTTTGCCCAAACTTTTTTTTTTTTTTGATCGATGCGTTTCAAAAGGCTGCCATGGGAGCGGGTAGGCCACTGCTGAGGGATGCCAAACGTTGACATTATATGCAAATTTTGTTTATTATCTCGCAGGCAGCACAGATCCTGCCTTGGTTGGGGCTGGTGCAGCCCACAGCAACTTCCAAGCAAGGTTTATGCACAAGGGTTTCTAATTAGCTCTCTGAGGGCCGCAGTTAGTGCAGCACTTTTCACAACAGCCGTTGGGAAGTTGAACACTAACTTGGAGGGCTCCATATGTTGCCCATGAGGCCTGAGAGACAGACTGATCCTGTGTGTTTCACATTAGGAGACACTATGTTCACTCCTGAGAGCCGCTTTTCATTCTTCTGCGGATGGAGCGAGTAAAAGAGGCAAACTAAAGAATGGTCATTAGTTTGCTATCTTTTGGCTGCCTTCATTTTAAATATAGTCTTTTAAATATGGGGCCCTTGATGCAGGAGAGATGGATTCAGACAAAGATAATGAGGCAACGACAGTATAAATACAACACATGGAAATGTGATTTTTGAATTTCAATTTTGTCCCCAATCGCCTAGAAGCTTTAACTCAGAACAACTATTTGAATATTCATCTACACGTGTATGGGAATTTCACCCCATTTACATATTTACATACCACCCGGAGGTCATAAGGAGGTGGCTGGAGTGGATGGATGGTGAGTGGACAGAGCACAGGACTGGGACACTGGAGGCCAGGGTGCGATCAGGTTTAGGCAACAAAACATTTGATTAATTTCAGAGAAAGATTGAAGATTCCATTAAATCTTAAAAGTAATGACTCTAAGCCACTGTTGACTTTTCAAATATTTAACCACCATCTAACTGAGTGCTTTGATACAAGCTACACATAACCATAAAAATGCTGTTCGTTGTACTGATAAAAAAAAAACTTAATCCATATTTGCTGTTGCAAATGAGCACTATATGATTGTAATTTCTAGGTAGAAGCTAGTAAATTTGCATCAGGTGCTAAACCTGCAAACCACTGAAAAGTGACTGAGTAATGCATTTTGAGCATCTGTTTCTCAAAGATTACTGCCAAAAAAAATATGACAAAGTAACCTCTTGTCAAACAAATAATAACAAATTAGGACTGATTTGAGACACTTCAGGAGTGCTGGTAACAGTTCTAGTTCACTGCTAGTCATTTGAATGTGCAGCTGCCTGAGATGAGACATCAGCAATATTCATGTAGAGTCAGCGACTGCCTCAGCGGCCTCAGCTCACCCTCATCTCCAGGTACTCACTGAGCTTCTATTACAAAGCTCTGATGATCTTCTATCGCTTTTAAAACTGATTTTCACTGAAGAAACCCCCTTGTTCGCCCTCCCTCTCTGCTCTTTCTTTTCTGAATTGCCATCTCAGTTTTCTTCCCTTCACTCTCAATCAGCGCGCGTTCCGCTATTGACCCCGATGGCACAAAAAAAGACGACGTGCCTCATTAAATGAGGCATCACACTGGCTTTCTCAAGTTATTGTCTCTCGCACCTTATCCGGCCCTTCATCTTAAACTTGGAATAAATTAGAACGATAACGATCGCGCGTGTGCCATTAGTCACAAATGAAGTGGTTAGCGGGAAAAAAAGGGGGGAAGATAAGGCGGAGATCTGATGCCGATTCATAAAAGGGAAGGCAGATTGTTGTAAAATGGCAGATAGACCGTGCAAATTGGGTGCCGACATCACGAGGCAATGTTATTACCAAATTAGCGTGGGCTTTTTTTCTTTTTTTTTTCTTCAAGCCCAATCGTGATCACAACCCTGGGAGGAATGGCAGAGGAAGGACACTATTGTGTGGCGCTCACGGACATTATTCTTTATACAAATACTTCAAATTACACAAGAAGCACTGATGCTGCCTTTACCTCTAAGAGGTATTTGCTTTTAATTCATACATTCGATTGTGACATTTTAAACAATTTCTCTATTGAGACTCAAGGCAATATAGGCCAAATGGCAGTCCTGAGTAAATAGAAAATGGACGGGGATGGGGTCGAGATAAGAGAATACACTGTTTGTTCAAGTTGAGTCTGCTGCTACTGTTGGCTAAGGAATGTCTTTTGTTCTCAGGTGAAGCTTGGTCTCTATCTCTAATGTTTAGTCACGGCCATACAGCTTAATATTTCTAATATTGGCTGGAATAATTTGTGCCGAAAAGAGATTTTCTGAGGGGAAATTTTTAGCTAAATTTGGACGAGAGAATGAGGACAATGGCCCAATTCAGTGCAGTGGACAATTATCATGTAAGAAAGCAAAGCGAGTGACACATCGCAGGCCGGGGTAGCATCGCTTCTTTCTGAAGAAGACAAACTGGTGGATTGAAGGTCTCTTGAATCTGGGCTGTCGCTGGGGGTAGGGGAGCTCTTGTAATTTGCAGAACTGAATCCATGGAGCGGGCATAAGGGAATAAGTTGGAAAGGGAAGAAGACAGAGAACAAACCTGGCAGGCACGTTGAGGCCATGCCAGTCCTGCCTGCGCCACGCGGTGTGGCAGGGGGGCAGTGCCAGGAAATGTGGCAAGAGGAGGAAAGATCAAACAACAAGGGCTGCAGATCTCCACCAATCTGCTCTGTATTAATGTCAGAGCCAAGGAGCAGCTGAACCAGACGTGATCCACAATGTGTGACTGCGATGTATGTGTGTGTGTGTCTATATGACCATTCGCTGCAAACTGGACCAAATTCGTAATGGGTGGTATGAGAACACAACTCAAATCTGTCACTGAATGTGAAGAATTTTCCCAACTCGCATTCAGAAACTTGAGGACACTTTGCTCTCAGATTACATTTTTAACCTTTTTACTGTGACGTTTCTAACACAAGCAACATCTGAGCTTTCTTTCTGAGGTATTTTTGCATGTGTCTCTGGGTGTCAGACACAGTAGCCCATGATGGAGTAGTGAGACCCTGATGCCTGTATCGACACGCCTCTCAGCTCCAGTGGGCTGCACACCCAGGCCTGCATCCTGCTCCAAAAACTTGTTCTGTATAGCTGCAATAAAGCAAGCAGACGGCAAATGAGCTCCACGCTGCCATCGCTCCCTCCCGGACAGATGGCAAAATTAGACAATATGCTTTCCAAAATTACACTGAAATCACATGGCTGCGTGTCTGTCTGCCTGCCTGCCTGCCTGCCTGCCTGTCTGTCTGTCCATTCTTCCACCTGTCCGTCCTGCATGGCATCCCGGCCATCTTTGCCGGGGTGTGGCGTCTGGGCAGGGGCAGCGTGGTGTTGTCTGGGATGATGAGAAAAACGGAGCCAGCCTCATTGCTGTTGATTGATATCGGAGCGCTGCGATGGGATGTAGGGCCAGCAGGAGCATTGGTGGATGTGGGGAAGGGAATGGGGTGGGGGCGGGGGATACGGGGGGGGGGGGAGGCGTGAAGCTGGGGAATGAGCCTGTTCTATGACAATGCATGATGAACAGCCTGCTATTTGGAGTGCATCTGCAGGAGCCAGTTTGTAGCGCTGGGTCCTCGGAGAGATGTGGGAGGAGAGCAAATGTTTGAGGAGCGGACTCTGCAACTGCTGAATCTCCCAGAGCTCCATGTATTTTGTGAGTGACACAGAGCATCTAATGACAATATTAGCCTCTATCCCTCCTTGTCTTATTGAATAGAATCTTGAACTGGAGACCGATAATGGTATCTCAAACTGATAGCAGAGTCTTTGCTGCAACCTGGGAAAGGTCTGCTGTTTTCGGAGAATCTCTGTTAAAAATCTTGTCTGAGGGAAATTACGTTATTCCTCTGCTATACACGGTGTGAGATAGAATAGCAGAAGTTGGCGGCTTGACTATCTTGTCATGTAAATACTGTAGCAGAGCGGCCTTCCTCCTGCCCTCCAAAAATGAAATATGAAAAAAAACAAACAACACTTTTTCATTGTTGTAGAAACAGAACACACAACATCCTAGATTTGAATAAAAACATTTATAAATTATACTTATTGCATATTATTATACTTGAATTTCATATGCAAACATGCAAAATAAAACGGGACCAATTAGAAACCTAACCCACCCTAACTCTAATGAAATATGAATATTAGAAATATATGATGCAAATGAACTCCAAAGCTTTTAAAAACATTTAAACACTCACCTCAAGCTCAGCTGCAATGATTCAAGTATCAATTTGAAAGTGAAAAACAAAATCCTCTAATTAACTAAATGAACATAAATACAGCCATTACTGGGATGAAAGTGGAGCCGCAGATGGCAGGATAGTCGGAATCTGGACAAACTCATCAGTGCAGTAGCCAGACAAAGTGAGTAAAAATGAGGAAGTTGCACAGTGGTTAAAAGAGTTGGGATTTTCTGAAGAGACTAATGGTATACTATATTCAGTAGAATGATCACAACCACAGACTGCTCATGGCCGGCTTTGATTGGCCTCCCGGTCTGTCGCTTGGGAGAAACCTCAGTCCCTTTCGGTGACGGCTCTGTCTCCGTCTTTGTGCCCTGTTCAAGCAATTACGCCCAGCTACATGTTTTCATATGGGAATGGATGAGGAAGGGGAGGGTGGCAGTGGAGAAAGAGGGTGGGGTGTCATGTGAAAAAGTCATTTTGGCGCTGCACTCTTCAGTTCCGGTCATGCTCTGTACCGACGCAAATTAAAACCTCCCCAGTAGCCTATGTAAATATGCTGCCTACTGCGCTGCGCTTTAATGAGCCATGATATGAAAGACATCTAAAACCAATGGAAAATAACTGGCCACTTAAAGGTGGGGTGCGTCTGACAGGTGACAGGTAGAGTCGGGTTTAAGACAGGGTTGGGTGGTGGGGGTGGGTGGGTGTTGGGCGTTTGCAGGATGATGGGGGCAGACCAGCTCTGGCATTCAGGAATAATCTAGAGCTCTGAGCTGCAAGCCAGGGGAGAGTAACCAGCTTTTTAGCCTCAGGCATTTCAAAGAATTCTGGGTGGCGGTGGTGGAGAGGGAGAAGGGGGAGCAGGTGGGGGTTGTGTGTGTGTATGTGTGTTTGTGTGTCTGGGTGTCTGGGTACCTGGTGTGTGCTCATTTTTAAGGGGGTGGGTTGTTGTTAGGTGAGAAGTGAAAGGAGACAGTTACTATGTCTCCTGCCTTGAGACACAGCTCATTGTCACCAACTTAAAAAATGTACATAATTTCCCTCTGCGCAGACACGCACACACGCACACACACACACACACACACACACAGACAGACACACACAGCCCTCAATCCTCTAATAACCTGTCTTCTAAAAACCTTACACGGATTACCTATCTGGAAATCTGCTTTGTATGCAGAATGTGATGGCGGAATGGAAATGAGCAACTGTTCAAGATGGCGCCTACCAAAAAGGGAACCACATCTGCACAAACCGATTAATCCGAAACATTCAGAGGAATCTCAAGTCATTTACAATATCACAGAATCCATAATCAAGATTCACTGCCAGAGCCTGAGTCTGCGGCACAGAGTCAATGCCCAGTTCAATGAGGGCTGATGGAATGTATAATTTCATGACAGATGCACGCATTCGCAGGGGAACACGGGTCATTTTAACATTCACAGGCAAAAAAATACAACAACTTACCCCAGAAAGGAAATGCACACCCAATTATTAACGGGCAAAAGGAGGCAACAGCAAATGAAATATGTAAAATGTTTGTTCACTGATAGCAGAGTATTCATAAAATGCAAATTTATCATGATGTACAACTGTGTGCGTTGCTATTAATAGGAACATACTGTATGTAGCTATTTAGAAACACAGCATCCTATGGATGTAAATATGCGTCTCTAATTGGACAAATCCCTATGTATGCGTAACATTAATTAGGATGATCGTGTTTATTATAAAGATTAGGGGCTTATTTGTTCTAACAGGTGACTCACTGCAAAGACACGTTAGAAACAAACCATTGTGGTCTTGGACTCATAGTGGGAAGGGACCAATTTAATGTGCGGCAACTTGAACACCATGCATTTCAAATATGAAAATGGGGCAAACAGATATGTAGGGTTTTTTTTTAATCTGTGGCATGGTTTGTTGGTTTGAACCTTGCCAAGCCATGCTAAATCCAGTCTTTAAAGCCACGCAGCGAGCTTTAAAGGTAGGAGCCGGCTGATAGGCTGGTGAGATCCATTGTTGTTTGGCCATCTGACAGTCTAACTCGTGAGGAAGCGGGAAACAGAGGAACAAGCCAGTGGGGTGCCTTATGAATTTAGACTAAGTTGAGATTCAACATTTGGCCAAAACGCACTCTCTCTTTCTGTCAACAAATGCAAACCAAATGCATCAAGAGCTGTACTATGGTGGAAAAGCATTTTGCCAGTGTCTCTTTGTAATCTGTCGTGTGGTTTTACATGGGAGCCACTTTGACAACACATGTCATTATCTGGGGTGTAGAAAAATCACTAACATTTAATGTCGTCAAATACATTACCAAAATAAAATGTGCTGTACTAATTGGTCATTTTTATCACAACTTTATCATTTTTTAACATTTTTTTGTATCCAGAATAGAACTCATGACTCATGATTTTTGCCATTCTCCTCTGATCCATAGTCCCTTTTAACTACCTTTAGGTAATTTTTTTGTTTTTACTCTCCCCTCACATTACGCCACCTTCAGTAGCTGCAGCTTGTTTTCAGTGAAAAGGCTCTGATGAAAACACTGAAGGCAATGAGCCTGTCAGCATATGACAGGCTGTATATTAGGGGCTAGTTTGAGCAGCCTGTGGCTTGCTGCAGACCCCCATGTACCAAAAAACGAGCTAAAAAGAGAGCAAATATTAGACTTATACAATTGTTTGCTAACAGGTTAGCTGTAACAATATTGTGAGGCGATAACATGTTGTCTTATTCAGCTTGTTTTGGAGTCCTTCTGTCCAGAGTGTCCGAGAAAAAGAAATTAATTAACGCAGCTTTCGTTAGACACTGATGAATGTAGTGAAAGAGTTTGTTTGTTTCCCCGGGCTCCCTCCCAGTCATAAATTTGAGACACTGAGGTGAAAACTTTATGGTCGCTGCTATGCGAAGATGCTGAGACATCTATCTGACCAGTTTGGGTCCCCTCTCTCTCTCTCTGTCCTGCCTCCTCAGTCCTGATTGCGAAAAGGCTTTACAAGGAGCCATCTCCCGCCCTGGCAACTTTGTGTGACCTTGTGGGGCTGAATAAGACTGTAAAATTGATTCAGCCCCTGTAATAAAAGCGCACACACATTATCAGCATTCTAATTATAATTAATACAGGCGGCAGAGGCAGACCCATTATTTACGATGGGGGCCCATGGTAAGCAAACACAATAATAATCTGCTCCATATTTTTATTGATATGTTGATGAATGACTCTCTTTCACACAAAACACCAATGGAATGTCTCGGTGGCCGATCATACAAGTGCTGATTATTTCACTGCCAGTTTCCTTCACCCCCACTCCCCTCCCGCCTTGGCTTTTCCTTCAGCACCTTCTCTTCAGTCTATCATTAGCCCTTTGTTTGTATCACCTTAAGTCCCTGACTCCACACCTCATTACTGTGAAGCTGGGTCAGGTAATAGAGTCAACTAACCTCCATGAGGTGAATTACTATCAGAAATAAACAGTCCAACGGCAACATCACACAAATGTCCAGCACATTGTCTGGGTAGAGGCTGAAGGGAAGCAGCCACAGACTTCTCAAAATGTGTCAGATGTTAAATTTTGTGTCAACATTAGCTTGATTCTATGTTCAAACCGAGAGAGACCAAACCAAAGTCAATTTCTGGCTGATTTGAGCCATACAAAGAAACATTCTTACAAAAGATCCTTTGGTAACTGTTAGACCCACTTTCCGTACAAACCAGTGTTGTGGCACTTTCTGAATCATGTGAGGGAATAATAATTGTAACTATATTTATTCTTTTCATTTGATTGTTTGTCAGCTTTATCTTAGACCCCGAAAATCATCTGGCCCACCCCGTGTTAAAATACTGTTCCAGTGGTTGAAAAAAAAGAAAAAAGCTTTTATGTGAAGTTAAAACCATCCCTTTTCTCAGTGGATTATATACTCATTACAGAATCTAGACTGCTGGCAAAGAATAAGAGAATACTACTATATTAAACAGTCCCTGAATATTCTCTATCCAATGAATATCTGGTTTACTGAGCACAAAAGACCCTACCGCCTCACAGTCAAAGTGTGTAAAATAAAAAGACAGCAACCTTCATATCTAGGTTATCCTTTATAATTAGGTGTCTATGTAGCTTATGCCATTTCCCCTGTTTGATAATTGTAGTCCATCCCTCCTAATTTTGCAGAGACTGAAAAAAATGCTTATTTGTGCCTATCTTCCTTATTAATTCTCCTCACAAATCCTTGATTATTTTCCAATCCTTTCCTCTGATATCGCTGGCTCTGTTTGTCTATTTCACTCACTCCTCCACTGAGCAGTCTGCCTTCCTTCTCAATCGCCTGTTTTGTTTCCCGTTTTAATGAACAGTTGGATTCTTTTATTTCTCTACAAGTGCTGGATTTGCCTTATCACCCCCCGTCCCTTTGAGGGTTGCCAATTGGTTTTATCCATGGATGTATCATTTCTTAGGCTTCCTCTTTTTTTCTCCACAAAGAGAAAGAACCACTCCGTCAACAAGCCTCTCCGGAGCCAGAGATTAAAAACCTCAACATCACCTACCTTCCAGCGCTACTCCCAACTGGTTTGTGTAAAACTCAATTAAACTTGTCCCCACTGAATTTCACATTACAGTACATTAAAAGGAAATTCTTCAAGCGTGATGACAAAGCTCAAACCTAGCTTCAGAGCCGCTATTTAGGAGCTTTCTTAAACGCTGTAGTCTTCAGGGTTTTAGCCTCATGTCGGCGCAAAAGGCGCTAAACAGAAAGACAAAGAAAAGGTTCCTTTTGGCTTGTAAGAAAAACAAACTTTATGATTTATTTATTTACAGACACGCTGAAAGTCACAGCATCCGCTTGATACGCTGCATACAAATGACAAGGTCTTGACTATCAATTAGCTCACAACAAAAGGTAAAACACAGCCTTTTAATCATTAAAGGTAAACGCGTTCAAAAGTAACCAGGACATAATGATAGTTGTCAACCGTGCGACATTTGCCTTCTTTGTAAAATACAGATGTTAATCTTTGGGGAGTTTGCAGATTTTTGATCTCAATTTCAGAGGCCCGGCGAGTCGATAACAAATTATTCCACCGCCTTCATACAATCTGTCTGGGTGAAAAGGGAGTGTTCAGTCAGGCATAGCACTGATGCAGAGAAACATCGCAGGTCGATGTGTATGTTAACTTCATTCACATGTGATAATGTGCTTTCATTTCCACGATGGTAAACCTGAGATTCAAGGCGGGGGTGGGGTGGGGGGTGTCTTTAAGATGTTGTCCATTTATAAGAAGCGTCTACCCTTTTGTAGTATGTGTTTTCCTGACGCGTGGGTGTGAACAAGCACACACAGAAGACATGGAGGGTTTTTTCTACAAAGCAGAATAGGATGGAGAAAAGGAGGCTTGGCTTTGCTTCAGCCAGGTTGGCTTTACAAGAGGAGAATCTGGAGATGCACTCCTCTTCCCCTCCCTTTTACTCTTTCTCTTGTTCTCCCCCGTACAACCATCCCTCCCAACAGCCCAAGAATTTAAGGGCAGCTTTGAACCCTCTCGTCTTCTTCGACGTTGTAAAATGTGTGGGCGCTTGCCTCCCCGTCAGCCACCCAAAGGTGTTTTCGTGCTGAGATTAGTGGATGAGGTGCAGTCTGTGTTTTGGGCCAAACATGCCCATCCTTTGACATGAGGGCAGACTCCGACACTGACTGGGCTACAGACCAAGATCACTCCCCCCTGTCTCCTCTGCTTCCCCCTCAATCCTCTCCAACACATGACATGTGTCACTGCCACAGATCTGCACTGGAAGATACGAGCAGTTCAAGGTCAGGGCGAATCCCCAAAGCAGGAAATGGGGGGGGACTCCTTTTCTCATACTGATGGACTATTTAAAAAGTTCATTTTTCTTAAATACTTAGCATATTTCATGGTGCTATAATGTGAGCGCTATAATGTGAAATCTCCATTTGCCAAAGATGGGTGCTGCAGTAATGCAATGGATATGTCAATTTTCTTGTTCTGGAAAAAAGAAGTTTTGTAGGGATTTAAAATCCATGTAATATTCATATTTTCTATTTCACAGCACAATAGCCAGTGAGGAACTAAAGTGATTATACATAGCCAGAGTCAAACTCTAGGGCTGTTATCTATTATAGTTTAATAAATCAACAGAGGGGGAGCAGGGTGCACGAAAATTCTCTAACCATGGTGGAGCTGTTTGCTGGGCCAAATATGTCTGATGTGATAAAAAAAAGGGATAAGAAATATTTAAACAGAGGATTATTTTACATGGAAGACATGAAGAGATGAATCAAGGATCCTGTTACTTCATGCGTCAGTTTTGTACATCTGTACTTTGCAGGTTCCGAGCAGCAAAACTTCAATTAACTTAACAAAGTTTCACTGGTGACAAAATATTATTCAGACCACGCATTTCCGAGGCCAGGTGAACTCAGGCGGGATAGAAAAGGGGGCCACCGTGTAATTATTTGGCACTTACAATGTCCTACACTTCAGATTTGTGAGGATGGTGAGCAGAAAATCTGTTTACTATGGAGCCCAGTTCCTCACTCTTCTCTGTGTGGATGAAGCCTTTGAATAATTCATAGTGAGAGCCATAGGCATATGCAATGGAAAAGTGTTAGAGAATATCACACCAAAGATGGCATCCTCCATTATGTGCACCGTGCACGGCGTGCCCACAGACCTCACATAATGTTATTGATAAAAGTCAGATGCTGTATATTGAGATGCTACACAAGGCAGCGATATTCTTCAGTGTCGGAAATGTGCTAATTGACTCAAAAGTAGCTACAGGAAAAGGACTGTGTGGCTCATTGTCTTCATATATTTATCTCTGGCACCTCATTACTTTTTTTCTGCAGTTACAAGAAATAAGTGGAATAAATTTCCTTACTACAACTTGTGTTCAGAGAGCATGACCTCTCCCAAAAGCAACAATGGGGAGGAAAAAAAAAAACAAGTCTTAAATTAGAATGTCATTATTCTGATTTGGTCCAGCAAATGTTTTTGTTGTCATTTTACTTTTGTTGACAACTTGTCCCATCAGGATGTTATTGACTGAAACAATGTGACGTGTGTTTTACATATCAAAACTGCCAAGCCTTTCATCAAAGGAGTCGTCATCTTCACTGACAACATCTGTATTGACAGGTGAAGGCGCAGAGATTAGACATGGTGTCTAATTAGTCTCTCTCTCCACAGCCTTATTTACACACCTGAAGCCCAGTGATGGGAAGGTGATCCAGACAAAGCCGAGCACCGGTGAGTGAAATACTCAGATATTTTGGTTAAGTAAAAGTACCAAGTCAGCACGGTAAGTACTCCTTGACAATTAAATGTACTGCATGGAAAATTATATTGAATGTGTATTGAATGAATATGTATTTACAGTGTCAAAGGTCCTCACAGCTGTAGATGTGGTGTATCTAATGAGCTCAAAGGGACCCCCGTCAAATGTCTTGTTTTGTCTGACTAGCTGTCAAAAACTTGAAATTATCCCATGTACTGTAATTTAGGACAAGGATCTATGCTGCATGTTGTCACATCTGTGAAGCTGCCCCCCTCCACACCAAAAATATGCATGAACAATTTCTTAAATGATGAATCAGTAATCTTAACAGTCATTGATAAAGTAAGTGTTTAAGCTCAAATATTACATACTGTGAAGGGGTGTGAGAGTTTACAATGTGTCATATTTTATTTCAATTCTTGTGTTGTTTTCTAAGTAAAATTTTACTTTGCTAAGTGCGGCTGTCACATAAATGTAGTTTTGTAAAAAGGGCAGAAATTCCCTCTGAGATGCAGTCGCAGTGGAAAGTATAAAGTGCCACTCGTAAATGTATTTACTTACATTCTGCCACTGAAGGCAACACACTGAAGAAGAAGAAGAAGAAGAGGGACGATGATGGATGTGGTAGCCGTCTAACTGTAGAAAGCAGTCGGGGGGTAGGCTTGCTTAATTCCTGACATGAAATATTACCTGCGGCTCTCAACAGAGCAGACCTGCTTGGATGGTGGGAGAGATAGCATCCATCCTTTCAGTATAAGAAACAAACAAACAAACAAAAGCTCCAAGACCCCTGACCCAACAAAGGAACTACAACTGATAAGTTAGTACCAATTTCTCCCTCTTCTCCCGCTTCTCTCTCTTTTCTTTGAATAGCATTTCTCTGCCTTTGGCCCCAGTTTCACCTTGCTACGCCTGTGCCCTTCTATTAAAGGTGGTAATGGCTGCCAACTTCCCTCAGGCCTTCTTTTTAATATTTGTCACTCATGAAAGAAAGAGGGGTAGGGTGGGGGGGTAGGAAGATGATAAATCTTACTTTTGCCAGCTAAGGGCTTCTATCTTCCAAACAGAATAAAATCCAGTCCAGAACACTGCTGTGCGCATTAGGAAGCTGTGGGTTTAAGCCTTGTCCGCCATGATCAAACCAGGATTTATGAAGCATCATAACTCCCGACAACATCCAGCGGCTTATTAATTTTATATATTTCTGTCCATTCCCTGATATTCCCAGCCTTGACAGTCACTCAAGATAAGCCAAAAGCGCTCTGACAGGATGGAGTGTGTGTATATTTTTCACTGTTCTGCCGCTCCCCTCCCGTTGAATAGGTTTAGCAGAAACCTTGAGACCGCTGTGGCGTGATTTGTCTCTGGTTTTTGTCTTCACTTGCAACTTTCCCATTTGTAAGGGCCCTTAAATCAGACCAGCACTCTGCTGAGCCATGGGGACAGGCCAGTCAGAGACAGGGAGGGAAGTTGTGAGGAGGATGTATGTGCATGTGTGTGTATGTGCGCACGTACTGTGCTGTACATCTCAATGTATGTTTAAGCACAGAAAGGAAGGGGGATGGTGATTGGCCCCACCAGAGTATCACTCATGTGGTACAATTTTAATGAAAACACTCACTAATCAGCATTTACAGACCGTCTATATAAAGGCTTGTTCTCTGATATGACGGGGCAAAATACTGATAGGGTTTAATTTAACTAGTGTCTAGGTCGGATGTTTGATTTAATGTGGCCCACAGGAAAAGTCAGCAGTGGGTGGTGGGGTGGGGGTTCTTTATGCCACGATCACATAAGTTCACATCAGTAAAGACCTAACCCATTAACAGAAACACTACATGAAAGGGGAGGGGCCCTCAGTGAGCGTTGACTGCTCCTCAGCACAGCAACAGAAGCGGCTCTAACCCTCCTGACAGCTGCCTCACTTCTCTCACATCAGAACAGGATCCTGACAAGCTGTTTCAAGATAACTCCCTCGACCTCTTGAACCCCGATTTCCTCTTAATTTCCCCTTGAAGTCGCTTGTATTTGGGGGAACACATTTCTGAACTGTATGGAAATATCACATATGCATTTTGTATCTGCTTGTTGAAGCTGCAGAGTTTCAGCGAGCTCTTTGAAGCTATATCATGCTCACACTGAGTCAAAGGTTCAAGTCAGCCTGATGGTTTAAAGTCTACGCCATTATATGCATTCAAACTATGTCTTGCAAATTTAATATAGGAATCACTACAGTCTGGCCTGCAATAGTTAGATGCATTAGTTGTCAGTGAAAGTTAGAGATAAGGATGGTGCAAAACACTGTCAGCAGGTTCAGCAGTTTGTGGTGAGTTGAGGTTTCTCTCAGGTTTGGGACTCCTGTATTGTTGTTTTCTATTATTGGTTGAAATCTAGATTTGATTCGAACCTTGTGGCACAACAGTTCAATTGGCTTCCAGGCAAATACCAGAGGATGCTGTGCTGAATATTGGAAACCATGTCATGTCAAAAGCTGAATTATATATAAAAGGATAGGCAGTTCCGTTGACAGAGAATGGTGTGTAAAGCAACAGTAAAATAATAATAATAGTAATGATAATAATAATAATAATAACAGTGCACTTTCACCACACCTTCTTCTCAAGGCTCTGGCATCTCAAGACATCTCAGTGTGTAATCTCTTCAATAACAAAACTAATTGAAGACTCACAACTTAAAGAATATTATAGATAAACCTAAACAAAAAAAGGTGTATCCAAAAATCCCCTGAAACATGCATTAAATGAACCATGTGAATTGCAGGTGTGATTCATTTTCTGTTTCTTTTCACATAAATAAAAGTCCTCCGAAGGGCCCAAGGCTTGGATGCATGCTCCTATTTTGTACCCAGGACATCTTCTTCCACCTTCACTTCTCTTTCATCTGTCTGCACTTTGACTATGACCATGAGCAAGCTAACTAACTAGCCACAGTGGCTATCACACCCAGCAGTGTCTGACTAAGACCCTGGCATGCACTTGCCAGCTACAGCCACAGTGATTGAAGCACGCAGCGGTGAGGAGGCAGGCAGGATGTAATCTCCAGGAGCTGTTGATATAAGGGAAACACACAGGGTTTGGGTCAAAGGGATTAAAATGGTGGAGGTGCTGGTTGTAAGACGGAGAGGGGCTGCGAAATAGTGGCGGGAGCAGCGGGCGAGCCACCCCATAACAGAGAGGAGTGGGGAGATTACAGGGAAAATGGCGCAAGGGGGATTCCTGTGAGGAGAGGGAAAGAAGTGACTCCAAAAGGCATCGGAACATAGCATTAGCAGCCACTATTCAACAGTATGCAGGCTTAGTGAGCTCAGGGCAACAGGAGCGGTGGTCATGTTTTCTGTGCTGGTCAGGTGATGCTCGGTTTCCATAGGTGACAGGTGTAAGGAGGACACGGATATAGAGCAAGAAAGAAAAAAAAAAGGCTTGAGACTAACCAGCCCCACTTGCAAACTTTGTCTCTGTTGTGCCGTCACGTCTCTGCAACTGTGACTGTCCAAATATTGCCAGTGTTAGAAAGAAAGAAAGAAAGGAAAAAAAATCTAATCTTAAACAACGGAGGCCAACTTGGGGCGAGGAGGTTTGAACTGAGCCCTTCATGCTTATGCAAACCTCACATGGATTTGGATAGAGTTCCATCAGCAAAACATGTCAATCACTTCCCCGTGAAAAAAGGGTGAGATACGACACTGAAACCTATCTCTCACGGACCCAAATACTGTACTCACAGCTTCCATTTCACAGTCTGTGGGAGAGTGGGGTTCAAAAATCTTACATCAAATTTTTTTTTTTCAATCCAGCTATCCAAGGGCTCAGATTCCAGTTACATTTCACATTGAATAGACTTGTGTTTCCAGCAGTCTAGCCCTCTTCTAGTATGCTGGCTAGTGGAGCGATGACAGATTGGTTTCCACTCACTGCACGGGGGAGCACAATGGAGTGGCTTTGACAGAGTTAAGAGAAACAGTGCATCAGTGCCCCCCCTCCCCAATCTCTCTTCTTCCTCACACACAAACGCACACACTTCTCTCTTTCTCTCTCTTTTTCTCTCTCTCTTCCCTGGGGCTCAGAGAATGGATGGCCCTGTCTGACCTGGACGACACTGATGTCTAGTCCTCTACACTACTGTACCTACAGCACGCCTGTCTGCTTGCCCACTGCTCTGTTCACTTTTGCTCTCTCTCTCTCTCTCTCTCACTCGCTCCTACACACACACACACACACACACCCAAGGAACAGGGGCACCCATCTCTGTCACCCAGCGCCGACAGGCAGAGGTCAGCAGAGCTCAGGCACTGAAGCAACCTAGAGGAGGTAGGGTTTAGCTCATAAGCAGCTGGTATCACAATATCTCAATAGCAGCCAGTGTGAGGGCAGACTTGACACTTCCGTCTTAACAACCTTAAAAAATGTCAGAACAAAGCCTTTACAGAGCTGTAACTTAGGGTAACATGAGTCAAATCAGAGCAAGGAGTCATAATACTTAAATGACACAATAGGTTGCAACATTGCCTTCAGAAAGAAACGCACATGATCCCTATGTCCAGGAAGTTGTGTGGAAGGAAGTTGCCCGAACAACAAACCACTAAAAATTCCTAAACCATAGTTTATGTCACTGATTCAACAGTTTTCCTCAACTTCAATATCTCAACTCATGATAGCTGACAGTACCGAGTACCAATTCTATACCAGCACTCTTTTTTCCAAATCTAAAATCTGTATACTTCACTGCGTGGGATTAACTGCAACCATTTTAACGGAAGTTAACGTGAGGCTGGGGACTTCTGTAAGACTAAAAACTGAGCTGGCACCCTGCCTTGACAGAATGGATATGAGTGACAGCAGAAACCCAGAATGCAATCACGATATTGACAAAACAACAAGAATTTGAATTTAGATCCATTGTTTCCCTCAGTGTAGGCGCAACATATTGTAAACTTTGTAGGCTACTACTTAGTTAAATATGAGGAAGAGTCGTTGTCATGGTCTTCACTGTAAAAGTTGGGCATTATGTGCGCCCGATCATCCATGTCTGCCATTTCCCCAGGGAGTTCTGCTTTGGTATACAGGCCTCATAGTAGGACTGCCTTTGCTTTAATCCTGCTATCTTATTTTGGTTCTTGGACATTAAAAGATTTGGTATCCTGAACCAAAACTGGACTCTCAAAAACCAACCGTGATTGCAGTTGTTCTGAAGTATCGCCACATGATTTGAACACGATGAAACATGTTTTTAGCCATGCTTCTAGCTACATCATTCAGTTGACTGCATTTCCGCATTGCTACAACTGCACCTTTAAAGCTTGTTGTTGAACCCACCTTGTTCATCCCTGTGTCCTTACCCATGGCATTGGACTTTAAGAGGGCTAGAATTGCTAAGATCCCTTGACCAGATTGCATGATAAAACAACCCACAGATAAGGTACTAGTGCTCGAGGTGGCTTGCTGTTGTACTCCTCCATGCGTCGCAATGAGAAAAGAAAAACTGCGATATCACACTGATACGGTGCTCTAAAGACTATGGGGCTATGTGTTTTTTTTCCGCACAGGTGGATGTACAATCAATAAAATGGATTAGCTGCAAAGGTATGTATAAAGGTTATCGCCGAGCTCTCCTGCATGAACACAGAGGCGACCCCACAAAACAATTTTGTAATGTGTCGAGCTATTTCTTCAGAGAAAATCTGATTATGTTTTGCCCAGCCTAAAAATTGATTTGCAGGGGTGCGCATTATCAAAGGAAATAATGGACCCTGCTCTGCCAGACCTTGTACGGCTTGAATGGAATTGTTCTAACGCTATTCTCTAAGCAAGTGGTTTCATTGTAACAGTTAGTGTTGTATGTTTTTCTTCTAAAGCTGCATCAGTGTTTTTCTTCAACTGTCATGTGGTCTTTTTTTTCCCTCCTTCCTTCTCAGTGGGCTTTTTTCATCGTATGATCATCTCCTCTCTCCCTCAGTGCGTCAGAGTTTCACCTAGACTCACTTTCACTTGTTTAGTTCCACTCACTGCAGTCCTGTGTCAACCCTCAGAGAGACTTTAACCGTGTGGTTTTCCATCACGCTGACTGACGATCTAAACACCCCTCCACCCCAGTGATTCCTCTATCTCTCTCCCTCCATCTCTTTCGCTCACTCTCTATCCCTCTCTCTCTCACACACATACACACACATTGTGACCCCCCTCAAGCCTGATAAAAAGGCACCAACCTACCCCCCCCCCAAAAAAAAAGAAGAAGAAGAAGAAGAAGCTGTGTGGATGTGTAGAAAGGCCCGTCTCTCCAGCTCTCAGCTTTTGTCTCTGATTATCCCTGCACTCTCTCTCTCACACACACACACACACACAACCCCCTACATCCTCTCTCTCTCCACACACACATGCACTCACTCTTTCTCAACCTGCTCTCGGATCTTATGTGCGTGTGTGTGTTGGGGGGGGGGGGGTTGACTCTGACCAATGGCATCCAACAGCAGGGCTTTATCCTGAAGCACACTGACAATGCTTTTCACACCTACTTACCACAGCAGAGATGGGGGCGGTGGGCTGGATCATACCCAGGCCTAAAAGCAGGCTAAGGGTTTTTTAGAAGACACACACAGAATGGACTCTTTAATTACTGACTCAAGATCCCGCAGTAGATTAAAAAACCTCGCAGAGGCTTATTTTCATATCCGCAGAATTTTTCAATGAATATAAAAACGGTCATTGATTATGCCGTAAAGGGAGGGAAGTTAAGAAGGGAAATATAAAGTACATATAATCACATTAACTTGCAGTGATTAATGTAATAAAATGTGATCTTTTTTCCCCATCTGTACTGAACACATTCAATACTGAGGAGACATGCTCCAAATATTAAGAAGCAGCGCCTAAAAAAAATCCACTTAACCAGTTCTGCGTGCAGAGACATCTGAGAAAGCAATGCAGATAACTTGTATAACGCGCTTATTCAGTGTAGATGGAGAGAGTGCACATGCATGGATGAAAAAAAGTGACAAAAATAATCAAAAAAAATGACTCATGGGTGCCTGTGAAGCCTGTGCACATGCTGTATTTTGAGCACATGTGACTGCGTGTGACTGTGCGCGTCTCCCAGACACATTTTCAGCTCCTCCCGCATGATCAATACCAAAGCATTGATTATACAATTATGGCCAAGTTAAATCTGTGACACACTCTCATGTCGAAGCATTAACCGATGCAGCAGCAGCCTGTGGAGGTGGAGAGGAGGGAAGGAGCTTCCTCTTCACTCGCTGTTTTTTTTTTTTTTTTTTTTTTTTCCAGCGTGGTGCTTAAAGCGAGCTCAGTGTAGTCCAGGTACTTCACTCAGATGATTATAATGCCACGAGGGTGCAATACATCACTCTTATTAGCCACACTGGAGCACAATGGTATCATAATTAATGGTCGCAGCAGGATTGAACGCTGCCCTGACATGGAAAAGTGGGCCTACTTAAGCTCTACAAGGCATTTAAATATGCAGAGTGAATGGCACAACCCAAACCCTCCTGCTCTAAGGACAGCCCACGCTCATTAGCCTGACACCCTCCGTGGCATTGATACAAGGACGACCAGCTATACTCACACATACACACACAACACAAGTCACAGGCACACACTCAAAAATGTGCATGCAGACCACAGCCGCAAAATGTTAGATGGTGATATATGAAAAGAACAGGCTTGTCCCTCATCAGTGCCCATCACTCCTTTTACATTTTCTCCCCGTATTGTTGTTTTTGTCTCAAGGCTTAGTCTACGCTGAATGCAGATGGACATATATGTGTCAGCAGCCATTATGCGAATTTTCGGTAATGGCGTTAGGTCTGGGTGTTAGTGTGTGTGTGTGCGTGCGAGCATGTACTTTGCAGTGAATGTGGGTGCTGTGGCAGAGTGTGGTGTCTGGTGCCCGGTCTATATGCTGTCTAGCACAGGGAAAGTGCCTGTGCGTTGGGAGAACAATGCACATAAAAGGCTGTCGGAGGAAGCGTCTGGAGCTGACGTCTTTCACATGGCTCTGAATGGAGCAGCAGAAAAGTGTGCGCGCGTGTGTGTCCATGTGCATGTAGTTTATATGTCCGTGACTGAGACGAAAAAAGAGAAAACACAGAAACAGGGGAAAATAATTTGTGCGCTCCGTGTTAGTCCTATGCACTGAAATGTGTGTGTACTTCCTAAATTCATGTGTGGCATTGTTAAGTCCTCTTAGATCGCTCTGATTTTGGATTTTGCTGTTCTTAGCACACCAAACACTGCCCTCCTCCTCTCCTCTCCTCTCCTCTCGTATAAAGCCAGCTTTGCAACTTCTCCTCACTTGCTAATGTGGAAGCTTCAGCTAGCAGACACGCTTACACAAAAGCTGCCAAACGCCTAAACCAGCCTCTGCTCCCCACCCGACTCACTCCAGCCTGACCGTACCGAGTTATCGCGTGGCTCAGTGCAATCAATTATTGTTGCAGTGGAATCATTAATAATTTCCTAATGAAAACGATTCTGTTGATCTCTGTTGTCTTTTAATTAAACATAATTAGTCGGCTGCTCAGAGCTGTGGTGGGGACTCCTTTAGGGTACAATTTTGTTTTAATACACTGATAATGAAATTTTTACATTGTGTCAGTTGTTTAGTTATTATTCAGTCACACTATTTCGCTATGTTCCCAGATAACAGATAATAACCCTCGCACCTCCTATTCGCTGCAGTCATTTTAAAAGAGGAGGGTTGAAATGAACAATTAAATTTTGAACTGTAAGAGTCCTCTCCTCTCACCAGTTAATGCTGCATGCTACCAGTGAGCAGTGCAGGAAGCGTTGCAGGTTTATGCTTCATTTCTGGTGGAAAAAAACACCTCAAAATGTCTTTGTACAGTAAGCCTTTGCAAGTCTTATTAAAAAAAAAAGTCAAATAGATAGTACATCTGTCCAGGCACGAGTTCATCTTATGCCTCAGAGGTCTAAAGCTATGGAGCAGTGGAAAGAGCGAATGAAGGCATAAAAAAGGATCTGATTGTGAGGACTTAGAGAATATGAAATAATACAAAGACACAGCCAGTTAGCTAATTCTGCACTGTCCGGGCTTATGTAAAATGGCCTAGTTACATTGGTCAATTCCTGCACGAACAATGGGCAAAGTTGCTCTGGAGACTTATTGGACATGCTGTATCTGAATGTGGTCGTGGCCTAAGAGGCTTACAGTTGAAAAGTTTAGGTGACCTCTAAATAATGCCACATTATGTGGTCACATTGAGCGCATATAGTTTCAATGGGCTCAGATATCAGGTAACAATGGACTAAACACAATGAAGGCTAGCACAGAATGAATTGAGTCATACAGTATATTATACTATAGGTCAGGAAATGACATGTCATTTCTTTGACTATAAACTCAGGCTTTACTATAAAAAATACTATACAAAAAGCCTGAAACCAACAATAAATTGAACTTAGGCATTAAAATCACAGAATTCAGTGACACTGTTGCAGCTGCGTGGCTTATACCTTTATTACAAGGAACATAAGAACTGTACTTTATTTTTCAGTCCCATCTTGCGGCAATAAAAACTAAATGTTTATTATTCTGCTGTTGAAAATAGTCCAAATGCACAATTTATCCCCGTAACACATGTTAAAAACTACAGTGCACCACTGTTTTACAAAATGATAATTTAGCCCTTTTTTAAAAATTCACTGTATTTGTGAGCTGTCTTCAGTAGGAAGGAATGGACTCGAGGCTGCGTGCAAGGACCGAATAAGGAAGTTAAAAGTACTGAGAGATGGACAAATACATTTGTTCTTTTGGTCTTTTTGGAAAATATAGAATAACACCTGCCTTATCCTCTGACAAGCAATTTGACAACAGTGTATGCATCAGAAGTGGACTTTACCCAAGCACAAGTCCCTGCCATCGGCAACGAGCCAATCGTAGTGTCTCCTGAAACAGCGCTCCTAATGGCAGTTTTGTTAAGGCAAAAAAAGCCCTTTATAGTTACATTCAGGAAAAAAATCATTACAATTAGCACTTAATTAAGGTTATAGGACCTCCATTATCATGGTAAGGACAATAACGTGGTTGAGGGCGTGGAATGGTCACGGTTAAAAGAAACAACACCAACTATCAGTTTCAAACAGGAAACAAACAGTTGTCTCATGTGTGAAAGTCCTGTGTTTTGTCGAAACATCCGCCCGCCCCAACCTCCTCCTAACACGGACTGTGTTGCCCTAGATACCGTGTCACCTGACTTCCTCCTTTGCTTCCATCATAATTACTGCAGCTGCTAGAGGTCACCTGACTATAAAACATAACTATGGGTCGTAATGAGCTTCTGGCACTGACCACCTATAGGTTTGAGTTGTTTTTTTGGCTTTTTTTTACAGGACCACGGTCTCTGCTGAACATTTGCTAAAATCCTTCTAATCAGGCATGTGTTCAGCATTTGAACTGAGTCTCCTTTGGTAATATATTTAACTAGGAGACGCTATAAGAACAAAAGCACAATGGGGATTTTTTTTCCTGTCTTAAATCTCTCCTACTCTCCAGCTGTATTGTTTATCAATCTGTTGTTTATCTGTAGAGAAAATTCTCTACTGGTTTCCATCTCTGTGTCCCTGTCTGTCATTCTCTCTCTCTCTCTCTCTCCCCCCGCAGTCTCCAGCATTACTGTAACATATAATTACTCTGCAGACTTGCTGCCTGTTTCTATAACTTCAGTGCTTCAAAGAAACTGTCGGAGTGTGGAGGAGAGCATTGTGGGAGTTCCAGGTGGATTTCTCGATAATGAGTTAGTGCGGTGGTAGAGTTGAGAGTTTTAGTAATGGCTGGCTGCTAAGGCTCTTCCTGGGAGTTTAATGTAAAACAAACAGGGCCATGCTGACAGCCTGGGAAAAACAGATATTGTGCATTTCCGACTTCCACTTCAGGGCTCTTGCCGCCACTCATTTTAAGGAAAGGGTATTCAAAGAAGAATTTATATTCATGAAATAGCTCTGTGAATCATAATTTGATACCTTTAAATGCCTCAAACATTACTCATGGTCTTTGACTTCTAATTTTTTAAAATTTTCCTGTCTTTCTGTTCATCTGGATAAATGATAGAGACAGGACAGATTGTCAGGGGAAACACAGTTTTGCTGGCATCACTATTATTATTATTAGGATTACATTGGGCAAAAAAAAAATCTTTACTTGACACTATAGTTAGCTTGTCTTGGTGCTGATGTCCAGGGGCGCCCCGTGGGGGACGAGACTGCACCACCCTGCTGCTTGTTACACATTGTGCTGCATGTATTATAGAAAACACACTGCTGCAACACAACTCTCAGAGGAATCATTTTGCTGAATCCTGTCCTCTCGCCTTCTGCACATATTTCCCCGACTTCCTGAATGACAACTCTCACGGACAGAGAATAAGCAGATGTACGAAATGCAGTGCAGAAATTATAAGACCGTGCATCCAACACAAAGCTACAGCCACTCAAACCCATCACCAGTCCTTACTTAAAGATACTCCCCCATAGATTCATACTGGCAGGCATCCAAAGTGAACTGCTACTATCTTCTCAGGCAGCCATTAAGAAAGCCGAGACCACTGAAACGTGAGCCAAAACTACAAGCATACTGTGTAGTGAGATATTCGCTGTTTTCCATAAGTGACACATCTCAGGGAGCAATGTAGTAGCTGACAGAGGGGAAACAGTACAGAGGTGAAGATATAAACAATCTCGGCCTCAGCTTCACGAGGTGGGAAGAAAGTTCCTGTTGGAGTTAGGAGCCTCTTCCCTGTAGTCAATCCATGCTAGGGGGGTCGACGCATTAAACATGATTGCAGACCAGCTTCCATATGCAGCGAAGCGACCAAATTCAGTATTGCGTTTGACAAAGATTTGATATTTTCAGCACGCTGACATTCAATTTCAATGTCACCTCCAGAGGGTGCACGCACACGCAGATTGGAATATTTAACAGAGGGCCGTGAAGAAGAATGTGTGGCGTAAATCGAGTCTCAACGCAAGAGTCGAACGGCTGAATGGCATCAAACACCCTACCACTTTCTGAACTTAGGGCACCCAAAAAAAGTCTCTAGGAGCAAAATGTGGAACCATTTTGGTTAGAGTGCTGAGAAAAATGGACACCCAACCAATTTCTCCAAAGCTCTGTGGCAAAGTTGCTACAAAGCTGTTGGAATCAAGTATGGGATTACACAGCATGAATATTTTGTACCCTGTGGTATCACATTTGTGTCCAATTTTTGATATTTATTGTGGCGTTTGTGTAAAAGTCAAAAGTGAAAACTTGCATCTGATTTTCTGAGACATTATTATTTAATGAAATTAACAGTTCTTTTGAAAAGTCATGTAATACTTCGACAGCTAAATGTGATAAAACTATAACCTTTCGAAAAAGGAACAGAATGAAATGGTGTCTGATGTATCTGGAGCTGCTTTTTCAGCTCAGCGATTGTCTCACAGCCACTGTGAAGTGACGAGATAATTTACGTCTACTCTGATACTTAAATTAATTCTCTGTGCTCAAAATTCCCTCTGTTATCATGTATCATCAGTTGGCGAGAGCTGGGCTGATTCTTGTGGAGGATTTAGAGTAACGTACTTATTCAGTGCAACACAAAACAGCTCTCACAAGGGGACATGAAGAGATGTTATTGTGTTTAATTTAATAAGGTCAAACCAGAAGTGACAAACAAAGGAACTGTCAGTGATACACAGCTGAGGTGATGAAGCTGCATGTGCTATATGCGATGCTATCTCACTACATGTATGAAAAGCGGGAGTGGAAATTCCCCAGACTTCCCAAAAATGTGATAAATCCTGTTATTGCCCCACTCTCTCTTTTTTTTTTGTTTTATACAGTCAGTCTCCGAGCAAAAAGATTAGAAGATTTTAAAGAAGTGCATAATCTTCTTTAACAGCTTATCAAAACTTTAATGATTTGGTGATAAAGAGCACAAAGTTAAGTAGCCGGTTAAGAGGATAACTCCCCAGTGCAGTCTAGTGATTAGTAGATGAGAATTGGGAGACTGAAAATCCGGGTTGCAAATCCCACTCCTGCCACTTATTCACTTTGAGGGAAAAGAAGCTCCATTTCAGCTTTGGGGGTATTGTCACGGGGTAATCATTTTTGAAAAGTGATAAATGGGAGCCCCTTCCCCTCACCCTTTGGAATCCAAAACACATCTTTATTTACGTATTTATTTTTGCAGTGTCTCCCTGGTTAACACCCGTCAAGACCCAATTATAGCTGCGGAAGTCTCGTGCTTTCATGAGAAGTGAAGCTACAGACTGTAGTGTCAGGGCTGTGTACAGTTTAAGCATCTCCTCATTCAGCCCGCAACAAACTGAGTTCTCTGCAGATCCGTGTTGGGCTGTTTTTAATGAGGGTTTTTCTCTCTGGACGCAATGCAGCGGATTGAGGAATTTATCTTTATGTCAGTGGGTCATTTGGATTTTTTTGTACTTTCAGGGTCAATTTTTGAATAAACAACATGGATCTCGTGACAGATATGTTGCATTTTTTTTCACACATATTTGCATAAATCCATTTCTGGTGGGCCTTGTACGAATGTCTGATTTATTAAAGATATACAGCTAAAGCTTTGGCGAATTAGTGAGAGAACAAATGAAGCAAAATGGCAAACCCATCTCCACTCGCGCTTTGCTCGCTATCTGCTCTGAGATAGGGATTCACTTAATATAAAAGAGAAAAAAAGGGGCATTAATTACCTTGTGAAATCTAAAGACCATTAACTCTGTGTGTCAAGTGATGTTTCTCAGTTCCTAATCAGAGTTTTAGTGATATAAATTACTCTTTGGATGAGAAAAACAGATATGGTGTGTGCACGTTACGTCTGTCTGTGTGTCCTTGTGGCTGCGCACATGCAATTATTGGTGTGTGTTTGTGACTTTGAGCAGCAAGGAGAGCGGGAGAGAGAAAAGAAAAAGTAAACGAGAGAAAGACGGAGAGAGGGAGAGAGAGAGAGAGAGACAGGCAGGAGTGGAGTGGATGGAGAATTGTCAGTGTCTTTGCTGCGGTGCTGTGGCGTGGTGTGTTGCGCTGCGGAGAGATAACAGGATGCCGGCGCTGCTTGCTTACCTTTGCTGTACACCACACAGTTGTTTTTGTTGTCTTCCGCTCCCTGCCAAGTCACATCCAGCAGCCACCTGGGGCCGGCGCTCAGCACCACCGGGACCGTGCTCTTCGTCTTCTGGACAGGAACAGATAACAAACACTAATCATTTGCCTATTTTGCTGATTAAAGAAACATTAATAACCACTGAGTTATGCTCTTCTGCTGCTCTGAATGGCCATAAACACACAATTTCACAAACTATAAAGCATTAATTCCACCCAATCCTTTCTTTCTTTTTTTTTTACACAGCTGAGGAGATTTGAGAAACAGGGCAGATTTTGTGTGCACATATGTGTGCGTGATGGCCTAAAAACAAAGGCTGCGGTAGTGGTTGGAGCAGAGACAAATGGGTGCAAAGCCGGCATTGTGCAAAAAAAAAAGGAGGAATTCTCATGCAGGATTGAACCCAATGATTCAGCATCAGATCTCTTAGATTAACAAGAACATCTCAGGTGTCTGGGAATTAAAAAAAAAAAAAAGAAAGGAAAAAAAGAAAGCTGGTGACTCTCAGAGAGAAGGAAGCGAGTGTTCAGCGGTGAACTTTGGGCACATTGTGCCTCGCTATCGCCATGATCTCACTATTTCCTGAAACAAGCAGGGAAGAATTTAAAGAATCAGTATCCATTTCAAAGGGCGATTGAGGTTAGAGTTTTTATAATATGCCGGAAAATTATTCTGAATGTGTAAGGTCATTTTTCTTCTTGGTCAGAGGTCAAACGTGGAGTTTTATTTCTTGGAGAGAAAAAAAAATAAGAGGGAGATAGAGTATAACGTCCACCATAATAGATTCACATGGTGCAGTGTCACTAGATTTGTTCTTGCTCTATTCATCCTCGCATGATTTTTTTCTGTTCTTTTATTTTGGTGTTCTTTTTCTTTTAAATCTTGCAAAATGGTGTGTTTTGTGTTGAGGGGGCGGTGGGGTTTTGGTAGTAACATCTCAGGCAGCTGGGTACAGTAGCCTATTACTCAAAGGCAAAATGTCAGTATTTCAAGGCCATTACTTTTGAACCCTGGGGCCCTCCTTCATTAGGATGTTACAGAAATAGTTTAGCTGCGAGAAAATGGGTTGGGGTGCAATCTCGACACTTCATTTCTTTCTCCATCTGAGGCAGGCAGCGACAGGACGCTGTCCATCTGCCTAATGCAACAGAAAAACACTAGTCCTCTCCCGTGCTTTTCACTTATTTCTCCCCCGCAAAAAGGCAACAACCTTCAAGGATAAATGCAAATGTCACTTGAGCATGTTAAAGGTCTGAATTGGCACAGATATGCACAAGAGATGAGCACTGTGCTCCGGCAGTGCGCCTGCATGCCCCCTCCTCCTCCTCCTCCTACTCCTCCTCCTCCACCTCCACCCGCCCATTTCTCTTTCGATGAACTCTATCTAGTCGGGGGCTGGAGGACACAGATTTTTTTGAAAGAGAATTATTCACCAACAGCAAATACATCTCCCAAAGTCGATAGCAATCTGTTTGGATTTGGTCTGCAAAAATTAAAAAAAGAGATACAGATACTAAATAAAAACAGATTTCTAAATAGTCCTTATATGTATAGCTTTGCACACTGGCAAACTACACTGCCAAACTGATCAAACACAGACAGTAAATTGTGTCTATTGATATTCTTATTCCTTCTTCTGGCATCTTCTTATCCCGTCCTGGCAGCAGATGAGAGAGGACCTCTGTAATTTAAGCCATCCGCGATTTCACATTTCAAATTAGCCTCACAATAAAGTCTTCTATCTGGCTAACCTGAAAATCTCACACCCCTGTCAAAGGAGCAGAGCAGACTGGCCGATTGTTGCTAGGACGACTATCTGAAATGGGAATCAGATTAACCCTTTCTTAGATCTCCAGACTGGAGCCATCTCTTATTCAGCAGCGAAAGGCCTCTCTGCCGTCCCTCTGAGACTCTGGGAATTCATGATATTCCAGCTGCTCTTAATGTAGCCAACAGGGACAAAATACCATGTTACCCAGACGTCTTCCTAATGTTTGAAATCAGAAGAAATTTGTTTGAAACAATTTTTGTAATCACAATTGTTCCTTTAGCTTTCATAGCAAGTTTTGAAATTAAGACTAAGAGTGCTATGTATTATTTTTTATTCAATTGTCAGTTACTACTTTTTTTGCTTCCTTTTTGTTGGAAACTGAGCAGCAACAGCCCATGACAGTCTCTCAGTGCAGATTTACATAATGCATCTATCGCGACAATGGCGCCCAGTGTGCTTTGTAAGCATGCTGCATGTACCAGCCGTCACAAAGACAAAGAAATGCAGGAGAGCAACTGCACAACATATTTAGGATTAAGACATAATGGCATCACTGCAGGGAGGACCGTCTGCAAATGCAAATGAAAACATTTGTACAACCGGATCAGCTGGCCTAAGTGGCCGAGTCCAGGAGAAATGCAGATTGACAGGCAGAAAATTACGATTTCCCTGGAGCGAGGGAGTATATGATGAAATGGTTTTGTAGAAACAAACTCTCGTCTACTTAACAATCATACAGGCAGGGGATGTGACGTATGGAAGCGTTTTCTTGTCCATAACAGCACTCTAAGCAAAGTTTGTAAAATATGCTGACCCCTAAGGGATAGATAAACGTGTCAGTTACGAAAAAATACATGCATTTTCATGTATACAAGTGCCAAATCTGAATTTACTATTTTAATGTCATTTTATGATGTAAAAAATCCAAAAGAGCAGAATATATTCTCCATTTTCCTCATCCTATCTATCATATGTTCACTGCAGGCACTTGTAATAGATATTCTAATAAATTGATATTAAGAAACAGGTACATATTTGTTTTTTTTTTTAATAGAGATACAGTTTAATATCTGTTTACAGTCTATTATCCCTGTCAGAGCCTGTAAAACCCCCTCTGGCTTTTTCTCAATGTAGTGTGTTATGGTTTATCCACCCTCTGCCTTCACTCCAGTGGTTTCAATACTCCGTAATTTTTTTTTCTGAGCTCTGTTACCGTTCCTCGTGTAAGAGATACAGTGACCAAAACAGTGTAGTCAGCGAGGAAGTGATTACAAACTGATGCTCCAAATTCGCTATAAAATGAAAATCAATATTTCCACAAGTTGCTGCAACATAAAAGATAACCTTCATTGATTTTTCTAGACTTAGGCCTGTGTGATAAAATCTAATATAAATTTTCAGCCACACGGATTTGGATCAGAGCGGAGCAGGGGCTGAACGATAAGTTCCGCGCACATCTCTCAGACTTGGATTTTTTTCCCCTTCCCCTTTTCCCTCTTCCAAGGCAGGGCTGTACTATTTATAATTGACCCTGTGAGAGCAAAAGCTTCTATCAGGAATCTGTTCTAATTTTTATTACTGAGAAGCTAAAGCCTGTTCCAGATAATTTGGAAATTTCAGGGGAATTGTGATAGAGCTGATGGCACAGCCGGACTGACTCCAGAAAGGAGCTAACCTGTAATAGCCTCTGTGGCTGCGCTGATTAAATGTTGCCATAGATGAAAGACCTGCCATCACCGCAATAAATTAACCAATCACACAAATCCCAAGTCGCTACTAATCCCTCCTTGATACCATGATCCTCTGATCAGCTGAAGGAGGTGAAGAAGAAAGTGGCTTGTGACACTCAGCCTTCTTCTAACTCCCTGGTTCCCTGTGTAAACAACAAGCTAATGATATCACCGCTGACCATTTCACCACCACTGGCTACTCTTAACCCGCTACATGGTCAGGGCAGGTGAAATCGATACAGACCTTGGTGGGAATGATTATTTTCCTCATCGCATCTTTCTCTCTCTCTCTCCCTCCCTCTCTTTTTTCCCTCCACCAAGGTCACAGACTGGCACTGTATTTGTCTTGATCCCACAGCTGCAGGATTTAGACAACTGAGAGATCAAAACCACTCCGTCTGAATATCTGAAGACATTCATTGGCTTTATAGACTGCTTTCGCCACCCACTCAGTATGAAAGGAGTGCCATTTTGAAACAAAACACACCAGTTGAAATATTTCAATAGCTACCTTTTGATTACTGGCTGTTTTCCCCTTCTAGCTTCAGCAAAACACGACTTTTCCCACTTGAATTGCCATTAAATACATTGTGCTTTCTCTCCCCTACCTCACATTTGACCTTGTGTTAACGTCCTGGCAACATGATTATTTTAAAGTGCCATGTCCTTTCCAGACAATACTACTAGTGGTATAAATATAACACAAAAAACAAGCTTATGTATGGGTTATGTCAAGTTTATATGTTCTCTGTTTCTAACATGGGAGTGAGGATAAAGGATTTGTACCTGTTTTACCAGTCAGTTTACAGCAGACAGCACACTCACACCTTGATAACGTCCATTGCAATTAGTTGTTCACTGCGATGAAACAAATTGCATGTGGTCAACTGGAAATTTCATTAAGGGAGATTTTCCTCCAGCTCTCGTTATCGCTCTGCGTATTAATATTTTCTTAGCCTCAAGGATGGATGGGTTGCACGGGTCTTTTTTTTTTGTTGAATAAAAACGGCCAAAGCCAACCTCACAGCCTGTGTTCTCCCACCTTTATCCACGCTGGGGAAAGCTGTGTATATGCTTAGTTAAGAGCTGCATATTTTTCATTGTGCCCTGAAATAAGACTCCCTGTCAACATCCTACATAAAGTGGGAAATACTTCCATTTCTCAAGTCTGCTTTTGTGTCATTTTCTCCTCTTCTAAATGGCCTGGTTACATCTGCTGAAATGAAAAGATACCTACGTACTGCTTCCACCCCACCCCACCCCCTCTAAGGCTATAGCATCTGCTATTGGGAGACTAAATAACAGAAATATGCAGGAATTGCACACTAATTCCCTTTAGAGATAGATCTTGGCTGGTGCGCTGTCATAAATCAGAGAATTTCGATATGAAATGAGGCAAGCTGCTCTAATCATTTCTGCATTTCAAATTGGATCACTGGCTCAATCGCTTGGCTTTTAAACTGCTTGCCTAAGAGCAAATGTGAGGTGGGAGATAATTCAGCTGAAATCTCTGCCTGCTCTGTGCGGCAGTTAGTTTACTGCTTGAGTGCAAGAGAATGCTTTTTTCTTCCCTTGGCCCCATCTTTCTCTTTTCAACTTTGTTAAATTGACTTTTCATTTTAAAATCGATTAAATTGAGAGAGTCACTGCTGTTCCCGGAATCTTTAAAGGGACACCCATCACTGTGCGCATGTGCCTTTATTTGGTTGCTGCTATCATGGCGGCGCTATGGGGAATAAATATTTTCTCATTTAAATCACCTTTTATCCTGCTGACTGGACTGTAAGCATCAAAGTTCATGTGCTGCATTAGCTATTACTTATTTCACTCCATTTAAAGGCTCACAGTGGTTGTATTTATATTGACTATGGGTGGCACTGCATGATTACTGTATGTTCAGTTGCTTTTTTTTTAAAGACATGACCCAATGGTAATAAGGCAGACTAATCACTGGCTGCTCTGGTTTTTGATTAAAGTGCAACGCAAAACTATTAATAGAATATTTTGTAATATTCTTAAACTGAAAAAAGGCATATGCTGTTTTCTAAATCAGGGAGGCAAGGAGTGAAGAATAGAGATCCAGAGGAGGGGGGGACTCAATCCATACTCCATTCTTCAAGACCTTCAGGCACATTGAGGTGCTCCAACTCTAAAGCAAAACAGTTTAGTGTAAGCTGTACCTGCCCTGAAGACAAATAACCCCCTTTTCCACCCCTGCCTTCCTTGCTTCCCTTTCTTTTCTTTTCCTTTCCTCTTTTCTGTCTTTTTCTTCCTTTCTTTTGACTTTTTTCCCCATTCACATTCTTTTGCTTTCCCTTTCCCCCTCTATCTTTTCCTCACCTTTTCCCTCCATTCCTTTAATTTTTTTCTCTCACTGCCTTTATTTTTCTGTCCCATCATTTCCTCACCACTTCTCACCATTCCTTTTCTTTTACTTTGCTTCTCCCATCCCCTGCATGTCATCTCTCCCTTCCTATAATATTTATACATCACCTGAGCCATTCTTTACTCATTCAGGCAAAACTTGTATATGAATCGTCTCTACTTCCCACCATCTCTCGCCCTTCAGCATCAAATTACAATGTCCCCAACTTCCTTTGTAGAGGAGAATGTTTAATTCAACCTTTCGTGTGTATTGCCATAACTGTGTATAATGCGTACATGTCCTGAGAACTATTTGAAGTTGTAAACAAGAGAAAGTTGAATTCGTAATGCATGTGCTCCAGGACTTAATCGTGTCTAGGAGGTAGAGCGTACATATATACACACATCTACTTCTTGTGTTTGGCTTTGGTCAGAGCCCAGAACAGTCCTGTCGCTTCACTACCCACTGTTTGAATTACTTGAAATTTCCCATTTGAATTCAATTGGGAAGGACTTGTTTGATCTTTTGCATGTAAGTTGGGGCTGACTCCCCGAGCAGCGAGAAGCTACGCGAGGGAACATAATGGGGAACCTCGAGCCACTAATGTTCACCTGTATGGATATTACCATGGCCCCTGGGGGTCATGGTGGCAGGTGGCATATTCTCTGGACAGAAGTGCTCTTTCTCTGCCGGGAATAAACATGCAGATGGGGGATTTCTTCAAAGAGGAAGAAAGGGGAAGTCGGGAGTCAGTCAGTCAATGGGGTCACAACAAATCCCTGCTCTCATAACCACACATGGAAGACTAGGATCAGTCACAGGCAGTAAATAAAGACAAACAATAAAATAGTAGGCATGATGCTTGAATAAAGCCCCTGACTTCAGATAAACCTCCGTGCCCCCTATAGGTATTGGATTTTAATATTCTTTTGAACTCCCCTCTCTTCTTGGGCGGAGTTATAAATTTCATGATGCATTAGAATGGCATCTGCTGTAAGTGATGTTGTATTTCGAGTGCAGCCCATCTCACCTCCTAATTCAAAAACTGAGCTCTATCCAGATGTGACTGTTCAGAATAATAATGCCAATACATATGGTAGAAAGTGCAATAAATTAAAAACACTTGAAGTGAAGAACAAAGAGAAAAAACCACATGAAATGCAACACGTGTGTAACTTAGTTCTAATGATGGACACACTGAACAAAGGTATCTGGGATTTGCATCCCACCTGATCATCGACATATTTCTGCAGTGTTCAGTAGTTTGATCTCTGAGTGCACTTCTGAGAAATGGGGTCTCACTAAAGCCACGATAGAAGACCAACAATATTTACACCAAGTTAAGTAAATAAGATAAAAATGGTGAACTTGCCCCTCACTAAATGCATTAGACGTGAACTCTCTTATCAGAGTCAGCACACGCACCCTTAAAAGATGGGTTTCCCGAGCTGGAAATGGTCTTTGTTACCCAATTAGTTTGCTGACGACCCCGTGGTATAATATTCCTGCTTTGACAGCCTCATACACATCCATCTAATGAGCCTGCTGGACCACCACCGCGCAAATGGACACTGTCCAGACCTTCATCTCCTCCTGCACCTATCGTCTTTCTTATCTTCAATGCTAACCTTTTTTTAACTCTTGGTCAAAAGACTTGAATTTTTCTGCTTGGTCGTTCATCCGCCCGGAGTCGTTTTAACAGGGCTTTGTCTTCGGCAGGCCCCGAGCCAACTAGGCTGAGGATCAGAGGGCTAAGGCCAGGACAGGGGACAGCGTGGACTTATCAAGGTCTACCAGCAGGGGTTTGCTTCCCTGTGGGGTGGCTGTCCTCCTTTCTCTGAAGGAGGTGAAGCAAGCAAAGCCTCTGTGCTTCCCCCACTTCCCTCAACAATGTGACCAAGAGAGGAGAGCAAACATTTTTAAGAATGACAGTGCTTGTGTGGAAGGCACTTTGCAGTGAACAGAAATTTTAGTCTCATCTCCCTTGCTTTCTAATATGGAGCTCAAACTTTAAATCTGAAAACTTTGTTTTACAAGATGCCTATTAGTTTTACTATCACAATTGGTCTACCACCAACAACACCCGCAAAAACTGACTGCTCTGTACTCACTTGGTGCTGGAATACCAAGAGGACCAGCAGCTCGCAAGCCGAAACGATCGAGGATTATCTGCACCACTTCTCAAGAAAGTTGTCTCAACGTATCATGAGTTGCAGCCATGACAGTGACAGATGGCAAAGCAGCTGGCACCACTCAACTTTGTTCTCTTTCTTTTTGCTTCTTTTTCTTCTTCTTCTTCATCCTCTTGCGTCTTTGCTGCAATAGAGGTCTGTTGTGTATTGAAGTGTTGGATAATCATTCACTTGGGAAGACATATTGCATACTGTAATACAAGGCGATACGTGTGAAGCCAGGGAATTTGGCGCTTGACTATTGTTGCCTCTCAGGCTAATGTTGTGGAAAGACTGAAACCTTGCTTTGCTTGTTTGCTGACTCTTTTAAAACAAGGTATATCACAGCTAAAGGATCATCTCCCCAAATCTTCTGCATGCGGTAATTCAAATTCATAAAACTCTGAGATAAGTGTGTAAGTGATAGTGTGGGACTTGTTAAAGTGTTATGCTATCTCAAAGGGAACAGTTGTTCATGAATGTTAATGCTCATATCAAGCTGTGTGTTTATGACATACAGAAACCATAAGCCATAAGCAGATACTACATCTCCAGTATGTCAGTTTGCTAGCCAGGCTGTGTTGCTGCCTGATGGGTCACTGGCAGACACCACGAGCCCAGAGAGTTGTGTGTGTGTGTGTTTAATATCTTTATGTTCCTGCTTCCAAAAATCACTGATTATTACATTGTTAATAATGATTCATACATGTCCAAGTAGCATTAAGTCATGTAGCTTGAACTCTTTATATATATATTAATAACAGCTTCATATACACTTTGTAGTATGGTTTAGTTAAAACTTTGTAATTACATTGTAATTACCTCTGAAATGTAGTGACGTAGAAGTAAAAAATTTGCAAGCAAAGGTGGTAGACAATGGAGGGAGTGAAAGGATATTGCAAACACTGTGAGTTTAATTTGTTAGATAAAGGGAAAAGTTTGGATCCTTGTGATATGATCAACATGATTTATGAGAAATATAGACAAAGTCAGAAAATGCTGCGACCATCACCATCAACCACGGTTTACGTTTCACATTTCACTATAATTATGACAAAGATAAAAAAGTCTGATATTTACAGTAAAAAAATTTAAACTTAAAACAGAAATGCAAAAAAATTATACTGTAAAATATTCCCATCTTTGTATTTGTGTTTTGATCTAGTCACTGTACCCATGTCTGAGGAAACCATGCAGCCATTAGAGTGAGCACAAAAGCAAATCAGTGAGTCCTGCTCTGCTTATCAGGGGACCTGCCATATCAGTTTGGGTAGTTGTGTTGTGATGTAAGGACAGCAAAATGTCAGGTTCACTTGTAGATCAAGTCAACCATGCATTATCTCTCAAACAGTCGAGCTTGGCTGTGGCTGTAATAGCTCTGACTAGCTGACTGACTGAGTGCTTCACGGCTAATACATGGAGCTGTGGGCGGGAGTGAGTTCCAGCCATGCACACAGAAACTCTGAAAGTGCAGGCTTGGAGAAATAGAAATGACAATATAAAAAAAACCCACTCCCTAACACCTCCATCTAACTCACAAACAGACAGTGCCATTTTGATCTGTGTTAAAAAGCCTGTGTTAAAGGGCTGCTTTGATGGAAGGGTTTTGGATGTGTCCCCCTTTCAGGGTGGGACATAAAAACCACCAATATTGCTATCGATAAATATATGGATGATATTGAGCAAGGGAAAGCAGGCCATATAATTACCATTTTACCCATCTGAAGAGACCCCAGCCCTGATATTGGTTTAAACCCAAGAAATAATTGATGCATGCAATCACAAATTGGTTCTCCGCCTGAAATTTGGGCCCATTATTTCATTAGATGAAGCCACATTCTTTGTGCCAAAATTATTTGTGTGTCCAACAGAGAAATTCAAATCCTGTTAGTCCTGATAGTGTCTGGCGTTTTCAAACCATATCCAAGACAGTGTGACTTTCAGATGGAAAGCGCAGACCACCTTTAAATGCAAACATAAATCAAAATGCTTGGACTTCAAATTGTTGCTTTTTGTTGGTAGTTTAATGGTTTGTTTGTTTACGTGCATGCATATTTGATGCTGTATGTGTGTGTTTGTGTGAGCGTCATTTAGCAGCTATGCTACAGAGAGGTCCTATCCTGGGGTGCCTTCTTGCATATGTAATTGGATGTTACTGTAAATAATTGCCTGGGCATGTGCCAGTGTGATGATGGCGATGGTTTGTGTGTGTGTCGGCTCATGTGTGACTGTATGTGTGCGGAACACGCGTGTATCCGTCTGCATGTTTGTGTGGGTCTGTGTGCATGTGTGCGAGCGCATCTGCCCCATCCGTACTCCACTCTCAAGTCCCACTGATTCTCCTTTCCAGCCATGTTGAATCCTCTTTTCCTTATCAGGCGAGCCCAGGCCTGCATCAGGCTCTCCTTGCTATGACAGAGGCTACAACAATAGGCCTGCGATACCGCTGCTTAGCGCTGCGTTTCGGAGGGGAAACCTGCCACGGGCGCAGATTAACTACAACACACACACACACAAAATAGATTGCAGCCTCCAAAACAAAACATTTTTCAGAATGCCTCCTCTTGATTAATGAAGCAATGACAAGAAGAAAAATATAATTTCTGAAACAGAAAAATCCGCCACCACTTGTTAAAGTTTAGGGCTAGCTAACAATAAACATATTGGAGGGAGAGGGTGGGCAAAAGGGGTGAGATAAATGGCTTGAGTGATGGGCTGAATAATTTCTGGAGCGTTTTTTTGGTTGCACAGGCCCATATTCCTACCCTTGTACTAAATTACACAATAATCACACTCCATCGGATGACAGCCTCTGTTCTCGCTCTGTCCCAGGTTAAAATTAGGACAGTATCTTGACATTTTCGCTCTTCTGCAGTCTACAAACTAAAGCTCTCTGTTCACAGCCAAAAGCAGCACACGCTCGCTGACGCGCTCATGCCCTCCCACACACACGCAGACACGACAGTGTAACACACTTTTGCACGTGTGCAAGCACACATGCATGCGATAGCTATGTTCCAATCCACATTTTAGCAAAAATTATTAATTCTCAATCCTCTTTCAATATGAGACTTCACACCGGTCGAGTTAAAAGAAATTAGAAAGGCTCCAAATTTTAAGCAATTCCCAATGACAGAATTACAAAAAAAATGTAAAAGAGGTTATCTTCCATGTTAAAACACTTCATGTTATTTCTCCTTTTGCTCAATGTTGTCCTAAGGTGACTTTAATATTGATTAAAAAAACCAAAGTAATTATTGCAGCTTGGCTCAGATATTAGAAAAATACAGCAGTGAAAAAGATGATGTATGATTCAACTTTAATATTTTACTGTGTAAAGACTAAATTTGTTATTATGCTTAACTGGCCTACAGCACGCACTGACTTTTATTGTGTCCTTGTAACCTGTTTCTGCAATCTCTGCCTTTGTATCAGGGCCCTTCTATGAAAAACAGATTACCGTAGTAGATTTGTTTTATCATAAACCTATGCTCCCAGCAAACTGAGCTCATATACAATAAGTATATTAAGATAGAAGACAAGATTAAAAAAACTGCCTAGATCTTAATCTGGAATTAAGCAAGTCTTGTGCATTTCAATTACTGTGTAATTTGCACTAAGAGGCCCTCAAAACACATAAAGACCAGAATTCTATTGAATCCAGGCTCATTACAGTGCACCTTGACTAAGCCCCAGTAATTAGCATTGGTAAGGCATTGTACAAGAGGCGGCAACACTCTCATCAACACACATTTACAACACAGCTCTAAATCTGCTGCTCATTAATAGCTTGCCTCCCAATCAATTATTAACACCTACAATGGAAGCCAGGCTCACCAGGGCCAGGCCTCTTACTCCAGGCAAACCGCAGGCCACCTTCTCCTCCCAGTTCTGTCCAGCATAGGTAATTACGGCTTTTAAAGACACCTGCTACTCAATAGCTTCGACCCAGACTGTTAATTTAGCCCCCCGATTGCAGACATTTATGTCTGAGTGTCACTATTAATTTGCGTTAATTTGGAGAGTGCGAGGAAGCCGGGCAGAGGCGTTGTCGGCAGCCGACTGAATGTGCTCGTCGCTCACCTGCGCCGGGGCTGCGGCTGTAATTGGAGTCTAATGGTCTGATTGATCAGTGAGAGAAGTGAGGGATGAGACGGCGCTCTGGCAGCTCCATCAGTCAGACAGAGAGAAGAGAGGAGAGGAGAGGAGGAGGAGGAGGAGGAACAGAGCAGGGAGAGCAGTTGACAGCAACAGCAAAATGCTCAGTCTTGGACGTTTTATTCTCCGTAGATTTTTTTTCTCTCCCATGCTTTTTGTCTTCCTGTCTGTTACTTGCTCTGAGACCTCTCTCTTCTGCCATCCTCACCTTTGCCTTACTTGATACAAAGTACTGTGACCCAGGCCAATTACTTACTTTTCACTTCAGACTCTGGTCTGTCTTTCAGTTTGGTTGAGATCCTTCTGTTTCTCTGATTTCAGCTGAGTTTGCTCCTTAGAAATAGTGCATTTGGAAATTAGTTCTGTATTTGGATAAACATGTATTCAATCTTTATGTAATCTAAGAATAATGAAAAGCATAAAACGTTAGCACAGTAAGACCAGCCATATAAGCTGTCCATTACAGTGCAATGTGATTGTGTTAACAGGTCTGCAACAGCAATAACTATAACTCCAGTGCCTCATGCCAAGCTGAGCCCCTGGGGTCTACAGACCTGCCACAGCCGACCCATCAGCTGTGAAATCTGCTTTCCTCTTTGATAAACGGTCGAGATGTGACCCTATCTCTGTCCTGCAGATGCCCAGATTTCCTGTCATGCTTTTTCCACCCTGTTTTTTTTCCTGCTTCCTCTTGCTCCTACACTCTCTTTTTTCATTCTTTCTTTTTTTTTTCAAGCTGCATACCTCTCTTTCCAGGACTGCCTGGACAACTGCATGTAACGCTCCACTCACCGTTCTTTCTCAGCGTCATCCATCACTCCGCTCGGCTACTGAGGCCTGTCGTCCGCCGGCAGCCAAACCCACATCGGATCCCACGCCACAGCTCTTGTAGCTAGGCCAGCTCCCATTTGCTGCCTCTAGGGACCAGTAACTGCCCTCCCCTTCCCTCCTCTCCTCCCATCCTTACCTCCGCAGAACTACTCCCCAGACTCCAGCCAGAACTCACATACTTTGCTCTTAAACGGCTCTGCATGTGCCAGAGTCCTGCTCCTGTCCAGTTTAATGCAAAAAGCTGCTCAAACACACTGCATTTTCATTATTTACTGTAAGTCACTTTAAGGAGTCATAACACTTTAGTCCCTCTCTGGGCTTAATGCCAAGGACTAAGAAACAGACCTATGCACCATACACAGCAGCTTGACAAAAATAGCTTGACCTCTAAAAAGTCATATCTTAAATGACGTGTCTGGATTAAGGGATAAAATATGTTTGATTTCAGAGAGGGCATATCAATATTGTACCAGCGGGTCATATGTTTCAAGCATGAGAGAGTGGTGTCATTCCTGCCATATACCTGGGTGTCGTTGGATAATTCATTCACCTATTCACAACCATGGTTTCAAAGAAAAATCTATGAGAGTAAAGGGAGATTTAATAGTCTATGGAGGTCACATTTCATAAGAATGACTGAGAGAGCCTCCTGGCTAAGGTAGAGACCCATGAAGCAATAAGGCTTTATTTCTACCTCTAACACTTTCTGCTGTCTTTTAACCCTGCTCTACTGCATCCTGATGTGCATAAAAACTACCAGTTTTTTTCCCCATCCTTCTTTCTCTGTCCATCTTTCCTCACACTCACATATGTTATGTCAACTTTTGCCTCTTTCCGTTTCCAGGTGAGGCATTAGGTTTGTTCCTGTCTTGATGTGTCAGTGTTTGAAGATTTGCACAACTCCCTCGCCTCCCACAGAAATAACTGAGATAGAGGGATGTTGCCAACAGCTGCATGTTTAAGAAGGCAACAGCTCAATGACTTGAGGTTTGATTAAATACAAAGAAAGAAAGAAAGAAATATGTGCTACTGTAAATGAGGCAACGGGCAAAAATTCAAGAATTGAGTGAAGTTTCTGGCACATTGGGCATCCAAGAAACAAAGTAAAAAGTCACACTGAACCCAAGAAGGAGGCTCAGTAAAACAACATGCCAGTTGGGTTGACCTAGCCTTTAATAAGCGATAGTGAGAAGCTGCTAACAGCCAGTACCCCATTTGAGAGATGAAACTTAGGAGAGGAGGAGGGCAAGCAGCAAAGCATTCAAAGGGCCCCCTTGAGAATAGACACACATGAGATCCTTAAAGGCAATATGCCAGAGCTTCTTCCACTGCTTTTAATTGCGAGGGAGGTTTGGCATATTCTGTAACCCCTCCACAGCCTATTACAGGTGATGACCAACACCTGCTCACTTAAAAAAAGAAAAAAAAAACCTGAGGAGGATCTGGAAAGTAGCAATGAATTCCTCAGAGGGCAGTTAGTTAAGAACTTATCACTCTTGCCAAGAGCAACAACCAGTTTATGCATCTACTTCAGCAGGTACTGTGATAACTTTGTCAAGTTTGTATCTACTGAAAACACCCGAGCAGCAAACAATTCAAAACAATGTTTTATGTGGCATCACTTGGAAAGTCACGGGGTCATTGGAGGGACAGCTGAAGGTTGGCTTTGGATGCTTTTCAGGAAAATTCATGCAGAGATTGCGGGAGAAATATATGGAGTGTGTTACTTTGGAAGGCGACTTGAGGTGTCGCTCTGTCAAATCACTTTTCCGCCCAAGGATAACTGGCTTTACCCTGAGAGAAGCCATATTTCATGGATATAATACGGCCTGAGTTATTTAAAGCCACTGATGACTTCAAAACCATGAGGGGAGCTTAGAAAACAGTTGAAACTGCTCTGAAATTATTTAATAAAGTTATGTGTTGAAGGAATCTGGGAAAACCAGGGGGAGTGGGGGGGGGGGCATCTGAGTCCAAAGTCCTCATGGCCTTATGTTTCTTAACAGGATGAATATGAGTGTGGTTACAAATTTAATAGGAATTTCTTAATTAATCCAATGCGGAGTGGAATATCAAAACCTTGGAGGACTTGTCACTCCACCAGAGCAGCAGGTCAATGCGAGGCTCTGCTGGATCTTTGAAACAAGAGATATGAAGCTGCTGTGTGCAGGGTAACATCAAAAATAATGGACTGTGACATCATTCATTTGAAGCCTGCGCTGAGCTCAAAACCCACCATTTAAAGTGTTTTGTCATAAAATATGCAGATTAAATGGTTAAAATAGATGCACTTCAAAGGGTTTAGTTGGGGTCCAGCTGGATCCCGAAGAGTCACCTCGATAGGTTTGAATGTCACAGTAATTAACCATTAATATGGGCTTCTGATGTAGGACCAGTAATCACGTTGCCATGGCTGCTAATGGCAAACTTTGACCAAATCAAATCATTTTCCTGCAGGTTTTAATGATCCTGACAGTTTTTGGAACTCCCTTTTTGCCCAAACAACAAATAACAACATGTTATGCATTTTGTGTTGTGCATTTTTTATGAGTCATAGTTTGGTATAAGTTTGGTATAAATTGCTACAAGTTGTAACTCATGGCTAAATGATGGCTAAATAAATGCATTTCTTCATGCTTTGCTACCAAATCACAGAGTCATGTTGTGGGACATTGAACATGTAACATAAAAAATTTGATTTAACATTTCATCCCAGTTTAAATCGACTGCTCCAGCTCAAGCTTGCTGTTATGTTGCAAACATTTGACCAGTGTTATAGTTTTAAAAACACTACATACATCCTTTGTTTTGTCACTTCTTGGATGTTGCAATGTTCTTATCACCTGTCATGACCAGCATAGAACACACTGTACACAATTTAGCTTTAAGCTTCTTTGGCCTATGTGCCTGTTGACTTGAGTTAGAGATGAGAGATTAAGAGATGCTAATGTCTAAAGCATTGCGTAGCAAGGCGCCGAGCTCCATCAGTGAGGTGTCTAGGTAAATGAAACTTCATGTCACCGGAGACCCTGAGTAGTAGCCATCCTGGACTCAAGGCTAAAGACCAGGGATAACAGATTCTTTTCCTCTTTTCTGTTCAGCCCTCAAGACTAAATGGGACAATACTTGCTTGGCTGAGTCTCCGACCTCAGTTTAATCACATCTCAAATCCATCTTATATCATGTAGCTCATCGTGGTTTTCATTTTCTGCTTGTTTTTGACCATTTTGCCTGTTTTGTTTCACTCTTGTTTTAGCTTGTATGTTATTGCTTGATTTATAGTTGTTTGGTGAATATGTCCAAAATTATACAGTTGGCCAAAACAAGGACATACCAGTGTGGTGCTGTCAGTGCTCATCTCGATCTTCCCCTCAAAGGGTCCCCATGTTGTTCCCACAGGGAGCTGCTGCCGGCTGTGGATCCGACGCTCGCCATCTTTAAGGAGGGCATCCAGCTCTCCTATAACACAGCAGAACCAAAAGCAGTCAGCCATAGAGCTCTATATAGCGTGCAAGCTCCACATCAAATCAAAGTGACAGTCTTTTTTGTCCTCTCCTCTCAAACCTACATGTTCAATGACATAAATGCCACATAACCCTGCAGTAAACAGTGAATGTTAAAACCAAGCAGTTTCAAAATGGATAAGCAAATCAAGTGAGCGTACATCTGATTTTGTTCCTCATACACATGGCATGCTAACCTTACTTGAAAGGTGTCTTGTGCTGAGATAATCTTTGTGAGACAGTGCAGGCTTGCTCGCTGGTGAGAGCAGCTAATGGCAGGCATATTTCTGTTGTTCCAGGAAGGCTGGGCCCTTGTTAGTGCGGTACAGAGCTCCAGCTCATTAACGGTGAAACCGGACAGCACTGTTAGCTCTATCGTTGCTCACCTTCCCTGACAACCCACAGCTATCATGTCTCGTAGAGTCAGTGCACTATTTCTAGATGGTGATTAATCAAATAGTTATGATAAACCCCACAGCAGGCCATGACAAAGTTTACCGAAAAGGATGTTTTCCTGTTTATGTTGTATATCATCTGTGAGTGTGTGATACAGACAAAAAGCGTGCAACTGAACATTTCTGACTGGTTGCCTTGACAACCCTAAGAAGTCTTATTGGAGTTGGTGTGGTGGTGATTGAGATCTGTAAATTCATGTTCCATCTAGTTTTATAAACTTTCGAGGCACAAAAGCTTCAACAAACTCAGACAAAAGGCCTTTTCATCTGGTCTGATCTGATCATTGGGTTGACCTTTGGGAGGTTGGAGATCTGGTCAGCATTCTGAGACTGGTCCAACGAAGCGTGAAACCTTTATACTACCCTATACCGACCTTTATACTATGCTGCCAGGCTAATAATCATAATGTATTCTTATTCAAACAAACTCTACATGGGTTGTTAACATTGTGTCTTCTAACCTATTTGTTCACACATGTGGCTAATAGGTATTCAGGGCATTCAGTTCAAGCCGAATGGGCTGAAGTGATCACTGAACTTTTTGGTGCGTATGCAGAATAATGACCTATTCAGCCCTGCTCTACTGTGTAAATATCAACCGTGTATCTGCAGCATGCTGTTGTGTTCATCTGTGATGCTTGTATGGAAATGTGAGCTTATGTGCCCCCGCTACTCCATGCATAAACATGATCTAAACATCAGGGTAGTGTTATTACCCTCTACAAATGACACTTTGCTGATCATATACTTGTCAAACTAAATGTCATTGACCAAGTCTTTGGTTAGATATAAAAATCTGCGACACAACAACAAGGCTGATATTTAGTCATATTTTCAAGAAATGACATGCCTTTATTTGGAATAGACCCACAAATAAGATAATCCAGACAGCTCATCTTTTCCATCACTCTCTCCACCTCCCTCATGTTCCTGATGTTGCATGCTGTCTTCCCGGTGCTGCAGCGGAAGGTGGGTAAGCTCATTACAGAGAAATAATTAAACATTGGTGCACAGCTGGTCGTCATCACTGAGAGCAACAGCCACCGCTTGATGCATTCTGTTTGTCCTCAGATAAGACCCACGGCCTTTAACCGCTTGGATGCAAGTTCCTGTTTAGCCCCGCTTGACACACAGCGACAGCCACCCCCAGCCAACGATTTTGATTCCTTTCCCCATTTCTTTCTCTCTCTCTCTCTCTCTCTCTTTTTTTTTTTTTTTGGTGGGATGCTTTGAATAAAAAGGGGTTAACGGGTAGTGTAGGTGCAAGAAGGGGGGAAAGGGGGGTGCGATTCAATTTGTGCTGTTCGTGGTCCACCATGTTTAGGTGCCAGTTGTGTGCATCTCACACCAAATGTTGCCGGAGGACCTTGGCTCACAGATGGCTTGTCACATCTGTTGCTGATACTAGTGGAAGATCTCCACAACAACACCCGTGGATGAATAATGAGTTGCCTTCACAGGCTGTCTGCATATTCTCTATGAGCATTTACAGGTTTACTAACTAAAAATATACTGACAGATGTGTTTTGTGGGCAACTGGGCTACTGACAATTTTTGTAATTATGGCTGCATAAAGTCTTGATGTCATAGTGACAAGTCAACTCTTTACAAGTGCAACAACTCTAGTTCTGTTACCTACACTCGTCACAAATGAACTTAGAACAAAAACAGAAGTTATGGTGTTTCACCTGTCAAGCTGCAAATTACAGAACCAAGTGGAACGCTCATAAAGGGCAACAAGGAGATTAAACAAACCCAGCACAGGTGTTCTCGCTTCAACATTTTTCATCCTCCATTTTTAAAAAATGTCACACATTTGGCTCAACGTGAGCTCACGATGTGGCTCAAGAGTTGTACCCCCCTCTTTTGAATCCTAACCAACCTCTCTCTCTCTCTCCGCCACCTTCACCCTTTACGCCCCCCTCAATCATCACCACCTACCCCTACGCCCTGCCCCCTACCCCCCACCCCTCCCTCGATAAGATCATCATCTGTCGCTAGACTCTAGGGTCTGTTCCTGCACTCCACAGATACTTGGCAGACCAATGAATGTCCCTTTGTGTGGAGAGATCCTCCTCAGATAGCACCCAAGATGCTCCACGCTGGCATCTGTTTGTTTTTTTATGTGTGTCCTGTCTTTTTTATGGTGCGGAGGAACAGGGAACGTCATCTCTCCTTTCAGTTGCATACGTCTGAATGGTAATGAGTTTCTTGGTGGCAGGGTGCCAGCCTAGTATGATATAAAGAATAAATGGGTGTGGACTACTGACAGACAGGGACCTTAAAAGAGGAAAAACTACCACTTTATATTCTTAAAAAATCTTATTTGATATAGTGAAACACTTCTCAACAATCTCCTTGGGATGAAAATTCCCTGTTATTGTTCCCACATGGTCTGACATCTTCACCTGTATCAGCTTTTACTTTTTTTTAAATATCTGATACATTCAAACCAAAGATTAATGTTTTGTAGGGCAGCATCATACAATGAAACACAACAATTCTATGTAGATGATTCTTGTGCATCATTTTATACACATTTGCCCTGATCTTTGGTATCATACAAAGAACTGAGCTTGCCACTGGAATTCAAAACAAAACAGTGCAGATTTAAATAAAGTTTGTCTGCACATTCAGACACATAATTCTGGTCACAGTCTGGTTAATTACACATTTTTTTATATTGACAAAACCCCAACTCTTTTAAATGAAAATCTGTAATGTTCAAATAAGTTTGACTTGAATTACGACTGCAACTCAAATATTCTTTCCTTTAATTCATTGAAACGCAATGATAGATTCGCATTTCTACAAATGTTTCTATTAATACATATGAAATGTGAGACTGAATTTTCTCAATATAATGTCTGGCCCAGAGTAATGTCTCTGCTAATGGTCAGAGATGACAAATGACATCACCAGTTGGCTACTGCAGATTAACATTTGTTGAAGCAATGGATCTGCTCAAGCTATTTTGAACATGAATTTGACTTCTCTAACTACTTCAAAAAAACAACTTCAAGGAAAATAAATTGCCTACAGCACTAAAAAAAAATCACTGATTACTGGCTCAGCTTTTATCACCAGTGTATTAACAGTAAGGACGGATGTTAAAGGGAAACAAAGAGCAACGGAATAGAGACAAGTGGGAAAATATGCTTGAGCTTCACACGGCAGACGATCCCTCTTGATATCAAGCAGTCCCTTTGAATCAAAGCAAATAAATGACTGCTGTTCAAAGTTCAATAACCTGTGTGTGGCAATTCACAGATGTCCTACTGAATCCCAGTCATCTCTGCTGATAGGCTGTGTTATAGAGCCAGCAAATGGGCTATAAATTAATATACCATGAGAGAGGCATATGGGGTGAAATGGAATGCACTGTATCGGTTCAACAAAAGGTGCCACATCTTTAAAGCAGATATGTGATATGAAATTTTACAGCTGAAGGAGAAATGTCACAGAGCTTTGATAAGAGAGCGATGAACCCCCCCACCCCACCGAGACTGCTATTATCAGGTCGTAGTGAGCAAAATGCATCATTTATAACCCACAGCCCACACTATAATCTCAGAGAAAGGTGCTTGTGTTAAAACAGTGGAGGACCCCTCCCACCACCAGGAGTGCCATCTAGTCTCCCCCTCCCCTCTTCCCCCACCTCTATCCCCTGAAACCCACCCGAACCCAACTTGACTGGCTGCTACTGGCCCCTAGACAGTGGGGAGAAAGTTGACTGTGCAAGTCTCCAGGCAACCACACAAGTTTGGCCATATGAGGTGGGGGGAGTGTGAGTGGAAAGGGAGGGAGGGGTGATTTGGTATGGGGGGGGGGATTCACCCCTTCAGGTCAGGCTTGTTTTCAGGCAGTCGACAGCTTGGGGGGAAAGAGTTAAACAAGCCAAAGGGGATTAGGGCATTTTAGCGGTGACACTCCACACTGGCTGAGCAGGGGGTTGTGGGGGTGGCGTGGGGGGGGGGGGTTGGGGGTCCCTTTGGAGGGAAGATTCTCACCCTGTTGTTCTAGAATGACCCAATAATTCCTGCAAAATAATATTTTCAAAGACAAAACTAGAAATACAGGTAGGGCAAGACAAGGTTAATTTTGGACCCTTCTTAAAACCAAAATTACAATGTTTTATACTTACAATAATTGGACGACTATTACATACTGTGGTTAGTCTAAATTTTGGGAAATACACATCTCTGTGTCTGTGATTGTATGCACCACCCTAATGTGTTTCACCTGTGCCCAATTATCCCTGACTTCCCTGAGTATATAAGTCTTGGTCTATTCCTTTATTCTGGTCAGGGTGTTTGTTGTTGTCAGTTGGTCATGCTCTATTCTTTGGGTCCGCTGGTTTTGTCTCCCAGCGTTTGTTTTTTTTTTTTTTTTTTGAGTTTTGGCCTTTGGAGGTTTTGGATTTTCTTAGGTCCCCATGTTTAGTGAGTTTTTGATTTCACATTTTTGCCTCTGCTGACACTCCGCAGTATTGATAATAAACTCCTCATTGAACCATCCTGCCTGTTTCTCATCTGCATTTGGGTCCAGTAACCTGTAACTCTGCGAAAAATGGAACATGTCTCTACAGCTCCCTGAAATTTCTTTTGTTTTTTATTAATGGACTGTTTTGGGGCTCTGACCAGTAACTTGACTGGTTATCTTGCAACAGATCCCAGCGGACATATAATGCAGATCATAACCCTGATGCAATGGCACATGGCATTTTTATACATCAGCTTTAAAATATAGTGTGTTAAATAGTGAGCTTTAGAGTTGCTGCATGTTAGGTGGATTTTGTTACTGCTGAGCAGAGCGAGGTTAGCCGTTTCCACCTGAATCCAGCCTTTATGCTAAACTAAGCTGCTGGCTGTAGCCCTAATGGACAGAGATGAGAGTGGTCATAAAAGGAACACTACTTCCTACAATGGCATAGACATATATTGTGAGATCTAAGATCTAATGCCAAGCAATACATGGACTATTTATATGAAAGTAATAAAGAAATGGGAAAGTTTAGAGTAGTACAACAGCACGCGCGCTGACACACACCCACACACACACACACACAATGTGGTCCTGCAGTACATTATCAACACGCAGACCATTGTTTGGTGTCATTGAATGAATTGAAATATACCAGCTGTCAAGTGCTCCATTTCATCAAAAGCCTGGCGAACTTAGCAGCAGGCTTGCTGACAACAATCTCTGAGACATCCATCTTTAGAGAAGCACTGCAATTTCTATTGATAGCATGTAAAGGGAGACAGCAAAACTTAAAGAATGACTGTCCTCATGCAGAGATACCACCGTATCGCCGACAACATCTAGAGGACACACACCACTCCTGCTGGAATCTGATTACTTTAAATGCTTTTCTTTTAAAATTTCACAACCATCAAAAGGACATTACTGCACCTGTGTGTGATGGGACAAATGAGTAATTGATGGTGAGCTCACTGGGAATGCATGTATTTCAGATAGATGGATAGAAAAGCAGCAAGACTTTGGCTGCAAATGGAAGTTGCAATCTTGTCTGTTCAGTCTGGTCATCAGTAAAACACATTACATGAATTAGTAATATTTCAAAGGAAATATAGGAAGATTAATTTGAAAAAATACTTACATGAATGCACATAAATGTCTGAACAGGTTTTTTAGCAAGGGACACAAGTAAACATTGCTACCTTCATGTCTTGATAGTCTGCAGTTAATTCAGGAAGAGACTATTTTTAAAGTACTCCTGAATCCAAGTCAATTACCAGGCTGCAACTTCCCCTGGGTAACGGGGAATTCTGTTTTTTTCCTGGGTGACCTAGTTGTCTTTTGTGAGTAGGTTTTAGCCAGAGCAGTTTGACAGTCAACAGATAAGATGGATTAAGCTTTTTTTTTCATCCAGTTTTGATGTGAACAGCGTAAAAGCGGGTTAAATCATTGAGTTTCAGGAGTATTTTTAAATGCCTGGAGATAGTGCGATAAAAGAGCTAAACCTAAGACTTGGGACGGGAAGGTCAAGGTCACGGCTTTGGAGACCAGCTACCCGGCGACGGGGGCCAGCTCTCGCCTCTCTGGGAGCAAGCCGAAGCATCGCAGCCGAGCCCACCTCTCATTGCTCCGAGAAAAGATACACGAAAGGAGTGAAACAAAATCCAGCGAGAGCTCCACGGATGGCATCAAAGAGCGGTGCACCCTTGCTATGTGTGGGTGCCTCTGTGTGTGTGTGTGTGTGTGTGTGTGTGTGTAAGCGTGTGTGAAAATGTGTGTGTGTGTGGGTGGGGTTGTTTAGTTCCTACTTGCATTTGCGTGTATGCATGAATGAGTGTGTATGTGCCTGCTCGTGTGTGTGTGTGTGCGTACTGTAAAATATGGTTTCTCCATGAGCAACTAGCTCCATAATTATGTTTTGATTATTTGTGAGTACTAAAATAAAACAGCAATTAATCTGTTGATGTAAGAAGGAAAATAGAAGTACAATGCACATATTAAACGAACCAGTTTTACAGAGCGATGCAACATTAAAACAAAATCACATTTTGAGAATATAATTTGTACAACAACCCCCACCCCCGCCCCTTCCACCTCCTCTTCCCGCCTCCCCACAACCTGATCTGATGCATGCTTAACATACGCATAGGAGTTGACAGCCGTACAGTCACGTGACACAGCTCAGCCAATCCTCCATTCATTTGAATTTTTTAAGCTGCGTGGTGATGAAGCCACTTGAGCATTAGAAAAGGTGAAGAGGCAACTGAAATAACAAACAAATTGGTGTGACACACTGGGTCAAACACCGCGTGTAACGTGTTTGTTTATCACCTGTCAAATCTTGCCAACACTGAGCAGGGGTTTTTGGTTCGAAACATTTCTGAGGGGACATATTTAGACACATTTTGTGGACGTCTATTCCCCCACTGCTCCTCATGTCGGTGACAGGGGAGAGTAATCCTATACACAGGCTGCTATTGTGAAATGAGAAACTAGCCTCCTTCACTGCCAGAGACCAGATGCACCTCTCTCCCTCTCTCCCTCTCTCTCTGTCCTAATCTGTAAACGACTTAAAGGAGCCTTATCTCCGGGCTCTTCTGCTTCATTTCATGCTTGATTTACTTTAATTTGTCTGATAGGGCACAAGGATTTGGAAATGGCCCATCTTTCGGTGGAAAATGTTCTGATTTTTCTCCGGCATTGTTATGTGGAGGTTTTTGACTTTTCTCTCCCCCTCTCTCCCTCTCTCACTCCTCCTCTTTTTCCATCTCCATCTCTCTCTCTCACTGTCCCTCTTCCTCTCTCCCTCCCTCTCTCTTTCTTTCTCCGTCATCTCTATTTTTTTTCTTTGGATGGGTGGGTGGGTGGGGGGGTGATCTTGCTCCAGTGCAACAGTCTGTTTGAGTGCATTTAGATTCAAGCTAACACAGCAGAAACAAGTTTTCCATGAGGTGTGATTTTGTGATGGGCGACACTGGATTCGTGTTTGCCTTTCAGATCCACATTGGGCGCAGAGCAGCCGAGTGCTTCAAACCACAAAGATCTTATGTTTAAGTTAAGAGGCGACTGGCCCTACAGTTTAGCGAGTGGGTTAGCGGCTGGTGCTGATAAAGTTGCTCCACAATGAAGGACAGGGACAAGCGACATGTCTACAGATGCCTCGAGTTCTTTTTTCTGCCTGCAGAACTCAAGCACTTGCGTGACTGTCTGGCTGCTCCCATCACCAAGACATTCTCGCCACTTCCATTTAGTAACTGAATGACAGGAGAGGCAGTGAGCTATGATTAGAGAGAAGCCCATATCTTACTAGATCCTGAATAATCTCCATCCCCTCCCACCAATGAGCAAGGCAGAGAGGCGGCACAAAAAGCCAGAGAGAAAAGAGACAAGGAGAATGGGCACAGCTGTCCTGCGTGTACAGAGATGTCACATACAGTAGCTCCACTGGCCTCCTTTACACCCTCAGTGAGCCCACTGAGAGGCAAACGATAAATCTAAATTCCTTCAAACCTCAGTCAGTCAGGCTAATCTGAATGCTGTTAGTCTAAATCAAAGGGTAGTTTCCATTTAAATCTGTGAAGAGGAAAAGTAGATGATAAAAAGAAAAAAACCTGCCACAAGAATAAGAGATCTGTGTTCAACAGTTTAAGTCATTGTCAAATGCTGGTTACATGAAGGCTTTTTAGCAAAAAAAAAAAAAAAAAAGATTTCAATTTCCCAAACACACTGACATCAAACGTCACTAACCCCACCTCCAAACACAATGTGCATAAATAAATGGTTAACTACACACGCACACAAGTACACAGAGGAAGAAGCAGGGGGACGATTGAAATTCATCTCACAGCCTGAATTTACTTAACTGCGGGTCTGTGCACGGTGATAAACGGAGTGATGATCCGGCAACACGTCTTTATCCATGCTTTGCTTTAATTAACAGCGGCTTGTTTGTTGAAAAGATGATTAATATGCCAATGAAAATTGCATAATTGAATACCACAACACTCGCACAATCAGGGAGGAACATGCCATTTTTTATTAACTTTTTATTATCATTATTATTACTATTATTTGGTATTTTAATTCACTTGACAAGTGCCCCCCCACCCCCACCACAGCTAAACAGAAAAAGAAGGAGGTGGAATTGGCGTGACCAGCGGGCCAAGCTGGGCCCAGCTGTTCATCACCAATGGGAGGCCTTCACATGCAGGGGCACTGTTCTGATATCAATACCTATCAGTGTGTAGTTTTTACAAAAGCGTGTGTGTTAGAGAGAAAGAAAAAGGGGAAAGAGAGAAGGGGGTTGGGGTTTTGAGAAAGATATGGCCTGGATGGGTCTGAGTGCACTCCTACGGCCAAATAATGCATAAGAAACTAAGCACTATCTGAAGCACTTGCATCCAGATTCTACACAAAGCCTTGGAAATTCATTCATGCAAAAGAACGACAAACCAAAGTCGCTCAAATATACTCAGTAGTTTTGTTTAAAAAAGGCCAAAAGAAATGAAAAATTCCACATGCGAGTAAGTTTCAGTTGAGCAACCCAGAGTTTACCCAGTGTTATATCCCCCTAGCACAGCTCGCACGAGCGTCTCCATGTTAATGTTAAACATACACATCAAATATTCAACCAATTACAATGATACCTCCTACAAAAAAAAAAAAAACTGTGCAGCTAGCAGCGCCTGGGAGGCGCATTGCAGAACAAACATATTCAGAGAGCTAAAGAAAGACGCAATGGGTGTCAAGTCCCCGGGGGCAGAGACACCACCACCAGCTGCGCTTTAAGTCAGCCTCATATTTAGCAGCAGCTCTCTTTTCCCTCTGAATTCTTTGGACTTGCCTATGTGAAATAGTAATCATAGTGAAAAGATAGCATTGTGAGTGGACACAAATTCGGCTGAAATGCCGACAAAATGGTTGGAAGTGAATTATCTTATTAAGGGCATTCTCAGTGTGCCACATCCCACATATCCAGACAAAACTAGAACTGAATATAGTGACATCTTCCTCAAATGATAAGAACAGTGATTGCATTTTGTCCCATTTTAGATTATATAACTAACAACCATGAAGTTCCTTCATAAAGCCTCTTAGTATATCGGATCAGTGACTAAATTTGCATCAAGGCGATGCAGCATAGGAGTACAGTGATTTGTCTAATCTCTTGTTGCATATTTCATCGTTCTAATCACACACTGTGTGGTGGGGGAGGTGTTTTTCTCCGCACGCAGGTGATCCATACAGTAAAAAGCCTGCAACATTCTCTTAAGGCATAGATGTATTTGGTAAAAAGGCAGACAATGTTTACACACGGCACTTTGATTGCAATTTAATTTTACATCACTCAGGGGCCCAGAACTCACAGAGAGTCTGATGATGGACTTTCATCATCAGTATCAGCAATCTGAGTGTCATTCATGTTTTGTGAGACTTGTCAGAAGACTTTGAATAAACTCCTGGAGCAGTGAGATAAAACCTCCCTTTTCTTAAAGGAGAATTGCCATGATGCACGTCCAAATTTCTTGATTACAAGACGGAAGGGGGGAAAAAATAAAAGCTTGAATGAAAGCCTGCGCTGAAAGTTTTCAGCTTGCTGATATAACAGTCAAGTGTGTCTGTAAGTCTACTTAAAATGCTTAGGTATCAGTGGAGACAGCTGCGACACCCTCGTCTTATGATTCTGTCGAGACAGTACACTATCAAACCTTTCATACCGTTCCCAAGCTACATTTCCGGTGACAAAAGCTTTGCGAAAGCCTCCTGAAGGATTCATCTGTATCCTAATATTTCCAATCCAATTTAACTGGAGCAGCCAGAGTGGTCTGAGCACTAGTTTACCAATCTTTGCTTTCCAAGACTCTGTGTGCTGAAGGCTTGAGGGGTTCAATCAATGGTGCTTTGATCTCGGCTGGAACCATAATTATTTAACATTGTTACAAGGATTTCTCTAATCCATCCTACCATTAAATCCCTTTTACACCCTCATCTTCTGCAGCCTAATCTGCATCTGGGTGCTCCGTTTGTCTCTCTCCCTCATTTCGGCTCGCCCCTCCTTCCTTGACGACACCCTGACTTTATAATGGACTTGGGTGCCGCGTTTGAAAATGCCTTGTTTACTGAGAGCAACCAGACCGAACTGTGCTCAAATGGAGTAAAACTTTTTCTCAGTATTTGTGCTCAAGTTTTTGGTCCCTTTCAGTTCATTTGGGGCCAAATGGCAAAAAGCTGCTATGGAAAAATGCCAAAATGTGAACAATACTTTATGAACTGCTGATTGCTTTTGGCGTAACTGTCCTAATGAGACCCTATGACCTTCTTGGTACCACCTTCATCTTCTTGTTTTCCCATTTTTCACTGTATCTTTGGATGAACTGTGGGACTTTCAAAGTTAAGGTGACTGATGCCCAAAAGGTTTAATCCCATCTGTTTATTTCGATGATCACTTTGACTCCCGACAAAAAGGGCCCACTGTCCTTTTGCAAATATTTGCGTGTCTGTGTTTCACCATGATATAAATAGCAGCACGGGCAACCGCAAACATTTGTTGAGGCACCTGCCACAGTATTGTGGCCATCTGGTCCTCCAGTTCTCCTAGCATGACATATGTGCATTAAATCCAAAATGGTTATTGTTTTTTCTTTTTTTCTTTGGAGACTGGAAGAAGACGGATCGAGCACAGACCCTTCTGGGTTGGCTGGAGTCAAAAATGAGATTCAAGACTTTTTACATCTGAGTGAAGCTGCATTTTCGGCTTGTGCAGTTTTGATGTCTTGAAAAGGGAAGGAAGGGGGGCTGATGAAAATGGATATAATTTTTCAGGGTGGCGTGTGTGTGTGTGTGTGTGTGTGTGTGTGTGCGTGTGCGTGTGTGTGTGTGTCTGACCATCAGGTAGATTCTCAGATGGCCACTCCTTCAGCTGACCCCTGCCTTGCCCTGGCTGATGCCCAGCTGGCACCGGGAGCTGAGCAAGCTGGGCCACGCCGGCCATCAGGGACAGCCAAGGGAAGAGATTTGTGGACAAGGTGATCATATCGCTTCAGTTACCGCTCCATCACACTCATCTCCTCCCTCTGCATCCCGTCTCGTTTGCTGCGTGCCTTATTTTAAGTGCATTTGCTGCACTATCTTAGAAGTCAAAGAATAGGCTTCGACTCCTTTGTGTCATCATATTAGAGGTGGACAAATGCAGATGCTTTATATTCTTAAAGGCCAATATCGGCTTCTTCATTTAGTGGCCCACTAATTTATAATAGTGTGTTAACAAATACAGAAATAAATATCACACCAAACAAAATGTTTTAGTGCAGACCAGACACTTTTAGTGGAAGTGGCAATGATCTCAATTGCAGCGCTCTTAACAAACCCTGGATTTTCATGACTTTCATAAGGGGGTGTGGTTTACATGAGCAAGCATTTAGATAAGGCTGAGAACAAGTTCATTAGCAGAGTTAGCTAGTTAACAAGCACACCGTTCCCAATTAGCCTAGAGGAGAGCGAGTGGGAGAGAATGAGAGAGACAGAGTCAGATTCCTATCATTGCTAGTCCATGAAAATGAATAGAATAGCATGACACACTATCTCCCAAATCAGCGGCTGATTGCAAAACATCCGTGACGAGAAATGAACACGAGACAGCAGATCAGCGTGCAGATTTGCTTAAGGACATACTTGCAGAGACGAGGGGAGAGAAAGGGAACTCGCTGGGTGTTCCACATCAGAGACCCGGCACTCTGAACAACAGAGAAGAGCCGGCTATCAGATTAATAGTGAGTCATTCAGTACGCTTCTCTGCTGTTCCAGAAAGAAAGACAATCAGAGACAGGGGGCAATCGTGGACAGCACTCGACATGAGTTACTAAAGTGGAGATGAAATGCAGGGACAAAAAAAAGTTCAATTACAGGATGTAGATTGTAAAGGCTTTTGTTGTTACTCAGCTAAAGGGAAACGGTATGGAGGTGCTTCAATAGAATCACCAAAGCAGGTGGGCATGTTCTGAGTTAGCCCACTTCATTAAAAGGCTTCACTCTCTTTTTATGTAACGGCCATTACACATCCTTTTCAGATGCACACGCGCGGTGATTAAAAATTATCTGTTGGTGATCGTAATCACACCTGCTTAAACTTAAGCCAAAGAATAACAAAGAACTTTTGAATGCTGAACTATCAGAACATTTACAAAGAGATTAAAGGGGAGACAGTCTCTAACTAAATAAATTTGCTTTTAATCGCTTTGAACAGGAAGTCATGTCATTTGAAATGTTCCTATCTGATTGTCTGATTCCCCTCTTTATTCAAATTATAACATGCCCATCTGACTTTTCCCTCACAATGGGAAAAATTAAAAGGAAATGACCTTTCATGGCAGCCATGATGGGAGAGTGAATGGCATTATTATGCACCAAGATTAATTTCTGCCCACTCTATGCTGCCCATTGAGAAAACAGAGGAGGGGTGCAAGTGGCTCAGTGTAAGTCATTCACTAATTGGTTGGTATATTATAGACATGTCAAGAAAAATACATAAGTAGTGACTTGTTGATTACAACCTTGTTGTTTTTCTTTGATAATCCTGACTGCTCATATTAAGTTTGTGAAGTACATAGTCTTTCAAAGCATGCTGCTTCTAGATGGATTCAACTTTTTTCAGTTTGTTATACAAAGCAGTGAAATCGTCAGACTGGAAGTCACCTGATAACTTAGAACCAGTCGGGCTGTGGTGTAGTAAAACATGAAATGGACATTGTGTCTCATATCGCCTCCGCCGCAGTTCATCTTTCCCTACTTCATGCAAGAGAAACTCAAGTCTCCCTCCTCTCTCTCCCGCCACTGCCGCCTGTCCAGCGTTGAGTTCCTGAGCCTCTAATTCTCATTCTGATGGCTAAGTAGAAGAGGGAAGTGTAATTACAGTCAGTCATACATCTACTCATGCTACATCCGTCCCTCCTTTTCAAAGAAGTATTTTTAAGCTCAGCATTTTCTTGCCCAAAAGGGCCCTTTTCCCGCATGTGATGCCTTCTTTTTGTCATGGCCCCCATAGTTCTGAGCTGACCCCCTCAGCCCTGTCTCCTGACTGATCACAGTGATGGTTTATTACTGTCGTCCCAGCGCTCTTATCTTTAGCCAGCAATGCTCATTTCCTTCCCCAGATTTAAATGCAAATGTGAAATTTAATGATAAATGCATTATCTGATAGGTGCGATAACACTGATTCACTGTCAGTATAAAATACACACCCCAGGGGGCTTCAAGCTAGCAAGCACAACTTGCCCAAATCCACTTTTTTCTCCCTCTCTCTCTCTCATTTCTTTTCTTTCATTTTTTTTTTTTTACAAATGCATGTACCTGCAACAAATTCTTGAGGTCATTTTAAGCATTAAAGGGAATCATATTTTGTGTGTTCAGCAATGTGGGTGCGGGCTATTGCTGAGCAGTAATTGCTGTGCAACATTCTTGTTCAGTGTATTATCCATCACTTTGATGAAGTTACTTTTAGCAAAAAGGCAATCCAAGATTAAAGAAAATGTATTGTTAATGCTTCAAAAACAGGCTACATCTGCATCACATTACAGGATTATTTGAAATATTGAACCTGTTTTTTGAATCACAGTGAATGGGAGTGTGGCACTCTAAACTGAATGACAGGTATTCTGTACATTCAGTTAAAATAGCTTATTATAGTGCATGCAGACTTCTGTCTCATTTGTCCATCTGTAGTTACTATACAAGGTATTTCTTTCTTTTGAACCAGAAAAGTCTACAAATCTCCTGCTGCTCCTTTTAAATACCAAAATCAATACCGTACCTGAAACTATGCAGCATGCAGTGCAGTTTAGTTACAATAACTTTGACTGATCACTCTCCTAAGCTGTCTAGGAAAGTGACATGAAGACTTGTCCTTACTTGGACCATCCCATTCATCTGGTCCCACTGCAGTATGCCTGGTCTTCTCGCCCTGCCCGTCCATCTCTGACTCTCCTGCTTCTCGGTTGCCATCTTCATCTCCTGTAAAGGCAAAAAAATAAAAGTTATAAAACTCAACGTGAGCAGCAGTCAATTCAAATTTAGTGTCCCAAGCACCTAAATTAATCGAGCACTTCACTGTGGACTGTGCTTCCCTTCCAAAGTGTAGATTCTGGTAGACTTGGGGTGTTATCCCAGCAAATATTTAGTTTTACGACCCTTTCCTGCAATATTTGAGTGGGTCATAATCTGATGTGGCTTGAACTATTGTGAATGGGTGTTTTTGTTTATGTGTAGTTCTGTACATGTACATGCGAGCCCACCAGCTCCAGCTGCACACTTTTATGTAAGAGGAGTTCCCGTGAGTGCTTGCAGGAACAGAAGGAAGCCCCATGGAACAGGAAGGAAAGCAATGTGTGGGAGAGAGGTGGCTATTTATTACCGTTTGATCTATTGTGGAGCGGGCTAGAATGTGTGTTATAGGATGCAGGGCTGATTTACAGTCTTGGGGCTCACACAGACCATGCTAAGGGATATTTGGGTATCTCTCTCCTGGATGTAAGTGCTTAAAGACCTTGTTAAACAGACTCCACCTCTGAGTGTGCAGCCGTAACACTGACGGGAGTGCCTGTTGAGCGTTCATAGATGCACTTACTGTAAAAAAAAGAAATCAATTTTTGCATGTCTACAGTAAGCACAGAGTGTACTCAGAGTTTATAGGCACATAAATCAGTGCTTCGTAGGTGCCCCTGGTGTGGTGCTCCAAATAAATGTGATGTAGCTGACACAGTGGTTGCACAGAGTGTCTCTCCAAACTCAGGCAAACCTGCTTGGGGGGTTGTAGTGGTAGTTGCTGGTTTGTGGAGGAACATTTCTTTCACATTTGTCACCATATCGTTTTCATCCCTTTGATGTTTTAAACCCAATAGTGAACGGTCAAGGACAGGCCTGGATTACTACAATGGATTACTACACTTCATACATCCTAAAAAAGTGCTGGATGATTGGATTTATGATAATTTGGGATGACAAAGACAATATGTTTTGAAGATGTGGCTTCAATTGCACATAACAAATCATCAAATCACTCAATCATATCACCAAATATGATAAGAATTACATACGTGCTTTTGCCATATCATTGTTTACCACATCTACCCCCCCCCAGCCTCCCATAGCTCCCAGCGTTTCAGAGTGTTAGTTATCACATTTCCAATGACAACTGCCACAAGATGCAGACTACCTCACTCCATCCTCAGTTAGGTTAATCTCCCGATCAAGCACACACACCATGCTTGTTTAGCTTTTTTTTGACATGGCTCACTTCAAAGACGGTAGCAAACATTGCCAAAAGGATGTCAGCTTTCCACCTCACTCTAAAAGAGGAGATGTATATGAAGGAGAAAAAAAGTGATACGGAAGGGAAGGCTGCAGAAATGTCCTACTTACAGTACATGAGGTCATTATGACCCAGTTTTGCTTATGCAAGTGTCTGCTTAGGCTGGCGATTTCTACAACCCCCCTACAACCCGCCCAACTCCTCCTCTCTCCCAGTATATTATCAGGGAGCCCACTCAACTAAATTCCCCCAATGTTTATTGTTGGGCCTGAAGAACCTCTTTAGCATACTCGGCTCGTATTATGACGAGCGTAACAAAGGCATATATCAACAGTTCCTTCCAATGGAGCGCAGTTTAAAAAAAGCAGGCGAGATAACATTAAAGGCACTACCTTGATCTCAGGCGAACATGTTAAGCCCTGTAACGAAACGTATTGGAAGTGTTTAATTACAGCCCGGGAAATGAAGCTACAAGATGATTCCTTAATTAAGTAGTGATTAAGGATTTTCTGCCGTCTATCTAACACAGTTTGCAATGCATTTTAAACACAATCGCCCAGGCAACCTCACAAGGGAACAATGTCACAGGGCTTTGATGAAGTTTCCTGCACAAATGTCACTAGGAAAGAGCAGAGCAGAGGAAGAAGTGCTGGAGCTGCACTCATTTGCTTACAGTACAGTTTGATAGAACCTGGAATACACGGCATATGGAGACCTACTTTTATGGCTTTATGGCATAGGCATTTTGACCTCCCTGATATTAAAATAAATTGATTGGGGTGTTCCATTTCAGTCATAGAGGGCCACCATGAGAAATAAAGACTGTTTTATCATTTGAATGGAAACCCTCCGCAGTCTTATCAAGGGAGACAGATTGTCAGTGATCATCCTCTACATTATCGTCTAGATCATAATTTACATCTGGCTCAGGTTCCTCTCCCTGCGCAATCAAATGGAGATACTTAAGGTTGAGCGAGGGAAAGCTGAAGAGAACAGAAGGGATGGGGAGGGCTGGGGAGGCGAGGTGGCCTGCTGGGTGCAGGGTTGGCGGGCATGCAAGAGGAGCCAGTGAGCTGTTAAAATCAGCCCTATCGCTCCTCTATCAAAGGACAGCTCTCTCGCCAAATCGCAGTCACACGCAGCGTGCCACACATTCAGGTCAATAAGCTTATAGGCGATTTACACAAACAATTCCTCGAGCAAGGTAGCAACAAAGTCATATTGGTTTTTTCTCTCCCTTTTAGCATTGTCTCTGCCAAAGAAGCCCTTGAAAATGTCAATCTCTCACGTGTGACTTTAAGGAGCTCTGAGAGCTCTAATCCTGACCACTGAGTCCAGAGATGGGTCACAATTTCTGCAAAATGGAGTATAAGTGGTTTTAAGTCTTCGTATGGGATTTTCACAGCTATGTTGCCACTTTTCTAAGCCCATCGTTCATGTTGGAGCTTGTAATGATTTTCAAAATGTAATATTGGGGTGCGGGGTATTTGGGGGTGTGCTGCTGCTGCCCCCCCCCAGCAGTGCCAGTGCTAGTCAGTTGATATTGCACATTTGGTTGTCGATGCAGTTTATGCTGCAACAGATAAAGTCAATTCCAGGAAGCAACCTTTTTCACCAAAGTCAAGCATAGCTGTGAGACTTCTCTGCTATCTGAAAAATAGGTCTGAATTGCATACAATTTGTGGCAGGCAGAGCACTCCAATGGAGGGAGGCTATTAGTGAAATGCCTTGCCACTGTCTCTTTAAATGCCAATAAATTCCCATCATTACAGAATCTGGCAGTTTTCCTCCCTGTCTGCAGCCTGGGTCTTTATCTCGCTCTGCCTCAGTCTCTGAGCATGTAGATCTGGCCCAGTTAGATTGTCATACTTAACAAACATTAATGATTAATTTCCTCCACTGAGTCAAATGGGGCTAAAGGGATGACTCGATTCATCTTATCGCACCACAAATTAGCATTTCCCCATATTCTCCAGCATCAACTGTGCATTAAAATTCCACATTTACCATTCTGGGCACTGGCAGCTGTGGCGAAAGAGCCAAGGAGATCTTCCTCCTCTGTTGCTGGAGATTCTGATTACTTCTGTGTTACACAAAGACTGGCGTAATTAATTCTGCACTTTCTGTTTGGTACTGTAAGTCTCTGGCTGTTGCAGCTCAAATTACCCACTGAGAGGTTATTTGAAGGGTCAAGGTGGGTTTGTTATTTGCAATGTTGAGTCCTGGGTATGGAGTCCAGAGCTTTTGCTTGTCACCTTTACTGTGATAAAAGATTTTTTCCTGCATTATAATCCTGTGATTTATGAAGAAACAGTGCTGAAGAGTGCAAATGTTCACATTTAGTTGCCCTTGATGTATCATGAAACTCAATAAACAGCATAGCAGCATCAGAATCAAGCGGTTTGAGCTGGAAATGTTCATGTACTATAACTTAACAAAAAGATGTTTTACTCTCGGAAATGAGGGACATGAAATGACATGTAAATTTACTGTCAGAGCAAACTAAGGAAGTCATTTGTCATCAGACAACACTTGGAACGCAGAAAGGGAACAGCTTGTGGCAACACCCTGTGCTGAACTTCGCAGATAGCCAACAATAAAAGAGGGGGTAAAACAGCAAGGTGAAATTTCACAGTTTCAGTAAAAAACAGATGCCACTCAGTGTATATAAAAAGGTTTCTTTCCTACAATTATGGAGTCAGGTGTGTCAATAGAGTATAAATCTTTGGAGCCAGTGTGTTCATCTGTGGGCTCTTCACAAGCACAGCTCCATAAATGTGAAACTGACCAAGCAGAGGAAGTTGTTTGAGGTAAGATCGTGCTGGAATCACAAGGGAAAGTCAAGGTTATTTCTTTAGATATGTGGCCTTTTCCCCCCTCACAAAGCTCTTGATAGGTAAGCAGACCGGCTCTAATTCATGTGTATTCCATCAGTGGTCCTTTTCTGTGGGGCTCTGCTTTTCTACCCAGCTGCTCCATCTCACACCCCCTGTGTGGTTTCACAGCCAATATGTTGACTATCACTGACTCTTCATTTATCGGTAGATGAGTGCCAGAACTAAAACTGTAATGATGTTGAATGGACCCTTTCAGCTGTCAACTGTATTCTTCTAATTATTTGATTATTGGATTGTTGTCACTGATACAGTGACATGTAAGCAGCATATTAATGGTGAGGCTACTTTCAAATGCCTTATACAAGGCTGGGTAGTTTAATATATCAAAATTCATCATATATTATTTATTATAAATGTATTGGAGAAATAGTTTAATATTTCCCTCTTAAATCTATTGCAGTTGAAGTTAAGGTAGAATAAAATGGAAATGCTCAAGTACAACGACAATATTTTTGATTAAAATTTACTTTCTTTGCAAAGGGGTACAATATTATTAACGATGAGAAAAACCAAAACAAACACATTTCTGCTCCACATAGTTATCTTTATTTATTTAAAAAAATCCTCTATATTTGTTTATGCCCATTATTGGAGAATCTTACCTTTCTAGGCCTTAAAAAATACTCAGATGAAACTAATAAAAAAACACTCCTGGGCCTGACTGTTATTTCCCTTGTTTGTTTGAAGAATTGATTATACTAACCGTTTAGCATTTGTGAGATTTCCCAGAGCATCTTTTGCCAATTTTAAGCTAACAGACTTCTCCCACCCCCCCGTATATGATGCCACCAGCACTTCACAAACCACATCAAAATGAGGCACCAAAAACCAGAGACAGGCACCACACCATTAACTAAAAAGGTTAGAATCAACTGTCACCCAGTTTCGAGGTCCCCAAGCCTGAGACCATGATGGGACATCAAGGTGCTCCATGCACTTATCTGGGGAGTCCCTTTTCTGCAAGGGTAAGGCAAATGGTTGAGTCTTTGGTGGCATTCAACTTCTTGACCTTTGCGCCTTTAAGCAGCTTTGCTACTTTACCGCACTCTGATCAAAGTTAATAAGTGCTTCATATGTTAATGAAAATTGGTACTCCTCTTTGTGTTCCTACAGCTTTTTAATACCTATTATAGACTGAAACTTTTAATGGAGGTTTTAGGTCCCCCTGACAAGCCCATTTCAGAGAGTGACTACACAGATACAAGGCTAAGCTAAGACCAGAGAGTCACTGCTCAGTGGAGGAACCTTACACGGGAGACCGTATTCTCCGGGAAGCAGCAGAAGATAAAGGCCATGGGATGAGTGGCTGCTTTAAAACCCACGTTCACGTCCGCACAGGGCTAATTACAGCCCGCCATCACATTTGAGAGGGTTTAGTTAATCAAGGGGCTCTCTTTTTCCTACTATAGTCGAGGAATAACACACTTAAACCATTTAATGCCGCCAGGATTGCGTCCTGTTTAATTCACGGCAGTTTCACATAAGTGGGGTAAATTTAAGCCAGTCCGACATTAGTTTTAAATAGATCTAATTGGGGAAGGGATCATGGGGAAAATGACTACACCTGATGATTGCGCACAACTTGCCACGAGGAAAAAGGAAATTTGGATAGTACATCACTCGGGTCTTAGGAGGCAGTGGGAGACTTAGCTACTGTAAGCTTAGATAGCAGAGTAGCAATAAGAAATCTGACTTAGCTTGTGTATGAAAAAGAGCAGATTACCAGTGTCCAATAAAAGTAACATTTGACATTTGGGAATGCTATTTAGTTTTGACTTTGCTCACAAACACGAAAACGCAAAGGAGATTTGAGGCCGAGTTCCTCGTGTGGTTTTATCCAAAACAATGGGAATATCAAACGGCTCTGGCAGGGTTCTTTGAAGATTTTTCAGAAGTTGTACTTTCCCCACCCTCGCTGTACCCACCAATGTGTACTGCTATTTCATAGCTACTGGGTTATTACAAGACCATACATTGTACTTTGAAGTTGGAGCAGGGACACATTAGGAGGGAGACAAAGGGTAAAGCAAACGAGGCGTCGCTGGTAATTGCAATTTCCGAACAATTGTGCCGTTCAACTTTTTCCAGAGAACAAAAGGAAAACATTATTGATACGATTACTGGGGCATAGCCTACCTGAAAACATGAAAGATTTATTTTTCTTCAATAATGTAATCCCACGAGGCACATCAGTTTAGAAGTGTGAAGAAATAATTCTAAACAATTTTCCCTTTGAAAGGAGAGGGGAGAGGCAGGCATTCAAAGCATAGGTTCTTCATTAAAAAGTCAAATTTATGGCATCCGTGCGCCTGTATGAGTGTGGACACCTGGGGTAGTGAAAGCCACGCAACCAGGGGGGACGGAACAGGGTGGGGGGCATGTTGAGGAGTTAGGGGAAGGGAGGCGGGACAAGTCTGTCATCTTCACAACGTAACCTGGAGCAGACCACAAATTAGCTCCTGTGATGGCAAGGTGTGACCGAAATGAAACAAACATACAAAGAAGCAATCTAATTGAATTGGAGTTCAAAGAGGACTCGGGCGCATTTTGGCGACGCTTTATAGTGCTGGACCTTCGAGCGGTAGCAGGTGCTGCTGAGCGTTCACAGAGCTTCAGCGCCGGCTCAAAGGGAAGTGCGACGCTCTCCAGTGCATTGGTGTACCGTAGCACACCTTCACAGCACTATCACAGAGCAAGAGCCGGTGTTGCCGATGCCATCTCCCTCTCAGATCAAACCACTACTCTTGAGTGAATTGCTGGGATCAAATATCAAAATGGATAGTTTCTACTCGAGGCAGTGATGCGGGAGAAATTCTCACATGCACACAAGTTCTGCCAGGTTTGATTTGAACATGTTGACGAATTTTATTAGACGCCATTGGCAGGAGTTTGACTTATTTTTGATGCTTGGCACGAGGGTTGCTAAACATATTGTCTCATGTTAGGTATTAAAAAGACCACCGCTACACTGCTCATGGAAAATGGCTTCAGGGGATTCAGTCTAGAATGAGTGAAGGATCCTCACCTTTGTTGCAGAAGTACTCCATGTCCTCACAGCTCATGTTTTCAGTCTCAAACTCAGCAGTGAAGTTCTCCTCCACCGAGAACTCGTCTTTGGCCAAGAGCTCATTCTCCTCGGAGACACACTCCTCCTCCTCTTCCTCCAGGCCATCCTCCAGAGGGCCTGAGGAGACACACATATATCCGTATGCGCGCAAACACACATACACACACAAGGAAAATGTTCAGCAGTTTCATCACATCCTTGAGGCTTTCATGTAAAAAAAACTCCTGCCTCTCCTTGTTTCTTTTGTTGCGATACTACAAATGCAGATGTTATTCAAAGCACAGCACAGCCCCCTACGCTCCACATTGAGACGTTCAGTATAGACAAATATAAAGAATATTATTTTACCTCAGTATTTCACAAAACTTCTTCCATTATAGCGATTGAAAAAAGCCCTTGTGTTCACTCTGAAAAACAAGCTGACATGCAGCCAAGGTGAGCATTGATGTTAATCCCGCTACCTGCAAAACAAAACCTCACACAGATGGAGGGAGGGAGGAAAAAAAAGTTCCTTTCCAGACTTTTCACACAGGCATCAGCACGGGAGGAGGAAAGAAAATACTTTTATTAATTTGTTAGCCTTATCACAGGGTACAATGTTGATTTTCCATTTACATTCCATGCCTCCGGGTAATACACCAGTGCAATCTTAAAGGAGACACTTTTCCGTGTGATTAATTTCCCCCCCCCTGTGCAATATTATTTCTTTAAATCTAAATGATTTCAGAGTTTTGCTTGTAGCTGTACATCTCTTTTGGTATTTGCATATTACCATTTTTGCTTCAATCAAGGGCGTTGATGGAATTACTGTACTGCTACCTGAATTGTATTAGCTCTGAAAAACATCTCACCCGGCATTTGAATGTTATTAAGATAATGTGAATCTTGCACAGCTGCTTCCCACCAAAACATGCCTCCAATGTCAGCGCATGAATTACCACGGTAAAGACGACAACCAAACACCTCAAGATTGAGTTTAGTTTATGTTTGAAATAAAACACTGCGCCATTTTCTTAAAAGAAAAGCAAGTCCTATGTGGTCCATAAAAGTAAAAAAAACTTGTCTTTCAAGAAAGACGAGCTGTGTTTAAACTGAATAATCATATCAAAAGTGCTGCCATCACTGGCTGCTAGATGCTGTCTCAGTCTCTGCCTGTCACACATGAGCTATGTTGCAACCTCCTGCGCATCATCCTGGAGCTCAAACAGAGTGCACTGATATCCTCTCGACACCTTTCAGTGTGTTTGTTCTGTTGTAGAGGGTGTGAGCCCCTCAGCTTTAATAAAGCAATAATTTCACTTCACAAAATGGGGCTGGTGTGCCTCTCCTGTTTCTCTTTCTTCCCACTCTGAGCCTCATAAAAGACCCCCCTGATGTCCACAAACTGCTTGCTCTTTTCATTAGTCTTATAAATTACTCCTTTGTAGGAAGCCTACATCTGCAGGAGCCCCGCACATGAAAAGAATTAGCGCACACATCTCTAATAGACACTGTGGAGGCAGAGTGCTGCTTTTAAATTAGGATACAGTTTTATGATCTTATCGGACGCCTTCTGCTGATTCGCTGAGGAGTGAAGTGAGGCGTGAAGTGACTCGATGAGTCTACCATCGCTTAAGATGATACAGAGAGATAAATATCGCAGTATCAAGGGGAGATTGTATGACTGGCGTTAAAGGCCCCTGCCAAGGCAATTGAAGACAGTGTGAAAGAAAGCGGGGAAATACATTTCTGTACACGAGCTCTGTACACATTCCATTACACAGCTGAATAAGAACTGTGTGTACAACTAAACGATTCCTCCTCTGTTGCCAGCGAATACAGCAGTGCTATTGCACCATAGAAAATAGACCTACAGTGTTGTGCGATAATAAGGGTAAAGGGAGATTAAAGATAAACTTCATGGTCAATAAGACACAAAGATTAGGTAGATAAGATGAGATAGTAGTGAGGTTTAATAGACTCGGAATAAGGGCATCTCACTTCCCCACTCTAACAGATAGTAACTAAATGGAGCATTTTCAAACTGATAGAGATACTGGAGGCCCTACTGAATATGGAAAAATGAAATACTCTGCCCAGTCAGAGACATTAGAGGGGGTCTGATGGCTACTTCTTGGGGACCGCGTAGATTACCAAAGTTTGCTCGCATTCTCACATGTTTAGTTTATTATACAGTATTCATTGCATGGAGAGACCTGAAATTATTTCAGAGACAGCAATGATAAGAATAATGACTTTCTAAACGACCAGCACCACACTCCTAACTCATTTTCTGATAGTGGCGTTCCTGCTATATTTAGTTGTGTACTGTTTAAAATCCTGTCACATTCACTGTGTGACCCGCGCTTGTTGGTGCATTTCTATAGGGTCTGCTGACGAATTGGGCCAGAGGAATGTCTGCTGCTTCACCCTCTTATCAAGCCTCCTCTGGAGTTTAGATGGCCAATGACACCGCGGGGAGAGCGTCTGCGTTGCACTTCGCCGCAGAGCAGTCCGCTTTAAATGGGTGCACTCATTATGACAGACACGGAAATCTGTAAAACCAAGTAATTTCAAATGGGAAGTGATCTTGGAAGTGACAACACAGCATAAACACTGTTCTGGAAACCTACTTAAAAATCTGTCTTTAGTTTTTTTTTTATGTTTTCAACCAACTGCATCTGTTTTGTTCTGGCAATGAAATCGGAGAAGATTTCTCTGCTCCAAATGGGTGCTTCAAACTTTTATAGTGTTTACAGAGGGAAAAAAGAGGCCGCCATCAGCTGGTGATTTATTGTTTTTAATTTTGATTTATGTACGCTTTGAAAATAACCCTCTAAAACCTCTATTTTTATGAAATGTTGTTCCTAAAAATATCGCACAAAGAGAAAATAATTTAGTGTTCAATTGGGAGAAAATTAATCTGCCACAGTTTTAACTGATTGATTTCATTTATCAAGCAAAAATGCCAAACATTTAATGGTTTTGCCTCTCAAATATCACAATTTGCTACTTTTTTAATGTTTTATATCAATTAAAAGTGAACATCTTTGTGTTTTGCTCAGACAAAACAAGTAAGTTACCTTGTATTCTCACAATTTGCCCATCACTGACTTTGCAGTTCCCAACCTGGAGGATGGAGGGTCATAAAACAACTAAAAAATACAAAAAAATGAAATACTAAAAAAAAAAAATGGAAATTTAAGAAACATACTGTATATTAGACTCACTTGTGTTTCATTTGAAAAAACACATTTTTCCTTTTTTCTGGTGGATAGTTTTACACATTCAGCCCTCAGAACATCCTTGAGATGAAACAACATGAAAAGAAAACCACTTTAATTAAACTGCTTAAGACCAATGAGGGGTCAAATGAAGACCTTGCGTTGTTTCTCACAGGTCACAGGCCAAAAAGGTTGGGAACCTCTCAACTAAACAATAAATCAGTAAATGATGAAAAATAATCATTAGACTAATAAAGAGAATAAACAGTAGGTGCAGCCCTACAATAGTAATATGTAACCTTAAGCCTGACAGCTGTACTCTTTAAACAGTCAAGAGCTCATGCATGAGCTTTACTTTCCAGAAAGGTGTGGTTTGCCAAAATCATCCCAGCACAACGACTGATATCTGCTCAATTTATGGGGACATTTTAGGAAACTGCACCCTGCCAGAACTTCCTCTCAGTCCGGGTCCGTGTCCAGGTATCCCTGCACCCCCACGGTCTTGTCATCCACTCCCTCTGCCCTGAACTGTATCATCCACATTCATCAGACTCTTCCTCTGCTGACTAGTGCGAGAAATCTCAGCCCTGTTCAAACAGTCATGCAGCAGGAGCAGCCAATGCTAATAGAGACATTGGTAGCTGAATGCAGGCTTGATCACAGTGGCTCTTTTGTTCATGGCATGGCCTCTGTCTGATAGGGATCGGCCATGCGGAGTGGAGCTTCAGAGAGGGATATGGTAATGCCCCCACTGAGTCTATAAAATGGGGTGATACTCTGAGACCATATGATGGACAGAGGATTAATGAGTCACAGAGGAAGGGGAGTAAGGAAGAGAGGAGTACGGACAGAGGTGGTGTAATAAGCATATCTTTCAGGAAAATGCACAAGCCTGTGCCTCAGTTGGCTAAAACAGAATATGGAAATAAAACACACAGATGTGTCAACTTCACCTCGACTCACAGTATATAAAAAAAAGAAGAGGTCCAAACAAATGTGTGTACGTGCAAAACTGTATGAGTGACTGCTAATTTCATGGCATGCTTTTTCAGCCGTCCGCAATGTGGGGAGCTTGTGGCCGGGCTGTGATAGCGATACCTCACATTATCAGCAGGCTCCACAGTGTGATGTGTGGATCACAAACCCAGCCTCCTCTATAGCTCCCTAATTAGAGGTGAGGTAATTGAATCTGACAGAACAAAGCGGCAGATCTCTATAAGCATGGAAATCATTTTTGCTCCCACCTATACAGTTTTTCATCCAAAAGGTCCATTGAAAATGGGTCCAAGCTGGCCTGGGGATAAAACGTAGCACCTGAGACTAAACATGAATACATAATGCAGCCCTAAAATCCAACAGGGCCACACCGCTCAACCCCTGCCAACTGTGCTCCGTGTTGCTGGCCCTTTGTGCCAACACTGATACCGGGCCTTCCTCACTTCCAGGTGAACACACACGCGCACTCTGCGGGACTCTTCAAACTTCTGCAGGGGAGGAAATATAGAAATACAGACTTTGTCTCAAGTTGCGAGTAGCTCTGCGCTGTGAGCCAGGTAGGCTTAGATACACATTCATATGTTTACGCCCACAGCTGGAGGAGAAAAAATATGGATAAGCACTTGCTCTCTGACAACAAAGTGTTGAAATAGGAAAAGAAAAAAACAATTTCATCTCATCTTACAGGCAGGGTTGTGAAGTGTGAGAGAGAAGAGGAGGAGAGGGAGGAGAAAGTGGAGCGAGGCGAGGAGAGACTGGGGGCCATACGCTCTCCTTAGCTCTAATGACCTTTGGGAAGCAGAGGGCTCCCTCGGCCTTAGAGGAGACTCAGTGTATATGTTACAGGGCTCAAGCCTCTAATTTAATCCTTGATCACCGTAATGAAATAGATACCATTTACGCAGCTCTTAATAGCTTAATATGCTACAGGAACCCTCAAAGGAATTTTTCATTTCAAACAACTTTTTTTCATACTGCGTTAATGCTACACACAAAAAAAAAGCCTTTTTCCACGTTGTACACTGTGATCAAACTAAATGTGGAGCTAATGCTGTAACACAAGTCAAAAGTAAATTACCATTTGTATATTGTCTGTGAATGGCTGCCTGTGTGTAAATGTGTGTGTGCGTGTGTGTGTTTGTGTGTATGCTGGGAGGAGCGTGGAACAGCTTCAGTGGAGACTGATGTGTTCTCTGAGCTGCAGTCTGTGACCAAGTATAAGCAATGGTATTGTTTAACTTGATTTTCCGGTTGCTAAGCAATGTAATTCTCATGATTAGAAATGGCTGCCTTCCTAAATTTGGGCACTTACAATCAACAGTCAACAAACAGCTTGAAAACTCAGCACCGATGCTCGTCTGGAAATTGTGGTGAAAAAAAAGGGGGAGGGCGCGTTCAATGGGGGTGGGGGGTGAATAAATGTATTTACATCCTTGTAAAACACAGAAACACACAGTAACATGCAATCTCTTCTGTGGGCCTGCAGTGCTACAGATGACAAGGTATCTAAATGCGATCTGATGACATCATGCATTTCGATGGCCCACCAAGTTTACATTACCGTACGGTAACGCTCCAAGCAGTAAGAAGTGGGCACACCCATGGAGTGGGAAACAGTATCACTATCACTGTCTGCAGAGCCACTGAAAATGGTACCCAGATGCAGAATAATGTTCTGATTTATTTTTGTTCACATTCTCAAACGCCGTTAACATAATTCTGTTGAGTATCTTACTCCAATCAGACACAACGTTGGATCCCAGCATGTTTGCAGAGTTGCTAAGTTCTGTGTTGTCGCGCCCAGTGTTTCTGTCTGGACTGTTGAAGGGGAATAACACGCTCTTACTTCTTTATCCAATGAATTTGAATTGGAATGGCATAAAAACATGCTGGCATTTGACTATGCCATTAAAATGCTGGAGGCACCTCTGAGCGTGCCCGAGGGCTTCAGCAGATGCCAGCCAGTTTCTCTGTGGAGTTAGCTGGGTCCTGCTTCACTCTACTGCCTTTACTTGTCTCTCTGGAGTTTACAGAGACACACATGCACACGTCCAAGTGGACACTGGTGCCACACTGGTCCATAAAAGTCACAAAGCTTGTCCTCCAAGTAATATGGCCTTAGCTAATACCTCTCTTGCAGGGTAACATTTGCTTTGCAGGGGCAATGAACAGATTAAAATGCTCTTAAAATGGTCGGTATGCTGCACTTAGGTCCTTCCTGTTGCACACTCGCTTCTCCTCTGGCTGAATGATTTATTAGTGTCATTCTGTTACTTCTAAGGAAATAAAAGTTAACCATGTGCCTGTACACCGGATGTGACAGCTGAAACAAAGCAGGTAAAATATGTGTGGTCTTAATTACTGGTTTATAAGCGAGCTTTTCACTAGAACGTTCACTTTTAATGAAGCCATTGAGTGAGGCTCCTCCAGGGAGCTATCATGGTTAAGTGGGGGCATCCATCTTCAGCCATAGGCTTGTCTGCAGACGAGTGGAGGCTCTGTCTACAGCACGCTCACCTCATATTGGCTCACTTTATCTCCACTAAGTAAAAAGTCTGTTGGAGGGTGCTAACAGTGGCAAGAAAAGACTTTTCTCCAGCAGCTCTGATGAGGCTGAGGGAGTTTTCATCCTGTGGAGGCAGCAGGCACTCCACTGTGTCTAAGTAAGTGCTTAATAAGATGCTGCTGTTTAACCTGAAAAGCATTGCATTCATCACATTCAGTGGCCCCAGTGTGGTGGCTGAAATAGCAGTATTGCAGACGCTCAAACTGCCGCTGCAACAAATAGCGTCATTTCAAAGAATTTAATGGGCAGCCTTCAGAAAAAGGAAAATGATTACTGTATCAAATAATGTAGATAAAACAATATTTTCCCATCAAGGAATTTCTATGAAATGGATATATCTAAGATGTCAATTTCATTCCAGTATTGTGAGGGATGGGGGGGCTCCTTTTGCAATAAATTCTTCATTAATTCAATTCTAATTTGCCTCTGGTTCCTATTTCTACTATTGATAGTTCCACTTCTTAAAACCTCGGATAAGGGGGAGAAAATCATTGCAATAACTCAGTGGAGACTGTTAGCAGCAGATATGATCTAAATATTACCAATGCTAAAAGAAGTGTGAAGTCTGATGAACATTTCAAAAGAACAATTCTTTATGGATCAGCTAAATCTTTTCCACTTTTTAATTAAAAGTAAAGAAAATAGAAGTTAATTATCCTGTAAAGATTAGCTGGTGGGCATCTTTCTGTAAATTAGTTCTAATTAAAAGGAAATTGTCAAATGACATTCAAAGCACTGTCCTTTAAAACACAGGCTGAGATGGGCTTCCCCCCCTTCCTCCTCCTCCCCCCTCAGCCTCGCTCCTAATTCTTGATCTGGCCATGTGAAGCTTCTTGCTGGAAGATTAGGATTCTGCCAGTGCCTCAGACAGCACACACACACACACACACACACACACACACACACACACAATGCTCCCTGGATAGCGGGCCTCTAGGACACTGTGAAATACTGCTGCATCAATGGGGAGCTAGTGGCTGCTGGAGATAAATACTCCTCATTGATAAATGATTGCGCTGATTAGCTGGTTGGAACTGGTTTTGAACTTTTATATCGAGCCGATACTGGCTTTTTATGAAATATCACACACTAGTCATGCTGTGATGCCGTGTAAAAACCTGGAAGTCTCACAGTTTCAGTGGTCACTTTCATATGTTTTTTTCCTCAATATGGACAGCTCCCTAAACAACTAAATAAAGGGTATACTTCAACTCTTAATTCCTGTTTTATTTTTATAATTCACTTTTAGAGAGTTCTGTTGTCTTTACTTCCTGTTCTTGATTGCCTGCCTTGCCCTAATATGTCCCACCTATGTCTCATTATCCCTGCCTCCCTTGTGTATAAGTCTTTGTCCATGCCATTGTCACCTTTTGTCACTGTTATGCCCCTGGGTCCCCTGCTTTTCTTCCCCAAAGTGTTTCCCTAGTCCCTGTATTTTTACAAGTTTAGATTTTCTGGTTTCTTGAGTTACGCATGTTTTTGGTTTTCACCATTTACCTCTGCCTTCAGATCCTTTTGCATCTTGGGTTCTGCAGGCTTTTTTGTCACTAAACCCCTCACTTCACCTACCTGCCTGCGTCCTGTCTGCTTTTGGATCCTCTAAGCTGAAACTCCTGACAGTAATGTGCTGGATCTTTTTTTGATTAACTGTTAAATCATCAGCAAATATTGAAATATCACAAGTCACAAGTTTCCAGAACCCAAGATGACATCCTCTTCATTATCTCATTTGGCCTGACTAACAGTCCAAAACCTAAAGATATTTATCTGACTATAATGCAAGTGAAGCCAGCAAACCTGACATCTGAGAAACAGTTTTGCTTGACTTAATGACTTAAAACCATCAGCTGACTAATCAAATTCAGTTTAAATCCCATTATCAATCCATCTAAGACACTATAAGTGAAACTTGTTTGCGCGATACCTCATTTCCACTGAAACAAAAGAGCACAAACATCCAGTAGGAACACACACAACTTAACCAAACCTCTACTTTCATCCCTTCACAAGTAAATGATGAATCAGACTGTCCCCTTATGTGTGCACTGTAGCTTTCATCTGATTTCATGTGGATTTCATCATTCATTGTCTGGGCTCTGCTGTTGCTCCCAACCCACTTGCATTGTATCAAGCCAGATTCCAGCAGTATAGTCTGACAGAAGACAGAGGGAAACAGTGCTGAAGCCCCTCCATCTGCTCCAGCTAATGATGATGCTCTCCCTGGCCTGGAGCAGAACTGTGTGAGGGAGATTTACACCCATAATACCCCTGGGGCTCTGGAGCTGCACCGTGCTCCAAAACACCGTCACTCCATCACTTTCTATATGATAGCTGGCAGAGCAGGTAACAATGGACCAGCAACAATGTCTTTTTGTATTACTGACAAGTGCCTTATTTGGTTGACATAACCTGCCTCGGTGTCTGAGGACTGGCACTGAGCACACAGGAAAATGGATGACAGCTACACCATTGAGACATTGTGCAGTTGCAACAATCATACCAGACTATGTTTTTAAAAAATACCCAGCAGTGTGTGTGATATGAGGCAGGCGAGAACAGCAGTGACAGAGGGAGAGGTGGCTGTCTATGCGATACTCTAATTGGAATGATGGCGGGTGGGGTGGGTGGGGGATCAGGCGACACAGTGAGCTGCCTTTTTCCATATCGCCTATTATAAAGGTTTATAAGTTGTAATTGTCCTTTAATTTGGGAGCTTTAGACCCTGTATAAAGCTCTGTGTGGGACTAGCCTTGACAACTATCTGCTAAAAAAGTGGGTTAAATGGTGAGAGGTAGACAGAAAGACTATGTTCGTGTATGTACGGGGGGTGGAGTGAGCTCCGCTCCTCAGGGATTGAGTGTTCACACACAGTAAATGGAAGTGGCACAGCTCTGACCTTTGAGCTGCAGCATACGAGTAAAGTGAAGGCGCTGTCAAAATATTGCTTCAGAAATGACAATCCACCTCACCAGTCCCAAGCCTTGACATGGCAGGCAAGTGGAGAGCCGTAACCTGCTGATCCCGACATTACAAATGAGGGGATTATCATGACAACAAACCGCAGCTCGACACACTGCATACCCTAAAGGTACTCTGGCATTGCCCCTTATTATCAGCAATGTCCCACACAGATAGCCAGCGATGACACTCGGAAGCAGGCATCCAAAAATCGAAAGGAGCTGGAGTTGTTATGTGTCAGCATCCCAAATTAAATTTCAAATCAGGTTTATAAGGCAACTTCCTCCTATCAGCATCAACTTTGCCGTCATGATAAATACACTTGCACAGTGTCACAGTTACAACCTAGGGTTTGGCAGTTGAGCGGCTTCTTTGCATCTTCATTCACACCCGTGTAATACTCAAAGTCCACGGAGAATAACTCGATTGTAAAGAATACCAAAATATCACAAGCAAATTACTAGTGCTCTGAGAGGAAGCATGGGAGGAACAAAGACAGGCAGCCATAATTATATCTTGGCGTGTATGGCATGTCAATCGACCACCTTCATTCTGGAGGGCATTCCCCTGGGCCCCTCAGGCATCAAAATGATGTCCAAATTATTTTGCGCTCTATTGCAGCATGGCACGATTATCATATTTACTGGTGGCGCATTATGACAACATTGATGTTTACACCTGTCTCGGTGAGGAGGCAAGGTTTGCACTCTGTAATTTAGCGAATGTACAGTATGCATATGAGCTTGTTGGCAGGGATTTAAATTAGGTCAGAAATGGAATATATCAATAGCAACCCATATGTGCATCTTTCTTTCTCTTTTTTCTTCCTTCCCCTCCCCAGCCTTCTTTGCTCAGAAGCTTGGCGATGAAGCAGCTTGACGACTGCAGAAGTGTGATATGTGCAAATCACATTTGCAGATGAGCTTGAAACTCCTTTTAATATTCAGATATCAGACATCCCGCACTGAGAAGCCCGCTAAGACGTGATTCGGGGGAGAAAAGCAAGATCCGCGTCATTAAGGGAATCGTTAGAGGCTCGGTTTACATTTTACATATTTCACAAAAATGTACAACCAAGTAAAAACATCACCAGTTATCTGTGATAACAATGCAAATTTTTGTCAGAGCGCATGAAGATTCTGTCAAAATCCAAAGTCGCTCAGGTCTTTCTTTTCTCTCTTTTTTTCTCTCCCTGGCTTAACACCCTCAGCTTATTGGCGCTTTGATTTCTTTCATATTTTTTCCCTGAGAAGTCACACAGGCTTGTGGAGTCAAAGACGGTGAAAGGTATGTTTGCCACGAGGCACAGGAACACGTGTCCCCATAGCCTGCCAATAGCTCATCAAACACACAGGCCTGCGGATGGATGCAAGCCCGGCTGGCGTTTAGAACGTCTAAACAGCATCCGCTCTGCCACAGACACCATCCATGACTCCTGTTTACTTGCCTCCGTCAGAGCCACAAAGAACAGCCCCATTTCCTGACCGTTTTTTTAACATAAATGCAGCGCGGGGACAACAACGCCACCACGAGGTCGCATCTTTTTCCCCCGTCCCTCATACCTGCTCTTTTGTGCCGTACAGTAGTGCTCTGACAATAATTTTGCTGCTTTATAGCCTCAACTTTTTCATTGGATGACAGAACATAGCCCCTGCAATTTCCCCCTACCGCCTTCATTTCCCCGTGTCTTAGCCCTGCACCAAATTTGTCTCTGTGCCATTTTAATTACAGCCAAGGCAATCTTTATGGTGGTATTCTGCGAGAACACCAATCTGCAAAAAAGGTGATAAGTAGAGCCGCCACCCAGCTTTGGTATCAGTAATAAACAGACACTTAATTGAATAATTTGACCTAAGAGGCTGATCCTGGGAAATAGCATGTTGGAAAAATTATTTTGAATATTGAAGGCAGTTCAATGTTTTGCATGACGCCTGCAGTAGGAGAACACACAGTGGATTTGGCAGGTTGCCCGCCAACTCGCCAATGTGGGCCATGGTGAGTCTTTACAGAACAGATAAGTGAGCCTTTGGTATCCTGGAAGCACTCAGATGTGTGTGTGTTTCGAAGGGGGTGGGGGTGACATATGTATGCATGAGTCTGTGTGCCGGCGTGTGCGTGCATGTGTCCGATATGTACGAGGGGGTGGGTGGGTTGAAGTGTGCCCACTCGAGGTCCATCTCCAGCTTGCAGCCACATGGGCACATCCCCCATACGTCCCAGTACCCTACACCCATACACGTGAAAACACACGCACACACAGACACACACACACACACAGAGCAGCTTTCCGCAGAGCCTTAGAGACAATGACTCGCGGCCCCCTTCCTGTTTAAGGATAGCTGTCAGAGGATGATGGCTCCGATTCAACACTGCAGCAGGTTTGCACAGAGCTCCCTGATAAAACAGAAAAAAAGCAAAAGCCTCCACTCTCTCCACTCTCTCGTTTTCTGTCTCCTGCTTTCTCTCACTCTCTCCATCACTCTCCCGCTCCCTCCACAGTTCAACACTGATTTGACTGCTAGCATAATTTTGCAGAGGAGACTATTTGCAGATGCAGCAGAGTTATCAATCCGAACAGACACACAATCCGGGTCCAATGTCACTTCTCCTCATTATGTTAATGGTTAATACATGCAAATGAAAACATTCCGGCAATTTGATTTCTTTGAAGATAGTTTGCATATTGTCTTAGCCATAATGATGGTACACTTTCTCCCCAGCTTCGATTTATGCAAGGCTAGTTAGTTCATTTTTATCAGCTCTGGGTTCATTTCTAGGGCTACTGGAATGTGTTTTCCCCTTCCCCTCACTATTTAACTAATTAGGATTCAGGTACCATAAGCAGATTTTTCACGCTATTGGTGTTTTTCTTAATTAAGAAACAAATGAATTCTCCCCAGCAAAATAGATGGAACAACGGGATAGGGTGCCAGGGGCCAGATGCGGCGCTTCTTAATTAGAAGTCACTCCATTGTCTGAGGTTTTTTAATGAAGCTCCAATCTAAATGGATATCAAAAAAGCTTCTAGTGAAGAAAAAAACACACACACACACACACACACCGGCCATTTAAAATAATAAGGAAATAAAGATAATGAAAGACAAAAGATATGTACTGGCAGCCCCGGCTCACACCTTCAGTTCAGTGCATGCAGTGCTCTCGTCACCTTTGGATGAGCCCTATTAAAACAGCTCGATCCCTCGCCTGCCCCTGCCTGCCTGCAGCCACGTCTAATGTTCTGCCAAGGCAACAGCGAAACACTCTCTTTTCAACTTCTCATCAAAGGTGGAAGTTTCATTACCCTGTGGATGGTTATCAACAAAATATTTCTGAAAACTGTTGCAGCTGTCAACTTCCTGTTTGGACTTGAATAACGGTGGAGGCCAGCAGACTCCATGCTCAACATATCAATGTCATTTGAGATAGGCTGATGTCTTGTGTAGGGAAGGCCGATGCAAAATTTCCAATTAGCTAGAACAATTTGTCAGCTGGACACAATATGGATGATAGAAACTGTGCTGTGCAATTAGATTTGAGCACCTGGGATGTGTGTACACTAAAAACTGTGGAGATGGAACAAAGGAGAAGTTTTTGTTTTGATGTTAATTATCAGGTCCCCCCCACAAAATCATCTCAAGCAGCCTCGGTAATGCTGCTGTGCTGGTGACTGAAGGCGATAACATCGGGGGCTGTTTTTGACTGAAATAAAACCCGTGGCATGCCCATATGTGCTGCCAACCCCATCAGTTCTTCTTCAGACGGCATGGCTTAGGAGCTCCCAGAGGATGGGCCAGTGCCCACTGATACGGGGCCCAGCAACCGTCTTGTCCAGGCCAAGTATCCCTGCGCCCAGGGGCTGTGCCATCAATGCCATGACTTGTGCCAGACTGGATCCCACCCAGCAATCCATTTCAAAGGCTTTTTTTTATGGATCAGGTATGCAGTGTGATTTTCCTTTCCCTTTGTAATATGCCGTGTCAAAGGCGAGCTAGGCTGACTTTAAAGTCATATACTAGTTTTTTCTGCCTTTCATTTGGGAAGGAGACATAATTGATTTCTGACTTTCCAAATGTCAAGTTGGAAGAGATTAGAAAAAAAAAGTGCATTGCCCTAAAAATCAGCCAGCCACATGGGCATGTTGATTTGGATGGTATTTAGTGTTTTGGGCTTGTATTTATAAGTAACTTATTATCAGGACTTAGAAAATACTGAAGTTCTAAATTATTCCGAGGAGAATTCATGGAGCTATACCTCCGGGAGCAACAAATTCAGTAATGACTAAATAGAATATCTGTATTCTTAAAATAGATTTAAAAAACAAAAACATAGATCATTACTTCATCACTTACTCATACAGAATATTTGAATGAAATAAAATTTACTGATTACTTCCTCCAGGTTCATGGAGTGGAAAACAGATGTAAAAAAAGAAGTAGCATTCTTTTAAAAAAAAGTCACATTTTTAAACACCTCCATTTATCCACAAATTACCATAATCCTCTGGATGTTCACTCATGTGCTCTCTCTCTCATTTAGAGCATTACTTGTTTATTTATATCTGTGAATGAGATTAGAGGGGAAGATTACTTAGCACAGACACATGAATAGCGATCAAAGACCGGAAGGATAATGTAAGTCTTTCAGTGATTGCTCAGCTCTTTTCAAATCTACCGGTGGTGTATTAGAACAATACAAGCGGCTGTGCTCCATATAGTGTGACAACAATGATACAAAATCCTCAGGGAGTGAACTGCATGTAAACACTCCAGATCAACACACAGTACACTGGCACAAAGTGTCCTCTAATGCAGCAAAAATTAGCTTTGATCCCGACGAGGGCACGGCAAAGCAGCAATCAGTTCAGTGAAATGGCAACACTTGTCGAAGATACGTAAACACAGTTTGAGAGAGGCCTGGTTCTGTATCTGCGCAAAGCATTATGTTTTACAGCCCACACTCTTTCTGGTGGCTCAGCTGGGGAACATCAGCCACGGCTAAACAAGCAACATTATGTCTCTCTGATTATTCTAAACAAAATGTGGACACAAATATGACACTTTCTCATCCAGATGATTTATGATGAATGTTGTGAGAGCTGAATTGCTTTATTTACCTACCCTGTGTTTGCCTGTGCTACTCACATTTGGAGGAAGCACTGCTTGGGCCAAATTGTTGGTGTCAGGACAGAAAACTCAAACCTGGACATAAAAAGGAAATGAAGATGGCGCAACAACAAATGAATCTTAGAAAAAATAAAAATAAAATGCACACATGCACGCAGTCACAACAAAGAAGAGCCAACAGCATCAGCTTGCAGTTTTGACAAACAAACTTTGCAAGCAGAATTTATTTGTAGCTGCAAATGAAGGGACGGATCTGAGGACCAGTTGGCTAATTATTTATCCTGCTGGCTTTATGGCTCTCATTAATTTCCCCCCTTCTCTCTCTTTACCTTCCATTGAAAGTCTGAAGTCAACCTGCATCTGGTGCTGATAACGCCTGGGTCTCAGCAGCCTCCCAGCCTCCCCTCTAACCCACCCACACGCACCTCCACCAGAGAAAAAAGGAGCAGCGTTCATACACACCCACTGGATAATGCCATTAGAATTAGCATTCCATGCTTCAAATCCACAAAGATGTGCTCACTCAAGTACCAAAACATACAGTACAGTATACTGCGAAAGGTTTGAGCAGCATCTCATTCAATTCACTGGGTTAAAGGAAGGAATCTTGTATGTAACAAAGCAAAGAAGGTCCGACATTGAAGGAATATGGGAGGATTAGAAGGAGAAAATGAAGCTTTGAATTTTGACTTCTCAGTAGTGTATCAGTTTCCAAGTTCTCACTGAATGCTTGGTCTGATTCTGATTCCTTGATGAGATTTTGGACTTTCGATAAGGATAAAAAGATAAAAAATTAAAGATAATTTTGCAAACTTAAGACTGCATTTTGCAAAGGCCAATTTCTTTCCAAGTACTTTGTGTTGATGCAAAATTAAATACTTGTACATTTGAAAGGTGTGACTGCATTTGGTAAATATATATTTTTTATTTTTTATTATTTCATATATTGTTCAAAAAGGGTAAGAAGTGAGACCGGCTCATTCTCGATGCTTTGGTGAGATCACACCCCAGCAGTTCTGTGCTGAGCCTGATCTACCAGACTAATGGCCCAATCTGGCTTCCTGCACCCTCCAGCCCACTCATTGTCCAACTTCCCCATGCACCACTGGCCACCTCGAGCTGTCCGTCACGTTCACCCCACGAAAACAACAATGAACGCTGGCCCCTCACATGCAAGGTCCTCACTGTTAATCAACAGATGAACCAAACGGCCAATTTGAGCCATTCCTTCCCAGGAGGGGACTGATAGAGACTCCACACTGGTCACACTTTCAAACACAACAGATACACGCAGTGGGCGAGAATTGCTGAAAAGCAAATATCGTGGACTTCTGCTGACTTCAAACAGCAGTCAGGTGGCAGAGACTACCTAGGCAGTAGAGAAGCTGCATTACACACAACAAGAGAGAAAGGGCCTAAAGAACTCTTGGTGACTCCTTTCATGTTTGTCTATACTGGGAACCCAGAGCGCTTCTCTTCTTCTATGCAAAGGAAGGTAAACATGGCACCCTCTGCAGGCTCATGAAATTGAACACTTCTGAGCATAATGGCCTGTCCTTTCTTTCCTTGTGTTTTAGAATTAGATGTGCTAGCTCTACGGCAGCCTTGGCATATTCTTTTTTTTTTTTTTTTTTTTTTACAAAAAATGCTTCAAAGATGAATTTGCATTCATTTCATGATACGTATTTCATGCTAAATCTGTCGCCATTTGTGCGACAGCCCAGCGAACTCTGTTTGAAGTTTTCAGACTATACTTTTTGCTCAAACAGTTCAGCAGACACATATGCAGGTCAGTGCATCAATGAACACACACACACACACACACATGCAAACTCAAGCACACAAACTTAATGGGAGAGAGAAGTTAACCCAGTTAAGTTCTGTTTCAGTCTCCACAGTGACCCAGCGATGCTCTCTTGCAGTCTTATAGGACTATCAGTGCTCGGGGTCATGGGCCTGGCCAGTCAAGATAAAAGAAGCCCTGATGAAATGAACCATGTGGGAGCAGAGAGGACTGCTCTCTAGTGATGGAAGAAACCCATTCACTCTGAGAGGTGAAACTGTAACAGTGTCGTATTGACCTGAGTGACCTGGCTCACTGCTTGAACTCCACAGCACTGTGTTTAGATAGTAGGGGACAGACAACAGACTACTACTGAGTGAGGTGTTTGGCAGCCAACACTAATAATTAATTTGATATAAATTTGTGGGTTTTATGCATTTTAATATTAATTCTGCAAATATTTGTACAATTGATTTTTAATTTTACATTAGAAACATTGCATTTATTGATCTACATTATAAACCATATAAAATAATGAAAATATATTTCAAGTATAGCAGACATGTCTGCAGTGATTTACTCCAATGGTGTATTTAAGTACCCAAGTAACATTTCAGTCATGTCCTATAAGGTACGTTAATCTAACAGCTGAAGTTACCAGTTACTTTACAAATAAAGACTCTACAGAAAACATAACAGTATAAAAGCTGATGTGTTGTTATAGATGCATTCACCCATCACTTCTTCTATACTATACTCATTCAACTTAAATATGTCTTACTGTTGATACTTTTTTAATGAAGAAAATTTTACAATACTTTGTATTTTAACAATACTTTTACTTATAATGTGGGACATTTGTATTGTATTGTTACTTTTAAACCATCTGAAGACACTTCTTACTATGAGACATAAACATGAAATTTATTGTCAAAGAGGAAACGGCTGCAGACCACATGGCTGAACACACCTATGTGTATGCATCAGTGTGACAGCTGCACAGAAGCTTGCATTGGGTCATTTGCCTGATGAACTTATTGACAGGCTCATTCATTCAGTCATTCATGTGTTTAGCACTCACAAGCCACTATCTCGGCACAAAGGCAACGACTTCCTGCAGCTCCCCTGTCTCTGGCAGGGAAATTTTCAATATTCAGACAAAGTTGGAGGCTGACTACAAAAAGAAGCGTTTTTACAAAAAACATTCCACGCTTTTTAATTGAGCCGATGAACAAATCGTTATTTACCACCTTCAGATCAGAGACATGCACTGTATCGCTATCATTGAGCTGGTCAATATACATCACTTCGCCCCAAAGGATTACACCTCTTATCTGAAATGATATTCAATAAAGTATGACCGCAGAAATACAGAGTGGAGTGTTCTTGCTTGGATCTGGCTTATGCTGTGAAAAAAAAAACACTTTATTGGAATTAAGATCCAAGTCAAGATTACCTGAAGAAACAGCAGTTAGATTTCTGTTCCAGTGCCATGTCCTACACTTTATTCTCTGCTGCTTGGGGACTATACCACAGTGTAGCGTTTGCCACAAGCCATGGGGGTGTAATAGAATGCCTTTGTGAAATATATAGAGAAGCCCCAGCACCTTCCACAGATCATAGCATGGGCTAGGTTTGGTGATCCTAGCTGGAGTTCCTGTGCAAATGTGTGAGGAAGAGACAGGAGAGCTGCATTATGTGCCTAACTAATATGGCCTTGCGGAAATGCCCCGCAATGCAAAAAGTCAGTGAGGCAACAGCAAAACTTTTCCCCAGGTCCCTCTCTGATGCTTCCACAGCTGTAATATCATCAAGGTGCATGGGATGATATCGTTCACTCATTTGTGCTGCCTAATTAGCTGCTGCAACTTCCCTCCCCGCTGCTGCGCCATCCATTCTGAGCTCCTAGCAAAGGAACCGTCATTAACCATAATGGGATGAAGCGAACTCTACGGCTGCTGCTGTGTTAAACTTTACCGAACGTGGTCTGGAACAGCAGCGAGGTGGCGTCTTCCTCAACAGAGTCATCTATTTATAGTCGAAACTCGACAGCTGTCATTAGATTTTTCCTCTCTAAGTGTTGTATATAAAGTGGTTTTTTTTTAGTCAAATGTTCACCCAAATTCTGAAATAGCTCCTGTCATTATACATCTCTTTTCCTTTTTCTGTGTTTCATTTCTTCCGACATCAAATCCCACACACACGCACGCACAAACACACACACACAAAGCCCCCACCAACCCGCCCAAGCCCCAGCCTTGCACTGTGTAGCTTTTCTTTCCTTGTCGGGAATTTGATAAAGCCTTTAGTGAGTGCGGTTAGAGCACTTGGGCTGAGGATCTGATGAGAAGTGTGGGGTCTGTCACACACAAACACACACTCCGTAAGTACATTCTAATTAGCTGATGTATGCAGGACCTCATCCATGTTGGAGGGGTATCAAAAAGCAATCAACGCCCCATCCCTGATGAGCTCAGAGAGACACAGAGATTCACATTGTCTATGGAAAGATGATGCGTGGCTGGACCTCGACTCGGCTTTCCAAACCACCATAATGCCATGCAATCACAAGACATTATGCACAGATCTGAACCCCAAAGCCACAGGATAGCGAGAGAGAAAAAAAAGTAAAGGGAATATTGAGTTCATAATTCAAAAGCCTGATTATGATGGCCGCTCTTGCGAAAAAGCTGCTGTGGAGAGCCAGAAGTGGGAGAATTGGCCCGCGAGTGCCACAAAATCAGGTTATAAATGCAGAGGGGAAACATGTTTAAAAAACTGTCATGATCAAGAGCAACACGGTGCGGATAGCAGAGAAATCAGCGCGGTTAAGATGGCAACGCGTTGCCATGGAAAACTGAAAAAACCAAGTCAGCCTGGGAGTGTATGGGGAGATTTTATGGGAGCGATTCTTCTCAGTGTAGTGAACTCAAATAGAAATACAATATCAACCACAGCAGAAGTCTACATTATCAGCATGAAATGGTAAAAAAAATTAGATATCCTAAACATATGATCTAGGATTTTGTCAGCCATTCATAATCTAATTTGACCTGAGGCCATGCAGCCGATTCGTCTCGGTAAAGACCATAGGTGTTTTAGCTGCAGGCTCCAACAGAGAGAGGCATGTGTGTCACACAAAGCCCATCGGTTAGCGACGTACCGAAAGGGACTCTGTATCACCATCTTATCTTCAAAGGACTGGGCAGGGGCTCAGGGGAGCTGTGCCACCGCCTCGCCTCCACACAGACACACACAGAGGGGGGATTTGGACCTGCAAGCAGGAACCAGAGATCTCTCGGCCGGCACCCAGGCCTGGACCCTCCTCCAACTCGCCCGCGGAGAACAGGCAGGGTTCCTGCACACGCGGCACGACATCAGTGAGCTGATCCCCCGCCATCGCCACCGCCACCGCCACCCTCCTCCTCCTCCTCCTCCTCTCTCTTTCTCCTCCCCTGCAAACCCTCTCCGCCGACTGCCTGCCCATTCGCTTCCTGGCCTCGGCTTGACGGAGGGGATGGGATCTGAACTCAACTTAGACACAGAGTTTCCACATTTCACAGATGGCTGGGAGAGGCTTTGCATGGAGGTGAGGAAACAGAGAGAGAGAGAAAGGAGAGAGAAAGAGAGAGAGAGAGCCTCATCGCCGGCGCCGAAGCGGGGCCGATTTCACACCGCGGTAGAGTGCGCTAAAGCAGGCCGCCGTTAATCCACTCACTGAGGGGAAGGCCTGGAGCTATTCCGCTGCCTGACCACCATCTCCCTCCACAAAGCCATAAATGGTGCATTATACAACTGGGCTTCAGAGACACTGCTGATATGCTGATAGGTGGCAGACAAAGACCAAAGCAACCACAGGAGCGGAGCCACATACAGGACTGAGGGCCTTAGTGCAGGAGCAGAACAGCACACACGTACTCAGGCATGATCTCTCAAACGCTGTACCTGCTGAGGTGTGGACTGTTAGAGTGCTATATCTGCACTTACGATCAGAGTTAGTTCAACCGCTGGATTCGGCCTTGAGACAGAGATGGACATGCACTAACAGTTTCTCTTCTTCTGCTCCGCAAGAAAATAGCTTTTTTTTACCCCCTTTCTCCCTACTGTGAATTCATATCTATAAAGTTACCAAAAGTCTTGAAGATGAGTCTTTGAACTTATGAAAGGCAATCATTTTGAATGAAAGGAGACAGGAAATATATAAACATGGGGGAATTTAAATAAATTGCCACAAAGAAAATCAGGGAAAAGGGCAGTGAATTATGTAATGATAAGACAGCCACCAGCCTAAGCCACAAAATGGGATGTTTTACATGAAACGAACAGCGGTCTAGATTAGCGAGCCATCCTGTTTAGACATGAAGCCAATTGAGTCGATATCACATGTAGAGAAAATTTGAAAGATAAGTGGGGACTATGAGAATTGTTATAATCCAACTGTAACAAAAAGCTGAAGTACATTGGCTTTTCCCCCCAGAAGCCCTGCTTGATAAACATCTTTGATGAAAGAAGTTCATTACTTGTGCACTGTGTAGTGTAACATGCGGTATTATGAGTCTACGCCAACCTACAGTGAGGCAGCCTCCAGATGAAGCTTCAGGCATTTAATGGACATCATTAGGTGAAAACATATAAGAGATAATTATGGTAATTACAAATCCCTTTTATTCGCCCTGAGTCTTTGACAAGAAGGTTGTCATATCAACCACTTCAAACAAACAAAGAGTTGTTGTCTCGTCCCCTAAATGATGTCCGGTTTCATTTGGATGGGAATTGTCTTCGGATTATCCTTTTTTATTGTTTGGCTAGTGGCTCTGAATGGAGGCTGCATTTCTTTCAGTGAAAACTTGATTAAAACAAGTGATTCACAATGGTAGAATTTGACTTGCATTTGCATAGCCACTTCATTACAAGTGAGACCTTGATCTTGAAAGCAGCCCCACATACAAAGCTAATGGACATGTCTGTTATGTGTATTAAAGATGGACCCTTTAGAGGAACCTAGGCCCTCTATTTAATAACATCACTATGGGCACCCAAGGCCTGTCTTATTAAATTTCAGCTCTACGACAATAGCTAAAGGAACGACATGACAAACACTGGCAATATTACAGCCGGTTCTGAAAATGTCTTCCAACAGTTTGTTTTGGTTAACCCTAATCCAAGTGTTACTCTCATTTTGCCACATGGGGTCAAACCCAGAACAGCCCTTGTCACTTCATCTGAGTGATACATGATCTAAGCAGCAAAAGCAGATAAAAGTGTTACATGGAACATCTTTATGGAGAGACTGAGAGCAAGAGGCAAATTGTGAAAGACTTGGGTGTTTATTTACAATATGCATCCAATCATCCTTTGTCACAGTTCCATGCTCGTCTTTTTCCGAAACCACGAAGAGACACTCGCTGGAGATTCCATTTTTGGCCCCTTTGCTACACAAACTCATAATATGGTGCAGTCTTATCAGATGCTGCTTACAATAACAGATTCACTGCAAGTCAAAGCTGTTGTTTAACTTATTCAATCCCATGGGAAAATTCAGTTCAAACAAGTCAGGAGACATCTGCCAGTCCACAGCAGTTGATGATGTCAACGGTTCCTCTGCTCGTACCAGATTCCTCCAGCACTTTCAATCACTCCTTGTGAGATTACTGCAATAGGATATTACTGTACAAACTATGACCATGTGTCCTGCTGCCACAAAGCTTAGCAACATATTACAGTTTGTCAAAGCAAGCTATTGCGAGGGAGAGATAGATACAGAGAGGGGGAGAGAAGCCATTGACCTTTGTGTCCTTCATATTTGCCTAGCTTCCCCTCAACCCCAATCTTAAGAGTGAAATCATCTGATCCCAAACTAACTGTCAACTGGCTTGTGATGGTGGCAAAGCCAGCAGACATCAATCAATCAGATTTCTCTCCTCGTCTATCAGAGAAGGCTCTTTTTTTCCTGTTTTGCCCAGGCTTATCATCTGACCCAGTTGTTATCCTGTTTCTGAAGCTTAAAAAACTTGATTATGGTCAAATGTATGTCTCATACAGGGATTCACAGTCACATCCTAGACTGAATCGGGGGTGTGTGTAGGGTGTGTGTGGGGGTATATTATCAGTATCTCACCCACAGAAATGAATGCAGGATGTAATGATTGTGGGTTTTCAAAATGAGCCTCTTAATTCTACACTCACGCTGGAAATAAGGAGTTTGAGGCAGCTATCTTTGCTTTTCAGGAATGCGTGATAGCGTGAACCTAAGATAAAAATCCAATCTGATATCATAAGACAAAAAGGCATTTTAGTTGGCTACAGCACTTGCTCAATGTCAACAGTTTTCAGTAATTACTAGATAAGCATTCTCTGAAATACACAGACAGAGAAAATTGGCTGATTCTGAAATAATAGTGGCTTGCATTTCTCTCTGGATGTTTACTCTGTCACTTCACAAAGCCTGCTTTGAGATAATAAGAAGCAGGAGACGTGTACTTTGCAACACGTCACTCCTTACGTCACCGTCCAATGTCGCACACGCTCTTGTCTAATCTGATTTGCATAATTTACTCCAACATAATCGATCATCATCAGCCTGCTCCAATTGGAATATGGCTCCATTACAGCTATTTCTGTAGCTGTACTCCCTGCTAATCACATGCAGGCAGATATGGCCTCTGATCACATGATGTGTAAGCTGTGCTGTCAACAGCTTTACCAGCTTTGCAATGGTGCAAATCAAAACACAGCCTCTTTAAAGTATTAACACGTTTTGAAGTTTGTTTTATATTTTCAGCATATTTGACATAAATTGTTTATCTGTTTACAAAGCTTTGTCATTAGTGATTTTCCACTGAACCTTTAAGATGCTATGTGTTCCGTTGCGTTCGTCTGGCGGGAAATGCTGATGTACAAATTGAACTGAAAAGCTTGTTACTTAATCCCCTGTTGCCACCTATCCCTTAACTATAGAGCCTGGTGCATTTCATCCGGACGCAAAGTTCTGCATCACGCTGCCCCCCCCCCACACACACACACACACACAAACACATCCTCAGTAATTCCTGCCAAGCCAGAGATTTAGACTGAACAGCTATTAGGGCGTCACTTTCTGGTGTGCCAGCTTTTATCCTGCTCTGGAAACAGTACTCGAAACACTAGTTTTCTTTTTTTTCAAAGGCCATTTTGTTTATTTTTTTTAATCACTGAAACAATCTTTACAATATGTGGGTGAAGTCAAACCTCAAGCTTGGCCAGTAGTTTTATTGTATATTCCTGACAACATGACGATGCCGGCTGCAAAACATGAGTCATATTTCCAAGGAGTCCCTTTCCTTTCTCTCATCCAAGATTCAGTCAAAACCCTCATATCAATTTTGACATATTCCATGAAAATGTTTTGATTAAGTGTAGCTAATTAAATTGAAATAAACAAAAAGAACCTTAATACAGACATAAAAGTTATTTATGTCCCTGCAATGGAAGACTGACAGATTTCCACCCCTGTACTTTATTTCTTGAATATGGCAGAAGAGAGTTCCTGTTGCAGGCCCAGAGCTGTTACTCTTGTGCGCTGTGGAAATGTCAAATCATCAGACAAATGTGATGAACCCAATATCCATATCCATGATGCATCAAAACCTCGGCATGGCACAAAAATAACCGCAATACCTCAGCAGCAACCTCAGAAATCCCCTTAATTGAGCAATATCTTCATTCCTGATCCATGTGCATCACCAAGGTGAAAAGGGACTGTGCAAGTTAAATGAAAGAAGAATTCATGATGTGTGGCGGCCTCTCTTACTCACCCTGGCTATTTCCCCTCTTGGCAGGGGCCAAATAGAGAATGTTAAATGAGGCAATTGTGTCCCGGAGGCAAAAAGAGGAAGAAAAAAAAAGCAGGCAGTGCCCCTGCTCTCTGCTCCAACCCCGAGGAGCATTCTGCAGCATGATGAGGTACATCCAAGCACCCAGGCCCGCCACTACCCAACATAGCTCACACCAGACCCAACTTCCCACGAGAACAGACTGCTCCACTCTCTGCTCTGCATAGTGCACATGCACAATGACTTCTCATTAGTCAAGTGCCCAATCATGCTGTCATTTCATTGTAAAATGCACAAAAAGCATGCAGGTAAAAAAAAAAAAAAAAAGAGAAAATGAAATGCCTATCCGGAAAAATTTGACTAAAAAATAAAAATTGACGGAATTTCACCCACATTTCAATATTCTATGACAAATACCACAACTATGAATCATTTTGTTGTGGGCAATAACTGTAACAGGTACTGTGTTTACTGTAAGTATAATTTTAAGGTACTTTTATTTCAGCATTCAAATTCAACATAATTACATTTCAGAGAAAACACCTGTACAGTTATATTAGTTGATAGTTACTTTTTTATATTATGTTTTTACATTCAAGACGTAATAAAACACTAAATAATAAGAGGAAAATTATCACCACTTTGACCAGCCACGATGGTAAAATGCTACCTGAATGAATAAGTATCAATCAGTATTACTAGTATAATGTGTAATAATCATGTGGGCTATTTGCGGCACCATGAGTAATTTAAGTGTAGATACTTAAAGTACATTTTGCTTCTATGTATTTGCTTCAGTTAAATTTTGAAAGCAGGATTTTAACTTGTAATGGAATAGTTTTGTGTCATGTATTACTTCTTCCTTCTTTTATTTAGCTAAAGGAGCTGAATACTTCTCACACTACTAGTTATGGGCTAATCTACCTATTCAGAAGGATCTAAATTAATTGTTTCGTCTATGAAATGTACCCAGATTATATATAAAAAAATCTCATCAGAAATTCCCAGAGTGCAAGTTAACATCTTCATTCAACTGTTTTTGCCTGAACATGAGCCCAAAATCAAAAATATATTCCGTTTACCATTAAGTAAGGAACCGAAACCACAGAACTTTAAAAAAAAAAATACATTAAAGCTAATGGCAATGCATTTTCCATCAAATTGCTAACCCATAGTGGACTGGTCATTTCAGCCCTACAAAACTTTGCATGATCACAGTATCAAGAGCTTTATAAACAGCAAGTGTCAGGATATGGTGCAGGCTGAGGCCTGCAGAAATACCAGGATGTAGATTTAACATTCTATGACGGAGGCTGCAGGAAACTGATCTCCCCTGCAGTCCCACACTGTCAGCTATACAGACATACTCCACGGTGACACCGCTGATAATCAAAGCTTTGTCTGGGTCTTAAAAGGACGTACTTGAACAACAGCGAGACCAGAGGCCCTCTTTGCTGTAATGGCCTTTGGACATCAATATTTAAATCTTACATCTCTGTTGTGATTAGAATGCTGCCTTTCTCTCTTTTTTTCACCCCCTCTCTCATGAAACAACAAGGTGGGGGTGAAAAAAGGCTTAAATCGATGATCTTTGAGTCTAAACTAGATTCCTAAGCAGTTTGCCACTCTCAGCAGCAAGATAAGATAAACTCTCTTTGACCTAAGAGATGAAGTTGCCATGACGATCAGGGAGTCCACTTTCTCTATTGATATTTTGCTGATGTAACAACAAATGGAACTAGATCCTGCTCTTGATAATGGTGATTAATTAATACCAATATTGATCCCTACAAGCAAGAGACAAGGCTATTAACTTAAAGCAGACTGAAAGTCAATTGTTACCTGGGGGCTCAGTGGGCATCATTGATATAAAATCTAAATAAACAGAAAGGAATACGGCTGGGGACAGAAATTTGACATTAAAAAGGAAGTACATGTAAACACAGTCAGTGGCTATGAGCATAATGAGCATAATTTCTAAAATTAACATTTTGTTCACACCGGTGACAGTTACAGTGCCTGAATAAAAACACAATGGTGACAGCTGGAACCAGCGGTTGTTGGAATAATAGCAGTGGAATTCAGGAAAGAGGAAGATAAAGAGGAAACTGTGCGAGGAAGTGACCTCCACCTTTGCAGCCACCCTGCCCACATTTCACACTGCTGTCCAGGCACTGCAAGCCACAGCGACACCGAGGGCAGGATTAGGCACCGTCAGTCCATCGGCTGCCAGCCCCAGTTCATCCAACACATCACACAGCACAGTTTTCAACTTTCAAGGAAACAGCAGCTGCTATACATTCCTCTGCCTATAGCAGTAAAGCATCTGACATAAGAAGTAATGGCAGCACAGTGAGCAGAAGAGCCTTTGTACAAAGAACATTTTACTTCAGACACTATGAAAAAAATACATTACAAGGAGATGACATTCATCTGCATTGTTGTTTTGTGTCAAAAGTGAGGAGGCAATTGGGGATCCTTCAGCTAAGACGAGGCAGCGGCACAAGCTGTTATTGGCAGGGAACAGATGTTTGAGGGAAAGTTGGCATTCAGCAACCATTCTTCTTCTGACAGAAATCAACAAGAGAAACATAACAGACACGGCGTGATTGTCACCCAATGAAAGAGAGACCCTTAAATATACAGAGAGGCTGGCATGCAAACATTTTTTTTTTGATTTTACACCCCCAAAACATCTGACTGCTGGAGTTTCCAGCATTTTGCGGGCCAAGGGTGAAATGCAGCGTACACAACTTCCCCAGCATCAGCACGCTTTCCGTATACAAGAAAAAGCAAAGCTGAGCTAAGTTGTGGGAAATATGGGTGAGGAGTCTGTTCCTAGAGAAAGAAAAAAAACCCCCATCGAACTAACAGCTCTGATCCCTCTGCAAAAACGCATAGCCACACGCTCATCGCACATACTGTACATGCAGCAGTGTATACACAAGCAAACATACACACACAAATTCAGATACAGGGTTTTGGCTGTCAATTCAGTAAACACTCCCTTATCCCTTACTACTGTAATCTGCCTCTGATAAATGCCCCTCAAAGATAGAAATGTCACCTGATATGATAAACAGTGTTCTAACGTTACATAAAGGGGCCTTATGCTAAGGAGTTGGAGAGATTAACCGTAGAGCAGAGATGGAAAAAAAAAAGAGGAAATGGTCGCTACGATAAAAAGCAGACTTTTAGCTCAAGCGAAGAACCTTTTCTGGCTGTCATTCTGTTCCAAACTGACTCGATCAGTTATAATAAACTAAGGTGATTGTATACACAATACACTGGATTTAAGTCTGTGTATTCTGTAGCACTACACTGTTACAGCTTAATGACACCCAGTCTGTTGTATTAAATGTTTTTTTCTGCAGTTTTATGCTCCTGAAATCATAATATGATATATTTTAGTAAGACAATGCACCTACGAAAATACCACAAGAATTGCAATAAGTACCTCAGTGTCACTAACCCTTGTTTCTAACTACTTCCACAAGGTATTATGGGTTAAAAATAAACAATAGAGAAATAACAAAAAGGCATTACTGTACACTGCAGTGGACCGGCTGTACAGCTGTAAGATCACTATCACATGAGTAGATTAGGCATTTTGACAGTATGACATAGTGGTAAGCTCTGGGGACTCGTGCACTTGCCGCTCGGGTGCTGTACAAACTTACAGTAGAAGAGCAGTATAATCACTACAGTATGGTGCTCGACGCTGGTTGGACAGCGTCGAGCAAAAGAGCCAAGGGAAGCAACATGGATTCTCAGACGGTCCATATGGTGAAGACAACAGTAAAGGGGAGAACACTAAGTCAGTTTAATAAGCACATTTGACATTAGATGTCCGCGCATGGCCTCAGAGGGCCCCTTCAATATGTTCCCATAAACACTGGCGGAGGCATGCTCCCTACATCATCCAGATTCCCCTTTACGCCGTGAAACTTTGGGGGGCAATTTTACAGAAAAATTACTCTGAGGGGCCTGGTTTCAATTCAGCCTGTTCATATCTTTCCTTCCTATTAAGCATCAAAATGTTCTCCTCTCAGTACGAATAGAGGTATGGACACCACCAGCCAGCCAGGGAGAGGCGAAGGAGGTGGAGGGGGGTGTGAGAGGAAGAGCAGGACAGGGGAGGAGAGGAGGGAGGGAGAAGAGAGGATAGAGGGAGCTTGGTGGAATTCACACATCATATTACAGCAGCTAATCGCAATCCGCAGAGCATCAGCGATATTTTCATCATTCCTGTCAAATTCTACTGACCCGCCTTGCAACAGCTAACAATCTGGGCAATTTATTGGCATATTGGCACGGGGTGATAAGGCTAAAAACAACAGCAGCTAGCAGCTGGCCCTGGGAGATGAGCTGATAACATTGATATGTGCTCCCACACAAAACACCTCCACTGCTATCTCCCCTTTCTATCAAACTCTTATTACAATAAAAGTGTATAGGGGTTTTTCGCTTTCTTAGAAAAGCAACAAGGGGAGGGGGATGCAGGAAGGGGGCCAGGAATATATATATTATATATATATATATATGTATAGAAAAATCAGATGTAACGTTTCACAGAAAAAAAACAAGGGGGGAAATACATAATTTATCACTGTATTATCGGGATATCCAGGCAGCCTAATCAAGGAGCACTGAGTGACTATTTTTTGCCTTATCATCCAAAGTGGTGGAAACGGAGAAGGAATTATCAGCCAGCTGCAGATTGCTGGGCTGGAATTTTAATGGTAATAATCGGGTTTCTGATGGTATATCTTCTCTGCTTATCTTTCCCATTATCTGGCCTTATCTCCCCAGTCATCGGAGCAAATTAATGGTGCTCTTTCAGCATCGCCTTTTTATCACCGCTCAGAGAGCACCCAAGGGGAAAGAATAAGCAAAATATTAAAATACTGCATAAATCACAATTTTAGATAACAGTCCAATGTATGCAGGGGAGAGGGGTGGAGGGGGGGGGCTGCGCCCAACAACCTTTTTGTCCTTTAGAATGACTGTCTGTGCTGACTTTCTGTGCAGTGCCTCCTCGGCCTTTTTCCCAGAGTTCCCGGGGTAGGAGAGAGGATCTAGGCTCCCCGTGACCTTTCTGTTTCTAACTAGAGCTTGATTATACAGTACCGCTGCACGCTGGCTCCATATTAACAAGATCTTACACATGACATACTAATTCACACAAGGCCAGGTCACAATGACGACAGCGTAACGCAAACACCATAGACTTCCTTTGCTCAACAACAAAATTTGGATGCTATGATGGGATTGGTCCAAAGATGAGGGGGCCTATCACGTCATATGTTGTTGTGCTTCTTTGTTGATTAGAAATGGTTGCGGGTTTGTGGTGGATTGCCAGCACAAAACACAAATATGAACTCAAAGATACAGAAAATAAAAGGATGTTCTTCCAACGTAATTATTTCTCTTCAGAGTTTGAAGTAACTATACGGTGCCAAGCTTCACTAAACTCGATGAAAAATAAGTGGAAAAACAATATTTACTCATAAATCATTTCAAACAATAAATCTTTCTACCTTTAATATGTTAAATTGGTTGTTTTCAAAATAATTTGTACAACTAATTATTTTAATGAATTTTCACAGCAATAAAATGCACAGTACAATATTGAAAATACTGATAAACCCTAATTTGCTATATGTTATAAAAACCACAAGCAAAATCTAGATTCTGAAAAAGATTGCCTCAAAAACTTTAAAGAAAATTTGAAGACCCATAAAAAACAACTACAAAGTCTCTTCTGTCGCTCAATATGTCTTACACACGTAATAAAAATGTCTTGTATACCAACACATGGACTAATGCATTCAGGCATGTGAGCTAACACACAGCTACACACACACACACACACACACACAAATGTTGCCCTAGTTCTGAATTATCCATAATGACTTAGATATAAACATATATAAACAACATGATACTGACATCCTGCAAACGATTGCATGTAGTTTGATATTTGATATTTTGACCCCAAACTCACCAGCATCTGCTTTGAGCCCATTACAGCTGCAGCATACAGTGGACAAACTGAAAACACACACTGTACACACACCCTCAGATGTCAGATGTATTTGCAATGTGGAATTGTGTTTATATCTGTGTGTGTGTGTGTGTGAGCGTGCGGGTACAAATCCCCACATATTTGTGGCTGATCGACAGGCTCTTTAAAATCATTAAAATTATGAAAGGTTGTGTAAAACCTTTAATTAAAAAATATTACATTTGACTAAAATTCAACAATGTGAGTGTGACACACTTTTGAATTAATGCAGGTTCTACTTCATTCAAATATTCCTGCATTACAAACAAATAATAATGCACTGCATACTTCTTGGGGGGAGACAGTTTAAATTGTCATCTACATTTGAAGAGCAAATGTGTGTAAACTGTGTTGCTGAGAGGCGAGGGGAACTCTTCCCCCAGAGCTCTGGTACAGTTTAACTCAAATCAAAATGAGAACTTGCCCACACTCATGTTGTTCCCCTGCAACACGAGATGCAGCCACCAACGCTGCTTTGCAAAATTCATAATCGATTGTTAATAGGCGATAATGTGTAAGTTTTCAAAAAAAGTGTGTGCGCACGCATTTAATGTGTGAACACGCACCTGCAAGTCAGTGTAAAAAGAGATGAGTGTGTGAAGGAGTTAGACAGAGGGAGAGAGAGAGACAGAGAGAGAGCGTGTGTGTGTGTGTGTGTGTGTGTGTGTGTGTGTGTGTGTGTGTGTGTGTGTGTGAGAGAGAGAGAGATGGGAGACACGTGTGTGTCTGTGTGTTGCAAATAACATTTTACAGCTTTACAATTCAGAAACAACTCGGCCTTTTAAAGCAGCCTCATGGAGCTTATTGCTATTTACTGCTGGCCTGTAATTTAGAATTACTGGTGGTTAATTGGCACGAAACGCTCGAGCCTGCACATTCAGTCAAAGTGATGCGCTGATACACACATTTTTGGGGATGAAAACTACAATAGAGTGACATCAAACAAGCCAAATAACTTGATTTTTGCTACAACTTGGCAGCAGCGGAGGCGAAACTTTTTTTCTCTGCCAGCAGCACCGTGGGATTTTGGATTGTACGTCGTCTCTTCCAAAACACAAAATAATATCTGCGGAGGGGGAGACCGGAGCGTACATGGACCGTGACAGGCAACACATGAGTGGCGATAGTTGAGCGCTGCTGAATCGGCTTCAGCGTGGTCTCTATCATTACAGTACCCTCCGAACTCTAATAAGCTTTGCCGTGTAGCGGCTAAACAACATTTTAAAAAAAAAAAAAAAAAAAAAAAACTTACGTTTGATCTGCCTGGGGTTGCTCTGCTTCCTTCGGGACATGCCTGCTGTGCGGCTGGTCAGTGAATCCAGGTGTAGGACTGACAGATCGATAGGTTTTGGTTCATCCAAGCAGTCGGTTTGGGTTATTTTTTTGTCTGATGGAAATTGAGAAAGAAAAAGAAGAAGAAGGGGGCACCAGTACTTTTTACGCACAAGTATATCGTTCCGTCGGTCTTTCCTTTATCTTTCTCGTCTCTCTGGCTCTGGCTCTGGCTTTCTCTCTCTCTCTCTCTCTCTCTCTCTCCTCACACACATACACACCCACTCTCTCTCTCGTTCTCGCTCTCTCCCTCACTCTGTCCCCCGCTCTCTCTCTCTCTCTCTCTCTCTCTCTCTCTCTCTCTCTCTCTCTCTCTGTCTCTCTCTCACTCTTTCTCAGCACCGTTCTTCGTGATGAGGCTGCACTTCGACGCGATGCGCACGGACTGACTGGGGAGGTGAAAGCGTTTCGCGCTTTTGTTTGAAGATAAGGTTTGTTCCTCCCCGGGTACCGTAGCCGCGGCTTGGTGAACTTCACTTGATCCTCAAATTACTTTAACTTCCACTTATTAATGAGCATCGCCCCAATTATCAAATGTTTTCTTTTTTTTTTTTTTTTGGGTGGCGGTGGTGGTGGTGGGGTGGTGGGGTGGCAGTAAATCTAAACAGAAATGGAGACAAACTAAGCTTCAGATCATCACATTACAGGGACAGTATAAACAAGAAGATAGTTTGCATATATTCACACCTTTTTTCTTATTGACTCTGCGCTGCTTTAAAATGATAAATATTTCTTTACGTTACCAAGAAATCTGAGCTCATATTGGTTAAATACACCCAGAGTTGCTGCTTGGCTATACTCATTCTCCCATGGTGCACCCTGAGACTTGATCTGGAAAGAGATGCCATGAATTCAAAATAACTTGACCTCTTGGCCAAAAGTTGATACTTACAGTAAATACAAAAAGAAATTCTCAAAAAAACTATTCAATTTTTTTATACTTTATGTCTTAACCTGGTGTAAATTCTCTGAGTCTTATACTTCACATGTGTTCAACCTTTCACTGTAATTTATATTCCCATTGACACACAATACACAATGAATTTCTAGTAAGAGAGGAGCATTTTCCTCTCTCTGTTTATTTATCAATATTTAATAAACTGTCAATCACAATGTGAGTGGCTTCTCTTGGCTACAATTAGTCAATAGAGGAGAAAAAATTTCAGAATATTAAAAAAAAGCCACAGAGAGCCTTCAAATCATTCAGATTTTGACTGCCATGTTCTGAATAGTTGCCCAAACTGGAAATCACTCCTCTCAATTAGCCAGTTGGACTGCCAAGGAAGACAAGCAAGTGGCCTGTGAAATTATCTTGTAACCCAATTCCACAACTTTGGAATGGATTCTGAAACTACAGAATAATTTATGTGGCAGACAGGTCAGTGGTGGCTCACCTTGAGGAGAGCATCTGTCTTGCGAGCCTCCTCAGTTTGTCTCTTCTGTGCTTCCTCCCGTTCACTGGTAGCTGAAGTTTGTGTTTTTTTTCTTTCTGTCTTTCCTTCTTTTTTCTCTCTTCCACATATATGACTTTGGTCATGATCCAAATACAGTGATGTCATGGGATAGTGATAACCATAAGCAGTGAATCATTTCATTGTCTCAGCCTTGTCACAGTGTGCGCACCCTTTTTCTCTTAAGGACTGAGAGGATGTTAATCTATTTAAAACCAAGGGAAGCCGTTAAATAGATAAACATAGTGATAAACACATCGCAGTAAAAAAGAAAAGAATGTATGTGTGTGTGTGTGTGTGTGTGTGTGTGTGAGAGAGAGAGAGAGTTCAACACACACTTGAAACCACAAGTAAAATTACATTGAGGCTTATTAGATTGTTGAAAATGAAGCAATCCCATACGCTCTAAAATTACCACACTAACCGTCCATAAATAGCATTTACTGACCATATTAGGAACCCAGCGCCAAAATTAATAATGATTTGTGGTAAGAGCAACAACATAGAGAGAGAGGAGAGTTAAATTGCCAACTGAAGATTAATTTAACGCCACTCCTAAATCCTCTGAGACTGGAGCATGGTTCTTCTCTGCTGTTCCTGAGCCCCAGTGGCTTGTTTGAAGCCCTCCTTGATTGACAGGTACAAATCTGCGGGAGGAAGAGAGAGCTTTTTTTCACTGCTCGGACCAGATGGTTGTGATAATTAACATGATACTGTTTCCATCGCAGGGGAAATCACTGACACAAGGTTGGTCATATTAATAGGTTAAGGTATACTGTATGCTGCGGAGATGCTGCGCAGTGCACTCACATAATCAGATTACGGGGGAAAGGTTGATTTAATGTGCTAAATCATTTGATTACAACTGCCAAGTCACATTTGGGGAATGCCATTCAATGTTGGGGCAGTGGAGGTGGGCTGTCCGGTGGCTCCACTATGTTCATTCTTCAGGAAAATGTGTTTCAGAGCAGTAAGTTTTTTTGCAGCTCATTGGTATGCCTTGTGGTCTTCTGACTGATGCCATATTAACAGGTGTATGACCCGTGTGTCTTATTCAGAGTTGAGAGTGAAAGTTGAAAGTGACATGTTCAAATTAACTAATAGATCAAGTTTTGTTATACTGGTGAGATTATTTATTGGCAGCACTGTCACAAGCGGTTGGAAGATTTTTTTTCCTTGGGTGTTGTGAATGCACACAACTTTTTTGTTTACTTTGACACAAAAAAGTAACCTTAAAGGCTAAAGTTCAAAAATAATAAATGGATAGCACATGAGACAATTAGGTTTTTTATAACAGGGACTGCACAAAAATAAGCTGAACTTTATGATTCCATTTTTAACAAACAAGACACTCTGTTGCATTATTAATATTTTCTATGGAAGCTCCCCACAAATGCAGCAGAATTTCTTTTAATATCTCAAAATATGATTGAAACATTTCCATTAAGGATTCGAGAGGTTGTGCTCCAATTTAAACCTTAAGATTATGATGTATTAATTGTCCTAGCCACCAAGTCCCATAGCAGGAGTGAAATTTGCAGTTCCACAAAATTATGGAAACATAACAAAATGATGCATTTTGTTGACCTAGTATTTGAGCCATTCCTTATTTTCTGCCACTTTACACTGTGTGACACATTTAAATTCTTTTGACACATTTAACTTTGTTGTAGCCCTGCTTTCTCTTAAGATGCAGCGCAAAGTCAAGGTTGAAACTCCTGAGGGCTGGTGGAAAATAACCTGCTCAACAAGATCTAAGTCTATTCTGTTTCTGAAACAGTCTTCTCTGTTTCAGATTATATACATATTATCAACTGGTTAATTTTTTTATGCTGTGAAAAAAAACCTGATACAGAGACACAGATTGTTGTCCAAATAAGGCAAAATGCACTTTATGACCTGTTCTGCACATAGAATTCATCTGTTTAATGGTCTCTTTTTCATAAATTATCATTTACCTAATTGTACTAAATCCCATAAATGAAGAATGAAATCAAATTAAACTTTGGAATAAAAAAGTTAAAAGGCAAACCCTATGTCTTGCAAAATGTTTTAGCCTTTACATAACCTTCCCCCTTTTTTGACCCCCACTGCACCTGTTAATTTTCCTACACTCTCTAAATGGTGTGCGATTGCATCGTAACAAAGTTATAATACAACAATTACCCAACACTTAGGTCTTTAATGATCTACTCCAGCAATAATCTGACCAGGTGTTCACAACTGTTAAAAATAAAACAGTGTTATCCAAGTATTGTGCTCATTTTATGACAAACCTAAATTGAATTATTGCCACATAAACAGCTGCAGCCTTCCTCTTGCACTGTTTAAGGGAGCTGCTCTGCTGACTGAGGAATATCACAGGGTGTCTGGCATGACAAATTACTGGGTTGATTTCTTGAAGGGATCACACATGTCCAGTGGCGCTGGGAGTGACAGCCATCGTTTGGATAGGAACTCCATCCTTAAAGAGCAGCCTCAGCAGCTCAACTTGGACATCAGTGTTATGAGTTTGCCTGCTGCGGTGTCACCCTCTGGCTGCTGGGGATTGGTTTGTCTCCAGAGGATGTGAAGTCTATGTGTGTGTGTGTGGTGTAAAGTGATGTGGGGGTGAATGGTGGGGTGGATATATATATATATATATAAACTGTTTAGGTCCTCGATATACTGGGCAAGAAGGAGATGAGGGAAGAAAGAGAAATGCATGAAGGAGCTGAAGCAGAAAGTTTTTCGGTAGCAAATGAAAGCTGAACAGTTTTGATAGTGTTTTTGCATAACATCCCTTAGTTTTTAAAATGATCTATTCCTTGAATGCACTGGATGTAGCACTGCAACTTAAAACTGACATCTATAATTTGAAATATACTGCTTTACTCTAGCATTGAATTCACTCCTTCAAATGACATAGTACCACATAAATATGATTCATGACTTTTAATAGCTGTAATGTTGTTGTTGTTGTTGTCTGTCTTGGGTAAGATGCTGGTTGTGGCTGAACGCTCCAGCTCTCCAGCAACCCCCCCCCCCGCCCACCACCACCACCATCCCACCCCCCCACCCCTTCCGTCCATCCAGCCAGCAGCTCCAGCAGCAGTGAGCAAACAGATGTCTGAGAGAGTGCCCACTCCGCTGGCCGAGCTGCCAAAACCACCCGCGGCCCTGGAGGCCTCAGCGCCAGCTCTTTCCAGGAAGGCTCCGCTCTCCGAACCACCATCCAGTACCCCCCTCTCCCATGTCCTTCCCCAAACCATCCCTTTCGTTTACCAGGGAGATATAAAATGTGCAGTGTGCTTGGAAACAAAGCGGCAAAAGAAAAAAAAAGAAAAAAAAGATGAGACCTTCAAATTTTTTTTAAAAAGGAATCAAAATGCCACACAACCCCAAAGCATTTTAAGATTTCACCAAAACGTTAAAGTCAAGGGAAGTGATGAAAATAGTAAAAGAGGGTGGGATAAACAAACGATGCTCCTCCCAATGGGAGTGAGTAAATCTGTAAATAAAGGCTTTTCTGTAGAGGAGGAGGAGGAGGAAAAGGAGGAGGGAACCACAGGGCAGTATTTTCTTACTGCTAATCTCACTGTCTTTTTATGTGGTCAAAAACTGAGATTATAACACCTCCAGGGAGTAACCGACAAGCTTTTTATGGATTAAAATCATAAATATACCCTTGTGTTGCAAGGAAGTCATGTCTTAAAAAATAGTGTTGCATTATTAAGAGAGGTGGGGGAAAAACTGATCTGACAGTGGGAGCTGAGGGAACGTAGCCTGCAGAATGAATGAATGAATGAATGAATGAATGAATAGAATAGAGGACATTACCCCAAAATGACCTGTTCATAGTCAATTTTGATGTCCATGACCACAAGATTTACTGGCTCCATTTCCACTATAAAAGTATAATTTTAATAATGTCTTCATAAATATATAATTGACAAATAAATTAAAAGTCATACAAATGGACATGACATCACTTGTTCTCAGTTTCTTCGGAGCTGAAAGTGTGAAATGGATTTGATCTGAGGTAATGTTTGCAAAATAATGTGTCAGTTCTCAGATATGATATCTGCATGACACAGAATGCTGTGCAGATTATTGTTAGTTTGTAATCGCTCTTGCATGTAATCAATGATTTTGTGTGTGTGTGTGTGTGTGTGGGCATGGGCATATGACATTTTCTTAGTTTCACAAACTACAAAAAGTCCAAAAATTAAAAAAACAAAGCAAATACTTTCACAGTGAAAACATTAAATCTTTATCATCTACAAAGATCATTAACCACTGATAAATATGTTTATTATTTAGTAAAGAAGAGTAAATACTAATTAATAGTCCATCTTACGTCACACATTAAAATTAAACAACTATTCCAAATGTTTTACCTGGGGATTTGAAGTATATGTAAAGGTATTTTGTGTAAAATTTTAAATCCTCATAGTTTGTAGAGTAAAAGAGAAACTGGCACTCACTTTCCCAAATATTATACAATCTGTTTTCCCCAGAATACTTCTAAATCTACCAACCTCAATGAAGAAATCAATCACAGAGCTGCTCCTCTCTGTGCAACTTTGACTTCTAAGTTAGAGGGATTGTTTATATAAACTCTCTGTTTTATACAAATTACAATAAAATATCAACGTATATTTTATTCATATTATATTATATTTGTGGTATCTGTCTTTAAATTCTGGGGGCAGCAGTTGTTACACTCTTTAGACTCTTTCAGGCTTCTAATAAGTGCATTGCATTGTAAGTGACAGTACAGATCACTGTAGAGGACGTGTTTCAGTGTATCACTGTTTGTATGTAAGTCAGAGGTTTATATGCTGAGTGTCCAAATAACAGATTCCCTGCTTTATACATGAGCACCTCATGTGTTTTGACATCCTGTGATTTAATATTATTCATTTTTATGAGGTCAAGTAAATTATATTTGATATGTGTAGCAGACACCCCCCCCCTTTTCCTATATGTGCATGAGTAACTGAAGACCCACATCTGAATGTAGCATTATAATACAGTCTCTTGATGTATTTTATAAGTGTGTCTGCTGGTTTATTACATATGCAGAGGCATCAGTGCACAGCAAAATGGAAAAATGCATCAATATATTCACAGAAAGGCAGGCCGTAGACAGCTCAGAAAATAAATCTACATCTGCCAGGCTCCATGCAAACAGCGGAGCCATTCTTAATGGTGAAACCATCGATGAAAACAGATAAAAATATTAAATATTCAGACATTCCTTTCACCCAGTATCAAAAGCGTCCAGATGTGGGAAGCTGAAGTTGTTATCATGAAGCCAACGACAGGCATTGAAAGAAATTCCTCTGAATTTTCAACCATATAAAAGTATTTTATGGCATGCAAATAAATGGTAATTTCTGACTATGGAGAAAAAAAACATGCCAATAAACCCTATCATTTGGGACTAAAACTCCACAAACAGGAGACACTTTCAATTTGCCTTGCCTGTCTTCCTGCGTTAGATGCTTGCGATTGCCGCGAAATTAATCCATTTAACAATCTGTGGCTTAAATTTGAGGATTTCCAGTTTTTTTCCAGAATATCAATAAGTTCCAATTGAAGAGAGGATTCTTTTGCAATTCAGGCATGTGCGGGCGATAACAGCGGAGTTGGCATGAAGAGAGGCAAAGATGGATTAATTATGCAGAGAACATGGAAATTCTGCTTATCATCGCTTAGCAAAGGAGCCCAGCTCACATAATCAGAAAACGAGGATGAAAAAAAATAACAATGCAATGGCACCTTCCAGCCCATCATCTTACAAGTTAGATTTTTCCTGTAATTAAAAAGTAACATACAATTATATTCATATCTCATATGAGTGGGTGTATATTAAATAATTGCATTGGGATATAAGGGTTGAAGTGTAAAAAAAAAAAAGATGGAAAAAGAAGTTTTAAAAAAAATTTGTTTCACAGGGGTATAGCTCCCCTGGGTTGGATTGAACTACTTAGAAACAGAAAACTTAAATTATCTTTGGAAAGCAAACAAAGACAAAGGCTAAAGAGAGAGGGTCGAAGCTACTCTATATTTATTTCCTTGTGTTTTTGAAATGTGTTTTTTTTTTACATATTTTTGCAAACAAGAATAATAATGTCTAAAGGCAGTTTCGGCTAAATCCCCTCTGAGGGAGTATGATATGGAACGATATGTATGTGCTTCATTTTGTTTCCCATTTCATGTCGACTTCAGATTTCACCATCACAGTCACTGTAGTCCAGGATGTCGAGGAGCTGCGTTCAGCCTGCCAGTTCTGTGAGCTGAAGCTAGCATGGGCTGGGCTTATGAGTGCATTTCTCTCATTTCCTTAAAGAGTAGCAGATTAAACTGCCGTAGTTGATTACAAACAGGCGAGAGGTTTATAATGTCCTTTTCTGGGGCAAAAAAAACTCTCCACAAGAAGGTCAAAGATTAACACTTTAGCTGCTATAGCTACAGATGAATCCATCATATGATATGAGTTGGATTTGGAGATTTACTGTTGCTTTACTGTTTACTCCTGTAAAATATAAGTGTTGCATGAAGAGTAGAATGAGGGATGCCTTCTTCCTCACTTTATCCTTCTAACATCAGGCTAATTAGGGTCACAAGCCCTTTGTATTGGTTTGTAATCATGTTTTTTTGTATCTTTACAGGGCACTAACTAAAACACTTCATGTCATATCCTAGCAACGACTCTATGCAAAGTATAAGAGCGCTGAAAATAAAACAACACATCCAGTGGTGACGTTTCTCATTAACAAACATGGAACAGAAAATATAATGGTGGTGACAATATACATTTTGCGCTTATGCTTCATTTTCAAGTCAACACTACATCAAAAGTTTACAATTCAAGTTGAAGGGGAAGAAGTATAGTACAGTCAGATAATGAGAGTCAATCAGATCTCCTGTTCTGTATTCGTTCTATCGCATGTTTTTAGCAAATTATGGATCTCCTCCAGCATTTTATCCCATCCTCACTTTTTCATATACTGACCCAAAGAAAAAAAAAAGAAAAGCAAATCCCTTGAAACTACTTGAATCAGTCCTTTTTCTTTTTTTTTAAACTTTTATCCGAGATACCTTTCCAGTTCACTTGCAGATTGCAGCAGCTTTTCAGATGGCACACCTGTTGCTCGAGCCTTGATTTCGCTTTTTGATCAGAGGGCCCTTTTGACAAAAGAGGGAAAGAAGAGGCTGAAGAAGAAGGAGAGGCAAGAGAAAAGATCCTTATCGAATGCTCTCCACTGGACAATGAACTCTCCCCACCATTCAAATGTATCTGCAGAATGCTTGAGTGATTCATTACAGCAGATTCTGAAGTGTGACAATGGACCTCAGAAATGAGTGATGGTATCTTTTTGCTGATTTCATTTCCCTGATCCTCCTTATCCCCCTGGCCTGTGTACCTCTATTAATTAGAAAGTAGGGATTTCCACTCATCAGCTGATGGGTTTCATGCTCTGCTCTGTCACAAATCTCCTGTCCACGCTATCGCTCTCCTCTCAACCCATGGCTGCCTTGGAACGTACAGGCTCCGCTCCGGCTTCAATCTCAGCTGCAAGTCAGGGTAGCTTTGGTGATTCATAAATATTTATAAACCGATTAAGAAAGCATAATAAAGTTATAAGACAGTGGTTGGTTACCCTTGAACAGTGCTGCGGATGACTTCCTAAGGAGAGGCAATGTGATCAAATGTGCCACAATCCACTCGGCTGCTTTTCTTTTTTTTTTTTTTCTTCTTTTTTTTTTTTTTTTACCACTGTTAGAGAATTGTTCTTCCTCACTGTTTTGAACATAGAAGCCATTCCTTCATTATTTTATTACTCACTTGAGCAACCACATAAAACAATTAGTAATATGAAATTTACAGTGATTTGCTGCCATAAGGCTAGAAGATTCATAAATACGCCGCCAAAGTGCACAGGGATTGTACAGTAACAGCAAGATGACGCAATGTAGAATTAAAACAACAAAATGATGACATTTTAACTCCTGTGTTTTTATGACACTGACATCAATGTTTGGGTTGTTATCACACACCAATAATGGAAAGATTTGTAAGGTATTTGTGCATAAAAAATCCCGTCACCACAAAGAGAACATTGATATCTATTGTGGGACAGGCTGAGACCCCACACTGCAGTAATGTGTCATTTTCTGCAGCAGACATGACTGAAACTTGCCATCAGTTCAACATCATGTTTATTAACAGGTCTCATAAAAGTCATGAAGTACTGAGTTTTTTTTAACTGTTAAATAGGGCCTGGGGGTTCGAGGAGCCAGAAGATTAGGGCATCATTTCTCATACATATTACTTTTTGAGGTGAATGCATTGTTGCTTTATACTGTTCTGTTAGTATATTGGTTATGCTAACTAAGATTGCAGTCAATGCTGACTTCATTTATCTGTGTGCTTGTAATCTCTGCTGTATCTGATATTAACCGAATTACAGCAAGTGTACTCCAGAGTATGATATGCAATTTCATTTGAACTGTTTTTTTTGGTGTTTACTGTTTTTTTGTGTTAGAGAGTTAATTGGGATTTTGAAAATGCGACAAATCTCAGGGCAGCTGTTATCTCTAACCACAATAACATCTTGTAAAATAAAAAACAGCATTCATAGCAGAGGAAAAAAGTTCTCCACTGCAAACTAAAAGAGCTAAATTTGCTATCAGAGCAAATGACACATTGCGTTGCTCCCAAAGCACCTCTTGCTTAGGTTTTTAGGGACAGTCTGACTCTTGAAAGTGCCATTAATTATTAATGATACCCAGCACAGCTGAAATGGCCAATTTCCCTGTTGTCTCTATGACTAGAAGGGTGCTTGAGGGCAAAGACCTGCAATTAGCTGTTATATGTGGGCGGCCATTCCAGACAGCATCAACTCTTGTTAGTAGCATGACTGTGGAGGAAAGAGACTGAACCCAAAGACTAATTATCCTTTCCCTTTCCCTTAAATATGAAGACATTAAAGTTGATTAGTCTTTGTAATTAGGATATGCTTTTTGATACCACTTATGTTTTTTGCTTCTGGCTTTTATGTATGATAATCTCTTTTTTTGCATGCTTGGCTTCAAAGTTATTCCATTGTAGTTATGCACACTGGGAGCATTTTTGGTAAAAGTGTGTATTCTGTTACGTTTTTGATAAATACTTGTATGTTGCTGTTTGGCATTTTTGGGATTCTTCAGTGTGTGAAGCCTTGTGATGCCTTGCTGGAACAAAGAGGAAAAAGTGAGAACATGTATTGAGTTTACAGAGAAATGAAACCACAAGAGCCACTTAACCCGATGCTGCTTTCAAATAACAGCTAAATCTGATATGCCAACCCCTCTCCCCCCTTGCAACGGCACACAAGGACATGACTGGGCAGAAAAAGGAGAATCCTCATCTGTAAGATTAGGTTTGGCAACTCTACTCCTCTCCTCTGGATGTCAGATCGGCAGAGTAAATTATATTGAGATCCTCTCAGAGATGACAGATGAAATCTGTCTCTTTGGGCTTGACGTGGAGCTGCAGGTGATACATGTTATGTGATAAGGCGGTGATGTCACAGCCGCAGGTGGCTGCCCCCCTCCTCCTCCTCCCCCCGTTCCCTCTACTTGTGTGGAAAATGGCAGCACTGTGAGCGGCTCACAGAGAACTTTTATCTCTCCCCATCTGTGTGGTCTCAGGCACGATGATCTTGGACTCAAGCCATCTCAACCCTCATGCCATTTAAGAAAGAAAAAAAAAGAGGGGGGGTGGCACGGTGGAGAGAAAAGAGAAGGAGGGAAAGGGGAGGGGGTGAAGAAAGCCAGCCGATCCGACTTTTATGTTTTAGGGCAAGCAAGCAGCTGTTTGACATGTTTTTGTAGGGCTTATAGCTACATATCAAATTTACAAACAGAACGGATTCCCCTGACTTACGCTTTGCTTTTCTTTCTATTCATTTTTTAATTGATACTGTAGGGTAGCCGCTATTAATGTTTTTAGCTCATATACTTTGTGTATTTCAAATGCATTCTTTTTCGCATGATGGTATGTATGCAGCATTGAAAGTCAACTCAAAATGAATAAGGAATGAGTAAAGAAACAAGCAATCACATATACTGGTTCAGTGTGAATATGTTATGAAAGTTTTTGATGATATACAAAAACAAAATAGATTCTTTCTACATTAAATGTGTTCACAGCCCTGTCAGATAACACAGCAGTTCCTCTCATGAATAGATTAGATACTAGATGTTATTTAACACCATTATATTGTTAATATTTTATTTGTATACAATTGAACTGACTGACATTTAAAACATTTATCCATAACCCTTGGCAAACTATTTCAACTGTTTATCCATTTGTTTTGCTCACTTGCTATAGTTTATATATGGTCTCAAGCTTCTTTTACCAATTTACCAGTAACCATGCCAATTTATAAACCTAAATGACTAATTTCCTCCTTATATACACAAATGTTTGGATTTAAGCAAATCACAGTATAAATTTTCCAAATGAATATAGATGACTTGATAAGATGAGCTTTCCACACACATCCTTGGTTGGCAGTCTGTGCTCCACAGGGTCAAGGGCAACGTCACAAAGCTGAATTAAGGATGGAAATATTTACATTCAAAGTTACAAGCATCAAACATGTGCCATTGTGTTTTATTCCAGTGCAATGTACTGAGATATGATGGACAAAAGGAGCAATCAAAATATGATGTGGGAAAAAAATAGAAAAAAGGAGTTAAGTTGGTTAATGGCTTCAGCCAGGGCTGGAACAGAAGGGAGGGTATTTTCTTGCCAAGCCTTCCTGAACAAACAGGTACGCCTGTAGTTTTTGATAGGGACATCTTCACACTGCAGACACTGAGTGAGCTTGAAGGACTTATCATTTTGAAATGAGGAAAAGTAAATATATGTTGCTTGTCAATAATTAGGAATGCCTTGCCTTTTGTTTCTATGCAGCAACTATGTATGTTGTTGTCAATGTGCCATTTCGGACTCAGCTGCACTTCAGAGATATAGAGGCTGGGCATGTTGTCTTCCCTGTATTGTGATATTACAGCTTGGCACAGTTCTTTCATGTTAATGGATAAACACTGGCTAACAGTATATCAACTCTCAGGTTGTGTGTGTTTATACATAGAATAGCTTTTAATATGAGCTATAACATCAAAGATTGTTTTAAGGTTATTCCATACAGTAATTGTAGAATTCAATTAATTTCTACGATTGTCTAAGCAAATGAAACAGGGGGGCAGCACTAAGGCACAACATTCAGCTAAATAGCTTTGAACTACAGATAGTTTCCATTAATTAAACTGGATTGGAAGTTGTTTAATCAATTTCAGAGCCCCAAACAGTGACAATCAACCGCCGGCAGTTGGTGTATGTGTGTGTGTGTATGTATGTGCACGTGTGAAAGTGTGGTTAAAAAAAAAAAAAAAAAGAGACGAAAACGAAAGCATTTGTCTGTTTGCAATGCTACCAGTGGTGCTGGCGTATAGGGTCTCACTAATTAACCTCCACGTTGATAATGTGCTTAATTACTTTATATTGTGATTTAGTTTCTTCCTAGAGGTTATTCTCTCTTTCAGATTGCAGAAATAATCTTACATGCCTCAAAGGTGTTGAGCGGAGAATGCGATGCCCCAGTGAAACGCCGGTGCGAGCAGGCATCTGTGGATAGACTTTGTGATTACCACCGCATTGACATCAATGGAAACCGTTTGACACCTGGCCCAGAGAGAGGGCAGCATCAGGCTGCAAGAACTTTGATTAAATGAAAAAAAGCAGAAGACAAGCATAGTCGAGTGGGGGAAAAAACTTGATGTAATTTTGTCTGATCACCATACTGGCCCTGTGTCCTATCAGGCAGAGGACCTCTCATCACCTTTAAATTTCTCTGGGCTCATGAAAAGACCAGACACAGGTTTTGATAAAAAATGAAAGAAAGAAAAAAAAAATATGGCAACACAAAATGGGGTGGAATGAGACTCTGATCCGCTGCCTTTTGATATCTGGTGGAGTCACTATGCAACAATTTACTTGTAGTACAATTTAAAGTCCTTTGAATTTAAATTCATGCAGACTTGCAGAAAAGGGGACAAAGCACAGAGTAGAAGGAACATACTGACCTTTACTGAAACATTGTAAATGCAGACGCTATAATGCTGTATCAGTGACATTACATGCACATTTGAACACATTTTTTCAAATAAAATATTTTAAACATGCAAAACAGAAAAGCAGTCGTAATGAGGAGGAATTGAAGTATTAAATTAGTTTGTAATAATGACAGTGTTTGGCGTCCCAGCACTGAATGTAAAAGATATATTAGTTAATTCCTGTGTGGTTTATTTATGGAACAATACATTACAAATTAGCACACTGACACTGAGGAAAATCAGCTTAATACACCTTCACTTGGTAATGACATGGGATTGTTCATAGATAACAACACACACCTGCATCTCCTCCTCCCTGCGTGGGCACACTCAACACATACGCACACACACTCACGTCCCCCCTCTCTGTTTGTTTTGTTTTGGGCAGTGAGGATAACACCTGCCTCTTCCCAGTTAATGGTCTTTTTAATTCATGGTTTAAACCCATTTAAAGGCAAACCCTTTCACAATTTGCTTAATTTCTGATGTCATTTCCACCCTATAATTACTGTTCGCTCCCTCATATTTATCAGTCAATGTACCTGCAATGAAAATATAAGACCTTGACACCACTTTTGCAGAATCAAAATAGTATTTAATTTGATGTCTTTGGCCGTCAAACAACATTGTTCGAGGGACGTAATTAGGACAAATTTATCTTTTTTTTTATTTTGGGGATATTGCCAAGACATGTGGGACCTTTATGATAAGAAGGGGGAAGAAAACGTTTGAACGCTGCTGCCCAGTATCTCATAGTTATTGTGAATGGCTTTCAGGAAAATTAATGGTGTGGGGGGAGACTGCAGTGTGGTTGTGGTAAAACAGGATGCAGATGTGGTTACAGGGCATCCAGGTAAGGAAACAGTCATTTCCTAAACACAACGCGGATACACATGCTTACCCACACGCGTGCACGCACACACATTGTAAATGTAAGAGGCAAAATAGGAATTTGGATCATTGTCATTGTGAGTTGGTGTGTGTTCCTCCCACCGTTCTCTCTTTTGTGATTTTTGCTCCTTGACCCGCCTCACTTTTCCCTGAACATGTTGATTTTTATGTACTTTTTACACTCCCACAAGCTTTGTTTGCTTAATGCCTGATCTGACTCTTTTTTTAGCATCAGATTAATAAATTAGGAATATACACAATTACCTTAAATTATTAAGAGTCAAGAATGAAAAAAAATGTGTTTAGAAGAATAAAATTCTATCTTGTATCAGTAGTGATACTCACAGCCTCATCCAGTGGAAATAAAATTCTACATGTCTTTGCTCCCACTACTTTATTGGACTACACTGATCTATATGCACATGAGGAAGAATATGTGCTAGACAACTGCTCCCAGAGTGAAAAATTACTCTTGGGGGACAAACAGATTTTTGTGAGGTTTTTTCTGCTCCTGTGTACAGCCAGATTTTCTGTACACAACCTGCTATATGTTATGTTGTCAAGACTGATTTTTTTGCCGTGGCAAAGGAAAATTAATTGCGAAGAGGGCCGAGAATTTGTTTTCATATTGGCTTGGTGGAGCCGAGTGCCAGGATGGAGGAGGACAGCTGTGGGGGAAGGCTGGCCGACCTGCTGCCTTCTGCCTCTCCCATGCCTAGCTGCACAGAGTCTGTGACAAAACAAGCCTCCAGGAATACTGGGCAAACACTGAGAGCCTCTCACTGGGATCCGCACTATTTCCTGAGCCCACCGCAGCCAAAAAGCATTGCACTTCCAACGCTGTCTCCACTTCTTTCTCTAAATTGAATTGTTGCCTCTGTATCACATTGCTATCAAAGCAGTGGAATAGTCATGATCAGAAAATGCCTGTTCAGTCAGTGGCTTGCAAATATGAGCACGGTATCACTCGCCAAGGTGCAGAAATAGCAAACAAACATGTTCTTTTAACACGCTTTAACAACGCGGAACAAGAAATAAGGTCAAGCGTGTTGTAAGTGATTCCACCTCTTCTCAATCTGTGTGTGCTCTCACTGTACGAGCCTGTCGAGGCTCAGCCAGGAGAGATGAGTGAGATAGTGGCGGCTGAGGTAGGAACCATTTTCACACTGCCACAATTACAGGAACCGTCATTACATTGCTCACTCTTACTCAAATACAGATAGAAGCCCCAAAAAATTATGCGCAGGCTAGGAGGAGAAAGTGGCTCACTTCTGTTTGCTAAATTAATCGCTTCCTAAATGGCTCCAGGCCAGGCAAAGTTAACATTTGCAGTTTCAAAGGTTTTCAGCGCTTGCAATGAGCCATGAAATTACTGCATGCCGTCGAAAATGGCAGCTGATGAAAAGCCCAAGGAGCAGGTCCCACAGGCAGAGAGAGCTTGGAAGTGAAATCTTAAACACAAAGTCTCATTTCTGATTCGGATCATGGTGAAATTCAGAACCAAAACTTGAGAATGTGCGAGCCCATGTCCGAAAGCAGGACAGGTTGTGACAAGACAGATGATGAGCAGCTGTTTTGCTCATCCAGGACTCAGAGGAAGCAAGGGGAGCACAGAGGTTGGGTTGGAGGAGCGTAATGATGATGTCGAGGTGGTCAGCTGCAGCCAAAATGTACTGACCCAAATTGGGTTTGATTAAATCATAGGGGTGACGCTGCAGTTCTGCAGACATCATTAACATCAAAATGATTATGGCAGGGCAATTTGGCTGAGCTGAACCAAAACCAATCCACACCAACAGTCTGGAACACACACATTTGCATATTGTCAATATTAAGCTGTATGTCCATACACAACTCTACCATAAAGGAATTAATTTAGGATCCATTGTTACTTTTCCTTGACTTTGTTGGTTCAAGGATTTGTGCTTACAGCAACATTGCATGCATCTATTCTCCAGAAAGCAGCATTCACACAGTATAATTTATTCCTACTAAAATTCAGGACACATTTAAAGATGTTAATTCCATCCAAAAATCATTTTACCAACAAATGTTGTGTAAAAATGATTTATCCAAATGTTAAGATTGGTTTTACCAGTTTCTTGACTTTTGATTCCACATTCCTCTGTCGTTGAGTAAAAGCATACATTAGAAATGAACATTTCCTAAAGCCTCCTGCTGTGCTGGGATCTCTTGCTCCTGCCTTGCCAGGGAAAAAAAACTCTCCCACATATCAATCTGCAATCATAGAGCCTAGCGGACACTTTGGATTGCAGAAACTTTGACCTATTTTTCAATGTTGGAGTGACCAACCAATTTAGGAGCCAATTTAATTTTTTTATTAAGCATGTGTGACATGAAATTAGATCCTCAGTTAGCTGATATCTGGAAGAGTGGGAAGATAATCATTTGATGGGTGTGTGTGTATATCTACTAAGTGAGTGATAGTCTACCTAGTTTCAGGCTAAAAAATACTCACCTCAGAATATTTCTTATTTCAGTCCTATTATTGCTAATAGAATTTTTGAGTATGTTTATCTTGCTGTTCATGTATTAATGACATTTAAATATGTTATGCCTTCACCATAAAACATTAAATACTCTATTGTTAGGTCAAATTTGGAGTGAGAGAGAAGTGCTGGATGTTTATAAATGAAAGCTTAATTAATTAAAGAATGCATTACATTTTAATGGTGAATTGTTATCTCTGACTGTAGCCTCATTAATATGTGCCCCGTGGGGATTTCAGTGCCACAATTTCACCAGCAACCTGCTGGCTGCAGGTCCTGTGGCTATTCTATGGTGCTGGAGATTGATAGATGACAAAACCATTAATGACATGGTAAAATGACCATTATTATTATTTTCTTTTACATTTACAACCGTGATGAGCAGATGACATATATCTATTATTTGAATTAACTGAGGAAAGTCTGACATAAATGTGTTTTGAAATAAAAGGTCAGTTCCTCCAAATTAAAAAAAGAAATTATCAAGCCACACAGATTGTTTTGATATTACATATCCAGGTTTTGAGTTGTTTTTTTTAATAAATGGAATTTCATTTGTGCACTCACAGCATTAATGCATTTAGATAATTCAACTGTACTATTGTTTTTAAGAAACAATGTTGCAGTTAGAACTACTCTCTACCCAAGAAACGTCCTCATGAAAACTATTTATAGAAAGAGTAACCACAACATGGTGTTTCTCATTTAGATATGTCTTTATGTGATTTGGGTAAACTTAAACTTTAACAGGTTTCTTAATGTATAATCTTTTGCAGCTTGCTTATAAAAAGCACAGTGATTCTGTTTTGTATTACAGCACTGAGGCTGCATGTAAAACCATGTTTAACATAAACACAACAATGCCATGTTGAATGGCATGAGCTGAGGAAATTTTGCATTGGTGTTTTTAATCATAAAGTAGCTAAAATATAAAGGATCAGTTCATCCTTTTCTCCAAAGGCATCGGTTTGGGTTCTTTTGTCCAGCTTTTGAAATGTCCATGTCTTCCATCCACACCAGCACAAGAATAATAATTCAGACATCCCCATTTGTTATTTGGACTAACTGTCCTTTTGACAGATTTAGAAATGTACTGTGTTTTGTACTCATTAAAAGGATTTAGGTTTCTAGGTTTCTATATTGCAGACATAGTTTTTTTTACAGCCCTGATACAGTGGGGAGAACCTCACAGCATGTGCAAACATGTTAACATGAACCAAACAATGCCATGTTAACTGGCCAAAGGGCATACAAGTCCCCGTGCCACTTGAATAGTGTTGTTTAAAGCTTCTCCCTGAACCCAGTTGCTCTGAAGCCGCCATTTTCTCTCCTTTCACTCCTAATTACCATAGCCTCTCCAGAAAGTCCTCTGTTGCTCCATCTGTCCCCCCAGTCACTGACAGAGATGCTCTAATCACCTTGCATAGCAGGGCTCACATGGGAAAAGACAACACAACCACCACACTGTCTCAGATACAGAGCCGCTACTGGATGCCAATACTTCACAGGGGGTAAGCTATAAACACTGGCCGCAGCCTTGTATGGGATATGTTCAGTGATGTGCGCTGAAATGGAGCCATTTCATGTTACAGATCTCCCACACAGCCTGACAACACTAATGCCAAATGGGGTTTTGTATGAAGTACATTTGACATATGCTGAGTGCACCGGCAGTCCATCAGTGGCTCACTTCAAAATGACACTCGAGAGATGGAGTTCTGTTTTCAGAAGGATATGGCCGGTTTACATTAAGATACTGTATGTGCTCATGAAGTTTCTTTGTGGGAAGGCTTAGAATGGGAACAATTTTTTAACGTTCAAGTGTATCAAAAAGATCTAATTTGGAGCGAGGGGAAGAGAAGGGCTGCTTGTAATTGACAAAAAACCCTTTATTTTCAAACCCTGCATGTGTTCTAAAGTCATGCCTCCACTGATCCATGCATTATTTAATCTTATTCTGTATGCCCTGCAGCTTGATATCTTGCCCTCCTTGTATTTGATTCTGCTATTCTCACCCAGGTTGACACCTCCTGACTTCTCATTTTTGCTTTACCCCCTTCTCGACAACTTTTATGCGTTCCTTTGTGGGGCACTGCAAGTTTCCTCCAAAACTTTTCCTGAAGCACAGAGGAGAAACTTTCCGGTTCTGCCAGAAATCCTTCTCATCTTGGCGGAGGAGCAGCCGAGGGAACTCTCAAATGATGACAGCCATCGTGAAAGGGCAGATAAGCCCGTGTGGCTTTGCCTCTGATTGTATGTTCATCTCATTCTGATCCGGCCGCGATTCTAAGCCCCTGTCTCGCAGTCCTCACTCTCCCAACCGTTGATCTTCTGCATGTCATTGAAATCGTCTTAAAACTGATCCAGGAGACAGGGGGAAAGTGGCTGTTTGTCATCCAACTTCAGTCTTGGCAAGGGAGACAAGTTCTGCTGTGCAATTTTGTCTTTACGATGTGACTGACTGACCAGTTAGTTTTTATGGTTTGTTCTACTGTAGAGCAGATGATTAAAACACATCATATTAAATCATATTTCTGTTGGAAAAAATTAACCTGACATACTAAGTAATTAATGAAAGAACACAATGCCTTGCATTTATAGGCTCATTCCATTGTTTAGAGGTTCAACAGCATGATATGATAGATGTCATTTTGTGTTCAGCTCAGTAATGGAGAAAATCATTGTAGAAAAGGCGAAGATGTCAATCATCCCAATATCTTTAGTAGACTTCTGCTCTCTCTAAGCTGTTACTTTGAAAACTGCTCTCTACTGTCATCATTTCAAAGAAATCAGAGTCAAATGTCACCTATCTGGATTAAATAATCGATATTCATTGGCATACTAGCCACGAGGCAGAAGAGAGACGATCACATGGAACACCCTTATGTACAGATCCACAAATTCAAAAGCGGTACATTTCAAAAGATTTAATTTACATCACAGAAATGTTCTATTGAGATGGGTATACTCTAATACAAATCTCACAAATACACAAAAAGCCTGTCGTTAAAAAGTCAACTCAACATGCGACCTTCAGACTCTTTAGGTCACTGTACATAAAGGAACGTTCATCATCAGCAACACCAAGATAAAAAAATCCCACAACCACGCATAAATGCACTTCTTTCATGTCTTTGATTTATTTGTTTAGGTAACAGATCTTATTTGGGTACAGAAACACTTTGCTATACTGGTTGACCACATCCCTCTTTAGTTATATTTTTGAATGCAGGAAACATTAATTTGCAAAGGGTTTCAAATCTTTATAAGAGATGTATGGAATTGTTCAACCCAGCAGTGGTAGATGAAGCAGTGTAACAGAAAGTGGGTACAGCAAAAAAAAAAAGATCAATTAACGAGAATTACTGCTTGCTCAGGAAGTGAGAGCTGAAATGTACCGAACTCAGATTGATGAGATCTAACGGTGAAATGTGTGTCCGAGGGTAGAATTTATCTACAAGGCAAGTGGAGCAAACTGGAAGCAACTTGAGGCTCCCGCGTTGCTGCAAAGCGACGTAATATAAAGAAAGCTGAAAGGTTTTTTTTCCACTTCAGAAGGCACTGCGCCTCCACCATGGTTACCAAAGCTTAATATTTGATTTTAGTTGACCATTTATATTAAGAACATGATGGCCACAAGAGTGACAGACCCAGGCAGAGGGAGCTCTCGCATACCCCCACCCACACCAGAGGGAGGTACATACCCTGCTTACTAGAGTGTGTAGGCCCCACAGTTCCCTTCACTTAACTTGACATTTCCAGCTGCACTGTCTGCGGCGGGTCCTGTGTGGTGTCACATCTATAGCCCCTGCAGTATGCACTGCTGAACGCTATGGGTCTTAAATGAGATCCCAAAGGGAAAGCAGAGCTGAGGATGGGCGAGTGTGTGTGTGTGTGTGTGTGTGTTAGGGGGCATTATCTTTGCCGCTAATGAACAATTGTATAATTTCTATCGAAAGCAGTCATAAGGCCTGCTCAGTCTTACGGTATCTCCTCTAAATACTACCATGATAAAGGAACTGTTAAAAGAAGAGGGTTGGTGGAGGAGGTGGGGGGAGGAGGGGCTTGGATCTGTCAAGAGGGGCCACTGTGGTCAGGAGGAGTGCTAGAAAGGAAAGTCTCTCCGCCTTTATCTACCATTTCCTGCTCCCTTCCTGGCTACATTAATAATCTGTAAGAGCAGACAATCACGCACGGCCGTGAGAGATAAAACACGGATGACAAAATATCAACTTCCTGCTACAAAACTCAAAGCCGTTATTAGAATATCAGGCTCAGACGGTAATTAATTTCAACTTTAATTACTTCCACTGTTCCTGTAGATTAGATCACAGGTTTGAGATGGGTTATTAAAACAACTGGGGAAATCTGCAATATAAAAAAAAAAATGTTAATTTCTCCAACCCCATCTCTTAACCTGCTTGTTGAGTGATGCAATTACATCTTTGTGGTGCAGACAAGGGTTGATACGATGTAGATGAAAAAGACACCCCATCACTTTGGGTGGAAGCTGGAGCGTTTCTTTTACACACGTTTACTGATATCCAAGCGTTGGCGTTTCGTCAGATCACGAGGTTATGACGATATCATGTTTTCCATCTTTATCATTGGCACACAATAAAAGCGGTATCAGCCACAAAATCTTGAGTGGGTATAGAGCAGTGACCTCAAGATAATGGCAGTGTTTCTGTAATGCAAGATGTGATCATGTTAAGGGAACTTGGCCTCCATACAAGGAACAAATTGTATTATCCTGTTTGTTTTTTCACTTGACTTGGACAATTCAAACGTTCATAAAGCCAGATTCATCTGTCATGACACATTCCAAATTGTTTGATTTTATTCATTTAGTTTCCATTTTCTTAAACTGTTTTAGCCTTTATTAAAATTAATCCCCTCCACTATTCTTTTTACATTGTATATGGTTGCTAGCAGCAAGCTATGCTGTCAGGCTAACATTACATGAATGTTTTCACATGCATGATACATAAATGTGCACTCACTCATCTGAAACCAAATATACCTGTCTGATGTCCACAACCACATAATACCACCATATAAATGCACATTTAGTTCTCTGTTCTGTATTCCCCGCTGAAGCCCCAGCCTCCGTGCCACCAGTCCTTATAGGGTCCTCTGTGTTTTTCTACTGTTTTCATAAATATGAATGAGGAAAAGATACTTTATTTTCATCTTTGGATTTTAATCTTTTTCTTTTTTTCAGTTTTGCACAAAATCAGAAGGAATAAATGAGGGTGTTCTGAGAGCCACGCTTCGCTCACAAATGAGAAACACTGGAATCAAATTTAGTTCTGAGTGCATAATATCTCTTTCTCCTGAAAGTTATGTTTAAAGCTATAATTGTTTTGAGGGAAAGTGTTATTGATGCCTGAATTTCTATCAGTGGCAACTATTCTTCTTCACGTGAAAGAACTGTTTTTATTTTGTATCACAAACATTTATATGCTTGATGATGTGCGTACAAAGGGTGAGACTCTGATTTCGGACACCATCCTGAGTCCTGTCTGTGGTTAGGCAACATAACATTTTGGGTAAGGTCAGGGAAAGAGTGAGGTTATATGTTAGTTAAGTAAACATGTCCTATCTTGCCAAGTTACTCTTGACATTCTTAATATTTGACCAAGCTCACAGTCACAGTTCTATTGCAAATTAGCATTATGAAAGCTTAAACTTAAACTGTTTCAGTTTCATTAAACCAAAGTGTAACTCATGGATGAATTCAGTGATATTTTTAACAGTTCCTTTAACACAGCCTTGATGGTGTCATAAAGGAGCCATTCAAGACCAATTCTCATCTATCAGCACAAGCATGCTCACAGATATGAGCATGATGAGGCTTTGATTTCTTTGTAGTAAATAGGGGGCTGCATTCAGCCATGTGTCTTAAATCCCAACCAGGCAGCCCAGCCTTGTTCTAATAGGACGACTCCATATCAGTTGATTTGAATGCACACTTTTCTTCATCAATCAAAACAACATCAGACATCCTTTTATACTTTGCAACCTATATGTAAATAATCTGCTGCGAAGGGCAATATCATATGGAACAGAAAACGTATTTACTGTGGGATTATCGAAAGAAAAAAATGCATCACAGAAATGCAATTTCAAATTAAACGCGCGTCCTTTTTCTGCTATCTTTCTTTAGATAGTCTAATTAATTTGCTTCAACTATAAATAAATATTTAGTTCCTGTCTAGCACAGCATACAGGCCAGAACTGGTTTGGTGCATCAAGTCTTCATTACACAGTAGTGTTAAGGGGTATGTGGGAACAGCTAATCTTAAAATCCCTGCCACACAATAAACAGAGTGACAGAAAGGAAGGATGTATGAGATAAGTCGCCAGTAATGAAACTGGATGCCAAAAGGAGAGGACAGTATGTAATGAAGAGAGAGCAGAGGGGAATGTTTAAAATAAGTTCAAGAACAAAGATAAAGCCCAAGGATGATGTTATCAGCAGGATTGAAGAAAGCATTTCAGTAACAGTGTGGTCACAATCACTTAATCAGCCTGACTCCACCCAGCACCGGCCCTGTCTTCCATCATATGCTATTTCCCCTGCTCCAAACAGTCAATTTTCACTCTGCGTGTGTGTGTGTGTGTGTCTGCGTGCAACATCTGAGTAAAAGGGTTATAGAAAGCATTGATGGCTCTGTCATAGTGGAGGGTGGCCTTGCATTACCAAAGCACTTCAGTTAGTACAGTCTTCCTGAAAAGATGACCAGTCTGAAACATGAAACAAAGTAGGGGGGGAGAAGGATTTATGAATGTTCATCTGTAGTTGGGACTGATTCAGCCAAGATTAAAACAAACCAAAACTGGGCTAATAAGGTTCAACTGAAAAAAAAATTCAATTATTTGTGCAAAACTGACTAAAGATTGTTATATTTATTCAAGTTCTGTGCTTGCAATTTAACTTTAAATGCTTTAATAATTTAAATTTTCAAGTTAGTCTTACTTCTACTCCAGGCCAGTGTTTTATTTTTAACTCCACTTACAGAATTTATAGGCATCTTATAAAATACAATGCATTGTTGCAGATAGGACAACTAAGAGTCTATATAGTAAAACATTAAAAAGAAAAGAAAAAAAGACAATCTGAAACTCTAACAACACAAAAACAGTTTTATAGGGCATGTTATACTTTCTTTCTGTACTTTATCATTCAAACCAAATTTGTTTCTTTTTTTAACTTCTTACCTTCTGTTTTAACAATTTAGTCTCACTCACTTTTACACATCCTGTCATTTGTAGGTTTCTTTCATTTTCATAGGATTCCATGTGGAAAAAAGAAAAGGGAAACAGAGATACCTTGAGGGTAAGAGGGAAAGACACTTTCCAGTCCATTGATTAATAAAATAGCTTGAGGTAGTAAACAGCTAGGTGATGCTGAATGCATTTTCTTGAGCTGCTAAAGCAACATAGTCAATGTGTTTGTCCTATGACAATGTCAGTAATTAAATATAGATGTATAAAACTTAAAGTGGCAGTTTTTTCTTCAGGATAAGTATTCTTACTTGTGATAGTTGTTATTGATATTCCAGCTGTACGTTCACTCATGTAAAACTCACTTAACATTTTAGCATTTTAGAGGGAATTGCTGTTACTGTACTTTGCTCCAACAATGAGAAACTTGATGCAGAATATCTCTAGAAAAGACGCGTGAAGTGTGAGGTCAGTGTGACCCAGACCTCATATGAACAAAACACACAAGGTGGTATAATATATGATCTTGACCTTATCAAGATGTCACACATGCAATAACTAATGCTGATAAAAAAAACAACAGTAGACAATTGTGTGGCTCTAAACTTCCCTTTCATTCACTGTGATCCACCGCTTCACTGTATAACGCTGTCTCCCCAAAAAGCTTATTTCTAAAAGCTGCCGAAGCTCTACTCAAATCCTCTAGATCCCGGTCCCTGCTGGGGCCAGACCGCTGGCCAAGCTGAGATCCTCAGACAAAGGCTGGCCCGAAACTCCACTTGATTTGGATGGGCGCACGGCCCCCGCATTCTGCACACACCATAACACCATCTCTGCACTCATTTGCGATGCCTTTAGCTCTTCATGAGTTTGCGATTAGCAGCACTTTGGTTTGATGGCAGCTGACCAGTTGTAAAAGTCGGCACGGACAGTGGCCCCCCCTCTGAGAGTGGCTGGTAACTTGGCCCCTAATGCGCCGACCCCACATGTACCAGGCAAGGCCCCAACCATGGCAACAGGACCACGCTCCAGTAATGCTCTTCAACAAGCATTTTGAAAGATAATAACACCACAGGCTGCACAAATGTCGAAAACCCATGTAAATATAGTAGCAGAATGGAAGCTAAGAAGACATCTGCCCTCACCCATCACTGCTACCTGCATTATGAAGTCAGGGCCTAAATCACTTTCAAATGACAGTAAACAGTTTTCTGAGCTGTTCTGAGCTTGATCCTCCAGGTAATCGTCATCATAAATGTTCTGTGATTTGTTGCAGCACATAGAATCATGCAGGTCGTCACCACAGCCACATAGTCTGCTATGATCGTCATAAACATTCAGCTTAATTTAATGTAAATATCATGTGAATTTAAACTGTGCATTTAAACGTCTGGGAGGCAGGGAAAATGTTGTATGAGGTCTATTTGAAGGACTTTGTTGTGTTTACATGACAACATCACGGCAGGTGAACCTTCCACAAAAATTACACCAGAGACCGGTCCATTACCTCCCTGATGTCCTATTACTAATAACTCAATGTTATTAGAATTATCAAGGTCAAAAGCTTGATTTGATCCTGGTTTACAGACTTCTCTACATTGCTCTTTAACACTATGACAGCCTTATGGCACCATCTGTCATATATAATGCGACAGGTGGTGTATAATATGAGTACATCCCTGTATTCTGGCACACAAAGGAAATAACAATACCTAAATGACCACTTGCACTTCAATTTTCAATATCTACATAAAACTGTCACATGAACTTCAGTGATGTCAGAACAATTAACCAAATACAAATATGTGTTTAACTGGCTCTCAGGGGAAGATGGTGGACACACACAGACTAAAAGAATATTCATATCGAAATGGGAGCTGGTTCATTATGCTTGTACCATAAAACTTTATGTGGTGCTACACGGAACACTTTAGGTTCTTGATAACACGGTACTCAGATGATTCAACATAGGATGTCATAAGAATAAAAATGCATAAATGCTCCAACTTACAAATGTCTGTGTAGCTTTTATAGCAGGTATGAAAAGCTGTTCTACTCTGATTCACTTTTTGTGTTATAATAAACAGAATGTATGTATAAAACCTCATGTCCCAACACTTGTACTGCATGTTCACACATATATGCATAGCTAGATACTTTACATAATTTTCTTTACGTATCTCTACCCAAGCACATATGCACATACTGTACATATACATATGCATTCCTGTAGCAATACACGCACAGTCCTAACATACCCACAGAAGCAAAAATTAACTTTAAATAATGGCAAAAATGTGTGTCTCTTTTAGACATTTAGACATTTGTCCATATTATCTGAAGCCAGTTGCCATATCGCATGAGGTTGAGATGCACTGACCCATGTGTGAAACTTAATTCTTTCAAGTTTCACCCAGTTCATGAATTCTTTAATTCACAATCCAAACAGAGGCTATCTTTCCATTTAAGTAGCATGCGTCTTCTAGTAATAAGGGTGGAAAAGGTGATAATGTAACTCTAAACAGTATTGTGAGTGCATGACATTCCTCCATCAAAAATTCAATGTTAGTTGCTATAAATGAGTTAAGTTAAAACAAGACCAGAACATGTGATGCTGCTCAATCACTATCTTTTATTTGATCTCAACAATTGAAAGCATTCCTCAAGTCATTACACATTTCCAGGCGCTGTGTGTCAATTTAAAAAGATAGAGACACAGAAATGTTTGAATAAAAGCGCACGAGAAAATTACAGAGGGTTGATAGTAGCAGTGCGACGAACAGAAACGAAAGAGATTTCAGAGTTCACTGGCTGGACAAACAGTTAATGGCTGTGTGTCACGGCCACTCCCCAGAGACTCCTAGAGATAAATTCTTGGTTTTCTATTTATGCACAGCTTTGGACTCTTGTTTCCTCGTACACATTCATTTAACTCTCGATTCCTGTTTTATTTTGATAGGAATTTCTTAGTGTGCCTTGTGTTGCTTTACTTCCTGTCATTGATTGTCTGCCCTGCCCTAATGGGTTCTACTTGTTTGACATTGTGCCCACCTTCCAGGTGTGTGTAACTGTATATAGTCTTGGTCCTTTCCCTCCGTCTTGGTTTGGTTCGTCTGTTGTCACTGTTTTGCTTATGTTTTTCCCGCTCGTAGTTGCCTGTTCAAGTTTGGATTCCCTTGCTACACAATGTTGTAAGTTTTGGGATTTTTTTGCTTTTGTGGACACTTTTGATTATTAAATGCTGCACTACTGCACCTCCTTGTCTGCCTGCCTCAATCAGAATTTTGAGCCTAACGCCTTGAATCCTCCTGACACTGTGCAGTGTGGGCCACAGGTGAGCAACAGAGAGTAGATCACAGTGTTACAGCTAGTTAACAGCCTTGGACTCTGTCTGTCCAGCCTGGTGGAGGGATTGGAGGCCACCACCATCCAGGCAGACTTCAGGCTGTGTGCTTGAGGCTAGGCCTTGCAAAGTATGAGCTATATAGTAGACACTGCCTGCAATAATGTCCACATGTAATGCACTGCTAGCTGTAAAGAAAGCCTGCAAGCTTGTAACAGTTTTTTAATACCACATACTGTCACTTTTCAGCAAATATGCTAATGGTGTGCTAACAGCAGCACAGTCACACAACATGTGCTGCTGTTTTCAGTCACAGATTTGTTAAAAGTGATATACTGCTGCACATTTCTGATGCTTTCACTTCAGTAGTATTATAAAAAGACTGTACCTATCATGCTATCAGGGATCCAAATTTCCTCATTTTTCTTGGAAAAGAAGGGCTGTTGATTATGTGAATGCTGCTTGATAGATCTCCAGAGCTGGGCCTGGTGGAATGTCTTCCCTCCTCTGTTTAAACAAAGCCTGAGATAAGATTTAAGGAGAATCCTTAAGGTGATCCAGCTGCCCTCCTCCAAGCTGCAGCAGGCACAGAGCCATAATGAAGACTGAGGGAGAAGGCTCAGAGACCCACCTCCAGAAGGCAGGGCTGCAGATGAATACATTCCCTCTTGCATTTCCGTACAGCTTATCCCCTCTCTAGGAAAAGAGACAGCCGAAGAGAGATGAGAGGAAGAGGGATGACTCTGTTTTTAGTTTTGTCACCCTCTGTGCTATCATTTCGCTGGTTTGTTTCAGAGTAGCCACTGCTGTTGTCCACAGTTAATCATGAGTCCCTGTCATTTCCCTGGCATTTTCTGTTTTGGATTTACATGAGAATTACTTGGAGAGCAAATCATTTATGTGTCACATCCGTTCCTTACAGCACATTTTAATGATTGCTCTATGTTTGAATTTTCTCAATTATTCCACATCCCCTTTTCTTCCCCCTCACTCTGGGCAGGCAAATGCATTTTGCTTTTTAATTGCATACAAACTAAACCTGAGAAAAAACATGTCAACTGCCCAATTGCATGAAAAAAGCAGAGTGTGCATATTAATGCATTTTGTTGTATGCGTGATTACATTACATCAAAAGAATGTTTAACATTTTGTCACATCAAGCTGTAATTAATGCAAAACATATTTGCAAGAACAACATATTTTAATAAAAAAAACTATATTAAATCATCATTCAGCCTAATGCTCCATGTTTCTCTGGATAATCCAGAGAGGGAGAGGGAGAGAGGGAGAGAGAGGGAGGAAATAATTAGCAGAGAGAAGCGATTGCACTAATGAGAGGAGAATTTGACTAGGATACTTTACTTGACCCCCAGTGTTCCTTGGCTGTCCAAGAAAAAAAGGCTGATTTATAATTATACTCTGCAATGCACCATGAAATTGTTATTGTGGAATACCTTTTTGAAAATGTTATCAAACAATTACTTTAATTTTTTCCCCCTGGAAACTGTTGCACATGTCTACTAAAATGAGATGGTGGTGCAGAGTCTCCTGCCTGTCATCCACTGCTGTTCATGCAGATGAGCTCGCTTTTTTTTCTTCCCTTCCCCAGAGTCTCTGTTCCGAGGGATGCTGTGGCAAATAAAATAATACTCAGATAAAACTGAAATATTTTATGACAGAATGATAATCATTGCAAGCATACGTGCCACTGATATGGGGCTGTTGCGGTTGGGGGAGGAGAGGAAATAATCCTTTTTGTAGGCTTTAAAAAATGAATCTCAGTTGAATCACATCAGAGAAAAAAAACTCAAAGACAGTTCCAAGATGAGCCAACTCCAGGAGAAAATGACCTCCTCGTTTTGGTGATAAAGTTCTAGCCAAAATATGATATCAGCCTGCGACGTGACTCATTAGAAATGTGTGTATGGCGTGGAGGCAGCTCTCCCTATCTGCCAGTGCCTGGCTTGCCGACTGATAAGACGCAAATGCAAATGTCCTGATAAGAACTGAATGCAAATATTTATGATATGATATTCCCTGGGAATTATATGTGGATAAAACAAAGTGTATTATTTCCCTGTAATTCTTTCAGGTTTGCCAAAATGTCCTTTTTTTTCCTTTGGAATTTGCATTTCTTCAAAATTGATTGGGTCTGCGTATTATGTTAAGCTATTTGTTTGCTGAGGATGGTAATTAGTTACTGTAATTACAGCGATGACAGTTGCTAAATTGTTTTTAAAGCATTACAGTGTGTCTGTGCCAGAAGATTGCAGTACTTATTTTAGGATTTAAGCATTTGCTGGAAACACTCCCACTCTAAGGCCAAAGTGGGAATTTTTTGAACTACAAAGCAGCCATTTTCTAAGCAAAGACATTTTTGAAAATGTCTGTTAATTTGCACTAATTGCTGGTCTGACTGTGTTGTGCAGTTTCTTCTCCGATCAGGGGCTTGTTAGTGATAGGATGTCTTGGGGGATCAAAATGGGCTTGAAATAGTTTAAATACATTGGTTTGTTAGCTTTGTACGCTCATTTAAGTCAGGCTTTTAATGTTCTCTGTCACCCAAGAAACAAATTGTTGTTGAAGGCACATTTGTAATTATGGTTCCCAGTGTAGCCTATACAGGCTTTCAAGTTTAGTAAACATTAATTAGCGTGGACACAGACAGTTGGGTGTTTTAGAGGGCGTTTCATGTACAGCACAAACAGCAAATGTCTGAATCACATGGATCAGAACTGCTAGAGCTGCTTGTGCGTATTTCTAATGCAGAATTATACAAAAACATGCCCAACATACTGTCGGCCATAATGATAAACTCCAAATCTGTTTAGGGTAAATCAGAGCCAACAGAAATAAAGACACAACCTGCTATAAGTTAGAAGCATTTGAAGTGCAACAACAAACTCATTTAGAGCTGCAACTAATAATTATTTTCATTATCACTTAAACTGCCAATTACTGTGTATTCTTAATTAAAAGGTGAACAGAAAATGTTGAAAATGTCCATCACATTTTCCAGTCTAAGCTGATGTCTTCAAACTGCTTGATTTGTCCAGCCAACAGTCATAAAGCCAAAGATATTCTGTTAAAAGAATCCAGCAAACATTGAGAGATGTTGTGAAGATGGAGACTACACTTTTGTAAACAACCTGCTGACGCAATTAATTTTCTGTTAATCAACTAACTGATCGATTAATTCATTGCAGCAGCATGTAACTGTTCCATATTAGCATGAGTAGCAGAGTCTGAGACACACAACCTATTTGACCATTGATCATTTTTTAATTGACACTGATGCAGTAAACAACGACACTGAGGTCATTACTGTTCATTTATGGGTCTCCTGAACATGAAAAACGAGACTCCACCATTTTTCAAGATGGAGCATAACTGGTCCCACTTCTGCAGGACCCCATGGGCAATAAGCCCAGTTTCCTTCTCAAGCATAATGCTATAAGTGCATAATTGGATTTACTATTAACATAATCGGACAGCGTGCATGTTGACTTGGATATTCCCCTGTGAGCTGCACTGCTCCTCTGAACCTTATAGAAGGAGATTGTGAACGTACATCCAGGTCCCATGTGCTGCTCTTTGTCTCTTTAACTTCAGTCCAGACCACTGGAGAATGTTGTACCCTTATGCGTGGGCTTAACGTGAAGAAAAAGACATTTTGTGATCAAAGACAAATTTCTACAGCAGGGTCATAGACATGGTTTTGGTTACATTCACCTCTAGTGAGAAATGCCTGCGACACAAACCTTTTATTTCTCTGTAACCATCTTGAGACTGGGTGAATAGTGAGCCAAATTGTTTAAAATAAAAAGCCGTATACTTGCATATGCTATAGTAAACACAGCAAATGTGGAGCTACAAGTCTTCTTTGTTTAAGAGAAATAGAAATTTGTAGCCTTGACTGTTTGAAAGAAAATCAATCACTTCACTGTAAAGGTAAGAAGCACAAAAAAAGAGCATTCAACCATGAACAAGAGGGTTCGGTAACAGCACAAGGACTCTGTTTCTTATTGCCTGTGTAAAAATGGAAACACTACCTCAAAGATACAGATTTAAGAGAAGCATACAGAATAAAGCAATCGAGGGACAGTGCAGATAGAAACATACAACTCGAGCAGCAGCATAAGTGAACACCACTCTATCAGTCAAACAGCTCGCCACTGGAGCAGAAATATGGGGCCCTGGTGTGTGAGGTGAATTCCCACATTGTGTTTCTGTTGCATAAATACCCAACACCCCACAAACCCACGCCTGCCCTCACACACACACACACACACACACACACACACACACACACACAGCATCCATATTAGATGCACCCGCTAGTTACTTCTTAATTAACACCTACTGCAGACATAATAATGGAATCACTTTCCCCCTTTCTGAAATCCCTTTGAAATTACACAGGATTAAGGAAAGTTGGTTGCTAAATTGGTGTGTGCATCTGTAATTTAATTGCATCTAAGGCCATTAATTAATAAGGTGCCTCCTTTAATAGTTAATGTATAATTGCCATTAATTAACAGCCAGTCTTGATAAAGTGTCACCAAAATCAAACAAAAACAATTAGCTTTTTGAGGTAAGTGTCTTTTAAAAGCCTCATTATTAGTACTAGAGGTAATATACAGTAGTTTGAATGATAAAGAAGCCAGTGTAGATTTTAATTTGGATGGGGAGAGAGGGGGGAAAAACACAGTTGACATCCATAAGGGAATTACCATGCGGTAATTATGGGATAAGCTCATTGTAACATGATAAATAATGCTGGGAATCTGTCCCCTTCAGTAAGGTTGTCACCTCTTTTTAGTAGGGTGGACTTTAATTCTACATCTTATAGTTGCATTTAGCGTCACTTCAATGTGCTAAATTTCAGATACTATGGTTTTTAAAGCAAATGTGTATTTTTGTCATTGGGGTTTGGGCATGTGAAGATATGTGTCCCTTATAAATCTCGCTCCCCTCACATCTTGTTAAAGAGTTACGTTGCTTGATGAAAACAGTCGTGTGAAGTCCTTGTGTTTTGGTCTCTCTTGATAGCAGTGTCACATGGAGTAAATAAAACAAGCAATAACTTAGACAACACGTATGAGCGTGACCCATATTTTAAATACTTGGTGTGACTAGCAGCATTTGTGTTTGAGCTAATGTCACCTGAGGCATATTCAAGGAGAAATAGCACCAAAACCACATGTTAGCTTTGTTCTTCTTATCTGGCATAAATCAGTAGGTTGTGGTTTTAGCCAAGATTTACAAGCAAAGTGGTTGTTGGTGCAGGATGAATTGGGTGCCAGGTTGGGAAGCATAAACATACATCTGGAGCATGGAACTTTAAACAAACCCGACTATTATTTGCAGTGCCATATTACCATGAATACAAATGACAGCATGACCTCAATTTTCTGCGCTGTGTGAGAGAGTGGAGGAAACCAATGGTTTAAGTGCTGTTGCATCCCAAAATGCTTGTTTGGTCTCCGTTTCACTCCTATCACAGAGTCAACAATCACGCTGTTTGGTATTGAATTGGTAGAAATAATATTCTGGGTCCCTGTCCACAGGCAACTATCATAACAACCCATTTTCCCCTGCAATATGGTTTGCTGATAGAATTGCATCCCCAACATACAGGCAGCAGTTTGAGCCTGTTTTAGCCTTTGTATAATGAGCCATCAGCAACAGAGAAGAACCTGCAGTGTAACAAACACTTAGCCTAAGAAGTCATTTTCACCTTGGTTCACTGTAGAGAGAAGCTCCAATCCACTCGCTAAACAATTACAGCACATTAGCTACTTGTCAGTCAGACCTTTTGGAGACGATACATCTCCATTTATTTCCTCTCTACATTTGCTCCCTGCGCTCACTCGCCTCTTCTGCTCTCCTCTCCCCAGACAGGCAGGGATGTGCAGGGAGTCCACAGGGAGCTGTGGAATATTTCAGTCCGCCAGTGAGGCACCCGGTGGGAATAGGGGTTGAAACTCTGCGAGTATGTATCTCATTAGTTCAGTTATGTAATTTGGAGCGCTGATAATCCTCCTGGACTGCCAAGTTGCGCACCTCAGAAACAAGAGTTGGAGTCGTCAACATGCCGCCAAGTACAGACTAAGCTACTAATTGCAGTGTGTAGTAATATGACTGGTAATGTAAGCTTTTGTCCTCTATGGTATTAAGGGATGGTGAATGAAAACAGACCAAATATTAACTAATTCCATTATTTTGAGATGATAATTAATATTTCCAAACCTCACTTAAACACTATGCTAGATTAAGAAACTTAATGGAAACAAAAGATATTTTGATTGGAATTTCATGGAAACAATGAACCATAATGCCCACCCACATTGATTTTGCCTGATTAATCCTCCTAACACAACTGTATGAGACTGTGTTGACTCTTCCTGACTCTTCTTCTTTTAGCTCTGTTTCACCTTCAGTTAGGCCAAGGTACACCTTTTTACTTTTATGAGCATACTTTTTTGTGACCTCGTCTGAGCTTAGCACCACCCACCTTCGACATCAGTGGAGCTCTAATCAACCAGAAGTGAAAACACCTGTGAGGGTGTGCAGACCCTTTGATAAATACTTCAGTCAGTCAACTTTAACCCTGTTCTACTTGATCCTGGTCTGCTGTACCCAGAGCCGCTGGTTTTCATTCTCGCCTGTTAATCAGTGAGTGATGTGCAGCTGGGGCACCAGGCAAATGTAATTAACTAGCTGGAGGGATGGATGTGAAATCTGAGGATCTCTGCACAAATCAAGTTCCCTACATTTTATTTACATTAAGTCTTATGTCTTAAGACTTAAATCACTTTGTGTAGATTTTTTTTTATGATTGTAACATCTTTTCAAATCAATTGAATGGAATAAGTTATTGTGTGTGAAAAAATTACGCAATTCTAGTAGAAATTGGTTTATTTGTTTCTTTCATTGCATTCCAGCTAAGGCATGCATTGCTGTCTGCCCGCCAGTGGGGGCATCAAATCACAAAACTGAAATGCATATCTGCACATATATTGGTTATAGAAACCAATTTTATTTGTTGTTTTAATTAAGAAACAATTATCTCACCAATGTATTTATACTTTTGTTTTATGGTATTGTCATAGAAGTATTTGCAGTGTAGTAATGCATATTATTCATGCAAATTATTTTCCTGAAAATCTTACTGTGACCTTTAGATACAAAATGCAAATACACGTCCTAGTTAATTAAAGTAAACAGGGTGTGTGAAGGAACTTTAGCCTTAAAACATAAAGGGCGAGACTCGGTTTTGATAGTCAGAAGTTTATTTTATTGTAATAATTGTTCTGTTCTTTAGAGATATAAAATGGTGATTTCCATTTTGAGAGAGCTAAAATGTTATTTATTATAATGATCTTTTTTATATCTGTTTTAAACTGCAGCAAGGACAAATCTCTGTGGTCTGCTGGGACGGTTTCACTGGCTCAGGGGTTGAAGGCTTCAAAACTTGACCCGCTTCTTGGGATCATCGCAGGGCCTCAACCTCTACCCAACCTGCAGGAAAGGAAAGAGGTAGGTCAGAAAAAGGTGTCAGTATCATGTACTGTGACATGCCATGTCCAATAACAACGAACAACATAACATCATTTAACCTTTACAACACATGTATTGATCCATCTGGTTATCATGCTGCGATCGCAGCTCAGGGCTCAGCTCAGCTCAGCTTCAGGGGTTGTTTGAATCCACCCGACAATATTACTGGGAGACAAAGAGATCCAAGCCTGTCCTTGGATCATCCTTTTCCCCAGACCACTTTGTCTGTGAAACAGTGGTAAGATGTGTCACTGGCTGTTTCCTTGCGCTGACTAAATATACAATGGGAGGTATGAGATATAATCTTTGCACAGTGGAGTAGAATGATTAAGAAAAATGCTCACACAAACCCCTTGATGATTTTCCTGTGATGCAATGAGAGTCTCCATACTCATTCCAACATGTAAAGATGTGTTTTTTATTTCATGGAAGATAGGATTGCACAATAACTTCATCAAATGCTTTTTGTCTTTATTAACATACAGTATTCCCATAATAGATGCAGCTTCAAACCGCATATTAATGATCATGCTCATTTATATTCATATTCTTTACCTTTTTAAAAGAATCAAAGATACATTCTGGTTTTAAAATAGAGCAAGAAACAATGAATACTTTGAAGAAGTATAGCATCGTAATATAAGCTACTGTTGAAAGAAGTTGACTTTCTTCCTCAGGAGACATGCTCCCAGATGGATTCACATACACCCAGATGGCCTGAGTTGTCAGTCTGTTCTATCTAAAGCTGTTGCTCAGCAGTTCACCTTATTGGATATATCTTTCACTGACAAAATCTGAGGTCTGCACAACATAAATGAAGGCTTTGTTGCTGCTCATGTACATAAGCTTATATCCAAATTATAAAAAGACAGACAGACCATTGGTAATGGGTAGCACTACCATTAATTGTACTGATACTGACAAGATAAAAAAAATATCTTATCACAACTGAGACTGTCCCCAATCAGTAAATGTCAATAAAAGCCAATAAATGCAACAGTCACTGGATAGAAACAAAGAGCCTTTTTTGGTTACCTCTGAAATCAAAGACCCATTGTTTCAAATGACTAAAAATATTGAGTGGCAAATCTGTCACTATTATCATTGTGCTGCAAATGTGCCATGAGGAACAGAAAGATTAACAGGTATAGCGACAGTAACAAAGTCATGGCCGAGCAAATGGCACATTACAGTAGTTGTTGTGGTTAGAACCATGGGTTCGAGTGATACTGCTTGCAGCTGTGGTTCTTACAATATAATAATGACTTTATTTACAGGAACAAAGACTAAGCAGGCAAAAATATGTCCAAGCAGCAGCTTGTAGACTATAGACCAACCTCTTCCAATTAATAAGAGAAAGACACCAATGAGCACAAAAAAGCACAATGACAGAGCCAGAGCCAGAGTTATCAAATTTGCCATGAATGCTGATAATAGATATGTATGCTAAGGAAAATGGTGCTTTAATAGAGTTTTTAACTGTAGATCTAGAATAGAAAATTGGACGTACATTCTAATTGAATACCTGGATAAAAATGCACCCAGCACACCGTTATAAATCATCTGGAATCAGTTTTCTAGAACTCCTCTCTCCCTCTCACCCACTTTACAAACACAGAGCAAGGCTTTTTCAGCCTCTGATAAGTGTTAATAAATTACCTGAATTTGAAAATTAATGGCTAGCCGCCTGCTTCAGGGAGATATCATTGTGTTTCATGAATATTTTGATTTTGTGATTAGATCAAAATGCAGTGAATTCCTAAACAGCCCCCATGCCCAAGCTCCACTGATCATAAACTCTTCCCTTCTCAAAAAACCCATTCCATGCAAATGTGCTGATATGGAATAATTAGAATGAGTTTTGCCAGTATTTTTCTGCTGTAACATTTGCATGACTTTAGATCTCACCCGACTGATCTGCTCCAAGCTGGGGGAAAATGTATGTTTTTGTGCAGCTCTCCCCAAAATTTACCTTGCCAGGCAAGATAATGGCTTATATTGTGATGTTAAAGAGGCTTGTATTTACAAAAAGAAACAAAGGCGATGCGGTTGCCAGTCCTGGAGGACATTGATTAGGCCCTTCCTGTCATTTCCTATTCATGCTCTGTATCAGTGGCATTCCAGCTCATCTGCTTTTGTGCGTGATAGGGATCAAATAGATTTCCACACATTGTCACAACATTTACAGGTACGGGAATGTTGGAAAGAAAAAGCGTGAATAGATGCGCAAACTTTGACTTATCATATTCTTGCACTGTCTCCATTTCGGCACATGAGGTCTCAAAGTCTGTTTTTCTTCACTCTCTCATTCTCACGCATGCATCATAACTGTTAAAAATATAAACACAAGCCCACAATGATATACCAAGACATCCATAGACAGAAGATATAAGATTAAATAATTTAACTACCATCTCTGCAGGGAAAAAAACCCCCATTTATATTACACTCTTGCTGTGACCCAAGTATAATGTGCAGCATTTGCATTTTTTGGGGGGGAGGTACTTTTTATATTCTTTTTGCTTTTCTTTTGCTCTTGTGTTCTTCCTTTTACGCTCTCCAGTTGGCACACAGGAATGTGTGTGGTGGGGGGAAAAAAAGCAGATACTCTATGTGAAGTTGTGGGACTTCACATCTGAGTTAGCCAAAGTGTTCTTTCAAACACACTGGGATGCTGGTGGCTGTATGTGTTTGTGTGTGTGTGTGTGTGTGTGTGTGTGTGTGTGTGTGTGTGTGTGTGGGGGGGGGTAGGGTCCATGTCTGTATGTGTATGTACCGGCAGCTGCATAGGGCCCCAGGGACAGGGCTGTGTAGATTGGGTCTCCTCAACCCACAGCTCATTAGTGGAGAGTGAAAGGAATCCACACAGATGGCTGTCAACGTTCAAAAAAGTCGACTGCATGAGACATGTCAATTGAGGTTTAAGTTCCTTCTGCTCATTTCTGTGACATTGCAGTATTCAAGCAATATTTGTTTATTCTACCCAAAAAGTACAAAAACACAGAAGCCTGGTGACATCTGAAAATGTGTTTTCTAATGAGCGCTCAAACTACTGAACGGGAGCCTGCACTTGTCATTCATCACCACAAATTACTCGTTCTAACTTGACATGTTTTCAGTGCTACAGATGACGGGCTTGTCTGTTCTGCAAACACTGAGAATGGTCTGCGTTTAAACTGGAAATATGGCATTGAACAGTCCAGCAAGACGCCATGGAAAATCAATTAGACAGTTTACCTGTCAAAGTTGGAATGGAGGCCGCGCCACTGTAACGGTCCCTCATCATTTTCACTCCAACACTGTCACCTGCTCTCCCCCTGTTATTCAATTAATGCAATTGAATACACAGTGGTGATATAGCGTCTTTATACAGCAGGGATTTGTTTGACCGTGCTCACTCTCATAATACGGCATACTGTAACCATATGGAAACCTGCCCTTGAACCTCATGAAAGTACAAAGGTTTGAACTGGCAAGATAAAAGCAGTTGAAAATGTGTGATATTTTCCGCTGTGACCATGGGCCAGCAGCAAACAGAAAATACACACGACTTTAAAAGGAAACCTTGCACTCTTTAATTCAAATAGGACTGCTGTAATTCAAATTAACCCTGCACATGACTGCAATTCCAATACATCCAGTGAAAAACAAAAAACATAACACATGTTTAGATAGAATGATGCCCTGATGCATGCTCTGCATTCATGCCAATGGCATTGAGAACATCGTGGAATTTATACTGAGAGAAAAATGCAGTAGTGTAGGAAAGTGTCAGATCAGTTACTATACATGGTAAAAATCTGCCTCATGCAGGCAGCAATTTTACGAATAACTGGTAATTTACAACAGCTGTTTTTTGACACAAAACTCAAGTCAGGTACGCAAACAAAACCAACATGTAAAACAAACTGTTTGTGGATTAAGGGAAGATTTTTTTTAAGTTGGTGAGGGAGAAGTGATCTTGCTCATTCACAGGAGTGTGGATTAAAAGTTGCTCTGACCAGAGATGCTACTTTTCAGTAATTGTACATAACAGCAATCTGAACACCACTTGAGCTGACCTACTTATGGGGCTCAGGAACTTTCTATCCTGCAGCCAAGTCTAAAAATAACCCTGTGGCCAGTTTTAGATTCATCTCAATGGTAACCCTGACAGTTTTACAGAGTGCCATTGACAGAGTCCTGTTGAGCAGCAGCAGCAGCAGCAGCAGCAGCAGACGGCAACAGCTTTAACTCTGTTCACTGCATCACTGGACTCTCCGTGTGAAATTTGTGTCCTCTACTTGAAAATTACCACACAATTAAGTCGCATAAATTGTACTGAACATCTTCAGTACTAAATACATTGATCACCATTAGCGCCATCACTATCAGTATCACCATTTTATGCAATAGTAAGCCAAATAAATTGTAATAACTCAAAATCATAGCCTTGCAACTGAGCTATGGAATGCAATATCTTTGCATTTCCATGTTTAGCTACAGTTGCTTATTGAGCTTTGTGCGAGAGATCAATGTGAAGGAGCTCCCCTTTAATCATTTACAGTGAATGGCACTAAAATGATTCTGTGAACAAATTGGTTTCATGTCCAGGCGAAAAATCACATGGAGTTTTTGTGTTCTCTTTTCTTCCGCTCCTTTTCTTTTTTGTGTGTGTATCATTGTGCAGACATTCTCTTTTGCTGTATGCATCCCTCCTTTAAGATGATTTGGAATTACAGGCTTTTCATACAGCACATATTATGTAGCTTGGTGGGACTCCATTAGTCTGAATCAAAGAGGACAGCAGCCTGCGTGGAGCCACACAATGATGTGGCAGCCTGTGTTTCAGCAAATAAATAACAAATCCGCTGCTTACTGTACCAGCCAATGCAAACTAACTAATTAAAAGATGAAAGGGGGCGTCTTCCCAGCAGTTAGATGATGATTTTTTCATACAATGGTAACACTGGTCTTGAATACTTGGCCAAAATAAGTGTGATGCTAATAAGGATCTAGGGTGGCTAACAGTCCTGATTTGGATGTACAAAGGAGTGCCCAACCATAATCTGGTACTTTTGGAGAGCGCAATTAGGGGCAAAATGTTGTCCCTGAACTGTCACTGGCCTGTGGGAAGACTGAACTGGCTTTTTTTTTTTTTTGAATCTTTGGTCCCCCTTCCCTCCCCCTCACCACCTCCTCTCCTCCAGTATTCCTTCTCTCCTCTCGGAGCATCTTGGGAGCGTTGAGCTCAGACAGCGGGATTAGTCAGGGATCCATCTTGAGACGCAGATAATGTTTTTGCGTGCAGACTCCCCTGCTCTCCGCTGGCTTCTGCTTCACTGATTAGAACTCAAAACTCCACCAGAAATGGCTATTTGTTCTTAAGCTGTTTTTCCCCTCCCTTTGTTGAGCTGTTTTTGTCAGCCATCCTTCTAATTCAGCGCAAGAACGAGTCACAAGTAGGTCAAGACAATGCTGCAGCCAGCACTGTCCCAGACTGACAGCAACATGGAAGAGCCACAGGGCTGTTTAAATATGCCCTCTGGTCTTTCCCTCTCACACCGTCCAAGTGGCTGCAAGTGGGTGGCGCTGCTACAAGTTTTCTACGTTCACAATGCAAAGCGGTTTGTTTGAGTAGTAGAGCCTTTACCTAATGTGAACAACTTTTTTTTTCCTTTTCCATAACACTCAGGGTAGCATAAGTTCAGTGCAGAGTCCCCTTATGGCGTTTGAGTAACACACACCTTAACAGTTGCGCACATGTTGATGTGAGGGAGTCTGTGTGCACTCGCTGTCTCAAATGCCTGTCACTGTGAGTGACAGGGGAAGTGGGGAGGGGGTCTTCGGGAGCCCAGCAGCTGGCTTCACACCTGCACAACCGCACACACACTTCCATTGGGGACCATTGCATTCCCTTCTTCTTTGTTAGCATACGGTGACACTTCACTTCAATAATTTATTTGTACGCTCTTGTTTTGCCGTTTCCTTCTGGCGATTTGTTGTTAAAATAATTTACATCCAAAACAACACAGATAATAGAAGCATAACAGTAATATATGAAAAAAACAAATAAACAAAATGGCAACAAAGTACAGTATCCCATGACAAGTGACTCGTCTCTACTTCTCATTACGTGAAGTACTGGAGTAAAGCAGTAAAGATAAAACACACTAAACATTTAAAGAGGAAGGTTTTTGGCCTGCACTGACACTCCTGTTTAGTCTCCACTTAAACTTTCACAGTTATTTAAATCAAGCATGTTGACATTTAAATATTAATAGTTTCCACTTGCATACATGAAACAATTACATGTTTTGTGTTATTGTCAAGAGGGGTGAAATAGAACCACAGTTCCCGGTGTTACACACACACACACACACACACACACACACATACACAGTGCTGAAGCAGGGCCAGAGCAAATTTAATTTAGAGACATTCTCTCCTTCCCTCCACATCCTGGGCTTTTAAGACACTGCAGTGACTGTTCTTTGCCCGTGTAAGAGAACCCCATTATCAAAGCATTAAGATATGATTAAACTGACATTTTCTTAAGAAAACGAAAAGAGTTGGGAATAAAGGGAAGGAGAGAACTACATACTCCAGATCTTATCAGGAGGGAGGTTGGGGGGTTGTACATACTGATCTTTGAAGGAGCTTATTACAGCGCAAGCTAAGAAGACAAGCACTGTGGTGTACTGATCAGAGGTATGCAAGCCAAATGCACCTGCTAGATCTCACTATCATTCGCAGAGTGTCAGTCAGTGTTGAGGCCCCTGACTGATGCTGGTGCAACCTGAACGCTTCTCAGGGCACACTGCAAAAGGTATCCAGGTTAGTCCAGCATCAAGTCTAGTACAGTAGCTGATAACACTTTCCTGTTAGGATAAACAATGCTGTTTTACTTATTTTAGCTAAATCTAGATAAGTTGGATTTCTGAGAAGTCATTTACCTCTTGGTATCAGGGGTGTTGTAGAGAGGGGAATAGTGAGGATGTGAATGAAAGGTGGGCACTTAAAGTGGTAAATAAAGGATACATCAAGCAACTGTTTGCAGCAGTTTACACAGAAAGGAGATTTACATCAAACACAACGAGCTAGCACTATATTAAAGGACTCCATTGAAGATTTATTCAGTCGTTGTTTATTATGTAATACAGCAGTCCTTCCTTACGGTACATACCTAATAATGTACTGTAGTCTCAATATTGTACCATACTAACAAACCTCATCGCTTTACAATTTTACACTGCAAAGTTAGAGAATGAGTTTGAAGGTAGAACCTTATCTTGATTTTAATATTGTTAACCCCTGTCATATTACCATGTGAATAATTATTGTTTTACAAAAAAGGTCAGATTAAACTCACAATATCAAAAAGTAGATGATTTGTATTAGAAACTGTTGAACTTACAAACTGTCACTTTATGTTAGAAAAATAGGATTTCAAAATCAAGACTGCAATAAATGACTTGTTATGGCAGATATTTTTTGCAGTGCTGACCAGGCAGTGGAAACAGCACCCCCTTCTATTTGTCTTTCATCATCCCCACAGACAAAATAAAGCCTACAGAAGATACGGGGGCTCGGGGGTAGTGTGCATGAATGTCAGGATTTTCCTCTGAGGCTCCCAACTGTAGCCGAGGTATGCTCAGCATGTGATGTGAAATCTGTGTAATTTTTTGAAAGGCATCACATAATCAGGAGGAGTCAATAGCTTTCTGGTAGTAATTGCCTTTTGGCCACAGACAGAATGTACAACACTTTGCAATCTTTCCCTGCAGAGATTTCTAACAAATAAAACCCAAGAATGAACTCTGTTCTGTGCAGCTGAAATTTGCATTTGTCCCTCTGTGTTTACATATTAACTGAGTCACTGTGTTGTGGACTTCAAGTCACAATTTTACTATTACACTATCTGCAATGCATTACCTTCTTGACTTGGTATTTAGCCATATGCAAAAAGGAAACCCTTTTTTAAAAAGTTTTTTTATGAGCAACGTCTTAAGTGAACTCGACTGTTTTGATAGTATTTGTGTTTTTTTCATTTCACGAGGAGACTGAAAATGGAATCTGTATTTACTCTACATGTATCTAGTTGATGTTGAGCCAGCTGCCATGTTGCATGAGGAAAACAAGCAATATGCTGTCAAAAGATCTGAACCAAGATATAACAGAGACATTTTGATTTATAGTCTGATCAGCTCTCTTCTGCGTGAGCTGCATGATACTGCCTCATGCACTCTCCTTTAATTATCCCATCTTTTTCCTCTTTTTCAGAGCTCACTTTCATTTCTTATTCTAATTTCTTTCACACAACCTTTACTTCTCCAGCGTTCTTACTGCATCAACTTTTTTTTCCTGAACCACACCCCACTTAAAAAACCCCCAATGGATCCTTCTAACATGGGTCTGGTTTGAGCTGTATCATCATCTTACCTGTGGGAAGAGCACAAAGGGGAGCTCAAGGAAAGATGGCATCAAATAATCAAAAGGAATCGGTGAGCAACATAACATAAAACAAAACTCCCCTCTCCTCTCCGCTCCCCAGACTCCTTTCCCCCCTCATTTCACAGTTTGGTGCAAAGGCAGGGGAGATGTGCACTGGTGTGTTGAGTGGCACGATGTGAAGCATTGTTGCTGATTTCCACAGCTTCACTCAACACACTCCTGCTGAGTTAATAAATCTGACCTCTGCTTAATTAAAATAACAGACCGTCCTCCACCGAGGAAAAAAAGAGGCAGTTTGAGAATTATTCTAAGTAATCGCTAATTAAGATTTAGCAAAAACAACAAGTAACCTGTCAAGAAAGCTGTATCTATTTTTACAGTATATTATGAGAAGGAGCAGCTGCATGTGGGCACTCAGTCAAAATGAAAGTTACAATTCCTCTTTAAGGAGCAACGTTACTGCCACTCTGGTAAACTAGAAATACATACGCTATACCTCAATTAACATAATTGAAGTGCAGAAACAAATCCCTTAAAATGAATAACCCAACAAGAAAATAATCACATTTACAAGTGCTTATTTAGGATCTGAGGGTAATGCACCCTTCTCTGAGGAAAGAGTCAGCATTGCTCCATTAATTGCTAATTTTGTAGTGTTGCTCTTTTGACCAAGTAAGGTGAACGGGGCAAGAAAACCAGTCACAACATAATGATTGTGCTGTAATAACTGCATCTTGTGTCTAGTCTTGAATCTTGGCCCCTGCTGCCGTGAGGGCTGTAATTCTCCAGCAAGGGGTGTTAAGAGGATATCATTATCATGTGTTTTCCGAGTAAGCTGCAGATTTGGTTAAATATAGGAGGGGTTGGTTTTTTTGTTTCCTCTCCTTTCAGTTTTGCATTAAAGCTGGGTCAAGCCGACCCCTCCCATGGCAATTATTTTCAAACGGAGCTGCCAAAGCGCCTCCTCTGCCACAAATGTAGCCAATATCGATGCCATGCTCAAAAACTGATTGAAAAGAGACTTACATGTTTCAAAGCATGCTGGGAGCTGGGGGCCAGGCAAAAGCCCAAAGTATTAAAGCTGAGATACTCACCAGAATGCTATAAAAAGGCAACATATGCCCACAGGTCCAACAGTGCACCAATCGATGCATGTAGACTGTGATTCTGAAGATTTTTCAACATGAAAATAATTTTTGGATTTTTTTTTGCTATACTTTTATTTCACATAAAAAAAATCTTTCTAATTTGTAGGGGCAACAAAATATGCACAACGCGTTCATATTTTTGTGCCACATTTTGAGATGAATAACTTAAGGTCAGTTGCAATGAAATTTAAACAGGAACATTATTTTTTCTTTTGTATGAAAGTTTGACATTTTACTAATGATATAATAGTTGATTTCCTGCAATTCCTCCAAAACCTCAGAGGTAATGAGGTTGCAGCACTGAAAACATTTGTTATGCAATAACTTCATCTTTACATTAAATAAAACAGCTTTTGAAGGGGACAACAGAGCTGGTAAAAGAGTTAAAGACATTACACTGATGATCTAAGTTAATTGATGAAAGTGTGATTTTATGAATCACATTTTATTCTGACATTTTCAAAGATCCATTTGGAAAGTACCAACAGCAGATCTGTGAAAAGAGATTTTTAATTAGCCAAAGAGAATGAGAAGTGTCTCGATCTGTTCGGCTGATATCCATAGTTTATCAGTAGATGATAAAAAGACCCCCCATTCATCCAAATCCCCAAAGAGTGCCATTGTTATCTCAATATACTGTTCGTCTCTAAATCTGAGAGCATAATAGAAATTCTCTGGTGAAGTGTGGCGCTGCACACTACGTTTGCATATTTATTCAGCTGTCATATCTATCTGAGCGGATCATCAGAGGAGATAAACTAAAGAGATGAGGGAATAATGGCTCTTGCTGAGAAGCTGCTGAATGATACAAGCATATTCCTGAAAAACACCAGGAAATGGGTAAACAATAAAATGTACGCTACAAAGCAATGCAATTCAAAATGAGCTGCGGTTAATGATGGGGATGATGGTGATGACAGTGGTGATGAAGATGTTGTGAATAAAATTTGAATGACAGAAAGTTTATAAGAAGTAACGACGCAAACAAAGCATTGCTGCAAACTTTCTCTCTGTTACTAGAATAGATACTTCAATAAAAGGATTTTTAAAGCAGAATTCTAAACAAGACATCTAGAACATACATAATTTATCCAGATACTGTGCTACAGTGGTGATGCTGACCTGCCCGCATGAAGTCATGACATTGCATTGCATTGCATTGTAAGAATGTACCACTTAGATGCAGTTAGAGTGTGGGAAACGATGCTCTAAACAGTGGGCAACCTTTGTGGAAAATGTTCCTGAAAAGAACACGGCCCCTGACATTTAGTGAAAGAAGCTTCTAAGGTCATGCTGTTGATACCTCTTGTGAAAAATCACATTAAACATTATCAGGGGAGTGAGGAGACACACAGACAACGTTGCCTTTGATTTGCACCAGTTAAATGCAAATACCACTTTTTAAACAGAACGTACTATGTGTTGTACTTGTTGGAAACACTGACCTTTTATTTTGCCGTTGCAACACTTAAAATGATGGTCATCAACACGTCAGGGTATCACAAGGGACTCACCTATCATTCAATGCATATGCACACCAACTCATTGAGGACAGTATATGTTAGTTAATTGAACAATATCCAGGAAGTGACAAGAGGACAGAGAGCAGAAACTCTGCTCAATGGTGCCATCTAGTGCTTCCTCTGGGTGTGACTCAGGACGAGCTCGGCACTAAAAGCTCTCCCTTGCTGCTGCTGAGGAAGTTTGGATAACAATTATCTGTTGTATTTGCATTAATGTGATTGCTTTGTCTGCAGACTCATCTGACTGCAATTATAAAGAGTAGCATTAAAACACTAATTAATTAACTCAATTGTGGGTAGATTGATTAATTCTAAACAAACATGAGATCGCAGCAAGCAAATGAGCTCTGGAGTGCCGATGCATCTGGGAGTGCTGCTGCAGAAGACGTTTTGATTATCTGCAGACACATGTAGTTGCAAATCTTTTAATTAACACAAACAGATAGTCGGAGAGAGTCGGTTGTGCATCTATCCTGCTTGTTACTTGTAATCATAATTTGGTCAGTTTTTTTTTGGTTTTTTTTTTTTTAAAGAATGAGGCTGTGAATGCGGACTGTGGGTTTCAGACAGTGATCGAGAGGCAGCTCAATTAATCCAAAGTTGTGTTGCGCATGTGTGTGGGTGTGTGCATGTGCATGTACAGTGTGTGCGTGTAACAAAATGGGTTTTGACATCAAAAGTCATCACACAAAAAGAGATAATCAAATTATGATCAAAATAAAACAGATGGTCACATAAATCATCCATTCACATGCTGGACCGGTGCCTCTGTTGCAGAACAATGAATCACTGCCTATCAATGCTAGAATCGAAACATAAGGGCTGTTATGAATACAAAAAGCTCTTATGTTATTGTTACTTCCCAACACATATCACAATCTGGACATTTTGTTCAACTATTGTTTTTAAGAAAAACTAAATGACAAAACTAATTCTGAACGTGAAGAAAGAGTTTGAGTTGTGGACAAGACAACATGTTGACTGTCAGGTGTCATGAAAAAGATTTCAGTTTTATTTAACATGAATTTATTGGGTGTTTTTTTCTTTAGTTCAAAAGGATTTTTCCCTCTCTCCAAATTTCTCCTAGATTTAAGATTTTGATGAAAGTATTTCATTTATCCAGCATAAGTGCATGCATGCACCTTCTCTATCCATACAAAATCCTGAACTAGATTTAAAATGGAGCAGCCAGTCAACGCTCCCTTTCTCAGTGTGCTGTCAGCATCTGCACATGCAGAAAAGCCTAATCAGAGAGATACCAGTAAAGTGCATGTAATACTTTAGAGATTTAATGCAGTTTTTAATTGGATAGAGGCCCATTATTTTTCAATACAGAAGGGGCACTGAGGCACATAAAGCTCTTGAATATTTTTGCAAATCGTGTTCAACAGCATAATGATTAACCACGGCACTAAATTTGCCTCACAAAATGAAAAGCAAACTTCATGCAAGGCGTAATTTAATTGTTTCCCTTCACATTTTCTGCCTCCCATTGTTGGAAGCTTAACATTTTTAGAGTCTGCTTAACAGCTGCCTTCTGATGCTTGAGCTGCAACAATGTGACTGACAAATGTTTTGAAGGAGCTGCAGACTTCCTGGTGTCTTTGTAGGCAAAATGTCAGGGAATCTTACATCACTTTATGTCACATTTGAAGCCTCATTACATGGATTTTTTTTTAAATTTCAAGCTGTCTATTACCACAAAATGCATCATTCAGTTGGTCCCATGAACTAAAACATGTAATATTTTTGGTTGACATAATTCCCAATCATTTTCAGTTGCTTTATGAAACCCTTCATAACATTAAATCAATACCAGATATGGTTCAGAATGATAGATTCCAAAATGGCCTTTACCTGTACTTAGATATTTGTTTTGTATTTCATATTAAAGTATTAACCATGTTATTTCATGCAAAAATCTATTTTCCCCATTGTATATCACATGACTGTGTAAGCATTTTCTGTTTGGACAATATTACACTTAAGCAGTGAGAACTCCAGGTCACGTTTCCATTTCAACCTGAGGAGAACACTGCCATCTGGGTGCAAGTATTGGTAATGCAATCCTGAGCCGTACGCTTTTGTGCATGAATATTGATATGCGTAACTTATATGCACTCGTAAAAGAAAACACAGAGGAGGATTTTTTTCAGAAACTAGTAACTATATAGAAATATAAAATAGTAAAAATAGGCATGAAGGTGTGGAAACAGAGATAGACAGTAAATGCCCAAACAAACAGCAGTTCAGTGGCCTTATGCATATCTGGTTGATTATGGCATGTACAAGAGGGGCAAGGGTGTGCAAAAATAGTCTTCAAAATCTACACTGGTACAACAATTTAATTATAGTGCTGGTTGTATGTACAAGGCCTAGCACAAAGTGGATATTTGAAGTGACAGTTTTACATGTACAGTGTGTATATGAATTTCTGTAACTGTAATAATCACATGGCAGTTATTCTACAGAAACTGTGTTGACACATTCACATGATGACTAAGTGAATGACTTGTCAGTGCAATGTGCCATGGAGAAGGTCTTTGGTCTGTTGGTGCCTGCCAGACAGCAGAGAAGCTCACCTGACATAAGTTGCATGGAGGGGTGCGTACTGTTTCCCCTGCATGTGTCCTGACAAAGTCCGGCAGAGAGGACAGGGCCTTCTCCTGAAGACCACTGTCATCGCCACAGTATTTATTTAGCATGTTCAAATCCAGATACTGATACTGGCCCAGCAGGGCTGATGTTGGAACATTCAGAGTTTATTTGTCATCATATCACACAAGGGCAATAAGGATTTTATCAGGAAAAGGAGCAGTGGACTGAATCTAGTTTTTTTCTCTTCACCTGCTGATGCTGTCTGACAGGAAGTTGATCACTTGACAGCTGGGGGCAGTTATGGGCTGAAATGTGTAGCATGGATGTTGGGGTTAGTTGTGTAGTGAGTTTGATCAGGTGAAGATTGCTTCAGTTAATAAAACCCTCAGTAATGCGGTAATACAAGGAATCCAATTACCACCAATTAGCTACTTTGATTTCCTTTAAACAGTGTGTCCTCAGCTTGTTTCTACAGGCATTGCTGTTATGTATTTTTAAGAAAGGTTAAATCTTGTTTAAGCAAGTTAGATTAAAAAAAATTATATATAATATAAAATATATAAATAATATATATCTATTGACAAAAATATAAAAAAGAGGCAAGTATGACAAGATTAGTTTAAAATGAAATTTAATTAGGCAAAATGGAGGGAAAAAGAGAAACTTGGAATATTTCATTTCTTAGAAAACTCACGAAAAGAAAATAATCAAAACCCTTACAGAGATGACAAAATGACAGATGCCTAATCCAACTTTTTCTTTTCCAGATCTGTAGTAGAGTCTTAAATGCATATTTGCTGTAGGTGCAGTGCGATGTTTGAAGTTTTAGCACACCAAACAATCCTTTTCCTGCCTGAGCAGAGAGCACTGATAATCTGTCTGAACATTATCTTATGTCACTTTTTTCTGCATGCTATGCCCTGCTAATGCCAGAGTGGTAACCATGTCAACACTCGGAGCTCTGCTCTCACTGAATTTCACTTCAGTGGGAAAAGAAACTGACATCTGTGTTGGTTTGTAGTGCTGTTAGAGGAAATAAAATGATAACAACAGCCTTCCTCTAAATCCAGCAGAATGGCAACTTTCCTCATTCAGCACCACAGAGACTTTTGAGGAGATGCCATTGCTGCTTCATTGGTTTTTTTCTCACTCCCTCTGATTACTCCTCTCATCTTATGTAAATCCTCTTAAGTCACATGTTATTGTTTATTGCAACTGTGAAGGTTAGGTGTTCCTAAGCCCTGTGCGTGCGCTTATCTCACCAGCGCATGCATCTTTGTCTCTCCAATGTGTCTTGTTTTCGTAATACACTAATGGATGAGAAAAGTTGTCTGGACTGATGCGTACAGACAACCAATCCACTGCAGTAAAATGCTAATCTCTCCCAGTAGCGAACAACTCTCCACGAAAGGGAGGCAGTTGCATGCTCAAGGGATATCACAGCATTATCAGACGCCTGATGCATTTTGGGGGAATTTAAAAAAATAAATAAATAAACAATTCCACAACACTGTTATGACCACTCAGCTTTACCGCTGTGGAGTCAATTCATGTTTGAAGATTGTCTGAGCTAATGGATTGGGGGCACTTGTTTTCATGGAAATGTCTTACTAATGATTTTAATGATGTCACTGTTACATTATTAATGTTTTGACACCTGTTCTTTCACTGTTATGACAAGACAAACGCTTATAAAATGGTTTGCAGAGCAAAGGAGACAAAAAAACGTAAACATACCATACACAAACCAAAATTACAAAGCTGTGGTGACATCTCTACAATAATACTTCCATGATCTCTTAGCTTGAGGGGAACAGATGAAAGTGTAGTGTAAAAAGTGGACTCAGCAACTGACGTTCTCTGATCTTTTCTGATGTAAGTGATTGAGTCATTCCTACTCTATCCTCTATTTCTGTGGTGTACCAATGCTGTAAGGCTACATTTCCCTTAAGTATTGTGTTGTATCAGCCAGACAAGTTGCATTTGGGTTAATTACTGTGATGTCTATATGTTGTATACCTTGGTGTTTTCATTCTGTCTGCAAAAGAAGTTTTGCATTATTTATTTTTGGCTGAAAGGCTTTTCTAAATGGCATGCATAGCACCTGCCTAAAATTCAGTTTTAATATACTATATTTTATCTACATTGCACATCTTGACTTGCACAATGACTACTGTTCTTTTGTCATCTTTTTCATTTTGAAACATGAACAGCTTATGTCTTTAAACTGTTCCATATTAATATTCCACAATGCTTTTTTTAAAAAATGCCTCTATTATATTCACTCCAGTGGGTGTCAAAATTAAAGGAGGATTTTAGTCAAAACTGACAGTGCTCTAAAGCATTCATTGCAGATCTACATTATCTACATTACTCATCAGCTGTTAAAATAAAATCAAAAACACCCATGATCTTGTTTGGGTATATATCATTCATGAAACTGATGTTTACCCATACAAAGTAAAATAACTCTGGACATGTTAACACAAAGACAATATGACAGGACTTGAATAAATACTGTATTGGGAACATGATATACTTTACCTTTGAACCCTTGTGCAGGGGCAGTTACATCACTGTTTCCACTACAATTGAAACAACCACCTGTAATTCTGTTCCCTATGCATTTGTGAATATGAGCTCTGCTCAGAGCACTGTTATGTTTCCAATGCCTCTTTGAATGGTACTGTCTCTCTTTTGATAGTATTTTGACCATGGTACTTTGCCTGGTTACAGTGGACCTCAGACAGACACAGAAAAAGTACAGTTTTTATTTTATACACAATATGTATTATTATAACAATACACACAAATGTATTTGGCATCTGAATGATCAATGTTTTTTTTTTAGCTCTGCTTAGGGGCTTTTGACAACTCACAAACGTTTATTACAAATTTGGAAAAGTCGCTCTAAATCTTGTCACTAAATGTAAGGAGCTGTGGTTTCATGCTTACAGTTGGATGCAAAAGTTTACAGTTTAAAGTTTTCCTTGGAAATGACAAAACTATTCTTCTACATAAACACGTTATACACATTCAGCTAGTACAAATTTTCCTTCGTCATCAAAAGTAACAAAAATGGTTGAATATGAAATTAAAGTTGTATTGAAACATTGAAAATTATATCGGGATAATAGCTTTCATCCGTCTTGATAAAATCTTTAGGTGATCATCTTTAATATGTAACATTTGTTGTCTTATCTTTCAGAAATACTGTCAACACTTAAGATTTGATGTAAATTGGGCTTCAATTTACATTTGCATGTGAATAGATCTCTCGGAGCATCAAAGAGTATCAAAAAAAAAAAGCGGGAGCACGAAAATAGCTGACAGACAACCTCAACATGAAATCGGTAAACGTTAATAAAATTGGAGCGGGAGATCAACCCGTTGCGTGTTTTGTCCACAAGTTTGTTCTTTTGAAACTCGGTTTCAACTGGTTTGAGATGATTTGTTTAAAGGTAGCTTTAACAGACTACGAAATTGCGTAAAATGCCCTGAAAAGTGAAAACATGCTGTCCAACTTCACGTATGAAGGATGGTGTATCCATCGTTTGGAATGGTTTGCATAACCTTTTTTTTGTCATCCTAAATAAAAACCGAAAGATCTAGAAGGCGTGACGTCAAGCAACGCCACTCAGCTGCACACAGAGAGGAGTTTAAGAGCGACGTTTGCGCAAACGGCACAAACGCGTTAGTTGTTCGAGTTCGTGCGTCTCTCCGCACTGCGCAGCAAGAATGGAGCCCAGCGGGATCCTGATTAAAGGAGGCAAAGTTGTGAACGAAGACAGCTCCGTGATGAGCGACGTCTTCATTCAAAATGGGAAAATAGTTGAAGTTGGCCTGGACCTTCAGATCCCAGAGGGAGTGCGAGTCATTGATGCCACCGATAAACTGGTGATTCCAGGTGGGATCGACACGCACACGCACATGGAGGTGGAGTTCATGGGCACGAAGACTGTGGATGACTTCCATATCGGAACTAAGGTTTAGTTACTTTTACGTGGTGCGTTAAAGTGTGTTAAGTTAGACAGACGACCGCATTGCAACATGCAAGCGTTGTTGCCTTGTTGTAGATATCTGTATTATATATTATTCTGAATCACAATTCATTAAAACCCTAACTTTACTTTAGTTATTTTACCCAACTTATTTTGTAAGGCTGTACACCCTACTGTACTGTACTGTACTGCCCACTGTGCACCCCCAGACAGTTATCTGGAAGATTACTCAGACCCTGGATTTAGCACACTGTGTTCTCAAACTCATAAAAGAAGAGAGGCTGCCAACAATTTTATCTTACTAGAAATCAATACCCACTAATGTGGATCTGATCAGGGGTCAGTGTTATTCAATAGAATGCTTGACCAGTCTGTGCTCACTGATAAAGGTTTGCAGGTTATCCAACACTGTGTGCTGACAAAGACGCCACAAGTTACTGCAACATGTTGAGCAATGGGAAGCAAACAGTGTTTAACTCTTATCTGTTGAGTTGACTTGTTGTGTCACATACTCTGGTTATCATGACATCAGGTCAACTAATGTATTTTCATTTCTGAAAGTTGTTTTTAGGCCATCTTCTAAACCTGTGCAGACAATGATTATTCCACAGAAATAAATCATCTACATTTTTAGAATTTTCACACACAGATCAGTTTTTACGCGTTAATCTTTAACTGATCTATATGGTGATGTTTGTGTTTCTCCAGGCTGCTCTAGCGGGAGGGACCACAATGATCCTGGACTTTGTCATCCCCCAAAGGGGCAAGTCACTTCTGGAGGCCTATGAACGTTGGCGTAAGACAGCTGACCCCAAAGTTTGCTGCGACTACTCTCTGCATGTTGCTGTCACATGGTGGAGTGACAAGGTGAATGAGCAGATAAATTCCAATCTAAAAAAAAAAGAAAACTTGTTTTTGCAATGTATTAAAATGCAAGCATGTTTGAAATAGTCCACAGAAATGCGGGTCAGCAATGGCACTACACAGAAGTGCCTGTTAAGAATAAAAATGTCAAGGATTTCTATTCTGTTAAAGGAACCAATTTTCTATATTTCACCCTCTTTTTCAGAGGGAGATATGAGAATCAAGGTTATTCAGAGCTATTCCTCTGTTTGTTACTCTCATCCTTTTTCTTCACCAGGTCAAATCAGAGATGTATACTCTGGCCAAAGAAAAGGGAGTAAATTCCTTCAAGATGTTTATGGCCTATAAAGACGTGTACATGCTGCACGACTCAGAGCTTTATGCTGTCTTCTCCCACTGTAAGGAGATTGGAGCCATAGCTCAGGTGCATGCTGAGAATGGCGATCTGATTGCAGAGGTTAGTATGTGAAAATGTTTAGAAAGTGTAAAAAAAACAGTGTTTAACCTTTCAACCAGGAGACTTTAGGATTGTCACAAGCATAGACCTTTATTGCCCTTATATATTGTCATGTCCATGCCACTAGCCATCAGTAACGCTTGTAGCTTTTCTAGCTTGCTACATTATGACAGTCAAAGTGTCTGCCACTATGAAGGCCTGTCATTTCTCTTAATAAGTTTTTGTTTTCCAACATGCCTTTTTTTTAATGCCATGGCAACAAACCACCACTAGGGTGTAGCAAAAGGCTAGGTAAGCCCCCTGTGACTCTTGTTGCAGGGACTGCATGATGACTGGGAAGTCAGGTCAATGATAAGTGAGCTAAATGCTCAGTAAGCATTATTATGCATTGTTAAACCTCTTGAAAGCACTACATAAATTTTGTGGTTCATGTTTTCACTGTTCAGAGCACCCTCAAAAAGTGTCTCTGTGTCTTCTGTTGACATCCTACTTTAACCACAGCCATTGCAAACTCACCCTTTACCTTTCAGTTTTCTCTGTGATGCAGTCTTGTGTTATCCTTTCATCTCATTTAACCTTGGTCCTGCCTCCCTGCCGGCTGCTGGGGACCTGACAGGGGGCTAAGAAGATACTGGCCATGGGCATTACGGGGCCAGAGGGCCATGAGCTGTGTCGGCCAGAGGAGGTGGAGGCCGAGGCCACCCAGAGAGCCATCACCATCGCTAACGCGGCCAACTGCCCGCTCTATGTGGTCCATGTCATGAGCAAATCTGCCGCCAATGTGGTGTCTAAGGCACGCAGGGATGGTGAGTGTGAGCTTGCTACCACCTGCTGTTTAAAGGGAGTAGGGCAAAGGTTAGAGATGTTGGGTTTGTGTATGTCACAGTGTTCTTTTAGGATTTCCCCACATGGTATTTTAAAGCCCTGAATGGTATCATTATCATATTTTTTTCAGAATTTTCAATGTGGATCCTTTATAATGGTTAAAAGTTTTCCTTCATTTTTAATCCTTGTCTCGGTGGAATAGCCTCTGAAACTCTACAAGGAGAAATACCTAACAACTACAGTTTGCCCAAGTGGGGTTTTTTTGTTTGTGTTTTTTACCTCTCTCCGCAGGTCGTGTGGTGTTCGGGGAGCCCGTTGCAGCAGGGCTAGGTATAGATGGTACCCACTACTGGCACAAAGACTGGGCACATGCTGCGAGGTTTGTCATGGGTCCTCCGCTAAGACCTGACCCCAGCACCCCTGGGTATCTCATGGACCTGCTGGCCAAGTAAGTGAAACTGAAAGTGGAGCACGAGGCACAGAATTAATGAACCCAACCAATAATGGTGTAACATGAAATGCTTGTGAAAATGAAAACTAAAACTCAAATATAGCTACATAGACACCTGCATTTTGTTTTATATGTGCTATATTTTGTATTGAATGTATTTTAGTAATGTTTTGTTGTGAGAAGATAAGACCGTGAAGCTGACATAGTGTAATATGAGCTAGAACCTACGCAAAAAAGCTACTATGCACACAATCCGAGTCTCAGGAATAAGTAATTGTGTTATTTACCTTGTTTTGGTTAATTTCAGCATCATTCGTGCATTGATTTCTCTGTAAATTGTTCTAGTGATGATCTCAGCGTGACAGGGACAGACAACTGCACCTTCTCTGTGTGCCAGAAGGCCCTTGGCAAAGACGATTTCACCAAGATCCCTAACGGAGTGAACGGTGTGGAGGACAGGATGTCTGTCATCTGGGAGAAAGGAGTGGTATGTCCTAACAATATAACTGTTCTCTATTACACATTGTGCGTTACGGAGATGTAGGTCTGAAATAGAAACAGGTCTGAACTGCAGTAGCTGCTGTTGAGAGCTGTTATGCAGCTTCTTGTCAGTATCTTATACAATTACATTAGTTTGCAATGATGTGGCAGTGGGCTAAATAAAAAGATTGACAAAAAGAATTCAACAAAAGAATTTAATTATTATTTTTAACTTATAAGCCCAGCATCTATGTATCTTACATCAGCCTGATACTTCTTATTGCAATGCATAGGCTGAACATATAGTACATTAATTTATATCATAAACTTTGATGTGAGACTAATAATGCATTTACCTATATAATGAATGAAATCTAATAATTCAACTCTTCCCGTATTTGTTTTAGCTGAATTATCTTTTTTTTTGTTTTTCTGTGACACAAAGAAAAGGCAGACAACTCTTAGAGCTGCAGACATAGCATTTTCTTTGCATTGTCGTGTTTGGATAGTGGTGTAGCTCAAGGCCGCTGGAAAGATTTACCACATGCAACATGCTTACGAATCAGCATCGATGATGCTTTGGCAGAAATGAGTTGCTGGCTGCACAGTTAAGCACTGACCTCTTGTCTGCTAATTCCTTATATTGTTGTTGCTCACTGTGCCCCCCTTACTCAAACTGGGTGCTTTGTGTGTTTTCTTCTTCTCAGCACAGTGGCAAAATGGACGAGAATCGATTTGTAGCTGTCACCAGCAGCAACGCAGCAAAAATCTTCAACTTCTACCCACAAAAAGGCCGAATTGCCAAGAACTCGGACGCTGATGTAGTTATATGGGACCCAAAGTTGACAAGGTGAGGACCCTGACTCCGGTTATTGAGCAGATTGGGAGAAAGCGTTTAAGATACAGCAGAAAAAGAAAGCTCTCAGTTACCGCGTGTGTGTTCAATTTAAACCGTACATGACTATAATGTACATCCAGAATATCTCTCCACATTAAATCAGAAAATTATACCAGTGCTGTCAGCAGCATCAGCTGCAGATGGTGCTGCTGAAACACTGGGCAAACTTGAAAGCATGTCTTCAGGGTGTCAAGCATTCAGTGAAATGAGATAAGGCTTTTAAGCTTACCAGTAAATTATGCAGCCTATAGATACAGGCAACTAAAAAGAGAAGTGAAGTATCTTTTATCTTGTGCCACCTCCCCACACACACAGATGTAAGCTGGTTACGTCTGAGTGCCATCAATATGTCATCAGCCATAGTATGTCATTCCTTATCTATAGCATTCATAGCACACAGTTTACGTATTCATCAGTCAGTTAAAAAAAGACTCTTGGAATAATTCATTATTTTCCATATTTGGTAGTTTTTTGGGCGGTATTTTAACATACTTACATAAGCTAGATGCAGACAGCATCAGTGGGACGATGCTGATGGGTCACAGTGATGATCTTAAAGATGAAGATTTCATGTGGGAGTTAAACCAATTTTCATAGTACATAACACACAGCATTAAAGCTATTTTCAGTAACAGGCCTAGAAAATCATAGCTGATCATGTGACTGTTTCTTTGCATTTTGTCATTATCCTGATGTGGAGTGGAGGGCAGTATGCTGCACTGTGGAGCATATGCACAGATGCAGGTACAGAGGACAGTTAGCATTCCAGTAGCTCACACACTGTAGCACAATCAGGCTTATATAATGTGGAACGGCACGGGAGAATCTGGGCTGAGCCCCTCAGGGAAGTCACTAACCACTGATGTGAATTGGAGAAGAGCACATTACATTCTGGTTTAATTTGCTGTAAATTAATGCACTGGTAACACAGGAAAAGCTTGTGTGAGGCCTAAGACCTACACAATTCTTGCTGTGGAGGACCTAACAGGATAAGATCCTCAGGCTTGTCATCTCTGGACATCAACCTGTTTGTTTCACCATTTTATGTGGGTTCCGCCTTTACCATGTATGCATGTCTGCCTTTCAAGCATGAGAGCACCTCACATTTGATTGCTGTAGCTGTTAATTCATCTGTGAAACTGCGTAATTAATTGCCCTCAGCGCAAGTGTCAATTCATAACATCCGGGACCAGGGGCCACAAACAGTTACGTAACCAAAGATGCCCAGGAAGCTCAGTCAGTTGCCCTGTGCCTCATAATTGGGCTACTTGAATAATGAGTACACATTTTGTTTTTGTTGGTGCAGACTAAGCATGGTGCCTGGCTTTTACAAATCAACAGGAAATATGAGCACGTTGAATGTGGGGAGAAAAAAAACTATTAAATGTGTCAAGGCTGAGTCAGATTTATTTCACTGTTCCCCACTGATTCAGCCTTATATGATATAAATGTGAGACGACATCAATCTGTACTGAGTTAAGCCTTTCAGCAACAATGATGAGACTGTTTCAAACTGCTTTAATGCTGATTTGCAGCACTTTATTTGAAGTCACCTTATTTACCATTCATTAGAAGTTCATAAGCATTTAATGAATAGTTTGTTACACAATGTAATGTAATTGTTTGCAGGTTTTATGAATGTATTTGTAGTTATACATAAGTGAAGGCTGGTGCGTGAACAGATTGATAATTGAAAATATAGCAAAAGGTAATCATTTTAAATAGGGTTGGACAAGAAGTTATTGTGAAGTTATTATACTGTACATTAACAAAAACTTATATAAACTAATTTATGAAATGTTTGTATCCTGCTGATAAATCAAGGGACTTGAGGGTTGAAGGAAATACAAACGTTCTTTACTCGCAGTGGCTATAATCAATATTTTATATCAACAATGGCTCACATGTGATCATATGCCTACTTGTATATAGGGAACAATCGCAGTGATGAGCTTCTTTCAGATATTTCTTTTGGTAAAACCTTACTGTTTGGTGTGGCTCACTGCTCTTATAGTCATGTTTTCAGTTGGAGCAGGAAGCGAAAAGAGCTAAAATCGCACTGCATTACCTGCCCACACCACACAGCAGAGACACAAACTCAGCTGCAAGCTCGTGAGCAGAATTTAGCAGATGTAAGCCTTTTTTCCCCTCAGGAGTCAGTGAACAACAAAAACGGAGCTAAAAAGTGAGTGAATATTGGACTTATACTTTTGCCAGGTGTACAGAAACACAACTCCAAAGGAATGCTAATGTTGCTGCCTATCTGCTGGATCTGTGGACCTGTAGATAGATGCCACAATCATGTACTAAGAAGTACTGAAATTTGTAGGTGCCTTTTTGTTGACAGCATCTCATGAGCAAAGGTTATTTATGTAAATCATACATTATATTGCTTGTTTCTGCACACTGAGCCGCACTACTTCAAGCTATCTTTATCTGGATTCAGTCAGATTCTTATTAGAAAAAAGTGCATTAAGACCTCACACTGTTTTTTTTTCTTAAGAATGTGGCGATTACCTCATTTATCACATGGGCTGCATGTCAACAGGAATTTTGATGCTAAAGTACTTTCCTTCAGCTGTTTGCAAACCTGTTGTTTGTATCTTTGTGTCTTTGTAGGAAGATATCAGCAAAGACCCACCACCAGGCTGTGGACTACAACATCTTTGAGGGCATGGAGTGCCATGGTGTCCCTGTCATAACCATCTCCAGAGGCAGAGTGGTCTATGAGGAAGGGCAGCTGAATGTGTCACCAGGGCATGGCCGATTCATCCACAGAGAACCCTTCTCGGATTTTGTTTACAAAAGAATCAAGCACAGGGAGCAGGTTAGTCAAGCCGCTCGAGTTTCAGTTCTATAACATTCCAGTTGGTAAAATGTTGCAGTTCAATGCCATAGAACCAAAAGGAGACAGAATACCGCACTTACTTTCATTAGGTGGCCAGAATGAAAAATAAATGCTAATGCCTAGAAAAACAAGATTTATCATTTTGTATGGATTAAACAAACAAAATATAACATGTTAATTAGTTAGCTGCAACAGTCACTTGCCAAGAGTGGCTATTGAAAGAAAGAAAGAAAGAAAGAAAGAGCCAAATTAGCTGTTTGCCCATACTTCCAAAACCTTATGTTAAGTCTACCTTTGCTAACCCGTTGTTTTCTATAACTTCATATTTACAGTAGAGACATGAAAGTGGTATTCAGTTTATAATATAATTGTATGTAGGTCCCAAAATGTTGAGTTTTAAAGAATGTAGCCCATCTCTAGTATTAGCTTTACGGTTTAATGTATTTATCATTTCTGCTTCTTAGCAAAATAAATGAAACATATGGATGGATGGACTGCTTTACTGTAAACCACCTCTCAGAGGATGTATACAAAGGTCACTTAACCTTTCTTTCTGCTTTGCCTGCAGGTGTGGAGGCCTACAGCCGTGGTCAGAAAACCCTATGAAGGCAAAGTCATTGCATGAACAACTGAACTCGAACATGAAAGGCACCTTGAGCTCAAGCTGTGTGTCTCCAGTACAATCCAGAAGCTATCAAAGCCAAAACACCTGAATAATAATAAACCTGCTTTATTTGCATAAGGTTGATTCTGCTCTGTACACAGGTCAACACAACCCTCTCTCCTGCTAAAAATATTTTTTCTAACATACATACTGCAATCAAGTTATTTACGACAAGAAATGAGGCATATGCATGATTTCATTGTTAATACAAACTGGTGATTATAATAGAATAAAATTATAATAAAAATAACAAAAAAAAGCCTAACTGTTATGGCCAATTTGCCTGGTTATTCTTTTTTTGAGCATTTTTACCCTCTTTGTTCAAAATATTTGTTGCCATTGGTAACAGGGCTGATGTTTCTCACCCAGAAGAATCCTTCCCTTTGATGAAATATTCATTAAAAATGCGCTGGCATGCATGAATGTAGTAAGATTTACTTTGTTGACCCAGATTGACTCTGTATTTGCATATTCAGTAGGATTGCACATTATCATATGTGGTCTATCTATGCCCATGTATGAACTGTACTCATTTCTTCCCTGGTAGAAAGGTCTGTGGCTGTCACTGAACATCATGTGGCAGCTTCCTATTGGGCTGGCATGCTGGCATGGTATTATGCCACAGGGCCAGTTGAGAAATAATGTGAGCTTATCAGGTTGCCACATGGGTCAGTGGCAGTGTGTGAGTCACAAAAGGCCTATGCAGCCTTGTACCACCTCCTTTTTTTGTGGAGGTGTGAGGCTGGCCATATTGGAATGTACAGTCGACCTTATCTCTGATGAACTGATGAAGTTTGCCTTCCTGGATTTACACCAGTTATCTATAGATAATTTTTTTTATTGAAGTTAATAACGGTTAAAAAGACTGACATTTTTCATTTTTATTCAGCTTTAAAAAAATCAGGAATTCACATTTAATCAACACAACTCCATGATGTTTCTCCACCTTACTATACTACACAATACTACTATACTACTATACTATACTATTTAATTTTATATTTCATACTTTACTGTACTATAACATGGGCAGAATGGTGGTGGGGCAGTTAGTAGTGTGGCTTAACTGAACCCCAGTTTGGCCTTGGTGATAATGCCTGAATATACTATTACATTTGTGATTATGTCTCGATGCCTTATTGTATTATGACATATTTCATGATACTTTTAATGATGAACTACATTAAGATGTTTTTCATAAATTTCTATGCCTTTTTATACCAGGACATTTTTCATGACATTGCTATGCATTGCTATACAATGCCATAAGCAAGTAGTGTTGCCTCATTCTAATAAGGTTCTTGTGTCGATTCCAGTTCAGCCACGCTAATAATGTTTTACTTTAATATTCTATAACATTTTCAAGCCTTATTTTACTGTGATATTTTTCGTGATGATGTTATGTATGCTTTACCATAGAATGACATTTTGACGTTTTTATACCATTCTATTCTATGATGTTTTTCATGATATTTTTATGCCTTCATATGCTATGACATTTACCATGTCTCATTATGACAGTTTTAATGATGTCTTTATGCCTAATGTTAATATGACATGTCTTCATGCCATACTCATCTTGATATGGGACCATGGACATGGTGCAGTGATGAGTAGCATTATCTGAAAGCAAGAAGGTTTACTTTTCAAAACCCATATAAGCGGAGGTGTTTATGTCTTACGTTAATATCATACTTTTGTGCCTCATACTATAACATTCTTGTGACATATTTTAGTTATCGTACTATGACATTTTTCACAAAATTTTGAACCTTACTATACTATGAAATTCTTTATTCTATTTTAATCCCTCAGGATACTATGTTTTTAAATTTTTTTTTTAATTTTTATGCTTTACTATACTATGTTGTTTAACATGAAATTTCTATGCCTTTGTGTGATATTTTCCATGAAATTGTGAAAGAATGAAAGCCTTGTTATACTATAAAGTCTTTCATTCTATGCTTTAATATAATAGCAAATCTTTTATGCTATTATGACATTTGTTATAAAATTTGTAACTGGACAATGACATTTTTTCATGATATTTTTAAGCCTCACCATATGATCTCTTTCATTACATTTTTATGAATTTCTGTTTTATTAAGCTTTCCATTAAATGTTTATGAAATTGAACGGCCTTACTGTATGATAACATACTTCATGAAATGTTTATGCCTTATATGGTGATTTGTATTAACTTTTATACCTGAGAATATTATGAAATCTTTAATTAAATTCTTGTGCCCCATTATGCATTTTTTTTACAATTATATACAACAAAAAAAAAATCACTGTATAGTAAATTCAGTGATTTTTTTTGTTTATATAGCCTTTTATTCTATGTAATTTTTCATGGAACTTGTATGCCTTAATATAGGTGATGTATTTTGAAATTTTCATTTATGTCATATAAAGAAAAACAACAAAAAAACAATTTAGACATTTTTGGTATTTTTACTACTATACTACTGTACTATGCTATGCTATTTCATTGTCTTTTTATGACATTCTATACAATCACCATTTTTTGCATTTTCACTATTATTATATTTCACTATTTAACTTTAACTTTTATGCTATGAAATTGTTATTTGATCTTTTTTGTATTTTAAGAGATACATTTTCTTAAGATTTTTCTATGGCACTTTTTGCATGAGAATTTTAAAAAGTCAGGTTGTGAGAAAGCTAATTTACATGAATGAAGAGTGTTTCATTAACACATAAAAAAGTATAGTATGTAAAAAAAAAACAAAAAACAAGCCATACTACAATATGTCTTAAAAAACAAAATATGTAAAAAAAAAAAATGTATTCCTCAAAAGGGCAAAAATACATTAAAGAATAGTGTTTTGCTTCATTGACTGTGTATAAAATATAAAACAGGTCATAGTATAGCATGTCATAAAACATTTAAAAAATGCCATTGTATATTATGTTGTAAAAACAACAAAAAATCAAATAATCGTGTTTCATGAACACTAGATAGCACAGAATGCAATGTATTAAAAAAGCTAAGAAAAAGATCATAATGTAGAATGTCTTAAAATATCTAAAAACATGCTAATGCATAAATGTCAAAAAAATGTTAAAAAGCAAAGAAACCTAAGAAACAGTATGGTCATCATAAAACATGAAAAACGCCATAGTATACTATATCATAAAAACCAAAGAAAATTTTAAAAAAAGTGAAAAAAGGTGAAAAATACATCAAGTATTTCATTAACATTTCATAGCATAAAGTGAGTCAAAAATGCAAACACAGCACAATTTTCACGTTTTTACGACATAGTATAGGAAGGCATTGGTACTTTATAATTCATTTTGTGGGTGACATTAATGCCAGTACCGGGTTTAAAGGCATCTCACTTGGAACCATCAGCATAAACTCCAGGAGTGGCCTGTCCAAGTGGTGATTGTGGAAGATATGGTTTTACTATAAAAAACTATATTTTATTGAAATATATCTTTGAGGTTTAGCAGAAAATGCTGTCTTCCTTTAACTTTATATTATGAAATTTGACTTTTGTGTGAAAAGGGAGGGAGCCAAATATAAATGGAATTGACTACATGTTCAGACAGATACTGTAGGTCTATTTAGGACCATAAACCGCCACTGCAAAAAAAATCCATCATCAGCCATCAGGAGAGCAAGAACTCATTGGTGTAGATCAAAATCAAAAAGTCAAAAATTTTAAAAAAGTCAAAAATAAAAATGTCAACCTCATGTCATCACTTAAAGGAAAAGTCAGGGTATCAGCAAAGTCAGTAGCATCATAGCAGTACAAAACTTCAATCCATCCTGTATCTGGACTGACCAATAGACTGTCATTGCCATCACCAAAGCCACTATCATCGCTAAAAAAGTCATGTAGCAGAAAAAATAAATATTAATAAAAATTTCGTCACACAATTTGTGGATCCTCTTTGGGTCGAAATAGCAGTGGGCACCAGAAATGTGGCTGATGAGAGAAGGAAAGGAAAAGTTTAAGATTAAAAACTATAAATTTCAGCCTTTTATCAATGTATTGTAAGGCAAACCTTAACAAAGAGTGATGTGTTGCTGCAGTTATTTTTTTCTGTCTTCTTTTTCAATCTCTTTTGCAGGATTTTGGCATGCAGATACTTTACTCTCTCCTCTGCAGCAGTGGTGAAGAACCGCTCACAGACCATCAGCCTTAGCTGGGCCACTTTGGCAGCCATCAGGGCCATAATGAGCAGGGTGAGCAGGATGACAGCCAACGGACATATGGAGTTATAGAGCAGCAGCTTAGGTTTAGGAAGGCACTTTGTTTCAAACAGGGTCACATAGTAGGAAAAGTCTTTTTGATGATTTTCCTCAACAAATGGTATACCAATTAAAGTTGCAATCCCCTGAAAAGATAAAGGAATGAGTTGTCAGTGGTTGGCAGACAGAAATAAACTTTCTTTAAATACTTAAATATACTACAAACATACTCACTTTGATGCTCATTAACAGCGGGACTTGGAATGGTTCCAGCTCTGATAACTTTGTTGTCACAATATCAACAAAGCAGTACAATAAGGCATCCACAGTTATAACTATAACCCAAGCCACAAAATGCAAGACAATTGTAACACTGAATTTAAGCACAGCTTTCCTCTCTCTGCTGGTGGGACGGGCAGAAGGGATAGTTGTGTACATCTTCCCTTCCTCCGGGGTGAGGGGGAGGACATGGGGCTTTCCTTCTGCCTTCTGCTTCTCATCAAAATGAACAAATTTGCTGCTGATGAACCTGTTTTCATATTTCAAGTCACTGCAGAATCTTTTAATGTGCAAACCTATGAACAACATGAGCACGAGGAAGCTGATGGCGGGAAACATCCTGTCGGTCACAGAGGAGACTGTATTCACAAGGGACAGTGCATATTTTACAGTCTCATTGAGCTTCTGCTCTGCTTCATTGAGTTTCTCCCTGAATTTTTCTGATTCCAGCCTGGGTAAGACCTTGAGCTTGGAGTCAAGGTTCACTACTCCCAGGTCCGTAACCCCTTTGAGCATGTCTCCTATCCATTTCAACATTTTGAAATAGTTACTGAATGGCGCAATGATAGCTGCTTTCTTTGCCTTGAGGTTGCAAATCATACTCCTGAGGAGCCCCGTGAGGTTCTCCAGGGTGTTGAGGGTATTTTTAAGGACCACTAAACTGGTCCCAGCAGTTAGCAGCAAGTTTCGACTCTTCTTCATGAAAATATAGATCACAAATAGAGTCCCTAAGCATCTTACTCTCTTGGATAAGAAGAGAGTGATGGTAAGCAATGAAAAAAAGCAGCCAGTAATCCCTCCAGCTACTGCTGTCTCATAGTCCAGGGTGAAGAGGAGGTAAAGGAAGAGCAGGATGCTAAGCAGGAGGCTGGAGAAGCTACAGGTCAAGAAGAGAATAAGAGTTCTTCGAAAGCCATCCCTTTTACCAGTTGTGAAAACATCCACAACCAGAAAACCAACATCTCCAAGGCTCTGCTTTGAGAGCAGCATCCTGGATATTGAAGGAGAATCTGGAAGAAAACCAGACACTGGAGACTGGGAAGCAAAAATTTTAAGAAAACGGAGGTTAAAAAGACATAAGGAAAAATGTAATATTGTATATAGAACAACCACAATTTCAATCATAAACAATTCAGAATGAATATCAGAATGCTGTAGATTTAAGCTTTAATTTATACAATCTCAAGTACAAACCTGCTGTATATCAGGGTATCTGCTCTTATGCATGAAGCCTGCAGACTCCTTAAATACAGCCAAAACAGGAACTCTTCTGTTCCCTTAACCACAGTCATTCGTCATTTCCTAGTCATCCCTATTTTTTAACCAAAAGCAGAAGTGAACAGGGGATAATGTGAGGCAGATTTTTGACAGTGTGATACTTACTACTTGGTCTAAAAGTCAAACATTTTACTGTGGATTCCAAGGCTGTGTGCCACAGTACACACCTGTATAAACCTTATGACATTCAAACTACAGCAAACTTCATCTTCATCATTCAACAGTTCTAAAATACATTTTAAAAGGAGGAGGTAGCCATACCCACCAATAAGGAAATGTAAGGATTTTGATATCTCTTATAATATTATTGAAATGGACCATAATGATCTAATTTTAGTATTTCAAAATGCTTCAAAATTCAGATCAGGACTTTGAAAAAGGAAAATAACTGATGTTGATAGCCTACTTTCTAATTTTTGTACACAGGAACACAAATTACCTCCTATCAATCCTAACAAACCTTTGAAATGGTGCAGACCTCCATCAAGGCTGGACACAGCATATCTTCCTGAAATGTAGTGAATATTCCATTTTATATGAATTTTTCTGTTTTGTCTGTCCACCTTTTAGCAGGATTATGCAAAAAAATATTGAACCAGTTTTCTTGAAACTCATGGGCTTAGGAAGAAGCCATTAACTTCTAGTGCAGATACCCCCACCCTGCACCAAGTTTCAAGAAAATTGGTTAATTAGATTTTTAATCCTGCTGACAGACAGACAGTAGCCTGTCTGGTATCTCTGTAGCTTGACACATCTTCTTGACCAAAAGTCAGGATATCTCATCTTCTGGTTTAAGGATTTTGACCATTCTGTTTTAATGTGACTCCTGCTACCCTTTGCTGCAGGGCCCTGTTTACATCTCACAAACTTGTATTAAAGTTTCTGCAGAGAACATATGCTTTTGTGTGTGTTTGTCTTATCATCCAACACTTGGCTTCAGTGTAATATCATTTTTTTATTTTTAATTTGAAAAATAACTTACATAAATCTCTGTACTCAACCATACTTAACCAAGACATAGCCTTGGCAATAACACATTGCACCAAAAAGAGAAAATTAAAAGGCATTCAAAAGGATAAATAACATATGTCTTTGTCATCATGTGAGGCATTCTTCCTGTTCCAAAAGACTCAATCAATCTATCCATGGTAGCTTTTTTATTTAAATTCTGACATCTAAGGTATGTACAATGAAAATTGAAATGAAAATAGATACTGTAGTCTGTTACAGCGACAAGGTTTTCTTTGACATTAAAACGCATTATCATCAAATGGAAAAGGAATAATGCCTCAGTTCAATTTCATTCAGACATACTGCAACTATAAGATTTATATACTTCCCAGACATGAGAAGTATTTATAATTACTAAAAAATAGAAAATAAAAAATAAACTGGTCTTGGCTTTTAAATAAAACTAACAAAAATATAGTAAATTAATTTCATTTTCATTAAAACAAGAAAAATCATTTTCTGTGGCAATATCCCTTGTTATTTGAACTTGTGACTAGCTCTTCTTCACAAACAGTGCCTGTAAAATTGAACCACAGCAACATACATCACTTGCATGTTTGCTGCCTCTTGATTAGGTATAGACCTCTTGCTGTACCAGTACAGATTATTTTTGCATGTTCGTCAACAATACTGAAATAAAATACACTTGCAATCACAACTGTTTTGTCAACCTCCATTAAATATAAACTATTTTCCTTGTCACTTTTTTTCTCAAAAACCTGAAAAAAATGACCTTGGGGGTGGAATGTTTTTGTTAAAACTTCAATAATTGGCCATGGAAGACCAAGAACAAATTTTAAGTTCAATTTAAGGTGAGGGAGAAAAGTAATGAAGTTGACATGCACTGTACAAGAAACTGCAAAAATTCCAAATATCATCTTTATCAAAACATGCTGAGTTACTGTAAGGTGTGCCCAAGCCATGTTGCAGAAAATCCTTTTCAACATGCTTGTTAAACAAATCAAATCCAAAATAAAATACATAGTGAAACAATACAGAACTGTAAAATAATCAACAGTCCTAAAATCTGGACAATATCAGGGGCCTGAACAATGGTAGCAATGAATAGTACAATGAGAGGTACCCTGGGACAAGGAAGAAAAAGAGAAACATGTACAATTTGCACATAATGTTTATCTTTATAAGGCCTGAGCCTTTTTTACAATGAAATAAATAATTTACATTTATTTTCATTATCACTTTTTGTCACATAAACATTTTCTGTTAAATAACTCCAAAAGTTTCCTTTAAGTTTTCCTTATCTGCATCTGCAAAACACAGACTCACGAATGGTCTAAAGAATGATAAACAATGTTTTTTTTTATCACGATGTTGCATTCACTCCCCTTGAAAACCATGCACTAGTGAAATTTATCTTTAAAAATAATATAAATTGTTGAAAATGGCTGATCTGTTTTATTTATTTTTCATCTTTTTTGCAAGTTGCAGCCTCAAGAAAATAATTTTCTTTTTTTATTCAGCTAAATTTGTGTCCATGCAAATGAACTAAAAAGGAAAGAAAATCTCATTTAATTTTCATACAATATATCAACAAAGAAAGAATGATGGTAGATTGTACATCTTTTCATGGGGTTTGGGTAATTACTGTATTTTCTTGAGCGTTAATGATAGCCACTTCAATATTGCCTCTTATTAGAATGATTGAAGTCATTCTGGTGATCTATCAGTACGATTTGATTCAGTACATAAACCTAGAGTACGTGGGCCATTTCTTTTGGGTTTGGGGGAGTGTAAATACAAGCTGGGACACACCTCACCCAAAGTGATGGTCTCTAAAACTCCATCTCCACAGCTAGGTCTGTTGGCGTGGCGTGACCAAGCACCTGGTTAGAAATACTATCACCCCCTTCAGATACAAGTACATTGACATTTAAAGAAAAAAAAACCCCAAAACAAATGAGAATGAAACAAAAACATCAAAGCGAAACATTTGTTTTTCATTCGAAAAGGGCTTCTGTAGAACTCATTTTGCGGTTCCCAGTACCCCCATGGCTTCGAATTGGATGAAAACCTGGAACTGACAGATTCCTCGTGCTAAGGAGTTCATTCCAGCTTCCTCCAAACAACAACAACAACACCCGGCAATCCCGGCCGCCAGGCGCTTGCAACACACTTCGCCATGTGCACAATGTGTGCGACGTTTTTGCTCAAAACACAGGATCACATTTGCACCCCTAGAAACAGGCTCAGAAGACACAACATCAAGCATGCAGTGTAACCGGGGGCGTGACCTGTAATCGCAACACTGGCTGCTACAACAACGCTATCAGTCCACACGCTGCTATGATCGAGAGAAACTGTCCAGTGAGGATTGGGAAGCTCTTCTTGTCAGTGGGGCCAAGGTAGGGTCCACCAGTGAGGAAGGAGGAAAGAGCTTGAACCAGCCAATCACCATGTTGGACAGGTCCAGCTCGTCTAACAGTATCTGAACTGCTCCCATGAATGATTTATGGTCCATACGTCCATAGTCACCCCATACAATGACCTGCAGGGAAGAAAGCTCAACTTCACTTAAAGTAGAGGTATTGTGAAAATATGCTGTTATAACTGACTCTGAGTTTCCATTTCAATTACTGACCTCAATGTCTACAGCAATAAGTTTCTTACCTGTAAAACCTTCCCTCCCGGACTCTCCTCAAACGGCAGTTGCTGCTGGTAAAGAGGATCCAAGGTTTTTCTTGCTACTTTTGTTTTCTTTTTGGCTATGCAGACTCCATTTTCCAACAGGTAGACCTTAACATATGGTGCTGAGGAGAGAGAGGAGAGAAGATTGTTACAGCTTGTATTACTCATAATTTATTAACACTTATGATAATTGCCTGTAATAATGGTGGTGTGAGAGCTTAAATTACCTGGCAGTGCCTTGGAACCTGGTTTTCCCACAAGGCCACGGGCTCTGATGACCTCCACCTCCAGAGCTCCTTTCTTCTCCACCATGCCGATCTGGATGTCACCTGAAAAACAGAGGATATACATACTGAGTATGAACTGATTAGAAACAAAATCACTTCCAAAGTGATTAACCTTGTTTCTCTTACATATTAGACAGAGCTTTGAATTCCAAGGGTTACTAAAATACTGAGTAAATGGACTGAATAAAGGGATTCTTGTTCTCACCCATAGGTGGAGTAGCCAAAGTCTGTCGTCCGACCAGCTGGGCGGGACCCAGACCATCCAGGAAATCACTGAATTGGGCATCTGACGAGAGCCGTACACCAGGGAATATGAGACTGAAATAAATGAATAACAACAATGTTTAGTGCAACCAGGGTGGCTCTAACCTGTTAAATGTTAGAAGGATTAGGAAAGTGAAGCATAAATCAAGTTTTGAATTGTTTGCTGTGTATGAGCAAACTGCTGCCAGTAAAATATAAGTAGGAGCTTTCTGAGTGTCCCAAATGTGCAACTTCCCCATTTTCTTACTTTCCCTCCGAGCTGTAGCTGTTCATGCTGCCGTCCGTGGACTCCCGGCTAGCCTGCCGAGTCATCCTGCTCCTCATCTCCACTGCCAGGCCTGTCTCCGTACTCCTCTGGATAGTGCTGCGCAACTTCTTGCCTCCTGCTTCTGCACACAGATTGACATATGCAAAGAAAGAGAGTGGGACAGAGAAAAAAAGGGAGATACTGTCAATCCCTGACAGTGAATCATTTTGTGACTCATGCAGCGACATGCATTCACATGGATTGTTTCTGACAGACCCGTGCTTTCATAGGCTCATACAGAATCATTTCATAGGGGAAACACAACATTAACACAGAATTTCAATTTTATCTCTATGCCAAGATATGAGCACAGTTTATTTTGGGAAGGATCATAGCAATTTTGCTGTGACAATCAAACAAGGTTACCAATTCAGCAAACGCTACAGAATTGTGGCTCTTTGTGTATCTGTTGAGGCAGGTACAACAGAGAGTCCAGCACCCCTTCCACCATCCCGACTAATCCAAGATGACAGCTGACATCCCCCATTAGCCCTGCTGCTGCTCATCTCCACCGAGCCTACCTGATAGCCCGTGTGCGGGGTCACATGGCTGTGCCTGTGGTACGTAGTATGCGTATGGTGTGAATGCTCCACTATTCGAAACATACGCACACACACATATACTGCATCCCTACTATGTATCATTTTACATCCCATCAAGAAAGTGGTTCGAAAGTCACTCTGAGCACAGAACAAGTCACCACAACCAACAGCAGAGAAGCACTGGAGGTAAAAAAAAAAAAGAGCTCAAACACACTAGACAAGTGTTCTTATTAAATTATGTTCACTGCTATAGTGAAATTTAAAGTGAAATAATTTATCCACACATTACTGAAGAGCATTATTGCTCTTGTCATGGGATTTCCTATTATATATATGTAATCAAACGAATGCAAAATGACGGCATCATGTTACTTCCCAGAGGTCAGATCATCATTGCCAAGCCAGACAAAATGAATAACACTCAGTTACCATCAGTTCAGCAGATGCAAACCTTAGGCTACACAGTAATGATGAGCAATTGGCCACCTATTCATTGAGCTCATATAACTTTTACCTTCTAATTCTTGAGTTTGAATGGATGAATTATGTTAAAACTAATCCCGCATCACCATGAGCCCTTTGTTGCATCTGCCGTCTCCCCTCTCCCTGCTCTCTCCTTTCTTGCCTTGTCAAAGGGGGAGCTGATGTGTCCTATCTCTCACAAGCATAAACAGACATGAAGCCTTTCAGCCTTGAAATCTCACTTATTCAGCTGGCCTCCGCCTCCTCTTCCTGCTCTACACTCATCACAATAGAGATGCAGCCGCAGAGGTCGTCTGTGACGTCTGAGGCGAAAAACACAGCTCACAGACCTGCGCTGCCAATCAGCGACCAGTTGGATGTTATCAATGAGCACTGACAACACACCATTGTCAAGCTAATGAATCAGTTTTCCTCCTTTGTGACACAAATTATGAGAAGCACACGTTAACATTTATACTGCGGATTCAAATCAGAGACATGCAGCACTGTCGTGATAATATCGATGCATATGTGATCTTATCACCGACAACCACATTTTGCTTGCTGCAAACTTTAACAGACTGATCCATAAACAAACCATAGCCATGATTATGAAATGCTGTTCCCATATATATTACACACATATGTATCTGCTTTATCCACAAACACAAACAAATGCATACATGTGTCAAAGAAGAATGGCTGAAGAATGTGGCGGCCAAGCACTTTGGTTTGTCTGCCAGGACTGAAGCAGCAGTAGCCTAAAAGTTTAGACCATCTGGCTCAACCCCAGAGGGGTCACTGCCCTCAAATCTCAGCCATGCCAGACAGGAAGAGACAATGACAGAGTCTAGTGGAGCTGCTCAGCTGCCAATGGAAGTGTGAGCACAAGTGAGCATGAAGTTGTAGCTAAAAAAAGCTGCTATGGTCAGGCAAAAATATGCAGATAGTAGAAGAAAAGATACAAAATCTTGTGCATTACAAGTCCAAGTACTCTATTTGTCTGTAAATAAATGCTGTACTGCTAGAATAGTAGGTTATTATAACATCTTGGGAGGTGTAACTGAACACATACAGAAGGCGTCAGGAAGTTTAGAGTCTTGAACAATATTGTATAAGAAATACTACTGCCCACAAGGTGCAAAACAATGATTCATTGCAGTTAATAAATCCTTTTTTCTTGCCATTCATAGACTCACATTTAAAAAGGGTAAAAGAGATAGTGGTTGGACTGGCAAAAGTACAGAAGCATGTGGGCTGGTCCCATTAAACACCCAGGTTAACACTACCAATGGCAATAGTACCAATAACAGGAGCAGTATGTCTATTTCAAAACAAATCAATGGCTTGAATAATATGTAACTTAATATCTATGCAGGCATCCTAATTAATGTCATTACATTTTCCAGCCTGCCCCAGTTCTTCCTACAATCAATATCGCTGCATCTAATCCTACATCCCTCTCCTCCCTCACTGCCATCCCTCAGTTTAACCAGCACTGCTGCCCCCCCAGGCAGCAGCCCATGCTGTGACATCTACCCGATTGTCCGCTTACCTCCGTCCTCCTCATCGAAGGAATTCATGCAGGGGAAATAGACAGCCAAAGCTTCAAATGATGCAGACAGACTCATCTTGCTCTGGGAGCGTTGGATGCGCATCCCAGGAGCTGGAGCAGTGGTATCGTGCCCCTGCCTGCCCATGGTGACCAGAAGCCGTCCTTCTCAATGCGGTGAACTGAATCCACTAGTCAGCTTTTCCTTTTCTAGCTGATCAAAAGGTCTAAAACCCAACTCAAATCTAATCGAATGAATTTGATAAAATCCTAAACCCAGAAGTAGAGGATGCTGCTGATCAGGCCTGTTGTATTATCTAGTTTGTCCCTAGATGCTCTGCACACTGCATCTTAAGGAGAGCTTTAGAAAAATGTTGCTTCAGTAGCTGAGTCTTGTGCTGTCTGGGTCTGACGTTCCTGCTGCACCTCTTTCTTTGGGGGGGAGGGGAGAGAGCTGCATTGCGCTCCACCAATCAGAGAGCCAGACTGCTCAGGCGCACTTCGGCTGGCTCTGCGGGTGAACGAGCTCTACCCAGAGATACTGAGCCCCCCTCCCCACTCTTTTTTTAACCTATTTGCTTATCATCTGCTCTTCTTTTTTCACACTCGGCTTGTTCTTTTGTTTCTTTTGTGTGATTTATCATGTTATCCTCTTCTGTTCATCCCCCCTCCCACCATCCCTCCCCCTAACCATCTTGCCCACAGGTGCCAGTGAAAACAAGCTGTCATTAGGTCTGCCAGCAGCCCTGCTACTCTGTGAGAAGGCTTCAGCCACATGGTGGTCACTCAAAGTTCACGTGCCAATACAGTATCACAGATGTATTGTGTTGGGGGAATTCACTTTGCTTATTCTGGCTGTTTTCACAGGTGGTAAGAATTGGAACTCATGTAGATGATCACAGTCACACACTCAAGCTGAAAACCTCATCGGTCACCCTTTTACATCTACTTTTACATTTACTTCTACTACACAGCTATGTTGTGTTATGGGAATTCACTTTCCCCCAACCAATCACAAAGCACACTTTCAAACAATTAGAAAAGCTTGTTGTTTGAATTTGTGTCAAACTAACCTAAACAACCTTTTCTTACTCTATTTATACCATTTGAAGATACCAAAGGTCAATATTTTTTAAACACAAGAACAAAGAATAAGTGCTCAGAGAAAAAAGATTTCTTCACAGGTGGTCCCTGAAATACTTATAAATCTGTTACTGGTCATAATGTGTGACAGGTTAATCATAGAATATGGCTTCAAACTAAAATGTTCTCTGGTAACTGTCACCTGTGTGGCCTGGTAAAAAATCAAGTGAAACCATGCTGCCTTGACGTGTTGCTGATGAGCCAAACAACTTTTGTTCTGAATCAGTATCAAACAAAACTGGCACAGGACATGAAATTATGGTGCTTCTCTGCAATATAATAAATATAGCAAGCTCCCTGTGGTGTTATCACTGAGACTGAAGTTCCCCGCTAAGAGAGACACTGCAACCTACTTCCACAAAGGAGCCACTTCATGCATAGCGTCCATTTGCAGGTTTCATCTAGGTCAGCACAACCGAAAACAACACTTAAGATTCACAGCGAGGGGGAAATTGAACAAATACACAATACAAGCAACTGGGTCATTTTAAAATTGTTCCTCGAAGAGTTTTTCAGCAGAGTTTAAGCTTAATCTACCAAATATGTCTATTTCAATTAATCAAAAATGTATCTTATTTAAAGCCAATATTCTGTCTTTAAGAGAATTGTGTATTTTATAGATTTTCAGAAATATGTGTGGGCTGGCGTTAGGGATGCTGTCTACCACTTTGGTTCAGACTGAAACATTTTAACAACTAGTGGGTGGATTACTGTATGTTTTCATGAGGATGAACCCAAATGACCTTGAACGCTCTGACTTTTCCACTAACAATGCCATGAGATTGACATTTTTTGTTTTGAGTGACATGCTTTTTTTAACAAATGAAACAGCAAAAGAAAAGACCTGACACTTCCCAGTAACTGCTTTGGAGTAAAAGGTGGAAGGTACAACTGCTTGGCCAAAATAATGACCCAAAACACACCAGCAAATGACAGTTATTCTCTCCTCTATCTAAATCCCAGCTAATGCGTCATCACACACGTGCCAACGGTAGATGGCATTCACTCTGACAACACATACTGCACGTGTTGCTTGTTTCAACTTTTGCACCTATGACATAGTTTATTCTCATCCATCCACCGACAGCACTGTCAGTGAAAGAGGGCGGCATATGAATGTTCTTCTCTGTCACACGCGCACTGGCACACCTGATGGAAAAAAAAGTTAATTATAGTGGCAAATCTGTTCATGAAAAAAAAAGAGTTTGCAGCTCATATGAAAAGCCACAAGAAGTCAAAACAAAGAACATTATCAACAAATTAAAGACTGTTCATTAAAGATTTGAGTATTTCAAAGAAATTCAAAACTGTTAGTTTACTTAGTTTAGTTAAAACGACCACATTGTTTAAAACTGGGGATTAGTGAGATGAATAATGTGTTAAAGGGAAGGCACTATCAGATAGTCCCTTTTTTATTTTCAGATCTTTTGGGATTAAAAAGGTTTTGATGATCCCTGCCAGAGACAATCTCCATTTTAGGCAATGAGGGGCCTGTGATTTCACAACAACATGATTTGTACAGATTGACATCAAAACACACTGCGCAACATATCTGGTCTCAATCCAAACTATGACAAAACCTACATGACGGTGACCACATGACTGAAAATCATCTCTCACCTAAGACGGCAGGAATGTGAAGAATCTTGCCAGTTCTTCTAAAACAACAAGAAGTGTATGTATAACAAGTGCACTGTTCCCAGAAGTCATACGCACGATCTGCCTGGCAGGCCGCAGGGATCGCAGCCGGAAGCCCTCGGAAGTACTTTCTAATTGATGAGACCAGGCAGGGCCAAGCGTCAGACAGCGACTCTGGCCCCTACACACAGTAAACACAGCTTAATGGAGGGCTCTAACCCTGGCAGTGCAAACGTAGGCAAACACTTTCTCTTCTTTCAGTTTACATTCCCTGTTGCCTACCTTGATGCAGGCCAGTCCTGCAGTGTGGAAGTACAGTTTCCTCTCATGTGCATAGCTCAAATGTGATGAGCATTATAAAGTAAAAGCTCTAATTACACAGCCTCCTACTTTTGACTACTAAATGTAAGACACAGTTTGGACATAAAACATTGGCTAAAGCTGTTATTGCTAATGTGTTAACATAATTTCCTTCTTACATAAAGAAAAAAAAAACCATTCCATGCAATTCATCTTGGCTATGGCTCACACAAAATCCTAATTTAACAAACAAAACGGTCCTCTGTTTTGTGCTGGGAAAGTAGAATACAGTCCACTTATCAGACTTGATCTAAAAAATGCAGCCTGTCGCAAAAATGCCAAAACTACTGTGTCGTAGAATTACTATTGCATCTACTGTTTGCAGTTGAAAAGCAATTGAAAGCACAGAAATAAGAATCATTCCTCACAGTATAGTAGCTCATGTTTCATATACAGTATACAGTATATTAAAAGACTTCACACTTGTGCTAAAAAGGTTCACGCCTTCAGTGGAAGGTGTGGGGTCAGGAAGGCACAATTGAACATGAAATACAGGAGGTGTAGCAGTTGGATCAATCCTTCCCCTTCACCCCCCGCCCCCGCCTTCACTCAGTGGTGCAAACACTGTAGATATAACAGATGGAGAACTAACGAGGATCTAAATATTGCCAAGCCTCACGTGTTCATGCAAAATATCATGGTACAAACTGCTGACATCACTTCAGTTGATTTTTCTTATTGCCAAAACAAACGAGCACGATATTTGAAAAACTTCCCTCATGTGTGAAAATTGCAACACAAACATCACTTCTCACAATTCAAAGAGGAAATAGGTGCCTTTTTTTTTAACCGCCGCTTCTGAACAGAAACCTTCTCATGCTCCATGACTAACAGAGCGTGTCTCATCAGGCTTCCTCTTTGACTGACAGTTGCAGAGTTGTGCTGTCAACTTCCAAAGACAAAACAATTTGAAAAGGAAGTCCATACTGTATTTTTAGCAGCGTTTAAAAAATACCTCGAAAATTCAGGGTGGAAGTTCATTTTTAGTCAACTTCAGATGGAAGGCAAGCGTATACTCAAATGTGTCCAAGCCTCCGACTCAGGCAAAGGAGACATATGGTTGAGGAACATGAGCCACACTGCTGGCAAAAAACACTGAGCAGTTGGTGGAGCATGAATCAACAGCTTTTAAGATGAGCCCGTAGAGATGCTGACTGAAGACAGATAATACCCCCCCCCCCAAAAAAATACAGCTTTTCATAAACAGTGTCTGACTCAAGGTTCCAAATGAAGCTGTAAATATATGTGCAGTTTAATCAATTTCACAGAGCACTATGGCTGTGGTCTGCATAGAGTCATGTCTACTACAGTGAATTTCAGTAGTGGCAATGAAAGCCCTTAGTAGTGTAATTATTATCATTTTAACAGGGAAAAAAATGACATTCTAAAAAGAAAGTTGTGTGCAGTTAGCTGTTCAAGAACCAATCAGTCAAGCACACTTCGCTCTCATTAGCATGACTATGAAAATATTGTTTTCTTCAAGTGGCAGTAGAGAGTTTGATAAGACCAAAGGATTGTGCTTCCACTTGCATGTGCACTTAATTTCCATGACTTGCTGAGATATTGTTGATGTATATCCAGAGTAAATCTTTATGCTTTTCTTGGGTCACAGCTAAATTATGCTCCTGCATAATTATCAAAAATGGGAGAGAAAAAAAACATCTAAACAAGGACATTGGTTAATATCATGGATAACGCAAAGTACATTGTCTGCCAGGGGAGACGCTATGTGCTGCTCTCAGTGTGAAAACAATTTATTTAGTCAACCAGCTGTGATAGTCATATCAGAGCTCCTGAATATACATGAAGTTATCAGTGATTAATGCAGCACTTACAAAAGCACTATTTCAGATAAAACCTGAGCAACCTCAGTCAGGTTTACTTGTGATTCTAATACCATGGAAAAAGCACTTAAATTCTGTGCAGCGTGAAGTGTCTGAAGATGCTATTTCCATCAAAATGTTTTGGGGGAAATACATAGTCTTTGAAAGTCATTCTGCTAAGCATCGTGACAGTGAAATATTACAGGGGTGCAAAAAACCTAGATCCAAACTAACCCTAATTTCTCTTTCTACCACATAATTATAAAATGTCTGATGCTGACTTTATGGTTTACTTTGGTGTCTGCACCAGTAACTGTGAGAAAATTCAAATAAATTTAACCTGGGCAATATTGTAAAAGCCAGCAATGCAGGTCTGTGTATAAGCAATCCCGTAATGTGTTGCTAAAGGTGGCAGTCTCAAAGCTAAGTGGATCAGAGCAGATGGACACATCATGAAAAATGATTGGTGCAGAGGAGGTTGCCCTTGGCAGATGAAGAGAGATGTCAGTGTTAAATCCCCGTCCTCAGTGTGGCAGTTGACATTATTCTATAATGGCGGGTTACAACAACAAAATTTTGGAAAAGAGCAGCGGCCGACTTCAGTGGGTGAAGAAAACAACAGCGAAAAGCTTCAGTTTCAGCCATTCCACCATGGTCGACACAGTACAACAGCACAAACTATTCTCATAAGGATTTTCAATTCTTATAGGTGCAAGTAGGTTACTGCAATTACTGCTGACCATCATCATCCTCGCTATATTGAAGCCAATCCATTAATAGAAACTTTTAAAAGCAGCACCGTTCCTACAGTATACCCGCACACACATTTAGGTCACTGCAGTGACGATGGCTCATCTGAGAGCTCAGGCTGATTAGGAGCCACGGGTCCTCTTGGGGATTGTTCTAATAGAGATGGAGAGAGAAAACTGGAGGGCAGGGAGTAGTAGAGGGACAGACAGACAGGAAAGGACACTGTAAATCTTGTGGAAGAGGTGAGGGAGAGAAGAGAAGGTGAAGTGAGAAAATGGGGATGAACACAGAGAAGGGATATTAGGATAGAATGATGCAGAGCACAAGTCAGTAGGACTCAGTGAGAGACTAAGTAAGGTAGAAAGAGGGATGGGGGAGAGCAGCAGGGGGCTGGTGTCCCTAAGCCTCCGTTGTACCTATGCTGCTGTGTTGCTTTCATGCATCATCCTGAGAGCCGCATGTCCGCTCCGGGCCCCCTAGGAGATTAATTAGCAAGCTCAGCAACTGGAGGAGCTGCTGAGATAGGCGCCCGAGTCAACACAGAAGACAAATTACCTCGGCTGAAAGCTCAAAGTTCAGCTATTTTACCACATACAAAGCAGTCTGTCTGAGGACTGCGGAGGTCCAAAACTATGTGAGTGTGTGTTGTAGATGTGAAAGGAGTGAGAGAGGACGGGGCAGCCAATACACTGTTGTCTCTCCTGTATACATTTGGATATTGTGGGCTTAGTGAGTAAGGTGGCATAAATGCTCACTCTTTTATTAAGTGAGGTTTTGAGTTTTGAGAGAGCACTGGATTATATAACTTGTTGTGACTGAGGTGACAAGTAGCACATCAACACCTAATCAAATGAAAGCCTTTCTTGTCTTATAAGTAAAAGTAGGACAGTGATGTGACAGGCTGTGTACAGGTTAACTTTAGAACCCGATCTATGCCATCATGCAACAGATCTATTTAACACCTCCATCAGTCCTGAAGGAAAAAGCAAACAAAAAAGTGACTGAAGTATTTTACTTTAAATTTAAAGCTTCAAGAGTGCTACATCTTATCCAAATGGTGACTTTCTTTCAGGGTCAGATAGAGAAAAGTAGGACAGAAAAAAAGTTACACCCAGGGTAACAGGAGGCTAGTTGTAAATGAGTATGTGTTATAACACATACTCAAAATCCACCTCACTGATTCTGTCTTTCTTATTTCTATATCACTGCAGGTAGTCTTGTTTGGGTTTTTGTTGGGGTTTTTTTTGTTTTGTTTTTGCCTATTATGGCCCAATTTACTGTATTTCCTGCACTATTGACCTCCTCAGCCTTAATAGTCATCTCGCTGTTTATTATGTTTCTTGGACACCATCAGAATTTGTAGACAGAGGCCATTATGGGGCAAGAACTTATTATTGGGTAGAATGCTGCGTGCTGTGTTGCAGAAACTGCAGAGAAAATTGCTTAGTATTTCCTCAGTGTTGTGAAAGAGAAATGGGCATCTTATTCCTCCCATTCCTATTCCTCCTATTTGTAAGCCAAAAAGAGCAAAGAAAGGCTTCACTGGACCAACAGAACTGCAGAGCTGATGATATTGGAGAAAGTGAAAGGGGAATTAGGATTGTTCCTACAAAGGGAGCTCAAATAATAATGGGGCAGAGTGATCTGTACAGCGCAGAGAAGGAGGCTCGTTTCAGGTTTGGCTGAATGAGCACACAACAAATCCTTCTCTGCATTAAATGGCAAATACTGTAGCATTTTGCACAAAGCCACATATTGTTGCAGGTACAATGTTGCAGAGTTTTTCACCATTGCTCCCATTGCAGGGTAATGTTTTCGGAAACACGCGCCAATATTATATGCCTCTCATGTTCTTACCAAATTATTCATATGGATGCCAGATGCCTATGCAAACCACAAGCATGAGGTGATTTGATACACATTTCTGACAACTATAGAGGGCAATTCATAAACAAGGTTGTATACAGCCCTTGTTTAAAAGCATTAAGAAAAGGTTATGCTTTTTTTTTTTTTAGATAGAATATGCTTTCTGTGTGACACAGTGTTTATGTGTGCAGTTCACAGTAAAACTGACATGAAAATCTGAACAGCAGGTCAGCAAATGCAGTGCAGATAGTATAAATGCACTGGAATTACTATGTGGAAAATAAGGACTTTTTTGAGCTGCCAATCAGAATGGAAACATACAAAGACGTGTGTGGATAATGCATGGAAATTGATTTTTAATGAGTCTGCAACATTTGAGTGTTCCTCTCTGGTTTTCAGCTGAGTGACTACAGGACTGCTGGAATGGTGGATGGGATAATGAATATAATAAATCAACCTGATATTTCAGCATGCTCGTGATGACATAAGACCCACACCACTAAACTAGCACATGCTGAACCTTAATACTAGTTAATATGATTTCTATTATATTCACCTCAAAGCCAGTGGAAATTCTCACATTAATTCAGCATTGACAGTGGAACTTTTCTGTTGCTCAGCAACCACATTGATAATATTCTAATTTCTTCTCAGAAAAATTTATCGGCGAAATCATTTCTTGAGCGCATGTTTGCTGTCTTTATTGCAGGGTTTGCCTCGTGCTGAACTGCTTCAATAAACGTGTTTTTATTTTTGTGTATGATTAATAGGAGCCTCATGAGCTCAATAAGGAATCAGTCACAGCATATTTCATCCAAGAAACGTGTCCTAGTATCTTTTTACTGTTCACTAAAACAATAGATGTTCACCTTATTGAATGCACACATGTAGGAGGCCACATGCTAAGAAGCCTATTCTCTTGTGCCAGTGTCAGGTCCTATTATGGACTCCTGTAGAAAAGAACCTTCCTTTATCACTGTTAGCCAAATGTTTATTCAGACAAAGTGTTACATTTATATTTCCTGAAAAATTAAGTGCCTTCCAAGGAAGGCTTAGAGGACAAAAACAGCAGTTCAAACCCTGAGCTGCAAACTGTGTACGCAGTACTCATGGTGGCCACCTGGGAGCACATCCATTTCCATCTGACTGCCCTGTGTTTGTCAAAGCTGGAGTCGTAGCTGCTTGGCTGATCTGCACATCCCCCACTAACATCTGGCAGTGCACAAAATCTGCAGAGTGGCCTCTTAAAGTCAACCATCGTTTGAATGCGTCCTTTTTGCAGGCCATGAGCTTCTCGGGATAGTGCGCAACAAAGTAGGGCAGAGGGCAGCATTTCAGCGCTGGTGCAGAACAAAATACAGATGTCAAATAGTGATGTGTGCACACTCACAAACTGCATCTGATGCACTCTGAAGCACTGAGTGAAATATTGATAGCTCTAGCTTGCTTCTGTGCATGGGGAAAGAGCATGTGCTTGTGTATATAACTTTGTTCCTGTGACTGTGTGAAAATGTTTGGGGTTTTTTTTAGGTATGTTTTTTGTCTGTTCCCAAAAGTACACTCCAGAGCGAGTGATCTTATTCAGCAACATTGATAGTCAACAACACAAGACGTGGAGAACCGCTCGGGGAAAATCATCTTCTACCTTCCAGCAACCATATTTGAAAGAATGCCTTACTTAAATGCAACAAAAGTTACTGATTGGCACAGAGACATGATAAATAATTGTTATAAATTATTCACTCACAGAGATAAGGTAGCATCCCATGTGCCTGACAAATCACAAGCTGAAAGGGGCCAACGCAGTGGCACGTGAGCGCACTGCCTCGCTCCACTCTCACTCATCTCATCTCACCATACATCCCTTTCTACACAGATCTCTCTCTCTCCATCATGCATTCAGATCAAGTCAGATCTGGACAGAATATGCTGATGGGTAGAAGTGATTATTGACCACCTTATGGCTGAAGAGAGGAGATGAATAGGCTCTTCACATAAACAGGCCAAAACCCAATCTGTTGGCCAGAGACATCACTGCTCACCACCTGCTAGGCTGTTGTTCACAGTGTCTGCCACCAGCTAAAGTTGTTCTCAAATTGTCACTGAGCACTTTTGAGAGGACAGTAGGATAGAAAAACACATACACACACATACACACAATCTTTTTTCCACTGCAGAAAAATATATACTCTTGCATTCAGCTGAAGATAAATAGGTTTGAAATTACCAAAACACAGCCCTTCTTGTCTACAACCTGCATGTGCACACACTCTCACATGCTCTCAACGGAACAAGCACAAACAATTGCAGACGCCCACAATTTGCAGTAGCGCTTTACACTCCCAAGTCACGGGCAAGAGAGCGCCACAACATGAGAAAAGTGACAAAACACGACCTCACACAAGCTGCTGTGGTCATCACCGGCAGATATGCGAAGCCGTCAAGGCAATAACACATTTTCCGAAATGAAAGAGCAAAGTATTACCGCAGAAGCACAATAAAAGAAAGGGGAAAGAAAAAAGGGGACGTAGAAAGAGAAAGAGGGATTTCCAGGAGAGTTGTTACCTAGAAGAAAAAGAGAAAAGGTGTGAAAGAAAGTCTGCAGAGCCCAGAGTCCTGTCTAGATAAGGAATAAGTGAGAAAAGGAAGAACTGGAGAGAGCAGCAGCATTAGAACTCAAACATTCAACACAGGAAATGAAACCCACACAGACTTGAGAGGTGACAGGGCAGATGCCCACATGAACATACATACACACTGGCTCACATGTCCTACCTGTTTGGCTAAGCTGAGAGGTGCTCCGGCTCTTGCGTGACATGCCAACCATGGCCTGCATTTTGGCACCAATGCTGGAGCGCCTCTTCTTGTCGTCAGTGCCTACCGTGCCAACCGCCGTGTCCGACTGGCTGCCGTCCGTCTTCTCCAGGTTACACATGTCGCCGCTGATGCTCGTGCTCTTGGTGATGTTCATCCCACCCGACGAGCCCATCTGCCTGTTTTTCATTTTGGATGCAAAGTCACTGTCAGCCACCACCATTGACATGGGGGGGTGGGGGGGGGGGGGGGGGGGTGGGGGGTGGGGGGGCAGGCGAGGACAGAGAAGGACAGGGCCAGAGGAGAGAGGAGGCCAGTGGATGTGGAAGGAGAGATGATGGAAGAGGGGACAGGAGGAGAGGACAGAAGAGAGGATAGGAGAGGACAAGGTGTGGGGTGAAAAGGAGAGAAGGACAGAGTTCAGGTACAGGAGTTCATGACAGTATGTTACAGTTATAGTTGTGTTCAGGGTTTAAAGAGGAGGCGCTGTCGATCCATGCACTGAATGAGCCCTTGCATATTCTCCTCTTTTCAGCTCCTTACATAGTTTAGTACTATTACTTGTTTTGGTCACTGTGAGTTGCAAGAGATACTTCTTTGCTTTCTAATACATTCCCTTTAACATTCAACATTCATTCACTCCGCATTAGAAAATTTAGGGGATTTAAATTTAAGGGAATGTCAGCACCTTTGCTTGGTTGTGTGGCGAGATTTTGATCATGATTAGCGGTTAGTGCTCAGTCCAAGCACTGGACAACTTGTTTTGATTTTGTTTGCTTGTTTGGGCTTTAATTTCAGTGGCTTCATTACCAGGTCTCTGACACTGTAGAGTTCTTTTGTACAAATAAAATTTCTGTACATTCAGTGTTTCCCTTCCAAAGACACAATGTAGGTCCTTGATGTGTAAAATATTTTCGATTTATTTTCCTTCCTCAAAACATCAAACTTCCAAACTACCAAAAAGGAAAGAAAGTTGTTTTATGGCATTATTATCCAGCTCTTCCCATTTAAAAGGAAATAGGTCAGGGTCCAAATGAAAGACTTATTTTGTCTCTGCCAGTAAAATTATCTTAAGAGACTAATTACATTCTGTTTCATAGGCTCTACATTCTTCATGGGTTACGTGGTTGTGTCCTCAGGCTACTACTCATTAATTACAGGGTCTGACCTCCACTGTTCAAAGTGTCTCATAAAGACAACTTATGGAGAGACACGCTGGCTGAAATGGGAGAAGAATATATACATCTTGACAACTGATTCCATCAATTACCTCAATTAGACACCTTCAAATTCTGCTCTCTCATATATTAGATATTAGGGTTCAACTCCAACTCATTCCAATTAGGAGAATAATCATTTTATATGGGAGACTACATCTGACTCTGTCACAGGATTTCAAGTGTAGGCAGCAATATTGCATTAACTGGGCATGAAAATTGAGTGATGCTTTTAATTTAAATGTTGTCTCTTGTTAGAGCTTCAGAGGACTGCCTGTCCAGCCTGCATAGGCCCTGTGGTCCCTGTGTTTCCATATTTCAGCTGGCAGCTAGTGGTGAAATAAGTCAGACATGCTATAAAGAATGCACACACCTCGTGCCTCAGCCTGCGGTGTAATGCCTTTTTGTTTATGCCAGTTCTGATGCCAGTGGGTTCTGTTATGGATCAGCCTGTACTTTCATACATAAATATTGAATGCTTATTGGGGGGATTAGCGCCTTTGATCAGTTAATGCAGCCCAGGAGCTTTCACTCGATGCCTGACAACACTGCAGGCTGATGTGCTACAGGTGACACCAAAATAGGCTCTTTTACTATTGTCACAGTGAGGCTGTATTTCATCAGCTCAACACCTCATGTGTTACACCAGATATCAGCACAGAGGAGAGGTCAGGGACTCTCGGGCGCTGTTGCCTCTGCAAATTATTACCCACATAGATTAAAGTGATAAGCACAGTGCCTGCTCAGGACTTTTCAACAATAAATTAATGTTCGATGAAATATTTAAAATATACTCAGTAATTGAAGATTTGATGCAATTTATTTATCTAATGTGACAAATGTTCCTCTTGTCTATCTGGATGCACTGTAGCCAACAAATATCTAGTGTGAGTCTTAAATCCTGGCCAGGAAGAAGACCAATAATAAAGTTTAAAATTAATTAATTTGATGTAAACACAGATCCTGCTGATTCAAAAGAATAATCTACAGATCTAACTGGATGAAGTTCTGTACTGATTAAAGTGATAGAAGCTATACTGCTGGTCTCAATGAGCACATTCTGCTGTATCTTTCTTAACATACAGCATTTCATTTCATTCATTTCATCAAATATATTGTCATATATATATATATCACTGTTATATATTACAGCTATGAATTTAAGCTTGTTCAGTATTGAAAATTACTAACTTATTATTAGTAACTTTGACTTAATTAGTCATAAGTAACTTTGACTTTGAATGTATCAAAATACATTTACACTCGCCTCTACTTGCTGCTCCTCCACCACTCTTTCTAAACCTCCTCTCATTACAGTAGCTTGACTCTCTGAACAGGTCCTGGCTCTAAGGCCGGTCTGAGTGTGTAAATGTGCCTGCTTGGAAAACTGGGACCCTCCAGGGACTTCTGATTTTTTCAACCTCAGCCCAAAGAACATAGTGCTCCTCATCATACAGATTGCACACCATGCACTTTCATCTAGGCCAACATGTTCCTAAAACAAAGCAAAACCAGGAACTTTTTAGCATGGTGAAGTCCTGCAAAAGTTTTGGGGTTTATAGATTTAATAACAGCCTCAATGAGGTCATAAAAAGCTACATACAAATGTGAGAAATCTCTGATTGCCCCCTGCCCCCTTTCTCTCATACTTGTCCCTTCCTGATCGCCTTTTATAGAAAGGAACGCTTCTTCTTTATCAGGTGAGGCAGAAAAAATTGGTCTCCATGGCAACTGTGCCCCCAGCCACAGCATTAGCATGCGAACATGCCTGTCAACACAGCTACAAAGTTTTTCGTCAAGGATTAAATAAAGTGCGAGTCTCATATTGAAATGTTGTCATCAGCTGCAGAGGTAAATCAGATGCAGGTCTCTCCTTCCACCCACCAGACAAGCTGTTGTTGAATGGGTAGACTGGAGGTTAAAGTAAACATCCCTTCCTTCCTTTCAGTAATGGTCCGGCCCTGTCCTTCAAAACAGCAGTCTTTACTCTCCCACTCTCTTTCACATGAATGAGCCGTAACCCAGGCAACAATATTGGATGAAAGAGAGAGAGGGACATGGAGAAGAGGTGATGTGGGATTTAAAAGTGCTGATGGAAAGCACCTTACATCCTGGAGACCAATGGGCACCACATCAGCTTAGAGCCGAGCGTGTGCGTTTGTTTCTGTGCAGTGGAAGTGGCCATGGACTTAAAACACACATGGCTGCCATGATGCTCATATGCCAAGCCAAAGCGAACAGGCCTGTTTAATGTGTAGCAGATGTAAATTTACACTGTGACCTCAATACATAGGAGATGAGTCATAAGTAAATGTAGCTAGCAGCGTCACTTATGCCGAATCATACTGCTCCGATGCTCCTATACATAGATAAGCAGAGTACAGATCAGAACCTTCGACCACTGGAAGCAGGTAATATCTTATCCATTGCACAGCAATTTGCTGACTCCATAAATGATGTCGAGACACATGATTGATTTTCCTCAGCATGTAGAGTGTCAGTCCTGAGACGCTTACAATAGGCTGCATTGTTAATGGTTTAAGTTCATTGCACAAGCGGATGTGAGTGTCGTCACTGGCAGAGCTTACATAACAGCACATGGGGAACAGAGGTCCCTGTGCTTAGCCCAGTGCATATACTACATATTACACTGCTGAACTTATGATGTGAAAATAAGATAATGACATGTTGTTGTTGTTTGACTGTTAAAAATACTGTAAATTTAATTAAAGGTGGTAGTTTCCACTGGTAAAGTTGTGTTTTGATAGTAGACTGTGGAGTTTTTTTTTTTTACCTCTAGCATCCTGTGCAGTGACTGCACACCAAATTCTCCTTATAAAATAAGCACATAAGCAGTGCATGCTGTGATGACCTGATATAATGTGACTGAAAAAAGTATCACACAAACAAATCACAAAGCACCCAAAACCCCAAAATTGAGTTTTGATTAACTGGCGAAAACCACTGTAATATCCAAAATTTTGGATAGCGGCAACGTACACCTATTAATATTTACTGCTGCTTAGCAACCACCTCTTTCCTGACTGCTGTCAGTGACTTTACCATGTGGTGAAAGAATGGCATTCAGCTATTTTTAATGTCTAAATTCATTAAAAATGGGTTTTTTGTAGGAGCTTGGCACTATTTTATATACTGTCTTAACTCAGTTTTATAAAAGCTTTCAACTGTACTCTACACTGTAAAACCATTTTGTTGACAAACTGTCTATTTATGGACTGTGTACCGTGTGCAGCAGCAACACTCACATGAACATCTTTACTCAACCCGTGTGACTAACAGGATGCAGGGCTTTCTTGATATGACTCTTCTCATGTGTTGTTGTCCCACAAGAGCAGAATGACTCACATGTGGTTAAACAGCAGGTATATTGATTTATACTGTAGCTGTCATGAAGGAATAAGGGTTGATCGCACAGACAGGAGTCGTCAGCATGTTAAAAGCACCACTAATCCAGCTCACTTTCAGGCAAAATGGAATACACTGTTTAAAGGTGGAATATTCACTATATTTATCATCAGAAGGTTTTTCTCAGACAGGCTTTATAATCACATTAATTATAGTTTCCAGTGACTGAAAGTGAATTAACTGCTGGTTGACAGTGCACATATGAGGGTTGCAGTGTTACAGGGAGAGAAAGCGAGATGTTCGTGGCACATCTAGAAGGAGCTGGGAGAATGTGGGAGGTTTGGGCTGACAAGTTGCAGGTGCAGAGGGACACCGTAGGAGTCGCATAGCATGTGAAGAACACAAACTGGCAGACAAAATACCGATGCAACATCCCGGCAGCGAGTAGCACAGACAAACGACAAAGAGACACACGCTGCAGCCTCAAAGCAGACAGACGGACAACTTTGCACTGTCTCTGCTCCTGAAGATGCTCTGTCATCTAAAAATGCACCATGTCAGAAGCATGTTTGTGCACATTTCAGTGGATCTGCTCACATTTCCATCATGTGCATTCAGCCTCCTGCAATTTGTTTATCAGACTGTACACACTGGAGCAGTGTTAATTACACAAAAGAGGGTATTGCTTTTATCTTAATGTGTTTTCTTCTAAAGCCAGGGAGACACTGAGCAGCACTTATGTTGGTAAGAAGTACTAACTTGAATCCTGCTGTGAATGTGATTTGATGGTGTGAGCTAAGTATTAGGAGTGTGAGCCAAGCTTTTGTCCTGCTGTGAGATTCCAGATCAATTTGTTCTTGAAATTGCTTGACATACTTTATGTATCTGCTGGGCCAGCGCTTGTCAGAAGTGGGACTATTCTCCCTCGTGACCACAATGAAATCGTGTCATGTTAAATGCGGTGTTCTGCATGCATCAACCTAAAAAAATACATACATGTATTCAGTGATGTATGTGTGTTATATCACACTGACATACAACAAAATATGTTCACGCTACAAGGTGAAATATGAATAGATGATCAAATCTCTGATCTGAGTCATACTTTTTCAGAATGGCACACAAGGCACAGGTCACCACAATGAAATTAGTCAGATGCTTGGCAACAAAAGCATCATTTGAGAAACCAAAGCCATTGTTGTGGGAGGGTGCCGTGAGGTGCCAAAGTCAGACGTATCAACTCACTGTAATCTGCCAGCAAACTGTTTTTCACTGTAATGCATTTTTCTGCCACTTACACCTATGTGGTATTTGGCCATGCAAATGCGTAGGTTTGGTTTTATTCACTGAGGTTCTGTTGCTAGGAAATAAATGAAGGTGAATCAATCATATTCCATTCACCTACCATTGTACTTTACTGTATTTTTCATTTTCAAAAGCAGAATGTCTTTCCAGAGGCAGTAAGAATAATTCACAGATCTCAAAGTCACCATTTTCTCAAAGTTGGACAATAGTTTTCAATAAAATATGTGAGACAATGAGGTCTGTGGATTAGTGATTTTCAAACTTTCCCCCAGTCCTAAATCTGCATACATATATACTGTACCGTACATGTACTCTTAGTTTAATTTTTTATTTAATTTTTATTCTTTGTACTGTATTCCTGCAGACAAAATCTCGAATTTGTGGAAAATAAAACAACCTAAAAAACTGTTTTTGTTTGGTTGGTTTCAATGAACTTATATTTCTTATTTATCTTATTGAGTAACTCAACACCAGGCTGAACAGCAATACTGTACAATCCTCTCTAGTTTCTAGTTTCTATTCTCTGTTGGACTTGTAATTCACACCCCAAAAATGAGGTCACAGCTTTCTGGAGAACATGTGTACATCACTGCAGCAAGGAAGTTAAACCACTGGAGGTCAGCAAGGTATGGTTTTCAGGGAATGTTAAGTTAGACTTTAAAATGCCGGCTGTGCTGTGTTCATGTCCGTCTTATGTGCTTCTGATGTGTGAACAGGCTGCAAGTGTTTTAAGATCACTATGATTAACAGGCGGAGATGTTATTCCATTTCAGTACTGGGTAAGGTTTAATAGGGCCAAAGTTATGTTATTAGCAAGGTCAAGGGGTGGGGGATAGTCACCACACTCTGTTTTGCAGCGTGCAGACATCAGCGGACCACTGGGAGCTACAGGTCTGCGACATTGTTAGTAGAAGTCTACAGTTAGAGGCTGCCACACACATGTTACCTGAGGTCAGTCTCTGAGATACTCCTCTGGTGCAAGTCCTCTTCTTTCTCCTCCAAATCCTCCTGATGCTCCTTGTCTGTGTCTACCTCAGCCCCTGTGTCTTTCCTCTCTCCCTGCAATCTCCCCTCTTTACTGGCCCTTCTCCCTCCCTCTCCTCCCTCTCCCGCCTCCTCCTCCTCTCGCACCTCTCCTAACTGCTCCTCCCCCTCCCGAGACTGGCTCCTTGATTGCAACTGGCTGAAGACGGAGACAGAAGCACAGAGAGCAGCACATGCGAAGCAGAAAGAAAATCCAAACAAAGTATGAATAATGCCAACCAGAGAAAGAAAGACAAACACAGAGACACAAGCGCAGCCAAGTTCAAAAGCAGACGGAATGAAAATAACAGAAAACAGAAATGCGGACTTACAGCAGGCGCCATGCAAATGAATTTGTTTTTTGCTTTGGTATGAGACAACACCCAAAGATATGCAATGTGGTTTTTGTTTCAGTGTTTGTTGTCAGATATAGACAAACTTCCCCCCACAGCCTGAAAGAGCACGAGTTCAGTCATTTGGTTCCAGATTTTTCTAAAACGGAGCCAAAACCTGAACTCGTCACAGAGAGAAAATGACTGACAGTGCTAAAGGGTGCATTTTCCTCTTTTTGCTGAACCAAGTGCAAATCATTTTAAAAACTGAAATCATCTGCACATGGTGACAAATTAACAAACAAAAGTTCATGGCTGAGGGGGATTTGTCTATTCCTCACAACATCTACAACATTGTTAAGAGTGAGACAAAGTTAACTGTCCCCTGGTGTGGACATCAGCCTACCGGATCTTGCGATTCCCTTGCGGCCTTTCTGACTGGACAGACATGTAGCTCGTGCTGCTGAACCGAGAGGCACTGCTAGTTCTCGACACAGCGGACACGTCGCTTACATCGCTGTCCGATGACTTGGCTGACAGGTTGTCTGAGCCGCGTGGATCTCTGCCTGAACGCTGCAGACAGGACAACACATAAAGAAAACATCATAGGTTATCATAAAATTTTGTTCTGGTGCTTGACTTGTGCAGTCCTTTGGCAAACATGAGTGAAAAGATCATAGCTGCTTTTAACTCTGAGGTACTTATACTGTAAAAAGGAGACACTTGTGTAACATAAAATAATAGACTAATGTAAACGTTAAAAAGTGAGGGAAGACGATGGACTGCTCTGAAGCGCTGCTCGCATGCCTTTAGCCTTTTATGAATAAATCTTCTTGATCGAGATAAGTTCTGCAGAAGTGGGCTCGTGAATGTCAGTAATGTTGACTTATTAGTAGTGCTCTCAGTGGAGGAGGGAGAAAAGAGGAGGGAAAACGGTGTTACATAAAGTTTTTTTAGGTGTCTTTTGAAAGGTCAAAATGCACTTCATTCCAATGCATCATTGAGATGTTTGAGAAGCAGAGCTGTGAGTTGAATCAGGGGAGATACAGTCTGAGAACTTTGTTCATTCAGAGCATTTCAAAAAGGTGGTCCTCTCAGTTCTGCTTTTTGGTTACATGTACAAATTAGTTTTATCTTGACCAACTGTGAGATTAGTTCATTTTACTTTTGATACATATTTGTATAATATATATACAGTAGTAGTATTTACATTTGTCTTTACTTTACAAGAATTTGGACGCAAGACTTTAAGACAAATGGCACAATATAATGTAAAATACTGTGACATTTAATTTGCTTTTACACAGATTTTTTTTTTTTTAAAAAAGAGCTTTAAAATGAGACTTCCTTGAAGACTGAAATGGGATGACAAACTTGGCATGTACCTGGTTCAAGAATATTTGTAATACTTGATGTGTGTATAATATCCTGTATGTGTCTCTAGTTAGTGGCATGTTTACTGTAAGAGAACCTGAACTGAGCATTTCAGTAACTGTTCTGTGTTACTTTGCGGTTTCAGAGGAGGCGCTCAGAAGTCTGCTGTTTAATAATAGTGTGAGCATTGTTTTGCCAATGGCAGTTTCAAGGAGGATAATGTTCAACAGGCAAGGACAACTCACAGTCTAATCTGCTTTTTATAGACTGCGAGCTAACACATGGGGTGCTCCTATTGCATACGTTTTCATAACACTGACATAAAAGGAAAGCTGGACAGAGAGCCTTTGTCTTGTACATCTTGGCCGAGGCTGCAGTGAGACACCAGACTCACGCCGAGCTCTCTAAACACGATCAGGACGTCTCTCCACAGTAGTAAACACTCTGCACACACTCACTGTAACATTTCCCAAATTTATGGCAAGCAGTTTAAAGGCTCAGTTCACCCAAATGAGAAAGACCAAGGTTATAGTCTCACTGTAAGTTGTATCTATCTGTGCATATAACCAAGATTTTGAGATGTACATCCCCAACATCTTCTTCAGAATGAAAGTGACAGAAATTTGGTTTGTGTGGCTCAAAGCTCTGAAGAATGATACAACGTCTTTCTGAAAGTTTTCCCAGGACTGCAAGACAATCCACAGACATGGCTGGGAACATGAATTATCATTATTTTCTCTTTCAGTGAAATAAAAATTGCAACATAAAAGTGTAAAAAAAACAACCTGTGAATAACTGGGACACTGTGTCAGGAAAGGCATTTTTTCCACTAAAATGTCAGCAAAACTGTTTGCTGTTTGCACCAGAGTAAATGAGTATATGGTATATCTCATATTACCCAAGTCATAAAATGCAAATTGACTGAGTTGAAAAACTGAATTCAGTGTTTATCAGATTTCCAGTGTTTGTGTGCACATATACACTGTGCAAACATCAATGCATATACATAGTAGGATGTTGATATGTGCTTGTGCACATGCTTGACTGCTCTCGAAATGTGCCATATGGCCTTTGCACAGTGCAGCCATGCAAGCACTACACTGTGGGTACATGTTTTCTGCTGTGATTCCGTGGAAACGAAGCAAACATCCAGCATATCCGGACGTGTTTTTACCTTGTGGTAGTCCTGCTCCAGCCTGGAGTCGGAGCCAGCTCCCTGCTTATACTTGTTCATCTTTAGTTTCATCTGCCTGGTCCTCTCCTCCATGTCCATACCTGACCACAGAGACGGCAGACCATCAGATGGAGGCTAATACAGTGAGGGAGGCCTAATGGGAGGACATAGTGTTATGGTGAGAAACAAGCTTCTGCTGAGCTATGAGCCATGAGCTATGACGAGGACAGGTCTAATGGGAAAAAGCTGAATGGTCGGCAGTATTAACAAAGAAACACAAACACGAACTGTAAGCTGCATAACATAATAAACTGCTTCACTTGTAACCAACTGGTCAATTAAGAAACAATAATTTTTAATCGAAAATCTTGACCACTCTGCTTTTTAATTCGGTATTAATATTCAAATAATATCTTTAAATAATCCCAACTACACATTAAAGGAACTCTGAAGCCATATTATTACAGTAAACAAACTATACTCCACCTCTAAACAATGCTTGTGACCCATGGTGGGTACACTGTAGGCAAAACTCTGGAGAAATGCCAATCCTTTGACAACAAATGTGGTACCTGAATGATTGGGCTAATTGGCCAAGATACCCCTCTCAGGTCAAACTCTTGCAAAGTCTTGCAAAAAAAAGAGTCATTTCAGTGATTGTGAAACGATAACGTCATCATGTTTGCCCATCTTATCCTCTGCTCAGTTCATTTTAAGCACTGTGCTTTGCACAAACATCACGCCATAATCAATACACAAGCTTTAACTTTCTCTGTGGAGGTAATTATGCCAATGCATAAGAACTCTACACAGTTTATGCAACTACGACAGAAAATAAACCACCAAAATGATACCTTATAAATAAATACTTTCTGCTGGATGTGCTGCATCTCCACAAAAAACCTTTGCAAAAACAAGGCCGCCAAATGATGGCTTTCCTGCTGCAGCTGCATCTCCATTCTCTCCACTTGCTCTCTGTCTCTACTTTTGTGTCACATGATGCCGATGACAACGTGAAGGTGAACGCACAAGCATAAGTGCCATGCGCACATACAATGTGCCTGTCATTTCACATACACACACAAGAAAAGCAACACAAGCTGGGAGTGAAATAATGACTGCATACGGTGAGGCAGTGAATCAGTCTCATTAGAATGGAGTTGGTTCTCTGCGTCTCTTGTGTGTACCTACACTGCCCACACACCTTCAGGTCTTAATTTTTCTGTAAAATTACATGGAATGGCTTATTTTGTATGAGAAGCATTCAGTAAACTGCTTGTTATGCCACGCTGTATCAGCTACAGTTTTGCAACATCTATTTACCTGAGAAAGGTTAAGTGTGCTGATTAAGTAAAGTAGTCATGCTCCTTTTTTTTAAAGTTACAGTGGAGTCAGAAAGCATTATGACAGCGTTTGTTGTTCTGTGTCTTCCAGCTCACTGAATTTGAAATGAAACAATGGCTATGAGGTCAAAGTTGTTACTTTATTAAGTGTCAAAGTGAAATGAGGGTCTTTCCAGCCACATCAGATCAACAGGGGAGAGATTTCTGAGGTTTAAGGAATAGCCCCCAGTTTTAGGGAACAGAAAGTGACTGGACAATGTGGACTTCATAAAATTTCTCCTAACATGTTATGATACCTCACAGTGACAAGGAGATTCAAAGAAGTGGGAACCATAAAACTGACTACATGTCCTGAATGTCAGCTCTTCAACATCATAGTCATTGTTTCATTTGAAAGAAAATGTGCTGAATAAGAACCAGATAATGACCTGCACATTTGTGTTTTTCTTTTTGACTGCATTTTATTTTAAAAACAGTGTCTGAAGTATGGGACTCTAAATGATATTCCCTTGAATAACATCCAAAACCCTTTGAAATTTGACATATTTTGTCAATTAAGTTCTACATAAAGAGGCCACAAAATCAAATCAAAGGAAAATTACCATAGAGAGGGTAATCCAAATAAGGAGAACAGTTTTCTTTTTTCTTTTTTCTTTAGGTGGGTCTCATATCAAGACCTGGTGCAAAGAAACAACACTGGCATGACCATGACCATGCTTCAATGAACCATAAGCCCACACAGTCTGTCCACAGCAAAATAAAGGAGTGCGAAATGACCAAAAAGCCAGAGGCATTGTCCACAGAACAATTAGGAGCGCAAACCACACAAGAGAATGGTGGCGAGCGACACGGGAAAAGAACAGGCGATTGAAATGAGGGGAGGTAGGTTGGGAAGGGCAAGCCAGGAAGACATACAGAGTGAATAAAAGTAGAAGAAGAAGAGGAAGCAGAGTCAGAAAAGGAAGAAGGAGAAGAAGAAGAAGAAGAAGGAGGGACAGACCTGAGTTCGTCCAACTTGGTGAGTCCGTGTCTTCTGGGATCACATCACAGAATGGACAGACACAGACAGAGGAGAGGAAGATGGATGTGAGAGGATGCACGAAGGGTAAGGGGGAGACAGAGGAGGAGAAGGTAGGACGGGAGGTGGGGGTTGGGGGGGAGCGGGCGGGCGGGCGACGCCATCACCGTGATCGCCAAGTGTGCCGGGTTTGGAGGGCCGGAGTGAATAGGGAGAGGATGGAGGGTCGGGAGGAGGAGGGAGGGTGACACAACACAACAACAATACGACACGAAAATGACAAAACAACGAGCACAGAACACACAAACAAAATCATAGAGTACACCAAGAACACACAAACTCCACCATGGGCACAGTGAGAAGTCAAAGTAGAGCAAGAGGGTGCGAGGCCAGGAGAGGCTGAGGTAGAGGCTAAGACTTAAGTTATTAGAAATTAGAAAGGGGGAGAAGTTGGAAAGGTGAGGTTCTGTGCTTTAAAGGAAAAAAGAGCTGAAACAGTAAAGAGATGTTAATGTACCCCACCAGAGAAAAACTTGAGGCCTCTAAGGATAGGAGGAGGAGAGGGGGAGAGGAGAGGAGGGTCAAAGGAGGAGTGGATGTCACTTGAGTCTGCATGAGGCAACTGTGGGGGAGACAGCCTGGAAAAATAACATAAAAGAAAGAAAAAAAAACACACAACACAAACTGAAAGCACAGAGCAGCGAGCACACAAAAGAGAGAGCCAACTACCTCTCAGAGCACCAGGAAGGAACGTGAAAATTGAGAAACCTGAGTCGAGTGCACGAGTGCACATTCAGATGTACACACGCGTGCAGTCACACACAGACACAGACAGACACACACAGACGTCAGCTCCAGAATCATTCTGAAAGAAGGTTACGCAACATCATGCCCTGCCTGCTTTCCAGCATCTCTTACATATTTCCCGTCCCTATTATTTATCCTCCTTCCTTCCCATCAGCATGCTGAGACCATGGAATATTCCATTTCATTTCTCTTTCCCTCCAAAGATGGACTGCACTTTAATCTCTCTATCAGATAGGAAGACACTTCCATGTGTGATTTTGTTCCTGTGTAAGCAACAACTCCAGGACCCAGTGTCCTGGATTCTGTAAACTAAATTCCAAAACCAACAGTGACAGTCGGCAGGAGGTGTGTGTGTGTGTGTGTGTGTGTGTGTGTTTGGGGGGATTGCAGAAGAAGCCCACTCCATCAGACCTAACTGTCACACAGAATATGCATTTAGCTCAATTAGAACTCCATTGGGCTGAATAATGAAGTATCACATGAATTAAAAGACAATTCGAGACATCTGCCTCACCAGCTTTCATCTCTTTGTGGCAGCTAACATCCTTTCATTAGGGAGTCAAGAGAGCAAGCTGTTTTTGTTTTAATTTCTCTTACTTCAGCTGCATCATGTAGGTCATCAGGATAATGGAGTGATGTGTTAAAACAGAGATGGGAGAATGGGTTAGGGTGGAAAAGTCTCCTGTGGTCTATGGGTTAATACTGTGTGGTATTCACATGTCGTATTTGACACAACTGCTACTGAATGACAAATGATTCCAGGCGCAGCCATAACAGTGAGCTAGTTATAGTATAATCACAGACAATCACAACTGGTGAGTCACAGGCAGTAAGCTGGTAAAAATGCTGTTCCCGAAAAACTGTTTTTAATCTGTGGAAGGACCTATATTTAAACAGTAAATGGCAGCATGGAACAAAGTCATGGTTACTAAGGCTTAATAAAGATTAAAAGGTTTACATGACATGAGACACTTAAAAAAGAGATTTATTTTAAGAAAATATGGTTGATGGTTTGCCAGATACAAACACACCCTGGTGTCAAACCTAAATAAATAAATAATGATAATACATTTTTTTACACAGCCTCTAATGTGCCTCAAACATATTATACATATTATATTATACAAAATTGGTTTCTGTTTTTATCTCATTAAAATAAAGTAATCTGTAGTTTCCAGGTCAAAGAACAATAGAAAATACAATGGAACTGAATGTGTAAGATGCCAAATTGAACAAATCCACTTCTCTTCTTTGACATTTCTGACATTCAGCTTAAAAAAACATGACCATGTATATTTCTAGCGTAGGTCAAGATTGGTTGATGTTGGTGGTGGTGTGTTTGTCAAAGCACAGAATAAATGTATGACATGGGAAAATAGTGAACAATTGGAAGGGTGGCGTGTGATTACAATCTCCACTGACCCACACTGACATAGCCCTCAGAGTGAAAGTAAGATGAAGGCGGTCAAGTTGGAAAAGAGGACAGCACTCAGCCTTTTCTGGGTAAAAACAAAAAGTATGGAAACATGTGCAGAGAGAAATCGACATATTGAGGAAATAAAGACAAAAACAAAGCGAGTGATAGAGAAACTGTGGTGTTTAAAGAGAGACTGAAAAATAAAGCCTGAATCTCACACAGTGGCCTTGTTAACCCACAACACCTACACTATACACCTACCTATACATCACATGCAGGTCAAAAGAAACAAATTTATCAGTGAAAAACTGCATAGATGTTGACGAGTAAAAACTTTTATGGGCTAAAACCTTTTAATAATCAATATGTGTGAGAGATTGTGACAGCACTAAAAAAGTGAATATGCTCGCATAATTGACGGTTGGAAAAACAGCACTGTTTGTCTTCTGACTTCTTGATATTTAACTGCGTTACGGTCAAAAATGAATTCAATCAAAAGCCACCACAGCAAATCAGGTCATGTGTGCACAGCAGATCACCAAGTGACATTGCAGGTATATATAAATGAGGCTTAAATTAAAGGGAGGCGAAAAAATGTTTCCATGGAAGCATATTAACCCAGTACAGCAAATACAGCACCTCAAGACACAGTGGTGCCATTGCCTTAGCAACACATTTCATTATTCTCTGCAGTTTATTCATGGAGGGCTGCTTGACAGCATCTAATCAAACTTAACTTCATTATGATATATACTGAAAGATACAGTACCTATAAGTGTGTGTGTGTGTGTGTCAATTTCCACACTCCTTAATGATATATTGTCAAAAATCAGCTCCAGGCTGCACTGCAAAACCACATCAAAGAGGAAGAGACCAAAAAACTGAAGAGCACCATCCAGAGGCTGACCTGGGCAATCATATATATATTAAATGACCTGCTAGCCCATACAACATATATGAAGCAAGCACTTTTAATGTTTTTTTTATTTTATTTTTTTTCTAGTATCCAGCTTCTAGTGAACATTGTCCAGGTCTCCCTTTCGTAAGGTTGTAATCCAGCTCGTACAGAGTTCACACAAACTATGGAGGACAGCGAAGAAACCCCCATCAATCATGTTCTGATTTTCAACATGCATTCCTCTGCTTGTGTGCATAAACAGCAAACAACCCACTGTTTTTTGTGGCACTTAAGTAAACTACTTTCAAAATTAGGTGATGGAAAATACAGTATATGTAAGGCAAGATAGCACATAAAAACCAATATTTGATTTAGATATATCTCCATTCTTATGATCTTGGTTTTTATTCTTTTATGCTCCACAAGTAAAATTAAGTTTGGTAAAAAAAAAGTAGGTTGGACAACACGAGTAACCATAGGTACTAACAGCAGTGCAGCTTTATTGATTTATTTTCCCTGTCTGATGCTTACAGTATTTGAGCCCTGTTCTAAATAATCAGTTGTCAGAATAAAATTCTGACTAAAAAGAGAAGGAAAAAGAAAAATTGTAGATCATTACCACACACTACAAGCTGACTGTATTTGAGACTATATAGATATGGTCTAACCACTAAGCTAAAACATACACTGAAAAAACATCATATCCTTGGCAGCATTTGTTCGGTATTCCAATGACATGTTCGTTTTTATATGAATTGCGATACTAGTTATGTTATTACTATTGTTTTGTCTTAAAATAATAATTTCTCCAAGCCCAAAGAAATGAATTGAACTTTGTAATGTCAGTATTTAATGTGTTTTTGTGAAATTGTATGTTCAACTGTCATAATTCACCAGGTCTGTCTTGAAAAAGAGATTTTAATCTCAATGAGACTAACCTGGTTAAATAAAGGTAATAAAGGTTCACTAATGCCCAATGAGGCTAAACCTTGGGACACACTGAATGCACACTCACATGGTAGCATACCCAATTCTGACTGCTTATTGTGACTGTACTGGCAAGATACATTACATGTGTTGTTTGTTTTTCATGCTTTGGAAGTGGCAGAAATCCACACTCAGACCAACTAACCTGTGTCAGTCAGGGAGGGGTGTGGCTGTGTCCCTCCATCAGACAAAGAACCATTCAGCCCTCGCTGCTGGTCCTCCCATGTCACCTCTACAGCAGGACACATGCACATACACATACACATACATACGCACACACACACTCACTGGTTTGGACACTGCATGATTTTGAATGGCTTTGGATAACAAGGGAGCTTGTTGCAAATTCCAGCACTGTTTCAAAATCCCATTTGCAGCTTTTTCGATGTAAAAACATTATCTTATTTCTTTACCTTTTAATACACATTGAACATACTGAAACCAATGTGTGTAATATTGTCCAGTGATAACAGAAAGGACTAGCAAAGCTTGGTGAGAAAGAAAAGAAAAAGGCCTTTGCTACTGAAGTGCGGAAATCATGGGCAGCGCCATATCAAAGATTATGAACTTTGCTCCATCTGCTGGCCAACAGGAGTAATTGTCTTTGAGCTTCTTAAATGCAAGACTTTATGTTCTACAGTCCTTTAGCAGCAAAGTAAAATGTACAGAATCCAGGAAATCATACAAAGAATTCTCATTTTTATACACCGTCATAAAAAGTGAAAATACTTGTGTAAAACATGCAAAAGAAATATCTCAACACGATTTCTATATGACTGAGACTGCCAGTCTGTGTACTGTACAGGGTGTGTGTCTACGTGTTCAATACTCCATGTCTAATTGAAATGATTGGCAATTTAACAATTGGAATTGAGAGCTCTGTGTTTGTGAGGTGGAACTGAGCTGAATTAATTTCTATTAAAGCGGAGCTTTGAGGCCATACTGGAGCAGAGATCACAGCAACAGCACTCTGTATGGATTAACATCAGTTCTAGCTTCATGCAGCACAACTCTCTAATTTGTTCACTCCGCATTAACTCAATAAAAATGAACCAAGCTCTGTGCTTATAATAGATGAAATGTAGAGGAAGAGGGGACAATCTAAATGGGCTACAGCAAATACAAAGGCAGGATTGCTCCAAGTTGCTCAGCACCACAGCTACCAGTGAAAATCACACGTGAAGAACTTGTGGTGACCGAGAAAACCCACACAGCAAGGTCACACCATCACACTGTTCAGAGGACTTGCCTTTCCTCCCATTTAGTGCCGGGCCTTGGGGTTTTTCCTCACAGTCTGCTGCTAGTAAAGAGACAGATGGAGGTTCATGAAATGATGGAGCTCCAAAACCCCACACAGTACTCTAAGTCACATTAATAAGGCAGCTCCTGTGTGTTCATACATACACACACACACTCAAACTCAAAGCTCTGTACATAAGCACAAAGCTATTCCAAGAGCTGATATGGCGTACTGGTTTGCATATAAACGCCTCTGCAGAAAAACGGTACAAGCATTTGATTACTTATATTGTGCAATTTGTCATTAAACTGAACACCATGCACTGGTGCTCACAATTCAACACACTCTACAACGTCCTCACAGCATCATTTGGCCTGCAGAATGTCACTCAGAATATTGACAATTTAAAAACAGAATATGGACCTCACAGGAGTATCCACTGAGTCAGTCAGCACAACAGCCACAACAGCGTTGAGTAATAGCAGCACACAGTCAAAGGACAGAATCAAGCCACATAAACAGATGGGGAAGTAGGAAGTGCAAACTGTGGGAAACCAGTTTCTGCCAACAGCCTGGCCGTTCATTCCAGCCTGTGGATGAATGTGCTCATCACCTACATCGCTCTCATACAAGAAACCGAACAATATGCCCGAACAGAGCTTGAACTTAGACAACGCAACATTTTTATGGTGAAGAGTCGTTGAGTATTTAATGTTTCCATCATTTTTATTAAGAAAGGAATGACTTAGCAGCACATATCTGGAGAAAATGGAGAAGATGACAGGAAAAGAAAGGTTGTTTCTGTAGTAATTAACACACCTGGACGCCCATTTTGGGGTTCAGGTGCCCCGAGTTCCTCACTTGCCCCCTCTTAGGAGTAGCCACAGGTGAACAGACAACATACAAGACAATTAGATGTATGCAAGTACAATGTGTGACTAAACTTCGAAGCACGGTAGTGAGACAAAAACATGGCGAGGTTTATCAACGGTCCAGCTATTCTCTGAATCAGCAAGGGGCAATAATATGGATCCAGTCCATGAAAAGCTGCAAGCACACACGCACACACACACACACACACACACACACACACACACACATTTGCGTTACATAACCTAAGTGCCATACGGCTCTGTGGGAGCAACAGCACAAGGTCAGATCAATACCTCCCGCTGCCCACACATTGCCACTGTCCTGAAAGGCACGGTAGGGAGCGAGAGAGCGAAAGCAATACAAGGGAATAAGGAGGAGAGAGAGGAGTAGGAGAGGACCAACTACCTGACAAAGAGAAACAGAAGAAAAAGAGAGATCAGGTCAGGAATAAAGAGGGAGAAGGAAAAAAGGGTGACACAAAGAAGTGGCAGAGAAGGTCCAGACAGAACTTCAGAGTGATAAAAGAAGATGCAGGTAAGATAGCACAGATACAGAAGAAGGGTGGGACTGAGACAGAGAGCAAAGGAGAGTGCTCGGAAGATGGAGGAGAGAGAGAGAGAGAGAGGAGAGCTGGGCTCGTTTGGCGGCTGCACAGAAGACAGGGAAAGCCCTCATGGACTCTGACAATGATGAAAGAGTTCTGCGAGTGCTTTGACAAGTTCTCTAGAAATGCCTGAGCTTCCCCCTCCCCATCTTTGTCCCAGTCATTCCCTCCATTCACAGCAAAGCTACAACATATCTTTGCTTTTCCACAGCATTCGATTCAAGCACGCAAGTGAAATAATCGCCGCTTTCATCACCAGTGCACAGCAGGAGTTGTTACAACACATAACATTCGATAAAGGAGTGCTGAGGAACAAAACTGACTTCAAATGTCACTTTGTAGTTCTGAGGATGTGGAAAGTTCAAACGTTTGTGCCTTAATCATTGCTCAAAGTCTGGTTTGCACCATGTTTAGAAGACGCACATTAGCTTTGCTCTGTTCAAGTATCTCAGCAGTCCATATAGTAAATCAATAATTCCTAGACAAATAACAACAATATCAAAAGTGTAATTAAACAAAGAGAGATTGGGAGGCAACACTTGAACACAACACGGGCACTATCATTAGCAGGATCCAGACAGGTAAGTACAAACATGACTGCACAGGACATCTCAACTGTACGATAAACACATCTGCAACAGAGGGAGGGGTTCATGGAGCACAAAGTGAGCTCATCCACCCACTGTTGCAGACAGGGTTTTGGCCTCCAGAGTGAGGTGTGGCTCATCAAGCGCACCCAGTCTGAAAGACAAAACCCACACATTCAGGTACAGACCTTCACAAGGCTCTGTTCCTTCGTCTCCATCTTCCGAGAGAGGAATGGAAAAGGAACCGAGTAGAGATGTTATGGATGGAAGGGCAAAAGTAAACACCAATGAAACACAATGAAATCTTGCACATATGTTATGATCTATAGCTTTAAACTGAGTGGTTCCATCAGCGAATAATAAGCCATCCTTTTCCAGTCAGCAGTGAAGTATAAGAGTAAAACCAAAGCTCCTCCTCAAGCCCAAACATTTGGGCCACCAAATCAAGACCACATCCTTATATGATACTAACCACAAAGCCACTATTGAACTAATAAAAAGATATCTTCCCTCAATATACATGCATTTGAGTCTGTTTATCGACAGTAAGAAAAACCAGGTGACTTACTTCTGTCCTTCCCTGTGTGTGGAAGCTGCGGTAGCTGCCGTCCTCGTCTACTGGACATGGGTGTACCAGTGGGGCTGGTCTGGACCGATCCACTACGAGGATGTGCCCTATATGACAAAAAGCAGTGGACACTGGGGTGAGATAAATTAAGACAAGAGCCGATGGTGGATGGGCCAGGCCATGTTGCACCCACATCGCAGTGTGAGACAAATAAAGAAACTTTCAAAATAAGAGAGTGAGATATACGTTTGACAGCATAATAACATAAACAGTGGAACTATATCTGCTACATTGGGAAAGTGACATGATATAATCCATTTATCTAGGATCACTTAGTCACATATACTGTATGTTTGGATATAATTAACTCTCATGCGCAACATAAGGTAATCTGTAGCTGTGCTAAAGCTTGGGGTAACTAAGAGAAGAAGACTACTTGAAAGATTATATGTCTCATATCTCCAAATATAAAACCAATGCACACAGCAATGACGTTTGGCACATGGCATGGGAGTGGAGGGATACATCAACTGTTGGGAACTGAGCTGCAATAAAAGATGCCAGGTGTGAATCGCATGTACAGTCGACTCATCAAGCTGCAAGGAGAGAAGAGTTCAAAGCAGAGACAGCAGACCAGTGCGACCATGCGTTCAGACTGTCCCCAAAAGGCTTCAACTCAAAACCAAAAAAGAAAAGAACAGAAAAAACATAATGCCATCACAGGATAAACAGCATCAGTTGATGTTAGTAATGAAATCAAAGTAAAAATGTCGGTCCAACACTGCTATACTCACGCAAGCGTATGAGCAGCGTGGTCCAAAAAAAAAAAAGTCAGCACGCTATCTACGGTGTCAGGAGTTTCGTGCCTGGGGACATGTTGTAAAGGAAACACAGCATCGGTGCTTTTGGGGACATAAACAGAAAGTAGGTGGGTGGCGGGGAAGTTGTGAGGGGGAGGTGGGTGGGGTGAGGTGAGGTGGGGTGAGGTGAGGCAGGAGAGCAGGGTATTGGGAGGTGGGGAAGGGAGGTGGTAGTGATGTAGTTTCTCTGGTTCGTTCTGTGTGTTAGTCAGGCTCGGGTGGGGTGGGGGCTCATGGGACTGGGTCTGTGCTGGTGTAGTTCTACAGAGGTTGTAGTTTATGCAAAGGTTTAGCAGAGGTGGAGCTGCTCTGGGGGCAGACATGAGCCTATCGGTTGCTTTAAACCTCAGTATGGGAGTCACATACCAGCTAGTAGCAAGACTTCTAGATTATCAAGGATTATCTAATCAATTTTGTTAATAAACAAATAACCATGGTGTCAGCAAACTGCCTAGTTTATCTTGATAACCTAGTATGAAGCTATTTGGGTAAGATTGGTTGCCAGCCAGGAAGCTAGACTAACGAACCAACCCATGTACTGGAAATGACTAGACCTCTTTATGTCTATATTGCATATCCCCAGTTACCAGAATAAAATTAGGCTTCATGTATTCACTGCGCTTTACTCTAATAGTGTTTCTTGTCCAAAAAACTGTAGTTCTCTCGTCTATTCATTGATGTTTCAACCTAATGTTTAAATGATTTCTCCCTCCAGAGTAGCTTTGCCTCAGGGAAATGACTGTGCAGCTACAACTTCAGGCCGCTAAGCTGGTGAACGACTCCGATCTGGGTCACACCTCGTCAAGGCAGGTGAGGGGGGGGCGGACCTCCCAGATGGCAGAGACGGCATGGACCTCATGAGCGAAGAGTCGTGGGGGCGTTCAGTGGAGCGCGAGCGGGAAGAGGGGCGCTCTATAGTGGGCCGCTGGTCTGCAGAGCGGGACCTGCTGTGATACTCGTGTCTATCCATGGCTCCGTGGTTCCTACAGAGGTTATTGAGAGATAGGCAGGTACTCAGTGGGACCCCAGCAGGGAAGGGACAGCACGCTGGCAGGTTGGACAGTATGGAGGGCACAGAAATTTGTCGCGCCCTCAAAACTCCAATGAGGGGCTCGTGTTTCAGGACTACGCCTGTGTTATGCATGTTTTAACCCAATCTTCTACAAATCACATTCATCAGTAAATGTTCCTGACAATTTTCAAGATGAGAGCTAAGTTAAGATTTTTGGAACAATAAATCTGGGTGCAGTTGACATAACATCTGTCATGGAGTAAATACTGTCCCATGTTGGATGTTGATGATTAATGAAAAAGTAGCAAAAATCGCTTTCAAAAATGTATATACAGTAGGTTTCCCAGTAACTGGGGTAAAACATGCAGAAATACAGTGAATGAGTCAAATTATTCAGCAACTTGTAAGAGAACAGCAGACAACACTTGAATGTTAAGACAACCTGTTTAAGCTCTAACAACCGTAAGGTAACAGAATTGCATATACAGTTGACAATGTTTGTTTTTTAAATCCATGGCATCTAAAATGTTCTATGGCCACTGACGTTGGCAAATTTGGTTTCTTGAATGATACATTTGGTTCAACTTACATGCAGTTCTTTTGAATTTGTCTTTCAACATTACAGCTTTGTCTCTACCTCTTAACATGTAGCTGAATTAGTTCATTTTAAGGGTGGACAGTATGGACAGAGGGCTCTGAGGTTCCTGTGTGGTTTAAGGCCCCTGTAGTGAATAACAGTGACATCTTCAGGGTGTGTACAACTGGCAGGGACCATGTGCTCTCTCAATATGTGATTAGTGCGTGTGTGTGTGTGTGTGTTCATTTGCAATCTGTTTGAGGTAGAGTGACATGTGGGGGGAAGGTGAAGTGTGTCTTTGCACTTCATTGGGCTTGTTCAATCAGTTTGTTTTTTTTCCCTGAAAAAAGCCCAGCCATCAGAAGTATTTTTGGCACTGTGTGGATGAAGGAAGATCTTGTCAAACTGAAGAGCTGCTGGAAAAGAAAGCAGGTGAGGTTCTCAAATGGAAAAATCAGTATCAGTGCACAGGTATATTGTAACTTTTCAGACAAAAGAAAGAAAAAAAGCATTTTCATAAAACTGTATCAAACTGCAGATATCAAACCAGTGAAAGGTTATAATCAGCTTTAGAGCATGCACACTGTGTGGGACACTGTAAAAGTTTGTAAATCTTAAGCCCTTCTTATATTGCACAGTTTTCATGTTATAGTAACAGTGTTTAATACATCATATTATCCATTACATTGTAAAGCACAGACAATATGTTGTTGTCTGCAGAACACAAAAACTACTTCTAATAAGGCTAGTATACACCAAAAGACTTGCTTGAATTAAAACCACAACATTGTTGAAAAGATTTGAGAAGGACTTTTACTACAGTGTGATTTCAATCATTTGAATCATAATAAATTAATCTTGTCATAGTCTTGTAGTGTCTGTAGCCTTCTGCAGTATGAAAAATTGTCCAGTAGAGGAAATTTCCTTCTTGTCTACAACAGCAAAACAAAGGCTCATTGGTCAGCAGCCTTAAGTTAGCCTTAAACATTGTTTATATACAGTCATTTACAGCGATGGTCAACATAATCCTTAGTGAGTTCCCATCACGAGGTTGTTATGGCTGAGGATTTAGGAGTAATGTGAAGGTTATGTTGGGTACAAATCCATCCTCTCATTAGGTGTAATTTGGTGGATACAGCCATGACATAAAAATACAGTACTTTGGAATAGCACTGCTCACTGTTACTTCACTGGTTTCAAACTGAGCCGGAAATATAGGTTTTCTCTGCTCGTTTCTGCTGCTTTAATGCTCGTACGCTGCAGGCTTCGTCCCACCCAACTCTGGGGCGATGCACTTAAAACAACAGAATCATGAAAAACATTTTCTCATGTTCTGGGGGGAAATGACCTAAATTAAGACACTTGCCAAAAGGCTCAAACTCTGCTAGTGCTCTTTAGTGCTTATGTCAGTCTCACTATTGTTTTTATTCTGCCCGCATTCAGACTGAAAGAAACTTAAGCTGTATGGAAAAAAAATCTCTTCTACTCCTCTCTGGATAAAACAGTGATACTAGCTGCTTTCCTTTTTCTCTCACTTTAGAGAAAAAGAAAGGGGAGAAAAAAAACTAGAAGCTCTTGTTAATGGCTATTAAGGCTAAAGGCTGAGCCTGAAGTCGAGCCAAGCTGGGCCTTAGGGAAACTTTGAGACACTTTAATAAAGTCAGTCAGGCTCTCAGGCAGAGTTCTGAGGACTCATCACTTTTTTCCCTCCTGGAGAGGAGAGAAATGGCACAAACCTCACATTATTTCTGACTGAAAGCCAGATGGCAGCAGGTAGAAGATTGAAGACAGGGAAAAGTGGAGTCCTTTACGGCTTTTCTGGAGGGGGGAAATGTGGGTTCTTTCTTTTTATTGGTGCACCGGTATGCGGGTGTGGATCCTGGGGGTGGGTGGGTGTCAGCAGGCCTTTCTGCGGATGCTTGGAACGGCCCAGCAGCCAATTCTGGCCAGACATAAGAAGCCAAAGGGCAAACAGAATTTACAAAGCTACTGCGCAGCCCAGAGCAATGCATCAGAGATGCCACAGCACAGGGGAGCAAAAAGCTGCCTGCCAGTAGCATGTAAAAAAGGACGACACTAGAGATCACACACACTGATCAACATATTGCGGTTGTTATAATGTACACGGGTACATAAACAAAGACATCGACGAAGAAACGATCAGGCACTGGCCAGCACTTTACTCGACAACCAGTATACATACAGCTGATGTCAGCAACAGAAATATAGCTCTGAGCCTCAATATACTGAGGCAGTTGTGTACCAGCACTGTACATGTACACAACTTCAGAGCTGTGATGACTCCATAACAAAAACCGATATCAGGCAGGATATCATTTTCTGTCATCACACGTACGATCACAGATAAACCAAGGATGGACGAGGGACAACTTGAGGGGACCACAAGTTGTGGATGTTACAGATGCAGCAGCAGCGCACGTCAATACCTCTCATAGTCATAGTCGGAGGAGTAGGCGCCCTCAGAATAGGCGCGGGCCATCCTAGTGGAACGCAGTAACCTGACTGCTTCCTCCCTGCAGATCGGGTACACGCGATGGTTGCGGCTGGCGAAAAAATATCACAACTGGTCAGCATTCCTTTTTTTTTTCACCACAAGGGGAGGTAACATGAATAGATGAATAAACGCTCTTGAATTCCCATGAAATAATGTGTCTGTTATCTGTCTGAATACATACCTACCAAACCATCCAACAAAACCACAGTGATGACGCCAACTTAAGGGAAGTGTACGCTACTTTACGCTGAATGTATCCACATGTTTGTAAAAGAAACAACCTCTGCTGGACAAAACTTCACAACCAAAGTTCACTAATCCATTTTCAGTATTGCCACAGTCACTCTTTTGAGGGCTACGGTGAAAAGACAAATCACATATGTGCTCATCTCGGAGTCACACTTGCACACATGGAGTGCTCACATGATAATGAGGTGGTGAAGAGAGAGAGAGAGAGAGAGTAAGCAATGCTGATAGTGGATGGATGAAATGCATGACCAAATATTAGTGGAGTAGTAAAAAAGAAAGTCCCGTGATGTATATATTTAATCTTCTTCAGAGGAAATATATACTCTGATGTTACAACACAGCACGTATGGCACTGGCAGTGCCAAGTAGCACAAAGTGGCCTCTACAGTGTATTAACAAAAACCATGTGGCATCATATTTTTTGTGGTCATTATGCAATGTAAGAACAACAAGAGACATAGACCAAAGTGACAGAAAACAAGGTATAGAGCTAGTGCTGGGTTCTCAACACCCAAATTAAAGAGGCAGGGGATGAGGGAGTGTTGGGTTGGAGGGTTGTGGTGCAGAGATGGGGCTTCATGCAAGCTCAGGTAAAGGTCTACCTGGGGTCCTTCTGAGGATCATCGATAGGCTGAGTATGTCTGGTTCGAGGTAGGGTGAGGAAATGGCTGCGACCAAATGGAGGGAGAAGAGAAGACAGAGATGGATCTGAGATGGCGCCGAGGAAGAGGCAGAGGAGGAGAAGGAAAGGAGAGAGAGAGAGAGGATTGGAGATAGACAGAATCTGAGGCAGACAGATGGAGGGGTGAGAAAACCGAGGGGAAGAGAACGAGAGATTGCTCAAAGAAATAGGATGGAAAGAGACTGAGAAAGCTCATAGGAAAGGTTGATGTAACAGTTTCAAAGAGGAGGAAAAAAAAACAGGCAAGGAAGATAAGAGAGGTTGAGGAATCAAGTAGTGAGGAGACGTCTTCCTCAGCTTTACCACACAGACAGATGAACACAGCAGCAGTCACAGAGGGAAGAACAGCACAACATAGTCCAAACACCTAAACCTGCTTGGTGTCACTTCTACTGGATGTAACACTTTAAGACCATGCATATAAAATATATACATATAGATTATAACATAGGATAGAGGATAAGAAAATAAGATTTGTTCTTTGAAACACACATTTTAAGAACATTTCAAAAGAGTAGGAAAATTGAGTGAAAATGACACCCGTTTTAAAAAAAATAGCAAATTCACACAAAAAGCTACAGAAATCCTAACGGAGATTTTTTTTTTCCCAATATTGTAGGAGTTCTGGGACAAATCCAAATTCTCCATGACTCATTTCCTGTGTCATTTTCAACTGTTTTCAATAAATAACCGGATGCTGTTAATTAAAGCAGCTGAAATACACTCAAGTGAGTACTGTCCCAGACAATTTAGATAAGTGCATTTTCTGCGTCTGACACTGATTTAGGCTGGGCCTCAGAAATATCAAATAAAGTTAATTGGACGGGGGAAAGTAGCTGTGGCCTGGCAGTGCCAAGGCTATGATTGGACTCTTGGAGCAACATTTTCCACCCCTCACAGAAAATAAATGCTGATGGAGGATAACTGACCACTTCCCCTTGACCACCTCTTCCATAAAGATAGTGAGATACATGCAAATACTGTACTGTGCGCAGCGTTTACCGCATTGGCTCCAAATGTTTCCTGCATAATTTCAGCCCCTTGGATGTAACGTGGAAAAAAGCTTGTTAATTACTTCTCAAAAGCAGTATAGTCTTATCCAAGTCTGGTGTCCATGTCAGATTTTAACTGTCATAAAACTTTTCTGATGAATCAGTGAAGTGACAACTTCACTTTTATCGGAAAAGTAATAAATGTTTCTCTTTTACAGGTCTGGAGTACATTTTGTCATCATTATGGAGGAAGATAGAGGAAGCAAGTATCAAGGTATAGGGAATCTACACCACTACATCAGATTAAAACTATTATGAGCAAATATTTCCAAGGAATAGAGAAAGTTGCTCTTTAAAAGTAGAAACATTGGAAAGATGAAAGCACTCACACACAAAATCAGCTTCCAGAGAGTTTAAGGCAAACGGCATCTTGCTTTTCGTGTAGGTGAGCATTAACACCTCCGTGTTTTTCTGTTCATCAGACCCCACCTGTGCTCATCAGGACCTGTATGCCCACGTGCATGCGTCATCAGCTGGAGAGTGTGCGTGAACTGGATCACTCCTCATGTTGTTTACGCAGCACATGCTGCCCCCTATTGGCCAGGGGGCACATGGCCTCATGTTTAACTGAGAGAAATACTACATTGTACGTAGGTGCGACCTAGCTCCTTGAAGTCAGAGAATGAACAGCGAAGCTTGGTGCTACAACCACATTTCATCGTAACCTGAAATAGCATGACCATCGGCTGAGCTACTAAACGCTGCGTTTCTTTACATCTATCTGTGGTTTCCCAAAAAAAGGAAAAGGAAAAGAGAAACAAAACATTTGTTTACACCCAGATGTCAGGGGTCTGCCCAATGGTGGACTGAGCGTTAGTTACCTGGAGGGTGGGGGGACGCTGGGAGAGCGTGACCGTGCTCTGTTTATATCAGCCGAGCGAGAGCAGTGGTTAGATGACATCACCTGCTCAGGGACTGACAACGTGGAGCTCTGGAAGTCTCTGCCATTTGGCCGGTAGTCTACAAAGACAAGAAAGGGAGGGACGGAGGGACAAGATCAAAGAATGAGAGGGCTATTTAGATGGTTCCTCATTTACATACTAACACAATAGATACTGCAGTGATAGATTTGAATTTACAAAACAAAATCCCGTGCTAATTTAAGTTTGCAATGCCTCAATAGGGTTCCCCTGTGTTTTTGGGTGAGTGACATAGCTAAATATGCAGCCTTGGTAATGACAGATTATGACTGCTAACGATGCACGTCCAGTTTAACCACACCCTGAAAGAACAATCTGTCTAAAAGTTAGGCTAAATGCCATTCTGCACAGGTGATAGACTCTCCATTTTCATTATGCTGAGGCTCAATATTCCAAAACTGAGAACTAGGTTTCAATAAAGGTACAATTCACTTGCTGCGATAACACTGTGCATTAAACATGAAAATAGCCTTTTAACGAAATCAGAAACATTATAATGAATTTTCTCTGCAAGACTGATTAGTCCATTGAACTTGAAAGAATTCATTAACCGATAATCAGACATGGCTAGAAGCCATGGTTCAGGTCAGTGCTTAGCACTGTAAAGGTTGATTGATATTCAATAGTGTATAGCACATTAAAATGAGTAAAAGAAAACTGAATCAAAAGTTGGAAAAGAGGGAAATGATAAAGAAATGTTGACCTTCACTTAAGGAAGTTTGATGTATTAATACAATACAATTTCCTGTGGGTGGTTGCTGTGAAGAGCAGATTAATTAAATCAATTTCACCATGTCACAAAGTTGAAACAACCCTGGTCAATCCTGATTACAAAGTGGATCCAAGTCAAATTCTTCTGAAAATGTCACACACTGCACTTTTACAACTAGTCATTCATTCTTTGACTTTCTTTTAAAAAACAAAGCTAAAACAAAAGTAAATGAGACTTTAGCAACATAAGTGCTTTGCATATTAGGTTTAACAGGGAAAACATTTGCCATTTCTAAACAGCAGCTCTAATACACAGCCTACTGCAGTCAAGCACTTCACTTTCACCCAAATAAAATCTATTCTTCCTCTTGACACACTGCTTCATGAATGAGTACAGCCTGACTTTGCCTGATTTTAATGAGAATAGTGGGGCTGCATCAGTGCAGAAGCAAACAAGATTATATAAATAAGGCAAATGTTAAAAATGACAAAACACATAATCATAACCAGTGCACTACTTGCTGGGGTGCAGTTTACTTAAAAAGGGCCTAGTGTACTGTACTGTAATAGGTAATATACAATTAGAAATATACTGAAATACACTGAAAAAAAATGTTCCCTTCCTCATTTGAAAATAATAGCATCAGCAGTTGAATGCAAAGCCTGCAGGACATAAGGTACGTGGTGGAGCCCAAGTAACAGAGGAGGGTGTGACCAGAAGTTGAGTGTAGGGGTATTCCCTTCACCGTGAACAAAGTGAAGGGGACTGGCATGGTGAGGCAGCGAGGGGCTGATGAGAATGTTAAAGAGGCTGAAGGAGGATTTCCCTCAGCAAGCCCAGGCTCGTGCTCTTCCCCATCTCTGTCAGTCAGTAACCAAATCTATTAAGAGACCAGATTTGGTCTTTCCAATGCATTTCATTTTTGTTTTCTTTTTTTAAAATGTTTTTTCTCTCTTTTCTTGTGGACCTGGATAATAACTGCATAACAGTTAAAGGGGAAAACAAAATACATAATTGCTAACACCATTTTTAGCTTGAAAAAATAAAAGCAAGCATTCACTTTTCTTTATTCTTTGCTATTTTATGTGGCCAAATCTCAAGTTGTTCTCGGCCTCTTTTTTGCCTCTCTCTCCTGCTAACAAATCTACCTCTCCTTTTCTGTTGTGCAGCATTGGCAAGCCTCGGTGAGTACAGCAAAACAGCAACTGGCAGTGCAGAGGCAGACAAACGCTCACAGCTCGCTCACCGTACTACTGCTGCTGCTGATGGGCTGCAGCATTTTACCCTGCTAATATGATATATAATGGTATTTGTAAGCTGTTCAGGCCGAGCAAGCGTTTGATGGATGTTGACATGAAGGGGGTTAACTAAGTTCACCGCCAAAGGAAATAAACACAAAATTTATGACACATTTCAAAATATGGTCTGAAGAGAAAACCTATTGAACAACATTAGAAAGTGTTTCCTACTTTTCCCTCTGACTGTTTCAGTCATCTTGAACTGTAGATGAATTCATTCCTGTTCATTAATATTGGTCTGCACGTTAATATGACTTTAGTACATTACCTGTTATTACCCCAACACCATCTTCACAATCGTAGTCTGAGATCTCGCTGTCACTTATCCTCTGGGATCCTTTGAGATAAAGAGACAGTGTGGAAGAGAGGCAAAAGAGGTGCGGGATAGAATGAGGAGAGAAAGAGACAGATGGCGAGATGGGGAAAACAGGGAAAAGTCCATTATGATCCCTGGTTCGTTCATTCAGAATCGCAGTATTGATTATATCATGCAGCCCCGGTCTGACTATAATGTTCCTGTGTTCCTATAAACTGAAACTGAAGATGTAAACTGACTGTCTTTACTTTCAGTCTCTAACTCATGACACTGAACTCCACAAAGACACCAAACTGCCCTGCAAGTGAGTGGTTTGGATTATAGATTGAACATTCAAACGAGTGGCTGGTTTGAACGTTGCGGCCAGTGGGATGTATATGTTAAAATGTGCATCAGCTGTAACAAATAATGCTGCATTTTGCTGTTCGGCTTTAACCAAAACAGCAGATCTATCTTCATCTGAACTGTGACACTTTTAAATGACACGCTCAGTCACTCAATTTACATGTGAAGGTGAGAGGGGGAGAAGCGATATGGCTTTACAGCTCTTTCTTCATCCTCCCCAGCAGCCTTATCACCTCTCCCTGTCCCTCTCTTTAAAGTATGACACCCTCCCTGCAGCCCCCTTCACCACCCCACCCCCACCGCCTTCACCGTTCAGTCAACTTAAATCAACTGGACACGTGTGCTTTTTCAGAAATGACAAGTGCTGCACTCTGGCAGTGCCGCTCCCAACCTCTCATCTCAGTTGGCTGGAAACTTTTTACAGCTGTCAGCTCTTTTCACCTCACACTAACGCAAACGCCCAGAAAATCGTCCTGGTGGGGAAGCGAGCAAGGGCCTAAAGTGTCTAGTGGAAGCAGTACAGTGAAGCTGTCCTACGGACTACAGTACATTCATCTAAAGCATGTTCACCAGTATCTGCTCACAGAATGGAAAAGTGGTGAGAGAAGGGCCATGAAAAGAGCTATTTTGGGTGTTGCATAGATAAAATATGAAAAAGATGAAATATATCATTAAAATAGTATATTATGATAAAAGATAATCAAAGCACTCTTTTTTTGTTTCTCGTTTCCATCACCACTGCTTCAGATGATTGCACAGAACACATTTAAATAAAGAATAAAAGGTATCACACCAGCAACAGAGTAATCTCCCATATCCCATCACAAATCTGTGAATATATTCACATTCAATACACACAAACACAGGCAAAGCGGAAAGGGCTGCAGAAGTTTGGCAACATTATTAGATGCAATTTTAAAAGGGGAAATGTTCATAATGGGCAAAATAATAAACAATATACAGTGCATAACAGAGGAAAAGCAAGTGGTCAAATTATAATGGGAGTTTTTAAAACACCACTTCAGGAAGAGGACTGAGTGCAGTTTTTCAGGATAAGGTTGTAGGTTGTGGGGTGGGATTGTGAGATATTTAACAGGTGAATACACAGAGGGAGAGACCACTGTGTCCTAAATCTCTCTTTCCCTGGAGCGTGCACACATCTGCTACCCTCGGTGGATTTCAAACGAGCGGTGTAAAACCTACACCGGCTCACCACGACAATAAGCCACATAAGGCAGCAGAAACGCACCCGTCATGGAAAAAAAAGAGGGATTGGAGAATTGGGGCACAAGGATGCACCTTTCAACGGTACAGGAGAACACTCAGATGCCCCGCAGAGCATTACTGCCTGCAGGTGCAGGGGTCCTTTACCTGAGTTGTGTGAATATGAGCCTTTGTCTGTAAAAACAGAAGCGGTGAGGTTGGTGTAACATGCAGGCATGGCAAAAATATGCATCAGCTACAAAGATTTAATAAACAAAAACAAACAATAACAAATCTTAATAGTAAATGAATACACATTTATAATCATTACAATTTTGCATTGAACTTAGTGCTTATTCTTGTTGTGTGTATGTGTATTTGCATCTGTTTTTCAACACAGAATTCTGGAATGAGAGTGAGGTTTTAATTCAGGTAAAAAGAGTATTCCCCAGGGATGAGTTATCCAAAAACACTTGATGGTAATGCATAGCTGAATATCTTTGTCAGCCCCCTACTAACAATTTCCTGAAACACAGTTGGGACAGCCATTCAGGTGTACTTGATACAGACAACGAGGATGTTACTGACTTCGTTGTCCATAGTAACAAATTTCTGTTTATCTAAATATCTGAATATATGAACGACAATCAGCTGCGGTACTCTGATTTTTTTTAGCAGTGAAGTTACGTACTCTGCAGCCGCCTTGTTGGACTCTCTCCGTGGAGCTGCCTGCGTTGTGTGTTAGGGGAGGCACGTGGGAGCGGGATGGAGGAGACATCATGTGTTTGTAGCTTGTACCAGTGTGGCTCATCGTCCAGAAGAGCTGTCTCCAGTTCAATGAGGATCTGTCACAGGACAAGGGCCGTGGTTAGGTCTCTTACCTCAGAAATCATCCTATTTGCAACACACAGCAACATGCAACAATACTGATATAGGTCTTACACTGTACTGAGATGTGTTTATGTATCCTAACAGCTTAACACAGAAAGTGAAAACAACAAAATTCCCTGTCAACACAAAGACTGGACCATGTAATGACCTTGAGCCATCCATGTAATGACCTTGAGCTTTATTAAGGGCTCTACCTTATTTAAGAGACCTATCTGAGAAACTGTCAAAGCGTGTCCCTGATGGGTGGGGTGGGGTTTTCTTACCTCTCCTAGGAATTCGCTCTCCTCCTCCCTCACCCTGGCTTGGTCCCACAAGGTGATCTCCAGCATGCGCTCCCGAAACTCCCGCCGGTGCACCGGCGAATACATAAAAGTCTGGTTCCATTTGGGCTCTAAGGATTTCTTTACCGTTTTTGTTCTCCTCTTGCTTTTGTCACTGGAGGAACAATAATTCAAACTGTTTTTATTTACAACCATGATAGAAGAGAGCCACGAGTACAACAGATCAATAACAGGGCACGGGACAGAGCACAGAGCACAGCACCGTGGCATGCTGACGAGAATGAGACGGCAGGAGAGACACCGCTGTCTCTCTGAAAAGGTTCTGGGTTCTTCATAAATTCTTCACAAAAAACTATAACAAGAGCTTGGGATGTTACATAAATGCCCCCGCTCCCCAAAAAAGCCCACTTATACAAAAATCTACTTTCTAAAAATAATTATCTCTGTCTTGTATGCACTTTTTAATGCCATTCTAAATGCACTGACATGACATGGCATTAAATGAGTGTGGTGGGTAAAATTAGTAGATGAGTAAATGGTAACCCCTCCTACTCTTACCTTCTATCGGGGAGGAAATAGATTTTGACATAAGGGTTCCTGGGCCGACCGTCTTCCCTGGGTGGCAGATCTTTGGCGCCCAGGATGGTGACGATTAGTTGATGGCCCACTTTGTCGTACCACAGTTTGACCTGCGGGGGCAGAACGCAGACAGACTGCTGAGAGACAGCGCAGGGCCAATGGGCGCAACAGCTCACAGAGGGAAAAATGCAGGAGAAGACAACTTCATGAAGTCGGAATTTTACAGGACAGTTTCTGACTACATATAAGGCCTTCTCCTGTATTTCCCCTTCAGATTAAAGGAAGAAGACGTCTACCTGTTAAGATGACGTCAGGTCACATGCTTGGTGAGGAAATTTATCAAAGCTTAAGTGTTCATTGAAAAATGGACTTATTGTGTCCTTGTTAATAGGATATGAAAATGCTAAAGATGTCAAAATAAGATAAAATGATGATATTTTAGTCTCTGTGGTTAGAGACCCTCCTTTAGTCAAAAGATGTGTTTTGTAGTTGTGTGCATGGTGCCATACTTATTATATCATCCGCATTGGTTGCATTTTATTTAAAATAAATGCGTTGAACTATCATTAAAATTTATAAAATTTTTCTTATTGAATGGAAGTGAATGCCACTGGCTTGAGTTTCATTTCAGCTGAAGTGAGTTAAAGTGAAATGCTAAAGGCAACATGCTCACAGCATGTGCTCTGTTGAAACGGCACCGTCCGCCAGCAATGACGACGCATCTCATCATGTTCTTCCAGCTATTCGATGGGCATCAATGCGGAGAAATCAATCATGCTGTTGCAAGAAGAGTCGACGACAGTTCACACTAAGAGGGAAGTATGGACTCCAAAAGAAGACACTTAGAAGAAGAAAAGTCCAACTGAAGCCTTAAGGAAAGGAGATGAAATGAGAAATAAAACTTCTAAGCTCGTGTCCATACTTCTTTGAAATAAATGATTATGGAAAGGGACTGTGCTGTTTAAAACTACCAGCTGTACATGCGGCAGCGCAAGAGAGGGCATTCAAGACAAGTCGATAGATCCGGTGTAGGCAACAGCAGACAGCGGGGGAGGGGTGGGTGGGTGAATGGGGCTTATTGGAAAACAAATTGTACCAAATAATCTCTAAACTTGTAGCCCACCAAAATACCAGATACTGCAAAAAATACTAATACTTGTCTGTCTGTCAGTTGTTAATATATTGATTTTCTGAATATGGAAACCTAATCTTTATGTGTGATAATACACACTGTACAATTGTAAATCGCCCAAATATATAATACATATGTGACCTCACAATGTGACAAGTTGAAGAATTCACTGAAACCTACATGCTTTTCCAAGAGGATAAACAAACACACAAACACAAATATGATTAAGTGCCTTAATTCTAAATCAATATCATGTGCTTACACACTTGTACATTTTGAAAGCACACTTTGCATATCTTTGCAGACATCTGCGTGCTTGATTATGTTTAGCAACAATACTGTGGCATCAGATCTGCATAAAGTTTGTTGAGTGAAGTAACATAAAAGTGTCAGCAAGATTAATATCTTAGAATTGATTTAAGAATACAGAGTCAAACAAAGCGATTCTACTGCTGTAAAATAAAACAAAACAAATCCACAGGAAAGTCAGTCTGATATTTAAAATAGCAGATTAAAAGAGACCCTGGCAGCAAAGGGAAGTCTTCACAGCTTTGCTTGGTTTGAAGTTTGTTATTGTTTGAAGTTTGCGAGGTAGAATGTGCGTATTCTTTGTCTCTCAAATGGAAGGGAAAATGCAATTTGGTTTCCAAAACAGGAAGGTCAACTTTCACTGCAACATGAAACTCCAGACACATCAGCCACAATCTGCTATGGCTTCAACCCGCATGTGTATAGGGTGAGAAATGATCAAGGCCTGGTTTCATGTCACACTGAAACAGAAAAATAAGCCAAGTCTTTTGTCCCCAGAAAAATACTGGAGACACCCTCCTGCATTGCCATAGTGGAGATCCCAAAAAAGGATTAGACTAGCTGGGGTCAATGAGCAGGCAATGGAAGAGTGTCTCTTAAGATTTCTTCAGATTAGTTCAGCATGCACTACCTGAGGATAATGACATGAATGGGTTAAATGAGTAATAACAACTGTCATCATAACAGCGAGACCAAGAAATTAAATAGAAGAAAATGACACAATGCACTGCACTGAGAGGGAAACTTGAAGCTGCAATTTCCCCGGGAATGCATTTTCCAAAGTATGGAAACAGAAAAGAGGCCAGTCAACAGTCAATGAGCAAAGACCAAACAGAGATTGTGCCCTGCAGACAGGGCCCATTACCTGGACCCTAGGGGCAAAAGGCGTTGTTCTTCTACTAAGGCTTTGGCTCTGGATCAGCAAAATTAAATGGCAAAAAAAAAAACATAAAAGAAAGAAAATGCAATAAAACCAAACCCCCACAAAACAACAACAAAAACTCACAATACACTATAAACACAACAACAGAAGTTTGTAGTTTCAGATGGGAGATTTAGGTCAGTGACCGTGTTCTTGCTCACCTTTCCTTTATATCTTTGCTTCTCTGCGTCTTTCTGCTTTATCACAGATTACTTGTCCCTGAGCTCCTCTGCTCTGTTCTGCATACACCCTTTGAGCAAATTATCAATGGCCCACAATTATATCTCTCTTTCTTCTCTGGACCTTTTCTCCTCTGCTCCAGAGCTTGCGTCATAGTGACGTTAACTCCCGTTGTTATCCTTAAATACATTTTAAAGACTGCTCCAAAAATATCACCATGACGGTTCTTTACTGTGTAGAATTACTCATCAGGCGCTGAGCACTGTCTCTGTGATTAGCTGTTTTGGGATTTCAAGGTCAGACTATAACAGGTATCTGGGCACGAAAAGGGTTTGCAGATTGCAGAGCCTATTTTGATTGGCTGACCGGATACAAATGTACAGTGTTGTCTGAATAACTCTAAGGGACAGATTTAGGTTCAATCCCAATCTTGTGAGATGTTGTGAGAAAAAAGACAGGTGTTACACAGATGCTCAAGCTATTTCCCTCGTACATCCTAAATTTGAGTGTTGATTTATCTCTTGCTTTAATGCAGCCTTTTACCCATTTACCCCAAGAGGGATTTTATACTAGATAATGGACAACACACAGTAACCTGATCTACAGTCCTGTGCTGGGTTGGCAAGGGGCCAGCTGATGAGGCAGAGTTAGAGAAGCTTGGCCTTGTAGCCTGAACAATGGTATAAAGTGGGATTTTAATGATATTTTAAGTCACATAATGAATGCAAAATGTATATATACTCAGTATTGTACTATTAATCTCTATTATACTCACTGACCCATCTTATTCATATGACTTCACCACCGTTCAAAGCAACCAAACAATGCAGTCCCCACAGAGGATCGAACATGTCGTTTTCATGTCACTTACTGAAAGCTGTCCTGACAGGTACTGGGGGGCGTCCCTCAGCATACTGGGACTCATGGGGGATGTGACGGAGATGGATGGGCGATCCATCTTCTGAGACTCAAAAGAACTCGAACCTGACATGGCACGGATACACAGTAACGTTATTTAGCAACGATGTTGGTTTCCGCTTGTAGTTTTAGCAACATGAGGACATAAATTGAGAGGGAGGGAGGTAGAAAGAAATACACACACAAGAGGGGAGACACAAAGAGAGCAAGAGACAGAAATACAGAAAGGCAGAATGAAAGAAGCAACTCTCTCAGACATTCCTTTCACTTGATATTTGCAGGCTAATGGGATAAAATGGAATAATAAGATTGGCTGATGATCTTGACAAGACTCACTTGATTCCAGTTGTGCATGTGTGCTGTCTGGTATCCTCGGAATATCTCTGAAAAAAAACCCAAAACAACAAAAACAGACAAAGTGTGAGTGTGTTGGATGGAAGAGAAGGAGGGGATGAAGAGGATCAATTTGAGCTAATGCTGAATGCAGTGTGCTTTAATGACCATAAGCACTGCATTAGTCTTCATTCACACGGAATCTCCCTCAGCAGTGCATGGGTGGCTTTATGTGGGAAGTGGGTCAGATAAAGCAACTGGCAAAGCCAAGGGCCCTCCGTATTCTCTCCACAATATCCCCTTTTCGAGAACAATTGGAAGAGACTGTGAGCCAGGTGGCGGGCTTCATTTCTGCTGGACGGCGTTGTTCTGTCCCACACAAGGCGTGAGCTGACAGAGGCAGCGCCGGAGGGAGGGAGGGAGGAACAGATGTTGAATAAACAAGCCGGGCCCCACTCCTTCACAAACACAAAACTATATTCCCTCTTCTCTTCCCTCTTCTCATCTCCATACAATAGAGATTTAAGTAAAATTCAAAATCAGTAAGTCATACAGGCCAATGAGTCATGTTGTGATCAACGGGGGTGATGAAGGTAAATGATATAGTCACATGATGTAGTCTGATGTGTAATCCTTGCTCTAATTAGTTTTAGTTTTGGATGTGCATGAAGTTAATACATGTCTGTATGACTGAATCACATCTGAAAGTATTTTGAAATATCTAAGAAACAAACATTTTACTGCACAGCAGTGGCGTTAATACTGGAAAGTTTTTTTGATGAGTTACATTTAATTTCATCCACTCAAGGTGATTATTCCTTTTCCGGGGTCACAAGGGCCTGGAACCTTTCCAAGTATGCACTTCTTAAGAGACAGGTGCGTATTCTGGTTCTTATTCAGAAAAAAAGTAACACAATTTCAGCACAAATTATCATCACGCTGAAAAACTTCAAAAAGGCTTCCCTATTGTTTACTAACACCAGAACTGCCTGGTGAAGAGTTTAATGTGCGTCATCATTTGTGAGCTCTCACCCTATCGGCCGTGAGACCACCAGCTCCACCTGCGGCTCAGGCTTGGATTCTAGTATGATATTGTAAACTTCTTTAAATGTGGCTCCTTGTAAAAGCTTCCCATTCCACTCCAGCACTTGGTCACCTGCAAAAACACAGAGAGACACTGAATATCACATGCGAGCACTACTAGTGTCATCACTGTCTGGAAAACACATACTTCTAGAGCATGCTGAATAATACTACTGAAATTTTAGATTCTTCATAAAAGTTCTGTTTTCTTGAATACCTGGCCTGAGGTGTCCAACAGTGTCTGCTAGACTTCCTTTCCTCACTTTAGTGATGAAAGCACAAAGTCTACCAGATTCTGTCATCTTGCCTCCCACCACCTGTAGAGGCAGAGAGGAGACCAGATTAGCCATGATTAGCCACACAGAATTATAATGTGCCATGTTAACTCTTCGTGGCAAAACTATAACATTTGCACTACAGTTTGCAGAAGGAGACAGACCCCCCCCCCCCAGGAATCCTGTTGATGTCATTGCCTTAGCCTTGCCTGCAAGGAACGAATCCTCAATAAAAGCAATTCAAGGAGGGGGTCAATGGTAAAAGTGCATCTTTGTTTTAAAAAAAAAAGTCCAGGGCTATGTTTTGTTCCCCAGAGACACACTCTGGTGCTGCTCTGTGGCTCTGTAACAGTGCACGACCGTGGGCTAGAGCTGTACTGTACAGTTCTGAGCTGCTGTACTCCACTCTGCTCAGCTTACACGGGCATCATACAAATAAAAATCCCTCTTAATGGCAGCTGAATGCCAACATACAAAGGAGCTTAGGGAAGTCTGCTAAATGAAATGGCTTTATGTAACAGGCAGGAGCCAGAGAGGGAGGCTCGCAAAGGAAGAGAGAGAGAGAGAGAGAGAGAGAGAGATGGGCAGTGAGGGCAAGGCTGGCAGCCTAACTGATGGACTGACTGGCTGAATTGCCGAGTTGGCTGGCTGCTGCTGAGCGGACAGAAACGCACAGAGGCACTGAGCAGACACAAACATGCCATTTCAGGAGGCTCATTCAATCAGTAATGATTTTCTCTTTCCGCTCACTGTTCTCTCTCCTCATGGCCCACCATGCTCCTTTGGACTCTGGCTGCTCAGCTTATTTTTTCTTTTCTTTCTTCCGTTCTTTTTTTTTTTTTTTTTTACCAGTGTGCACCACCTACAGATTTATGCAACAGCAAAAAGAAAAGGGAAAGTGCCAATTTAATAGAAACTGACCAAAAATGTTTAAATCATGTGAACCAAGAATATGAGCAATAAAACAATTATCCAAGAATACATTATAAGTAAATAAGTGGGTATTGATATGGTATGATTGAATATATAAACACAACATCGACAAGTGTTCCCTTAGAGGCTGAATGCAGCTCTAAAATGCTAACAATTGCTGATACTAATGCTGATAATTAATATTCATCAGGAATATATTCACGTTTGTAATTAATATTAATATGGAGCAGCACTGTGATGTAATCTTCAATTGGAAGCCAAGGAGAAAATCTATCAGCCACACAAAAAATATAGAAATCACAGGTTGAAAAGTTGGATATTAACATGACAAATACAGTCACCTTTACCTGGAAAATCTCCTGGAAAATCTCCAAGATTTTTAGTGATGAAGGCGTTCAATATATCGATGTTGACGGACGGGTAAATAGGCATGTCGTAAGCTCACCTTCAGACCAAGCAGAGCTCCTGAGTCTCGAGGCACACTTCCATCTTTCATTCGCTTGTTGAGCAAAATACGCCCTATTAGGCGATCCCCATCTTTGGACGGCTGCCACGTCACCGGGTGCTACAAGGTCAGAGCGACAACACACCTTTTGTTTAACAACTCGTCCACTTGAATCTGATCACTTCAGACCAAAGTAGACAACTGTCCATTGTGAAAGGGGGCATGGGGGTAGTATTTATTTACTCGGGGGGAAAAAAAGTTCACACAAACTCTGTTTGCTTATCAAAGCTGTTTCATTTTTTAGACAACAACATGCAGAATTATTCAAATTCAAAATCAAGGGTTATCACCTTCCTGGGGGTCATTAATGGCCAAAAGTACAGATGAAAAATTTACAACGTTTACAGCGAAACACAACTCACAAATACAACTCGACAATAGCGTAAGGTGTTACTTCCAGAGCTTGTGTGAACCTGCCAGTGTGAAGGTGGAGTGAGCTTCATGCAGTGCCCCATGCAGAGTAAAGCAAGCAGCCCCAACACTCCTCCTCAAACCAGCTCTTCAAACTGGAGCAGGAAGACCGGAGTCTCACTCCGGTGCTTCGCTACACACATACAGCCACCATCAAGTGGAGTAGTGAGGGGATAGCAGACAACGAAAAAGGGGGAGGAGGGGAAGATCATCTATGGTACAAGAACAAATGAGGTAGACCATCAATTTAAAGAAGAAAAATTATGGGGAAACAGAAAGCACAGCGTAAAGCCATGAGACAGAGAGAGGGTGAAATGACATATGCGGCAGTGGAAGGGAAAAAAGAAAAACAAATGTCTTGATTTTTTTTTTCTTTTGTGCAAAACAAATCCAATCTTCCCTGTTTTGTGCTTTACAGTAATTTGAGTTTTGCTCTAGAAGTGAATGGAAAGTTGGGCAGGGGGGTCAGGTTCTGTCTGGACTGGGTGCTGTGGGGTAGGGCAGCAGAGTGAGAGGGACGGGCCTGAGTAAAGGTGTTCCTACTGCACTAAACAGGACCGCTGCAGAGCAAGAACACAACATACGGAGGAGGACGAGCATGCAACTAGGAGAGACCCACATTCCTGTGTGCCATGACAAACAGAGAGGTTGTGTGTCAGTGCTTTTTCTTTAACAACTACTGTAAGGTATGTAGTTTCTGTTTGGGGGGAGCAAAACAGCAAGTACAAGTAGCAAGCAAAGAGGGTGCCCCAAAAGACTTTTTCAGCAACACCGAGCAAGGTGGAGCCAAAAGTAACCGAAAAATTAAAAAAGGAACGAAATCGCAAAGGGAAATCAATTTATACAAGGTCAAATAAAATCCAAAAAACAAACATCTCACCTATTTACACGTAGTGACAGAGAGCAAACAAAGACTGGATGGGTAGGTCATAAATAATAAGAATAACAAAATGCAGGCTAGGTTGTCTCAGTACCTTCTCACTATGGCTATGCTCCTCGTTTAGGGTAGTGCTACTGCACGTATCAACTCCCGAGTCTTTAACCTGCGGTTCACACCATGCCAAGTCCTCTTCAAATGAGTGTCCCCCAAAGCGCACCATTTTCTTTTGCCTCTCAGATAAGGTGTGTGTCGGCTCGGACATAAATGCCTGCTCAATAGTTTTTCTTTTTCCCCTTTGACTGTCCCCTACAGGTGTGGGATAAAAACAGAAAGAAAAACAGAAAAACAACATGCAAAGGTGTAAATAAAACGAAGGAAACATGAAATGACAAAAGACTCTAGGAGAAGGGGGGATGGGGGGAGGAGAGAGACAGAGAGAGGGAGAGAGAGAGAGAGATTGGGGTTAAGGGGCGGGGAGGGGAGGGGGGGTCAAGGCAGGGCTCCACATGTCTCACCAAAGACATTGGGGAGGCCTCGCTGCTATGCCAAGACGCATGGTCCCACCAATGGCCATCCAAATCTCCTGTAAGGTTGGGGGGGAAGGGGGAGGGAAGGCACACATACACAAGAGAGGACAGCGAGAGGGACCAGTGAGGACACCACGAACCACAACGCACAGACATCAACACACGCATACACATAATACACGCTCAGGACTACACAAGACATTCGAACTTGCATTCAGGCCCACATATACTGCTCAAACTCAAAAGGTGATCATCATGTGCAACTCTACATGGTCCCTGTGGAGAAAGAAAGACACAGCTCAGATAATAATACGTGAAGGACAAATAGTGAGATGACCGCCTCAACACTGTACAGTAAAGGAAGGACACGCGCCTGCATTCCCAGACACAGAATTGTCAGTTGGGACATTCATGGCTCCTCTCTTCCTCTGCAGGACATAAAGATTAAATCCCAGCACTCGCTGAGCGGTCGGAGGAGACCGGCCAGTAGGGTCACCAGCAGGGCTAACAAGACAGCTGCAGTCACACCTACACACAAGTCAGAGTTTCAAACTGATAAAAAAAACCTCCAGGAACTGACAACATGAACAAAAATCAGACTGTCCTCATTTCACCCCTTTATAGATGCTTAAGTAAAAATGTGAATTATACATTTTACAGGCTTCATCTCTACCTTCATCATTTACCACTGATTTAAATGCACTAGGAATATCGCCAAAAAATATTAGGCTTATGGAAAGATTTGGGAAATGATGTCCAAATGATACAATGTCAACCATTTCAAATGTAATCTCGTTTGTTTACAACCTGGGTTTCTTGCAGTGTTTTAAAGCAGAAGGTGAACCCTTTGCCTGGAACTATCTCAGCTCAGTTAAAACTCCTAAAAAAATACAAACATTTACCTAAAGAGGAAGAAGGCCACCGCGCTATTTCACATAGTGTGACTATTGTTTTGGCCATCATCCTCTCACTATATTGATCACAAGAAAGCAACAGTGTCTTTCTCTAAAAACAAGACTTTTATTTTTCATTCATCTCTTTGCTGAACCCCCTTACTTTCTATTCCTCTTTATTCTCATCCGTATAACACTGTTTTAAAACTCTTTGCTGGGACTCTTGGTTCACATCAGCAGACAGCAATGCACATTTTGTTCAAACAAAGTTAGCATGCTATCTTATCCTAAAGTAGCTGCATCTGCAGGAGGGAGCAGGGCAGGTCTCTAATGTGTTTAACTGGGGATTCAGATTGCAGTGCCACGCAGCCTTAACTGACCTCAATCTAAAGTGCACCAGGGAGAGCTTTTAAAGATGAGGCTCTGATTACAACTTCTGTAGTAGCATCAGTGGGCACAGCCTTGAGTAATACAGGCTGAGCATTACAGGAGGTTTCTGGGACATTTCTTTTTTAAATTTATCACTTTCTCATCAGTCCAGCTAAAGGGTGAGAGAGGAACTGATGGAAGTAAGACCCCTAGGAGAGGAAATCAAGACCTGCAGCCCAATCGCTTGCTACAGACGTGATGCGTTCATCACAAGAAACAACAGAAAGAGAATACATGATATTTGAAATGAATGTAAACTTAGTGTGAGTATTTGAGCTGATGGAACGACATGTCTGCACAGCTAACTTTGTCATCGTAAAGGGTTTGCCCTGTTTTCCCATGTTGACTCACAGAAAGAGAGATGGAGAGCGCTTTCAATTTGATTAAGAGGCTTAAAAATCCAAGCTAATTAAAAAGAGTGAAAAATATTCAATCCAAAGGTAGTGCTAAGATTCCCAATAGAGAGTAGTGTGGAGGCAAAGAAGACTGAGGTTGAGGCTGTCCAGCTGAAAGAATTTAGCTGTCAGAGAGCAGTAACTGTTAGACTGCTGAGAAAGCAGTGATTGCTTTGTCCCGAGACCTTAGAGTGTAGCATATCTTTGCGTTTAACATCCCATTATGTAGAAGCAATGGGCATTTAAATGTTATTCGCTTAAACTGACAAGTCATTTCGCAATTCAGTAATAAAGTGAATTAAGAAATGGTCCTCATGAAATTGCTCTTATTAAAGCATATAAAGGATGAGTCATTTAAACAACACAGAAAGTCTGTTTGGTCCTGACAGGCATTCAGCAGACACTGGTTCTTGCCTTGTTCGTGGGCTGTTCATATACTCGGGAGGTGCGAGAACATACAGCTCCGCGGCTGCAGGTACGGTTGTCTGAAGACACTGCGTTTGTGCAGCCCCTGGGCCATATACATTGCATTTCCCACACTTCACTTCCCCTGCAAAGAGCTCTAGAACCTAATGGATCTATACACTGCAGGCCTCCTTCAGGCATTATCTGGCTAAGGATTCAATCTCAGGGAAATCAGGAAAGTTTGATGGAAAGGAGTAAAAATAGGCTGCATATGCGTCTCAATGTAGTGGACCAGCCAGTCAGGGACTGGAGAATGCGGGTAAAGAGGAAGGGCTTTCATGAAGAAGAAGGAGGAGAAGAATGCTCTTTAAAAATTGCACTGCTGTGAATAAATAAAGCCGCATCTTCAGGTCTTCTGACAAAGTGGCGATACACACACACACACACACACACACAGCTGATGCAGAAATGCACTACCTAACATACAGATCTTGTTTTAAAGGATAATTCAAGTTTATTACCACTTCAGCCTTATCTCCATGTGTCCCCCCATATGGATTATGATAGATTCCAAAGTGCCGGCAGATACAGGTTCTCATTTACAAAGTGAAAACAAATTACCATTTTATGTATGGCAATGTAATTAAAAGGTAAAAAGGAAAGTGAGAACCTTTAAGTGAAGCCTTAAATGTCACAGATAGTGCCTCACTGCACTGGCCTGTCCATCTAGAACAGTATGGGGTTCAGTATCTCACTCAAAGACAGTTTGACACGTGGACAGGACAAGCTGGGGACTGAATCACCGGCCCTGTGATTAAATGGACGAGCTGCTTTTCCTCCTGAGCCACAGTTGCCAAAGTTTGACTTAACATGGGCCGGTTTGTTTGACACCTCTCTCGTGGTCTGAGTGCTTTTTAGCAACGTCATCGTGTTCCCATATCTCTGCAATTAATTAGGTGAGTGCAATGTGAATATTGTTTGCGGATGCGAATGTTGGCCAAACTAAAGAAATACATTTTTAAAAAGAAATATTTTGCAATAATATTTGATTTAACATATTTTTAGCATCATTGTTTTTTGCTATACATTTTCAGAAGTGCACTATATTTGTTTTTAATACACATTAATATACAGTATTACAAAAATGTTGCGCTGGTTTGAGGTTGTGTTTTAATGGCTCACCTTTAGCACTTGTGCTTTTCAAAGCCAGTACTTATTCATATTAATATCCATATACACACCTGCCATAGTCAAATACTCTCTGAAGACATTTCCACACTTATATTTTTCTTCATGTCTGTTCAACTGTCCTCTGTCCCTCCATCCCCATGCTATCACTATCCATCTATCAGTGTGGAGGGTTGCTAAAGCTACTTACTGTACATGGTTATGCACTGTGATAAAACATTATAGATGTCCCCAGACAGGCTTTGCCCTCTGCGGACCTCTAACCAACAGCTGACAACAGTGATTACCCTCTTTGCCTCCTGGTTGCTATTCTTTCAGCAGCACAAACACCCGAGCAGTGCTGAGCTTGGTAGACGCCCCCTACCGTTTGCCAAATCTAGCCATGATACAACATGAAGCAGCTTAAGTCACTTCTAATAACGAAGAAGAAGAAACTTACATTGTAAATCACCTTATGTTGAGGAACCGAGAGGTTTACGTTTGTTTGTTTCAGACCTTTAGACTGAAATTAGACTTGACATGGATTATTTCAAGGTTACATCGGTCCCAGTTCAAACCTCCACCTGCACCTGTTCTCCCTCCCATCACACTCCTCCCCCACCAGCAGGCCCCTCCCCTGCCCACCCTCAGTGTCCGTCAAAGAGGATTTGAGTGGGTGGAGACACGTACAGCCTTTCCCCCCTTTCTTTCCCCGAAGCTATATTAACAGTGGCACACCACAATTGGGCACTGATCCCTGGCGAGGCGCTGTGTGGGTTTTTTTCAGGGAGCAGGAAACTCATCACGGCCATAAATTGTGAGCATCAGCAGTCTGCGCCCAGCCCTGCCGTTTCGCCCCAGCTCTGAGGCCTCGCAAAGTGCTGATTCAGGGCAAAGGCAGAGCGCAGGCAGTAGTGGAGTCCACCACCAGCAGGTTCTCCATCACTTTGACAGCTCAATAAAAACCAGTGTAAACTATTAATTGGATCATTAATTATTGATGCTGTTTTTACTACAATTCAAGGGGCAAGAGCAGAAAAGAGGCAAGGGTGAAACAGTGTGTATGTTTAGACATAGTCACCATGCTTGGAAGGAGATAGACTGTCATGTTGAACCTCTGGCGGAGGCAGATCTTAAAACATGAACACTTAATTTACAATCGAAAATAATAGGCTAACTAACTTCTCTTGTCGTGTGCTCAACACTGAGTGTCAATCAAGGTATAAAAAATTTATTAATACAAGGATTTTCAAAGAACAAGCTTGATAGCAGCATATACTTACTGAGGTGCAAAAACTGATCCCAAAAACCATTAATGAGGATGTAACATAGGCTGTCAACGTCCACCTCTTTGCTGTAGTTAGGCCGCCAGCCTCTCCTTTTCTGTCTGTTCTGCACTATTATGAGACTGCATGTCAGGGGAATCAATAAGGAGGAAAACACAAGGAAAGGCCGTTGCGATAAATCAGTCTCCAGTGCTCGCAGGCATGAGCTGGGCCTATTAAAGCAGGCTCACCCTCTCACCTCCAGTCTCCTCCTCCCTTTGGTTTGCCCCCCATTCCTATCCCTACAAGCCCTCCTCCTTCCTCAGCACCCTCTGCGGGGCGTCACACATTTGAGGGCGTGACAAGCACCCTGCTTAGCCTACTGTTACACACCCATCTCTGGACCCAGTCAAGCTGAGTGCCAAAAAAAAAAAGATGCTGATGGGCCACATACAGCCAAAAGGTGTTTTCTGCCCTCTTTTCCTCTCTCTCCCACTATGGCCTTACGTGCAATTACAGTCAATCTTCTTAGCTTAGCTGCTCTGTTTTTTTTTGCCTGTTCTAATTTGTGGTGATGGTCTTTGGTGATACTCTCTACGGCGGTTAATTAAAGAGCGACGGTTTGCATTTTACGGCATGATGGGAGATTCATCCCGAGATCGGCTTTTTAGACTGAAATGTGGATGTAAATCATGATGGTTTCTTAGGATGTTCTTCTGCGGAGCATTTCAAAACAGCTGGGCAACCTGGTTTAGCTGAAACACATCTATGCTTCAGTCGTGTTATTTTTGTTCCATTTGTAAATTCTATGTGACTGATTTATCTTTACAGCTGTTATATTTCTGGCTGTATTATATGAGGTTTTTATTGATTATATTAATACTCTGCAAAATATCACATGTCCAAATCCGGGGCCTAAGGGTCGGATCCCGTCTCTGCTGTCTGTTGCATAATTAAGTCTGCTCTGAAAGAGTGCAAACAAGGATACTGGTTTAAAATAAAGTGATTCAGTGGAATTTCTAAACCATTTATCAGACTCCCTGCATGCACCATATCACAGCAGCCTTAATTATGTTATAAATTAAGAAAACCACCCATTATACCTAAATAAAGAATGAGTGCTCCACATAATCAACCAAGGATGTTCTATAGTCGCTATGGAAAGCTATACTTATTCAGGTCAAGAGTTGAACTGCTTCTTTTGTTTTCCCTCTCTCTCCTACACAGGCTAACCTGTGGAGGAGGCAGACAGACATAGACCGGAACAAGAGAAACTCTGACCCTCAGAAGAGCCTGCTATTCTCCCTGTATTTTGTTTCGTGGCAACCTGGAAACTCCCACATCAATAATGAAGCAGCAATGCTGCTTACCTCAGTGAGGAGAACAGTTACATAACCAAGCAGACCAACTGAATTCCTCCGCTCTCCTCTAGATTCAACATTTCGGGCATGTGGCAGGTGCTTTGGTCTTGTGTTACTGACAAAAGCAAACTGTGCTACTGTACTTTCCTCCTGTCTATCTTTAATTCCTCTACTTGTCAACCCATCCTCTCCTTTCTCTCTGCTCAGGGCTTTTAACATTTCTCAGGTAAAGGCTTGTGTAATCACAGGTTTGACAATAAAATCAATTTGCAATTACGACAGCTGTCAACCAGGCGGAGCAGTCAAGAAGCTAACAGCCTTAACAATTGCTTTTGAGGTTGATTCTATGCAAAGTGGCATTTAATTCAGTCACTCTGGCTGTTTACTTGCCTGTGTGTGTTTATACACTTGGACAAGTGCGCTTATGTCTCTAAGCAGGTAGGACATTTGCCATGAGCGATCTGATGTCCCTTTCAACATTCCCATTGCTGTTAAACAGTGAGATGGGCGAGGCAAAGCCCATAGCATACCACTTACCACAATTATAGGTACACTGTAGTAAAGTGGACCCACTGCTCATACAAATAATTAGCATTGGCATTTTAATGTTTAAATAACATTTTGGCACAGAAATGGAATTGGCAGAGAAAATTGGGAAAATCATGGTGAAATCCCAAAGCCGGTGTTTTATTTGCAGGTCAATAAACCCTGAGCAGACACATGATATGACTTTTTTTGCCATCTACTTCCTGGCCATGAGCAGTTACAAGGAAAGACATAAGCAGCGTGGTACATGTAACAAAATGGTATGGATATCAAGATGTCAAGGTTGAGTGGGGATGTACAGCATACTGCAGGAAACCATATAATCGCCCTCTGCCTCTATTACCTTATGCTGATAACATCCATTTATTTATACGCAGCAGTGATGATAAAATATGCTGAAGTTGTTATTTACTCAGTTCACCTTGTTTCACTAGACACCCACATCCCAGACCTCTCCCTGCTTCCCTCCGTCTGTCAGTTATGTAACACTGTCCATTAGAACAGACTGATCATGTGAAACAGCCGTGGCAGGACCTGGCAAAGAGGGTGTGCCAGCAGTAGTGAAAGCAGCAGTGTTACACACTTTTAAAACACACAACAACCATCCACACTGAAACACATGCGGCTCATGAGTGCATAAGCATCCTCCTCAAAGGCACCGGAGCTGTTAAGAGATAAACACAGAACGCACTGGCACTTCGCACATATATGAGGCTCATCATTTTCAGACTTTACATTTTTACTGTAAAGGCTGGGGTTTTATAACAGAAGTTAACACACACATCGAAGAGTTAACTCAGAAAATGGGAAGAGGAAAAAAGATACACATTTAAGTGTAAATGTAAAAGGGCTTCCATTTCAAATGTATATCTTCATCAGTTTTTGCCAAGATGTTTATTTTACTAATTTCAGTAAGAGATATTTGGCTGTTTACAAATCTAAATAAGCTTTAATTCATTCAAAGAATTTTTTGTTTGTTTGTAACCGAAAATAATGAGCTCTACACATAAAAATACACATATAAACACATAAACATACAAAGCACAAGTACAGACTGTAGATTGGGGAATCTGCAGGTTATATCTGAGTCAACAGCTGCATAGAACATATTAAAATCAATGTCAGCATGAGATAACAAGAATAATTCAATGATAATAAAATGAAATCTTTCTTTTCAAACAATACTTTGTCAGTAAATACTAGGAAAGAATGTATTTACTATGGCATGAAAAGGCATTTGAGCAGTTGCATTTGCTTACTTTAAATTAAATCTAAAGAATGAAAGTAGCGGAAACAGAATAGAGTGAGAGAGGCTGGTGGTGTGTGGGGCTCCTACCTTTCTCACTGACTGACTCACTCTCTATTTCCACATCATCACAGCTGGTGTACTCCGGTGTTGTGGCCAGCTCCTCCTCTGAGCTGCTCAGTGACACCTGGCGCATCTTGCCTCCCTTTTTGGTTTTGTGGGGCTTGGGGGGCGGCGGGCGCACTGACTCCGACTGGTCCGAGCTGAGCGAGTCATTCCTCAACATGCTCTCCATCTTCTCCCTCTTGGTTTTGCGGACAGCTGAACTTGGGTCCAAGTGGTGTTGCTGCCTCCTCATGGGATCTCCACCAACGCCCAGGTCTCCTCTCCGCAGGTCCCCAGATCGGTCACCCAGCACGGGGCTGCGGTGCGGCGTCGGGGGGCTGTGGTTGGAGGTCCTGTGGCCTCCAAGGCCAGGACCCATGGGCCCTGGGGAGGAGCGGTCTACGGAGTAGGAGCGTTGTCCCACCATAGGCGGCCGGCGCTCGGTGAGATGCTGTCGGGACAGCCGGATGGGGCCGGGGTCGTCCTGCTCCGTGTAGGCTAGGGAGACATCGCTGTGGCGGCGCTCATGCCTCAGGCGGCCCACCTCCGCATGCATCCTCATCTGCTCCTCATAGGGCTGTGGCTTAACAGGGTAGCGTGCCAGGTTGGGGTCGCTGCGATAGCGTGCCTGGAACTCCTCCTGGCGCTGCTGCTGGAGGTCATACTCACTGGGCGGGCCATCTAGCTCCTGGTCCAGCGGGTATTCCTGGGAGTGCCAGCGTCCAGGGCCCCGCCGGTCCCGGTAGCCCATCCGTGCCGCATCCACGTCTGGGTACATGCGTGGGCCCCGCGGAGCCCGCCGAGGGTCCCCATCTCCATAGTCAGACGGTGATCTGGGCATGCCGCCGTCCACCGGGGCATACTGTGAGTGGTCACCCCCCTCCCTTTGGTTGTATTTTTGGTTTGGATCCCTGGATGCAGATGGGCTTCGTTTCCTGTAGATCAAAGACAGGAGACAAAAGAGGGCAGTTGAGTTGTTGGTCAGCTTTGAATTAGAGGATCGCTGAGTCCTTCAATATACATATGTTTCTGTCATGATTTATTTCTGACCTTGTATGTGCATGTCAGACACTGCTCAATTACATTTCCACCAGGCGTAATTATTTCATATAGCATATAGTGTCTTAGGCAATCTTTCATATCATTTTGATAGCATCTGATTACTTTGTGGATATAGGCACTTAAATCATCATCATTTGCTATGCATTAACAACATGGCCTGTCCAGATATGACCTGTTTGTATAGTGTGACTCTCTGTATGAGTGTGTATGTGCGTGCGCTAGAGAAGAGAGATCAGGATCAAGATGGTGTACTGAGCGTAGTGCCTTGAAAAATGATTCAGAGTTTCACAGATTGTATCTGTGTGCACTGTACAATGGACGTTAAGGTTATGTAGAGAGACAATAACAATGTGTCTGAGTTTTATCTGAATTTATGAACCACAGAGGCAGGTACCCATGTATTTATCTCATCACCTTACACCAACACTCATAACATGAGGCATGAAATCATAACATGATTACATTTATACGCCCTTTTCAAATATTCACTAAAACCACATGTCCTGGTCTTGATAAAACTGAGTAATCCTATGTGATTCATGACAGAAGAAAAGTAAAATCCTCAAACAAGTGCAGTCAGCTTGGAAATTGCGTGTGAAATAACATGCTAAGATGAATACTCTTTAGTATGGTTACAGTCAGAAGCCCCTCATTTCTAAAATTAGCTGTCACTCATTTATCATCGCCCGATTGTCAGAAAGGAAACCAGCCAAGAAGTGGATGAAAAGCCTGGAGGAGGCTAACTGTGTGTTAATGCATTTATTCCTTTGTTCAGAATCAATTATTCATAAGCCACTTTTCTCCTACATTTCTCCCACTTTTCCACCAAAATAATAATGACATTCTGGTGAGGAAAAAGCTCTGTGAAGCATTCCCTTAATTTTGTACGTGACAACTTTCCATATATTTCAAAGGGCTTCATAAATCACTGCTGCCAGCCTTTTTCACTGACCAAGGTAAAGGCTCCTCACATATGATTGGCTGATTCACTGAGCCACAGAGGAGGCTTTGGCCCCTGCCTACTGGATCTCAGTCTGAGTATAGCGAATGCACAGGCCACAAGATATCAGCTCTGTGGTGAAGCACATGTGGGTAAAGATGCATGTTGTTTTCTCTGTGTTGAACACTCAGTAATCTCACTACAGTGAAGCGCCATGCAGCTCCAGGGAGGAATAGAATGATAAATGGCCTTGTGTATAGTTCATGAACTACGGTACAGTTAAAATATGAGCTGTTACAGAGGGGTAGGAGTCGAGCAATAGAGCAGCACAAATGTGCATTCCAGCAACACTGGTACATACAAGCAAGATTTACTTAAGGGGCACAATAACATCATTGTTTGGCACACACACACACACACACACACACAACACGCACACATATAAATACTAACACCAATAGATATCTATCGGATTAAAATATGAAATACGTATTTTGAATATCATGATTGAATAAAAATGACTTTTGCGTTATAGGAAATTCTTGTTACGGTTGTCACGGCTTCACAACAAATACTGAGAATTAATATCTCAAGGCAGCTCTTTGGAGCTGTAGGCCAATTGCCAATCTGCCTATCAGGATACCAGTGTTGACCTGTTTTGGCTGGGTGTGTGATACGTGTGAACATAAGACAAGAACTTACGACTACTGCTGTGACTGTGTTTTAGAGTTCATTTTTTTCCATTTCAGTGAGTAAAAGTTGGTAATGCAGCTTTGATAACTGCCTGCATTTCCAGTAGAATTAACATTGCTTCATACAATAGCCAATTAATAAAAAGTACATAGATTTAACATATTAACAATGTTTTTTCCTCAGATAAAAATGACATAGGAAGTGCTGCATTCTACATTTCTGGGAGGATAACACAGAGGGAAACCTACTACACCACCTTCTACATAACTTCATCCACAGCAATTCAAGATTAAAAAAAAAATATAAAATGTGATTCTTTACAAAGGGAGTAGAGAAATATGGCAGCAGCTGTAGCACCAAAGATAGTAAACGCACTGAGACTCTAATGGATATGCACAGTAATGAACACATCCTCATTTATACCAATAAGCTAAAAGAAGACAAAAGGCCGTTTGATGTCTCTGTGATGCGTCCAGCTCACGCAAGTGACCTCTCCTCTCTGTTTCTCATCACAGCAAAAGCTTCCTATCACCTCAGCATCCAAGCGCAGCCTCACTCGTGATTCAGACGTGGCTGGAGAAACACGTGAGGGTTGCTGCATTATTCATGGTCTGCTCCTTGACACTAACCGAGCAACGCTTCATTCACAAATCCAAAGTGAAGCGGCAGCAGAAATCTGCTGGAGTCGGGGACAGGCGCCGTGACTTGGGTGGGAGAGAATGTGGAGTGGCGGGGTGGGGGAGTGTGTGAGGCGCATGAGAAACACCTCTTGATAGTGATTTGATGAGGACAGAGGCGTGTGTTATGTATGTGCATGTGTTCATTTGTGCATGCCTGTGTGTGTTTCATGTGCTGCACCGGCCGCCTGAGAAATGCTTCACTTTGGCTTTCGGCATGTCCTCAGGGCTTCGGGGGCTAACATGCCCTCTGGGATGTTGTGTTGAAATCCTACACCCTGAAACACACACACACACACACACACACACACACACGTGCACGTAGAACATACACACAGCAACTACAACAAACATTAGCAAACTGCCCTTTGATGAGCTCTAACTCATCCTGACATACGTATCACATTTCTCCTGCTCCTGTTTAGGCTTGCATGTCCTTCCTGTCCAAACAGAGAAATGTCTGGCAGCTAGCACGCACGCTAGCGAGTGGGCTGTGCTCCATCAGCATCTACATCACGATGCTAACGTTGTCGACGCTCAACCAGCCTTCGGTAAGTACAACAGAGTGGTGGCGCAGCACTAAATTTTGTACTGTGCATTATTCCCCCATAGCTCCAGCTGCCACTGCTACTGTAATAGCCTCTCTGCAGTTACCTCTGAGCCCCCTACAGCTATGCCATGACACACTCTGCTGATCTTAGATTTGCATTCCATCCTTAGTGACACAGATGGAGAAAAAGAGAGGAGAAAGAAAACATGAAAAGGGAGTGAATTAAAAGAGGCATTTAAAAAATTGAGGCAGAGAAGATGCCAGGTAACCACGTCCTTCAGCTCAACCTGCAGCTGGTATTCATGATGCTTGCTGCCACACTCATCAGACACAAGCGTGGAATGACATTATGGGACACCGTGGGATTCACGACGCCTGTGATGCTGCACAGAAGCCTGGCGGCTGCTGCGACGATTGAGTCACGAACCGCACGGTGACGTACTCCCTCCATCACACCCCCTTATATAGCAAGATGCGTGTGTGATGTAACCGCAGATGTGAGCCGCAGCACAGTCAACGTGGTGTGCAGCAGATCGACCTGCAGTGATTCATCCTAACACAGCGGATAGTAGGAATACAAGTCACCATTCTGTACGTTTCTGGCTGTGGGGATAACAGTAGCCCTCGTTACTGCTGTTGTCCTTTTCTGAGCTAACTATAGAAATCCTCTGCTGTGACAGTATGAACTGCAAGACCTCAATCTGCTGCGGACAAGGACGGTGATGACAGTAAGATCAGGGAGGGTGACAGTGGTCTCATTTTATGAATGGCACCTATTTAACATAGTGAAAAAAGATTCATGTGCCTGTGACCCTGATAGCAAAGACGTTCTTTTACATCTAATGGTTGACAAACACAGCAAAGGGCTGAACAAAGAAAATATGTGGTGCAGATGGGTAAACTTCCATATGCTCTAATAAATCAGAAAAGATTTGGACATCACTGAATTGTTGTGTTCTGTTTTTTTGCAGCCAGCACAGCCTCATACACCTCCAGTGGTCTAGAGGAAATTCCAATATTATAATCATCTTTTTAAAGTACGCTGTCCTTATCAAAAGCAGCATAATGTATCAAATCCATGGCTCATAAAAATCATGGGATTACACTATGGCCCCAAAAGATTAAAAAGAGCGACCCTAAAAGATTAGAAGTGACCCGACATGCTCGCCATGATAAAACCTTGATATGCTGTTATTTTCTGCATCATGACAAAAAAAAAAAAACAGTTGGTGAAATTCCCCAATACACTGTGGTGTAATGAGAGGTGGCCCTGTCTGTGGTGAAGTTGTCCTGCTCTGTCTCATCAGATGTGTTCCTCCTCTGAATCCACTGATGAGATGTGATCAGAATCATCCATGGTCAGAGCCCAGTTCCCCTGGCTGCAAATGAACCAGACTGTCTAACTGTGTCATTCACTCAGTCTCTGTATGTGTGTAACACTCCTTATTCTCAGCTGTATGATGAAAGGCCGGAGATGAAGCAGGAAGTCCCTGTGGTCACAAATCATTAACATTTGATGTAGGTTTATGATAATAAAAAAGAAAAAAAGTGGGTTCTCCCACATCGCATTTGTATCACACAGGCTACAGATCAATTTACTGTACAGAGGGAAGACCAAGAAAGGTTTTCAGCGTAGACCGAAAGAAGAATCATTGCTCTTTTGCGCTATCCATGATCTTTATGTCAAGCCAGTAATGGTTTAAATGATAATCATTTGCTCAAAACTGGGATCACGATTATTGATCACAGTCATCTATGTAAGAAAAATTGTTTTAATACACTTAAACAACAAAAAACAGCCTTGACCATCATATTGCATTCATAAAAATGGAAGAAAATATCAGTATAATAATATGGAAAAACAAAATTTTAAATAAATAAATAAATCTTCACCATCACAGAAAATGCAAATATGTTACGGTTGCAGTGTGTCTGTGTAGTAAAAATGCTCAACCAAAACTTTTTCTTCAAGCTGTCAAGTTGTCTTAGTGATTTAGACAATATGCACTGCTGCCTGCACACCCACCACCACCCAAGAGGTTACAATGATATTCCATTTCAAACCAAAGAAATGCCACAAGAACAAAGATCAATAAGTGAAAGTCAATGAGCAAGCTTTCCGTAAGTGATGAACCTTTCACAGATGTTGCCTGCTTCATGCACTCAGCTGCCACGTGTGCAGGCCCCCTGATGCATGCACACACTGACACACACTTACCCGCTCTCACACCACACAATACCCTGGTCCAGCGTTTCACAGTTCACCTCCTTGTGATGCCATAAAATCTAAAACACCCCAATGAAGTCACTGCTTTCTAATGCTGCTGTGATAATTATCCCTCAGGCAGAGAGATGGAATGCTCTGTCATTTGGAATTTGCTGTAGATGTTAGAGAAAGAAGAATAAAACTATTTAATAAATTAAATAAACTCTATTTTAATTGTTTAGGATACAGTGTACAACCTGGCAATTGTCTACAGGAAACACAGCATACACGTAATAGTGTACATGTCCTCATTAACCTTAATCATATGATAATTAACTAGACAACTTGAACATACTGCATCGTCATGCATTCTATAGCCAAACTGCTTATGACAGCTTAAACAATGAGATACAACCAGCCTTACTGAAAGCAACTTTTGGATCCTGGGAAGTAGCTCAGTTCCAAATTCTGCCTCGCTGCTCCACGCAAACACATGGTCATCTGTGCACAAACAACGTCCTGTCCAATCCAAAGGTAGTACCAGAGCTCACTCACAGCCTGCAACCGGGTGCTGCTTTTGTTTTTCCAATCCTCTCTCCTCCACCAGAAAAAAGCCCTCGTTTTATTTCTACAGGGCTGTGGATGATCTACGCACAGAGGCAGCAAATGTAGTTTTGCAGCAGTGCTCTTTGGACCGAGTGCGTGACACCCGCTCTGTCTGCTCTGTCGGCCTCTGCTGCTGCTGAAGAAACATGTTAAATAAGAAAGCCAAAACAATCAAGGTGAAAATGCAACGCTGCCCCCATGGGGATTGTGCCACCTCTACTTTGCGGATAATGGAGAGAAGTCAAATGAGAACAAATGAGTGGTGCTGTGTTGCAGAGCTCTCCTCTTAGAGGGAATCTGGCCCACTAATGACAACAATACATCCTGGGATGGTCTCTATTGAAATAAGATAACCGGAGAGAAAGCGCGAGCGGAGGAGAAACAAGCTGAATGCGCGTGTCTCAACCGAGAGCAATCAAAGAAGAAGAGACGAGAAGTGGAAAAACGGTACATTTACGGATGCAGTGTCACTCTGCCTTCCAGGACCAACTCAGCCGGCCACTGTGTATCTGGGATGTCCCTCGGAGTAAAAGAAAACGCATCCAATTCCCTGTTACCCACCGAAATGGGTTAAACTCCTGCAGCAACCCGACAGTTCAGCTGCATCTCCTAACAGCCAAATGATATTGTAGCATCAGCATGACCTGCTTTGTTTCTGCCGGTCTGCTGCGCCCACAGTGCCCCGCCACACTGCTGGACGAAGATGAATGGCACAGTTTATGACCCTGCTGCAAAGGCTTCTGGGGGCCTGAAAACGATCCGACTTTCGGGTTTAACGCCATCATCACGTGATCGCCCCGACTGGCTGGACGTCGAGCAGCGACCCTGTCCAACCTGCCGGCCGCTCAGTCCTCTGCCTAGGAAGGGATTACATTCCTTGGTTGATTACTGGGTCACATTTATCACCAATCACAAGCAGAGCAGGAGGTCTAATCTAATCTCATTCAGCCTGAGGTCTTATGATCCTTAAACTGAACGAATTACATGGTTTTTGTTTTTTTTATCCACAGGGTAGATTTTCAGGCATCAAATCAAATATGGAGGATGGACAGAAAGAGATATAGAGAGAGAGAGAGAGAGAGAGAGGTTTCTCTACTTCATAATTTCTGTGCATTACAGATCAAAGACTTTTTTTATGGATTCTGCACCAAGACGACATGGCTGGTTGTCAGTGACTTGGTTTGATAAGTGCACATGGTGGCGGTATGTGTGTGGGTTATAAGTCTTTCTTCCTGTCTCTTTCTGTTCACTCTCCTGCCTGGACACTTTTTACATCTGTCACTATGTTTCTCCATTCACCTTCCCTGCCTCTTTCCTCCCTACTGAACTAAGCCCTCCCGTGAGGCGGACTCTGAGTTGAACTGCAGATAAACTACTATGTGCTGTTTGTGATGACGCAGGTGACAGCTGACTGACGGGAGCGTGGAATCGGGGCAGGTGGGAGATAGGCTGTTGAAATAGCATTTCCCAGGACAGAGGTTGAAGGGAGGCGAAATGGTAAAGGACCAGTGGGGGCGTTTTATCACCACAGTCAGGGATGGGGCCAGGCTGCAGGGCTCTAAGTAGCTTTGAGTGGAGTGTGTATCTGACTGTCACACTGGGAGAAGAAGTTGACTTCAGACCATCAGTGATGACATGGCGATTCTGAGAAGGAATGTCTGAATGACACTGGTAAAGTTTAAGTATTTGTCAAAGTGCAGTATGTCTGCTGCCTTTTTACATCTTTTTCTAATTTAGTTTTTACTCATTTTCCCATAAAAAAAAGCTCATCTTATTGCAACAAAAATTTTTCCCTCCATCCTCCCTGACATCACTCTGTTTTGACTGAGTGGCATATATGCATATAGCCTGGAAAAAACAAGATTAATTACAATCAGATTTGTGGCTTACATGTGGTGGTGTGTAAAGGAAAGTGTGGTAAAATGCAGAGAGTCGCCACAAGACAGTCTGTTAAACACTAGAGCAATGTGTCCCAATGTGTCCTCCAGACAAACGTCTAAAGACACCATTGTTTACAGAGTTTGTTAGCTGAAAATTATACGGCAGTAATTTTTCAAGTAAAAGAAATAATAAATAAAAATGATTTAAGTACAGAATGTTCCCAGAGCAAATACATTTTTTTAAAGAACAAACTACCTGTTTCTTGATTAATTAAGAAACACAGATAAATTAATATATTTTCTGTTTTCAATTCAACAAAACGTGTCTCTGCACATGCACGCAGCCTGACGGCACAGTTTCATTCACAGCAACAGATGGCAGCCACTCCCTCACTTCGCCTCACTGTTCCGTGGAAAGTTTTGTGTGAAGCGAGTGGACAGAGACGCCGTGCGGCCACCCATCCATCAGCTCGGCTGACAGTGTCTGCAGATCTGTGACTGTATTCGCTAATTGGCTCCGTGAACATGGACTCTGTCCTCCTGTCTGTGAGCAGACCAACCGCTACCTTATGTGCTCTCACTATTTTGCACTAATATATCTTCCACACTGCACCACCTGTTAGGTCTCCTTTTTAAGAAGAGGCACTGCTAGTGCACTATGTAGGCCAAGCCCCAGCAGAATATGCCATTAAGATTAGCTACAAGTAAGGACTGTTACGCTGATGCTTGCTTCTCCTCTCCCTACAGTGAAAGGTTAGAGGAGCAGAGCATGTGTTTTTTTAAAAAACATATCGTGAAGATCACTGAGGCAGAAATCGTCCAGGAATGAAACGGATGGATGTTGCAGTTGTGTACGTGCCTTAACTGTTCAGCCACAGGATGTCCAAGCTGTAAATAATTTTGTTAGTAAAATATTTAGCTGCTTCACTTCCAGGAGATTTGTATTGTGTATGTCACACTGCGATTGCTTGCAGAAACACTTGAATAGGACAGAGGCTTCATTAATGTTTTTTGTAACGCTATGTCAAGTCAACATGTCTCTTGTTTAAAATATAGAGAAGAGAAATTTGTATGATGTAATGTTTTACAGTATCTACTAAAATCTGCTTCCCACACAGAGTTTTTCCTCCTACATTCAGATACCACTTTGGAATCATTTGGAAAACTCTCCATCCGTCCATTATCTTTACTTGCTTTTCCTATGCAGGGTCGCACAGCGCTGGAGCTCATCCAAGCTCACAAGTTTAATCTTTACTCTGTGTCTTTTCTTCCATTTTCTTGCATCTACTGGACACACATGGAAAGTCACGGCATCATGCGCTGTGTAAACATTTAGCATGACACAGTGTCATGTTCGATTCCTAAGCATCAAAGTAAGAAATGGCTGTTTTTCCCATACATTTTGAAGGAAACATTTTGTACTGACAAAAGGAGGAAACGGGAAGGAAAAATTTACATATGACAAGTTGCAAAAATGAATTTGGTGTCACATTCATGCACTTTGTATGCCATCAACTCAAACCATTTTTGCTGCAATATTTTGCTACACTCTCTAATTGAAATTGAATTTCAACTTACTTTTAACTCGGACGTGTGCTTTTTCGCTTGTCTGACAGTGACGTCACAGCGTAGCGACACACCCTGCATCACTGCAGAAGGCTAAGAAGCTGAACCATCAGAAGTCAGCAAAAACAACGTCAAGGGGGTATTATAGGTTAACTGTTATTTTTTATGCTTGACTCCAAAGTAGCGCTCGTGCATCATCCTGCTGCGCAATCACACACACAGGTAAAATTAAGGTGCTATAAAATGAGTAAACAGTAGCATGAATACTTTTACACTAACCCCACACACAAATACATTACAAAGTCTTTCCAGTAAAATTTGACGGACTATACATAGAGGCTCTTTCTGCCTGCCGCTGTGATATAGCATGCTGATTGCTCAGTGCTCGTCAGCCATTGCTCATTTTCATAAAGAACCCTGTGTCGAGAGCATATTGAGATTTGTTGAGCTATTCGTAACCCGGCAAATTCTCTTGTAATCACACGGTGGGATGTATTTCTGCACAGGAAAGAAAATGTCCCAAGAACCCCGTTATACCCATCTTTTTTCCTCTCTGACAAACAAGTTATTGCATGCGCTCTCTCTCTCTCTCTCTCTCCACATGCATTTCTTCTTGGTTCTGCTTGGTATGCATTTTTCATTCCAGTGAGCAGGCTGCATTTGAAATCAAAGGCAGTGACGCTGCGTGGCTGTCTGGCTACACAGAGAGTGAGGAGGTAATGAAAAAAGCTGAGGGGTGAGTCAGAGGATGCTTTAATAATCCTTGCTGCCCAAAATAACACTCTCTGGGGCTGGACGGACCAACAACCCTCTTGGGAAAACCAGTAGCAGTTCAGGCTGCTCCGGACTCTTTTCACGTCAGCCCCTCCATTTTCCCCTCAAATCCCCCCCCCCCCCCTTTTATTTTCTACTAACTCCTCTGAGTCTATTATTGTCAACAGATAAGACTGCAGCAGCACGGCACGACGCGGCAGACAGCCAAGCCCTCCTTGTACCAAATATACGACAAGACTAAGGAGGGCGAAAGGGTGTGTGCACAGGGGACATATTCAGTGGGAGGAAGGAGTATGAGGTCTGAAAGGTGAGCAGTGTTTCTTTGGTTATTGTCTAATCATTGCTGACAAATGATGATGGGAGTCCAGGCTAAATAGCTCTTCATGATGGGTTCAAGGTTGGGCCTCTCTTGTCCCATATAGCACTTTTCCACATCTGTCCCTGCAGCGTTCAGCCCGGTGAGAGCCAGTGAGGGCAGAAAATGAACCCATTGTCTAGTATTACCACTGCCAATCTAATATTTCTGCAAAAAATGTCCCGTCTCTCTTGACATTCTTAAATTCCACTTAGTCCTGTTTTTTTTAAACATTAATAAACAGTAAAAGTGGGCAACCTGCCTTTAAAGGGGGAAAGTGGTGTCATTAGAAAGTCCATGATGTAACCGGAATTGAAAAAAAATATTTCCTCCTCTGTGCAGTGGCCCTAAAAGAGGTGCAGAGGGTGACAGGCTCATTAGGGTAGCGGTGTGTATAAACAATAAACAGTCATGCCGATAGAGTTGCAACTGTGACAGGCGTATGCATTTTATGAGTGCTGAGTCTCTGTGGAAACACTGCGGCAATTACACAATGTAAAGAAAACACAAGAATGACACATGAGGGAGCCCGCCTGACTGCAGCATTTCCATTTAAATGTGTCTCTGTAGCAGCACATGCTGCATATTGCCGCCGGAGATGCAGCACAGGTCACGTTTACCATCACAGCTGCTATTTTTAACACATCACTTATAAATTAATAACAATAATAATACAAAAGATTATTGGTGAATAATCTGCGTGTGTGCGTGTTGGGGGCACTTTCCACCTTTTCGAGACCAAAAGCTTTCTGCAAAACTGAGATGATTATGAGTAGAAGCAGGAGTTTTTATTATGTATGGTTAAATGTAATATATACTTCCTTTCTTTGCTGTGAACTGGTAATCTGCTTGGATGTTGCTTCTCACAAACAGAGGCCTCAATAGGAAGCACAGAGCTTACCAGGGAAAGGAGGCATGAGCACTCTCCAATTACCTCCATAAGAAAGGGAAGCCACTGCAGCCGAGTCAACCCGATGCATCTCTGCGGCCAGGGCCTGGGCATAATCAAATCAACATGTACGCTACTTACAGTATTGCTCACTGATTGCCCCTGTGAACTAACTCTGATATGCACTGACTACAAGGCAGCTAACTTGAAGTCCCACTGCATGCAAAGTGAATTAGTGCTGAACAATCACCCTGTAATGATCTGATCACCCTGAATGGTCTGATCTGGAAAGATTGAAAGATTGAAAGATTGAAATTTTGCCTCTCTCTGTAGCTGTGTAGGAAAAGACTGAATTTAAGTCGACAACAGCAAAATATACAAAAAAAAAGTTTGTTTAGATAGTAACTTTGACAAAGAGTCACACAGTTTTTGTCATACAACAGGCCAAATTATTCATACACAATAATGGAGCAACCACATTAGATGATCTCATTTTCTCACTCTGTTTCTGGGACCAGTTAGCAAAGCATGTTGCAGTATTTCTCGCTCAGTTACTTTGTGAAAAGGCTATTAATCTCAGTGCAATTTTTTTCAAATGTATAAACTTCTACTCCTCACATTTTCTCCATGCCAGTTTCATTTGCCTTTCTCCCCCAAGTCTCTCTTAAGTTGAACTCAAACAGATCGGCTGCTAGAAGGCTCGCCCGGAGGCAGACAGGAAGCTGTACATAATGCGAGGATGGTGCCTCCCTAGCTCTCTTCTGAAACACTTTCCTTGTCTAAGAGATGTCACGACACACACACACACACACATATATACTGAGATCAAAGAAACATTGTGGAGCTCTGCTAAATACAAGGGTTGAGGAGTTTGAGAAAGCCAACAAGGAAAGGGATATGGATGATGCTTATCTGCAAAATTAAGACTCCAATTATTTTACACAAGTTTTAGAACATGAGGAGATGTCACATAAGATATATCCTATTATCAAATGATCATTCCTATTGTGTTACATTGCTGCGTCATCTGCAGAAAGAATGCAGTCAAACTAATAATGCAGGATAGATGCAGATTAAACAACTTCACGCGAGAGAACAATACAGTAAAGAGGAGATGCGGTAAAAAATCTAAAATTGAAAACTGACTATACAATGCCCACTCAGATGCAAAAATGTACCATACAGTTATTTTCCAACACAACTGCAGCATGGCCTAATGCAGTTTCCCCCATATTTTAAATACGCAAGCTCTGTGACAAAGTTTCGCCTTTCCTCTGCATCCAAGGAAAAAGCCACTTGCTGTGTCCCTGTGTGCTCAGCAGAAAGACCTTTTCTCCTGCACTCAGTGGCATTGACAAGCCAACGTCTCAATCGATGAAGCAATGGTCAGACCTTTGCAGGGCGAGCCCTAGACCAAAGGGCTGGGTGGGTTAATTGTAATTGCATGGGACAGCGTCTGTAACACATGCTCTCAGCCAGGGAGCTGACCTGGCCAGAGGGGCTCTGGTCTGAGAAAACATTTAATCTGTGACAGCAGTTAACTTCAGCCACAGATATAAGGAGATGATGACCCTAAACTTATTTCAAATCATGTATTTAAATATTTAAAATATTTTCCATACAGGCGGTGGCAGTTAATTCGTCCGTGTTTGACATTTGATTTACCACTGCACCAAAACTGCTCTCAAACTTGACCATATTTGTACAAATGAAAGCTGAAATGTGGTGAAGTCAAGAAGAGGACTGTGAACAGTCTTCTAACAGGATCAAGAGAGACATATGAATAAATGGAAGGTAGCCCGGCTGGTGAAGAGAAAAAAAATCTTCAAAGTCAGCTTCTTTCCTCTTTCTAGCCACCCCTGGAGATCAGATCAACTACTATCCTAAAACCTAATGAACTAGTAAACACTGGGAATTAAATGAATATTACATGGGGTTTCATTAATGCCAGCCAGCAGACTCCAAAAATAATGAAGGCGAGAGGCAGTAGCGGGAGGAGACAGTTACTGGAGCTTCTTCTTCTCTGTTTACTCAGCATCTGCCTGCCAGAGAAGGAGGCTTTTGATCACTCCTCGGCTGGGTTCTCCTCTCTGCTGCGTGGCAGGAGAAGCCCAGGGAGGCAGCCGAGCACCGCCAGGGCCCGGCTCATTTGCAACACAAATGAACTGAGCTAATTGTACACGTGTGGGGAGACGGGGGAGCCGTGCACACGGTGCAATGTTTGCAAAATATGGAAATAATTAATCTCATTGAGCTTGTGAAATACCATCAGTGTTGCAAAAGAGGATTTGAGCACGGGCTGGGGATGAGACGGATGATGATAGCAATGGGCTGGATAGACGCAGATGTTTAGATTAAGCTTTTTTCATTACTGCTTTATCACACGGCTTCTTCAAGTGTATTTTTGGTAATTGAATAAATTGGAGCATGAAACAGATTTGGATTTGGGGCACAGCAACAGGATTATGTGTAAAGCAGTCTTTTTTCCCCCATTCATGAAACAATGCATGCAGATATTATGCTATCAGGTTAATTGTGTATTGGGTATGTGGGGTGGAAATAGTGACAGAAAAGTCACTGAATTACGGAAACAGATTCCATAGACACAGAAACACTTTGCGATGTTTGCTCAGTTGAACTGCACTGAAAAACAGGGCTTTAGCTAAGAAAGCCCACCTCTTGACCTTCCAAAGGCCTGACCTTTTAAGCTTCTTTAATCAATAAATCAAATGTAAAACAAGAATGATGATGCTGTGAAGCACCCTTAGGAGTGGATAGCCTAGCTTTCAATTAGAAACTCCACTGACCATCAAGGCCAAAGGAGGATTTGTAGAATAACATATAAACCCGGGCTAAGATCCCACACTGACTGGTAAACTACAACAGCACAGGCAGTCAAATTTAACCCCTCTGGAAACTGATAAAGCTTTACTGACATTGACAAATAACATCACACATCAAGGCATATGGTTGAAAGCAAAGCACCATCCATGCACCGTATGCAGTTTCTCTTCTCTCTCGGCTATTAAAAAACAAGATGACATCAGACATCTGTTTGGGGAGGGAAAAAGAGGCTTTTTCAAGAGAAAAAAGACCTCCCAGGGACTGCGCTTAAAACACATGAGCATAGTAAGTGCGGCCGCATGCACGCTCACAGAGAAACACACAGAAGAGCTGAGTCTCACATTCATGCCACTCAGCAGCCATCTCTTTAGTTCATCAGTGAGTGGAAAGAGAAGAAGTTAAGGGCCTGGGGCACGGTTGGAAGTGGCCTCTAATGCCAAAGTGAAATGTAGTTTTACAAGGAGGACACTCTACTGTAACTCAACCATTAATGACATGTTAAGGTTGAAGGTCACACTCTCAGGCTTGCATGCGCACACGTGCCTATTCAACCTTTGAGGGAATCAGTCTCGCCCCATGAGCATGAAAAGAGCCCAGATGTCAGCGCTCTGTGCACGCTGAGGCTGAAAAGTATTCCCTCTTTCTTTTGTTACTCCGTGACCCTCTCTGTCCCTGTCTCATCCCGTTTCACCGCTCAGAACAGGCCGACCACTTCAACCTATACGCAATGTACATCTTGCTGGGCGATATGACGTGAACCACTGGCTTTTGTGACCGTGCTGTTGCAACCTGTAACCAAACCTTGGCAAAGGAAATTTCAGCTCCCTCTCTGGGCAACAGCTTTAACAGCAGTGGCTGCGGGCCTGGGGCTGGGAACATTAGCCCGATCCTTATCTGTCCACACAGCCCACCGCTAGCTACCAGCTCTCTCCCTCTCTCTCTCGCTCTCTCTCTGTCACTCCCTCTCGTCTCTCTCTCTCTGTTTCTTCCTTCCTCTCTCACTCTGTCTGATGCTTAGATATGATTTGGTGAGAGCGGCGTGGAGCAGAGAGGAGTGGAGCATATCGATTCAGCCTCCACCGCTGTCTCTCTCGCACTATTCATCCTCTTTTCCTCCGTGCTGCTATCATTCCGACTCTCTCCACTTTATCTCTCTCTCTCTCGCTCTCTCTCTATCCACTTCTTTTTCCTTCTCTCTCCAGCGTGCAATCATAATAACCCCTCTCTTAGACGCCCAGGCAATAAACCAGGGTCTCCCTTCTTCCTGCACATATCTCCCTTGTTGCGGACAAAACCAATAAAGGGCTGGCTTAATTACAGCTGCTAAGTGCCGCCAACACCCGGGCAAAACACCATGGGGTTCAGGGTGGGCTGAGCGTGGGCAAGGTATGACGGGATGTTAAGAAAAAAGAAGAGAAAAAAAAAACAATTGAGGACACAGTGAAGCTCCGTTTAACTCCTACACCTAAACCCTCAAGATGCGACTTCATAGTACTCACAAAGCTGAAAAAAGAGGTGATGACAGCCTTGAGGCTGGCTGGCAAGATGTGGTTAGGGACAATGAAAGTGTAATGTTTACCCCTCCCTCAACAGCTACTGCACAGAAGCTCTTCAGCAAGGCATTTAACTCCCAGTGGCTCCAGTGGAGCAGCTAAGTCAGCTTGATTTTGCATCTGCAAGATGTTAATTTGTAATTGTGGGAATGTAAAGCGGGGCATTGTGATAAAACATAATATCCAAGATAAAGAAGGGTAAAAACAGGGCTTGAGTAAATGTAATGTACACTACAAGGTTGCCAATGATATATCAAGGTGGATACACCCCCAAATGAATACAAGTGTCCAGGACTGTGAAGAGCCAAGGGAGGGCCTGCTGAGAATCCATGTCCTTGCCTCTCGTTTCTAGGTCTGCAGTCTGTCTCCTCCCCCTCTGCTTCCTTATTCCTCCTAACCTTTTCCTCTCATTTTCCTTTCTGTCCTTTCCCCCAGTTCTGTCACATCAACATACACGTGGGGCTCCGGGGGTTCAGAGTCACCACAAGCTGGAGCCTGCTATGTCTGCCTCATCTACTGTTCTGTCGCCATGGTGACTGATGCCCGGGTGTCCCTACCTCTTCCTGGTGGTTTCTGTCTTCCTCTCTCTGTTTTCTTTCCTCACTTTGTCTCTCCACTGAGCTCCGCTCACTTCATCAATACAGGCTGACAAGAAATTACAAGAGTGTAAATCTGAAACGAAAGTACGTGTCTTGGTGCTACATGCATCACAGTCTGGATGTGTTAAATATTACTCAAAGCCTTCAGATGTAAAATAATCATGTCAGTGTGTAATTTTGAAATTAAGCCACAAAACAGATGAGGTGAAAATTGATTAATTCCATGTGCTTCCCTCTGTTTGTTCTAGAATAAGCTTTTGTATTGGAATATGCGAATGTTTGAATTGCTCAATGTATTCATGGAAACAAAGGCCCAGACATGATGAGATGCTCTTCAGACCTGAAAGGTGGAGTAGTGAGTGCATCAGCAGCTGTATCTGTGGGTGAACCTAGTACAGAACTTTTAATGATTTTAATAACCAAGTCATCAGTGAAGGAGAAAACCTGGCTATCCCGGTGGTTAGCTAACATCAACAAAGCTTGTTTCCAAAACTGATTCATTTTGATTGCTCAAACTTAAGCCCTCACATGCCTGTTATGTAATACTCCTCTGCTGGGAAATAATGGATGGATACTCACTGCACTTACAAACACACATTGTTGAAGTAGCTCACTTTTGGTCTGGCCTGGTGGAAGTCTGAGCTGCTTAAGACCCAATGCTGGAAAGTCACTCAAAAATTGCTTCTTGATTATTATTGGGGATTATTATAGAAAGTTCAATCAGGATCCATTAGTTTGCATTACAGCTGTTCTGTGCTCTTTCTGCAGTTTGTAGAGAGTGGGGAGATGTGGAGTCGTGTTTGTGATGGCTAAGGTAAAAAGCCTAAGATGATGATGGTATGGTTTACACCAGTCAAGTTTCAAGTTCAACTGCATCAGTGATTTTCAGTATATTAAGGCATAAGGTCTGAGATAATTAATGCTTTTTTAAAAGTAAAGTAATTGTCTTAACCATATACAGCATGTTTCCATGTTGAAACCACGAGTAGTCCTGATATTTGTTAGCATGTCTTGGCAGGACAACTGTGAAGAGAGACACTGGAACAGTTGTGTCTCCAGACAGTTAAGAGTAGGATTTGAGATTTGAGATAAATATCTACAATACAAAGACTCACAAGTGACTTGGTCCACTCTCCTGTCTTTTCATCACAATAAATGTTAAGTGATGTTGTTAGTGAGAACACCCCTTGCTCCATGCCTTCCTCTGTCCTTTTAATCAGGACCGGCTAACCCCAGGATTAACAGACAGGCATGATACATCATTATTTCTATTGATCGGACATTACACCTTGTCACCATGGCAACCCCATCGCTGGAGGGGACAAATGAAGAGATGGAAATGAGCCGAGGAGGGGGGCGGGGGCCAGGGGTTTTCCACCTCATGGGAACCTTCAGTGTAGAAGTGACTATGATCGTGACAAGTCGGTTTTCCTCCTAGCTGCACACGCTGTACTGCACATACTGTATAAACTATAAAATGAGGGAGTGCGCAGCTGCAAAAAAATGCTATCGCTCAGGAGGACAATAGATGAGACTGTGGAATGAAGTTAACAGCTGTATGAAGACGACTCAACAAAAATCACACCCAAGATTGCGCAGCCTGTTTGGAATCATTAAACAGCAGCAATATGGGTTACATTTAATATGCTGGTTTTGAAAATGCAGTGCTGCCTCCAATACATTGCATTCATGCAGAAAAACAAATGCAGCTACTCATATCCCACTTATACTATATCATACACTTCACAAGGGGCTCATGTGGGAAAAGACGATAAGATGTGGACAACAAACTCAATAACAGCCCCACTATTGCTTCATACAGCAGTCTGACAACAGACACACCTTGGTCTCAGGCATTTCAAGGAAACACGCTCAAAGAGCTGCTGCAGTGGGGGTGTGATAGGCAGAAGGTGTGTGTGATTAGAGGAGGGCTGGGTGAGCATGGTTGCAGTTTAAATGTAGTGACCACTCAATTCAAAACCATTCAGGCCTTCTAAGAACAGATCCCCACACCCCATTAGGACCTCTGCTGACGCACACATGCATAATACATGGAAGATGGATCTAAAAGCATACAGCCCATTAGCAGACCTGGCCCGGGCAAGAAAGTAACAGAGCAAGAGAGAGAGAAACAGACTTACACACAAACAGCCCTGATCGGGGGAACGGCCAAGCTGGCTAGCCCCTGATGGCAACACACTGCTGGATTGCCACCCCAGCAGTGTGGCCCAAAAGGTCCTGGAACAGTATTAAAACTGAAGACATTCACCTGAACACTTTCTACCATTCTGTTGCCTTAATTAGCCGTCTGCAAATGTGATAATTTAGCATAAAAATTACAATCTTCACTCATCTTCGCTGTCAGCTACCACTTAGAGACTGTTTCTGCTCAAGGATTTTGCTAAGATGAAAAAAGGGCAGTGATGGAAAATAAGTTCAATTTAATCAGTCAGATGTGATGATTGCTGGATCACAGTTTCCAGGCACAGAGCCCCCTGTTCAGCCCTTCCAGTGGCTGAGTGTTCTGGCCATGTAATGTGAGGTGGCAGAGAGCCCAGCAATGCTGTAAATTATTTCTGACGGTAGGGTGGGGGGGGCAAGAGGGAAAGACTCGCAGTCCCCGGAGACAGAGAGTGCATGGTATGGAGATACGGTGCCTGCATCTACACCAAGAAAGAAAAGAGGCCTGCATGTTCTCTCAGCCCTGCAGCTGCAGGAACATGGCTCTGTTTGCAAGTTCAAAGCATCTCTGCAGTCTGCATAATGTGTCTAACAGCCATGCCTAGCCAGATGACCAGGGGCCTCTCTGTAGGGAAACAGAGCATTTAGCAGACTAATCATAATATGGTCCAGTGCATGGAAGTGAGATCCAACTTTTCGCTCTCGACACACCACGCAAGCACCTCTTTTTCAGCAAATGTGAAAATAAAGTAGGCTTCTTCTTCTGCAGTAATGTGAGTAGCAAATGCTCTTTCACTCAATGAAGATATACGTTGCTCTACAGAGTCTTGAGTATAAATTCAGTGGCGATATACTTTTATGCTTGTTAATGGTTTTCTACCGTTTAGATGCTATTTTATCAAATTACTCTTAAATGTTCTGATATGTTGCCTATTCTTTTACTTGCTCCAAGAAACATTATGGCATGTGTATGAGGTAGGTTAGGTAGCGCAGCCCTGGGTGTGTAGGTGTGTGGGTGCGTGGGTGTGTTGGGGGTAGTGTTTCGACTCATTTCCAGCCCTGGATTGCATTAAAATGTCCCTCCTCCTCTCCTCATGTTCTCCTTTCGGGCACAGCAGCAGCAGCAGCAGCAGTAGAGGCAGTATATAGCACACATGCTGCAGCAGCGGTGCGCTGGGCGTACGCGCACGCGCACACATATATACACGGCCACGCGCACAGAGCAGTCACACCTCGACATGGTCACTGTCATACCTAAACGGTTCATTTTAGCTACCTCCACCCCCACCCACACCCACCCACGCACACACACACACACACACACACACACACACACACACGCACACACGCACCAACAAGCATTCAAACGCGCTGCATACGCGCGCACACGGCAAACCGCGGCAGCAGCATCACTGATCGGCCCCATCATCCGGCCAGGAAATATCTGCAGCAGCAACAGTACGAGCTATACTGTAGGCTGTTATTACGCAGGCTGGCTGCCGATCGATAAACGCAACAACACCCCCACCCCCCAATATACTCGTTTGACATACCAAACGGGGAAGCCCCTCCTCATAAATCAGGGCATTTCTTTACAAAGGAATCACTCACCCGATGTTGCTCAACGCCTGCTCGAACAGCTCCGTCTGCAAGATGTTCTGAGGCGCCGAGAAAGCCCCGTTGAAATGTGATAAAACCGAGCTACAGAACTGACGCAATGTCTCAAACTGCATTTTCCCCCTCCGTTTTCTTTTATCCTCAGTAAATGATCACCTTTTTTTCCTCTCAGCTGCAAGACATCCCAAAGCCTGCGCTCTCTCCGGACGCCCCCCTCCACACATATAGGCTACACCTCCTCAGTATTTTTGTTATTATTATCTCCCCGGGGCGCATTAAACGCAGAAAAAGCGCCGATCAAGTTCCATGTTTCTCCTGCCGCTCCTGGTAAAAAGTGTCCTTAAACGAGACGCATTCCGGGCGGGATCCCTCGGTCATATTGCTTGGGACTTGAAGCGAAAAAAGGGAGGTAGTGCCGGTGCCGGTATCGTGCCTTTTCCTCTTCTCGCTGAGGCAGAAATCTCTTCTCGGTGTGCAGGAGGAGGAGAAGGAGCGCCCGGAGGAGAGAAGAAGCGGAAAGGCATCCTATACGGCAGCCAGCAGCAGCAGCAGCAGCAGCATCGCTTACCGGCGCATCAGCTGCTGCCTCACATTCAACTCATATTTCCAGTCGCCAATGAAGAGGACACACTCGCGCTATCACACGCACAGCACAGGCAGACACATACACACTCACATACACTATGGGGCTGATATGCAATCGTGCGCACTCTTTGCCATATCTCTCCATCTTCTATCATGGACTCTTTGGAACGCGCACAGCGGCAGATAAACCACAATACACTATAGTGGAGAGAGGCGATGCTGTCGTCAGGGTTTTCCCCCCCTCCTTATATCCCATATCTGGCTTCTGAGCATCAGCTCCTCATCAGTAATAAAGGAGGACAGCCCTAATACCTCTGAAAGGGAGAGTGACTGTCTGTGAGTAAAGGGCACACACATAAAAAGGGGGGTTTCCCGAGGGATTAGTTATTTATTTAATTAATGCCTTTTCCATTTTATTCAGTCAGTGCTTCCGCATGTAACTGTAATCAGCTGAAAAGAATCCAGCGAGGCACAAAAATGGTTCCTCAAAGCTGCTGACACTTAGAATTTGATATTATTAATCATTTTCCAGGCGAATCAAAGTGTATGTGGAACCACCATGGACATGGAGCTATTATGAAGGATTTATGTACATGGTTTCTTCTAAATGCAAACATAGCAAGACCATGGAAGCAGGAAGATGACCTGTGTGTCTGCGTTTGAGATTTTCAATATTTTACTCTGGGGGGTGGGGGGGGGGTGATTAGAATGCTACAAATAATTCATCAGTTAGTCAGTGCAGTCATATTATCATATTAAGCATGATGTAAGACCACTGTATGCATTGTTTGGAACACTGATAGGATGGTATCACTGCAATTCTGCATTGCTTTCAAGATCAATTGCAGGTAGGCTAAATTACACCTCTAAATTAAAATTTTGCTCCACATATATCCATCATATCAGCCACAATATATTACTCAGCAAGTGAAAAAGCCTTTTTAGCAACAGACATTTTAACTTGTGTTAGTACCACAAGCATATTAACCGCCATGACAGTGTGACGGTGAGTCTGCACCGGGGCCCTGAAACTGAAGCACCTAAATGGAATTAATCATTCATTTTATTTTTCACATCTGTCATTTTCCTACTGTCACATGTCAAATTTCTTTCCTGAAAAAAATCAAAACAACCATTGCTGTGATCTGGGAATGTAAAGGGCTGCTAAAACAGACTTTACAACCTGAGCGCACAAGAAGTTTGCACAAGCAAAAACTGAGCATTAATGTTATTACCAACTGTCTGCTGTGAACATCCAATACATTTTGATGAAGATTTCAGCGAAGTATTTCAGCGATGATGGCACACATGCATTTTTACATTATAATGGACATATCAGGTTTGCTCTCTTTGGGTCTCACTTCCAGATAAGTGGCTCAGATAACATGAGTTCAACTGAGGAGTTAGAAAAAACAAAAAGTTTCAGTGTCTGACCGCTCACGTGTCTTGCCTATTCGACTTCATCCGAAATTCTAGGTGTCGCAGAATCATCTGATCACAACAATTTGCAAGTAAAGTTTTCTTAGTGTCCTAAATCATAGACACGATTACCAAAACTACTACATATGAACTCATTTATTAAAATAATACTTTAAAGCTCATAAGCTGTTTTTTGGCTGATGAAATAATGCATATGTTGGGGCTTATTTGGTTACATAGGGCTGAAATGAGGCGGACTCAGTTAGACTAACTGATGATGGACCAAACTGTGCAAAGCTACTTTAAACTGCACTGGGCTGGATGTTAAAGAGCCACCTGAATGTGTTCTGCTTCCTCTCCTAACATTTTTGGCCAGCTTAACATTTCTCTTGCCTGGGCTGAATGTGTTAGAAGAAAAAAAAATGCAGAATCTGAAGAAATTCCACCAGTGAGTATGTTCCAATCCCTGTGTAATCGTTGTTTCATCAGCCTCACCCAACACTGCAGCTGTCCCAGCGTATCTGTGTGTTCATTCAAATGACACCTCAGAGACCAAGATAAATTAGAAGCCTTCCCAAGTTATTTCTCCTTATAAATAGACTGTCAGCTTTTTCCCCTCCTTTCTTCAGCAGAACACATCCAGGAGTTAATTTAAACATTCTTTAAGATTAATGAAAGTGGGTTTTGGTGCTTATGCAGTGGGAGTTCTATTTATGGACTCTCTGCGATCCATCATCAGCATTATCCCGTGAATTTTCAGACAGCCCGTTTCCTGTTGTGTCACTGCAAATGTGGGAGATGCCAAAGCAAGAATCACTCTCTGGTACCATATCCTCATCTCTAGCCACAGGATCAATTAATATACAGTGGCAAGGGCCTGGACTGGAACAGACAGTGACTGACGGAGTGAATGCTCGGAGCAGTCGGATCTATAGTCTGATCTATAGTCAGTCTGATCATCCATTAAAAGCATCTTAAAAAGCAAAGCCGTTCGAGGGGAAGATGGTTAATGCACTGCAGTTGCACTGAGACACAAAAATACCATTATCCTGCATCATTCTTTAGGGTTTACAGTACTGTAGCTTTTATTACACTATGTACTGTAGTTACCGATGATGCTTTGGTGCTTTGCTGTGCTATTGTGGGGTTTGTATTCAGAGTATAAAGACATAATGGATAGAAGATTTAACAAGGAGAGCAGAGCAAAATTCTACCTAGACTGGGGAGGAAAAGTGTCTAATTTGGATTTAGAACAATGGTTTTGTTTTGTGTGTGTGTGTGTATGTGAGTGCATGTCAGTGTTGCACAATAGCTTCATTACACTGTGAAAGCAATGAAAGTATGTACACTTATAGCTAACACTCGGTGCTGGTGATAGGGCAGGTATGCAGGATATATCCATCAAAATATCCATTTGGAGCAAAATATGAGGCAATTAAACCAAAATTTCCCAAAGAGCTCTTCTATTTCTGCAGGTACCGAGCATGTTAACAAGTAAGGTATTGAAGTAGCAATGGCAGAGAGAGGACACACTTATGAGGTGTGTCTGCGAACAAACTATGGGTACAGGCTTGTGCATGTTGGCTTGTTCCTGAGCTGGATGATGGGGTGACCCACCAAGTGAATTTGTATAAAATCAGCCACATGTAGCCCACATTTCCAAGCTTCCCTTTGGGAGGGAAACACAGATGAGTCGAGAAACATGCACATCTGTTAGTCTGTAAACTATGCTTGCTGCAACTGACCATGGGCCCTTCCAGAGTTCCAGTGCTGCCGAAATGATCTTATTCATTTCCCTTTCTTCTTTTTTTTGACGGTAAATGTTGTCAAAAATTGAAGATAATTTGACATTCTGGATAAAGTCCAATGCATACTATTTGTTCTGTACATGACCACACATGATTTTAGACAAATTTAAGTATCACCTACGGTTGCAAGTAACAAATGTTGAGTTATGTTACATGTAAGAAGGAGCAAACAAGGACAGAAAAAAGTGAAACGTTTTGAATGGAATGCACATTGAATGGCTCTCTGCCTCGCTTTTTGCTGTGAAGATCAATTTGAGTGTCGGTTCTGACTATAAGCCTCTCTTTCTGACTTTAAAAGAAGAAAGAGGAAGGAGCCCCCATGTGGACATCAAAGCAACTACCTTCCTTGACACCAGTATCAAGAATTAAGCAACCAGACATGGGATTCACAAGCACAGCATGTCCGTGTTGTCAGCATCTGAGGGTGTTCTGCTCAGAGGGGGCATTTAGTGCATGTGACAAATAGAACACAATGTTCTGAATCATAATTAAGCCTGCACTTCTACGCTGGAAACACCTTCATCATCGTCATTTTCAAGCCCTGCAGTGTCTGAACCAGCTTACAAAAATTCCTAATCACAAAACAGTTACTCAAGTTTTTTTTTTAAATTGAGTTTCTCTCATAGTTAGTGATAGCAACCAGTTGTAGCTTGAGCCTGGCTGGTAACTATCTGTCTTCATATGTACTGGTGTGCTGTATGTGTGTGGAGAAGAGGGTGAGTGAGTGGGTGGATGGCTGTTGTAGAATTGCTGAGTTAGTGCCAGATACCGTATCTGTATCTCTGTCTCCTTTATAGGCCTCATGGGCTCCATGTACAAGCAGTTTTACATGGTGCTTTGACAGGCATGCTCGTACTGAATCGCTGCTCTGTATACTACCAATGCAAAAGTTGCAGAGATCAGTAATAATGCTAATAACGCTCTAATGCAGATATGTCCATGCAGCAACATTAAGTAGTATCATAAGCAATTTCTTTACTGATGTAATGCATTATTCCCTGATGAAACACTCCACATTCCTTTACACAATAACCAAAACAATCCATATGGAGCATGTGACAAGTGTGTTGCTTTTTCACATATAGGACTGACCTGTCTATGGGTGTGTCGCCTGGTCCCGAGTACCTCAGCCCCGAGCCGTTGTCAAGGGACCCCTGTCTGGGCAGGAGCCCACCGTGAGGTCTGCTTCTTTCTGACGCTGGTGTCAAGTCCCCTGAGGCTCCCTGGTAGGGGTAGAGGGATGGGTCCTGCAGTTTGGCCTTCTTCCCCTGTGGCCCGCCCTCAAACACGCCCCGCACCTGACTGGGCCCCAAGCCGTAGAACCACGCCCCCGATTTGGTGAGGATTTCTTGTTGTTTTCGGCACAAGTTGCATACCCACATAACCTGCAGTTAAGAGAATGGGAGATGTTAGCCGTTTGGAATGGGTGATTGTCGGGCAGAGGTTGCCTTATATAACCTATGATGAAGTGTGATGGAGTGATTTCTGTGTTTGCTTTATATGAAGCTGGAACGTAACTGTGAGGCATATCGCTGTTGCAGGCTGAAAAAAATCCAGAATGTGAAATTTTCAGGTACTAAACTATTTTTCAAAAAGCTTTTAAAAATTGGAAAAAATAAAATCAGAAAACATTGATTTTGAGTTTTCACCCCACAGTTACTATATTCGTGAACAGTGCTGGCAATTCATGTTGATGAGGTAAATGATGAAATATTTTACACATGCAGCAGCCTTTGATATCTTTCATGGGAAAGTACTGTATTGAATTATTATTATTATCATTATTATTATTATCTTTGATATTATTATTGTATTTTGAGACTGTGAGTTCAAATACATTTATATTAATCCCATATATTTAAAATTAATATATTACTTATCAGAACAGATCAAAAAAAGATAATTTTTCTTATTTGCTATGATGCAGTACATTACTATTAAACTCTTGATTCTAGCTACCAAACCACAACTACGCAGAGCCCACACAACGACTGATTGAGTACGTTAGTTACCCTACCTAATAATGGCAGAGTTGGGAGTTGGTAAAGGTCATGTAACTGCTCTTAATGTGCCTTGATAAGATAAATGGAAAAAGAAAAGCAACATTTCTTGTGCTCTACAAGGAGCCGAGCATCAGAGGTTTTTACTGCTCTGAGATGCTGAGCCTTTATCTACTTTACACTGCAGCTCCAGCAGCCAGCTCACCAACACAGGTCTCATAAATCCAGCAACCAACAGGAGCCCTGATCACCATACACAAATGTATGCGCGTACACATACACACACTACATGGTAAAGGTCAGCCTTCTTTCTCAAGTCACCACAACACCTGCCGTATAAAGAGCAAGCAACTTAAAACTGATATCAAAGTTTTTTTCTGAGAAAACTCAGAACTTGCCAAATGATTGACAGGCCAGACGGCCAGTAGGGCAGCCAAGAGCTATTGCAACCCCCACCTCCCACCACATTCCCCGCCTTTACAGTCTCAATGCTGAGTCAGTGCATTACTGTTATTAGTGTGAGCGGGCCCTGAATGCTGCCTCACCCACCCTCAGTCAGTCTCACCATTTTTTTTGAGTAAGCCTCGAATCAAATACAAATTGAATGATATGTTATTTCTAGATTAACTGAAGTCCTTTAAGTCATGCTGGTCTGTACAGTTACTGGCTGCAGTGGTTCAAAGGCTGGATTTGGAGCCATAACACAAACCACAAAGAGTCAACTCAGTGGCTGTCTGGACCTGAAGTACAGGATGATACAGAGCAGTAACTGTGTGGAAGATACACATTTTTATGTGGTGCGTGGGTGGAGCAGACAAAAAAAAATCATCCAGTGTATGTAGAGGTGTGGCTGGCTCAGTCATCAAACATGTCTGTGCACGGGCATGTTCGACAGTGAGAGATCAAGTCGTTGTCCCTGAGCTAGTGACTTACTTACTGGTTGGTCAGTTTAGGGCACTTGTTCAAAATCTGGGATGGCTTTCATAAACCACCATTTGTTGCGAAGCTCCCAGCTTGCAGCTGCCTACATGCACCACAGCCCAGCAACAGACGGCTGGTAGTTATGATTTAACTTTGATTTATGACATCGAACATCAGCTGTGTATCTCCCTCATCTGTGTGCATGTGAGCGACAGGGAAGATAATCAGAATAAGACAACAGCAAACATTCCATGAATGAATCTTCAAATATTCCACACACAGTGCAAACGCTTAACATTCACACCGCAGGCAGCATGTACTGGACTATGTGATATTGACACAGGAGGCATTTATGACCAGCTATCAATGTTACAGATGGGCTATAAGTGTGCTGACACACAATGGAAGCACAGAGGCTACAAATTGTGTTTTATGTGTCCCAGAGGAGTGTAGCCAGTGAGGCCATGACTGCCTCTTTAACTGGGGTCATGGTGAGAGCTCTGCAGTGAACCATGAGTCATTGGCTAAGACCCAGGAGCCACCAAGGCCAGCTTTCCTGCTAATCAACCACACTTCACTTGCTGCACCTGGAAGTTACACACATAAACAAACTTGCACATGTGTGAACTTGCATGTGAACTCTGATTTGATTGTTGTTATACATTCAAATAATTTTTAAAAAGTGATTATCACATGGAGAGGGCACCAGCTTGCTTCTCTTGGCTTTATGCTGCAGAAGCTCAAGGGGTTGCAGGCACTCCACCTGAAAAAGGGGAAAACTACCTACAATCCTACAGGGTGATATATAAATCATCCAACATGTACCAATGTAAATGTAGCTTACTTTTCCAGATCTATCATCCATCTTGTAGTGACTGCAAAACAAATGTAGCAATGGGCTCCTGACTAAAATGTTCAAAATAAGTGATGCAGAAAAGAGCTTTGGGCTTTGAGCTGTTGAAAAAAAACAAAGGTAACAATCCCCACGCACATTAATTGGTCGTCATATGGTAAAAATGATGGGTGCACACTGTAGAGAAGAGATGGTGTGCATACCAAGGTTTAATACAGAAAACTAGGTTGGTAGGATATGGAGGTGGTGACCAGAATCCCAAAATCTTAATTCATTCATTCATTTATCTCTATTTAACTCCTAACAATGCAATGTAACATGCATTCAGGAGGTACAGCTCTGTAAACACAATCCTAAAACCAATTCTGGTTTGCCTGTGAGTAATTACTGAAATCTTACCTTGTCTCTGAAACCCCCAAGTTTCTTCACAGAAGACTGCAGCCTATGACCTACATATTTACCCCACCAAACTGCAATTAACATAGACTCAGCTGCTGTGTTCCGCTCCCATCTGCCAATAATAATTAACCATGTTCTCGTTCCGCAGCTTTTATCTCATCGGTGAATATCTAATAGCATTTTAGTATTCCAAAAAAAAAAAAAAAGCAGGCCAACAAAAACGTGCACACGTCCAGTAAATGTTAAGCACACTGAGTCTCAGACATCAATACTTGGATTTGATTTGCACTTTGGAACAGAGTCAGAATGAAAATGGATGTTTATACAGTATATTAGACAGGAAGACAAGAAGTAAGGAAAATGTCACGGCCGGGCTGAACGCCCGTATGTCCAAAACATCACATGAACTGCGGAATAAAAACAGACTGGTTTTGAGATTAATCCCAAGGGCTTTTAAAGGGCTACACAAGCCCGAGAGGTTAAACCATTTTATCAACTCAGGCTGTGAATATTCTCATTTGCCCAGGTCATGTTTATCTCAAGGCTATTTAAATTGAAATCAACTGGACTTGGTTGTATGTCTTTGAAGACATTTCACCTCTCATCCAAAAGGCTTCATCAATTCATGCTGGTCTGACTAGGGTGAGCTAGTCTATTAGACTTAGTAGAAAAAAGTAGAAAAAGTAACCTGTGCTATGGATCCAAAATGGATTCAAGCATAGGTTGAAATGAAATTTAGCAATATACAATGCTATATTCTTTCATCTTTCAGATGCATGCATGTGGCTGCTAACCTTCTAGTCCATCGAGACTCTAGACTCTAGAGGAGCAGTTCAAAGGCAGAGTGAGCTCAACCCACAGCTAACAGCAAACATGCATTCCCTAACAGACCACATCTACACAACAGATGCATGCATGTTTGGTTTCACTGCAGCCATTCTGCCCAAGAATCACCAACACACACACACACACACACACACACACACACACATTGCTTAAGGTTAACTCTTCACAGCTGAGTGCAGGAAGGGGGTTGGGGGCTGCGGCCTGGGGGCAGGGCCATTTCTCCCTGTGTTTGCACACATCATAGCCATTGAACATGCAGCTAAAAATAGTCAGCTAAAAACCTTTCTCTCTATCACCCGTTGCAAACACTGGAAAGATATATACTCTATTAAATGTGCTATAGGCTGTTTACTGAGGCACTGAATTAAGGGAAACAAACACCCAGTGCCATGGGATCAATAAATAATTTCCTTTCTAACACTTTCTCTTCAGACTGAGGGTGTTTTCATTGATACCAGCAAATATAATCTTCCAGAAATGTGTGTGTGCTCAGGGAGAGCAAGAGGAGCAAGGAATACACCAGCCAAAGCTATCACTGAAGGACAGACACTTTTGACACAAAACATTTGTCTATTCCAAAATGATGTGATTTAGATTTTGAAAAACATTAATTGTTGATTGTGAACAGTGTTTCTCTGTACAATATTTACAATATCCTACACATAAGTACATAGAGAATTATATGTTCCTTTCTGCAAAGTATTTAACATGCTCCCTTTTCGTCTTCTCCATTCAAAATTTTCCTGGGGGAGTAATACACACACATACACAGAGCAGTTGGATTTGCGGGAAGAGAGAGCACTGAGCTCTCTCTTGTGGCCATTAAACTGCACTACAGCATTACTTAACAGAAGCTCCAGAGTGAATCAGCACTATCCTTCCAGGCACATCACAGTCTGCTCAGATGGAAAGCCAGCTCTAATGCCAAATTACATCAATGACATTTTTACATCCATTCATTTAGCCTTCATTCATTCATAGCACTATGTGTAATATAATTGCTAAATGACTTCTCTAGATTTCACAGGAGGCTCTTTAAAATTTAGAGAGGGCTTTGTAGTGATTGTCATCGCTGCCGCATTTATTTTATTTGAGTTAAAAGAAATCATGGGGGCATACTGGTGGGCCATTGTTCTAAGATATATCCAATGTAACCATGGCCTCCATGCTTCCATTTAGGAAACACATTTTGAATCTTTTTTCTCACCCTGCTGCCTATCAACTGTCTGAGGGCAAAAAATGTCAGAGAAACAATCCTCAGTGAGTTGAGCTGAGTTAAAGCCTAGAGATGGCACATGCTGCAATATTGATGTGGCAGTAAATGAACTGTCATAGGTATCATATTGCCTTGGCGTTTCTCTCCTTCACCTGAACTGAGGTGAACTGAACCGCTCATTAAAGACTCATTGTTCGGGGAGTGGAGTGTTCCTCGGAACATCCTAGTCTGGACCGAGTCCAGATTAAGCACACGGGCATCGGTAAGGATACTAGACCCCAGAGCAAATTATTGTCACAGCCAGGGGTTACACACTGTGATGGGTGGCAATGACAGGTATTACAATGCACATGTAGGGCATTGCATAATGTATTTCAAGATAGGTGAAACTGAATTTTTGACATTCAGATTGTGCATGCCCCCGCATAGATTCTCCTCTAACCATGTTTGTTCTACATCAAAGGTGCACAATATAGTTCCCATAATCCAGATACGTAATATGAAATAAATTCCATGAAGACTGTACAAATGGAATTAGGCTTTTTTCTGTAGAATAAATTGGGGGAAAAAGTTTACAGGACATTTTGGTGGGATTCATTAAGCGACCAATGGGAATGAAAGGGGAGGCCTACATTCACATGCTCCAACACTGGCTGCACGTGGTGAATTACATTTTAATGAGCGTCTAATTTTAGTGTGCGCGCCAGTAATAATAATAGACTTGATGAATATTTATGCTCCTTGTTTGAAGTTCAGACACAGAGGACGAGGAGGGAAACACTGTAGAGATCCAAAGATCCAAACTATGCTTTTACATGGAAATGGCTGATGACTGTCAGCGCCACATCCCCTCCCCTGCAGCTTTGCTCAGTATACAGTATATAAACATGTTCGGTTGTTTTTCTTCAGCGGAGTCGCCAACAGATTTTTTTTTTAAGAATTACAGCAGTGCACATTCCCCGAGAGAGCTGAAATGGTCACATTTCGTACAAACAAGATGACCGGTGAAAAACGCGATGCAGCCACAGCCTCGGCTTACCCATGGTGCCGCTGAGGGGAAACGGTGTCTCCGTGCAGAAAGACCGCCGTCAATAAGTCCTGCCAATGCTCGCCCCCGAAACCGAGTCCGGACAACGAGGAAACCGCTCCGACCTTCAGCACCGCGGACAGTTCCGAGTCCAGACACCGAGCTGCCCTGCCGGACAGCGGCAGCTGAAAACACCGTGAAGGTTACACCGGGGACTCAACCGGCCACATCCGAATCCATTTACACCGACGCGGTCTCCTTCTCTGTTCCTGTCAACAGAGCAATTACTGAATCCAAAGACGACAATTATTTAATTTAAATTGACTGGTCCCGGGCTCGAATCGTTACAGCGGAGCAATCACACCGTGCGGGCAAATCGCAGACTCAATGTCAGTGGGTCTATCGGGGAGAAAACATGTGAGCCGAGCAGCGGCGCGTCAAATCACGTTACGTTTCCCACCAGCGCTGCATTACTTCATCTGCGATACGGAGTCGGAGCTGTGCAGGAGTTGATGATTGCTCATTAGATATGCGGCGCGTCCCAGCACCGCTCCCGCCGTCCAATGGTGAGACGGAGAAACGCTGTTGTGCCGGAGAACTGATTGGCGCTCTGTTCTCGCGTTTGCCTTATAACAGGAGCGCTTGGTCATTTTTGGACTAACTCTGATGTGTCTCCCGATCTCCCAGCGAAACACATGACACCGCTGCTTTCATCACCACCATCGCGGTACCGTGAAATTCATGGGCCAGGAGTCACAAAGTGTTAACTGCAACTAGGTTGCTTCCAATTCAGGTGCTGTGGGAATAATTGTCTTGGGAATGTGGTGGGGGTATTGTCAGACCAAACTAAGCTCCCAAATGATAAGTTATCAGTAACCAACTTTGCTAAATGATAGGTACGCAGCGTTTTGACTAGTGCCAGGGAAAACACGTTTAACTTCAGGTATGTGACAATCACACCTTGTAAAAATCCTTGTTTGAAAATGCAGACTCGTGCATTTTTTTGCAAACATAAAATGTTTCACATGCAGCTTAAGAAAATGCAGATCTGTAGCACTGAGGCAAAGTATGTCTGTCACAACCTCCCAACACTCACAGAAGCTGAAAATTGACTGTAATGTCCTTCCACTGTTCAACACATTATAACACATTAAATTATATTCTGGCCATTTCTAACTTGCTGTAAACATTGTCTGCACCACTACAAAGAACATTAACACAGAAACACACAGTTCAGTTACTCATACATGTAGACACATTTTGATAATAATTCCTTTTTATTCTCTAAACCAATAGATGAACTATCCAATGGGTTTCACTATGTGGAAGGTATAGAACCCATATGGTATCTTTTAATGATGCTAATGATTTAAATGGTACTTTTAAGGGAATGCTGTTTAAAACTGAAAGAGACCCCCATAAAACATTGCATTCCTTTCCCTTCTACTTTATAGCAGAAATGATGATGGGCCAAGAAGCAGATGTAACGTCTTCAGGAGTTACTTTAATCACAAATGACTTCCTCCCTGGAGACTGTTGATTCCTCAGGCCCTTTTGAAGCCACATCAGAGGAAATGGTGGGGAGCTGCACCGCTACGAGCAGGGATTCTGAAGACTTCACCACACCGACACACAGTTTATCTATGTCAGAGGCATTTTATATTTTTGCCCTCAAAAAAAAAACACTCTGTACTTCTGCTATCTACAGTCAGGGGCTAAGCTACCTGGCACAATTAATGAGTAGAGATTGTTATCAGCACAGATATTTTATCAGTGTTTTGCTATCTATTGTTCAGCTTGTCGTAAAATGACACAATGATTAATGCATCATAATAATATCAAGTGTGTCATAGGTTCAGCTAAACAGGTTACTGAGCAGAGCCCGCCATCTTTCAAATCTTACATTCCTTCACCAGCTGTTTAGCTTTCAGTCCCTCTATATATCATATTCCAGCGTGCCATAGCTCTGCTAGCTGTCCCAGACACAGAGACTTGTAAATATTCAATGGTGCTACACAGAACAAGATCTCTCTCGCCACTGCTGTCACCATCTGTGAGAGAGGGAAAGAGTAGACGGATGGGAAAAAAAGAACAGATTTCACCACCACCGCCTCTTTCACTGACACACAAGCTTTCAGACAGGCTGGTTGGGCACACCAAAACGTGGTCCCTCGCTGGTGGCAGCGTAATCAAAACTTCTGTCCATTTGGGACTACAAAAGCGATCAAATAAACAATCAGCAATCAATATCACCAATAGTCCTGGTGGGCAACTGTGTACACTGAATCAGAAATCTAACTTACAAGTAATGCACCGAATAGCCTCCTATATTGGCTACTAATGTACAGTTACCATAAATCAGCATTCCCAGCCCAAAACCAACCCACTTACTTCTGCAGTTATATCATCTGCATAAATCTGACTCCTTGTCAGAACGCCTGGATAAACATTTCACTTTTGCATTCATCTAAAATGCAGTTAACAAGACAATGAAGTGCAAAAACACCAACTGTAAATAAATGGAGTTCAGCCCTACCCAAATCCCCTCTGGTGACATGAGGTTAATTGTGAGCCACTCGCAGATGCACTTCAGCTCTTCACAGAAGTGTAAAATAATGTTTTCATCTCATCTCAGCTAAAAGGCCGTCCCTGCCTTCACTGGCCCCTGCTGACCCCTGTCGGCTAGTAACGGCCCCTGTCAGCCCTCAGACACTGGGCTCTATTACCAGACAAATAGAGAACAGAGTGTGTGTGACACTACGCTGTCGTATATATGTACATGACTAGTCTATGACTGGTGCACCAACCCACCTCTTTTTACACCCTTCATACCCCAGCCTCCTCTTCTGCTCACCTCCCTGCTGGTTCTCCATTCCTCTCACTGACCCTGTCATCTCAAGTTCTATATCCTGACATACACACTGAACTCTGCTCCCATCCTGAAGAGTCTATGTATAAGCATTTTCTCAGATTTTCAACTCACTCTGAAGACAGAGCTGAACATTTTTTTTTAATATTGCAGCTCTGCTAAGTGCAGAGAGAGTGGAGTGACTAATTGCTACCACAGGAGCCACATATGCTCTTCTTGACTGGGATCAAATTTTACTCCTGCATATTCCTCTGAGGTTTGCATTTGAATCTTCGTGCAGACAACTAGTGTGCTATTAGATTTATTTTAGAACAACGCTCTATTAAAATCAGCATTCGGGGTCTTTATGGAGAACTGACCTTGAGTGACAGGAGGCCAGGCCATCACGAGGTAAGTAAGTAGTGGGCATTGCCTCAGAGGCACATCCCATGGTCTCTCTGCCAATGCCCCATCACCATCCATCGCCAGCCTGCTGCCGCTGGTATTACTCAACACCATCTGTACAACACGGTAACCGATCTCCTAGCTATTATCTACTGGGGAACAATGGCAGACTGTACAACTGGAGGGAGCAGCAGAACAGAGGTCCCTGCCTGTGTTTTTGCTGCTCTGTTGTTTCGATGGACTCTGCTGGTATGTACTGTACCTCCAGTGTGGGCTACAGACTGTTACTGTTTTACAGGCACTGGCTAAACACGAGCAGATTACAGCTGAGACGACTCTGCAAAATATTTTTATAGGTCAACAACAACAATCATTTGACCCCTATGCTATGTGCACCTGGCTGTCTATGTGCGAGGCAAAGGTTTTTAGGTAGATGCACTATTGAAGCCAGTCATTATAGCTTTGCTGTTCTGATCCATACTCTTCTACACGTCCCATTCAGGGCTAAATGTAAACATCAGATTAGGTTTGAATAGGGTGTGTGATTTCACTGATAAAGGTCCTTTCAACGAGGTTACGTTGGATAATTCCTTCATCTGCTTGTTGGAGTTATTGTTAGTGCAAAACAAAATTAATCTTCAGTATTTATCCAGGGTTAATTTTATTGTCGTTTAGTCATTGTGTTATATGATAATATTTTAACTTATCCTCATAGTATGACTTGTTTTCTAAATATTTAGAATATATCTAAGAGAGTTTCACCTTTATTCCTGAAATATTACAACTATATTTACACACTCTTAGATATGGCCCTGTTACCCAGTGCATTCTTCAGATGACATTCAACAATCACATCTCTGTTAATGATTTAAAGTCAATGACTTACTGTACATGGTTTCAAATACAATTAAAAATGGTCCTTAATGACTTATATTCAGTACGATGAGTGTTGTTTTTATGGTTAGACCGTTGGTGTCGGTGCTATAACATCCATAGTTCACCCTCCCTGAATAAGCACTCATGTCATTCAATACAGTAATGCAGGTTTTCTGTTAAAAATGTCAAATCTCAAGCCAACAACATCATCAGGGTTATTTATTTCAAACCTTGTGGAGCCCTGTCTAAAGCCAAAATACTCATTGTACAACTATTTTGACAGTCTAACGAGTGATCGTCATGACAAGTAATTTTCAGTAACCTTCATGTGTAAAATCAGTGCAGTGCTCCTTTGACTTGGAACTATTTTATTCCCGGAGTCCTATCCTTTTGAATAAAAAAACCCTCATATCTATTTGGTGCTTATTGTAGCATAGCATGATAGACTCACAGGCAATCTTGGTCAGAACTTATTTTCATGTCACTAATGGCTGCTGTATGTGTATATTCACTGTACATGTCATAGCATTTCATGAACAATGCTTGTGGTTCAGACACAGTCCCACAAAACGCAGAAAAAGGATTTGCTAACCACTTTGTCCTCCTGTTGCAATTCCATGAGAGCAGGAATGCAGCAGAAAGAGAAGAGGGAGACAGAGGGGGGAGCGGGAAAGATAGGGAGAGAGAGATTGTGAGTGGCATTAGTCGGTCCTGGTAGCATTTTTCACACACTCTAACAGCAAAGGACTGGATGGCATCACATAAAACACTCAAGCTCATGATTTAGATTTAAGCGGTCTAACACTAAAAGCTCAGGCTTAGTCTGAGGGGAGGATTTGACAGAGGTTAGTTTGGCACTAGAGTGCCACATTATACAAAAGCAGCCATCAGGTTCCTCTACGGGAAGAGAAAAAGAGGAACAGTTCCCTCCAGTGGAGAAAGTGAACAACTGTAAGTGGCAGTAAACAGGAACAGGAAATCTACAGCTGTGAATCAACACATTAGAAGCAACAGAATTACAACAAAGGCATGCAGAGAGTCTCTCACTGGAGCTGATGTTGATAATCTGAAAAAAAACATTAGTTGCCAATAGAGACACTGCTGGCTCAATTCCCAGATTGCAATTCCACAGCAATGTTTCATAACCTTGAATTTCAAACAGTAGTGTAAAGAGAAAATTGCCTGAGGGTGGGACATCTGTATGTGCATACGTGTGTGTATGTGTCCTTACAAACGCAGAAGCGCACGAGCAAGCGAGTCAGCGTTACCTTATTTGACCGCAGAGACACTCGTCCTCCGCACCGAGCACAGAATTTCGTTTGGCAATATGAACAGAGGTGGCCACAGCCATCGGCAAACTTGGTTTTGTGGCATATCCCGCAGGTTGGGGCTTCGCTCTTCTGATCCTGAGCCTGCTTAGACTCCTCCCCCATCTTCTTAACCTGGTCCTTATACGATTCGAACTGCTGGTGCAACTTCCTGTAAATGAAAGTGAAGGCCAGATGTTAGGAAAAGGGAGATGAGGTTTATTTGTACAAGTATACAGCATGAACCAATGATACAGGCCACAATTACACTCACAAGCTAATTTCCCTTGATGAACACTGATCAAAGAATACAGTATATAACAATATGTTATCCAAAAAGTGCTGTGTTTCACTTTAAATAAACAGCTAACCGCAAATTGATATATAGAGGTATACTTTTTGTTTAATCAATCATGAAATAGAGGACAAATTCATATTTATTTTTGTGTTATAGTGTAACTGCCAGACAAATGCACATTTTTTTTATCTCAGCGATCTTGCATCAGAACTGCCCTTATTGTCACCACCCTGAATCCTGTGTTTAGTCCTTTTCTCAAAATGACGCTTCCCACAGTAAGCTCCTACAATCCGGTGACGATGTGTGGTGTGTGAGATTTTGAAAGGAAAAGCAGATACCATGATCTCAGACGTTTCAAAGCTGAGTCCCTCCTTTGATACTGCACCTCTCCCAAAACTGGCGGGGTATCAAATTTGCTTTGCAAGTTTAAGAACATCACTTAATTCCACTCTCTCAGGTTCCCCTGCGTTTAATGAATCATTTGCACCTGTGTTTCTATATCAGGACAGTCGTAAGGTGAGACACAGAACACCCTAGAACCATGCTGCTAGATACTGATATTACCAATAAATGCAATTAGTTCGTCTCTATTATATTACGAGGAAGTAGGAAATCATTGCTGGTCGCACGCAGTAGAGCCCACCGTCCTGTTTACCAGTGCAGCATCTCTTGTGTTATTCTTTGTGTCCTATAGATGGCCTCCTACTGATGCATTACAGCCAGGCTTGTACAGTAGATCCTTAACTGCTTACAAGTCCCGAGAGGCTGCTGAAAAAAACCTGCATGGACTGTTCGCATGCATTTTGTATGACACATGTCAATTGAGTGTCTCCTTGGAAACTAAACACTGGGCTGACTTCATAATATGGCGATTAGAATTGGTTTCGCCCCACATATCCCCTGCAACATTCATTAGCACTTGTGAATTATTGAGCAGTGCTATCCTTTTACCACATACAGCTCTGCATTTGAGATAAACATGCTTCCTTTACCCGCAACCAGACCTTTAGAGCCCAAATGTGACGGCCGCGCACCACCTGCAGACTGCCTCTGGTGGAGGATGGCACGAGCAGGTCTCCGTGCGATCTAGACATTAGATAGAGTGCCACTGGCGTGCCCCTTGTTGTACCCACTAAGGGATTAAAGGGCTAATTGTGTCACAGCTTTTGTGTGTTTCCAGAGCAGAGATTAGTATGTAGCCTTGTTTAACACATCCCACCAAATCTCATTTACTGACAGAGGGCCTGATAACAGAGCGATGAAGACTGCGATACAAGAGGTAAAGCCACTGTCTGCCGAGGATCAAGGAAATAAGACCACAAAGAATCATGTTTTATTCTCACTTAATCTCCGTTTACACTCAAACATTTACAGAGACATGTGCTCAATCCCGGACCACTACATGGTCTAAGGCCTGCTGCTCTATTGACAAGGTCACTGAAAAGACCTGTTAAAGATAACCAATGATTACCTCTCACTTCCACTGTATCAGGTCACTACTCAGATCACTCACCTCTTGGGGTTAGAAAACAAGCGTTACTAATTTGACTGTGCTCTAAACTGTGCACTAAGACAGATAAAAGGGGGTGAGAATGAACATACTAAATCGAGACTAAAGATTACCTGTAAAGGAGAGAGCTCACAGGTATAGAGAAAGGCAAGATTTACAAAGGGCAGATGAGTTATCAAGCAACACATGAAAAAGAAGAAGAAGAAGAAGAAGAAAAAAACAAAGAACAAATGTGGAGCGAGAGTAGATGTGTGGCAGCAGGCAGCCGGAACGCAGTGCCCATTCCAGACGGTTTACTTATTCGGTCAAACACGGTCAAATGTAGGTGACACTGCTGACGAGTAATCATACTCTGCTCATTGTCCCATCCCATGCTAGCGTATCGGAGCTCTCTTACCTCTGGGCCACGGGCAGAGCTGCTACACACAGCCGGTAACATGAGCCTCTCTCTTGGACATATGACAGAGGCCAATCTACAAGCTCTCCACAGTCTACTTCTGCCACAAACTGAACTGAATATTTACTCTTCTATCATCCTTAATATGTCACATTGGCACTGAAAGCATAGCTGTCGGACAGAGTGCATTTACTGACAACACAGGCAACACTGTGAATGCATCCAATCTCAAACAACTTCAAAAAATAGAGGTTGTGTTTTTGCTCTAAGCGGTAATGTCATGTCAGGTAATAAAGTTCTCTGGCTCTTGACTTAAAGCTAACTGGACATTAATTGATTTATTGGCCACCTGGCAGCAGAAGAACAAAACATCAAGCTGACAAACCCACTACCCTGACATATCCCCTTACAACGGTGGTAACACCTTAAACGACTGTCTAGTTACACATCCAGCAGATACAGAACAACATTACCATTCATTTTTTTTACGTGAGTTTCTGGTACACTCACAAAACTTGTTAGTCCAACATTCATTCTCCTTTCTGTTGTTGTTTGGTCTCCATTAATCTTTATGGGAAAAAAATGTTTAAGTCTACTATTATTGGACTAAGTAGTTGCTGACTTTACCAAATGGCAGTGAGTGTTTATATGACTATGTCATATAAACATATCAATTATCTTGGGACTAATTTTTTTGGGGGGAAAATTTTGATTTACCTCAAGCCGCTACATTCCATTTACTACAGTATGCATCTTCCAAGGCACCCCTGCGGCCTCTAACGACCCTGTACCTGCATTTGCCGACTTTTTTCATGACAAATTTTGACTGGCGGCTGGGAACGCACAGGTGTAGATAATAGCTTTAATGATGGCTCAGTTCTAGATGAAAGCTTACTGAGACCCTCAATGCAGCAGGGTCTTATCAACAGGTCGGTTCACGTGGAGCATATATATATTCCAGTCATAATTGGTTTAAAATCCCAAACAGAATAAAAATGCTCCACATGAACATCTCAGCCAGATACACAGGCCCAAACAAATTGAAATTTTAATAGGATGCAAAGAAAATGTAAAGATGTAAAAAAGAAATTGGAACATGCAAACTATTTCACCTGATTATTTTCAAGCTATGTTCTCTCTGCAAATGCCATCCGTCTTGGCACAAATGCAGCTAAATTCTCCACTCACTGGTTTATCCTTCATGAGCAACTGTTACCAGTTCACCAGTTAGGGAGCTGAAATGAATGTTTGTTTTAGTTCAGAGTGGGACTACGCAGTCAGAGCTCAGGTCAAGCACTGAACGATATTGTGAACAAATCTTTGGAGGGAATCTTTTTTTAATGAACTTTTTGCAGTGATTCAGTACATTGCACTGCATTGTCCTTTGCTACTCTGCACTCACTTCCTCCTAATGTGGGGACGAAAGTTCCATCACATTTCAGAATGGTATCGTCAGATGACAAATACTGCATATGTTAAACATATACTGTAGTAGTACGGTCATTGGTCATATCAAACAGACTCTTCAGTCACTACCAGAAGAACTACATCATCTGCATAAAGAAAAAAAACTTGGAATGTCTGACCTCAACACTTGCTACTTCATTTCAAACAAACAGTCATTAGTCTTTAACTTGCACACATGAAATTTAGATATGACCTTGAGCTTTCACAGCTTATAAAATTTTCAACCAATACCAGGTTTAGGTAGTTTGAGACAGAGGAGAAAGAGACATTTTTGCATGACTGATTGGTTTTCGCGAGAACAAGCTGAGAAAAGGCAATTTGAGACACTAGCCGTTAGACTACTGGAAGAAATGGGTTGCTGCAGCATCATTTTACTCTCTGTACATATTTAGATTATTTGATTTTCTACCTTTTACCATAAGTATATCCCCATGACATTTGAGTAACTGCAAACTGTTCTCCTTTTGTGTATTTTAAACAGAAAATATAATGTCAAGACTTTAAGAGGACTTGCTCAATGTGGTATAAAACAAGATGTAATGAACTCTATTGTGTATGTGCATTAAATGAATACAGGACTAATATATGTATGCTGAAGTATGATGGACCTGTTCAGGCTGTTGTAATACATAAATATACTGAACAATATAAATATATACAATAATATATCCTGTGTTGACTTGAATGTATTGTACTTGTTCCACATCACCCCCACAACCTTAACTCTCTCTTAGATGCTTCAACAAACATACTGGAAAAATTGTATGAAGCATTCTTATGTCCACTAGGGTCAAACATACTGCGCATCCAGCTGCTGGGGTCACGGCTGTATGTTTGTCCCTGCTGGGAGGAGATCAAAAGGGGTCTGTACTCTTACTTACGCGTCTGGCTCTGGCTCCTTGTCATTTTGGGACTTTTGCTGGGGCTGAAGAACGTTATTTACCAGCTCAGTGATCCCACTAAAGGGAAACCACCTGTTCAAATAAGCAAAGTGTGACTGAAACATCGCAATGAGTCATCATGGGAGAAAACAATCTATCCTGAAAAGGGGTTTTAGGAAGCAGGTCAGTTTCGAAGAAGTGAACAGTAGCAGGGACATTCACTACAACCAGCGCAAGAGAGAGAGAGAGAGAGGAATAGGCTGGGACACGGGCAGAGCGGCTATTAGTGGAACATCAACAACCAGACACAGTATCAGAAATACAGTGAGAAGGACAGAAGAACAAAAAAGATGATACAAGACAGCCTTACAGTAGAGGTTAGGAGAGAAGAAGCAGGAAAGCTCTACAGCCAATGAAAATGAGAGCTGCATCAAACGCTCAGCTGAGGGAAACAGGAGTGTGACTTATTCCAGCTTGGTGGTGCAGTAGGGGTCAGGTTGTCAGACTGGTTAGGCCTGCGGGCAGATTTAGTCAAAAATGCAGCTAACGTTCAGTAGAGCAGGACAGGTGTATCGAGTCCACACTTGTGGTTGGATTACGAGGCTGCACAAGCCAATCAGAGTGCACATGACACACTGGATGAGAATGAGCAGCAAGTTAGAGACCGGGGAAAAGAGGAAAGGGTTTTGGGGGGGCCTGGCTATAACAAAGCTGGTTGAAAGGAAAAGCTGTTGTTGTCACTGATGTCATGGAAGTCGGCTGTTTTGTGTCCAGCACAAAACTCAACAGTCTGGTAAATGCCACTCATTCAAGGTCAGAAAAATAAGATGCCACTGTGAAGTCGTCATGCAGCCACAGCAGCTTTCCATGACATTAGTGACACGTCTTTCATTTTCCTGCCAGACAAAGAGGAGAAAGCCACATGAAGCACACAGCACCGACTGACAGGAAGAAGTGTCAAAGCCTAGAGCACTCTGGGTAATGCAGTTTACTTACTGTGCTGGCTGAGGCTTTGGTTCTTCTTTGATCCTAAAACATTAAAAAAAAAAAAAGTGTGCACAGCTCAGTGCATACGGAACACAAAGAGATGAGAAAAACAATCTAAAGGACACAAAATACGGACACAACTGATAATACTTAAAATGTGTATGACATAAATCAAACTATAATCTGAATAATATTCAGGATATTATTGATGATTTGATGAAGATGCAGTAATGATGGTAATGAGATGAAATACATGAAAAAATAAACATTCAAAGTGACTTAAAATGATGTAAAGTTTGATTCAGAATAAACTTAAACTTAGAAATGACTGCTTCATGTGAGTAACACCCTCTCTCATGCTAGCATGGATGAACATTATTTTATTCGGCACTTAGGCCTGCTACAACGAGAGGGTGGATCTCGAGTTTCTCTCCATCTCCCTGCTCTTACAAGTGAGTTTGGCCCCCAACACCGCCACGAGCACACCAGTTCCCAGAAGCACAAAAATAAAAATAAAAATGATCAGCACAGGGTCAGAGTGACCAGCGAGCAGTCCAGCAGAGCGACAGCCGAGTACCGGAGTGAACTGTGCGCCGAGCTGCGTCACACAGTGAGGATGGATGCAGCAGCTCATTCTGCATACACTTCTTCCAAGACGAGTCAGAACCACATGCTTTTTTAGATTCCACAATGACTAATATCAAGGCCATTAACACATCAAACAAACCCGTGAGATGCAATTAAGCAACGTGTGGGGCCTTGAGCTTACATACAGCTGCTTTTTAAAAAAAATAAATACATTAACAATATCATATGATTATGAGCTACAGTGACATTTCATCAATAAAATCCCTATTTGTTATATAATGGTGAATCTGAGTAAACTAGTGCAAAAGGGAAAATAACCAACTGCTATTTCTTAAAAAGTGCTAGGTAACTGTCCCTCTCATGACTCACATGGGCTCAGAAACAAAACAAGAGCAAGTGTTACAAGTTTCTTATACACAGTCACTAAAATCTTTACGTTACACTTTATCTTTAGAAGCTGAAACCAAGAATAACCAAAGCAGTTCGCCCAGTATTCATTACACACCATACACACCAACCGCCACCACATGACTGTCTGGCATCTGTCTACCATCTAACTCTGGTGCTGCCGGTTCAGCCATTCTCCCCTGGTTTAGTAGCAGATGTCACTTGAAGCAAAACGGAGACAAGCTGCAGCTGACGATCACACATCAGAACTTCACACACTCCCCAACACCACTTATGTTAGGCACACACCACAGTTTTATATAGCTGTGTGAAATAGAATGTGCTAATTGAATTTTGTCTGTTACTGTAAGAGTGATGTGGTGGTGTTTTTTTTTAGGGCTGCAACTAAGGATTATTTTCATTATAAATTAACCTATTCATTCTTTTCAAGTAACTGCTAAGAAAAACGTCCATCACAATTTCCCCAGGGCCCGAGGCTGGCAGCCCGAAACCAAATGATATTCAAACTATAACGATATAAAAACATATTGAGGCAGCAAATCCTCACATTTGAGAGGCTAAGAGCAGCAAATTACCCCACTGTGTACACTAAGTGGATGCCGTTCAACTCCCAAACGAGCAGCGAGGCTAAAACAGTTCTCACGCAGAGCATCAGAATACAGCAAAGACGCCTCCTGACAGTCTGCTTTAGCTGGAGGTAGAGCACAGCAGAGCAAGAAATCTGTCCATCTGATCTGCGTCAGGCGGGTGAGAGAACACACGAGAGAAGATATAGTCCTGTGTACCCATCAGTCTCGCTGCTCTGTTTTCCGATGAGCCAGTCCATATTTATCCTCTCGCTGTGTTCTGCCGATGACCTGCAGCGCCGTTCTTTATTGATCCCATCAGCCCCGTCTCTGTGGTCACATTACAAGCCTCATATTTATCTGATGGAGCCTGCTGCCTGCCTGCCTGCCTGCCTGCCTGGACAGCTGCCGGACAGAGTGTGTGTGTGTGTGTGTGTGTGTGAGTATCTGCCTATGCATTTGCGCCTGTGTGTGAGCCCCTATCCACGTGTGTACTGTACTCATACATGTGCATATGTGAGTGAACGTGTGCGTGTGTGTGTGTGTGTGTGTGTGTGTGCACGTGTGCGTGCGAGCTCGCAGTGTATTATTTGACATGGGGCGGTAAAATGAGTGAGTGTAAAATGTCACAAGTGACGTATTCAGTATCCTAGCTGCTGAGGAGGCCCTGCAGGTCAGACACAGTCTCTGTTTTCCATCTCGCTAACCTGCACTCTGCTTCTCATGAACGCACAACACACACGCACACACACACAATTAAATGAAGCGCACTCGTACAGTATTAGGCATATGTTTGTGTCTCAATGTACGATTCTCTCTTTTTTTTAATCTGAGGCTGGCGGTTTTAAGTCTCAATAGGCCACATGCTGCTGTTTATTTTTGGTCTCGGATGTTATTTCGCTTTCCTCACACTCGCTGACTTTGCACGAAAAAGCAGCCAGTGTCTGACAATGACTGATGCCACACTGCTCTCTAGTGGACAAATGTGCTTCATTAACTACTAAGCACTACTTTAGATTCCTGGGGTTTAATGGGGGAACATATGACAAGTTATTCTGATGCCACTTTGATTATAAGCCTGTGCAAGCACATTGTATCGTCTGAAACGTCTGAAAAGTGGCCTTTCTTGTATTTTATTCATCCAGAGCACTTGTAGATACCGTGCTGTTGGACCAGCTAACTGGGTCCGAGAGGACGGCGAGGACAGAGAAGGTGGGGGAGCAGGGTCTGGTTATATCTACATACAATTAGTTGATCAGATGGTCAATCCACAGAACATTACTCATCAACTGCTTTGATACTTGATTATTTGTATGAGGCACTTTTCAAGCAAACTTACCAAACAGGTATAAGTGCAAATTTGTTAGATGTGACTTTCTTCTGCTTTTTTTATTGTTATTGTCACTGTAAATTTAATATCTGTGGGTTATGAACAAAAACAGCCATTTGTCGCCTTGAGCTGTGGGAAAGTGTGAAGCATTTTTCAAACTTTCTGACATTTGTAGGCAAGCTGAGTAATCCATTTATCAAGAAAATCATCAGCAGATCAGTAAATAATGACAATATGTGCTCGGTGCAGCCCTACTGATAACAAACAAATAATGAAAGAGCAACTTAGCAAGGAAATCCTTGTGGGGGGTGATTATACATGTACACTACGGGCACACACACATACAGGCACAGCTTTAAAAACTTTACAGATTTTTCGACCCACCAATGCAGCAGCCCACTGGGATTTGTTCCAGCATGCCCGAAGGCCACACTTGTTCTGTGATAAATTTCCTCCCAGCCTCATACTAACTAACCCCTTCCACAGCGACAACCCGTACTCTCTACTGCACAGTACAAGCATCCACACATGCATCCTATGGGAAGCCACCAAGACAAAGCCCGCACAGGATGAATTTTACAGGGAACTGACAGGAGGAGAGGCCTTCCCCTGCGAAACATATTTCATTGCAGCTATACTTTATGCAGCGAAAGGTGCATTCAAGCGAAAAAGCGAAAGGTCTGCCACAAAACGTTGCTAAACGTGTTTCATCTTTCCAGGCTTGATGGGCTTAAACTCAGTTGTTATTATTATCAGAAATATTATTTTAAATGCTCATTCTTGGTCTTATATGTCACTATATATGACTATATGTCAAGTGTCTCTGTTGTTTAAAAATAGACTAAAATATTCATGTTTTAGTAGTATGAGTATTAGTAAACTAAATATTCACTTAATATAAAAAGGTGAGGTTGAATAAATATGACTAAAACGACCATGGACTTTTTCTCTGAACTACACTTAAGACTAAATCTAAAAACAAAATAACAAAATGAAGTCTAAATTCAGGTAACACATGTAAGAATGAGATCCCTGTACAGACAGTAGGACGACTGCAGAGCGTGCAATCACAGGGACCTGAACATTTTAGTTAGATCCCAGAGATTTAATGACTCTGGACCCTCTGAAGATATCTTTACTAATAAGCAACGAAAAGGGGAGGAGAGCAAAGGAAAGCAAAGGTGAGGAAAGGGGACAAACATGCCTCCCTCTAAACTGTTCAATCTCCCTTGCACCCATAAGCCGCAACTGTTTTGTCGCTGTGTGTTGAAATAAATGCGCTGATGTGACAGCTGTGCTACGAGCCCTGAATCATCACATTCCCCCACATCCAGACCAAGGTTGGCAACGTGTCACATGCACCACAGCAGGTCCATCAATGGCTAATGTGCCTCTAACGTCTTCTGATGGACAGCAGAAACAGAACCTACTTAGAGTCAGACAACAGAAGATGGTAAGTGAAGGCCAGGAGCACAATAATAATAATTCATTAATGCTGCAGCCAAAACATTTCGGCAAAGGTTGTCAAACTGAAAAATTACAGAAACTTTTGGTCAAATAAATACTAATATGCATCTTAAGTCAAATTTCGAGCAAAAGAGTAAATCTTTCTTTCCAACAGGCTTGGATTAACTGAAAGTTCAAACTTAACATTTAAATGATCACAAAAGACACACACAGGGTGCACACGTCCAGCTTCTTGGAGGAATCCTTCTCGCTTGCCAACCAACATGCACAGGAATGTGCCAAAGGAGTGGGACAAGTGCGGCTCCTGAAATCTGTTTAGCCACAGCAGCTGCAACCCAAATGACAAATGGAACCATCTGAGAGCAAGAGGTAGGACCATCAAGCTAACATTTTAAATTTCACTCGGAGTCTATAAATGTGGCATCCAGACTGGCAGTGGGGATCCTTGGATGTACGAATCGTGTCAGATCAGACCTGGTGAATGTAACACACATCTTTTGATTAAACCAACAGATGATCTTTTCTTCATTTCCAACTCTTCAGTTTCCCTCATTTCTAGAGTCTTTTTAGCGTTGTTTAATTCAGCTCCTTGTTTTGGTTGTATGACCCACAACTGTATGGGTTCTATCAACACCTATTAGCGCCGCTGTGATGTTCACCCAGCCTGACGTAACCTGGCGCATTTGCTGGACTATGTTCGGCCGAAAATTACATTTAGATATTTACAGCACCGCCGTGGCTTTAATGTGTCACCTGGTGCAACAATGTGACGTACTGATGTGTTGTTGGATGGATTAAACTATGTGGCACAGAGGAATAAAAGTTGACAGCTTTATCCTTTAAATCTATTTTCAGTAAAAAAAAAAAAAAGCTATCTAGGTCTGAGCACCAGAAATTACACAAGTAGCAGATAGGGTAGATAGGGAAGGTTCCAACAATCATTCCTGCGATTGTTCTCTAACCAGTGTGTCAAAACTGACAGAAAAACGCATTTCCATCAGTTTGCTGACTGTAGATCAACAACAATACATTTCTGTTTTGTTTTTGGTTTTTTTTTTATTTCTCAGCACTAACAGCATATGCTCTGTTAAGCTGCACTGCGCTTCCAAACATGCCACCCAAGGCACAATTTCTGTCCAACTACACCAACCCCCTTTGCCAAAGTGTACCAGGCCTGCCCAGTCAGCAACTCCAGCAAGTCTCTCTCACTCTGATCTTGTGTCTCAGTAAACTGCCTCACGTCTGCTTCTCAAAAGTCTACCAGATGTTGATGGAACAGCTAAGAACAGCAGCGACAGGTCGGAGACATACTCCTCGGGGAAAGTGTGACTTTTCACTCATTACCAGCCAACAGAAGAAAACAAGCCTGAACATGGTTTTCAACTCAACAGATAAACATCACTCAAAACATGAAAATAGGCTTCTGGAAAGGGTTAGACTGCTATGACGCGAAGGGGAAGAACAACAGTGTTTTTATTTTAGGGCCAACTGTGATGATGAAAGTCATGAAAAGGTGCCTCTTTTACATTTTTTCCCCTCTCAGAAGTTTCTTGCAGTTTGAACGGCAGCACAACTCAGTGGAGACACTCCGGTGAAAAGTTACAAATGCTTCCTCAAATGATTTTGGAGCAGGGTAATGACATCCCACAGGGCTCGACAGCGTTTAAACAGATCGTGAGATACAGCCTCGTCGTGGCATCAACACTGGAGGAGACAATCTGTCATAGAGGATCTCGTGGCAAAGCAGTGACCCTGCAGGCCCTCTGAGTCCACCACAGACTGAGTGATAATTGGATCATAAGGGAGTAATCTAGCTCAGTGGGTAAATACCAACTACATACATCATTAACACCATCCCAGCCAGTCAGGACTGCCAGGAGATGAGGTTAATGTCTGTCTGAAATCACTCAGAGGCAAGAGACCCACAGGGAAAACCCTCGCTGGAGGCGGTGGCACTGCTGAGTTCTGTTCTTGTCTTGACCATAAAACTGTGATATTAGTGCAGCACACAATATACATAGTATAACTTGATCCACTAAATAGCCTTAGTATGCTACTGTATTTGCTGAGCCTGTAGTACTAGTCTGGTCTCATACGTTCTTTAAAGAGTTGGGACTTGAGTTGACCTCTGTATGTCTCTCGCTCTGTGTCCCTGCCTTGGCGCCTGCTCACCTCACTGCCCCATGTGTTGGTTTGCTAAGCCTATTTATCACAAACGCGTAAAGCGAACTACTGACAAAGGACGCTGACCCCATCGTCCTCTTGGTTGAAAGCAATGAATGAATTTACTAATAGGGCTTAGCAGCAGGTCATACGTGTATCCCCATACATGGCCAAGCAGCAGATATTTACAGGTGCATGTCAGAAACCCATATTTCAATGACAGGGGGCAATTAGGTCAAAATCCATAGACATGGTTCATTCTCATATAAATCTCTTCAGTGTGTTGCAGCCAACATGTGGGATAGCTGACCCGGACATTTGAGATACTCTCAATCAATTCCAGTTTTAAATGGAAAGAGGAGATATCGCAGAATGTTCTTAGTTGCCTTATTTGCTTTTTCTACATTATTTCCCACAGAAAACAATCAAACCAAACCAAAGACGACCACTGTAGTGCACTGTTCATATTTTAAAGAACTGCTCAAAGGTGAGAACAACTCTGAGTGAGAAGATGACTGTAAAATCTAACAATCCAGCCACATTAACTCCAGGCAGCCACATGAGGAAAATGAACATGCACAGTGTATGACCGTGTCAGCAACATCCCTGCAGGTTGTAGAAAACAGAAATCCCCCCCATCATGCCGCTTCTACTGTACATTACCTACAAATCGCCAAGAAAACGAAAATGCGCAACTAAAAATAGCAGCTTATTTAAAGACAGACGATTAGGTCTTGTGACACCTGTCTATTCAAGAAATACCGGGAGAAGTGCTACTTAACACTTTCTCCCCACCGAGGAGAGGATTAGGGGTAGGAGCAGACAGAGCGCTGATAACTTCCTCTGGCACCGCACGATAGGCAGGGCAGGAGGGGCGGCGACAGGGCAAGCGCCTAGGTGTGGAAGGGTTGGCCAGCCACCACAGCTGGGCCTTAGAAAGCGCAGATAGGATTGAATCAGCGGGGCACACTCATCAGAATAGGCAATCTAACAGCGCACAAGCCAGACCTCCTGACCAAGGACTAATATTCGGATTGTCAAACAGGAGTTGGCAACAGCAGATTTCTCTGAGCAACGGGGAAGTGGCTAATCTGCTGCCAAATATAACTAAAATCCATCTGTTTCCTTAGATTACCTGCCAGGATTCAATTGAGCTCTTCCATATCTCCCCTCCTGAGAGATTTCCAAGTGGCAAAGAGTCAGCTAATCACCCAGCAGCCCACACATTCACAAGTGTATTTCTGTGCAAAGGCTTACGGGAAACATATGTACAATATTTATTTCAATACGGCCACTTTGTCATACAGTAGGAGACATACTATAAACAATATGAGCAACACTTGCACAATGTCCGTGTTCCTGCAGATACAGTATGTGCTTTTTTTTTGTCGGGGTAACGGTGTGTGAACAAACAGAGTCCGCCTTTATACGTGAATGCTGGCTGCTCCTCCTGTCAGCCCACTTTATTCGTCCTGACACGGATACATTTTATTCTGGCTGTGCTCAGCATTTTCTTGGCAGCTGACGTTGTCCCATGCTAACGTCACAGCTCCTCCCATACGCAGCTGAACAGCTCCACTGGGAATACTCGAGAAAAGCAGCCTTAACCCCAGCACGGTTAGGTCACCGCCCTCTGCATTAGCCCAGTCTCTAGCTCCAATAGCCAGACACTGGCCGCGGCACCATGTCCTCCTCTAACCCGACACTATACGGGTTGAACGATCAAACCTCTCCTGGAGCACCAATTCTGTCCAGTCTCACTACTGCCATATTATTTCCAGTCTCATAGTCAGCAAAAGCCTAGTTTCAGCCTTTCCTCTTGGTTTCCCTGGTGAGGGCCCATACCATAACTGGAACATCTTGGGCTTAATCATATAAAATAAGAGTTTTCAGTTTTGGAAAAATAAATTGATCTACGTCTCTATGTCTATTCCAGTTAACTGACACTCTCCAAACATTGCCCTCAACTCAACTACCATACCAAGTATCATCCTTGAACACATAAAACCCCATGATGATGTTCTTGCTCCTAGCTGGGAGCAGTAGGTGTGCTGTACTGAAACTGCAGTCAGCTGTCTGCATCTCACTCAGGGCTATAAGAATAGCCTGGCCATGGCTAACAATAGCGAGGTAATAGATACCCTACCTATTGTTGGCCCGGCCCGCTCTACTCCTTCCTGTCCCGATTCATCGCTACAGCACGTCATCATTAGCTCGCTTAACTAAACTGCATACGGTGTACACAGGCAGACAAGCGCGGGGGCAATCTGATATCACCTCGCTGCCTCCAGGTCACACCCATCCCTGTGCAAAAATATTGCTGTCGATGCCATATGATGTTACACACCCTGGAGTCGTTTCCGTTGAAATGGTTTTATAGTGCAAAGGCTGCATACTGCACACCATGAGGGCTTAGCAGCATAAAAATAGTTCAGTCGAATAAACAGCTGAGACCACAGCACTGTATGAGTGAAATTCACTTGAACTTGATGGCTCTCAACATCTGCCTGATGGCAGAGAGATAAGTTTGACTTTGTCTGCTGTAAAATCCCAAATCAAAGGATTCCCTTGCATTAGCCGCTTCTCCGCGCAGATTTAAAGCCAACCGACCATCCAAGCAGCCACCCGCTAAAAGTTAAGGCAACCAGCATCTACTTGTCGTCCACAACAAACACAGCCACCCTCCCTCCTCCTGCAGGAAATCTCTGCATTTCCTTCTTCGAGATAATACTTCAAATGAGTGTGTTTGTGTTTCACAAAGGAGGATTTCGCTGTATCTGTGCAGCCACCCTCCTCCACCGACACCCCCCCCCACCCCCCCACCCCCCCACCCCCCAGCTCCCTCCCTCGTTCCACTACTACACATCCAGGCCATCTCAGTGTCACCATGGCGATGGCAGCAGTATCTCAGTAGGACGAGTGATATTAAGGGATTAGCGGGAGATCCTCCATCAGACTGCGGTCGAGGAGCACGATCCCGGGATCACAGCATCGACTCTCCCTGCCTCCCTCCCTGATCACTGTCAGATGATGGGGATGAAAAGCAGGCCTCTTCACTGTTATTTTCACGGCAGCTACTGTACTACATGCGAGACTACACAAACCGAGCAGCCATGAACGCACACGCAGACACTGAATCTCTTGGATAACGCATTTAAAGCTCACACAAAGCCACCTTCAGCCCCAGGCAGCGTGAGCAGTGGTCTTTACGCTGTACAGTATGTCCTAGTGTAGGTAACAGGGTAGTGCTTGTGTGTAGCATTCAAACAGTGGACTTATATAAGGGCCATGGCTGCAATAGTGACGTCATGAAAACGGCTGCTCTTTATCCTCCTCTATTTATGTCAGGCGGCTGCTTCTGTAATCTACCTAAAGCAGCATCTACTGTACATGTAAAGGACTATGACGCTGTCGGACATGTAAAACTTGATCCCTGCTCCACCAAACAACCAGTTTTAAGCAATACGGGGGAGAATTATGACCAAACAAGAGAGCAATAAAAGTTGGAATAGAAACTGTGTGCAGAGCAAACAGGAAATTAAATATTTAAAAAATGAAACATTAAAAAGCAAGCCTATCATGTGACTACAGTATTCGTTTTCTAAAAGAAAATCCTATGAATTGAGCAGAGATTGCATAAGCAAATGTAGCTTCTCAACAGAATCGCTGCACAATTCGCTGAATTATAAATTCCACTGTCTGTTTGTGATGGACTCTACAGTGTGTGTATGTGTGTGTGTGTGTGTGTGTGCGCTTCATTGTACGTGTGGCAGACAATTAGAGGGCGGCTGCATTTGTGTATAGAAAGCGCTGGATGGTTTTTTGGCCAAACAAAGGCATATTAGAAGTACCGGCGAGGCGGCATACACGTGTTTGAGTCACCAGCTTGCACCTGCTCCGACCAGCTGAGTCTTGAATGAGCAGAACATGGACACACACACACACACACACACACACAGGGAGGGAGAGATTAGTGCACCCTGTGTAAACTACCGTTTGTAAATATACCAGCTCTCACACAGAGCATCTGGGCTTAGCTCTGCTAACAAGCTATATTATTGCTACTTTTCATTTTATACTTTATATATACATATTTTTAAACTCAAATCAAATAGGGTTGCAGCGATAGCCCTAGCATAATATATTATATATTCAACATTTTAACCCTATTTCCAAGACTCTACTATTCAGTTTCACTCTCACCACTAGGTCAGAATCGAGAACAAAACTCTTCACAAGGGCCTGGGCTATGCTGTCTCTCTTTAAGAATCTGCAAACTAGCTTATTTTAGGTCTCAGTTTCCCGAAAATATGACTTATTAAGGTGGCCCATATGAAATATATGAGCTTGCATTTTGGGGAGATTCTAACTTTACCCGTGTCGTGTCCTAAAAGAAAAACTCCTAAAGAACTTCTTTGCAACAGTTTTTGCCGGCCGCGGCTGAAGCGCTGCGAGGCCCGCGCGACGTGCGGACATAGCATGGGGCTCAAGCATTTGCTGTTATTCTGCTAATACAATCTTTTCACAAGGTTGAGAGAGTTTGGACTTGATGAAAATATAAATGAATTGCGGATTTGCTCTTCAACAACTCTCATTCGGGAACTTCTCGTAATCCCCAGGTGGAGGTGACATTCATTGAAGGAGCCAGGGACAAAGGCGTCTGATTCAAACCCAGACAAATTTTAAAAGGGAAGAGGATGGATGATTGGCCCAGATTAATAGTTTAATTTATGCAGAAACTTGGGAAACACACTGTTGCACTGATGCCAGGAACTAGAGCTCATGTCTGTACACTAAATATGTAGTTAGCAACAGCCAGAAGGCAATTAGCATAAAGAACGGAGAAACAGCTAGCCTGGATCTGTCCAAAGTTAAGAGCGCTACTTTAAATGTTCACATTAAGGCCTTTATGCAGATTAAACAAAGAAGATGTAGAGCTGTAGAGGAGCTGGTGGGCAAATCTTTTAACCAGTGGCAGAGCCAGGAGCCAGCAGTGCCATGCTTCCTTTTTGTATGTTATGCTAAGTTAATCACCTTTTGGCTCTAGATTCATATTTACTGCACACGTGAGAAGGTTCTCATTAACACGCTCAGTTAACAACTGGTGTGTGTGTGTTTTGTTTTGTTTTTTTCTTCAGAAAACTGAGATGATATCAAACAATATCTTTACCAATCCTCATAAACTTTTAGGAGAACATTTATCACTTCCAGTGCATTTTCATGAGCTCTGTTGATGAAATGAAACCCAACTGGCTATGCGGAGGTATTCTGTCTTTGTTGGTTGCAGCCTGTCCTGTAAGCCTCTTTGCCTTGCCGCCTGGCTTTCTTGGATGCCTACATGACCGCAGGCCTTGCTGTCTGTTTAGATTCCTGGCTGCTTGCCGGCCACTGCAGAAAGCTGAATGTCTCGACTATTAATAGTTCAACAAACAGCATGAGGGTTCGCACTCTGAGCACAATCAGCTTGAGGTGACCCAGTGCCACGTTCCACCTTTGGTATCCGGCCATTCGGCAGCCTCGTAACGGTCTCTCATGCTCTCTATCCAGGTATCTTTGTGCCTCTCTCTCTTTCTCTCTGAGTTCACTCTCTCGCTTACAGTACATCTACATACTTTTGTTGCATTTTCTGCTACGGTACGAACAGATACATGGACCAAAACACAGAAAAGTAGACCTTACTGTCTGGCAGGTTTAACTGATTTATCTGTTTCAGAAATCATCCAGGGCAGGAACAAACTGGCGTGGTTTCCTGAATGAAAACCTGATAATACAGACCCTGGAGGGGCCACGTGGTTTGAGACCTCTTCTGTACATAGTCAAGAGATGTCTCCTCTCTGACCTTTCATGGTCCAATGATCGTAAAACAAACCATCAGGGAACGTCGCTACACTGACACAGCAACTGTCACACAGCCTTCTCTTTAAGGTGGGAAAATCGGTAGCAGATTTAGTTCCCAATTTGCCTCCTCGATTAGTGTGTGCAGTGTAGAGCCCATCAGGGAGTTGTGCTGAATTCGTTTCAACTGTATCGTCATGCTACCCCAGGGTTTTGAGAGATACATTGGACATCAGCGCTGCCAGGTATTCTATAGCAAGCACATATGTTCCTCGGAAGCACGGGGCTTCCCTTACAGGGTCAGATGCCATATATCTTCCTCTGCATTGACTCTATGGGGTGCATGGCGACAGGGGACGGGCAATAAAAGTGATAAAGTGGACGCTTCTTTGTGCTTTTCACTCTCACGTTTCTACTCTCTTTGGCTGGGGCTACCTTTTGCATCCTCTCTCTCTCTCTCTCTCTCTCTCTCTCTGTCTCTCTCCCCCTTCTGTTTTGTTTTACACCTTTGTATAGCACTATTCAGCTCTGTCCACATTTCTATTGTATTGTGTTGGCCTCATTCAGGCTACTCTTGCACAGCATGCTGAGTCTTATGTAATAACAGGCCAGATGTGCTAGTGGTGGAGCTGTAGTTGGGTTCCTTTCTGACTGAGTCCGAGATCACTAGTATTTCTAATGTTGCACTCGAGGTATCGTTAACATCAGTTCATCGTGAGAAAGCAATACTGTCCATTAATGTCTTCAAACACATTTTCACATGCAAGCTGGGGATTTGAACTGCCAACCTAACTATATTTGCTCGTGATTTTACCCTTGCAACAGTGAAGTGCTTGACTATTGACAATTATTTAAAAGAATAACAACTGATAAGTAACAGAGTAAGTGAAAGTATAACTATGAAACGTAATCTTCCACTGCTATAGTGCATAAATATACAATGTTCCTTGTACCGGTTACCATAAACTCATCCTAAAACAATTTCCTACTGTCAGGTTTTACCAAGGACATTTTGAATTGCTCAGTCGGGGGCAGGAAAATCCCTTCAAACTTTGCTCAAGGGATAAGAGCCCAGAAGAGAATAGAACCTATGCTGACGAATGCAGATGTTATTTAAAACAAAACCCTGAAAGACAATAGAGCCCGGTGCTGCGCTGTGCCATGCAGGAGAACAGAACAGGCTATGGGAGATGGCAGGCTGATTGCTCTGTCAATGGGGACCAAGGCTGTCATATCAGCAACGAGACCTGATAGCATCTCAGACGTCACCGTCTCTCCTCTCATTTTCTCTCTGATGTTCTCTTCTCCTTTCCTGTCCTCTCTTCTCCTCTCGCCCCCCTCGTCCCTTCTCATTTCCTCTCTTCTCTCCTCTGCTAACCTGTTCTGCTCTTTCCTCTCGCCCTGCCCTCTCCTCTCCTTTCCTATCTTATCCTCAAGTGTCCTCTCCCTTCATTTCTCACCCAGCCGAAACCTCAGACCATGAAACAGGTTGATATTCTGTATTTAATTTAACATTGTGTCCTATGAAAAGACTAAAATCAACAATGAATAGTACTGCCTGTGTAGCAAAAGCTCTGTGCCACACACTTACTGTATATTATTTCCCAAATATGATTAACACATAGAGCCATGCTGCTGCCCCGGATGAAATGGGACTTTTAGCTAAAACAGCATACGTGTTCCTGGTGCTCTTAATACTGCACAGATGTGTATTAATCCTCTGCTGAGAATTGATGGCTGATATGTTAAAAAAAGAGGGGGAGGGATAGGGGAGCACTAACACACCTTGACGCTTGTGCAATTTCACTTTCACAGTAGCATAGTTTAAGGGAAACTAGCAAATATGTTATTTCAGTCCTCATTTTAATGATGGCAATTGTGTTTCCCTGTCCGGCTAAGCCAAACTATTTGACAGCATGCCAACCTTCCATAACCAAAACACATTGTTACTTTAATTAGCATGATGATGTATTCATCTGGCGTGCGTTCTGCTTTACAGAGTCAAGACAGCATCCACTCCTCCTTCTCTTCTCTCCCTCTCTCTCGCTCCCTTGGGGAAAGTGATGGGGGATGGGAGACACTAGAACACTCATGACAGAATCTGCTCTTTGCATGGGAAGGCGAGTGAACATGGGTGAGTGAGCTAAGGGAACAAGAAAAAGGCACGGAGAGAGAGAGGGTCTATATATATATAGTCCAGTGAGAAGATTCTGAGCATTACCTCGCCTCATTTCACAACCATAGGTCGGTCTGTCTCTCTCTCTCTATCTCTCTGTTTTTGATTCAGATTTGCTTTATTGGCATGAACATAACTGAGTACTTTTATTCTTCTTTTCCAAATAACTGTTTTGGTCTAATGTTTCTCCTCTCTTACAAAGACTACCAGGAAGTGTTGCTCTACCACTAGCCTCTTGTTTGCAGAACTGACACGGTGTGCTTTCTCAGTTTCTGGTCACTAATCTGCCACTTAATACAGTCTGTTCAGGGCTAACTAGTAACAGTGAAGTTTAGGGAACATCCGATGCTTGTGCCTCTGCAGCGTGCGTGTGTGCAGCACACGTGCGCTCCAACTCTCTTAAAGGGGCAGAGTTTCTGCAGCCTCCGGGGGACACGGGGCCTCTCTGGAGCTCTGACCCCAGCTGGTACACTCAGCTCTCTAGCACTATCAGATTAATGACCAGGACATGGGGACGAGGTGTGGGAGTGTTGCATGTGTGCTCTGGGCTGGGGGGGTGAGGTTGGGGGTGGGGTGGGGTGGGGGGGTAACAGTAAAAGGAAATGGGATGTGATCAATCAAAGCTAATTCTAGGTCAATGCTCTTCATGTTGAACACACACCCGCCCCCCGTACCTCTCACCATAGCTGTGCTACATGCTGACCAGGAACATGATGCCCCCCCTCCCCAACTCATTATGGAGAGACATGGTAGACAATGGATCAACCCAAGTATATGGTTCAGCAGAAACAAGAGGAATTCATATTGTGATCTCCACAGTAAGATTCCTAACCCTCGACCCCTATTCATCGTGTAAACCATGCAGTTTCACTAACGCTCTTATCTTGTATAGTTAGTCTCTTTCTCATCACAATTACCTCCTGGTTTAACAGTGCAGTGTAATAGTGTAAACAATAATGGTGTCGCACTGTAAGTAGCTACAGTGTAACAGTATACAACGGCGTGATATTGAAAACAGGGCTTACTTGTTTCTCATGCTGAGAAAATTGTGGTTGTGAGAGAAATAACCCTGGTGATGTCATCAGGGTTACCTTGGCTTGGTTTTAGAGAATGCAAATGTTTAACAGGAAGTTGATGAGAAACTGGGGGTGGGGCCGTCCTCAGCTTTTACCAGATACAGTAGGGTCTAACAGAGAGGTGCTGTCAAGTTACATGGTGGGAATTGCATGATACAGCGATTTAGAGCTAGACCCATATTATGCGCTAAAAGAAAGAACACCTCCACCTCTGAAGCTTTGAAAATGACATCTCCCGAGTCCCCCAAGTAAATGGAAGTGCAATACTGAATTGCTGGAGTGCCCCTTTAATTTTACAGTTAATTATACTTGATAATACCTTGAGGGCTTGGTTTTTTTGACAATCGCAACGTGGAGCTAACTCGTTCAACGATGATCAGTTTACGATATTGCCACCATGCTGCCATGATATAGTATAATATACATTCTTTTTTCCAGCAGACCCCTCAGAGCCCCGGAATAGCGCCATCGCAGTGGGAGTCCCTCATAGAAGGCAAACAGCATAATTAGCACTGTCACTGGAAGTCCCTGAGTGAATGACACAGTCCCCCCAATCCATGAGCTGAACACTGTCAGAGCTTAGAGGAGGAACAGCGAGATTTGCTGTGACGTTAGTTAGTAACTATTATATTAGTATATATTAGTAAGGGTACTGCTATTTTGGACGAAACAAAATGTGAATGAGACACTCAGTCTCCCACACTCACCCCTCCCAGACACCAAGCAGAACCAGCAAGTGGCCCTGGGAGACTTAAGGAGCAGGGAGAAAGGAGAAGTGGAGCCCCAGGCGTTCTGTGGGTCACCCAATCGCATGCGGCCGATGCTTGCCTGTAGGATACACAGTGCATGGGTGGGAGGGGATGAGGGGGTCCCATAGCAATCACTGCTGTACTGCTGAGGGGCTCACTTATGCACGGAGACCCTGTTTTTGTGTTGAAACGGTAACATTTCCGAACTAAATGTATGGCTGCAGTTTCGCGGGGGTTTCTGAGAGAGAAATCTAAGGCGCCGCCCTATGGACCTCACGGAATCGACTTCTCGTTGGCGCAGTACATTTCCTACATGCAGACACACACATAACACGGGCATGCTGAGAATGGGCAGCCTAAGAGAGAGAGAGTAGCTAATTACATGCGAGTCAGCAGCGCCCGATTTCCATCCACGCTCTCTGTAGCACCTCCAGTGGGATGACAGCGAGTTGGCAAGCCCTGCAGCTGGAGGCTTCTCTCCCTCCCTCTCGCTCCTCCATCCTCCCAGGATTCCCTCTGTTAGATTATACACTTCGATGTTCAAACTGCCACTTTGCCGAACAGCCATCCAAGCCGCTGTGGGATTGGACCGTGACAGCGCAGATGCGCGGGCTATAGGGTTGGATGTTGCAGTGTGGGTGTTTGTTTCCGACACTGCTGGAAACGCTACCAACCATCCGGTGACAAGTTAATCCACTGCAGTTGCACCTATGCCAGGGCTGAGCGAATTAATGCTGCTTCAGGATATGTTATGCTTGTGTGATTCATAGGTAAAGAAAGTGGGGATTTACCGTTGTGATGACTCATGATGAGTCACCTTCTACGTATAGACAGAGCCAAATTGAAAGCAAGCCACGACGGTTCTCTCGTATGAAAAAATGAAAGAAAACTTTACTAATGGGCCACAAAGAGTTTAGGAGGTCCAATCAGAATGTATAAACAAGCAGCAAGATGGGGGCAGCCAGCCCCTGGTGTTAACTCCGTGCCTTCTCTCAGATGTTACGTGTAGCTCCTCTGGTGAAATAAAACCCTGGGTAACCAGGGCGTGAAGCGAAGAGGCCATACGGGAAACATAATTCTCATGCAAATGAGGATGCGAGCGATACACACAAAGGCCTCTTTGACCTCTCAGCATCTTGTATGCTCTCAGTTTATGTGGCCTGCAATCAGAGTTACCTAACATTATGGTGAGACAGTCAGTCAGTCACGCCTCTCCTGCCCATGCTCAGTCCTGACAAGGCTTTGACATCACTGTGAGACTAAGAGTGACTAAAACTGACAACCCCCTTTTACTTCAGAGAAAGAGAAATAGGGAAAAAAAACTAAACACTCAGCTTTTGGGGAGAAGGGGAAGTGGGTGGGCGGGTGGGTGGGGGCACTGAAAGGGGAGGGAAGGCGGAAAAAGCCTGGATGAATCACACAGCATGCACCGCAGTGACTGAGGTAGCCGTGTCTTGGAGTACATGAGTCATGTTTATCATGCAGCAGCACTCGATAGGGATTGCACAACTCTCACTCTCTCCCTCTCTCCATTAAGAATGCTGCCGTAGTGCAAACATTTACCTGACGACGGAAAACAACAGCCCTAATGCCTCTAAAAAGCTCCCAGAGATAGTGGCACACGTACCACACGCTACAGTCACTGGCACATGCTGGGAGGCTGCAGCACCAGTAAAACCAGTTAGCTGATCTGTTGCATGTATGCGAAATGTCAATGCTGCATTCAAATGCAGCAGCAGTCGATTTATCCTGAAGAGTGAGCGTGCAAACATCCTTTTCATTGAAGAAGACGAAAACTACAAGAAAATCAACAGGATGGAAACATTTAAGGCCTCCTCCCCGAAATCCCTCACTCTGCAAGAGTCTGCCTTCCCAAAGAAGATCACACCGACTATTTTTTTTTCCTTCCTCAAAACAAAATCATGCGAGAGTGTTTTTTGTGAACAGGGCAAGTCGACAGGGTGTAGTATTCCACCGTAAAACGGAGTCACGGCGTACACAGCGAGGGCTGAAGCGGCAGCGGCGGAAAACACTCACGGTCCACCTTAAAAAAAAAACTCCAGAAACCCCAACAACCGTGGACAGCGCCGTGGTGCTGAAACAGCTCCGAGCGACATCTGTACACAAGAGGAGCGGGGGGGGGGGGGTGGGAAGAGGGACCTACCGGGGGTTTAACGTTGAGACTTTAACGTTGAATTCACACACACCCCGCGCGCGCCATCGCCACAAAGGATACCTGAAATGATCTTTCCCGTGTCATATTGTGTAATCTCGGTGACGTTCGTGGCGAAAGGTTAAGCAATTTGGCGTGCTTTTTTTTTTTTTACGTGAAAATGGCGCCCGTTGCTGCTAACCCAGCCCTGTATAGTAGTACAGCTGTAGCTACAACAAAAGTATAACGGGGGAAAGAAGCTCGAGCGTGCGCCGCATTATTTAAAAAAAAGACGCTCCGGTCGTTGAAATGGAGCGTTTCTAATCGGGGGAGTCACGCGTAAAGGAAAGATCCCTCTCACCTTGGTCCCCGTCGGCTAGTAGCCGACTACCAAGGCTGTAGCTTGGATGTCAAGAAGCAACATGACCCACCAGTATCACACAGGGAGACAATTACAGAAATTCACACTGTAACAACAACCCATAAACACCCGGGGTACCAACAGCTCCCACCATCTCCGCCACTCTCTTTTTTTTTTTCTTACTTTAACATCGACTGTTCCTTCGCTTCCTCCTTCCTCTGTCGGTCCATGACACCGAGGATGATCTTTCTCTCCTCCTCGGTGAGGTGGCTGAGGTCCGGCATCTCCGGCATGGCGCCGGCCGCTGAGGCAGCAGCAGCAGCAGCAGCAGCAGCAGCAGCAGCAGGGCCAGGGCCGCCCCGGGGCCCGTGTGGAGCAGACATCTTTTACACACAGTGGCTGAAAAAAAACGAGAAAAGCACCATCAGCCGGCAGCATTCTGGGGGATAGATTTTTTTTTTTTGCACATACAGAGAGAGGCTGTGTTTTGTTACGTTTCATGCGGTCACAATTGAAACTGGCGGTCGCGTTTGCTGGAGGCACCGCGGCTTACACACGGCGTGACATCTTGGTTAGGAGTACAGCATGCACACATTACACTGTGCTGCAGAAATAAGTGTCAAAATATTCATCAAAAGCTTCACCCTCCGCTATTTTCCGCTCATGATAGGGCTATCAAACACGCTGCAGCCGACCCTGCAAACAGGGGATTCGCGATATTCAAGCTGTTGCAGGTTGAAACGCCAAATTTACGCACGGATTTTCCCCCTCTTCCTGGAATAGAAAACACTCAAGATTGGAAAAAAAGATGCCTTTAAAAGAAGCATGGGTGCACAGGCTGCAGGATACAACCTTAAGGTATTCCATAAACACAAGCCCCCAGCCTTCCAGGGATTTTGAAAAAGTAGGAAAAATCAAGAGGATTAATTTTTTTTAAAAAAACCACAACTCTTGCCTTTTATTTTGCAGTCATGTTAAATCCTGTCTAACCCATCGCTGCCATTCTTTAGAAAGGTTTTACTCGCATGGTGGAATAAAAGATGCCCGGTCCGTCCTTGTTTTGTTTTCGTTTGGAGTCCTTAACCCTCCTCTGTCACTCTGGTTAGCTCGCTTTCCTCCAGGTTGGTAATTCTTGGAGATTTCTTAAATGCACAAAAATGGATGCAATGAGAGGGGGAGAGAGAGAGAGAGAGAGAGAGAGAGGGAGAGAGAAGCTGAGAGAGAGAGAGGGAGTGAGAGAGGGAGAGAGAGAGAGGAGGGAAAATATCCAGATAGGAAGAAGAGGCGGAGCGATGGAAACACGTAGAAGAATAAAGCGGAGAGGACGCGTTTGGATGTTCATTGACAGCAGGCAGGCAGGCAGCCGCAAAAACGCGGACTGGAGGAGGCTGCGCACCGGGAGCCGGGAGAGAGCATCATGCATATTTCATAAGCAGAAGTGGGAGGATAAATGCTGAATATGACTAGTGACAGTGACTGTAAACTGCAGGTGTGGCTGCAGTTTACAGTTAGTGCTGTTTTTGTTTTTTCAATGAACTTGTGCTGTGCACACTGAGGTGAGACACTTTTCCGTCAGTCATGGAGATGATCTCACTGAAAACAAGTAACTATAAAAATACAAAAAAAACTTTACAGAAAACCCCCCAGCGTCTCTTTATAATGTGTATATTTTACAGATTTTTCTTAAAGCAGAATAAACGTCTTTGGGTTGGGGTTTTTGGACTGGTGACCTTACAAGATACTTGGAGTTAATAGTGAGTTTCAGAAACTTCTGAAAGACTTAAAAATATATATATATTTCATCAACAAAGAGACTGATCAATTGATAAAACTGATGTTGAATACTTTATAATGAAAATAATCATTAGTTACAGCGCTATTTCAAGTAAAGATTCATAACTGAATGAATTAGAAGTTCATAAATGACTGGACTCGGCCTCAGTAAAAGCCAGAAATGCCTCCAAATTCTGTAGTTAAGACTCCGGGAATCACGTTTACCGCTTTTAAACAACCAAAACAGACTTCCGTCGATCTGTCACAAAGTCTTTCCACAGTCAGTCATGAGGCGACTTCAGCCCCATCTTATATTTCTCAGGCCTGACCCCAACTCAAAATCCCTCCTCCTGATTCACCAACACATCCCTACACTCTGTGTATGTGTGTGTCAGGATGCAGCGTTGATGGGATTTGAAGGACAGCATTAAGAGGATAGGGCCTCTACCTGATTAGGCCTGTAAGTAAATTAGCACCGGTGCAGTGATCTGCAGCAACTGGTCAAATGCCAAAAGGGAACCTGGCGTTAAGTTTGAATTCTTTCGGAGTCCGAGTCGGATCAGGGTTTATTTCCGAGTGACACGTTTTCACAGCAAAAAAACCCCAAACTGTTTGAGTTTATTATAAATACACATCAGCAAACCAAATGTTGGCCCCATGCATACAGATTTTGAGGAGTATGGATCCTAATATTACCTTGTACATGTGGAATTAGATCATCCCAGACTGAGTGGAAACATGAAAAAAAAATTCTAAAAGTTTTTTAAGTCCTCAGTTTGCTTTCAGAGATACTGCTTGGATTGTCTAACATTGACCATTTTTGTAACTGGGTGTGTAGCAGAAGGTACAGGAGGGTTTGCGGTCATTCACAACAGACAGAAACATTTTTGACCTCAAACATGGTCGGACCACACATCGTACATTCGTTTTGAGCATTAGTTTTAATAGTGAACACTTTTATTTTAAATTATTTTGTTAATGGAAAAAAATAGTAAAACATGAGGGACTTCAACTGTTGCAGTTATGATGCAAAGAGGTAACAAGTCAAGACATTTTGAAAACATTGTATCAGTTTAATTGTCCTAAATTGTTGCAGTTGTCTTGGCTCCTGTGATGGAAAATGCAAAGTTGCTCACAGTAAACCAAGCTTTCAGTCACTGAATGTGGAAGTTACACCAAACCCTGACTAAAAGCAATCCTAAGACTGAAATGAATGAAAAAGCACAATCTCATTGCTTCACACCAAACTTGTTGTTCTTGTTTGCACTTGGTCTACGTCCCTATATTTAGGACGATACGCAACTTGCTCAGTAATAGTCCCGCAGTCAACAAGCTGCAGCTTGTTTTAAGCTCGAGTTCCAGCTATCTCAATAAGTCCCTCATGGGTGTGATCTCAGGCACCACCGCCTCTCCCGATAGCAGTCCCCGGGTCAGCGCCTGTTATTTCACCACGGTGACTACATGCTTCTCCTTCTCGGACACCACGGGAACACTTCCTGGTTTGCTGTGCTTGCGGACATTCATCTCCCTGAGAAAGAAATACAGAGAAGGAGAGACACGAATGAGTCAATCTGCTCGTGAGAATATTCAGGAAAAAAGGAGGGGGCGGTCAGCAAACAAAAAAAAAGGTGGTGGTGGTGGGGAGGGGGGTGCATATGAGACTATTGACCTAACACCTACGTCAGTGACCACGCTAATGTACCCTGAAAATAATGCATAAAGCACAGATGGTAAATCATTCACGAGTCCAAACACACGTCTGACACATCACAATCCTGCCAGTAATTATAAAAAAAAAAAAAAAAAAAGAGCCGCAGACGGAGCTATGAATCACTGGGCAAACTGGGACAATAAATCCACCACACAAGCTGTAAATGCGCATGTAAGGCCTGTTGAGACTGTGTCATACTGGGGCAGTCCCATCTGCGAGATTTTCCATTAGGCTGCTGTGACTGCACCGGGCCAGACCTTTCCTGGCAGCGGCTCAAGGAACTATCACCTCTACGTGGACAAAGAGGCGAACTTCAAGCCACGCCTTCGGCCAAAAAAAAAAAAAAAAAAAAAAAATCACCGAGGTCAATTCGTATCAGGCGAGGCGGTGTCGCAAGGGGGAAAATAATGACATACTTCCTGCGGCGGGCCTCTTTCATAATCCTCAGCTCCTTGGTCTGGTGGAAGAGGTTCTTGGGGAGATGCCGGTGACGAGCGATGCGTCGGATCTGCGGGTAGTGCTGGAACTTCTCCTTCAGCTTCTGGCTGTAGTTGGCAGCCTCCCTCTCTCTGGGGGCCAGCTGAATTCCGCCGGAGAGGAAGATGCAACGAGGACGAGTTGAAAGAAAAAGAGAAAATGGCGGAACAACGAGGGGGTGGGGGGATTGAGAGACAGAATGAGACAATGTGGAGGAGGAGAAATGGATAGAGCGGTGAGGAAAAAAAAATGAGACAAAAGGTGATCAAACAGTAACATTTTTGAAAAATCTGACACGCCAGTCTGCAATTACGCCAACGTCTCTTCCATGTGAAAGTCACGGATCTCGCGGCGCCCACGTGCTTTCGTCCCCGACACGTACTTCCATTTTTGTGCCACGGTGTCGATGCTGCACCTGACCGAGAAACGAGTCTGGCAACACAACCCCCCACACTGCCGCAAACGTGCTGTTCTTACACTCTGATTTTTGTACGGCATAAACAAACAAGATATAACGCATTAGTCAACTCGGGAAGTGCCAGCGGGCAGATTTTATTACTTCTGGACGCAGCCAGGTTAGCGGCTTCCCCGGGTTCTTCCAATGGCTGCGCTGCGCAAACGGGCCGCTGGCCCGGAGCTTCGTGTTCTCCATTCAAATATGAGAGCGTGGCATCAATCGTTCCGTCTCGTAAGAACTGCAAGAACGCGAGCGGGCGGATTTACAAAAAGGTTGGGACGGGGCCGCATGCGGGTTTCAGGCGGACACACATTGGCCTGCGCTTCTGAGGCGTCCACTGTATTGAAGATCGGTCAGTGGCCTCGGTACGAGTATTTAACGTGGACAGTTGTACTTCTACATGCAGCAGGAGTGAAAAATTGTACTGTGCAAGTTCAAAAAGATGCCGCCTGCGTTCAGATTCTGTTTACAGCCACGCCATGGTGTTTTACATCATAAACTGCTGGCCAGCGCCCTCGAGCAGTAACTTCAGCTTGACAGGGTTCTCATTCAAAACTGCGTCGATGTCCGTTAAAAAGTGAAGACACCAGCTCAACAGCATCGCTCGCTCTCCGTCTCTCATAAAAACCGGCCGCCGCTCCGACTGGCCTTGGCCGGGGCCGCCCTCCTCGAAGGCTTTTATTCTAATTAAAAGCAATGATTTGTCTCGGATTCAATTTGCCAGAGGAGACCTGTTAGATGCTGATCCTGTCGGACTAAACTAAACCCCCCCGCGCAAGGGTTAACCCGCTGAACACCGGGGTTGGTATAATCTCAACAAGATGGGCACGAGAGAGCAGAGGGTGATGTGTCGCTACAACTTTCAGGGGGGCTCGTGTCGGCGGCGCGGCGCACCACGGTGGCGACAACCTGCTGACGACGAATGAGCGAAACAGAGACTGCGATCTGAACGCAGCTGCACAGGGAGAAAAGGGTGAAAACTGCTGGAATGTTATTGCTCAAACGGCTGAATCTACTTTGACATACTTTCTGTAGTTAATCCAAGGTCTAATCCAACATACACATCAACATGTCCTGCTCGGGGGTATGTCACGGTCCTGACTTACGGCGTCACAGTACGAGAACGTGGATGTCTGCGGTCGGACGGAAACTTCGGGCCATCATTTCCGGTTCATGTTCTTTTTCTCATCTTCGCAGGGTTTGCATCATCTCCCAGCTCACGTGTCTCGCCCCCCGTGCACAAAGGACGCCTTTTCTTTTTTGGACCCGATTTTAGTCGCACACCTGACACGTCTGATAGAACTGAACCTCATCTATTCGAGTCAATACAGCCGTGAACGCGGCTGGCGTAACAGCCAGTTTCACTCGCGCCTGACACCTGTAAGCGTGACCTAAGGCAATTTTTATCCCCACATGTAACAACAGTGACTGAGTGCTGGGCTCTGGCAGGTGACCAAACAATCGCACTGTGGCTGAACGCATCCTATGTAGACACCGGCTGAACTGATATTACTGTGCTGCTTTCAGGGTGTTGACCCCTGAAGACTTTTTTAAGCAACGTCCCCGTGTCCCCGGATGTCACTCGTCAACTCGGTCAGCACAGCGTTACCATAACGAAGCAAAAGAAGCGGACAAACCTACAAAAATAACATCCCATTTGTAACAAAGCCACAATTATCCCTGCTACATGATCTGTTTTACCAGACTGTGAACGGCTTAATTTATTTATTTGATCAGTGGAGCAGATAGAAGTGGAGCTCGCGCATTACTGTCAATTAATCCAAATATTTCGCCGAGATTCATTTGGCTTTTCAATTTTTAAATAAGTGGATAGCGATGAGTCAAGGTTTCCACAACAGACATAAATTCTAACTGAAAATAAAAAAAGGAGCCGACTGATTCGTGTTTTAGGTCTTGGCCTAAATAAAAAAAAAGGTCTAATTTACACTGGAGTCAAAGGCCGCTGCGTACAAAGTGATGATGTGCAGCGGCTGATAGCCCCCATCAGTTCAGTGTGATGCCTTCAAACACGGACAAAGCCTCGATTCAGCATTTCGGCATTTCTTGATAATTAAAGACCCTCTCGGTAGAACTTGATTGTTAATGCTTCATTATGTTCCGAGTAGCCCGCTTTAAGTGATTGGCCGATTTAAACTGCTGATAGGAGCAGCCCTTGTCTGATCTCTTTAAGTGCAAAGCTTGCAAATAAATCTTCCCTTGCACAGTGACAGTAAAGCGAGTGCCAAAAGCGGGCCAATTTTCCACTCTGGAGCTGCATTAAGAGAATAAGCAAGAGGGAATCCGATTAGGAATGAAAGACGGCCGTTGGAGATGGCACACGAGATGCCGCTGATCTTTATTACTGAGCCATGACTGGTTCCCAGCGTTTTACTCGAGTGTTATTTGACAGGTGAGCATAACGTAACATTAGGGCCATCAGTTCTGCTAACGCAGCCTGTACTATTTAATACAATACACGGGGGCACTGACAAAGATGTTAAAAGTCAGTGGAGGTGTGTGTGGAAAAGGAGGCCGTCCATCTCAATCTTTTGCTAGCGGTTTGTCAAACCGCTGCACATGCTTTTGAGTTTTAGACCTCCACCTGCTACAGGAGCTGCTGTGCCAATTGGTACATTGTACTTATTGAGAGTGATTCCACCCTAAGTCAGCATCCATCAGGGCATTTGGCAACCGCAGTGCCGTAGCTCCTGGCATTGTCACCCACTCTTACCCTCCTGAGGCGGGCGCCGGGCCACGGCCGTGTCGAAAAACGCAGCTAACTCATAAAGCAAGATCAGGTGATACACTGGAGGGAGATACAGTGCACAACAGCAGAGGAAAATACAGGTATTGACTGGCTGCGGACATCGTGATGAGGGACCATCAGCAGGCAGCCAATGAGAAGCAGGCTGCCTCTGTCATGAAATCATGAGAGCAGGAATGATATGGAGAAGACATGGCAGGACTCACCACTCCCAGCTTCTCAGCTGCGTTGGCTTTCCACAGCCGGATGTTCATTTCATCAGAGCCGCTCAGGATGTACTTGCTGTCTGCCGACCACTTGATGCAGATGACATGCTGCATGCGTTTGGTGTGGTACACCTCCCTGAGAAAACCAGGAAATCAAATACCTTTGTCAGCCCGCTAGGCTAACTGTAGATTTCATGGCTTGCATAAAAACGTTATCTTTTTTCCGACTGATCAGAGTACAAATCACACTCTCTGTGGCGAGGTTGGGATGTGAACTGTCCGCCATCGTTACGACACGGCTGTTGTCGAATTCACTTTCAAACAGCTGAATATGACTCCTGTCAGTCATGCCGAGTGCCGCAGCCTGGGGCCGAGGGAGAACTTGTGAAGGCCAGATGCGGTAGAGCTGCTTTTCACAATTTGATCGCATAATTGAATTTAGAATATTTTTCATCCCTGGGGGGGGGGATTCTTTTCTCAGGGTCGAGTTCCAAGTGATTTCCACTTGCAAACTTTTGTTGCCCGGCCACTGTTACTCAGCTGTGGCTATTTGTTCTGGAGCTGGACATGTGTATAAACAATACTGTATAATGTATAATGTGCCATTATGTCACATAGCAACCAAACAATGGCCATGTTGCTATGTTTTGGGTTGAGAAGGTCAATCGAAACGCGCACTTGCGCATGAGCTTTGCCAGCCAACCAGCCGCTGTTATCAGCTCTGGGCTTTTTTTAATGGAAACCTTTAGAATAGTAATAATAACAACAACATTAACTATGGCTCCATTCTATTCAAGGGGCCGAGTATGCCATGACATCACAGTAAATCTCCAGGCCTTGTATACGGAGGACACTATGACATGTAACAGTAGGAAAAGCACAGGTGTAAACAAATGAATCACTGGACCTCCTGAATTGAACAGAGCCATTGCTAATGTTATCAGGAATGCCTGGGCCTTCGCTACTAGGACGAGTCAAGACGTCTTCTGTGGAAAAGGCGGACGACGCAGTGAAGGGCACGGTCACTTTTGGTTGGTGTTGCTGACCTGCTGCGGCCGCCGTCCTTGGGGAAGATGCGGACGGTCTTGTCGAAGCTGGCGGATACGAACTCTTTCCCGGTGGGAGAGTAGTCGACGTCCAGCACGGCGGAGACGTGGTCCATGTGCACTGTGACTGGCTGGTCTAGGTACCTCATGTCGTATGTGTAGAGGCTGATGAGATACAAAAACGAAGGCTGGATGAGTTTACGTGATGCCCATTCATACCTAAAAACCAGTTAGAATATACATTTCCACCCCTGGTGAAATGCTGGCTCTATCATACGTTAGATAAGGCTGCTTTCCTTCTTAAACTCACTTGTAGTCCTCATTTGAACATGTGAAGTAATACGCTTCCATTGGGTTCCAGCATAACGTGTTGCTCCGCATGGTCATGATAACCTACAGAAGAAAACGGAAACAGTTGCGGGTCATGTCACATCCTTGTGAAGAAAAGAGAGGAGAGCACATTCCTGAATCAACCGAGAGATGAACCCCCACCTTTTTCAGCGGTGCAGATTCCCTCATGTCATACAGCACTATACTTCTGTCAGAGGCGCAGCTCGCGAGAAGTTCAGTCTGTGGAAAGACACAAAACATTGGAGTCTGACGATGAACACTTTGAAAGAAGCCTGAACACGGAGAATCATTCTGTGACGGCGCGAGACCCGCCGGACTCTGGGTGGATACGAGGTATCTCACCTCAACGGGGTTGAAGTGGACAGAGCTGAAGCTGTCTACGCCCCAGGTGAAAGAACGGATCGGGCTACTCCTCTGCTCGTCCCAGATGTCCACCTGCTGGCCACACGTTGCAAACACACCGTCCTTCAGGTGATGGTCCAGTCCTGTGAACACAGTCTGCACGGGACAAGCATTTTACAGCATAGTCATAATGTGATCCTTCATCGATTTCTGATGATGTACCTACAACTATCCTTGGTTATTATATTATATTAGATGTCACATCCACTTATCATACCTTGCCAAGAATAGTGTTGAGTGGCTCTTCTTCCTCTCCATAACCTGGCGCCTCCATTTTCCACTGCTTGATTGTTTTGTCGTCACCGGCCTGTTACAGACAGCACGTCAAGGAGTAAAACAAAAATTGCAAAGGAGTTCAGTTTGAAGAAAATATGCTTCTGATTTTTTTTTTATTGGGGTTATAAAGCAAGCAGCAGTCACCGTAAAGAAGGAAGTTCCACAAAAGCGGACGACCATTCCTCGGACAAAACCTTCATGTGCTTGGAGTGTGCGGACACATTCGCGCTTGGCCAGATCCCACACTTTCACCTGTGGATCACAGGAAACGTGATGTCAACGCCGCCGCGTGAGCAGTGTCCCACTTCACGTCACAGCAAATGCAACCGTCTGAGTTAACAGATGCTCTGGGGGCGGTTACCTCTCCATCACAGGAACCAGATAGGAGGGTGGAGAGGCTCTTGGTATGCTTGGCCATGCAGTTCACGCCATCCCTGTGTCCATCCAGGGAGGCCAGGAAAGGCTTGGCAAACACCTTCTCCAGCTTGGTGGCGTTCAGAGCCCGGGTGTACTCCCTGTTCACCTCGAACGGATGCAGGGCCGGGTCATAGTTTCGAGGAACTGAAAATAAAACCGGAGCAACCACTTGTTAATGAGCAGACAGTACGTTTCGCTTGCACGAATGTCATCGAAAATCTGTGCTAGAAAAGCATGACGCGAACTTAGCTTCTGTGAATTCAAGTTATTTCATTTGTGGAGATATTCCTTTGCAGGCATTCATACTGTGCACTGTGACCCACGAGACCTGCACACGTGCTACAGGTTAATCCATAGGTTTGGTTCAATCAACTGCAATGTGCGTTAAAGCTGTAACTTCTAGATATCTCATGTGAAATGCTTGGAATTCTATTGGCTCGACTCAAATTCATATTAAGGTTTACAGATAGCAACAGAGTTCCCATGGAGAAAATTAAATCGTCGTGACGTTAAGCTCTGCGTGCCGTTATTCAGAGAGAGAGAGAGAGAGAGAGAGAGAGAGAGAGAGTGTGTGTGTGTGTGTGTGTGTGTGTGTGTGTGTGTGTGTTACAGTTGCTGTTTAGAGTGGCTACTTATCCTGCTAGCTAACTGTGTATACAGTGTTTAACTCACCACGCTGAATATCTAGCTTGGTCTCCCGGACATAGTCATCCGGGTTCCTCGAGAGGACCTTAACCTTCATTTTGGAGGCACAGTGGACGCGGAAACACGCTTTAAAAACGCAGCTGGGTTACTTCGAACGACAAAAAATATATATTAACAAACATCGGTGTGTCCAGCCATGTGTGGATGGAGTCGAGCTTCCCGATCGCCGCGTTGCATTGTGGGATGTCAGGTCCTCCGGGTTACGTCAGTGATACGTACCGAAGCATCGGTCAAATAGTCGAAATTTAGGATGAGAATTACTGGAAATACAGCCATTTGCTCTCCAAAGTAAGCGCTTTCCTCATTGCATACCCACGCGTCAATAAATGAAGAGCAACATAAATAATAGAGGCGAAAAGGGACCACATAAAATGAGTAAATTTATAGAAAGGTACGTACATCAATATGGAGCACATTGTACATCTAATTAGTGAATATGTTTTTTAACTATGCTGCGACTTTTCAATCAACAGAATCAGTTACGGGGGCCATTCATGTCTCGGGAGCCTTGTCAGAAAGGGAAATTTACAGCTTAACAACCTGCACTAACTTTTGTGCTGTTACGTAAAAAATATGCGCGTCAAATTTGTTTTATTTTGAAGGTTGTGGCCGGAAGTAATAGTCTTAATCATAAAACTTAACGTTGGTTTAGTAATGCAGCAAGGTCGAGCGGTGCCACCGCTGCATGTCATTTTGTGGAACGCCAGAAATGCGTTGTCTTACGTACAGCGACTGTACGCTATTTGAATTTTTTCCACATTGCCCAGGAGTTGGCGCCTGGTAGCGGTGTAGTAAGATTTTAGCTTGGAAACGCAGCTAGCTGACAGGAGCCAGCTCGTTGGATCGCAGGTAAACATGAGTTCCGCTCCAAACCAAGCTACCGTTAACGTGAAGGAGACAGGGCTGCCCAGCAAACCCGCTGTCAGTTTATTCGGACACGTCCAGCGGGTCTTCGGCCACGTGAAGGTGGAAAACCTGATCGCGGGACTCAGCGGCGGAGCGGTGTCCACGCTGGTGCTTCACCCATTGGATCTGGTCAAAATCAGGTTTGCAGGTAAAGTCTGAAGTGATCACTGTCTAATGTTAATGTGATTCAGGCCATGTGCTATCCCGTGGTCTCATCACAGTGAGCTGCTGCATTCCTTAGACTTAAATGGAAATAAACGTGTGCAGAATTAAGGCTAGAAATCTGAGAATGGTTCAGTTTGCAGCGGCTGCTTTGCCCTAATTTCATCAAGCTAAACAGATTTCTGTCCGTGTTAAAATTGGAGCAGCACAGCAGTGCCATAACTCAATGGCCACTCACGTGTCACAACATAGCAAGCTCAAACACGAACTGTCTTTTAATTGCAGTGAGTGATGGCTTGGAACTCCGACCTAAGTACACTGGCATACTGCACTGTATGAAGTGCGTGTGGCGGCAGGAGGGGCTCAGAGGACTGTACCAAGGAGTGACGCCCAATGTCTGGGGTGCTGGAGCATCTTGGGGCTTCTACTTCTTTTTGTACGATAAGTTAAACGGCGAACCTGCCGTGTCGTGTCAGCAACTGCTTTGACGCTCGAAATGCTCTCTGACTGCGACACGTGTCGTCTCCTTGGCAGCTACAACGCGATCAAGAGGTACACGCAGGAAGGTCGTGAGACTGAACTGAGCGCCGCGGAGCACCTGGTGTCTGCAGCCGAAGCAGGTTAGCGCTGTTTTTTTTTTTTTGTTTTTTTGACATGAACGCCGCCCCCGCGGTCAGCAGCAGCAGCAGCTGCCAGATCACACTGCTTCTGGCTGGCCTCGGCTGCCACGAGGCACATGTGAAGTCGTATGTCACCCCCTCTGATCACTTAAGCCCCTGCAGGGTCACATGAGTCCGTTTCCTGTTGGCCAAATTATATTAGGAGTGGGGGAAAAATAGCTTTCTCCGTGCAAAAACTGGCGAGGAGCTAGGCAACTGCATGGAAGTGAGAATTTAATATAACACCGATGCGTTTTGATGTTTCAAGTATGAGTGTAGCATTGGAACTTACACAGTATCACTACTCTATTACGTAGGCTGTATAATCTATTATATTAATATTAAAATATTACCTATATGATCATTCTATCACCATCTTTCAACTGTGGTGAGACAGGATTTTTTAATAAAGTGATATTTTTCAATGAACTTCACTTAAATCAGGGCTCCACCTGATCCTGCCTGCAGGACTCAGATTTGGTGTGGCAGACAGTTCATCTGCAGTTTGAATGGACCTGCTTGTATTTGAAACAGTCACATGTATCTAATCTAGAAAAAAAAAAAGCTGCTGTATGAACTGAAGACATCAATTTCCTGCTCATCCTCACCTAGGCATCCTGACACTCACCATAACCAACCCGATCTGGGTGACAAAGACCCGGCTGGTGCTTCAGTACAACACCGACCCGAGCACCAAACAGTACAAGGGGATGGTGGATGCGCTGGTCAAGATCTACCGCCACGAGGGAGTGCCTGGACTATACAAGGTTCGACAACACGGTTCTTTTGGACTTGTGTGTCATGTGGGAAATACGAGAAGTGCCTCATTTTAGCTCGTGGCAGCGAATGAAAACAGGGGGTTAAGTTGTTTTGCGGTGTGGAGAGAGAGGAGGAGTTGTAATAGCCCTTAACCATGACCAAATGTGCGACACAGATTTCTCTGCGTTTTGCAAGGCTATTGAAGTTTTGTATCCATAAATAAATAATCACCACTAGAGGGCAGTGCCACTCTCTTAGAGCACTAACCCCAGATAATGGCAAAAAAAAGTACAGGGCGGCTTTCGTGCTTCTTCATTAAGACTTTACAAGCCTGGCAGTACGGTTGTTTCCAAATTACTCATAGTCAAAGTGAGAAAAGGTTTTTCAAATAGACAGGGGGCTACAGACATAGGGCCATGGGCTTTTTTTTTTTACTGATATAACTCATACTGTGGGTTTTTCAGTGTATCAAGACAGACTGACTCACAGTGTGCACATTTCAAAGGGCTACGTTCCTGGTCTGTTTGGCACATCGCACGGAGCGCTGCAGTTCATGGCCTACGAAGAGCTCAAGCGGGACTACAACAAATACAAGAGAGTGCCTTCGGACGCAAAGCTGGTGAGTCATTAACCCTGTGAGCCACAGACAGACCGGAGACATGCGTGTCATGTTCAGCACAAAGGCTTTTAACGTTTCACTTTTAATGAGTGTGAACCCGCAGTAGGAGAAGTGATTCATCAGTTTTCTCCACTTTGCTCTGCTCGTTTCTCACTGCCCCAGTGTCTCTCTCTCTCTATCTCTGTGTTCGTATTTGTCTGTTTGTGTGAACAGAATGCATTGGAATATATCACAATGGCGGCATTATCCAAAATATTTGCGGTGGCCACAACATACCCGTATCAGGTGGTGCGAGCTCGCCTGCAAGACCAGCACAACAGATACGGCGGAGTGATGGATGTCATAAGACGGACATGGAGGTACGATTGTGACCTCCTCCGCCACCATCGTGTGCTCCTCTACATTTTGGCCAATTTCAAACCGGGTTACACTTTTTTTTTCCCGCTTTCTCTGCAGGAACGAAGGCACCGCGGGTTTCTACAAAGGCATCATCCCCAATTTGCTCCGTGTCACTCCCGCCTGCTGCATCACCTTTGTAGTTTACGAGAACGTGTCTCACTTCCTTCTGGGATAAAATAAATGAGACTTGAGAGAAGGGCACGGGCAGCTGCAAAGACCCTGAGCTCACACTAACTCTTAATATTCTCTTAAAGAGAACAGCACCAGACGGAAACTGAACCTCGGCGCAGCACGTGCGACGCATGTGCCGACGTGACGAGCACTCATTTGCACAGGAAAACATGTCGCCGTTGGGCCCCAATGGATTTACTGCTGCTTTACCAGATGAGAGAGAGGAAATCAAATATTTGAACATATATTAATGTTTACATTTTGTGTTGTTGTTTTTATTCTCACAACAGGAAGGGTTTCAGGTTGAGGTACTGATAGCTAATTATGAACAGCAAATACAGATCCTCTCAGGTTCTTGTTGCATCCACGTTTTTTCTTTGTGTGAACAGCAGAACTCGCGATGGAACACACTAAACACACCAAATTGTAACTGCATTGCTTTATAACATTTTTGTGATAAAATCCCAACTGTGCTTTGTCTCCATTGTCTCATGTGTAATTTATGCAAGTAGATTACTTTGTGGCCATATTCAATGAAGTACGTGGTTTTTCCAAGCTCGTGAAACGTCGCAGGGAATATGAACGTGTGAGTTATATTCTTTAAAAAAAGAGATTACTTTATTAACAGTAATTTTGAATATAAACAGGTCACACGAGTACATGATTTTAAATATTGTCCATGTCTTGTCAAAGCCTCTGTCTTTTGGTTGCTGAATTTTAACAGCACCCACAGGCAGAAAAACTACAGTACAATGTTTATTTTCTGGTAGACAGAATGACACAGTATTCTTGTTTACTGGCCTGTCATCTAGTATAGTATTTTAACAAAACAAGATATAAAAAACCCCAAAAACATTCAAGTTACCTTCAGTGATGCTGTGACGTCTCAGCCAAAATCATACCTGATCATTTTGGAGGGCCAGACAACATACTTGCGATACAACCAGGACAGTTTTTATTTAGGCAGCTCCTCAATGATAATCCTGGATACTGAATTCCAGCCAGTGGATGCGTCACCTCGGGGATAGTCGGCGCAGGTCCCCACCCACACAGCCACATCCACCAGCCCTGCTTTGACGCCCTCACACAGGCCCTCGACTGGAGAGAGGGAGGGAAAAAAACGGAAGAGTGAAAACGAATTTCAGGAAACACCCAAACTTGCCTCCAGGGATGGAAATTGTTAATTGCTGTGTTTTGTGACAGCGGTAAACTTTCCAAAACCTAATTGGAGGAGTTTAAAAATTGTTCTCAAGGCTTTCCAGGATCCACAGCAAATAAAATAACCACTTAAAGAAACCGTTTGTCGCTTCAGTCAAAACGCTTATTTTCTCTCTTGCCAAGTCTGAGATGAAATGATAGATGCTCTTCTGAAGTCTGGCTGGTAAATATACAGGTACAGTCAGCAGCCAGTTAGCTTCGGTTACCACAAAGAGAGGAAACAGGGAAAGTGCTAACATGGTCACGGTTCAAAGGTAAATTAATAAAATCCAATCCAGTCCAATCTGGTTTTATTCATAGCGCCAATTTACAATATACATTCTCTTAAGGCACTTTACAGAGTGAGGTCAAGACCTCACAATTAAAAAGAGAAAACCAACAGTTCCCTCAATGAGCTACGGTCAGATAACTATAGCTGAGAGCAAAAAAAAAAACAAAAACCCACTTGCAGTTTTTACACTTTGGCCTGACATTCACATCCACAATACACTGCGACTGGCCAGCTGCTGCAGGGGCAGTCAGGGCGTGAACTCCTCTCTCAGCTCATCTTTGACACAAGTACTACTTTTTCAAGTGCAATATAACAAGCGCTGTCTGAAAATGTCCGCCATTATCCCATCTTCCTGATTCAATGGCTCTGTGGTGACCTATTTAATGTACGGACATGGACACGGACGTGATATTGATCTTCTCATCTAATTCTTGACAAGAAAGCAAAGAAAGCATGTTTGCCAGAATGTTGACCCATGGCTTTAAACTATAGCATGTTAAATATGGGTTCAGCTTAGTTACAGCACAGCAAACCATCCGGTCATACCTGAGGATGTTCTGTGGATGTTGATGGTTGAGTTGAGCTCCGGGCTTCCCTGGTCTAAATAGATGATTGACTCTATGGGCAGGGGTCCCGTACACTCCGCTCCGTTGAAGGTGAAGTACCACCTCTGGCAGCATGCGTTCTTACACTTGAGTCTGAGGGAGCCACTGAAGAGGACCCTGAGGCTGCTGTCCGACCGCATCTTGGTGAACGTACAGTCCTGAAACGCAGCGTAAAGCAATCGTGCCGAACCAGTCAGCGCAGCGTAGGCCGTATAACATTCACGTGAATTTGTAATAGGCTTGACATGAGCACGCACGTGGAAAATGTGTCAAAATACTCACCGCTACTTTACCCAGGTCGATCCCATAATTCAGAGAGTTCCAGGCGCACTGTTTATAGTTGGGCCTCCAGGGCTCCTCGAAGATCTCGCTAATGCACTCGCCTTTCTCGCCTTTGAGCCCGTCGCGTCCCGGGATGCCCGGCGTCCCCGGAATGCCATTGGCCCCTGGATTCCCTTCCCTGCCGGGGTTGCCTGCTGGCCCCTGCATGCAGCTGCCATACTAGAAAAGCAGAGGAAGAGAAGAAGAAGTGTTGGAGATTGCTCATGAAAATAAGGCGCACGACATCATTATCATCAAGTCTGCTGTTATCGAATGTTCTGTTTCAGCGGGTCTTTTTTTCTTCTTTCCTCTGGGGTGAAATCCCTGTTTGGGCTGCATGCACCACAGACACGAAAATGCTGCCATCCATCCAACCATCACACACAAGAAGCCAGATAATACCTCATTTACAAGTCATATAAACAAATACACTACCGTCGGGCTGAAATGAGCGTAAAGACAGATGTGATCCCAACCAAGGCAAAGCGGCAGAACCAGCGACCGTGAAGCCGCAAAGCAAGTGAGCGACAGCTCGTGTGTTAATGAGGAACTGGGGGCTTGGTGACGGTCTAAATTAGTAGGTGTCTGGCCACACATCTCCTCTGTGCGATTCATTGTCCTGCCAAAACTCCTGCCATGTTTAAACAGATGCCAAGCTGACTCAAATACACACAGGCACATTCAGAGACAGGGGAGCTTGCCAGAGCCTACCACATACAGAGATAGACACAAAGAACATCCAAATGGCTTTGTGTTCTTCAAAGACTCAGCTTGACCAACAGATTGCAGTGCCTAGGTTAACAGTTGAAGCTTTTTTTAGTCAGAGCTGGGATTTTAATTTTGGTTTGGTGATTTGTGAGTGCCATGTACTCCTTCATTTAGTCAGGACAGACGTAAACTGACACGTAGAAGTGCGTCCTCGCCCTGGAGCGAACGCTGATGCTTAAATTTGCACTTGTGTCTGGATTTTTTTTTTTTTTTGTTAGGTCATTGCTCCCTTATTTGCTCAGCGTGCAGCTGCGGAGCAGTTACGGGAGGCAAATGGCCAAAGGGCATTAAGGCAAAAAAAAAAAAAGCCTCAAGGCAAGAGAGAACAAAGAGCTTTCACTCCTTTTTCGACATCTTGTCCCAACTTGAGTCTCTGGAGTAGAGCAGAAGAATCTATTTCTGACCATGTGAATGTGAAAAATGTCTAAATGCAGAGAGAACTACAGTATTTTAACATCAGCTGCTATGAAACAGATGGTCAAGAGCCTGTTTTAGCCATTAAGTGGCTTTGCTGGAGCAACCTGACGATGTGAGGCCTGACATCATCCCTATAAGAAACTGGTTAGTCTGTGATGAGAGTAGTAGGTTGTGGTTTGGTATGCACGTGCTGTAATATGCGTGGAATTTATCCTTAAGAAAAAAGGGGGCTAAACTTCCAAGTGTCTTGGCTAATAGTTGGAAAAATGTGGATAAATGTGGCAAATAGTCCGTGAGTCCCTTTAGTCGATATTCGGCAGGGAAAAGACTCTGTTTTATTGAGGGTTTGGGTTTTGGATACCAGACGACTCAATGGAACCTCTGTCCACTTAAGCCACACAGCTGACTTTTATATTAGCATCCAGTCTGCTGTTTCTATAGTGGTGTCGCCTGCCTGCATGAATTACACTCCAGCTCCACTGAATATTAGTAGCGCACAACCCATTACTGTAACTGAAGCATAAAGGCTGCATTTGCCCCCAAAGTGCTGGGGAATCAGTAGTATTTCATGCGTTAGTCCAAACTGAGGCGAGGATTGAAGCGCTCCATGAGCATGCAGAGCGTGGATGTAATGCTTGGCATGAGGTTTTTTTTTATTTATTTATTTATTTTTTACATTCAGAGGATCTCAAGAGGATTCAAAGTAAGATTTCATGATTACCATGTTGCTCAAATAAGAAGATCTTCCTTCTTCAGAGTGTCTAGTGCAGTTGGGCTTTTCTGCATCATTTCCAGTGCACTAGATACAAATGGTAACACAAGATGCTATTCATTACATCCTTCTTCTGCGGTCTCAACTGTGGGATAAGACTATGGAGGATGATGAAGAGCCAGCAGTGCTCAGTGTGGGGTATGCAGACATCTAGGAGTCCCTGTGCATGTGTGTGGGGGTGGGGGTCCACAGAGTCTAAGCTAAATAAACACAAGTTTCACTTTCATTTGACTCCCAAGAGACTGAGGAGAGAATGTGTGTCCACTCTGTTCCTTCACTCCCGACCTACAGCATGGAGGGTTATGTAATTCAAAAATATTCTAAGATCTAAATGTGGAGGTGGCGGACTTTGCCAGATCAAGCTTTAGTTACTTTTTGAGAATACCATTAAAGATAATTTAATACATTTATCATCCTTAAAATATCCATCACAATCTTCACCCCCAATAGGAATACATAATAATAACAGTATTTTTTTTTTTTAAATTTGTGAGTTGGGCAATTAGATGTAGAAGGGCAGAAAGACAGCGAGCCAGACCCCAACTTCCTGTTTTTTTTTTCCTTCTGTCCATTCAGTCTGCTGGAGAACAGCCAAACCTGGAATAACAGAGACCCAGCTGACCATACAAAAGCTACAGTATAAAACAGCCAGTTTGCCAAAGTGGTGACCACACTCATTGAAGTGGAAGCCTACATGTGGATCATGTGGATGAATCAGCATCTTACCCCCCCTTTTTAGGGGAATTCGGTCGTTTAAATATACAGTACTTCTGGCAAATAGCAATGCATGACAAAAGAAAAAAAAAAAAGTAAGCCCGTGGTGAGTTTAAAGAACATCGCATAAAAAGTGCCATGTGAATGTTAACAGACATGCGCGAAAACATAACAAAGCGTCTAATAACAGTCATTAAGTACAATTATATCTTAATATGTTCTTCCTTAATTAATTAACTATATCAATAAAGCATCAAACTCCTATGGAAAGCAACGTTTAGTTTTGCGCCGCGCGGTCGCTCTCTTACCTTATCGGCGTCAGGATCCTTTCGGTATCCTCTGTTTCTCACCTTTTCCACGCCGTAAAGAGGCAAGGCCAGGCAGACGAGCAGCAGCAGGCGGGCGACCGGCGGAGACATCACGCGGCGGACAACGGACGACTGTGTGCTCGCTCACGGACGTGCGGCGACGCTTTGACTCCAGCTCCGGAGGAGGGCAGGACGAGAGGGGAAGGAGCCAGTGAACTCCACGGAAACCTACTCTGAGGAAAAGGGAAAAAAAAAAAAAAAAAAAAAAAAGACATAACATCCCCATGAGATTCATGTGCAGGCATAGGCGTGCCTGTGTGCAAAAAACGCTCATTTCACATCGACTTCTTTTACGCATATCAGTGGTGTTTGATCGTCGACTTACACAGATGAGACACAAATACATTCAGACTTTTATTATTCAATATTTTTTTTATATCAAAATGGAATTTCATAGATATAAAATTTGACTGAAAAAAACAGGCTACATAAAAACAGTGAAAACAGCTCTCAGAACTGTATGGAGTATTTCATATATAACACTAAGTCTAGGTGCATCATAAGCCACAAGCCAGAATGAGAATATACAATAGAAACAGACAAAGATTCCCTTTTAATTAGTGTTACTGGAGGTGTCACGTGACTCCCACGTATAAAAAGGCTCGGTCCCTCGCACAGCAGGACAGACGCTCAAATAAACCACAGGGGTCGTTGCATTCAAGGAGTGAGATGTGGACCGCGACCCATGTGTTAGAAATGAGCCCCCGAGCGATCCACCGTTTTTAATTTGCTCATGACTATTCAGAATTCATAGCTGGCCGTTTTGTGCTTCCACTGACAAATAGTGCAAAGCCTGTTTGATCCCGTTCCTTGAAGATCAGAAGAACGCGAGTGGGCAACAAGAACACAGGTAGACATCACACGTGCGCAACACCTGTGGGTTCTTTGAGGGTGAGGAGCGACTCAAAAGGAAGGCACATTCTTAAAACTATAAAGCGACGCTTTCTCCGAATTCACAGGATGATCAGTGTTGACGCAACAGAAACAAGCGTGGGGGGGATGGAAATAAACATAAAATGAAAGTACATCTTTTATAATAAAAAACCAACAACAACAACAAATAAACAAGTGTAAGAATAGGTGTTTTTCCAAAGAAAATAAAAGTAACAATGTATATTACGAGATGAAGTTTGCCGACAAACCACCTTTCCAGGAAAAAGAATAAGACATTCAAAAATAGTTGTCCCCAGGGAGACTCTCCTTATAGATGTTTGGCAATACAGAGAGAGACCTTTCTAAAAAAAAAACAACCAAAAACTCAGTGTAGTGACTAGTCCAGTGAAAAAATACTTTCTAAAAAAACGGAATATTTACATAAATATTGCTTTTATGCCACAAAAAAACAGCTAGAAAACAGTAGACCTAATGCATGCTATTAAAACAGAACTAGTGGTTGTATTCAGGTGCAAGGCTAAAAAGCTCAGTAAAGCCGAAAGACAAAGCTGTCACCCAAACTAAATCATCTAACATCTTCCAACTCGCTGCTAAAACTCACAGACTCTGGTCCAACATACCGCATATTGAAATACTCAAGGTATGTTACATTTGGCTGATAATGAACATTCAGTGATCTTAATGTAACCGACACAACGGAGCTTACACGATGTATGACAAGACGCCGGCCTCAGATGTTTTCTCAGTGGCGTCGAATGAACGGATGGTGCGACGGACAAACTTTGGGGTCAGGTGTCTCAGCACGTGCTGTCCTTTGTGACCTTGCTCTCCTCGGGCACCTGGTGCGCCAGCTGGTGGGGGGAGTCCTGGGTGACGCTGCTGCTGTGGGACAGGTTTAAAGCTTGATGCTGCTGCCCAGTGGGAACCTGCCTGGCCTCCGACAGCTCGCTCCCCGGAGTCACCCTAAGCCGTCAGGACACGTTCAAGGTTACCGCTTATCGAGTGGCACGCAAAAGGACAACAACAAAGCCTCACTTTCGCCACGAAGAGGAATACACAACGCAACGGAAACGTCGAATATCATATTTTCAGAAAGAGACAAGCAGTTCAAACATTCTGAAATATCTGAACATCTGCCTCACTTACCTCCCATCTGGGACTCTGTGCGTGCTCTCTGAACGAGTGCTGACCTTACTGGAGCTACCAGCTTTGCTGCGTCTCTCCCCCCCGTCCCTCTCCCTGTCCCTCCTGGAGCTCCGGCTGGAGGTGCCCCTGTCCAGGTGCTCCCTGGCCGAGGTCTCGGACAGGGAGCCCTGCAGGTGGGGCTCGTGATTGCCCATTGCAGAGGTTCCTTGACTGGTGGTGCGGGCGGCGGCGGCGGCGGCGTTGGTGGGGGCGGCGCCGGTGCTCGTGCCCATGGACTTGGAGATGACCTTGAGCTTGTGGGAGCTGGGCTTGTAGTGCTTCTTCTTGTGCTGGACGCGGCTGTTGTGCTTGAGGAAGAACTCGCAGGACTCCTGGAGCACCCGGCGGCTCTCGCTGATGGGACTGCGGGGGACAGAGCGGGGAACGTTCAGCGACGCCACGCCTTTGCTACTCACACAAGCTGCATCAGAAGACCAAACGGGGGTCTTACTCTCTCTTGCGGGTCCTGTTGAAGAAGTAGGCCCACTCGGAGCACGTCTTTTTGCTGCTGACCCAGAACACTGCAGATATTCCCACCACCAGCGTCATCAAGTATTTGACCAAAAACAGTGAGAGGTCGGGCCGGTGCTGCTCCGTTGTCTGAAACAAAGAGGCAAACTCAAATGGAGCTGAATCCTTGTGATTTAGATCAAGTGTGCAAATGAACAAATCTGACTTTTTTTTCCTTTCTTTTCAGCTTTTTGTTTTCGTTGATTTTTCCTCTCACTCGACTTCCTTCTCACACCGCAGCACAGTCGGTCGTGCACATATTACACGTTTCATTCAGGACTAAATGTGGCATCGAAACGGACAGCTATTTTAAAAATCATAAAAAATTTAGAAACTGCTGTTTTAGTGGCCGTTCTCCTGTCGTGAATACTTCTAGTTGTTGTTAGTTTAGTTACAGGCTAGAGCTCACTTGTAGTTAGTTAGTTGTTTTTTTTTTTAACGGCAGTTGCCTTTTTTTTTTTAGAATACACACAAACCATTCGGAGCCTTCCGAGCCGTGGTTGTTTTTTTTTGCAAGTTTACAACATGCTTTGACCCTTTTTTCCTCATACACTGGGACATATGCCTTGCGTTCTGATCGAGTCAACCGCTACAGACCATCGATCAATCCCATCAACCCAGGACACGGACACAGCGAATTGGAAAGCCTTTTTTCGAAAGCTCGGCGACGCAGCCGCAGCTACCTTGTTGGGGCAGGGGATGCTGTACTCCTGACAGTGGTCGCTGATCCAGGTCTTCTCCCAGGCGCTGCGGTGACTCTGCTCGTAGGTGTAGCAGGCTAACAGCGTGACCAGGGGGACCAGGTAGAGGCAGCTGAACACGCCGATGCGGATCATGAACTTCTTCAGCTTCTCCTGGTTGCGCTCGTCGTGCTGAATGACCTGCCGGACGTGGTTGAGGGAGACGATGCCCGCCAGGATGAGGAAGAGGCCGACGATGACGCCCACGCACAGCGGAGCCAGGACAAAGTAGCGCAGGGCGTCCAGGTCGTAGAGTCCCACGAAACAGACGCCGCTGATGTTGTCCCCTTCCACTTTGTTCAGAGCGAGCAGCATGACGGTCAGCGCCCCGGGGATTCCCCAGGCAGCAGAGTGGAACCACACCTACAGATATTTAATAACCATATTTTAGATATCTTTTCTACACTTCTTCGCTGAGTTCAAAAAAAAGCTTGAAAACCTTACCGCTTTCTTCTCTATGGCCTCACAGCTCCACTTGGGCCCAGCGGCCAGGAACCAGGTGATGGTGAGTATGACCCACCAGACGATCCCGGCGATGGAGAAGAAGTAGAGGAGCATAAAAAGCAGAGTGCATCCTTTGCTCTGAGAGCCGAGCACCACTGTATCCACAGCGGCAGGGTGCGCCGCCTTGGTGCAGGCGGCGTTGTTCCCCAGCAGGAAGCCAACGAAGTAGATGAGCGAGACGAAGCTGTAGCAGACGGCGTAGAAGATTATGGGGCGCTCCGGGTAGCGGAAACGCTTGACGTCGATGAGGAACGTGAGGAAGGTGAAGAGCGTGGCGCACAGGCAGATGATGGAGCACACGCCGATGAAGCTCTTGGCGAACTCGATGTCGTGGGGTTTGAAGTACATGTTGGAGCAAGGCGGAGCGCAGTCCTGGGCGCCCAGGAACGACGAGCCGTGGCCTGGCTTGGTCTTTAACTGCAGAGGGCACCAGAAGCCCAGGTCCCTCTTAGCCGAGGAGGCGATCATTGGCGTGGTCGCGGGCGGCGCTGAACCATCAGGGGAGTGACATGGGTCCAATCTGGAGGATAAAAAAATGACAGGTTAACGAAACGGTTAGTAATAATTAGTATTACTTGTGGATGGTCTGGACTCGAGACCGTCGTACTTGTCACACTGCAGCTCAGGGGGCCAGGTGACGCCGAAGATCCGGATGCTCTCCTCACAGTCGGACAGGACAGCCTCACACTGCTCTCGGCACGGGAGGATCACCTTGTTCTCCTCGGTGCACGGCGGGATGAAGGCTTGGCAAAGGAAGTGGTGGACGTTTGGTGAGCAGCGCAGGTTTGCCAGGGGCATGAACGGCTGAGGATGGAGAGAAAAGTTACGTAATCCCGGATAAATCCAGCATTTCCCCCGCGGGCCGCGCTGCTCCCGCTTTGTTCTTTGTTGCTCTTGGACGTATGCTGGGCCCGCTGTGCAGGTTGGGGCTGCGGCCAATGCAGTCGGTGGAAATGTTAAGATTTAAACACAGGTTTTGCTCGGGGAAAGCATTTGATCGCTGCAGACAGACGGCAGCGGTTGAGAGATCACGAAAATACCTTTGAAGATGCAACCCACAGCTGGAAGACTAACAAAAAAGAAAAAAAGGCATTTGGAACTATGTGACTGACTACTGTATCGTAATGTAACACTACTGAGGTCATAAGTGCGAATACCAATGCATATGATAGTTAACCGTGCAGCAAAACAGACAAAAAGCCATTTCCACTTCTTTCTCCACTAAACGGGAGAAAATAATCATACTTTGGTTTACCTGGCTGTAACTGGTGGACATATAGGACTCACGATGATGGATCACAACATTTATTTCATATTACAGGTCAAAGTTGGGGAACCACTGCTCAGCATCAAGTCTCAACTCTACAGCGCCGCACAAAGGAGCCCATTCACCCGGCGTGTCCTTCCGTTTCAACGCACCGGTCGGGAGCTTGTTGGGGGAGGGAGGGGGGAGAAGGGGGCGCGGCCGAAGGCGGCAGGAAATGAGTGCCGGGGAAATGTTTGTGCGGAAGCCCGCAAACAGGACGGGAAGGCCTGAGAACGCGCAGAGCCGCTGCCGGGTCGGGCTGCAGGAGGCGCCGCGGCGTTGGAAAAGCCCAGAGCACGTCTGTGCTGTTGTTGTATCCCGGGAGTTTAAGCGATTTATTATTACCTGCGATCCAGCCAACATCGCCCAGGATCGTCTGTTCTAACCGCGCTGATGCGTTAAGAGTCGTCGGGACTCGTGGTTACTCGAGCCTCCGTCGAACCTTCATGTGCAGACAGACCTATGTCAGTCTGTAATACCAATATTTGTACACAAAACACACACACACACTCCTGCACAGTCCGCTATTCAATGTTTCCTCTCTTTTTTTTTCTCCTGCTGAAATCCAGTCTGGCGGTAGGCCCGCTTTTCCGGGCCTCGGGTTTGCCCCCTCTGACAGTAAGTGTCCTTGTTTCTCTGCTGTGGAGGTCCTGGACGCCTTGTCAGCGAGTTCCCCCGCTGCTCAACAATCTGACCTTTATTCGCCTTTCAGCAGAGTTACGGTAAAATCGTGCCCTCGTTTCAGGAAACCTTCGACCTGGATCAGCGGCATGAGTCGAGTCGCAAAATCCTCCGCAGAGAGTTTCCCAGCAAAGTACTTTGAAGATTATGTTATTCAATAAGACGTTTAGACACTTACTTTTTAGACTTCAGCTCTCGCCCGGTTACTCTTCATGCTCAGCTGGTAATGTAAGTTCTGCTACTTCTACTTCAAAAGCTGGCAAACGCCGCTGGAATCTGGGAGCGAGGGCGGAAAAAGGTTTCGGCCTATCTCCGGAAAAAAACCCGCTGATAGCGTGGACCGAGCCCCAGTGCAAAGCGCAAGTCTGCTTGTATTCCAGCATCTGGGCTTTGTGATAAATCGCTGCAGAGCTATGTGTAGTATGTAATGTTGAACGTATGCCACAAGAGTGTAAACCCGTCACCTGGGAGACAGGAGCGCGGAAGGTGAAGGCCGCGTACGGGGGAGGAAACGAGTGAGCGATTAACAGGGAGAAGAGTCGTTGTGGTATGCTGGGAAGGCTTTGTGTAGGACTGGGTGTGTCCCTCCCCTTCCTCCACAAATCAAAGGCCCCTCACAACAAAGTCGAGGACGTTGCCCGTGGCAGTGTCGCTGTGAAATAAGAAGCCTATACCTTTGCCAGATGCCACACAAAAGCCTCCTTCAACAGATCGCCGCTCGCGCTCCAACGCGTAAACGTGCGTAACCCAAACCCGGCGCCCTTCAGGAATGCTAAGACACAGGACGCAGCTGCAACAGAAGCAGAGTTCACGGGCGAGGAGGGACGCGAGACGACACTGGCTCCGAAGACGCGCCTCGAGCCAGCGCACGGCTAAGGGTGTTACGTTGCACGACGAGCGCAATGCACTTGACTCCGTGCGACTCGAGTTGCACGGGGCAAGAGTTTCACACGGCGAAGCGACGAATAGCGTGAAACCAAAACTTGGGGCTGAACAGAAAGTACAATTGTTGCATAAGAAAATCTGAAATCTGATGAAAGTGCAGCTGTGGTGCAGTTGCTTTTTACTTATTAAAAAAAACCCCATGAAAACAGTGTCCAAACTTCAAATCTCAGGATGGGTGTTTCCCATGTGCACAAATAAGAACGCCCTTCTTCTCTTCTCTTAATCTAGTTTTCTTGTTCATGGCAACTTGTGCAAGGAAACGTGCAGTTTAAAAAAAAATCCACTACTCAGGACAGCTGAGAACCCAACGCGGGCGCGCGTGGATTCATGGTGATCAGGTTCTCCACAGTACGATTTCAGCGGCTTATTCTCTCGTCCGACCTGTGGACCAACTGTGGCCGGTAATTTGTGAGTGCCTGCTGATGACCGTTACAAAGTGGCAATTACGGTTCAATCAATACGCGCTTCTGAGGGCCGACAGACATCGACATTTATAGAGTGGAGCCGTGAATAGCACTAATGACAGCACTAATGGCAATCATTGTGAGATGACATTCACAGTCTTTGAATGTGACTTGAATTATGATTTTTTATGTACAAGCAGAGGAAGCCTTTATTCCTGTCGCAGGCCCCATATAATTGCAGCTCTTCATGGAGACACATTTCATCTCTGCGCCGGAACTAAAAACACAGTTCAGCTAAATTCCGTCCAATGAAAATTTGACATCCCCGCTGGAATTGGACAAAGTTTAGGGGTTAAGCCCAATCATTCTGGGACGCTGACAGCACGGGGTCTGTTTCGACACGCCCAGCAAATAAGAGAGGCGAGAATGAACGGTAACATGTCGGATCTCTAAATTACGAAGGAGGAAAAGTCAACGCTTAACGATACATAAAATGTTCCCGCACGTTTTCCCCGACTGTTTAATGACTATGACTTGAGTGCTGCCCAACGAGGCCAATGCTGGCAATGTACGAACGACCCGACGTGCGCGTGAGGTTTAAAGGACTTACCACCATTTTACTGGCTGCAAGATCCTGGTCAGAGTGCTCCATCATGTTGGGAAAGAAGGTCATGTTGTAGGGCATCCCCAGGCACCGGTGCACTTTGATTGGCTCGCAGGTAAACGGGCTGTGGGCATGGCAGCTTCCCACCCATAACAGTGCCAGGCACACCCACAGAGGTCCTGGCATCAGCATCGCGATGGCCGATTGGGAGAGAGCGCGCGCACGGTGGGGTTTTTTTTTCGCGTAAACAAGAGTGGGTTTCTTTTTGGCTCGGTGTGCAGATATCTTGGCGCAGGTGCTGAATTCCCCCGGCTCACGCTGTCATCCACATTTCACTCCTCCTGGGGACATCTCAGTGGAGCCAGCGGGCGTTGAGGTGGGTAAAACTTTCCCATTGGCCCCCCCTGTTTGGTCAGCACGTGCCTCTGGGTCACAGTTTGGAATCCCACATCCCTGAAACGACAGAAATCGCTCTGAATTGGATTTACAATCTCCGCTAGGCAAAGACAAGAGAGGTTTGTGTCAGCCCACGTCTTAAATTTGATGAAAATTTGTCTTCGGGAGCTCGAGCCGAGAAAAATTTAGTAACTGCTTATTACGGCATTTACTGCAGAATTGCAGAGTAGAGACAGACCAAAGCCCTATCATCAAAAGAGTCTATCGTACAGCCTCTAACTGCACCATCATCTAAAGAATAAAACAGAACTGCTTCCTGTTTTTTTTTTTCTTTTCTGTGCACCCCTGCAGGTTCTCGGACCCCGGCCTCCTGTTTGGGAAGCACTGTTTTGAGACGCTTCAGGCAGATGGAATTAAGGACCAAAATCCAGTCAAATCCCCTGTGCAGGCTCCAAGTGCACGCACTTACACGGGGTGGGGAATGCTAAGGATCCAGGCTGATTCAATAGAATGAGTCTCGGCTTGTTGATGCGCATTAAACTTCACATAAAAGTGTCACGGCTCCTGACGCGCAGAAGGAGCTCAGAAATGTCGAACCCCTGGCAGTGAATGCGGCAGCGAATGCAACCACCCTCAGATTCTGTATGCCGACACGTGTGTATCATAACAACTCGCATATTAAGTTATTTCCATAAGGGTACCTTTTAAAAAAATAATAATCTGATAAATTGATTACGTAGTTGCTCGGATTCCTGACGATTACCGCTGATATCGCCGGTGGTTAGAGTTTACTTAATAGTTCCACATCACTGTTTACCTGTGAAGTAAGCACCTTCAACAGTCATCGCGGCTGCACCGTGACAATGGTTGAAGGTGGTTGCCGCGGGCCTCCAGGTTACTGGAGCTCACTGAGAGAACAGGGTCAACAGGGTGGGCGCAGTTCGCTCGGTTAGCAGCGTAAACTTCTCGGTTAGCATGTTAGCAACGACTAAAAAAGACAGCAACAGTCAACAAAGGGGAACGTTTGACACGTACCACCAGCTACTTTAGTTCAACGAGCACACATGTGCCGGTTTGTTAAAACCAATTAACAACTTCATGGCGCGCCTTCAGTACTTATTTACCTTTAAAGCTCGTAACTCTGAGGAATATGTCAGTTTACCGCAGGCAGGAAAGCTTTTTTCCCCGTAAATTTGACACCGACTGCGGGGAGGGAGTACAGTAAACATCCCTGCCTCGGTCACTGCCATGGCACCGGGGCCCGAAACAACTTCGCGAGCAACGAAAAAAAGTTAGGAAAATGAGGTATAAAGAGGGGAAACCGAAACGTAAACACTCACCCTCAACTGCCCATGAGTTCGCGTAACAGCTGACTACATGGATATTCGTCGGGGCAAATCTGTGGGGAATTTGGTGGCGTGTTTCCTGCGGGAAGCTCCGGAGCAGTCCCTCTGTCTTTTCTTGTCTGGCTGCTCTGAAGCGGAGCTGCATTCACTGCAGTTGGAAACTTGATATTTTTGTCATGTGAACACATTGGCTTGATAGACCAACAGGTACAAGTAGGATACATTAAACGAAGACGAAACAGAAATGGTTTGAAAAGCTATTTGTTTTATTAGCGCTTCACTTCTGTGTGTTTTTAAATACAAAGTATTTGACCAACGGAAAGACAGCCTCAATAAATGTTGTGTGTTTCATTAAATTGTTAAACCAAAAGACCTCTAGTATATTACCTCTAGAAACCACATTTGTCGTATCAAGTATATAAATGTTCATATAACCAAACCATTTATTTTTTAAATCATCTAACCTTAAAGTATAGCTACTTAATCGTCGCCAGTGATAGCACAATATTTACACTTGATGGACTAAAAGCACTTGAATTCAACATATCCACGCACTTTGTCGGGGGGCAAGTGAACGTAGCATGTGTGCAGATGGCAGATATATGATGGGACAATCCCAGACTGAAAGGTCGAGCAAATAGTGGCAAAGAGAGGTGAAGAGCGTATAGATTTCTGGATCTAATATGGGTGATATCAAAATGCTTCCAGGTTCATTTAATATGGTGATTCATTTAGTCTGCATTTGCATTTTTTTTATTAAACTCAATAAACTTTTTGCATCCACATCAACAGGGGGTGCTACCGCCTTTTAGATCAGATGAAGAGATAAGTGAGTGAAGATGCAGGTGTCGTTTCCCTGCTCGACGTTGTGACTTCCATCCATCCTGCAGTATTTATCAAATAAGTCTAGGAAGCAGCCAAACTCCGCAGGGCCTTTAAATAATACTTAACAAACAGCAACAATGCGCAGCTAATGAAAAACACTGACACTGGAGATTCAGTTGGGAAATAATCTTTTATAGGGTATTGCAGTGTGCACCCCTTGCGAATCCTAAGCAGACACCGGGTGTCCCTACAGGCGCCTGTCTATCACACTGTACGTAACATAGGCATTCAGACAACCTGCGGTGTTCCAATTATCCACCAGAGCGCGCTGCATCCCCTCTATGTCCATATTCATGTGACCGCCGTAGAGAGGCGGGGTTATAATGTAACACTTTAGGTGCTACAGTGTAACCAATAAACTGTCCGCGATAACTGAGCGCATCTGCTCGCCGCCGCGCTCTCTCTGCCCCTCGCCGCGGATGCAAACGAGACCCACCTCGGACATCAAATGACATTTGTAACGGAGGCGCCGCCACAGGGGACGGGACTGACTCACAACACATTCATACGAGGTGCGTAAGCCCGCGGCACATTAAGATAAGCGCGAGCAGAACACGCGGAATTCCTGCAAAGCCGAAAGTAGATTTTTGGTGTGGACGGTGCTGAGTGAAATGGATGCAACAGGATCGTCTCTGCTCGTACGCGGGAGGAGGTCGTTCTGTTCTCCGTCCCCTCCGTAGTTTGTGGACCCGAGGCGCTGGCCTGTTGCTAGGAGACCTTTTTGACAGCTGGGAGCTTTTGGAACGTGACAGTTAATGCACTAATGGTGTCTGCTGCTTATCTGTCAACCCAAACCTTCCACCTCCTTTACCCATGTCCGCCCCCCCTCCCAGCTCCTGCGTAAATTGTAATTGTCTCTTGTGCGTAAAAGACAAGAATTACCACAGTGGTTGTTTTCAGTCAGGAGATTACAGTTTTAGCAGGGAACAGCGGCCCACTTGTTGTGATAATCAGAACCTAAATATATCCTTCCTCCGGATAGTTTAATCTTTTTTGAATATTAAATATAATTAAATCTCTTTCTATATAGGACGATATTTATTTAATTCTTTCTATATAGAAAGAGATTTCATTTCAAGAGGGAACCATATCATCCAAAGCTTCTTTAGACAAAGGTATGAAATGTGCGCAGCATGCGCTGGACTGCATCGGACTCACGACTACAGGATAAGCTCTTTCTCTTTGTCATCAATCAGCAGCCAGTTGCCAGTGGCCATGCGTCTGAAGGTCACTCATGGGCAGATCAATAACTAGATGTTGCTGGGGATAACACGCAAGAGCAGCCGGTCGCACACTCAGGCCTACCTACACTTACATACATGGATTCCATCTGTAAAACAGCTTTTTGGGAGGACCTGAGATGACATATTGCACAGTGAGTGAGTGAGTAGTAGAATGTCCAGAGCAGCTTGGATTTCAGAGTGCATCTGTGCTGACCTCTGTTTCCCTCGGTGCTGCTGGGTATTATCTCACAGGAGACTGTGGGATATCGGATTCAGGTGTGTCGCACATTATGTCAAGGTTGTAGCTACACCACAAGGATCTGGTGTAATTTGGACTCCCAGCTTGTTTTGAGAAGTGCTGAGCTTTTTTTTTTTTTATTCTTGTCTCTGAGGTCTAGTTGCCTGTGGCTGTCACAGCGCCTGTGCTCTGCATGGCAAGGCCCTCAAAGAACAGCAATTAGAATTGTCAGAGTCAACACTAGTGTGGCAGAGAGAGGGGAGAAGTCGGCCTTAGACTCGACACGTGGTTGCATCCCTTCACACATCGCACAGCAGGATGCCACATTGGGACTGGGTCGAGCAGATGGACTGAGTAAAGCTGACATGCTGTTCTGTCCTATCAGGCTGATGTATCTGCCCAGTGAGGAGACTACAACCCTTAGGAGCCACATAGTACCTCCCCTCCACCTCCACCACCATCTCCCCTTCCGTTGCTCAGGGGCATGCCTTCTGAACCCAGCCTCAGGTAGGTGGCTTGGTCCGTCTCTACATACTGTACATATTGTACAAAAAAATCTTATGTTTATATTCTAACATACTAGTATGCACTAGAAATCTGCTGACTATTTTAGGAAATATAGGCAAGGAGCCACCTGCTTACAAAATGGAGAGTACTATTCTATTTGAAGCTGAGGAAGATCCATTTTAGAGAAATATGGTGTCCAGTAAAGGTGCTCCCAGTGTTCAGAATCTGCAAGCTTTTCTAAAAAACAAACCCCTGTCCCCAATTAATTCTTTGGACGTAGTGGAGGTTAGTCAAGGGTGCACTTGATTAAACAACAACAATGTGTTGCTCTCATTCTCAATTCATTCAAACCGAACATATGTCCTACTGACTTAAATCCTAAACACAATTTCCTCAAGCAAACTTTACTCAAACAGGAATAAATTTGTTGGGGAAAATTTTCAGCTGACTCAAACAAGCTACAGAAACCATGTTCATTGCAATGAAGGGACGTGTCCCCCACTGCCACTGTGTGGCTCCTTTATGTGTTTTTACTTGCTTTTGGACAACAGTGGAGCTCTATGGCACAGAGGACTGTCAGGCCCTGGCTACACAGCCAATGCTTGTTAGTTGGATCAATTCAGTTTGTGGCTGGTTTTGGTATTCTCTTGGGATTTGGGGACAATAATACGGCCAGACGAATATAAAATAGGTGGTTTTCAAGCTAAACTCCACCAATTTTACACACCAGCCACAAGGATTATTATTCATCCCGTGAAAACAGTTGTTCATAAGAGAGATGTGTGCTCCATTGTATTTGGAGCTTGACCTATGCTCGTGACATAAAATCAGGATAGGCCGGCATCTGTTCTTGGGAAATTCCTGCAGAAAATGAATCAGCCAGTTTCATGAAGGTGAAATACTTCATCACTGAAGAAACCCCTTTGCACGTGCACAGCCCACCATGGTCTTGAGCTTTAAAATCATACACGAAAATATACAATTATTATACTTTTGTATAGTACTTCTTCCTCATCATCATCAAGGGCATCCATGGCTTCCATCCCTCAGCTCCGTCTCCGTCTGTTTCCCCTCCATCACATCCAGGAGGCTATTTTGTCCTTTTCTCCCTTGGCTCTCCCTCCAAGCAAAACAACCTGAGTCATCATTCATCCTGCCACTGTGGCCGTAGCGCACACACGCACCAGCACACACCAGCACACACCAGTTATTTCCTCTGTCTTACACCCCGTCACCATGAAGGTGACAGAGCAAGCCTCCTGGCAGACAGCAGCATTCAGAGTGACGGCTGGGACTGTAAGTGGACATTGATGGATTTGGATAGATAGGGTGGCATGCCGCTGATGGATGTGTACAAGCAGAGAGGGACTTAGGGCGGGTTGGAAAAGAGGATATATTTGCTCCTACATGGGTCCACAGCATAAGCCAGTCAGTCAGCCAGTCAGTCAGTCAGTAAGCCACACTCTCTCAGATGCATTCTGTCGTCGGCGTATAGAATCTGACTTGCGAATTGTGAGATATGTACCGATGGGCACAATACATTCTTTGTAATTGTTGGGGCACAATAGAGTACACATATGGAAAAGAGAGAAAAGTAAATAATTTACATTTACAGAACCATAAATATAGTGGTCTTGAGGTGCAGAACTGTCAAAGAATCATCCTTGAACACTTAATGTCCAAATTCACTTTAAGAGTGTAATTAGGAAATGTTCTGTCCTTAGAAGGGATGTGTGTGTTAAATGGTTAAAGTACAGCTGCAGTCATAGAAGCAGCAGGGGTACTATAGCGATATTAGTAGTAGTGAGAGAATTCATGGTAAATCATAGTTCAACTAGTAAATGCACTATTGTGTGTAAATAACATTACAGTAGAGCTCAGTCTTATCCACAAATCCACCTCCACTTCAACAACCTGTCCTCCGTGTGTGTCTGCAGCAGTAGGGAGATGCTGACAGGACAGAGGCTCTGCCAGTCAAAGTCCCACCAGGACTCGGTCCTCTCCGCCCTCAACCAGCAGAGGAAGGACGGCCTGCTGTGCGACGTCACCCTGGTGGCTGGTGAGCAGAAGTTCCACGCCCACAAAGCCGTCCTGGCGGCATGCAGCGATTACTTCAGGGTGAGTCCTCAATCATATTACGTACCGTGAAAATGTGGGTTTATGATTTTAACACACACAAACAGGAACACATCCTTTGCTGTGCATGTCATGGGGTCGGGCTGATGCAAAGGACTGCGCTCTTATCAAGCTGATACTTGCCATTCTATAAAAAGCAGGTATCAGTCAGGCAGTGTAGCCCACTGCAAATGTGACAGAGGTGACAATAAAATGTTATGTAACCATCTTCAGGGCTTGTAGATTGTCTCACTGCCGAAGATCCAGCTGAAAGAACCTCATTAGCATGGTCACAGGGTCGAAATGCTGTTTCAGGAGCGTGTCCATGCTGCCACAAAGAAAAAAGATAGTAAATTTTAAAAAGTAAAACAGTATTTTTTGTGATGAAAATGATTCAGGGTAACATGCACAGATGATTCAAAATATGAAGCAGCGACAGCTTCAGTCAGAATTAACTACAGCAGCTCATCTGCACAAGCCCACCTGGATTCAGCCCCAGTGTTTGTTTTCGTGTCTCTTGTCGAGGCTTCCGTCGGATTCAGGTTTAAACCACAGAGGTAGTTTTAGGTAGAGTCATTGCTGACAGACAGCCAGACAGGAGCTTTGCTGAGATGGGCTGCACAGGGAAAAGTGCACCAATGAAATTTGATTTAGGGACAAAGAGCAGATTAGGAAATCGAAATTAATCCCTCTTGAAAACGAGAGGCAGATTAAACGTGTCCAAGTTGGCCAGGGATTATTCCTCCTGTGTGAATGTTTGCGTGTGCATGCGTGTGTGTCTCTTGGTTATTTTTACTTCTCTCTGCAGAGAGTTGAGGGTGGGCGAGCCGCACTCCTCTCCTCCTTTTGTTCGTCCTCATCGCCTTTTTGTTCTCCGGCTCTGTTTTTAAACGCCTCTCTTTCAAGTCCCGCCTGAGCCCAGCAACGCTGTTGTTCCCAGCCCTCGAATTACTAGGGCAGCCTGTTACACTGATCAAGAAAACTCACTCGTCTTCCCCCGTCCCTCTGTCGGGGCTTAACAGAATTATCTTCAGTTTGTCATCTGACTCCACTGCTGGGTTTCATTTAGTTCATTTACCGAGGAGATGAAGGTGCCCAGTGTGCGACTGGGTTTTCGCTCTCCCCCTGCTCCTCTTTCTCTCCGCCTCGCCCCTGCGCACACACGTAGCTGTGATTATAATGCATCATCTGGCCCAGTGGACATGAGTGATTGTAATGAAATACCTGCCCAAGCGTGGGCTGTTTACCTGGGACTCATCCTGGATGTGTCACCTGCCTCTTCCACCACCGTCACATTGCTGAGACGTCTGGACAGCTCAGGCAGATATGGCCAGATCAGTCACACCACCAGCATCACACACCACCCTCAGTGAGAGCACCCTGCACTTACACACACACACACACACACACACACACACACACACACACACACACACACACATGCACGCACGCACGCACTAAGTTTCTGCTTTTTTCTTTGTCATACAGAGAAATGTTGTCCTCCAGCCCTGCAGTCAGGACAGAACTAATATCAAAAGCTATTATTGTCTCAAAGAAACATTTCATGCTGCATGCACAACCTGTACTACACAGAACTCTTGCCGTTGCTTTCAATTCTATTTTAAGATGAATTCTACAGTATTTAATTTAGACCACAACATTTACAGCTAATCACTCACCAATCAAAAATTTGATCTGCTGCAAATTGATCCCTGAGGGGACACTGGTGTGTGGAGATTTGCTGTACAAAGTGCTGTATTGTGTTCAGTTCTCACAGGACATGAAAGAAACATTTCAGTGGATTTCCCTTGCAGCTACAGAAACCTATCTACCAAATTTCTCTTGCCAAGTTAGATTTTCTCTGCATCTTTTAGGAAACTGTATGGTGCAAGAACAAGTGCAACTCTGATGGTGGATCTAACAGATCTGGGTTTGCAGGTTATATAGTATAGATTATATATATTTTATAAAGGATCAATCGAAAATACGCTGGCTGTGCATGGGAAGACCTGAGGCCTGAATAAATTCATGATGGTGTGATGTGGTTTCATGGGTTTCTTTTACCTTCCTTTACCTTGTCAGTCATAAAATTCTGTTAAATACTGCAAATCTTTCTCATAACATCTTCTTTGCTGATATTAATACCAAAATTTCAGAAGGAACAATATTAGCACAAAATTCCAGGAGTTGGCAACTTCAGTTCAAAACCACTGGCATCTGCACAACTCCAGCAGCTGTGCTTTGGGCCCTGCAAGTTTCCCATGTGAGTTACTGTATCACCATGTCTGTGAAATACTCGCCTGTGCATATATATCCTCAGGTCCTTGGAGAAACCCTTAGAGAAGCTAACTTTTCACTCAGACAGAAAAACATTCTGACTGTATACTGTAATATTTTCACTGGGTGTGTGAGGAAGTCACGAGTCCTCTATGGCATGATCACCCCAAGCAGACACATAAGTTTCTCTGTCAGGTCGGGCTGCAGCGCCGCACTCTCACTGCAGCATCGTAGGAAAAGACTGCAGCAAGTGGCTCAAGTTTCTCCAACTTCTACCTATAGCCATCCCTCACCACCCGCACCCCAGGGGAACATCTCTGCTGACACGCTCAGGGTGCCCTCTCACAACCTCCCCGCTTACACACAAACAAAGAAGCAAACTTGCAAAGGGTAGGCAGTTTCTCCTCCGCACACACTCTGCGTTTTACTCCCTGCACTTGTCTCTATCTGACTTTCTGTGTTTTACACTCTTGCACACATCGACCGCGGCTCAGCCATCATCCCACCCCAGGTTTAGCCACCGGCCCTCCTGTGCTCAGTGGACCAGTGGATTTTTAATTAGCACAGCGGTGAATCAACAAGGCCGAGCTCTGAGGAGAGACATGCAGGCCTTGGTTAAAACTCAACGTGGCCTCAGGTCGACCCTGTCTGACGCGTCTGAATTCGCCGAGGGGGGGTCTGTGCACGGTTAAAGTTCATTTGTCCTGTGAATCAGGGAGAGCTGAATGAGGTTTGGGAGGAATGAATGTCGTTTTCATGACAGATAGAGATGCCATGCTAACTGGCCAGCCCGAGGGCCTTTGAGCCTTATAATGCAGTTACACACCCAGTCTCTCATTAGAGATGGTGCAGAGTGACTGCGCTGCAACCTGCTACTGTGATTAAAAAGATATGTGAAATTGCAAGTTAGTGAGATTGCTATCCTGAGGCAAGGAAACCGGGGGCAAAGGAATTGCCTAAGACAGCTACAATTAGTTTTCGAAAGCAATTGATGGTGTCTGTTTGTCTCATTACAAGCCAAGAAAATATAAACTAAATCTTCATAACCCAGCTGGAGAATTCATCATCTTGGTTACATTTGACCCATCACCATCCACACTCCTCCCTTTCTAGCTTCTGCACTTTTTCCCCCGATCAATGGCTCTGTCATCCCCTCATGGTGTGACACCAGTCAATAGCTTTGATTAGCGAGCAGCAAGCTGGACTTGCGCACAGCGGGGCCAGGCTGCAGACTCTGCGTCTGCGGCTTTGATTTCACATGGAGTGTGATGCGCGCACGCAGGACTGTGTGTGTGTGTGTGTGCGTGACAGGAGGAGAGAAAGACAGAGAGGCTGAATGACAGAAAGTACTGATTGTGCTATTTATTGCCGCTGACCTCCGAGCTAAGGCAGGTAAATCAATGCAGAAGAGTTATAGGATGTTGTGTCTGGTAAGTTGCATGATCTATGATGCTGTTTTTGCAGCACATGCAAAACCAGTCTGTTAATGTTGTAATGGCTTACAGTTATAACATCATCAGCTGTGTAGAATTGGCATTGAACTAACGAACCGGACTGATTATACCATCACTATCTATGATTATTGGACATTTTCTAATGGAATGTGCTATTGCTTATTCCTATTTTTTTTAACCAAAGACTAAAAATGCCAGAAAAAAAAATGTCTATGAAGTTGTGTTCTGTCAGCTGACCGTTCATGTTTTGGCTGTGTGTCATCAGGCCATGTTCAGCTTGTGCATGGTGGAGAGTGAGGCAGACGAAGTGACTCTGCAAGGAGTGACAAGCGTTGGACTAAAGCACGCCTTAGACTTCGCCTACACTGGACAGGTGAGCATGAGCAACAGCCAGCACAGCTGAGCAGACGAAAAAAGAGCACTGCCCACAGACACTTAAATACCATCTACAGAAAAGATGTCATAGTGCTAAGGGCTGTTTAAAAACTGGATCAAAAACCAGCCACTCACAAGAGCAGTGGTGAAACATTCAGATCCTTTAGTGGCAGTACTACGAAGTAAAGATACCCTAAAAAATGAAGTCCATGCATCTGTAAGTGAAATCAGAAGTTTTTGTTGGTACTGAAGTTTTATCAGCCGAATTATATCAATTGAGATCATGAATTTTGATGGAAGCCCAGTACAAATGTTTTGATCTGGCATCTGGCGCGGCAGTACCACCGAACCTTCTGTCAGCCTACGCTGCTCTCTAAACCTGACCTATTGTACATTTCAACTGTCCTTGAGTCCTACCCTTTTCCCAGCAGGTACTTGGCTGCTTAGTCAGCCCTTACATCCTCATTGTTTCTGCTTAGGTTACACTGCATCAGCTGGCCCCGCTGGCTTGAAAGGCAGTCCCATTGGATTGCAATGGTACAGTAGTCCAACCTCCCTAGACACTGAATAGCAACCACTTGCATGAGAAACATTTTCACATGAGTCTTTGGCCTGTTTTACAAAAGAAATGTTTCCAAATGAAGCAGGGCACGTTTGCAGTAATTGCGGTAATTACAGCTATTGGTAGAAGATTAAAAAGCGCAACATTCCTTTTAAAATATATTTGAATACAAGTATAACCTTTTCAGAGTACCCTGACCACTCCAACCTATTTGACGGGATGTCCGTAGAGCTCCACCTCCATTATTCCTGCCAGTTTCAGCAAGCTTGGCCGATCGTGAGGCAATCGTGAGGCTTTTAATCCATTAATCACAGTGTTAAAGTATATCATTTGTTTAAACTGTTTAAAGTACACACGACATTTTATATTTAACAGCACATTATCACATGGAAGATGAAGAGCTTTTACTAAGGATTGTTTCAAACAAATCAGCAGATCTGAATGTCACTGCAAGGGAACCAGGGAAATTAATAGAAAAATATTGTTTTGATTTATTTTGACTGTTCTGATTAAATTTCCTAAAGATACATTCATCTTATAATTTCATATAAATAAATAACCTGTTGATTAGTTTCACAAAATATTCAGCTCAGGAGACTTCGAACATATACGTGAACTGACTCCTTTTAAAATCATTAATTCTGGTAGAATAATAAAAAATATAAATGCAATTTGTTTTAAAGCATCACTTTATTAACTGTTAACATTCTTGAAGAATAAATAAACTCAATTTTTCTCTCTTTTCCATTAGAATGGTCAGTATAAAATAAAATAATATATAATCGCATATAGTATTTCAATCACTTCTTATTTAGAATGATTTCATTCAGAGTAGAAATCCCCCTTTCCAATAATGAACATAATGGAAAATGGAAATACTCAAGTAAAGTACTTAGTACTTTTCACCACTGCCAAATGTGTCACCAAAATTTTTGCAGATTACCACTTTAATCTCAGGAGCATACATTTGGATGCCGTGTTATCAAGGTGTGTGCCAGTGCTGTAGATTTTACTATACACTGGTCACTGCTCTGTCTGATGAGGTCACTCTGAAGTGCGATTAGATTTAAGAAAACAGAAAGAAAGAGCACTGTGTCACATCTCAGTGCTCATGCAGAAACTGTCATGGGAGTGAAGTCACTGTCCTTGCCTTGTCACCCCATCAACAGAGAAGTGTGCGATCATTTCCAGTGACCTTCCCTGACCTTTTCAGTGCAGGCAGTGCTCGGTCCAGTGAGCAGCCTAGTGGATTATGCAGCGTGTTGAGAGGCCAGGAACTTTGTAATTACTCCTAATTTTATTTCCACAGTGGAAATGAGCAAAGAGTGAGTCGGTTAAGCAGTGGAAGTAGGTCAACAGCAGGCTTGAAAGCCGCCCTGCTCTGGTTGGCTCAGCTGATGGTGATAGCAGATGAGATGAGGGCAATATGCTTATCCCCACACCGTAAATAATGACCTACTAAAAATCCTTCAACCACATGTCATAGGCCGGCCTGGTGAGTGAGGAAACTCTCAGACTGGAAGTAAGTTAGTTACTGCAGTGACATTTTTACTGCATGCCCAGAACACAGTGGAGATCTCAAATCAATTAAACACTTGGAACGCACTGCGGTGTTTCAGTTTTCATCACCCGCAGACATGAGCTTTGCCAGACCTTACTCATCACTTACACCTACCTGGGTCAGACCCTGGGAAGAAGACATCTGTGTTCTGCCACACTAGCATCTCCTTTCATTTTGTCTTCTCCCCCAGGTGAAAGCACACAAGTAGCAAGCAGGATAAATGTCGGTTTGCACAACCATCCTCCCACACTGAACCAGTCAGGGTGTCAAAGAACCGACTTCTACTGTGTTAGGTTGAAGTAGTAGTGGGCCTGTGGAGTGGAGAGGGGAGCAGAGTATGAAGACTATTCATGTACAGTTATTACAGTTATTATTTTGGGTCTGCTGCTGCTTCCAGCAAGGACGCTCTAGTGTTTGTTGCTTTTGATCACAGTTGCTTATGTTCATCTAATAAAAGCTGTAGCAGTGTTTAAAATAGGAGATTGGAGATTTCCTCTGAAATTAAAGAGATTTTCATCTGACTGGTGATCAAAGATTGGACTATTTCTATTCTTACTCAAGTCAGATGCATCCTAAAGCGACGACCCACTCATTGCTGCTTTCCATCTTAATATGTAAAGCCTATGAAAGCCCATAGATGCTGGTGGTTAACTGGATGTCTGCCCATGCTGGGCAGGAAATGACTGTGTGATAAATAGGAAGTGTGCAGATGCAGCTAATTGCAGAGAAGAAGAAGAAGATGAAGAAGAAGGGAAAAAAACATTACTTAGCCCCAAAGCTTGCTGGGAATTTTTCTAAGTGGCTGTAAAAAAAATTTTTTTCGTTCTAAACCAGTTGCTTGATGATTTCAAATGAACTGTTTACATGAATGCTAAAGTGGTCAAATGATGGGTTTATTTACATGCAGCATAGCATATAATCAACACAGAATGTGACTGAAATGGTTTTCACATCAATTAGTGGACCAACATGCAGTGCATTTGTATTCAGAGCCCTTCTAATGAAATGAAAAACACAAAGCTGCTTTTTTTTGTTTTCATAAATGATAAACAACGAGAAAGCAAAGTCATTTTTCTCACTTTCATCACTGATGCAGTCACAGCTCTGCGGTTATGTCAGGTGGGCTGCTGAATGGATTATCAGAGGCTTGTTCCTGCCCTTTAAAAACCAAACTGAATTTCATTTGGCGTAGGTGAGCCCACTGTGTGAGAGGCTACCTGAGCCAGGTCTTGTCTGATTGGGTTATTACTCCAGTGATTAATGGAATATTTAACTCCCTGCGGTCCTGCTAGTGTGCTCGCACACCCCTCCCCCCCAAACAATCCGTATTACCTGGCTCTGCTCCCAAGAGACGAGCAGCGTTACTTGGCCGTGTTACAGAGCTTTATGTTGCGAACGGGTGGTTCATATGGAGGAAACAGAAGGAAGCTCTCAGCAGATCATTTCAGCTGCTGTTCATTCCACTCTACAGGAACCATTCTGGCAGAACCGGTCCTGTAATAATTGTTGAATATGTTGCTTCGCTGAGAGGATGATATAATGGTGAATCAAGCACGTTGGTAGAGCAATTTTTACTGCAGTCTGTCCCACTCATTTTCCCTGTCCCTGATGCAAAATAATCTGGAATACAGACAAATTTTTCTCAGCTAAAATTCTTATGACTTCAATCTTGAAAGAGCTTTTTAATCCAAACCTTCTACATACTTTTTTTCAGAACATGCATTTATGATGGTATTTAACCCAAGAAACATTCTACCATGTTGTTTTTCACTGCTGCCAAAAACTGCGTTATAACTGCTCAATGACGGCCACTTGCCAAAAGGAAATTAGTTGCTCCACAATCACAAGTTAGACTCGCTGTCTTACAGCTGTCAGCACAGTTCAATATTACAAAACACAAACTTCATCATTGTGTCCATAGTGATACACTGGATCTGTGACACAACAGTGCCCGCCTGGGGTCAAACGAGGGGAAAAAAAATCACTCGCTGTTGCCTTGTGCTGCATATCATGCAAAAATGTCTGATTTTCAACATGAGAAAAAGCCAAGAGTAGAGGGCTTACTTGGAACTACTTACTTTACGCGCAGAGGGTTAATATGACCTATAATAACTGAACACGCCTGCATGAACATTAAAAGCAATAGTAACTTAAAAAAAACTTGGTGTGTGTGATATCACCTACAATTCATTTGCAGTGAAATAGAAAAATAAATAAATAAAGGCACCTGGTGCCCTTGTTTATCTCCCCTGCCCAGATTCTGCTGGAGCCGGCGGTGATCCAGGACGTCCTGTCTGCAGGCAGCCACCTTCAGCTGCTGGAGCTCCTCAGCCTCTGCTCCCACTACCTCATCCAGGTACACGCACGCACACACACACAAATACATACAATAATGTATATGGGCCAGAGACATGAGAGGAATCACAAGAAAAGCCACCTCACACTACAGGGTTCCCGTCAGATTAATGGAGATTAATGGAGGTCAATTTGAGGATGGAATTAAATTTACAGGTCACTTGCCTTGAAGTGGGATAACTTTTATATTACAACTTATTTTGCACATTTATTAGATTGCACTAGAAACCAATAAGTGGTTCCCCTTTATGTAAACAACAGAGCAGAATGGACTGTGATTTTCAGGTTCTGGAAGTGCCCAGCCTTTGCCGTGGAAAAGGATGTACTGTCATTTTTCATAGAGATTATGGTTAATACATTGGTACTGGCTGCGTCATTTGTATGGCTGAAAGGTCATTAATGATACATGATTGATACAAACAAAACACAACAATTTGTGGGTTTTAAAGCCTGTCTTTATGGTAAACTAAGCCAACTCTTTCCTGGTATATACTTTGTGGAACCGCTCTTCTCATCAGTCTCACCACCACAGAAGTTAAGTGTGTCTCCTAAAAATGTCAAACTCTCACTCCAAGCTAATATCGCTGTAAAGTTTAAAGTCAAAACCTAATTTGGGTCAGTGAAAGGACCTCCAATCTTCAGCAATCTGTAATTAACGGATCTGGTGCGTGCCCCTCGAGCCTGATTCAGTGTGTTGTCAGCTCAGGGTGCCTGAGTCCAGATCTCTTGAAGAACTAGGCCACCCTGTTGCCTGTTTCATGTGTTTGACTCTGAGATGGATCTCCTGGAACGGAGGCAAAGTCAGCCCACTGTCCTCTGGGTGCACTGCCAAAAGCTGCTGTAGATGAAGACAAATCAGGTTGAGGTTGTTGCACAATCACTCAAAGCCATTTTATGCACAGTGTTATATATTTCACTGGCATTCGTCCGTAATGCAGAGGTTCAGAATCTCTGCTCTACATACACGTATACATTCTCTGCAGTCCCATTTGCATGTGGGATTTTATCCTGTCTGGGGGGCTGGTGTCCTCAGATCCCCGCCACCGAACTGTAATCTTTTTACACTGTATGTTGCCATGTGAGTCCTTACAGTTACATCACAGCAGTAATCGCTGCTCTAACGTGCCACCTGGTGGTCGTAAATCTCCCGCGTCGCTTTGTGTCGCCTGGTGAATTACTCTAAACAAAGCCACAGAGAATCCTGAATAATTCATGAGTTTTCTGTTTGGTCGTCTCTTTGCCCGATTCACACGTGGGAGTGCTGATCAGAAGACACATCAGCTGACTGTTATATTTGCCGTTTAGTTTGAGAGGATAACAGAAGGTAAGGCCAGACCAATAACATTGATTTCCCAATACACACTGCACCAGCCAATTGAAAATGAGATATATCAGCCAGTCAGCAGCCCCCCAATTTCAGTATGATGGATACTGTTGTGCAGAATTCAGTTAATTGAATATTGAATAGCCGATCAATACTACACTTGCTGTGTACAGCACCGTAAGGCCTATCTCTGAAACGGTTGTAAGAACCATTTTGACTGGTAGGTCTGTGTGGCGGTTGATAGATGCTGCTGTTTGTATTATCATCACTGTAATATTTATTACAGACCTCTAATCACAAATCCTGATTCAGAGACTTTTCAAAATAAAATTCACGACATACTTTTTTTCTGAACAATAGTAGCACTAGTAAAATGAAATGCAGTGAGCGTAATCTAAAATATAATCGTTAAAAGCTCAGTGGTTGATCCATTAAGGTATTACCTTATGTTGAGGTGAACAGTGGTAGAAGTTTTTTTTTTTGTATGTGCTGAAGGATAGCCAGAAGATGGCAGTCTTATTCCACTAGTCAGACCTCAGTTTATTTTATTTACCCCATTTTTCTCTCCGTTTCCACACTTGGCATCGGTAGTGCTGTCATTCAGCTATGACCCTGAAGTCAACTATATATAGTATATACACTATGAATATGACCATCTTAGAAATAAGATCCTGTAAATGATCATGTAAATGTGACATATTCTTATAGGATCATTTAAACTGTGATTGCCAGCTTTGCCCTGCTACCACCAAGTTAAGCAAACGTGAGCTGAGCAGTCACCTCGGCATACTTTGGCATCGCGTGGTCTGGCAGCTATCTCTAAATCATTTCACTTTTGGTAAATGGTGTATTCATCCCTGCAGGAGCTGAGCAGCGTGAACTACCTGGAGCTGTACCGCGTGGCCGACCTGTTCCACCTCCCCGCCTTGGAGGAGGCCGTGGTGGGCTTCCTGGTGGAGCATCTGTCAGAGCTGAGCCAGAGCCGGCAGGACGAGGCCCTGCAGCTGCCCTACCGCCTCCTCCGGGAGGTGCTGAAGAGCGACCGCCTCACCTCCCTGAGTGAGGAGGAGATATGGAAGGTGTGTGTGTTTGGTCACAGGATTTCCTTGCAACTAGAAACATAAGGACATGCAGCATTAAGGTGTTAAAGCGTAGTGTTAGGGGAATGTTTTGATGAAAGATAAACTGACAAATATTCATCTCTGCTTGTGAATTTGAACATCTTGGCACCAAACTATTTCGGCTGTTCCCTAACGCACAGACTGATGAACAACAAACTAAACGCTGCCATCTGCATATGAAATACTGTTTGTTTATAATAATGGGGGCATGCAAAAGCCAAGGACTGTTTCTTACCGTGTGTGCACGCGTGTGATAGACTGTCAGTCCATGCATCCATGTGAGCGTGCATGCGTGATGAACTGCCGGGACTGTGGAGTGAGGCGGCAGTGCGGGGTGGGGTCCTTGCCGTTTTGACTGTTCATTTGCACCAATCAGCCTCCCCTCCTCCTCCTCCTCACCTCCCTCACCCCACAGATCTCTCCCCCCTCTCTGTCTTTTCTACCCTTCTCTTCTCTGATTAGGCCCACCGCGGCTCCATCAGGGCCCCAATCCCCCAGCTGTCACTCGGCCGCCCGTCTGATTGAAAACAATCAGGCCTCTGATGGCACAATTACCCTGACCCTTTAGCCAGCCGCCGCCGCCATAATCAGCCTCTGATTAGGCTGCTTTGGGCCTCCTTCACTTCGCCCAGAAGGTTAATTTGGGCATCAGACGGAAGCGAACGGCAAGCGGGGGCCGTCGTTCGAGGGAGTGGGGAAGGGGATGGGGACAGGCGGGCTGTGCATGCCAATACCGGACAGATATAGCTTTGCCGTCAATCATTGTCACTCAGAGTTTTCTTAGAGTCTCTCATGCTCTGGAAATCACATTTTCTCCGGCTTTGTTTTTTCTGTTTTTTCCCCCCTCTCTCTTCTTTCTTTCCATCCTTTACTCTGCCTTTCTGTACCCCCCCCTCACTATCTCTTTCCCTCACTCTCTTGTTTTTACACACACTCTCTCTCCCACTTTCTCTTTCAGTACGGAGGGGAAGGAGGGAGAAGGAGTTGATTTATTCTGTGCCCTGAGGAAGTTGTGTGATGCAGCGTGACCTTCACAGTCAGCTGCCGTAGTGCACGTGCACACATATACATGTGCGCATACACACACACACACACTGTCACTTCACAGTTATGAGGAGGAGAGAGGCGGGGGATAGAGCGATAGTGATACAGAGACAGGAGAGTGGCACAGATACCACAAAAAAGACAATCCTGACATGCATGTTTGTTGCACATTCACAAATTTAAAGCGGATTGAAGGGGAAATAAAAGGAAAAGCAGTTTAGCTCAGACAATGTGCACATTGAGTATTTATGCATACTGACTTCTGCTGTAAAACTGTGAATTTTAACCAGTGTTTGCCTGATTTGTCCATGGCCATCCTTGTTGCCTGGCTCCATTTGCCCCCACAAATCACCTTTTCCCCCGTACTTCTAAGTCTCTCTCAGATTATGCGCAAAACCACTTTGTTTTCCTCATAATGGCATCGCTGTTCTCCACTCAACTCGTCCACAGTCACACCTCAACGCAGCCAAACAACCTTGCACTGCTCTCAAGTTCAATTAAATCCCTTCTCTGGAACCCAGTTGGCTTGCATTAAACAAAGGAGGGCGCCTGTGGATATTTACAGTCTGTATATTGAACACTACTGATTAATAACTGCTTGTGTTGTGTGTGTTGGCAAGTACAGATGCAGAGCTGGCTTGCCTCAGTCTTGCCGTGAAAGCCTATAGGTGTCTAGGAAAACAATTATGATGAGCAGTCCTTCACTTGTTTTTTTTTCTCTTAGATGCCCCCCCGTTATCCTTCATTGCTTGTTTTTTCTTCTTTAACCTTTTCATTCACCCCACTAATCATTTCTTCTTTTCATTCATTCATTCACCTGACTGTTGGCACACTCCATAACTGTTGTACCTTTCTTTTTTGTCTCCAGTTGGTCGTTCTGTGGCTGGAACATGACTGTCGCTACCAGTACACTGAGGATCTTCTGCAACATGTCCGCTATGGCCTGATGGACGTCCCCACCCTGCACCACCTCGCCCATAACCACCCTCTGGTCCAGTCCAGCCCTACTGCTGCTGCCCTGGTGGACGAGGCGCTGGACTATCACCACGCCACCTTTGCCCAGCCTCTCCGCCAGTCAGCCCGCACCAGGCCCCGCTTCCAGTCCCTCACCCTCTACATAGCTGGCGGGCGAAAGCGAGAGGTGAGCAGAGTCAGGGAGCTGCGGTACTTCAACCCAGCGGCGCAGGAGCACGTGCGCGTCGCCGGGGGGTCGAACTGGAGCGAGCTGGCGCCCATGCCCACCGGGCGCAGCCACCACTGCGTGGCCGTAATGGGCAACTTTCTCTTTGTCGTGGGCGGCGAGGTGGAGCATGCCACCGGGAGGACGTGCGCAGTGAGGACTGCCTGCAGGTACGACCCCAGGGGCAACCGGTGGACTGAGATAGCCCCCATGAAGGCCTGCAGAGAACACTTTGTCCTGGGAGCTCTGGGTCAGTACCTGTACGCAGTGGGGGGCAGGAATGAACTGAGGCAGGTGCTGCCCTCTGTGGAGCGCTACTGTCCCAAGAGGAACAAATGGATGTTTGTCCAACCCTTTGACCGCTCGCTGTCCTGCCATGCTGGCTGTGTGGCTGACAACCTCCTCTGGGTCTCAGGTACAAAATGAAGGGGAAGGAGGAATCCAGAAATACACCCATTTGGCCGTTAATTTTGCCTTCATTCTCCACACATCTGCACACAAACAGCCCTTGACACGTAGTTAAGACATAGACACCTTCATGCATACTCATACCATAATCTTTCGCTCCCTGTTAAAAGCCCAGGGTGCTATTCCTTTGTGTTACAGGTGGGGTGACGAACACAGCTCAGTACCAGAATCGACTGATGGTGTACGACCCGGAACAGGTAACTACTGTATAAAGTGATGAGAGTTTGCACAACAAATCAAGGTCACTCACAGTCCACTTTACTTTATTAATGCTGACCATATTTGAAAGCATGCTGTGTAGAGTGTCATATTTTGTAGCTGCTATTACCAATATGGTTTATATTAACAGTAAATTAAATTACAATAATAGTGGTCCCACAGAGAATTTCTTCTCCTCACTTCTGTGGAGCTTTTTTTTTTCTTTTTTTTTAAAGCATATTTTACTTTACTGTACTTGCAGAAACTCTGCAGCATTTCCAGCAGCAGCAGCAGCAGCAGGAGGCAGCTGTTTTCAGCTTTAAAAAAAAAATCCCCCCACCATACACTGCCTGCCCAACAAATGGCACACAGTTAGCAGCTATGTGGTGAAGCATTTAGCAGGTAAAGAGTTAATGGAGACCAAAAGCAGACAGAAGTGAACACTTATATTCGCATGGTCGCCTGAGACAGGACTCTGACTGAACACTAATTCTGCTCCCTTTTCGCTGGCCGTGTAAGACCCAAATGTTTGCACTTCCGACTCGTCAGTTTTTCTTACCCAGTGGCCAAAAAAAAATCCCTTAGTAAAAGCCTGAATGTGTTTTTCAGCTTTCCCGGACAGCCACTGGCTTCCAGTCAGTTCTGTGTGAACACTTCAACAATTAAGAACAACTTCTCAGTGTCAGGTGGGAGCATTTTAGACTGACTCCGATAAAGGCCACTGGCCAAAACATGCCTGTCTCATACTAAGTTCTTCTTAATGCTTCAGTTATAGAGGTTTGTCCAGATGTATATTCTGCATCTGCCCTGTCAGCAGCATGTCTCTCTGTTGTGGAATAGCTACCCCCTTCTCTTGATCGTTTTTTTTTTGCCACTGCAAAACATTTCATGGAGTATGCTCTGTTGTGAGGAGAGTGGCTCTCTAACGTTTTAAAGACTGTGAAGTCATATTTGCAGTATTCTCCTATATAGTAACTATACGTTTGTGTTTACAGTTAATGTTAATGTCTGCAGAGTTATATTACCGTTGTGAGGTGATGCAGTGCATGCTTTCGGATAAAAAACCCCCACAACTTTATTTACATCAGAGTAACAACAATAAATTTTTTCATAACATTAATGCAGACCCTATGTGTGATGTGATGGATTACACAACAGGCAAGAGTCTACTAATTGATTTTCACACCATATGGAAAGTAATTGAAACCAAAGGCACCTAGGAAAATAAGAAAACTACATAATCTTCTTCTTGAAACTCCACAGCTTATTTTCGAATATAACCAGCACTAAATTATCGTGTGGCCCTTCAAATGGTTCTTCTACAAATTATGAGCTTTTATCTGAAATACAAAGTGAACAATCATACAGATGCATTTATTTCGATGCAGTCTTTAAGTGTATTGTATAACTCGCCAAGGCTAACTACAGTGGAATGCAGTAACCTACACTTTTCTGTTTGTGTATGTCACGAGCCAGCTGTTATAGAGGCCTGGATCTCGGTTGAGGCTGTATATAGTATGGAGGTACGCGGCGTGTATAGGTGTAAGGTGCACATCCATATGGGTCTTGTGTTTGTACATGTCGGCGTGGAAGCGAGGGAGCGAAGAAGCGAGCGAAAGAGAGAGGGAGAGCGTCTCATTTGTATTCACCACGAATCTACATTCACCTGCCAGAGCAACAGAAACCCCCCACCCACTCTACCCTCAACAGATGGCCACCCGTCAGCTCCCAGCAGACACACACATACACACACTCACGCACTCTCATTCTCTGCCTCAATCAAGCACTCCCTCACACACACACACACACACACACACGCGCTGACACAAAATAAGCTTCAACACACTTACTGAAATGAGCAGGGATCCTCGGTGTAAAATGGAGTGGCTGAAACATATGATTAGAAATAGGGAGGGAAGTCATTAGTACAAACCAGAGCTCTAGTGTCACGTTATTTATCTAGCACTGAGCATACATCAATTACCCATGCATGGATATGCTTAAATATTAATCTTCTTATTCATCCTCCTTCTCTTCCCTTCCCTCACCCCCCCCCCACCTTCGTACTACATCTCACCTCCTTCTCATCTGCATCGCATCATTTTCTCCCTTCTGTCTTCCCTCCCATCTGCTTTAACCACCCCATCCGCTCTCCATCACCTCCGCCTCCTCTCCAGGACCAGTGGCTGGCCCGCAGCCCCATGCTGCAGAGGCGAGTTTACCACGTCATGGCGGCGGTGAGGAGGCAGCTGTACGTGCTCGGCGGTAACGACCTGGACTACAACAACGACCGCATCCTTGTCCGCCACATCGACTCCTACAACATGGACCTGGACCAGTGGACTCGCTGCTCCTTCAGCCTCCTAACGGGTGGGCAAAGTGAAGGGACCGCACACACTTAGATGCACCAACACACCCAGAGTCACACTGAAGATGATTGACATACACTCGTTATATGAGAAGATTGATACTGCTCCCATGTCTGTAGACTAAATAAGAAGCTTCACTCTGGACACCATCAGTTTATCTTAGCATAAACACTGGAAAGAGGGGAAAAAGAAAAAGTCACCAGGTAATGTCTGCATAATCTCACACACTAGATATTAAACAGTAGATACAGTGTCACTCACTGAGCTTTAGACATATTGGTAAACAGATTCAGATTGTTTCCTTCAGAATGCTGCGATGTGCAGTGATGTGCCAGGGTTCTTTTTCAAACTTCAACTTCGACTGTAGCCTGTCATGAGTATTTAATGTAACCAAGTCTTCAGTCACATTAACGATGCTTCATTTCGAACACAGTACACACTTTAATTCCAGAACTGCACTGTATGAGGTACTTGGAAACATAGGCTGAGTGAAGCTCTCTGCTTTATCCTCCTCTTATTGCAAAAACCATTAAACATAATACCTCCCTGCTGGTTGTGAGGGGGCGGCAGAATGGTATACAGTGAAACACACACAGTATATCCTCACTTTGGGGATGGAGAAGAGCCACTGGCGACGATCTGCCGTGCCTATACTGTGCGATGTGTTCATATAAACTCACGTTATAATGGACTGCTATAGTTTTTTAATGAAAGCTCACAGGGCTTAGAGCTCAGGTGACTCTACTATTACGCCCTCCATCTCTCCTCCTGTGTCCCTCATTTGTCGTAGGATCCCCTCCACCTATTGTATCTGTGAAAAAGTTTGAGACAAAGTCGCTGTAAGGAGAGCAGGAGCTCAATCTTAACTCTCCACGCACTCCTGCCCTTGCCCCATCTTTCTCCATTTATCTCCCTCTCTGCCTCTTGGGGGACGCGGGAATCATATTGTCAGAATGCCCTCTGCTCGGCACAGTGAAGCATTGTGTCGGCTCTGTCCTCCTCAGGTCAAAATGAGTCGGGAATAGCCGTCCACGATGACAGGATCTATGTGGTTGGAGGGTACTCCATTTGGACCAACGAGCCTCTGGCATGCATTCAGGTGAGAGACGTGGCTTTTAGATTTAGTTTCGTGACTGCTGTCATACTTCAGAATGATCTGATATGTGCCATGAATAAGCGATATGAAGTTATTCTGTGCTGCTCATACAGTGAGTTGAAACAGCAGTAAATAAATAAAATATCCATTGCAACAAATTACAACATGCATCTTGTGTTGTTAAACAATGAGCCAGGGCCCAGGCAGTGTTTGGAAAGAGTTCAAGTCTTTTCATTAACCTCATTTCAGCCTCATTTTCAAAATGGAAAGGTTTGTTGTAATGCTGCTTTCAAATCCTGTCAGAAATATTGCATTGTATTACAAGTTGAGTGCACATGAGCTAGCTTGTTTGAGATTAATTTATTGTCAGATCGCAATCAAATATTGTGCCATCGTCCAATAACTGAATGCTAGTACTGTTATAAGAGATATAAATATCGGGTTTACATATTGATGACCGTTTCAGTACAGTGTTAAGGTAGTATCCCGATTAAATTTAAGATTAGAGTAGATACTGTTTGTAAAATAAGTTTATGCTGCAGGGAAATTAATTTTGAGACTCTGTATTTATGATTTTTTTGTACTGGAACCCAAATTACTGCACTTGAATATACAGAACCTGCTGTAGGCCTGCCCGTGTGTTTCTGCTTTTGCTACCTTTCCATACGAAAACTTGTAGCTGTATGTTCGAATGATGTCTTTGATCAACACACTGAACCCCAAGATGCTCCCCATGGGCAGACCAGCACCTTGCATTGTGTGTGTGTTAGTGGTGTATGAGAGGCAAATTGTGAAGTGTTTTGAGAGTGAAGGTGGTAAAAAAAGGTGTGACATAAGTGCAGTCAGTTTGCCAATTATTCCCTCCTCCTCTTCTGGGTGAATGAAGGAATGATTGTTGTAGGAATTGTTGGCCTGGAAGCCATGTGAATCTAGGTGGTTTCTACAAAAACTGCTTTTGTGTGCTCTGTCTATTGAATTGCAGCTGGGAACTGGAGGGAAATGTAATGGACATGGAGTGGTTTTAATTTAAAAAGATAGGTTAACAATCTTTTCAAGTCTGAAAAAAATACTTAGGTGCCCATAAGATCATAGAAACAGTTTTTGATTGCTGTAAAAATGTCTCCTGTTCATACTGGCAGCCTCAGTTAATCATATCAAGTGGATATCTTCCAGAGATATGTTCTGTTATGGCATGAAATTCCATCATTGTTTTCCCGTGGACACGCTGTTGAGCTGCCATGGAATAGTAACACAAGTACGTAGGGTGGTGGTACATAAGTGCTTTGAGCATTAACATTGGCATGCTAACATACAACGACGATGCCAACATGCTGATATTTAGCAGGTATTCGCTCACTGGCCACTTCATTAAGTGCACTTGTGCAATCTAATGTGATCCAATACAAAAAACTCTGCCATTAATTCTGCCTTTACAAAGACAGTAGTGTTCAGTCTTGATTGACATGTGGGAGAGGTGTTAAATTAACTGCATGTTTTATTTTTTTGATGGTGTCATTGGTATAGTGCACTCCCGTGAAACGTCACCATCAAACTATGACTTCATTAATAAACAAAGGAGGATGATGACCTTTCTGACAGTGTCAGCAAAAACCAAAACATTGATACACAAATGTAATGTTTTCTACGTTCACTGTCTTAGTTGCGTATGTTAGCATGCTAACATAGTATTAGTTGATTATGTGATCATGCTAATATATATGTAGCTCAGAGAACAGAGTGTAGCTGAGGCTGATGCACTAAATTAAAGAGGCACTCAACTGAAATTACGACCTGATGATGGCACTAGATTAGACGTCAGGGGATCACCAAAGTGATCACAATATATCTTCAAGATGGCGTGAACATGACTGATGTACTGAGGGTAACTTAGGAGAACCATATATTTCTCTTTCCAGGTGCTGGATCTGAGCACAGAGGGGAAGGAGGAAGTTTTCTACGGGCCGACATTGCCGTTCGCTTCCAACGGCATCGCAACTTGTTTCCTCCCTGCTCCTTACTTTACCTGCCCAAACTTACAGACTCTACAAGTACCCCACCACAGAATAGGTGCTGTTTGAACCACCGATGACCCAAACAGAAAACATGAACACATTATCAGATGATGGAAGAGCCTCAACTCAGCTCTGGACGGACCAATCAGTATTTGCAAGTGTGAAAAAAAAAAAAAGAGAACCTGATCATAGTAATCATCTGGAACATGCCACCTCTGTCACATGGGTGCACAGGGATTTCTCTGAGACCCAAATGTAATAACATGACTTTCCTGATCTGTAAGAGCCAGGTTAATCTGCAAGCTTCTGCAAACTCAGACACAAGCAGATGTCTGTCACAATAACACAGCAGTACTGTTGAATTTCCCCAAAGACAGACACCATCCGCTATGTCCAGTAAAGATGCAACGAGGAAGTAAAGAAAAAAATAACTCCCAAAGAAGACAGGAACAAAATGCCTATTCTATTGCCAATTAAGTGACTTGTGATGAATTGCTGTTTTTTTAAACCCAGTGTAGGGCTGTAGGAGCTTTTCTAGCTGAAATAAATATATAACATCTCCGTCAAAACCACTATAATCACTTTGGTGGCTTGAAAAACGCGTGCAGCTAATGTTTTTCAGGAGAAAGCCTGCTTTCTAATTGACTCGCATGTACTTTGAGATTACAGACCGGGTTAACAAGTATCAAGCGCCTGAGGCTGAAGCTCATCAGCGCGTAAATGACCATGTAATGTTTTAGCTCAAAAAAAGGTAAAAGAAAGTTAATAGATTTCCCCCCCCTGCAACAGCATTGAAATACTGCTGTATATGTGTATGATATCAGAGCTGTGGGTGTGAGATTTTTTTAAAATTATTATTATGCTCAGGACCTAAGACTGTTTATGTTCAAATAAATGTCTGGTCTTCGCCGTTATTCAGAGAATATCTTCTAAAGAGCGTATGTGATATGATAACACTGCATTGTGATGATTTTCAAAAACATGCTTTGACCAAAAGAGAGAAAAGATGAACCCTGCACTTCCCTCGTCTGTCCCCCCCCAAAAAAACAAAAACGTGTCTGAAAGAATACATCAAGTTTTCAGAATAAAGATGCTACGCAAATAAATATTGCTGGGGCGTGTTTTATGAAAACTGGCAATACTGTCGCTGTAACAGTGTGAAGGAGGGGAGTCTTCTGCGAGACTTATTTAGCAGGAACAGATAATTGAACACTAAGTCCAAGCTGCCGCCTCTGCTGCCGTGCTGGAGAGAAGGAATGCAGCACGGCGCGACGCTGCTCAGGTACGGGACGCGCTGCAGTTTGATGAGGCAGGAAAATGACTAGCAATGACAGAAAATGGGACTCAGTGATTGTGGGAGACAGGAGTGAGACTTCGTGTGATTAGGTGCAAACTGAAGCTGGATTGCAAGAGATTGCTGCGACTTGGAAAGGCGAGAACGAATTGGAACAAACAGTTCTCTCTCCCCTGTACTCTCTCTCTCTCTTTCTCTCTTTTTTTTTTTTTTTTTGCTACTGAACTCTTTCGGCTCGCCCACGACTGTCATCAAATCTGTAATTCAGAGTGCCAAGCGAGTAGAAACAGATCCAGCACCTCATGGCATAAGCACAAATAGTCTGCTCTCACTTCAATGCTCACATTTCTCACTTCTCTTACTATAGAACTGGAATGAAAAGCGGCATTGACTGGTATGAGCACATTCATATTTATTGCTATCACACATTTTTTTTATTCCATTAATAACACATCTGTCCAAATGCAGAACTCCATGTTCTATACAAAATGTACATTATCTACAACCTGGTGAGATTATGCTTGTAGTCCGTGATTGGTTAGACATCAGGCTTATGCACTGAGACCTTTTACATTTCGGTCAATGTCAGTCAATGCATCAGAGTCCCACTTTTACCATGCTGCGTTTTTCTAGCGCACACTACCAGTAGTTTAGTTCATTATCCCAGTGTTGCTGTCAACCCTCAGATTTATACTGCAATGCACTTTTCTGACCAAATCAAAAAATTTGGCAAAAAAGAAAGTTGGTATGACTAAGAAGTGATTCTTGGAGCGGGTGCCAGGTCCTGGAGCTGTTTTTTTTCTTTCTTTCTTTTTGGGTAACTTTTCAGTCCACTTCCAAACTGGTTATTTCAGCCTGCCCACTCTCCCCGAGGAGGCACAGCAACTTCTTATATGCAGTCCTGTTACACAGAGCAGACACATTGGTGGACAGAGTCAACAGACCGCACAGCCACAGAAAACTTCCAGTTCAGCACAGACCGCTGGTTGATTGTCTAGACATCTTAAAGATAGTCTAAGGTGATGAACACTGTCTTGGTGGCCTGCAGGATGTGATTCATGCGCTTGCTCACCTCAAGGCGATGTTCTTGCCCAGTCCTCTCTTGTGTTCAGTGTTTCTCAGACTGAGAGTCAGGCTGGGAATGAGCGCTTGGACCGCAGAGGGATTCAAGACGGCGACTGTCTCCAGGACGCCGTACACCTGCCGGTCGTAGACTCCCTCGTTCTCCTCCATGAACGACCTGGGAGCATCGGGATGAAGGAAAGAACAGTGACAACGATGAAGGAAACAACACGCTGGGACGCAAGACAGATGGTTTTACTCGGCGCGTGCAGCTTCCTGTGAACAGCACGCAGAGGTGCAGATATTTACTGCGAGACATTGTCGGCGGTTACCGTAAAACAGTGATCATCTGGTCACATGGTCCCTCTGCAGAGGCAGCAGCACAGCGCTCCACCACAAGCTGTAAAGCATCTGTGCTTATCTTCCTCACTGCCCAGAAAAAAACCCCCAAACACTAATATCATTAGACAGCCCTTCAGTGATTTCTATTAACGCAAACCCGACTGTCAAAGTATGTTGTTTTCAGTGTAATTAGCCCCAAACTAAGCAGTGATGACAACTGTAATCATCTTTGCAACCATCTCACCCTGAATTTCCACTTAGAGGAAAAACTTTTCTTTTTTTTTTTTTTTTTTTACATTTTTTAGAGGGTGGTGTAGCGATTCTGCGCTTCGTAATTTTGAGATTGTTTCACGGCATCTCTTACCCTGCGGTTCGTTGACCAGCATCACACAGCGCAGCAGAGAGGGGAGGGGCAGAGCGAGGAGGGCGGGGTCTGAGTCGCTGTTGCGTCTCAGAAGCTCTGACAGGAACATCAGGGCTGACGCGAGGCGAGGCGGAGGGGCGTGGCCTTTCATCTGCAGGAAGCTCTCACTGGAAAGTCAGACAGCGACTTTTAGTTCTGGAAATGATTTGCATAGTTTAAGAAATCTACTTATGGAGAAAACATAATGGAAGGCGATAAATCATATCACTAAGAAGGTTTAGATCTGTGATGACAGGATTAAAACAGTGGCAGGTAAATCAATATAAGCTGACATTTATCTGTTTGATTTACAACCGTCCTGCTCGGCCAGTTTTTCTGTTGCACTCTGATACATACATTGATTTGCTGGACAGGAGCCATATTAAAATACAACCTGAAACGACAGGCAGACCGCATTCAAGTTGTAGAGACCCACCAGAGCACCTCCAGGACGGTCCTCCTCAGTGCTGCCCCCCGAGCGGCTGAGCTGGCCTCGCAGGCCCCCAGCAGCACCGGGTGGTTGGCAATGACGCCCATGGACGGCGAGGCGGGAAGGAAATGGTCCAGATATCTGCGGGTGACAGAGCGGAGCTGCTGCTTCAGGTGGGCGCCCTGAGACTGGGACACGCTGGAAGCCACCGACAAACCCTGCGGGGAAATGAATTTAAAGCGTCACAATGGAAACAGCGGAACATATTACAGGCAGACGAGTGTCGACGGGGGTTTTTATTAAGAGTTTCACGACACCCAACGGCCTTCGGGCCTGCGGTGTGTCCCGATTGTTCACGGACTGTACAGTATATGTGGGTCCTAACCTGTAGATACAGAGGCAGGCTTTCCCTGAGAGCTTTATCCTGCTGCGTGAGGTTGTGGGGAAGCAGCAGCCCGTCCACGATACGGAACAGCAGCTGCTGGGCTTTGGACGTGGCCAGCAGGGGGCTCCAGTGCTTCACTATGCAGCCTGAATCACACAGAACACGACTGTAAGAACTCCTTACTCCTGTCTGTGACTTGGAACACATTGCTAAGAAAAAAACCCCAAAAGAAACAAAGAGCTCCAGAGGGTTTCGTGTATTGTAAACCTTTGTTTGAGGGCGTTACGCTTACCCACAGCCCAGTAGGCCAGCTGCAGTCCCTCTTGGTTCTTGCTGACCAGCGAGGGTTTAATGTGTTTCAGGATGTCACCAATGTAGTCCAGGGCCCTGGACACCATGGCTGAACGCTCAGACAAAAGCTGCAGTCCACTGTACACGCAGCCTACAGCCTGACATCGTGAGAAAGCAGAACGCAACCCGTTTGCACGTTATATTCAGGCAGCGTAAACAGAGACCAGATGTGACAGTGATACACAGTGCCACAGGGATGAGTTTTACTTATGCTGAGTACAGTATGTCTTATACACAAACAAATTAAGGAAAAGGGAACATCTCGGCGAAGGTTTAGCTGAAAACAGGAGGCGAGCCTCCCACAGCCTGTCAATCCATTTCGAGCACGCCAAGACAGAAGGAGGACTTTGCTGATATGACGAACGCGCCTCTGTGTGTTTGTCCACCGCGAGCGCGCCGTGTTACCTTGATAAACATCTCCAGGGCTGAAGTGGACTCAAGTCTGGAGGCTGCGGGCTGGAGGCCAGCTCTCTGCAGGAGACCGTCCACCTCAGGGAGCCTCAGCACGAGCCGAGTCAGTTCGCACAACTGCTCCTCCACGGCGTGACCTGGAAGAGCGCGGGCACAAACTCTCTCATTTCTAAAAACAAACCTCTGAGACAAAAAGAGGAATGCAGGATACTTACTATACTGTGGATTTAACATAGTTTGGGTCGTGGGTTTAAGGGATGTTAGAAACCCTGCTCTGGACGACACACTTCATTGCTGCTATTCCACCTTGGTTTATTATTTCACAGCTCAAAAAAGGCCCGATGCACAAATACTCTCATTTGGTTTCGCGATATGGCCATAAAATGTACAAATACAACTAAAACTGTATTTTGTGACACTCGGCATGAAAAAAGTCTGGCTACACTTTGGAATTAATTGATTTGGAGACTTCCTGTATGCCAGGAATTCCTATTGCTTGAGGGAGCCCCGCCTCGGCTACAGTAGGGAAGTTATTCATCACACGGCAGAATGAAGATTTACTGCATATTCGGTGGTATTACCCGTTCTGCTGTCAGACCCATCGGGGTTCCTGTGAAGGTGCCGCTGGAGAACACACCTGAACCAGGCCCTCACCGACAGGCTCTGTGCCGAGCCCGTCGCAGCGACGCCAGGATCGCTGCCCAGTGAGGACACCAGCTCACTGGAGGAGACAGAGAGACGCAAAGTCACTCAACGCAGACGTCACGTGGTTGTGAACGGGTAACGGCCTCGCTGATGATAAACATGTGGAGGAATAGCGAGCGCTCAGCAGGTGAGCGGCAAGTTCCTGATGGAGTATGTGCACGAAGACGGACACGAAGGACGCGAATAACCAGAAGGGGATAAATGTCAGTGTCAGGTCAATCCGGCGAGAAGAATTTTTATGCAGAATCACTTATTTTATTGAAAAAAAAAAAATGTGCATAAAATCAAATTCCACTTGTCTCTAAATCACATACTAAGTGCCTCTTCCCATCGGACTTGTTCTGAGCGGTCTGAGCGAGCCGGGAAAGGATCAAGCGAGGTGAACACATTGAAGAGGAGGCGGCTTCGTTTCCTGATTGTCACGCGAACGAAACCATTACTTCATTTTACAAATCCCACTTCGGTAACAGCTCGTACTGTGGAGGAAGGAGGCTCGGCATGCTGGGAATTCTACCCGGTAAAACACCGGCAGTGTCCTTGTTCCGCCTTTATATTCAGGTGTAGTGCCTTAATATCACTTGGCGCTGTCTGAAGAGGCCCTCCGAGGTTAAAATAGTCACGTTGTTTGGTACCCTTGAGGGCAATTTCGAAGATGCACTGCGGTCTGTGTTCCGATTAGAGGCACGGGGGCAATCTCTTCATTAAAACCTATTTTCATAACGCCAAGGACGCTTACTGTCTAATTTATTGATTATATTCCTCTCAATTCACCTGTGGGACAAAAACAATTCCGTCAAGTCGAGTGTACAACGATGAAGCCCGATGGCTGAAAGGAACAGAGGAGTGCATGTCATCCGGCCGACCTGAGGCTTTCCCGCCGGGACAGACCCGGAAGGGTGACGGACTGTACCTGTTCTGGAGCAGATGGGGGAGGTAGCGTGTCACCAGGAGTGGGTGGACCATGTCGTCCCAGCCAAAGCACTGCATGATGCACTGGACGGGGTTGGGCTGGAGGTCCTGGGGAGCCGAGGCGGGCAGATCGAAGGCGAGCAGGGTGAATCCTGCGGAAGGTGAAATCGGTCTCTCTCTGTTTGAACGCGTGTTCGGACTTCTTTGTCTTTTCTTTTCCACATTCTCTGAATCTTTTCATCCATAAAACCCACGCTATCCTCCTTACTACTTACTAAAGGCCCTCTCTCTGCCTTCATGTAAAGAAGTGGCGTTAACTCAAAACTATCATTATCGGTCATCACAAATCCATTTTAGCTGAACCCCCCCCCCCGTCTTTCCCCGGGCCCCTCTTCCCTCTGCTCATTGTCTTTTGTCCTCCCCCCGGTGGGCGTGACTGACCTGCAGCGGCGTCTGCCAGCTGTGCCGGGGGGGTCTGTGAGAGGCGTAGGCTGCGCAGGAAGGGGAAGAAGTGCGCCCAGAGAGCCGCTGCTACCGCTAGGTGGCGCTCCTTCACCGCACTGGTGGCAGCAGGCGCCCGGGCCAAGGTGAGTGCTGACTGGACACTGCGCTGGTGGACCCGTCTAGAAGGACACGCGGACACACAAAGAACGGTGATAAACAAACAGAACCAGACGCAACATCCGAACACCGCGCTCCCTCTTGTGTGCGCCCCCACTCCCCCCCCCTGCACTTTCTCAAATCCTCTTGCTCCCCCGTTTCTCTCTTTCACTACTTCTTCATGTGTTTTCCCCTCTCTTCTCTCATGGGGGATTATTGGTGCGGCGGTGCGCTGCGGTGTGGAGCGGAGCTGGATGGGAGCGGAGGTGGGGAAGGAGAGGGGGGGTATTACAGCCACCGAGCGGAGCCTGAACGCTGATCCCCTGTACACAGACCGTACCCGGGCTCTCCGGGCTCATCCCTGGTCCGGGCCCCGGCCGCTACGGCAGCCCCGCAGTGGCTGGCATTAGCCCAGATAAGCAGCTGAAGGAGCTGTAATCTCATTTAGACTGGAGATGATCCTCCTGTCCCCCCTCGTTCGCCCAGATGGGGGTGCGGGGATGCGGGGTTTGAGGTGTGCTGGGAGAAGAGGAAGAGGATAGCGGAACTTGTAGCGCCCACCTCCCCCACTCCAATCCCATCCTCAAACGCGCGCTCTAGTCTGCTGCAATGGTACACACACACACACACACACACACACACACACACACACACACACACACCCCAGCGGTGCCTTCCCTTCCAGCAAGGTTGCATCTAATCCAGAGAGAGCTGAGACAATCGATTAGAGTCTGAATTCATTAGCCTCGTTACGACTGCGGAATGGGCCTTTCACACCCATCAGCCCTCATTGTACAAGACATCGTCAGAGACCCCACTTAATCCTCCTTGCTGCGGCTCCTTACAACGTGTACACACAAACACACACACACACACACACGCTCAGCACCAACGCGCCGTTTGGACCCCCGTTTAACCCTTCCCCCAGCCGCATCCAACGCGCAGACGCGTGAGATAAAAAAAACCTGCATCCTAATAATGACGGACAGACGCGTCAAACCAGGCACAAGCTGGACTTCCTACTCCGTGGCCAATGCATCTCTATCCAAAGGTGTAATTGTGATGAAATATCAAAAAACAGTAGGTATCCCTGACTTTGAAAAACAACGGCTCAACATCCGGTTAAAATGCCTTAATGCTCACAGAGGAGAGCGCCTCGCAGGGAGGCTTGTGTTCCATCAAGCCAGGGAGATGTGGATTAATTGTTTGTACCGAAAATCGGGTCCAGCAGGGTGTGCCAACGTCGGCTCGCCGCGGCCACCAGCGCCACCCACTCCCCTCCCACGCCAGAGGGTCATGGGAAGGAATCAGCCTGAGGAATTATGCCCGGGACTGGCTCCTCGCCACAGCGCCGTGGCGATGGCTATCAGGAGTGAACGTCCAGAACCCGCCGCTGCCTCAGCCATTGGCAGAATAATTCTCTTAATGTGTGCAGATTCCGCACGGCTCTTAATAGACGTAATGATGCACAAGCGAAAATTTGCCAGGACACATAATTACTCATTAATTGTGTCACAGAAAACGGCATTAATCACTAAGAGATACAGAGAATTGCCAGGCTGAAGAATTATGTTTAATTTGGTGGGACGAATTGGAAAGAGCGAGCGTGGTATTTTTTTTTTTTTTTTTATTTGGTTAAATGGGTCAGCGTGGTCCGGGCCCGTAACACGGGGAGGCCTCTGGGAGTTCTCTTCTTCTCTCTCTCCTTGGCCATTAATGTGCAAATGTGTGCCCTCCAACCCCAAGATGTGAGATGGGAAGTTTGGGAATTAGCCGAGCTAACCAGATACCGCGTTAATGGAGCCCCGCGCTGAAATAAGAGAGGGGTGCGCTCAGGTCCGGCTTTCACCCTCGGTGTGTGGGCAGGTGCGTGGGCCTGCGCGTGCAGGGCGGAACGTATGCGCCGGAGAATCAAAGCGATCGCACGCCCACACGAAAACGGTGAGCGGGCTTGGGGACCACAACTTCACAGTGTCCTCGCTCTGGCGTTTCATTTATTAACCTTTTGTAAGGAGTGTAAGAATTACGCGGCGGTGGCAGCAACGCCTCCGGTGCTTCCTGAACACTCCGCACCAACAAGGTATCGAGTGTACAAAACAATTTAAGGAAGCGTGTGCATACTGGGAAACGCAGCAGAACCGGGGACGCGTACTCAGCAGGGTGCTGGGTGATGGAACCTCACTACTTTGTTGGAACCATGCGGCTGGTATCCCACCTGTCCAGCCCCAAGTGAATGACAGCCAACATCAGCAACGCATCTGAGTGGTTAGGATATGTACATGATGTGCGATGGGTGGGCAAAAGCCTCTTCGCGTTGCCGCTTATCCAAATCAATCCAACGCAAGTCGGCCCGGTGTCCCTGAGCGCTTCAGGTTCTTTCGTGCATTTTCCTCCTACTTGTGTACATGTGTTTTCGCATTCGCTGCATTTCTGGATTCGGAGCGTGTTTCTTTTAGTGTCTGCACTTTTCTCTCTTTTATGCGCTTTGTCCTTAGGTTCCAGCACGCTGCTTGTTATCATGGTTCACTGGGAAGCAAAGGGTAATTGCAAAACGAAAGGCTGGGCCAGCAAGGTGACACTCGGCTCTTTAACATCGGATTTTACTCTGACGAAGCCGCAGGCGCGCGCTGAGAGATCACACGTCATTTCTCACTTCATAAACTCCCCAGTCTCACCTGACCTCCGTCGGCTGTCCGCTCCGCTCCCGCCTCCGCCGCCCCGCATAAACAGGCACTGTTTCAGCTGCAGCTCCCTGACCCTCTGCTGGGGTCGTTCGTGTAACGAACACCCGTGTCCTGCAGCTGAACCCGTCCTGACGCCCTACTGACCATGGTCCCTCAGCGCCGCCGCTGTGCCCGTGACCATGGGAGGGTCCATGGAGGGTCTCCTGGGCCTGTAACTCTACTCAGGGCTCTGGCAGCACCTGGTGAGGGGTGACCTGGAGGCCAGGAGGCCTCCTGAGACTAACAGGGGCCTCAACGCAACATGAGGCCTTTAGAGACGCTCGTTCCTGCTGACAGCACAATCCACCTATTGTCAGTGCGATGGGTGAGAGGACTCTGGACAGGCTGGGACAAGCAGAAGAAATCACTCTTCTCTGCTGTGGCCATTTATCAGATTTTAATAAAAGCTGAGCTTGGCCTTGGCCAGAAAAAAAAAAAACGAACACTTGTCTGACTGTGTCTGCGACATTTGTGAGGGAAACACAGCGAAAGAAAGCAAACGAGAAACCGAGGAAAGGCGCGTGGTAGCCGGGAGCTGATGAGTATTCACACCAGCCGTCTCACCTGAGCTGCGCCAGGACAATCTGCAGAAAGCCCAGGGCAGAATGGAGCTCCGACTGGCGGCAGGCGGGCAGCAGCCAATCGAACCCCTCGTTGAGCAGCTTCTCCTCCGACAGGCTGAGAGCGGCGCTCGTCTCGAACACCTCGGACACGCCGTCCAGATAGGAGCCGAGCGGCCCCCAGAGGGCAAGCCTGCGCGACACCTCCGTGGTCTTACTGTAGAACTCCTTGGCCGTCTCATTAAAGGAGGAAGCCAACAAGCCAGCCTGGGCGCCGACGTCCAGACCGCGCTCCTAGAACAAAGATCACATAGTGTCAACAAAGCATTTGTTGTGTGCCCGACGACAAACTCTCAGATTCATTTCAACGGCTATCTTACAGCACGCTGCATATCTTTTGTTGAGATTTACGCCACGATTAAGGGACCCACCTGGAACAACAACAGCAGTGAAAGCTGCCCCCTCCAGACAAGGGTGCGGTGCCCCGGGGGGCAGTTGGAGGGGAGGAAGCCCAGCAGCTCGCAGGCCCTGCCGGCCACGTCCTCCAGCTCGACCTGCCGGGCCACCACCAGAAACAGCAGCAGGAAGTTCATCACGCCTGCCTCCGTCAGCTCCTGCATCTTTTTCGCCGAGAACTTGGAGTAGATCCTGGGAAAGGCGTCACAGAACAATGGGAGGGAAGAAAGAAACAAAAGGTTTTTGCAACACGGCACAAGAGATGTGCGGCTGGAGGAAAAAAAAAGAGGTCGGACACTGATCGCGTTGCCCGCTGTTTACAATGTCACTTCAGCTGAAGCAAGTAAATAGTGCAATTGGTTTTTTTAAATCACACATCAATGAATTTCTTTACTTCCACTGCTCAACTCGTCGGAGGTGATTTGTTCTGCTGAAACCTCCGACTTAAATACTGACTAACTGAACTTTCTACCCCCACCACCTGCCTCCATCACCCTCTCAGCTCCAGGGGAGAGAGGCTGGGCTGCCCTGCCAATGTGTGTCGGGTGCGAGTGTGTGTGTGTGTGTGTGTGTGTGTGCGCTCGCGAAAAAGAGAGGCGGCGAAAAGCGAGGGAGAGGGAGGAAGAATGGAGAACCACCCAGCACGCTGTTAGATCCTGCGGGCACTGTGGAGAAATGCCTTTAAAGATCATGTTAAATGTCAGAGACACTCAGACACACAGCAGTAGGCACTCGGTCCCACTCTCTGCAGCCAAACCAATTTACTGCAACACCAGCGAGAGATCAATAAAAAAAAAAAAAACGCACGCACACACGCATGCGCCGCCACACATCGGGCTTCGCCGCTCGCTCGCCCTGGCAGGGGAACACAGAAGGCTGCAGCCGCTCCCCTTCCTCCACCCCTCCTCCCAAACACAGAGGCGGCCCACACAGGTGAGCGGAGCTGCCGGTTTGGGTCAGAACACAAACAGCGAGCGTTCCCGAGACAAACTCGGGCGTTAGACGTCGCGGCCGACATGAAAGGCGCGGAGAAAAACGACGGGAGGAACCGAGAGAGATCGGGTTAACACCGAAAATCAGCTTAGTTCCACCCACGGAGGACCATAAAGGAAGAGGGTGGCCAAGCATGCAGCCAGAGAGCGAGGGGAGGGAGATTTAAATAGATGAATGGGTAATATGTAACAGGGCTGTAAGCAGCACGCTGGGAGGCCGCGGTAGGGATTTTCTGTGTTCTCCCAACCTGTCTGTCTGTTTGTTTATTCCGGACAGCTTTTTTTTTTTTTTTTTTTTTTCCCGGAGGCGAGCAGATGCTCCTAACTCCCCGCTTTGGAGATCAACATGCTCGCGGTCGATCCCATTAATGCGGCCGTCGTGGCCGTCCCGCAGAGCCCGGCCAGGAGTGGGAACGCTGCCGGAACGCTGTGACGATACGGTCGGCTCCTGGTGGAGGGGTGGGGGGGTGGGGGGCAGTGGTGATAGTTTTGGGTGGAGGGAGGTGTGGGGGGTGTCTGGATCCGTCCCAGCCAAGCCTGGCTGCTGCCAGACTGCCTACCACCCACGTCACCCCCCCACCGCCCGAGCTCCCCTCTCTATCTGTGCTGGAAACCAGCACAGCTTCGTTAAGGCGAATTAACCGCCACGCTCGTTAGCTAATTAGCCCTCATGTCTGCGGCGCTACTGAGCACATTCCAGACAGAGGGAAGTCATTAGGCGGATTTATCTGCGGCTGCCACTCTCTGGCGCCCCGCCGGCCCCGGGATACGGGACGGTCCAGCGCTCGGTTCTGAGGCGCACATCAACTTGCGATCTTTCCTCCCTTTTTTTTTCTTTCTTCCTTTCCATCGCAGACACACACTCTCCTGCGCTCCAGTAGCCTCACACACTCTGAAACCATGTCGCCACTCTCGGGAGCAGGTGCACAGAGAGTGTGTGTGTGTGTGTGTGTGTGTGTGTGCGTGTGCGCGCAGCAGCAAGAGGCTCCTTGGCTCTGGTCTGCGCTGAAGAGCAGGTGGTTGACTCCTGAGACACCTGCTCCACTGGGGGGGGGGCGAGTAAATATCAAAGATGCACTGGGAGATTGCGGTGCACCTGGCACCCGCACAAACGAGACGGAAAAGCACGAGAGTATACAAACACACATGTTGTTTGTGTATTCATGCGAGTACGCGCCGACATATACACACAAACCCAAACCGATCGCACATTGCAAAATCAGGGGGAAAAGGGAAATCCTACGAAGCCCAGTCCTTATTAGGAAACTCGCAGCCGCCACCCCAGGCTTCTCTGCCAAAATATGCGTGTGGTGTCGGGCCGACTGGCCGCTGGTGAGACCTACTTTTCATAGCGGAGGCAAACGTGAAGGGGCGAGAACTACAAAGCCTTCCGGACTCATCTCCGTCCTTACCTTCCTTTAATCTGTCTCTGCGGAACGCCACCGGCCCGGTCCTGGGCAAGGCACAGGGCCAACACCCGAAGGAAGATGTGGAAGGAGTTGGCTGAGCGGTAGAGCTGAGCGTGGCCCGGGGAGCGCAGGGGAGAGGGGGAGCAGCAGCTGCGGGCCTGCTCCGACAGAGCCAGGGGCGTCTTGCACACCGTGCCCAGACCAGACATCCCGAGCCAGGGCACAGTGAACGAGGCGCTCTGGAGTGGAGGAAAAAAGCATAATGTCGCTGTCTGTGCTTCGGTAATAACCCCAAGGAAGTGCGCTGTGTGATTTGTCTGCTGCCGCGTAAGTAATTTCATCAACCTTGTTAATCACATGAAAATAAGTGTGAGTGTGTCATAAGTGTGTCCTCGTGTGCTTGTCCTCACCAGATTCCTGCTGTAGTAGTCCCAAAGAGCAGAGACAGCGCTGGTGCTTGGTCCCCACAGCAGACAGAGGCTGAGACAGCAGTGGACATGCATCCGAACCTGCTCCTCTGCTAGGCCTCCCTGTTATTGCACACACGCGAGCGCACACAGCGTTTAATTTGGTATACAACTAGTGGAAATTAATGAAAGAAGAAAAAAGGGATTCGGAAAAGTAAATTGGAACTGAGACCAGTGCTGACCTTGGGATTACAAGTTAACTTGAGCAGCTCTTCCACAAAAGCCCAGTTATTGCCCAGATGTTGCTGTGGGTGCGGAGGAAACGATACGTTACGTAACAACAACAAGCACGTATTAGTAATTACTCATCGCACTCTAATTACACATAAATGAGGACAGCAAGTGTGAAAAGTCACCTGTATAATTCAGGCTATAGTGGATCAGCCATGCTGTCAGAATACCTGCTGTCTCTGCTCTCTAACGTCGAGTTACTGTCACAATCAGTGTCAGACTTATTTCTAAAAAAACATCAAATGTAATTTTCTATCTCTGCTAATGTGTCTAGTTTTGGCTATACTCTTTCAGGTTAGTTATATATCAACATATGTGGATAAATTGGAGGTAAAATGTATGTGCTTTAATTAAATTGAGTGCAGTGTAACATCTGCAGGTACCGACTCCACCTCTCACCTCACTCTGGACCACGCCGTTACGACTGTACTGGCCGAGCATTGCCAAATGAGTGACCAGCCACCAGGCGAATCCCAGCGGGTCTTTGCAGTGGGTGGGGAGGCCGCTGAACGGCTCTGCTGCCGGCGTCCCTGAGACCAGGGGCCTCAGCAACGAGTTTGTGTAGCTCCAAAACGACTGGAGGGACAATGGGATATACGCGTCGGTTCGTATCGTAGGGACAGGGTTGAATTTTATTGTGCGACTGCAAGTGTGTGTGTATTTGCGTTACCTGCGTGTGCAACACTTTATTCCTGTGTTCCAGAAGGTGCATGAGCAGGACCCACAGCTCTTTGGTGCAGGAGCAGAGGTAGTGATGGCTGCTCACAGCCTCCGTAGGCCTCACCTGCAAACCAAAAACATCCATTTAACACAGTAAGCTCCCAACTGAAGCCTGATTTATTGCTTCTATATTTTCGGTGCATAGCATTTGCTAAACGCAGTATCCATCCAGCTTCTGCTCATCGGGCACTAAACATTTCCACAGTTACAGCTGGAAATATCCCAGAAATACCACTGATGCATCTCACCAGCAACATGTACTGATTTGTGGCCGGCCGCCCACCTTGCTGTATTTGCCTAAGGCCAGACCAGTAAGGTCACACAGCAGACTGCACAGGTGTTCTTCAAACAGACTGGCATCAGTCAGGTTCTCTCCCGTCAGGTTCACAAACTGGTGGGCGTACACCACCTGGCCTGCAGAGATGAACAGGTAAAATTACAGATTTCACGATAGTGGCTAACGATGCTGCGCACGAGCCCCGTCTCACGTTCCTTTAGTTTCAGCCTGTCGTCTGAGTTTTCCGGTGCAAGGGCCAGACGCATACTGTACCTTGCATCTTGTGACTAAGCAGGTGAAGGATCTCCAGCACAGACCAGTGGATGTCGAGATGAAGGTGTAACAAATGCCAAGAGGGAGGAAAAATCTGCAGAGGGATGCAGAGTACAGGGTTTGGTTCACAACAGTGGAAAAATCAATAGGGATAGACCATTTGCACTTTAGTTGTTGTACTTGTTTCCAAGCCCTTTGTCCTTTACAGCACAACCTGAGGCACCTGCTTTACATACACTCACCTAATAAAGTGCTCGGCGAGTACATGCCCCAGAGTTGCATGCATGCAGCCTAATCTATATGCAGTCGTACCTTTCCCTTGTTCTGCACAGTAAAGGCGCTCTGGACGTTGACGGGCAGGTCTTTGAGTCGTCCTATGAGGAGAGTGATGCCCAGCAGCTCCTCCAGAAGAACGGAGGGCAGCTTAGCTTCCAGTTCTTCATAGGGGTGGGATGGACATGCATCCAGGGAGCCGCGGGGTTCCAGGTATCTGAACACAGACAAAAGGACGTGCTAAACAAGCAAATGCAGTAAAAGCAGATGAACGCATGACATTATAGCATGCAGCTGTAAACGCTTGATTGGCGGTACCAGTGGCAGCTTTAAGTACAAAGAATTACCTGTGCAAGAAGACTTTGACAAACTGAAGAAAGGAAACACACTGCTGTCTGAGGTCTTCTGCTTCATAGTGGAGGTTGCCTGCTTGACCTAAAAGACACAGCGGATGGCGTGGGCAGTATTCATAATCCTTATGTAAAACATGCCCACTGTATCAGATATTAGACATGACTCAAACAGAACTGAGACCAGCAATCTCTCTATGGTCAGCTCATTTGCTGAAACAGCTGGGGATGGCTGTATAGTATGTGTGGCCAGCCACATAAACCTACATAGAAGGTGGAACCCCCGTTTAAACTTTAAATGCTCAGTGTTGTTCGGTGACGCTTCTTTGGGGTCAACATTTGAAAAAATCTCAGAACACTCTCCGTTAAACTTCAAAGTTGCGTAAACCAGCTGCCCCTACCCCCAAAGGTGATGAAGGATTCATTATTTGTAGCATAATTAATGCTCAAATTCAATTTCTCTTCCTGAGACCACAGTTTCTTGTTTACACTGCAGTCACTGTCTGCACAAATGGCATTTTATAACTTATAAGAGGTGTCCATTTATGTGGACAAAGAAAGGCTTAACCTGAAAATGAACGGCCTGAACCGTGAATTACGTATACAGTATACAAGCTTACCAAAGTCATGCGAGGTGGACTGCATCAAGGTCTCCAATCTGTAAAGCTTTTGTCTGAAATACAGCAAAGAGCAAATAAGACCACTAACACATATAAACACGAATAAGCTCACCGAGCTTGCTGCCACAGAAACGCACAAAATCTATCTGGGATCATGGCTTACCTGAACAGACCAAAGAGCACCTTTGGAGATTCTACAAGTGCCGTCTCCGTTACCCAGGGGAAGCCAAAAATCTCCACTGTGTCCGTCTCATACTCTGCAGGGGCTGGGTCCAGATGCAGCAGCAGCCTAGAGAGAGGACGCACTCACATCATTTAAGACTTTATTTACTAAAATGTCTCTCCTGCTAGCCCGTTATAATGAAGGTACTGAAAACTGACCTTTAAAACAGAAGAAAATCCAGGTAACTAAAGAGTTAACTTAGGTAAGTGAGTAACTGACAGACTCTGCTGACAGTTTTCAGTGGGAACATTTCTCAGGCGCAAAATAGGCGGAGAGAAAACCACTGCAGCAGTATGTTTTTCAGTGATTACAGTGAATTGATGAGTATACCGTTTCAGCGAGCCTCTTGCAGTGTATCCCTCTGTGGAGAGTCCTCCGGCAGGGTCGTCCTTTGTTTGGGAGCAGCAGAAGCAAGGCGGCTGGGCTGGAGTCAGCTCGCACAGGCTGTCTGCTGCAAAGGGGGACACTGGTGGGGTGAGGGATTGGCTGAAGTCGTCTGTCATGTTGTCGGAGCCGAATCACTATCACCTTTAATGACAAAAAAACCCAACAAAACAAATATTGCGGTGAGATATTAAAAGATTGGTACACAAATCAGAAAGGAGATGTAAAAAGGTGCATATTTCCTGTAGTTGGCGAAAATAGCTTAAATAGTACAGTCTCATACAACAATACTGCAACAAGTCTCTACTTTCATGAAGGTTAGAAAGCTCAGTTCACGTGGCAGCAGTGCAATTCATGAAATAATTCAGACAAAGGTCAGGAGCCTCAGTTATTGTTCTCATCAAACATCAGAATTGGGAAAATGACTGTTGGTGCCAGACAGGCTGGTTTGAGTATGTCTGGAACTACTGATCTCCAAGACAACAGCCTCTAGAGTTCACTCAGAGTGATGCAAAAAAACCCCAAACAACAATAACAACAAAAGCATTCAGGCAGCTGTGCGGGGGAAAACACCCTATCAACGAGAGAGGTCAGAGGAGAATGGCCACACAGTTGGAGCCGACAGAAAAGCACGTCAGCGTGGAGCAAAACGTCACAGGAATGTTTCCAAACGTCTCGCGGAATCCGCGCCACGGGGAGCTGAGGCTGTTTTGAGAGCAGCTGGAGGTCTCACCCAGTATTACCCCGATGTTCCCTAATAAAGTGCTCAGTGAGCGTATGATCAAAGCAGCAGGTCAACTGAAGTGAACTGAAGTTCATTACTTTTAGTCAAACTCTGATTATCTAGCTCACAGCTGTCTGGGATACATCGTGTTTTCAGTGAGACTGACTTTCATAATCAATAACAGATGATATAGCCTCGCTTCAGTAACGACGTCGGCAACGTTGGTTGGGTAAAATATAAGCGTTAAATAATATCAACCGCCAGCTAAAGGTTCTGTACATTAGACTGTCTAATGACAACGAACTATCCTTTAGTAACATCTGAATCTAGACTGCAGTTGGCGTTAGTAAGATGAAACAGCGCTATTTCCGAACAGGAAACTAATCACATCGCCGCCTCCAGACACACAAATATTACTGAAACATAAACAAACCTTGTATTTTTGCTTCCGGTGGTGTTATATTCCGTAAATTGGACTTAAAGCATGGAAATACTGTTGTCATTACGGCATTGTTTTCGGTTTTCCGTTTCTCCCGCTCGTTCACACGGCGCATGCGCGAACTGGCCACGCGCCCGATGATTGGTCGGAAGTTTCCCAATGGTCCTGTTGTACCAGTCCGAGCAAAGCAAGAGGTGACGCTGCCTCGAGCTTCCTCCGTCGCAGTACTTCTCCGTGCGTAGAGTGTGATGGCAGTGGACGTTTCTGTGATAGTTCTGATCTTGTTTTTTTCTCGAGAGGTTTGTATGAGAGCAAATGAAGTGTACTAACCCTCCTTCTCAATTTGCTCCACACTGAGCTCCATTATCACCCCCCAAAAAGACTAAAAGTAATATAAATAGCCAAAAATAATGTCTATTTGGTCTTTTTTTGACACGTTAAATTCGAAGTTCATTCACACAAAACATATCATATAAACGAATGCACGAATGCTGCTGAAGATACATCAATTATTGAAATTTAAACATCTTTTCACGTAAACCGCAGTTGCTAACATTTTCGAGCCGAGCACCTGTTCCACGGCTTGTCGCATCCACAGGCTCCGTTAAAGTCACTTGTGGTGCCCCTCAGCGTCACTGCAGGGGTTCCGCACCAATGAATAGAAAATAATGCAGCGGTTAAAGTGGAATTTTATCCACGCTAACCCTAATTTCCATATGCAGATCTGTCTCTCCCAACAGTCCCTCTCGCCATCACACCATTTCTTGCATTCTAATGCATTCTCACATCTTTTACAAAATCCCCCCTTCTGCCACACGCCGTGGATGTGCTCGTTGTGCCGACTTACAAGTCGTTTTTTTCCTGCACGTTTGACTTGTCCAGTGAGGAGGTGCACGACAGACGCGATGTTTTGCATGCACTAATTTGCACGTTTTTTTATCGCCGGGAGTCAGTGGAGACAATAAAGATGGACGCGTCGGGAGTTTTTTTTTTCTCTCTCCCTTTTCGTTCATGATGAATCGACCTTGTTCTCTGTTGTCAACAGGAGGCGGTTCGTCCGTGTGAAGGCTCTGTCGTCTGGATGGGAAAGGTATGTGCTTTTTTCCAGTTCCTACGCTACAAACCCATTCAATCTTTTATAGGCACCGTCGTACATGGAGGGAGTGAGATTTGAACCTGTGCCACCCGCCCCCTCCCCTCTCCTCTCCCTCTGGTGTCCTCGTGCCTCGTTTCCAGGCTTGGTGCACTGGACCAGGTTAGATCTTGTTGAACCACAGTTCAACACTCAGAAGTGACCATTTGATGACTGGAAACCAGAATCAGACCGTTCTCTGGATGCACTTGCAAAACCACCTTGCCTTATTTACCATCCCCAACGTACTAGAGGATGTGATGCATATAATGGGAGGATGGGACTTGATCATGTTAGGGTAATTGCCCTGATGTCGGTTGTTGGTTTCACTTGCCATTTGATGTTGACCTCATAAACTTAGACTTACACTGTAAAGGAGAGAATGTTTTAGCCAACACACATGTGGCTACTCCCACGTCTGCAGAAAAAGCATGTGGTGAAATTAACTAACAGACATGAATAGCCCTTAAGCAGGTTGGAGTTGGGGCTGAGGTTTCCCTTTGTCTCATTCCACATTCTGACTTGGGGAGGTGGTAAGAGCACAGGTGTAACTACACTGGACAAAACCATTGGCCTGGTGTAGCTAAATGCCTGCACTGTCTGTGGAGTCACGACACTGATAAAAAGCAGTTAATATAAAATATCACTTCTACAATTAACGTCGCTTGATAAGTAAAGAGTTATAAAGATATATGAAGCTTTATACTGTTACAGTGACCTGCGACTCATGGGGATTTCACGCGTTGCTAAAGCGCACTTAAGCATTTAAGCATTGCATCTATCTCAGTCTTGTATTGTAACCTGGCTGCTACAAACAAAAACACAACTAAAGTGGCACTCGATGGAGCACATAGGCTACCTGTGAATTGGCGCAGAATTGTACAAACTGATAGATCTCAATACCGTTATCATGTCTGCTTTGATACATTAAGGCCCTCACGCTATTTCCTGAGAAATTGCCAAAATGTTCACAATGTGGAGGAAAATGATGAAAAAAAAGTTCCTGGATTTAACCAGATCTGCCTTCCCATCCCTCCGACAGATGGACACGGGTGCAAAACATAACACCCTGGGTGGATGTAAAAATAGTAGGATGTTCTGTATAACGCTGCTGTACAGTATACAGATACACTCTGTCTATTGTTAAAGGAAAAGTCCGTAATTTCAGGCGGCTGTCTTAGCTTAGCGTAGCCTATCAGAAACAGGGGCAAATAGCGAGCTCAGCTCTGTCTAAAGGTAACAAAAATCTGCCTACGAGCAAGTCTGAAGCCCAGTCGTTAACTGGTCTATGAGCAAATGGTCCCAAACGTGACAGTATCCCCACGTTTGAATTTCAATAAGCTGTACCAACACGCACACATCAGTATGCTGCTGTGTTACTGATGATCTGAGGTGGGCACATTGATTATTATTTTTTTTAAATTCTGGTATGGTTTTTGTTGTGACTGTATATATTATGGTGTTAGGTGACCCGAAACAAAGTTGCCGCTCTGGTGAGACTATGAGTTTCTCTTCTATTGTATTTTATTGTGGATGCTAGCAAAAAAAAATGCCTACATGGCCATATGCTAGGCCCCCGTGCCCTTCCAAAATGTCCCATGAGCCGTAATAAAACAACGTTTTACTATTGTCAGACACTTAAAATAGTCATGGTGTTTAAGCCTGACCTCAAAACAGCCATCTATAACTTTGGCTGGAGTAATAACCTGGACATTGTGGAATAATGTTATCCTAGGACTGGTAGTTTGACCTCTGGAAATCCTGCATGATTACAATTCCACCATTAACTCCCCCCCCCCTTTAAGGAGTGTAGTCAGAGGCCTGTAATGACTTTGCATAATGAGTTACATTCTCCTTTTTCATTGGGCCTGCTTTCTAAAAGATCTCTGTATTGTACAGGGGAGACTGCGAGTCCCTTTTATCTCTAGAAAAAAAAAACCCTTGTGGCAACAGTTTGATCAATTAAACTCCTGAAAGGGCCCCCCTCTTTTCATCCCCGTGCCTGAGAGGAATATAAAGTTATCAGTCTTCCCAAGCGATATGAGGACAGAAATAAGTAGTTTGTCTATAAAAATGTCCAGGTACTTTATCAGCGTCCCAGTAGGCCCCGAGGCCCTGACACTGTTCAATGTGGCTCTCGTGCAGGCTCTCTTCCTCCCTCCCTCTCTCCCCGTCTGCTTCGCCGCTGCCTGAGGCCCGCTCCTCTCTGGCTGGGGTGTACGCTGCCGGCCGTGCACCTCGGCGGGATCGACTGGGGCTCCAGCCCCCCGAGTGAGGTTATCGATTTCAATCAGGGGGCTCGGGAGATTGGAGATGAATGATGCTTCAGACTTTAAGCAGCGGTCAGCCGCACTGTTTGTAGTTTTGGGAGGAAAATGCTGCAGGGGGAGGCACTTCGCTTTTGACGAGAAGTCAGATAAACACACAAACGGAATCATATATTTAGAGAGAGAGATCTTAATCTCGGCGTTTGCAGTCGGACTGTACAGTATGTTAGTGAGAGCATTCTGGGAGGGAAGCGGCCCGCACAAATCCAAAAAGCCCAACGACTCCAGACAACAGATGTTGCATATTAACAGTGAATAGATTGCGGGTCTGCAGCTAATGATTATTTTCTTTATTGATGAATATGTTTGTTGTTTTCACACTGAATCAAGTAATCATTCATAGCATAGTAAAAATGTATGATTACGCGTTCACACTGTATTTTGTTTGACTGATAAAACTAAAAAAAGCAAATATTTGCATGTGAGAAGCTGGAACCAGATGATTTTGTATGTAAAACACGACTGAAATGAGACCGGTGATTCAAATCTACTGGCAAATGAGGAAATTGACCGATAACTGTTTTATGTATGGGCGACAAACACTCGAGGCATCAACAATTCAGGTTGGTTGCATAATCTGGGGAAAGGAGTGGGAGTTTAAGCAATTAATATGCTTTAATGCCGCATCCTTCCAAAGTGCACCGGGTGCTTATCTCGTCAAGTAGACACTGAGACGAGCCAGGTGACAACTTTTCATTCCACCGTTGTTCGCCGGAAAGTGCACGCGCAAAGACAAACCGATAAAGTTCCTGTTTCGCCTCAGAGAGGGAAGTTAGTTCACACAATGAGGGCGCTGCTGTTTTTTAATGCTCTCAGAAGCATTTGCATCAAGGCCAGGAGATTAAACGTGTGGGTTGGGAACTGGAGAGAGTGTGCTGTCTCGCTTGGGCCCCCCCCTTCCTCCCTCCCGATGCCAGAGTTCTGGCTTTCATCGCGCTGGGTGAAAGATTTCTCCCGGATGTTTCGCTCTCCGTGGCTACAGGTGGGTGGTTCGCATGCTGTAGGTGGCAGCTGCTGCGGATTTCGTGCACAAGTACAGAGGAGGTGGCTGTGGGCAAATGGGTTCACAATTGCCAATGTTCAATACTCTGTGCTGAGATGTTGAAACCTACACTCTATAAACTCATTTGTGTACATGGTATATGGAGTGTTATACTTGAAAAAAAAACGAAGGTGATTCTGTTTTTTTTTTCTCGTACTATAGTATATTAATAATATAAATTTTTTATATCCAGGGGGATCATAATGCTTTTTTGGCAGTTTAAAAAAAGAAAAATGATGTCCGATAACTGAAATGGTTTGTCGGTTAGTTCCTTCAGAGACAAACATGAGCTTGTTCCAGCTTCTCAGATATGAACATTGGATGGCTGTCTTCGTCACAGATGATAGTGAACTGGATATCTTTGGATTGTTGGAGGGTTTTTTTTACCCACCACGTTTTCGCATCTGTTGCTATTTTTCTGGCGTTTCATGGACGAAACTGGGACTTTTTTGGGGAAAGTACTCATCAGATTAATCCATAATGAAAATACTTACTGACATACTTTTCTCCGACGTGTCATGCGGTTTCATGGCCGGCTTTTGTTTGGGCGTCACACTTGTTTCCCTCATTAAAAATGGGCATCATTATGAAATGAAATGCAACCATATGGTCTGAGACTAACAGTGGATTTTAAACTTTTGAAGAAAGTTTTTTTTTAAATTCAGTTTTTACTGTTGGAAAACCAAACATTCACCACCATCAAGTCATTTTCCTCTTTTTTTGTTGTTTTTTTTTGTTTAAAGGCTCCATGTTCGGTGCGGCGGTGCTGGTGCTTGGCTGTCTGCTGCAGAGGACACTAGCAACCACAGAGGGGCATCGTGGGACCAACCGCTATGTCTTCTACGCCGTGCACATGGACGGAGGCATCAGAGCCGCCAGAGCTCTGGCCGAACAGCACGGGCTGGAGTTCATACAGCGGGTCAGTGCATGTTTAAAACCCCTGTTATTACCTCCACCTATGGGCCCGCAATTTACATTTTCTAAATCCGGTTACTGAGGGCTTTTTTTTTTTCTCGAGAGCTGCCAAAGTGCTGACTTCTATTTCCTATTTGAGGGATATCTGACTTTCATCAAATTACAGCAGCCTTTCTGAATATTTCATATCTGATCAAAGCCACGCAGAGTAGGTCGTCCACCCGGCGACACCCGCGCGCAAGAAAAGACATCTTCTGTGCATGCACCCAACACGGCGCACATATGCGCACACTTCGATCAATCTGGCCAGGCTTAGTTTACGCCTGTAAGAACCAGGCTCCTGCTGAATGTCTGTGGAGATGATGGGCTCTTTACCTATTTGGCTGAGTTTTAATCTGTCATGCTGAAATCTTTCCATTTGTCAGAAGACTAGATGTGATTTATCCACATCAATACTTTAAAGGTTACTTTGCTTGTTGAGTCTGAAAGTGTGTCAGCTCCCTCAAAAAATGTTCTCAGTCGCGCTCGGAAAAAAAAAAAAAGAAAATAAGGGCTCCTGGTTGGGCGGAATACAGTAGTTCTGCTTTCTTGTAAGAGCGAGTTCAAAGAGGGGGTTCGAGGGTATGAGAGATTTTGAAATGAACTTCTTGTGATTTCCTTTTATGAGAGATTCACAGTCAAGATCAAGATTTAAAAGGTAAGAGTGCTTATGAATCAACATTCTTTCCTGCTGTGCTCTGTTTAACTCAAGAATTTAGAGCAGGGTCCTTTCATTGAACTCCTTGTTTTCAAAGGTAAAGACGGACTCATCAACACGGACTCTTTGGATAAAACATCCTACGTGATTAAAAAAATATCCTGAGCAATCCGTCAGGAGAATTTAAGTCGGTGAATCACCCAGATAGCGAAGGTACTGACCTTAAATACAAAGTGGATGATCCATCACATTGAATTTTAACCAATGAACTCTGAGATATTATGTTTTTTTTTATTTTCATAGTTCTGTTTATAAATGGATGTAGGCAGAGAGAGAAATCAGAGAAAATATTATTGTATCACACCTTCAGTCTGTAAGAGCCCCCATGAAAGGGTCTGGCTGCGCCTCATTGGTTTAAAGTGTCGTCGTCTTTGGTCTTTGTTGACAGATTTATATTCCTCCATTGATTTTGCTCAGAGCAGACGACAAAAACAAAAAGAAACCCAGTGATTTGAAGTTATCGATGAGTTATACTGGAGACGTGTGACTGTGTGCAGGGTTTGACATTATTGATAAGGGTTAGTGGGAGTGTCTGCCCCGACCCGGTGTGAGGCTGAGCGCAACGCCGGCTCTGGGGAGCGGGGACGCCAGCTCATCTCAACCTTGGCCCTGCTGCCTCGGCTGCTGCTGCCGCCGCCTGGCTCATGAATAAAACATCTCTTTGACCTTTATCAGAAGTGTATTGGACAGTCCACCCCCGTCTCTGTCTTCCTTTCTCCCCGTCTCTCTCTCTCATTGTCCCTCATGCATGCACATAAACACCTCGGCCTCTCCCCGCATTGTTTTCTGCTCTTTTATACACCGCTCACAGTCCCTCGGTGCGGCCGTCGCTAACGACCAGAACAGGAGCTGTGGAGAATCACGCCGCATTGTGCGCTCACACGCTTCCACAAAGCGCATAGGTCGGAATAACCGCGTTTTTTGTGAGATGGCGAAAACAGTTGCGCCGCATGTCAGAAATCAGTGACAGCTCGCTGCGGTGTGATCGTCTGCTGTCAAGCATATGCAGCGAGTGCACTTAATAAGTTAATATGGTGGCCGAACCAGCAACACTATATCCTGAGAGCCTCAGACAAACCCCTTCTTTCACAGCACCCCCAGGTCTAATCTGCTGACTGGCTTCTTTTACCTGTCTGTCGCCAGAGGCTGATGCTAAATGTCACTGACACGAGATCGCCTTTGTTCACTTAAACCTATTTTAATTGTGTCACCTGTGATTTGCGCCTTGCGTGTTGCAAATATCGCATATCAGGAATCTACTGTGATTTTTTTTTTCCTGTTTTTTTTTGTTTTTTGTGAAAACACTGAAGTGGAATGAAAAGTCTGACAAGCCCCACGCCAGCTTGGAGGATTGTGATGTCTGCTGGCATTCCGGTGGTAATGCCGCATGAGTGGAATGGGAATCAAATGTCTCCATGCTGGCACTCAACATATTGCTGGTCTCTTTGATTTAGTGCACGGCATCCAGGAAAATGTCATCGCGTCTCTCCATTGTGTAGACTTGACATATCCATTTTGCAACTGTAAAATCCAAAGGAAAACAAAGCGAAATACCCGAGCTGATGTCTTCATGCCACACGGACAGATTTGGCCGTGACGCGCCGGCGTTGCTTTTTCTCCGGTGCCTCCCTGGTAGCAGACGCACTGAAAGCCAGTGTGCGCAATTTTCAAATATGTCAAAGTTGATGTGTCCACGCGGCTTTCTCATTTCGACACGTTGTAGATGGCTCGCACTTTGTCAACATTCCTCTTAAATTAGAAGAAAAATGGTCTCCTTCAGAACAAGATGCAGTGAAATAAAGAAAACAAACCCAACTAATGCAGCGCACCCGAGGAGCTCGCGTAATTATTATGGCTGCGTGGCAGGGCTGACGTGGATTCAAAGATTAGTGTCACACAATGGTGACTCTCATCTCCGACCACGGCTGCGGTGGCTGGTGTAATGCAGTCATTGTGAGAGAAAGAAATGCTCTGACGAGGCAGGTAATGGCAGCCATTACAGGTGCCGGGTTTTCGGCGCGCGGCGACAAAAGGAAAAACAACCCGATCGCGATCTAAAACAGACAATTTTCTGTTTGGCTTTATGCGCGCCGCAGAACAACAGCACAGCGACTTGATATTACACGCCGATTCTCCGCTTGAAGCACGACTTACAATGCGGCCAACCTCGTTTTAAGTTGCATCACATGATACCGCATTGTTTACAGGTATTATTTCCTGCTTGCTTAAGAGTTTGCAAATCCGATTAGAGCCAGATTAAGTCGATGTGTTGTATTGTTTTTATTTTAGCTAAGATCACCGCTTCGAGAATTATGCGCCTGTGTGTGTGTGTGTGTTGTGTGTGTGTGTGTGTGTGTGTGTGTGTCCGTGCGTGCGTGCTCGCAGTCGCAGGGTTTTTGTCTTGAACTCTGACACCAGGTAGTCCCTGGTCTCCAACCAATGGTGAAAGGCCTCCCAGATCCCCCTTCTCTCCAGTCAGGTGGAATACTGCTGGCAGATTACCATATCATTTCCATATCATTAGCATAACATTACTGTGGCACAGCTTGGCCCGTTGTCTGCGGATGTGCTATCAGCTCATCAAGAGATTCAATCCCCAATCCGCTCCATGCTGCCTCCCCTCCCCTCCCCACCCCTCCCGCCCCGCCCCCCACCCCCCACCCACCCCCCTTCCCTCCGTACACTCGAGGTATGCTTTCCATCCGAGTAAAGCAGATGTAATTGAGGTAGAGCACTGGATTTACCGGCTAAATGAAATCACACAAATGCTTCGCGATCAGCCGGGGCCGCTGTCGTACACATTCAGAGAGCCCCGTTCTCTGAAACCTCGCAGCGCTGCACCCAATTCAGAATTTCTAATATCCTCTCAGAAATAGCCTCAGTGAGATGCTAAGCTATGTCAAGCCTTACTCCGGCTGGATTACTACAGGCTGTGATGTTACGACTGGGTGTGTGCGGGAAAGAAGAAGAAAAAAAAAAAAAGGCCGACGTTCCACCATCTTCTCCCCGGCCACTTCCTTTCCCTTCGCTGCACCGTAGGGCACCCACGGGTGCCAAAAGGGACACCAATCCTCTAATGGTTGGGAGCGAGGGCCCATTCCATTAGTCGGGGGGCCCAGAGTTCACCGCCGCTCCCCCAGCGCGTGGAGGGCAGAGGGAGCGGAATGGAGGCAGGTGTTGGCCGGGGGCAGCACAGAGGGCAACGCAGCACCAGCTGCATGCTGGGAAATGCACATCTCTGCTCCCCCTCTGCCAATTTCTGTTTCCTCAAGCAAGTACAGACGCACACACACACACACACACACACGCACGCATGCACACTGACTTCCTATCACCCGCTTTTGTCACCAATTTCATTCATTCCAGTAAGCTTTTCTCCATTTCCCTTATCTCTTTCTTTCGCTCTCTCAGCCTCACACACTCATTCACTCACGCCTATCTCCATCTCTTTCATTTTCGCTCTCTCTTTGCTTACAACCCTCCCTCCCACCCCCCACCCCCCACCCCACCCCACCCATCCCCGCTCATACCTCACTCTCATTTGTAAATGGAGAGAAGACTTGACTTGAGGAATACGCGGAGAAGATGCTGTTTCCCTCCCAGGTGGGAATCTCAGGTGGGAGGTGAAGGTAGAGGAGAAAAAGAAGAAGAAGAGGAAGGAAGGGGGTGAGGAGGAGGAGAGCGCAAATTATGATACCACCCCCCCACCCCCCACCCTCTCTCTCTCTCGCTCTCCCTGGGCTGAGATGATGTATGGCTGCAAAGGCCACATGTTGGCCGTGTGATGGATTAAAGCACTTTGTAGGAAAATTACTGAGAGCGCCTCAGCACACCCGAGTCTAGCCCTTAATAAAACTCTCTTCAATATTGAAATGGAGAGAGAGAGGGAACGAGAGAGAGATAAAGAAGATAAAGGAAGATGGTGGACAAGAGCAGGGAGTGGCGGCGGAGGCGCGCAAACATGCTCGTACACAAGGCTCTGGGAGGCGATACGGAATATTGAGGGCCAGGGTAGAATTGCGCGTGGCACGGCTTTACTGTCGGATTGTGCGACGAGGTTTTGCTTGGGATGGACTCTTAGAGCTTAGGGAGAACACCACATTTTTATGAGGTGGCTGTTTATTACAAGCGTTGGATGAACTCTCACATCGCGCTTGCGCCGTCCTAACCAGCTTCAGCCGTTTCCATTTCTTACCCGGAATAAGAAGCTGAGGAAGTTCTCAGGAAACCACAGATATCACTCTGAACCTCGGTAATGGGACCACGGTGCACGTCAGTCTTAATTTACGGAGGGCAGATCACTGCAGATTTATTTTCATCCATGCAGAGTTGGTTTTCATTTGAAGTAATTTGGAGGTTTTATGGTTTTTCATTTTGGTGGCTGGTTCTCCACTGAGTGGCTCCTGATGGACAGAAATAACTGTAGCAGGCCTTTGGTGACCTGGATTTGATTGTGATAATGAAGTTTGGTGGTGAAAACGCAATAATCCAACTGATGCATCACTCAGTTCAGTCACTGGTGACCAGTGCCTCAATATATTTGTGTTAACTTGGGTATAAGTGTACAAGAAGCGATAACATCAGTTATGCTGATGAGATGTTACATTCACTTTTCCTGTGACAACGTTATGAGTGTCTATGAAGTTCAAAACAATTAGTTGATCAACTGATTGGTTGATTGACAGAAAATTAATTGTTTCCGTCGTTCATCGAGCAAGAGAGACAAACCTTTCTTGGTCGCAACATCGTCATGCTTTTGTTTGTCGTGTGCGATGGCAAATTGAATCTTTTTTCTGCTTTCGACCGTAAAAAGGAAAAACAAGCACGTGGAAGATGTCACCTTGAGGCGTTTTACATATCACAGACAAGTGATCGGTATTTAAAAATAATTAATGATATCATCAGATAAAATACAGTAAGCCCCTTTCAATATTCACCATGCAATATGTCATTCAAACATTATGAAATAAACACATATTAAGTCAATCATTTCATGTCTGCCCGCATCACTCCTGGATTTGTTTGTATAGGGGGCCCAACGTCATGCTGATGTGACGTCTGACTTCTGTTTCTTGTCTCCTCTGGCTTTTTTTTTTTTTTAGGGATGTCGCAGGTTGTAATATGCTGGTTTTCTCCTGTGGAGTTGAAACTGAATAACTCAAACCCTCAGTCCTAAACTAATTGCGTATTATAACTGATCAGTCGGCGTATTTGCTGCTTTAAGATAGACTGGAGAAGCTGCCACGCTCTCTTCCATCTCTTGCACGTCCTGCCAATACTGTATTCTGCAAGGCTTAACCGCTCACCCCATTTAGCCCCTACCATCATCATCATCACCCAGGCCCCCCCATCCCCATTTCTCCTGAATGCCTCTCCATCGTCAGGGGATGTGGAGGCCACAGCCCCTGTGGGGCTGTTAGTGTACACAGCAGCTGCTGTTTTCTCCATAGGGTGTGCTGCCTCACGTGGCTCTCTCACGCAGCTTCAACGACTCTTGATGTCTGTGTTTGTTTCCCTTCCTTCATCCCTCCTTTGCTCTCTCTCTCTCTCTCTCCCTCTCCTCTCTCCGTCTGTCTGTTGGAGGCTGTCAGCAGCAGCGGGACAGGCAGCACCCGTGGATGTTCCTCAAAGTCCAGCTCCGCTGAACTGCCATCAGAGGCCGTAGCAGACGTCAGGCTTGTGGCACTGGTCGTCTTTCAAGGCTACTGCCGTGATGTATAGTTGCTAGTTGTGATACCTGTGTGAGTTTGTGTATATGCAGCCTTTTTAGTTGCAGTAGCTGTGACTGTGATATTGGGATAATCAGCGTAAACAGGTGAGAGCACTTAGTTGCAGCGACCGATTGTCCCCCTACCCGGTGAGTGGTGTTGCAGCGTTTCCCACTTCCCATCAAGCCTGCTGCTTCCACGCACAAAGAAGCTGCTGCTTTGCCTGCCTCTCGCTTGGTGTGGGGCAGGCAGAGCTTTTTCGCCGATAATGGCTGCCTGCTGCCAGAGACAAGTTTGACGAGAGCACTGACACTGAGTCAAAGCAGTGAAGTTGTGAGCCATTAAAGCAAAGCCACGAGCTGGAAAGTGCTAAAATGCTGCATTTCGATGACAGGAAGATAGTGGATTTCTGCAACACACTGCAAAATCATTTCACCCCGTTTACAGCACAACACTGACAAGCGCAGTGTTAAGTTTCCCTTTTTGGGAATGAAACGAATTTAAAAAGCAGCAATTAAAAAAAAGTTAATTTAGCTTTGTTTGCCTTTCGACAACAATTTTGACAACATGGTCAGCTCAGTTAACCTAAACAGAGTTTACAGAAAAGTTAGGAACGTAATTAGCGTTGGCTCTGCTAACTTGTGATGGGCATTTGTCCTTAGATTGTGTATCAGGTGACACATGATTTGATACTAAATAATTAGTTGTTCGTTTAAAAAAAAGAAAGAAAAAGATTGTTTGGCAACTTTCAAGGCAGCGATGGACAGTTTCTCATGGCTCATCATAAAGCTTCAGATCAAGTCACGTTTTTAAGCTCTCTTAGCAAACAAAAGAAAGAAATAACAGAGAATTAAAGAACACAAAGACATACAAAATAAACAAAGTATAAAAAACAGGCATTAAGGAACAAAAGATGGAACAAGTGGGATATAATATTTTCATCTCTTGCTGAGCTTCTGTGTTTCTCAGTGTCTTAAATCAACATTTCCTTTCAAGTGCGCTTGTTTTGCATGTTGATGCTTGGGCCTTTCAGTCGTGCTGTGCAGTATGACAATCGGTTGCAGCACTTGAAGAGGGAGCACAGGCATTTTCTTTCTCTTCTTTTTTAAATCTGCGGAGGCGAAAGAAATGGATGAAAAATCAAAAACAAAAATGGGGACATGAGGGAAATGTGTACTAAATCTCTTGTTAATTCTATCTAGAGAAATCACTCATACCCCACATAGCAGGAAAATAGAGTTGTACTATAAAAGAAGTGCTCTTAAGTAACCAGGATGTTTATCAATAGCTTTTACAGTTAAAATGAAAATGAACTCATCAAACGCAATAATTATTCAATCCAGTTTCATGACATTTTCCAGACAGAATTTGCCTTTTTTTCCAAATTAAGTGTTAGGATTATTAAAATTTTTTCATTGAAATAAAAATACGTCAATTCCAAAAGAATTTAATTAGAGCTTTTAGTGTCCTTTACTTTGTCAAGTGTCGCAGCTGGGAGAGAAAGCAGTGGGGTTTGTTCTGAAAATGTAAATGCAGAGCACTTCAAGGTTCAGGGATTTACCTGGATATTAAGTCAGGCAGGTTTTGTGTTGTCTTGATTTATAATGCTGTATCTTTTGGCGCTGACGGCTCCTGTCAACCTTCAGAACAGAATAGCTTTTATGTGGACAGTCTGAGCGGCAGCTCTGCTGACGACACTTTAGCCAGCGGTGTCCTACAGTGATCTGTGTTCTGTATAGCGGTATTTGTTCCTCAGGCTGTGTATTAAGTTCATGCAAAACCAAAATAAAAAGCCACTGTGGGATAAATAAAATTCAGTATTTCAATTGAGTTATCTATTAATGCATCTGATATGAATACATTGTCTGACTGTAAATTATAGTATGATATTTTTTTTAAGTTTGAAGTGACCTTCGCATTGCATTCTGGGAGGTTTTATTTTGCTCCATTCATCAGTGCTGTGGTCTGCTGTTCATCGGAGAGATTCAGTTAAGCTTTAAATAAGCTGCCAATGCTTATATGAGACCATTTGATTAGATGATCTGGTTTTATTTTAAAATCCATAGCTGACCAAATCAAACACTCTGCTTTCTCCGGTGTTCAACATTCCTTTTTGTCATCCTTAATATTTAATATACCAGTGCTCTTATTCAAGGTCAGAGTCAGAGGATTTCTTGACAATGTATGAAAAATGACAAATAATACAAGTTACAGCGGTTAGTAACGCTAGTTTTCCTTTTTGTAAAATACCTGGAATTACATTTTAACTTGACAATCTCAGATAAAATGTACATTTCAGATAACATTAAATTGAAATCCACATATCATAAACATATGTCAGCGCCTAGGATTTTTGATTTCCTGCAGCAATGTGCGCAGATTTTATCCTTGGAAGGCTTCGCAGCACTCGACCTACAGCCGCAGCACTGTCATGCTAATTTCCTGTTCATCAGTGCTTTGGACTGACGTTATGCACTGGAGAGACTGAGTCAAGCAATGACAAGTAACATTTTGAATAGCTCTGTCTGCTTATACCTCTGTCTGGAGTCTGAAGGTCAAGATGAAGTGTGGAGTCTTCCTCAGTCCAGCCAGAGGGCGTCATTTCAGGGTGCTGTGTCTTCTGTGTCACAGATTCAACCTTCATATTGTGCTGTAGAGTTCAGTTTTTGATTTTTAAAAAAAATACATTTGTGAGAAAAATTCTGAAAAAACCCAACATTTTTTCACTTGAATCATCAAGTTTAGATTGATATGCATACATATGGCACTACAGTACAATCAAATGTGCAAATCATGAAGCCGTCTGAATTTGAAGCTGCTGTGACACATCACTCTGTTTAGTTATGGCGGTGGACCCATGATGTTACAGTCCGAATATGATTTATCCACTATCCACTATATGTCTGATTTGTCCAATTTGAATGAATGTACCCTCAAACTAATAATGATGAATGGTGGAACAGCCACTTGTTAAAGAGATGTTTCATAATTTCGGAGTTGGTTGTCAAACTGCAGCAGGACAAATGTCAGGAGCAGGGAAAAACTGGTGATCCACAAACAGCTATATTTATCAGCACTGAGTTGAACAGGTGACTTTTCTGGAGTATCTCTCTGCTCTCTGATTAATACACGCTGGGGTGGACTGGCTGTGACCCTCGGCAGAAGTGTACATGTGGGAAAGTGGGATAAAAGTATTGAAAACGAATGTTATGTAACAACTCCAACTTGACGTGGGAGCTGCCGGTATTAATGAAAATGTAAAATTAATAACTCAGTAGAAAGGTATCCTCAGGTTAATCCGATGCTGTGGGACTTGTCCCTTCTCAGTTGATGATTTGTCTTCTGGTTTCCAGATCTATTTAATAGGATGTGGAATCACTTAATTTATCATCAGTGTGTGTATATTTAATGATTTTCTTACTTTAATTCCAGAACTGTTGAATCTGTAAATTGTGTGAAAATCCCCAATCCCCAACTGTCACAGGGACTTTCTTACATGGGATTTGTCTGACCAGCAATCAAAAATAATTATTAAGAATTACTGATGCTTACTTAGCTGTTAATCAACTAAATCAACAGAATTAGTAGATTATTCTGATTTGCATTGGCAAGAAGACATGAAGACAAATTTTTCTCTGAATTTGGAATAAGGGTTTTTACAAACTTATTTTGGTTTCATGTTGGGTATACAGATGAAACTGTCATCTGTCCTTTATGAAAATAACAATAAAACACCAATACATTACAGTGCACAGTCGTTGCCTGGTATCTGTTTATACTGTTTGTTGCTCCTCTAAGTAGAGGTTTACCTCTGACTGCAGCCAGTCGGGACATCCCAATTCACGTCCAGCTCACTTCAGTTCATCGCGCAATGATTCAAGCATACAGTATCTATCTGTGTGTGAGCGTGTGTGTTGGCGTGGGCGCGCGCACACTCTCATGATTAGTGTTCTCGGTGACTGGCTGGCTGATGGGGTTGATTTGTCCGACAGTGCTGTGTGTCAGGCAGCCTCAGCGACCGCACTGGAGAACATGAGTGAAGGAGCGGATAATTGATAGTGACAAGGCGCTCCCAGCCTTAATTGCTGCTGGTGAATTAGATTACCTTTTCAAAGTGCCTTCATTAGCAGAGAGAGAGCCATACCGATGGTCCCCTGATTGGCCTCATATTGTTTCGCTGTGAACCCGCTCCGGCAGGGCAGTGGGATGCGTCTGTGTTTGGGCTGGTGTGTGTGTGTGTGTGTGTGTGTGTGTTTGTTGTGGCTTGGTTTGAAATTGCTCGCTAATTTTCATGCGTAGCTATAGGTTGACTGTGCGTGCATGTGTGTATGTTTACACACGTCCGGTGCCAGTAATGTCAGGTTGTCAAAGTGACACATGTAGCAGCAAGTGTTGATCTGTTTTTATGGGCCACTGGCTACTTTTACAATTTGAAGGTGTGTATTTGTATGTGTGTTCCTGGGATTGTTGCTGCTTCCCCAGCACAATGGGCATGAGGGGAAGGTTGCATTTAACACAGCAGGGGGTCTTTTCAGAAACTATTTCCTGGTTATGCGTCAGAACCACTGTCAACTGAAGAAATGTTCCCTATGAAAGCTGTCAACAGAGACGAGAATGCGGTGAAAACCTGAGTGCTGACAGGGAGAGAAGGAAGACAAACCCTACAACAAAAACTCTTCAGCACGCAGGGCGATAATTCCCAGAATTACCAGTTCAGACTTGAAGCCTGGTGGCCACCTGCATGTTGAAGTCCTGTCCCAACCTGCCTAGTACTGCCAAGTTTGAGACTGTAACCCGAACTGAGATCCCAAACTGTGTTTTTGTTTTCATTTATACATTTCCGACCACTAGCCTGCCAGGCTAATGCGACACATTGGCACCACACGGACAATCTTTTATCTCCTGTGCTCTTTTTGTAGAGAAGTCAAAAAAATAAAACATACACCAGCTGCATAGGCCTGTGTATCAGAACACACCAAACCACAGCTCTGAAAAGAGCAAGTATTAGGTGACAGGGGAAGGCAGTGATCAGACACGGTGAAGTGTTGGCTGGAACTTCCCAATGTGGACACGGGAATGAGAGAGAGCAACGAGAATCGCTCTTCAGCCACTCAGAGCCACAGGATCAGCACCATGGAGAGCGCCTCGCTGCACAGTCCCAACAGTCGATCAGGTTATCAGGAATAAACTGCACGCTGTTTCTGGAAAGCTTCAACAAATTGCTCCTCTGTCAGTGCGGCGGCCACCGCAAATAACATTCCATTCACCTCCACTGCATTGAGTGCAAAATGAGACATGTCAAAACCTGTATTGCTCGATGCCATTTAAGGTCAGTGAAAAGAACAACATAATTTGAGTGAAGTGACCTTTTAAATAAGCTTCTATATCCACTTGCAATGTCTGATTCTACTTGTTTCGTCTCGTGGCCAAAGATATATGGTCTCTTTTTATTAAATTTGTCGACAGAAAGAACTGGTTCTCTGATCCATGAGGCTGGTTTTGGACCTTGTAATGATCCTAGTAAGTGGACAGGGCATTGGCTGTGATACGGCTGAACCAAATTAAGTGCAGTTTGTTTTGTTTTTTTGACAGTGTCATAAACATTACAATATAGTCACAGAGGTCCACAGACCTGTGCCAAATGCATTCCCGGTCCCTCATAATACCTTTATTAAATGTTAATAAGATATGTGCAGGAAGATTTACACACTTTAAACGTGGGGGAAAAAACAGAGGAATGGTATCCAGCCAGTACTCTGTATCGGCAGATAACCGGGGTTGAGGCATCGTGACTAGCACTGGTAAGGTGGATTAGCGGGTCCCAGTCCCCAGAGCATCCATCTGTCCATCCAAGTTCTGTTTCTGCTCTAACACTGACTTCAAGCATCTATTTGTTGTACATTTAAGGCTTTTAGTATAAGTTAATACCAGTGAGAATGGCAATACGTGCCAGAAACTTTTCCTTTATTAGTGGCGAGAGGGATTATTTTTCTCTTGTATCACCACAGTGGTATCAAACATCAGGTCAGTTAAGGGGGAATCTTGGCTTTACAGAGGCTTGAAACCATAATTCTCCAGTTGAAAAGAAGTTTCTACCACCGTGCTGCCAGTGGAAAAAATAACCCACACTAAAAGCTTAGAGAATACATGGGACGGATTTTGCAGAGAGCCAGCAGTGAAACTTGAGAGCAGTTATCATACCATGCAGACACGGTGACATGAGCATCTTCTTTAAAAAAAAAAGAAAAAAGAAAAAAGGAAAAAAAAACTATCTGCCCAAATCCAAAAGTCCAAAACCTTAACCCCTCAACTGGCGCTTCACCCCCTGAAGCGTCAGTTTCAATTCCAGCCATCCCTCCTCATCCCATTTCCATATCTGTTTCCAGTCACTGCTCCATCACCAACACCCCCCCCCCCAACCCCCAAAACCCCACTTGCATCCCTGTCTCATGCTTCATCCCTGCCCCAGCCAGCCTGCAGCCCCCCACTGAGTTAAATGGAGTGTGCCGGTTTTAGGGGAGTCGCGTGTGCTCAGTTCAGCTCAGCTCAGCTCAGCTGGGCTGCTGGCGTTATATACTTACTGTGTGATTATTGTCAGAGCGAGACTCCTCCACCCAGGAGGTCCGCACTGATGGGCACTGTGTCACCGGGTATACAGCCAGCCATGGAAGGTGAGATGAGAGAGCGAAGTAGGGACAGAAACGGGTGTGAGAAAAGCACACGGCGAGCGAAGAGAAATGCTGCTGGTACGCGTTGGTTGGGACTGAGGGAGAGAAAGCGGGAGGGGAGAGAATCATCAAAGGGAAGGGGGGAAGAAAAAGCCAAGTTGAGCAAGGAAAGCCTGATGTATACCTATCAGAGCAGACAAAGACAAGGGAAGACACACAGGGAGTGATATAAAAAGGGAGAAGCAGAAGAATAATGTGCTGGGAGAAGAAAGAGAAGCAGCAGGGAAATCAGCACAGGAGAGAAAACGGGGGAGAGACAGGAAAGGGGGGGGGGGTAGAAAAGAAAGGCAAAGAGAGAGAAATTAGAGAGAAAATTTTCAAGCAAGTGATGTGCACTGTGATTGTTTTCTCTCTCTCTCGCTCTCTCTCTCTCTCTCTCTCTCTTGCTCCCTCTCTGTCCTCTCTCTGTTTCGCTCTAAATGGTCGGGATGTGGCCTGTATCTGCCGGCAAGAAGGAACTCAATTTGGGACAATTTACTCGGCAGTCTCAGCCCTGATGCACCTCAGGGACAGAAAATAGAGAGAATGAAAGTGAAGGAAGATAGAATCAGCAAGCCACACACACGCACACACTCACACACACACACACACACACGCATCGTGCGCCCTCGCACACAATTGCCGCCGAGTAGATTTCACTTAGTTAGTTCTAACTCTCCCAGGCGGTCAATACGATTGAGTTTATAAGGCTTGGAAATGAAAAGCCCAGGATAAGGTTAGATAAACTGTGTGCTATTTGATTTCGGCCCACCTCTTGCAGAAAACCCACACAAGACAGATGGCCGCAGGGGATATGCTGAAATCAAGTTGTGCAAAGGGGTCATATGGGTGATTAAGGCTGAATACGTTATATGTTTGACCCTCACACTCTCACCTGTGTTGGTCTCTCTGTAATGATGAAAACACCCGCATGACTTGCCAAAAGCATCTTTTTTGCATTCTTATCATGGCTGCAAGGCCACAGTATTTTAACAAATTCGTTAAAAAGGCACTCAACCAAGCACATCCCACATCAAATCTTGTGTTGTGTGAGTCTGAATGTGGGGGCTTTCAAGACCTGACCACAGATTTTGTCTCCACGCTGACAGGTTGGCAGTCTGGAGGGTGTGTACAGTCTGAGAGGCAGCAGGGGGCGCTCTGACAGAGCCACCTTGGAGAACAGCCTTCTGACTGCAGCAGGGGTGAGTATTTTTAACTGTACCAGTAAAAAAAAATACTCGCAGAATAAAATATCCTTCAGACAGTAGGATCTGGAGATTGGATCATGCTGCATGTTCCCAAAAGAAGCAACTCTAATGCTCTTTTTTTTTTTCTTTTCTTTTTGGGCCTGACTCACACTGTCTGTGTAACACAGTGGGAAATGGATTTGTAACTACAGCAAATCAGAGTGTTCAGCTACTTAGAAGTGAGTGTTTGATGCATTTAACATGGCCACGTCAAGGTGAATTCACACTCTGGCTTCGGTTCTGATTTTACACAGCATGTATATGCAAATGGCAGTTCATTTGGCTGGCGTTGCTGTTTTAATCAGGGTCTAGTGTTGATTAGCGAGACAGGGGAGGGAAAAAAACAGCCATGTGGTGAGTAATGGCTGAAAGTTGTTTACCTTGCTTGTGTAGCTCATGTGCCTGTTCCACCCGATATCAAACCCCCACCCCCCCACCTCCACCACCCCCGTCCCGTCCCTCGCCACCTTCCACAAGCCATTCTGCATTGCCTCGGAGCGCACAATGCAGCCTCCTCGCTGGGCTTCCGTTGCCAGGGAAACCGTCACCCGCGGAGACATCCCATGACAGCGCAGGGTGAGGGAGGAGGGACGGGAGGGCCGGTCGGAGATGCGGCTTTGGCCCCGTCCTCTCTCCGGAGTGCACCAAACCTCTGGCCCTTCCCCAACACACAGTGACGCGCACAAACAAAGACACACAAAGCAGCAGGGCATTCGCACACGCACACAGGCCACGAGTGCATGCACAAAAACACACAAGCACAAGAACGAGAGAGAAATGGACGGAAAGTGAAACCCAGACTCCAAACTTTCTGATTCAGAGTTATCATCTGAATCACTATGCGTGTGATTAATTGAAGTAATTTATGTGCAATCTCCAGTGACTCCATGTATGGTTCATGATTTCATTAAACTGTAACTTTAATTACTTTTCTACGATGGTAACTTTAGGTGAAAATGAATTTGCACCCCCAAAATGTCCCACAGTTCGTAATGAGTCTTAAATCTAATGGATTGCACAAATAATGTTTAGGGATGATGAACAATTGCACACTTAGCGCATCTCCTTACAGGACACTGTTGCATTTTAAATACCTTTCTGTTGAGCTATTTGTGGGCTATGTTGTTTCATGTGAATATGTGTTAATACGTGTTATGTGGTGAGAAAATGCATCTCCAGTCCCACTAACTTGAACCCATTAGAAAATCTGCTTCAATTGGGCAATCATTTCCTTGTTCTTGAGCCAATCAGACTAATAGAGTCCACTTTGATGGCATTTTTTAGGCTGAAAACAGTCAATATTGTAATGGTTTTATGGAAGAAGTATTTACGGTAGGTTATGTTTTGCCAAACACAATTACAGTGTGTTAGCTACAGTAGCTGGCCAGCTGCCAAAGCTTGAGCTGTGCTCCATCCGCCCACCAGACCTCTGTCTATACAAACGTGTGTGCTGCTTCTCCCTCTGCATCGCACGCTGCACTTTGCATTGCGTGGCAGGTGGATTACATTATAGAGCTCACTAATTACTGCGCCATGCAAGGTTGAGGCAGAGTTAATGTTGGTTTAATGCTTCTTAAACTGTCTTCTGAGGTAAAAACAGTAATACTAGTTCCATTAGCATCGCTAAGATACCAATCCTCCAGAAAGTTTTGAGTGTGCTGTTCTGCAAAGATGCAAAATTTGTTCCAAATGGAAGACAAGGTTACTGGCGAATGGTGTCGAACAACCACAGTGTTATCATCATTAGATCTGGTTGAACTAAACCGAGTGTTGAAAATGGAAAGTTCCAAAACCTATGGTTCAATGCAACCTGAGCCAGTTTGATGGAGTGATGAATACCATGTGCAAGTGTAAGTAAGTGGTCTTTGAGTGCAGCTCATTCTGTAAACATCCCTTTCCCAAGTCACATTTCCCATACTGTTTATGGCCTCACTCATCTGATTTCACTGGCCATTTATGTGATATGACAATCCTGCTGGATTAAATTTATACTACAACTGATAAGCATGTGTGACTAGACAATGTAAAATTAGTAAGTATAAGTAATATTTCACAAGGAACTCTTAACCAAGGCAAACAACTAATAAAGTGAGAGTCATCACAATGCATGGAAACAATTGTTTAATTCTCCAAAAAGAAAAATCCTTTTAAAGGCAAAACATTTCAGTCGAATATGACTGTGCTCCATACCAGAGGAATAATAAACACCCTCCATAAATCAGTGGGATCTGCAGCAGCAGCTGTCGGCTGAGGTAAAGCGGTCCATAGGAATGGGGCTCTGAGGCTCGCATGTGGAGAGCTGCACTATAACAGTTTATTGTTTACAGCAGGCACGCACACACAGTGAAAGTCCATGGTGGTTTCTCAGTGGAGGAGGAGGTGGTTTTGCCACCATGTAATCCTGGCTGATGCAGCCCTCTGTCAGCAGCGCAACAATCAGCTGTTGTATTAATCGCATCGCTAATGACATAATTAGCGAGGCTGTGTGCAGCTCGACATAAACATGCGAGGAGACAACACACCGATAAGGAGTCGGTACACACACACACACACACACAAGCCTTCACACGGCTAACATGCATACACACATTACCATTGGCCACACATGCAGGGCTATAGACACACAAACAGCCCCAACACTTAGACTACAAGGCCAAAGTGTGATGGGACAGTAGTGTTCAGACCCCTTCTTCTCTGACTGACTCTCCTCTGAACTATCCACGCTGTCTTACCTCTGGTTTCATTCACGTCTCTGACTGAATTCTCTGGGCACCTTTTCCTCAATGTCTCACATACTAAACCCCTGCCAGGTGCTCACATAAACAAACTGGTCCCGGTCTACTACACACTTAATGGAAACATAGAGAAAACTGACGTTCATGGTGTGCCCCAGTCTTCTGGTGTCCCTCTACGAATACTATTTATTTCCGATTCACGTCTAAACATCTGTCTCCGGTTAATCTAAGCTGCAGCTGTTCGGCGGCCATGGCTAATTGTTGCAAGTGGCGACAACAAGGCTCTCTGTGCCAAGAGGAGTCAAAGACATATGTAGCAGAAACACGGAACAAGTTATGTAAGAAGCGATCTGTTCTCATCGGGTGAAAAGTGAGGCGGCATAAGATGGGACATACATAGAACTGCACTTAGCTTAATTATGCTGACTGACAATTTGTTTTCTGCATACATTACAGTTCTGCTTGGTAAAATACTAATGGTTAATGGCTTGTATGACAGTTCACAGCACTTCATATGCTGTGCTAAATGACGAACGCTTCTCAGTGCTTAAATAGATAAATCTTGCCATTCACCAGGTCTTATGATCTTATGACTACTGATTTAGAGGCCCAAGAAAGGTACCTTCACAGTCTTATTCATTTATTGTTTGGACCATACTGTCATAAAGTAGCCGATATATTGGCAGCGCTTGTATTTTGAGTAAACAGTACATGCTTACAGGCGGGTGCATTCGTCGGCTGCAGGAACAAAACAGGTGGTAAGCTGTAAAGCATTATTAAGCTGGTTTTGACTTACTTAGTTCCATCTTGATGCTACAGATGTCTCTCTGTCTATCTCTCTCTCCCACCCACCCCTCTGTCCACACAGAACAGAAAAAAACATTTGAATTTTCCCTCAGTGCTTCCCCTCTGCCGAAGCGTTTGTGCGCCTCTTTTTGCCCTCCCCTTATTTTTCTTTTCTTTTTTTTTTTCCTTTTTTTGGGGCTATTTTTTTTTTTTAAACTCCAGTCACATCCGCAATCCCGCGGCCCTATAAGGAGCTTTCACGCTTTTTGGTTTGCTTTAGATGTTTAATGCCCCCTCTCTTTTGTGTCAGGGAGCCGGAGAGGCGTTAAGAAGCGCTGATAAACCCCACTTAGATCCCTTCCTGGCCCGTCACCCCGGCCTGCCGGGCCGCTTTAGCAGGGAACTGATCTGTGACGGCCTGCCACTCAAACTGAGCACTTCTGAAGGCTGACACAATGGAGTGAGCAACACACCAGAGGGCCCGGGGGTGGGTGGGTGGGTGTGGAGGGGAGGGGAGGAGGGAGGGCCAGAAGAAGGAGGGAGAGGAGGCCAAGAGGTGCCCGAGAAGAAGGCTAGAGGAGGGGCCGCGGTGTATCTCCCTGTTATCTTTCTCCTCTCTTTCAATTTATGCTATTTCCCCCCTCCTTCCCATTACAGCTCCCCTACCGTAGAGCTTCTTTTTTTCCCCACTGTTAATCTTCTGGTTTTACTGTAACACACACAATCCCCCTCTTCTGTCTTCTTCTCAGGGCTGTCAGTCTGGCAGGTAGAGACAGGAGACTGAATGAAGAGACAGAGAGCGGGTGGGTGTGGTTGGAGGGTCGAGGACCAGATGGGGATCAGTGGCGCATCAGGGTCTGGGTGCTCGTGGCGGTGGGTCATGCGGTGCAATCACTGCTGTGTGGCGTAGCGGGTCCGGCCAGGGCTGGGGCCGGGCCAGGCCCAACAGAGCAGAGCAAGAAGCGCCGCGTCGTGATTGACAGGCGTGTGGGAGTGGGGGGGTGAACTTGGGATGGGGGGGGGGCATGTGGCCACCGCCGCTGCCGTCGCCATCGCTTTTCCCAGGGGGCCGTGGGTGGGTAGCGAAGCCCAAAATGTCAGCGCTGATATCTGTGCAGCTCGGCTCGTATCACACTGCTGCAGCTGCCTGCCATCCTCCTCGTCCACTCATTCATGTAGAGACATAGACAGAGTATCATGTGCATGCGCGCGCGCACACACACACACTTTTCTTTTCGGTTTCTTCACCACCTCTCTCAAATATTCACTTCTATTCTATAGAGCCATATTCACACACACACACATATCTCATGGGATGTCTATACACGTACACTCACACACACACACACACACACTTATTCTCTCCATCTTACTGTTTTCCTTCTCCTCCTCACATTCAGATTGTGTTCTACCTCAGCCCCTCAATCATGCAAGCGTTCGCCTGCTCTTTCTCTTCTTCACCGCCGGCAAACGATTTTTCCAAACAAGTTTATTTTTTTATAGATATCCTGCCTTTGTCTTTTTTCCCCACTCATCTCAAACCTTGTTCACTCCGGGTCTGTTTCTCTCTTTCCATTTAGGCAGGCTTTTATTATGAAGAGAGAATTGTCAGCTTCTCTTGTAGTTGACGTGCAAGTTGCACCAACTTGCTCTGTGTTGCAACATTTGTTGGGCAGCCATAGAAAGAAGTTCTATGTAGGAAACAGGCTTTTCTGTTTGTTGATGTCATTTTTCAGTGTACCTACACAGTATCTGTGCTGTATGTTGTACTTGTGGTGTGTGCGCATGTGGGTGCTGCCTATATGTCACAGCTGGATGATGAATGCGCTGACAGTGGAGGGGTCAGTGTCACAGACAGTGTGGTCAATTGCCCCTCGTCCCCTGAGTCTAACCTTGAGCAACACTCCCTAAAGAGTCTCAATCTGCCATTAAGGCCTACGCCTACACACCCACACACACACACACACAGCTTCAGACATTCCCTAGTGAGTGTGTGCCATTAGTAGCTGGCAGGGGCTGGTTTGACAGAGAGCGATTAGCTCCCTATCATGTGTATTGATCACTGTGTCCTGGCTGCTCCTCTAGAGGAGGGGCTGCAGGGGTTTTTACAAGGTAGTTAGGACACACGCACGCACACGCACACACACACACACACACACACACACACACACACACACAGTCACACTATTGTTACACTCTTGTTACCTCTGTATGTATGAAATGCCCTGTCTTTGTTTTGTTATTATAAATTAGAAAAGTATACGAGGTGAAGGGGCAAAATAGTCAATTACAAAATTAAATCATTTTTACAACATGCACATTTTGATGTGCTGAATTTCTGCACGCTTTCCGCACTTGCATGAGGAGCAACTGAGACCCAAGCATGCAATGCATAGTGTGAGCAGATAACTTTACTCATATGATAAATTAATACACATTTGGGACCTCTCCATGAAGGGCCACTGCGGTCCAGGTCTATTATCTGGGCACAGTGAAAACAGTTTATAAATTGGCAGCAATGGTGCAATAAAATAATTTACCTTCATGACAAATGAGGTTTGAGTGCAACCGAACTGTAGCAAGTGTGACTGGATTGCACGAGCTCATAGTAATCTTCAGTAACCATTAAGTCTGACCTGACAATTAACCAGAAAATACAGTGGGTAAAGAAAGGATTGCTTCCTCCAGCCACTCTATAATAAAGATCTTCCAGTTGTTGACTGGGGAAAGAAATCCAATCATACTGTGCTTGATATGAACTGATATTGAGCTGTAGCACAGTGTAGGACGTAGCTATGTGTTTTGTTTTTTTATGTTTTATCAAATGTAAATTAAAACTTAATGAGAGACAATTAAAAGTGTGTACTCACTGAGACTGTCCATTGCATGCCAATGATAAAGTCTCACTGGGCTGCACTGGGTGGATCATGCTGGCATTGGGAGTCTGCTCACATCCACATGTGAATGTTTTGTGTCAGCATTTACTGCAGGTACAGATGTGTTGTTTTTCATGAAGGATGATCACTTATGATATAGCGACTCTCATACTATACTGTGAATTTATATCTTATAAAATATAAAGACCATGTTTCTGTTGCAAGTTACACATTTTCTCCAGTATACGTGCACTATATTTAGTATTACTGAGTTTATTATGTCTTTATCAGGCCTGATCAGCCTTGTATACTGTAAAGATCAGCTAAATTACATTTGCAGAACTGTACACATACCACATCCACTTCTTCCGAGCAGCTCCAGCTCTTCTTAATTGAGTCTAATTGAGGAACATGAAGGGTTAGTAAAGCAAGCAGGCTTCGGGCTTTTAGGACATAAAAGACTACAGCCGCCTCTCAATAGTATTTATTTCCAACCTCTTCCACTCTGATTTAAGTGTAAGAGGAGAATAGTGGCCTGACACTGATATGTGCGTGTGCGTGTGTGAGTCTGTGATCTGTTGTTTGATTTAGTGTGCCCACCTTCACTAGGACCAGCCTCTTATCAGATCAAAGCCGCAAGCAGCAGCCTATGAAAGAAACCACGTGCGTGTGTGTACGTGTGTGTGTGTGTGTGTGTGTGTGCTGTGCCATGGAGGACAGAGGTGTAGGTGAGGTGGGGGTGTTTTCCTTGCTTTTAACCCAGGACAATGGGACTGCAAAGGAGAGAGCGAGCGAGTACTCTTTGAACTAATGAAGAGGAAACCTTTTACTCTCCTCCCTAAAGATGCCGAACCTCTCCCCGTGCTATGGAGTCCTCTCTCTTTCAAAACTGAATGAAACAGATTAGCACAAAATATTTCATTTCGCTCCGCGCTTCTCACGGTTTTGCTCTTATCCTCATAAATCCACAATCGCTGACAAAAAGCTATTTCAAGTGAAAATAAGACTTCAGGAATGGCTGAAGATTATTAAAGCTGTAATACATGAGCATCAGTTGGGTAAGCGAAGGTGTGGACACCAAACTTACCGAAGCGAGGTGATTACAAATTGAATACAAAGTTACATGTCTAATGTTTTAGTGATTGACCAAAGCCAACATTATTTCATACTGTCCTCAAAGTAATTTGTGTTTTTATTTCCAGGTTCACTGGCTACAGAGGCAGCACAGTCATTACAGAGAGAAACGGGTTCCTGTGACAGGACTGGACCACAGTAAGTTTTGACTAAAATGCTTTTTTTCTGTAATGCTCTATTTTTACAGTGTTTGATATGTAAAGAGCAACTAAACAGCAGCTGAAAACTCCGTCGGCTTTAAATATTCATGGCTAAATAAACAAAAATCAAATTTAAAGCTCAGGAAAACTAAAAGCTTCCTCACTCATTATTTAACACTTACCAATTAGGCTATGTTGCTTCAGCCGAACTGTGTTGGTGTTGTTTTACCCAAACCCAACTGACAATCAAATGGCATCAAAGTTAGTGTAGAATGGAAAGCACAATTACAATCAAAGACAACTAATTATATAAATATATCATTTACTGTGGTTGCATATACACATTTTTGTTGCAATGTCATAGAGTGTAAAATCATGATGGGTTCCTTTGCCTTAACTTTGAGAATATATTACGACATTTGAACAGAAATGTGTGACTCATAATGGAGTCAAATATATATAATATTATTGCACAATATCCGTTATTGTGTGTCTTTGTGTGTATGTTGGGAATTGGTGGGAGTGTCTGGTCAAGAATGCACTGGCTCACATCATTCTCTGGCCTCTCTCTCTCTCTCCCTCACACATTGTGGGTTACCATCCTCACTGTGTGGTCCAGCTCCCACTCTTAGAGATAAAAGGAAAGTAAGAGAAAGAAAGACAGACAGAGAGTACACTTGTACTTTTGACCAATATGAACTTTTAACGTCTTGTGTTCTTTCCTTAGTATTTCTGGTTCAAAGCTGCCAGTATGAATATTGTGTGCCAGTTTTAAATATCTCCAAATTCGTGCCAAACGGTGTTTCTTGGCAGGGTGGAAAAGCCTCATTATAGCACACTTAATTGCAATTAAAGGATACAATTAGTAAGAGCAGTAATGGTACTACAGGTGCAATGATACATAAAATTGAGGGTTTGGTGCATTTTTGGTTAAACAGGGAAATTAAATACAGAAGGAAACATTTCAGCGTTGAAGTAATGGAAAAGATGAAGGCACTCAAACACTGGCATATGGCCATTTAATAAAAATAAATATTACAATCAGTAATTACATTATTAACATATCTGTTGACACATTATATTGTCTTTAATTGGTATGTATTGTGTTAATTAGTTAGCCTTAGAGGCGGTAGGCAGCTGTTTTACCTTTGGACAGAGTGAGGCTCGGTATTTTCCCCATTTCCAGTCTTTGTGCTAAGCTAAGCTAAGTGATTGTTGTCCATAGATTCCTATATGTGGATCCAAACAGGCGTGAGAGAAAATATTTTAGGAAACCAGGGGCCTGTGTAATAAGAAGTTGACCAAAACGATTATTCTTTCCAACTGCTGTCAGTGTTGGTGCCAATGGTGTCAATTGCATTTTTGATCCATTAAACTTAATTTAAACTTTAAAAAAACTGTATTTGCATACGTCAGGTAGGTGTGGGCCTGCACTGTGAACCCATGGTTCGCCATTGGACTGTTCCCATTCAGTCCACTTCTCTTTGCGCAGTGTCACTTTAATTTAATGTCAAACCCTAAGGCGCTCAAATGATATATCTAAATAATATCTGAGACTATTCCAGCTTTGGTTTCCCATTGGCATTAGCCATGCTGTACTATATATGTACTGCACATACTGTATATATATGACTTAAACATCCATGGGCTAATTTTTGAATTTATGTTCTACTCATGCTAGGACTTACACCTAATTAAAGTGCAGAGGGCTAATGTATCAGTAATTACTTGGTTGCACGGAGAGTCCTGTACAGGATCAGTACATGTTCCATCGCACCCCTGATTAATACTAAAGCCTGAAATATATTAATTCATAAAAGAGATCCCCATTAACAGTTGGTGTGATATTGACGTGCTACTTGTGTAATACTTGCAGCACAGTATATTATGAAACAAACTGACTCATATCCGTCATATGTGAGAAAGAGAGGGACAAATGGCAGCGATGCTGTTCAGGGGTGAGAGCTGTGAGGGAAGAGAGAGAGCGAGGCAGTGAGTGTAACGTGTAGTGTTTGGAGAGAAATGCGCAGGCCCTTGATGAGCTGATAGCACGTTCACAGACAGCGAGCCAAGCTGCGCCGCAGCAATGATATGCTAATGATATGGTAATCCGCCGGCAGCATTCCACCTCACCGGAGGGAAGGGGACTCTGGGAGTTCTCCCACCATTGGTTGGAGACCAGGGACTTCCTGAAGTCATAGTTCAAGACAAGAAAACACACACACAAACACACACACACACACATATATATATATATAGATGCAATGGATCTGTGTGCTTACAGGTTCCCAGAGGAGGGAGTGTGCAACTGACAGGCAGCCTGAGGAGAATAAGAGTGACCAGTCCCTCACCTTCAATGACCCGCTCTGGCCCATGCAGTGGGAACTGGTGGGTGTAATTGTGTGTCTGTGTCTGTGTGTGTGTGTGTGTGTGTGTGTGTGTTTGTTTGTGTGTGTGTGTTCAATGGGCTCCTCCTCTCTCACGCCTGTCCTCGCGGTGAAGGATGTTCCTCTGACAGGCGTAAGTCAGGCAGGCTTTCATGTGTGACTGGAGGGAGAGAGAGAGCGAGAGAGAGAGACTGACGACAAAGGGAAGTAGGGGAGGATCACGAGGAGAGAGAGAGAGAGAGACAGAGAGAAAGAGGGGGGGAAGTGAAGGGGGCCGTCCGTGTTGAACTGAGACAGATGTCGGGGATTGATGAGAGCTTGAAGCAACACCGACACACAGCCGGTTTGTCAACAACAGGACAAGCTCATCCCCTCAGCAGAGTCTTGCTCCCACTGTTTGACCAGTATGCGTTTGTGCAGACCAACAGGAGCAGAGAACTGGAACCTGTCATGATACTCAGTACTCACAATACTCACAAAATATCAGCTTCAGTCCACACTTTTCAGCAGCTGCATTTACAACCTCTTATTCCCATAACAATCCTATCCTTTCCTATTTTTGTAACATACAATCTCTGTGCACTTAAATTAAGTCAAAGACTTTCTCCTGGGCTTGTATCACCACCTCCACCATTCTTTGTCTTTCCTGTGAAACCTCCCAATTTCCCAACGTACACATTTTTCTTAGAAGTCCATCTTTGCATACGAGCTGTTAAGTGATTTTGTGGAGGTAAACAGTGGGTGAGATAACTCTGATCGTTTGCTCAGATAAAACCACTTTAACAAAATTCATTTGAAAAGTTGAGATCAAGAGCACAGCAGTGAGCTAAAAAGTGTAGGACCTTGTCAAAAGTGTTTCTACAAGATACGCAGTCATGGAGAAAAACAAAAGAAGATCAGAGAGATGTTGTGGTTTAGTTGTATATGCTGTATCTAGATATCTATCGACTCAAAAATGGAAAATTGTTTTGGCTTTGTGAAAAGGACAAACTTCTTTAATGTTTATTCTGTCAAAACGAAAGCAGTGGAACAAGATTATTGCCTATATGCAATCTAAAATTGGGCAGAATATGACTGAAATCAAACTCTATAAAGAATGAGTAAAGATGAGATTTTAGTCGTTAATAGCTTTGGGTCCTCTCCTGGATGCATTCTGGTCGGTACAAAGGAAATGTTGATATCCAGCTCCACTAATAAAAATGATCAACCCTGTGCATCTTTACAGTTGTTGGCCAACATTGCAGCCAGTCATTCTTTGCTTATTTGAAGCAAGTCAACAGGGCTCCTGATTGATGTTTGATTTTTGCGCTCCTTTAAATGTATTTGTCTTCACATCATGTGTTACATAACTTGACCGGTGTTGGTTTCAGTAATTCTTACATTGCCAGATTACAGTCAGAAGCAGTAAAGTATACAGTACATCATCTCTGGTATGGTGTCTTGACAAACACACTAATTCACCCACATAGCATGGCGGCAGGGCTCTGCCAATCAGCCCTCCGGATGTTCCTGACTGACACGGGAAGGTGTAATATGGCAAAGCCAGGAGGAGAGGAGGCGGGGTCAGAGATTCACCACGGCAACTGGCAACAGATTGACTGACACCTCGGCTCTGCGCAAGATGGAGGGGTGAGAGTCGGGAGGCGGAGGGTGGTGGAGACAGAAACGGAGGAAGCAAGGAGGGAAGATGGGGGGGTAAATGTAAGTGCTTGAAAAATCTGACACAGCTTTTCTATACAAGTGTGAGTATTCTCACATATCGTTCTGTTCAGAAGTGACAGTACGATGTCAGGATGGAAAATCCTCAACAGAACCAGCTTTAACTTTGTCGCTTGATTACATAAACTGAACAACAGAAAATAATTATCAATAAGTCAAGTCAAGAAAAATGTAAAGCACTTGATGACATCTCTCTTGCCTGTTCTCTCTCTCTTGCTCGCCCTCGCTCACGCTCTTTCCCTGCTCTCGATCTGTTGTGTTTAATCAGCCTCTGGTCGGCGTGGATATTGATTGAGGGTCAGTAATCTGCTCAGGGCTGGTAGCCTGCCAGGGACCAGGAGTGTGTGTGTGTGTGTGTGTGTGTTTAGTATATACACATAATAAAACAAATGAGATAAATAAAAAAAGGAAAAAAGAAAACAAGTCAATATAACTGTACATATCAGTGAGTGGCAAAATTATGTGACCCTCCAGAATAAGTTTTATGAGTAAAGTTTTTCATTCAGTGGGATGACAATCCGGTGTGAGCGGGCACCGTGTTTTATTGAAAGAACCGGGATTTTTACCGCACGGTTGTGGAGCGTGCTTCGTGGCACGAACAAAGTGCATTTCCGAGGCCCTCAGGAAAAGTGTTGCTCATGCTCATCAGCCTGGAAAAGGTTACAGAACCATCTCTAAAGAGCTTGGACTCCACTGATCCACGATCAAACAGTTTGGGTACAAATGGAGGAATTTCAAGCCAAAGATTGTTCCCCTGCCCAGGATCGGTCCACCGACTAACTCCAGCAGCAAGGTGTCACACAGGAGTGACACCTGGGACCAGGACTTAATGAGTCCACCACCAGGAGGACAATGGTGTGCATCGTCGTTTGCAAGAAGAACGCCACTTCTCTTCAAAAAGAACACTGCTGTTTGACATCACGTAGACAAGCCTGAAAGAGAAGAACATTATCCCTCCTGTGAAACACAGCGGAGGTAGGATCATGGTTTGGAACTGTGTTGCTGCATCTGGGCCAGTTCCGTTTCCCATCATTGCTGAGACAATGAATTATGAACTATAGCAGTGAAATTCTAAAAGAAAACATTGTGACATCAATCTGCGAACTGAATCTCAAGAGAATGTGAGTCATGCATGAAGAGAATGTCTCTAAACACACAAGTGGCTCTACCAAAGAACTGTTTAGGAAGAATAAAGTTGATGTTTCTGAATGATCAAAGTAAAAAGTCCTGACCGCAGCTCGATCAAACTGTTGTGGGAAGGACCTGAAGTGAGCAGCTCGGTGCAGAGGAATGACGATGTGCCGGTCTGATCAACAGTAAACCCAAATGGTGAGAAGGTTCACATGCTTTTGCTGCTCACAGTTATGTAAAACTGGATTTCTTCCTTAAATTACCATATTTTCCACACACACATAGCAGGTGGATTGTATCCTTGTTAGGCTGAGTCCAGCTCCTCCACAGGAGTTTGTTCAAAGCTGCTAAAATTTATACAGTATCCTGGATGTGTGTGTGCTTGTGTGTGTCTGTGAGCGAGAGAGAGAGAGAGAGTATTTGTATGCTGTAGCTGAGGGGCAGCTGAGATAAAGGCTTGTTTTGTTGTCCTACGTTTGCATGTGTGTCTTGTGCATCGGGAAAGTGTGAGCGTGTGCTTGTTTTCTGCTCCAGTGTTGCATGAACTTTTTCATAACTCTGTATACATGTATTTCAGTGTGTTTTGACCACGTGTTTGTGTCTGTGTGTGTGTGTGTGTGTGTGCATGGTGGAGAGGAATGGTGGGGTTGCAGCGCTTCAGAGAATGATTATGATTCTGTGCACGACTGTGTGTGTCGGTGTGTGTGTGTGTGTGTGTGTGTGTGTGAGGTGCTTGTGTTGTTGGCTTTCACTTCACGACCGTGTGTGAAGTGAGTCAGTGTTCAAGATGCCTCTCTGTGGGCTTATATCCAAGTTCACAAAGGTGTATGTCTGTATTTCTGCACACACGTGTTTGTGTGTGTGTGTGTGTGTGTGTGCATGCACTCCCCAGAGCCAGTCCTCGTGCTCTGGTGGACGTTAGCTCGCTAGCTGCCTCCATCCATCTGCTTTATTCTCACACACTACAAAGCAGCACTGCTCCCCAGATGCAACCCTCCCAAACACACAACAAACACATGCACATGCACAGACACACAAGCACGGACACACTACCCTCCCTCCTGAACCATTTTTTCCCCCCATTGTGCTCTTTCTTCCCCTCTCTCTCTGTCTCTCTCTCTCTCCATCATGATAACAACAACAGAGTTGAAGCCTCTTGAAACACTCACTTTGAATATCAAATTGGTTTGCTGTGTGCGAGTGTGTGTGTGTGTGTGTGTGTGTGTGTGTGTGTGTGTGCGTGTGCATGTGCGTGTGTGGGTCTGAGGAGTTTGGGGCATTTGCTGACATTTTTGGAAAGACAGCTTATTCACTACCTTTTTGTCTGTGTGTTTCTGTGTGTGCAGCTTTAATGCTTTAGTGTATCATGTGCCTGTGACCATGTGCGTGTGTTTGTGTGTTTGGAGATGGACCATTTAAGTTGCATTTGTGAAGTGTTTGTGTGTGTGCATATATGTTTATGAAGGTAGAAGTATGTAGTTTGTGGGCCACTAAGGCTCGTGGGAGTTACAGAGATAGCCTTCTCCTGCTGGGGTCACTGCTGTACACGTGTGTGCAGATTTGTGCGAGGTGTGTGAGTGTGTGTGTCTGTGGGGGTGTTTTTTGTGGTTTGCGGTGCACAGATGAAAGATCTGTCTCTGTGACTCGTGCACAAACTCTCCGGGCTCCTTATGGGCACACGTACGGTATCTGAGTGCACTCAGCCACAGGGATGCACACACATTCCCTCACACAGACACACACAACCCAACAGCTCACAGTAAATACATGAATGTCTGTTTGTGCACACAGGGCACATAAGCTGCAGAAAGTATATTCACACATAAAATGTAGAGAAGCACATTAATGCACAGTGAGGTCCTGACCGGAGCAGCGTATCAGTGGGATTTTACTGATACTAGCACCAATGGAGGATATGAACACTGCTTAGCCTACTTTTATACATGAAAAATATTCTTTTGGGTTGTTTTTGAGAGACTAAAAAGTCAAATGAAACAGAGGAACAGAATGTCTTCGTTACTTTGGCAGCACACACACACACACACAGTGTTGAAAGCCTACTGACTTTCTGGCACTGTGTGCTGTGAAAGACAGGACAATGGGAGTTGATACAGTTGATGAAAGAGCACAGCAGTCTATGGATATCTGTAAATTCACGATGGTAGTTCAACATGGTTCTTCACCCAGTTAGTAGTATTCCCTTCCTTTATAGGCAAAATTTTTCTTGTGTCGTCATCTTCAACATGGATAAAGTATAAACCCATTTGATCATTTTGAAAAGGGAGAAAAATGCACAAACCCCAATTTATTCAGAATGATTCCATTTGAAAAGATCTTATCAATGTTCTGTTTTACGAACTCAGCAGGTTGTGTGTACAAAGTTGTTTTTCTGCAGAGGTGGCATAGTGCAATAATTCCCACATAACGTAATGGCCATTTAAAGTGCAGAATTCAAGCACCTGATTGCAGCTGTAATCCCATCTGTGTGCTTTTTTCTCAGTCTGATTATAACTGATTATCAGTTAATTGGGAAGATAACGCAGCATAATGTAATGTGGAGTAGAGGCTGGGACAAGATGAATATATGTCACAGGTGGAGTCATGTGTCCACCTGAGGAGCCAGGCGGGCGGGTTGAACGGGTCAGATGATAAACAGGAGAACGTCCAGAGGGCAGGTGAGGACATTCAGATATGGAAGAGAGGAGCTGTTACAAATGCATGGCGCACACACCAAAGAGAGAAAGTGGGGGGAAAAAAGGATGGAGAGGAGGATGATGAAGAGATGATTGCACGACAGGAACGGGCAGGCGGAGACACAAGTGCAATTTCGGGACAGAAGGAGAACCAGGATTGCAACGTGCCACCTGATCTGCATAAATACAACCTCTGCCTTACCAAAACAGGTGCAAAGTCAAAGCTACTAAAATAGCGTCCACTGAAAATGGTCCGGTAACAGTGTTGGCTTAACCACAGGCTTTGCAAAAAACAGAGGTCAAGACTTACACTTAGTGAGTGATGCAGCTGGGAAACCATTATTTGTAGTAGTCCTTTTCAGGTTGTGATCATAATTTTGCATGTACGTTTGTGTTTAGTTTGCCCAGGGCGAGTACAGCTCCAGCCAGTTTGACCTGAACGTGATGCCAGTTTGGAGCAAAAATGTCACGGGTAACGGAGTCGTGGTCAGCATCATTGACGATGGTGAGTTCAGCTTGGACTACAACAAACACGCTCATGCACACTTGCTTTCAGACGGGCTGAATCTTTTAAAATGGGTGCACGGGTTCAGTTACTGCATGTGGAATACATTGATTATACAAATGTGGGTTTTCTAGCAGCCAAAACACGAAGTCTGTGGAATATTTTCTGCAGTTTGTATTTTGTGCAACATTTTTTGAAAGGCAGCAGCGTGCGTTAGTTAAAAAAAAAAAAAAAGATTTCACATTGGACAAGACGGGTCAAGTTTGGTGTGATGAAGCTGAACTTTGGCCCTCAGTGGTGCGGGCGAATGATTTATGTTTGTGCCCCCACCCCCAACACACACACGCTCACTCACCATCGCCACCACCGTCATCTTCGTCTCAGTCACGGCACAATGAGAATTCATTTCTCTCTGATTGCTGGAATATCTGGCAACAAGGGAAATGAGAGAGCGGCATCTTATGGGCTCATTCATCAAGAACTAATTGAAGCCTCACTAGTCTCAAGTGCTGATAGAGCCGGAGCAGCGCTGGAGTGCACTGTTTGTATGTGTGTGTGTCAAAGGGTTCATGTGGCCATTTCCTTTTCTTTTTTTCTCCTTTTTTTATTTGAGTGTCTGTGAAGGTAAAATAGCCCGTACAGGTGTCACTCTTCTAAGAACTGATGTATGTAGGTGTTTGTGTGTGATTGTGTGCTTATTTTTCCCCACTTGTGCCGCCTATTTCCTCAGTGCCTGTTTTTCAGTGGATGATGCTGCAGCTAAGGTGAGCGGCTGTGGACAGAAGGCCTCTTCCCTTTTGCTCTGCTCCTCTCTGCATACAGACAGGACGTGTGTGCGTGGATGAGAGGCGAGGGGTGGATACAGAATGAGCATGCATGCAAGAGAGGCGAGAGAGAAAGAAATTAAATAGAGGAAGGATATAGAGGGATATGTCAGGAGGAAAGGATTCAGTGTGTGTGTGAGTGCATGTGTGTTTGTGTGTGTGTGTGTGTGTGTGTGTGCGAGCGTGTGTGTCTGTGTGTGCGTATGAGGCAGAGAGTATTAGACTTGCACCACTGAATCTCCTCTCCTCGGAGGCTATTGTACTCTGCTCCACCTCTCTGTATTGATTCCACTGGGCAAGAGCTCCCTCGCTCTTTCTCTCTCTTTCTTTCTCTTTCGCTCATTTCCTTGGTCTTTTCCACTCCTTCTTTCTGTTCCTTCTGTGTTAACTGGGGGGGGGCTTCTTCCTCTGGCCACCCTTCTTTTTTTATTTTTTCTCCATCCCTCCCTCATTTCCTGGCTCTCGGACAGTCCCCCTCTCAGAGCTGAAGGATCGTGTACACGTTCACCTTTAGCCACCTTTCAATCGATGCCTATTGATTTTAATATCACAATGAAATAAATTATTTTTCTTTGAGTGAAAGCACCCCACCCACCCACCCCTCGCTTTCCTCTCACTCCTCCTCCACTCTCCTCCTCTGTCTCCATCCTTCAGTCCAGTCCCTCTGCTTCACAGGGAATGTAATTGGCATGTGAGACGTCTGCAAGTGTTGAAACACGTTCACCATGCCATCTTCAGTTTATCTGCCTGTGTTTGGGATCGCTTCTGACTTTACTCTTTCAGATTCGTCTCACAATATTGCACCATTATTGCTGTACTTTTTGACTCTAGCATGACCAGTAGAATACACAGCTCAGTTATCAACAGTGCATACAGCACAGCATCTACTCTTTTCTGCTCATGACTTCCTGTTTGTTTGTTTCATGCTTGAGGATGCGTACACGGTTAAAGCCGCTTGCTCCTGATCATGCATAGCAACACAACTCTCAGTGCTTCTGAAGTGTAATGACAAGTCATTCCTGAATTACAGACACACAAATCAACTTTACTGTCAACCATGTAAGCATAATTAATGGATAGTCACCATTTCTGAAGACTCTTTCTGACTGAATTTAATATTTATCTTGAATTATGTCATTAATGCAATGTAGCCTTTCCTTCGACGACATTGTTAGCAAGAAAAAGTTTGCCATTAGTCACTGGAGGTAACAGCAGCCATTCAACTAATCTCCTTGTTCCAAATCAATGTCACACTTATTCTGAACAAGTATCTACAGGAAATGATAAAATACACGACATGAGGTGTCATTGCAAATTAATCTTCACTAACAGAAAGCAAAATGTTCAATGCATGAATGCAATGTACTAAAAGCCTTCACCTACAATATCTTAACCTTACTCTCTTCCTGTGTTTTTTTTTGTAACTCACCCAGACTTTTAAATGGATATATACTTGACCATATCTTGCCCCATGAGGACACTTTCTGTATGTAAATGAGACATTTTCCTACATGTGTGTGTTTTGATCAGCGAGGAACACAACACACGCTGCCTCAACATAAACAACAGTCATTAGGCTGTCTTCCAATGATTATGACAGGCGAGTGGGTTAAGACTGGAGATCCATCAGTGAAACTGCATCCACCCCCATCCTCCTCGTCCCGCGACAGCCCCAGTGAGTCCCGTCACCCTGCTATCAACACCGGCCCCTCGTCCCTCGTGACCGCACGGCCCAAAAATGCTCCAGTATCGATCGCCGTTTACGCCATTGTCATTACATGTCATTGGTGCGCAGAGAGACGCAGGACACAAATTAGACTGGAGAAGGGAGATGGAGGGATGGATGGATGGGTAGAGAGAGTGAAAGAGAAATAAAGGAGGGAGACAGGATTTACACAAAGAAGACTGAACAGCCTCACACGTAATTCGTTGTGCCCAGTGCCTTATAATGCAGGGCTGTTTATGTCAAACTGATTTGCAAAGAGCATGGAAATGGTCCTTCGAAATAAGCTTTCTCACTGCACTGGATGTCAGGATCGTGTGTGAGATGTACACAGGAAAACATCCATTTGAGCCAATCCTGTGTTCTCTTCCCCTAACTGCACCCTGTAGCAGACACCATTTCTTCTTTTTTTATGTCTTACGAATTAGAGACCACAGTAAGATGAAGCCGGTGGGATTTAATGGTCGCACTTTGAAAAGCGGGCCGCTGAGAGAATAATGCCAGCCTAATACAGATGCAGAGCTGTATTTATGTTGTCGTACCGTCCTGTATGTATTTATCTGTTGATGTAGTGATAAAAGATTTTATGGCTGATTAGGAAGGCCTACGTAGCCGCTGTAAGAGCTGGAGTTGTATTTTTTTATATTCTACAGCCCCAGCTGATTGACTTAATGAGGTGTGTCCATACAGTGTGCAAAGCATTTACTCCACTGTCTGCTCATGTAGTGCATCAGAGTTGTACCAAGTGGGTCGGAGTCCTGCAGAAAAGCTGCGTGTCTGACATGTCAATTATGATGAACTTTGGTATTTTCAGCACTTTGCGGTGCCATTTAATTCGCCCTCTTAGTTAGGTTATTATATCTCCAGTGTCATCATGCATTGTCTGTACCTGGGAAGATGTCATTATTTAAAGGAAAAAAAACATTAGTCATCCACAATACATCCTCACCATATTTTATAGGCCTTTCACAAGAGCTGGTGTTCTGTGTGGGTGATGCTAGGTGTTCTGCTAGGCTCCAGAAAGTTCCCCTTGTTGCCGGAGCTGTTAGTCGACCTGTTGAGAGCTGTGAAACGCCTGCTCCTGGCGTCCGGGATACAGAACAGCAACAATCATTCTCTTTGGAGTTGCACAATTCCTGTGGTTGGTTATGCATTTCACGCTTATTGCAGCCACTTGATCAAGTGCCTCATTTATCCTCGCTCGTCCACAAAGGTTAAGTCTGAGTTCGGATGACTTCAGGACTTTGAACGCCTCACAAATCCTGCTGTGCTCCTTTTCCCTTAGCTCTCTCCTGACTCAGGTCCTGCTCTCTGTGAGGCCCATGCTATTTTCGACGAGGACCCACTCGCCATCCATTCTGAGAACTGCCCGCCAGCAGGTGCCACATGTAGTTGGTTAACTGGTTGGAAATCAGTTCGGCATTTTTTTTATACAGGTCCAACCTTGCCCACCTTCTTGTTTGTTTATAAGGACCTTTCAATGTTGAGCTCGGTCAAGCCTGGCCTCAACCTGACTGGCTAAAACTTTTACCCCTTTCCTCTGAGGGAAGCCAAGTAAAAGCCAGCAATCTCTGAGTGATGGTAGCATTTCACTGCCCCAGACAGAGCAGGGGACATCAGGTACACATTGTAATGCATTGTGCACACAGCAGCAGAAGAGCGCTGTTTCTATTGATACACCAGTTAACGAAGAAAATTATGATCATGGCAAGTTTCACGAAGAAGGGATTTAGCAAAACTCACCTGACAAAGACACACCTGTGGGAATTATACATTTTGTTTTCTCTATTGCAATATACAGTATTTCTGGGCAGGTCAGGCATCCTCTGGCCAGTACAGAGTATAGATCCATACGTGTTGACTAGGCCATGTACCAATGCAGAGTTATCTTATACTTGAATTGGATCATGTTACTCAGTATCTGATCACACACTGTATTTTACCTATTGAGTGAAAACAAAACAGGCTATCATTTCCCTAATCACCACACATTTGAAAACCACACAATCCACTGAGCACACTGCTGGCTACTGTTTGAGGTTCTCCGCAGCACAAAATAAGAACGATTACAAGATTATCTGTCACGAAGCAACCAAGTCCTTAAAATGTAGCCAAACAACGTGGTTGCCAAGCAACAGAGGAGTACCTTTATGGGCTCAGAAAAACAAAATTGATTATTAATTATTAAAATGAATATTTACATTATCATTGCTCTAAACAGGACTTGGCTTGAACTCTCCTGTTTTGGTAGCCACGTAATGTGTCTATAAATACTGGTGTTTGTATGCTCACGGTGCGCATGCATCCATGCGTTAAGACGGGCTCCTGGCTTAAGTCCAAAGACTGCCAGAAGTCTTGCGTGCGGCGTGCGTGTGTGTGCGGGGCTGTTTGGTAGGAATGACACCGGCCAGCTATGGAAAAGTGTGTCTGACAGGGGGAGCGACGGAGTCAGCGCTTTTTTTCCTCCCTCCTCGCCCCCCGCTGTTCAATCCATCCAGCTGCTGTCACCACAGGGGAGCAGACAATCTATCAAGGCATCGGGATGCATTCTCCTCACCTGCGCCGCGCCTTTAATGAACAGCCAACATGATCCCGGCTGACAAGCAGGAAATGGATGTAATAAAGATTGTTTCTGCATGCTCTTTGCATCCCTGATAAATCACCTCGCTGTGCAACAGATACGGGAGCCACATGGAAATTTGATTTCACACGGCAAGGGGGAGGAAGAAGAGAGCAGTGGGGGAAAAAAGAGAGCTGCTAGTGGCAGGGTCACTCTATTTTATTCCCCTTTTTTTCCAGCAGAGCAGTGGAGCAAGGTGTGTGGGGGTTGAATGGAGGGACTGTTTTTTTTTTCCACCTGGGCGCTCACTTACTTCAAACCAACGCTCTGTTAAGCCGGGTACATGCTTCTGTGCCTGTAAGTCTATAAACAATAACAGAAGACAAGTGCAGACCTTCACATAGGTGTCCGTCGTCATACATAACATTAATATGTGCACTAGGGGGCAGGGCCGCATTTACCAAAAACACAATATGAGGAAGAAACCTGGAGATGGAAACCCATTTTATTTCAAGAAAATAAATGTACTAATTAAAAAGGAATAATAACATAGTTAAAACAGGCCTAAATTAAAGCACCCTGGTGCATCTGGATACCTTTCCCTTCTGTACTATGTATTGTTTGACAGACAGAACCACAGAAATACACAATATGTAGGGTTTGGTGTGCACAGCGGTACTCTGCAAGTACAATTGCCTGGAAACCTTCATAGAAGTGTGCATATCCATTTTGTTTATTGTCTTATAAATGCCAGGGCAGTAAAAGTATTTCAGCCTGTTTCCAGTGCAAATCAACTTGTTTCGAGTAATTTCAGGTTTCCTCTTTTTTCCTGTTATTCATCACAGCGACGGCCAGTATTATTTTCTGTATTCAAGTTGCAGACAGTCGTGTCAAAACAGCTCTTGAAACAAGGATTTCTGTTAGAAGGTGGGTTTAATAATTACACTTGCATGCAGTTTACGATGATAATATAAAATCTGCCATTCAAAATTCAGAGCAATACTTTAAGCAATGGGCTCTTAATTTCAGCCAGGGGCAGAAAAACATATGCTCTGCATTTCTAACCTGCAATGATCAAATTTGACCTATCAGTTAGCATTCTATAGCCGGCTAATTATGCTAATTGGTGGCTGATAATGGTTAATAATTCCATCTCCAGTTGACTTTCTAACATTTCCGGCTGCATACATTGAATTGCTGCTACTTAACATACACACATAACAAGAGCTGGATGTCAAGCTGCTGATGTAAATCTCAACTCCAGTGGCAGCCCGGATCAGTAAATACCATACAGTGGTTGAGCTGGGAAACATAAATTGTACATGCAAACATTTGAATTAAAGGAACACTGTTTATTGTGTTTCTTATAGTTTTCTTTTCTCTTTTGTTTTTTTTGGCGCACCTGATGAACGACTTGATGAAATAAAAAATGTTTCCGGCGTACAGCATATGCCCATATAACTGACAGTTTGAATCTTAAAGCCACATCTCTCCATCCCACAACGTTTTATAGCCAAATGAGAAAACGTGGCATCACACACAGTAAGATATGAGCATGAAGGCATATACCACAGTGCAGCACAAAACCCACGACACACTATAAGACCAAACAAAACATCACACTAGCGAGCACATGAACTGCTGTCCAAACCCACAGTAACTGTGTAAGGCGTGCATACTCTAGAGTACAGGGGGAGTGAGGGAGATGGGGGGGTGAAGAAAAGAGAATAATGATTAGAGCTGGGGAGAAATAATAGTGGGAGGGGGCAGGAGAAATACGTGGGGAATGGAATATAGGAGAATAAAGGGAGAGCGAGATTGAGATAGGGAGAGAACGGGAGAGGGAAGAGTGAGATAGGGAGGGGGGGATGCAGATATGGGGGTGGGTGGGTAATTTATGATTTAATCTAATGCAGTCTGGACCTGCTGTAAGTCACACAGACCTCAGCTGGGAAAGCGAGGGAGGGAGAGATGGAGAAATCGAGAGAGAGACATTAACCTTTCCTCGAAGCGAGTGCGGAGCTGTTTTATCTGACCACCATCCGCCCCTGTAAACCTTTTCTCCTCTCCACCTCTACCTCCCTACTTCCCTGGGCTTTACCGCCTGCTTCTCTGGGGCTGCGTGCACCAAATGTGTTATGTAATAATGATCAACTTTGGTTCCACAGAGTTAAAGTAAGAATCTCGAAATAAATTTATGGCAAGTTTGGGACTAACTTGGTGTGGTACTAACTTGCAGTGTCTAAAGCCAAGCTTCTCTGACGTTACTCTAAACACCTGATGTACGATGTATTTTGCAGAGGAAGCGATGCCTACATGTCTGCCTACACTTGTGTTTAGAACAGCAGAGGACCACTGCAGAAAAAGAAACTAAGAAGAAACTCAAACCTCATCAACAGAATAAAGCCCAAGGAAAAAGCAGCCAGAACACCACCCACACTGCTTGACTGACAGATTATTGCAGGGAAGTGCCGAATACAGGCAGCAGAGATGGAGATTCTCAGTAAAACTCAGTAATAACATAAAAAAAACAGAAACAAAATTAATTAGCAGAATATCATGTATGAGTTTTTTCCCCAACACACTCATAATGTATCTCAGTATGAGATAACAAACAGTCAATCTGCAACACGCAACAGCTGCCCCAGGAAGCATTCGCTGCCACCGGCTTCGCCACCAGCATTTCCGGCTGTTGTTGTACTTCTTGAAAAGCAAAATATGATTTTGATTTGATTTTCTAAGACCCCATATGTGTCACATAGAAATGTAACTTTTCGGACCCAGAAAATGAGTTTGTGTTCCTGCAAAGGGCAGAAAATATTGAGGGTGGGGGGTGTGGGCTGGCAGCGACTGTACAGTAACTGGCCTCAAAAAGGGAGCTTCATAACACGTTGTGTTTGAGCGATATATCAAAAATAATCAGTATTCTCAATAATCAGTTGTTGCCACTGGCATTGCTGCCGGCATTATAGATGCTTTCTTGGAAAAAAATATGGTCTCGGTTGCAATATATTTGATCATGCGCGGAGTATCTCTGTGATAAATTAAAAAACAGTCTCCGATGACTTGAATAAATGTATTTATTGTGGGCCCAGGAAACAAACTACACCTGAAAAACATCATAGAATCTGTTTAAGCACCCCTTCCTTTGCTAGTGTCTTGTACCAAACTATTGGTAATGCGATTATAGATGGTCTCTGCTGTAAGAACGCTGAGACGCTACAGTCTTCACAACTGGACAGTCCGGTGTCAAAGGTTGCGACAAACCTTGTGAGTTATTATAATGATTCAGCAATTATTCATATGCAGTATGTTTCAGTAGGGTTCTACCATCGAGATTCAGTGTTGAGTAAGCTCGCTGCCCGTGAGTTTTATTTAATTGATGCTGTTTCCCCTATCACCAAATTTAGGCTGTTTCTTTCTTTTGTTCAGTGTCAGACTTCTATCACCATGACAACATGGACGTATCGCATATGATCAGTCCATATCATGCTGTGATTGTACTCCACGTAAGTGCGTTTGTATTCTTTCATTTGCTTTGTGATATAGAGTGACACTTGCCTGTGCAAATAGTTGCAACACAGAGTTCTATAAAAGGGAACTTCTATTTCACCTTATCTCATTAAACTGCAGGCTGCCTCCCTTAACTCAAGGGGCGAACATGCAAATGTGCAAGCATGCAAAGCTCCACTGGCAGGCTGTTAAAATCAAAACCTTGCTGCAAGGCGACAGTGCTAACCAATGCACAACCATGTTGTACAGATCAGACAAAAGCTGCAGTAGTAGAATTACAGCATAGGCACGCCATGAAAGCACTGAGAAAAATAGGGGACAAAACATATGACATTAAAGGGGAACTCTGGTTTTTTTTAAACTTCAAAGTCTTATTGCAGGTGTTGGGGAGGATCTGCCCTCAAGTCTCATTGCTTGAGTCAGCATCCTTAGTCAGGTACCTGTACACAACACCTGAACTGTCGGTGGGCAACCCAGATTGTGCAGACTCACTCAAGTGGGTGTGGTAGACGCCATGTTTTTGACAATAGCAGGAAGGATGTTGACTACAAAACATCACAAAGGATGCCTGGAAAGAGGGGACAGTGTATCATACACATAAACTGAAGGAGCGTGCAAAGAAGTGACAAGAGATGTGAGAAGAGGATGAGGAAGAGGATTAGGAAGAGGAACATATAATAGAACAAACAGAGCAAACAGCGACTGAGTCTCCTGGAGGATGGAATCAGGTGACATTTCTGGCCACACCCTTTTGTGTGATGTCACAGCAGCCGTTTAGTTGAAAGGGCACGTTAACATGCTCTGTGCACTGTCGTCTTCAGAAAAGCCTGTCATTTTTGGTCGCTGGATTCCCAGTGGGAAAGGTTGTCAATCCAGTTGCCGCCTGCTGTGGTTTCTTGTACTAGCATGGTTACAAAAGAGGGAGCCAATCGCTGCTCTCCGAAACACGGTGAGTCAGTGGAATTAGCAAATCAGAGAGGTGCCATGGTAATGCGGCTGCACCAGCGCCTACTACTGGAGCGCAACTCCCGTGCCTGCATCAATAATCTCCCTCAAGAGAACCATTTGCCTGGATAAACATTGGTTTTGCGTTGGCCCCCGTAATGGCACCCCTGCGCAGGCGGCGGGGCCTGTAAGTGACGTTGTCTGTCACGCCGTTGGCAGGCCGGCGTGGGAGTCGTTGGCACATTGTGGGGTCTCTCCGACACTCATTTGAATTCACTCGTCCCCCCAATCATGCCACTACGCTCGGCGACTACACACTTCCACACTCCACTCACACACTACTCCCACTACCTGTTTGGGCGCCGGCATGCTCATTTGCATGAAATAAGATGGAAATGGAGCCCTTATTTATGCCAACAGAAATGGAGTGTGTTATTAAGGGCACTATTGTGCAAAAGAGACGGTGGCGGTAAGAATACATTACAGAGGCTATTTCTGGAGTGGCTCGAGTCACGCAGAGGGTAATGCTTTACAGGTCCCCGATGACTTCTACAGTCTGGGCGCCAACGCCGCGGAGGGGTTACGTGTATGTTGATGTGCATTTTGTGTGTGAATGTGTGTATTTTTGTTTATGCCTATATTTGCAGGTGTCTGTGTGCGCAGTACCTTTGAGCGTGTGTGTGTTTGTGTGTGGCTGTACGCTTGCCCACACGAGATGATCATTTGTATATCGCCTGGTGATGGACGGGTTTCCTGTGATTGACAGGTCTCCTTTCACATGGACCTCATTGTAAGACTGTTTGTGTTGTGCAGGCCAGGCAGGAGGGAGTTCGAGCGCCATTTCTGTCAGTCAGGCATTGATATAGAGGTTTGCAGTGGTTCAGTGGGTCATTTTTTTGTTTTTATAAGAGGCTAAAAATGGAGGAAGAAAAAGGTCTTGAGGGAGCAGTTGCCCATCATTTTGTTTCACTTATTTTACTTCACTTTTTTGCCCTGAAATATAGGCAGGTGTTCGTGAAGTGGTATGAAGGGTTAAGGAAATGATCCTGCGAAAAAAGAAAAATGTTTCAGTTCCAGCCTGCTTTAGCTGCAGCAGCTTGAAATACTTTTCACAATTTGTGTGTTCTGATGATTATTGTGCTCTTTATCAAAGTTTTGTTTATACTGGAATAAGTATTTACCAAGAATTCTTATCAAAATCTGCTCCAAGAAAAATACCTGTGAGGATAGGTTATGTTTTTTTAGGCTTTTCAGGATTTTCACAAAATCTGTAACAGAGGAGGCTCTTAGTCTAATATCATTAAATCTTGGGAGTGACCCTGATCAGGATCTGGATCCAGAAAATTCTTCTGGCAAAATTTCAGGAAAAATTTCACATTTGGAGTCAAATAACCATAAATTCATGAAGATTTGAGATGAGTGTGGTTAGCATGCATACCACTTGGACTTGAGCTCCTGAGCAGCAGCCAAATATCCTTTCTCTCTACATTGTATCTATCAAATAAAGCTGGAAAGGCCAAAAGCAATAACACAAAGTTATTTGAAATGAGAAAAATTTGCGGACACTAACTCAGTGTTATCACAACTCAGAGAATACCACAAATTGATCTAGATACTCTTCTGGTTTTGGGCAAATGTTGTTCAGTCTCGGTGAGGGTCTGAGCTCTCTGAGTGCTTGTCTCTTTCTGTGTGTCTTTCTGTTTGTGTTCAGATGACTATTCATATGACACCCCCCAAAAAAAAAAAAAAGACCTCCAGACCTCATTAGCTCAACTGTTGTAGCTAATGTATAATTCAAAGTTTGAGAGTCATGATTACCGGGTTATAACTTCATAATGAATTATACTTATGAATTAGCTGCAGCAGGTTCTTTCTAATATTTTTCATGGTGAACGTGCAGCACAATATTTTTAGCCACAGCGGCAGCGCGACCTCAGGGTCCACCGCTCTGGTTCAGACTGACACATCCCCAGATTTACTCGATGGACTGGCGCAAAATTTTGTGCTCACATTCATGGTTCTCTGGCAGTAAAAGCCTGACTTATTTCCCCTTAGAATGAACTGTAATTCTCATAGTTAAAAATAACACAAAATAAAGTGAAAACACAAGGAACATCCAGTGTGATTCTCAGGCTGGTCATCAAACACTCGCCAGTAAGCACTCAGGCATGTTCAAACTAAAGTAAGCATTTTTTTGAACAGACCATCAAATTTTTTATTTATTTGTGTAATTTTTGTGGGGTATGTGCTGTTCTCTACAACGTGGGCCGAAGAATAACATAAAGAAAATTGTTTAAAATAGCCACGGGTAATGGGTGATATTGCCAAGAAGTATTTTAACTCATTGACTGCAGTGTCACTCTACCTGCCTCTCGCATTTTTGGGGAAAAACAGACCCCAATTCTCTTGTCACTTTTAGTAACCCCAGCGGACAGCTCACCCTTTCTCTGGTCTGACCTGACCCCTCTGACCTTTTGCATCTATCTCAAACCTGAACCTGTTCCAATGCTAACCCTTGAGTGGCCCTTGCGTGACCCATGACCTTTAACCTCTTCAGGACCTGTGTTCCCAGGCTGCCTCAGTGGAGCAAGACCCCGCTGGGTAAATATTATGAGCTCCTCAACTTTGTGCACACTGCAGCGGCACCCTGACACGTACAAAGGAGAGAGTACAATAACAGGGAAAGCTGCAATTATGAAAACGTGTAATGATATAAAAAACTAAATTCTTTCTCTTCTGCTTTTGTTTGCATTGCACTGGTTGCTTTGTGCTCATGTCTCTGTGCATGTTGATTTAGTATCTCATTCCGCAGCTTATAGTGAGTGTCTGCGATGAAGGAGGATAGTAAAATAGAGACCAGACTTCTTTGTGACAGCACCACTTTGTGATTTTTTAAATTGTATTAAAATTAAACTACTAAAAAAAAATTATTTATTAGCATGTGAGTGGTAACCCAGGAGTGTGTCTCATCTGTCCTCCAGAAGGGTGGCCAGTTTGAAAACTGGATGTTAAAACAAGAAGAAAAAAACAACAACTTGCACATTAACTGGAAATTCCTCCTCCCAGGCCTAAATTGGTGTAAATAGTATTGTTCCCCTCTCTGTCAAAGATATATGGAATGTCGTTTCGCTGATGGCTTCAGTAAATGCTCCAGCAAGGCAGGCGTATAGATATAACAGATTTGCTCCGACACTGCATCTAACCACTGGGCTGTGTAACTGGTCCTATACTGAATTTGTCATGTTACGTGTGTGTGTGTGCATGGAGGTATGTATGTGTGCGCATTCACAAGCATTTAGGAGATGGAAACAAAGCAATTGAGGCAAGTGTGTGTGTGTGTGTGTGGGGGGGTAAGCAGGGAGAGCCGTTGTTTCGAAAACACATATCAAATAAGCCAACGCTAAGGCCAGTGTGGTCCCATAACTTCTCCATTCAACGAGAGGTCAAACTGGGGTCAAGCTCTATTGATTTCTTTCCAGGCTTTGTGGCAGTATTTCTCTCTGCTAATAGCAAGCGCAGGCCTCCACCAGCACCGGTTTGAATCTGGTCTGTAACATAGAGGAAGGAGCTATTTCGGGATTGATATTGAAATTGTCTCCCTCACATCTCAACGTAAAGCACAGCAAATGTTACAATGCGAGAAACAGCGCCTGTACTTACAGACAGAAGTTTGAGTGCGCGGTTCAGCTTGCATCTGTTTTATCTCTGTATACTCGTCACGTGCACGCGGAGCTGTCTGTGTCCCGACTGTATGTTTGTGTGCGTGTGAGCTTATCGTTTTGCATTTACACCGCATCAGAGCGTGCGTGTGTGTGCGTGAATGGGCGCGTGCATTGGGTTGCTCCTGTGTTCGCTGGCGTGCAGTGATGGATCGCAGCAGTTCCCTGTTTACCTAGCCTCATGATTTCCTGTGCGTGCATGTAACAAGTGGAGTTTGGCAGGATTAATGAGCACACAGCTTGCTGAATGGGTGTTTGGCTCCGCAAAGCACTCCATCATAGCCTGATGCTGCTACCATATCCCTCGTACACACACACACACACACACACACCATGCACTCTGCAACTCACCACTTACCCTTGCTCTTAATTACACATGCTTAGCCAAGTCCCATTAAGCAACCCCCCCCATGCTAAACAATGTTAAAGCATCCACATTTCTCATAGAGAACAGTGTTTAAATATAGTCTCCGCACTGCAGTGTGTAGGAGTTAAATTGTTCTAATACATTTGCTCTAGAGACAAACTGAGGGAGAGATATCAATGCTTTATGGAAGGTTTCAATTCAGTGCCAAAAACATATTAATTTTTGTTTGTTCATGTTTTAATTATTGCCGTGGTAGTTTGCAGCTTTTCAGCTCAGATAGCTGGGGTGTATAGTGTATTGCTGGAAGGATTATGAAGCCGGTGAAGGGTTTTTAGGTGACGTACTCGTACCCCTCGGTGGCCAAGAAAGCAAAAGATATGGTCAAGAGCAGCCGGTGTGTTTTTAGTCTCTTTAGTCTCAAAAGAGTCTGATCAAAATGCAACATTGTATCAATAATGATTTTATTTAGATAATAGCAGAGTATAGATCATCATTCCCTGATGGGTTGGGAACTGTAGCACACATGTATAAAGTGGCAATTTTTTAAGATTTTTATGTGCCAAAGTCACTTCACTAGTCTTTTGAGGGCCTGTGACAGCAGTTGAAAAATGTCCCATTTGGCTCAGGAGGAACTTTGTCAAGTCTGATAAGTTTACTCACGTGACATCACCTATACTCTCTGAGGTTTCACATTTCGACAGAAGAAAAATCCATTTCAGATAGGGGTGGTTTGAAAAAAATCCATATCTTACAGGTCTCTTCAATATTACCTGCTGGCTTTGTAGCCGTAGCTAATATTTGCATTGGTTGCATTCTAAACTAGCCAGGTTCCTAATTAGGAAGCTAACAACATCAAAGCTGTTCTTTTTATTAAATTATCAGAATTTTTGAGAAGCTGTAGCTCACAGTGCTTTAAAGTAGACACTACTAATCAGAGGACAGTTTAGTGTCATGTAAGAGATACTCTACTTTTCACTAACACAGGGGTTATTGTACTCTTGCAGTGTATTAGTCGCATAATCTCATGCAGTCTTATTTCTGTTGCACACTGCTGGTGCGTCATGCGCTTCACAAAAGAGTACTTGAACAGCGCTTCTTCTGCTGTTTGTATGTGTGTTTGTTTTGTGTTTGTGTGTGTGGCCAGAAAGGGGGCTGGTAGAAAGGAGGACAGCAGGGTAGAGCAGAAATCAAATCACTTAATTGCTGCATTTTTCATCTCCATCTTTTGTTTTATGGCGGCTGAGGGCCGGCGAGCAACTCTGGCTGTGATTCATGGACGTCAGGAAGGCCCATGAGCAGCGCCATCCCTCATCGGCACCCAGCCGCCCGCGTACCCAAAGCACCCACACAATTACCATGATGAATATGACTTGTTTTTGTTGTTTGGTTGTTGTTTTTTTTCTTCATTCTTTTACTTCGCTACCTTCATCTGGTTTTAGTGGGACCGGGGTGGTGCTTAATGCAGCCGCTGAGCTGTCAAAAATAAACAATTTACCATTTCAGGTTCATTCCTCCCTCTGCACCCTCCTCTTATGGAGAGCCGGGCCCACTGAGACCGGGAGAGAGAGGCAGATACAGACAGATAGGCATACATGGAGAGAGGGAGGTAAGGAGATCCAGATAAGGAGGAGATAAATATAGGGAGGGGAGACGAGAGATGTGTTCATAGATGCTGTGAGGAGATTTAGGTAGTGGAGGATATCAAAATGGAAAGAGGGGAGTGGAGATGTTGTGAAAACGGAAGGAACAGAGAGGTACAGGAAGTAAGCAGCAGATGCTGGGAGATATTACACATCTGAGAGAGACGTAGGAGATGAGAAGGAGGCTGGATAAGAAGGAAGAGGGTGCAGGGCAGATAGGAGGGAGGGAGCGTATGAGAGAATGAGAATGGCACCGGAAGAAAAGATAAGGCTAAAAGAGAGCGAAGAGATAGAGGGAAGGATGAAATCATAGAGAGAAGCTTTGTAGTACCATGTTGGGTCTGTGACATGTCAATACTGTACCTACTGCTGCTTGCTTTCCCTTTGTCCCTCTGATACACAAGACTGCTTTAATATGAGGTTCAACACCAGTTGATACCATCAGAATACAACTTTTAGTGCTGTTTATGGATGCACTGTTTTTGAGACTAATTCATACAGTATGTCCTCTGGAGCCTGACTAATACTGGTGTTTTTAAACTGAGTTTAAAAGATCTGAAATTCGATCATTAAACACTTGTGACAAAAGATATGGAGCAGAACATTTGAAGACCACTGCACTGCATTACAGCTATAACATTAATCCCAAACCATAATCTTCACATTAGTGTATAACAACTATAAACAGCAACAGAAGTACAACAAAAAATATATTCAAAATGAGATTCAGAAGTCAGAATTTTTTAAATGAATACTACATGTACCATGAACATAGTGGTATGTTTTATAGCTTGATATTTAAGTCAGTACTGATATACTGTATCTGTTAATTAATAATATCAGCTCGGTGCTCAAATTTCTTGTGTTCTTTAAACTTTTACACATGAAGTGCAAATGTGCAAATCACTGAGAAACCTTTTCTCCTAATCCATCATGCCATATGTTTTCTTATTTCATTAGAAATGTGTGACCAAGTGTTAATTATATGAAACTGTGCACTTTTTGGCTAAGTTCTGTTCAGCGGGTCAACAGGAACTCCACCCTGAAACGGAAGCAGCCAAATGCTCCAACATGCATCATGCTAATGCACAAAAATACTCATGTAATGTTAAGCGAGCTTCTCCAAGATGAACTACAACTCCATTCTGCCCCAAATCCACATTTTTTACATCAACTATATCCGCTTAAAACCAGTACACCCAACAGCCGCTGCTGCCCAGACTGCAGGCTATCGATCTGTCTCACACCGCACACCCAGAAACTCTCATAGCTCATGTAGACCCAGGTGTACACAAACATATACACCGAGGTTTTGATCACATTTGCTCAGCAAAATTATTCTTCCCTGGAAGTGAGGTTGCCTCCCCAGCGTGTCTTCGCAGAGCACGTTGCACCGGGGCCTCACACTCTGTGATGAACACAGAGGAACAGACAAGAAAAGGGTGAAACAAAAGCTCAGCCTCAAACGTCATGTCAGCTCATCACTCTGCTGTTTGTTTATATCCCTCACAGAGTTGGACACAAGTGGGTTTTAACATAGGCGGAAGAAAGAGCTGCGGACAGGGACTGTGTGTGTGTGTGTGTGTTTGCTGCTGCACACTGACCTGGTAGTGGCCAAGAAAGCATTATCACACTTTTGACCACTGATATTTTCAAAACATATCCCACTTAGACACAAGTTTGCTAATCAGTATTTGCATTTGCTGTGATGGGTGACTTTACTTCAAGCGTAGAGTAAAAAAAATTTACATTATTAATGAAAACAAATATGGTTTATTTGGTATGAAAGGGATAAATCAGTGGGTATTTAATATGGGCTGTGACAATGGCTGAACAGACCAAGAAAATCAACAGAAAATCAAATTCCACGAGGCAAGGTAGGTTTATTAGAATAACACCTTTCGACAAGGTAATTCAAAATGCTTTACATAAAACATAAAAGGCATTAAGACACAAGATATAAGAGAAACACAATGTTGTATAAAAAGATACACATGAATAGGATTTAAATAAGAGGAAATCCAAATAAAATAGAATGTCAAAATAAACTACAGTAAGAAAACTTGAAAAGTAAAATATGAATTTCAGTGCTACGCTGCAGTGCAAGATGTGAATATATAATCCACAGTTTAACTTTAGGAATTGCAGTGGCAAACAGAAAAGTTTTAAGTCCTCAGAAAACCTGGGAAGTAACAGATTTCTCACATCCTATACAGCAGAAGACACAACGTCGGCATTCTTCCATCAGAAAGATTAAGAAGGAGAAACAGGAGATGAAGGTTAAATCAAATAACCTTCATCTCCTAACCCAATAACTTTCTTTAAATGACTGAAAAGTGGAATTTTATGCTTCTAATCATGCAGGTTCCAACATCCTCTTCAAGTGAAGTGGAAAGTCATCACTTTTTTTTCTTATTTTGGATTCATTTCCTTTTGTTTATGAAATCCAAAAAGAGAGACAGACATCTCACTGGACACCCCCTTCAGAGACACCACAGCAGTGCAGCACATGAAACGTTGGTCATCTGGCCCTGTCTTTTACATTTCTTGTGATTCAGTGGCGAAACCAGAACTGCTGCCTGTACAGCACCATGCACCAAACTGACACTACCTGAGAGATTGAAGCTTAATTTATAAGCTTTAGTCTCTCAGGTAGGTAAAGTCTCTCAAGTGCAAGTTACATCGTGCAGTAAAAGCCTAACAGCCACAGGAAATCTGTGACACAGAAATAGTGGAAAATTATATTTTCTTGAGGGTAAAGCCCAAAACAGGTTCACATTTATTCTGCAAACACAAACAGCTACACTGACGTGATGAGAAGAGAATCCGCTCTAAGCTGCGGTCTCTGACAGGCAGTGCAAACACAACAAATACACACAGCTGTTTTTCAAATTTCCTTCTATCCCTTGTTTCATGTTCTGTCGATACCTTATTACTGATTTCTTTACATCATGAGATATGTGCCATTTTAATAAAGTATCTATATGAGACAAAACCTGACAGGTGTAGTAACAGTTTTAAGATATTTAATATTACATCAGTTCATCAACATTGTACTCATATGGGATCTGCTTTGGCACAAGCACATATTTCTTCATGCAACACTAAACCTAGTTTGTCCTGAAGTGTTTTAGGACAAATACGTAAAGTGAAAGTAAAGTAACACACTTTAAAGGTAACTAAATCTCACAGTTTAATAAACACATTTTTATCAGGGTGGAGTTTGAAGGTGGTTTTGGTGTGGCAGTGTCTACTTTTTTGTCAAATTCAATTTAATACCTGCTAGGATGAGAAAAACTGTGACGTAACACAATTCTTTATACATATATATATCTTAAAATGGCAGAAGATGCAAAGTATGCTTTTCTCTACCAGAGAGATGAAGAGGAAAGGAACGCCAGGGACACCAGGGCAAAAAATCAAACAAAGAAAAGATAAAAATGACTCAACTCTGTGGGAAAAAAAGTTGCATTTTATGGCATCACAAAAAACATTGTGTTTACTTTTTCCTTTTATATGCTGCTGGGTTACACATGAGTTATGCATCCATGAAACCCAGTCAAATAAAAGACAACATATTAGTAAAAAAAAAAAAGCATAATTGGCAGGCAAATAGTAAAGCTGGAGCTGAAGGTTGAATAGGTTGCAAAAACATGGAGAGTTTTTGAGTGATTTTGTCTATTTTTATTATTGCCATCTATTTTCTAAAGCATCACATATTATTTCAGATTTTTTTCCCCTAGCTCAGACAGCAATTTTCTACTGAAAGAATAGTTTCTATTCATTGATGTAAAGTATGAAAATAAGATCTCACAAGCCTGAGTAGATGTGCTGTATTATATGTAATTCATCACAGTACTAGACAAAAAACATGGAAAGACACTGGTATTTGTGATATACTGTATATGAGGTTTTTTAATATACCAGCATTATACCTACATATCTTATTCCTCCACATCTATTATACCATATACAGCATATAATCAGCTTTTCCTTTATACAGTATTTATAGATACAAGAATCAGAACAGAACAGTCAGTTAATGAGGAAGACTTCAGTGCACCAGTGGCCGCGGGGCACACAGCGAACAGTGTGTGCATGTGTGCACGTCTTTGTGTGTGTGTGTGTATGTGTGCGTGTGTGTAGACTGTAGCCAGCTTTTAAATATTAATCTCAAGGTCAAAGGGAGGGAGCTTTTTGATATTCATGCAGGGTGCTGTACCCTGTGCCTTGTGCTGGAGCCCTGCCCACGCTGCTGCTTCTCTCACTGGCTCACTGGGTCATTTTGTCTGCTACTGTTTCTCCTTTTCTTCCTCTGATGTGCTGGCACAGTGTTGAACCTGCGCATACTCATAGACACAGAGCATATGCAGTCATTTAAAAAGGTGCCACATGTACCGTAACTGTTTAACATTGAAGCATCGAGATTCGCAGCTTCTGCATAAACAGCATTTAGGTGCTCCCATCGTGACTTTGGTGAAATGATGGATTCACCACTTTCCAAAGGTAGGATTTCAGATTTTCTCAATGCCAGTTGAGAATGAAAAACTAATATATAATGTACCCTGCCTTAGTCATCCTCCTGAGTTAAGATGAAGAGGAAACTGAACCCAGAGAGAGACAGTGTTGTTAGCCACATCTTCTGTCCAACAAGAGCTACAGGTTTTAGTGATGCTCTAATCCACTGGTGCAAAAATGAACCTTCCCAAAAGCATCTGCTATCAGCTAGATGATGATTATTACTATTGTTTTTTCCTATTTTACTGTTTGTTTTTACCAGACTATGAAAATGAAAGTTTGCACAAGCCAAAAGATAATGCTGGTGTATCTATGTAACATCTCAACAAACATCTCGAGCAGAGTTCCAGGGCTGTTAACTGACTTGCAGTGTGAACTCTTCTGCTTGTTCTGGCACAGAGGATGTGGTGATCCTGGTGGGTCCACTCAGCTTCGACTATAGTGCAGCATTTCTGACAGAGAACTGGCGGAGACATTTCTCCATAATCTAATCTCAGGACAAATCACTTTATCTGGACAATATCTGACTGGACTGACAGTACCTACTATACAGATTAGTGACACTTATGTTGCTCTGAGATTATTAAAACTAAGGCAAAAAATGAAGTTATGAAATGGAACTCGTTTTGAGAATATTTTTAAGGAATAGAGGGGCAACCCACCCTGCTCATTATTTTTATTACAGCAGGTCCATCTTTTACTGCTGCTTTTACACATGGCACCACTGGTCTTTTTGCCAGCCCACAGCCCCAGCCCACGATAGTTAGAGGCCTTGGACTTAAGGTGTTTGTATGAGTGAGTATTTTTAATACACAGCGTGAACAGGGTTTACAGTACAGGTGGTCTGAATTTTTAAAATAATGAATAAATAAATAAAACTAAAAATAACTGTGCCAACGCTAACAGTGAGAGTGGTCTTTTTTTGTTTACAGTGAGTGTAGCAAGCCAAACAGTTCATTATGTCTCTACTATGTAAAGCATGTTACTGCAACCGACTGTGATCATCCTCCACTGTTTACTGCATTTCTATGTATTTCACTGATGCCAGATAATATGTGTATATGTTCACACAGAGCTAAAAAAAGTATATGATTTTAAGATTAGATTGTGTTCTTGATGGTGGTCACTGCACTGTGTGTTTGTGTGTATTCCTATCTACATCTCCATCACAGCAGTTCTACACTGTAGTTAAGTTGAGAACTCCTGGGAATCCTCATTATTTAAGCCATTTGTCAGAGTGGCCCTTTCATCCCTTATGGTGGAACACATGACCACACACGTGCATACTCACACCAGGGGAGGATGTTACACAGTGAAACGGATCATCCCTCCATTTGGTAAAGTGAGCGGACAAAGCCGACAGTAAACAGAACAAAGAGAGGCAGAAGTGAACGGTGCACTTTACAGAAGAAGAAATGAGTCCGAATGCTGTAGCGCTGCACTGCCTCCTTCAGTCTGGAGCTGCTGTACAGTCGTGTTGTGTCATGTAGAGGTTGATAAGGTGTCTGCGTGAACATGGCAGACCGTGGACTTAATGAGCTACACGCCTATTTCTTCTGGAGAGAAAGTGCTGATACATACAGTACATGATGCTGGCTTCAAACCATATGCTTCTTTATGCACGGTAATTTGGTTAGAGGGTAGGTGGTGCTATCATACAGAGGGCGCATGCAGCCTGTCACTCTAAATACTTGTGAACCACTGAGCACGGTGCTTCTGTTTCTTTGAATTGCTGTTTTACACTCTTTTTGAATTAAATTCCAAAAACTCCCAAATATTATGGCATGAAACTAACTTTCATCAGTGAAATGAAGATAATTGGAAATGTTTGTTGGAAAGACTCAAGTAAACATAGTTTGGGGAATCCGAGAAGCAGACGTTGATCCATTAATTAGCATCCCATCTGGGACGTTCACCACCAAACTAACATCTGACCCGGATACTACACTGCAGCATTGGGTGATAGATGAGGTCTTTCAAAGGAAGAAGTGCCCCCCTTTAATCAAGGTTTTCTGTTAGGGAGCAGGCAGGAGTCAGAATCCAGGCATCTAAAAGCAAGGTATAGCCAAAGCACAGAAAGCGCAATAAAAAAAAATCTGGTGCAAATAGGCTGGTATATATACTAGGAACTGATTAACAAATTAAGAACAGGTGGATAGGAGGGCGGGGAAAAGTCAGGTGGCTGAGAGGTGGGAAGGGCAGGGGTTACTGCAGGGCAGGAGGGAGTCTCAGGATCTGAAATGACAAGAGACTAAGTAAGACGGCCGAGGCAGGCAAGAGGAGGAATGAACGCAAGAATGAACTGCGACACACACGACTTCTCGTGAGCTTCCGTAATCTCTGCTGTGAGACATGTTGGTCCACAGTGTTTTAATACAGTTGCGCTCTCACGTGCATGAAAGGCGCGACCGTGTCACCTCCGTGTTCTACATCGGAGCGCGTCCTTCCCCTTTTCCCCCTCAGTCCAAATATTTGGTCTGTCAGCGGCGGCCGTGTCAGTAGATGTAGCTGTCTGTCACTGTGTTTTAACAGACTAACTCCTGGCTTTCCTCCCCATCAGTGTCAGAGTAACACCCTGGCTCTGATCCGAGCCGCACTCAGGTGTGTAACTGACTGCTCTGTTTCCCCATAATTACATTGTGAGCTCGACGCAGTCTCCAATGCCGAGTGTTTGCTATCTGCGTGTGTGTGTGTGTGCGCGTGTGCGAGTGCGAATGTGTGTCTTCTCACCCCAGGCAGAAACATGTCATTTCCTGTGCTCCTGTCCTTCTGGTAGACAGATACAATATTAAGAGCCACAAATCTGAGTGCGAGTTGAGAGGAGACATGGGTGGCAGGGGCGGTGGGGGGGGGGGTGAAAGGAGAGAAAGGAGAGAAGAGCAGGGGGATGACAGTAATAATAGCATATAGACAATAGCCAGGGAGGGAGACAGCGATCGAGTGCAGTCGTACAAGTCATGTCAAAAGACAGGATGTGCCGACAGGAAGGATATCAGCTGTAAATCTAGGTTTGGGAAGAGAGGAGTTGAAACTGGTATTGTCACAACGTCTTATCTCAGCCTCAGCGTGAATTCTCCTATCTGTGCTTTTTACTACATGCTCAATTATCTTTCCCACCAACAGCCTGTTAGTGTATGTATATTTATCCCTTCATGATTTCCCATGGATTTCCCATTATTTTTTCTTCACACTGTTTAATGTTTGCTGAAGAAGGACAAATCTTTATACGATACTTGTGCAGGTTTATGATTTCCTAAACCTCGATGGTCGATTATGTCATTATGAAGTCAGCGGGAGCAGCCATCCCTTTTGCCTGTTATCATTGGGAATTTACAATTTTGTTGGATAATGTCCTATAAGACAAGGTATAGATAAGGGATAAAATTGTAAGTGACTCCGGTAAATAACTGCTCAAGGCCCCCTGTCTAGTACGGTTCTCATACTGGGCAAGGCCTCTCTTTGCTCTTTGAACAGCCCCATTTCTTCTGGAGTGTGACTTGGTCTAAGGCTGGACATGTGGCATGCATTGCACCAAGTCTGAAGCTACAGGCAACAGGTTCATCTGCACTCATCTCTATTATTGTTCATAGACATAGAAGAGATGAAAATTGGGCCCGTTTTCTCCGATTTGGTGGATTCATGTGGCCACGGTCGCACATGGCGTCTATTTCAGACGAAGAGGGAATTCTATAGAAGTGCATCAGAAATGACACTGAAGAGGTACCGAGTGCTTTAAAGGGGTTCAGGGGGTCTGACGACGTGTCCGACAGCGTTGGCTTGGTTATGATTAAGGTTTCACAGGACTGCTGTGGCTCGGGAGGTAGAGATGGTTGTTCACCAATCAGAAAATCCATTCGTAGTTTGGGCAAAACACGGAATGTATGTTAGCAAGTCGTGTGTGAATGTGATATAAATGTCATATAAAACACTTTGGGTGGTTGACTAAGACCAGCTTGGCATTATATAAATGGCCTTTCTAAGACTTTCATATTTTTGTAACACTTTTTCTGTACAAAATTACAGAAAAAAGTCACCCTGCTTGTCAGCTGGGGCCGTTTCAGTCTTCCATTTACCATCAACGTCAGAACACAAGTGCACACCAAATTTTTTCTTCTGTGCCAGCTCTCTGTATATGAGCACATATGATGGCACAACCCTGTTCCATCGCTCTCCATAGCCCTGAGAGGTGTAGCTGTAATGACGTGGTTATGATAAAGTTCATGATTAGTCCAAATGCTGCTCAGAGAACCTGTAACAAGCTGATTTTAAAAAACAAACAAGACACTGTTTATTCAGTTACCGATATGTTAAAAGGTAGCGTGATTTGTCAGAGCCTTGCCCCCCACCTCGCTTTCATACACTCACGCAATACCCTCTGACCACCCCCCCCACTGAGCCCTGAGCTGCACGGCACAGCCAGATTTCTGTTCCATAGGTCACATCAGATGGCTGGCACACTTGAGCCCTGTTGACAGCTTGTTGTTTACAGTATGTGCAGCCAGCGTGGGGCAGCCCCCGCCGATCAGGGGCCTAGTGGGAGGTGGATACGGCAGTGTGTCTGTTACATGCGGGTTTTGGAGCCGGGTGTGGTGGGGGAGGCAGCAGCAGCGGAGGTGTAGTGGCATTAGGGGGTTGATGTTGGCAGGGGGTCGGGGGTAGGTTGCTCAGCGGGGGAGCCGCTGGCGTGAGGCCCAGTAGTCTTTGATGCTCTCTGGTTCTTACAGCGAGAGAGACAACAGGGGGAGAGAGAGGTGGGGGGAGGAGGGGGGCAAAGAAAGATAGAGATGAGCAGTGAAAGAGAAAAAGGTTACCTGTGGATCAGCCAACCTTCAGCTCAGAAGCAGCGTGGGGCGGTGGCGGAGGGTTGAGGGGAAGTTGGCAACTTTGATGTAAGTCCAGGTTGGAGGAGAGCATTGATCACAGAGGGAGGGGAGGAAGGACAGGGTGGCGTGGGTGCAGGGATGAGCCGAGGATGGCCAGAACTCAACGACTGCAGCACTTCCACCTTTTTCCGAGCGCCGGCTGAGGATGTCGGAACTGCAGTGAAGATAAGCTCAGGGAAACGCGTTAGCTGTGCGTGCATTGATAGTGACGCTGGAAGTCGGTGGATGGAGTTTAAGAGATCCATCTTTTGCTGCCGCTTGCTGTGAATGTGAAAGTCTTTCATCTCTCTCCCATGTGTTTGCAGCAGGAGCACTGGGGAGTTTTACTCCCCCTGCGAGTGCGAGTGTGTGTGTGATGTCTGCGCACTGTGTGTATCAGGATGTGTGTTTATGAGTGCATTGTTTGGAGTGAACTCTCTGTGTGTATTCCGAACCAACAAAGGCAGGATCCTGCTGGGCTGCTGTGTATCCGTAGATCAGAGGTGTGTGCATGTGCGTGTGTGTGTGTGTGTGTGTGTGTGTGTGCATGCGCATCACTGCCTCTCGTGCAGTCATTGGGACAACACAGAGGCACAACACCCGCTGGGCCTACCACTCCCCACAATACACCTCGGCTCCCACAATGCATCGGTATTTCAAAGCTCCACATCCCGGGAGACTTTGCTCTAACAGTTAGGTCTCTCCTACCAGGAAGTGACACGCCCCCCCGCTGAGACACGGCTCCCACAATGCACCGAGGTGGCTCCCACAGAGATGCGCACAATGTGTTTGCTCCTGTTGGAGGCTCCCGGCACACATCTGCCAGCCCGCTGCTAACAGCATTCATCTCTCTCTCTCTCTCTCTCTTTAGTCCCGCCTCCATGGCTCCATTCTTTCCCTGCTCTGAAAGCGCCGTTTTAATCTTGCACCCGCAGTTTAGGGCGAGCAAATTGTGGTCGAGGGCGAAAAGCGAGAACAAGAATGCACCCAGTGGCCCCGTGCACATGTGAAAATGTTTTACAGCAACAAGGAGTAACCCAAGGCAAGGTTGACACACCATTCAATTTCTTTCCACAGAGATCTCTGATCTCTCGGTCAGTTTGCAGTGGACGCACAATGGGCTTTTACTCAGCAGACCACAGATCATCTCTGCACCACTCTAAAGAAAGAGGAGTCGATGATGTCCACAGGAATCTGTCACTGAGTGCGAGTGGGTGGAACCTCTTCTTGACCTAAAATTTAGGATGACTCTGATTGATTTTGCTCAGCTGCGCTCCTCCAGTTTCAACATTCAGCTGGTCTCCACTACGCAGCGCACCAGCTGTGTTTGCAAATAATAACTACAGAATTAGAGCTACTTATTTCCATGCAGGATTTTGATAAGATGGATTGAATTTAAACACTGAGATGGCTGAATTTGATTGGGTAGTTTTCAAAGGGTTGATGGTGAATGCGTGTGGACAGTGACTTGGAGTCCAATCATTAATCTCAGTCCTGGCAAGTTATTTTTTTATGTGATGTGATTAAATATTGTTTTCAGCAGTGAGAGAGGACCATCCTTTCAATCCTGTGATGTATGAACTGAATTTAAAATGTGAAACTGCAAAATACAACAAAAACAGTCAACAATCACTTACATATTGAAATCACAAGTTAGACAAATAAGGAACAAAGAAAATTTGTTTGCAACAGTTTGCTAAATGTTTCACTACTTGTGTTTGTTATTTCATTATGTCATGGAATGTGGAAAATTGTCTTTACTTTGTCCTTGTCCTTGAATCCAGTAGAAATCCATTTTACATCATCTTGCTTAACTACATGGCAGACAGCAATAAATCCCAGTTGTAGTGCAAAATATAGATTTCATGTTGCAGAAAGAGAAACTTCCCTACCGTTGCAAGGAAAATGTAGACAATATGTTTACATATGACATGTTTTTTTCTCAGGTCAACACTCAAATGTCAGACACTGCCACACTGTCTGTCAGGCATATTGAAAAACTGAATCAGGCCTAGTAAAAGTAGGTAGTAAAAGGGTAACTACAGCCTTTCAGCTAATGGTGATTACAGGCACTTTCCATATTCTGCTCAGCTGTGATGTGGCATTGCGCTACAATACAGCGCTACATCACAGCTTGGCATGGTTACAGGTTGAGCTCAACACACCCAGTCTTCTTCATAACATATAGTGTGGAGTTACTCCAAGACCATGCCTACACACTGAGGGACATTTGAAGATGAAGGTGTGATGGAGGCGATTGATTGCTGTTTTAAGAGATGACATGTGATCAACTATTGGAAAAGGCAATGGTACCATGGAAGGCAAAACAAAAGGTTCACGAAACCAAAAGATAGGTCTGCAGACAGAAACAGTATGTGTCCATGTAAATGAGCTGAAGAATGAAGAGATAGTAGAACAGCATGACCTCACCTTTGCATTGCAGAGCATCAAGAGGCATCCCAAAATCTTATGTCATGTTTTGTCCTTTTTACAGCCATAAATACAAATGTATTTTCATAAAATGTCTCTGCAGATGATCAGTTGAGTACATATGAAAAAAGGTCACCGTTTTAAGGCTCATGTTACTAGTAAGCACACTGTCAGTCTCTCTGTATCCATTCTGTTTATTCTTTCTGTCCATTTGATCTCATTAATATGTAATTGTAACACCCGTCCAACGCAAATCACTATAATTTTACAAACTGCTGGAAAGCACAGGTTCACCCACGTTCAATCAGGATCCAATCACCGGTTACTGAAATATAACATGTGACGACAGATGTACAAGCAAACGCAGTGGCAGAATGCGATAAATCTCCTCGCACACAATGGCCCTATTCTCTTAGTGTCCTGAATACGTGGTGTGTAGACGGAGCACTTCCAGGCCAGACGGCTGGCTATACAGGACCTTTTTGCTCATATTTCTCAAAGTCTAATTGATTTCTTATTGAGGAGCTGCCAAGCAAATCAGAAAATTGCATTCGGTAGCTGAGGTATTAGCTGTTGCAGAGTGTTTTAGATGTTTCCAGTGATCGTGCCTTGGCAGAGCTTTCTGCCCTGGAGTGGCTGGTATATAATGGACTGCCATGAAATCATAATTGCGTGTTTATGAACAAACCAGCTGGTTGAGGCAGAGGGTAATTATTTTCTCTGCGTTCTCCTTTCCGCTCACCGCACACTTGCGTCTGATAACGGCCCTGGTAGAAAATAGACGGTGGGGAGAAGAGAAGAATAGAACCAAAAGGGAAAAGGAAGGCTGTGTAGTCCTGTCACTGTCTACAAATCAGTTTTTTTTCCCCGCTGCCTCGCTCCTTTCTTCCTTCTCTGTGTGTTACATTGTGCCATCAAAGACACTTTAGCTTGACTTGGGTTGTTTTTTTTAAATTTTCACTGAAAGCTGTAGTAGCTAACCTGTCCAGAACTTACAGGAACAACTTTGCTGTGAGCAAAGCGAATGAACGTTGCCCGCCTTGTCGATCTTCTCCTCCAACCTTTGTGGCGTCAGAAGAATCCAACAAGCTCGGCTGTATGATGTGTCATTATCCTGTTGAAGATCACTCACCTACAATCTCACGGTTCATTTCTCTACTCCCCTTAGCACAGACAGTTCCTCGTGAGTTTGAAGAGTTTTGAACCAGTCACATCGCCGCAGCTCTGTTTGCTGATTGGCTCAGCTTCCATCTCAGTGGATGATTTCCAGGCTGAGACCGAGCTTGTCAGATTTAGACTTGCATTTCAAGGTTGAGCGACTTTGCTCTTCCTGAAATAAATTAAAACTTCGCCGTTTTAGATCTGGCCCATTTTCGCTTGTGTCGTCGGAGCTCTAATTAAGTCATTTCTTTGCAATATCTCAGCACATTTCACTGTAATAACAAAAAAGAATTACTGAGCACCGGTAGCATTTGGAGACTGATTTGCCACAGCTGTTTCCATGGGAAAGCGTGTTAATGTGAGACAGGCGCAGCATGGAAAGTGAATCAGCAAAATTTAGAAGTTTGACTGTTCTTGTTAACTGCACTCTGTTTTATGCTCCGTCATGATTTCAGAGTCCACTGGATGTGGTTCACAAGTGTCCTGAAGAAATCTAGTCTTTTTCAGCCCCATTCTAGTATTTTACAGAATTGTTTTTCCATCACTTTTTGTGGTTTGTGAGCAGTTTGGATACACCTTTGCAGCTGGTTAGTTTGTGATCTTGCCTTATTTGGTCTCTTTATTTCCTTATAATGATGAAGGGATCATTAAATATTATGTGTAAGTCAATTGTAAATTTATATCAAAATTTACATATTGTCAAAGGTCAATTTCATGACCGATAGCCACGATGGACCCTGATGTATAAAGTTTGTGAAGTGGAGAAAAGAGCAGTGTATACAGTATGTTGGGTACACATGACCGACAGAAATAAGGAATACAGATGGTTTAGCAGAGGTTTAACATTCAGCATAGTTAACTGTGCAGTAAATAAGTTGTGAAAACAGAAGACAGAACCAAACTTCTCTCTGAGCAGCATTTTGTGTGAAGTTTTCACCGTGCTCCTCCAGCCTCTTGGCTGCCACCCATGTTTGCGCAACAGTGATAAGAGGAGTTTGGTTCATTGGTCCAGTGACAATCAGCCGCACTGTTCCACAGACTAAAACCAGGTAATTCTAGGCAGAGTGGGCCTAACGTGAATCTGGAAGAAGGATGTTATCCTTGGGCCCGGTGAGAGCTGGTCCGCTCCGGCAGGAACACAGCACAGTTATCCTGTCTCATTACCGAAGCCACTGCTCTCACATTTAGCCTCGTTAGCCGCTCCGAATGAACATCCAGCAGCCCGCTGAGGATTCAAGGGTTAATTGTGGCTCGTGTCAGAACTTGGACCTGGCGAGCTCAATAATGGGCTGCAGTTATTGGCTTGCCAGCTGTGTGTATGTGTGTGCATGCCATTCCGGTGCTTGTGTATGCACATGCGTGTGTGCTGACTGTCTTCGGGTATTGGCTTTGGTGTTGACCCAGGGCCAGCGCCGCCTCTCCATGCTGTCTGTATTGACAGATGTCAGACTCCAGGGAGGAGTCCGAGGTCTGGAGGCCTCCGTTGCAGGAGACACACACCTCCGCTGAACAGGACATCCACACCTCCACACACAAAAACGCACAAACACATCCTCTGGAAGGCGTGCATGGAACCTGAAGACACTCTGGCTCACACAAGCAACCCTCTGCCTACAGCAACCCATTTGACCCCCACCCCCCAGCCCACACTCCCAGTCCCCCTCCCTTCCCATCGCATCCTCTCTAGCTCTATTCGTCACCATCAGCCCTTCATCATCAGCCCTATGGGAGTATCTACCTACCTATTCATCTTTCCATCCATCCATCTATTGACTGTGATAAATTGACCTCGGACCCCTCCGACCTCTGGAGATGCATGACACCCCCGCCCCCCCCGCCATACCCCTTTGCTCATGACCTGCCACTGTCTCACACTGCTAGCAAATACCCCATGGAAGCCCCACCCTTCGATGGATATTTGGTATGCTTGACGTGGCCACTGATACGGGACATGTGTCGGGTATCTGAAAGGCAATCGTGTGTGACAGCGATTGGTTTGGATGTTTTATTTGAGATGGGTGCGGGGTTGGGGTGGGGGAGCGGATGGTTTCCTGTCAGAGAATTGGGCGGCACATCCGACCGCCTCCCCTCGACCCCTCAGCACCACCATTACCACGGCTGCATGAAATCCCTTGTCAGCAGCTTTGAAGATTAATCTTTAGCTCGTCTCCAAACACACACAAGCGCTGAAGACACACACCAGCCTGAAGACGCACGTTCATTCGTGGAGGGGTGTGGTTGCTTGCACCACGTTTGACACAGTGTAACTCATTGCCTTACATTACATATAGCACACAAAAGGGATTAACTGTAAATGCATCCCCAATACAGTGTGTAGATATACGTGTGTGTTGTTTGGTGGTTTCCGTTTGTGTGAATGGTGTCAGACATGCATGTGTAGCAGCGTGAAGTTCCTAGTGTCCGATCACACCAGCGATGCAGAACTCACTTGCACTTCTTTGCAAAATAGGTGGCTGGATGCAGTCTCCAGTTTTATGTTTGTCACTCAGCAGCTGCGACTAATGGTTATTTTTTTAATTTACTGATTAGTCTCATTATCCTCTCAATTCTTTACAAAAACACAAGCTCCAAGTCATCCAATGTTCAAACACATCTTGTGATCAGAACTTCAGAGAAAGCAATTTGTCGATTTTTTAATTTTTTTTTTTGTCAAACCATTTCGAAGATTGATAATGAACTTTGTCATTGAGACACCTGTTGTTAGCACAGGTTCTTAACCAAAAAGACAATAAAATATATTAAAGACACTCAAGACTAAGAGGTTTGGCACGTTACACTGAGCTTTGGGCTGCGTGTTTGCTGTCAAAATAATCCACAGTAGTACGGCGTGTGTACATCGTATCATGCTTTACTCGACTTTCCTAAACCCCCTCCTTATTCTTTCCTTTTAAATGTCTACAGTTTTCAGCGTTGTCTGTCTATAGGAGTATTCTGCCTTTGACAGCTTGGTTTTTCTGTGAGTCCTTGATGCGGGGAAGTCTGTGTGCCTGTAACAGTGGATGTCACTCCGGTCCTTCAGCGGCGCATTATGAACAATAGGCCAGGGAGTCGTGCTGGAGAGCCGAGAGGAGAGCTGCCTGTATTTATGACTCTGCTGTTGCCTTAATGCTGCTTAAAACACTCAGCAGGCTTTTTACTTTAATGAGGGGCCGAGCAGCGCCACAGCACCCTGCTGCAGTTGCACTGTGGTGTGTGTGCGGAGCGAGCGCTCCGTGTGTGTGCGTGTAAAAGATATGGCTACATATACACATATTCATGCGAGTGCACGTGTGTTGGAATGAGTGATGAAGAGAGTGTGTGTCAGTGTTTACGGCCCTTTTGGAGTGTCTGAGATGACTGGCTGTAGTTTTAAATTCAGCTAAGTAAGACGTCTCGCTGTATGTGTGAGACTGTGCATGATTGCACCCGCGTAGGTGTAAAACCATTGTGAATTTCTTTCTTGCTTCCTTACAATATGTTTTCTCAGAATTATCTCTTTTTTATAATCCCACATCCCATCCACCTACACACACACACACACACTCTCCCTCTCTCTCTCTCACACACACACACCACCATCTCTGTTGACAGGGTAAATTGTATGAAAAGCTTTTAAGGCAATTAGTGGATTGAGCTGGAGTCTTTCTTCCCATTCGCACTGTTCATTAGCAGCTCCTCCAGTCTCTGATATTACCATCACTCCAAGCTGGCATCAACACCACTCACTTCTTGTGTGTGCATGTGCACGCGCAGACGTGTGTCTGCATGTCTGTCTGTGTGTGTTTTACACATCTCCCAGTGCAATTTCAAAGCGCACAATTGTCAGAAAATAGATCCTTGCCGCCCTGCCGTTCTGATGATTTTAATCCATTTCAGTGAAAGCACAAGAGGAAAATCCAAGGAGACAAACAAAAGTCATTATCGTTACGGCCATCATTGCATTTCTTGCTTGATTATTTCTTTATTAGACATTTATTTTTCCTGAAAAATGATCACGGTGATTAACTTTTCTATCTGTCAGCTTCTCCCTGCGTTTTGATTTACCCAGTACATATGAGCTGAAATGGGTTTGAAACACCTCAGCATCCAGGGTTGTGGGTGTGTGATGCCATCAAACCTTGTTGTTGTTGTTGCTGTTGTGTTGCCTGTAATTGACTGTGAATGTGTCAGTGACGCATGAGTCGGTCTTGCTTGTCTGTCACTCTCAAGTCCATTCACTCTCTCATCTTTACAAACAGGTAAAATATATATGTGTATGACAGACACAGTATATTAAAAACACAGCACTGAGCACTGTAGTTTGTAGCAAACATCCCTCAAACAGTATATTCGTCTGGGACTATTTGGTGTGCAAGACAGCAGATGTGCAGCAAGAGTGGTTAAAGTATCAGAGTGCACTTAGGAGACGTGAGCTGGGTTAAGTCGAGGCTTCGAAGGTTATGTAATCACTGTTCCTATGGTGTTGAGTTTACATGCATTAATCAACTGTTTGACCACACGATCAAATGTTAGACTGACTTTATAATGAGCTTCATCATGCTGAGAATATTACACAGCAGTCAGCCAAACATCTAGCTAAGTACTAGAGGATACTGTGGATGTAGTAGGCTGTAATTAGCACAGAATTAAACAATATAGGTAAATGAACACAGGTAGTTTGTGTTTTGAGCAATTTAATTTACTCACTCAATGAAGCTGGATTCGAAACATCCATTCTGAGGAGAAGTTGCAGTGCGAGGTCTGCTCTCCTTCTACTCCATCATTAACCCCAGACCTGTGACTCATTGAGTCTTCTCCAGCATCGACCCTGAGCAGTAAAGAAAAAACAAAAACACAGCTGGATGGAAGAGGGAAAGCAAAGTTCTTCTGGCTAATACAGGAGAATACTGATGTATACAACATTCTGATGCACTAAACCTTCATTACGCAAGACATATCAAACTGGAATAATACCTCTCCCCTGCAGAACTCAAGGTGATGGAGGGGAAGTACCGGAAGAAATGCTGGCAGACAACATCATCACAACCGCATCTTCTGTTTCAGCATTGCCCGTCATTCCTCATCCTTCAAGGATGGGATGCTCTGGTAGATGTATCATCAAGTTTAATGCTCTGACCTTCACAGACACCTACTCATTCCCAGCCACACAAAAGTATCCTGGACTCACTGACTGGGTCGGTCATTTTTTCCAGCCTTGACCTCAACAACAGCTATTGGCACTGCATGATGGATGAGGACCAAAAGGGACAAAACATTATTCACTTGCTCTTTTGGCCTCTACCGGTTCAAGGTCATGCTGTTTGGCCTTAAAATGCCCCTGCTACCATTTACGAAGATGCTCCTGGGGTGATATCATCACTGACTCACCATTTCGGGACAGTATTTCCATGACATCCAAGCTGTTTCCCAGAAACTATGAGAGACGAGAGGGAGGAAGTGTAACATCTCCCAGAACACCCTCAATTTCCTGGGTCATATTATTATTATTATTATATTAACAATAAAAGGGTTGATCCAGAGATGATCTGGGCAGTTGACCCAATCACAGCTACTCTCCCCAACCACCCTGTGTTTGTGGTGGTCATGGTAGTGCCAGTGATACGGGCCTCAGAGCTGTGCTTGGCCAACAATCTGGACAGGGAAACTGAGGAAGTAAAGGAGGAAGGAAGCAAGTTCTAGAATCAAGTTTCTAGATTTTCAATTTGAAAATAATGAGGAAAAGAGATAGATAGTCATGAATGTGCCATAGAATTAAATGACATTGATGTTGTCTGCTGTTTATTTATTTTCAGACACACTGAATGTATGTTTCTCAGGTCATTTAATATCTTGAGCATATTTTTGGTCAAGTAGATTAGAATCTAAATTATTTTTGCAGTTTTTCTGTGAACATTTTCTCCCACAACTGGACTTTAAAAAGCAGCATCAATGTTATCAGGTCAGCTCGCCCTTGGGCTTTAGTTGACTATTTTCTCTCAGTGACTGCGAGAAGGAAAAACACAATATTATAGATTATATTACATAATAAAAAAAGACATTTCACAACATCTTTTTATTTGAATTTTCTGCGGATGCCTTAGAGTTTGAGCTCATTTATATGTGTATATTTGTCTGCTGTTTCCCCAACTGTATTTAGCTGTGTGTGTGTGTGTATGTTGTGTGTGTGTGTGCGTTTGAGAGAGAGGGAGTTAATTATGTGGAACACCAGAGCGTCACTAGCTTTGAAGAGGGGAGAACCAAGAACCGTACATTATTGATGAGTGACACACATTGCCGACACAGTCACAAACACAAACACACACGCACTAACACACATGCACACATTACTGTGCACTTGCAAGCAGCCACAAATGTACCACACACACACATATACAAATACTATACATATTTGGCAATGATCCATCCTTCGGCCCTAGAGTATTTAACAGTAGTTGCTGACATACTTCCAGTACCTGCCATACATTAGGCTTCAAACCTCTCTCACTTGCTCTCTCTCACTCTGGTCCATATGGGACTGTCATTGGCCCTGTACGCTACATTATTTAGCAGACAGAGTATTTGATCCCACAGCTAGAACTGATCCCAGTCCATCATTAATGCTGAATTTGGCTGGAACCAGAGCAGGCTTTCATTACTGTACTGCTTACACACATTATTGTGATCTCCTATGTAAGAGTCCCGAAATGAATCAGAATGTTTTCATTTGCTCTGTCTGTAGTGCTGGTTTAGTTAGGGCAACAAAACTGATTTTCTATTCAACCTAATCTTCACTAAATCAAACCAGCACTTTCATTTGCCCATAATGTCGTAGAAGCTGTTTCTCCCCAACAGACTGAAAAGCTGAAAGTATTTATTTTTAATTTTATTTTTTGCCTATGTTAACTCCCATTTCAAAATTTTCATTCAAAGCTGTACTCAACTGTGCAGCCTCTTTTAGTATCATTTTGCTTGCTCCTCATCAAGGTAATAAACTGATGTGTGTTGTCTGCCCATCATCAATCGAACAAACAGCCAGATGTTTTCCTTAGGAGCTGGTGCAGACCAAAACAGAGCTAAAAGTAGAATGAATATTGGACATAATGTTGCTGGATGGCCAGAAACATAACTCCAAATGAAATAAAATGTTTTAGTTTTAAGTGATTAACCACTCACAACCATTCGCAAAACCATTTGCAAAAAAAACCCCAACATAAAACCACACAAAAACCATATAATTTTTATATGGTGATATATCAGCATCATTGTTTTCATCTTGTTTTGCTGCCCTCAGGTGGTGAAAATCAATTTACACTGCTTTAATGATATCCTGAATGTTTTGCAACAAATAAACATTCAAAGCCTGTCTCATGGATTGTGTAGCAGTACCATGTTAGATGTCTGAACCTGCAGCACAATACCCATTAGTCTGAGCTGCTTTTTCTATGGAGAAATAATTCTGATCTGTCCCAAATTCAAATGTTTTGTTATTGCAAATGAGAGCCTAGCACTGTGCCATATTTAACCCAGAGCTGAATGTCCTAAATTTGACCCCAAGTGTAATAAGTGTTTCAAGAAAGGGTAATCCTTAGCGTCTGCATGGCACTAGCAATGACAATTTTTTAGCCTTAGTAACACAATATTTCTTACCAATATGCAGATGTAATTAACTTCACTCAATGGTATTACATGGCATTTTAATTTTTAATGAAAGAACCAGATATTTTCTAATGCAGTTGCTAATGTTTTATACTGATGAGTCAACCAGGGGTTTCCCTGGAAGAGCTCCAAATACCAGTGAGTTAATGTTTTTGGCATAAAATGAATGCGATTTTGACTTCTGGATGCCTGAAATAAGTCATGTTAATCCATCTTCAATTCAAGATATCATTGTAATATCAAAATAGTTTTTATTTGAAGTGAAATGAGCTCAGAGGTACTGCACAGTCACTCTTTGTCATATTTTTCTGCACTGTCGGAGCTTTCTGCTCCAGTTGAATCGCTGCTCACCCAGTCAGTGCAGACTGGGGACACATTGTTTTTTTTATGGAGGCATATTATGGTTTTATTGGGGTCAAGGGTCAAGCGCGTATACTCTGTGCTGTCTGGCTGCAGATCAATATTGTATAGAACACTCTAAGCAGCACAAATATTGAATAATGAATACGCGTAAATCTCACATCACATGTCTCACACATACATATGAACGTGTGTGTGAGACACATGTATATATTCATATGGTGCGGACACATGAGGCTAAAATATAGACACAAGCTACAGCAGCAATGACAATTTCCCAGTTTTAACTGATACAATTAGAGACTCAAGGCTCATACTGGTGCCACTGACCTTTTTCCCTCAGGAACCAGAGATCACTTTATATCAACCCTTTGTCTTCTTCACTAACAACCTATGACTTACCATGTATTTTAAGATACCCACCTTGAAACACCAAATGTCTTTCAAAAGCCTCAACACAAATTCAACTGGAGTTTTATCATTTTGTGCATTTGCTCTTTCCTCTGACAAATCAGCCATAGCCACTAATAAGCCCGTCCCTCTGTTATGTAACAGTGATGGAACATCCCTGCAAAGCACAAACAGAGGATGATTTAAAGGTGCTATGTGTCCCATGTTTAAACATCATTATACCATTAATAGTGATACCCTGGTGCAATTACTGTAAACAAATGAGGCCATGGACCAGATGATTGGTAGTCGGCCTCTCTCTTCATCTTTCAGGGAAACACATAGCAGTTGCTCCTACTAATAGTTATTTTTCCACAAAGAAGAATGTGATACACCAGTGTTTTTGTCTGTATTGGTTTTCTTCATAATTGGAACACAATATGGATTAAAATGTTTTTTTAAAAACATTTTGCCATAGATAGTATATCTATCTTTTATGCACAATTTTCAAATATGCATTAAGCAGGTGGATGGAAAAACATTTTCACAGAAATAGTTGAAATTTAATATGGCAATTATTTATTAATATTAGAATACAAGATGTATCATGGTTTGGCAGTGTGAGCTGAAAAACAAAGCCAAAACACCTGATGTTAAAGTAAATTCCTTATATGGCTTGACACACGTAACAGCAGGAGATAAAGAAAACTCACCAAGGCTGATATGATCCTTTAATCCTTTACCCTCAGCTGTAGCTTTTGCCCTGTAGCAAGGACAAAATCCCTCTCCTCCTCTCTACCTTTCCACTTTCTATCAACATCATGACATCGTGCAAGTGTGTATGTGTGTTACACAACTATAGAGCTTTTGACTTACTGAAAAAAGAGACTGACTTCTGAGGGCCCTGTGGTGCATCTGAAGTCCTCTAAGCTGCTGACCTCCTCACATCCAGAGCTGCTTGGTGGATGAGGCGCCCTCTCTCTCTCTCTCTCTCTCTCTCTCGCTCCCTCTCCCCTTTTGTTTCAAAACAAGACTGAAGCCGAGCATTGTGGAGGGTATTTAATGCCCCTCACTCGCTGTCTTTGTCTTTTGCTCTTTTTATCGCCGGCCTATCTCTCATTCTCTCTCTTGCCGTCACCCATCTCACTCAATCAGGGTGACGTGACCAGTCCTCGGTTGCTATGGTGACAGTCCCACTGGTATGGCGGCAGCGGCGATGGTAGCGTTGCACGGGTGTGCGCGTGTGCTCGCAAGTGTGTATTTCCGTCCTCTCAGGGGTGCGAGTTGCCAAGTGGCGATGGTGTGTGTAGCTGTGTGCGTTCATATACACACGTTGATGTCTGCCTGTGTGTGTGTGTGTGTGTGTATGTGTGCAGGCGTGCTTCGGCCTCCTGCAGATGTTCTCTGGCCCTGGTGCCTCCTGCCAGCTGCTCCGCCCACAGAACACACACACATACACACACTCCTCTTAATTAAGAGCCCTGTGCCATGGTGGGCGACTCAACAGGGGCATGATGGTGCGCAGGCATGCACACACACACACACACAAGACGTTCTCAAAACAGCGTTTTTTCACGTGTGTTTGGGAGTGTGCCGGGACATGAGCCACTGGTGCTGCCCTTGAAGCCTTGTGGTGGAGATAGTGGTGATGCTGGTAGGTAAACAAGCCGCTAATCAGGCCTGTGTGTCTAATCCACACAGCCCACCATGCAGAGTTACTGACACTAACAGACTCCCTCTCTGTTTGCCGGGTGTTGAGAAGGAGGAGGGACAGTGGGAAGAGGAAGAAGCAGGAGAAGCAGCCAGGATTTGGTCAGAGATGGGGGGGAAAAAAGAGGAGGAGGTGAAGGTGGAAGTGGAGGAAAAGTGGGAATTTGGAGGTAGTTTTGATTGGGGCATTGAGCCCGTCAGTAAGGAGGAGGAATTACGAGTGGAGAGTGTGTGTAGTTATGTGCACGACTCGTGCGTTCCGTTTATACTTGGTTTTCATCCAAGTATTTCTGCAAATTAGAGTGTAGAGACAGACATTAGAGCTGAATGTTAAAACGCGGTCCCCTTATTCATGTCAGTGACACGACTGTGTTGACGCTTGCGGGTGCCAACGCAGAAGGCTCCAACAGTGCATGGTCATTCAACAGAAAAAACATTATCCTGGTTCAACCTTCGTAACACAATGCATGTACCATCAGTACCCATCTGACATTACTTTGAATGGGAAACATGTTACCATTCATGTTCTGGGATCACCACTTTATGCCCACTTAAAGGACCTTAGTCACATGATCCATTATGGCAGCCATAACAGCCAATGAGTAGGAGCAATAGTGGTTAGAAAGATAAGTAGATAGATGAGTATAGGCAAATGCATTAGTCTGTAGATAGATTTGTTTTTACGTCTTCTGTACGTCATTTTCTATATAAACTTTTTTTAAAAGCCCTGAAAAACTAAAGCTTCAGCTGAATTTAGTGACTTTGGATGTTCTAAATTTTAGTCATGAAATGATCTATGCACCACTACATCCCAAACATACAAAACAATCAGTGCTGCTGCCATTTGTGCAGCATCCATTATGGGTTTGTATTTGTGAGTATGCAGTAGGACAGTAAAAGGAATAAGAATAATAAAGAATAATAAAAAAAAATTGAAATGCAGGCAACATGAGCTGACCCTAAAGAGAGATATCATGGAGTTTGTGCAGCTTTTCAAAAGATTCTATAATATATGTACTATTGAAAAGAGAGGGATAAAGTAACCAAGGGCTTTAAGTTGAAAGGTAAATGTACACTGTTACTAAATTGATATTCTACTCCTTCTCCCTCTGTATGTTCTTCTACATTATGCCCTCCGTCCCTCTTCTTTAATGTTTGTCTTAGTCTCATCCAGATTTACTATCACATAGTCCTACTGCTTTTCATGTTCCTTTTTATCTCTTTTTCTTCTCTTCCCCCAGTCTCTTTTTAACGTCACCTTCCCCTCTAATTTCTCTGCTCACCCGCTCTCATAGTCTCTCCCTCCCTCTCCCTCCTCTGCTCTGTCATCTCCTCTCCTCTTCTCCCCAACACACCCGGACACGACAGAACACCACGGATAGTTAATAATTCTCTAATTTCCGCTCTTCACGGCATGTAGAAGGTGTCGCAGATAACCTGATTTATCAGATGGCTATTAGAATGTGAATCAGGGGTATTAAAGCAATGGACATTAACGCGCACATTGTTTAAACAACGCCACGGGACTAATGGATTTCAAAATGAATTTGTCAACACCGTTCCCCGTGAATATAATTAGTCAAATGAGAGCAAAGCAGCGGCGGAGACCGGAGGAGGAGTTGAGAAGCAGTTTAGCGGGAAGACAGACGCTTCAGCAGGGAGCTGTGAGGAAGTTAATAGATGAAGAAATGTACACTGGGTTCTGCGACTACGACGTGTGCGGAGTGATGCTGATGGAGATGAATGGGATCGCCAGTGGATGTGTCAAATACTGGGAGAAGAATCGGCTCCCCCCCCCTTCAGGCTTCTCCATTTCATGAAGAATAAACAACTTATTAGGCGGGCTGAATAATGCCAACTGTACATCACTGGAGCCGTGCCATTTAGTTCTGGGACTGACATTCTGTGTTGCTGCCAATACTCAAATTTTTCTAGCTTCGGAATGAATAAACAGTAGTGAGCAGCAGAGGATAATAGTTTTCAGTGGCAGTCAGCACATTTGTCTGCGCCACTTGTACAAAAGAACAGGAGCAGCATTGAAATTAAATAGTCTGTAGATTCAAAACAAAGTCATAATTATAAACATTGTTTTTTGTTTTACTATCTGTTTAGTATTTCTTTTTATCAGAAGGACACCCTAAGGCTGGTGAATTGCCAGAATACTAGCAAGTACTGTGTAGCCAAGGCCTCAGGTTCATCTGAGTCATAGAGCTCCAAGGTTGTCCAAAAACTATTGATCCACACGCCTTTTTAAAAAAAAATGAAACCAAACATTTGTGACCCTTTTAAAAAACCTTTACCTCCTTGATGAATGGGCCACAGACAGCATCATATCAAGACCTCAATCATAGTAGTTGGCATTATATTGTGTATAAGGGTTTAACAGTGCACAACTTTTCCAATTCTTAATAACTTTGTATTTGTATTCTTCATGCTTCCTTTTTAAATGCTAACTCTTTTCATAAGTGTGACATGCCTGAGCTCTGATCTCTCCTGATTCAGGATGAATGACATCCAGAACTGCCACGCTACGTAAACGGCTCAAGTCGTGATTCAGTAATTCACCGCACCGGTTACAGAACGGTGTGAACACATCACGCTCTGCCTCCACGGATCTGTCTGTGCATGTGGGCGTGTGGCACTGCTCAGATTTGCACTTGTCTTAAATAACAGGAATTTTCAAGTCCTGCGTGCCCACTGATTGACAGATGATGTCTTCACTGGCGGGTAAAAAATTTGATGATGAATTTCAGTAATGTAGCAGTAATGGAGTCGAGCAACGCGGCAGCTGAGAGGAACCCACACACCATGGAAAACAAAAGATCTTTCTCTAAACTGGAGATTTCCATTGACGGAAGCGTTTCAGACCTGCGATGAACTTAAGTCCCAACACACACACATACACACTTCTCTGCCACCTCCAGCTTCGTGTCTGGGCCCATCGCAGGAGGAGAGCTGGCTGCTGGGCAGACAGGGCAGCGGGGTGTGGTGGTGGGGGGGCAATAGGGTGCTGCTTGAATACTAATGTCCCACTTTAGGAGTCAACCTTTTCTCCATCCCCACATCCCCTCTGCTCTGTCCCTGTTACTCCCCGCATCTTTACCTCACTGTCATTTCCCTTCTGTCTCCTCTCGTCTGCCTACTTTTGTTTTTTTTGTTAAATCCTCCTTCTCCCCTCTCCTTCCAACCTTTCCTCTCTTCCTCATCACTCCTAACCCATCCTCCCTGTGCCAGGCTTTCCAACACCTCCTTCCCCATCGTTCTATCCAACTTTACCACACTCTATCACTGATCTGTCTTCTACCCATGATTTTTCTGTTTGCAATTCACTTTTCAAAACCGCACACACACGCACACACACATCCTTGACAAAGCCAGCTAATTACGGGCAAGTGTCCACTCCAGCCCCTCTTAAATACCGAGCTAATTAATGAGACGAAGGTGTAGGGCCAGGAAGTCTCACCCTCAGCGGGTGGTGAAACACAGCCCTGTCTCTCTGCAGCTCTCGCTCACACACACACACATACGTACACACCTTTCCTTTCCCTTTTCACACTTGCAAACGCAAATTATCAGCCATGTGCAGCTTCACTACAGAACTATTGGTATCAGTGTTGCAGTATATGGCTTACCTCATCTCCTGTGTCTCTTAGCCTCTCTCCTACTCCACCTGTCAGTGTGTGAGGCAGCCTGTTGACTTTTCTTTTTGTACAGTAACTCCAGCAGAGGAGAGCCAAGCGGGCAAGAGCCTGCCATGGGGGCCCCAGGTGTAGCGAGGGCCTCCTCTGAAGTAATGTCGGTTCATTTTCTCAGAGGCGGCTCAGGCACGACTCACCGTCGGCTCAAAATGGCCTCCGACACATCTCTGTGTCTGATTTGTGTGCGTGCTTGACCCTAAGGACCGGCGTGAATGCTGCGGGAGCTTGGAGATAGAGTGCAGCTGCTGCCGCTGAATGCTGACACACACACACGCAGATCAGCGAACGAGCATGCGCGCGCTCACACGCACAATCACAATCTAGACTGGGTCAGCCAGGTTCAAAGCATTTGTATTCATGGAAGGTTTTGCATTGGCTCCACCACCTACAGTGTTCCATCTAACTGTGGGATGTGGCTTTTCTACTTTCACACTCTGAAGACCTTGGACTGTGTTGGACTGTGTTTATGGCTGTATTTATGGCAGTATGGCGCTACCTGAGTGAATGCATTTTTCCACTCCGGTCATCCTTGTAAATACTTGAGGGTGCAGTATTTTGACACTCAAATTGACCCCTGTGACACACCAGCTCTGAGCAGAAATGCGCCCATGCTGTGCATGTCAATCCTGATCCAAACACACATATCTCCACTGCAGAGAAACACACACAAACACATACATGTGTTTACACACTTAGCCAAGTCAGAGAGCTTCCACAGGCTGGTAGAGATGTCACATATAAAAACCGCGACACATATCAAATTTACCCTTCCTCGGAAAAATAAATTGAGAAAATTTACGACAACAGCAACAACTTAAACTTTATGTAAATAATGATTTTGATGAATTCTAATCAAGATTTTGGCACTATCATTTTACTGAAAAACCTCTCATTAAGTCCTAAGTGATCTTCAAATGAACACTCACCCCAGCAAAATTTCTTTTCTGGTATTATTAGATCCCACTACCGCTTTTCGATTGGCAAAGCTACCTTTGACCAGATCAGCATGACTTGTGGAGCACCGCAAAGACCAATACTCAGCCCCTTTCCATGCATCTGTCTCTCTCTTGCAGGTTAGATTGCAGTCACAGGCTTTTCTTAGGTCAAACCAAGACAGCGCTACATTCTTTCTCAGTTAAGTCAGAGAAAAGAGAGAATCTTTTTCAAAGTACTGCTACTGGTTCAACAATCACTTACTAGACTGGGACCAAACTGGGTCTCTCGCATATTTCCTGTAAGTGAACTGAACACTCAGCACACTTAATTTGGGTCTGCTTACTTTTCCTCAGGTCAACATAAAAACACAAGGAGGCTGGCCACTGTCCAAATCTGACCATGTTCAAAGCTAAACTTGGAAACTATGTGTTCTCTGCTGCTTGTTATTGAGTTTTTGTTTGATTAAGCTTTGGTTTATTTATTTTTTTTTTTTCAAAATTCTGTATTATTTAGTTTATAATGCATTTTCTGGGACACGCTGGACTGCCACTGAATATGAAGTATTCTTGGCTTGCCTTTTGTCACAGTGATTGCCAGCATGCCTCACCATCCCATTTATTCTCTCCTCCTCCCTCCATCTTTTTTGCTCACTTCTTACTTTGTGCCCCAGTCTGACATTAATTCCCAAAGATTTCTCCATCACAAACTCGCAGAAGTGACGGAATCACCTTTTAAACGCTGATGCGACTGTGTGATCGCCTTTGTGCTTGGGGCTGACGCGCTCACACAGACACACAAGAACATGGGTGAATGCGCACTAAGGCGTCTGTCTCATAATTGAGTTGAAACAAAGATGAACTTTTAATAAAGCAGGCTCCTTCGCCTCCTGCAGACAAGCAATTGTTTTCACAGAACAGCAGTGAGTGGCTGTTTTTAGAACTGCATTCATGCACTGAGGGAAAGCTCAGAGATTTTCACCTAAAAAAAGACAAACATCGAAAGAAACGACATGGTGTTGTAGCACAGGTTATGTGAGAATCTCCTTGTTTCACTGAGGATGAAGTTTAGGAACTAAAACGGAAGCCACCAGCATGAGAGGGGGTGGGGGTTTGAAAAGAGATATTTGACATTTCAAAACTTGAGTGACTCATGACATTCCATACGAAGACATTATGTGGGATCACTGTGTATCGCTCAACACATCTCTTTAAATGAGAGTACACAAAGCCTGCTCAGCATCCTCGCTTGGCCTTGTGTTCAGTGTGGAAATCCAACTTGGCTCAGGCGAGGAGGAAAGTTGGCCACAGAGATCTTCGTCTTGTTCCCTCGAGAAATTAGAAATTGATGAAAACAAGACAACTTTGTGATTTTTTGATAAGAAATACTCAGTATCAACATTTTGGCACTTCTCATAATACGGCTACAGTAGGTAACTCTTTTCCAGGTGGTGCAATCTGGTTGTGTCCTTGGGTTGGCTGTTAGCAAGCTTTTGGTCTTGAAGATCATTCCTTGTCGGTGAAAAGATGCGACCAGCGACATCTTTTGTCATGAAGGTAGCACGTGGATATCTAGATCCTTCCTGGAACAACAGTGGAGCAGCAGTGCACAGGGACTTCAGAAGTCTAAAGTCTAAATTAGGAGAAAACTGAGTTGAAATGCAAAAGTGAGAAAAATTAAGAAATACCTGCAGGAATCTGAAACCTTACTGCACAGGAAGAAGTTGGTGCATGAGGAGACAGTGGTTATGTAAAAGGTTGACCTGGGACGGCATGGCACAGCATGGCAGGCCCCAATGAGGCTTCACCCACTCACTCCATCCCACCGGAGCTCAACACAATCAGACCTTAACGGTGAATCCGACTTCAGGTTACCATGACAACATGGAGGCACTGCCTGCATGGGACAAAGGCTGGCAGGTCGTGTGTGTGTGTGTGTGTGTGTGTGTGCTTGTGATTGAGAGAGAGAGGGAGTGTGAGTGATGTGTGGCAGAGCAGGCACGGCCCTCCTGGGGCCCTCATTCGTTTGTCTCTCGCTGAGACCACAGGAGCCCTGATGCAGCAAAGATGGAGGGGGAGGAGGAGGAAGAGGAGGAGGTGGTGGTTGGGGGTGAGGATAGGGAGGGGGCAAGTGAAAGTAAGGCAACTGATGTGGCGAAAGAACAAATGGAAAGAGTGGTAGAATAAATTGACTTAAATTTGGGGGACCAGACATTATTCTGTGCTTATTTTCATATTATTTTATTCATTCACTCATCCGGCATTCATGTGCAGTATCTCATACAGCAAAAAGCTGATTCTTGACAAAACTCGCTTTCAAAACTGGACTTTGCTGTTACATTTTAGCAAACTATTTACACCTATTAGTAGAGCAGTCAAAATTCTAAATTTTAATATCCTGTCTTCCCCCCCTGAAAATCCAAAGAGCTTGAAACAGTGCCACTACTATAACCAGAAAAATGAAACAATGAAAACAGCAGTGCATGCAGCATTTTACTGCACTAAAAGATTACAAATATGAAATGATGATCTCTTGCTTCCTCATGCACAAACTTGCTGACACATAAACTTATGCATCATTTTTTTTATCCCCCTTTCTATTAAACAATTAGACTTTACATTTTGGTTTTGTATTTTTTTTAGCCTTTAATGTTGTCACACGGTTTGTGGACTCTCCTGTTGACCTCAGGGGTCAACCAGAGGGTCAAAATAAACTGTGGACCGGCAACAGTGTTCTTTCTATTCTTTGCCCACCAGTGTTTATGACACGGCAGTGTTTTCGGACCAAGAAGTGCAGGAGACCAGAGACACACAGTTCGATTCTTTATTGGTTTCCAGCGAGGAAAACAGCGCAAGGATAATCCCTGAAGAGTCGCACACGTGGTGTTGCTGGTGCCGACTCTTCCGAGCAGTTGGCGTAGACGTAGCCGAGGTCAAGATCATGGTCAGCGATGTAGCCGTGGTCGGAATCGTGGTCGTGGGCAAAGAACGCGGGATGTTGCAGGGCAATCATCTGGCCCCGAGTGAATGGAGAGCTGGGTTTTTGTAGGGAGGCAGAGTGATTGCTGATTAGTGTCAGGTGTGTCTCGTCTGCCTGTCGGGGAAACAGCCACGCCTCCTGTCAACACCTGAGAGCAAGGGAGAAGAGAGGGAGAGGCAACCCGGAAAGCCACGCCCATCCTGGGCCATCACAGTTTATTCACTATACCAATGACTATAATAGCAATTTTGATGTCTTGAATTGTCCCATTATTTTTTATTGCGTAATGTTACATTTATATGCTGCCCTGCTCCTATTGTGAGACAATACAGGTCTGAACTGAACTAATCAGTTTTATTTTTGATTCAAGTGTACCTATTTTCTCTCTTCTTTTTAGGTGTAGATCACACAAATAAGGACCTGAAGAAAAACTTTGTAAGTAAACTTGAAACATCTTCAAATTTGCCTACACTGATCTCCACCAAATCTCATTAAAGCCAGGCTGTAAAATATCAAATATCTCAAGCAGATCTCCGGGATGGTGCGATGTAATTTCTGATCCAGTTGTCCTTTCATAAGATTAAACTCAGTCACCAGTGCTGTTTGCTATCACAAACAAGTGGATTTTCACAGGAGGGAAATTTTTGTATTGACTTTCTCTTTAACTGCCCAACTTCTCCATTACTTAAAACCTTCGACAATAAGTTTCATATAACGATAAAGCTGTTTTATTGTGTTATGGCTGGTGTTGCACTGGCTGGCCATAAAGCATATGTGGAGTGGCAGTGCTGTTTGCTCCTGCCTTGTCATTTATAATCCTATAGGCAGCTTGCAGCACGCAGGCCAACTTGTACTTTGTCAGAGCAGATTGTCTGGCATGGATAAGCCTGGCTGGAAATACAGAAAGAGAGAGAGAGATACATAATTGCTCTTGTTCAGTTTGCTGCCAAGACGTCCTCCTCCCGTTATGTCTGTATACACTGGCAAACAAGTCATTCAAACATGTACACTTTTATGAGTCACACACATAAACCACACACAGAGGCATACATCTCCTCAGTGACAGTGATTGGGGTTGGTCAGAGGAAATATGATGACATAAGGCCAGCACCAGTATCCAGGGTTTGTCATGGGATTCCCTCATTTCCTGTTGGGTTGTTCAGATGTTTTGCATGGAGACTTACATCGTCTTACAGAGTGCTTAATTTATTTTTGGCTTTACAGGAGGCCCTCGCCAGTTTTGACCTATGTGCTTCACACGGTCTCTCCCATGATCCCATGCCTGTCAGAGATGAGGAGAACAGGTAAGTACTTTTGTCTTTTTTTTGTTTCTTTTCTTGGAGAACTTAATCACTCCATATATTTTGCCAATCCATCCAAAAATCTAAGACAGTATGTACGACAACATTGTAAAGAATGGATTCAGAAAGTTTGCCTTGGTTTGGAGTTGTACTGTGAGAAAATACTTTGTCCAGACTTAGTTTGGGGACATTCTCAGGTCATCACATCAAAAAAGCAGTCACATCTGTCTCAGTATGTTGCAAACATCTCATTCCCTCTCTGTTTCAGTCATGGCACCCGATGTGCGGGGGAAGTTGCCATGGAGGCCAACAACTCCTACTGCGGTGTGGGCATTGCCTTCAATGCCAGAATTGGAGGTGAGGAAAACAATACAGCCCCAAAGAGACAGTGGGAGGCAGTGCATTGTGGGTGTACTGCACTGGCCAAGAGTATGACATGGCATGCAAAGAAAAATCATGCTAGATGCAAATCCCTTCTAGACACCATTTATGTCCAACAATAGAATACTAAATTCTCTCATTTAGCAAAAAATATGTTATATGTGTCATGTGAGTTTGCAGTCCTGGTCTTCTCTTACACTGTTTGAGCTGTCAGTGTTTGTGTTTGTGGCGGCAAATTACATCTGAAAAGTGTCTCATCAACTGTCGCTGAACAGTGAAAGCAGTGTATCTCTAAGAAAGTCTTCAAGAGTTGTGGTTGCAGAGGATGAGAAATATTTCTGGAAAAATAAAAAGGCTGTGAGAGTATATCATTTACAGATAAGCACAGCCAGATATTGCGCATTTTTGTGTGTGCGTATAGATTTGGCTTTGTGCGAATACGACATGGTGACGGGCTGCTATCGAGCCGTGCTGACCCTATTTAGCAGCTTACTTCTCCAGTAATGGCTTTTTTAGTGTTGGCTGTCATATTGTCGAGGGATGAATGATCTGAATACGCAAGATTTTCTGTTGTGAAATCAAATATTTTTATAGGATGCACTAAGAGTGCCATAAAGCGCAGAATAATGAGGAATGCGCGGTATGTTTGAGTAAGTAACTTTCTCGCAGCACTCAGATCTGAATACCTCAAAATCAATTTCATCCAGTGGTGTCACCGCCATGAAGCATGGACTATAAAACGAGGAATCCTTTGGTTGAACTCTGACATTTGAACCCTACTCTGTGATCTTTAACCCTCAATCTCCCCGTCATTTGTCAGACACTGATGAGAGCCTCTTGCAGAACTGACAAGAGAAAAGAAAGCAGTCTCTCTTCCTTTTTTTTGAAACAAGACTATGAATCTCTTTCCACAGTTAGTCTTAATTTCACCTTGCTGAGTCTATTTTATACCGACTCATAAACAGAGTCTGGCACACAGGAGATGAAAGGGCAAGACCCAAATGAAAGATGCATGTTGTACCACTGGGTGCTGCTGAGACCTGTGCTCGCTCTCTGACAATGACTGAGCTGAGTTTTGAACTCTGCTATGGCTTTGGAAATCTACTCAAGTCTCAAAGCTTTTATGTTTTAAAATAGCCTTGTTAGATTTGACATTTCTTTAAGTATATAGAAATGTAATGCATCAGTTAGAAGGCAAATTAAGCCCAGGGAATTGGCTTCAAATACATTTTGATGCATTGTGAGCAGATTATAGAGACAATCAGACCAAAAGTGCTACACTGGACTTTACATGTAATTATGTAATTAACTACCCTCTGTTCCTGTTTGGGATCAGTTTCTTTTGATTAATATTTCAAGAAAGCTTCAACCTTTTCAAACTCCTTGGCAGATGCCTTTTTTTGCCAGATTTGCTGTCAGAAGCAAACAAAGACAGTCCACAGTCTCTGTAGCGTCACTCTTCTCAGTGTCTGCACTCTGTTTCAGCTACTTGGAGTCTAACCCTGGGTTTGCTTTCTGGTGAGAGTGGCTGCCACCTGAACCTTTCTGTTCTTATTACACCTTTTCTTCTCCTTAGTGGACTGACAAAATGTTACATAATGTCAAGCAATCCATAATTCCACCCATGAATTATGTGCATACTGCATACTGGGACATAGTTATGGCTGCCATTCTCCACTTTGATAGTGTACTAAGTTAGAGTGAAGCCCTCAAGGCTCCCTGGAGGCGAATAGAAGAAAATACTTACCTCAGCTTTCTCTGGGATCCACTGATGTCAAAATACAGCACTGCACGTCAGCCTAGGCTGCTGCTGCCACAGTCGTATTACAAGTATTGGTCTATATGACAATAATTTCATATAACTAATACAGTTCCTTTTAGCATTTGACCTCAGAAGAATTTAGGCTCTTATGTTATACTGTAAAAACTGTTTTTTGAATTTATGTCAATGTATCTATTGCCTGAAGAGTAAGACCTGCAGAAGATGTCAAGCTAATCAAATCGAGGACTGTCTTCAACATCCAACCAAACACTAATTTTATATTGTATTTTCCTATTAATTAAATTGAATAGGTAAATACATGTACAAGTGATGGCATGGCACCTTTTAAAAAACCCACCAGAGGTTTTATGTCCCAAAATGTGAAACCTAGTTTGTAATGTTAACCCAGACCAGCAACCCTGAAAAGATTTTTACTAACCAACATTTGCTTGGCTAAATTAAAGAAGAAAAAAACAGTTCACTGTTGAGAAGAAGCTAATTACAGTATCGTAATGATTGTGCATTTTTATTTTACAGTTAAAAGTGGCAAAGTTACTGCCATGGCTTTGACATCCATTTATAGAAAAACAGCTTAAATTAACCTGGATTCATTTCACCATTTTTATTTCAGGAACCTGAACAAATGCAGAGAAATATATATATAGCAAGAGCAGGCAGAGGAACAGGACAGTGAGAGCGTAGAAAGAAAAGACAGTGAGGAAGAGCGAAGAGACACAGACAGAGCAAAACAGAGAAGAGCCTCTCTAGTGCTGGCCAGTTTATAATATTTGTTTGTGATGCATATGCACCTCTTCCCTGTATAAATTAGTTTACCTCGGTGCGATTTCGCACACACTTACAAAATGAAAAAACATAATCCTTGAGTCTGCACCAGTGTACAAAATGCTCCCTCAGCATTTTTTATTTGGAGCATAAATGTTAGTGTCTGTAAACCATCTCCCGAAATGCTGATCCTATGTGACCTTTTCGGTCCATGCAGGTATCCGCTTGTTGGGCAGCTCTGTCACCGATGCCATGGAGGCCACAGCTCTGACCTTCAACGTCCACTTCATCGACATCTACGTCTGCAGCTGGGGCCCGCGGGACGACGGGGCGGAGATGGACGGGCCGCACAGCCTGACGGAGCGGGCCCTCCGGCTGGGAACGCACAAGGCACGGCTTTCATCATTTAAGTTCACACTACTGTCTGTCGGACGTGAAGCAGACACTGCCGCTGTCTGTGGAGATTGCAAGATCAAAATACTTAGTATTTGGATTATCTACCCAGATTTAGACACTAATTCTTTATTTTAAAAAAAAAATAATAATTACAAATGTCCATACCAAGTGAACCATTATTAGTCAAGAATTAAATCAGGAATTCAGTCCCTTTTTTGGCATTTCCTGATTTTCCATGAATATGAAGAACTACGTAGATTAGGCAAATTAGTCAGATAATGGAAGCAGTTTTAATTCTCTCAATAGAGGCTTCTCTCTTTATCTTGTTCTTTTTAAAGCAGTTAGGAAGTTTAACTACATATAACTTGCTTTCTCAAATCAATTAACAAGAAATGTCCATCCTACGAGTCATATTTATTCTCATGGCACAGCGCATGCTTTCTGTGTGACTGAATACAGTGCATCAGTGTTGTGATGTCATGTTCAGCGCTGACAACTGCATTTACTCTGGACCTTGGTTTTTTTTAATCTAATGTTCAGGTCAGCCTCATAAATGAATAACCACAAATTTTAATTCATAATGAAAATTATCTAAATAAATGGCAAATTGAGTAAAATTATCCATGTTTGAATTTTGTTGTAATTATATTATGACCAGGTTTATAACATCAAAGAAGTAACAATGTGATGAAAGCAGTTGGAGTGCTTTGTTGGCAAACGATATCAGATAATATTACAGCAAGAACAACAATCAGCAGCATTTATCAAAATAGGAAATGGGTTTGTCACACAAGTCCAAACCAAACAGCCAATACAGTTTGTGTATGATAAACAAAGGAAACAAATGGTAAAGCCTTACCCTGGGACGAGGGTGTGTGTGTCTGTGTGTGTGTTAGGGGTATGTGTAGGGAGAACAGAGGGAGAGAGAAGCAGCGGGCACATATCCACAGGAGGGAATGAGAGTCAATGAGAGAATTTAGTGAGACTGTGGGTTTTATTGATAAAGTTATGTCATGGGTCGCTGATCTCCAGTGCGTGTCATTACTGTAAATGCTGGGTTCCATGGGTTTAGACAGGAATGTGGTAAGTGGAGGATTATGACCAGTCCATAAGAAGGCCTGTGAAGCTCCAACGCTAAAATATTCCCAAATTTTCCCAAGATTTCAAACCTACCCAAGTCATGGTCAAAATGATTTTAGAATATTTAATTGGATCTAAACTTGGCTGAAGCACGTTAAGTAGGAGTTGCTTTAAATGATTGTTGGGCACTGGAAAAGTAATTGCTGTAAAAACAGGGTAATTGTGTCGCTTGGCACCTCAGGGTTTTAGGGCTAATTTGCGTAATCATCACAATCATAATAATTTCTTGCCTTTTTTGCATACAGTTCCTTTGGATCTTTAGAGTTACACTGACTGATAAGGATTTCTTAATTTTTTGTTTACTGCTGTTCTGATTATTGTTTTGTGGCTTAAGGTTTCACTGGTTTTCAGCATTGTTTGTTGTACGAGAGGCTTGTGAACATATGAAAATACATTATCGGCGATATGAGAAAAGATACTGTACTCCCTCTGGGTTTCATCTTTCTGCTGTTAGAAACTATAGATTTTAACAGAACAAAACACCTGGAAAGATTAAAGATTGAAATAACAGTTTTTCCTAACACCACCACCACTGGTTAAAGCTCTTTATTTCTTTTAATATTAAAGAATAAATTTCACTTTTCAACATAATGTGCAAACATTTAGTTAATCATATGAAATATATGAAATGCTCTGCTGGCCACTAAATAGAAACAGTCTTTATGAAATCCTCTTTTCACTTGTTCTTTCAGTTTGACGTTTCTTCTGTTTGTGTTTTCAGGGCAGAGGTGGGAAGGGCAGCATCTTCATGTGGGCGGCCGGTAATGGTGGGATGCAACATGACCACTGTGGCGCGGACGGTTACGTTAACTCCATCTACACTGTTGCCATCGGCGCCATCACTCAAACAGGAAAGCCTGCCTACTTTGGCGAGCCCTGCCCCGGCGTGATGGCCGTCATTCTGACAGGGGTCAGCGCGCGTGGTTCACTACCTCTGGTTAGTGTGCATGTACAGCCTAACGCATCTAACGACGAAGTTTATCATTAATGAGCAAGTGTGTGTGTGCGTTTGTCTGTGTTTTTGCCCCAGCCACCCTGCTCTTTAACTCCTGTGAGCTGTGAGAAGGCTGTTAAAGAGCAGCCACTAGTGTGATATTTATAGAGGCCTGCCAAATGACCTAGGTGACTGCTGGGCATACACACACACACACACAGACACGCAGCAGAAGCAAACGAGTGTTAATTGGAGGTAAAGCATGGCTGCAGTGGCTGAGAAAGGGAGAGGAAGAGGCTGAGGTGTTGATGGCGGAGGTAACAGTGAAAAGTCAGGAAAAAAAGAACCAAAACGTAGTGACAACTCCAAGGCTGCAGAAACCGAAACAGGCCAATTTTATCAGTGTGATATCACCTTTGTCTGCTGGAAGGCCTGCCCTTTATCACCTCATATCAGGATGTGGTCAAACCAGACGCAAGTTGTGTGTGTGTTTTTTTAAAATTACCCTCACTGTTAAATTGTGTTGCTGCTATCAACCTGCTGCTGATACAGTAGTAGTAGTAACAGTGTTCAAAAAGCCTCCAGGAGAAATCCACTTTAATCCATCTTTTTACTGTGTTTACTGAACATCCACATACTTGTAACATATTTGGTTTGTGGTTTCTCCAGGTCACTGTGACCAACGTTGGCGATGGCTGCGTCACACAATTTCCAGGAACATCCAGTGCTGCTCCAATCGCTGCAGGAATACTGGCTCTTGTCTTAGAAGTAAAGTGAGTGTCTCCCCAACCCACCGCACCGGACACCAGTGATATTTCAGCGTAACAATGTGATATTCTGCTGATTTCTGTAGGGGCTCACTGTGTTGCTCAAGGACACTCTGAAAGGCTTCGGTCTGCAGCCATACAGTGTTTTGATTTGATTCCTTGTCACAGTTTTTGTTTTAGACTGGTTCCATTTTGTGGTTGAAAATGTGAGTATTATCTTTTCAAATAATTAAAATCACATTTTACATAAAGCCCATGTGTTTGCTTTTACAAAAAGATTGTTGCTACGTTCTCCTATATCCCTCCTTAACACCATGTATTTGTCTACAGACTACAGTGTCATTTTCCCATGAGCCATTTAATGTTCAGAAATCTGAAAACTTCTGCTCTATATGCTCTGGGAGAACAGTACCCTCTTCCCATTTTGTGCAGGAAAGCATTTTCGATTGCTGACCTAAATCATCTAACTATTGGATGAATTGTCATAACATGCTCTACAAAAATCCATGATGTCCAGAGTATGAATCCTAATGACTTTGGCGATCGCCTGAATTTTCATTTAGCACCACAAACAAGTCAGACTTTTTTTACTCATCCAGCAAAATGATGGTGAACATGATCAACAGTATACATGCTATTAGCTTGTTATATTAGCCAATATTAGCTTGTTAGCATTGTTGTTGTGAGCCTGGTGGAACTCTGATGTTAGCATTTAGCTGATGTTAGCATTTAGCACTGTAGGATCCTACAGTGCCACTAGCATTACTATGGACTCTGCGTAATGTCCAGTTGAGTCAATGTGTAACCAGACTTTTTACCAGGGAGCTGGTAAAGGGTGAAGTCAGACATTTGCCTTCTTACATCCAGCTCCTCCAGTTAATGTCTAGAAAAGTTCAGGGTTGCAGTGCATGTGTGAAAGCACCATTAGTCTTGCTTCATTAGCCCTTTACTTTGCGGATCTGTGCATGGGTCAATTTTCAGGACAGCACCCTCCTGCCGTGGTGTGCAGTAAAGCAATGAACCTTTCTGTTGTAAATCGATATAGCAGATTGATCATTTCCCTTTTTAGCTAATCTGTTAATTATTTTTTGTAATTATCTGTTAATTGTTTTGTGTACTAATGAAAAATGCCAGTCATTCGTAATTTCCCTAAACTCAAGGTGATGTCCAAGTTGTGTTTTTTGTCCACCAAACAGTCCAAAACCCAAAGACAGAGCCAATAATTTACATGTTTACAAAATGACTTTAAAAATGACAAAATATAAAATTCTAAGAACAACTGAAGATGAATTTTCCATCAGTTTTCTTATCAGTTAATCAAGGAGACTTATTTCAGCAGAGAGACTGATGAGAGAGAGACTGTTGAATTTTTTTAAATTAAAATTCTGCACCCGTTCCCTGAGCTTTTCCCACCTTGTCGCTCCTCCCCATTTCCCCTTCTCTCTGTGTGCTTTTTTAAAGTCCCTCCTTTGATGCAGATTATCTTCCCTTTCCTTCTCTCTCTCTGTCTAAACCTGCAGATATATCTCCTTCGCTCTTTCTTTTTTCCTCTCCCTCCTTTGTCTCGCCTGCCACTTCCTACCATTTCCCAAGCCCCCTTTTTCTTCATCCCTCTTAACTCACCAGCTGTCGGTGTGGCCTCGGGCCTGGTGTTTTGTGGTGGTATCAGCGGCGTCTACGCCTCCTTCATGTTATGGATGGTACTAGAGGCTGGCTTTACTGCTCCAGCTGTCATGCCACAGCGTCTCAGTCTCAGTCGCTTGGCTGTAAAATGGAGCGCGGGTCCCCTGGGCAAGGCGACTCCCAGGACATTACTGTTAAAGGCTTTGTCGTGACCCACTGCTACTGACTAAACTATATATCACCTCTCTCGCCCGGATCGGCAGCATTCTACTCACGTCTTTATGGAGCTGGGTTCTCTCTCTCTCTGTCTGTATATCTTTCTGGGTCTCTCTCTTTCTCTGTTTCTCACACTTTCTCATTCTGTGTCTCCCTCTTTCCCCCCACATTTCACACAAAAACACACAACCTCATATATTCTGCCATTGTCTCCCTTACACGCATGCAAACCTGGAGTTTTTTTCTCTGATCCCCAGCATCAGAAACAATCCGCCTCATACAGAACATCCACAAGCATTTTTGTATACAGACATGAGGTTACATTTGATTTCATGCCAATGAAAAGAATGAGAGGAATTGCACTTTTATTCGTGTTTTATCACTATAACACATCAGAACAGATATGAAATCACATCGTGTTAAAGCATTGGTTTCCAACCTGGGTGTCGGGATAGCCAAGGGCGTCCCAGGATTAACGTGCAGGGTCATCAGATGCAAGCACCAGATGTGGGATGAGAACACATTTTTTGTTACTTTTTCTCTTCTTTTTTCTTCAGGCCTAAAAAATAAATCAACTCAAACAATCTTCAAATGAAAAAAAAATCAGTCTTTGCTTGAACTGCTCCTGACTTCACACTAAACACATACTGTAATCTGTGATGCGGGTTCCCAGAGGACAATGGTCCATTGTGTTGGAAACCACAGGGTTATGTAGGCAACCGCTGTATTCTCAAAACATCTCAAAAGATTACTGACTTAAATGATCCCCTTACTTTTCATTGAGTTGCATCAGGAAGTCAAAAATTCCTAATTCCCATGTAATGAATCCTATTTATTTGTGATCTGTTTAATTTCGCTCTAGTGCCACCATCTGGTCAAGATTTTAAATTAAGTACATTTAATTTGTCCTACTTTGATTTAACTATTGATGTTACTACCTGCCTCCACTGTACTTTGTGTTTGGTATTAATTAGGAAATGCTAGCATGCTAATGCACTAATGTTGATGGTGAACATTATGAACATCATACCTGCTAAACGTCGGCATTATAACATGTCCTCTATTAGCCTGTTAGCATTTATCTCAAACTCTCTCAGATTTTAGTCCTGATAACAAAAATCTCACATTAATCCAGTTTAATAGCAGTATTTGCACATACACACAGCTATACAGTATATAATCTGGTGATTTAATTGCTGTGTGTGATTTTTAGGTTGTGGATTTAAAGCTTTGTCCAACACTCATTATCTCCACCTCCATTTTCTCTTTATGCAATTGCACTCTCCACAATTGCAGCGTTTCAGTGATTAATGAGGATAACTGCCGTACTTATGATCTTTCTTTATCCAAACAAAAGATAACAAATTGATAACATGTCTTAAAGACATCATAAGTAAATCATTGTCCTCACTAGATCTTTTAAGAAATCATCCAGGTTTGGAAACTAATCATCTTGATTTCTTTTTTTAAACTGATACCATTAGTAGACATCAGCAGGAAACATAAGGAGATAGAGAAGAGGCGACTTCTGTGGCAGGAAGTGAATCAGGGATAATATGTTATGCAGCTTAACCACTGTGCAGTCAGGACACCCCATTTTCTGTCATTTCCAGCATAATGTGAAGGTCTTCTGGTAGCAGTTGAAGTTACAACACTCAGTGCTTTTAGCAGAGGGTCCAAATGGAAGCACAATGTGTTGCTGTCTTTGTTATCAGAATGGTCGTCAGTGTGTTACTGCCCTAACAGTGTCAGTGTGTCACTGTCTCTCTCTGACGGTATGTTGGCCTGTCTGTCAGTTTGCCAGTCAGTGTTTCCATCTGTCTCCATCCATCCACCTTGACAGCCGTCCAACAAACCATCAGGGTGAATCAATTCTTCACTCATCCAGTTTTCGGTCTTTCTGTCTAAGAATGTTTGTTCACTTCATCACCGTGTCAGCCTTTCCATCACGCCATCTCTATTTCTTTCATCCATTCATCAGTGCACCTGTTCATTTTCTCATTTTCTCCTGCCTTATCTCTGTGGATTTGTGAAACCTGCAGATGTCCACCTTTCCTTCCATCCTTTTTCTGCCTCTGCTGAGTTTGTTTGGAGTCTCAAGAGAGATGTTTTTTGTCCTCCTTCACTCGAGACACTCTATTCTATGATCAGGTGAATTAGTCTGAGCAAGCCCTAATTCAATCACAGCAGCAGTGAAAACATAAATAATCTTGTAACCTCTTTTAACGTGTTGGTTAGTTTAGCCTTGCAGTGATAGGAGATGTCATCAAAATCACTGAGGCTTCAAACAGTATAAAGCTCATGTTGTGTATCTCTATCCGTTACCCAAAGTAATTTTTTCTATGATATAGTAATACATTTTCTTTCCCACTCCCACTTCCTCTCTTTCTGCCTGTGTACTCTGAATGAATAAGGGAAATAATGTATATAATAGCCTCTGTGGGGAGTTGTCTAGTAATCAGCTGGTGATCTCAGTGGGAAGAGACACAAGGAAAAGTGAATCCACTACCTCTAATTGGTCTTAACTCAGCCACTATTACACACACACACACAGACATACACACACATGGACACACAAAGCTCAGTGAGCTTGTTGCAAATGCAAATTTTTGTCATTCAAAGTGTATGGAAGGTCACGTATGGAATGTATAACCTCTTACAAAGACATGAATACCAGTGCCAGACTATGTGAGCTATATTAACATGCCTGTGCAGATATAGATGATTATCTGCTGCTCCCTAACATCAGAGTCACAGTTGTTCAGAGGTTTCTGTCATTAACTGACTGGCTCTTGTGACAGAGGTGCATGTTTCTGCTCTGTCATATAGTGTTGTTTGTCATATAATGTTTCCAATTAATCCTCTGACAGTAGAACAGTTTAATAAATAATACATTTTGATTTCGACCAGCTGTGTTGAGGGTACGGGATAACCTTTGGTTGCCATTAGCTAACACCACCCAAACAGAATGGGTTTATCTCCTGAATGTTTTAAGATGTGAAGTCAAGATTCATACATGGACCAAGTAAATATTTCACATCAACACCCTTTCCACTTTTCAGTATTTCACTATTTTCTCCATACTGAGGGAAGGTGGGCAAGTTACAAAAACTCTATGCACACCCAAGTCCAATATGGTATTCTTAAAGGGTGTGCATAACAGTATGCAGTATTCATGCACAATGGCATTTGCACAGAATCATCTACAGCATGCCCAGATTTTGTTTTTGCACAAGCATTTGTATACACATGGTAGAAGTGCGTAACTTGTCTTGCAGTGCGACATGCATATGTGACTATGCACATTCAACTTGTTTATTGAGCTCTCACGACTAATCTTTCTGTGCATCTATAAACATGTGCATAAATCGGTGTTAAACCATTGGCAGAGTCATGGACACACAGGCACACACAGAACCCACAATCATACTACCACACACACACACACACACACACACTTGCATGTGTGCATGTACTCATTAGCTACAGAAATCAGGGCCGTGCTGGTGGAGTGTATTTAAAGGAGATTGCAGGCATGCAGTTATTGGACTTGGCCTAATTGATAAACCCATTAGTAACACTTGTTCAGATAACATGGGAGGAATCTCGGTCTGCTCACAGTCGCTCCAAATGGGTTCACTTAGGCTTAGAGTGCAGCACATTAAGAGAAGATTACAGAGCGATGTGGAGCGTCTAACCAGTCCACGCCTCGCTACTGTGAGATTAATAGAGACAAACTAAGGATGGAGATGGCGGGAACATTGGACTCTGACATGGCACAGGGTGGAGTCTCTCTCTGTATGTGTGTAGTTTTACAGCTACATGTGTTTTCCACGTATCACGTAGTGGGTGATTGTAAATACGTATGTATGTATGTGTGGGTGGATCTTTGCCACTCTGCTAATATAACCACGTGCGTGTTAGCTTCTCTGCCTTTCAACTAAAGCTGCGGCGTGTCCCTGCAGAAGATCTGAATACAAATTGTATTAGCAGAAGTTGTGCTGCCTGAGATGAGACAGTGAGATTTAAAACGCTGCTTGTCTTGCGTCAATGCATTACACTGAGCTAACTAACAAGCTTGACTGTTAGTGATATCGCCTTCACTTACTGTTTAAAGAAAAAGAAAGAAAGAGTAGCAAATTGAAGTATGCATTCGAGTGAATGTAAATGCCTCAATCTCTTTTGGCTGCAGATACAGTACATGCATGATGCAAGCTGGGTCAGAGCCTATTGATTTTGAGGTGAAGTAATTGATTTTGGCTACTCCTCATGATCTAAATTGCAACTTTTTGAGTCAATAGATCACAAAAACTCGTTTCTTGCCTTTTCTTTTAGATAATGTCTTAGCCATGCTAGTGTTGTTAATGGCTGTGTCGGCCTCTCCCGCACTCCATTTTTATCTAGTGCCACCATCAGGTAAAAACCTGGATTTTTGACATTTTGCTTCATGACCAAATATCTGCAACACAAAGATATTCCCATCAGCTTACTTTATGTTTAGGGCCAATTCCGCTCATATTAGGAACTTAACCATGCTAAACTAGGAAAGTGAATAAGGCAAACAATAAAATCTGCATCAGCATGTTGCCATTGTCATTATGAGCATCTTAGCATGCTGATGATTGAGCTCAAAGAGGTCACGTCACAGAACTACTACTTTTGGTACAGTGAGATGTAGTTTAGCATAGAACCAGATCATGCACATGGTTGCTACAGGGAATTATATAAAAATAAATAAAATAATAATGTACAGGATAAGTAATTGACCATTGGGGTAGGGAAAGAGAGAAAGGATGTAAAAGGCAGCTCCAATATAGAGTAAAAAATTGTTTTGATGAATCACACAATACATATGTGCTCAAATCAACAGGATTTTCTACTGTCCAAATATGTTGCTTCATTCTTACGTCACATGTTTTCACCCATCTTTACTACTCTCAGCATTAACAAACATAAAGTAAATTGTGGTAAAAAGAAATATGGACCTTGTGCTCCCTTCAGAATTCCATTTTCGATGGTTGTTTACAAAAAAAGAATGTCAAGTGTGATGTTTCTAAACAACTGAGAGTTGACAGTGTTTTCCTCCGGGTCCCGATCTCTCTCTCTCTCTCTCTCTGTCTCTCTTTCTTCACCCCTCCATCTTTCTGTCCCCTCGATTGCCCATCTCTCATGCTCTCTCCCCTGGGCTGGACACTTTGTCCTTGCGCTCCCTGCCTCTGCCTCCTCCTCCTCCTCCTCCTCCTCCTCCTCCTCTCTGCCTGGGCCCAGTGTGAGTGATAAATTATTCGTATGCCATGCTCGGAGGGCCCAGGGCTGCTCATTCCTGCACACAGAGGACTAGCATTGATCCGGCCTGTGGTTCAACTTAATTGGAAACCAAGTTACACCAGCTACAGACATACCCCAACACACACAAACGCAGCACGCACACATACACGTGCACTTCTAGACATGCAATCCATATGTGTGTAGGTGCATGGATATTACAAAAGCCAACATAATTACACAGCACACATACACACACGCACAGACATACACAAACCCCATATGCATCCAAGCATTATAGTGTTACAGAATTAACATCTGCCCAAGTATCAGCTACAATATGTATGTTTTATGATTTAGTATTACATACACACAAAAATTGCAGTGCATAATACAACATTGTGCACACACTGAAAAACAGCTACTGTATGCATATACTAAAACACACATACACACTCCAACATTAAAACTCTGAAATCTCAACAAGTGCATGAATTGACATACAGGGACCAGTAGATGGGCATAAACTTCTGCATGCACACACACACACACACACACACACACACACACACACACATAGATTCTTTATAGTCACTAAGCCTGCATTCTAAGCAGCACTAAAGAGGAGTAACAGTCCACAGTGGAGCAATATGGAGGCCCAGGGTTATCGATTGGACTGAGACACTGACTATCATACAGCTAATAGATTACATCAGACACATCAGAGCAGCCCAGTCAATGAGGCCTGATCCTATTAACTGGGGATTTGTAAACAGTTGTGTGCTCACTGTGACGGCTACTGTGCTGCTTTGTGAGCCTTGGCGAGGGGATGAAGGCTGTAAGACTCTGGAGGAGGCTCATATATTTGTTGCACTCTGCCCCTGCAGCCCAGAAATGTTTGTGTGCTGGACAAGGTGCTTTAATTTTGTCTTTGTAGCAATGTCGCTCGCTCCCCTCTTTTTTTTTTTAAATTCTGTGTTGCTCTTCATCCTTCAGTGGAAGAAGCCACTGACACACTTTCACAGAGTGAGACACTCTTTCACTAGGCTTTGTTAAAATTAGAAGTTTTAGCATCATTTCATCATGCACAAGTCACATGTTTAGGTTTAGCTCATCGTCACGTAGCGACCACAGGAGGAAATCAGTCTTATTAAGGGCTTATTCAGACCAGCAGTCTATCTCAGTGGAATTGCTGTGATCAGAGGATTATGTTGCGCAGATTAAGTAAATTGGTGAGAATCTTTCATGGGTTCAGCTTTCACCGCTGACCAACAGCAGCCCATGTTGAAGAAATAGGCTAGACCTTCGCAGAAGACATATTGTCTTGTCATAGGAAAAACACAGCTGTACCAGGGCCCTGATGCTGAAGCAACTAAATGGAATCCAGCCATCATTCGTTTCTGCTTTTCCTACTGTGTCTTGTCAAATTGTGAAAAAGGCCTGAGGCCTGTTATGTGGTCAGTGAGACAAAAGTTGATTACACAAATACAACCAACTGTTTAACTGACCACAGTAAGTAAAGAAATAGTCTTAAAGCTATATTCTCCAAATTCATGGTTTTGGTTTTTTGCTTTTTTGCAGCCAAACCAAAAACCAGCAGAAGGAAAAAAACACATGCTCTTGCATTGATACAAAGAGCTAGCGCAGAGAAAAATAAGTGCCACCTCGACGTGAAGGAAACCTTGAACGTTAACAGCCCAGTTCATCTTAAGTCCATTACAGCATAAGCAATACATCTCTTTAACCGTAGTAGATCTCGGTGGTGGGGTTTTCGGATTAATTTTGTGTCCTAAACCCATTCGGGTCCTTTCAGGGACTGTGCGGGATTGAAAAGTGAAAACACTGAAAAAGAGAGAGAGAGAGAGAGAGATAGCAGTAAACTGGGTTATCAGCCAACAGTGTGTTTTTAAGAGCAAAACGACTTTTCCAAAATAAATAGATCTGTGTCGCGGACTGCTAGGAGAGAGAAAAGCCCTCGGTTCAATAATTAATTCCCGAGTCGAGAGTTTTGGAGAGCCGCTGATTGGGCTGATTTTTTTTTTTATTCTGTTATGATACAAAGGAGGCCGTTTGAAGTAATTTGTCCCAGAGAGAGCAGCTTGGAATACCATACATGCTTTGATTTAGCAAAGCAAATTTAATTTTGTTTGCTTTATGCAAACCAGCCGGGGCCGCGGGGCTTTCTCTGATTCCACCAGAGGGGTGATGGTGGTGGTGGTGCTGATGATGATGGAGGTGGGGGAGCGCACACAACAGAATCATGCGGCTGCCGCTAATATATAATATGGAACGCACACTCATACACACAGACACATGCAGTGAGCAGCAACAGTTCAAAAGTACAAAGCCTATCCCCCTCCCCACACGCACTGCAATCCCTTTGAAATCAAAGCTTAAAATAATTGTTTGTGTGTTGTGTTTTGTTTCATTCCATCTATCTATTATTAGTGTTACTGGTATTATTCCTATCATGTTGTTTTAGCTGCTTGTTCTCGCTGCCTGCCTGGGTTTTCTTTTATGCAGCTAATGAAAGCTTCTCTCCCTACTTTTGTTCTGCTTGGTTTTTTTCCAAATACGTGAATGGAATACATCTGTTTATATCTGTGCCTGATATTTCTTGAGAAGTCAAACACCCAATGAAAAGTAGAAGTAATCAAGAGGCCACTTGTGTTTTTTTTTCTAAATGGCCTTTCTTTACATCTTTCTGCAGATGTACAGTAAAAACTATGAAGATAAACCTCAATGTGACTGAACAGACGTGCGTGACGAATTGCAGTTATGTCATTAATGATAGGAGAAATTAGATTAGTGTAATTCGCCTTTAATTACCTGTGTTGTGCTCTTCTGTTTTGGGGAAATGACTGTACAGATGTTGAAGCAGACAATGGAGGCATTTCTTCTCAGAAACAATGAAAAAAAAGCTGCTCAGAATGGGTGGCCAATCGTTTTTTCTTCGACTCCATTCAAGTCGTTTTCTTAGGGAACAATAATGAGTGGATAAAGCAGAAAAACCCAATTTCCTTTATGCTTTTTATATCCTGAAAAAGCCCTCGTTGACGACCCTTTGGTCTTTTGTTACAGAAAACTGAGCTAATATCCTCCAGCTCTCTGCGCAGTTTAAAGGTCTTAATTGGATTCCATTAGTATATTGCTTGACATGACACTTGAGTCCGCTCTATTAGAATTCCCCTGCCTGGGATTAAAAAGACGACTTTTTCTACATTCGACTCTCTAGGCTCTTTTGTTAAAGTCTCAAATATTCTTTGTTGGATTCACAGTTTTTTAGTGACACCATTATTAAAACCTTTAAGCTTGACTTAAACAGGTGCTTTTATGTCTAGAGGACCCGCTGTAAAAGGTATGGCAGTGTCTTATTGCAGCAGTTTATGTATCAATAAACCTTAGCATTAATACTATATAAGCTTTACATGCATGGCCGGTAGAATGTGTTGTAAGCCCCATAAAATAGTCCTACAGCCTCTCTCCACACAAGATGAGAGCTTGTGTTGAGCTCCCCGCAGGTTTTCTTTGCAGAGTATCATGCAGAGTTGAGGTGTTTCCTCGGTGGTTTTAGTCGGTGTAGAACACGGGCAAAAGGAAGGGTGCGTTTGATAATATTCTGTTTTATGTTTCTTGCCCTAGTCCTGAGCTGACGTGGAGGGATGTTCAGCATCTGATCGCCAGGACAGCGAAGATCCCCGACCCTGAAGAGCCTGGGTGGAACATCAATGCAGCAGGATACCATGTTCACCATAGGTATTTTGACACATACATGTCCTTTCTGTCCACTTCTTAAATGTGGTTGACGTATAGAACAGATTGGTGTATCAGTCAGTCACTTTAAACATCAGTAATTGTGTTTTTCAAAAGCAAAGTGAGGTGCCAATTCATTACTTTTTGCTATGGCTATCTAAGCAACATGTGGTTTAGTTGTGTCTCGTCAGAGCAATAATTTTGGATTCTTGCTGACAGTTACTTTAGAGGACTTACATGTCTGGTAAATTTAAGCTGTGCTACCGTTCGCTAGGCTACCAGCATCGTCTTCAGGAATATACTGCTCCCATCCAAGAAATAGTCTGGTACATAATCCAAAATTTGCCAGGCTAGCTTTTTCCCCACTGTTTACACTCTGTGCTATACTAAACTAACCATGCTAGCCATATATTTAGATTAGTCCATGATATGAGAGTGCTACTGATCTCACCTCAAATCTCCCAGTATTGGAAATTCTTACTTTAATGTTTGTTTGTTATGGTTTTGCAAATAATTAGGTGTTGATCACAATTAAGTTAGGTTGATTAGTTGTTAAAATTGTCACTTTTTACTTCTACTTCTTTATTACTACCACTACTATTTAGATGATAATAGTATTAATATAAAAAGCTTTTAATTATGCATCACCATTGTCATATGGTGCATGGCATACTGTGCGTCTGTCACACAAAGATATTTTCTCCATATGGGGAGAGCTATGATTGAGTTTACCTGGCTGCAGTAGGCATGGGGATACAGTGGTTGTGGTTGTGAAATGTATGATTACAGTAATTATCCCTATATGATCTCTCACTGGGATAATTTCAGGTAAATCAAATAGCCTGTTTAAACCACCTTAAGGTTTCTGGACTGCAATTTTTCAGCTTCTGTAGTAACACAACACTGTTAAATTGCCTTATTGAATTGATATTTTTTTCCCGTGAAGTAAGATCAAATTAACTGCGAGTAATGGATGTATGCATTAAGCTGGAAGAATCAGTTGTTGCGTGTGACAAGTTTGCCCAGGTAAACAGCCTGTGATGGTCGAGAATCTTCCACCTATCCACTACTGCCATTGCCACGTGCACACGCTTTTAGGCACGCGCACACCTCCACGCTCTCCTCATACAAAGTGCTAAAACCGCAAAAAGCAGCAGTCTATTTTATGACAGTTGAGACAGGTGATCTTGTCCGGGGAGGAGTGTCATTGTAATCCTCTAATGTTATTATCACACCCACAGCGTGTCTGAGTGTCTGTACCTGCTCTGATTTATACAGACAGGGGCTGGAGGAAATGGAGCTTCTCGCTCTCACTGTGTGAGGCATGAATCTGAGAGTGAGAGTGAGCCCTGTGCTCCTCCAGACATCATATAAACACTTTTACAATGCTTTTACAATGTCAGCCAGACGATGTCATATTGGTGATCAGTCATAGCATTTGTGATGTTTTACCTCTGCTCCCTGTCTCCCTCCCCTCCCTTCACCCTGGCTCCGACCCCCTGTCCTCACTTCTCTTTGCAGTTCCTTTTCCCGTCCTCCCTCTCCCCTTCTTTCCCCGTTTTTCTCACTGTTATTCCCTCTCACTGCCTTCCGATTTGTCTCTTCCATCCCCTCTTTTGCAGCACGCCGTGTCGTAAAATAGATTGTAATTACTGCGTTGCTGTGAGAAGAATGGATTAATTAAAATATAATGATGCCGATCACACCAGCGGGCGTCTGTAGAAATCTGTCCATTTAGGGGCTCTGGCAGAGGACTTGTAATGCCCTGATCATACTGCAGCGGCCATGCTAATTATGAAGAATGGTTTATTGCATGGGCGAGGACGGATGGAGTAGACAGTGCAATGAGCACAGGGTCACTTACCATCAATGAGGTTGTTACAATACATTAAAGATTAGATATGATATCTGTAATGAGAGGATCCATGTTTAAGAAAATTGAAGATAACACTGCAACGCTTAGGTTGAGGTTAGCGGAGAAGAGAGAAGTTGTTTTTTTTTATTTGAGGTCTAGAGAACATGATAGCACCTCTCTAAGCTTCAGACACATGCATGAATATTAATGCTAACTCTGTCGGTGTACACCATCGCCTGTTATTTGCTAGTTTGTGGTTTGATTAATCAGATGATAGTCAAATATTTTCTGCGAAAAACACTCTTGGTGAGTTGAAGGTCTTGTTTCGTGTTGGGCCATTTCCTAGAAAGGTCCACAGGACCAACAGGAAGCAACAAATTTAAACTGCCTGGCAGTTTGTTTGGAAAGAAATACACAAGAAAATAAAGTTGCTTGAGCTGTGATAGACAAAGTAAAGGGAGCCGTCTATCAAGTCAAATCTAAGGACAAACGTTTCACTAGGGCTCCTTACCCCTTTTTTTAACTGAAATTACCACTTAGAAAAACTGAGGTCAAAATGAAAGTGAATAGATAACTTCTACACAGTTAGTTTACTTAAGTAAAAGCAATACCACAGCATAAAAATAGTCTGTGACAATAAAAGCCCTGTGTTCAAAATCTTAACTTAGTAAATGAACTGAAGTTTTGGCAACAAAATGTAATTGAAGTTTGTGTTATAATCAGTAAAACAGTAAAAGTTATGCACTTGTTACTTTGTAGTAATTTAATCTATAACAATTAACTAACTATTTTTTATATATATAACTGAAAAGTAGTGGAAAATAAAGATGACAGATGAAGATGAAAACAGAAATACTCAAGTAGAAGTACCTTAAAATTGTACTTCACTGCAGTGCTTGAGTAAATGTACTTACTTAATTCACTACACCAGGTTGATATTATTCGACACTACACTGAAAATCAAAATATGCAATTACTCCCATCAAAACAAGACAATGGGAAAAAACAGAACCCAATAACACAAGACCTAAAAGTTGGAGATGTTGAAACTGAGTATAAAAAAGAAATGGTAGACAAAAGATACAGTATTTCTACCATACAAATGCCAAGGTGTCAAATCAAGCTCATTCCTCTCAGGTTTCTGAATATGAATACTCCACAACCATGCCTGGGACAGGGTAAATACTTGGGGACATTTTTAAGATGAGGAACATTAATACACATTTGGTGCTCTGTTGAGGGTTTACAGCAGCAGGAGGGTGTACTGTATTTTGGAGTGACTCCAAATAACCTACGTGGTAATTAGTCTTTAAACGTTACACAGTGTCTCTTTAAAAGAGAGAAACCAGTGTTGGTGGTTGTGTATAAACCTCTTAAAAAGTTTCACACTGAGGACAGATGGTTGCCGTGAAAGCAGCGCCTGCATGGCTTTGTAAAAGCTGAAAGAAAAATAGCAGCCTTATCGATGTTGGCATTGTTGTGTGTATATGTGTGTGTGTGTGTGTGTGTGTGTGTGTGTGCATGTGTGTGACAATTTAAAGGGTTCTCGGGTGGGTGGAAGGGGTCACCTGCATCCCTGAGTTCCCATCTGCCCGACCTTACATGCAGGCTGGGGGAGCTTTAGAAAACTCGGATGTTTGGGGAACGACTCCACCCTCCTCTACCTCTCCACCCTCAGCTCCTGCCGCCATGACGACAATAAACATGTCAGCCGCCACACGCCAGAGCAATCTGCAATCAGATTTACTGTGCATGAAATATGGTGGTGCTTTTATTGGTCAAAAGACTTGTCACTCATAATTTATAGGCTGTTGCCAGGCCGGCTGTGATGTGCTCCCAGCACCCTCAAGAGAATCAGGAGGGAGAGGGGATGGAATCGATAGGGGTGAGGAGCGGCGGTTGGGTGGGGGATAAAGATATAAGAGGACAGAAAATTTGTGTGTGTCTGAGGGAGAGAGAGAGGAAGGGAATGAGGGTGAGAAGGCATTGGAGATGGGTGAAAAGAGGAAAAAAATAACACACATCCATTCTGTTCGTCTCTGTGGCGAGTTTATCAGGTTGAGGGAGTGAAAGTGTCAGTTTTTTTTCCAGGGCCTGTACAAATGCATCTCCCTCTACTCTCCTCTCCTCCTCCTCCTCCTCCTCCTCCTCATCCTCTCCTCTCCTGCGGCATTGCTCTGCATCCTTTGAACACTGACACCTATTGATCACATGGTCGGCAGAGGAAAAAAAAAATTAATCTGCGATTCACATCTCCACTTGAAGCCTCTCTGACCCAGAAATAGAAAGTAGAGAGTGTGGTGTTAGCGGCTTTGCACCAGAGGGATGACGTACAGAGGAGAAGCAGAACGTCCAAACAGGCTTAATTTCATTTAATCTCTTCTGATAGCATAGGTGAAACTACAGTAATTATCCTGTGGGAGATTTAGATAGAAAATAACAGCAGTGGAATAGATCAAAGAAACACTGCCCTCACTGCAAAGACAAAGTGAATATCAAGGAGAATGCATGAGTGTTGAAATGGTAGGCTATCTTAAAAAAAAAGAAAAAAGCTGGTATGGCGTTTAAAAACGAGATAGGATTCATTCCCTCTTTTGAAAAATGATACTCAGTTCACAGAGAACTATTAGAATGTTTACATTTGCGGCATTTTGTTCCATATCAAAATAATTAATTGCCTCCATTTTCAAATTAAAAGTACATTACAACACAATTAAGGATGCAAATGAGCCTGGGCCCGTCTCGAGGAGCCAGGAAAAGTGAAAGAGTGACTGTGTTGATGTATGAGGGTTTGCGTGTTTTTTTGTGTATTAGGTGTGTCGCAATGGATCATTGTGCATGAGTGTGTGTGTGTTTGTATGCAAACTTGCTGCCGTTATTGAAGAGGAAGACTCAGTGTTGAAATTACATCAGCACAGGGAAATAAATCAGCGCTGTGCAGTAATAAACAACAGAGTAATTAGGTCATTTTCCCTCAGTAACTGATCGACCAGAGGAGTAGATACTTTGTTATTCCTATTGTGTTAAAGGCTTCTGTCAGGGGTTAAAAAAGAAAAAAATCGCCCAACCTAAATGCAACACACACATATTTCTCTATCTGTGCTTCCCTTCCAAGGGCTCTGACCTGCAACAAGCCTGCTCCATGAAAGATGTCTACATCCCGCTAGAAACCAGGGACAGTAAAACATAATTTTGTCATAACCTTCCCTCTTTGGAGGGAAAACAGATATAAAAGTATATAGCCTGTGGTTTACTGCGAGTCCCCCTCACCCAGCCTGGCAGCAGCACGCGGGGCTGATGAATGCCGGACGTCGGCCGACTTTTAATTGCTCGTAAATTTTTTATCCAGGGAAACCGCCACATTCTCCTTGTCCCCCCAGCGACATGGGTGACGGAGCCGCTCGGGTGGGAGTAACAGAGCCTCGGTGAGGAGAGCAGAGGGGATAAGGGGCACAGAAAGAGAGGATACAGAGAGACACACAAACACAGCCACAAAGATACAGAACCACATCATCAGGTGATCCTCAGCAGATATAGAGGAATTGTGTGTGTTTGTCAAGGTCTTAGCAAATATCAGTATGATCCATGTCTCATGTGATGGATGTCCCTCTGTTAGGACATAAAACATCACCCAAACACCATTTTATCTTGATAAGATTTTAACTGATTTCTGTCATTGAGAAAATAGGTGGGTCAAATTGTCTATTGCAGATCCCATCATCAAACATCCCAAATGCTAACCCTGTGAACCTGGGAAATTACATTTGTATACCACTGATCTGCAACAGCAATCATGTTTCATAAGAAACTTAATGTGGTCCAGATTGTATTTCTTTAATCAACGTAATTACTATGAGTTCTTAATTAACAAATCAAACAAACAAGCAAACAAGTCACAAGCTGATACTGAGCATATCTGTAAAATGAAAACTTGAATGCAAATTTTGTTTTTTTTCTATCCTCGCAGCCCCTATAGATGGTGAAAGTCCTCCACTTTGTATTCACCATTCACCCAGAGCACTTACCTAGAGTACCGTGTGACTTCTGTATAGAAGGAGACGTCTCCTGTCGAACAAAAAACAAAAACATTGTAATCCTTATACTTATATAGATAACAAATTTGTTGTTAATAAATGGATAGAAATGCTGAAAATGTTGCCACAACTCAATTTAAGGTTGTGTTGAAATCAGCGAGCAAAAACCGAAAGTTGCTGGGATACAAGAAAATACAAAAATTAAATCCAATGTCCATGTAAAGACGTACACCAATAGATACTAGTAGATTTTACATAAAATCACAGTCTGTTCATCGAAATGCTATCCATGCTGCCCAGTGTTTTTGTTGTCTAATAAGCCTTGGAAATGGATGTACTATAGTATACAAAGCGGATTTTCTGGATCATATTTCATCTTCTCCCTGTAACCTGTTGCTATATGACCCTACCAACACCTTGCATTTCATTTCTTCTACTTTTTTTTCTTTTTTTTATACCTGAAGCTCTTAATCTCAAACCTGTATGAAAGCAGTGAGAGTCTGAGGACAACAATGGATTCAAATAGGGTTTATGTTAAGTTCTGAAACCTGACTGAGAAAATATTCCAGAGATCAAAATTTTATTTTTATTACAAGATTAACATTTGGTCGATCAGCTTCATTTTACAAGTATAAATTCCAAACAACATCTAGCTTTAGCTTTCCAAATGTGAGGATTAAATTATATTTATTTTGTTGTTGTTTTTTTTTATTTTTTTGTTCTGCCTGAGCTAACAGTCTAATTATAATATACAGCCAAAGCAGAAGAGTATAAGAACCTGCTCGTTTTCCCCAGTGGCTGTGCAGGGTCTTACTGTTCACCAGACTAAACCAAACTGGCTTGAGCTGGACATGTAACAGGGCAATCGACCGACTAACACTCTCAGTCTTAGTGCACTGTGACCCTGGAAGCAGCACTAACATGCTGGTCTTGTATCAGCCTTAAAGAACCTGTAGTAGTTGACCTTTATTATGTTTCTGTGAAGGGCATATAGAAAAGACTATGTAGCCATAAGCTATAGATAGCCCTTTAATTTTTAAAACAAGAGCTATAATCAATTTGTTAAAAACAATGTTGGACTCCTTTACTACATCCTGTAGAAACTCACTGCACAACTTGTCCATGTCAGGCACACACTGTGGCTGTAGGAATGAGAGGAGCCTCTGTCTAAAAGGAAACACGAACAGGGTGAAGAACTGTGGTCCAGTCGGCCACATTTGCATATGCAGCTCTCTTTTTCTTCTTTTACCGCGGAACAATCCTTTAAGTGCCTGTACTGCGCTGACAGTAATGGAGATAAGATTGGAAAATGGGGTTTAAAAACTGTCTCTGAAGACTTGTGACTGTTGCCAAGCCTAACAGATGCTCATCTGATCAATTTCTTACCCTGTTTGTCTTCCTCCCGAGATGAAAGTACGAGGAGATAAATATAGGTTTATTCCACCATTTGCTTGTTCATTGCAGAAAGGGCTGACATCCTGCCGAGGATTTTGATTATTTCCTTCTTCTGTGTCAGACTCCGTCTAGTCTCAGATCTCTATCGCTGTTTTTTTTTTAGTTTTTTTTCCTCTCCTCCTTCCCCCGCTGTTTGTGTTGTTGCAGTCTCATTTGGTGGTTTGCGGCTCACCAGGTTTGGCCTGTTGTGATCTCTTCCCTCTACTCACATCGATCTGGCCTCCTTCTTCCCCCATGGTGGCACATCAAGACACACGCCGATCATCCACAGGTCACGCTCAGGGCCAGAGGTCAGAGGTCAAAGGGGGAATGGCCGGGGTCCTGCTCACTTCTATGTGAATGTGTCTATGTGTGTTAGTAGGGACATTTGGAGAATGGCTTGTACTACAGACATAGACTCACCTACACATCTGAAGTATAGACTGTCAAACACTTCAGGAAATTTTGATATAAAAACATTTTTACTGTGTTACAGTAACTTCATAGATTCTCAGTGACTTTTCATCGGTTTTCACCAGGTTAGCTAATGTTTGAAGCCTTGTGCAACTTGACAGTTGACAGGAAACGAACAAAGAGAACAAATTAGGGAGTCTTTTTTATCAAAGAGACACTAAACAAGCTTTATTGTCATCTGTTTTTCTCCCATTTCATGTGTTTTTTAATTTTACAGTATGGCCCAATCAGTTAAAATGACACATTTTGGGGAAAATTAATAATAATTGCCCAACGTTTTCCTGTATGGGTCCCATCCACTTTTGAATCCAAATCTGCATTTGAATACAGATATTTTAGCTTTATATTATACCCCTACTATTTAAATAAAAATTAGTTAAACAAAGAAAAAACTTCAGTGGGAGAAAATCTAATCCAAATAACCCTCTCATCTCTGAGAAGAGCAATGTGAACCATATTAGCACTGACTGATTAGTATCAAAGAGGAAATAGCCCTTTTAAAATATGGTGACATTGATCGGCTTGCCACCGTCAAGATTTAGCCTCATGCTTTCGAGATGATAGTGGTGGTCATCGGGATCTATCACCTCTTATGTCACTGCCACAGAGTTTCACAGCCTAACTAACTAACTACAGTACAGGCTCGCTGCAGGCTGACCGACACATAGACGCAGAGCTCGCTTCCAGTGGGCACAAAGGGAGAGAGATGGTTGAGCCTGATCAACCCCAGTAGTGTCAACCCAATTACTCATTCTCTTAAAGGGCTATTAAAACATAATTGCCCGGCGATTTACATCCAAGTTAACGTGGCCCCGAGATAATTTATTATTTTCCATAAGCCCTTTCTTTTGTGTGCCGACTGAAAGAGTGCGGGGGGAGAGAAAGCGCTAGACTGTAATTTCCTGAGTCATGAAGAAAGGCATGTTGGCAGCCCAGTGTAATTGTTTAAACCCCACTCTCAGACACCTTCCAGTCACCCCCTTTTAATCCTTGTTATCGCTCTCATTAGTCCGGGGTCAGGGGTCGGCCAGCTCCCCCTAGAAACACAAACACAGCGCTGGGGAGAGGAAGGGATGGATGATGGGCTAGAAGAGGGGACTGGAGGGTTGGGGCTGGGGTTGAGGTAAGGATTTCCATCTCAGCACTAGCCAGCCTGTGTTTGCTTTATTTATCGTTTTATTTGAGGAATAAAGTTACTTTATTATGGTGTATTGTTTTAGGATGATAGATCTTTATCGCTTAAATTCACTACACATTTTAAGTAGCAGGAAACTGAGGTAGCAGAGTCATGGAGGACTGCATTGGTATCATTACAGTTTGAGTAGCCGATCCCGTGAGCATTAGGGCATTAAGTAACAAGAATGAACAGAAGGACTTTCAGTATGTTTCGCCACCTGCACTTTGTGTAAAATTTAGCTAACTAGCTGGTAAACATTCTACATATATAACATCAGCATATTAGCTTTCTCACCATAAGCATGCTAGCACAGCATTAGCACAGCCTCATTAGTACTTGTTAACATTGTTAACAGACACTCATGGCTCCCAGATGATGTACCTTAACAATTTTGTTGTTCCCCTGAATTTTCCTCAATTGCCACCTGCAAGTTGAATACGTACAAACAACTGTTGGATGGATTGCCATAAACCTTACTGCTGACATGCCTGTTTTTTTTAACTTTGGTGATTCACTGATTTATTTTACATTCAGTATTAAATTGTAGTAGTATTTTATTTTTTTGGGAAAATCCTCAGGAACTGTCAAGGGCATCATAGTGTGACACAACCATCTGTTAAAACTGTTGTGGTGCTGTTTTTGGAGGACATGCCACAGCATGTTTGGTGTAACCGCATCACCAATCACTCTTCCAGCTCATAGCCATCCAGTATCACAGAAGCCGGGGTCAGTCCGTCACTGTTCTGCTACTGTAGTGTCAGAGCTCTGCTCTAACTCCAAACTCAACAGAAAACAGGCAACGTGACAGAGTGATAAGAGAGATGAAGGAGAAGGAGAAGTGACCCATTCACAGGACAGCAGGGAGCCTGCTGGTGCTACCGTGAGCTGACAGGACTGTCAACACACTTTATACAGCTGACTGTGTGTATGTGTGTGTGTGTGTGTGTGTGTGTGTGTGTGTGTGTGTGTGTGTGTGTGTGTATCTGAGAGAATATACTGTATGTGGGTATCTCAGTGTGTGCTTGCGTGCCATCTATGTGCGAGAAGGCAGTGTGTGTTGCTGAGGTCCTGCATTAGACTGTGTGTGGGATTGTGCTTGTGTGTGAATGTATGTCTCATTTTAAGTTGCTTATGTATCGAGATCTATCTTATGTATCTTCTGTATACAGAGCGGGTTAAGGACACTAAACCTAATTAAATCTTACCACAGCTCACTTCTGTGTACGTGTGTGTGTATGTGTGGTTTGTGGCATGTGTGGAATGTGTTTCATTAGGCTTCATGTGCCCGTTCGCAGCTTCAGTACAGTGTAGCAGCCAGTCTGGTGCAGGGACAAGGCAGGAAGCTCCCGATCACTCAGCCTGGGCTCCGGCTCCCTCTCCATATGGCCACAGAATTCCTGCACTGCCTCCCCAGGCTTTTGCCAGTGTGAAAAGCAATTGTGTGGAATGTGTAGGAATTAAGTATCCCATCATTCAGCGCAGACATGCAATTAAAGAGCTGCAGCCGTCACTCGCAGTAGACATCATGTGAGTCATGTCGTTATAACTCAACACAGCGGATGCCTGCCATTTTCTGTTCTTAAGAGGGAGCAAAAAAAGACAGGTTTAAAGAGGTTTTCAAACGTCCTTTCTCCAAGACAAACTCATTTACACAGAAATTAAGAAACAGGTTCAGGTTTTTTTCAAGTGTATCATATCACAGCACTTGTATGTCCATAGAGTACATTGAAAGACATATTGGTAGCTATAAAAATTACTCCTGTCCACATTGGCCCTGAAGTGATCACGAGTCAAGCAGATAAAAATTGTCAGGGGTATCATAACAACCCATACTTTGGTACCAAGTCAATGAGGAAATTCAGAAAATGCCACAGTATTTGTTTTTCTTTTTTTCGTACAAGTCAAATGACCCTACAGCTGTTATAGTCTGACGTGAAACATAGAATGGCAGCAGTAAGTTACGTTGCAGCAGCAGGTCCTACATGACTTGTACAAAAACAACAAAAATGACCCATTGTTAGCCCCTGTGAAATAGGCAGAACATCGAAGGACAAGTTGTGCAACTAAAAGCCAGTATGCACATGATGTCAAACAAGAGGAGGAATCAGCTCAAATGTATCTACACAATTTAAAGACAGGTGTCATACCATGTGGTCAGAACAGTGAGTTTCTCTGGAGCCATTATTTAAAAGAGTGCCAAATCCCATCAGCCCTAACCCTAACCCTAACCCATCCCCAGCCTCACCTAAGTGTCAATTTAGTGTTTAACTTCATACTCTGGTCCTTTGCTGGACAAGACTCTTTGGATTCTCCGGGAGCGCCCCATAATGCGGCTGGAACATCACCCAGGTGAAAATATGGACATACTCCAATCCTCCTTGCTTTTTCCCTGTGAGATGTTGTTGCTGCAAGAGCTCCTGGCTTTTCCTTCCATGGTTTTGGTAGCCAAAGGGAGCACTGATGCCAGAATTCAGTCAGATAAGCTCTAACTTCCAAAACCAAAAATCCACCATTCTCACCAAATTTCACGTGAGCTTTTCCACTGCCGCACAAAAAACATTTCCCATGTGGTGAAAAAACATGTTACGTGACAACCACTTCTTTTGTGGCAAAACCTGACACTTATTTTATTTACTCTTTTAGTCAGCTGCTCACAAAGTTACCATGATGCAAAAGAAGGGTATAAGTCTTCTTCTTAGTGGACAGAGCTGTGGTTGTTTTTTTTGTTTAGTTTTTTTGGCGAGAATGAAGCATGAACAAAGTGAATAAGACGATACTCGAATCACCCTCATTTCCCAAACATCCATTCCGCCCCCACTATGGTGTGGCAGACATGGTGACCCTTGTTTTGCATCTGATGGAAGAAGCCCAGGTGCTGTCTGTCCTGAGGGTCATTTTCGACCATTTCTTTAAGAGCTCTTTGATGGTGGGGAATTTCAATACTGCCTACAAGCAGAACATCATATGCTCATTTTAGGTACCATACTATAAAGCATTACAGTGTTGTAGAATGACAGGCCACCAAAACTGCTACCCACACTGGGAAAAATGAAGACAGACTGCGGATGTGTCGCATTAGTTTCTTAACTGAACTTCACAAAGTTTTATTGTTTGTTTCTTTTTACACAGAACAGCACAGTAGTTTTAGGAAGGGATTTTTTCAAGGCCACTGTGGACAAGAGGAAAAAATACCGCCACCAGCAATCCTTTGTATCGTACATATGCATGAGCATATTATAATAATAGACAATAAAAAAAATCGAACCTTTCTTTTAACACACATCATTTTGCATGCAGATAAATAAAAGCGAGTTTACAAGCTGTATATTACAAGACAAGAGCTGCAATTATAAAAATGTTGGCATTCAAAGAGAGCGTAGGTCATGCAGATCACATAAAAATGTTAGATGTGTTCAGGTAAAGTGGCTGAATTTCTGTTGCTGTACATTTTATCTGAGTACACAGAAAAGTTTGAACTGATTTCTGATCCGTCTCTTGCAAAGTGACATATAGGTATATTGTACACATAATAAGGTACTAAGGTACAAGTGCTGCAGGTTAGATGTGTCTTGCGTGGCAGAAAAACACATTTTAATGCTTTAGTTTAACTGTTATAGTTGAACCGAGTAGCTCCACTGAGATCAAGAGTCATTTTGCCAAGTGGCCATAAGAGAAACATTACAAGCAGCAAAAGTGCAGTAAAAAGGTATATGATGATTGAATCCAAAATATAAAATATTTACTACATGAGTACTCACTGAGACCCTGAATAACCTTACAAATTAAATAAATTCAACCTAAAGTAAATTATTAAGGCTCCAACTCCTAAGTGTCATGGAAATCACATTGAAATACCACAGTGTAGTGCTTGTTTCTTGTAGTCTTCCCACGAGTTTGTTTTTATCTCTTCTGATAGCTCATATCAGTCTGCTCACAAAGCTAAGCTTGAGTGGGCCACAGTGTAAATATCCCAGCCCTATTATTAATCCAACTAAATGTTCCTAGCCGTTGTCAAGCCACTAAGTACAAAATGGTGAATTGCAGACACGAGGAGAGATAATTGCCACTCACCCTGGAAATTTGGCAAGCGTCTTCCCCACGAGACCCGGATGAAATGGTGCTTCAACCCCCGAAACTGTCATTCTTAATGAAATGGTAATTACAAACCCAGTGGAACAGCTGAGGGGGCTGCTGGGGCCCACGGAGCCCAACTACCAGAATAAACCTGCTACAACAACCTGCAGAGAAGAGGGAGGGAGGGAGGCAGGAAGGAAGGAAGGAGGAGGGGGAGAGAGGAAGACGATATAAAGCAGGAGAGTGGTTCAGGTAGCCACTAACAACAGGAATCGGAGATTTATTCCAATTGTGAAATGTAATACACACTCCAGGTTGGAGTGTGCTGTACACTGGGACCCTCATCAATAACACCGGCTGTGTGGAAGGCAGGAGGGGAGGTTGGTTAAAAGCGCCCACACAGCCTGGGTAATTGATTGCTTTGTAAGTGAACGTGTCTTTAACCTTTGGGAGGTCAGACCCAGTCGGACACCATCAGTCCTGCCTGGGGTTGAACTGCTTCCAGCCGTTTGTCTTCCGCCGCTCCCTCGTCTCAGGGCCGATTTGTCAAGCATGAGATGTTTTGGGTGTTTAGAGTACAGGCAAGATGGGAAAACAAAGGCAAAATGCCACCCCAAACAAAAGGCCCGAGCCTGGATCTCCCACTGATCTGCGGGCCGGGCAGGAGGCCAGCTACCTGGGGTGCTGAAACTGAAAGAGAGGAGGGAGAGCAGGACGGGAGGGGACCGTGCTGAAACGGAGCCACAATGAAGCCCCCGAAACATAGCCACTGTGGAGCTTGAACTGGAGCCAGAATGGAGGCTGAACAGGAGCCAACGTGAGAATTGAACGACAGCCAGGACGGTGACATGAGATAGAGCCAGAATAGCGCCTTGAGACGGAGCCAAAATGGCAGCCAGAGACTCTGGGGGATAGGCGGGAGCTTGGGGCGGCTAACAGTTTTCTTCACGGCAATACTCCTCATCACTGGAGGTTTTAAAGTGTCCCTTTGCCACCCTCCCAGGTACTTAGGCCTGTCTGTCTGTCAGGCTGTTAGAGAGCAACTAAAGATGATTTATCTCTTAGATTATCAGGGCCAGTAGCTACACCGTCACTCATACGATGCCCTGGAGAGACGGGGCAGAAACAGGCAGGACCTTTTAGGACCCACGCTCTGACACCTTTATTTCTTACAGGGGAGGAGTCATTTATAGCCGACCTGCACCTTTTAACATTGTGACAGGAGACAGTCAAGCTCCCATCTTGTTGAGCGCATGTGCAGATTATGGCTGCGTATTTATTTTCAGACGTGATATTTCATCACCATAAGGTAAAAGCAGCTTGTTTTTGCGTGCCTGTGTCAGTGTGTTTTTCTATTGTTTGAACGTGAGGGGTGTGTGCACATGCAAAGGTATGTGTGTGTTTGTGCGTGCGTGTGCGTGTGTGTGTGTGTGTGTGTGTGTCAAAGCACGTGGTGTACCTGCCAGTTCCATCTGCTGTTCTATTACCATAGACGTGATGTACCTGCCACTTCCCTCCTCAGCTGAGGTGTGTGTGTTGTATTTTCCCATACTGTTGTTAGATCTGACAACCACAAACATGGGCTCGTGGTGAAAAAAAAAGGGGGGGTACTCTCAAGTTTCACATCCCACCTTGACTTTGACAAACTGTCTCAAACTGGGGAAAAGCGACACTCTTCTTTTAACGTCACCTCTCTTCTTACAAGGATTTAGCCAAGAAGTGTTTTGACACTCTTCTCTAAAACAGAGTATATCCTCAATACTTTATAATATTCTCTTGCGTTTACAGCTGGTTCTCAAATTTTTTCTTTCAAAGTTTCTTTTACTTTGCAGGGGAATTGCAGTCTGGGGTGATACTTCTCTGTGGGTTCATCACTGAGCATCAAAATATAAATGCAAATTCCTGTTTGCCTTTGTCCCACATCAGAAGAACTTTCAAAATGAGTCCAATAACAGATAGTACTCTATGTCTCACTGATTCTCTAATAGAACATGTGGGAAAGAAGTCCTGGGTCACCATCTGAAAGTGCTGTAAAAAGTAATAAAGTAAATTCCCTACCCAGCCCTTATAAATAAAAAGTAGCAGCAAAATTCAACAAGATACCCGTAACCTTAGGAGGATCAAGGGAGAACAAACTGCAGGTTGGGTGGAGAAACAGATCAGTCTCATCAGAATTTTCCCACATTTATCACTGTAAATGAAGCAGTGTAATCTTGTTTATAAAAATGGCGAGACCGGCCTGGTTTGTTTCCGTTTGGTTTGTCTGTGAATTGACTGAAGATCAATAACCTTGCAACTCTGTCAGCTCCATAAATCCAGATGAATATGTGGATCAGGTGCAGCCGAGTGTGTGTGTGTGTGTGTGTGTGTGTGTGAGAGAGAGAGAGAGAGAGAGAGAGAGAGAGAGAAATGAGAGAGTGCATACACACCTAATGCATTCTGGCAAGCCATTTCCATTTCATGCAAGGCCATAGATCGTTCAGGGGCAGCGGGGTCTCTCTCTCTCTCTCAATCTCTCTCTTGCTCTCTCTCTCTCCCTCTTTCTGGGGGGTTGTAAAACTGGCCTCGCGTCTCTGCCCCAGCCAGATAGATTAATTAATTACCCAGACCTCCTTTGCTTTTTTTTCTTTGCTGAGCCAATTACTCTGTGACTGAGCCTGTGGTTCATATACATGTGTTTTAGAGGAGAGAGTGTGTGTGTGTGTGTGTGTGTGTGTGTGTGTATGTGCGCAGTAATTAAAGATATAGCTCATCCACAGACTAACAATCCCACTATCACTTAATGTTAGAGTAGCTCTGCAATGATATTGTTTCCTGTTTAAGGAAAGTAGATCTATGTGTGGGTAATTGTTGGCTAATTGAGAGGAAGCGGAAGCTCTTTGTGTGTGTGTGTGTGTGTGTGTGTGTGTGTGTGTGGGTACAAGAGAAGAAGTCCTCGTGTTGATTAGGAGGATGAAAGTGGGAAGACCTAGTGGGCCAGTGGTTTTCCATTGACCACTGACCTGAAATCATGACTGCTTATTTCGACATGATGCATTTGTTTTTGACAAACATGGCTTCTTATTAGAACCTTCAGCTCATCACATCATTCTTACATCTCGTTCTCTTTCAATTTTTGTTTTTTTATATAATATAGATCAACTGAAAATGTTCCTGTCCTTTGTAAGTCTGAAGTAGTTTTACGCTCCAGTTGTACGCAGAGGGGCAAAATGTTGCTGGCAGTTCTGGTGTGTGTGTGTGTGCGTGCATTTGATTGATGTGTCAGCAGATAAACTGGGCTGAATGAGCTGAGTGTGTGTTTGTGTGTGACATACACTGACTCGCCCTGAGGGACAGGGGGAAGCGGAGCACTGCACCTCCTGCAGGGGGTGCCATGTCTCCCGGCAGGGGGGTGCAGCAGGCAAACAGAGGGGTGCCTGTACACTCCTCCACCCAAAGCCCTACACACACACACACACATACACACAGACACCCCACTCCAGCATACTGCGCTACGAGATGGGTGGAGGGGTTGTAGGGACCCTGTGCTCTTCTAAACCTCCACTAATACATAATTCATGTACAAGTAGTGATTTTGATATTTTGCTATGGGGGTTAGAAAAACAGGAAAAATTTCAAAATAAAGTCCAACAACAGCCTATGCTCTCATCCTCCTCTTCTCCTCCTTTTGAGAGTTAAATTATTTGCCGGCCATGATTAGCTGATAGCAAGTTGCTGGTATGAGCCATACAACTGGTAATATTTACATCAATGGTTTAAAATTCACCCCTAAAATGACCAAATATCTGCAAATTTGGATAATGACTCATTAGCATTAATAGTCACTGTAGTATTTTGGTAATTGTAATGCACTGTTTGGGGTCCTGGAGAATCTGGACTCTCTGTACCAGTTCAATTGTCCTTATTTTATGAGAACTGCTCATAAAGCAGGGGACAGAGAGAGGGGATGACATCGGGCAAATACATAGTGCATGTTTAACCTGGTGAAATACCGAGGTGCCCCATAAACCTGGTTTTAAAATGATGACGTTTTAGAATCTTGCTGCAGAAAATGACACATTATTCCTGTATCACATCTTAGAGACAGCAGCTATAAAACTTGGTAAAACCCAGCAGAATGCAGTCATTTTACATTTTTGTTATTGGACTTTTGCAATGGTTTGTTTAGATGCCTATCGGGGAGTTAGTCCTCTGGGTTCTAATTGACCACGAAGTACGTTATTGTTAAGTTTAATTGTACAGAACCCCTATTACAGATTCAGAACACAGAAGTTCAAGAGTTCAACAGTTTATTTTCAAAGTAACAACTCAAAATCTCAGTTCGACTGGCTATATATAAACAAAAAAAACCATACAAAATGTCCGTAGGGAAAAAGTAGCAACTAAGAGTGTCCATGGTGAACGAAAAAAGCCAACAAAAACTCCTCGGAAATCTCCAGAATGTCCAATAAATTAAAAAACAGGGTGGGGAAAAAATCCAAACAAAGGGGACCACAGAGTTCTTCTCTGGAGAATGCATCGAGCAGTAACACAGCAACAAGGGGCCAAGACAGATCCAGGGGAGTGATAACCAGGGGGCAGGAGGCCGATGGTGAGGATCTGAGAGGGAAGGTGAGTTGGGCAGGATAAGCGATGCAAAACACAGGAGGGCAGGGGATGGTCGAGTATGGAAGAGGAAACAACAGGGATTAGGAGTCGGTCAGGCAAAGAGCAGAACACAGAAGATCTTCCAAGTGGCCAAGAACATACATGCAGTACACATGGTATGTGATAATCTAGCAATCAGGGGAAGACTGAACTGGGTTTAAATACTGTGGGAGGTGAGCACAAAAAAGCGCAGCTAAACACAGACAACCCTAACAGTAATATTGTTGTGCAGGATAACAGTACATTTCTTTGCAAACCGATTGAATATGTATACAGTATTTATTCATGGCCCGTAGAACATAAAATATACTATGGGCCTTCTAAACATAGAAGTTCAACATACTTTTCACTTCAAAATATCTGAGTGAAAAACAGGTTGATTTTGCAATAAGTATTTTATGCGTACAGAACTCAAGTCTTCTGGCTTTCAAACAACATTAAGGAAAAGCCACTGTTAACAAAACACAAAAGTTAATTTGATAAATAACCAACAAACGGCTCATACGAATCATACATTTTACCTAAACATCCTTGCCAAGTAGATGTCTGGGTCTTGATGCTGTTTACACTATTTATGCATATTTGCTTTTCATCATATGGTGTTATCAAGACTCACTGTTGTCTTTCCCATAGCCACTGTGCTTCATTTCCAGCAGCAATGTTATATGCCCTTAAAGTGATCTGTAATCTAAAAAGGTGCAATCTTACAATCATCAATCATGTTATATGATTTTTTTTAGCACTGTATGAGGGATACAGAGCTCTTGGACTGATGAAATCATGTAGCAGATGTCATGCTGTTCAATAAAAACAGACTTTGTTTTTGATTGGTACATTCCGTTTGCTGTCGCATTTAGTGATATGGCATCAAAAAGTTGTCCCTTTGAGGAGGCAAACAAAGGCTCCTGGTTCAGTGTTTGCTTTGTCCGGAGTGAAAGGAAAGCACTCGGGGACCCGGGAGGGAATCTTTTGCCAGGCTTGCAGTGCAGCCTCACTCACCCTCACTCTCTCTCTCTCTCTCTCTCTCTCTCTCTCCCCTGCACAAGGGCAGAGACATCTAAAAGGACTGTACCTTGGTGTGCGTCCAACAAAAGCTCTCTGCTGAATTTCATCCTCTTTTGAATTTGTGTTTGAATAACACTCGAGCAACAAATCAAAATATGTTGGACACTCAGAGTGAGGTCATGGGACGTAGATCATTGTGGCTTCCAGGGAAGTCTCCTTGAGATGGGAAGGGTGGCTGCTGCTTTGATGGATGGCCGTGGAGACTGAGAGAGCCGTTTGGTGCCCATTCTCCTGAGACTAAGTCCATGCCTGTGCCAAAGCCCTCATTTGCCTCCCCCCTACAAAATATTTCATTAAACTTTTAACTCTTTGCGAGGTAATTCATTTGACATTTTGAGGCTGTGTTGTTGACGGCTGCTGAGAGAGTTTCTCTCTCCTTGATTTTATGTCAGAGCAAGATATTTGCCTAATACAGCCCTAAAAATATATTCCAAAGTCTTTTCTCTAAAAGGCAAAAACACATTCAGAACATTGAGAGGGATGAAACTGTGTAACATCCAAGCTAACAAAGCTGAGCAGCATGGCACAGCATTTCACAGTTACAGCCATGCGGGTCCCAGTGGCGCAGATATAATTAAGACCTCTTCTTAATTACTTAATAAGCCTAATTAGTAACATTTCTGTGCAGCAGATTTGGCCGTAAGAGCGATGGAAATCAGACGACTGTTAAGTCTATTTGTTATTTCATTTAAATCCTAATGTTAATGAAATTAGTGCATCATGATATAACAGAAACAAACCACACTGGGATTGACCATAGGGTTAATGCAGTTTTTTATGCTCCTGGTAAACATTCAATTAAGTAGTACAAAAGGAGGATAAGAAAAAAATCATAAAAACAAAAGTGAATATAGTTTTTGTTGGCTGCTCTGCTTATTGTACCCGCTCTTTGTTAATTTTTAATTAATCCATGGCCAGATGTGACGGAGAGGTGCGTGTAACTGACCGGGGGTCTGCTGTGTTGTCGTCTGAGGCAACTAACTAAGGCAAGCCCACCAATCATGCACTGGAGCTGCTGCTGCATTCTTGGCCACTTAATTAGAAGTTGTTGATACCACAGAAGGTGTCACCAACCTTTTCAGGCACCGAACAGATGGTGTCCCCTCTTTTTGAGGTCCTGCCAGTGCCCACTCTGTGGCTCCTGGGAAAATGACCTAACTCAGAGGCAGCTGCTTAGTGCGGCTTGAGTGATTCTTTACAGCCACTTCTATTGGGGGAGGGGGGGTGACTTAGCAGGACATACCGCTGCAAACAAGGGGTGAGGCTGCTATGGTTAGGTCACTGGTTAGCTGCAAAATCTGTTTTGGTTGCAGCATTGCCGTCGTTAAAGCTGTGTTTTCGATGGCGTGCGTGAAGACGAAGCAAAGACCTCGACCCCGGAGATCTTGATGTCTCAGTGCTCGTTGGGTTTGTGTGCACCTTCCTGTGACGCTGGCAGATGGTGTGAATATCAACAGAGAAAGGACCTGGGAAGGCCTGCAGAACAAAAAGTGAAAAGGGTTCCTCGACAGTTACAAAGAGGCCCCATGGATAGGTGGGGGTGTGTTGGGGGGGGGTAAAAAGAAGGAGGGAGTAAGAGTTTGCAAGGGCATTGGCCGCCGAGGAGTGAGAGTGGATGGAGAAAATGCGAGGGCCGCAGATTCGATATGTGTGGAGGCGGGGGGTCGGGGGTTTAACACGCTTCGTGCTGCGTGGACAGAAGATCTGCTGTCACTCTGCAGTCGGCTTGGCTCAACCTCCTTCCAACCACGCAGGAGGTGGAGAAAGAACAAGTTCAAAATTGGATGACTATGTTTTCTGACTAATTGCTCGATATGCTTTACATTGTGTGGGTTTCATCTTAAAAACATTTTTAATCATAAAGATAATTTTTTTACTGTAATTCCAGAAGTCTCAATCACTTTCTTCAAAGGAAACGTGCAAAGCCTGTGATGTCAGTATCACAAACCACCACAGCTAGAAATCTTGTTCTGCTCACATTTCTGTTTGGAGAAATCACAAGGCTCTTGCTGAATGTAGCGGCGTGCCACTCTCTGAATTCCTTGCTACTGATGATGAGACGGCTGAAAAGCTTGGGAGCCTTCTTGAAAAGCGGCTCAGCTCAGCAGAGCTGTTTCATTGACATGGCAGGGGACATAAAATCTGTCATTTTCATCATGTTCTGTCGTGGGTAAACCTGTTTCCTGCAGCTTTCTCTATCAGATATATGTCTGTGTGGGTTTACAGCCACGGAGCTTGGGCGGACCCGATCGATCAGTGGGAGCTATACCATTTAATAGGTGCACAGCTCTCGCTGAGGGGTATGGGCTTATTTGTGCTCCAATACCTCACAGTTTTCACAAGCCTCCCCCCGGATGACCTTGAACTTCAGTGGCACACCTCAACCCCGCACACCCTTCTGCCTAATGCTATTATGCTGGGCCCTACATGCTAAAAGTCATTGGTGGTGATAGTGGCTGATTAGATTGTGTCCATTGATCTCGCAGCATGCTGTTAGGACGAGGACGGTGTGGGCTGCAGCTTCTGCCTCTCCTGCTCACACACACTGATAGTCTGAGACAGAGGAGATGGAGCCCCATGCAGGGCAGCAGATTGAGTTATTGATCAACTCTCTCCTTTCTCCTGTCTCTGTCTCTCTCTGCTGCTCCGAGAGACCCCGTCATCAGGATAATGAATTTCACTTATTGCAGATTAACGGCATAAGGTTTGTATGGTAATAATGGCAGAAATTAGCTCTTTGTCACCCCCTCCGGATTTCAAAAAGGAGGAGGGGATGAAGGTTGTTACGGCCCTGTTACTCAGTCTGAGGACTGTGATTTCAACGCGAGGGGACTGAAAGAGAGAAAGCACATGAAAATGAAAGATTTGAGGGGGAATTAAGGAGCGACTTATGAGCGCTGTGATTTCGGCATCACTGAAGCAGCAGAGGAGAGTTCTGATGCAAGAAATTCAGGTTTGATGGAGGAGGGTGAAGGGGAATTTAAAGAGGAAAAGAAGACTGAATAGAAGGCTGCTCCGCGGAAAAGAGAGGGCAAAGAGGAAAGATGAGAGCGGATGATTCAAAAGAGATGTAAAGAGGTGGCAAAGCAGGAGAGGTAAAGTGGAGGAGAGAGAGGGAAATAGGCGGTGGTCACATACAGTTACCAGGCAGCAATGCTACTTGAGCGGCAACAATTGTGTCTCCAGCACCAGAGATTGCGGTGGCAAAGAATGAATAATGAGGCTTGATTACGTTCTGTGAGCTAGCACATTGTTCAGGATCAATCCTCCGGGCAATTACAGGCAGCACAAACAGCCACCCTCAGCCCGGACAGAGCAGGAAGCGTCTGTGTCAGAGGACAACATCATATTCATCAGTGACTTGTTGCCTCCTCGTGTCAGAGCCATCAGCGCTCCCTCTGCTCCTGCAGCACTCCACTTAAAAAGCCTCCAGTTCACGTCTGTGAGGATATAAGTGCATGCTTGTGTAAACCATATACATGAACACATACAATAATATATATTGTGCATGTTTCATGCTCATTTCAGATATGGCTTTGGATTGTTGGATGCAGGGCTGATGGTGCAGCAGGCCGCACACTTTAACACCATTGCTCCACAGAGGACGTGCACCCAAGAAGTCACACTTTATCCCTCCAGGTAAGAAAAGCTTTATCTGGAGTGCCAGTTTGTGCCAAAAATGGCTTCCCCACAAGGATTAATAACCTTTAATCATATTTTTATCTATACTGTCACTGCTTCGTGTGTGTCTACTCACAGTGTAGGTTATAAATATGTGAGACAGATGTTTGGCTATTGACTAACGAATGTCACTAACAGATGTGTCTTTCTCATTGGTTAGGATCCTTTCCTCGGGAGGCAGGGTCAGTGTGAACATCCAATCAGAAGCCTGCCGTGGGAGGACTGATGAGATCAATATTCTGGAGCATGTTCAGGTAAGGTGCAAGTTTTTAAATGAAACCAAGCTTGAAAATACTTTGTTTGGAAATATGTGTTTCTGGTCGTAACTTGCATTTAAAAATATGGAGGATTTTGAGAATTGCCTAAACATGTATTTTTAATCTTGTATATGAAAGACTCAGATGAACCTTTTGGGAAATACGCTCTTGCTGAGACTTAGAGTTAGATGTTACTCTGTCTCATGTCTGAAGCTGGAAGGACATTTAGCTTACTTTTCCAGTTTTTGTTGAGACTACAGTGACTTTAGAGAGGCTAGCAGGTTTTTGTTGCTAAGTTGCTAAGCTATTATGTCAAACTGTTACTTTTACAACACCCAAAGATGGAGGAAAAATTCCAGTACAGGTGGAAAAGCATATTTTCAACAACAGTTTTCCAACAGTATATATAGGTGTTCTCTTATTCACTTGTTTTGTGGTTTGGCTGTTGGCTGTTATGACCTTATTTTGTTTCTCACCCATGTTCCCTGTTACCCTCAACCAAATACAAATCAAGAAGTGCATGGAAAACTTAACTTCTGCCAGCAACAGGGGAAGCTTGAAGATTTCATACAAATTGTTTCCAGGTTTCCATGTCATGTGTTTTATCTGAGAACAGAAGAGATTTTTTTAAAAAAAAAGGGAAAGTATCGTACTGTGACATGTACTTTGTCGGCTGTGTCATTTGCAGAAAATGGCAAAACTGCGTTTTCTTGAGTACAGGCGCATGCATGCAAATGTGTTTTGTTTGTCTGTGTGAGCAAGCATACGTACCGTTTGTGTCAACGCACATGCACGTTGTCTGAGCGTGCGTGCTTGTGAAATACCGAGAGAGAGAGCGAGAGAGAGAGAGAGAGAGAGGGAGTGTGTCAGCATGTAAATTGAAAAGGCTTCATCTTTGCGACTCTGCACCCTGGCAGAAAGCGTGGGTCAGACTATCGCTGCGAGGTGTGATTGATGGACGTGTTGCCGTGGTAACGTGCCGTAAACATGAGCGGGCTGTCAGTCTTTTTGCAGCTTGGTGGCTCTCTCTACGATGTGCCATTGTCACACCAGATGTGCTGCTTGTGATGAACTGGGGGTGGGGGTTTCAGGGGTACATACGCTTATTTAAATCATTTAGCTAATATTCCCCTCAACAGTTTTTGTGGCTGTGTTTTCTCCTGCTCCCTTCTTTTCTTTGTCTTCATCTTCTAATGGCTATGGGCAGATCATTGGTGTATCCATCTCTCTGGCCCACACAATATTGCAGCAAATACTGATCTGATTTGGATTTAAACTTGGGGAAACAACAAAGGTTATTTATTCTGATTGTCCCTATCAGGGGACACTACATTGTTTGCATGTCATCCATGTGTCACATGTATCTTCTCAGATATCAGTGATGACTACAGCAGTGTCAGAATTTTTAAGGAACACTTTAAACTGACATTTTAGGAAATACACTAGTTTTCCCTCTTGTTGAGAGTGAGGTATGTCTTTATGGTCGACTAAATATAAATCTACTGCCAGCAGCTGGTTAGCTTAGCTTGGTACAAAGACAGGAAGTAGGAAAACAACGACTGTGGCTGTGGACAAAGGTAACAAAATCAACCAACCAGCATCTCTGAAGCTCACTAATTAAAATATTACATGTCTTTTGTTTGATCCGTATGAAAATCAAAGTGTAAGAGTTCCGTGTGATGGCTGTTTCCTGCTCAAAATCATAGGAAACATAAACAAATATACAAATCAGCATATTTCCCAAAATGTTGCCTTAATGTGTTCTGATTGCTGTGAATGGGTGTTGTTTGACATTTAAGATAAAAGTTTGACTATTTAATCTGTAAAATATGTTTAAAGGACTAAAAACAAGTTCCTAGATCATTTTTCTGTCACGCTCAGTAAACAGCCACAAGATGTCAAACACCGACAAGCTACAAGAAGTCCTGTGTCATCGGTGGAAGATAAAATGTTTACATGGCTCTGTCTATGTGTGCACATTTCCCCCCTTTTTTTCCTTTCTTTGATATCTCCATCCATCTCTTTGTTCACACCTCCCTCTTTTCCTATTCCTCGACACCTGTCTCTCACCAGGTGAGAGTGAGCATCAGCGCTGTTTGTCGCGGTGACCTCTCCATAAGCTTGGAGTCTCCAGGTGGCACGGCATCGCTGCTATTGGACGCGCGACCCCATGACGCCTCCGCTGCCGGCCTGAGGAACTGGACCCTGATGACTGTGCACTGCTGGGGAGAGCAGCCACGAGGCCTTTGGATCATTCAGGTGAGAAAAAACTGGTGCGATCTGCTTTTTGTACTCCTAGCCCAGATATGTCATCGAATCAAGAGAAGAATTCATATTTCTGTCTCTATATCTCATGATAACAAGTCATAACGAACTAGTTCACAAAAGCAACAAAAAAAGCTCTTCTTTGCTGAATTTTCACGTCTTCTTGGAAAAACCTTTTCACATACCTTCTCCCATGATATAGAAATGATTTGCTCTGCTTCACATTGTCCTGTTCCAGTAGCTGTGATGTATAGAAGTTTAAAAATAGCCCAGCCCAGCCCAGCCCAGCACAGCTCAGCTCAGCTCAGTTCAGTTCATTTTGCCATAGCAATGTGAATCATCCAGTACTTTCATCTCTGAGCTTCAGCCATGCATGGCAATCTTCATTTTCCTCCCCACACTCGTCTTTTCCTGTTTTTTTCTCTCATAAATGTGCTGATGTTTGATATGGAGGAAGGAGCTAAAATGGAAGGGAAATTAAGACGGGAAGGTTAAGTAACCTTGGTCGGGTTTGACAGACACAATACTGCTGACGTCTGATTAGAATCCATACTCACAGACAGTAGCGCACTGAGGTCATTTACTGTATACGTGTGGGTGGAAGCAGTAGAGGTTGGGGGGGGGCTCTGTGTGTGTGTGTGTGTGTGCAAATAGGCATCAGTCCTTGTAAACAGTTGGAGGTTTATAGAGAAAAAGCTGTGAAGATGAAAGACACCCGCCCCCTGTCCTCTATCACCTACCTCTTCCTGCAAACACACACGCACACACACACACACACACACACACGCACACACTCCCTCTCTGTTTCTCTCCCACGTCCTCGTGCAGATTTACTGTCCCCTCTGTGACCAATTACCAGGACCCGGTGTGTCGCAGAGACAGGGAGGAAACACCGCGAAAGCCGAGCCACATAACGGCGCCGCTGCTCATTACCGGAAGGCCGAGACGAGTCACCGTGATGCTCGCAACACGAATTAATGCTCGCATCTGACGTGCTGCATGCCTTAGCACGCTGCTAATCAGCAGACACACACACACACACACACACACACACACACAATGGCTTAAGGCTGGTTGTCGACTATACTATAAGTTATAGATATGTACACACACAATCTCAAACACAGAGCTCTAAAAATAAGATGGAGTGTTGGAGTGAATGAAGGCAACAACTGCTAAAAATGAACTTGAAAGGATGTCCAATACAAACTCAAGTGGCTTTTGAATGTGTTTAAATCTCTGCTTCAAAAACTGTTAGTGCAGGTTAAATATCATGATTACCAAAGTTTAAATGGTCCTTTTTTGCCCATTAAGACACTGGTACAAGTACAATAATTTCTCATAACATGGATCCATGGACAAGATTTCTGTACAGATATTATTTGATTGTTTTTGACAGCTTCCTCAATGTTCTTTAAAATCAAAATTGCCTCAGAAAAGCAGCTGTGCCGATTAAATCTTTAAAAGTAGACGTAGACAGAAATGGAGGACAAGACAAGCGAAAGAGAGGACAAACAGGACTAATAGAAAAGATAGAGGAGGGGTTGGTAGAGAGTGAAGGGTAAACTATAAAATGGAGGCCCTGCAAAGAGACTTTAACTGGACTATCTGTTGGATCAGTGTTTAAAACCTCAAGGGGAGAGCGAGGAGGAGGAGGAGGAAGGTTTGTAGAGAGTCTATATTGATTTGTCATGATGACAATTGTCAAAAAGCGCTGGGGTGCTGCTGGAATAAAAGCGGGACTGAAGTGAAAAGGGAGCGAGTGTTATGGCTCGAGGCTCGGCTGACCTTCCAGCGCTGTGAAGGAGACGAGACCGCAGGGCTGGAAACGCTCTCTCTCTCTTCTCACATGTGCCCTCCCCTGTGCTCGCTCTACCGCCATCTGTGGTACCTCAGCTCAGCTCAGTGCTTTTGCTGTTGATCAGAGCCAGTATTGCAGGCAGTATTGCACAGGGTAGAAGCCCAACCAACCGCCACGTAGCCACGCCAGACCGACATGATCAGTTACACAATAGAAGAACGATAATAAATAAACATCAGTATCAGTGAGAACCACTGAGGATGGTTCATGAGGTGATTAAAAGTAGTATCAGATATTATTTTGATTTTTACTTCCTCTTTCTCTCTCACACACACGGGCACACACATTCGGTATGTCTCTCCTACATCCTCTCTCTTTAAACCATTTCAGACCTCATGTGCTGCCAAGATATAAGATCCTATAGAAAATGGAAAGATGTGTTTAAGTAATTTGTTTAGACTTCCGTCCGTTTAGCATGGTATCGATCTAAAGGGTCAATTCACCCAATTTACAAAAGATTTTAAAAAAGAAAGTATTTTCCTGCTTGCTCTTGCTTTGTAGTGGTGTCTGCAGGTAGTTTTGGTCTCATTTGTTCAGGTTGTGCAGTATCCACCACATACAATAAGGGTAAATGGTATTTGTTTGTGGTGCTTTAAGCACTTGGAAAAGTGCAGCAACTTCCTTTTCCAGGATCACCTTCCCTTTTTCTCTGAATAATCACAGAGCACGACTCCTTGATTCACTCTTACCAAAGGTAGACTGACTTCAGTGTGTACTGGGGATCATCTGAAGAAAAATCAGAGACAATGTTATTGCAGCAGGTGTAATTTTTCAATGCTTTAAAAATGCCACCTGTTAACTCCATTCTCTGCTATTGTACTAAGATGGTGGAATGGTTAGACACCAGCAGAAAAAAGTTCAGGTGAACTGATCCTCTAAGTGAGCGTGTATTTGAATGTAATGTGGCAAATAGTCTTTTAATTTGTAACTATGACTTTCTGTCTTTCTTTTGGTGGCATGGTTATTGTGTTCTATTTTCATCATCCCATACGCACCCGCACAAAAATAAATGAAAATATAAATACACATACACATCCCTCTCCTTTCTGCCCCACCTGGCTCCATGCTGCCATGCCCACAGGGAGTTTGTGTGTGTGTGAAGGTGTGTGTTTGTGTGTAGCAGGGTGACAGCGGTCTTTGAGCAGAGACATCTCTAATTCCCAGAGGACTTTGAGACTCGAGATGACTGTGACTAGTGGTGCTGCAGGAATATAATGGCACTATTTAGCCTGCAGCACTGTGGTTACACACACACACACACACACACACACACACACACACACACAGAGCCACCCTCGCTGGTCATGACTGACAGATCACATATTTGCCGTCATCATCCCTTGTGCTTCGTCTGGAGTCACTCCTGTTCCTCCTCTTGTCTTCCCAACAGATTACACAAACCAAACACACAGTGACTACCTGATAACAGAATAACCAGCAGATCATTTAACAACTATGGAGTTTAATTAGTCCATGTGGCTTCCCTTTTTGGAGATTATAACTTGACTGAAAATATTTAATTCTGTAATTCTGATTCCACTCAAGGACAATTGAATATGTCACAAAAATGTTTCTTATCTTGAGTTTCAGACAAAATAAAAGGTAACAGACTAAACACTGTCTCAGAGATTTTTCCTCCCCAACAGGTTTGATTGTCATATTTATATATATTAAATATCAACACACAATATCAGCCATACTGTGTCTGTGTCATATCAACTTATCAAGTGAAAACTTTGCTAATTCTTAAAACATGCAAAAGTTAATCATTTAAATGAATTCAGCAAAGATCCACTAAAAAATCAGATGTCATATGCACATCTCCACTGTTGACTTGATAATAATGTATTACATTGTCAGGAAAAAAGTAATAACAGCAGTGATCATTTACTCCATGCTACACCTGTGTTGTGGTGCAGGTGGTTGCAGTATATTAACTAATTACTTACTAATTGCCAAATGTTTTTACTTTACATTTAATATGTGGGAGTGGAGAATTATTACACAGCTTTGTGCACTATTTTTGATTGAAACTGAAATCGAAATGACTAGAAATAATAAAAACTGATGAGGATGGATGGATAGTTCTTTCTGCCTCATCTTAAGTGCTGGTTAGGTTTTTTAAACTTTCAGAGGTCATAATATAATTTGATGCACTCTTATAACAGAGAACGTGTTATGAACATCTGGTAAACAAGTGTATAAACATCTCCAGACTTTAAGAGAACTACACAAACTCACGCACAGCATCAAGTTTGGCAGACACACTGTCAAGGCCTGTATAGTTGCAACAGTGGAAACAAATTCACACACGCATTCACACAAATGTGTACTTTCACCCACAAACACACAGACACGCTCACACACTCTGGCCCAAGGTGGATTTCTAGAGGTGCATATATTTGCATGTTTTTGCATGTTTAATGAGTTTGGGGAGATCAAGCGATCCGAGCGGCCCTTTGTGGGTATTTCTTTTCTTTTTGTGTGCGTGTGTGTGTGTGTATGTGTGTGGAGGTGGGGTGGGTCTCCATGTAAATATCACCCACTGTGTGTTGGCACCCATCACAGATGGTCGGGGGCGAGGGCACCCTGTGGGCACAAGATACCTATTTCTGTTTGTCTGCGTGCTTTGTGTGAGGCTGGGAGGCAGATAGAGTGTGACTCCGTTGATGCACGTGCCTGCGTGTGTGCGTGTGTATAGCATTTGCACTCTAGGTGTTTGTATGTGTAATTTACTTTGTGCATTTTTGCACTGCATCCTTATATTTGTCTGTCTTTGTCCTTGTTGTCGAATGTTTGTTTGTGCAATGCGTCTCTCTGTGGATGTGCGTGCGTGCACTGTGATACTGTATGTATCTGTAGGTTTTTCCTCTGAATGTATATGAATTCACTCCATATTTGTACATCGGTGCCTATGCGTGTATAGAATTTAAATGGTGTTGGTGCAACTCAGTGTGTTTGTTCAGTTGTTTGTATTTAAGCATGCTGCAGTGTGTGCGTGCCTGCATGTGCATGTCTCCCAGCATGCAGTGCGGCTATGACGGCCCTGTTTTGGATGATTGATGTGTTGGAGGGAGCAGCAAGGAGCTCAGGTTGGGCCAGAGCCTCACTCTGACACACTGCTGCTTCCCTGCTGCTTTACATATGTAGACGCAGCACGAGTCCTCCTCCCCTCCCATCTGACTCTGCCTCCCTCTCCAGCGCAGTCAACGCTCACAGGTTCCTTTTTAGGGTTTGCATTTTGAAGCAGCAGTTTGTTCCATGAAAGTAAACCCTTTATTGTTCTGTCTTCTAGCAACTGCCTGTTTCACATTTGACATCTGACAGTTGACCAGTGTGGTCACAGTCTGAAATGCAGGGGGTTAAAGTCATGGCACAGATTTATTTGGAATTACAGATAAATAGGTTTTGCTTCTGTCTTGTCTCCCGGTCCTGATGAATTGTAATTGTTTTTAACATCTGAGCTACAGGCATCACAGTGGGAAAAGTACAGGTGTAAATATTAAACATAATAATGGTTGAATGCCATTTAATTCCTTCAGTTTCAGTTTGCTGCTATTGTTCACACTGGCTCACTATCACACTGCTGTGGCTTACTTCGGCATTTGAACAAAATGTTACTTCTGTAACACATTAATCGACTTAAGTACCACGACAGAACAGTAGCCACCTACTAAAAATTTTAAAATAAGGTTTAGTAAAAGAAAAGTGTTCACTTCTCTTACTTACATTTTCCCAACCAGTCTTGGATTATAAACCAACAACCATTCATGCACCAATTCAAATTTTTCCACTCAGTCCTGTAAAAACTCTTAATAAGATCTCCAAGCATTTTCATTCACACACATTTCGTCATCATTGCAAGTAAATTTTATTTAAAACCTTGGGTAATTCCTCATAGACTGGTACAACTGGCAATTTAGTATTGTTCATCCAAAAAGTTTGGGGACTTGCAAAAGGAAAAAAATGGAATGATCAAAATCAAAGCAACAGAAGTGAAGCTGAAGAGCAAGCTCAACCTAAGTGTTGGCCTTGAGATGAGAAAGCTCCTACAGAGACACAGAAATCATTATACAGCTGTCCTCGTAGGCTGAGTAGTAATCCTTATAACTAGTAAATTGTCCATGACATGTAAAATCTGTGAAATCCTCCTTTAAATGAACCTAATATGTGAATAAATGGAGGCTACAATGGAGTGGCAACAATGCCTTCTATCCTAGGTGTTTTCCTTCTTCTCTTTTGACTTCCCCGGTCTCACTCTCTGTTCCTGTCCAGCCTCTATGTTACCATCTCTTTCTGAACTCTTCTCTCTTCTCAGGCTCATCCTCTGTCTCTGCTTCTCACTTTCCCTTCCCTGACACTCACTTGTTTCGATATCCTGCCATCTCTCCCCTATCACAAATCCCACCTCCCTCTTTTTTTCCTCTGTAGTTTCCCTCTCCCTGGCTTTGAAATCCTTTCCCTCTCCCCTCTGTTCCTCTGCTGCTGCTAATCCTTTCATTGTCTTTGTCTCCCTCTCTCTCTCTTTTGTCTAAAAGTCACTTTAATTTCTCCTTTCTCTATGTCCTGCCTCTGCTTGTAGCTCTCACAGTTTTTATTCCACTGTAGCTAGAATTATTTTAATCATGCTCATAACATAATTATTGGTTCATTCCTTCTTAATTATTGGCCATTGATAGGCAGCCAGAGGCCAGTTTATATAAATATAAAGTGCGCTTATGGCTGATATCACCCCACATGACAACATAATATTTTACTGTTACATTTATAGATTTCAATGGGCCTTGTCTCAGTACAGTCACCTTACTTAAACATAAACTCAAATAAAATAAAAACAATCAGGTAGCTCAAAACATTTGACTCATGAGGTTTCCCAGCGACAGTAGGGTCGCAGCTCCAAGGAGAGCCACGTTGACTTGGTAGAAAGGCATGCTGGGAGGCTGGGAGGCATGAGAGGCATATCGATCTACCTGTAGCATCCAGCTGTTTGTTTACCAACAACAAATCAATGCGGCACTCGGCCAGGGGCCACCATGCCTGGCCTCTGGTCGGTCCAGAGCACTCGCAAACACACTCACACAGTTACATGGTATTCAGAGCCCTTCACATTTTGCACTCTTTATTGTGTTACAGATTCAATTATAAATGGAAAAAAATTGCCATTTCCACCCATTAATCTATATTCAAAGTGAAAACATGTTTTTTTAGAAAGTTTTGAAAATTCATTAAAAATCAAAAACTGAAATCTCTCATTTACTATAGCCCTCGTACTCCAAATTAAGGTCAGGTGGATCCTGTTTGTTTTTGTTATCCTTGAGAGGTGTCTATAGTTTAATTGGAGTCCACCTCTGGCAAATTGAACTGATTGGCACTGCTTAACACCTGGCTGCCATGAAGCATGATGGTGGCAGTACCATTGCTATGGGGTGCTTCACAGCAGCAGGGATGGGGAGACTGGTCAGAATTGAGGGAAGGATGAATGCAGCTAAATATGCAAAGAAAACCTGTTCCAGAAAGCACACCCCCTGAGACTGGGGCGTCAGTTGACCTTTCGGTACCATGACGTCGATCCAAAGCATTGACCCAAGACAACAGTGGAGAATTTAAGGACAAATCTCTGACTGTCCCTGAGTGGCCCAACCAAAGCCAAGACACTTCTCCACCAATCCAAAGGGGCTTGAGAGGATCTACCAGGAAGAACTTGATCCAAATACCGATTCGAAACGACTCAGGGGATCAGCTTAAAATATTGACATAACATAAATGAAAGCTTAACTGAGAGATCTGAGCAACTCTGTAACTGACACAACATGCTAGATTGTTTCACTTGTCAGGGCACAGGTCCTCGCAGAGGATCCTTGGAGACTACAGACGCTGCTTTGCCAGTGAACACATAACAGATAAGCTTAATTCTTTAATGCATTATTGTGAACTAGCCACAACTGATGTTTGTCATTTAACACCAAGTCTGCACCTGCTACAACATGAAGCTTACTTGAATATTTCAGTAAATATCATTGGAAAACAGTTTTCAAGAAATATTTGGGTTTGGGAGGATCGCAGGTTGTATTCAACTGATGTCATGAGTTATTGGTGATAAACTGGAGTCAGTTCCGTTTTTTAACTGTAAAACTGTAAAAGTCATCAGAGTCAAGACTCGCGTCTGACCTGAGGCCATGACACGTGGCTCCAGCCCACGCATCTGCATTAACTCAGTGCCAAGATCAAACTACATGATATCAGTTGAAAGTGTCGGCAGCAAGAACGAGCACTTTTTTGTTCCACGTGTGTTGTAGGAGAATCCTGAAATGCATAAAACTACTTGGTAACATAAAATAGACCATTGTCTCAAAGTAATGTTAGTTTGCTGTTTCCGTTTTTGTTAAATCAGTTGCTATTCCTATCATATTACTCAAGTCTAGGTGTGTGCAAACATGCCATCACTTGACTACAATTTCCTCAGGAATCTTGAGTATAGCTCTTGTGCCATCCTAAAGAGACAACAGTGCCTTCTTTCTGGTTAAAAGGAGTTAATAAAAGCCTGATAGTTAGTTTAATAGAACATTTTTGTAAACAATATACAATAAGTTCCCACATTTATCCAATTTTAACAGACTGTGGTTGTTTAATATTAAGTGTTGAAGTTTCATTTCATGACACCCTTGCTAATGTGTCTTCTTCCAGGTGAATGACCACAAAGGAACAGTGAGGAACTGTGCAAGGCGGACTGGAGAGGAGGCCGCTGGAGCGTTGCTCAGTGTTACTCTCATCCTCTATGGCACCTACCATCCACACAGGACCACGCACGGTATGTGAAAGTGTCAACAACTTGCAAACTGAGTTGAGTATGAAGGCAGGGTGGCCGAAGGGGTTTGACCTGATAAACAGTACCCACTGGAAGCCAAGTTTGTTAAAAAGCATAAGTAAGTATAATATATTAAAATATGTAATTCTGATCAATCCCAAGTTTTCCAGTGGAAAGTGAAAACGAAAAAAACCTTCTTAACCCTCCTCTCCTGTCACCACCTGCCTTCTACCTGCCATCTCTGCTTCATTGGTTGAGGCAGTGTAGTCAAGAGAAGTCAGTTGGGCCACTGACCACAGGGACTGTGATGTGTAATTACAGTGTGACCCCTGGCTACCCCCTCCTCCACAGTGTGTGTCAGCTCCCCCGGTGCCCACGACCTCCACACATGCACACACACCTCGTTAGCCGCACCGGCACGAAGCCACAGTGCTGTCCTCCCTGTCCCTGTCGGGGGTTTTAGGGTTGTTAGAATCGCCGAGGCATGCTGGGAGAGAGACACTGAATCATACTTTCCAGTTGATCTCTGTCAACGGGGGTTCCTATCGGTCATGGAGGTCCTGGAATATCATGGACTTTTGAAAGAAGGCCAAGAAAAGTCAGGGATCTTAACAAGTTTGTTGTTAAAGTTAGGAAATTTTAATGATGGATTACTTATAACATTATTACTCCTTACCTCCCCTAAAAGCCTAAATTGAACCCAACATTATTTAAAACCAAGGTACAAGGAACGAATGAAGGACGGATGAACATGTTCAGGGCAAGAAACTAATCCAACTCAGTACTGAAAACCTGGAAAGAGATAGAAAAGTCATGGAATTTCACCTGAGAGCTGCAGTGAGAACCCTCTGTCCCTTTCAGTGTGTGTGTGTGTGTGTGTGTGTGTGTGTGTGTGTGTGTGTCTTGCTCTGTTGCGCTCTCGCCTCTTTCTGTCAAGATGCTGATCTCTCTGTTGAGAAATCAATGGCTCTCCCCCCTCCTCCCCTCCCTCTCTCTCCATCCATCCATGTATCCCTCACTGTGCTCCTGGATCTAACCCAAGTTCAAGCTGTTAGTCAATCTGCCATCTACACACACACACAGACGCACACACTCATTCACAGGTTCTTAAAATGTTGTTGCTCCTCAGTCTTATCCCCAATGACATTGTTCTGTAGTGGTCCAGTGGACCACACTCTGCTCTGGACTTAAACCACGGCGCGGACATTTTGATTCTAATTTGTTGGTTTTTACAAAATCCTGTTATGCTTTGTGCACAAAATATTTGATCGTTGTTCAAAAATGTTTGTTTTTAGCATATGATATCTTACCGAGATTTAGATGAAAAGAACAGGCTGTAGCTTAGCTTAAAAAGTGGAAGTACAATTTCAAAAAAAAATAAAAAATTATATATATATATATATATATATCTTAATTATTGAGCTTTAGACCTGCTGGAATGTTGACTTTTTACCTTTAGACAGCAACAGGCTAGCTGTCTCCAGTGTTGGTGCCAAGCAACACTAACCATCTCCTAGTCTTAGAGTCATATTTAGCATCATTTCCCCTCCCAACTGTATGCATAAAAGTGAATAAGCATACAGTGGTAGGTGCAGAAGTGCATCAGCATACATTTTTGACTTTGTAATATTCAATGTAATATGTTATCATTTAAGTCATAACCACTTGTATGTTCGTAGGGAGCTTGTAAATGTCAGAGTTTTCGTCTGTTTATAATGGAGAAAATCACTGCCCCTGTCCAGATAGATTTAGTATTACTAGAGGATCCACAGTTTTTACTGGAGTGATTTTAATGATTTCTGTCCTGTTCTGGGTGTACCTTGTGATTATTATAGACCACACACATCCCACTGGGAGCACAAATTACCAAGCAAATAATGTATACTGATTTTCTGTGACCCCCTATGTCCTCTGTTAAATCCTCTGCACCTCTGTAATTCATTGGCGTAAAACAGGAATGCAGTTGCCAGTTTATAAGGTACACTTAGCCCAAAGCTAATGCAGTCTAATACAACACCCTGCAATAAATCCTGCCTTTGTGCACTACAAACTACAGCCTCCAAAATGACCATAAAGTTGAATCAACACTTCAACAAAAACCAGGCAACGGCCCCCATCAAAATAGGATTTATTGCAGGACTGTTGTAGTAGACTGCATTTGTTTTGGCGAGCCAAATAAACTGGCAACTCAGTCTATCTGCTGTCTGTACTGAAACTTAATTAAACTGATCTGTGGGCAGGAATCACAAATACACATGCCCTCCAGAGAAGTGAACATCAGGGACAAGTCAACAAATGTGGGGATAACTGTAGGCGTTGCAGTACAGTAGTTACTCACTACTGTACTGCAACACTTAATATAACAGTAAGTGATTGTCTATGATCTCAGGTGGGTGAACTTTCATCCTTGACAAAAAACTGTCATATTTACTATATTGCTCATATCATAGTGGACGTGTATGCAAATTAAATGTTTTTAGAGAAAAGGTTAATCCACCATCCGACTAAATAGTTCTCTGCCAACATCCATGTTTGCTTCATGCCAGACACCGCGAGCTTTACACTCGTGATGTGTAGGATTAAGCAATAGCTCCAGCCGGGGTCGTCTTTTGTGATCAGCCTCATCCGTGTATGTTTGTGTGTGCATCTCCGCCTCTGTATGCGTGTATGTCCCTGTGTGTGTTTGTTTGGTGGCCGCGCGGCAAGTGAAGGTAAATTGCTGTGATTATGTGGCAGTAATTGAACAGGGATGGTGTGTTTAATTGAGTTGTTGTGTCCTGATGTTTCTCTGTAGTAGCAGGAGCCGCTGCGCTGACAGGTGCCTCATCTCTTCTCACTGAGATGAGAGGTTTTTTGTTTTTTCTTTTCATATTTACCATCACATAGGCTTTGTTGTGTGTTTTTTGCCGCCTCTCTGTGTGTTTTGGCTTAATGGTGTTTGTTTGGCTGAGGGATATGTGTGTGGGTTTAAGCAGGTGGAGGGAAGCGTGGGGTTTGTTAGATGCTTCTTTGAGCTCTGACAAGTTCTACACATAATGTTCATTAGAGTGTATAGTTTTAAAATGTACGTGTCTAGTTCAGAATAAGAATCAGAAAAACTTTAATGATCCCCACATGGAAGTTGCTTTGTTACAGTTGCAGAAGATACAATTAGGAAAAGGGAAATAAGTATGTAAACAAGTAAAACGTACTATAAAATGGTAATAATAATAATAATGATGAAGAATACACATTAAGTGAATAGAGTACAAATGCAAATGTGAAGTGTAATTTCACAGTAACAGAGTGGATGACGACACACATGTTTGTTGTGTAAACAACCAAGGTACCGTGGAGATGCAGTTTGGTCGGATGAGTGTCTTTGGTTGCGATTTGTGTGCCAAGTGTGTATGTAGATTTGTGCTTACTTGGAAGCACGTATGGATAGTTTCCTTGTGTTCATATATTTTTGTTGTATGTATCCATGTATGAGTTTGCCTTATGCGGGGGTGAGAAGGAAGCTGCGCCTGTATCCTTGCGTGTTTGTTTCATTTATGTGACTCTGTATACAAATGTGCATATATGTGCATGTGCTGCATGCCAGAATATGTGTGCTGTGTGTGTTATGTTGTGTGTGTTTGTGAGCATGTGGCTCTATCTGATCTGCCTCCTGGGCGCTATGGCCCAAATCAAATGGTAGGAAACATCAATTTCACCATCCCCTCTCCTCCTCCTCCTCTTGTATATTTTCTCCTCTCTTCTTCCTTTCCTCCCCTCCAGCTCCTCTCCTCCTTCTCTCCTCCTTTCCTTGGTGTATTGCTCTCTGTGGAGGTGTGATTACGTTCCTCCTCTGAGCACCAGTGATCTGAGGGTTCAGTGTGTGCGTGTTTGTGTGTGCGTGTGTGTGTGTGTGTGTTTGGTGACTGGCTGGTGATCTGAGCAGCCTGGCGCTGGGTATTGTGCGACGCAATTCACGGACGACGTCTCCAGTTGAATGCCTCCATTCACAATTACAGCCTCTCCATTAGCTGTAGCCCTCTCCGCCTTGTTGTTGTCTTTTCTTCTTCTCTGCAAAAAAAAAAAGAAAAAGCAATTAAAGCAGGACAAAAACAAGCTATAGCACAAGCAGTGTACCTGGAAAATTAAAAAAAAAAAAAACAGCAAGGGAAGGGGTGTGTGGGGTGGTGGTGACTCTTCAGCAAGACACTCACAACTACTCAGTGTCGGATATGTATTTCTGTTTTTTCCTCTGTGCTGTAAGTGCGCTTGTCTTACAAGGATCAGATTTCATTCACTAGCGGAGAAAGTTGATTAAACCCCACTACAGGGAGGACGTTTTGCTGCTGCTGCTCTTGAAGTTGAAGTTTAGGATTAAAACTTTGATTAATGGTTAAGGCAAAACATTAGTTGTCTGAGTCTCTTTTTTTCCACTCACAGTACCACACTTTATAATATGTGAAGATCAAGAGGCAGTTGCTGCATGCCCAGTTTCAAGGTGTTTTTTTTAAAGGTTAAGTGGAAATTGGAAATGCAATTTATAATTTATGAAAAAAATGTTTTATCTCACAGCTGAATGATTCTTCTAATTTAGTTTTTTTTAAGAAATTATGCAATAAGTTAAATTTGATACCACTTTGCCTAATCACAAAAGATGTAAGCATGGCATTATTTGCCTGTAGAATAGCTTTTTTTTGTTGTTAAAAAAGAGATCGGGATGTCCTGAAACACAGGCAGTCACTGCATCACAACCTTTTACCGGTTCTTGACCTGCCTGTTTGTCATGTGTGCCTACAAGCATCACGATTGAATGGCCATAGTTAGCGTGTCATAAAAATGCCAAGTTCGCCCATTTATCTTGATCTCCACACATTTCCTGTGACTGCTTCACAATAAAAGCCACAGCATGTTTTGCCATTTGAGCGCTGTTAAAGTGAACCGGCAGCAGCAGGCAAGGTTTTGTTTGCATTAGCAAAGTGTTGAGTCATGAAACAACTTACTGTAACTGATTACAGCTCAGCCCTTGAGTGTGTGAAAGCAATTCTGCCCAGGAAGAGCAGACTCTGCTGCTAAAATAAACGACTATATAAAGATTTAATTACCAAATGAAAATATGGCTGTTACTGAAGAAATGCCAGTCATACATTGTATCAAAACAAGGATTTGATTTTAGGAATTTCAGGAATTAATATTAAGGGCTGTAACATTCGGTACTGTATAAAATAGAGAAAAGAAGGTGTTTAGTAAATCCTGCAGATTTAGATCCTATTCCTGTTTTTTTTTTTTTATTTGTTCTCTTACTTCAGCCCACTTGATGCCTTTAGCAACCTAATGCCCATTTTATCTTTTTAACATTTTATTTTTAACCTGCAGCTCTATGATTTCTCTTTTTTTCACCTCAGAGAGACCCCTGCGGAGCATTGTGTCCATGGGGTCACGTCACCTTGTCCCTCACTGGGAGGTATACCAGAGGGACCGTTACCCTGCTCAGGACCTGATTCAGTGGGTCTACCGAATGGAGAGAGACAGGAAGGTGCGGGCTGCTGATATCACTGTACCAGCCAGACCCAAGGTACAGTAGTGTACACGGAGCTGGAATACACGTTTCCCACATCACACGCACGCCGTGATTTACTGTTCCAATAAATCACTGCCGCCACCTAATTTCCTATGGATTTCAATTTCCCTCTGGACATATCTGCATTGATCAACTTCAGGTCTAAGGATGTGCCAGGCGTCGCTCACTGTGACACTGAAGAATGGCTCGCCGGTCGCTCGTGTGTCTGTCTTTCTGCATGTGTGTATGCAGATGCAGCATTTCTATCGCCAGCATCGAGGCTTTAGGATACAAATCCTTGAGTCTGAGTAATAATATCTGAAAATGTCAGAATCATACCAACAGAGATAGGGATGAGACAGTTGAATCAAGACTTGAGATATTGTTATTCTGATCATATCTGCTCATACACTGACTCTAGGCCTGATTATAAGGAACAATTAAATATCCTTCTCCCCTCTCCAACAGTTGTTCCTGCAGAAAAAAGACTGGGTTAAGACTCCCTTTTAAAATTAGAGGGCATTTTGTCGTCTACTTAATCATCTTCCAGCTCAGCATTTGAGCTGAAACAAATATAATTCTCCTTCAGAGTCCGGATTATCCTCTCAGAATCATCGAAGCCTTCTGCCTGTGTCCTTTATGCTGCATTGTCAGGCCAATTACAGCTCTGACAAAAGGGTGCGGCTGGACGACAGGTAGCTCTGTTTGTGTGCATGTTGCTGCCCGACATGTCCTTGCAGGGGTACGTGGTCCCCGGGCCTGTAGATGAGTTTTGTAGATGAGTTTTGAGCCGGTGTTAGGAGGCGACGACGAGGCCTGACAACGTCTTTACCCTGAGTTCCTCCCCTAGAGGCAGATCTGAATGGATCGTAGAGGCTAGGAGGAGAAATAAATTGGAGAAAAGGATAAATCGATGCTTGGCGGAGAAGCAAACAGACCTTCCAACCCCCGGCCCAGACACACACACACACACACACACGTACCACACAGCTTTTTTTCCTTGGGCTGTATTGGATTGGTATGCAGAGCTGAGGAGAGAGACGCTCAGAAAAGACTTGGCCTACAAATGATGTCCTTTGTTTGATCCATTAGGTTGGGGGGTTGGTTTGGTGGGTGGATGGGGAGGGTTGTCCCGCAGAGACGGTGGAAGGGCTGGGAAACAAACATCTCTGTCTGTGAGCCTCTCTCTCCCTCGCTAACAAACGGGAAGAGACCGAGATCAGCTCCAGGAAAAGCTGGTTATCATCTGTTTCTGCTGGTGAGTTTGAGGGCAGAAAAGATACTGTATACTGTAGGTGTGTGTGCATTCCACCACTCAGATGCATGCTAAATTTACCCATCTGTAACTTTCAGCCTGAAGGATAAATCCAGTTTACTTCCACTTGTAGTTTTGGTCATTCCCATGACTAATAATAACATAATAACAACATTCCTGAGAGCTGGGAATACTATCAAATTTTTTGTTGGAGTGTTAAAAGTCAGATTCACTCAGATTCACTGCACAAGCTCCATGTAAATCGTTTTGGCCCAATGATGTCACCTGTTCATGAGGAGGGCCATGATGGTGATTTTATTTTCTTTGTTTTTGGGCCTGTTCCATTCACACAAATGTCCTATGAGAGTAAAAGGCAGAACTTCACACTGGAGAGCCTGAAGCCCTTTTGTCAAAAATCAGCAGACAAAAATGACAAACTTAGTAGTGCCAGTCGTGGCGTTAGGGGAGCCAAAAATGTTAGTGTGGTTGTCAACTCAGAACAGTAACTTAACTGCAGCAATGAAGAGCAAATGGTATGACATGAAGATAGATGCCAAAAATCTTAAATCTGAGGCAGTCAAAGTATTGTGACAGTCAGAGATTATTGATAGGATATTCTCAATTATAGGTGATTTTGCTGGGCAGCAACCTACATGAAGACATCTAATTTAGCTGTTTTGTCTACTGAATGGTACAAGTTTATTTACAAACCATGATGTCATCATGCTGATCCAAAGAGCAGAATATTAATTTTACAGTTGGATTTTTATTTTTAGCCATCCTTGGCAGTCTGGCTCAGAGGCATGGCAAGGCTGGTTTGTTGGTCAGCAGGTCCACTGCTTCAGTTCAGACTGAAATGTCACAACTCACTGGATGAGTTGCTATTAAATTTTGTACAGATATTCACGGTCCCCAGAGGATGAAGCCTACTGCCTGTGAGTTTGATGAGCCCCCTGATTTGTCCTCCAGCTCCACCAGCAGGTCACATTGTTCCACTTGTCATTAGTAGGTTGAAGAACATTTTAAATCATTCAAATATTTGTTTTTGGTATATTGTGTTATATTTTTTCTTTTCTTTTATTTCACTTTATTTTGACATAAATCCCATTTTATTTTTGGCAATTGGATGGAAACATGTAAGCATGCTGACCTAGCATTTGAGCTCAAAGCACCACGGTGCCAAAGAACAGCCTCACAGAGCTGCTAGCAATACTGCAGACTTTTAGTCTGTTTTAGTTTATTTTTATTTTATTTTATTTCAGGAACGTTCACTGAAATGATTATAATTCTTAAGTCAAACCAGTGGTTTGCCCCTGTGGAGAAGGACAGACTATCTGGCCTGGGCTCCTGTTTTTGTGAGTGGTTTGTGCATGAGGCCGTTTATCAGGCAAACTTCTGTCACATCTGCACTTCAGCCTCGCTCCTGATTTATGCTTTGGTTTTTGCTCCGTCGCTGCTCTTCCTGTCTACACTCCACCACACGAGTTCTACTTCTCCTGTTTCCGAGGCATCCACTGTCATGCATCGCCATTTATTTTGGCTTGGGAGTTCTCCTTTCGCTCCTCATTTCTTTTTATAGTTTTGTCGTTCATACTGTACGCCCTGCTGTGCTTCTATTTCCATGAATGCTGTGAGAAATAATTGAAAGCGTGGTGTATGCTGCCGTCTGTTGCAGCGCTCCCACTTCCTCGTGCCTTGTAAATACTGTATCACTCAAACCCCTGCTGTAATCTGCCAGCTCGGGATTCCTCACAACTCTGAGACGTCAACACTCGCTGAAAGCTTGAGCTGCGATCAAATCGCAACTGGAGTCTGAACATCGCTCCCGTGGACAGAGCCAGCTTTTGATTGATTTTAAAATTCAGCTGTTTGTCCTTGTCTTTTTGCCTGAGAAATCAGAGTCACGTCAGATTTCTCTCAACAGCTCATGTCGTTATGTGTGCATTTTTTTTTTTCCTCTCGTGACTTCCATGAGGTGGGGGGGATGTCAAAGGAGTCACAACCCCTGCTGCAAGTGGTACTGGTGTGAAATGGAACAGACGGAGGACCCTAAGGAGTCTTAACAAGACTGAATAAAGTACCACAACAACTATAAATGGAATTATGGCTTTTGAGAGATAGAGTACAGAAATAATCAATTATTTCGGCTTTAAATGATTAAATGACTCAACCCCGGTTTTAACTTCAAAAACCGGAGGAGATCTCTGGTTCTGTACTTTCCTACCTTTCATTTGTCCTTAACACCCAATATGTGCTCCATCACCCAGATGTGGAAGGTTCCCGGAAACTTAGTGTTGGATGACCAGACCCCAAACAAGCCCGTGACCTCCACTATGGCTGTCCAGGTAAGCTACAGCACCTCAAGTCCAGATAGAAGGGTCAAATTTTAACTGTGAACATACAAAGCTAATCTTGTGGAGTCCAAAAATTATATATAAGTACATATATAGAGAGAGACATGGAAATTAACATAATGAGTCCCCCCCCGCTCTCATCTCCCATTTCATGCCCAAGTGTTAAATCTCATAAATGTACACACATCCTCCGCCAGACCTCCTGCTGTGAATGAACTTCACAAGATGAGGACCTCCACCGATGATGTGAACAGAGACGTCCAGGTCCTTACCATCGCAGGTTCTCCAGTATGTTGTCATGGCGGAGGTGCAGCAGCCAGACTCCTCAGATCCAGGAAGTGGAACAACTGTAAGTGGACAGATGGGGGGGGGCAGTGAGTAGGGGAGTGAAGAGACAAATATGAACCATGGTTAAATAAAGACCATTATTTTTCCACAGTGCAGCATGCCAGTTGATCATGAATCAACTCCATGTACTGTATTTTGACTGTGTGGCCTCAGTGTCAGCAGAGCCCATTTATTGTAGATTCCTAACTTGGCTTTAAAACTCAATCCCTCTCCCAGCGACAGAGGTGCACACAAGCACATAAATCCTTCCCCAAAAACAAATAGTCCCGGGAGCAGGCCTCAGCACTCATCTGAGCTCTTCGTTTGCCTCCAGAAGTTGCAATGGTTGGTGAAAGATATGTTTGTCTTTTTCCACTTCAGTGAAGGGTGAATTCAGCTCAGCGCAATAAGAAATGGATTACCCATTTATTAAAGGGGCTGCGTCACTCCTCATCGAGTTGGACAAATAACAAATTAATTTCTAGCTGCCTAATTTCTCTCTGTTCTCCACTGAATTTCCGATAACGCTGAATTACTGATCACAGCCGTGTGAGCTCCCTCAACTTTTTATCAATTCATTAAAAATGTGCCACAGTGGAGATGCTACAGAGGAAATTTTCTCCCTGTTTTCTGCATGCTTCCTTTGCCACCACAGCACTGTATATAAGCAGAAACCAAGTGAGGTGTTTCACTGAAATTAGGATATTAAAAACACCAGAAACCTGTAGAAGAAGTGTTGAGGAAAAGTTACCGTGTTGCAATTTTGGAATCAGCCAGAAACTTTTTTTTCCCAGTGCATCCCAGTATGAAACAAAGATGCAGATGAAGAGTAATAGCACCTTTTTTCCCAGTCAAGTGCAGGTCTGCAGGTAGCGGCGTTTTGTAAAGTAGCACTAGTGTATTGACAGGGCAGTATTGATGTTTCAATTAGAGCAGCGTTACATAGTGCCGCAGCATGGTAACATGGTGCGTCTCCTGCCATCTGCTCTGCCTCCACGTCTGATGAACGAGGCACGTGGGGCTAATCGAGCCGCACATGAGCGATGGGACCACGAGATCTGTCACACTCACGCTCACACACACATACACACACTCTTATCCTATACGCACGTCCTTATGCAGAAAAATGGGGGGAAGGACGAGGGCGAACTCCTCAGCCCTGCTGTTTAAACAGCCTTCAGAAGGCTTGTGATTCCTCCTCTCTCTCCCTTCACTTGTGCCACAGGAGCAGCCTGCAGGTCATTTCTCTGACAAGGAAATGGGCAAATACAGCAGATGCATGAGTTAAAAATCTTCAAAAGCTTATCTGACAGAAAGAAAAAAAAAAAAAAGAAAAGGCGATGGCTTCTGCCAGGTTTTCTTGTGCTGGGACGGTCTGAAATAACTGTGCATTATGCCTGGCATTATTGCCTGCCAAACCACACAAATCAAAGACCTCATTGTGTGGATTACCTCGTTAATCTGTTGATGCCATTAAGTAGTATTGCAGGTGCTGGTGTGCCAGTTTTTTTTCCCCTCGCTCTCTCTCTCTCCTCTTATTGGGGAGGTGTAGCGTTAGGTTGGTAATCTGCTTTAAATGCTTTCTGGGGAATGAGGCAGGCTGAAACCCAGCCAAGAGAACTCTGCTATCGGGAAGAGCTTTCTCTGAATGCAGCGCTCAGAGGGGACTGACTCGCCGAGGCTGCGGCGCTGATGCCAACGGGGACGAGCCAGTGAGCTACACGCCCCACGCCACTTGTTGAAATATATGACTGCGTGAATAATGAAAGAGGAAAAGGAAAGCGATATTGCTCCGGCAGTCCCACAATGACATCCATCACAGGGATGCCTCGTTGCTCTTCCGCAAAAAGTTGTGTCTCTTTGCAGGAGTGAGTCCGTCAAAGCTGTGCTCTGTGCCCGCCTGAGCTCATAAAAAACAGAAAGAGAGAGAGATGAGGAGACAGAAAGAGAGAAAGACAGAGGGAAAGGGGCAGAAAGAGAGGTAATCCTCCCTTTTTTCTGCTACCCGGGGTGGTCTCTTCATCCAGGGCCTCAAAGAGGGAGAGAATACACCTCCCCGCTACAATAGAGGGAACCTACAGGGCAGTTGCTATCTGTGAGTATGTGTGTGTGTGTGTGTGTGTGTGTGTGTGTGGTGGGGTGCAGCTTTAAGCAGGCCTTTGAGTGGCCTAATTGCATTGGAATACAGCAGTCTGAGAGCCTGGCTCAGATCACGGCGGGCTGCTGGAGGGGTGAGCACCCACACCTCGACATCCACACTCAGCAAAAGAGCCCCGGCACAATGTGCACAATTAATGCTCTCCCTCTCGTTAACTCTCTCCCCCACTTTGTGTCCTCTCCTACTTTCCTCTCATTCTCCTCCTTCCCACCTCACATCTTCCACTCGCGCGCTCGTTCCTCCCTCCCTCCCCTCGGAGTGTCGTCACTCTCCCTCTCTGTATACAGCCCGTCAGTCTCCCTCTCTGTGAGGCGCACACACAACAATTACACTGAGCATGAAAGGCGTGGGCAGGCTCTCGTTATGTAAGACTTGAAACGGGCCTTAGCAGGGATTTTTGATATCTGAACAGCTAATCAGAAATAAAACCTCAACCACAAGACATCTCTGTTCATTTGCCAGAAATGGGCAGTGCTTGATGAAAAAATATTAAATGTTTTTGTATGCGGGACTACAGTCTACTGTAACAAAGCAGGTTATCTTGGTGTGACACAGGATATCTTTTGAAGGGCATCGGTTCAATTCTTGTGATTTTAGAAAAACAAGGTATGGTTGTGGTAGGTGATAGATGCCAAGCAAAGAAATTTAGCCATGATTGTTCCCTAAAGATAATACTGTAATAAACCAGTAATGTGCCAACAGAGAGGTTTTGTGTCTGTGTGGAAATGAATACTAAGTTGAATCTTATTGTATTTAATTGGATTTTATATCTTATAATAATAGCCTAGCTATCATAGTAGTATCCAATAAGGGCTCTGACATTCAGTTAGAGCTGAAATGATAAGTCCAGTAATCAATTTGTAAGTTGACAAGAAATGAAGCTCCAGCCATGTAAAAATATTCTGTTTGGAATAATAATTTGTGTCTGATGTGGTTTCTTTTTCCAGACAAATAGCTCCATTAAAGATTAAAGATTAAAATTATGTCTAACCCTTCTTCCTCATTTAAAAATATGAACATGTAAATACTTGATCTACTCAGCACAAGGTCCCACCTCACTGACAAGTCCATTCTCTGAGATTCAAGTTCCTGTGTCACAGTGATGTAAAGGACAACGACTGGCTCCAAACTAGTTGTGGTGTCACAAAATCCTGCTCTTGCCCACACGCCTTAAACTGAGATGGGAGGTGAGCACAGGGAAACTTTTTTCTCCTCAGCAGATGAATGTGAAAACAACCTTCTATTGTCTGAATAACTGACAGATCAATGTGAGAATGAGATGCAGCCCAACATACAATTTTTTTAGTGGTCCTTGTAAAATCACTGTAAAGGTTGTTCCATGTGGACTGCATTTCTGTCATAAGGGTTGAGACCACGAGTTAGTGGAGACAGTGGGCTGTTCAGTATGTAGTTTAATGTTGCCAGCATCTCTCCTCCACTTTAGACCCAACTGTCCTTGTCTTTAAATGGGACTCAGCGGACTGTGTGTGTGTGTGTTGAACAATCAAAGATTTTAAAACCATATCATATTTAACCGTCCCCTCCTTTGATTTTCTTTATTACACGAGCCGTGTCTTAATAAAATCTAATTATTTCCGCTCACAGGACGCTTCCTGGTGAGAAATTGGCAGAGGGATGTGAGCTAATGTATGGGGAGACAGTCGCCTAATTAGAGCGTTAGAAATTGAATCTTTACAGCACACGGGTCATATAATTATCCTACTGTTAATTTAACGCTTACATTCTCTGCTGTTCGTTTTTATTCCCTTAAATGTAGTTTGGCAGCGGCCCTCGGTGATCAGTGCTGGGCTTCTGCAGTGCGAGAGGAGGCAGCATGGCCCCTAACACTGGCCCCTCTGAGTGACTGAATAACTGAGGACCTTGCAGTCCAAATAACAAGGCTCGCATCATTTATGCATTGTTAAGCCATGTAATTGAAACGAGCCATAGTTTGCATATTACACCATTAAAATAATGTGCTTTGCGTTTCTCCCAACACGACTATTTAAGCCTGTGTGGCGATGTGGTAATTCCTTGAATTACAGCCTAATTACCACAATGTTCTTTTGATTTGGCTGATTTCAATGTTACGCCACAATAATGTTCAATATTACCAGAATGAATTACTGAACCGTGCCTGGAAACTTTTCCTCCTATGACTTAAATCCTGGTGGCTTCTGTGGTTTCAGTGCAGCTGGATTCACATCCATAAAGGATTATTAGCCTATGAAATGAGATCCATTAAAGGCCTAATCAGTAATACTTAATTGAAGAGCTGAAGTTGTACATGGAATATGAGAGTTTTGTGTGATCCACAGCTGATCCTATTGGTTTATGTCAGTGTTATTCCGATATTATAACAGCACCAGAAACATTACTGACTCACAGTTACAATTGTTTACTGTTTCCTCATAAGCTATGCCTTTTAATTAAAAATGATAGTAATATCTTATATTTCCAATATTGGTATGGCTGGTGAGATTGATGTTTAGGATACACAATGTGCCTTTAAGGGATGCATATTTGCATTTTATTTGTGTGCCATTCATTTTAAAATAATTACATTTTATTGAACTATTTAAGTCATCTCTGTGAGAAACATCAGTGGTTGAAAACGTCTTTATTTGACCACTAAAGCAGCATCGAGATAAACAAAGATGCTGTAACTTGAATCAGGGTGTGAAATCAAAATCCAATGCAGGTCACATAAAACAAAGAAGGGAGAACATTTTATAATTAGCACTTGGCCTTTGTTACATGCCACTGTATTGTTCACAGACCTCAGTCTATACACATGACACGTGTCCCTGTGTGAACTTTTTTGAATAATTTAACATTCCTAAGAAGGATTTGTGAGCGCACATATATATTCAGTGTCTAGACTTTTTTCACGGTGCAGTTTGAATATTTTTGGTAAAAATATTTCTTTAATAACTGTTCTTTTTTTAGTGCCTTTTAATTTTACCAATAGTATACCAAGTTATTAAAGAAAATGTTTAATTACAGTTTCAGTCATTTGCATAGTTTAGAGGTTATAAATTGTGGATATTGAAGAACTGTCTGCATTGATTTATAGGTTTAATTTGTGGGCAGTATGTATTGCTGTATTTGTGGTGGATTGAATTTTATAGGCCTTAGACTAACTTAAAGTGCCTTGTAATTGCACATATACAGTAGAAATTATTAATGCCTTCTAATATTTGCAATTAAGGGTTTACTTCAAAAGTTAGAAAGTTGTCATTTTAAGTTTTGTTTGAAATTTTCTCACACAGTTTGCTTTATCTCACTGTGAGTGTGAGGAGCAGCTTTGAGGACAGGCATAATCTCTCTCATCTTTTTTTTTTCCTCCAGTTTTTTCAGCCCTTTCTCCCTCTCAGGGCCCTGTGCTCTTTACCCCTCCCTCCTTTATTCCTGCGAAGGCTTTGTCCCCACAGCAGAGAGCCTCTCTAAATAGAGGCCTTTAGATTTTCCAGGAACGGGGGAGAGGGGGGGCAGCGACGCGACTGCTGTTGTTTCATTTACCTCTCCCTATGGCAACCAGCAGTGGTCGGCCAGGAATGTCCCCTCTCTGGACAAAGTCCTGGTCCCTGAAGCTGGCACTGGGGGGACGACAGCTGGGACGAGAAGGAAACCTGCCCTATACCCTGGACTGGAGGTCGGATTCGAGACTTAATCCTCTTCTTAACTTGTGCCTGTCCTCACTTGTCCATGATGAGCAGCCAGAGAGGGTTTTCACACACTATTTATTCTAAAATAGTTGCATATAAGCCCAGAAAATAATTTCTTAATCTCTTTGTGACGTTAAAGATCCTGAAAGGCTCTCAGTGCTGTTGCACCACACTCTGCTGGTCCCACAGAGGTCCTTTGCTGTGCAGCACACAAAACCCTTCAAACTACATTTTTAACGGAACGTTTTGGGAACTAAACATCTATTTTTATGTTAAAAATCAATATATCTTTTAAGTCATTCATGATATAGAATCTCAGCTTCTTTCCAGGGACCCTACTTTTTCTGTGTGTAGCCACTCCTACTGAGCTTGGCTTGTAAAATTTACTTTACAGCAGAGTTGGACACAAAAGTTGATTTGTTTACTTTATGGGCTGTTTGAAGTTTTTCAAGACAAGACATATGAAAGATGTCTACATTTACAACATTTCACAGATACACTAGTTCACACTTTCATTGGTGTTGTGCAGATAATTCTGACATTATAAAATGAAAATTAATTGACACACAATAAACACTAATGCCAGCAGGTAAAGGTGTCAGTTTTTCAAATGACAAAAAGCTCAGTTTGAACAGACCATAAACGTCATACTGTATCTTCTGAAGACAGATCAGGTGCATTCAGAAGAAGGCTGCATGTCAACAAATGAGGTCCAGCACTGTTCATGTGCACTTAGCCTTCAATTTAACCAATTTATTAATGTTTTAGTACAAGGTTTACACGTGCTTGAACTTTTTCCTTTTTGCATACATCTAGATTTAGACAAATTTCCTCCTACATTGCACCACGTGCCTTACAGTTCAAAAATATAGTGAAGTTTACAGGACAGTGTGCGTTGTTTTCTGCATCTGTATTCCCCCATCCCTGATTTAAAAACGATTGAAATAAATTAGATTTCTAATAATATCTGTTATTTTGTTTCACACCAGCTTAAAACGCCATAAGGTCTTTCGGTTATGTGATCTCAACTTGAAATTAATGGTTGTTTGACAGACTATATCAGAGATCAGTCATTTCTTTCATACACATATACAACAATGCATAAATAACACCAAATAACACAGTCGGATTAATATGCACACGAAATGTGAGCAGAAATTTTGCAACACTGCACGCCTCCTAAATCTCCTAAACCTAGACCTATATTTTTTTCAAATATATGTCTCGTATGGAGCCTGTTATATTTTTACATGAACATTTGTCTTTATAATCTGAAATCTAGCTGTCTTCCTTGCACGACATTGTCTAATCTTCCTAGCATTTTGCGCACACGTATAATAACAGCATTTAATGTCATAAAGGTGCGCACAATTACAGTCAAGAATTTACAACATAACTTAAAGTCTACTTAAACAAAGTATCAGACAATTTACACATCACAGTTTTTGCATTAATCTTCCCATCCTCATTCCCTGTAACTAGACTACCTACAGCCTGAGTCTTGATAGAACATGATTATCAAAGTAAATCAACTGTATCTTACAGTTGCACTGCTGATCCCGGTGCTCCGTCTCCCCATGCTGCACTCCGGCTCTCCGCTTCCACGGGAGCCTCAACTCGCACCTCTCCAACAAAGAGAGTAGTGTTTGTGGAGACTTCCCCGCAGCCAATCCCCGCGCCGTTGCCCATGGTAACCACGTCCATCATCTTTTGACGCCCAATGAGCGTCCGGGGCGGGGCGGAGTCCAGGTGCGCCTCGGCGTACACTTGGCAGTGCGCCTGGGAGCCGCCTGTGGGCAGGAGAGGATCTGTCAAATGCGAGGTTCCTTTAATAAGAGCGACCAGTCCGGCTCTGAGAGACATGGCGACCGCAGCGTCTAACCACTACAACATCCTCACCTCCAGCGCATCCATCGTGCACTCGGAGCCCGGCAGCATGCAGCAAGCCACAGCGTACCGGGACGCACAGAGCCTGTTGCAGAGCGACTACCCGCTGCAGAGCAACAGCCACACGCTCAGCCACGCACACCAGTGGATCACGGCGCTGTCCCACGGAGAAGGAGCTCCGTGGTCCTCCAGCCCGCTCGGCGCAGACCAGGACATCAAACCCGCGGTGCAGGGCGCGCGGGACGAGATGCACAACTCCAACAGCAACCTGCAGCACCAGTCTCGGCCGCCCCATCTGGTGCACCAGACGCACGGGAACCACCACGACGGCCGGGCGTGGAGAACCACCACCGCGGCGCACATACCGAGCATGGCGACGACGAACGGCCAAAGCCTTATTTACTCCCAGCCGGGCTTCAGCGTCAACGGGCTGCTCCCAAGCAGCGGGCAAGGGATGCACCACCACAACCTAAGAGACAGTCATGACGACCACCACAGCCCGCACCTCAGCGAACACGGCCACCCTACGTCCCAGCATCAGCACCAGCACCGGCCGCAGAGCCACCACGACCACTCGGACGAGGATACGCCGACCTCGGACGACCTGGAGCAGTTCGCCAAACAGTTCAAACAGCGGAGGATCAAGCTGGGCTTCACGCAGGCGGACGTGGGACTCGCTCTGGGGACCCTGTACGGAAATGTGTTTTCCCAAACCACCATATGCAGGTTTGAGGCCCTGCAGCTGAGCTTCAAAAACATGTGCAAGCTGAAGCCTCTGTTGAACAAGTGGCTGGAGGAGGCGGACTCCACCTCGGGCAGCCCGACCAGTCTGGACAAAATCGCGGCGCAGGGGAGGAAAAGGAAAAAACGGACCTCAATCGAGGTAAGCGTAAAGGGGGCTCTGGAGAGCCATTTTTTGAAGTGCCCTAAACCGGCAGCGTCGGAAATAATCACCCTGGCGGACAGTCTGCACCTGGAGAAAGAAGTGGTGAGGGTTTGGTTTTGTAACAGGAGACAGAAGGAGAAACGCATGACCCCTCCCGGAGGAGCTCTGCCGGGGAGCGAGGATGTGTACGGGGACACGCCGCCGCACCACGGGGTCCAGACCCCGGTCCAATGAACTCTGCTGGACCGTTCCTCCAGGACTTGTTTATCCTTTTTATTTATCCCCAAGGTTATATATAAATCACTGGACTATGAAATGATATAGTGGGTGTTTTATGTATAATAGATTGCAGTGAGTACTTACACAATACCTGCAGTGAATATCTGAGAAGTGGAAAATGAGTGAGGGGAGGACAAGACATTTTTCCCTCTCCAAGAGCTAAAGGAACATAAGCCTGTGTTGTGTTCTCCGAGGATACATGCCCAGCACTGTGACTCCAGTCGACGCAGTTTCAAGGTGTAGCCCCTTTTGTGTATTGAAATCGTACTTGACGGAAAAAAGAGGGAGAGGAAGGATGGTACCTGGTTTTAGACGAAAAGCTTAGCCTGAACGGTATTCCATTTGCCACTTTTATATCAAATTCAACACATTTTTTTTCCTGTGCGTAAAAGCGAAAGCAAAGGCAGAGGCGTTTAGTTTTGTAGCTCTAAATTGTGCGTCCAGCAGTGGTGGGTGGGTGTGTGGGTGGGTGGCGCGGTGGGGTCAGAGGAGCTGCGTTAATGGAGTAAACTGGAGGCCAGTAAAGGCTCCAGCCCCAGTCCAGTGGAGTCCAGCTGAGGATGAGCATCGGCCGAGTCCCATCTGTCAGCCAGGCAGCACAGAGCCGCTCTGCGTTAAAACGCTGCTGGGAAACTGCAGGCCATTCGGCTCTTATTTATTCTGTGAGGACTTTGGTCAGGATTTAGTTATTAGCACATATTATTATTATTATTATAATTATTGTTATTATTACTACTACTACTATTCATCACAGCTCACTGGCTGAACTCCTCAGTAACTGGCCTGAGTATTTCAGTGATGTGGTAAATTTTAAAAAAGCGTATGACCTCTATCATAAGTCAAACAGCAGTATAAACAAAAAGTCCTAAATATTTTTCAGGAAACAGGCGTTAAATATTATTATTTACAACCCCAGAGAGTCTCCCAGCTCCAGGAAAGGCTCCGTGGCGACTGATTGGATAATCTGGCACTTTTCCACAACAGGATGGGCTACAGATTTATAGATATCTACAAAAAAATATGTGTCACCAAGTCTCACAGAACATTTGGGTCCACTTTTGTAAATATTGTATAACTTTAAAAGTCATCCCCCTTGTTTTCCCTTTCTTCACTGGGGCACTTTTTGGATTGATGTTTTCAAAAACAAGCAGGTCGAGTTTTTAAGATCCAGTTTTCATTCATAGCCTACCTACTGCCTTGTATTTGTGTGCTATTTAACGTTCATTTTGTCGCCGAATTTATTCTTGTTTTGCGGTTTAATATTTTTTAAGTGGCATGTTTTATTTTGAGTCTAAGTATTTTTTTTTAAATTCAGGTAGAATCAATTTAATTTTTGTCGTCTAAGAAGTTCTGTTTTGCCATTTGATGTCCGCTCTGAAATTACAATTAGATTGTGTTTCCAATCAAAATATAGTGCTTTAAGGACTGACTTAAGATAAATCGATAACCGTATTGTAGTCTACAATTGAATCAGACGTAGAGAGGATAAAAACAGCGATTGTCATTATGATTAGTGTGTTTGAAAAGAAAGGAGAATAATTATAGGGCCTATAAATTTCTTCCCAAAACATATTTTGGTGACTCCCAAAAAATGCAGCATCTGATCAAAATTATTATTATTATTATTATTATTATTATTATTATTATTATTATTATTCAAAGGGTAATATTTTTATTTGTGTGTGAGCTCGTTGCCATGCATTTCATTTCAGCCATTTTGTTCCTCTTCGTCTGAGTTGCTTTATAATGGGGGGGGTGTAATTTATTCTACGATGGGGTTTTTTTTTATAGATGACACAAAGTGCGAGATATACTATATGAAAAGATACCGAGAAGATTTTTGTTTTGTAGGGGAAGAATGTGGGTGGGGGGCACTTTTTTTTATTTCGCAGCAGGATTGCCACAGCCTGGACCGTCACAGTTAAATGTATATACATCTTTTCTCCGTACAGTAGCTTGCTTTGTGTTTTTATGCAAAGACAGATATCCAGGGATGTTTCTCCCCCCTCTCACGTTTCTCTCACGGTTTGTGTTACCCTTGCAGAAAGCAACAAGCAGAAAACGATCACGGCACTGAAATCTTTCCTCGGTAGCTTTAATGAATCGATCTCAGTCATAATTCGATGGAGATAATTCAAGTTGTGGAACATAGACCTGTAGCAACCCGATGCTGTTTTCTTGTTGTTTTGCTGATTTTTTTTTTGATTTTTTTTTTTTTTTTGGGGGGGTAATAGGCTATGTCATATCCACTGGATGAACTTGGGGTAGATATAAAGCAGAGGAGGTTAATGCCTGTAGGTGTTTCATCACTTGACACATGAACAACGGACTTGCACATTTTTAAACAATGGGGTTGATATTAAACAGCTTTTTTTCCAACGTCGAGGCTAAATGTATGTTTTTTTTTGTCTTTTAATTCAGTAAATGCTGCAGCATCGACTTCACCGTTTGCTTTGACAGCTGCTGTGGCGTTAAAAATATGCCTCCTGCTTTGAGCCCATTCGTTTGGGTGGAATTAATGGTTGAGAGAAAATCGGGGTTGATGAATGGAAGATTATGAGCCGATGATGTGTTGTCTCTGCCCCGGGCTGCTTTTAAATCGACTGGCTTTGGCTGGGAAAACCACAGCTTCCATCCAGGGTTAAATTGGGGGGAGGGTTCCGAAAGTAGGGTCCGAGGACCGATATTGGTCCGTGAAGCGTTGAACGAGGCCCAACATGGTAATATTTTGATTTCACCGCTATTTTATTTGGCAGCTAACAGCTAAAGGTTTCAACTTTTTTCTGTTGCATACTCAGTATTGGAAACTAAAGTTGGCATTTTAAAGTGTGCTGAACCCCCCAAAATCCAGGCTTACAGGGTTTGTTTTATATCTTTTTATACATCATTTCCTGGCTGCAAAAAACAGCGTTGTTTGGACCTTTCTTGGCTGTAAATCGATCCTCACTTGGGCTAAAGGAGATGGGGTCATTCAAAGTTTTTTGACTTTGAACACATCATGGGATGGGTTGTGATATTTAAATAACTGCCTCCTATTTTTACAAAACACATGTTAGGTTTCATTCTGTCCCTTATATACTATCATCATAATAGAATTCTGGATCAACAGACAAAACTAGTCTTAAGAGGAAACAGTGTCACTGTACAGTGACAGTGACACTGCCAGTGGTGACCCTTGTGTTATTTTCCCATTCCCCATAGAAGCCCATGTAATTTTTCCACACTATCCCCACAGGAACGTGTGGTGTGATATTTGTATGAGCATCTGTCTAAGAAATATTCTGGATCATTTTTATTTTGAAACTGACATCCGCAATGCAAACCTGCTCTCTCCGAGCAACCCCCTCTTTTAAGACGTGAACACGTGTTGCCCTCTGTGGTTGTCACAATCATATTAATTGCAATCGGATTCTCCTCCATCTCAATCCATAGTCCCTGCTCTCTGAGTGTGAAAGGGGCGAGTGCGATTCACAGCGTTATTAGGCAAATGAGTAGGATCAGTTGGGTAATCAATAGCTGAATGCTCATTGATAACTTCTTAACGTGATCATAAAAAACAGGCGGCTCTTTTGTTTCACATATCCTCTGAATTAAGAGAATAAACAGAAGAGACTGGCTTCCTTCTGCTGGCTGTTGTGATGAACCATTTCATGTATTAGTCCGTTGACTTTTGATAAAACAACGACACGAACAGAAACGTTTTCCCCTTGTGAAACAACGGAGGCCTCTGGTAACATTCTCATAGTATGCACAGAGTTCCTTATTCCGAAGTGAATTTTCAATATTTGTAATCAGCGGTAATGTGTTTACCTCTGTATGGGATGATATTATCACTCCGTGATACAGTAGCGGTTGCACATCACTGCACACTACAACAACGTGGCTTTCTCTTGCTGTTTTGCAGCATGGGAAACAAAACATGTCGCTCTGTGCGTCATCGCGACCGTTTGACCTGCCATTTGGACGCCTGGCATGAAATGACAACCCGGAAATAAAACCCTCTCCCTGATCTCCGAGGAAGACTTTTTGTGGGGCCCAGTAATAAAAAAAAAACAGTGCGCCTCCGTGCCCTTCATCCGCTCTCTGGCAGATGCAATTAATAGCGCGTCGCGTTAATTACACCTTCCTTTTTATTTAGGTGACTTGAAATTTCCCATTAGGCTCCCAGGGAAGAAGAAGAAGAAGAAAAAAGCCTCCTCTGTTGTCGCGCTGAATGAGCTGTGGAGAAACAGAGAGTGGGGATAGTCGGTGCTCCAGCGCCATCTAGCGAAGTCAGCATGACCCGGGGGTGAGTCCCAGCTGTCATGTTGTTTTATTGTCTCTTAGGCCTCGGACAGAGCTACAAAATATATTCCAATCTGTGCTTGAAAATAAATAAATAAATAAATAAATGAAATGATGTAAGAGTACAGTTTATGATCTAATGGAGTGCTACTCTGGGAGAGTTGATGCAGAAACATTTAGTCATTATTTAATAAATGCTAAGAAGGCCTTCACAACAAGGTTAGCTTGTATTAAAATGATATAAAACATGTACTTTTTATACACACAACTATAGAAACATGCACAGACCACTGTCAGTACTTGCTTTTTTGTTTTATACATGAAAAAAAATGTTTCATACTTTCATATTAAGTTTTTGTTGTTATTGTATTTCTCAGTGCTGAGACAATTGATCAAATAATCCATTTGCAAACATATTAGTAAAAACAAAAATCTGCATTATTTTTCTCCATTTATATTAGATAAAATGAATTACAGGTTACAGGTTTCTATTAAAGGACAAGAGCAAATCTTAAAACTGGAGAAATGAAATATTTTACATATAATGTGAACATGACACATTTTAATGGATGAATGATAAATGATTAACTTCTAGTTCTAGAGAACAAAGAGAAATCACAAAGTATCCTGTTGAGTCTTTGTAAAGCAGTCATTTGGGTGATGGATCTTATTCTTGTTGTTTTTTGCAAACCACTTCAGACTTGTCTCCACACAGACATGAAATGTTAGTATTTTCTGTACATTATTATCTGGACAGACTGTTTATACCCCCAGTAACAGATTCAGCTAAAAATCACTATTTTCATTGGAAAATGATTTTGACAATTGTGGAATAGACCTTTATCAAGCAAAAATGGCAAACATTTGCTGGTCAGACACTCAAAAAGCTGAGGATTTGCTCCTTTTCTCAGTTTGACATCATTGTAAATTGAATGTAAATTATTGGTCAGACATGACGAGTGGCCTTCTTCTCAAAGGGCATTCAGGCATGTCACTGTAAGAAAAGCAAGGGCATCAGAAATACAATTACTGATGCCTGATTTCCATTTAGCTGCTTCAGTTTTAGGGTTGTGGCTCACTGTCATACTGTCATGTCTCAGTGGGACACTGGAACAGAACGGAGCCATTGTTAAGTAACACCTGTGCCTTTCCTACTATGACAGATTCCAAAAAAAAAATCAGCTGTACAAAAGGCCAGTCAAAGAAAGCACCTCAGTCTATTTAACTATTTTGTCATGTTTTAATAATCCAAATAAATGAATAAATACATTTGACCATTAATGGAAATAATCATACTCACAGCTATAGACAAATAAATATAAGGCTATAACAAAAGTCCTTAAAGATAAATCACACCAACCCATGCACTGTTTGTACAACCTTTTTATTTTTAGAAAACTTCACATTTTAGCCAGAGGTGCGCCTATTGCTCCAATGCAAATCAACTGCTAAATTTCCAGGCAAGCTGAAAGCTCACACAGGGTGTCAGCTGGAACAGTTTCTTTTTAAAGTGTCCTTTACACATGTTTTTATCAGGTTATCAGGATTATGATATGCTTCTTTTCCTATATTCTCCCTTTCTACCTTTAAAAGGCTTTACCTGGAAGCAAACCTGCCTTAGTTATGGTCATGCTATTGATAGATAACATTACTGTTTCAGTGACAGAGGTGGCCACAGTGCCCCCAGCAGCAGGTAATGAAGTGGGACACACAGTCCGCTTTCCTGGTGTGTTGATCAAGCAGTACTGACTCAGCATTCCTAGCCCTGTCACTAAAAGAAAACACTGTATTTGGAATTAGCAGATTCACTAAGCTGTTAGAAATCATGACAAATTAAAGCGTAATTACAACAACAAACAGATGTATTTTTGTCTGTCCATAAGACACATTAATACTTAATCTTCCTCTGATCACACAAAGTCATTTAACATTGTGTGCGTGTAACTACATAATGTTTCAATATGATTTCCTGGGGTCTAATTAATTTTGAAAATGAATGTTTTTTTGTGGCGAACTTTATTTACTCCCCAGAGATCTTAGTCCAATGTCTGTGCAAAGTTTTCCTGTCAAACATCATGTCCATCCCTGAGTCGTGTGAAGATGAAGCAATCTTCTGCATCAATCACTCATTCCGCCTGTCTTTCTCTCTTTGCTCACACCACCCATGCCCCCACCCCTCCTCCATCTCCACCCCCTCCCCCGAGCACACAGATAACAGTGATACGAGCTCACGACCTGAACATAATTCCACCGTTTGACATTGTTATTCTTCAATCTCACTCAGATGCATCGCAGCTAATTACACTTTGCACACTTAAGTACACAAAATGCGCGTGTGCGTTCATTTGTAAACGAGTTATTGTTTAATTATAACTTCACATGAACTTTGCTGATCAGTGGGGCGAAACGTGTCTCCCCTTCAGTGCATAATTATTCGGGCTATAATTGCCCGGCCTGTTTGTGAAACATGCACATCTCTCAGCGAGGCCATCTAATTTGGCATCTGAGCCACATCCTCTTTGGGATTGCCCAGGAGCTTCTCAGTGGCTCTGTGTGAGGCTGCTGAGACAAGAACATGAAGCTTTAGGTGGACACAGTCAGTATCAAACATAATAGGATAGTAGAAAATGAAAATCCACATGTCCCACCTGAGGCACACAGTACCAGCACTATGTTTCCTCTTGGGTCCTCTATCAGAGGCCTGGGCCCAGGAGCCTGAGGGTTCTGTGCAGTATCTTAGCTGTTCCTAGGATTACACTCTTCTGGAATTTGATCTCAAATGTTGTTCCTGGAACAAAAAATTTCCCCAGTTTGGGGGTTACAGCCTCGAGTTTGCTGGCTACCACAACTGTTGACTTCACCCTCCACATCTTTTTTAGCTTCCTTTCATGGTGGATCCTCCTCTTTAGCCTACTCATCATCAGGTTTCTGCTGTCTGAGATATTCGCTTAGCAGGGCTTCCATTTGGGCCATCTACCTGAAGTACTCCTGGATCTTCATTGTTTCATGTTGGATGGTTGCTCTGATGCTCACTAGTCCTCGGCCTCCCTCCCCTCCCCTTCTACAATCTCAGGGTGCTGGACTTGGAGTGAAACCCACCAATGCATTTTGAAGAGCTTCTGGTCTTGATATCAGTGGCTGCTATCACTTCCTTTGGCCAGGTTATTTCACCAACATGGCATCCGACTGGCAGTGCTTATGTGTTGATGGCTCAGACCTTGTTCTTTCCATTCAGATGACTGTTTAGGACTTAGCTGACACTCTGTAGGTATTTGGCTGTGGCTGACTTCCTTGTGGCCTCTTCATGGTTTCAATACCATAAACTTCTCACAGGTGAAAATAGTGCTCCCTAGGTCCACTTATGATCTTTTTGGCTTTTTGAGCAATACACAACTGGTGGGCAAGATCCATTTGCTGAAAAAAAACTGTGGTTGAACACAGAAAAAGCTAGTCAATAGACCTTGAGTTTGATGGACAGACTTGTCTCCTTAGTGCCTTTAAATTACCCATGGCACTGAGTCAGAGTAGCAAATCTGCTGGGTTGCTTTATGGCTCAAAACAAGAACAGAATGTTGTTGTTCTGCTCCACTGGTTCCCAACCTGGGGATCAAAACTGCTCAAGGGGTGATTACAGAGATTCCATATTTTGGGGGGAATATGGAATGCTTTCAACCTCATCAGGTTCCTAAAAGTCTTTCAAATAAATTATTCTGTGAAGGAAAACACTGAGGTTGAACACCCCATAACTCACATTCACACTGAGGTCAGAACCTTTAAAGAGGGGTCACGAGAAGATTTTGCTTCAATTTTAAGGGGTCACAAGCCAAATCATTGCAAAACCTGTGTTTCTGGAAGATGTATACCTTGCCTCGAAAAAGAAAACAAGTGAAATAAAACAGGCAAAGACTCGCTGCAACAGGAAACAATGGGTTTTGTAAGATATCTGGTCTCAATTTTGAGAAACACAAGGACTTTATTCTGTACCGCTCACATCAGATCAGAGTTACTAAATTTTCTCAAATGTCACTTGTTTACAGTAATTACAGCAATGTATCACTGTTCGACGGTGTGTGCTAATATGAATGCGACCAGTTATCCTCATGGATTTAGACATGGCTTAAGAAACACTGCATCCCTGCTGCTGCAAAAACCTGCCTATGGATTATGGTATTTGGATGGATTTAGCAAACTTGGTGCTAGCATTCTCAGTATCCTTAAAAACAAAACAAAAATAAGAAGCTTGAGACATGGCAGGGCGAGGGCTGACAGGGACGTCTTGATTATTAGAGTGTAAGCCGGGAAACTAGAGAAGGAACAGCAAGCCACATAATGATGGGTATCACAGTGAGGCCTCCCTCAGGCAGGTCTGAGGCCTGTCGAGTCCCAGCCTGAGGAGGACTCAGAGGAGGCAGACCACAGCTCTCCGCAGACATGTGTCTCGCTGAACACAACACTATTAGTGCACCGGTGAAGTGCTGCCATATTTGTCAAGGTATGTTCATGTGTCACTCATGTGGTTTGTAGATAAAGAGACAGAAAGAAAGTCTGGGGCAACCTCGTGCCAGCCCCTTCCCTTGTTTAGATTTCAGTGTTGGATTTATTATTCAGGAACAATATTTCCATCCATATATTCCCCCTACTGATTCATCAAGCTACGTCTGTAAGCTCTTGAAAGACAAATAAAAAGCCAAACTAATTGCTGTGGATCCCCCCCTGGATATATCAGCCTCGTAAAGTAGCGTGACAGCAAGAAATCAAGCCGTAGCGCAGAGCGGAAAGCCTCCATGAATCACGTTCGCATCCCTACTCGCACACACAGCAGCAGAGGCAGCGGTGGTGGTGGTGGTGGTGTTGGTGGCTGAGGAATAATCATTGGGGAGGCAGTCCAAATTAATACTTCAGCCGAGGCCGCCTCGTTCTCCGTCATTAGGGCACATTACAGGGCCACAATATACATCATTAAACCAGGCATAAACAATTCATTAAAAGGCAGTTAGGAAAGACAAGCTAATGTCAGTTCTCCCCGTGGTATTAATAGACTGTAAAATAGCAGAGGGTTAAGGCATAAAAGATCATTCTACCACCAGGATTCAGTCAGTCATCCTGACTAAAGGCTGTACTAGCTGTTGTGGCTTCAGTAGACGCCCTTTCTTTTCACCCAGTCACACTTAACAGTCATGGCGTACTGCCCACTGAGGCTAGAGAATAAGTGAAAATGGCATATTAGCAAGTTATGGCATTTTTAGCCATGTAGACGTGAGTCTTGAGAATAACCATGCCCTTACAGCATGTAAGTATTAAAGGAGCCACACAGAGACAGAGCCTTGTGCATCACTTATCAGCTTTCGCTTTATTTAAAATGTGGTGAAAGCGAAGCACCCAGTTTCATCACGACAGAGGCACAATCTTTTCACACAACAGTGGCTTCTCACACTGCAGCAGGGGGAGCATCACTGCATGTCCTACCAGTGGCACAAGGGCTGAGAACACATCCAGGCTGAGAGAAGAGAGAATGCATTTTGCATGAAGGGAAAGCAGGGTCGAGCTAATACGACACAAATATTGGAGATTGATGAGTCAAACTGCTTCACTGCTCAGACGGTGACCATCTAAGAATAGTCTGCCTTAAGTAAATGCTGTTTCTGATTGTTGCTGTACACAGTATACATTGTCATTTCAAAAGTCCTTAACTTAACATGTACTTGAAATGACTGCCTGGTTTTGTGTAGGGCCAGGCAAGCGTGATGTATGCATTTCTTGACTTCCAGTCAACCAGCTATACTAAAATCAGTCAGCTTCAATTATCTGATTTCACTCACTGAAGTAATATTTGCATCATCTGAATGGGAGGGGTTTTGTGCGCACATGCAAGCGTCACATCGTTAGCAAACCACTGAAAACAAAATGAAAATTTTCAAAAGTTTCAATGTAAATGCATTTTATGGGTTTCCATCAAAGCCATAATTAGACTGGAAGCTTGATATCGGTTGGATTTCAGGGCATCCAGCACTATGACCAATCATTCAGGGCTTTAGCCTAGCTTAAAACAACGAAGCATCAAAGTCTATCAATAGCTATCATCAAGACCATAGTGAAGATTTTAGAAATGTGGGAGCCAGTCATTTCTGTCTTTGTTGCAGGTGTTGATTGTTGTTTTTGCTGTTGACGGAGCAACCTAACAATTTCTCCCTTATTCCATTCTTTGTATGAAGCTAAACTTAGTTAGCACTTCTGCTCTCTAAGCTAGGCTAGATGTAGGTAATCAAATGAAATGAAACTGTTATCATTTCACTCACTTGACAATGGATAAGAAAAAAAACCCACTGTATTTCCTGAAATGTATATAGCAAGATAATGAAATTAAATAACATTTTTACCCAACAGGAAAGTACAAATAAATATAATTTTGCATATTAATTAACATGGCTGATATACAATATATGGCATATAACTAGTCAAATATAGTAGTGGGACTAATAACCAGGTGTCTGTGTATTACTTTGGTTGAAGGGCATAAAAGCAAAGCACTTCACTACAATCTCTACCACATCGACATCACACCACATTCAAACAGGAGTAAAAGGCACAAATATTGACTAATAGCATGTGCTTAACAAAAAAACTTCAAGTTTTTCAAGAACAAAATGCTTTTCCAGCACTTCTGCCACAATGCAACTATGGCTTCATATGTTACAAAAAATTAAATCATTAGGAACAGGAATACATTTTTGACACTCACACAATTGCTGCAGCATTCAACGCCCAATAAGCTAAGATTTCCCTTTGTCTCAGTTTCTTCAGTGCTAACTGATCATTTGTGCAATGTGTTTGTTGTTTAACACCTGTGGCAGGTAACCTCAAAGCTGACTCAGTGTGGTGTTACCATTTATAAAGATGCCTGTTGTGCTGGTTTCTGGAATAAAATATGTGTTAAAACCAGATGATATATATGACCCCTGAGATCACACAGTGTTTACACTGTGTCACGTGTACATACACTCCTCAGCTTAATTCACAGTACTTTGTCCAATCAGTAGAACCTCATTTTGGTAGGCAAGTACATTAAGTAGGTGGCAAATGTGAATAACAACAGGGAAACATGCAACATCGTGAAAGCGTTGTGGAACTGGTGGAACTGAAACTTCACCACTTAGCAAGGACAAAAGTGCATCCACATACCTAAACCCCAGCACCCCTACCCCCTAAAATGAAATGGCCAAAAGAATTATAAACAAAATGAACCTTTATAAACCTTTATAACCTAAGCATTATCAGTCTAATTACCCTTAACATTGACCAGACTGACTTAAAATCCTGACCTGAATTTTTGCTTTACTTTGGCCTGATAAAGCGTCTAAGTTTCTCGCGTAACCAAAAACTATGAAACAGTGATTCATTGAAAGAGCAGATTTAAACAGAAATTATTCTGAGACAAGTTACATCTGGTGACTTTCTCTACAGATCTAAACCAACAAAAGTATCGGGTTGAGTTTAGCATATGGCTTGTTTTTTTCTTTACTCCGGTATTTTTAAATCTGGGCCCTATTTTCCAATCTTTTTGGGTATCAATGATTGATAGGGGCAAAAATGTCTCCTTACAGAGAGAGAATTTTTGTTTTGGATATCTGTTTTGTTTTTACATGGCTGGAATGCTATGCTGACACTTAAGTTAAGGAGCTGAATGCTTCTCCCACCGCTGAAAGTCACAGTCACACAAACCATATAACCAATTAAAGCAGTTGTAGTCCGGCAACTCCCATGGTAAAAATTACTGTTTTTGTCAATGGAGTCTGGTGGCTTTGAACAGAGCAGTATCACAGCTGTTTCTTGTTAAACAAAAGGACTATACTCTTGAACGAAAACGTCTATCTGTAGGAATCCTTTCCATAATGTTGCCAGACACTTAAAATGACAATCTGAGCCAGTCAGTTGTGAAAACAAGCTAGTACTATAACTGCTAGTACTTTTATTATTATTTTACTTTGACACAGAAGAATGTCCAGTTGGTAAACACTTCAGCCATTTCACCATTGCTGGTTACTGCATTCTCACTCAGTATTGGACCAATTCCAAACTTTGTCCCTATTAATCATTTACACCCAAAAAGAAGGGAAAATAGGACCCATGTTTTTTTTTGTTTTTTTTTAACTGAATTATCCTTTATTAGGGCAGCTACCATACCACAATCTCAATTAAAGCTCTTTTCTAATTTACATATCCTTATTATAACCATCCTTAAAGTATGGTGAAATGACCCCACATTATGCAGTTGAAACATTTTAAATGGATTTGCTGCATTGGACCTGAAATGATTAGTCAATTGTTTAATCAGACAACTGACAGTAAATAAATGTCAAACTTTAGATAATTTATTAAATGTTTCAGTCATTTTTTTCAAAAGCAACGCAAAATGTGAAATGTTTCACCTTCTTCCAAGAAATGTTTCTTTGTTTATACCATTGTAAATTGTATGTCTTTGGGTTTTAGACCGCTGAACTCCTTCCTTGAACTTCTCACTTCTTTTATGTCAAATGAGTCAGCATTTCTGCTGTTGATATGACGCCTTGGGTATTCTGCATTTATAGCATGTGAAAATTAAAAGTCATTTCGTTCCAGTTTGATTCTTCACAACTTCTCGCATATGTTTTTTGGATAAAAACATATCGTTAGTGAACCTCAGGTGCAGGAACACTGGATTTTGTGCTGCTGTTGTTTCACTTGAACATGAGGTCCTTCATGTCATTTTGCAACAACAAAATAAGTTGTGATACTTACATTAAGGTTCGAGATGGCACAATCCACACAGTACAGTGTGTGAAATAAGGCTGCGTTCCCTCCTTTGCTTCACTTTTTACGCTCCCACAACAGCATCAAGTATCAAACTGGCTTGATGTTGACAGATGCTTTCAGAATGACCCTTGTGCATTCAGATGTACCATGTTTGTTGCACATTTTGACAAGGCACTGACCAAGGCCCTGATCTGTTAATATGTTACCAACTAACTTGAGTATGCAACCAAATATTAATCTCACAGTTTCCAATAAGGGTATGTTTTACACTTTTTCCCCTTTTTCATTGTCCTAACAAGTTGTTCAGTGGAGCATTGCTCACAAGTATTAAGCTGTATGTGTCTTGCATCCAGTAGCAAGGTATATTGTACAGCAGCCTTGCGTTTCTTGGCCATACATAAGTGGTGATTCATGTTTCAAGAAGATTTAGCAGTTTAACTGCAATGACCCTGTCCAAAAAAAAACAACCAACAACACAAAAGTCTCACATTCTATAATCCTTTAACCTGGAGTTGTTTGTGTTCAGCCAGTTTGCCAGGAACCTCTTCACCCAGTCCAACTGCTTTATTTACTCACCACTAAAAGAGCTCGTCTGTGATAAGGATGCTGGCAGCTCTGCAATCTCCTCCAGCATCTAACCTGACTCTTATTCGCTCTGGGGCAGTGTTCGCTGGTGAGCACCTCCTTGCTCTTACGTTCTCTGCACAGTGGGAAGTGAAACAGTGCTGGGGTCACTGAGTGAAACTCTTCTTGATGGCAACACGGGGGAAGAAGCCACAGAGCTCTTGGACGACCCGCATGTCTATCTGGGAGCAGAAGGAGACGTCCAGGAGGAGAAGCTGAGGACACGACTGGAGGAGTTTCTTCAGCGAGGCGGCACTCACCAGCCGCGTGCCTGTCCGTTACACAGCGGGGGCAAGAGGGTAGAGTACATAAACATGACATAAGCAAAGAGATACAAGGGTAATAACACAATATGCATATAGTGTCAAGGTGCAGACGTTTAATTGTACATATGGTAATGTTTGCATATTTGTGAGGCTTTGAATTTGTCCTCAGAGGCTAGCAGCTGATGCAATTTACTGTGACATCCGACCATGTCCCGCACTGGACATGCTCTGCTAGATGTGAAGCTACAGTTACATAAGCTGTTCATGACCACGATTAACATCAACTGATTAAATAACAAATGTCTGTGAAGAGATTTCTACACACGTGTGAGATAAGAGCTCACCCAGTATGTCGAGGTGCTGCAGTGAGGGGCAGCTGGCGGCCAGCTCCTCTATGTCTGTGTCGCAGACGGTGCGGTTGGCGGTGAGGAAGAGCTTGCGCAGGCGTGGCAGGCTGCGGGCGAGGTGCTGGAAGCATCCGGTGCTGCTCTGAAGTGTGGGACACCAGCCCAGGTCTAACTCCTCCAGCTTCCTGAACAAACACACGCCAGAGGGGGAAACTGGAGAGACTCGGTCCACAAAGTCGCACATTCGGTGGAATCTGATATCAGTCTTAATTACTCGACTCAGACAAAGCAAAGAGTGGGTGAAATGATGAGGAAATATGAGTTCAATCGCACTCACTGTCCTCAGTGAGGATAAAGCAGCATTGCCCACCTGCAGCCCGAGACGAGCTCGGCCAGGCCTCGATCTGTCAGGTTTCTGCAGCGCCACAGGTCCAGCGAGCAGAGCGAGCGGCAGCGCGCAGCCAGCATACTGGCCACGACGTCATAGTCCTCGATCTGCGGGAGTGACAAGCTCGTTTGAAAATGGACGCCAACAACATGCAAATCTACAGCAACCCCATCAAATGTTGCAGCTGATTCAGGGGGTCTGATTTATGAACGTGTCTGCGTTAGCGACGTTAGAAAGAGGCAAAGGAGATTCCGTGATGTTTGCTTCAGCTTCATCTGTGTCTTTCTTACAGTCACCAGATTCACTAATTTGTCTGGAGGATGCCATGACTGAGAAAATGATGCTTTGAGACAGAATGCGGCAATGAGTGAGTCCGTCAATAGACATTGTCTTAACTGTCCATCTTGCGCATTTTGAAGAAAGCGATGCGATGATAAAAAGCAGATTAGATGTATCGGCACAAAACCTCAAACCTCACTTCCTCAAGAGAGAGTAACGCTCTGACGCAGAACATCATCATCATCAAAAAAAAAAGAAATAGACTTTCAAGAACTGATTCGTGTTTGCGGGCCTGTTATTGTTCTTTGGTGTCAAGTAATGTTGGCCATATTTCATCTTTTCATCCGAGGATGAAAGCAAAGAAATGCAATTTAGCAGGCAAACAGCCAGTGCAGTCACCTTACCCACAGAAATGACAGCAGCTAGCACAATTCTCTGAGTTACAGTGTCAGTGGTGTGATATTAAAACTTTGGCTGAAGGAGCTGCTGTCATTATGTATAGCACATTTGGAAACTATTCGCACCCCTTCATTCATTTTTTTTCCACATTTCTATGTTGAAGCCTAATGTTAAAATAAAAATAAAGATTTTGGCATTCAGCCAGTGACCTTAAAATTCTTGGTCATCTCTGTTAGGCCCTTCCCCCGATTTCTCAGTTTGGCCGGGCAGCCCGCTGTAGGAAGAGTCCCGGTTGTTCCAAACTTCTTCTATTTAAGTATTATGGAGGCAACCGTGAGACCTCATATAGACAGATGTGAGCTTTTCCAGTTGCATTCACCACAGCTGGACTCCAGTCACGATGCAGAAACATTTTCAAGACGATCGAGAGAAGCGGGAATTGGCAAAATTACTAAAGTGGCAATTTAGTAAATTAATTTTTTTCATTTATTATTTTTTTTTAGGAGGAGGCAGCAACATTCAATGTAAAAAAGTGAAGGTGAGAAGAGGAAACACTCACGTGTTCTCATTTGCTACAATATAATTTTCATCATATATCTATCAGTGGGATGGAAACCCAGCTAAGGACACGGCGTGTGGCTGAGGTATTGACTCACTTGCCGGTGAAAGACCAGGTGAGTGAGCAGATTAAACATTCACATTCAAAACAGTGTTTTTAAGGCGAATTTTCTTTTTTTTGAAGTACCAATGCATTAAGAGGCACTGAATCTACCCCACTATTATCCCCATGACATTAATCATGTACTAAAATGTCTCATTCATTAATATCTTTAATCTATGTTATGAATGTTAACTATTACTCTGCACTGTGTAATACAGCGGATACGCTCATTTAGCAGAATGGCATTAAAGGAACAGTTTGACAGTTTTGGGAAATACGCATTGCACATTGATTTTCTGGCAGGGTGTTACATCAGATGACTGTTACCACTCTACTATCTGTCTTTTAATCATGCGACTACAGCTACGAGCCGATTAACTTAGCGTCGTTCAGCATACGGATTGGAAACACCTTGAGTGGCACGGTGACAAAATCTATCCACCAGCAACATTCACAAATTAACATGCGATATCTCCTTTGTTCAGCCTGTGCAAAAACTGAAGTGAAAAGAAATAGTTAATTGGCTGTTTTACTGGTGTTATGTGCATAGAGCCGACCAAAAGGCTTAACACGTAACCCCCCGGAAAAAAAAAAATCACACTGTTGTTTTAACAAACAAACAAATTTCTCAAAATGTTGAACTATCCCTTGTAGTCGATATGAAAAGTCATGGTTGCAAATTTGTTTATTAGGAAACTTTAAAAATCCCAGCTTCCCTAGTTCTGTGAAGTGACACGTCAAGGCTCTGGAGTCTTCCTCTGTGTGTGTGTGTGTGTGTGTGTGTGTGTGTGTGTGTGTGTGTTGTATGCATTCTCACCCTCACACAGCTCCCCAGGTTGAGGTGTCTCAGCTCTATGCAGAAAGTCAGGATGCTCAGAATAGCTGTTTGCTGGAGAAACAAGGACAAGGAAGTGTCATTCGTTCCAGGTGTACTGTAGTTATATTCAAGAGACTGCAGTGAAGTAATAACGAAAAAAAACAGCTATCAATGAAGGACAAAACAGCGAGATAATAGTAAACTGCTGTGTTGGAGCAATACGTTCAACAACAAACTAAAGCCCTGACATTTTATCTGAATGTGAATCTAAAAAGGTATACATAAAAATAACAATATACATTTACAGTAACAGTAACAGGTCTAGTCATGTCCAAAGCTCCTCCTAAGTGATTTCCTCTCTGTTGCCTGGTACACTCAGGTAACACTTACTGTATTTAAAGGAATTTAATATTGCACAACAGATTTTTTTTCCCCGTCTCCTCACAGAGTGAGCACGGCGAGGACAGAGACCTCTCCAGTGGCAATGCAGCAAGGATGGAGATATGGGAATTCAACACTGCAGCTGCCAACGCGTGAACCTCGGCGGCAGGAGAAAGTGTCAGACATGAAAGTGAAATCCTTTTGTGTGTGTGTGTGTACTCGAGTCTTTCGCTGGCATCTTTATAAACGCCTCTCTGCGGCGAGCTGGCCATTTAATTAGAACCGTGACAGGGTAATGACAGCCGAGATGTCAGGGCTTAAAACAGACACACGGCTCGCTCTGTCTGCCTGGGTGTAAACAACCTGCAGCATGTTGCCTGGCTCCGCCGCGAAACCCGAAGCCGCCTCCCGACCACAACTCCACTCTGAGACATGGCGAACACTGGAGAAACGCTGAGGTGTAACACCGAAAACACAAGACAGTGGTTTCACACGTCAGACAGGCCTGTGCACGTGCGGTGAAGACCCCCCTAAGCTCGAGAGTTGACTCAGTTCATCTTAAAACACGACAGGGAATGAACGAAATCCATCTCAAAACAGGCAACATCAACAAGCAGCTTGTGGAGATCATGCATTCTACAGGGTGATCTCTCCGACCGAAACAAATAACAATCAACTGGTAAAGTGACCAGCAACAGATCGATAAATTAACATCGGGCTGCGTCTGATTTGCAAGTGAGATTCGTGTAAAATCGAGGTTGTGAAAGCTGAAGGAAGTCCCCGTGGAAGTACCTCAACGAGCTAACAAGTGTTGCTGCCGCTTTTTCCTCACTAAGAAGATCTGTCTTCACATTTTTAACAGCCAGTTATAAGCTGAGAGTAGACATATTGTGCTTTGAAAATGTTCTTTTGATTGTGGTTTTCCAGATACACCGTTGACCGCGCCCACCTCTATCTTGGTCCGATAGAGCACCAGCCTGCGGAGGCGGGTCAGTTTGGAGATGTGAGTGAAGGCCTGCGGGTGGAGGCGGTCGCAGGAGGACAGGTTGAGCTCTTGCAGTTCCGGACAAGTCTGGGAGATGACCTCCAGACAGGCCTCATTCAGGAAATGGCAGCAGGACAGCTCTAGACAGACCAAGCTGGGACCACAAGCCTTCAAGAAACTGGGGGTGGGGGTAAAGAAATGAATTCCACATTAGCAAACTGCTAGTCCTTCAGGATCTGTTACCTGATTTTTATTAGCAGTTACAGAAATCTGTTACTTTTTGTCTGAGTGTGTCCCTCCCTCATCACAAAGGTTCATGCTTGCGAGCATTTGCTACTTTTCCAAAGTCATTTCCATTGTTCTAGCACACGTGAGCCTCTGACAGGCTGACCTGCTGAAGCCGGTCAGGGTGAGCGCTCCGCGGTTGCCCGTCCAGGACAGGTTGAGCCTCTGGAGGAGGGTGCAGCGGCTCTGCAGGTGTCCCAGGGAGGCGTCACTCAGCCGGGCCCAGTAGGGCTGCAGACTCAGCTGGGTGTACTGCAGCGGGTCGCAGCAGTGCTGGTGCAGCAGCTTACAGCTCTGGGCCAGACGGCAGAGGTCTGGCAGGGTCAGGTGGCTCAGTATCAGCTGGATGAGCTGTGGACGGAGGCCGGGGAGAGGGGAGAGGGGAGAGGGGAGGAGAGGGGAGGAGAAAGGGAAGGGTAAGGTTTGATCACTGCAGAAGGCCAAACGTAGAGAGTACAAGGACCTTTTAGAGAACACAGACAAACAGAGGAGAGCAGAGAATGTTAATTGTGCCCCCTCGGTCAGGCCGATCTAAACAGTGGTTATCCGGAACACAGAGGACTGATAGCGGGATCGGCGGCGAGGTGAGCCGGCTCGCTTTCGCGCTTTGTTTGTGCGCCTCTCGACGAGAAAGAATCACTGTGCTGGTGCGAGCCCGTGTTTGTGTGTCGCGGTGAATTAACAATACGCAGTGTTCAAGCGGGTATCAGCTGACAGATAATAGCTATATTGTGTTTCTGAGACAAACACACGCCGGTTGTGAAGACTGCCGTTAATGGCAGCGGTTTGGAGAGGAGATAAGAGAGGGAATATCAAGAGCGCTGCCGGTGTTTTGAAGCTCGCCTCAGACGACATGACACGTCTGCGTGGCATGAAAATGACTCGGTGTCCGTGAGAGCATGCGAGATCAAGTGTCACAAGGGGTCCAAGCCACAATGTTCACGTGTCTGTGCGGAATACAGTTTAATGGAGTGCGTACATAGGCTCCTGCAGGGAGATTCATAGGATCTTGATAATAATGGGATGTATTGTTATGAATTCTTTTTAAGGAACAAATTGAAACTAAACTTGAGCTTTTTTTACCGTTTCCTTTGTCAGGCAAGTTAAATCTTAAAGTGCTTTGTCAGTCAAATTGGACTTGGCCGTTCAGAGATTCGACTGGTCGTTCCTTTTTTTTGTTCCTTATACAGACTATCTGGCGCGAGTCTCAGTGAGGATTTCAATGTTTTCAGTGAAAACGTCACATTTTCTCGGCCGGCGTCTTCCTCACGGCTCAGGGATGACATTGCACCACACTGCTGAGCGTCTCTCCTTGCCGCGCTGCTGATACCCCCCTTTCGTCTCTGCCGCCATCGCCAGCCTGCCGCGCTGCTCTGCTCCTTGCACTGCGAGGCAGTAGTTGTCAGGGTCTTTTTGAATGCAAGATATACATTTATATTTCTTCTGACACATAACATTATTTCTGCTGTTGTGTTCACGTTGCTCTTTTTAATTCTTAAAAATGAAAAGATGAACCCAGACGCTGAAGATTTATTGGCACCGTTCTTACCGCTGTGTGCCAAGAGGAGGTGAGAACTTCACAACAAGCAACAAGCAGCCCACTGATAACTGGAGTGACAACATGATCGGAAGCTTCTATGAAAATGATACATCAAACTCAAAATTTAGTGAATTAGCATTTGTTCGAACATATTCCTTCCCACACCAATATCCCTGTCAGGATTTAACCGTCTGTTCTCTCTGCCAGCTCTCAGAGGATCAGCGTACAAAGCGTTCTGCTCTGTAATTACCTCATAGGGCAGTTTGTCAAAGTAGCCATTTCCTGTCCTCTGGTTCTTGCCGTCTCCTCCTTGCCTGAAGGGGCCGCCCACGTCAGACAGCTCCTCCTCGCTGTCGCTCAGGTCGCTAATGTCGATGATGGGCATCTTGTAGAGGGCCAGCATGGGCCTCTCTTTTACCCCGCGGAGGATAACGGCATCCAGCTCGGTGTAGTAATCCAGCAGAGAGCTGTTGACCTCCAGACGCAGCAGGTTGGTGGGGAAACTGATATGCTTGATGTTCGGGGAAAACTGGCGCGCCTGGGGTGTCAGCGCCTTGGTGGGCTCCCCTGACCACAGCACCTCCCACCTGGACAGGAAAAAGTATACACAACAGTCGTGTTGTGAAGCTGCAACATCAGGCTTAGAGATGGCCAACTGGGGTCTATGTGGACAGTTGGCTTAGATCTTAAAGCACGTTTGTCACAGAGGATATCGGATGGGCACCTTTGATTTTGGGTGCCAGTTTCCCTTTAGTTCAGCGCACAGGATCCATCAGGTCACTTATATAATTCAACAATGGCACTGCAATGCTGTATATGGATTACAATCCATCAGGACAACATAAGCAGTCTTTTTCGTCTTACACTGTGCATCTCCAGCTGCTGGAGTTTCTAAATTTGTTCTGCACGCTTCGTGGATAACGCTGTGCCTCGTTCACAGCTTCACTGATTAACGATTTGACAGAAACCAGCGATGACATTTGTGAGGCAACGGGTGGGCAGCGACGGACTTGCTGTCTGTATTGCTGGATTACAGAAGACACACAGTGTGGGATTTATTAGAGGACAGATAAAGAGTATGATTGAAACATTTTTTTTTCATATTTTTATTTATGCTAATTTTACAAATGGTAACGGCACCATGATAGGGGGCTGGTCCTGCACGGTTTTCTTCTCAGCGTTAATTCACCGATTGTCTTAGAGAAGCACTTAGAATGACTGATGGCGGTTTTCCCGTTTACCTGACATCAGTAGGTGGGTTCTGGGAGAAGGGGTTGTGGGAGCAGGCCAGGATCTGGACGATGGCTCCAGGGTAATAAGTCTCGAGCACTTCCACCGCTGTAGGGTAGACGGGCTCCTCAAAGCCCAGCTCAATATAATCCTGGCTGTGGAAACCTTTGGGGGTGCGGCGGAAAGGTGGCGGAGCGCTGGCACACTGTTCCCACCACGTCCCATAAGCTCTGAATACAGCCGTCTGGGTGAAGTCCCCCGAGCTGGGGTACACGTTGGGTACCCCGGCCAGGTTCCACATGGTGTAAGACATGCTGTTCTCGCTGCCATAGTGAGAGGTGAAGTCCAGAACCTCCTTTGCATACTGTTCCACCTCCACACTGACCGGCAACACCGCCCTCTGGCCTGACTCCACAGCCCGTCGACTGGTCAGAGCCTCGCCTCGAGTCCCGCTCCTGGAGCGTCGCCGCAGACAGATATAGTAAAACATGCCCAAGAGGGTTAACATAGGGAACTCTGGGGCTGACGAGGGCAGAGGGGAGAAATGGAGGCTAGAGGGAGGAAGAGCCTCCACCTAATGGAAGCACACTGGCTCAAGGGCCGGGGGCGCACAAAGCACAGACTTGAGGCTCGGCTGCATGCATGACCTGTAGGTTAGGCAGAGACAAACACATACAAGGGTGAGAATTGCAAGATTAAAAGTCTGGGAAACCACAGGGTACAACTCCTGCATGGTCCTGATATAAACTAGAAAATTCTCAATGCTCATGCTTAACTAGTTTTAAAAAAAAAACCAAAAAGAAATGAAAAGGGAGGAATATGTGTCAGCTACACTTCTGGAGGCTTTCCAAAATAGTATTGTAGTTGATGAATCCATGCAGATTTGTGCAGCTTGCTGACAGTTTATGATGTGCTGCTCTCTGGTGTTTAATCTAACTGTACTGAAGACCATTCCGCATGACAACAACATGCAGGCGGTGGGTTAACACGGCAGCGTGTTTCTTCTGAATGCATGTTAACACCCCAGATCACCAAAAAGCTCTGGCCTGATTACTGCTTCCAGGCCTCAGTGACTAGTATCCTGCAGGCTCCATCCTCCCAAACGGTTGTACCATACCTGATGTCAGGTACACGCAGACCAAGAGCGGCGCATTGACCGGCAGGTGCGGCCTGCGGGACGCCAGGCACCTCTTGGTCTGGAGTCTGACACCTCCCTGCTCGACAGGTTGTCAGCGCCACTTCACTCAGAGACAACCTGCCGTCCCAACACAAGAACAGTCCAATTAGGAGTATTCAGAGCAAGAATGGAGCTTCTATGTCCAATCCCAAATTGACTGGGAGGTCTTTGAAACACTTAGCCAACACTAGAGGACCGTTTCATCAACGTATTCCATCGCAAATGTTCCTTTTTTATAAGTATTATAGCTTTACCATAAGCGATGGCGTTATACATAACGAATACAGTACATGGCCATTCAGGCTAGTCAGCAATAAGCTGCCTTTGCTTGACCCGTGTTACTGAGGAATGGCAACGCCTTTTAGCATTATCTAAGTAAGGTGTCATCTCTTCTTTTAATGTCTCTGTGTGCCGAGGACACTCGATTTATTAAATTAAAGCTTAATTATCCTAACATCTTGGTTATCTATACAGGAAGCTCCAATTTTGCCTTTGCGTTACATTAACATGGATGTAATCTATCGAACGCGAGAAAAAAACATTTGCTTTTCGAAGACAACCGCTAAGTTAAACTACAAACACGACTTTAGTGCAGCAACATTAACCGGAGAGGTGAGCTGCCCTCCCCTCAGTTTGTGTTGTCGGTGTTAGTCATGACTAGCTGCTGTTACGGTTAGCTTGCTAGCCTGCAGACAAGCTGAGCTGTCAAAACATGACTGTTAGCTTCCGTAGCTCGCTTCGGAAAACTAGACAAGCAAAGAGAATTTACGGTAAACGTAGATCGATATATCCATTCATGAGGACCAATCCAAGTCTTCTCTTCCCTTTATCCCTGTCAGGATAATTCAACCATCTAACCACATTCCTGCTTTTTACCTTGTGATGCCTTCCCGGACCGCCGGATAATCCTAAATGCATACGAGCACATTATGGTCAGCCCCAAAGATCGGATAATAAGGCGGAGAATATCAAAAGATTCTATGAGGTAAGATTTCTTCAGACGCTACGTTTGCAAAAAAAAAGTACGTACAAGAAAAAGTCATATCAACAGTTGAGCATAAGAGACTTAAATTCTGTAGAATACATTTTTACATTAAATTGCCCCACTACCGTACACAATGGTTGGTTATCGTTTAATTTATCAAACAACAACGACAGAAGACAAACAGCGGCGTGCTTTCTTTGACATAATTTTATACAAGAGTCATATCTTGAAACGCAGATTTTAGAATATCTGAAATTGGAAACAGTTACGTAAGGCCATTAAAAGCCCCATCATTTCCGTACAACAAATTGTCAACATCCGGTCAGCATTGTTTTAAGGCAAAGAATTATGGGTACTGTAGTTTTTTAATCGATTGAAGCAAGGTAATGCACATGAATTTAATTTTTTAAACAGATATTTTAAGAAAAGTGTGTTTGTTTGGGGGGTGACAGTGTAAGTGGGAGTTACCGGAAATGCTGAAAGCCTATAGGAGCCTCTGACCTCAACCCCACCCTTCATGCATGGAGCTGGGCCCGCGACCCACAGCTGACAAAGATGTCATGGTATGATACAAGTAAAGTGATTTTTAAGAGATGGTTATGTCTTCACTGTCTGGGAAACACTCCAGTGCTCATAAATACAAAGAGCCAAAGTCAAACCTGTGTCCTGCAAAGGTTAAAGCAATTTGTGGTGAATTATTAGTTGTCTGAGAGGTATTTTGCTTCACCGGCTGTATTACAAAGGTAACATCATTTGGCACATGGATGTTTAACAAAGCACACAGACCTTGGCTTTCATAAATCTTAAACTTAGCTTGTTGGACCCATAAAGTCCTGTTGCTATGGATCATTTTCTGGTTTTGGAGACACCACTGCAGACTGGGGTTTCTTTCAGAATAACCTGTATATAAGGTCTAGTATCTGGTGAACCTTGGTGTGTCTAGTGTTCCTGAAATTCATAAGAAGGAATGAGATTGTGGAGATGAAAGATGGTGGAAACATAAAGTTCTAGAGAGTAATAAAACCATTAATCTCTTGTTTAAACAAGTCAAAACACAGGTGTGCTGTAAGTGTGTGTTTTTTTAGGATAACCCACTACAGAGAGTTAATCAATATTATTAATGATTTATTAATTCATAATCATGACAGTTACCAGCTTTAATGTTTGAAAAACTGAGACATTGATTAGAGTTGTTTCATGTTGTTCCTATTTTGTTGATCTCTCTTTGTTGTAATTATTGTTAGGGGCTTGTACTTTTGTGGCTGGTCTTAATGTGTTTGTGCTGTGCCAGTGTGTGTGTGTAGATCTGAGTTAAGTTGTTGTGAGTTAAGTGTTATGGTTGTGTGTTTGCTTGTATCCTCACAGATAACATGAGGTACAGTTTTTTAAAAAAATGCTTATGCTTTGAAAAATTGTGGAGAGTAATGTAGAGTGTAATGTGTACATGATATGTATAGGGTATAACTGGGAAAATAATGGTATTGTATAACTGTTGTTCATACATAATGTATAAAAACTGTTCATGTGTCATTCAGAAATGAGATTTCTTAATACCAGGGTGAAATTTTGAATTGTATTATTTTATTTTACAGATAATATTCCACAGGGCATACAGTTACTATCACCTGAACATTATTTAGCTTCAAATGGACATTTGTGTCACTGTACCATCCTCTACTCTGTCAGATATAATTTAGCACCATTAATTTTTTCTCCATATGTATAAGTTTTAATGGTGTATTCATGAAAAATCCAAGTCTGGTAACATGATGAACAATGATGGTTTCACATAAAGTTCTCAGTTTGGTGCTTTCTGTGTGGTGCATGTTCACCCTGTGCCTTTGTGGGATTAAACTACGAATTCTCACTGAAAATATTTCAAATGGCTACAGAAGTCAGGTCAGAAACAAATGATTCTTCACAGGCAGAAACTGGAACATTTTTCCTTCAGCAAAAACATGCAGGTTAGGTGGACTGGTGACTTTTAATTGTAGGTGTGATTGTGAGTGTGAATGGTTGCTTGTCTCTGTGTGTCAGCCCTGTTATAGGCTGGTGACCTGTCCAGGGTGTGCCCCACCCTCGCCCAATGACAGCTGGGATCGGCTCCAGCACCCCCTGTGACACTGCAAGAGGTATATATAGCAAATGGATGGATGGATGGTTCTATATATATTCCGCTAAGCGATACCAACAGCGATTTATTTCAGGCCATAAGGCAGTAACAGACACAATGTGACAGTGTGTCAATGTGGGATGATCTTAAAATGGAGTAAGGGTGGATATTAATGCTAATATTATTGATATGACATGCAGCGAGACAGCTGTCCAGATTGTTGCATCTTTCTTTACTATCACCTCTAGAGAATGTACGCAGACAACAGACACATGCACACAATCTCAGACTCACAGACTGTCTCTCTCTCTTTGTCTTTTTTTTCTCTTCCCCTCTCTCTCTCTCTTTCACACGTACACCCCACCGTGTATCCCCTGATAATTAAGAAGCTAATGGCTCTTGTGTACGGCAGCGGTCACACTTTGGCAGGCATTTGCACAGATGAATGACTTGTCCAGTCGCTCTGTCTCTGCAGTGCACCGTGGCTCTATTGTCTAAACCAAAAGCTGAGCATCTCAACAGACCCACGGGCAAAGAATCACTAGTCCAGCTCTCATTAGCAGGCATCCATTGTAGGTGACAAGAGGAGATAATTACCTTTGACTTCAAGAGCTTCAGCTGTCTTTCTCCCGATGGCAACAATGCTTAAAATAGAATATAGATCACTTTGAGATTAAAAAATCCCCATCCAGTCTGACTAAACTAAAATGGTCTCTTTATCGAGGACATGTGTATAACTTTTTAAGGTGCTTTAATGGTAATATTTAATAGATGTTGAATAGGTTGATGATCACTTTACTTTGTGGATGTGTTTCTAAAAAAATGTATTAACTTTCACAGCTTAAATTTTATTTGTTTTTCTGGGGGGTTGTTGTTTTTTTTAGTAATCCCTGCACCACTTTTTCATCACTTTGTTGTGATTGGTCTCTCTGAAACACACAGCTAAGACAGCAACACAGAAACAAATCAGAGGAAGAATGCCCCCAACACACACACACACACACACACACACACAACCAGATTTAGAGTTAACAAGATAGGATGATGTGAATAGGTGGCTACTGGGCATGCTCTGTGATTGACAGGCCTGGCCGCTGTCAGCTCCTCCAGGCAGGCATCAGCGAGCAGCAGTCCTGCTACTGTCAGAGCTCTGTTCTGGTCCACTGTGCCACACATACATATGCACATGGCCGAGCACACACAAATGCAAATGGGGATGGACATGCATAAGCGCGTGGACACATGCATGTGTGCACGCACACACACACACTTACTTCTTCTCTCCGTGTCACTCACACACATGCGTCCCATGCTATGCCCCAGCTGTCAGAAGCCAGTTAAATAATAAGTCTGCTGCTCTCCTTCCTTTTTGCATAGAAGCAGAGAAGTTGGTTATTTCTCCTATAGAACAGTATGTGTGTGCCTTTTCTCCAGCTCCAGCATGGTTGGCCCACATGGGGAAACGTCTCATGAAGCTCTTAGATTATCCTTACATGCCTGCCTGTCTCTGTTTAGATTGAGGCAGTGATATGTAGCCTTGCACTCGCTATAACCTCCTATTTTAATGCACTTCCCACTGAGTAAAAATCCAAGTTATACAGCTGTGCATTATATGGTATTCTCGTAGTTTATGCATTGTGGGACTGAGCCTACATTAAGGAGTTGTAGAAGCTTGTGATTTATAAGTGTTCTTTATAAGTTATAGTACGGCATAATTTACATCAGACATGCCTGTGGTCACTGCCATTACAAACATGACTTCCAGGTGGCAGGACATTTGTTATTCACATACATTGAAATATATCTGAAGGCCCAACATGTTTTATGCATTTACAGAGGCATGTCAGCGTAGCAAAACCTGTGTGGGCAATTAAAATGTGAAGTACTGGGAGTTGTGAGGGCTGCATATGACTGACAGAGAGAGCAGAGCTGGCACACGAGTTGCAATGCAATATGGCTGTTCTCAGCTAAAGATTTACTGTGGTGTTAATCAGTCAGGAGAGGTGACAGTGTTGAGTGCAACTGGGAATAAGCGAAGTGTAGGAATGAAGATACATGTTGCAGTTTGTGTTGTTAAGGTATGTCAGAGTTAATATAGGAAATGCACTGCACTCTAATATTTCTTCTGGGAGCCTGCAGCCATGCTGCATTGTGAGGCTGTACCAAGACACAGTGTGGCTTTTGGATAAATGCTAACATAATTCTGACACAATCACAGTGATGATGCTATCATGCCAATGTTTTGCTCTGCCTGTATTTGGTCACAAACTAAAATAAAGCATGCTATGTGATGATCAGTACAGGAACCAGGCGCAAGACAGTGTGTGCTGGCAATGATCTTTATTATCAACAATCCAAAAGTCGCAAATCCAAAAATCCGTGTCACAAGTCCGTTATCAGGGTCAGAAAACCAGGGCAGCAAAACCAGAGGCGTGGTCAAACAGTCCGAGTCAAAAACCAGAGCAACAGCAAACAAATCTAATGGGCTAGGGTAAGAAACGGTGGTCAGGCATAAATGTGTCTATGGAAACAGATCAGGCTAGCGTACAGGGTTCTCGGCTCAGGTATGAAATGATCACGTTTCGACATCCGGGTAGTGTGAGGCAGGGGTTTAAATACACCGGGGAGTGACGAGCAAACAAGACACAGGTGCAGGGAATTAGCCAGGTGATTAACCAAAAAAGGGGAAGAACACCAGGGGGAGCCCTAACAGATAGCAACACCAGGAACCACCCAACACATGTGAGGAAGCAGCCAGGGGAAAGACACAGACAGAAACCCAAAAGGACACGGATCATAACATGCTAATGGAATGATCACAAATAATTGTTGATACGTTTCACTTAAAGGCACATATATTAGCCTCACAGTGGTAGCTGATGAAAGGGATCAAAGATACATCCTTGCACAATGAATGTCAGTGAATATACTCAATTTCACGTTTATCCATCTTATAATTGTTGAGATATTATAGTGTGTCTGACCAACTAACAGTGTCATCACCATAGTAATGACACTAGCACTGTTCAAAAAACAACTTCATACAGTATTTTGTTTGTTAAACTATTATGACCTTCGAGAAAGCAGTCATCCCAAAGGAAACTTGTCTTCCACTTTATTTCAACACTTCCTAATTAGCACTGATAATATATGAAAGCAGCAACAATGGATGTTTTCTAACTTACACTAATATGGCTGTAAGCAGATATACAGACAATTTAATAAAACATTTGACAACTATAAAGCATTTGCAACTGTGTATAAATGGTGAATGTTTAACACTTAAACACTAACGATAATGATATTTATAATTATTATTACTGTTATTATTATTATTATTATTATTAATAAGTGCTAGTAGTATTCATATTAGGTATTAATTTATTATGTTCATTAGTTACACTTGTTATACACTTGTTTTTCACTCTTAATTTAGCAAACTCTGTTCATTGGTGAAACGAGAGATGAGATGTTTTCAAAGTAAAGGGTTAAATCTAGTGAGTGGACCTTGAATTAAAAATTTTGAATGTTGTTTTCAAACAGATCAATGCACAGTTTGTCATGGTCAATTACAGGTATACAAACTGTTAATGTTATACTGGCTTATCAATCATTGAGGTCAAAGATTGGGGTCTTTGGATCATATATCAATAAAAAAGAATTCTGCTGAATATTTAGTGTACATGAATGTGCATTAGGAGTGTGTTATGAGGACATAAAGTATTGGTTTCTTTATGTAATGAACCTCATGGGCTTCAAGCGTTCGCTAAGCCTGTACAATGCCTTTACTTAAAAAATCCAAAGCAAAAGAAATCCACCATATTTTATTTCTAGATGTATCATTTCAATGTTATGTCATCCTATGCTTTACAAGTTAATTTTTTGTGTTTACACTATGATAAATGGCATGGATAAATAAATATTTGTGTTTTCTGTGTTGGCTTTTTCTGGTTGTACTTGCTAAACTGACTATCAAACCTGACTGTGGCAGTTATCCTCCCTCACTGTCATTGTCCAGACTATCATCAGAAAAGACCCTAACATGTTTAAATCGTAATACATTGCCATTATTGGGCATTGTGTTGTCGTATCAAGTAGCCTAAGTGCAAATGATTCTTCAATAACTTTTGAATTTTGTGAAAGCACACAGGACATTTACTTACTATTAAAGTTTTCCCACAGGTCTGACCTCCAATCACTAACTGTGTCATCTGACACTCTTCCAAATGTTGATAATGTCATTTCACAGAACTTTTTGAATATTTTCAACTGATTGCAAAACTTCTCCAGCTTTTTAGTCTTAATGACAGAATCTGCAAATATAATTACTGCTGCAAGCAAACCAAGCCAGAGATAGCGGAGAGAAGCTGTCATCTGCTATTGTTTTCCAATCTGTGTCCTCCAACTGAACTTCACCGACCGACAGTTTAATTGGTTTCAGGGAATCGGGTGTGAAGAGGAGTCATGACCTTGATCTTTCTCCCTGATAAATGTTTTTTTTCTCTTTTTTCCCCAGCTATACATGCAAATATGCAGAGTGTGTGTATATGTGCATATGAGAGATGAGAGGGAGGTAAACAGATACAGATTGTCTAATTTTATTGTGTGTTTAATAGCTGATTAGAGGTCTAATTAAATACAGTGTTAGTGAGTTCAGAGGCAAACAGAGGAGACACTGACCCTGTGACTTCTAATGCATCCCCAGGCATCAGCTGAATAAAGAGAGTAGATGCACACAGGCTGATAGAGAACATGCATTCAGAGACTTTGAACAAATAAGCATCATCAGACCTTTATCATCACAACCTGTCCTTAATTCACTCTTCACCTTGTGTGATAAATAATAATAGGAGGGAAGGGGGAAATTAAACAAAACTAAACATTAGCTCATAATGATGTTGGTTTAATTTGAGACCTGTGAGGTAAAAAAAAACATGGCACCACTTGTGCCGGAAGGTTTGAGTGTTGAGTATATACCAGTTGCAGATCTCTATATAAAGCCAATGAATTATAAAAATCCCAGTCTCTTTACCTAAATGACTGCTATAGTTGAGCTGATGTTACATGTGTAAAAGTAAACAAAACCCTACCAACTGGTATGTTTTTACTGTGGTGTTAAATACATACACCACAGCCATAGCGTACCACTGTAAACTGGATTCATATTGAAGTTATACCTGTAGACAAGATTAGTTCATTCATTTCTGACCAGCAGCAAGCAGAAATACTCAATATATAAACACTTGAAAAAATATTATAACTTTGCCATATGCCTAAGAGTGACAGTGGTCAAAGTGTAAAAAATATAATGATCTTTATCCAGGGTAATGTTCCATGAACTAGTTAAAGACAAGAATGAAAGTCTCATAGCCAAGTGTCTTGTTGGCACATTGGAGGTTTTAGTCTGAAACTGTAAAGTGGGTGATTTTCATTTTGGTCGTTTGTTTGGTGAGCTAAAATATAACATAAGGTTGAAAATTTGCCCAAAACCCATGTATCAACCAGAGTATCTCAATCAATGTCTGATATTTTCTTGAGATAGTGCCACCCCCCACCCCCAGGAGTCCTGGGAGGAAGGTATAAAAGGTAATGAAAAATGTTATAGTATAATAAAACATACAAACTTCATGAAAAATGTCAGTATTCAGAGGCAACAAAATATTTTACAATTGTTACAGTATAATAGGGCATACAAACGTTTTATGGCAAACGTGATTGTATAGTCAGGCATAAAAACATAAAAAATGTAATACAGTTATAAGGCATAAAGTTTTGATAGTAAAGTATTTAGTAACATTAGGGAAAATATTGTATTAACAAACAAAAATATCATGGAAAATGCCATGGTAGATTTCGACATAAGTCTACCACCATAAAAAATCTCAAATTATAGTAAGATAAGGTAAAAAGTAAGACAAATGTTGTGGTTAAGTAAGGCATATACATATCATATAAATGTCAGAGCATAGAAAGGCATAAAAATATCATGGAAATTGTCATAGTATTGTAAGGCATGAAAATGTATTGAATTATGTTTAGTAATGGGGAAAGGAAGGAAAACATCCATAGTATTGTAATGAAAATTATCATAGCATAGTAAGGCATAAAAAACATAATTAAAACAATCCATAGTATATTAGGGCAAAATGTCATGAAATATGTGATCGTATTGTAAAGCATAAAAATACCATGGAATGGACATTCATAGTATAGTAGGGCATAAAAATGAACTGAAACGTGTCATAGTATACTCAGGCATGAAAATATAATGAAAAAGAGTTTATTAGGGCATAAAAGTGTAATGAAAAGTGTCATTGCCTATTCAGACATAAAAATATGAAAAATGTCAGTATAGAAGGGTAACAAAGTATAAGAAAAATTGTCATAGCCATCAAAAGGATAATGAAAAAAGTTTAGAAATGCATATAAATATCATGGATACAATTCATAGTATAGAAAGACATAAAGTGTCATGAAAAAAAATCATAGAATAGTAAGGCCTCAAAAACATCATGAAAAAGTCATATTTTAGTAAGGCATCAAAAACATCATGAAAACAGTCATAGTATAGTCACGCATAAAGATATGTTCATTGTAAGTCTAGTTAGGTAACAAAACATTATAAAGATTGTCATAGTACAATGATGCATCAAAAACATCATGAAAAAGTCATAGTTTAGTAAGGCATCAAAAACATCATGAAAACAGTCATAGTATAGTCACGTATGAAGATATTTTCATTGTAAGTCTAGTTAGGTAACAAAACATTATAAAGATTGTCATAGTACAATGATGCATCAAAAACATCATGAAAACAGTCATAGTAAGGCATCAAAAACATAATGAAAAGAGTTATGGTATAGTAACGCACAAAACCATCAAAAAAGATGTAATAGCGTAGTAAACTACATAAGGTCATAAAAACAATAAAGTAGGGCATAAAATGTCATGAAAAAAGTCATAGTATAGTAAGGCGTGAGAATATGTAAAATGTCAGTAATGTTTGACAAAACTTTATAAAGTTTGTCATTGTATAGTAAAGCATCAAAAATATCAAGAAAACATTTGTAGTAAAGTAATGCATAAAAACATTGAGGAAAATGTAATGGTGCATTAAGGCACAAAAACATCATGAAAACAATTCATAGTTTAGTCAGGCATAAAATTGAAAGAAAAAAGTAATAGTATAGTAAGGTATAATGTCATGTAAATCATTCATAGTATATAGTATATACTGGCCTGAAAAACATAATGAAAAGAGTCATAGTTTTGTAAAGCATACAAATATCATGGGAAATGTCATAGTGTGGTCAGGCACAAAAACATTCATAATATTTTAGGACATAAAAATGTAATGAAAAGTGTCATAGTATAGTAAGGCATAAAATGTCATTAAACGGTCATTGTCTGTTTCAGCTAGGTTCTATTGCTATGTAGTTTTTGGCCAATTTGCATATCGATACATATTATACTTTTGGAACACATCTGAAACTGACAATTGACAAACACAAAAAATGACAGCATGAAAGACATCAAAAAGAGTAGTGTGCATAACCTGAAAGCTGAATTCTTACTCAAATGCATGAGTTCTTGCATTGCATCTTGCATGGCTTTTGTTGTATATTCTCCCTAATTGTCTTCACTAAATTATCTGTCCCTCTCTGCACTGTATCGTCTATTAAAAAAACCCTCATTAATTGTTTTTTTACAGGATAGGAAGCCATAAAAATATGAAAAATGACATCATGTAATATGTTATGTATATAATATAATATGTTCATAGATAACTTCATAGATAATATGTCTTAAAAAGCATTAAAAGCATACTTGCATTGTGTGTTGGCAGTGATAGCCAGTAATCTAAGCTAAAGGTGGAAATTGTTAAAATGAGACAAAATATCACTGCAGTGACCAAACCTTTGATTTCAGTGTAGCTCATGTTCTTCCAGAGGCCCGTGAAGGCTATTTTATATGCACCCACCACCCACCCCCCCATTCAGCAACCCTCTCAGCCCCTCTCCACCATCCCACTGGCACTAACAATACCGCCCCTCTCTCAACAGGCTTCTGTGGAATTTATTCAAATATTTTGACATTTTGCCTCCCCTCACTTCCCGAGCAGAAATGATTTGTGACAGGTGGAGATGTGCTCGATCGGAGAAGCTTCTTCCAACACTCTGCCTTCTTTTTTCTAGCCCGTCCTTCTTTGTAGAAAGACTGATTTTTCTCTTTCAACTCCCATCTTTTTTCCTCCTCCTTTATTCACTGCTGCTCCTCCTGTCAGCTGGCGCAGGCCTTGAAAGCTCTTCTCCTCATTTTTTTCATGTGACTCCACACTGTGACAGACAAACTGGGTGATATTCCTCTATTTGTTGACATTTTCTGTTTGCTGTCTTTTTTATGCCTTTTGCTCAGTGCCCACCTAAGGTTTGATCCTGTGCTGACACCATGTATGGGCAGCACAGAGGGCATACCCCCCCTCTGAGACTGCTTTCATTTGAATCCTCTGAGGCTACAATGCAAAAAAAATCATTCCTTTTTACCATTCTTAGAAGATGTGTATATTAAGAAAGTAATGCTATTAGATCATCATGAACAAGGTTATGTGAACAGTAAGTAAAATCTGAGTGACCAACGGTTGCGGGTGCCTTTTTTTCCCACATGCATTTCGCTAAATTGTTAAAGCATCAAAATGAGGAAGCAGGCGATGCTGCCTGTGACAGCAGTGTGTGGACCTCAGTGCAGTGTACTGACAACAAAGACTCCATTTGAATAATGCTGCTCATTAGTTGGGGGACAGGGCCTTTTTCTGTTGTTGCCTGTCCCTGGTCACTTTGCACTGCTACGATAGACAAACACACACACTCAACACCAAGGTTGTCATCCATCACTGCACTGAGAGAAAGGTACTAGACACCCAAGACAAATGCATCTTTCGTTTTTTATTTCCTCTGCAATGATTAGACGCTTTCTCTTGTGAGGCAGCACAGCATTGGCACACAGAAAATTACATGATGCCAGCTTTCTTGTACTGTACTGTATGTAGTGCCGTTTGACAAGAACCAGGAAGACTTGAAAATCCAGAGGAGACTTGAGCTGCTGAACATCCTTTGCTAACTACAGTATCAGCATGCTAAACAACAATGTAATATACAATACAATAGACAATATAATACAGATTGTCAATACATACTATTGTACAGTTTCATGTCCAAAGAGGAGGCTTCTTGTTTCAGTCAACTACCAAACTCTGAATTTGTTAGTAAGGATTCCTTTTTTATCGAATAGTTCATCATATTGGAAAATACCCTCAGTCACTTTCTTGCTGAGGGTGACATGAAGGAATTGATACCACCCTCATGTCTGTACATACATATGCAAAATATACACATACATATACAAATATAAAATTACTACCAGGAGCCTGTTAGCTTCATTTAAGATAAAGACTAGAAACAGTTAGCCTGGCTCTATCTGGAGGCAATACATTTATTAAACCAGCAACATGAAAGTGCAGTAAAATATATTTCATTTGTTTAACATACATATAAAAATGCCACCTTCCATCACCATGACATTGCGAGACGACCAGTGATAATCCAGGACAGAGATTACAGCTCCGAGACAAGAAATAATCAGGCACATAACTCACACATAAAACCGTAATGTGTCATTTTTTACACATTGACATTTATCTTTGGACAGAGCCAGCATTTCCCCCTTTTTCCAGTCTTTATGCCAAGCTAAGCTAACATGCTTCTGGAGACAGCTTCATATTTTTCATGAGAGTGTTATCTGTCTTCTCATCTAACCCTTGGCAACCCAGAGAATAAGTTAGTGTTCCAAAATGTTGAATTATTTCTTTAACTTGATCATTTTAAAGTTTGCACCATTGGGAATATAAAGGTATATAAACATTATTAGCAGCCACTCTCAGTATCAAGTGAACAGCATCTTCAAGAAGAGCATGAGCAGGATATCGCAAAAGGAATTAAATCAGTCAAAGGCTAATCCGTTATGCAAATGAAAATGTGCAAACTAAATCATTTGATGCAGAAAAAAGAATACAGGAATGTTTTGATTGTTTACACAGACCTGAAGAAAATCCAACTGTAGCTCAATAAAAGGAGAGAATCAGTCATCAGCCAAGGACAGCCAGAGCTAATAAGTGTGTAACATGATAGAAAAGAAAATTAGTTCATAGCTGTCATCTTCTTGATGAAGAGGCAATCAAAATCAAAGTGAATCATTCCATGAGGAGGACTGTGTTTTGGAATTCAAACAGGCAATGCTTCAATATGACAAATCAGCTGGTGTGGTGCATGTTGATTGATTCCATCCATGAAAACCTAATAGATTTAGCCCTCTGTGAATTTGGCTCTCATTAACCTCGCAGCGTTTTCATATGAGAATGTATTGGAGCCATTTTATCCACCACTCAAAGGCAATTCACTGGGTGATAAATCCTTTGGCTTATCTGGCTGCAGGTGACAGCACAGCAGAGCACTGAGGCTGGCTGGGGCACAAACGCACTGAAACGCACACAAAAATGCATGCACACACACATACATGCTACTCACATTACATATAAACACACACACACACACACACACACACACATAAACATTTTCTTGAAGGGGTCGCCATGGTGACCCATGAGCGGAAAAACCTTGTGATCCAACCGGAACCGAAGACATGCTCCTCGACCCGAGCGACCAGCCGCAACAGAAAAGCTTTCCTTTCAGCTCTCTGAAGAAGAAGAGCAAGAAGTAGAGGGAGGAGAAAAAAAAACAGAATTCAATTACACAGTCGAAACCCACTCTTTGCCCTCCGGGAGTGATATCAGCACCATTTAAAAGTCTGATTACTCACAAAACCAATAACATTTTGACTCCTTGGTAATGGACCAGTAGATTAGAAAATTTAGATTACATTTAACTGCCTGTAGATTCTCATTAAAACGCCACCAACTAGTTAGAAACAATAGGTAATTAAGAGTGTAATGAAGCGCAGTAGCGTTAGCGCACGTTGGCTGTATGCTATTCTAGTGGGACCCAGCCTTACTTTGCACTTATCCTGCAGCAAAGCCATACCAGCATCTCATTTGGGCAATACGACATATTTAATTAGATTAATGAATTTTGGTAGCGTCTCTGAGGGGCTGGTTGTGCTCCTTGCGGTGACAGTATAACAACAGATTATATATTAGGGGAGGCCTGCAAGCTGCTGGCAGGCCGGTACAGGTTGGTCCCTCGACAGAGGTGCAATGTGTGACAGTTTGGGTGGAACCTGTCTCAGGTTCACTCCTGCTAAATTGTCAAATGCAAATAATCATAACTAAATGTGCTGCACGAGTAAACACAAACTCTTATCCAAAACTCCACATTTGATTTAGCAAAGTGGGGCCTATTGAATTAAACATGATTGATTGTAACACAGGGAGAACACAAACAGAGGAAAGAAAGCCCAGGGTGATGAATGGGTTAGTGCCCAAGATTGGCTTTAAGCTAGATTCTGTGGCTTTGGCCGGTCACAAGTAAATCTTTCTACACAAAGTAAAAACTAAAGGAAATAAAACAGAGCATGGCTCTCAGAGGCTGACATAAACTAGTTTAAAATAGCTGGACACTATTTCAGCTTCCTGCAACAGTCATATTAACATGACTTTTACAGTTTGTGAAATGCAGATGAACTCTGAAATGCAGAATAAACACATAACATGAATGAAGGTGACACAAATATTTTCATAAGACAATTTGATGTTTTTCCATCAGACAGCCAAGCTGTTTTAATCTAATAAAATCATGTTGAAGGACAGAGCTGATTTCATAGGCAGTAAGGCATCTGAAATAAATGCCTCAATAATGGAGATTATGAAAACTTTTCTTCAGTGAATATGTGTCACTGGAGTTGAACTGCATTCACCTCTCCTCCACCCTGACACTTCTGCTTTCCACAGCAGCTTTCTGGTGTCACATGGTTGACTGTTTGTGGGAAGGATACCTCTGGTGTTTTTTAAGCCTGGGTCTACATGATTAATCGAGACAAAAATATCTGGAATTGATCCAATATTGAGTGAGAATGTTAAAACCAGCAACGTGGCAATGTACTGACGCCAGTTCAACAAAATAGCTTAAGTTAATAAAAATTACTCCCGCTCTGCCTAGTATAACATTTTTCCTCAAGAAAAAGTGGTTTGTTGTAGGATTTCTTCCCCTTGTACTGTTTGAAAAATGGTCACTGCAAACAGGATGGGCTGTAAAGCACATTGTATGGAGTATTTTTAATCCACCAAGTAGCCAGTGTCCCTTTGCCACAAAGGTAGTCTGTAAAAACTTTGTGAAGTGTTGCATAGAACCAAACGGACTAGACAAAATTTTGCAAAAATTTTTGTCCCTATTCAAAACTTCCAAAAAAATGGAACAATAGGTTTAACAATACCAGAATTGTCTATTAAGTTAAACTTCTGTCACAATGCTTTCATGTGAACTTTGAGGTTTAGCTTAAGTAGAGGTTCAAGTAGTCATACAAATAATTACTTTAGTTGGAGTAAGAAAGCATGCAGTGAAAAGGCTACTCAAGTACTAAGTTACTTCTGATTAATTGTTTAAATAATCAGAGCAAGAAAAATGTAATAAAATGGACATAAACAAAATATCAACTAGCAAAGTGCAAATTAAGATATGGCCAAACGATACCCTGTTAACTAAAACAACAACAGACAAAATCTTTAAGGCCAATACAGTCATGAAAATACAAATGAAACTTTGCTTTGAAAGTTTAGCAGTTTAAAAACTGTGTTCTGTCAGACTGTCACTCTGTTCATAAAAAAGTTTTTTGTTTTTTTTTAAAACCAGTTTGTCGTCTGAACTATTCAACCATGACTTGGAATGACAGGCTCAAAAATCAGTAAATAGGAGATCAGGTGTGTATACAAAGGAGAAAATTAAAAGGTTTTTTTTTTGCTGAATGTCAAACAGATAATAACAGATCAAACTTAGCATGAGCTTGTCAGGTGTTGACTAAGTTATCTGCTATGAGTTTTTTCAGGGGTTTGTCACAAAAGGTGGGTTTACACTTTTTGGTTCTCTGTTAAGTCTGTATACATTGTCAGTTTGTCAGGGTGAACTGTCTGTTGGGAACAGGGGTTTTACCATTGAAATCCACTCATCGTGACAACAAACTCAAACAGGAACTTTCTATAGGGGAAATGTGGTGGGTCCTGTAACAGGGCTCAACTAAGCCTAGCCAGGGCTAATCTAGTGTTAGCCTATCCATAGCTGATCTAGCATTAGCCTATGAAAAGCTGATACTAGCTACAATAGGTTTTCTCAGCTTCCACGAGGAGTCCTGAGTAAAAGTAGCATTCTTTCTTCACAGATATGCTCAAGTAAAAGTTAAAAGTATGCTGCATCAAAAAAAATAGCCTTAAAAGTACAAAAAAGTTACTCAAGTAATTGTAACAGCAGGCATGTCTGGATTTAGAGTTAGCTTGAGGTTAGGTTTAGCTTGAATTTTAGTCAAACATTTGACTTGAATGTTTAGCTATGTTTTAGCTTTACTTTCTAGCTTTCTTCCCAATTATTCATGTTGAAGATTTAAAATTAAATAATCTACTTCAAATGTTCAGTTCGACATTAACTGTACCTTTAATTTGACTTTGATTTAGCATGTTAATTTAGGTTGGATTCCATTGTTTGGCTCGGCTTTAACCACACAGCTTCCACATATTATATGAATAAATTTAAATTCCTGTAATTTTAAAAACTGTAATTGGTCCTTATTGTCAACAAACAAAACAATACATTGCCATCAGTACTGCACACTTTACACCTCTCTGTGGTCCAGGGCATGTGTGTTGTCTGTGAAATCTTGACGTTCGGTAATGGTTTTCTTTTGTAGCATCACACTGCCCCCCGTAGGGATGGATCTTAAGTGCACTGGATTCATTCTGAACACACTGATGTGTATTTCAGACATACGCCCTCCCTGGTTGTTTTCACAGCACCCTACAGGTCCACATTTCAACACAGAGAGAATCACGTTCTGCTGAGGATCTTTCAGCAACATTTTTCCGCAGCCAAGCTTTCGTCAGTGTAAACTGTAAATGGCTCGCTTATAACTTTTGCACTGATTTTAGTGTCAGGCACAGATGTTGCACTCTGTAGGTGTATGTAGACAGACTGTATGTGAATCACAAGGGGAATATGTCGAGAAAACACACTCTCACACACATACACACCTCCAACCTGGCACAGTGTTTGTGCTTGTAAACACTTGAATAATTGAGCCAGATTCAAACAAGGAATCGTGGAGGAGGAGGAAGAAGGGGGAAGCAGAGCAGATGGCCCAGTGCAGATAGACTCAGAGACTGGGAGCAAGAAGTGTTCTCTGAAGGACGAGGTCTTGTATTGTTGTGGCTGCGAGGGCCGCTCTGTCACATGGCGTAGCAGGGGTCCCCAAAGAGCCAGGGTCTTATGGTGTCAATGTCCCCCCAGTCCTCATCCCCAGCCCTGTCCTATTGTCATTCCTGTTTTTTAATTTCTCCAACGCAATCAAGTGTGACACAAACTGTTTACCTAGCGTGTCTGCCACAACCACGAAGAGAAAAGGAGGTTGAAAAAAAAAAACAGACACACAAGCCAGGATCTCGGCACAAAATAATCCTCCATAATACCAGAGAGTTTAAAGAGGCTTTGCCAACACCTCCCCGAACCCCCCTCTACCTCTCTTTGCTCTTATGAAAAAAGGAGGGGGAGATAAAGAGAAAAAAAGGAGAGGGGGGAACCACATCAGAAGAAAGCTGTTAAATTCGCCCCTCAGTCTCGTTTGGGATTGCTAATTATTGTTTTTAGAGCACAACAATTGGGGTATTAGGGCATAAGCGGCTGGAGATAACATCCAGAGGAAGGCGAGGGGAGGGAAAGGGGAGAAAAGGGAAGAGGAGCACAGGGGAGAAAGATAATGTGTCGACAGAAGGTAAGCTATGATAGGGTCTGGTCCATGGTGGTGTCTGTGAGTCTGTGCTACAACACACCACAGTGTCAGGAGACTCCACACTTCACTCTGACTCCAAGGATCTTGAAAAGTGAAAGAAACTTGACGTGGAAAAGTTTCGAATGCTGGACAGTTTATGGATCAAACAAGATCAGAAAAGGCAGGAGAACGGAAGTTATCACATGCACTCCACAGGTTAAAATATAAATATTAGACATAGACACAGTCAGAATACCAAAAATACAGGTAAGATGAATAATTTGACAGAAACAGAAATCATCAACAGAAATCCTAATAAGTTAAAGCTTTATAATTAATTAATCAATGATGAGAATCTACAGAGAATCAGAAGGATAGCAACATCCTCTTGGGACTGGGCGCACTGGGAGATGATGTTATATCATTCGCTTTACTGCAGTAATGGCAAATACTCAAAGTATAAGAGAACAGGAGAAGGGAAAAGCATCCTGGAAAACAGACACTCATGCATGCACACACAGACACCAGCTTTTATCCTGTGAATGAGCAGGCCAGCCAAAGTCATCTGAAAGCTTCCACATGCCAATGAATAAATAAAGCTGTAATTAGTAAAGAAAGCAGCGCCACCTGTTGGTGTCTCACCCCTGTGAACTCAGACCATTATAGTGAGCTGTGGGAAACACCTGAGCCTGCAAAGGCTGTGTTAAAGGGTTGGCACATATGCATTGTGTGTGTGCGTGTGTGTGTGTGTGTGTGAGAGAGAGAGAGAGAGAGTGTTTGTGTGTGGGAAGTTTTTTTTCTTGTGGGCCACCCGTGTAACCATGTGTGTTTCAAGGCTTCCATTTGTAAAGAGGCTTACTGAGCATATGTGTTGGTATTGTGAGAGTGTGTGTGTGTGTTTGTGTGCTCCTCTGTGTACGTGTGTGCATCTGAAGGGGTCCAACTGCGTGTCCTGGGGCCCACCTGGCAGCAGTGTGCAGATTCTGGGGCCTGAGCAGCTGGGCTGGGGGCTGGTGAGGGTGTTTGGTGGGGGCAGGTTTAAGAGGGGTGTGGGGGGTCTTCCACTGCCCCTGTCCCACCAGACCCAGACAGTAGGAGGCAGATGGACAGGCCACAGCCACTGCCAGAGGGCCAGAGGGGCCATGGGGCCGAGGGAGGGGGCCAGCCAAGACCAACTGAGTTCAAAAACTACACAGACAAAAAACCTACTAAGTTTTGCATTGTGAATGGCTGGGAAATACAGCACAGAAATTATTCATTCAGTATAATAGAATGATAGTGATTGAGTTAGAAAAGCTTCTCTGGTCTTGGAAAAATGAGGGCTGAGTTTCTAAGCATATGTTTTCCAGTGACTCAACTCACTGAAAAAACGATATCAGTGCCTCTTTAACAGCAGACGTTCCTGATGTACTGCAAGACAAGACAGTGCTGGATGAAAAAGGCCGAAACAAAAATCTGGACTCTTATATCTGCTGCAAAAAACAAACGTGATGTTCATCACTGATGTTATACTTTTTCTGTGACCAAACTGATTTATAGATCGTCAGTGAATGTCTTAATGTGTTTGTTCCAGAAACCAGAGCAATGTCTTCAGGTTGGACATTCCTGTCAAACGAATGACATGAAAAAAGAAGGACAGAGAAAGAAAATAAAAAAACACAGGACAGAATAAAAAAACACTTACTTAGTATTCAAGGCTGCAGTACTGTATTTATGTACAACATACACTGATTCTCATAAACACACACCCACCAATCTTCAAGTCTCTTTATAAAATTTCTGCTACTGATTTCAACCATGTAATAGAGGGAAAGCAGGAAATGATGCCTCAAACGACACCGTTTTAAGCACAGAGAGAGAATATGTTTGAGTGTGTGGTATTGACACAGAGTTTATTGTGAACATGTACTATAGGTGGTGGTGTGGGAGGTAGCCATCGGCTCCAGCAGTCCAGAGAGCCACAGATGCTCCACTGTTTGTGTGTTGACTCTCTGTAATTTGTTTGCTCTAATTTGTTTTGCCGTGCCAGGGGAGTTCCGATTTTAATTTTGCTCTGTGTGTGTTTACCCCTCTTTGTGGATCGCTGATCTGTTAAGCATAGAGAGAGAGAGAGAGAGAGAGAGAGAGAGCGTCAGTGTGGAGGGTGGGCTGTTCAGAGAGCCAAATTAAAAAAGGAGCAGTGCAGATTGTTTTAAGCTCTGGCAGCCCCTTCAGGCCCAAAGGCCTCGCTCGCAGCCTGCACCTGCTCCGTCCCCCCGGGAGCCTGGTTCCTGATCCATGGCCCTCGCTTCTCCTCCCCGGGCCTCTAGCCCAGCCGCCTCATCCTCTCCTCTCCTCTAATAATATTTTTCTTGTTTGCTTTATCTCCTCCCTGTCAACTTCACACCTTTTCCTTCCCTTCTACACTCGCCATCCTCTTTCTCTCTCCTCCTCTTAAACTTAAATAATAATAACTTTACTTGTATACCGCCTTTCAGACAAAGATGCAGCCCAAAATGCTTCACAAACTAAGGTTAAAAGCAAAGGTCACAAACTAAAATAAAAAAAAATTAATCAAAATGGTATTTCTAAAAAAACAAAACAAAAAAATACCAAGAGAGTTTTCTGTTCTAAAAGATGCAGATGGTCAGTGTCTTAATCAGAATCAACTGAAATTGTCCTAAATACTTTTGAGGAAGCCCAGTAAACCCTCCCAAAATTCCTGATGCTCCTTTCCTCCCTCCACCTCCCCAGTGACTTCCTTCTATCCCTCCACTCCTCAGTCCTGGCCTCTTCACCCCTTCTCTCCTCTCCACCACCTGCTCTCTTCCGCCATCTTTCCTTTTGCTATTGCTTCTGGTTACTTCCCTCTTTGCCCTGGTGCAATTTTCTCCATTGCCCCTGATTTTTTTCCTCCCCCACCCCCCACCCCTGCACCCCTTGTAACCTTTCCTCTGGTCTCTTGCTACTCCCTCCTCCTGTCTTGCCTCCAGCGGCTGGCAGAGTCTCAATCGGCCCCCCTCCGCACCTGAATGACTGCGACTTGCGAGGGCATAGGTTTGGTTTTTATCTTTGTCAGATGGCCAGAGTTAGATGCACCCTCGGTCTCTATCACTCTTTTCTCATCCATATGCACAAATTTGTGCACACACACAAACAGCCTGACTCTGCAGAAAGTTTACTTGAAATTCATATGTAGGTTCATATGCAGTGAGCATTATGTTCATGATCGACTCATGGAAAAGGGGAAGGAGTCATTAAGTTGTAAAGGATTCTCTTTCAAATAAGATACATGTTTGGATTGATTACACTTTATTCTCATTAACTGAGCTCAACTGCAACATTTCAGCTCTTTCTTAAGTAGAATTACCATCTCATAGTTTGGGACAAAATGAATGTCACCATCAGATCGCACACAGTTAAACCCCCAGAAATACTTTTGTATACTTACCGAATTGTTGTCAGTTTATGCTGCGATTTATTTTGCATCCATATATCATTCACTGCATTCAGTGTGGGGAGAATGTGCAGTGTGGTCTTCCACCACAGCTTGCTCTCCTCTCTGCTGTTGCCCCTGTCAACGTCATTCTGCCACCATGCCAAGACCTTTGACAGGTTGCCAACAGCAACTTGGATTCATTTGGAAAAAATCAATTATGTCAAATACTGTGATGTCTGCACGACAACACTGGTATACACCAGTGTAGTCACACACTCAAATTTTCTTCACCCATGAAGTACCCATCAAACAGAGGCCATCTACTTCTCTGTTTCCTGTATTTGGCTGAAATCATCACATAAACTGTTATATTTGAACAGCACAGCTATGACTTCCAAGCACTACAGGACAAACTACAAGAGGCTAACCTGACTTTCATGCTCCACTGAAGATTCTTCTGATGGAATAGAAGTCAACACTGAGAAAACAAAGGTGGTACATGATTGATTGCTGTCCCTTAGAACATCAAAGAACTTCAAAATTTTCTCGGGATGACGGGATGTTAACGTTGCTTCGTCATCTTGGGGGCCGTCTTGGCTCAACAGACTGGGCTTGGAACAGTTCCTCTGAATCAGGCTGTGGAGTGGAATGAGTGGAATTACTCAACGATGGAGCAAGAACGTCTCGCTGTCATCTGGACCCTAGAAAAATGGAGCTAATTACTTGGAGGGCAGACACTTTACAGTGGTGACAGATCATTCATCTGTTCATCTAAAAACAAAAGTTAACATAATGCCTAAAAAGGATCTGTTGTCTTAATTCAATCTGGGAGGCATTTTCATCTCACAAATACTTATGCCAAACAAATAAGCCAAATAATACCAACTGATTGAACTGAAGACGTTTTCAATTCGACATTTGAAACCTTTAAACTATTACATGGCGACCTATTTGCCCAATCGAAAAACCACACACATAGAATACACTAAGAGATATGACATTATAACACACTAAAATACAGTGTGCAGCTCAGTAAAGCTGTGTGACAACATCACCACCCTTTTATTAACTCAAGACACATGATAACGACGGCATGTTTAAAATTGTCACAGCTATTCTTTATTGAAATCATCCAGTCGCTCCTGCTTTTTATGACTGCGCACCCGTCGGCAGTTTGATCAGCCAGCTTTACATACAGCATGGTACAATTTGTCACACATACATTATTTACATTACCCTAGCAGTAATGCTATGACGTGTTTCCAATAACAGGAATTCTAGTTTTAATATGGCTTGATTAAAGCAGTCCAACTGTATATGATGCCCAGACTGGGGGAGGCAACTGAAAAGCACATGACCCAGGTCAGGGCAGGGCGGGATACAGACCACAGAATGATGGAAGAAGGTTGATTCTGGAGCCTCAGTCACTGGGTCAAACTCCATCAAACTTCTGTCACTACTCGCCTACTTAGGCTGGTCACCATAATACAAAAAGTGGTCAGTGGTACAGAGCCATGCAAACAGTTCTGATTTCATGTGTCCAGGTTTTGAGATATTAGAGATGTGATTATGAGATTTCTCTCTGAATCCTAATTAAATGGAAGTCAATTAAATTTAGTTTGTGATGTCCTCAGCATTGAAAAACAACATTTAAAAGGTGTATTAATTGTCTGTACAAACACCAAACAAACATCGCACTGACTTTATCACCTCTGAAGTTCACATGGTGAACTGGTTAGCAAACACAGATCAACATGAGCATCCATTCGAGGATGCGTTTGTGTCCACTTGTTGAAGATAAGTCTCAGGTTCATTCTCCTTTTGCTGTTTGGTGGTGAGCACATAACCCTTCATAATCCTGAGGGATTGTCACAATGAGGGAACACACTACTATAGTTATTTGGTTGATTGTTAATAGTAGAATTCAGATCAGAGCAGCTTTAAATAATTTAATAGAAGCATGTCTTTATTGAAAAAAATGTCCCTGTAAGACTAAGTAACTGACCAATCTCATTGGGAACTCAAGCTTGGAGCTTTGGAGTTCTACCCTTCAAATAGGGGGGAACAAAATTAAATCTGTGATGATCTGCTCAAATTCAAAATCCATGCTCAAAAACAACAGTAGTAAGCCCAAGCTGGCTGTGTCAGCAAGGTGTGTTCATAAAATTCACTGTGATGCTGATGTATTGTCCTGTTGTACAGGTATGCTAGGGAGCTGAGCCAAATGGGTAATGATAACACCGTACCATCTGGGGAGTAATGTGTGGATGCATTTTTGATTTAGGTAAGGCTGTGTACTGCCTTTATAAAACGCAACTGCCTTACAGTAATGTTACCACGCCAACTGATCTGAAGTCCTGCGTTAGTTTGCGAATGAAACAGAACAACCTCAGTTCGGGACATTAGGCCCAATGTATTGCCTTAAAATTCATTTGAATTATTTAAAGCTCAGTTTCTTTATGACAGCCATACTCAAGGCTCCTTTCTATTGAAGAAGTAGCTCCTATGAACACGTAATAGCTTGTTCTGTGTATTATCCAGCGTAACAGGGATTAAAAAGAAATGTTGCATGTTGAATTTGAATTTTTCAAATGTCATCATCCAGTGCTATCAGCACCATAAATGAAATTCCATCCACCTCAATAGCACTGGGATGGAGGCAAAACCTGGGGAAATAAAACCAAAACTATCCACATGGCTCAATACCAATCCACGTGCATGAGAAAATATTTGCTTGTAATTTAGGTGAACTCATCCTTTTAAGTTAACACATCTACTCTATGTGCACCACAATCTTTTCCCATTATGAACACTTCCACAAAGCTTAACATGACAGACAACAGTGAGCACTTCCCCACACATTTTGGTCCATTTTTTGACTTAAGACTGTTCAATTACTGATGTTCACATAGTACGACTGTCTCTGCAAAGCCTTTCTCATCAACTGCTCCACTGATGACATTCACACAGAGTAACAATCTCACACACACACACCCAACATAAGCAGCACAATCATTATCAGATCGCTCAGCATCCTGCACTCATGATATACACATTTGTTTCCCATTCATTTGGCCTATTCTGTTTTTGACCTCCCCAGCAGAATGCTCCTATTGAAATAAGGTGAAAATAAACTTCCACTAGTGCAAAGTAACACCTCTCTTTGAGAGAAATTAAAAAAACAAAGCTTAACAAAAAATATATATTTGACACATATGTTCCTATTGAAAGAATAGTAATCAAGTGGCACTGATAATAAATTATATTTCAACAAAAACTGTTGCGGATCATTTTCACCCTTGAGTCTGAGCACTAAGGCTGATTTGTTTTTGCGCTCAGTCACAGTATGCATGCAAAGTATGCATGCACTCGCACATACCTACACACACACACACACACACACACACACACTGAAAGGTTGCCTATGAATTGGAACCACAATATTAAAGTTTAAGACTGGAGGAGAAATAATTTACTGTGTTACATCTACTGCGGGTCCTCAGGGTGGAATGACCTTGACGTTACAGAATGAAGGAGATATCAGGCTGACTGCTCACTCCATCTACTGGTCAAATATAAAAATTACCGCTCTTCGATAAGAACCTGAAGGAGGCTGAATTTAATTACCAAAAACTCCAAGCTCACTCAGAACTATGTGCAAACAAACAATTAATCAATGGAGAGAAATAAGGATGATAACCAGTAAATTAAACAGGCACAATCTGCTCATCTTTCCCCCATGATTCATATTCAGTAGGCCTGCGATAGATGCAGACTTGTGGTCTGATGGAGACACGCCATTAGTTTTTCAACAGATTCTTCCCACATACAGTAGTGTAAAGGAGATGACATGAGGATAAATCTCGGGCACGAACTGGCACTCAGTATCAACTGTGTTTCCTCTTCAGCACATGGATGGTTAGCGGCCGAGACACAGCAGCTGTTCCTTTTAGCCACATGATCAGTCTCCACCTGTCTGAATGGGTTTGTGCGTTAAGACACATGGCAGAGTGAGGATTAGTTGCATCATTTCATAGCAAGTGAAGTGCCACCTGTCTTGTCTACAACACTCCTCTGTCGTTGCCGCACTTTTCGTGAGATGTTTCCTTCCCGTTAACCTTTCACAACAGCTTCTGCATCTTAGGACGAGACAAATAAGGCATAGAGAAACTGCCACAGGGACAGTTCTGACGTTACGGGAGGGGACAAATAGTACAGTAGCATGTGCATTATGAGGTTAAGTTTGTTCGCTCTGCATACAAATACCCAGGTTGTCCATCAGGAAGTTGTAACATGCTGGGTATTGGAGATGGAGGAGCTGGGTTAGTGTCTTCAGCTGTGAGCGCTGTGGTCCGGACAGGCTCTTTCAGCCAGGTTTAAAAAGCAAAACCGATTGTTCCAGCCTCAGTCTGTCAGCCAATCACGGCCATTCTCGGGTCAAACCTCCAGGTCTGGCATCAAATCCTCTTTAAGCTGAATGTCATTGTCCGACCCCGTGCCCACATCCGAGTCAAAGAGCGAATGGTCAGAGTCGGGGGATTGTGTGTGAGTGTGTTTGCCTGAGTGGCTGCTGGCGTCGCTGTCGTCCAGAGTATCAGTCCTGGAAAAGAGGCCAAAGTCCAGCAGACCTGTTGGGGAGCCACCGCCACTGCTGCTCTCACTGTCTCCATCGTAATAAAGGTCTTCCACCTCCACAAACCACTCGGGCCAGAACCTCCTCCTCATCCGCTCGCAGAACATGGCCAGGTTGATCAGTTCTCCTGTAAAGACAGGAGCAGGATTACATGTTACCAGCAGGAGGTTGCACAGATGCTTGCTGACATTGTGAGTCTGATGCTGAGAAAGAGAAGACACTGGGGATAGGTTATGAGACAATGTTTTTCTTTTGTCTTGTCCATTTCCTTCAAGCTTTTTAAATCATAAAGTATGTATCAAAACAACAACAAAGCATCTTCATAAGTGACACCACATGCTCTGATTTTGCTCTCTGGAGAGATAAGAGACTTGAGTGTTCCCTGTTCTGTGCAAGATATAAAAGCAATATTCAGAAACACTGCACTGCAGTAGAGTATCACTGCCATCTAGTGGCAGGGAGACACAAGCATGACTATAAAGACGCAGCAGGGAAAACTGGAAATGACAATGTAAATTCCGCATATATATTACAAAAAGAGGGACATAGTGAAGCTCAAAATAAAGCAACATTATCTATGTAATCATGCAATGATTTGGCAATATTATTTTTCAATACTCTGCTTCATTCCTGTCTAAGTACTGAACAGATCCACTGACCTTTGATGAGCTGTTCTGGCCGTGTCCCAGGTAGAGTCCACATAGCCTGTGCTAGATGCCCAAACACTGTAGCATCTAATGTTGACATCTTCGAGCCCATAAAGTATTTCTTATCTCCTACAGCACAGAGAAGACAGATAATAGTTAAACAGGTGTAACCAAGATGTGGTGAAACTTCTATACTTTTTTTTTAAAGAAAGCATTTAATGGCTCTGAGAAGCTATTCTTTGAGCTAAATGTTCAGCAGGTATTATGTTTATCATGTTCCTCCATTTATTTAACAAGTTAGCCTAGTGGTAGCCACCAGGGTAGCTAATTAAAATAATGAAATAGAGTATTAAGCAACCTAACCGTGGTTTATTGGAATTGAAAACATTATTTCAGCTGAAAATTACAGTAGTTGGGGTACTCCGACGCTTTAAAAAGGAGCACTTAGAACTGAAATCCATAGTTCATACAAAGTGTGTGGGGCCTTAAAAATGATTTACGCAAAATCAATGATCTCCTCCTTCCCTGCGCCTTCAGAAAATGCACTTCATAACAAAGTGATTGCATTTTGAAGCTGGAAGAGCCTCACTTTAAGCTGAAAAAAAAGATTTTACATTCACACTTCTGGCACTTGAGCCTGGAACAGAACATTAAAAGAGAAGTCACATGGTCGCAGAGAGTACTGATGCACTATGGGAATGACTTTCCCTTTTACATCACAGTAATGGTGAGTTGAAATGGCATAAACAGATCAATGCAAATTACTTTTCTTTCCAGCATCCGACTATTAGTTTCCATCGGAACGCTCTGATATTGTATTCTCATGGCCGAAGTCCACACCTTACACTGTTTTCCTACATTTGTCTACATCTTGATAAATTTGAAGTGCAAACAAAAGACAATCATGATTTTGTACTTGCATACTTTGAAACCACACATATGAATACAACTTTGGTTCACATTAGCATGGCAGTGGTATCCAGCTATTTTTACTGTGGGCATTCTGGTCAGGCCTGAGACCTCAGTAAATTAATACGTTTGTCCTTTCAACTGGACTCTACAAGGAGGACTTTTCTGTAGGCTGTCACTGGTATTTACACCTTTATTTCAGATTTTATGGGAAAACAAACCAAAAATGTTTTTGTCTTGTTTTGTTCAGAAATTTTCTCCACAAGTACCTATGAAAATTAGTTTCTGAATAAATCTGAGATTGTATAGTGTTTAATATTGTATAATAGTGTTTAAAAAAGAAATCTCTCTACTAATGGCCAGGGATTTGTAGTAACAAAAGCATGTACAGTAATTGTATTATCTCAAATAAAAAATCCTACTTAATCAGATTATATAACAGAGTTTGGGTAATCCCTGTTTCCCCCCGTTTTCTAATGGCAAATGTTTGGAGACGAGGTTGCACCAATGCTTATCCAGCAAGCACACACATAAAAAAATGGTCCCCCCTCCTACCCAGCAGCGTGGCCAGTGTCCTCATGTCCTTCTCCATCAGGGCGTAGACCTCCTCCTTGGAGAAGCGTCCGATGCCGTGGCCGTACATCTCTCTGCGCACTATGCCCCCATTCAGGTGGCTTAGTAGCCACTTCAGTGTGTCACTCAGAGGGCCACTCATCGCAAGAAGCTTCTGGGTTTCCTCCAAGTTGTCCACCCACTGACAGTAAGCTATCGTCCTAAACAAAAAACAAAGTGGCATCGGTTAACTAAGTGTGTTAGAGAGGAATGAGTCTGACACCAGGATGTTTCATATCATGGTAAAAGGTTCACTACTACGGTAGTTCACTACACTGTCAAAAAGGTTATCACACTTAGTTATCGCAGCGTACACACACTGTCACAGGTATCAGGGTGGTGCAACTGGATATTAAGATACTCCACCTTCTAATGGCCTCACCAGTCAATGTTATGGCATCACTAACTGTGGCAACTGAGTTCCACAATCAGCACTGTTGACAGCAGTCACTGATCACAACTTTAGTGTGAACATCTTGGATGTTTCTGCCAATGGGCTGGAATGTCACAGCAAAGTGACAGCCATTGATTTGGCTCATCAGCCTCAGTATTTGCCTTACCAGTAAAGCTCACTGTATGCTGTTTACTGGTTGCTTATTTAAGAGTTTATTTATTTAGTTATGCTGAATGCCCATTTCAGCCTGTGTTTGTGAAATCTGACATCACCCGTGTTGTCTGTTATCTGCACTTGGGTCCTGTTTGGCAAGATTACAAACATGCTGTAAGTAATAAACTAAGTTAGACACAGGTAACATCAAGCAAAATTTGAGCAAACTAAGAATATCAATCATAAGTAATAATAGGAAAAGAGGGTCAAAGGTTATTCAGCTTTCCAGATAAGTGCCCTATCTCCCCCAAACAGAAAATGCTTGCAAACTGGGAAAGACATGAACCAGTACTGTACGATAATGTTTGACTCATACAGTAAGTCTCTAAGTATTTTCAACAAATTATTGTCATTTAGCAATATAGGCTGGAAGCTATCACTTCAGGAGACCAAAAAGCAATATCTTACGTCAACATGCAATTCCTCCTGACCTTCCTGAATCTGACATGTAGTGTCAACAGTACGACTGTTTAATCAGGGGTTCAGCCCCTGTGTCCTGTTACCAACAAAGCTTTACATCTATTGACAATTAACCTTGTTTTAATCAATAAAAGTGCACCACCACTTCCATCCCACTTTCCCACTGCCCATTCATCAGCTATATACGGCTCTCAATTCACTGCAGGACGCAGCATCATATATCCAGACCCTCAAACTGTCACCTCAATGTTATGTATGTACATGAGGAAGTGATTGGAGTCATTTAGCAGTCACTGCCTCACGTACAGAAACGGGTTAGAGGGGAAAAGGTGGAAAGGAAAAGGTTCTGTTATACATTTGGATTAAATACTGGTGAAAGAAAACAGCCAGTCTCTTTATTGAGCCATTCAGACTGTGTTATAAAAAAGAAACCTGGGCAGCCACAGGATCCCTCCTGATGACAAGCAGGGATTTGTCTCTCAGGAGTAGACAGTGTTTATGTGCAAACAAGCCCAACTCAAAGCCTCAAAATCCCTATTTAACTCTGGTCCTATTTGCTTCTCCTCCTTTGTGATTGAAATATATTTAATAAAGAATCTGATAAAGAAAAACTATTTTACCTGGATTAACCTAAGTCATAAAAACCTAATAAAAAAGTAACTGTCCCAGATATTTGGCACATTCAGTGGTGTTTCTGCTCTATTGATGTTGTTGCAGCCAAGCTGTTTGTGTTTGTAGACACTAAAAGATTAAGTGTCTACATCCCTACACACTTGCACTTTCTCACACCACCTCGCTAGAAATACAGACCGAGCTTCCCCCTCAGCTGACGCATGTCATCTTTCTGCTTGTAGTGACGAACCAATGAGCCGTAATATTACCGTAAGTAAGCCTCTGTCTCCAGCAGTCTTCTGGATCACTAACTGTGACTGGTCGGCTCAGAGAAAATTGAATTAAAGAATGTGGCCTTCATGGCATCTGGAAGTCTTAACTGTCCAGTGGCCACACACTACTTCCTGTGGCATTATCTGATACCCCGAGAGGATACGCTGCCCTTTCTTTTCAGATTTGGAAAAAAAGAAACAAAGGATGACAGAACAGGTACTATAGCTGGAAAGGTTAGGATTTTGTCTTCGCTTAGCCAAATTAAGCAATGCAAGAGGGGGAAGGAGGTCGAGCAAAAGTAAAAATGCATTTATGATATGATATCAAAAGGTGAAAAATATGGTGATATGGTGAATGGTGATACGTAACACTATTATAGAAACCGTCTGGCTGACAATACTGCTGAGGTAAACCTGCATTAACTGATTCTCTTGGGCCATTTGGGCACAGCAAAACAATCTTTAAACATCTGCATATTATCACCTTAAATGTTGTAATAGCTAATGTGGTGACAAACAGTTACCTAATTACACATTCAGTATAAGCTCTCACTTTAAGTTGTCTCTCTGTCAGCCCGATGAATATTCACTCTCCTTTTTCTTCTGTTTTGCGCTCCACAGACTCCTGAGGGAAATGTCAGGCTCTTGATTGGCCTAATGCTGGTCAAAATCTTCCTCTGAGTGCTTCGGTACTGGCCAGGTATCATACAGTCACATCTTTGATTTTTCACTCAAAACAGCTGCCTTCAGCTGCTACAGACAGGACTGACCTGAGAGCAGTTTGTGGGCTGAAAAACAAAAACCTCCTTTCAGAGGGAGTTTGTTTTTGTCCTATAAGAATCTCTAACAAGTACTAATTCAACAAACTGCTTGGAAGGAAATGGCAGACAAAGCATAAAGCACATATGCCAGAGTTGGCAGTTCTTCAGTTTCCTGTTATGTACGATATGTATGATCTAACCATATCTCAGTGCTTCTGCGAGTCTGTGTCTGCCACTGCCCTTCCCCGACATAAATAATTCAATCAATAGGTCTATATGTGGGTCTAAACAAGGCACAGGATGGATGGAGGAGCAGAGAAAAGAGAGCTGGGGGGTGACCCGGGGGGGGGGGGGGGTTGTGGGATACAAGAATGACCTCTATTGCTTGAAATGTTATGATATTCCATCTTTACAACAAACAAATGGTCTAAATGTGATTTTTTTTCCCAGTTACAACATTTCTCGACCCAAGAAACGGTGAGGTTACATGTCCAATATTCACTTAGTGCATTTCCCAATGGTTAAGACCTTTAAATGCTCTGTAAGTGAGGAGTTTAGATCCAAAAGTTGAGTTCAAAATGTTTCCTGACACTATTAAATAGAGAGCAATAGGCCATATCACTCTGGATCAAACAGTGTTAGATCAATGTCTGTGTGTGTGTGTGTGTGTGTGTGTGTGTGTGTGTGTGGCACTGGTAGTGAAAGATGGATAGAACCTTTAGATAATTGAAAACACTCTGAACCTCTCTGGATGTGGAAACAGTGGTAAACGATTTCTTAGCTGCAGTGTGTTTCTCAGCCAAAGAAACCGGAGTGACTCATCCCAGTGATGTGATGGCTGATAAAACAGTAGTGATGGTGAGGAGAGAGTCAGCCTGGGCAGGAAGGCTGCATAAATAATGCTTAAACTCGACAGGAAGACCAAGATCCTTTTTTTAGCTATTAAAAATCAAGGTGACATCATTGTTTTTCAATAAGATCATTGTGGATGGTTCCTGACATGGTTTAGCATTTGGTTCAGATGTTAAAATATGTACTTAAATATGAATATGCAAATATAAATTTTCATACTGAAGTCAGCAAATGTATTATGACCATTACAAATCACTGAATTCTGCCTATAAAACTTCTAAAAGCGGCTTGATCGCTGGATTTTTCCATTTCACCACTTGTGACTGAAACAGAGTCAGAACATCAACCTTGTTTGTGAGCCACTTACCAATAGAGGTGTTCTTCAACCATTTTGGTGACGGCTCGGGACACGGCTATCTCCTGTGGCGTGAGGTTCTTGTTGAGGTTGACACCCAGCTTCTCCTCCAGGAAGTCCACAATGAACTCTGACCCCGAAGCCTGCTCGTGGTTGTACTCAATCCAGGGCATCTTACCCTGCGGTGACAGCTTCCCATCAAAGTAGTTCTGCAGAGGGAAACAGCTTCATGTGAGAGTATGTATGGATTCTGGTGTGTTGTACTAAAAACGCATGTTGTTGTTGTTGATCGATTTGCATTATGGGAAATGTGGGATCCAGTGCTTTAGGAACACTGTGTAAAATGGACACAAATTTAGGATAACAGCACGGCATTTTTTGACCTTTCTTCTTTTTAACTGCTTCTCTAAAGTTACCCAGCTTTGTGCAAAGTTGCTGGGGAAATTCTTAAACATTTCTTTGTTTTTTAATTATTTTTTTGCAGTAAATTACTTGTTTGACCTCTTTAGGCCCCTAAAACAAGTGAAGCAAAACACCCTAAAAAAAAAATTGCTCCTTGATTAAACTGCAAACCCATGCAACTAGTGACCAACCATCACAAGCAGACAATTCATGGAGTCATTAGCCAAAAAGGTCAGGACCTGGTTACTCAACATTGTAAAAGCATAGTATATATGTAGAATGTTGCAGACTTGTAACAATAATCAATAACCAAAAACTGTATTCTCTAAAAACACAATCATGCTTGCTGAGAACATATATGAAAGCCAATAAAGCAGACTGTGCATTTGCATAATCAAGGACATGATAACTTGCAGTTTGGTACATTATAATGAAAAACCCTCTGGCAATCAAGTAGAAATTTGTTTTACATTTTTGGCAGCAGCAGCCGCAGCAGCAGTGTTGCTTGGAGTAAATAGCCTATTGCAAGAACTGGATATTTCATGGCTAAAGAGCCAAGTACATTAACTGCAGAAACTCAAGCATCACCAACAATAATCGGAGACATCACAGTGGCAGTAAAGCTGCTCGATAACCAGATGATGTCTGCAGGAAACAGTACAGCATTGGACATTTCCGAGCCTCCCTCTGTTGCTTTGTAAGTGATAGACGCTGAAATGGAGTCTGCCGTATGTATCACCTGGTAGGGCAGATCCACCATACGCAGGTACGTCTCTATTTTGAGGCAGAAGGGCGAGAGGCTGGGCACACCATTCTTTGGCCTGGAGAACTGGTGGAGGATGATGGCATCTTTAGAGTCCAGCTCCTGCTCCTTCCTACACAGAGAGCACAGATGGAGAAAACAAACAGCTTTAGTAAGTCAACAGTTTACATCTGTTACTTGATCATTTTTGTAATGCCATGATTTGGTTTTAATTAGCTTTCAAATATTTTCTGGTACATTCCGATGTGAAATCTATACTTGATGATGTGAAACTAAACTTTAACTTTGCCAGTGTCCCTGCATACAAAGCCACAGCATAAAAAAACCCATGCTGATGTTTGCTTTTTTAAGGAATTTGATTGAACATTGTCATACTCTTTAGGTACTCTTTAGGTCTTCATATTTACTATAATGGATTTTTTCCACTTGAATTAAATGCTTTACAGACTGACTGACTGGCTGGCAGCAAATGGCTGTTTCTGCAGGGAGGAAAGTAAAATCTGATATCCTCGACTCTGCCAGCTGCGTGTAGGTGCCAGCAAAAACAACAGCGAAGGGATCACTGATGCAAACTTCAAAGACAGCAGTGGTACATACTTTAAAGAAATTGTTCAATTGTCGTGCACCTGGCTGAGAGCAACTGGTGTTACTTCCTGTTTTCTCTGTCAGCCAGTGCTGTGAGATAAATACCAAACAGAACTCAGCATCTGAACAGAAAGCAGGAATTCCTGTTTCATTTCAGGCTCTTGGAAAACTCTAAGCAAAAGTAAGGGTTACCCCTTCAATAGATCAATAGATTTGGGCTTTAAATGTACAGGGGGGAGGATTTAGTTGATTTTACAATTATTATTATTTCCATGCATGCAGAGGTGAGATATGTGGCACCCGGAGTAATGAGAAAATAAAGCAAAAACAAAACACATTGCTGAGGTAGACTTTACAGGGGGGCTGACTTGTTTTTCTCATGGTGCAGGGCTGTTTTCAAAATACAATACCCCTGTATTCACCAGTACCATAAACTAAATATTGTATAAAGACTGAGAAATACACAGTTGTATTTGTTGCTGTGTCCTGAATCAGTATAAATTGTCTGTATACGCTGCTGTCCTCAGTCACGTGGTGCTAAAACTATTCCAAATGCACTGCATGTCTGTCCTTGATGTGTCTCTGCATCTTCCGTTTAATGCCGCTGTCCGGTTAAATGCGGTGCTGAAATCTCCCCTGAAGAGCCACTTAGAGAGCCCTCTGAAACACCGCGGATGTCTCACGGAAGGGACGGGGAATAAAAGCGGAGCAGTGTGGCATTGCCAGCAACACGTCACATGGCACGAACAGATGATGCCGGCAGGCTGCGGGTCCGGCCTCAGCAGCCTGCACGTGATTCAGCAGCAGCGTTTCCTGCACGAAACGCAAGGTTACACAGATTATCTTGGGGGAGGGTGAGTGAAAGCACTACCAGGCCACTGTTACAGGATGTACTTACTCCCCGGCACTGGCCCCAAAAATAATCCCCCCCATTGACACGCACGCAGTTCCTGCGCTAACAATAGATCTGAGTTAATCACCGTTACATCGCAGGGGCTGATCAGATCTCATCCACCCGCCTTCAGCAGAAAACACTGCTGCATTATAAAGGCGTTTTTGTATTGTTTATAAGAAGCAGCAGTAGTGAGTTCATTAAAGGTCACTCTGACTCTGCAGCGCCCGAGGAGCGTTGCGTTTATACACGCTCAGGTGCCGACGGAGCAGGCACGGGAGCAGGCACGGGAGCAGGCACATGAGCGGACGCGTGACTATTTTTTAATTTATTAATTTTTTTTTTCACCACCTACTGTCGCGTCCTTGGAAGAAGGAAAACAGGGGCTCGAAACCACAGCAACCACCGCGAGATCTGTGTAGAAATGACACCCCGCGGACGCACTTCTATATCCAATCATGGTTTTATCGCAGCCCATCGCAATGACAGCAGTCAGTCACTACCGGCAGGTACATCCGCAGCTCAGAAGGCTAAATTAATAAACAGCGCTGATGATGGTAAACAGTTGAGGCATGCTGTCCGTCCCTACCTTATGGCGAGCAGTTCGTGCAGCAGGTAGGCTGCAGCGGCCAGCAGGGCCCCCCCTGTGATGTACAGGGTCTTCTTCCACCAGGAATCCGAGCCCAGAACCGACATGATGCCTCCGTAGTCCTGTAATGGGAAGGCAATGATATAGCCATACAAAGACTGCTGCTGCTCGGAGGCGCACAGCCCGAGGGGCAGGCTGTGATTCCGCCCGAGCTCAACCACACACGGCCGGGAGGAGGCGAAGCCAGCAGCCCAGTACATCGTCCCTCCCTCGGTTACAGCCACCCCGCTTCCTCCCTGCAGCAGTCCCCGTTAGGCTTCATCCAAACGCCCGGCGGGTTGTTCTACGGCATGGTGGCGGAGCGGCTAATGCTCCTTCAGAATATCTGAAGGAATAAACATTTCCACACCCCTCTGCACAAAGATGCTCAGCACCCACTTCGCTTTCCTTTGCAGGTTTTAAAGAGCACCGTGAAGGCAGACAGAAACACAACAACTTCACTTCCGGCTGCAGATTTCAAAATATTTTCCCCCTCTTGCTATACTTGCTGTCTACACGACCCCTCCATTTAACAGTTGACTGTTTAACTTCTGTTATTAGCGGTTTAAATGAATAATATTTTCATTATCAGTTAAAATTCAGCTTCTTGTCAAGATGATTGTGTCTTGAAAATGTCAGAAGTGAAAAAATATGCCACAGTTACCATGTGATATAAGAAATGAAACAGCCCCAGATCATTACATATAAGCAGCTGGAAACAGATAATGTTTGGCACTTCACTTGAAAATTAGTCAGTTTATTAATAAATTATCGAAAACGTTGCTGACGATTCATGCAGCTGACTGGTTTAATTAAAATGTGGTTTCAGTTCTAAAAGTTAAAAATATTACACTGGGTATCGTCTCTGCTCACAAAGTTGCCTTTCTCTCAAAGACCTGCAGACACTGACTGACTGACTGACTTCTAACACGTCCAAACAAGCAGGATCAGTGTTATAACATTTTGCCTCTCCCAAAAATGTTTTGTTGTACTGTTATACTCAAACATGAATCCTCATTCTGGACCATATGTACATTATTGTAGGTGCTGAGCTGGTTAGAACGAAAACATACTATGTAATAGCGCCCTATTTTTATTTTTTAGGGACGAACTTAAAGAACTTCCGGTATTGACGTGTTAAAACTTGGCAACTTGACACAGCTGGCCTATTGTCTACTCCAGTGGAAGAGTCACCCCGCCCTGACGAGCCCCCCCACATCCCAGCGAGACCAGTGGATATAACCATGATGAACACAGATTGGCCAACAACACAACATGACGACGTCATTCCTCTGACAACCTTATAAGAAAGTCTGTAGCCTTGATTTGTTTAGTCTTTGTGCAAACAACTAATGGCATAAATAAATATAAAGGCTATGAACATATTGGCCTATTCTCAAATAAAAATTACGCGTAAAAGAAAAAGTAGAAGGCTGTTAATAACTTTTCAATTTGCAGGCAGGAAACAGAGTCCAGACTGTTTTAATATTTAACTAGTTAAATATTTAATTGACACGCTGATCATCAAGTAGTTATTATTAACCAGGCAAGTGTGGGCTACTTACTCTGGAGCAACTTCGGAAGTGTAAGAAGACATTCATCGTGAGGACTGAATCCGCCAGGTGCGCTGTGACTCTGTTTGTGGAGCATGCCGAGGGGTGGACGGCGACAACTTGGAGAAAAGAAGATTTGGTGAAGAGAGCGTGCGCCCGTGGCTTACATCACCGTCGGCTGACGCTGGTGAAATCCCGTCTCCTGCCTGTCAACAGGTGCAGCCTGTCCAGGTCGACGAGCGGAGCGGAATTTAAGCCACACGGGATGAACTCGCAGACGTACGTGTCATCTCCCGCACAGTGGTGAAACTGCAGCCATGGCTACTGCGAGTTAGGCGCGCGCTCCCGCGGCCTCCCGGGAGCGCGCCTTACAGCAGTAGCGTTTTTGTTACTGGAGGCAGCTCAACTATACCGGGCGCTGTAGTTTACTGCAGACACAGCTGTAACTGGACAACTGCCCAGCTTACCTATGGCCCTGGTTATCGTCATCAGTCTTAAAGCCTGTGAAATTTTTTTACAAAGTGAAATAAAAAGTACATTCCCTTTTTTTGTTTTTGGGAACTCTGTGTTCCTCATTCTGTTTTATTACCGGCTAAATTCAGGAAATATCTGATTTCTGCACTACTCATCAGTCTCTTTGAGAACATCATGCAAACATGACTTATTCTCTGCCACGGGCTTGATTTGCATTATATAATACTTCCACATGATGTCCACTATAATCCCAGAGGAAGTGACTGTCTCGTGGACACAACCGCTGCGGGCTTCAGCATCTAAAAATGGTTTTCAGCGCACAGCCAGAAACGGCACAAAATCGTGTTCGTCATTAGCGGCCCGGACCAAACAGATCTGATTGTTCACTGTTGGAACTTTCACTCATTGTGACAGTTTTAATACAGGATATGGCAAATGACAATGGCAATATTCCCCCTAAAATACCAAGCTGATTCAGCACAGTATATACTGACAGTGATCATTGTGATGTTCTAACTTCTGAAGCTGTGTGGTTCAACAGATTTGCTACTGAATTGTATATAGAGAGGATTCCCAGTTGCCTTGCGCAGCTCAAACACTACTGAAACCATTTAACACACTGGCTGGTAGTAAAGGAAAGGCACACTGGAAACCAACAGCATAATGCAATCTTACTCTGAGTGCACAGCAGCATTCTGCAGTACATCTCCAGCTCTATTTAGAGATGGCCCCTTTCCTCCAGTGGCTGCCGCCTCACATGCTGCATCCCAGCCTCAGCCTCTGCGCAGTTACGACTCCACACACCTGAGTTTGTTCTGAATTTGTTCTCCGGTCTTGCGGCTCAGCTGTGCGCAGCTGCGCCGCGGTCCTCCGGGGGGGGGCTGCTGTCCTCGGCTTGGTCCGGCCGGGGATCGTCTCTCAGTTTGACAGCGTGGAGGGCATAGTTTATAGCGGTGCTGTTTGTCCAGCTCCAGGCTCCTGATACTGGGTTGTACAGCATCCCTTGTACAGACTGCACTGAGAAACAATCTGATAAAGAACAAGGGTCAGAGGTGGGGTGAGACCGTAGAAGAGCGCGAGGGCAACGTAGGAGACAAACGTTTGCATTTTTCTATCTTTGACAGAATGATTTTCAACTCTGGGCATTTTAAAGCCAAGACATAATGACGGTGCAGCTGCATTCAGTGCTGGGTTACGTTACTGAACTTCACTGAACTTCAGCCTCAATGAACAGTCCTCATATGTTGTTTTGGTAAGAGGACAATTCAATTTTGCTTGACTAAAGGCAAATTTAGACACGAGAAGGGACATGAACATAAATTGTATTGTATTTTATCATGTGCATGCTCTTTTCCCCCATATGCAAATGAGAAGGACTTACTGGACTCCAGGAGGCGCTCCAGCTCTACCGGGCTGATGAACTTTTCCCAGTCGTGCGTCCCGCTGGGGACGATACGCAGCAGCTGCTCGGCTACAACGATGCCCAGCGCGTATGACAGGTTGGTTTTGTTAATAGTTGTGATGAAGAGTGAGCCGCCCGGCTGCGCGCAGAAGAAGATGGACAGTTTTAGTTCATCAAGTAAGAAAGACGGGCAGTTTTTGTTTTACGGGCCTTCTGCTTCAGAGAGCAATAGTTTACAATGGCCACACACCCCTGCAGCTGTTTTCTACACTGGAACAGTTTGACCGCTGCTCTTTTTCTATAAAATGAATCCAAACATTTCAGAAGTGTCATACCACAGCATCCCTGCATAAGCACAAGGATACTGTTTCTTTTTTTTTTTGGTAAAAGTAACAGAGAAAAAAAGTCCAGTTGTGCTCAAGCCAAATGCAGAGGCACTGAACAATTACTCTGTCTTTTTCGCTCTTAACACTCTGGTCCACTGACCTAGGAGATTATGATCATCTGGCCTCAGCATTGATGCGCAGCTTTCACCGAACCTCGTCGGGGTTCAGCGCAAACCCCACGCATACAAACACATGCTAACCTATTCCCAGCGATGCACAGCAGATGCAAACACAACAAACAACAACAGAGTCACCATATGCCCATTAGCGTACGCTCAGACGAACGTGCAGACACGTGCTGTAGTGATGCAGAAATATCTGACATGAGCTAACAGCTGGGAGGAAAAACACACACACACACACACACGGTACCACGGGACACACCTTCAGCACATGGTTGCAGCAGAAGGCGAATGTTTCCAGGTCTGCCAGATGTTCCACCACCTCGGAAGCTACGACAGCATCAAACTGGCCCTGCTGCTCCTCCCCGTCTGCTGAGAGCTCCTCTAAGGTGCAGGCCTGGTAGGAGACCCGGTCGCGGAGGTCGGGGTCATAGGACGCGTGCAGCTGGGCGGTGTGGATGCTGTCTTCTACGGGATCTACACCCAGCACACTAGCCCCCAGGCGACCTAGGGGCTGGGAGAGGACAGAGAGGGGGGAGTGGAGGGAAATCAAAACATTCATTTGTTTTAAAAAGCCTCACTTGAGTCAGATAGAGACTTTATGAACCACATTTCAGCTTCACCAATACAACAAACGATACAGGAAAATTTCCAACGACACGCATACGTTAAAAAAAAAAGGTGGGGGGTAGATGTTTGTGAAATCAGGGGTAACAGGCAGTTGTGTCTTGTGTGTTGCTGGATAAAATCAGCTCTTCGGTTTTACTTACGCTCATTTCAAGCACACAATCCTCACCCCACTAATGCAGGGAAATCAAATTATGTGGAGGCTACGTGCAGTCTCCTGCATGATGCCCCCCCAACACACACACACACACACACACACACACACACACACACACACACACACACACACAGAAGCCCACCTGAGCCACACTGTCAGCGACATCTTGTGACACACCCTTGTTTTGCTTTAGAGTCATCTGCGCTGGCACCACATACTTTTACTTTATGGTCTACTGGAGACAAATTCTATAATTCCAAAAAAACATACAACCACATCTAAAAATATAGATAGTAAATAATAGTTCTCACCGCACTTTATAGCTTCATGCAGGACAGACTGAGGAAACTCTAAATGGTCAGACATGAGCTACAGCGCCCTCTTCTGGACACGTGGTTAAAAACACACTTGCTTGCCCAGGGGCTTGTCTCCATCCTCCCACAGCTAATCCCTTCTGACGGGCTGACTTACAGTGACAAGACACCCGGAGACACAGCCACAGTTTAAATCTTAACAGACACTTTTTTTTGTCGGGGTTCGCGTGTGTCCGTGTGCGAATATGACAGCCTGGGTGACAGGGCTACATAAATACAGGACCTGATTTTGTCTTCCCAAATCACACCCCACAGCTGGTATGTCCTCAGCGCGAGTGAAGGCGGAGACAGTAGCTCTGTCCTCGCCGCGCGGCGATCGACGCTAACAAACAGATAAACAACTGTAAACGACCGACTGTCCCATCCACCGGACGGCGACCAGTCAAATCAAAAGAGCAGGAGAAACTGGGCTGATGTTTAAATGTTTTTTGGGGCGCTGGTACGTATGTGAGCGGACTGGCACTGCAGCGCACCGAAAGCAGAACGCTCTCCTGTAACATGGCTGAATGTGACGTGAAAGGTAGCAATTGAAGCAATTGCGAGTGGACAGAAGGTGAAGGGGCGAAAAGACATTTTTGTCCAGCGTGTTCTCGCTGGGTTTGCATCTTTCTCACAAATCGCACACACACACACGTTGTACCTCTGTTAGGAGGCCTCCGCCACAGCCGACGTCCAGAATCCTCAGCCCTGCCAGGGGTTTCCCGGGATGATGCGCTCTGTGCGCGCTCAGCAGATTGTCCCTGTGCAGGTGAACGAGCAGCGATGAAATGTAAACGTCTCTCAACCCTCACGTCTTCCTCCTGCCGTCCAACAGCCACCCATCACGTTAAGGTCACAGAGTGTGGCTGAAGGGAAAAGGACTGAGGGAAGACGAGCGTAATCTTAAACATCCACATCCTGCATGTTGCTGCTTAGCACGCAGAAGTGCACGGGAGGCCGGAGACCCGAAGAATCTCCATTTTTTTTTGCTCGCACCTCTGACCCCCCCCTTATTTGCCGTGAGCCACAGTGTCAGCCAGCTGACAACTGCAAATTGTCCTCTGGCTACCAATTCAACCCCACCTTGCCCCTGCGCCCCCCCCCACATGCTGTCGAACGGTCGCGCTGCCTCGGGCATGAAACATGCAGAGCAGGCTAAGATCTGGGTACGCGTCCTCCTCATTAAAGCCCCGCCGCGGTGCGAGAGAGGCATTCGTGCAAACAGTGAAGGAAACACGATTAGATGTTGGCAGACATCCCATCCACCTAACTAGCTCCTAACATCACCACAACGCACAGAGACACTGACAAGAGCTGCTCAGCCACAGCCTGAGTGTCGGGCTGTCGCCGCATGACCAACCATTATTAAAATGATGTGCGTATGAAAATACTCCTTCTAACTTAAATGTACTCACAAAAATAAAAGAGCTGTATTCTACATGTACATATTTGGCTACAACAACATCAAAACCATATATTCTGATGGCAAACTAAGTGTATTCACGACGGCTTTGGCTCAGTTTTCACGACAGAGGTTCAATGTGCAAAACTCTCATGGCTAAAAAAAATAACCTGCTAAATTTTTACCTTGAAGCAAAAAGTACCGGCCTTATATACAAATGCAAAACAGCAAGGCCTCTTGGTTAATGCAACATGTTAATGCGTGCAGAGCAGGACTCATTTCTTGTTTTAAACGGCAGCAGTGCAAAGGAGAAAAAAAAAAGGCAAAATTCATTTTTTCCATATGATTACTGTCGAAAATGTTGTACTGTATCAATTGGTCGTTACAGTAGACTGTTGTTTATCCCTTATTATCTTCATTTACACTGATGTGGCATGTTCACGAAATAAGATAATATCATTCCAAACACTGATTTCTACACCTTTTTGCCTAATTACTATTTGCATAATCCTTGAGAAAAAGCCCACTGTATATTTTTCATATTTGTCATAGAAAATTACCATTTTCTTTTCAAATGCGATGATAATTTAAACTCAGCAAAGAACACAAACTTCCTGCATGAGCATTACTTGTCTTGATATAGATCTTTTCTTTTTTTTTTTTAATTTTTGTTTATTTGTTTGTTGTGTTAGATTTTGAAGGCAAAATGAAGGGTACAGATGTTTGTGTTTACAAGTATGGTAAATTGAAACTGTGTTGTGAAAAATGAGCCAAAAATCCAAAGTATTCTAACATCGCTAAACTCAAGAGCCCATTTAAAAACAGACGTCAGTGGACCATTAAAACAAAAAGGAGGTAACAAAAGTACCACAGTCGCATCTCTTTTCGACACACCCTGAGGACAGAGCCGCATCAAGGGAAATCGGCCGCGCTCAGACGTACGCTGGCGCCGGATCTGTCACGCTGTCAGCATAAACACCCATCACCGCCAACGGGAGCGCAGAGGGGGAAGGGCGGAGCATCGATGGGCTCCTGGCCGCAGTGGGTAATGTAACGATTATCATGCGTGGCCCCAGCAGCAGATCTTAGCAATCAAAACAGCCGCAGCCCGGCCCCCGTAACGTTCACGTATGTAGAGCAGGAGTGGCTGAAAATGTGCTGATGTGTGAAGGAATCCTGTCACTTTACATTTCTGCTGCTTCGGCGTATATCCCTGCCCTCTCCTTTGCTCTCGCAACACCACGAGGCTGGATCTGCTTCGGGTTATGTCTCGACACAGTTGCCCGACGCCTCTGCCAATCAATCTACGCGCTGACAGCGGCACCCCTGCGTTACGAAAACGTGATGGATACCGAAACATACGATCCGTGCAGACACGCACCGTATAAAAGGCACCCTCAAGTCATTCATGGCATGAAGAGCTGCAAACTCTCCCTGTTCATCCCACCACTTGCCGGCCAGCAACTGGAACCTCCTCACCTCGTCGGGGTCCACTGTGGTTTGAGAGGCTGACCGAGCGCTGCATGAAGAAAAAACAGACAGGGACAGATAAACACCGACCGCAGCTCAACATCACAATTACCACAGTGGGAACAAACTACAACCAGCGATGCTTAGAGCCTTGGGAAAACTGTCACGGGCAATTCATTTTTAAAGTCTCCATCTCTAGCGTCATGCGACAAAATCTTACAATTGGGTGATTCAATGTCAAATCCACAGAATCCAGACAAGCGGTTTGTTGCGCCCTCTCAGATATGGTTGAAAGTTTCTCTAAACTATGGCCTGTAATATATTTTGTTCAATTTCAGTCTTTTCAATTTTTTTTGCCCCTTGACATTTTTGGACTATTACACTTTCAAATACATCTTATCATATGACAATTTTAATAAATATTTGATTAAGTATTATTCCCATCCTCAACAAACCTTGTAGTATGAAAGACAAGCATGTTCTGAGCATGGCTGGAACGTTTTGGAAGGCCCTACATTTTGGGAATAAAAAGTGCAAACTTCCAAAACAAGAGTGATATTGCGGGTGTTTGAATCCCTTGTTTGCTCCCATTTGATATCAGGCAGTATTTTTCATTATGGGTGTAACAGCCTCTGGATTAACAGGTGGAGTAAAGAAATATATGTTAACTCGGACAGACACTATATTCAGTGGAATGGTACAACTTTATTTTCCATATTTAAACAAGAAAAATGAAGCTGGTGTGCAATATAGCCGATTATGCGTAAGAAGCGACATGTGATGGAAACTATCATTTTTGCTCTTCCTGCAACCGACCAGGCGGCGACATACTCGTCACTCTACTTCCACCTGCTTAGCCCGTTATTGAACGATCTGACACTTCCATCACAATACACTTTTTTTTTTCTTTGGTCCACATATCACGGCAACACTGACAAGTCGCGAACCAAGCTGCGCTGCTGTCCTCCTGCAACCCCCCTTACGCTACTTACGTTACCTCACTACGGCGTTAAGCTGCGCCTCCAGACAGGCGCTCCTCCTCGGCCTCGGTGACCGCTGCCTGCACACCGCCGCCCCGCTGAAGCCGCTCCGACCCGCGGCGCTCCGCACCAGGCCGCGCGCCGCCGACACGACGCGGCCCAGCTTGTTGGAGTACATGACACGACCGTGTTCTGCAGCTCTGCGCCGCGAACGTGTTTACTACTTCACCACCCTAAGGTTCTGAGTGGGACCCGAAGTGCTGCGACCTTTTCGGCTCGTGCAGAAACGAATCGCTTTTTTTTTATAGTTCCTACTGGTCGGACACTTTAAGTTGCGGGTACCGACAGGGACGAAACCGTTTGACACCGGAGAGAAAGGTTTTGTTGTAAATAAAAATAAATAAATAAATAAATAAATAAATGTAATCTTGTACATTCATCGCGGATTTTATTTAACATGTTTGGAGAAGCTTCGGCTGTTTGACTAATTATGTTTCTTTTGGGTTCGTATTTGTGCCGTTTTTTCCCATAGATATATACATGAAAAACTTCCAGTTGCGCTGATGTGATACAGCCATAATGTAAGCGGGGCGACACTTTAAAGTGCGTTACTGTGCTTCATGTAATCCACTATGAGGACACCTGTTGCATGTCTGGCCTGTCGTCCTCTCATACAAAATCTATTAACGACACCTTAAAATAATCGCCTACGTCATTTTTTCAGATTTTTCAGGAAACACAAAAAACTGAACAACATCATGAGGAGATGGTTTAGGCATTTTTGCAAAAAAAAAAAAAAAAAAAGACTTGGGCAATTATTTTAAGAGGGTGACGATATGAGTCTTCAGGAAGTGATGTTTTCCTGTTGGGAACTATTAATGAATTACTTTCCAGGAGATTAAAACACAGAGACACGGGGAGGCAACAAACAAGGAACAAACTGTTTTATTGGACATTTTACAATAATATGTTTTGGAGAAAAATGTTAATCCTTTTACGGTTTAAAATGATACAACTTGATTTTGTTTTTGTTTTTGTTTTTTTTGTTTTTTTTAATTGTCCCATCAAGTCTTACTGAGGTTTGTTTAATAACACAAGTGAAAGCTCCTACCATTCCAAATGTCTGGTTCTTCAGTCACACTTTAAAAATAACAACATATTTACAAAGATGAAAGAAATGCATGGGGGGGGGTTCACCTACACAACTGCCTCTATAATGAGACAAGCCTGTTCAACTCATGGAATTTAAAAATGATAAAGTGCACAGATCGAGGGGGGGAGGGGGAGTTAACTGTGCTCCTCAGCGTCTGCTACGACGGGAGGGGGACGCTGACCTGCAAGAGAGGCGCGGACACAACATTAATAAGGCATCGCACGCACTCAGCCACACATTAAAAAAAAAACAAAAAACACACACACACAACACAAGACATGCACAAATAAGCCCCTCCCACCAGACACACTGCACATGAAGGACCTATGTTCTGCAGACTCTGGAGAAGCACATCTACCGTTTGCAGCAAAGCGCAAAAGCCAGGAATGCATTAAGGCCTCATAAAAAAGGGCGCTCCCCTCTAGTCTGGGCGGGACGCAGCTTCACATTTAAACTAGGTGCTACAAACAGAGACCTTGGCTCCACTGAGGCACCAGAGACCCAGTGAAACTGGTTAGCACTTCTGATGCGATAAAAAACGGTCAATGCCCGCCTAACGCTCTTTATTGCGTGGTGAAGCAGACGTGACTGCGGTGGAAAAACCGTTCAAAGACATTCGGGCGACAGTGTTCATAACTTTCCATTCAGTTACTGCAAATCTATTGATTAAAAAGGACTCCAGAGAAATCACAATGAGACGTACAATGAGAACATACAATAGGGAAAATAAAAGAGGAAAAAAACGAATACTACCTTGATCGCGACTTAGACTTGTGTTTGCGGCTTGCCTTCTTACCAGACTTGTGAGATTTTTCCGTCGACCTTGAGCGACTACGTTTGGATTTCTTAGATTTCTTTTCCTTGCTAACTTCGGGGGTGGGGGATCTACTCGAGTCAGAGTCTGAGCGCCTCTTGCTAGCTTTGGCGGAGCCCTTCTTGCCAGATTTGCTGTCCTGTCGGGAGTGCTTGTCACTCTCGGCGCACGAGTCGCTCTCTTTCCTTTTCTTGGATTTGCCATTCTCCTCTGCGACCGCAGAGCTGCCCTTCTCCTTCTCCCTGGCCTTTGGTTTTTCTTTCTTTTTATCAGAGTCTTTCTCCCTCTCCTTGTCTTTATCCTTCTTTTTCTTATCTTTCTCGTGGCTACGACTCCGGTCTCTCCTCCTCTCCCTGTCTTTGCTGGAGGCCTTCTGCTTGTGCTTGCTGCTCCGACCGTGACTGCCGTCCCTGCGCTCTCTGCTCCTTTTCCTGTCCTTGTCCCTGTCCTTCTCCTTCTCTCTGTCCCGGCTGCGACTGCGGCTGTCTCTGGCCCTGGCCCTGCCCCTGTCTCGCTCCCTGGATCTGGACCTGCTCCTGCGACCCCTGCGCTCCCTGGAGTCGCTGCGGTCTTTCTTGTGGCGGCCCGATCTCTCGGCGCTGCTCCTCCTCCTGTCCCTGCCCTTCTCGCCGCGGTGCCTATGGGAGCTGTGGCTGCGGCTGCGCCGGCGAGCCTTGCGGGACGACGAGCGACTGCGCCGCCTCTTCCGCCGCGGGGAGGAGGATCGCGAGGAGCTACGGGAAGAGTCCGAGGAGGAGGAGGAGGAGGAGGAACGGCTGCTGCTGTGGCTGGAGGTGGAGGGGGAGCTGCTGCTGTGGCCGTTGGCCGGGGAGTCGCTGCCGCCTCGCCCTGAACGCTCCTTCGCCCTGCCCGGGTGCCTGCCTTCGCTACCCTCCTTTTCACTGCGGGACCTACGCCTCTCTGCTAAGGGCTCCGCCTCCCTCTCCTTCACTTCCTGTTTGTGTGGATTCTCAGCCTGGCCCTCATCATATTCCCCCTTTTCTCTGCTCAACCTCTCCTTCACCATCTCTTCTGCGGAAACAAAAGGAAGACAAGTTAATTAATTCCAGATGACTAACTTTAATGAATAATTTTCATCTTGGCTCAGTGTGTTAGCCCATCGTCAAGTCAAGCCCCGTCATGTGCTCCTCCTGCGAACGCGCGGCGACACAAAAACGGCGTCTTACCACGTGCGAGCAGATTCTCTTGTGCTTGTTTTTCTTGCAGCTGCATTTCGCGCTCCTTGCGGCGGAAGGCGTCCTGCTTCTCCCGGATGCGGTGGCGCAGCACCTCCTCGTCCGTGTCGGAGGACTCGGACCCCCGCACGCTGCGCTCGTCCTCGTCCTCGCTCTCATCTGAACCATAGTCACCGAGCCCGCCTGCCACAACAGAGCCCCCGGGTATTTGAGTGTTGGAAAGGGCCGAGATCCACGCTCACAATCAGGTTCCAACTTCCGAAACCCCCTCGATACCCAACCCAAGGTCCGCTCAGGCCCAATGAAAGGCGCTGTACCCCGTACCACACTAATAACCCCCCCTTATAAACAAACTCATACATACATGTAGCCCTCCAGGAATAATACTGATACAAATCATAATTGTAGGCGCTGTTTAAGTGCATGCTTCTAACAAAGTGCAAAACTAAACCCAAGTCAATCAGCAGGACGCCACTCCCGTCTTAATGTGATCAGGCGTTACATCTCGTGTCAACGGCTTTTCTCACAGCTTCCCCCCACTAACAAAAACCAAAAAATATTTTTCCTTCCCTCCCCGCCCCGGTGACAGAAAAAGGGATACTCACTGAGACCAGTCAGAGAAGCCAGTGCACTTGACTGTGCCAGCTGTTTTGCAGGAGCTTTGATTCACATCAACAACAGGAACAACATGTTAAAACACATACTGCCATTTTCTCAAAGGCAAGAGAGTCGCTAGGAGGAGGTCACAGGTAAAAGCACTATGCACAAGAGCTGCCGTTGGTAACAAGAGAGAAAAACAAAAAAAAAAACGAACAAAAATGAAAAACAAACGAAACCAAAAAAAATGGAGAAAAGAGAGAGGGGTTAACAAACAAACTTCTGTCAGACAATCCAAGACAAACAGTCGGACTGGAGGGAAAGAACCAATCTGTACTAATGCACAGTCACTTCAACGGAGGAAGTCACTTGTATCTAAAAGTGGGGGCTGGTCAAGAGTCAATGCTGAGACCTGATTGGGTCGTACAGTCTTTCAGCAGGACCTTCAGCACCGCGATCAACAGAAACACTGCTCCGCTCCCTCTCCTTCTGGTGCATTAGCAGAGAGTGGTTGGGAATGCAAATCAGACATGGGCCCGGGTTTACGGGGGCCGGAGCTGGGCCGAATTCAAAAAAAGGGAGCATTACGCAAATTCTCCTCTGACTTTAAACAGTATCTTGGCGACAAGTACGGATGGTGCATAAACTGAGAAAGACAAGAGCAGACCTCGAGTGGCTTTCCTGTGAGTCTCTTTGGCCACCTGCAGGATTTCTTCATTCGTGACCTCCAGGAGGATCTCGGTGAGGAGGGTTTTTGTGATGATCATCTAAAAAAAACAAAAGGGGGAAAGAAAATTATCATTTAACAAACCCTTCTTTAGTAGTATACAGTATACATGGGGAAAATGGTCCAACTGACCAGCTGGAACTCTTTTTCCTCCTCAGTCATTTCAGGCTCGCTGTCCTCTGCGGGCGGCGACGGGCTCCGGCGGGAAAATTCCTTCTTCACGGGGGGCTTTTCTTCATCGTCATTGTCCTCGTTCCCCTCATCGTCACTGTCCTGATGTAGACGGAAGCAAGAGACAGCATTTCGATCAAGAAGGCAAAGGACAGTTGTGACGCACGACCTTGAACGCCCTTCCCCCCCACCGATGCGACACGCGAAACCGGATTTCAAAAAGGTAACCGTCCCCGCGCTCGACGCCACGAACGGGCTGCTTACGAATTTGCTCTTGCGGGGCACGCGCGGCCCGTCGCCCTCCTTGTCCGCCGGGTGCTCTTTGCCGTCGTCTTTTGCCATCTCCGCCCGCTCCTTCTCCATCCGCTCCCGCTCCAGCTTCTTCTGCTTCTCTCTGTCCATCTTCTCGAGGCCCTCGCGGATCCAAGCGGGCAGCGTGCGCCTTTTCACGGCATCTGAGGGTGAAAGCCAAAGTCCAAAAGGCTTTACTCGACATCACTTTGTTTTTGACAGTTTCCTGAGCTAGACAGTGCCAAACACAATCATGGAGAGTTGCAACTAACAATTATAACCCTCAGCAGTTAATCTCACACTTACTTTAAAGAAATGACACCAGAGTCATCATGGCACAGACAAAAAAAATCATAAAAACAGTAATTTTGCGCGAGCCGCAAGTCCACGCGTCTACTGTGTAAATGAAACTATTTTACGTTGCACAGAAGATGAAGACGTCTCTGGCACACACACTGCTGCACTGCAATGAGTTTACGGTGAATGAAGACGCGCTCACCCAGCGGTGCCGGAGCCTCCTGTTTGACGGGCAGCTGGATGGGGGACCTGGGCCGGTCTCTGAACCCGGGGGGTCTGGTGTCCCGTCTGCTCTGAGGGGGTCCCTGCCAGTACGGAGAGTGGAAGCCCGTCGGCGTGGGGGCGAAGGACGAGGCGGCCCCGTGCTGCGGGGAGACCGCACAAAGTGAAAATTTAAAAAGGGAGTACAGAAGGTCCCGTCAGCGCCACCAAGTGGCGTTCACCGAGCGCACCAGCGCCTCTCCCCAGATCTGTTTAAGCTGACGGCCGTCCGTCACTACGTGGTGATCAACTGCAATGGAAAGTATGTTTGCTTAAAAAAAAATAAAATAATAAAAAACAAAATCAACTGATGAAATAATGCCAAACCATGCTGGATCCTCAACAAGCCAACACTTTCCTCTGCACCGCGTCAAGAAAGCAATGACTGATAACACCTAGATGCTGGGACCGGCACACTTTCTATGGATTGCTCCTTCTTGTGTTACTTGGTTGTCACACTAAAACCCAAACAGTTTCTACCGTAGCATCTGCATACCTGATAATCAAACTGGTTCATGGCCATGGGGGCCATGGCGTAGCTGTCGGGCTGTGCCCCATACCCATGGCTGTTCTGGGGGTAAACCCCGTGATGGGCTTCAGAGTTGAACTCCACGCTGTCCTGGCTGTTGCTGTCCTCGCTGGGGTTCACCACGTCCATCGGTCCTGACCCCGGAGGGATCCAGGCCTGCTCGGGGGGCGGGGGAGGGGGAGGGGGCTGTCCGTGCATTCCCCATTCTGCTGAAGACGGACGGAAAGGAAAAGCACGAGTAAAAAAAACAGCGCTTACCCAGAGAGAGATTCTCTGCTTCACGACACAGCAACGATGAGAGATGGTTTCAGATGTTTCACGAGCCCTTGTGCTTCACAAATGACGCCCAAAACCCATTTTCCCCATTACTTCTGATTTTTATTTGAAACGTCCAAAACCGATTCTTGAAATTTCAAGATCGATATTCGACTGATCTAACCCAGATGCGAGTCCGTGGACGTCGACTGAACAGCGCACGGTCTCTTTACAGCCCCCTGTCAGGGGAGCCGACGCTCGGTCGCAGCTGTCGGCGGACATCAAGCAGACGTCCCGTCAACGCGACCGACGATTTACTGAGGAGACTTTCCAGTTTCTGTCCTGTCGGCGCTCAAAGTGGTCATTGAAGTGGATGCGCCGCTCTTAGTCGAAGCCTCTGCGTTCTCACATTCCACGCGCAACTGCATGGGAGTTATTTTTCAAAAATATGCCCAATGACGATCCCCTGGTAAGCGCTGGAAGCTTGTTATTAGTCTTGCTCAACTGTTTTGCACATGTAGGCCTAAACAATATATAGACAGGTCAAATCCAACCTTGGTCTACAATTTACCATCTCTAATCTTTTTAAACTAAAAGGAAACAGCAGTGCTGCTCACATTTTTCACAAACATGCAGCCCGAGTCGCTCACATATCCAGCACCACCACAGATGCAGAACAAACAAATGCTGCTGTTTTCTGACAAAACGCGTTGCGACAGCATCGTGAGGCCTGAAATGCACAAGAGGAGGATGAAGTGAAGAAGAGGAGGAGAGCGCCAACAGCCCAGGATGACGACCGCCTACCTGGCTGCCACATTCTGCCGAACGCCGGGTCGCCCTGGAAGGCACCGTGGTTGCTCTGTGCGACGGGTTCGAGGCCTGGGATTTCCTGGCCATTGGGTTGAACGCTCGGCTGCTCCGCTCCCGTCGACTCCTTCTGGGCTATCCATGCCTGGGCCAGAGCAGCCCAGTCCACTTGACCTGCACAAAGCCGAAAAAAACCAAAAAACAACCGCAACGATTTACACACGCCTACAAAGATCAAGGCATGTATGAGACGTGCAGAGAAAAGTCCTGCAGAATCTGCAGATCGTGTGGAAGAGACGGTTTCGCCGCGCACATGCATCACTCACTGACCTGGATCTTGCTGGTGCTGGAAGGACTGCATCCACTGCTGCTGGCTCAGAGGCCACTGCGGCCAGGGCTGTCCTCCCTGGTCCCACATCGCTCTCCTCTGGATCCGAACCTGAGATATCCAGGCCAGCAACAGTTACATTGCGAAACACATCCCTAGCACAGCGGTTCATGTGCCCCGCACTCGGGTCTCGTCTAATGGTGCTGAGAAAAGTGAGCGTTAGCTTCGCTTACAGTGCTAATGTTGCTTCAAGCAGTCCGGCTAGCTGCATGCTAGCGAGCCCAGTTAGCTGGAGCCCATTCCCTGCTAATAGTAGTAAACGGGACGTGCACCATGATGTAGCATTATTGACTCATGATACTAAAATAAAACCGGGTTCGCCGAAGCCCCAACCTATAAACTGCCGCTGGTCATACGTGCGTGAGCTAAGGGAGCTCCGAGCTAACGTGTGCTAACGTTAGCTAAGACACATAAAAAATGAACGCTAAACAGATAGCAGCACTATGATCTCACGGGGTGAATATGCGCCCCCTTTACATTTAAATTATATGCAGTGCCTACGGGAAAGCGCGGCGGAAAGTTATATCGACAGTGTGCTTTGAGTAACGTGACCCCCACCTTCTCAAGACAGTTTCTTTCCAGCGCTGCGGTTTGAATCAAAATGGCTGCACTGGCGAGCTGAGCGGAGGAAGTGTGAGCCCAGGCTGCGCTGCTACCTTCACGGGCTGCCGGGAATATTGCCATTCACGACGTAGACACGGTTGTTACAATTTTGTGACGCTGTCTGTCTTTTAAAGAAGACCGGGGTCCAGTTTCAATTCATTAAATGCAAAGGGGAAGACGTCCTCCATCTGGTCCTTAAGCAGGATAGTAGGATACTTCTAAATCTAGAATATGTAGGTCACCCAGTACTGTTGTCAATTTTGGGAGTTGGACCATTAATTTTACCATTGTGTTGTTGTGTTACTGAATTCCATTTAATATACTAAAAAATTGTTAATGTAAATGATAATCTCTGACATCTTTCCAGATTTCACCTGTAATATACTTACACCGCAGCCATGCAGTTATTCCACAACGCACATTAACCGATCGGGAAATTTAAGGGGAATATTCTAGTTATCGTACACTGCAAAGAGACACACACAATGATTTCAACAATTCCTCTCCTGAGCTTCTCTTACCAAAAGAGGCAAGAGTAACACAGCCTCCTGGGTGTCTGTGCACAAGGAGTAAGAGTAAAGTGTAAGGGCTTCACTGTCTGTAAACTGGATTGTGATGGTTTGTGCAATTGTGTAAATGTGTCCAATCTGCTCATCATGTCTCAGCCCTTGTTTCAGGTGTGGGATGTGAAAACCAGCATGAAGATGAGGGACTTTGAGTTTGAAAGCAGAAAGCAGTAGGAGGCCCCACCTCCTACTGAATTCCTCCTCCACTCCTTGTGAATTTCCCCGTTGTGGGATTAATAAAGTTAATCTAATCCAAACCGCTGCGCCCAGGGTAGGTGGTGATGGAGGTGGTTCCAAAAGTCCTGCCAGGATTCTGGTTGCCCTCCCAGCAGCTCACAAAAACAGTCCAGGACTAATTCTCCACTGCTCTGTCCTCCATGCTCCTTCAGGTCACCTTCTCCCCCTCCATCGCAGACAACGTGCTCCTGTCTATCCAGGAAACTTTTAGAAAGTATTCCAATCAAGACGTCCTGGTGAAGAGGCTCAGATGCTTTGCAGTTGAAGTGTTGGACACCATCAGTGATGTCACAGCGGGAGAGATCTGTGCGCTGTCTCAGCCTCAGACTCACACAAAGGTGTCTCCGAACCCAAACTCCAGAGAGGATTGCACCCAGGCAGCAGACGAGGTGGATGGCGCAGAGACCAAAACCAGCGCTGTTGAAGACGTGAATGAGGAGCCTGGTCTGCAGGAGGAGGGTCAACCGGGGGACAGAGGGACAGAAACTGCTGTCATTTCTCCTCCACCTGCTCCTCTGACCTTCCCTCTCCTGAACCTCCTACCAACACCTCCAGCACCCAGCAGCCACAGAGTTCACCCCTGTTACCTCTCCTCCACCACCCGTGAGTCCTGCTGCTGACGAGTCTGCTGTCATCTCAATTTATACTGACACAGAGTCCCTCAATAAAACGCGGTCGTGAGATCAGTTGAAAAGCCCACCCACAGATCCTTACCATTTCTGTTTAAATCGTGTATCAAATCAGTTTCTTTGAATGCCAAAGAAAATTGCAATTCACACATTTCACCCACCAGGTGCTGACGGTTCAGTGGTTTAACATTTTTTTCAAAGCCAGCCCGATGAGTGCGATCGATGCTTAAAAAGACTGAGGCTAAACACAGGACCTCTCATTAGCCTGTAAGTACAGTGTTCTGCAGAGAGCCTGGTGTGCAGCCGCTCTGCTGCTCTAACCAGGCCTCACCAATTTCCTGAAATACACCTGAAGTATATTGAACGCATTGTTCGTTGGAAGGAAGTGTCATTTGCAGGTGTTGTCCAGCACTCTGTCACGTGCTGTGCTGGTGTTAGGCGGCATTGTTGAATATCTGTATGCAGTGTGAAGAGCAAGGCCTAAGGCACAGCGCAGTCATGGAGGATTCCGTGAGAAAATGTGTTTACTGTGCTGTGTGTTAATGCATACATGTAGTTTGGTGTGAGGGGAGGTGAGAGCAGAAAATTCAAACCTCCTCTGCTGGTCGACGAGCGTCCCAGCACCACCTTATTAGTCTCCGTCTCACACGGGGGTGCTTTTCATTAACTGAGATTAAATCACATCTAATGCTTCAACAGCATGTCCTCGAGCCACAACTGCAACCCCCCCCACACACACACACACACACACACACACGCTTTAAAAATAGACAAATACACTTCAAAAAAGATTTGGTCTTCTCGTTGGTGGCAGCCTGACAACCTGCTTTAATGCTCTGGCATGACTCGGACGTCACAGCGTGTGGGAACAACAGGACGTGTAAGGCGACGTTTTTGGACGCTGCCCTTTTCCCGGGTTCCACACCCACCTCCTCTTCACCAGCTCGCGACATGTTCTGAAGCAGTGGTGCCTCGCACCCGTCAGGGTCGATCACCGGCGAAGACGGTCGGAATATGGCACCCTGGGATCTGCGGCGACAACATCTCACTTGGAGGAAAAACAGGATGACATCAGCTCCAAAGCAAAAAAAAAAAAAGAGGAAAAAAAAACCCCAACACAAAATCCATTGTGATCTCCCGTTTACTAGAGCTGTTGCACAAGAGAAGCTATAACATGAAGAGAGACGAATCGGGTCAAATGTTCAGTTCATAAATTAGATTTATTTTTTATAGACTCATTCCAAATGTGTTTTTTTTTCAAAACTGAAATTAAATGGTATTTTCTGGAAACAAAAATCCGTCTTGAGGAAAAACCCTGCACACCTGAAGCACCATGAGTTTGTATTGTTACTAGTATGTACATAAACTCCTCCTTATTTTTGCTTACAGTAAGCTATACTGTACATAAATATGCCACACATTGTCCTCTTCGCATTTAACTCTGAATAGGTTTTTCTTCTCACCATGCACAGGTTTCTTAAACCTGATGCATAGGCACCGACTTTATCCTCGTTCCTGGTTCTGATTTTGGCAAGTATCCAACGAGCAAGAAAAATGTTTTCATCTAAAATATTTTCATAGAAAAGATGAACAGTTCTTCCGACTGACATTTCAAGAATAGGCAATACATTCATTAGAACATTACCCATGCACATTACAGCAATGATGTTTTTCTAGCACGACTTGAAGCCGTCAAGGTGGATTTTTAAAAAATACCTTTATTATTTGCTTAACCTTATTGATAGTATTAGAGAATAAAAAAAAAGTCAGTGCTGACCCTCAAACATCTGAATGGGTTTGTGTGTGCGTCTGCAGAGTTGCGGTAAAGCTGAAATACGATGAAAGGCAAACAAAGTGCTGTGTTGGACAGATAAACGTTGAGTACGCTCGTCTGCGCCGCGCCACAAACGACGGTCACTGAGATACTGATGGCCTTGAGGGAACACATGTTAAGGAAACCGTATGAAGTAAACTCCTTATGCGTTTTGTTGATTTTTCCGCTCCGATATGCAGTTGCAAAACTCTTCTTTGGCAAACGTAATGGACCGACAGTCTTATGTTTCTATATTCTGATTTTTAAAAAAAAGAACAATCCACTTAAAGTAGGCTGTAAAATAACCGTTGTGCTACTTGTTAAAGGTGCTGTGTGCAGCAGTTTCAATCAGTGTGTCAATGTCAACAACTGCAAGATGTAATGACTTGGTTTTTATTATTATCATACATTACAATGGGCCAAGGCTGAGACAAGTGGTAGCCACTGTACAACACCTGTGGTATTATCGGCATTTAACTTTATGCACGGTGTGTTGATATTTCCGTAAACTCTGTCGTGACCGATATCCCCACTTGTCCCCATGCTCGGACGCCTTGAGGTTAAAGGACAAACACGTCTGAGTTCATTTCTCACCATCTATCGTTTGCCAAATCGGAGCCGGCGCCACACCTCTTTAGGACGGTCCTGAGTTATTGCGTTCATTTTCACCAACTCTGCCGACTTAATCTGGCAGTGGCGTACTGATGTGAAAATGGTACACAAAGCACCTTAAAACTACATTCTCCTGTCTCACTCACTCACACACACACACTCACACTATTGACATCAACCAGCCGGTGCTGAGCACCGTTTAGCATGCAAATACTCTGCTTATTTCCTGCACTGTAGCAAACTCCTTCATGCACTTTACATCTCTGGCACGTGATCGCGACAGAGATAGACGATAAATCTAGAACAGCTCAGGTTCTGTAACATTCTTTCTGCCCAAACTCTTTTTTAAAAAGGTGGGATTTTCATAGATTTAATAGAAACAGGAACGCAACTTTTGATCATAATCTTCTGTACATCGACGATATTTAGAAGTGCCAATTTCAGATTTCGATTTTGAGTCTGTATGGAAATGACACAAAGGCTTCTCATGTAAGAAATGTGAGCGTACAGGGAAGTCCTTCCCTTTTCCTGCCCCCACCCGTTCACAGATACAGTGAGAGGAGTCGTACACGCTGTACCAAAAACAAAATACAAAGCAAAACAGATTTCGAGGGAAAACCGCCGTCACCGACCCCGTTACAGCATTTCCTCGTAGAAGAGCAGGTATGCCTGAGAGTTGAGTACCCTTGACTCTGGGACCGTATGAACGGTGGTATCGCTGATGTACACCCACTGGCCCTGGGAGCTGCTGCTGGCCTCCCTCGCACCTAAAAAGCACACCGAGCGTCAACATCACGGGGCACAAAGCTTCAGTTGAGACGGGCGTTGGCGTTGCACTTGAAATGATATACAGTAAAAATGACACCTCATTTGTTAATTAAACCGAGAATATTAGATTTTGCTGACTTCATCATTTTTTTATCTCAGGGTCTAAACGATGATGTCGAGGGGAGCTGAGGGGGAGAAATTTTAAACTGAGTGAACACAAACGATAGATGGCAGAAATGTGATGGTGTAGAAGTTACATTAGGTAGATACTGTAGCACAGGATTGGACTAAGGACTGTCAGCAGTCATTTTAGCATGCCTGAACCAATGCACAAACCAGTGCCTCCAATGATAATATGCTGTATGTGTCGTACATTGGTTTGTTAGTAGCAAGGCCAGCTGCTTTCTTGAGTTTTCCGACTAGCGCTCAGCATTGTTCTGTAAATCTTCAAACTCTGCTTGAGAAGAAAAGGGAGGAGGAAGCAACATGCACCTATAGAATACAAAGAACTCTCTATATTGTGTCCTTTATAGAGGACAGCTTCAAAATTACAAGACGTGAGGCCTTTGCTGCAGAAATACTGACTGCTTTCACAAACTGCACACAAACACACAAATGTAAAATCTGAGTAACTGTTTTAAAAGAGCTGAACCCTGACCTGGCAGGTTCCTGTGGTGCTGCTCTGTTTTCCTCTGGGGAGCGCGTACTTTTACATATGCAGTGTAGTGGCCCCCACGCATTGAGCCGCTATGTTCCACAATCCCATACAGGCTGTAGAGGACCCGCTCACCGGCTGCCAGGTTCTATCAGAAGAGAGGGGGGAAAAAAAAGATGAATAAAAAGGAAGCAGAGCTGAAAAAAGTAAACATGGAGTGAAAGAAGTCTCCAGGAACAGTACCAACCAAGGCCAACAGAAAGCTTTAGCACGGTAAAAGTGAAATAGTGGCAAATGTAAGAGAGAGTTAATCACAACTTTGACATAGAAGAGATTCTTTCAGTTTCAAGCAAACAGAATATCTTTCTGACTCTGGATTGACTGCTGGATACCTTGCAGGATGCTGAACAGAATGGAGCCAGATCCAAGATCAGAGGGAAGTCAACATGGCGGTTCACTTTGCGTAGATTCATCCCTGCCTTAAAGTACAAAAACAGAGCCGTATTGACAACTACACACGCCTCAGTATCAGTGTTTAGCATATATAAAAGCAACGCAAAGGTTGTGTGAGGCTGCTCACCTGGTGGAAGCGTTTGAGATGCAATGTGATGACTGGAGGCAGCGAGGATATCAGCATTTGCTTCCTGGCGCTGGTGTAAATCTTCTCCACCTTCTTATCTGTGCAAACAGGACAAAACACAGAAATTTGAAGGTTTAAAACAGTTTTCTGTTTTGCTCAAACTTCAAAGTCGTGAGCCTCTTGAAAAAAAAAAACAACAACGAAGGTCTGCGCGATTAAGACGAGTACAAAAATGAGCAAATACACAGTACAGGATGAGAGACTAACTATTTTGGTACTTTCGAGAGAAAAAAAAGGTAAATGTTGGAGTCTCCTATAACTGCAATGTATTCAAACTGCCTGCAGCCACAGCGCTCCATGAAGGACAAGACTGAAACCTTCTTACAGCTGACAATCAATAAGTTTGTTACTGAAAAGATGTATTTTGGTTGGAATTTCACTTCAGTGGTGTCCTACAGAAAAGCTGCACCATATCAACCATTTGCAGGTGAACAACACTGACTGGCTGCTCGCTGCTCTCTGCACTGTGGTTCCAGATGTTTTGCCTTACCGGCTGAGCTGCTCTTGCGCAGCTGCTTCTGTCTGCATTCAGTGCAGTTCTCGCACAGCAGCCTGTTGTTGCCCATCAGCAGTTCCACGGAGGTGAACTGGTGGAGGCAGGACTGGATGGAGCACTCCTTGGAGCTGGGCGTGTAACTGTGGGACAGCGCCTGGAAGGCTCCCTGGTGGTGCTGATGGTGGAGGTTATCTCGCGACGGTGTTTCTCCCTGCTCCTCCGGCGCGCAGTGTGTGGAAGGCGAGCAGTCCCCAGGGCCGAAGCCCAGGTTGACCTTGGACACCGCGGTGACGAGCTGCTCTACAGCGCCACCTTGCCTCGTGGAGGTGGACGATGAGGGCGAGGAGGCAGAGACGGGCGTAGGGGATGGTGTGAGGGTGGAGGCGGACGACGGGTTGGACGCGTGGCCGTGCCCGTGGCTTGAGGAGAAGCTGCGCGGGGCCCACTCGCTCTCTGATGCCTCGCTGTCAGCGTCGTTACTGCTGTCCTGGGCGCCCGAGTCTCTTTCGCTGCCGTCTGACAGGCTGCCGGCGGTGGCCATCTTGCAGACCGTGACGCCGCGGGCCGGTCCGCCGGCCACCCCCTCCTCCTCCGGTCGCTCGGCGCTGCAGCTGGCTCCCTTCTCCTCTGCGGAGCTTGAAACCCTCCTGCTCTGCTGTTTCTGGGGAAAGGAGAACAGACACATCAGTTACCGTCACGGCCGCAGACCCTGCCAGTTTTACATGTTGGCATCATTGTTAAAAAGATTTCAACTTATTTTTTTCATTAATTTATGACAATTTTCCTCCTTATAAATCAGGTGAAACATCTATGTTGCTTAGTCTGGCCAAATGAAAAAGACCTCTGTAGTTCAAGCCAAATTGGATGTGAAATACATAAAATTATTATCAATTTGACAAATATTTTCAGCTAATATATTATACTAACTAGCTGCATGTAATTCCCTTGTAATATGATTGGTGGTTAAAATCCCTGAGACAATTTCACTTTATAGCTTTTTCTTAAAAATAAATTAATCGCAAAATAAATAAATAAATAAGAAACAAGTTAAAACGTTTAAAAGAGAAACTGGCTGAGTGAATAAGATGTCTGCATTTGACAGAAAAAAATGGTATGATACAGAAAAGGCGCACACTGAAAAGACCAAACAAACAAACCAAGACAATAATTACTTGATGGGAAACGTGAATGTGAACGGTAAAGAAAAAAAAACCCTATTCAAAGAGGATGCACAGCCACTGCTGTACTGAGGCACACTACACAATCCGACACGCGCTGCACACACTCGTACCTGTCCGCTGAGCTTCCTTGTGTTTCGGTTGACAGGCGGCACTGCAGAAAGCACCTGGTCAGTGTAAGCCGTGTGGATGTCCTGCTCCCTGCCGCCCTTGCTCAGTCTACCGGGGTTGGATGGTTTGGACATCTGAACCCAACGAGAAGCATTTTCAATGAAAACAAACATAGAGCTAAGCACTGGTTAACTGTACCTGCAGAAAGCATGAGCAGGCTCATTCTCTATCCAAATTTTAGCGGTCATCATTATGATCAATTGCAGCAGCTCACCCTCTCCTCTATGATGGGTAAAGAGATGTCGATGAAAGCCTCCTTTACTGTGGAGATCTGAAAGAGGAATGGCGTGTGAGTCAGTGTCAGCGTATGCATCTATCATTTACCTTAACGGTTGAAAATCTTAGCTACTGCACATTCTCAACAGGTCCAAGACCAGATGCGCCTTTTCCTCTCCAGCTCCACACTGCATACTCTCTACCTTCAAGGATATTCTAGTTTGCATAGTGGCATTTGGCTCCCACATTTGATCATGAACGTCTGCTGCAAACAGTTGGTGTTTGAGCTGGTCTCTGAAGTAGTTTTTTTTTTTATTGTCTTCTGACTTGCATTTTGTGTTTACTTTTCCTTGTGTGTGTACTTATTGACAAACGCTCTGGCAGCTAGCAGTGAAATAGCAACTTAATAATGGATATCTTCACATCAGGTCAGGGACACATATGTGCCAGAAGCTGCTGGGAGCCGTCTGGAAATCTTTTGTGCTTCCTGCAGCAATCATTTGAAGTAGCAGGAAACATATAAATACATACACATAGTGCATGTTGTCATTTATGTGCATGTTGTCATTTATGCTTTGGGTGTATTAAACTCTACTGGATGGACGAATAGTGTTTTTCCAAAAGACATTCCCTCATTTAGTGTTGTGCTGATGGTGGTTGGGAATACTCTCTAATATATCAGTGCAAAAGATTCTCCTAGTTGTTTAGCCACCTAGAAGACTCCTCGAACCTCGAGGAAGATTGTGAAGGATTAAGAGGACTTCTTAAACATCGAAAAGGCTCCTAGAAACTCTGAGGATCAGCAGAACCGCCTCCTTAACCTTGTATAGATCTCTGGAACCTTGTCATTTACCACTTATACTTCCAGAACTACATGTAGATCCTCAGTGACTACTAGAACCTCCAAAAGACCCCAAGAAATTCCTAGAGGACCCCTCTGACTTCCTCACTGACCACTCCTCCAACCTCTTTAATAACTAGTCTCTTCAATGACCACTTAAACCTTCTAAAAAGCCCAGAGAACAATAGTAAAGACAGAGTATCTTCTTATCGACCAATAAAACAGCCTATATGATCCTGAGATTGTCCACTAGAATGCCGTAAAGGACCTCGACAACCTTCTTTAGATTCTGTAAATAACGCACTGAAGTGGTGAACGAAATGAAACTCAACATAAAGTGTGTTAGTAAGCGTCAGCCTCAAGCCAGGTTTTTTTCCCCTTTAATTTGTCTCATCTGATGTACAGAACGGTTGAAAAGGTTTCAGAAAAAGCTCGAACAGCCAATTTGTTAAGAAGCAACTGGAGAAAAAAACAAACCCGAACTTGCCGACCCTGCGTGCAACACACCTGAGGGCAACACTCTGAGCAACGACTGACTAATGCTGCCCATTCAGATCCTCTGCTGCAGTTCACCCGCGCACACTCACATGTTCACACTCTTCACACATAATTGTGTTGGTCAGCTCGCCAACAAAGATGCGGTCAACGAAGTTCATCTTCACGCCTTCCTTCCCGTACGCTGGTGGAAAAGAAATCATACATGTGAAAAATGTGTAGTTACTGATAATATTTTACCAATTATACTTACATATACTATGGCCATTTATAGCTATAAGGTGCTATGGACTATGGATTATCTCTTCAATAAATGGTGTAATCTTATGGCATTAACTAACCTTTCCAGACTAAGTAAGTGTTGATGTTGGACGAGGATCACTATTGTCAAAATGCTTTCAATTGTCAAAGGCAAAATACATGCCAATGAATCCAAAATTACTCACCAAAACTAACAAATCAGTTGAACAGCAGGAATATAAACTTGATTTCCTCAATAATATAAATTCAAATTTGCTATCTAACAAATCTAACAAAGACTATGCTCTTCTGTGCACCCTCAAATTGTCCTCTGCCTGTTTTTTTGTATCTGATCTGTTTCCATTTTCTGCCACAAGGTGGGACTAGTGATCTTGGTCATCTGTCGAGCGCGGCGTGCATACGAACCTTTGACTTGGCGTTTGGTCTCCTCATCTGCTGTCTTCTCTGTGGGATTGTTGAAAGCCTTCAGAATGGCTGCTTTCACCCTCTGCGAAACAAACGCAAAAGTATCACAACAACGCTGAGTCTCAGCGGCGTTCATCAACGCAAAAATAATTGTAGAAATTAAATTTCACTCTTCGGGTCTCGGCCGTGTTCTCTCTATTACACCCATTAGTGACGCATCACGGCCTCGCCTATATCTGAGACTGACAGGTATATCTATTCTAAGCATCATTTGTGTAAAATAATTATTGTGCTTGTCTAAAAACATTAACATGTAAATCTCATAATTAGCCGTGCATGTTTGTGTGTGTGTATAAGTTCTTCGCGGGGCGCTCTTATTGAAGATGACATGGTCAGTGACTGTGTTGGTGAGTGAGCTGTGAAGAGGCACAGCCACGGTTAAGCGCCAATCAATAGATAATTGGCCGTGGCCTGTGTCTGCGGTCGAAACCAGTCAGCGCCCCCATTGTCCCGGGACCCACGCACTGGACTGGCTATTTAGGTCAAAAAGCCCTGTTAATCCCAGCCCAGCCAGTCTGCACCCCGGCTGAGGCTCTCGTACTAATTAATTACCAGCAACCCCCACCCATCCCTCTCCCCCTCCCTGCAGCGGCAGCCTGCACTGCCCTACACAGGACGGGCTGTGGGGGTGGAGAGGGTTACTGGTATGAGGGTGCAGGGGTGGAAACTAAAATTAAGATGGGCGAAGAAGGACAGTCCATGCCCTGAGAGAGTAATACCTACCGTCTCAGCTAATTGGTGATAATCGACTGGGGCCGTATTAGCATATTCAGATCTCTGATACTAATGGCCAATCAACACAACCACTTAGGGCCTCTAAAAGGTTGGTGCCGCCCACTGTAAAAAAATGCCACGCTCCCTCTCATACACACTCCCACAGGACAGTGTGTGCATGCTAATTACACTGTATCTGTGTGTTACTTCAAACGTGGAACATTCCAGATTATTGTCTTTTTTTCAAGCTTGCGAGGTCTGGATTTAATTGCCGACGGCTAGAAAAAAAAAAAGTTTGGCGTGTTTGCTTGAGTAGAATCTTCGTTGATAATACTCCAAAGATATGTCCATTATAATGTCATGTGTTCGTTTGAAAGATTATTCAACAATGTATCTAAAATGCCACTGTATCTCCGAATGTGCTCGGATGTGTGTAAATGAGTTTCTGAGTGAATGAATAGAGAAGGCCATACCCCCTCCCTCTTTTACCTCCTTGATTGGATTTGGAGAAGGGATGATGAGCGTGTGTGTGTGTGTGTGTGTGTGTGTGTGTGTGTGTGTGTGTGCGGGAGGGGGCCGTGGGTGACCCTCGAGCACAATGGGACGGCCCTGGAGCTCATTCAGCAGCTGTGGGTTTCCCAAGATCACACAATGATGCCGGTCGTGCCACTTGCAAGTCCTCTAAGTGGCACAACTGTCAGCGTTCACAAGTTTGAATGGGAGCAGTGGAGCCCAGGCTGCGGCCCCTCCTGGGCCCGGGGCTGACCACTAAACACACCCGCTAACTTCTCCTCCTTGGTTCACGTGGCCACTGGTGGGGCCACGGGGGCCAGCTCTGCAGTGGGGTCTCCTAATTGCCCAGTGAATGGCTTGGGGGGGGGGCTCTCTGTACTTGCCAAAAACATGGCACCATAAGGTTAACACACAAAAAACTGGCCAGCTGGGCAGAAAAGGAACCGCTGGGTTATGCGAGTGCACACAGCCACCCCACAGCTTATTTATGATTACAAATCTCACGTGGCTTTTAATGGACAAATAAGATGTGAGCTGAACTCTAGCGTCAGGACGTATTGTAAAAGTGGAGGGTTGTACTGATGGGATTATTTATATATATATTTATAAATTGTTCAGTGTATTCCTTAATACACATCAATTCATTTTTTCCATCTAGGTCCATCATTTTAAAAATAGGGAAAAAAAATCTTATTTGCTAAAAAAAATACTGGGTCTAAACTTCTATGCTCATGGATGCTGGGGATGGAGGGATTGTTTGCATTCGCACGGCTAAAAAAAAGTGAGCTGTGAAGCCCAAGGCTGCCTGAAGTTTCAAAATAACCCGACTAACCACACATTGTCCTTTTTTTTTGCATTTTCTTGTATCAAATTTTTAAAAACATAAAATATCAGGAGCACAAGAGTACTTAGATTACGAGGACCTTTCCACGACGGAAAGTAAAACGAAGGATCGAATGAACCCAACTAATGTACTGTAGACCTGAAAAAAAGCATGTGAGTAAATGTTGCCATTACAGGGAGTCAGACACAGGCACATGTGTAAGCTGCATATAAGCTCACCTTAGTTTCTTCTACGCGTATGGAGTCCAGTAAGTAATGCAGAAGCTCCTGGCTGTCTTGTTGTTGGTAGCCCTTAAAACGTGGAGCTCTGGAAAAACAAGATTTAAAAAAAAGCACAGATTAAAGACAACAAAGGGGACACAGGCTGTTATGAAAAGAGAGAGAAAGGTAGTCTCTACACTATTTTTTTCCCTCAACATTTGTCTTTACAGGGACATCGGTACAGTCAGTGAAGAGCGCATTTGTTCCAAGGAGACACAGATGTAGAGCTGCGATGCTACTGCTGCATGAATACAAATGATATCCACTGGTGTCTCATTTTGCCCTTCTGTCACTGCAGCAACAAAAGAAACACTTTCTGTTACAAATATGTGTCACTGGTGCAGTCCCTGAAGTCTGTACTCTGTCCCAGAGCAGAGGTGAGAAGGAACCAGCTGCAACCTTGCAGATCCGACAAGGTGAACGCATTTTCATAACCCTGACCAGCTCACAAACTGCAGTCGGAAGTTCACAGCGACCATCACGTTTTCATTGCAGCTCCTGCTGGATATACTCAGACTTCTGCAAGGTTCATACATCAAGGTGTCTATAAAAAAAAGCCTTCACTGCAGACTAAAAGTTGGACTTTTGTCTCACATTTTATCGTTCACCTCCAGCTTTGGAACTGCGGCTATGGACATCCATCATCACTGCAGTATAGCAACATACGCTCTCTTTAATAAAGCTACATGTTTGTGCAACGTATGTGACAACAGGCAAACAACATCAAGGTGTGAGTGAATTCAAAAAGAAAAAAAAAAAATTGTACACAAAAACCAAACCCACGCAGTATCACGTGAAGAGGAAGAAAACTGGACCCACAAAGCGACTGACATCAATAGCGACAGGAAAAAAGGAAAAGAGGAACAATTATCCCTTTTCAAGGCCTTTTTTTTTATCTGTCAACTCCTACCTGGAATTCCAGCTTTGAATCCATGTGGTTGCACATAAACACACATTTGAACACATAATGCTGAGTGGCCTGTACAAAACAAAGACAACTACAATGGTACAACCGGTTGTTAAACTGCAGCTGTAATTTATTTCCTTGACCTTCTGCTGAGCTTTTTTTTGCGACCAAAGCAGAGCGGACCTCCATCCTGGACACCAGAGTGGTTAGAGGGGAGGCTCTCCTTTGGTGTGTCCCCTGGTCGCCACGGTGAAGCAGATGTGAGGACAGATGCCAGGGGCAGATGGGCAGCCAAGGCTACAGCCACTGCAACCTGTTGGGCCAAGCCAACCACATGACCACAGGACAGGTTGGTTCCGACAGGCACAACACACGCGGAGAGGACACGTTTGCGGTTGGAGACGCCATCGGTCAAATGCTGACGATGAAGGACGGGGGTGGGGGTGTGTGTGTGTGTGTGGGGGGGGGGGGTGCTGGGTTACCAATCATGCCACTCATAATTTGGCAGGGGGCAACCACCTGCCCTCCACACAGGTCATAACTGGGAGGTCTCAAGGAGCCCAAAGCCAGCCCCCCTCCAACACTGACCTCCATCTCTCATGCCCTTTTCGTGAGGGTCGGACGGAGGGGCGGTTTGGCTGGGCGGACATATGCCATTCATTGGCAGGCTCGAAAAATGAACAGCATGTGAAGGAACGTCTCCCTCTGGTTCTGCTAACTAGTCTGTCCATCTCCCGTGAGAGAGCCAGACACACAGAGAAAAATAAAGATGAAATGGGTGAGACAGGAAAAACAGAAAAAAAAAGGAGAACAGACGCAGCGCGATGCGGAGGAGAAAAAAAATGAAAAGCTGGGTTGGGATCAGTGGGAATGAGGAGGTCTGGAAGCTCATCCCAGTGGAGAGAAGCAGAAGGGCCCTGTAGCGCTGCTCTCAATCTGGCCAATGCAAACAGCTGCGGTGCTAACACAATTAATAGCCGGATGAGTTAGTACCAGACACAAGACCACACAAGCCCCCCCCTCTAAAAAACCCCACACATGTACGCACAACAAAGTGCACCCGCACACAGTTCACAAATCCAGCATTTGCTCACTTACAGCCATTAACTGGGAGCACCATGATGATCGACAATATGTTCACAAAAATGTGTTCTGTACACAAACTGGCCCATGCAAGGCATATCTGATCATCCAAACCTCCCCCCAAAAAAAGTAAAAAAGACGACATGGATTCAAAGTAGATCATTATTTTTCTGCTTTGGATTACTACAAAACCAAAAAAAGAAAAACCAAAACAGGTTGATTTTTGCTTCATAATGTAACTGCTGATTTCACTAAAGGCTTCACACTAAAAACATCGGTTGAAATGAGAATGATTTGGGGATGCTGATCGAATGGAGAAGGTTGGTGTGGGAATTTTCCAGCGGGCTGCAAGGTTTTATCATGACTGAGAGGCAAATGAAAAATGAATTTGAACTTTTGACAGTAAATTTTGGACTTTGACGAGTAAAATTCTAGAAAAACGCTGTCACGAGCAACGAACCATGGGAAATACATGCTCATTCGCACAGGCTTTATTTTTCCATTTTGGAAAAAAAAAAATCCATTTTGGTTATCGCCCTTCTTTTCAGGTCACCTGACATTCACAGGTAGACCAAAGAGAAAGGACTTGTATCATCAGACTGTAATTTTGGGAAGCCGGACTGCGGCTCTTGGCTCGGCATACACGCACAAGCTAATGCTTTCTCATATTTTTCAAACCAACTGTGAATATTTGCTTCCTTTCTTCAACCTGAAAGAGGTCTTGCTCCTCAGCAGACCAGCATGCAGGCCCTGCCTCTTTGTTTGTGGACGGTATTTGTGTTTGTGTGTGTGTGTGTGTGTGTGTGTGTGTGTGTGTGTGTTGGACACTAGACCACTGAATGGAATCTATTGTTGTACTCCTGCAATTTCCGCCAGGGATGTAAGGCTTCTCATAAATGCCTATGAACAATAATTGAAAGATGTGGGCATGTGTACGTTTGTACACAGCACAAGCGTGGGGAAGAAAGCGAGGGACTTTTTTTTCCCCCAGTAGAAGAGTCCAGTGGCCTCACAGAAAATGCAATTAGTCCTTGACAGTAGAAGATGTGGTAGTGTCCAATTTCTGCATTAGACATGCACGAAGAGTGCATCCGAATAAGTGCTGGTAATGATCTCTGTTAAACAGGCACCTAGTCATGCTTTAGATTAGCAAAAGCAGCGGGCGTGCTGTGCGGAAAGCCTCTGCCTGCATGTGACCCCCACACTCCCAGTGGAAAACCGTTTTAGCCTTTAATTAAAACGGGATTCTTTGCCAGACTAGCTCTGACTAGCAGGCTGGGACCCTCCCTGGCACCAGATAGAGAGTGTGGTGCTAACCGCCCAGCCCGCATAGCTTGGCACAGATCTCAGCACAGACCAGACCCCTTCCACTGGCAGGAGGAGGAGACGAGGCAGGCTGTGGGGTACTCAGCTGGTTGAGGTCAGATGCATGCGCGCACACACACACACACACACACATACACACACAGAGGCCAGGAAAAAAAAAAAACACACAAACCTGCACAAAACTGGGCTTAACAGGGCTCCACTTTTGCACATAAACACTCAAACCGGCCCCAATCGGAGCCAGGAAGCTTTATTAACCTGCCTGTCAACACAAACATCCTGGGTAAGACAGTGAAAGAGAAATGGAAAAATGCTCCCAGTACCCTCCACCCCCCAGGTCAAGGGCAGACGCAACCCTCTTGGAGTGATAAGAGCTGGCGGTGACAAGTGAGGACGACAGGCTATATTTACAGAGCGCAGCCATCATTAAGTTCACCACAATGGAGAAGAATGTGCCGGTAAACAGGAGCAGTTCTTGACCCTGTCGTTTCAGCTCAAAGCTTTAGACTTGACTCAATGTGGAGGAGTCGCTGGAGGAGTCTGAAGGAGAAAGATGTAAGAGCCCGGGCTAGCTCAGAACGCAAATGTAATCGCCAACACTCTCTGAATGTGGGAGGGGACGGCATATAGGCGAGGGAGACCTTGAGAGCGTTGGCGTGGTGCTGCCAGAGCACACCGGAACAAAGCTCCGCTAATTTGAGGAAACGCGACATCCGTTCACATCACAACCCTGTTGAAGTTCAGTTAGACTTTTAAGGATCCAGTCATCAGGGAGGCGCAGGTCATGCAGGACAACCAATGAGCACCAACTGAATGGGCAAAGACGTCATATTTGACATTTAAAATGTACTGACTGGTATTTTTTTCTTTAATTAAACTGATTAATGGTTTATCATTTTAAGATGTTAGTAAACCGAAAAGGCCTCACCACAAGCTTGAAGAGCCCAAGGTGATGTCTTCAAAATTGCCTGTTTTGTCCAAAGATATTCAGTTCACAATCTAACATACAACAAGCAAAAACCAGAAAATACCAGAGAATTGCCGGTATTTTTCCTCTAGCATTAAAGATAAAAATCTGAAAAAAAACCCTTAACAGATGAGAAAGTCTGTCAGAGAACGAAGCGATATCCCACACTGGGTAACGCTGGGCTCGCTCATTACGGCGGCTCGCAATCAGGAGCGCTTTTCAAGAAACTGACAAGGTCACACAGAACAAAGCCACCGCTGGTGAATTCTTGCCAAGAGTGGCTCGGAGGATTTTGTCACCGAACACTGACTGTGGATGCTCGCAGCTCCATCGAGGGTCTTAATATTAAAGTGAAATAAAAGGTGAGAACGCGGCGCGCTCGCGTATTGTTCTTTCTCAAACAAACATTCATTTTTCAGTTTTCAAAACTGTGTCAGATGGATTTCTTTTTTTTTGTGATTCTGCTCCACAATCTGTGATTTGGGGTTAATAAGAAAATGATGACAAATTTTAAAATAGAACTGTATGTGTGTAACTGTAGGTGTTTTCTTCCATTGTGTAGCACTGGAAAAAAAATGGGAGTGAATATCAAACCTAATATTTGGAATATTTATTGCATGGATGTGCAGAACAGTTACAAATGGGCCTTAATAAAAGCTCACTTGTGGTAGAAGCGTACCGTGTGGGTAATGGGTGCTGAGGCTTGAAGTCATATCTCTCTATTCGCATGCGTGTCAGTGGAACTGATCGGCCCTACTTGAAATTAGATGCGCGTGAGTGCGTAAAAAAAAAAAAAAAAAAAAAGGTGTGCGGCGCTTGCCGTCTGAACGCACCATTGCCTGCGCACGCGTGTTGCAGGCTGAGGTAGGTACCAGGTGAGGTGGCGGCCCGTCCGACACGCACACATTCCCACGCGCCGGCCCGTCTGATGAAAGCTCGGTACCAGGATGACTGTCAAAGTCGTCCAGTCATCCAACATTAAATGTCCTGGTCACCCACCTGCATTGCTAATCAGTGCAAGACCCCCACCCCTGTCACACACACACACACACACACACACACACACACACACACACACACACACGCAGGGTGGGCCCAACCAGCAGTGCACCACGCTCAAACGCGAACCCAGCCGACCAAACAATCGCTCTGCTCATAAAAGAGAGCAAAACAACTGTTCGGTTCACAAAAGCGTGGCCATGTTTCTGCCTGTCGCACAGCCTGTTAGACCTTGGTCTGGATCAAACATGACACAGGTGGCACAGCAGTGTGGCAAGGAGCAACAGAAAGCGCTACAAATAGCTAGCTGCTGCCAGGCATTCACCGAGGCGCAGCGCTTTCAGTGCGCTTAGTGTGCGCTGAGCTCAAAGTGTGTGACAGGCATTCAGCTGGGACCAGGTGCTGCCTGGGCCTGGCTGGTTTAAAAATGGTCAATGCCACAATGAGGGGATGAAAAGCAGGTGAAAAAAAAAAAAAAAAAAAAGAAACTCAGCTCCTGCGTTACACGCCGCTGTCGTGATGACGGGGCGACTCCGCTGACCCTGAGCTAAAACGCTGGCGTGCAGGGCGGAAAGTCAGCGCACCATCGCGGGCGAGTTTCGGGAAGTCGTTCTGAAAATGAAAACGGCTCCGTAAGGTCCAGCGGGGGTTATTGTGAGACTAGCAGTTGTTTTTCTTTCTCAACTGAAAATACAAAAAGTGACTTTTATATTTATTTGACAAAAAAAAAAAAAAAAATCAACCGTTGCTATTTTGTACTGCAGGTATCCTCCACACTGTCAAGACTATACAGAAAGGAGTCCTTTTCGTGGTTTTTTCAGCTACCTGCAGAGTCGCTCAGCTTTGTGTCACGATACCCGCACGTCGAGTGCTCGCTGACCAGCGGCAGCTGGTGTGGAGAGCAGCGACTTACTTCTGGCAGAGCTGATTGAAAAGGATCTTGGGATTGACCGGGCTTTTCCCTGCTTCCTTCATGCTCTGGAGGAAGAGAAACATGGCGGCGGTGAGGGGCTCTGGACCGGGGAGCGTCACCGTCAAAGGACCCTGAAAGACGTGGGGACAAAAATGAAAAGAAATCAGTTTTATTTTTTTTCCCCCAAAATGGGATGTTGTGGAGGTCAACATGATGAAGTAAGATCCAGCAAAAAGTTCTTTTGTGTGTTGCCAAGCTGCATAAGAAAAAAAATGCCTTAGAAAATTTCAGAGTTGATGTATTAACTTATTTGATTTGGTATTTAGCCTTTACTAAATAATGTCAGAAAAAACATTTCTCTTAATTGAGAATGGCTTCAATCTTACTTCTTAAAATATCTTGTAGAGCTATTTTGGATTATAAGGTCCCAGAAATACCAAACGATATTTCAATATTTTCAATTAATTCATTCCATTTTCGTTATTTAGGTGTCAAATATTACTTATAATTGGATGATTGCTACAGATGTGACGTTTAGTTGGTGACAGAGGAGAATAAACTCCAGCAGACTGTACCAGGTTGGACTCGACGGGGGGGCAGATCCTCAGTTTGTGCCCTTTCTCCTTCACTTCCTGGATGAGGTCGATGAGCATGTGGGTCTGGGATAAGTTCTGCGGGAGCAGAATATTAGGCGTTTATTTTTCACCAGCACTGGGGGAAGATGCTGTGCATGTACGACATATGATTCAACAGATGTTGAGCGGTGGGAAACCATTCATTCAAAAGTGGTCACACATACCGATCTTACTATTCATCGCCAACAATGTCTGCGACGAGAAACAAATACCAAAAAGGTGTCTGCGCCTACTTTGCGCCAACAGAATGTGGTCAATTAAAATACCTGTGAAAAAATGTTATCTCCATTTTCATAGAACTTGTGGCAAGTTCATTACTCTGAAAGAGGCTTTGAAATCTATCTCTGATCTGCGAGTGGGAAATGTAGAGAAGTGGCGGAGAGATAGCCTTAAGCAGTCATTGTCCCTCCGTGTGAGAGAAGCATCCTTTCCTTCCCTTTCAAGAGAGATTTGTTTTGCCACATCCTGGCAATGAAGACAGTTGCTATGGAAAGCGCACAATGGAGCTGGCGTTGCGAACGCAGACACGCCGCGTCCTTTGACAATTATGTGTTTTCACCAGAAAGATTGCAATTTTGAAGGAGACAATGCACGCAGACGGGGAGAGGGAGGGAAAAGCATGTAAAGCGCGCTCGCTCGAATTTCAATCAACGAGGAAGGCCCTGAGGGTGATTAACAAAATGGCGGAAAAAAACAGCCCCATTGTTGAAGAGGCATGTCAGTTTACAGTCACCATGACACGACCGGAGAAAGACCGGGGACGCCCGCGCGGCGGAGATGCTCTGCACCGACCGAGTGCCACTCATGCATAGGCAGGTGAACGTGTCTGAGCTTTTACCGCTGCGCTGAATATACTTCAGAGTGATCTCAAGGCCCAGCCGAAGAGGTTACCCACCGGGGAACCATCCACTTTTAGAATAACGCGCTCACGCTTCGGATTCATTGCGGCTAAATGGTGTGATATCAGTGGAGCGCGTTTCAGAACGCGTGACATAGGAGATACATTTGAAATGCGCTGCGCTCGTTTGCCGTGATGCTGAGTTTCTGCGGATGCAAGGGCGCAAACGCGTCCAGAAAATGTTTTGCGTTTGAGCCGACAGGACCACCGACCTGCATGACTGCGTTGAAGAAGCAGGTGTTTCCAAGGTTATTGATGCCTTTGACGGGAACCAAGGTGTTGTTGATGAGCGGACTCTTGCCTCGGGGTGACTCGGTATAATCCGATGGCTCCTCTCGCAGCTTGATGATCTTGGGTGATGCTGCTGGAACACAGGAAACTAGGAATATTGACCAACATAATGATACAAGAGACAGCATGGTACAGGCCTGGAAGTTGCAGGGATAGCATGAGGTTACGGTGTGTGCACACAAGACATTTCACGCCTGAACCCTATCTTTGTACAGAACTTGCAGCCAAGCTCGACGCTGCAGCTGTGATGGTGGCTGGGTTGATAACTCGGTGGAGACTGAGGGTGGAAAACGGCCTTGCAGCTGGAGAATTTTTTTCGGCTTCCCTTTTAAAATAAATGGGAGGGCAGCTAGTTACAGAAAAAAAAAAAAAATTGGGCTTAGCCTTGAAGCGAGACTGGGGCTGGGAGCAGGGTGCTGGGACGGCAGCTGGAAGGAAAGCTGGGTCATTTGGGAAAGCAGATGACAGCTGTAGAAGTTTCCGCTGGTTAGCGAGGGAGGGGGCGGGGGGGCGGGGCCGGCGAGGCGGCTCTCCGGAGCCAGCTGTTCCTCGGGATCGCCAGTGAAAACTAACCTTAAACGGCAACTTAGGCTAACGCAGATGGTCCGAGCGGCGTCGCGCGGACCGACTGCCGGGGACGAACAAGGTGCAGTGGCTGCGCGAGCTGATGGCGTGCCAGCAGTCGACGTCAAAGCCGACGCCGATGACAGCTTACATGTGTCGGGGACTACTGATTAGTGAGGGTTCCTGGAATTTGGCGATTACAGTAGAAAAGGTTCAAGCCCTCGAGCCACGTGGTTTGTTAAAAAGAAGGCACGATGGCTGCTAGTAATCCCACTATCTGACAGACTCCTCTCTTAGGTTGTTAGGTTACTAAACAGCCTACGCTGACATTTTTAATACAAGATATGACAAGATTGATGCTACACCTTCAACGACATCATTGTTTACGCTGCATGTTCCTTTATTTTCCGCAGCGGTCGCTCAAATCTCGGACGTTAGAGCGTCTTCGATTACACCAGGCCGGAAGAACGGCTGCTCCACTGAAACTGGAGAACCGCATGACACGATGACTAAATATCTAAAAATCTAAATCTCTATCTGAAATATCTCAACGTTTTAATACCCTGAAGAATGTTCCAAGTCAAAGCACAAAGAATATTTCCATCCTTCCTTAATGAGACTCTTACTGCTGTAGACATGATAAAAATGCGATCACTTTACTGTAAAAGAAAACTACAAGTTCCCGATAACCCTGGGGCCTTAAAGGTCTGCGGGCTGCAGAGTAATCAACTAAACGCCGGCGAACACAAAAAGTGTTTGGTCCCCGAGCACTTCACCCGCGTCAGCCAGTCAAGAGAGGAGATTAGCGGCGGGGTCGCTGGCGCGGACCCGCTCGTGCCCGAGCCGGGGAAATTCAATAGAGCCTTCAGCCGCAATAATCATCACAACAACCTGCACTTTTCACTCTCCCCGTCCTTTTCCTCAACATACAAACTGCCTTGCCACAGCACATATTCAATTCATAGAACCACTCCTTGTGCACAACACATTCATTGAAAAAGCTATTCAACCTTTTCCTCTTCAAGGCCAAGGACGTTAGCGGGAATGCCCGAGTCGCAGTCGGGCGAACGTTAACGCCGGGGCTTTTTACTTGTGGCCTGGCAATTTGCATTTTACACTCAATCAAATTCCACTCAAAAGGTGTCCCAAGTAAAAGGGGAACTTCAGCGTCAAACAGATGTAATGTTCAACACCGATGAGGTTATGAAGGGAGCGTTCCCCCGTGCTTTTAGGGATGAGAAGGCGAGGACGAGGTTCAGCTTGTTGGGATGACGCGCCGCGGCGGCGCTCCACCCTGTGGTGCTAAATGCATCTGGCCCTCTGCGCCGGCAACATCTGGAAGCCTATTTCCATCTTCGATATGCAGCCATAAGGGAGCTCCCATATGTCAACACACACTACGCACGGAAAACGAGCAGAGATGGGGAAAGACCGCAGCCCCAATCGGGGAAAAAAAAAAAATACAATACGTGCTGGATTTGGTGCCAGGCTGAGGTGTGAAACGATGTGTTAGTGCAAGTGCGAACAACTGAGCCAAAGCGATGGTAACTGAGAGAAAGACGAAGCGCAGTGTGTCGACTTGCTATGGTGTTTGTGAGCATTCCGAAATCAAACAGACTGAATGCAACTTGATTCGAAGAGGAGCTCCGACTGACACTCGAGCTAAGAGGGAGCGGAGGAATGAGGAGACTAACTAGGCGGAACGGGGATGCCAACGGACACACTCTGCATCTGGGACCGTCACCCAAGGTAAACAATGTTCAGGGAGCCATCTGGTTTAGACCGGGGTGGGGGGGTGGGGGGGGAGAGAGCAGTGGGGGAGCAGTGGGTGGAGGGAAGGGTTGCAATGAGCACAAGCATATGGAAAAGCAGATTTTTCCTCTCCCCGCAGCAGTCAGCGAAGGCAAATGTCAGCATGCGCTGCGTCCACGCTTGACTGTGCTGCACTCGGCACCACCACCTGGCCCTCCTTGCTCAGCCACCGAGTATGGGCAGCAGCGACGCGGCGGATCCTTTCCCCAGGGCAGAGGAAAGCATCGCGGCGCTCGGGCCCGTCCACAGGCGTGCATTGTACACGACACCTCCTGCACTCCCTGCTCTTTTTCGCACAAGAGGTACGCAAAAGGAACATGGGACTTGTTTACTTTCCCAGAGAACAGTGGCAGAAATCGCCCTGGCGTGCACGTGCTCGCTTTATTTCTGTCATTCCGTCGAGCTCAGGCAAGGCCGACGCCGTAGCGGACGTGGGACAAAATTCAAGCTCGCGAAAAAATGCCATGAACATGGCTGCTCTGTACAAAAACGTGACCGATGTAATTGAGACGAAAAGGAGAATCTGCAAAAAAAACACCTCATCACAGCTCTCTGGACGCGGTCCACACTTGGGCTGGGAAACCATCAAATCGTACGGCCAGCGGGACAGCGTCACGCCCCCGTGTCCACTCGCGGCGCGGCGGTACGGAGGGTCCGGGCCCGGCTCCCCTCATGCAGAGCGGGCATTCAAGAGGAAAGCTGGGCAACACCAAATGTCTTATTAATTTGCTAATTTGTTGTGACTGCAGGGCATGAAAAGCCTGTTTCCTCGCCATCTGAGGCCAAGAGAACCCACTGCCGCGTTACTTACAGACACACAAACACACTCATGCCCACTATCTGGCCTACTTTCATGTGCGGTGGTGGGAATAAAGACGCCATCACCCTTGATTACCTCGGTGAAAGCACCACCAGGGTACAAGCGGCTGACTGGCTACTGACTCAGCTAAGCTGAACTGACAGCAGAGTAAAGAGTAAACTGAAGACAGGTTTCCAAAATCACTAACCAGAGGCCGGAGACCAGGTGAATTAAAGGGCAATGACTTCACACTATATCGTCCACTTCAGCCTTTGAACACAGAGACACGAGTCCTGAATAAACTGAGCCCAGGAGCAAACTGGACACCTGGGATAAAACCGGTCTGATTTTTCAGTCCCAAAACTCGCACTGATACCTAGGCGCAGTCAGAGAGTTATTGCAGATACAGGTGGCGAGAAAACAACTATGCCCGTGAGGAGAGGAAGACCATTCCCCATCACCAAACGTGGCGGAGGCTTGCTGGGAACCGGAGCTGCGCATAAGGTGGAAGGAGGCCTGAACTCTGCCCAGCGTTCAAAGATTTTATGAAGACCTGTTACGACAGAGAGCCCAAGTCCCACCCACACCTGAATTACCTCTCAGCTCTCTGGGCCGCTCTTTGGTCAGCACATTGGACTCATACAAAATCTCCTATTCCTTTGTAAAAGCATTGCAGGATAAAATTCAGACATGTTAAAGGCAGAGATATGTAGAGCTTGCAAATGTTTTTTTGTTTGTTTTTTTTAAATTCTGTAGCCGTCTTAATCCAGCCCCACCGCACATATATTTAACTTTTATCTATATGCCTCAGAATTACATTTAATGAATATGCCCTCTGCCTCAAAAAAATCAAATCTCTGGAACAACAGTTACTATCAAACATTTAGATTAGATTAGATTAGATTAATTTTATTAATCCCACAACGGGGAAATTCACATTTAAGCGTCACCATATACCGAAGACGCTGGTAGTCCTATTTTCAAATACACCCGTAGTCGATCTGAACAGAAAGTAGATTTTGATTATCTAATCTGGTGTTAAAAAAAGAAAACAAATGAATATTATGACAATTTAAATGTTTCTGCAACACAATGACACAGTAATACAGTGACGGACGACAAAAGTAACATGAAACAAGAAAGACTTGACAGATTCCAATAAGAAACAAGCTCTGATGTCTATTCAGAACCAACATTTTAATTTGCTCCACAAAGCCTCCCCAGCTGTGTTACAAACTGGAGTCTAGCTCTCTGAGGTCAATTAGCTTTTTACTGGGACTCTGGTACTTGAGCTGAAGGCCTTGATGGTGAGAGAGCACAGTTAATCGACTTTCTTTCTTCCCTGCGCTGTTGTTGTACAAAATTATTATGGATTCTGAAAAAAATCCTTGCTGGGGCTCTTTTGTGCTCGGGGTCTATAGGAAAGACAGAGTACAACAGCAGCTTTTTCTGAAAACCTGGCCTTCACACTGAAATGCAATTTCACAAGCTCCTCAACGCGACGACAACCGCCTATTTCGCTGCAACAGTGGCCGCCCGCTTCCATATCCAGTGGGCTGACCAGTGTGGAACAACAGGGTGGCAAAAGAGGCGACAGGTAATGTAAACAGGCGAAGGGGAAAAGCTGTGGGTAGCAGCGGTCCGGCTCTACAGATAGTCTGACTCCGACAGCGGACCCCTGGTTGATGCCATGGACACTAAAAGGGCAGCTCCGCCAACATACAGCCACACAAAACAAAACATACGCTGCTCATCCGCAGCCTTTGCTCAAAGAACTGGCAAAAACGACATATTGTGGTGGAAAAAAGCAGCAGCGTACGTTAAATAACGGGATAGCGTTTCTTTCTCGTGGAATTATTCTGGTTCTGCTCTGGGAAGACCTTGTGCTCTCTGCTGCAGAGAATTCACTGCGACGCACAACTTCAAGTTTATTACTGAAACTTTAAATTGTCCGTGAAAGGCAGCAAACGTATAATACAGACTGAAAGAAAATGGGCCGTGTGCTTGAGTTGAACAGTTTGGGGGATTTTTTTTGTCGGCACTCTGCTTTCGCGCATCTGAGCGTGCATCCTCCAAGAGTCGTGCGCTCCAGCTGTTGGGATCTCGTGGCTCTGACTTGCCGAGGACCCTGGCTCTCGCTAGTGCGGCGCACAGGGCCCAGAGGTGGTGAGCTGTGCGGCGGCTCAGCGGCGGAAGCAAGGGACAGAAACAAGATAGTGATGGAGAGACAAAAGAAGGACAGAGCAGAGGCTGAACCCCACCGCAGCTGCTCTTGTTCTTCAGGGAACCCAGCCGAGAAGCATCGCTCAAGCGCCTAATTCCTCTAATGTGTGCAGTCATGCGACGGGCGGGGCGAGGGTGGGGGATCGCCGCGGCATGTAATCTACAACTCTGCAGCCCTGACCGAGAGGCGAAGGGTGGACCAGCCCGACTGGGCCTGGGTGGCTGGCCTCTGGCCACTGGCAGCCAGGCACCGGGCGGGGGGGGCTAAACCGCGGCAGCCAGCGAGACTAAAAGTGACGATGCCCACCACCCTGATCGGCCGCAGACTGTTAACGGGCCTCTCGGCACGCCGGCACAAAGCGGGCGAGGTACGGCGAGGCAGGCGACAGAAGGTGTGTGTGTGTGTGTGAGAGCACAGAGCGGGGGGGGGGTGTAATACACATATGGTTCACTGACTCGGGGTGGGGGGCTCAGGTGGCCTGAGTAAGGTGAAAGGACATGAGACGGTAAGCGGAGAGTCAGGCCGTCGAACATCAACCTCCTCCGAGGATCCTAATAAATCGCATTCTTGTGCTGGTAAGTAATGCAGTGTATGCTTCATTTAACGTGGTGGAAACAGTTACGCTGCTCTGTGTGTTAGAGACGCACTATTCCCATAATAAGGGCGCTCGCAAAACTCAAAAACCAAAAAGTGACTGCTACCGTACGAACGCATGCCTGCAGCGCGGGGCGGTCTCAGCGATTCACGCCGCAGAGAGCGCATACGTCGGCTGAGCACGCTGTTGGTTAAAACCACGGCCACCAGGGGGAGCAGGTGCACTGCAGTCGGCTCCCGACGCCCCAGGAAATCACTGACCCTCGTGAACGGGAACCTCTGTGACCAGGTCAGTCGGTTTACCGGCCTTACAAGTCGATACCATTCATACTTTACATACATTTCCTGCCGCTATTACATCATATTTTGTGTATGCCTGTTGTAATTCAAGCACAAAAGCACATGAAGCCTTCTCTGAGATTCAACACTGCAGATTATCGGACGCAATTATGCAGCGTTAATATCACTGGTTAAGTTGTGTGTGTTCAAGGTTGACCGTTGTCCACTTTAAATGAAGGCAGCACTGCCAAATTAAATGGCCGTTAAAATATAACTGGGGCTGAACGGAATTCTGCCACGTGGAAATCGCAACACGGGGACGCGAAATGTCAAACAAAAGCTTAATCAAACATCAGTAGGAGGCCGGACCTCCAGAACACCTTACCTGACGTCGCCTTGACAGAGTGCTTTTGTAAAAAATCTAGGGACTGCGCCAAAGCCTTCTTGTTGCAGTGAGTGGAGAGCTCCTCGTTACATTCAAAACACCTGTCACAATGAGAGCGGGTCATAGACAGACACAGAAAGGCTTTAAGTTATTGTGAAATCTAACAGCCCTCAAGAAGCTAATGTTGAAGTGAACCATTATCTGACAACAGAATTACTTGGCTGAAGTAGAAAACCGTCACCTTCACGAATCATAATGCAGTGAAAAAGCATTTATTACCAGGTTAATGGTTTAAAAAAAGCTATTATTTATGCACATACAGGGAAGCAAATTGTGGTATTATGAATTGTGGTAGCCAAGATCAGGAAGTCTTTAAGACAACATCGCCAGCATCTTGACGCGCGTCAAGCTGACCGGCGCCGGCAGTGTGTGCAGTCTGCCCTCTCTCATTACAGTTCAAGGTGAACGCAAGATCTTAGGTTCCTCACCAGGCCTTCCACGTGCTCAGGCTAATGGTGATGCAGTGAGACTCCGGGTGGAAAGCATGGTAGTGCTTAACAGCGTGCTGGATCCCCAACTGGTTGCAGCCCTGGAAGGCAAGACAAGAAACAAATGAGTTAAAGCACAGTGGACATTCAGAGCCAGTTTAAAATCTATCGCTCATTCCCACCACAATAAAGCCAAATTTGCATGCTATCTATTATCTGTTGATTTGTTTTAAGAACATATTTTTCAAATTAGAATCACTTTGTCTCAATTATGAGTTTAGATGGTTGACATTTTTGACTAACCAGCCCCTGAATAAATGTCTTAAATGTTAAACAGACCATTACAAACGGTCTTTCGTAGCATTATTAAGCATTTCTAATACTCAGCAGAAGTCACCTGATTATCGGTCTGGATGACTGTTGGATTTGAATTTAGCATTTTTACAATCATCTGAGATATTACTCCTTTAAAAAAAAAAAAAAAAAAAATCACACTCCATTAGTTTAAAAATAATGCAACTCTGGTTCTGATGCAGTCGCCTCTCCTTGTCTCTGGTCACCACTCTGTGGTCTAAAGCAACATCCCACCCGCAGCAGCATCTGACTGCTAGCACAGACGCATGAGTAACAGTCGGTCTGGCACGCTGCAGCACGTTGTTGGGTACATCGAGCTGAAACAAATTCAATCTACTGCAACAGTCCTGCTAGAAATTCTACCTTCATGGGGATTACAATGCTCAGTTTTTTATTGAAATTGTTTGAGAGTTCAATGTGTGTGATCGTTTGAGGGTGTAGTATGTGATACAGGTGCTTCTGTCATGGATATACAGGGGTGGATAAAACAGTGGAAACACTTGGGGACCACAGCCGGAGCCCATAGACTTTATGTAACAATAGTTTTGCGTCAGAGTTTGTTTTAGTCTAATTTTTTCTGCTGCAAATGTACGTTTTCTTCCAAATACTGGTTATTGCGTTGCTCGATTACTTATAATCAGTAATGGTCGGCCCCAAATAATTAGACAGCATTAAATCAAATATTATTATTAGTATAATTTTTGCTAATGATATTATTCAAAATATAATAGCCGGATTTTCCAGTGAGTACCCCCCCCCCTCTCTCCTTTCATTCATCTCTCATTCTGCGTGTATGTTAAATCTCACCTGGAAACCACACTTTAAGCACACCAGGACGTCATGTGATGCTGCTGGCTCGCCATCGATCATGGTCCTCTCCTTTAGGCAGTCAGAGCACACCAGCCACACGCTGGAGAGTACCGACTTCTTCACGGAGCTCAGGTCCACCGCCTTACTCACATGCTGGCATGTCAATCCTGTTTAAAACAAACACCACATGCATGCATACACGTTTTGGAACAAGTTTGAGTTTCTGGGTGACTTTCCTTTTTTTTTTTAAAAAAGGGAGACAATGTACACAGCTCCTACAGGAAATTATACCAGGTTGTATACCACCACCCAAAAAGCTAGCACATATTATACTCATTACAAGATAAATGCCCTGTAATAGAAATCCTACTATTGTACTGTCCCAGCCAGTACTGGATGAATGTAGTTGATGCCCTTGGTGAATATTTTTACAAAACGCTCTAGAGTACGATAAGAAAACATCTCTTACTTTTGCAGCACAACTAAAAAGTTAACTTCATTTACTGTGTTTTACAGGTTTACACCCAATAAACTCGCAGCCCCATCTTTCACGGTTCAGATTCAGTTGCTTACCGCTGACTTCATCTGATGACTCTTCATCTCGAGGTTTTCTCGGTTTATTAGTCCGCTTAGTCATATCGGCGGCTTTCAAAGAGAAAGGATCCTTGAGCCGCATCTGGAGCTCTGGAGGTGAGCATGGAGGACAAACAGGTGTTGCTACACAAAATAAAACTAAATCAGCATAACCATGTTTTACCAAAGATACTTGAACTTAACTTCCATTGATATTTCACATGTTGTAGCATGCAACGATTGGAAATCAGTACCAGAGCAGTCCGTAAGTGTTTGTGCAGTTACACATTTCTGTCATGTTGCCGTTGTACTTGGCTTGGCCTGTCCACGGTATTCTGTAATCTTAAACTGATGGTCTATTTGAAACTGTTTACGCAATACAGAGGGGACGAACCTTCAGCAACATTAAACTGGCAGTAATCCTGCTCATTTCATTTCCCCATCATTGTACATGACAACAACGTAAAACAACGAAAACTGGGTAAACACTTACAGATCGCATTATATGCCGGTCAGAATAAATATAGCCATCCAGGTGAAAGGTGATATTATATTAACTACCTGGTAAGGGGCAAGAACAGGATTTAGAGGCCTCGGCTGGCCCCGACCCCTCCAGGTTAAGTAAATATGAAAAGGCCTTCATGTCGTTTATCATTCGTAAACAGCGAATCAGTCACTTTTTCATACGTACATGTTGGGGGAAGCAGTATGAACTCACCTCTTTATTGCAGCTCCTATGTTGACTGTGTTAGCTAACCTGAAGCCAACAGTGAGATGTCAACTCTTTCTGGCTAGCAAACAGGCTAGCTACATTAGCCTGTCAGAAAAAAACCCACAACATTAACCACTGTCTTTTATCTAAAAGCACTTGGAGATATTAACACATTTCAATGGAAAGTACCGTCAACAACAGAAGAGTGCCTCAATAATTCTTCTCATTTGCCAGTGTCTCTCTCAATTTTGCCAAGCTTTCGGTAGCATCCATAAGCCACAGTGATCAACATGTGACGCACTACGGGAGCTCAGTGTGGCCCGATGCTGCGTTCAGGGACAATGGGCAAAATACGCAAAAGGGGCAAATTTCACAGGATTGAATTCAAGGGCTTTTTCAACTGTTTTGTAAAACGTGCAAATAAAGAGCGTCAGTTTATAATAAGATTTAATTCACATAAGCCGAAACTGGAACGTTGGAGAATTAACAAACTCCAAAAGGAATAAGTGTCCTGCTGTATAAATTGAATTATATTGTTTGGTGTTGCTTCAGGTCTGTCTGTTTAGAGGGACTTAAACATATTTACCACGACAATGAATGCTTCAGATATTATGTAATTGACAACGCCTTAATGCATTAGCCCGAGTTACTTGGAGGACATGCCGCTTCTTTATGTTGATAGTGTTTTGACCTTTGAACTATCAGGTTAATGCATTGCGTTTGAGCTTGACTTGAAGCCGAGGGAGAGAGTATTTTGTCCTTCAGGTGATCCGTACTACTGCGCACGCACCCATTGGAAGGTTGAGCTCGAACAGTGACACTTTTTATAGTTGTCACACGCAGGATTACTTCGAAGTTACGTCTTTTTTTATTGGAGACTTGTTAATATAGATATTATTAAAGGGTGCAGCTAATCACAGATGGCTCTCAGAAGGTGCTGTAGGTTTGCAGGGGTGGTCCCGCGGCTGTTGTGGAACAGCACCGTCCTGCCTGGAGCTTCTGTCCCGGGAGGACGAGGCTCTGTGTCCAGCCTTGTCAACGATCATCCCGGTTGCAAGAGTGAGTTTTAAATTTAGATTTACATTTGTATTCACTTGGCAGCGTTATCTCCTGCCCGCCTGGGAGTCAGCCAATTAACTCGTGACCCACCACCATGTTTGGTTCGCATATACGGTACATCACACCTTTTTTGTTTTTGCTTTCAGCCCCAGACTTGCTGATCTGTAGCAGGTTCAGTTCAGCGCCGCCGAGCACAGATGTGACTTACGAGCAGCTGAAGCAGCTCCTGGCCGGCCGGAAAGCTGTGGTTATAGATGTCAGAGAGCCGTGGGAGCTCAGGGAGTACGGCTTCATCCCCGGCTCGATCAACGTCCCCCGTGAGTGTTGTTCTATCTACAATACACTGACAATTGCTGGAGAGTTGAATCGATAGGCTCGTAATGTGCTATCCAATTGTTTGCGTTCTCTGCATGTACCACTTGACCCATTTGTGCTTTTGTCTTTGCAGTGGGACAGGTGAACACTGCCCTCCAGCTGGGTCCGGAAGAGTTCAAAGAAAAGTATGGCGGTGAGATGCCTGAGCAGACAGATAACGTTGTGTTCACCTGTCTGGCAGGGATCCGGAGCAAGAACGCACTCGATGCAGCTGCTGCGCTGGGATACAAAGAGTGAGACACTGACACTGTGGTTCCTTTTTTTAGCCTTTAAAGTATCTGTGCAGTTTCATATCTGATATTGGTCGACATTTGACTGAATGACTGACTTTTTAAAATTTGTATTGTCACCATGAGACAGCAATTAGTTTCAAACAGCATGAGGTTATTGCTCTATTGTTGCATAAGGCCTACCCATAATGCAGTGCTCTTTGGAAAGATGCCACACACTCTCCAGTATCTGATTGAAAAGTAGAGAAATAGTTACTGAGCCTAAGAGACTCCCATTGGAAATTATTGAATGCAATGTATACTACAGTATGTTTATACATTATGTATAATGTTTGCCAGTACAGTCAAACACAAATGCAGTTGGGTTTTTTTGGCATTTCTGTTTTAGCAACAGTTAATTCTATTTCCTTTTTTGTTTCCTTTTCAGTGTTCAGCATTACCCGGGTGGATGGCAAGACTGGGTGAAGAATGAACAACATAAATGACTCAGGGGAAACTGAAGAGATGAAACATAATTTGAAGCTCTTTTTTTAATTCACCCATGGTCAGACTGGAACATGAGTGTACATAATGAGGAGTCTTGTAAAGGGTTTTTGAAACCTGCATGCACTTGTTTAGTTGTTTAAAAGAGTCACTGAAAAGGTGTTTCCCTCATCTGTGAATTCCAAAGACTGAAACCAGAGGGCTTGAATTTTCACGCAAATTTGTTTCTGCATCAAACAACTTTTAAAGCCTTTACAGCTTCTCAACAAACACATTAAACTGCTGACTGTTCAAAACAATACCACAATTTTGAGCAGACAGTGTTACAGAATGCAGACAATGCAGTTTTGTCTCCAGACTAACTATGCAAATGATGACTTAACTGCATATGACTGAGTTAATGAGTCTTCCATTGCAATGAACAGTTTTCAAGTTGATGTATTGTAAATATGACAGCATGTTGCTCATAGATGCAACAGGCCATGCAGTTATTGCCAACATTCAATAAATAAAATTATAGTTTTGATTAACAGTGATATTTAATGTGTGATTTCTCCTTGCACTTCAGGGGTGATCTTGGGCATGTCTAATAAAAATAACAGAAGAGGATCACGTGGATAATTTGTGATATAAATAGGCATGCAGAGGCTCACTGAGGTGACAGCCACTGCCTCTAAGATGATCTACAGTATTGAAGGGCTATGTCTAATATCCACCATTTCTCAGTATGAATTTCCCACCAACCCTCCATGGAACATTAACAAGTTCCTTCGTCATTCATGATAATGAATGTGTTTGTTTTCAGCTGAGAATGAATACCTCTACAGCCGACCATGGCCATGGACCTTGTTCCTTTTTAACCTACCCATTTACAGCATGAGCTGAAAGTCCAAAAAGAACACACAAATAATATTCTCCTAATGGATTTAGGTAAGATTTATAAATGATCCGAGTGCCTCACAGAGCTTAGAAGCGGCATGTTGATCGTGACTCAATGTCAGTGAAGAGGAGACTGACCTCTAAGTGACTTTCTTGATGCATGAGTAAATAATCTGCTTCAGAAGTGTTAATACTATTTCTGCTTTTATTAAAAACAACATTTTCCAATCTGGTGAGGGAATTCCTCACAAATGTTCATATTCATATTTAACTTTTAGAGCAGATCTGCCACCCTATCATTTGATCTGCTACATTAGAAAAAATAGTAAATGCAATAAATGAATCAGAAAGACACCATGTCCATGCCCCCTGTATTGTTTGAAGTTTTTAGTATAACCCTCCTTCTATAGACCCCAGGCCCCCTTTAAAAAGCATACTTTACACAGTCACTTTATACTTCAGGACATTTTCTAGAATACTGGGAATAACTTTAATCATGATTTGGATTTGATCATTTGTTTCAAGTCAGAAGATATTAAAAAAGGATAGATTTCAGTTATACAACCTGGTTGAGTACACTTTGATTCAAAACATATACTGTATATAACATCAGTATATAGGACAACATACTGTATATTTTATAACATATAACATAAAATATAAAAGTATTTCCTTATTTGCTGTAGTAACAACATCTGTTTTTTAATGAAGTAAAGTATCTGACGCATAATAAATGCTGTAATATACCATATGAGAATACCACAGTGGTGAGAGATGTTATTTGTTTGCAACATGGAAAGAATTAGTGGAGACAGATTGTTCATGAATGAAAGATTCCGCCTCTACTCAAAAGTCCCACGGTGCTGCAAGAACTGAGGTCATTGGAAAAGAATCAGTGCTCAATAGAATCACCAAGACAAGAATAGTGAAAGAAAAAAACCTATTAGAAGTTGAATTTTGTCAGCAACATTTGGGTTTAGGACATGTTTAAGCCTATATTTTGGCATTCCTGTGGTTTTCTGTCTGTGTGTGAAACTTTAGTGTTTTTGTGTGTGTTTTGTGTTAATGTTGCTGGCAGTTAATATTTACAGTAAACTTTAAGGACAGTGTTTATTGACCCTTACTCATCGACCCTGTAGGTGACAATGAAGAATTTCCCCGTGCAGGCCTTACCACTGTTTTGTCCCCTCATATCACTGCGCCATGTCAACCGGAAACTCCAGACTACAACCCCCCTCCTTTTTCTTTTGCCTCAATCTTTCCCTATGAGGCGATTAATTCCTTTTTCTTTCTTCTGCATACCCCAGTTTTAATATGGTGAAAACAGACCAGACTAATAAGTACTAATTTGTGTCAAATCTTGCCAGAGCTCTTTGTTCCTCTGTGACCACAGGCTCATCAGGTCACCCTCCAGCTTCTGCTCAGCATTCAATTAAAGTCCCTCTTCCCATCAGAGCAGATCACATCAGTGCTGCACCTACTGGCTGCTACGACTGACCAGACCCAGTCCTTCTGCTTGCATGCCTGCCTGGCTGTGCGCTGCCCAGTGCTGTGGTGGACCTACTGTAATTCTGGAAAAAACACATTATTGGTCATGATAAAAGGTTAACTGATACATGATTACACTCAGAAACCTCCACTGATGCTCTCAGCTGCTATCCCAGCCCAGATCTGCTTCTCACAAGCTGCTGACAGATACTGTATCTGAGCAGCAGGTCAAGCTCACATTGGTAAATAGGTTCGAGATTCCATGGGTGTTGGTTCATGAATAAGGCTGTGTGGTCAGAACAGGGGCATGACAGGCAACAGGAGGTATAAAACCTCTGAGTGGGCTGGCGATCAGAGCGAAGCTGGAGCAGCACTGAAGTACAGTAAACCACAGACAGGCCCTGATTCGGTATTTCTTCCATTTCCCTACAGAGAAGCAGAGGAAACACCATCATGAGCCGCAGCCCGGAGAGGATCTCGTCCTACCGCCGTCACTTTGAGGAAAGCGGCAGCTTGTCCCATCAGGTCAGGGTGTCCAGCCCATCCCCCACCAGGAGAGAGGCCCGTCATGCCTCTGCCGGCTACTCCTGCAGAGCTGGGGCTGGCATCATGCGTGTGGAGTCAGTGGGAAGAAGGACCATCTCGGCTGCACGCAGGTCTCGCATGATTGGAGCAGGGTAAGCTTGGTCAGAACAGTCCCTATACATACAGACTAATGTAGGGTTTAAAAGTATGAAAGCTGTATGGTTAGCTTACTATTTCCTAGGTGAGCTTATTCTAAAAGTTAAGTTAAATCCCATTTATTTAAGCACTCTTTCAAACCATTTTATTACACAAAACATTGGCTCTGTCTCATGAGATGCCATCTCCCCCTCCTTCTGAGGTTAACATGTATTGGTATGTGCTTTCAGTGTGAGTGCAGGAGCCATGGTGTGCGTTGGGCCCAGTGGAGAGCCTGCCATAGACCTGGATGCGGCTGCAGCTGAGAACCAGGAATTCCTCAACACTCGCACAACTGAAAGACAGGAGATGGTTGTCCTCAATGATAGACTGGCTATATACATTGACAAGGTAAAAGCTACCTGCACTACATGTCTTCCATGAGTATGTTGGATTGGTTAAAATTCCTTTAGTTGGAAAATTGGAGCATATTATTCTTACCTCCATGAGCACATGGACAGGAGAAATATTACAGTGTCTGGTTGGGCGCACTTGAAATATCACAGCTGAGGTTTTCTTGTGCTTGCAGGTTCGATCACTTGAGCAGCAGAACAAGCTACTGGAAGCAGAGATCGAGGCCTACCAGAACCGCTTTGAGAAGCCATCAGGTCTGCGCCTGCTGTATGAGGAACAGCTGAAGGAGCTGAAAAAGGTCGCTGACCAGATGAGAGTTCAGCGGGTGAGACGGACATTCATTTCTGGAAATAGAGCTGCTCCAACAGAGCAGAAAGACTGAATTCTTGGTTTCTGACAAAGTTTACGCCTCACTAATCCACCAAAGATCCATCCAAGCAATGATACAAGATGTCAGCTTGGTGTTTTCAAGGTTCCTTACCTGGTAGCAAGCTTTTTTCTGGCAGGCAAACTGAGAGGTGCCTCAGTTTGTCAAGGTGTCATGGGGTACAGCTGTCTTCAGCTATGTGTTATGCACAGATGAGATGGCTTGATTATGCTTTTATGGACACACAGAGATACACAAACACACACACACACACACACACACACACATACACGCCTTCAAATCTTAAGGTTTCTTGTTTTTTTCAGGACATTTCTGTGGCTGCGAAGGAGTCCACAGCTGCTCAACTACAGGCAATCAAAATTAAATATGAAGAGGCAGTGGAGCTGAGAAAGAAAGCTGAGTTTGACATTGAAGCCTTCCGTCCAGTAGGTTCCATTTAATTCAGGAACGTGTCCCTTCTTCTTCTTCATCATAAACCCACATGATAGTAATGGTGTGTGTTCTCCAGGATGTTGACAAAGCCACCTCCTCACGCATTGCCTTGGAGAAGAAGCTGGAGCAACTGGAAGTTGAAATTGAATTCCTAAAACGGGTCCATCAAGAGGTAGATAACATGTTCATGTAAGAATTACATATTTAATTTGCCTTTCATTTTTTATGATTACCAAAGACTTCTTCTTTTTCCAGGAAATTGATGACCTCATGAAACAGATCTATGCAGCTCATGTCGCGGCTCAAAGTGCGTTCACTCTGCCTGACCTGGCAAATGCTTTGAAACAAATCCAATCCCAGTATGACGACATAGCAGCAAAAAATCTTCAGGTAGAGTAATCACACATCAGCAGTGGAGAATGCAGTGAAATTCTCTGTATTCCAAAATCAATTAATGTGGATTATTCCTTCATTTCAAGGAGATGGATTCATGGTATAAAAACAAGTTTGAAGATCTAACCAAGAAGACGTCAAGGCATGTGGATAGGGTCCGAAGCATAAGAGACGAAATAGCAGGTGCCAAAAAGGATGTGAGTGTCAAAATGAAAAAGAATAAATTGAGATTGATTGAGAGTCAATGCTGAATGCCTTTGAGAAATAAAACCATGCTAAAATATCTACAGATCCAAAGCAAAGAGCGTGACTTGGATAACCTGAGAACCAGGAATGAAGCTCTTGAGGCTCAAATCCGAGAGATGCAAGAAAAGAACAGGAAGGAACTGGAGGACCTGCAGGTAAATGTCGACTCATGCAGTCACAGGGTGCACACCTGGTCACACCAGAGTGAGCGATGAACACATACTCTCACTTTCATGCTTGCAGACACAAAGCCACCATATAAAGTAAATTCATGCTTTTGTTAACTTAACAGGCTAGGATTGAGGCCCTACAGCTTGAGCTGAAATCCACCAAGGAGAAAATTGCACTTCACCTGCGTGAGTACCAGGAACTCCTGAATGTCAAGATGGCCCTGGAAATTGAGATAACAACTTACAGGTAAAGGAGAAGCAACCCAAAAATTGAATTTGTGCCATGTATTTGAACTGAATATATGAAGTAACAAGTTTGTTTTGTTTTTACCTATTTATTTTTGCAGAAAATTGATTGAGGGAGAGGACCTGCGACTGTCTGGCATGATGCAAACCCTGTCTCTTACCACCTGTTCCATGAGTGCAATTGGTGGTGGGATGAGCTTTGGTAGCGGAGGCATGGGTGGTGCAGGTGGAATGGGTGGTGGAATGATAGGAGGCAGTGGTGCAGGTGCAGGAGGCATGGGGAGTGGAGGAGGAATAGGTGGAGGCATGGGTGGAAGAATGGGTGGAGCTGGGGGTAATCCTGGTGCTGGTGGACTGGGAACTGGAAGCACTGGTGTTGGAACAGGATTGGGTGCAGGTGGTGGTTCTACAGTTTCAGGTGGCAGGGGCAACAGTGACACGGGGTTAAGTGGAGGAAATCGTGGTGTAGGTGAAGGGAGGAGTGATGAAACCAGTGGAGGGATAGGTGTGGATGGAGGCAAAGTCCGTGCAATGGGTCCCGCAGGAATGGGTGGTGGAATCAGAGGCACTGAGGGTGTAGGTGGGGATGTTGCAATGGCAGGTGTTGGTATGGGTGGAGGAGTGGGCGACACCAGCAATGCCGGTGTGAGATATGGATCAGATGGATATGACGGCAACGCTGAGGCCTATGCGGGGCAGGCTGTGGAGCTGACCGAGAGAAGGACGGTGCTCATTAGGTAAAGGTACCATCAGGTATCATTTCACTTTCTCTTGAAGAAACGTTCTTTTTGTCGTAGCACTCCTACTCTGAAAATATAGTTAGACATCCACCTGATTAAGAAACAATGACAAAGTGTCTGAACCTGGTCACTTCAGCCCCTCTTTGTTCTTTCGTACATGGCAGAACGGTCAAAAACGAGGATGATGTGCTGGAGGTGGACCGCCAAGAACAAACCTACACCATCACCGGTGCGGCTGATGACTCCGAGGAGGAATGAGCAGCACAAGTCCCAAGTGACCTCCTGTCACCCTTAAACCTCCACGCCCCTCTGAGCTTTGCACTGACCAAACCCCATGTCTGGGCACTGACCTTTGCCCTTCGCCCTTAACAAGAAGACCATGAATGACCCTTTGCTACAAAGTTACGGGTTTATTTATGCCAAAGAATTCTCAACGTGGTCTCTAAACCTTTGTGTGCCTTACACTCCCCTCACTGCAAATAAAGCTTTTAGCATTCATCTTGCTTGTCCTTCGTTTTATTTGATGTCTTTTTTAAGGTTCTCGTTTGAGGTCGCTTTTAAGGATACAAAATTTTATCCACTTCTAGTTCAGTGAAATGCTGGTAAAAACAGATTTGCTGTACTGACAGATAATGAGATGTTACATGTTACATGTTCATAACTCTGAACTGGAAGGAGAGAGAAACGATAAAAGGAAAGGAAGTAGAGAAGGAAAAGCAAAACAGAGCGAGAGTCACCTGAGGGTCAAGGCGGTTGTCCTGACACTTTCTGGAGGGCTAAGGAATCCATCAGTCAAATATTGTTCTGCAGCGGAATGACAGCACACAGCCGTTTTCTGTCCTCATTCCATCCACATCCACACCTTTTCCTCCCACTGCTGATTGGGAGCGACTCGATCTGGCCAGCAGATGCCAAACACTCTCAGTGTCCCGCTCAAGGGATGAGAGCAGAAACATGCAACACACCAATCCTCCGACAAAAAGTGCTACAGAGATGGGAAAAGGACCAGTGTTATTATGGCAGCAATAACACCACTGTGCCATAATTATTATAATGGGACACAATTGACTAAAGCCAACTAAAGATCAGAAAACATAATTCCACATCATAATGCTTCTAGTGCCATGCTTTTGATGAGGACGAAAATTTGTATTGAAAAAATACAGACATTTGAATGTTTTTTGCTTAACATGAAATATTTTATCATCCATTAGTGTTAGATACAAGTCGGACTATGTATGGATTTAACACTGTAGGAACGTGGAATACAGTCTTAACAGCAGAAGCATCACCACCAGCATCTGAGTCTATTTAAAGCCCGAAGTCATTTTTAGAATTATTGCGCAATTATTACGAAGGTTCACATTAAAATAATCAATATTTGGCTTGGCCATCACTTCCACAAGCTCATCCCACCCGAACACGGAGGACACAATTAGTTTGAACCTAAAACTGTCAATCGGAGATATAATGAGGGGCCGATATAGCGAGACGCTCACATTAGATCACATTTGTTACAGCAAATTATTAATGCGCATCCAACCCGAATGATCTTTATCCATAAATCATCCTATATATTTATTTAGGGACAGAAATTCACTTTCATCCATGTGAAGGAACGCAACTTATTAGCAATTTATTAGCATTTATTAGCAACAGATCACAGGCGGTGTGTGTGTGTGTGTGTGTGTGTGTGTGTAATGCGGAGCTCTCCATGGTGCTTCATGCTCAGAGTGAGGAAACTTACGCACCGGAAAGACGAATGTTTTCTGGTCATAAAAACATACACACAAACAAACCAGCGAAAAAATAGCCTACAGAAATTAAATAAAATGTACATGTCCACAATCTCACATACATTTACATGCACAGACACAAAGAAAAAGCTTTCTCTCAAAATTAAATTTGTTATCAGCAAAATTGATAATGTTCATTATTATTATTATTATTATTATTATTATTATTCACTGTAAATTGGTCGGAACGAATTCCAAACCTCCTTAAAAAACAAAACAGTTTAATATCTATAAAACAAAAGGAAAAAATTGATATTTGTTCAGATAATAACCATGACTTAGACTAAAATATCTGACCTTATTCCAACATGTAGGCCAGTCAAGGTTGCGTGTCTTTAAACATGCTCTTTGCCATTTTGGTTGTTTTGCTCACACTCTCAGTTTGCAGAAACATGCCGCATGGCCAATTGGGTCACCAACCCTCATCCTCTGAGAAAAATGGTGTTTTACCCTGTGCTGAGGGAGAAAGCTCCTTATATTCACGGAGAAGGGCAAAAGTTGGGACTCTCTTTGAAACCTGTGATTTTCTCTCACTTTGTGCATATGCTTTGGGTGGCTAAATCCCAATTAGGGTCGGCTGACACGCTGCTCCATTCAACCCGAGCACTGCCTGCATATATTTGCCTAGGAATGAACTCCTCAAATAGATCTCCTGCTAAATGCGTTGGACAGCAGAGAGAATCGGCCTGAGTGACACTTTCTTTCTGAGGCGCTCGAGTGAGAAAAGGTATGAATTTATAAGGTACACCGAAACATATCAATTCACGCAACGTCACACGCTTTTATACGCGCTCTCTCATGCGGGACAAAGTGAGTTTAAGTCGGGCAATGAAAAAGCCAAGCGCAAAAACTTTGGAGAGACTTTGAATACCGAAATGGTGCGGCCCCTTCTTGGGTGGGGGGGCGAGAGTGTGTGTGTGTGTGTGAGAGAGAGAGAGAGAGAGACAGAGAGAAAGAGAGAACAAGGCATTTTGAATGAAATCACGCATGAACAGCGTTGAATCAGGTGCCGTTTATTCGGCTCCTCTCTAATGCGATTTTGAATATTAGTCTGGGTTAAAATCCCAATCATGTCATCTGGTGGGAGTCCCATACAAGCATAATTACTATTCAAACGCGTCGCAAATGTCCCACCCGCATCAAGACAGCTGGTCTGGCTTTGGGGCAGCTTGCATCTTTCCCCAGGTTTCTCAGAAAGTAGAACACCTTAAATATGACCCGGGCTATTTCAGTCAGGAAAAGAAAGGGGAAGAACAGGATTAAAAAGGAGGCCTTTCTGAAGGTTTTTTTTCTGTTTTGAAGGCGGCGCGGATCTGAAAGGAATAATAAGTTCAGATTCTTTTACTGGACAGAGTTCAGGCTGTTCACGAAACCATGAGGATTTAAGTTTTTTTTTTTTTTTTTTTTAATTAAAATAAGTGTGACCGAATGAATGTGAGACGTGCAGAAGGTGTGGGCTTACATGTGGAGAAATAAATGGATTTAGACAAACACGCAGTCATTTCTAAGACGTGGGAATCTGTGAGAAATAGGCCACATTGCTAAGTGGGACAATGATTGGACTCTTTTGAATAGACCCAAACAAAGTTTATGGGTCGACATAAAAAATGTGTTTTCTTCTAAGCTCAGAAGGGTCTTAAATGGTAGGCCATTGAAACCAGTCCAGGAGAGGTGGTGGTGAACCCTTGGCACCCCTGAGGTATAGTCAGGGTGCATGAATGGTGTTCCCTGGTGGGGCATTGCTCTCTGTATTTACCGCGTTGCTTTGCAGACAGGTTGTTCCTCTATATTCATGGCTCATTAATGGCCTACCAGTTAAATCAGAGCCCCACCGTTTAGACAGTTGAAATCCAAAAAAGAAAGGAGAAAAAAAAGGCTGGCAAGAGCCAGGCCGAGCCGCCCATAAAAACGTCTCCCTCCTCACCCAAACTCCGATTCTTCTCAGGTCGTTATTTAACTTCATTAAAGAGACGCACAGTTCATTAAAGAGACGCGCACTTGCAGAATGCTGTTGATCGACTCCGCAATATTGTCCCAGAGTAAAGATCCGACCATGTAATTAATGTGTCTTTTTCTTTTTTCAAAAAGAGGAGGGACAATACCGCCGGTCAAGCCATTTAATTTCATTTAATTTTCCATCCCATTTGCTCCCAACACTGCTTTCACCCTGACAGCGAGCCTTTTCACCGCTCTTCACGGCTGCGCAGCGCACGGTGGAGCGGGGATTCAGCCCAGCGACTCCTGCGCAAACAGAAAGGAAACGTCTTCGCCTTCTTCCCCCTTCCTCGGAGAATAATTAATTTGGTCGCGGAGAAAGTGCGGGGCTTTAAAAAGCAGCGCAGGGGTGGATGGGAACCAGCCGCAAATGGCGAGGCGTTAATAAATAACCCCTCCGCACAGCCGGGGTGCAAACATCGTGCCTATTGATAAGATTGTTCGCGTGTCGTTGAGGCTCTTTGACTGAGTTTTGGAGCGGCGTAGGGAGGAGAGAGAGAGAGAGAGAGAGAGAGAGAGAGAGAGAGAGAGGGCGAGAGAGAGTCTATTAGCTGATTGTTTGCAGCATTTTATTATACTATCTGACCTGTTTAGATGTCTCAATGCAACTACTCTTTGAAGATTCATTCTCGGGGAAAAAAGCAGGTAGTACAACTTTTCTCTTGTGGAGATGAGGTTCAGAGTCCACAGGACAGGTCAGAGGTTAAGATGTTCATGGTCTGAATGGATCGCCCACAGGTTCTTGTTCTTCGTCTCTGTTCAGACTCAGCTCTGCATGCGAATTGAGACAACCTGCAGCACAGAGCCACATGCTTCACGGAGGCTCTCCTTCCCTTCAGTCATGCCACCAATACTACTGAACGTTGTATGATGACCAGCCAGTGAATCAGTGCATCCTTTTACACTCATGCGTCTGCAAATTAGATTCGATACGCTACGCTATTAAGTGTAAGTCTCTAACATTCATTGCATTTGTTATTATTTTCCTTATTGACGCAGAGAAAATGACAAAGAACATCCTTCTCCATATGTATCTTTTTTCAGATAAACTAAAACTGGACTTTTTACTTAAAAAATACGCGCATGAAAACCAATCAATCAATCAACCAATCAATTATTCAATCGATCGATCAATCAATCAGTCACTCATGTCACTTAGGTCAATATAAATCAGAATGTTTATATTCCTGTATTGACGGTGTTTCTGGAATTTCATACTAGGACCATGTTCAATGAAATATTAAAAGATTTTTATACTTTTATTTGACATTTTCTTAATATTACAGAATATATACATGGTTTTAATGTTCTTCATAATATTCCTAATAATAGATTTGTTGAATGTAATACTTTTTTATTGCTCGATTTCAACATGCTCGATGTCAACACCCTCTGATAAAAATGTGAAATTATTATTATAATTTTTTCACTGTATGAGATGATCGATATGATCTTTTTAATATCACAACGTGTAATTGTAATTTTGTTCCTTTTCCTCGTGCAATCAGAAAAACTACTGAAATACGCTTTGAATGAGAAAGACGAGACAAGAAAACCACAAGTGTGTGTGCGTGTTGGGAAGATGGTGATGTTTAGTTTCTTCTTCTTCTTACTGGTGGTTCTGCCTTTTCAGTACCTGCCTGATCGCAACCCGGCACACGCCGAGAGTCAATAGAAGTTAACAAGTCCTCTAAACTTTCCTGCTCCTTTTGTCAACCTAAGGACACAAAAGAGGAGGGAGAATAAAGACGCTTTGAAGTATATAAAACCACAAAGAATGCCAGCCAAGTAGATTTAAAGTAGCCACTGATTTCCAAAACCTGGCTTGAAAGGGAATAATGGAAGAGGGTGAGGATTTATGGAGAAATTATACAGTGGATTTGTCAGTTAAAATATCGGAACTGTCTGGAGGACAAAGCCACATGCTGAGGATTAATGGTCGCTCTGGACCTTTGATTCTGCACCCTCTTTTCTCTGCCCTTGACAAATTGGATTTTGGGGATGGGAAGGTCGCCTGGCCCTTTGTGTCCCTTGACCGTTTTGGAGCAATTCATTATGCGGCGGGGTGAGGGAAAGTCTCCATGTGACCAGGCCGGCCCGTTTTCCCTCTCCTCACAGCTGCTGGGAGAGCCCAACTCTCTCACACCCTCACACACACACAAACACACTTCTGCTGCAAACTCAGGACCCCCCTTTCCCCGCCCTAAACTACCTAGCATAGCACAGCAGCATCACCTCTCTGCACCCCCCCCCCCCCAACACGCACACACACACTTGCATCCTGAGTTGGAGAGGCTGGGGGTGGGGTGGGGTGCGGGGGGGGGAGGCACCTTGCTTGCTCCATCACTAGAAAAGCCGGAGAGCATAACGCCACCGCGTCACTTTGAGGGCGGATATCGGCCGGTCCTCATCCTCTCCTCCTCTTCTTCCTCCTTCCCCGAACTCTCTTACTCGGTCTCCACCCAGTCTTCATGGTTTTGATCTCACCCCACGCCATGCAAGCCACCCGGGCGTCCACCACCGTCAGTGTGTTTGCGGACTGCAGCATCCAGGCCGGGCTCCGGATAGGACCGGTACCCGGCATCTTCAAACTGGGGAAATACGTGTCGGATCGTAAGGAAGTTGGACCCAAGAAGAAGGTAAGTTTGAAACACTGGAACTTTTGAATTTTTTTTAGTTTAAATTCTAATTTCTTTTATTATGTAGCCCAAATAATGCGTCTCATTTTTAAAAATATGTCAACGTGTCACGGGTCAATCAGATGCACTGGATGTCTTTGACGATTCATTTCGATATTTTAAAATAAACTTTTACATTTTTGGCATATTACTAAATTAGTCAGGCTATTCGAAAACTGAATCAAGCCCACGTAACAGAAAGAAAATCCCGAGCATTTTAAAACTATTTTATATTAAAAAAATAAAAAACACACACTGTGAATTTAGGCATGTATGATATTTTAAAAGAAACTGGTAGGATTTGGATTTCAAAACTGCCCTGTCAAACTCCATCGGGCCTTCGGTTATTAATTGGTTTGGCCTGTCAGGTTGGAAATAATTGAGCTCCATTAGCAGCAGACTTGTCAGTCTGTGCTTTTACTTAACCGGCCTAATGGGCGACCCGGGTCTGCTGTGTGGGATTTCATGCCCCCAGCCGCCTCACATTTCACTGCCTGGCGGGCCTGTTATCCCGATGAGCCGTTTAATTTTAATGTAATCCGGCCACAGAAAGATGCCACTGAGGCCCTGGCCCGCTGCCCGGGGCTTAGAAAAAAATACCGACGATAATAATATGGATAAAAAATAGAATACAACAAACTACACTCATTTTATTATTGGATTGGGGTTATTTAGATTTTTTTTTTAATCCAGGGCGAAGAATTTGAAAATCGAAATATTCAGAAATGAGTCCTCTTGAATAAGACAGTTAAAAATCCAACATATAAATAAATCAAAACTTCAAAACACAAAAAACTCATAAACAGTCGTAAACAATTTGCTGCCATGAGCGCAACTATAACCGCACCCTGTTATTGTTGAGGCTGTCAGCGGTTGTGATTGATGCGTCTAAATGCGTAGCCCCGGGCTGCCGGCGATCATCAGGTGCAGACTCTGTGTCAAATGTCACGCTTCCATCTTTAATGTCCTTGAACAGTTTAGAAACGCTCTGACACTCCTCAAATTCGTTTCCCATATCAACTCAATTAGACCCGTGTGTCATTCTCTTTAGTAAATTATCAGCAGAGCGGATAAAGACGCATTAAGCGCGTTTTGGTCAGGCGTGGCCGCGCCACCTCCAGGTACTTCACCCGGAAAGTCACGGGCCCTGCTATTTCTGAAGCAGAATTCGTTAAGTAAAATATATATAAAGGAATAAACAAACGAAAACGGTACGTAGGTGGATTAATACACATAATTTGGAGATAAAATCTGATAAGCATTTTTTGGTAAACAATCCAAATGGTGTTTGATTTTTATAACTGGAGATGTGTTGAAGGGCCTTTGTGTTCATATTTCCGACTGCTCCTATCAAACTGGGGTCATATCCAAAGCTCCTTCTCATCCACTTCATTTTCTGCACCCCTTAGATCCGCTTGGTACGGGGCGAGTTCGTGGACGAGTCAGGCTGTCCCGTACCGGACTGGATCGGATTCATCCGCGCCGCAAGGAACAGTCAAGAGCAAAACCTGGAGGCTGTGTCGGACTTACCTGGCGGACAGGTGAATTTATCATACATTAACCTTTACGAATGTTTTTTTTCGTCTCCACCCATTTTTACACACTTCGTTTAACTCCAACCTCTCTGTCCGCCCTTCATTTTTTGTCTTCTGAAGATTTTCTACCGTGTGCTGAGAGAAATCCCTGCAGGAGAGGAACTCAGTGTTTGGTACTCCAACGCACTGGCCGGGTGGTACGACATCCCCACCACGGCCACTCCCACGCACGACGAGAAAGGTAAATGAGACATGTTTAACCAAACCGCCTTTGGTCACAGACTGGGAGTAAATTGGACGAACTCTTTTATTATTATTATTATTATATCTAAGCAAAGGCAGAATATTTTATTATTATTATTATTATTATTATTATTACTACTACATCTCAGGAACAAAAGTCAATAGGCCATTTAAAAGCCTGTTTTTCAGCTTCAGTCCTGTCTACAGGCTACAGATAGGTCTGACCGTGTCATCGACGTGTTGCCAGGTCCATCACTGCCGTTGAATGACTGTCAATACCCGCGGTGTCCCTTCCTTACCGCTCAGATGTGGAACTCAAATTGGATGCTGTTTTTCCGCAGGCACTTTTCTGGCATTTATTAATTCATTTATTAAGAAATTCCGAAAAAAAACACATTTGCATTAAAAACGAAAAAGGAAATTTAGGAAACAAAATTTACCTTAAAAATAAAGATTTGAGGTGGATTCGTTGAATCAGATAAGACTTATCAGATAAGACCATACGTGACCAAAATATAAGGAGCGATTGAGGCGCTGTGTCCTGATCTCAATATTATTTATCGCCGTTTATACCGCTGTTTTTCAGAATAACTTCTCGTTTGGACGAGCTTTGGCTTTGGCATGTTGGGATTTTTAATCCTTTTGTTCGAGCCGTGCTGATAATTTGCGGATTTGCAATTTGCGCTTGGGGATTAATGTCTAATCTTGACAAAACACCACATCGACAGGATCTAATCCGTTTAAAAAATACAGTATTATCACCAGGCACTTTATCGGACGAGGATTTTCGATCATACTTTTCGGTCTCCTTTCATAAAAGCAAAACGGCGAGGCTTAAAGTGGTATCAAAGAAAATGAAGTAAAGTAATGAGGTGCTTGAAACTCTGAATAATAATTAAAAAAAACAAACAATTAAAATCAGAAACGGACGTGTCTGGGCGACCGTGGAAGAAGAAGAGGCTGGCGATTCAGTCCCGAGACAGAGGTTAACAAATGCCATCGCGTCATTAATATTCATGTAGTCAAAAGCAAATAAATTCAAAAACAAGTGCTTCACGGTGAATTAGGTGGGTGCGTTAAGGTATTGTGGCCTAATGAATGCTAACTTTTATGTGGGGTGTATATTGCCCTGATTCTCCGGCCCAACACACCGTGTGCGCTCCTGGACATACGCTCGCTCCCATTATTAGGCGTCAACAGATGGGCCTGCGCCATTGTTTCTGGAGACTTGCGATTTCAAGCAACAGCTGCTGTCACTTCCACGGGAAAGAGCGCAGAGAGGGAAAGTGCCGCATTCAAAGCATCGGCCTCTGAGCGCCAGATTGGGCAGGGCGTTTGCTCTTTTGATGGCGATCATAAACAATGGCCCGTATGAGGATTACAAAATCGTTACATCTATATTAACCTCTGAGCGCTCAACTCGGAGGTCATTAAGATGGCTCCCTTGGCACCAGATCTTAAAAACCGGATCACACCCATTAGGCCTGATTATAATTATCAGGTGACATGTGCTGCATGAAAAAATATTTACCTTTAAAAAGAGACATTTCCCAGGGATCATCAATGAAATACGGTATTTTAAAACATGGAATTCTTAGATTTTGATGTCAATAAGCAACAAAATGTGTGTATTTTCTACTGCATTCCTGTTTATGTGCGCGTGTAGTGTCTACTTGTCTGGTTAGGCGCTCACATGTCGCGTCTCTACAGGTTGCCAGACCTGTTATTTTAATTTTCCACATGGTCATGGCGTTTTACGCATAGGAATATACTGTAAATTGTCATGTCGATACTGCCACTATTAACTTGTGTCACGCTGTCCTGTGTCGTGCAATGATCCGCATCCATCTCATGGCGCTTGCTGCTGTCTCAACAGGTGAGGAGCGATACATCTGCTGGTACTGCTGGAGAATATTCAAATACCCGAACACACTCAAGGCCCACGTCCACTTCCACTGCGCTCTGAGCAACGGGCGAGGGTTTGTGACCAGCGAGCAGGCCAGGGGAACCGAGACATTCAGCCGGTCACCGAAGTCTGGAGATATTCCCAACACCTCCACCTCTCCGAGGAGCGGTCACAGTAACTCCTCCATCTCAGACTCTGGCAGGCGGGCGGTTTCCTCCTCGTCGTTTCTAAACAAAGCGGGGCTGTCAAGGAAAAGCAGCTCTGAGGAGCAGGACAGGGCCCTCGACATGAGCGTCACCTCAGCCAGAAACCAAGGACAGCTCCTCGGCCTGGGCGCCACATCCTCAGTGCTGAGCAGCATGGGCTTCCACCCGGGCGTGCGCTCCGCCTTCAAGCCGACCGGAGTCTCCAAAGTCCCGGGCGCGGACGCCTCCAGAGAGGACGCCAGCGGGAAGCTGAGCGGTCTGGGATTCAACAAACTCATTGGGAACATGAAGCCAATCCGCAATGTGGGCGAGACTCTAAACGGAGGCGGGAGCCACCCTCCGAAATGCGCGCCTGCCCTTATGGACGCCACATCTCCACTGGTGCCATGCACAAACACCATACGGGGTTTCCCTCTCCTGCCTCACATGGAGGAGACCTCGGCTTTTAAGCACGTAGAGAGTCGGATGCACTCCGGCCTGTCCCCGTCCCGCTACCCCCAGATGCCCCCCGGACTCCATTTTGAAAGGTTCTCTCTCCCTCACTTTGACGGTGTGAAGAGTTATGGGGGAGACTGTAACATCCCACTGATGCCCTTCACTGTCTATAACGGGGAGCTTCTGTACAGCTCGCCTTACTATCCGCTGAAATTCCACTTCGGCAACCTCCTCAAGTACCCTGAGTCCATGTCCTACTTTGGTGCGCCCTCGCTGAGCCAAGACCTGGGCTCCATCACCAACATCGACCGGGAGATCGCCATGCACACGCAACAGCTGTCCGAAATCGCCGCGGAGAAGAACCGGACGAGGCTGGACTCGATGCCTGCCGGGGGCGCAAGCAACTCCGGATCTGGAAAACCGAAAAAGGGTCACCTGTGTCTGTACTGCGGCAAGCTGTACTCCAGAAAATACGGCCTGAAAATCCACATGAGGACTCACACGGGTTACAAACCGCTCAAGTGCAAGGTGTGCTTCAGGCCCTTCGGAGACCCCAGCAACCTGAACAAACACATCCGTCTCCACGCCGAGGGCAACACCCCCTACAGGTGCGACTTCTGCGGCAAGGTGCTGGTGCGGAGGCGGGACCTGGAGAGGCACGTCAAGTCCAGACACCCCGGACAGACCGTCAAGAAACTGGACGACAAACCGGGCGGCCTGTTCGAGGACGCAGAGCAGAAGAGCGACAATGACAGCGACGTGGACGTGTGTTTCACTGACGACCAGAGCGACCAAGAGTCCAGCAAAAACAATGACTGAGACGTTTCCGTGTCCATGGAGACGCCGCTCATTGTCTTTACATGGTGTACACGACAAAACAATTCATTTAGTCTGGCATTTTTACACATCGACCCAAGTGCGTCTGAACTGCACAACATGTTACGCGAATCTCCAAATTGATTACAAATCTGCAACTGAAATAATTTTTTTTTTGACTTAGGGGTTTTTCATATTGATACATTCATGAAAAAAGAACGCATGTCAATGGCACATTTATCTTATTGGCCACATATTTAGTTCATTATTTACAGTAATAAGTTAAAGTGAAGGGAAAATGTTCGGTGTCTTGCTCAATGACACTTCAACAATGTCCTGCTGCTTTAGAGAAAAAAAATCATTGGCCTTTGCGGTCCGACCAGCCTTCTCCACCATGTCTCAAAAACAAATGACAAAAAAAATTGTCAGTGGTGTTGCAGACATTTTCGTTTCCTTGAAAAGAAAATCAGCACAATTGCTTTTTCTTTCTTTTTTTGATGGAACGGATAAATTAATCTCTGTTTTAAACACTGACCACCAACCAAACAAGAGCAACCATCAAACCAAGAACTCAGTACCACACATTTTCAGTCGCTTTATAAAAACAAAATCAAGGCTGAATAAGAGACTAAATGACTTCTGAAGTAAGATATATTTTTGCAGTGTAAAAAAAGTACCAAAACTGTTTTTCCTTTTGTAATAATATGTCTCCCCCTGAGAAAGGATCCATGAGTTTGAAAAAAGCCACTTCACTAAAAATGTCTAATGCCAAAAAAAGCACAACATTCCATCAGACTGGATATGGACACCTTTTGCAAAAGAATGATTCTTTTCTTTGTTTTGTTTAATGTGTCCCATATTCCCCTCTCAACTGTTAGTTGCACTTTAAAAAAAACACTAATGGGCATTTAAACATAACGACTATTATCGAAGTTATTATTTTCATCACTTAGGATCTCTTCTTCCCTGCGCCTCGCTGAATAAAAACACTGTACTTTTAAATTTGCACTTTCTTGCGGAGGCATGCTGTCCTTACAGGAGCAGCGAACAGCAGCAGCAGCATCCAGTTTATTTAAGGAATTATTTCTAGAGAAAGAAAATGTATTGATTGCAGTTAACTGCTATGTAAAGAAGTGTAAAGTATGATATTTCACGTTTGAGTGGAGGTGTTGTATACGTTTGTTTATAAAGGGATATTGTCTGTGAGGACAATATTTTCCTCTTGTCTATTAAGTCGTTGGTTTTTGAATAAATTTATTTTAAAAATGAGAAGAACTGAGGTGTTCTTTTTTCATGCATGAGATAAAGTTGTACTGCTCCCGAAATACTCAAGTTACATTCAGTGATTTGTTCTTAAGGGTTCAGTTGCAGTTACTAATACACTGTTGTAGGCTAAACCTATAACCTAATGAACTATACATGAATACATGTGAACAGATAGTCGGGTAACGTTGTTTTTGGAAAAGTACCCGAAGAAAGATTTTATCGCCAAGTGTTCGATCCCAGTAATAAACCAAATGCTCAGTCACTCGGGCCTATTGCCGTGGAAGGAGTCTTTTTTCCTTCTTCTCCTCTAATAATAACAACAACAACAACAACAACAACAACAACAACAATAATAATAATAATAATAATAATAAAATAAGTCCTGACTGAAATGTTATGAAGTTAAATATTACACTGCACAGCTTGTAAAACAGTTTTGTGCAATAATAATACCTCCTGCGAGTTTTATTTTATATCTTATAGTATTAAACCATTAATATGCATTCATGTGTAATTAGCATTTTAGCGTGGAGCTAAACAAAAATTATATAGTCCCATACATTTGTATGTCCGATATCGACTTGTGAAATAAGTAATAACTGTTTGTTAAATTAATTATTAATTAAAAGTGGGCTCTCGAAATGTGGTGGAGTCCTGTCTGCATGGTCCCATTTAACAATACGTAAAAAGAAAAAAAAATACTATTCATAGGTCACTTTGAAAGAAAGAAAATAGTACCAAAGCCAAATCACACTCAACATATGCTGCTCAAACCTGAAGTAGCCTCCAATGACAAAAAGAGAAATCTTTTGCCAGCAAAGTGAGTACAGAGGTACTGAACACAGTCCTTTGAGAAATCCTTTGAGGATGTCAGATCAGGGGGTCAGAAGGGAAGATTTATACTTTTGCAAATAATCATATAAGAATATCTTTAGAGAAAATCCTCAGAAACTATTTCAGCGAATGTAAAATATGAATACTGAATTTCCCAGTATACTCTCAGAAAAGTGTGTCTTCTCCGAATGCTTGCATTTCATGTTTCTTCATCAGCACCCCCCCCAAGCTTTCCTGCAGTTTTTGTGAGATTATTAAGGCATGAATTCTGAAATGGGCGGTGAGGAGCTGCCACCTCCTATTTGGATGTGGTAAACTCCAGCAGGGTTGGTATCCTTTCATTTCAGCGCCTGCTTTCACGCTCACTTCTACCACACTGACCAGTCAAACTGCCTCCACTTCACACAAGAGGAGAGAAAACAACTGCAGTCACTTTTCTTTGACACTCCAGTGACATTGTACACACTATTATAATTGGAACAATATATAGAATATGAAGATGTATATGTTGATTATATTTCATTTTCTGCCAGAGGTTACTTATGTTTTGTGTCATATTTCCTGATTGAAAACAAGAGAGACTGGTAGCTGCTGCAGAGTGTTTCACTCTGCAGCTACCCTGTGTTTGTGCTTTGTTTTGCACACAGTTCTTCTTGGCTGTGTGCAACAGACAAATAAAGAGCAGACAAGCCACAAGGTGTCAAACTCAAATACACAGTGGGCCAAATTTGAAACTTGAACAAAGTCGCGGGCCAACATTGAACAAATGAACCTTTTAATACGGAAAAAAGGTTTTGCTTTAACACTGAATATGGAACAAGCAACGATTGCTATTACAATATATAACAATAATGCAAAATTGGATTTAAAATAATTAAATTAAATATCAAAATAAACTTTAAATAATTTTCAAAATAAAACAATAGAATAATAAATCAATCAACCATTCAAGTCAATGCCATGGAGAAGCAAGAAAAAGTGCATAAAGAAAAGGTTAATTATTGCTCAGTTTTCTACTCATCTGATGTGCCCAAGCCAGATACCTGGCATCTCTTCTTGGATGCTAGATTATCAATGTCTGGGCTCAGGCTCTGTGCTGAGGAAATTCTCAGTATCGAGCGAAGGTGTTCATCAGTCAGACGTCTCCTGTGAGATGTTTTGGTCATCTTCATCGAGGAGAAAAGTTGCTCACATAGATAAGTGCTGCCAAACATGGAAAGCATCTGAGCAGCTTGGATGCGGAGCTGAGGCATTGTGTCAGGGATGAACTGTGGAAACTGTGCGGCACTCACAGCGTCATACTTTGACTTCAGCGTGTCATTACACTGAAGTTCAATCAGCTCCATTTGGAGGTTTGTTGGTGCGTTCTCCACATCCACTGCGAAGGGATTACTCAGCAGTTCAAACCTACATTTCTGGACATCAAAGTCGGAAAATCGCCGGTTAAACTCAGAAATGAGTACGCTCAGTTTTTCAGTAAACTGTACGCATAGGAACGCGGCGGTAGTGATCTGCGTTTTTATGGTTTGGCAGCAGGGAAAATGGCTAAGGTTTCCTTGCAGCATCTGATTCTTCCACAGGCACAGTTTAGTTTTGAACGCCTTCACTGCAGCGTACATGTCTGTGATGATGCGCCCCCTCCCCTGAAGCTGCAGATTCAGCGCATCGAGATGGCTCGAGATGTCACACAAATGCCAGCTCACAAAGAAACTGTGGCTCCCGGAGCTCTGATGTGTCCTTCCTTTGCTTTCAAGAAACTGACATATTTCCTCACACAGCTCGAAACATCTGTTCAGTACTTTTCCTCTGCTCAACCATCTCACCTCTGTATGATACGGCAGCTCTGTGTATTCGAACCACACTCCTCCAAAAAGATTTGAACTGTCGGTGATTCAGACCTTTGGCTCTCTTGGTTGGTAAATGCGCTGGATACATAAATCCGACGAGAACTGGCGGGCCAGCTCTCGTAGTCATTTGGGATTGCCTCATGGGCCAAACACAATTACACTGCGGGCTAAATTTGGCCTGCGGGCCAGAGTTTGACACCCATGCTAGGAATAAAAAAAGACTTGGCGCTTTGTAGTTGAATGTGATGCATGGTGGCTCAGATTATTGTTTGTAGATTATGTTTATAGGGAGTTTAAGACAACAACAACAAAAGTCCAGTGTGATGCACATGAAATCTGTCACCGGAATTTATACTATACATGTATTGTCATTATAAGTGGGCACAAATGCACACCATGATTCAACCCACGGGAATTATTGTAATTAACCACAAAGTGTTTTCAGTCTCAGCAGGGCAGCAGTTTCACAGGGTCGGAGCTGACCGTCCCTTTATGTGTCTCCTCCCTTGTGTTCACTGTACCCTGTATTATATTCTCTCCTCTGCGTACAATAAGCAGGGCTCTCCACTGTGGGCCCCCGCATCAGTCTGGACCGGATCCAGATGCTGTTTGTGCTGAAACCCCCCTCACTCTCTCACACTATAACACCCTGCTCGCTCATCCCCTCCCACCAGCGTTTTCAATCAATTAGTGCCGTTCATTAGTGGGAACATTGGGGAAAAAGAGTTTGATTGAGAGAGTTTGACTCCCAGCCTAGAATTTGATCCAAATCGAGACTTCACAGGCAGGCCAACCACCACATCAAGGCTGATTTGTTTCCAGGCTACGACTCAGTCTCCTCTAAAGCCTGGTGTGGGTATCCTTGATCATAGGAATCCTTTTTAGCCACATGCCTCAACTGACCAATCAATGAATGAGACAAGATAATGATAGCAAATATTTCAGCTTCATATTGAGGTTTGAGGCTACTAAATACACTATTCACTCTACTGATGTGGCCAGCATGAGGTTATCCATACAAGTTTTAAGAAATCAATTTGAAATGGTCTTATGGTCTTTCCATGGTCTTTAATCACTTCAAAAGGAAGTCTTCCTTTGTAGCAGCCTTTAAAGTGCTCTTTCAATGCAAAAGGCTGAATGCGAAACTATATTAAACTGGGCGCCAATCATCATACATAACCCAATCAATAGTTCTTGGGGTGTGAGCAGAAAAAAAAAAAGGACGATTACAGCAAGGACACAAAAGCTGAAATCACAAGAGGAAAATAGGCAATGTTGGACTGGATATGTTGCATGAAGGAGAGATGGGGACGAATAGTTGTAGGTCAGCCATGTATTGCCATTTATTCAGCCCCCCACCCTTTTTTTGTAAAATTAACTAACATATTGTATACATTATTGTTAAATGTGAACTATACAAGCTGGACTCAGTGAAGCTGAAAAGGAAAAGAACGTTTCATTAAAGAATGTATTCCACTTAAAGTGTTCAGACGAGTCTTATGGGGATCAAGTTCCGAATAAAATCTTTTCCCATTATTCAGCATGCCCTTTGAAACATAGAAACTGCAGAAAATACGGTTTTAATACTGAGGAATGTTTCTTTTTAGGTCAGTTTGAATTCATATACAAGGATTATACAGAAATGGATCAAAAACTAGACGTTCTGACACATACAATAGATGACAGGCAGCCTCTATCTCACAATGGGTTTGGATTCTCAGAATTAATGCCACATTTGCCACACGTTTGTGGGTTTAATGGCTGGGCTAAAGCAAACTGGAAATAAAGAGACAGCAGAAAATAGAAAGACTCATTTATGCATTCACATGATTAGTAATCTTTTCTTTCCCCTCACACTGATTGTTTTGTGGTGTGAAGTAATTTAACATCTACCCAGCAATTATGATAAGGCCAAAGAATATTACAAGCATTTTTGGTATGGTTGTGAAAAACATTTGGTTTGATATAGTGGTTTCGATGTGTGTGTGTGTGTGTGTGTGTGTGTGTGTGTGTACGCGGACAGATAGCAGTCAGCATATTAAAAATGTGTCTGGACATGACTCTCTGCAGGGCTGGGAAACAGTGCACTGTGGGTTAAGACATCACATTTCCAGGGCAGCTGGAGAGTCACAGTACTGCGCAGCAATTTAATTGTATCCAGTAACAGCTATTGCCAAACCAAAGCTCACTTTAAGAAAAGCTTCAAGAGCCAGAAAACCTTCATACTGTACATGTCCACTGAAACCATAATGTTCTCCTTGACACTTGTAGCACTGGTGGCTAACAGATTATCAAAATATAATTTAGACAGGGAGATTTTCTTGGGAGGAGCCAGTAACAACTTCAGCATGCAGTGTGATAAAGAACTATATGGCTCCTGTGTGGAAATAAAACATGAGCTCCATTAAAAACCTCTTTATGCTTTAAAGGGTAGATTCACTTTTTTGAATCCTCCAGCGACCACTTGTGATAGGATCTCAATTCCCACTTCACTTTTTGCTTGCAACCTATGGCCTAGAACAAAACAGTAAAAGAACTGACAACAGCAGAAAGCTGTTAGAATTGAGAGAATAAAGAAAAAAAAGAAAGAATAATGAGGAGATAGTGATAATTAAGTACAGGTGGACAAAGAAAGAAAGACAAAGAAATGTGGAAAAGAACATAGAGAGGAAGTAAATACAACAGAAGACACCTTTGGAAATGACTACAAAATAAAACAGGAAATAAAAGGGCAAAGGAAAGTCCACAAAGAAAAAACAAAAAGGCTCTAAGGGAGTCCACAAAAAATATTCTGGGAGCAGACATGACAATAACAAATTGTATAGCACAATAACACATGAAGATGATGCACCAGAAAACAAGAAGAGATGCCAGTTTCTGTCATGACAGCCTCGATCAGTCACAAGATGTGTATAGCTCTTGTTAGCTTTTTGTTGTTTCTGCTAACTGTTGACATTGGACACATGGAACATATAAGCTAAATGACAGACAAAAACCCAAATTTACCAGTTTACCAGACTGTTTAATGCTGCAACTGCTCTGCTGGGTTTCTTACAAAATAATATGCCAAAAAAAGAGGAAGAGAACATCATTTACCCACTTAACATGTTCATGACATTAACATTCTTCGTGATCACACACGATGTCCAAGAGTCCTTAGACCTCTGTTGCTACCAGCAACAAAAAAAGTAACTTCAAATCTCAAGGCTTTCTTATTTTCTGGACACTACTGCATCCAGCTGGAATTCTTTCTTCAAATCACAGGCAGTTCCTTCACTTTCTGTCTTCCCACCTGACACAAACAGACCAACTGACCAATGCGGACCCAATTTCATGTGATCTTGAGCATGATTCAGGTCATTTTTATCTTATTTTTTAATTTTTATCCTTGCAGCAGAACGTGCAGAGCTTCAAGATGCTCAGTTGGTCAGTCTGCCAAGTGGCTCACCCCTGTTTAGTTTAGGGATTGTAGCTTGATTAAATGGTCAGGCCACCAAAATTACAGAAAAACAGATAGTGTCTGTACCCTGGTAAACACTTCAGCCTTCCGTCTCTGACTCCGAGCTCTGCCATGGCCCCTGCTGGTGCCTGGTCACCTGTGTCTTTGGCTGAAAGGCATTCAGCTGTTATCCAGCGTCAGAGTGAATCTTTCTGTGCATCTACCTGTCGGCTCTTCTGCTTTGAAGACGATTACCCTTTGCCTGGTGCTCCACTTCATGTAAGGAATCCTAATCTGCGCTTTCCTGCCGATTCCCCTGTCTACAGATCCCTTCTAGTTCAGCAATGAGTAACATGTTGCCCCATTCTCCCCTTATGTTACTTCCCTGAACTGTACACAGAACCATTTGCCTGCTTCAATATGTTCATTAGGCGCTGTGATTAAAGCTTCTTACCGTGCATCTCCATGTCATGGTGTGCTGCATCTGGGTCCAGCTTCTGCCCATTACAGATTTTCTTACTTACATTTCGTAGCACCTATGCAGATAGCGCTGCTTTTATTTGCCCAGGTTTTCAAAATACTGCTTTCTGAGATGTCTGCTGTCACCAAAATACAATGGAAGTAAATGGAATTTTGAATTTGTCCCTCATAGCCATGGAAAATCATAAATAAATTTAGCAGCTGCATATGTTAATAAATTTAGTGTCCTTGCCAGTTTGGATGATTCACTGATCTGGGACTACTGAGCTTTCAACTAAAGAAATACTCCCTTATGTTGAAGGTAACAGAGATTGTTACAGGAGATTAAAAAAAACTGCTAATAATTTTTTAATAAGTAGTTTCTCTGTGTTAAGCATCAGTGATGGAATTCCAATCACAGCCATTGTATTGGGATGTCTATGCGCTATTTAAATCCAGTTTTAGGAATGGTGGGCTCTGCCACTGGCAAGGGAAACTACTATAGAGGTAATTATTGAGTGTAAATAATAATAAAAGTATTTAATAGCTACAGTACAATAAATACCAACCATGATCAGCATCAAAACCTGGTTTTATATGATGATATTTAAGATTTTTATGATTTTTAAGGAATATAAGTTTAACAGTTGTGGCTCCATCAGAAAGAGAGTCAACTAAAGTATTCAGCTGTGTAGCAATAAGAAGTCTCTCGATGTGTGGTTGGAAAAATGAACATGCTTCCTGAGAGAAAGGCAGTGAGTGCTTATTCTAGGTCTGACAGAGCTGATGCCAAGTGGCTGCTCTGCTGCTGGCAGCCTGTTCTCCTGGAGCAGGTAGACCAGGAGGTGAACGCAGGTAGAGTCAGCACGCACAACTGGTCAGATAGACCTGACAGAGATGGAACAAATGGTTCCACATGCATGCAAACACATAGGCACCACTGCCAAGTAAAAGTGACTTAGTTGTACACCCAGTGACCCTAAATCATGGAGGAAGACATGTTGTCCTCCTGGCCATGATGTGGGTCTGACAGAGTGGATGTGAAGTGACGGGGCAGCTGCTGGCAGCTCGCTCTCTTGGAGCAGGTAAACCAGGTAGAGTAAACACACATAACTGGTTTCAGAGAGCAGCAGAAAGGGATGAAACACACACACACACACACACACACACACAAAAGAAAGAGCATTAAAAGAAACTGATTCACATTGGCATGAACACACACACAAATGTAGGGAGTTATATAAAGATGGTAAAGGAAAAGACACAAGTTGTAATCAAAAAGATGGACAGCAGGACATCAGCCTTTCAATGCTTACAGCATGAAGGTCAAAGAAACTGGTTGTATTTAAGGGAAAATGAAGGACACTACCCTGCAATAGGCTGGGAGCATAAGAGGACAATTTACTGCAATTTATTGTCCCTCTCACTAATAGAAGAAAACTGGTCAGCAGACAGGTTGATGCATTACGACAGCAGCAGAAGAAGACACAAGCTGACAACTTTGATTCTGATGGATAAACAAGCAGGCATGAAGGTAATGAGGTCGGTGCGTGGGCAGTGTCCACAGCCTCAACTTCAGCCAGAGACAGACCATTAGTCCCTGGTCGTGGCCCAGCCTGTCAGTTATGATAGCAGCAGGTAGAAGGTTGAGACTGTGGCACACCAGCTGTGGCCCACTGGTACCCTTTCCTCCTCCATCCCTCCACCACCTCTGCAACACAAACACATGCTAAACAGGCCACTGTCTCCACTGCCTCCCACATTCAGCTGCAAATGAGTCTGCTCTGGGCCCCAGCCCCGTTTGATGTCATGAATAATGAGGATGAATTTTCATTTGCTCAGGTTTCTGAAAAACGAATATGTCCATTGTTTAGGTCCTGCACATCAAGCGGTCAGGCATGTGAGATGAGAAGTCCTATTCATATCCAAGTTAGAAAAACATACAATTTAAACCCGCATCTGGAGAGATTTTGTGACATACATGCAGACATTGGTGCTGAACACTGTTACCAAACCCAGTAAATAGTGAGTTTCTGAGGATTGAGTATCTGAGTAAAGTATGTTAGGCATTTAAATTCTCAGTCAACCTGAGACTCTGAGAAAATGTGTCAATTCATCCAGATGGAATGTAAGACACTTATATGGATCTAAATTATTGAGTATAAAGATGGAATATTCTATTAATGTGAAAAAGAGTGGGTGAATCAAGTACTGTTAATTTTAACAAAAACTATGATTTAACATCAAGATGAGATGACAACACCACATGCAACATTGATAATAAAAAGACAAGACAAAAATTCTTACTACTACTACTATTATTATTGATACTTACTACTAAAAACTGTTAATTTCTCTTATATTCATTTACGAAAACAGACCCTTTTTTCAATGCACAGTTCCATTTCGTTTGCTGTATACACTATCATCTACTGCATGGAGCACAAACCCAGGTTGAATCAGACAGGGTAAAATATTATGTTAAATAAGTTTGACTTAAATGTTCAATATAATCTGATGATAACAAATATTTAAATTTCAAGAGTTTTAATTGACTAAAACTAGTGAGTAAATGAAAAAACAAATTACACTAAAGCCAAGTGAAAGGCAGTAAAAGTAGCAGGTCGAGCTCTCATCGACCAGCTGGCGGGTTAAAAGTTGGATTTAATTGAAGCCCACAGGCTGCTACAAGCTACTATCGACAGGCTGCTTACGCGAGTCTATAAGAGAATAACAGTTAACTGGTCAATTTATCATCCTTGTTGACATTGCTGAGGTGGGAGACTTGAGTTATTCTGTGTTATGTGTTTGATGTTTGGCCGCTGAGAAAATGTTCACAGTGCTGAGAAAGAATAACCTCTACTGCTGGAAAAGCTCTTTGTCTTTCACTTGTCTGTGGCTAAAGATGTGCTGAATGTGGTCCATTGATTTCCTCATTACCCTCAGCCTACTAAACAACCAGGCAACTGCTAATGCACTGGTCATTACCATTCAACTTGCTGGACAAGGTCTCTGAAGCCAAGCCTTTCCCTACAATCCCCGAGGACATTCACTGCTGTGTTATTGTATACCGTATGTTTGCTAAGTTTACTCTCAAGAATGGAAATCAATGCGGAGGTTACACTTTTATTTAACACAAACACTTCAACAATGGATCTTTGTTTCATTTTACAGTGACATAGCTGGCAGCTTTGAATCGAAAGACATGAAAAACATTTATTGTAGTGAGCTGTATTATTTATAATTGGAAATGGTATACTGGTATACTGAAGGTCTAAGTTTCAATAAACAAATACTTCAGTTAATCTCTGCTATTCTTTGCTAGTCTTTACTTCGTTCATCTTTTACTTTGTAAGTGGACTGATTATCAGCTTGTAAAGAAGTTTTATCATTCACACTGAAACTACAGTGCAGGTTGTGCTGGTTCACAGACACTCTGATGGGAGTGCACTTTTAAACACATGAGCCGGGAAAGCTGTTCCACAAATTTATTTAAACAGTTGAGGATGGACAGACGGGTAGATGAATGGATGATTTGGCATTTTGGTCACATTCAGGTTTAGTCATAGTTTATTGGGTCTCTCTGTGTTCTGAATACACACAGTGGTTTGGAGGGAAGAGGGATTTGCAGACCTAAAAAAGGTGGCGCTTCAGAACTTCCTCTCTGATCAGGGTGACAGGCTGCGCAGTGAGTCAGGTGAGGTGGTTTGAGGTAAAACTAGAGATAGACCTGATTTAACACACATTGTACAAATTTCTTCCCAAATGCTTGTGTATAGGTAGAGTTAAACTATTTATAACATACTTGCTTACTAGGTGGTCATTTAGCCGATGTATCACTGAATTACAATGGGCATGGGCACAAACTAGTTCATAGATGATAGTTCTTTCTACATATTTTCACCCAATAACAGCCAGGTATAACGGTTGTGTCGTAAGTGACCTAACCAAGATAACATTAGCTTACTTAAACATGATCCATCTAGAGTGAAGAGTAAAAAACACAATAATTTTGTTAACTGGAAAGACTTTGAAAGGCTTTGGATGAAAATAACAGATCCAGTAAAGCTCTCCTAAATAACCCAGTACTTTTAGCAACTTTAGCATAATTGTTTTCATGCCTATTGTTTTACAGCATTGACAGACATACAGATGTATGTCTTAGGACAATGAAAAGAAGGTGAAAATGAGTGTGAAAGTGTTTTGTCTGTTTGCACATGATGCACAATGTTGGGGTTGGCCTGCTGCAGGGATTGACTCCAGGCACTGTGGTTGAAAATGGAGGGAATAACATTCATGACCTGCTCTGACTGTGGACACAAGGACTGTCAAGGCTTCCCGTCTTTCAAACACAGTGAACTGACATTCATTTTTTATTTCCCTTCAAGTGTTTTCGCTGTTTTGTGCCCACCACTGGCAGTGTCATTGCCATGTTAGTATGGGATGTGTTTTTGTCTGCTGCTCAACTAGGAAAGGTTCACATCTTCACCTACAAGCAGCAGCTGGGGGCAGAAATTCAAAATGAGGGCACTCATCACAGAAGTAAGTCCATATGCTTTGTGTTATTCGTGAAAGGCTTCATAAGGCTGTAATGAATTGCATTCTTGTATGTTACTATATTCATTTGCAACTGATGTATAGGCAATAGTACATCTACTTAATGTAAAATGTTAACTTCATCATCATACTATTTCTCTCCCTTAACAACCTCTTGTTATGGGCTATGGTGTGCTCAAAATATTTTTCCCTCCAGCCTGTCTTTCACATCCTCAGGGGGACAATCATTATCAAACATTACAAAGGCAAACTATTTAAACCCTTGCTCCTATTGAAAGCCAATTCATACCGACTGAAGAGGAGAACTTAAAAAAAAGAAAGAGAGGGAGGAGAGAAAAGGAAACAAAAGCCGAGATGGACTCTGGAGGAGTGGAGGAGCGAAAGAGGATGGGAAAGACAGAGAGAAGGAAAGAGCAAGACACGTATAGAGAAAGAGATGGAGAAGAGGAGGTTCTTTTGTGGTGCAGTGGGCTGTGAGACAGGTCCATTCACTCTGATCTAAACACTCTGTCCCACTGCGCATCAGCGCTCTCACCCAGGCAGCCAAGACTGCGGCCACAGACTCAAAGTTAACCAGTCAACTCCATTACAGTGCAGGGGGCGTGTACAGACCTGCCAGACCAAAGGGATCACGCCGGCCGGCCAAGAATATTAATTGCTTTTAAATGAAGTGGAAGTCTCTTTATTGGATGTCTGGTGTTGGTTTGTTATCTGCGGAGCTGAAAAGGCCCCACTACTCTTTGGTCTCGCCGCCTTTGAAAGAGAAACTGACTCTGGATGAGGTCATTGATCAGCAGGGGCTATATACTCCCAGTGGGTTTTTGTGTGTCCTGCCCCTTTAACTACCCCCATTGTACTTTGCCCATTCAGTGCACTGTGGTCAATAAACATATTTGTTAATGATGCTTCCCCCCAAGTGTAGATTCTATCCAAAGCATGTTTACATACGATACAGCATTATATGTTTGTTGAACATGTAACTTCTAACAGGTGAAGCAAATGCTGTAATGCATTAAAGTGATGCAGTATGTTTGATTTATTTATCCAGTAAAGAGTAAAAGGATTTACATATGAAATTCACTAATTCACTTTATTAGTCCCAATAATGTCAAACAGTCTCAGGATCATCATGTTTGTGTTGGAAGTCTACATTGTAGAATCATCTTGTTTTGTTCAGAGTTGGTCGGTGTGCGACCACACAGCTTCACTGTGACAACAGGACTTCTGCAGCACTATTAAACGTTAGGCTGGCTGTTTTTTTCTGGCACGATTTTTCATGTTATTATTTTGACTGAGTATTACTGAATGAGTACCGTCGATGGTCAGTATGTGCACCACAACAGATATCGCGACAAATGTGAGCGTCGTGTACTGCACACTACATTATTTTATGTCGTAGATATTTCCTGGCGGTCTGGCTGTGACTGAATGCGTTTCCACCTGTGAACCCATGTCAGGACTACAATGGCTGCTGCGGCTCAAATCATGTACAGTGTGTCCACCTCTCTGGTCCCCACTGAGCCCTGTGTCTGAGGCCTAGCAGGCTAGCAGTGGTGGAGGACAGAGGACATTATCTATAATTCCCCACGCCGTCTTTCTCTCAAAAGGACCTGGGGCACCAAACAAAGCCCTGCTGCTAGACAGCTCTGGAGATGAAGACGAAGCCGAGGTTTCACATCCCGTGAATAAGGTTAGATATTAATCCAGCTAAGAGTAGAAAAAACATGCTACAGGTTGCTTTCGAGGCTTCCTTTGTGGGAGTATTTCTTTGTGTTGCTGTCTGTCTGGCTCATGAATAGAAACCCCCTCCTTTACCCCACCCCCACCCCCTCACTATGTCCATTGAAAAAATTGGCTTCTAAATACAAGCTATTAGAATATTTGTGTAGATGAGTAATAAGTTATTAGTTGCAATTACTGGTCATCTATTAGTCGGGTATAATAGACTGATTAGGCAGTGGGCCTTTTAACTTCTGAAGAAGTAATTTGGAAGACAGCCTACCTTTGACAAGGCAAAGAAAGGCTTGCTTTATTCAGGCCATATCTGGCCATTGTACTAACAGACATGTTATAATGGGATTACTAGCGACTACAGTAGACTGATGAAATCAGCGGCGAATGCATCATTTTGTATAATTCACAGGTACTGGAGATGAGACGAGATCCTGACTAGTGAGAGGGCACTTCAAATAGGATGAATAGGGAGTGGTATATATGCATTACACAACCTATATTTAAAGTAATTTGCTGCATATGGGAGACAGAGGTGGGAGATTTGACTCCCTAAAATCTTTATTCAAGGGGAGCTTCAACACAGTTTGACTTGTGGACTTTGTGGAGCCATGCTTGCCTCAAAATGATACTTTTTGGTCTGTTTGAGGGTGGCCTGTGGTTGACCGCAGAGATATTGGAAGCATAGCCTCCTCTGTGCAGGTAGTACTGGTCTTTTGTCAAAGATTTGACAAAACCTCCATTCATAATCCGTCTGAGTTTTCCAAGGACACCCTATTGTCGTCATACATATCCCTGCCTGAAATCTTTCATTATAAAGAACAATGGCTGCTCTTGTGGTCATGGTGCTTGGACTACTTCTGTTTTCATTCCTCTTTCTCTTGCCTTCTCCTTTATCCGTCGTCCAAGGATATACTGGTAAGTCTTTGGCGCTGTATTAAGCAAACTGTTTGCACAGATTTACGTGCATGAAAAAAGTACATCCAAAAGTAAGGTCAGCTGTGTGAGGATAAACCTGCCCTAACATAAGATGCTATAGGCTCCAGCCCTTCTCCCTGAACAAAGAATGACCAGTCTCTGCTCGTAAAGGCTGTGGTGCACCACAGAGGTGAGCATGCTTCTCCACCCTTCAGTTACTGGTTCAAGTTGCGCCTCATGCATCCTCATTCACCAGCGGCCACAGATGGAGTGCAGCGCTGTCAGTGGGCCAAAAAACCCAGGACAATATCATCTTTCTATCGGTGGCAGACAAGTGTATTGCAGTCTTTCCTACCCACTTGTCTCTTTATACCTCTGCTTCTTCCTCGCCTGTTGTTTATTCTAATGTGGTCCGGATGAAGCAGCTGGTGGTGACATGGGGTTGATTATGCTGTTCCCACAGTGACATATTCAAAGGGCGGCTGGGGAAGGCGCCATTGTCGCCACTGATCTGTGGATGACAGCCCTGCCTGTTGCACCAGCTCCACACTGGCGAGCTCATGGTGAGAGGGGAGCAGGGCGTGCGTGCAGCGAAGTATACATGTACATGTCGAGTGGGACCAATGTGAGCATTCTAACTGAAATAACAATACCAGGATACTTGGTATGAGTCTGCTGATTACAAGTGTTTGTGTCTGGATGAAGAATTTAGATTTTAGAAATTCAGAGACATCCATCAAACAACATCAACTGACACCAAGGCTAATCAAATGATTTTAGATTGAGCACCTTTTAAAGGCCAGTGTTTCACCTTTTGATGAAGACATTTCTGATGGAAAGAAAAAACAGTTCACTGAAATGAAAATTCCAAAGTTAAAACAGTCACCAAGGTGGTCTCTGAGGTTGTGAGTTGTGACTCATAAACCATTATAAACACAAATGATCAAAAACAACATTTTCAGGAATCTTTTCCAATTATAAACTAAATAAAATGTGTAAGAATAATAGATAATAGAAAATAGATCATTCACTGTACAAAATAACAATTCAGTCAAATTATCAAATTATTTCATCCAATTATCATCATCATCTATCAGTGGCTGAACAGAATCTCTTTGGAGTAGATTTTCCAGAGCTTTTGATCCTATCAGTGGGAATTTGAATTTCTTGACAGCAAGCAAACCTCATGTGCACATCTGTGATGTTCAGAAACAGTAGAGAGTGACATAAACATGAACATAATCTGGGGTTTTGCAGATATGTTTTGCGTTGATAAAGACTTTCCATAACCAGTTGAAATTCCCAATGTCCTCAAAAGATGTTTGAGGTAGAGAGTGTCATGTTTTTGCCAAAGAAGAACCTTAGTCTTTAATCACACTATCTCTGGTCCAAGCAACATATACGCAATGCATTCACATACACTTACCCACTACCTCTAATCTATTTAAAAGCCTATAGCACATGCACATACCATGCACACAAGCAAAGAAGAATAGTGCAGCCAGTCACTCGGTCAGTCCAGCTACTTCATCACAAGGCCCAGTTTGGATCATTTGGTCGGTAATTGCTGCCCACAAGTGAGCCACTCCACATGAATGGAAGTGCAGTAAAGCGTCAGCGGCCATGATCAGTGTCTGCTCCCAGGTAATAGCCCCCTCCCCTCCCCTCCGTGCATCCCTCTCCCAGGCTGCTTCCCCTGTTGAATGAGAGGATAAAAGTAGTGAGGGCTCTTGCGGGGTAGGGGGTGGGTGTGTGTGTGTGTGTGTGTGTGTGTGTGGGGGGGGCGGTGGTCGATATAGGCAGTCCATAATTACCTGTAATGAGACTTTTGTCTTGGAGCATTATAGGGATGTTCTTGAAGTCACCCCGGAGGTGGTTTTCAGATGGAGGGAGAGCTGCGAACGCCTCAAGTCCTCTCATCGCCCATCTCATCCATATGTGCAGCAATAAGTAATTACTGAAGTCTCATTGAAGTCCATGTAGAGTATTCTCCCTCTGTCGCTCTCTCTCGAGGCAGATGAATACCCGTCACTCACCTATTACACAAAGTGACACTCCTGGAGATCCGACGTGTCATCTCAATCTTCCTCTTCAGCCCTCCTCGTTCCTCTCCTCCACTCCCCCTCCTCAGTTTGAGGAAACAGCTGGCACCCTTTGATGTCTGACTGGCCTCGCACCGGGTCACCTTCACTGCTGCATCTGACGGGGTATCTATTCATGCTATTCTCAGGATGCTGAAATCCTTTTCTATATGGCACCATGCTACAAATGAGCTTCTTGTGCTGCTTTCTGACACCTAAAAATTGATAGCTCACCAAAACTACAAAAATGCTTTGACCGTTTGGTCCAGTGAATACCTTTTTGTACATCTGCCAAAAGAATACAGCGATCCCATTTCGAAGAATCCACCAAAATCATCTCTGAATCACAGGGAAAAATCTCTACTTGTTTTCCCAATATTGTGGGAAAATTCTGGTATATTATAGCTTGGCTTTTATTTATGTAGCTGTGGTCATCATTTACATGAATCAAGGTAGCATAGCATTGTTCAGCATGTTAAGGAACAAGCAATCCCACAATCAGTCAGAGGGTAACTAAGCCATTGGTTTAACCAGACTGGCAAAACCACCAGGTCACAAACTGGTACTAATTTAGTGAAAGCCAACATGCCACCAGTCAATAGTATGATTTGAGAAAAAAAAGCTGAATAATAACCATAAAACTTAAAAAAAGGCATTTTGTGTGGTAATTACCTTGAACTTGGAAGACTCCCTCTGTGTTTTGTCCTCATCATCAACCACGTCTGTTACAGTTTCCGAGGGGTTTGAGACTTTATGGTGTTGCAAAAACTCTCTGTTTTGAGACTGCAGCAAAAAGGACAGGAGAGGCAAAAGAAGAAGTTAGCACACCTGAAATGTCAGTAACCTCTGCAACCACAGCAAGTGGATATGTCCAAATATTAGTTGCTGTAGTAAACCATAAGTAAGTTGTGTTTCTAGCTGCCTGATATATATTCACTCTCGTTTAGCTCTGTTTTGGTCTGGTCAAATGCAAAATGAAGGTATCTGGTCTTTTCACTGAAAAACGCTCCATTATGTTAACTGCTTGCTGTTTCTGCCATTTGGTGCAGTACATTGAGTATACAGTGAGTTTATCAGAGCTTTTTTCCCCCCTGAAAGCTGCCGGCTGCTGCAGGATAAATGACTAATGAGAGCGGTGACAGTGAACTGCCATACCAAAGTTACAGGCCCGCAAAATATCATGATTAATATGCAAAATTTGATCAGCGCAAGACATATGAAGATCATCTCAGTGACATACAATGTTTTGTCTGATCTGGTTGGATATTAGCTCTCAAGAGCAGGAATGCAAAGACATTATATTTTCATAATTAACTCACAAGACATATTGTATATGTCATCAAAAGCTCATTTCCTCTCTTGTGAATATGAATCTGTTTTCTCTCTCAACCCATTTACTTCTTTTCAAGGCCTCATGTTCTTATCATAGACCATGAACACCATCATTCAGTCAATGTAGCACAAAATTCTAATAAGACAAATAGGAAAATTTTGAATGCCTCATGAAAAATGGCGTCATTTGACCTGCGAGGAAAGACCTGCACTTGATATTTATATGAACTTGAAATTCAAGCTGAAGGGCAGGAGCTTCCTTTGTTTGAATCAATTAAAGATATGTATCTGCCATCTTCGCACTGCTGTGGTGAAAAAGCATGAGAGGTATTTGAAAAAAAACCATGATGAGGTCACCAGTAGGTACTTCATACTTAGCTCTCAGGTGGGGTTTCAAAATGAAGTGCTTTGATTGTAAGTCTGGATTTGTGTGCGTGTGTGTGTGTGTGCGGTTTGAGTTTCTGAGACTTCTACCAGACTTTGTTGTCATAGCGGAAAATGACCCTTGGTGGCCACACGTGCTTAGACTCACACACAGACACACCCACGCACACACACACACACACACACAGCTGTATGGGTTGCCCTTGTCATTAGTCCTGCTTGTTTTTCTTTTGATTGAGGGAAGTTGCATTGCAGTGCAACTCTCAATGCGCATTTGAGAGTGAGTGTGTGTGCCATGTGGATCCGTTCTCAGTGTCCACTCTGCACTGGGACTAATTTGCATTCCTTTGTGTGTGAATAAAGGACACCTATTCTGAGGACAGAGTTTACCAGCTGCCATCCAGGACTAGTCCTTATTAGAGCCCTGCTGTTCCTCTGAGAACGCCAGCACATGTTCAACACGCGCTGCCGCTCACACATGGCCACTGAGCCTACACACGCACATACACGCACACACTCAAGGACACGTGCACCCCCACAGTCATAATCTATTCATACACAAATGAAAACACACTAACACAGATGCACCAAAAAGAAACAGGCGCACACTTTACACAGAGACACTTGCAAAGGGTCCAAGCAGTGATTACCAACACCAGTGGTAATACTCAGTACTTATCAATGAAAGGGCAAGGGTTACTATCTCACAAAAACACACGTCAGTGGGGTTTTTTTTCCCTCGATCAGTCCAATTTTATACAATAGCTATTTATATGTACAGCCGGCTCTCATAAGGACAACAGGATTAGATCAGAATAACCTGTATAACCTGAACCCAGAGCTGTCTTTCTGCTTTATTACCTTTTTTTGTTTCAATCATCTCAGCGTAAAATTTGTCTTTTGTGTGAAAATAGAGAATGTGAAATCTGTTTCTGCTAATCTGGAAACATGCAAACACTAATATATAGTCCCAGTTAGTAAAAATTACTTGTCATAGTAGCATCGGCATTACACTTTTCTATATTAGATGTAGCCTGCTGCTGCTCCAAGAGAGGACAGGCTTTTCTGATACTTAAATAAGACACAGTTAAAGGCAGCAGCCAGCATCACTCTGCTAATGTAGCTGCTGACAGTAATCAACCATATTGCCTCAAGCAGAAATTGTCTTGCTGAAAAGCCTCAAAACCTCAAATGAAGTGTTGAAATGGCAAAAAGTAAACACGTCATAACTATGCTGTTTGGATTTACCACTACTTGAATTTAAAGAACATAATAGTCATTTATTTGTTGACAATAGAGAGAGGAGGTTTGTACCGTTGGTCAGTGTTTACTGGAGCCAAACATTTCAGATGCTGACCTCAAAACCAGTGAGACAAACAGAAGGGCAAACACATCTCATCCCATTCAATTCATAGACAAGATGAACTTTTCAATTCAGAGCAGGGTGACATGTACTAAAATGATGATGGAAAGCCACTCTGAAACGAAGTAAACTTAGTCATTGTTGAGTCTTGAAGCATTCTTCTTCAGTTCCCGAAAAGTTTAAATGCAGTGAGGACTCAATGTTGAGAACGAAGGAATTGTTAAATTCTAAAAAGAAATTCTCAACCTTCTGCACATTGGTGGCCTCTGCAGCCGTAAGGTGAAACTGTGTCACGGCTCTTCCCTGTCTCCGAGAAATTATTTCTGTAAAACTTCACTTCAATGGCAAATATGTTTTGTTGGAAACACCTCATGTTGTTGACTTTTACGCATGGACTTCAGATATAATGTCAGTTTTGTTTTGACACACTTAAGTAATACTGCAAACCAGGCAACTGAAAAGTGAACGTTTGAGACAAACTGCTCTAAAAAGGCGTGATCACACACTGGCTGGACAACCCCAGAGAGAAATCACATAACTGATGCGTTGAACGGAAAATAGACATGAAACAATATGTACGCATTGACGTTACAGCCATAGCCAGTGGTACAAGACAGCTGCATTATACTTGTCCAGTCCCCTGTGTAAGTTCTGAGGAGATTACTGAGGCACAGTTACACCAGAAAAATGTGAGTGCACAATATACATTGCACCAAACCACATCATTTAACATTAAGGCACTTCAGAGTGTAGTGTGAAGTATTATAGAGAGAAATCTAAAAATTTCCTACCATGAACAAGCAAATGGTGATGGTGAAGAGGAAAAGCTTCCTTTTAACAGGAAGAAACCTCCATCAGAACAAGACTCGAGTTGGGCTAAAAGGAAAGAAATAGCGGAAAGAGGAGTAAGAGGAGAAGTAAACAGAACGTAAATCCAAATTAGTCATTGGAACTGTAAAACTCAGTCTGCTACACGTAGCACATTTAACTCTGAAGTGCCAGTGATGATCATTAGTTAATATGAACTCATCTTAATGAGTTTGTGTCATAAAGAGCAGCAGTAGGAGGTAAATCAGTGTCACTTGGTGTCTGGATATAAATGACGATGAGATTAGGGGATGATTTAGGGTTTAAAAGGAGAAACAAATTGTTCAATTTTAGGCTAATTAGACGGTGACCACAGTGGCCTTGGCTTCAATACCTAATTAGAGTGAAAAAAATGATCTAGCCCTCTGCAAAATTACAGTTAGGTTTTAATAAACAGATTATCGACCTGACCATCTGAGCGGACAGACTATCATTTTGTATATTTCATGCTGCTGCTATGAAGCATACACTTCAGGTCCTCCTGTGCTCATGTATCTGTATCTGTATTTGTGTATGTATGTGTGTGTATGTGTGTGTGTGTGTGTGAAGTGGTTGCTGATATTCAGTTTCATGTAATGTGTTTTTCAGCCAATATAATCACACTTTTGTTCGGGGTTTTCTTTATGCCTTTCTTTTCACCAGTTCTCCTTTATCTTTTTTGCATTAATTGCATCTCTCTTAATTGTTCATCTGTTAAATAGAGAGATAGTGTGGTGCACAACAAGCGAGGCACAACAATGGCTCTTCAGAAATGTTGCACAAGCTAACGCTCTAGTACACTTCAGTGCGGTGACAAAGTCCAATTTTTAGTGCTTAATCAAAAATCATTTATAAAAAAATAAAAGATATGCTAATTATGTTTGTTATTACACAAACAATTGGTTTAGACATGCCGGTCACTGAGAAAAAGACAATAAGGTATGGGTTACAGAGCTTACATGGAATAGGAGAAGAAAAAGAAGAAAAAAAATGTATATTTAAATTCTCTGCAGACTGCAACTGTGACGTCAGTCATTTAGTTTTTTTCGTCTGGTTATCATTTCTCAGAAAAAAACACTGTGGCTCTTTGAGGTTTTGAAGAATGACGTGTGTGAACCACTGGGTTGTGTCTTCAAGAAAGAAAATAAAATGTGATGATCAGTACAGGAACCAGTCGCAAGACAGTGTGTGCTGGCAATGATCTTTATTATACACAATCCAAAAGTCGCAAATCCAAAAATCTGTGTCACAAGTCTGTTATCAGAGTCAGAAACCCAGGGCAGCAAAACCAGAGGCGTGGTCAAACAGTCCGAGTCAAAAACCAGAGCAACAGCAAACAAATCCAATGGGCTAGGGTAAGAAACGGTGGTCAGGCATAAATGTGTCTACGGAAACAGATCAGGCTAGCGTACAGGGTTCTCGGCTCGGGCATGAAATGATCACGTTTCGACATCCGGGTAGTGTGAGGCAGGAGTTTAAGTACACCAGGGAGTGATGAGCAAACAAGACACAGGTGCAGGGATTTAGCCAGGTGATTAACCAAAAAGAGAAGAACACCAGGGGGAGCCCTAACAGATAGCAACACCAGGAACCATCCAAAACATGTGAGGAAGCAACCAGGGGGAAAACACAGACAGAAACCCAAAAGGACACGGATCATAACATAAAAAGCTTGTCCAAATTGCCATAACCTGCAGCGCCTCAAACTGTTTATGTCTTCAGCACCACAAGGCTGAAGGTCGAGAGGTCTGCAGCCACATAAAAGCTTCAGCCATGTTTTCTACATGAGTACATGAGAGAGAAATGAGGTGTTGTGTTTTGTTTTCATAAAAATAGTTTAAAAAATTAATTGAAATTTAAAAAGGACTTCTGGGAGAACTTCACACATTGTTACTGAAAGTTTTTCTCATTCAACTTGTTTTCTTTGAGGTTAAAAGAAAAGGACTCACAGGGTCACTGGACAAATGGAAACCAGTCATCAATGGCACAAGTCTGACTACTTGAAACTTAAAACCTTACATCATTAAATATAACCAATGAAATAAGAGTCTGAATTTGTCTCAATAAGATTAACTGAGAAAGAGATTATCACCTTGGTTGCAATGCCAGTGCTGCGAAAGATTAATTTGAATCATAAATCCAGATTTATTTAATTAAGTGATCTGTGAACCATCACTGGGATGAATTTATACGAGAAGTAATCATTCTATCCTTCTATTCACAAGCTAAAGGTGGTATGGGATTGTGCTGTAAATAGGCTGCTCCTCTGCACAGATTTTTTTTTTTCACCATTACTCCGATTGTTGGATACTCATAGCTGAGAGAGGGGCTATGTGATGGAGTATGACCGCTGTCACAATACAGACAACAGAAAGGCTTGGTGAAAAATGTAATTTCCTCTCTTCTGTGGAGCTGCAGCAAAATAGGGGGTGGGGTGGGAATGAACACGGCAGAATTATTTGCCTGCAACTACTAGAGCTTGTGGTAATTACTATAATGATGTCTCCAAGTCAAGGCAGAGCCAGTGCTGCGATCGCTCAGGAGCTGATCAGAAAATAAAAATTTCAGGGGGCACAGAAGGCAGCCACAGTCATCTCATTAATGCACACTAAATAAGGAGAGATGACAGAGAGGAAGATCCTGCCTGGCCCTTCACAAATATGAAGTGAGGTGGACAGCTACATTCTTATTGTATTCTTCTAAATGATCTTTAGGCTTGTAGGATGCCCTTTTTAAAAATATGTATCGTAAAATAATTTCTATGCCTTCAAGAAATTCGATCACTTAATATTGTAATTATTGAACATTTGAGTTTCTACTGATGACACTGAGGTTCTGTTTTGTTTGTGTGGGAATTTGCAGCAGGTTTAATCATACACAAAGTCCCATGAGAGTTTAGAGTGGATTTAAGAGTATTTATTGAATCCCTTAAGATTCAACAGCTTTAAGCAAATCAAATGATTAGATTTAAATAAAATTCAAATATCGTGTATGTAACATGGGTCACCAAACAGAATATGATATGCGTAGTAATGTACAGATGGCTCCACAAGTGGGCTTTCAAGAACATAGCTTGGCTATGATGCTACATTGGTTACCCCTCATTTTAATAATCCTAGCTACATGTAATTTCACTCAAACTACTGGTGATTTTTTTTTATGTAGAATCCTGCAGCTTATGAAATGAAAACCCACCTAAAAATTATTTGCTGCTTTTACTGCTTCTTGGGAAGCACCCTACAATATCAATTATTTTTCGTGGCCCGTTGATCACTAAACTAAAACTTTGACCAAAAAGCAACAAATTCCCACACTGGATATTTTACTGGACGTTTTACATTTTTTACAATTTGCCAATACCCTTTTGTGTTTTCTGTCAAACGTTATCTATATAAAATTTATTACAGAAAAACAAATAAGAGGAATATTAATTATATTTTCATTATTATCATCATTATCAGTGTATCCAATGAAAACTTTTTTCTGTGATTTGAAAGAGTGCAGATAAAGATGTAATATGCAAGAACGAGCCTTCGCCAAAAAGATGACATGTTGTGACCAAAAACAATTTCTTTGTGACTCCGCAACTGGCCCAAGAAGACTTGGTGGACATGCAGGGACGGTAGGCTGCTGATATGCACAGATGTTCCCCCTCATATCCACAAGCATGTGACCATGGTCACTGGTTTGCCCTCGCCTGGCGCCTGCTTTTGCAGCTTGCCTCTTGGTCCTTCCACATTACACACGGCCCTGGTTGATCCTGATAGGTCTTGAGAGCCAGGAGACATACGTGCCTGTAAAAACATCAATGCGCTTCACCAGGTTTTCAAGTCAGGGACATGTCTTATTATAATTACGACCTATGTATTATCTATTTTTCTCAGAGACACATCGTCACAGTGCTCCTTGGACAGTTTTGTGTTCTCTTCTGCTCCCTCCCTCCTTCTCGTCCTCCTTTCCTGTCCTGGACAAGTAGAGACCACATTTTTGGGAAGAGGGACAGGGAGAGGTGTGGGGAGCGGTGATCTGCAAATCATTTATTTACATTTGGCATCTGCATAATGAGGCGGGGAGCCAATGGCAGTCCTGGCTGGCTGGAGACAGGGTGGCATGCCTTCAGTTTTAATGGGCACACTGAGGAAACTTCCAATTCTTCTTGACATTTCTCATAACGAAATAAACGTGCTCTGGGTCAGAGTGTCTATTAGGAAGATAAGAGTCGAACAAGTCAATTATACTTCAATGACTGCATAGCCAGGGGACCTCATTAACATGATCAGAGAGGTCCGTGCTGCAGCAGCCCTCTCCTGTGTGTAGCTCCTGATTAAGATGTGGAAGAATGACATGGCCCTCGTTCCTCCTGCTTTATGGAGGAAAAAAAAAACACAGACGTAAATATATTCAAACATACTGTACACAAACAATTCCAAAAATGCACACACACACACACACACACACACACACACACACACACACACACACACACACACACACACACACACACACACACACACACACACTGCCAGGACACAATGTCTGGCCAGCCAGCCAGAAACTGTTGACACATTAAAAAAAAAAAAAAGTGAGAGGTACACTCCATCAGGGGTTGTGGGGAGGATTTATGTGCTGATAGGGTCACAGAAGTGGATGCATTGAGAAAGCATTTGTGGCAGAGGATGTTGTGAGCTGTCATGCACAGCATGGATGCATGGCCTTGGGTTGCAAGTGGAGGGTGGGTGGTAGTGGGGGGTAGTAGGCGAGCAGGCGGGGCACAGGCTGAGGCGGAGGCGTGGGTTAAAAAAAGCAGAGCCTGGGGTTTGGTGGGCAGAGTGGTGCATGTTGGCTTCCCCCCGTTTCCACTGCGCCGGCTTGTTTTCTCAGTGAGGACATTGCGAACTGTTGACGTTGATGGGATGAGCGCAGACAGGGTACAGGGAGTGCGGCTTGTCTTTTCTAGTGCTTGCATAGTGTGCATCATATCCAGCCACTGCTCGTCCAAGGCTCTAATGAATTAATTTAAGTGCTTATCTGGACCAGTGGGAATTGATCAGCAGACATCTCATCAGCAACAGAAGTGTTAGCTACTACTAAAGGCTGGAAAAAGAACACTCTTTCATTCAAGGTCTAGTCTTACATGCTTTCAGCTATGACATTACTACATGATACCCATTCCAGGGTTTTGCAAACAGATTAAAAGCAGTATTACGTTCTGTTTTTGTGAATGAAAAAAATAATTAAAATGAAAGGCTGTTCAATTACCACAAATAAATTACCCAGAATTTTTGGATCACTAGGCATTGCAGTTGGAGAGAGCGTTTTGCTGCTTTTGACAGTATACAGTACTGACTTCACACAAAGTACTTCACAATACAAGACAAAAATAAAAACAAGAAGCAACATAAAAGTACTAAATAATAGAAACAGTAATACTACCAGCAACTAAGTTCTGAGATGTTAGTGATATTTTCCTTAGCTTTGACTTTTTGTAATGCCCCTGTACAGCTGGACATAAAGAAACTATCTTCTGATCAGATGCACTTAGAAATGGATCAGACGTTGCTATACACTGGAGCTAATTTCTGTCAACCAGTCGGCATCCATATCAGAAGGAAACTGGTTTGCTGTAATTTTTTGATGATCTACCCTCGTTTGCATGCTTTTTCTGCGTGACCATGAGAAGAGAGGAGACAATACCAAGCTTTTGTGCACAGACACACCAAGCACACACACAAAGGAGTCCCAGTAGGAAAGGTCCCAGACATATCCGCTCACACACCTCTATTATTGCTCTCTGAAACATGAATGATTTGATTATTTGATGACAGCTTATTTCTTAAATCTGTTTCGGCACCATATGTGTCTAATATGCAGCTCGCCTGCCATATGAATGCCTTGCCCTGGGGTCTGTGAGAGGCCAGTGCAGTTTTCAAACCTGGAGGGAGGGTTGGCTTGTGAACTCAGACAGGCATACTGTGCTGTGCAAAAGCGCACTGGACTGGATTCGAGCGCATGTTCAAGAAAACGTCTTCCTTTTGCTATGCATACCGTGTGCTCGCACTCTCTCTGTCTCTCTCTTTTATTATGAATTAATAATACTGCTTAAGGCTACAAGTGCTGTTTTTGAATATCTTGGCCTCAGCAAACCAACCAAATCAAGCAGAACAAAACTACAGAAAGCCTCCCTTTCATTATTTCCATTGCCTTCCTGAAGAAGTATTCTTGTTATCATAATTGGTTCCCTAGTCTTTCCCCCGTGGAGGAATTGCAAAACATGACAATGCTTCACAATTCAAACTAACTTTAACCAGCTTTGCAACCTGTGTCTCATCACTGTAATTGGCTCTTTAGTTGATCTGACTGAACAACAGTGATGGCCTGACAAATATACATGGCAGCCTGTCCATAATAATGAACACAGACTGCAAATTGCACTTCAGTTAATTTCTGCTTTTTACAGAATATAATAATTATCCACAGTTTGACATTTTCATGTTAGTCCTGATGCATTTCACAGGAAAAACCAACTATAAAATATTGGTGGCTGTAAAACATATCTTTTTCTCAAAAAAATAGATTGTTTTGTGTAGTTTTAATGGAAGTAATTTTTCAAAACTTCTTTTAGAAGAGTGCTTAAAGAAACAATTTGACAAATCATTTTTCTACCACATCAATGTGGTTTTTACACCTATACCATAATCACTATTAAGTCAAGATTACCACTAATATTCACACACCGATTTTAATTACAAGCACCATTAAAAAGTCAAGTCATTAATATTTGCGTAGGAATATTCTAATCAATAAAATGTGTTTGTGCACTGTTATCAGGACAACCAGGCCACAGAGAGGGAGGGAAGAGACAGACAAGGGAGGCATGTCTGTCACAGCGTCCCCACTCCCACATCATGTGAGGAGGAACCTGATGGCTGACCATTAGAAATCACTTGTTTGCTGGGATATCAAACGACTTGTCCAAAGACATACAGAATCTTATGAACTGGAAACTGAAAGGATTGGCTCTGCGTAATGCAAATGACCTCAGGAGCAGTTAGAATCATGTAAACACATCCGTCCCTATTGAAGCATGGCACACAGCAAGAGGGAATTGTATAGTGGTAGGGACAAATTGCCCTAAGAATTAAGAAATTGCAAGGCAAATGGGCTATTTTGATTATTTTTCTGCTCTCTCAAAGAACTTTTCCAACAATTGAAAGATACTGGCCTTGCCATTTCTCCACTTCTGAATAAAATCAATTCATGAGCTGAGAATGAGGTCATTCTGTAGTCTTGGGATACAAGTCTTCCTTTATCTAACTGCAAATAAAGCGCACCACTGCTTCAAGGTTTGTGTCACAACAAAATTTCTAGTGGAAAAAACTACAACGAGGGCACACTGATAGTTTTTGACCACAACCAAAAGATTTTAGCAGTTAACCTGACAGCACTTCCAACAAATCTAGTTTTTAGGTGTCATGAAGGTAAACATACCCTCAGGAGACAGAACAATCACACAGTTCTCAGAAAGGACATCCAAGAGCATGACTCAGGAGGCAGATGTAAAACTAAAGAGTCTTTAGAATAGAGAGTAAAGAGTCTTTATGAAGAAACAATGATACAAAAAACCTAGCTAGCAAACAAAGTATTCGGGGTCAGACTGAGGCAAATTCTGACAGAACACACAAGCAAGGTCCAAAACACGTTTAAGATCAAAGAACAGCACAGCAAAAAGGTAAGGCACATGGCTCAAACAGAGAGCAGGCAAGTGGAAGCGGTATATATGCTAGTGAGCTAATGAGGGAATGGGGAACAGGTGAGCAAGCGAATGGGGGTGGGGGGGCAGGGCAGGCGATTCCTCTGGAAGGAAAATCAGGCAGGTGGGTGTAACCCCAGACCTTTGAGTCTGGAGGAAAGAGGAACAGGCAAGCTGGTGTAAACATAGAAAAACTAAAGAGCTGTGCCCTAACAAGACTTACAGTAACGGCTGACTTCATTCCTTCTCAGGTCTTCTCAACAAGGCGGAGGGAGAAGACATTTATTTTTGGAGAAAACATCAAATGTGATTGAATAACGCGGCATTTCATCAGTCTGGTTGTTCATTTGACATGTGAGAAGTAAACATGTAGACAAAGAAAACCAGAATCACCAGCAGGAATTAATACTTTGCCCTTTTTTGACAAAGACTTTCATTTGGATCATTGGCTTTTCTGTGACTATGTAACATTGCTTATTACTGTGGGGAACTGAAGCATGTAACATTCATTCCTTCAGTAACCTCTGAGCCATACGAAAGCTGTTATGTTTGGAACAGAGCACAGCACGAGCGCCACTATGCTTTCTCATGGCAGGTTGTTCTACTCTGCCTCTCCAGCCGACATAAACAACACAAGACCTTTTGCTCCAAAAAATTATAATTTTGAATTTGTAATAGTAACTCTATTGTTTCTATTTTTTGTAATGTAATTTATTTTACAGTTAGCATTGGCTACACCCTATAATATCCCTCATACTAAACATGATCAAAATTAATTACTGTTTCACTATGATTGCGCTATTATTGTACGTTTTGAAATGATCGATAGTAAGTACAAATTGTGGCAAAAGAGGCACTCGGATGCAGGACACTGTATTACTCCAACAACAACCACACAACAACATTGTGGGCTGCAATTCAACAATGCCAAACATTGCACCGAGGTCCATTTTATGAAAGTTTGTCTGAGGGGAGGGAAAAAAAATTGTAGAACAAGGGTAGCAGCCAAACCCCATGCTGCCAGCTGTTGTCATGAGGTCTTTGTCTCACTTTGGGTTACATGCTCCGATAAAATGACCTGGCGACCCTGGATAACAGGTATCGTGAAGGTGGTTATCGCCTGTCTCTGAATCCAGCTACAAGTGAAAGAGAGGCTGTTAAGCCCCATATTCTCATAAACTGTATTTATTAGTGATTTCATGTCTTAATTTGGTATTCAGTTGCAGATATATTTCCACTGATTGTGGCAACCGTCCATGATGGTTACAATTGCTCAGACACACATGTGGAAAAACTGCTTGTTGACATACAGTATATGCTGCTGTGTAAATACTTCTAATTACAATGTCAACTCTTGCATCCTGCTGCTGCAGTTTATTGACTTTATATCACCCACATTACTGCACTGTGTTTGTTATATTATATTTGTGACTTTTTCTACTTTATTGTATTTATTATTTATTTATTTTTAATAGAGCTGCAAACCTCACCTTGTTGCATTGTATGACCTTATGCATTGCAATGACAATAAAGATATAGTATTCTATTCTATGATTTGAGTCATACACTTTCATTATTCAGGTCTACCTGCATTTTGGCGGGTCAGTTGTATTTACCAAATAACATTAGCATCCTAGCTTTGAAAATGATTTGCGACTTGTGTTCCAACAGCATGCGCTGCACTTAAATATTTGTTTGCCCCCTGAAGGCTAAAACAGGTCACAGTGTCAAAATGTTCATCTGAAGACCAGGCCTGCGATAATTTTCACACTTCCCCATGTGCTGGCTAATTGCCTATAATTGCCAAATCAACTGGTCAGCAATTTAATTTTAATTATTCAGGTTTTTCTCGAGTCATTTCTTCATTTTCCTCCATATTGTTAGATGTAAAGACATGGCCTTGTGGATTGTCATATCCAATAAAGTGGACTGGAATGGGACCCAATTAATATCATGAGCTGCAATCTGAAAAAAAGGAGACCTAAAAGGGATATATCCTCAGGATATAATTTAATCTGATTACATCAGCTTTAATTTAAGCAATGATGCCTGCAAGGTTCAAGTTTGTCTTGGAGGTATGCATGTTAAACCCCCTGAAATGGCTCTAATCTCAACACATCCTCAGATCCCTTATTACTTACCTGTAAATGTGATGTTTATTACTACTGAAACACAGTAGGATGAAAGAAGGGTCAACAAGCTTCAAGAAAAACATGTATGACATAGAATTGGTGGCTCATCTTACAAAGAAAAATATGTCCTGAAACCTTTTAGGACTAAAATTAGTTTGAACTACTGAAATACTTGAACATTACCCTACAGTACACTGAAATATAGGGATTAATAAAAAAAAAAAAGTATATATATATACAAAAGTTTCTCACTTACCATCATTGGTACATACTGTATATATAAATATACATATTTCACATATACATACATATACATATTTCCCAGTGTGTCACAATAGAAGTGGGGCACTTTGTCAGAAACTTAGACCACCCTCGCTTTATGGCCTTTATATCTTTAAGATATGGTAGAGGTTTGATTAGTTCCATCTGACCTCCTTCATGAAAGGAGCTGTTTTCTCTGATAGCAGCAATTTTATTTGTTAAGAAGCTCATAAAGTCATTACTACTGAGTAGTTAAAGGAAGAGATGACTGAGTAGAACTGTGGCTCTCTATCAGCCTGGTTGTCTGTCAGTCTGATAGACTAATAGCTCTTCTCTTCCCTCGTAGTCTCACAAAGATCTATGCGCTGTGGACCTTCAGATTGCATTACCCAAGGCTAGTCCAGACTCTTGAAATTGTAACCTTATGATCCTCCAGGCTAAACTTAATGGGACACCAGAGTCCCAACCCGCCCCAACCAGCCCAGTGGATTAGTGCTACTCGGATCCGATCACATCCAGGCCCATCACAGTCGCTTCTCAGACCAACTAACTGCAAATGTAAGGCGGCATCTCGAGGTCCGAAACCTGCCTGAGTTTACCCATAGCCTCAGGTCATGTGGCCTCACTGACCAGCCCCAGTGGCCTTGGGGAACAAAAAGAGCAGTGGCAGAGAGGGAGGGAGAGGCTGACCGACCCAGAAAGGCCAACATGGTCATAGACATGATGGTCACGTGGTGACCCCTCCCTGTTTTCTGTAGGCAAAGATCTGAACTAAAAAACATCTGGAGGGCGTCACCATGAGCAACAAGGGGCATGGCTTTGGCTGAAGTGGTGCATGGTTGATGGGGAGAGACAAAGAAGTAGCTAAACAAAGTAAAAAAAGATAGCTATATGGTCAGGTGACATAGCTAAGTAAGCAGTTAGAACACGACACAGGAGACAGTTGTTTCTCTAAGTTGTGAAAATGATAGTGAATGTTGTGTCTTTTGACAATACCACCGTTCCACAACCTTAACTACATGTTTGTAACCATCATGAAGAAATCCGAAACCTCGTGCCTTAACCTAACCAAATGTGACCTTTCCACTGCCTTGAACATGATGACGAAGGTCCAATACACCTGCTGCATATTGTTGTATAGGACTGATGAGTTGTTGGAATGAGTATGTGCCCAATTATTGATACAGATTTTCTTTTATTAACGTCTACAAGCTGAAACTCAGGTCACTTTGATGAGGTCCTAGAGTTGTTTCAAGAGAGAGAGAAGCATTCCCTGTGAACTGATTGACAGAGAGCGTCCCTGTAATCAGAGTAATATAGCACTTCCTGCCAGATATGTCTGCTGATATGCAGTATAGAACATCTGCAAACTGGGATGGTTGCAGATTTTATTCACAACTTTGAAACGGAACATCTGTTGTTGTTTCACTGACCTTCAAGAAAACTTCTGTGAATCTCAATAACTGAGCAACAACATCTACGAGAAATGCGATACTACAATAACTAGGCTATGGCTTTGAAAACAGACTCATTGTAAAAACAAGGACATATCGGTAGATGCATAGGTGCCACGTGGTGGGAGAGAAAAAAGATTACTGTATATTGATTTACAGTATGAGTATGGTGACACAGAGGAAGATGTGGGTGATGCTCTACATTGTGCATGAGAGTAAAAAGAAAAAACTAATCTCAAAACTCACTTAAAGAACGGGTGAATACGGTTCATAATATCAGATCTCAGTGTAATGGATGCCAACAAATTGATGGGGAGCTAGTGAATCAATGTCGGACACACCGCAGCTGAAATATCTGGCAAAATTTGCATGTTGAATATAGTCTGATTGGATTACTGTAATTTAGTCCACACACAGTTAAGTGCAAGTAATACAGAGCTCTTTTCTTAGACTGACTCCTTCTCTCGATGTGTTTAACATCCTGGCGGGTGGAGGTGATGGATGGATGTAGACTCAGTGACCTACATGGATGACATTTCCACACTCATGTACATTTCATTCAAAGCCCAGATTGGCCTCATTTGGAACATACAGGACTATTATATCTCTGATTTCAGTGCCTAGAGGCTCATACGAGGGGCACATTTCTTCCAATCAGCATGAGGGATAAACACATGAGTGAACTGATGCATAACATTTTAAAAGCTACTCCATGAATCGATTCTGTGCGTCATCTGACTCTGTATGTTGGCTAATATGTCTGATTGAGACTGCGCCGTTCTCTAAAGTTGGTGGTGTCAACAGTTGTTTTGGGTTTTTTTTTTCATTTTTGTGCATCCAATCAACATCCACTTAAAAAAAAAGTATTGAGAAGAGCACCTGCAGTTTGACAACCAGCCAAAAACAAGAAGAAAAAAAATCAGACATGTTTGAGGTTACACTCGATACTTTCAATGCTGCAACCTTTCATTTGGAACACATTCCCACCTTTCAACAGATGAAGCTTGTCTATTTAAAAGCCCACCTCCCTATTCATCAGCTTTGTCATTGTGAGACAACACAGCGATGCCAGACTGTGTTTTCAATTAGGTTGGTCGCTGTTTACAGGTATTGTGAGCGGGGCTGTTGGGCCAGCACAGCCTGGCCTCCAGGCAATTGTGCCTGCTGATAATAGATAATGAGCTGTCCTCCCATATGCAGCCAACAGAAGATGGACACAACTACACCTACGTACACACACACACACACGCAAACACGCGTGTGCACACACACAATATTATTTGACTAAGACAGGGACACAAATGCTTAACCAGTGTTGTCCTCAGTTAACATTGATCTGTTGTAACTTGCAATTATTTTTATTTCCATGAAATGATCTGAGGCACAGTTCTTTTTCCAAACATTTGCATGGAGATTTGGGTTTGGGGTGGATGATAGCACAGGGAGCATTCACCACAAGGTCAAGAGTCTGATTACAGGCTCTTTATGGGCCTAGGATAAATGCAGTGACAAAAAAGGTTACATTGGGCTGTATATTTGTAGATTGTAGTTAGAGTGCTATAACAAAAACTTCCTCCTACGCTCTGGGCCAATCAAGAACAGCAATAACAGGTTGACAAAATGAAAACCTGTAGGAGCATTTTCAGACCTCAACATAAAATAAAAAAGGTCAGGTTGACTGGAGATTGTTCAGAAATAGGATCATGTCCCACAAACAGCAAATACATAGGTGAGTGTCAGGTAATCACATCATCCACCATATTGCAATTGACTCCCGATTGCTGGTTCAATCACCGCAAACACTTCAGAACTCAAATTAGCATAATTCAGTTATGAAACTCCAGCTCCAACAGTATTTATCATTGTAGTCATCAGCCATCAGTTGAACTATTATTATGGACATCCCTTGTCAGAATTATAGCTTAGACCTGCACTAGGCAGCAATATTTTTGCCACTTAGGGACAATGTGAACAGGCTGTAAACACAACATTGCTCTCCAATCCATTTGCTATACCACTTATATACCCGCGCTCTCCCAGCAGACACTGGGTGATGGTGGGGTGCACCCTGGGCAAGTTTCCAGTCTATCACTAAATGCTCCATGCTACCTGCTAACTTTGACTGTCTGCTGTTTGTTGATGGGCAAGATGCAGTGGTTTTATCAGAACATTATTTTTAATAAAAGCAACTGCCTGCTGTATCTGGCAACATCGCTGATGAGAGCAGTGAGAGTGAACTACTACAGTAATTCAATGGGAGTAAAACCAGAACAATAAGATGAAGGATGCTAAAATGCTCCACAGAACTGAGGGGTACAGTCTAATAATTTTGCAGGATGGTCACTACTAACAATCCCCTTTACATTATACATAATTATTCCACTGTCAATACAACAGTAATGACTGCATCAACTGAAAAACTATAAACTAGAGTCCACTTCATTTACTTATCACAATAGGTGTTGAATGTCTTCTGGGACGAGCTTTCAAAGTCTGGAAAAAAATCATTTCATTTGTTCAGGTTTGGCTTTACGGCAACAATTTTTAGATGAAAGCCTATGTTACAAACTGGGCGAATGTTGATATACTCTGATAGTTTTCAACTTTATTTAAAATGGACACAGTGTTTCTAGTACTCCTTCTGTGCAACCTTTGGACATAACAGTCAGCTCAGTGTGTGTGATGTTGGCACTGTACAGAGTGCTATAACATACTAATGAAAAAGAAAAAAAATACAGCCTTTTGTAGGTTCCTTAATTTATACGTCAGGTGGACAAACTCAGGTGGACCCTTGAGCAGTTAAGGAGATAACATAGCAGGCGGATTTACATGCTGCAAGTGATGCAAAAAAAAATGGGCCACCTCACTCCTCGTGGTCCGATCAAAGGGAACCTGGTTATTAATGGGCAAGGAGAGCACTGGAGGCTGCATTACCATCACATACCCCTCGCTGTCCTCATTTAGAATCAGCAGCGCACACACTGAACATACATGTGGCAGGACGGACACGCACCTTAGCCACACAGTCTAAGAGGACAAACTACTTTCTAAACCCAAAACAATCACAAGCTGTTGTTGCCTCTCACAATTAAATCAACTTATTGAGCTCAAGATGCAATATGCATGTTAATTTAATGGGTTATGTCTGGTTTCAGAAAAAAAGAGAAAGTGCTTTGATGTTCACAACGTTTGGCAGTAAATCACTGGCAGCAAACAATTGCAGAATTAATGAAGATCCAGGAAACAACAGCAAAGGCCTTTGTTGTAAATACATGCATGTTAATATTTTAAACCGCATGCATGTTAAATGTGATTTCAGCCAACAGTGTGCCTCAAGCTTATTATCTGTGCTCTCTTACAGGTCTTGAGTGCATCAAGTGTGATGGTGGGTTTACCTTTCTTTGTCAATCAATCAGCTCAGTTTATTTTGGACTATGGTCTACACTCATTAAAAGGTACGATTCAAACATCCATACATCACATGCAATTCAAATGACATAAAACACACTTGGACATCACATAAAACAAAACAATGAAACAATGCATTAATTATGGGACGACTGTCTACCCTGTACATGGTACTTTTTTAGGCTGAGGAACAAATGAGTAATAGTGAACTACTCATCCAAAATCAGCTGATCGAAATGTCTCCCACTCTGGGAAAATAGAATGTGAGTTACAAATGTTTCAATCAAGGGTCATTAAATAATGTCTTTGGACTGACTTGTTTGCATGGTGGAGCAGAAGTGAGGGATTTAGGTCACATGCAAATGTCTTGCTTGTAATATTTTCAGCATGTGTTGATCCATCTGGAGCTTGCAGCAGAATAATAAGCACAAGCCTGGCTAGCATGTGCCGACATTCAAAAGGCGGCAAAGACATGCTTAACAGCTAAAGGCAATGTGCTGTTTAGTTTAACTGAAATAGGTTAGCTCGTCAACTTATTAATTCCCCTGCTCTTAAATTGTAAGATAGGTGAGTCTTTTTCATAAAGACCAAACTGCTGGTCTTTTCACTTGGTAATTTTTTTGTCAAAATACAGGTTAAACTCTGAAAACATTTTTCTAAATACACACACATGCTACAAAGTGTCCTCTTTTTATGTGCAGAGAGCTGCAGGGAATGATGTCTGTGTGCCCTGTGTTGCAACAAGGATTAATTAAACACGACTCTGGGTCGTGATCACACATGTCATGTTAGATTTCAGTGCAGGAATCCCCACGCTGAGTGCAAGGCCTCATCTAATTATGGAAAAGTTGTCAAGGCGTCGGCGCGCCTGCTTGGTATCTGTGCGTGGTACCCGCCCGAGAAACAACAGGCTGTCGGAAACCTGCGCCCACCACTGCCTCTGAGGCTAAAACCTGTGCGACGTGCAGGCCTCACGAAGTGTCTGCAAAACCGAGATGTCTCTGTAAATTACTCACAGAATCATTCATGGGAACAACATAATGGAATAAAGCTGCAGAGCAGAGGTGGTTTCTTGTAATAGTCCTCAACAGGCCAGGCAGGACAATGACTTTGCTTCGAAAATAAAGGTCGCAACAAGCCTGTGTTGTCTGACCTCACAAATAGTACTTAGCACAAAGGCTTACATTAGGCTACTATATAAAGAATAGTTCCTGGAAAACTAAAGAAGGTAAATATGTCGCAGAAAATAAAGAAAAAGTTATTAATTTTAGATGTTTATGATGTCAGTTATCGATCCATCAAGGTAATTGAATTTTGGCGACTTGCTGGTCTCTATAGGGAGGTCAGAGGTCAGGGTTGAAGCTGATAATGTGCTGCTCAGGCTCAATTCAGCAAGGTCAAACAATGTCTTAACCATGCTAACCTAAAGGACCACACAATCTTCAGAGTGTTCACAGCTGTAAAAGAATGAAGAACTCAAGATTTCACAATCCACTCCGGCTGGAGAATGCTTTTCATGCTCGTTACATGTTGTTTTCTCAAAGCTAGTTTGATAACATTGCATTATTGCATATTCATTGGATATTTATTGGACATGTTTGGATAGTGCAGTGATGATTGAAAAAGTAATATACAAACACATTGCCTGAGTAAAAGGCAGTTTGAGGGAAAACCCCAAACATTTAACTAGATCTAAAAAGTATATAAAACCCATTGAATATAAACGACTGATACTGAATTATTATATTATATAGCTAATCTTAAGTAGTACACAACACTGCCTCTTTGAAGAATTTGTATTGTGCCTTGATGTTTTTATCAAATGTTGCAACACTTGACGTGGCTCTGCAGAGGGGCGCGGAGAGTAATACCTTCTATACACTACTTGGAAACCCATACTGGGTGATCTATACGACTGCTTCAGCTCACGGCAGACCGACAGAAACACAAGGCCTCTGTGATTGCAGGCCTTTGCAGTTTCCATACAGTACCAGCAAGGTGCAGAGGCACCATGGGATATTCAATCACATCCGTTCATCCAACACCCTGCTTTGCTCACATGGTGGCTGCTGTGAAACTCCAACTTCTGTTGACGAAGTTGTGTTTTGCATCTATTCAGCAGATAAAAGCAAAGTTAAGGAATGAATAAAAGGTTCGTGAAAAGTGGAGGCATAGGATACTACTTCATTCTTTCAGGCAGCTTTTCTTATAGTGATCCTTCCACCCCAGCATGCAGCCTACCACCATGAATAAGTTTATTTCAAAAGGCCATAGAAAAGTTGCACGTTGGCTACATTCTATTCATATTTACTGGTTGTGCTCTGCAGTCAATATGTATCACCTCAGTGTACTAGTATGTATAAAATCCTCAAAGTTTAAACGACTGTCCAGCAGTCTACCGCACAGATTCATGATTCAAGGAACAGATATTAGACTGCTGAAAGACATACAGTTTTCAAAGCACTTTGTCCAAATACTTTAGAAGGTCTTCACTTGTTCCAGTATATTTTTATTGATGTGGAACCCATTTGTACAACAGTAAAAATGAAAGCAACATTTTACAAAGCTATTCAAATGTTATATACTACTTGGCTGTAGTCAGGTGATAGATAGTTGTTGATCTAAGATATCTTGGTATCGGAAAAAGATATTTTTTAATTCACAAATATGTAATTTAAAAGTTTATCCTTTGTTCAATTAGCTTTTTTATAGTCTTTACACTGAATTTCTCTATCTATGAGAGGATGGCATATAAAATGAATAAAAGACATTTGTAGTAGTAAACAGAGCGACAACAGGGTATATGCTAACATAATGGAATTTATTGAATTAACTGTGTATAGTGAAAAGTGCATTTCAAAGAGGCTTTGTCCAGTTTACCCATCGTTAAGGTTATATCAGGCTATAATGCCCATCCACTGACTATGTCATATAGAGATGATTAGCCCCAGGTAAAGATGGGCTATTACTCCTCATGTCATTGTATGGACTCATTAGTAACAAAAGTTGTGGCAGGCAAATAGAAAAAAGGGAATGATAATGGAAATTATGTTGGTGAGGAAATATGATCATAGACACATACATAGACACATACAGTATGTGCACTAACATCACTATGGTCACAAATGTTGCACTAAAGCCTTTCAAGGCCTTTCACTAATAGCTGCTCAAACAGTATCCTAGAGCGCCCTCTGCAGTTCTTTGTTCTGCACAGACCTGCAAATTTCAGCCTGTCCTCAAAGGCACAGAATATTGTTTGTACAGCAAGAATAGCATTTATATCATTAAATGAGCAAGAATTACTCGAGGTGAACAAGAAAATTAAAAGAAAGCCAAGAAGTTATGAATGCAGACCAATATTAATAAAAGCAGAAGTGAATTACAGGCCCTGAGAGAAAATTAGGCAATGGCGTTTGAACTGTGACGATGTCACACAGGCGACTTGGAGAATGGGAGATAGGGTAGACAGACTCATGCGGGTAAACACTCCCTCCGGGGCTTTACTGGTAATCACTGATCACAAGGTCTTAGCAAGGTGCCATTTAAAGTGAGAATGTAAACAGGGTCAAAAGGATGTGGGGTTACAGCTGCCAGTCTGTGACCAGCAAGGTGCCACAGAGGCCAGAGGGCTGATGTGGAGGAGTGAAAGAGTCAAGGTAAAGTAGTGATCTGCTGTATTTTACTGATAGTTAGCTTTAGCTAAGGAGCATACAGTACGTAGGGATAAGTGTATTCCAGCAGTACTTCAGCAGCTAATATAGAGTAGGCTAAGTAGTAATAAAAAAAACTAGTAATATATATATATATATATACACCACTGCTTGTGATGATCAGATCACCCGTATGTCATTCCTCCCCACCAATCTTTCCTGACTCACTTCCCACCAAGCAGAGATAATAAATATTTATTCTGGTGCATGCATACACAACCAAGGAAAGGTGATGTATGCGTTGTAATAAAGATCGACTATTTACAGTCTAGACAGCCAACTGACGACTGGATGGCGTTGACTTTGACACATATTGTTGTGTCAGAGCATTTGTTGCCCGGGGCTAATCTGGGGATTCAAAGTGAGAACGAGGCAGAGAAAACAAACGTTTGTCTTTCAGAGGATTGCCCGGGGTGAGAAGCTCAATGCTGGACACTGGCTGGTCTGGTCACTTCTGTATTGATTTTGAAGTAGGATGGGCAGCGGGCCAGCCATGGCCTCTGGTAATGACTGTCTGGCCTGTGATTGATTGATTAATTAATGTAAAACCGTCTTCAGTTTAATTCAGACAGAACCAGATAGACACAAAAATGCATTGTTGGACCTTCAACCAGCTTGATTTACCTGGTGCTACCTCCCCCAAGGAGGTTACATTTTGGTCTGTTGTGTTTGTTTGTTTGTTTGTAAGATTACTCAGATTTTCACTTTTTTGAGGGACATTATCTCAATAATCTCAAGAAAATATTATATATTAATACGATGGAATTAATATGTTGAGAAAGTATTAATAAGAAAGTAACAATTTTTATATGCCAGGAGCAGATAGATAGATATTTTAATGATCAATAGAGAAATGTACATGAAAAAGAGATTTTAGGCTAAACTGTAAATTTGAGGAAATGTTCAATCTTGGCAGAGGTTTGTGCCATTGCTTTCTAGTTTCATATTTCATATTTAGGTATGACTTTGAAGCATGGACTTTCGGGGGCATTAAAGGTTTTTTTCTGTGAACATTTGATGATAAAGGAAAAAAAAAATACATTGAAATTGCGATGAGATGACTAAACCTCTGGAGGACGCCAGATCACCAGATGATGCATTTCACTCACACCTTGCCATCACAGCATTTTCAGGTTGAGAAGTTACAATACAGCACATGCCATTATTATATATGATCATATCATATTTGTATTGTAAGTCATTTAAATAAAACAGGCCCGTAATATAATAATTAAACATGCAAAACATGAATCAAGACTATATTTATTTGACAAAAGAGTTTTAGGATTAAAGCTGATACAGTCATGAAGTAATCCCTTGTACAGTACAATTAAAAAGTAACCTGTGAAAGAATTTCCCTCAATGTATTATTGTAAAAAGTAATGAGCACCATTAATGCAATATTTCATACATGTTAAATCTGTTTAAAATCTGCTTCACATTAGCTTCACTTTAATCTATGATTTATAAATTATTAACTATTTCATAAACCTGTGTCATAAACTCCAATGCTATTCTTGGAAGGAAAGGGCTCTAACAAGAAATAAAAGCTCACTAAATCTTAATGTAGATCCACCATGAAATATGAAACACCACAGAGAGCTGGCTCTTGTGCTTCCAACAAAATCAACAAAATGGATCGTCACAGTTCATTTCACAGTAATATATCAATGAGAGAACTCCACGCACAGTCTCTTTCAAATCGCAACATTACAGTCACGTGGCGATATTGCAAAATCAGTAGTTACCTTGCCCCTCCCGGACTCACTCCGTCTGTCTGTCCAGTGCATTAGAGTTTGCATGACTGCACAGTCATGCTGTCCTCTGGCCAGCAGTACGAGTCCACGGCGAACTCGTCATAGTCAGTGCTGTAAGTGAGCGAGCGCACGTGCGCCTCTTTGTCAGCTGGCTCTGGGTGACGCGTGGCCATGTTGTGCTCATAGGCATACTCCATGATCTGTAACGCACAGGAAGGTCACGTTTTTGCATTCTCCCGAGTCAACTTGTTGCGTGTGTAGCGAGTTGTCGCCTCCCCAATTTATCGGCCTGCCAATATCGTTGTCTGATATGGGCCTATCACAGATATAATGGTATCAGCATATGATTTCTGATATATGCTGATATGAGCCCTTTTCTTTTTACAGAACATAAACTGCACAAAACGATGCTTGCGGCGATTTAGCAATGGTGTCGTCCTGACGTCTGTCCAGCCGAGTGTGCTCAGAATCTATGACACGATCAGAATTGACTGACAACGTACATTCATGTACAATATTATCCAAAAGTTACTGATTTAAGAAAGAAACCATTTACCTTTCATCATCGTGTCAGTGGAAAATCGGCACATCGAGGAAAAGAGTTTTTCCTGATTTTTTTCCCCTCTAAATTGGCAGCAATGTCAAATATCAGTCAGGCTCTAATGCTGAGCTCTCACCTTGACCGCCAGCTTGAGGGAGACGTTCCTGATGGTGCTGAGAGGAGGATACAATCTTCCCTGTGCCAGATCCTCCTCTGTCACCAGGTGAGCAAGCGTCTGGTGAGCGGCAAACACAGTGCTCATGTTAGCTGAGTTGATGGTCATACAAGGGTTTCTGGTCACATCTGACTCCCAGAACCTGCAGCCTCAAAAAGGTGAACCAACTGGTGGGCGAAAAAGCCCTGGTTCAAATACAGCATGTGGAAAAATAGTGTGATCACGAGTGATCGAGTCAGGCTTTAAATGTGATCTCAGAGATCAGCCTCAGACGCGTCAGTGTTCTTAAAAATTAAATATTTTCATCATCTATAATTTCACACTGTCTTCCAGATGGGAAAAGATAACAAGTAGCAACATTATCTGCACAATATGGTACATTATAATTATAATAAAATATAAAGTGTTGGTATGAGTGAAGCCATCTCTTCCTGCATTAAATATGAATTAATATAACATTCGACTGCGGGACAAGTAATGATGACATCTTACAGTCCACTGAAGCCAAAGGTTTCTCGATTCTCCAGATGCGTACAGTAGAGGAGTGCAAATAGAGGCTTGAGCTATTGCTAATACAACTGATTTACAATGTCATGCACTGGTTTAAAAAGAATACAAAAAGTGTGTGTATATTCAGTATATGTTGCTGTATTACCTCTGCTGCAACAAGGAAGATTTCTTCAGCAATATGCTGGATGGCACAAGCCGTGACGCCCAGGGCCACACCGGGGAAGATGTAGGCGTTGTTTCCCTGACCAGGGTAGAGCGTCCTCCCGTCAGGAAGGGTGACGGGGTCAAACGGACTGCCGCTGGCAAAGATGCCCCGACCCTGTGGTACAGAGTATTACAGTAATTTATATAAATATTATTCAAAATGATATGTGCAAAACACATACAGCCAGGTATGGGAGCACAGACAGGCTCCACGGTGTCCTGAGCGAGTACCTCTGTAAACGTGTAACACTGCTCAGCCGTGCATTCGGCTTTGCTGGTCGGGTTGCTGAGGGCGAAGATGATCGGGCGTTCATTAAAAGAAGCCATGTCTCTGATGATCTGCTCGGAGAACGCTCCTGCGACAGCTGCCACGCCTGAGACAGAAAGCCATCAACGTGCAGTGCGTTACATTTTAGAACATCCTTTCTTTGAGCAATCCCTGTGGATGTGCTGGACTTCCATGTTGGAGACCGACGTTGGTTTCCTGTTTCGAACTGATAGTCAGTGTTGTTTCTGTTAACCATGACCCTTTTATAACCAGCACCCCATAACCATGATGACAATGGTACTCGAATCTTAACAGTGCACCTATTTTATCCCAAACAACAATCCTTCCCTTAACCTAACTAAGTTGTTTTCCTGTCTAAACCTACTGTAACCATGACAATGGAGGTCCAGCGTGCGTCGTCGGCAACAAAACGACTTACATGGCTGTTTAGGTTGGAGGGACATTTGTTTTTGTTTTTGTTTTTTTACCAATGATAGCTGTGGGCTTCAGTTCCCGGACTACATCCTCCAGCTTCTTCATCTGTGGGTGCTCATGAGCAAACCTCTCCTTTTCATGAGTGAGGTGGTCCCGACCCTAAGGGTTTGGAAACAGCACATAAGGAGGGGGACGTTAAAGACTTCAACCGTTGAAACACTGTAAAAAACAAAACAAAAACATGGCAAGTGTGGAGGGAATGAAGGATTTCTGGTGAGTGTTCCTCTTGGCTGGAGGATCACTAGTTGGAAACAAGAGAGAGAAAAGAGGACGTGAAACAAGATGCATATGGGGATGGGAGGAGGCGTGGGAGGGAGGTGGGAGAGAGAAGCGGAGAAGAGTAATCAGGGAGGAAACAACAAATGACATGAATATTGTGGACAAAACAGATGTGTAACCCTCTGGAGATCCCTTTACAGTGATTCCAAGGAAAGACCTCTGTCATCTGATCAAGCCATTGGATTATTTTCTGTGGAGTGGGAGGTAGCACTGGTGCAAACTGCTCAGGAGAATCCACCCTCACACATTCTTAACCTGTGATTAAATATCAGTCTGTCATCTTTTGTTTCTTTCATTTCAGATTTTTCTGCTGATTCTTTTCTGCTCTACTTCTTGGCTTTATTTTGAAGCATCCATGACTAGTCAAAGAAAAAACTGCGCAGTAGTAACGGACTCTTCATTCTGGTCGGATCACATTAGATGAATGCATTTTGTTCCTGCATGTGTAGGCTACATGTGTTTGTGTGCGCGTGTTTTGCAGGTTTTAAGCAAAGCACCTTGACGATGAGACCCTTGGAATCCACCATCCAGATCTTTTTCAAGCACTCATCCTCTGTGAGTCCCTCCTTCTCCATGGCCATGGTGATCAGCTCAGCAATCCCCATCGCCGCCTGGGAGCGAGAGGAAAGCGAGGGATGAGAGAGGAGCTGCTTCATGATATCTGCAGCTTCGGCCGCTTTAGTTTCCCATCGGGCCTGTCGCGTGCAACATTCAGTCATTGTTCTTGTATCTGTTGTGTCTTTTTACTGAGAAAGTTTGGCATTTGGATGCTGATGATTTGAAAGCATCTGAGTCAAGACAATCTCTGTGAAATTAAGGATAATTCATTTTGCCACTGTCGTTCTGTCACCTCCTGTGTTCACACAAACTTACACACTATCAGTTAGTGTGCTGCACCTACCTCCCCCGCACCTTGGAACACAATGGTGTGGTCACACATTTTGCTCTTGGTGATGCGGAGGGCGGCCAGGAGTCCGGCCACTGCCACAGCAGCAGTACCTGAGGAGCAAACAGCGATATCCACTCTGAGTACGATCTACATAAACGAGTCATTTGTCATATTTGCGTACTGCTGCCGTGGTTACCTTGAATGTCATCATTGAATGTGCAGTACTTGTTGCGATACTTGCTGAGCAGACGGAAGGCGTTCACGTTTGCAAAGTCCTCAAACTGAATCAGACAGTCTGCCCCATACCTGAGAAAGGAGAGCCGCATTTATTCTGACAGAACGCCGCAAAAGGAGCAGATGCAGGAAGTAACGGAAGTAAGTCAGGTGCAACACCCGGGGAGGGCGGCCCCTGCTTTCAGAGACGGTTTCAGTCCAGAGGGGGGCGCTCTCCTACCACACTACACAGCACAGGGCGAGACATGCAGAGAGGGGGGTGCTGGTTTCTCAGGGCACAAAGTTACCACTGTGCATTGTGTTCACGTTTGTCAATATGCACAACTGTACAAACTGGTTCCAAACTAAAAGTAATACCCTTCTTTCTTTCTTTTGTTAAACTTGATGGGAAAATTAAAGCCACGCAACTCTGCACACTGCTTTTAATAGACCGATTAATAGACCCTTGACAGGCCGACACCTGTTTTCTGCAGCTGCATGACAGCGCCTCGCGGTGAGCTTCCACGAGGAAGGTCAAACCTCCACAAAGGAGCAGAATCACAAAAACACGACAGAGCCCACCCGGTGCCCCAGTAAAGCAGCAGTGCTCTGTTTTACAAGATGCTGCTCAGACCACCTATCGCATGTAGTCAATAGCATGGTGCAGGAGCCTGTGTCAACAAGTCCCTGCATAAACATATGACTAAAATAAGCCATAAACGCGGTGTTATGAGTCCGTAAAGCAGATTCAGCAGCGACACAAGGGAACCCCAAGTTCCCGTGCCTTTGGACAAATGGGACTTTTGTTGAGGAATTTACTGGATGTTTGCAGAGAAACCGCCGCTGCTCTGTATCTAAGACACACGACAGGTTTTCTGTTGCAGGAAAATGAAATAATGTGTGCAAGATGAGTAATGCAGGAAGAACAATGTGTATCAATCCAGATTTTTACCGTGAATCAATGCAAAAATCATTTTGTAGTACTCAACTAATCGTAAAATCCAATTTGCAATGGAACCCTGACTCATGGCTTTTCCTCTCATGACCACCAACAGTTGCTTTAGTGTGGTTGAACAGTCACTTATTGGTGATTGGTTGATTGGGCTGCTGGTTCCCTAAAGCAAAAATCCAGTTCATTTCCCCAAAAGAAAATGTTTTAGGGATTTTGAATCGACTCCTGTTTCTGACCGGTTTCTCCTCCAAAGCGACAACGCCGAAGGTGTATTGTAGTATTCGGACGACATGCATAAATGACAGACAGAATATGGTTTCTCAGAAATGCCGCTGAAGTCATCAAAACTTGCGGTCGTAGCATTAGCGGAGAGTCCTGCGTGTCTGTTTTGAGAATATCGTTTAAAGATAAAATGTTTAAACGGGAATACAGACTTGGGCGAAAGACTTACAGAACCAGATTCCCCGTCCCACTTTGCAACTCCCACAAGCTGAAATTGCACTTAAGACTTTGCAGCACAACAAACCGACACATCTTTTTGCAACATGTACGACAAAAACGGGAGACATGGGATTTCTGCGCTGGTGTGCGCTGGTATGTCGCGACTCAGCGTGGAGATGAGCAACGTCCATCGAAGCGATTATTTCACAGCTAAAAACGGCGGACGGAGGGGCGAGGCCGTCTGAAACCTGCTTTAAAAACACCAGCGCTCATGTTTCAGTCGCTGAGTGACGGAGGAAATGAAGAACAGGCCAAGCAAGCAGACGGCCCTGAACACCTGCAGCCCTGTCAGCGAGCTGAACAACCGGGACAGGTGACAAGTTTTTTATCCCCTCCTCATTCCATTCGCTTCTCACAGGGAAGCTTTCCAGCTTTGTTTTCTCCCTCCTCCCCTCTTTTAACTGTTCTTTCTTTTTCCAGTCTTTTCATAAAACCCCTCCTACTTGCTCATGAGGAAAAGGAGCCTCACTTGCACTGTTATTGTACAACTCGCTAAAGCTGTTTCCCACTTGTTACGGGGGCTGCTGAACTGCTCAGATTTTTTTCAGCCGGATGGAGGACGGGGCGGAGCGGGACGAGAGGGCGACCTGAGCCGAGCCGTAATAAAACTTTATGTCCCGACGAGAGAGCGCCATTGCCGGGCCCGGTGTTTATCCTTCCCCCTGCCACCCTGCGAGGCACCAACGCCTGATGCGGCAGCCGCTGACTCGCTGCCAGCACGGCAGTAGCGCTGAGGAGAGAAATGTGTTTCCTATCAAGCAGAGAGCGGCACTAAAGCGCTGCGAGCCTGTGCGAAGAGGAGGAATAACGAGGCCAAGAAAGGGAGCTATAAACTTTTCATTGTGTTTGGGCTTTAGGAGACGGAGACAGGCGACGGGCGAGGATAGCTGCGGCCTTGCCCCACGCTGCCAAGCGCAGCTCCCTCTGGTACGGTTTTGGTGCATCTCGCTCCCTGAGGGGTCATGCCAGTTCGCGCAGAACCAAGCCACCCGTGAGCGGAGTCCAAGGAGGTGGACGTGGGGGCGTAGTCTTCTGTGGAAGTGTAAAAAAAGCGTACCGAACATCCCGCAACTATTCTCATCATACAGTAAAGACAGGGGTTTATGTTGCCCGCCAAACACTGAAGTCAGATGTTTTTAATCAGCGAAAACCATCGAGAAAGGTCAGAGACTGGTTGTAATGGATGAGAAGGACTGAGCTGTGAACACAGGCATATTTCTGGGCATCCACTGACCGTAAACTACAGAGTATCTGTGACAGTGGGATTGCAGAGAGAAAGGAACATCTTCCCGATGCAGAGAGTTCTTTGGTCCTTGGTCTGAACCAATAAAGAGAGGGGGAGTGTTTTTGACAATGTGTGTGTGTATGCGTGCGTGTTGTCCAGAACAAATCTGTTGGAGCTAATTCATGTTCATCGTCCTTCTCCTCCCTGGAAGTCAGCCTGTCTTTCCTTGACGACCCTCTGACAATGCATCCTGCTGGCGGCTGAATAAGAAAACACCCCAGACAAAGACGTAGGATTTCCTTTTGTGTCTGAGCTGAAGTATTAAGGGCAGTAACCTAAGCAAGATGGGACACACCCAAAAAGATGAAAATCACAGGCCGTCTTCCTGCCTGGGCTGTGAGAAATCCATTCATCTCTCTGCGGCACAGAGGAGAGAGGTGGAAAGGCTGGGACGGGGTTTTCGTACACAAAAACATTCGAGTTTATTAAACTTCCATGGCTTCCATGGTTAACAAGAGAAAAAAAAGAAAAGAAAGAGAGAGAGGCTGGTCATTTTCTGCCTCCGTCCAGTGCTTTGTCAACAGCAGCCTACTCAGCGAACTTGGAGACCACAAAGGATCCGGTGGGAAAGCGATCGTATCTGTCGCTGGGATGAGAAAACGGGGAAGGGAAAAATCCTTCCTGCACCTGTTTAAGATTGTAAAATGTGACAGCAAAAACTCTTTATTCTAATATGAGTGTTCAGGTTTCCCAGGGACAAAAAACACTTGAGGAAGGAAGAGTGGGGGCAGAGGACTGGAATAAGTCTGAAGAAATGTTCTCTCGTGAAAATAAAATCTGTGACCTTCGTGACCCCATGGGATAGCTGGGAGAGACAGACGCTCACACACATACCTGTGACTGTTTATTCGTTTGCCGATTCATTCCTCATCACCCGATCTTACTCACGGCAGCCAAAAGTGCAATACAGGGTGCGCACGACCGCCGGCGTCCACTCCCCAGTGCTGCTGAAACCTGCAGCGTTCTTTATGACTAAACACTCAACATCGATGATTCTACATTGCTGTGGAAACGTCCGACCACTTTAAAGCCACAAGAACAGAGCATTTAGCGGCTAAAAAAATCCAAACATCCAGAAGTTGTTTGACACAAAAACAGGAGAGGGCAAATGTTCAATTTACATCCATCAGCCGGACAAACACGACTCCCAAGTGCATGCTTGTGCTGTGAGGTAGGCGCAAGCCAGACTGGTTGCCATCGGTTCCCGCGCCAACATAAAAAGTAATCATACGTCCCTGTTGCCAAACTGGCAGCAAAATCAGTTATTGGAGGCGGTAATCTAAAAATCTTTCTCTATGACCTGCAACAACAACAGAGATAATCCAATGGTATCATTTATTTTGAGCTGTACAGTCCAAAACTCAGCTAATCTGCTTCACCGGGACCGTGTGGGTGGTGTTTGTTCGGATTTGATGAGCATATAACCCCACAAGTGTCCTCTTCATTTTCATTTTGACAGGACCGGGCGGCCTCACTGTTTCCCGGACTGAACCCAAAGGTGCGCAAAAGAAATCTTACATGAGGAATGAAAAGTGTTCCGATCAGGTAACTCACAGAAAGAAGCGGAGGACGATGACTAACGCTGAGTCTTTAATTGCTCCGTGTTCGTCATCATGCTAGCTTTTGCTAGATTTGCTTAATGCGCACTTGCTTGTGCTTTTATTGATGGATGCGGACACATCAATACAGACGTGACAGCGGGCTGACCTCCGCTGCTGTTTAAGCTGTCTGAGCCACACTCCCGGAGCGACACAGAGCTCCTTTGTATTCAAAACTTTTATTTGGCTGCGATTTATGACGTGCCACAGTAGTTAGGATATTAGAATAACAGAAAAAAAACCCAAAACACGTCGACTCATTGTTTGCTGCAGACATACTTGTTGGGTTTTGCTGGCGCGCGCTGCCAAACCAGCCCATTATAGCGAGCGGAAATGCCTGTGACGTTATTATTAATTTTTGGAATGAACGGGAAAGAGCGTGAGACGTGAGACGGCGGGCGCTTCCCCCACGTGGTGAATCGTTCAGACGTGCGGTGCTATGTCTGGGCCGATCTGCGGGACGAGGGAGCTGACGAGCGACCCGGCTCCTTCAGGAAACTCAATCTGGCTTCATCTGAGGCTTGATGAAATCCTAATCTCCCGCTAACAGGAAGTAGGTAGATGTCATAAATACTTCCAATGCCCCGGGGGGGGGAAAAGCCGAGGAGAAGGTACGAAGTCATTCTTTTTAGTCGGAGGGCAATTCTTGGGGGCTGCAGCAAAGAAGGTCACAGACAAGGGTGCTCTGTCCAAACACAGCTGTCGAACCTGTGTGCGCATATGTGAGTTTGTGCGCACACACACAGGCCGCCTGTTACCCCTGCCCCTACAGGGGCTTTGTGGCTGAGGCCTTAATAAATCCCCCCCAACACACACACTCTCCAGAGAGCCAGCATCTCTCAGCACACATTATTTCTCAAATCCCCGAGCCATCATTAATGACAGAGACGCATTCTGCATTCTTTCTCCTCTCCTCTGTTGCTCCTTTCATCCGGCCGTCCATCCATCCGTCCGTCCATCGGCCTGTTCTTTATTCTCTCAGTGCCAGGACTTTAAAATAGCTGATGGCATTCCTGTAGTCTCCGCATGCGACTCAGATCAGCATGGGAGAACACCCCCGGGGCTCTTCTGTCAAAAACTGTACAATCATTGGTGACAGGAACAGATCAGACATCACGATGCAAAGTGTTACCATACCATACCGTACTTCAACTGCAGAAACATACATTCGGATAATTTCCTTCAACTAAGATCCCCAGGTACCTTAAGTACGTCACCGATTATGTTCTGTATTATGTTATGTTCTGTATATTTTTCTTAATGTCAACAAATCGACTAACAATCTCTATATAATTAACATCTTCCGTGAAGCCGAAGTCTGATATACGAGGTTCTCATTCGTCTGCATGACAGAGCTCCGAAAAAATAAAACCGTTGCACTGGGTGATATTTCCATTATCATGATGAACACACACAGGGTAGATTAAGTCAAACCCACTTGCCCTGTCCAAAATACCCATGAGAGCGCCGATCAAATTCGCTGCTGAAAATAGTCTTTGGCCCTGTTAACAGCAGAAAGACTGGACGTGGAAGTTTTGGGCACACTTTGCTTTTTTTCTGTCCCCAAATTAATTTTTAACAATAACAATTACATAACATACGTCTTATATATCTTTTTCTGACGTGCAGATGCACCACAGATGTCAGAGGAGCGGACATGTCACTGGAAAGTGTAAAAACGACAATTCTGCTCGGCGACAACAAAACTTAGTTTGATTGCAAAGATTGCACTCGAGCGAGGTTTTGCCTTGAGTTCAAAGGTGTTACTGCTGAGAGACTTACAGCGCATGTTTGTTAATTACCACTTGTCAAGCTTTTTTTCCTCACTGGCGGCACAACCCTCAACGCCGTCAGCACGTCAACACCTTCGCGCAGGAAGAGCCGACGCCCGCCGTCAAGAAAGGCGCGAGGGATTAAGCGTGACGAAAGGTGGCGAAACGGCGAGTGTTAAACCGGAGAGAAGATCCAGGGTTCAAAATTTCAGAACCGCGGCTGAGCCTCGGCTCATCCTCTTTGTTTGTGGGTGTGTGTTTGCGCGAGCAGTGAGATTAGGAGATAATTTATTTCTGCCTGTAGACAAAGCATGAAAACACACGCCGATTGTTCAACAGGAGTGAGGTGGGGGTGAACTCAAACGCTCGGCTGCATCACTAACCAGTCAACAATTCAAGTGTCTTTAAATAGCGGATTAAAAAGTTCTACCAGACTTCTGCTTATTGATGATGAGGCAACGCGGAGTATTTTAGTTCATGTTTAGTTTCTTAGAAAACTAAACATGAATATTACTTAAAAGGCTGCAAAGCTGTAATCATTCATTCAATCTCTGAGCCCATAATTATTCATTTTCCGCCAATCTGGCTCCGTTGGGGAAAAAAAGCATCGCTGTTCCCTGTAGTTGAGAAGCCACCCGGTTATTAGTGCCGTGGTTTCCCGTTGCCAGCTGGAGGGGGCCCAGACCCAGGCTTCTCCCTCTGGACTCTGGTCTCTCTGGGCTAGGATGAGGCTCAACCCAGGCCTGTGTGTGTGTGTGTGTGTGTGTGTGTGTGTGAGATAAGATGGGCACACGCAAACTGAATGAGCGACAAGAGAGCACCTGACGTTTCCACGCCTCGTTGTTCCTCGAGGTTAAAGAAACAAGAGCCGACCCCTCGCTGGGATCCATCGCTGTACGTCGACTATGAGGCTATAAGGCTATGAACGAGTCCTCCTCTGTGCGTGGAGATGACGACACGGCCAGATATTTTTCCCCAGACTCGATGAGTGGAAGTCTACGCCGCGAGAAAACAAAGATTCTTCCACAGACCAGTATTCTCCCATTACTCTTGTAACCACCTCTGTTTACGTGCTCCGTGGTCCTGAGCATTCAGAATAAGCGAGCATGTCTTTTCTAAATATCCTGGTTACAGCAAATAAAGTCTCATTAAATCAGATAATTGCGGACAGTTTCGAACATTAGATTGCCTGGAAATGGCTGGTTAGGTGCCTTCGGCCGTTTCTCTGTCGGGAATTCTGCCAATGAAACCGACGGCTCCGACAGTTACCGAGGCTCTCTGATCATCTGTCAGTAAGCTAATGCCCTCCGGCCAGGGAGCCGAGTTTTGACTGATCTTGCTTAGCAACTGGAGCGCCGTTCAGAGCAACTAAAACTGAATCACCGGTAACTTAAGTTCCAGACCCCTGAATCCCACAACATTTGGCTGCCCATGCTAAAGCGCTCAACATATTTCTTTTGAGAACGCCGTGTGCTGCCTGTGTTATGACGACGATAGCAGACCGCGTTGAGGAAGCGGGCAAGCGGCGGGCCGGGGGCCGACGTGATCGTACCTGTCCGTCACGACCTGCATGAATTCATCCAGCAGGTCGTCGTAGGCCTGGCCTCGGACTCTCTTGTGCCTCAGCCCAATGTAGAGGGGGTCCGTCAGCAGAGCCTGCGAAAACACACGGAGGATACGAGGTGAGGACTTCACAACACTCATTTCAACAAATGCTACATCTCAGATTATTGCGTCGAAGTTGAGGCAACTTTGCCTGAATTCCCAGAAAGTCTGTGATGTGACACGAGTAAGCTGCAAACATACAGACAAGAAAGTGAGTACTGCATGTATATAAATACTGCTGGGTTATTTTTTTAGTTAAAAATGGTAAATGTAATAGACTCTTTTCATAAACCTGGTCCATGTTTGTTTTATTTGACTCTCCGTGGCCCAGGTCTGTAACACAAGCTTTGTGTTAAAAATGTTCAGAGTCCAAATCCAAATAACCCAGATGACATCATCGGGAGTGATGGCATCGTCAGGGTTATTTATTCCGATTTTGGAAAGCTCTTCTATAAACTTTCAGTGGGCAGGGCCTGGACCATTGAAAAAAAAAAATAATCATCTCGCATCAAGATCATTTCTCTCTTTGCTCAGTGATACCTTGTCGGTGGCTGAATAGAGCAGACGAAACCTGATGTTCAAGTAGGAGAAGTCCGGTATTATTCTTACAGAACCTCAGGCCGGTCATTTAATCCTTCAGATTTGCTCACCGCTGCCTCCTTCTGTGCAATAAATTCTTACAAATTCGAGCTTACTCTTCACTGACTTGGAAAAACAATTTAGGGGACGATCAGGTGTATGCGGTAGTTGATGGAGAGAAGTAGTCCTGTGTGTTTAGATGCCTAAATAAAAGATACAGGCTGTTGTGTGTTTGTGCGTGCCTGTCTCCTGCATGTTCATATAGAACAGGAACGACAGAGGAACTCAGTCTGTGTGTGTCTGTGTGTGATGTCTGTCCTGTCTTGACATTTCCTGGACGTGAAATTTAGAGAGAGAGAGAGATGGGAGAGATATATGGCGTCCATTAAGTGAGCACATCCTCACGGGGACGCACACCTGCGTCTCTGCTGACCTTGGACCCCTGCTCTAATGTGCACCACGTGTGCGATCCCGAAGCTCCTGTCGTGTCAGTCCACGCACAATCTCCATGCGCAGCGAATCAGTTTCACGCAGGTTCAGGGGGCGGGTCATAACGACACTGGATGAGTGAATTAGCGAGCATTTTGTAATGCTACACAGTCAGATTTTGCATCCGCTGTAAATCTGCGCGTTCCTCAAAAAGCATTTTCGGCTTTATTCAGACGTTATTTTGAAAAGCTGAGTGTCTGGTTGTACTATGACCAAAGCGAGGAAGGCAGGGCTGTGATGAATTAGGTGGAAGTAAACGCCACTTAGCAGCGTTAAGACCGACGTGCTGCACCTGCGTGTTATCACGTGGCTGCGCCAACACATACAACAAGGAGCGGATTCCTGCCGAGAAAGATTTTGGAAGATAAGCGTCACAAATCTAAATGGGCTGAACTTTCAAACTTTGACTTCCGGGGAATCTCGACCCCAAAGGGTGAGGAGCTGAGCCTCATCCCTCTTGCCTTTCTCGCTGGGACGGGCGACCTTTACTTCTGGAGATGGATAATTAGAGGGTGCCTCTACGATGAGCGAGCCTCGGGACATGGCAGCGGCCACCTTTCCGCGTCCAAGAGCAGCTCCAACGGTTTATTTAAGGCAATATTTATTTGAAGTTTGGACAACTCATTTCCTGGCAAGGTTTTTATGGAGTGTAATATGCAAGGGGGGCTGGCCAAGTTCAACTGTAACCAAAACAAGCAAAACATTCTCGTGCGATCCCACAGAGAAGTGGACTGATATCAGAGAGAGATTTCGGTGGTAATTTCATAAGATGACGCAACGGCACGCAGAGAGAGTTGTTCGGCTCTGGAGTTTCACTCACAGCTGATGTGTCGTCCGTCGAGTTCCAAAGCACGGCGGTGAGTTTTTGGCTTCGGCCCGCTCACACACTATGACAAAACGGCCTTTAAAGGTGGAGCAGAATAAGCTGCATTGCTGTCGCGGTGGCTCCGCCAGACCCTGAGTGACTCTCGAGCGGGCTGACCTCGCCGACGCCGTGCTGAACTGTTGACATGAGCCGTCTTTCTTTCCCAGATTACCTGCTGTTGATTGGCTAAGCTTTCTTTTGTGTTGCACGGCCCCTTTCCTCTCAGGACGGATTAATCCTTGTGTATAGTTTACAGCCTGGGCTCGCCAAAAGCCACAGCAGCTCCGTTTTCAGTGTCGGGCTTTGGGAAATTAACAGGAGGCTGTATCTGACTGCTTTGCGGCGCCGGACGTTCGATGAGGGATGTCTGCCGCTGTGATAGAAACGAGGTTTAAAGACGAGGTGGCCTGATATCAAGAATAGCCGTCTGAGGCAAAGGACACCTGACTTTGGCCCCATGACACCCCCCCACACACACACACACACACACAGACAGCATATTGTCCAGGGTGACATCACCGACTCAATTTCAGCATTGACAGACACACAGTGTGTGTGTGTGTTGAGGTTACTCCAGGTGAATCAGGCCAAGGGATACACAGATACAGTCCAGGGTGATAACAGGATGACGCAGTGAAATCCGCACAACCTGATAACATGCTGATTTTCCTTTATGCTGTGTGTATGTGTGTGTGCGCGTGTGTGTGTGTGTCTGTGTGTGCCTCTGCCCCTGCAGATAAGGCTGCATTTTTTTTGTGTGCATGTGAAGAGACAGATATGAGCCGCCCAGGTAGTGAGCGCATATCGCGGGTTCTTGCACGAGATTACACGGCTGCCGGGCATTCCTCTGCAGAATTAAAATAAACACTCTGCAGAGGCTCACTTTTCTGAAGGCCTTCAGCCAAACAGACATTGCACAGGCACCGAGTCTCCTGGCGATTTGATAAAACATAAGATTGGTGAGATCAATCCAAACTCCAAAATCAAAATAAACCCACGTTCAGACATGTGGATCTTTACGTTTGAAGAAAAAACCAAACAAAATCTATCTCAGTCGGGGGGGTCTTGACCGCCCGACTGTTTGGACGTCTGCCTGCTTGCCTCCATATCAAACCCCCATGTCCACTCAAGGACAAATATAATCCCATAATAACAGTCATTTTAATAATTAGCTGGAGCTACCACCCCCGTCTGCTCCCATCGGGCCTTCACAGTCGGGGCCCGCGGGGTGAGGCAGAGCAGCGCGGGGCAGCGGGCGAGGCTGCCTCCCGTAGGAAGCCAGTCCAGAGGAGCGACACATGTGCACACGTGCACACACACAAACACACAGCCGCTCCGTTTATCCCATTACATCTCATTTAGTCTGTCATCTCTTTAGAATAACAGAAAAATGGAAAAGTCGGCCACAGCCAGGCAGACGGCAGTAAAATCTCTTTTAAGCAACAATACTACGTGTGTGTGTGTGTGTGTTCTTACAGGGAAGTCTGCCTCTGTGTATTTCTAACTTCTCTTTGATGTAGTATAGCTTGGAAACAAGCTTAATGTCTTCCCTTCCAACAGTTTGATAGATTGGTATACCGTTAAGTTTTGTGTTCAGTGTAATAAATCCAGTTTGGAAAAAATACGACGTGATAAATTACTCATTACACCTTACTTATAACGTCCAGCAAAGGCAGTTACAGTTCCATTACTTGTTTTACCACTTTTGTTCCTCAGCCCGGTTCGGTCAAAGGTGCCTCTAAACAGCTCCAAACTCGCACGTCACCTCTTCTGTATTTCACACATGTGGAAGTAGAAAACAAGGCATCGGCAGGTTTGTGAGGGTATTTACCGACCACCTCCGCAGTGAAGCCAGCAGGTTTCACACACCGTCCATCTTTAAAGAAAACCAGGTGCCCAACATCAGCAAGAAATCGATATCCACCATCCATCAAACTACCAGTAGGACAGCGAGCAGGCAGAATCCCAGGCTGGCAAAGTAAGAGAGCGTTACGACTAGAAAAAACACACAGAAAATAAAGTGATCTTGTTACTGAAGTCTGCCCATCTGTGTGTGAAGCACTGAACTGGAGCTGAGAGGCACATTTGAAGGTGCTATGGTTGAAATTTAACAGTGGTACCTCGACTGCAAGAGATCACGCATGAGCTCTGCAGTCATAAACACACACACACACACACACACACACACACACACACCCATACACACAAAATAAGTGGTTCTCTCCTTCCTCCTTTGGCAGCAGGTATAAAGCAGATTAAGGACACAGTGTGGATCAAACACTTGGAGGCAGCCTCTTCAAGTTGTGTTGTGATGCCCATAAATGTCCAAAACTTCTTCTCTGCACCAAAAAACTAACCTTCGATGGTATTACTGCTCTGAACAGAAATCATTCAGAAAGGTCAGTTCTGAAACACAGAGATGCCAGTTGAGGAAAAGGTCAAAAGGCAGAGCTGTAATAAGAAGGCCTATGACGGTAAAGAGCGGAGCTGGAGGACTTGGCAGAATGAGAGACGACTTTGCTCTCTGAATCCCGTCCCAGTGGCACAGAAAGGACTAATGCAGCAATATCTTTTATGGGTTTTCTGTGGCAACTGCAGTGTTCCTGTTGTTATAATGCAAGGGTCTTTGGCTGTGAACCTGTGAACTTGGATGAAGTGTGCATTGGGTATGGGCTGTTAGAGAGGGACCTCGGGCCATCTGGGTTGACATTACCTGCATGGCCTCCATCCTTTTCTTCTTCTTGGTCTCCGTCCAGTCTAACTACTCTTCCATACTCTTTCTGCTTCTTGCATTTCTTGTTTAATTTTATTTGCAAACTCATGTAACCTCAGCAACATCCCTCATCCTTGATCCACTGGAGGCATGCGCTTGGAACGACTCAGGGTTTGAGTCATCTGAAGACTCTTGGAAAATGAAAGACACCTCTTGACAGGCAGGGCCCGGGCACACAGGCAGCTGAGGCTGCCACGCCCTTGGCCAAGACAGAGAATTGTGTACAGAAGTGCGCCCAGTCTATTCTTAGTCTGTTTAAGGCTGCAGGCACATGCGCTGCCCTGCCCAGAGTTTGAATCATCTGTCAGAGATGCTGCCACAGGGAGCAGGAACCACTGTACCAGGTGGATAACTCCAGCTCCATTGGCTGCTACTCTCACAGGCCCCCAGAGAGAGAGGTGCTTTCCCAGCTGGCATCATTCAATGGAACCGCTTACCTCACTTATGTAAAGAGTGTTTCCTTGTTGTAAAGTGTGAGATTTGTTTTTCTTTTTCTTTGTTTTTTCTGAGGCCATGCCTACCTGGCTACGGTAGCTACGGAGCTTTTCCCTGCTGGCATATAACACGCTCGTGGCATTTACACTGTGATGGAGCAATATTTGGGGTTTATGGGTCTGGGGTGGTGGGGTTGAGAGTTGAGCAGGAAAAGCACACTTGACCATTACTGCCTCTGCAATGACGCAACTTCCCCACTTTAGACATTCACCCATTTTAACATAATCCACTTTAAATGGAGCACGGCGGTCTTGCCCCAGCTCCTTGGAAGCCAAGCTTATTGTTGACCTCTGTGTGCCGTGTGAAAAAAGTCTCAGCGAAGGTTCGAACACCGACGTGCTATCTCTAGATGCGTCTAAAATTAAGACTGTTTGCTTCAGTAGACGCAGCGATGCTGCACAAAAACCGTTCCCTGCAAGCGTTAGCCTGCACTACCAACAGGACACACTGTTTGGCTTCTTGTCGAGCTTGAGAAGATTTATACTGCTCCCATGTTTGTAGCTGGTTACGTTAGCTTCACATCAAGGGTGAAAACAAGGTGAAACATATAGCTTGACGCTATCCATGCACCGGTACCTTGCTTATTAAAGGTAGCTAATTAACAAGCTGTTCATTTAACCTGAACTTTGAGCTCATGCTACTTAGCGAATGTTAGCAAGCTAACACACGCCTTTGGTTCCAAGTACAGCCTCACAGAACCATTAGCATGGCTGTAGACACTCACTCCTCTTACCTTACGGCTATTCCAATGAAGCTAATTTTACCCATTTACATGATGTTGGGTCATTTCTGCTTTGACAAATTATGCAGTATTAATGGATTTTTTAAAAAAAAAAAAGCTCATGTAACACTCAAATGATGCACTTACAACTGCAAATCACGTGTTAGAATAAGATAATAGAATTACTCCTACCTCGTTGTCCGTGCCCACGTCCAGCATGACAGGCAGGCACTGCTGTGGTGGCATACCTCCACAGGCCGTGTAGAGAGCCAGCTTGCCCACCGGGATGCCCATGCCGTGGCAGCCCAGGTCTCCCAACCCCAGGATCCTCTCTCCATCCGTGATACACACCGCCTGTCAATCAGCACAGCAGTCGGACATAAAGCACACCGCCCACACCGTAAAGTTACTTAAAGAGCCTTTTGTATCACACTTATACACACTTTAATGAGAGAATAAATGAAGCAGAAGTTCTGCCTCCCCGTCGTGTTAACTTAAAGCATATTCACCAAAACATCTCCGCCCTGCTACCCAGAAACATGTTTTTTTCCCCTCAGTGTAAGCCAGGTCCTCCTACACCCTCCTGGCTTCCCGCACACTGCTCACTTCCCTCATTAAGCAATAAATAAGTTCCTCCGGGTTGATTCCACCGCATGAAACGAATCAACTGTGTAACGCTTAATATCTTGAGCAGAAGTGATTAATTTGAAATGTTCCGAGAGTCTTTTCTTTTTCCACCATCGGTGTGACGTACTAAACTCTGGCACAAGGGTTTTGCAGCCTTGTTCCTCCCACAATGTGACAGGTTTAAAGAATGTCATTATTTTTCCCATATGAATGTTTAAAATGCATAATGACCAAGCATAAAACCATTAGCAGCTAATTTTTGCCCGGTCGCTTGTTAATTATGTGCCAGAAAGGCTGCCAAGGCTCGTCAGTGGATGACTACCTTGGCTGCCGTTTGCCCTCTCTCTATTGAAATGTTAAAAGTAGGGCATATTAGGTGAGTTTTATGATAAGACCACCCCGCCAATGATGGCGGCATGTCAGCGCTGAGGTAAATGCCCTGCTGTTGACAGCCGCGAGCAGGTGGCTGAGGCTGCAGGTATATTTGACAAGCCAGGAATGCCTGCCGGTTTCGTCATTCTAAATATGACTAGATTATGACTTGCACATAGTTGCTCTGTACACAAGAGGAATATTTCAGAATTTTGGGAAATTTGCCAATGCAACAATTTAGTGCATTCACCATTTTTAATAACAGCTCGGTGTAAGACGACACACTTTTTCTCTTAGTACAAAGGTAAATTTCTAGAATAATAGAATATAAACACAAGATAGCAAGGTTTTATAATTGAACTAACACATTTTTTCCCCATTTCATTCAACATTTTCAGTTTTCATTCAACATTTCAACGATTGCATACATCTTATCCACCATCGTTATGTTCTGATTTTGTAACATAGTCAAGAACAAGAACAACACAGTGGCAAGGATCTATGCAATGTGGCGATGCTACAACAACATGAATATGATCCACACACACATCCAAGAGTTGATGCTGCTGTTTGAGTGATGTTATTTACCCTGATGTCCTTTTCTGGCCAGTTCCGGAGCAGCGAGGCAATGTGGCCACGGTCATGAATGGTGATGAACAGACCCCTGCAACATTAAAAACAAGAAGCAAATAGAAGAACCTAAGTAAGATAAGTGAGTCAGACCACACTTTTAACATATTAACAAACTCAAAAAGCATCACAGGGTGAGATGGTCAACTGTTTTTCCCCTGAGTCACTCCCTCAAGTTTGTCACTAAAGTAAACTTGGTAGAAACAGTGAACTCAAACAACTTATCAACACTTGGTTCAAACAAATTTCTAATATATGATTTGAAGGGAAAACAGCTTCAAGCTTCAGCAAAAATCCTGTTTAAAGTTAAGCTTTTATTTACTTTCCTTGTTTATTTCTTCTAACCAAGACTTTGAATTTGAATTGAATACTGATGGCACCTGGTACTTTAATGCCAAGCCCAGGGCCTCTGGAGGGAGTTTGTTTTGGACTCTTGAGGCTCCTCAAGTATCTACTAATCTTAGAATATCATACCCCCTCCAACCACCCCCCACCCCTTCAATTCCTTACTCCCTGGCATCAATGTCCTTCACTCCAGGACAGGATAAAGAGATCTCAGTGCGTGGGGTCCAGCTGCACATCTTTCCTACTCGACAAATCCATCTGGCTATAGTAAGGGGCCAACACCTCTGTCGTATGCCAGCAATAGTTAAAACGTCACTATTTGTAAGAATTGGCTCATGAAGTCAAAACCCTTCCCAGGTCAGTGCTGGAGGAAGAAAACAGTGGGAAAATGTCAAAGTTAAATGACATGGCACATTGTTAAAAGTAACAAAAACTATCTGAAAGATGCTGCAGTGTGTACTCCACCTCCGCACCAGTAAGTGAAATAAAGAAAAAACAAAATTCACGAGTGGAAATCCCACATGTATTCATCAGGTACGGCATCCTGAATGCAATCTGGATTGAGTTGAGAACAAATTAAAGAATTATTTTGGCTTTCATCATCTTTAGAAATAATTTTACCAGACGATGAAAGAAAAATTCTTTTTAACCTATAGTAGAAAAAAAATGTTTCAGGAAATAATGTATAAATCTTTGACCACTGAGGTGTGGGTGTTTGTGTGTGAACAAACGATGGGCAGTCACTAAGTGCAAAGACCAAACGGCTGCAGTTAAATGGCAGTGGAGCTCACACATGGCAACCGACTTCAGTGGCTCCAGGGCTTGGCATGTTTGCTCTCCCAAGGTAAACACTGTGTCCCTTCTAATCTCTAATCAGTTAGGCTGAGCTCACACACTGTGGTCATTTTTTTCAAAATGACTATGTGTTTTCAGCAAGTTTGGCATTTAAAGACACTACACTGAACCGCGGAACTACCCTGTTCCTACACCGTAAACCAGCCGCACCTACACTGCATACTGTATCGGCTGTTTGGGTCGAAACAACTCCCTACTCCTCTCCACTTCAAATAACCCAAACTATCCCTTTAAAGTGACATGTTTAACTTATCCATGATCGACTTCAGTAGCAGGTAAATGAGTAAATGGGGAACTCGGCATATTCCATTTTTTCTATATTTAATAGGCTACATGGGTAATTGAATAATCAAAAGTTTAATCAATAAAAGGTAATGATTACCTGCAGCCCTACAATCAACAAAAAGGACAGAAAAGAAAAGGGGAAGAAAGGATACAAGAGAAAGTGACATGGCCCTCCCTCTGCAAAGAGCTCTGCAGGTCACAGAACGGTCACTGGGCCACAGACATCTGGCTTCTGTCATTTTGAACACCTTTCAACTTTTCTGCCAACATAATGACACACATCTGCATACATCTGCTCGTCTACGAATCTGCCCCCCCCCCACCCCCCACCCCAATGTATGCGCACTGCCTGAAATGCACCATTGGTGAATCATGTAAAAGGGTCTGGCCGATGTCTTCACAGCTGCAAATGACTGCGAGGGGCTGAACAGGATTTTGGCTTTGAACAATGCATTTGTGTCAGAGAGGGAAAGGGGCAGGGGGGGGGCTAAAGTGTGGCCCGCTGTGAGTGAGCCACTGCCAGCGGCAGCATTATGAGAAACCCGTGGGAGAAGGAGCAGTGTCAGGGGCTGAAAAGGTCGACCCCACAACCTGAGTGTTGGAAAACAACTTTATAAGATGGATCAAAGCAGACAGGCGGGCGCGATGTAATTCCTAATCTCGGTCAACTCGAAGGTTGCCGAAAACAGTTGAGGTTCCGCTCACCATCACTCCTCTCCTCCTCCCGTTCTCGTTTCTTCATGCTTCTCTGTGCTTTCAAGGGAGCTGTTGACCCCATGCCCTTAGGCTCCCCCCGACAAACACCTCAGAGTGGAGTTGCAGGAGTGACCGGGACACCCTCCCACAGTGCGTAAAACAACACACACATGAACTAACTCCTGAAAGAACCGCCGCCATGCATCTACGCTACCCAGGGTAATGAACACTAAATCAACTGTATCTCATCATGTCAGGAGTCATGCTGTTTTAAATCCATCACCGCTGCCTGTGAGGATAATGAGGAGCTTTTCAGAGCAAGAATTTTGAAATGGTGAAAAAAGAAATTGCCTCATAGATGACTGAGAGCATCCAGCTGCTGTCAGGGGGATGTGTGCGATATTAAAGGTTTTTGTCGGCAATCCATAAAGATGGCCAGGCTGTGTGTGTGGTAGACAGCGAGAGACAGAAAACAGGAAAAAAAAAGTGTTTCACATACCAAATTTGTGTGAGAACATTGTTGCAAAATGAAGTCATTCTGGCTGCTAATTTAGGGTTAGGACTTGGGTCGGGGGCTGAAGGAAAATTCCATCCTTTGATACGTTTGTGGTTGTTTAGCTAACATGGAAGCGAAACCAGAACACGTACCGCATCATTTCTAGGCTGTAAAGACTGCTGCTGAAAGAGAAATTGGTATTTTCTCATCGCTTACACCAGCAGTAACCAGCCTCTTTTTGTCCAAATGTACGCTGAGTAGCGCTATCAGATGGACCCAAGCGCCCCTTCGTCGACTCTGCTTACTTCAACTCGAGGTATGTAATATCTTCATTGTTGTGTATGCCATTCAGTTTGCAAAAATCCATCAGAAACACGGCCCGAGAGACGCTGCCATGCAGCCGAGTGGGACAGGCTACGTGAGAGTACACGCCAGGGCTGGTATAGTTGTACGCGATCACTGTACAGCTGCTGAAAAATTCATGAGTGAAGTTAAAAAGGGATGAAAAAGCAACGCCATGAGGCAAAATGCATGATGCCTGCATTTTGCCTCGTAATTTAGGTTGTTGAATTTAACTGCGAGACGTGGATCACCCTCGCTCACATGGATGTGGTCTGTCTTTGAAAAGACTGGCTGTTGAACTAAAGAGAGCGATACACCCAGTATATCGAAAATCACTTGCCGTAAAGACAGACTGACAACCAACAAGTTTCACCACCTGCAAACCAACCTGCGCACAGAATGTGAAGAGTGAGAAAAGCTTCAGGGGTGAGCTGCCGGTGACAGGCCCGCTCCTGCTGAGATACCAGCACAAAAACCACATTCAGACCAACCATCGCCAAATCCTTCTGCAAAATAGCTTCACGACAAGAAAAGCAACAGATGACATGACCTGATAAGACCGTCACCAGCTACATGGCAAGACATGGTGCCAATTCAAGCAGTTGATAGAGATGGTTTTGAACAACTTAATAATAATTAATATTATTACTTCATTAATTATAACGCAATAATTCCAATCCAAGATGCAGAACTTTAGGTATACCTTCCCAAGGAAACATTTCACAACATATTTCTCCTGACAGTGATGTTTCCAGACGCGTAGCACATGTGTCGGACTGCTGCGGCCGAAATAACCGCGATGAACAGCAGTCGCCTCGCTTTCTAGATGAGAGGAGGGCCACAGAGCGTGGAGCTGCCGTGTCTGGCTCCTCCTGCAGGAACATGTGGTGAGAACAGAGAGGGTAAAGATTACGACCTGATGGCCTGGAACAGCACCGCCGCTGACCTGCAGCCTGACACAAAACACATCCTGGGGACTGAGGAAAAGCTGCAGGGAGCCGGCGGGAGGAAGTTGAAAACACCACTAATCTTCGCTGCACTGGAAGCCCTCAGTTAGCAGGCCACATATGGTCCGGCTGACACAGTGGACACAAATCCCAGAGAGAAGACAGTGAAAATATTGTTAAAGGTCACGGTCGCACAGCATGAGATTTCTCCAACTAATTAAACCCCAAATCCACCACAACAGACAAGCTTTGTGGTTGATCTGTGTCCCCCCGGGAAAGCTTATGACAGGGGATTTTCTAAATTTGTTTGAAAGGGCCCTAATTGGAACTAAACAGAGCCAACATCTTACACTGCGACTCTGCCCCGTAGGGAGGAGGTGAATGTCAACTAAGTGCAGACAATTCGTGTTTTGTTACTGTGTGAAACTTTTTCACTTAAGCAAACAAATGCCTGACATTCTGCAAAAATTTGAAATGTCACTGTGACAGAGAGCAACTTTAATTGTCGAGAGGCAATGCCAAAGTTGGAAACCGATGGGTTACATAAGACTTGGAGCGCATCTTCTCATGCCAGAATTCATGATATTCTTCGACAAACAATGAGAGAAAAAAACTATTCAGCGGATATTTAATAGATTCCTAGAACAGATTTCACTTTGAGTAAAGGCTATATATCTGATTCACAGTGAATAAAAAAACACATTACACGACCATAGTCCCCTACTCGGCAAGGAGACAAAGTGAAATCATAATATCATAATTCGCATATGAATTCTTCAGTTACGGCAAGTGAGGTCACAGTGACCATTACCTTTGACCTCCAGAAGCTAATCAGCTCATTTGAGTCCAAGTAAGGTTTCAAAGTGTGCATATAAAAATAGATGTTATAGAACATCATAACTTGTTCCTTTAATATTTTAGGATCAGGACAGTAAGACACATGTTTAATAAGCATCTTTGATGTAGACTGTAAGTCCATCATCACCACATGCAGTTATTCAGTAAAAAACGTTACAACGTAGCTTTTTGGATTTTAGCTTTGCCATTAAGCATCAGGCAAAGTGCCCACTGGTTGCATAATCTACAACCCAACTTTTCACCATGTCAGGATTCACACCGTGCAGGCAAACTGCGCCGCAACGTACAGACACAGTTGTGTTTATGCATGGCTGTACCTGCTCCTGCAATGGGCCAGCTGGAGCTGTCTCTGGGCCGCGGGAAACTGTTACTGTTCAACCAATTACCTTCTCATTTACACTAAGCTGTTTGACATAGCTGACTCACTGACTCTCAGACATTATGCAATTAGAAAAGTTGTGCAAGTCACCTGCATGTCTCTCAGACGTGGGGGGGGGGGGTTGTGCACCATCACTCACTGACCTGATGAGGGACTGAGATACAGTTAGCACAATGTGATGTAAGCCCATGAATCCGAATACCGAATAACCCTTCATGTGCGTGACACATTCTGGTATATGAACCATATATTCTAGGTACAGTCTGTGCTCAACAGAGGAAGACTCGCATTTATCCAACAGGCAAACTCTCTGGTGCAGAGATCCCATTGCTTTTCAAAACAAGTTCAAAACAGGAGCATCCCTCCAAAATGAACACGCTGGATCCTCTGCCAGACCGGCTGCCGGGACATTTGAGATATCGTTTTATGAAAGCTGGGAAGATCAACAGGCCTTCCCAGAAACAAAAACATGCAGTTGCCAATAACAAGAGAATAATACGTACAATTCCATTTGAACGGATCTGTCGACTGGCCGCTTTGTGTGCTGTAGCTGCCTTTTTGACACTGCAGCAAAAAGGAGCCTGGGATCAGCCAGGGAAGACTGATAGATAAACAGTAGTCTACTACACTGTCACAAACTGAAACCACAACTGATCGTTTACTGATTGGAAGACACTCATTGATGAAAAAGTTTCATTTCGTTCAGAGACCCACCTCTACCCACGGTGCAAAATTTGGTAGATAAAAAGTGAAGGGAAACCACAGACAGAGAATTATGGGCGGCTTAGTTAATTTAAGAAATACATAACACAGGCTACTGAAAAACCCATAGTAGAATGTGGGTCACATCAGGGGACCTGGAAAGTTCTTCTTGTCACTTCCTCGCTCCCTGCTCTCCTGGGCTTTGCTGTGTCCTTGACGGAGCGACAAGGTCAGAAAAATATCAACACTGTACTTATTTTATATTTACATAACAGCTCGTTCCAAGTGATTTGGCAGACTGAAACATTTTCCATTAAAATACATCAAACAGAGAAATAAAGAAAAAAAGACCAAGCTGGTGTGAGCTCAATGCTCATAGCACGTCAGGATGTTAATGTGCTCATAATGACGACACTTTGATGTTAAACCGCTACAATGTTTAATAGCATTAGCAGCCGTATGAAGGTGCGCATTGACATGTGCACTTTACACCACAGCAACCACCAGCAGTTTTATTGTACCCTGGTTTCCCAGCACCCAAAGCAGGGACAAACAAAGGCGCGGGGGGTTGTGAGACTGGCTGGTTACCGGCCACAGCGGGGGTCTTGGTTATGTCTCTGTCACGGTAAACCAAACATTTAATCCAATGGGGATAAACAGCGTTGTGGCGCTTGCTCCGTGTTTTAATTTGTTTTGAATATAATTTTTCTCCAGGAAGACATCGGTGTGGGTCCGACACACACGTCGGCTTTTTCGGGTTTTTTTTTTTAAATCTGTCGCCCCGCTGTACTGGCTAAGTGCAGCATCCTCTGACAACATTTGCACACAGACGTGCAGTGCACTCGCAAGGAGACAGGGACATTTCTACGACAGGATGTGGTATTTACCCGCAAACTAGAAATGGACTTACATTACACTATTTAAGCAATGAGACCGCTGGTTTCTTGTTTCCTGTCCGGAGTGGCATTTAATGATGCTCAGTGGAAATAGAAGCTTTAGCAGCAGTGACCGTACTCAATCCCACTTCATGACAAAGGGAATTGTGTTGCAGTTTTTGCACTTAGCTATGAGCAAACCGCTGGAGAATTGTCCTTCTACTGCAGAGCTTCACCCAGCTTCATAAGTTGTTGGGAGGATTTTGTTGGTTTTTTTTGCATACTGGTTGTTTCCAAGGCAATTCAGTGAAGCCAAAGCAGTGAAGCTGCTGGCTTCAGATATAACGTGCTCATGCTGCAGTTTGTGGAGCAGCCAAGCAACTGACGGGACCAATAAAGGAGAAGAAGAAAACCCGGTTAGAACATGGGGGTCTGGCAGTGCCAATCAATAACCACGCTCATGCCGCAGCCCGGGCTGACGTGAACTCTGCCCGGTTCAAAAATAACTAATTGCAATGGAAAGGATGATCGTCAAAGAAACTAAATATGCAACAGAGCCCTGGGAAGAGGAATAAAAAAAGTGCTGCCTAAACACAAAACGAAAAAAATAAATAGAAATGACAAAGCGATCCGGATAGTGGGCGAATAATTTAGCATCAGTTCAACAAGCCCAGTTATCCGGCCCATAATCCCCATCTTTGTCTTTGCCTAAGAACATACAATCCTTCCCTGTGATTGTTCAATCAGGGAACGACACTTCTGTAGGGCATCTGAGGGGAGTGCGTTTCTTCGAGGAATTCATCTAAGCAGCAAGGAAAACCCGGTAATTTCTGTTCAACGCAGAGCTCTCATCACTTGGAAATGAAACATGACGGAGAGGAATTCTCTTTCCAGTACCCTCTCTTTCCTTCCCCTTCACACCCACCTCTCGCCGCACAGTATGCCTCTCCAAAGACAATGCGCTCTTCTTCTCCTCCTGCCTCCCACCCTCCGTGGCACGCTCAGACTTTGACAGGATTCCATCACATTACAAATATTCAACATGCTGTCTGAATCACCCTCTCTTTTTACACAAGCGAGGACCAGTTCCAGTCCCTGGCCTCGGGAAACCATAACCCACCCCCACCTCATTCCACCACGGCCCACTGAAAAAAACAGTCCGGGCCTCCACACAACAACTAATTCCCTTCCCTCATGCAGCTTTTCCATACTTAGAGGAGAGCGGGGAAATACTGAGACTTTGAGGCCAAAATGAACACGGTTTAGCCAATCTGATCGGCCTTTCATCCCCTTTGGTAGCGTGCTGAGGCGAAACATAAAGAGACACGGAATTTCTGACACGAGCCAACCTGCAGGTGATGAAAATAGCAACCAGACAGTGCGAGGCTCTGGGGTTTCAAAGACTGTCGTTTGCTACAGATGTCTGGTTGAAGGAGAGGCAGTCAAGTGTGCAGACAGCAGCCATGGAAGTCCAGTTTCTTTGTCAGCCAGCCTTACATAACTCACGGGGCACGGAACAGCGGGAGAAGGCCCATTCCAGCACAAAAGGCCCTGCGAAAGGAATCAGACGCGCAGACCTGATGAACCCAGCTGGCTGCGAGACGAGTTTGAGCCATGAGCAGCCAGGTTTTCCATTTGTTCGCCTCTTCACGCATGTCCGGACGTTCGGGGGCACGTCGATGATGTTTCACGCGTGGGATGCGAAGTCGCATGCAGAAGAGCTGGGTTTTCCTCGCGAATGCTGCTCTGTGTTTGGCAACGCTGATCTGGACCAGAACGAGCAGCACATATACGGGAAAAAGTAATGATCTAAAAGTCAGAGCGGTCGTCCTGTCACAGAAAGATGCAGCTTGCCTGCGATGGCAGGCAGGTTAAGTGAGCACTGTAAAACCACTGAGCAGGGGTGACAGTGATTAATGGCCCATTGTGTTCTTTGTGACATTCACAGAAAAATATGGATTGGATTTAAGGGATGTCTTGGGTGACGGCAGGCCTGCTACTAGTGTCCACAATAAAACAGATGGAGAAACGCTTCACGAGTTTCCAATTCTTCATGGTTTATAGCTGAGGAAATATTTTGTGTAGTATATGACACTGAGCAGAAAGTTAAAACCATTATATTTTACGGTATGAGCAGTTGGCAAAAAAAAGTGTAATTTGCTGCACTGTTATGCTCTGAAGGCCTTTTAAAAGAACAGTGTATAGTGTAGTATCATGGGGGATCTGTCGGATCATATCTACAGAGGGAGTGGCGCGTAGATACACACATAGGGCACTGCTGTTCATTTGAGCAATGCATCAACGCGGCTGCGATATTGGACAGGGGAATACCTGGATCCTAATTCATGAATGTCTATGAGGGTGGGAGGTCTCCACGTCTGAATGAACAATGCCAATTTATGTTTAATCTGTTATACACAGAAAACAGGGGTGGAAGAGGTATTCAGATCCATTACACATGAAAGTCTTGCATGAAAATTCATATTTAAGTAAAACTCATTGTGTAAAACAGTAATTGGTAACTTTAGTTGTGAAATGCAGAAGTGGAGTAAAAAGAGGAGTATTTCCCTTGAAAATAATATCAAAGTATAAAGCACTATAAAAATGAAATAGTCAAAGTACCAGTGCCTCAAAATTGTATTTAAGTAGAGTAATGATTATACTTAGTTACTTTCCAACACTGATGGAAAAAGCATTTCTTTACTGAGAACAATACTGACCATCTGTCACACGAGAAGAATGCGTGCAACCCCCTGTTGACCTTGCAGGTGACATTTTTCAACGCTCTAACAAGAGAACTCCAGCTGATGTAAAGCTGTGACTGAAATCAAAGTGAATGTTCAGGGCACCAGGGGAGAGGTCAAGCCTCACATCACGAAAACAGATCAAAGAGAGTTGAGGAGGAGTCGAACTCCACGTCTGTGGGGGTCGAAATGCCGGTGAGCTGGTGACATCATCTGTCCGGGTGCCAGTTTCCTCAGATTTGTCATGTTTACGAATGATCGAGTGTTCTGCCCCTCAAGAGACCCTGAAACACTGCATACTCTCCCAAACGAAAAAAAAATCCACAATCGTCAGAACTGTGCTGTTATTTCTACTATATGTAAACACAACATCTGACCTCAGTGCTGCACACAAGGGGAAATATGAATGCTTTGAAACAGCAGGACGGTCTGCGTTTTCACCCAGTGTGCCAAAATATGTTCTCCAGATAACATGCGCATTTATATACAATGTGCACATATGAATCGGTATGACAGGCCCTGTGATGATTGAATCATCTCCTTTCTCGTTTCTGGTTTCAATCCTCCCTTGATCGGTCGTGCCATCGAGTGTAAATGCAAACCGTTGGACTGTTTTCCCCATTACATTTTGCACTGTGTTGATATTAAGAATATACAGTTCTCTAATGTAAGCATCACAGGAACTAACAAGGACGGGTCACGGAGGGCGGCTGGCGCGCGGAACGATTTGAGCAGCAGCACACCAGAACAATACAGTCTGGACAGACGGATGCATTTTTTACAGGCTTGAATCGAGCCAGTAAACTGCTCAAATAAACAGCTTCCCCGACTGTCGGCATTAAAATTCAAACCTGAGTACCACTCTAATATCAGGCATCTTATTTACTGCGTGTTACGGCTGGGGAAAGCGTTCACAGTTTCGAAACCTTACGCAGATGGATATATTTAAGTTTTTGGTTTCTCGTCTCAGAGCCAAACACATGACAGGCTACAAGTGTTCACAGCCAAAGCTGAGCTGAGAGTTGACCAGGCTGTCAAAACAAGGAGAAATGAGCTTTTGGGGCCTCCTCCGCACATCCATTAACCGAGCAGCGTTTCAAACTGATCCACAGGGAGCAGGGCCGTTAAGAGATATCAGCGTCAGATACTGTAGGTCCCACACTACTGACAGGTCGTACTGTACGGTCGTATCAAACACACAGAAGCGGTGTCTTCACTTGGCGATGAATGTGTTGACTTAGCTCTTATCAGCAGAGAGGAGGTTTCACAGTCTTCTGGGTTGTAATCCACCGGGTCTCCATGTACTCAGTGAACTTCTTTTTTTTAATATCCTTATCTTCCCAATAGGATGACAAGTCCCTCAAACTAAAAGTTATTTGTGAAACGCTTTTCACCGCGTCCCATATAAATGTTTTGCGACCTTCCTCCGCTTCGGTCGCGGCTCGATTTGAGGCACAAAACAGACTTTGTTAGGTTGAAAAAAAGTTTATGGCTTGGGTTTAAGACTGCAACTTGGTTGAAGTAATAGTTTGCCACACTTGTTCACTTTCTTTGTACTTTTGGAGAAAAAAGCCAGACTAGCAGTTTTTGTGCCAAGCTTAAATAACTGCCTCCTTGCCAAATACTTCACACACAGACAAGATAAGCAGATCTAAAAACATAGGCAGTGTGCGTAACACGGAGACGCAAAACAGGGAATTAACAAATAAATCCAAACATGTGTCATTTTTTAGCTGGCTCCCACACTCCCATGGTTATTCTGGGTAACACAGGAAAAAAAAAAAACAAAAAAAACAACAAAAAAATTGTGTGTGGAGCTGAAGCTTCAACTGCCACACCTGGAAAAAACGGCATTATAGTAAATCAGATGGGCAGCCGGGCTCAGCGACCACAAACTGTCAAGCTCCATCATCTTCACTAATCCACACAGTCTAAACACATTCGTCCAACCATTACTGGAGTTTCATCGCAGCAGCGGTTTGCATGATGGGGTTGATGCAGCACTTCTCACAGCGTTTGCATCATTTCATTGGGGCCATAACACAAGTTTTACACTCTCCTCGAAAGGAAAGGAAAACACCCGAGATTGCGGATGACAAGGTGCCAATAAAGTTGGACCATGAGCCGGGGAAATTTGGGTTTGGAGTTTCCACTCAGCCCAGGGGGAAACTGAAGCTGGAGTCAACAAAACCAGTGAGGCGCTTTTCCATGCACCATGGTAGTAGTTTGTATTCGTACACTTCATCCGATCTGAGATTTAGCACCTATGTGTCCACATTAAGCACTTTCCTACAAACTGTGTTCCCTTCCACTCTATTTTTATCCTTCTTTTTATGCCATTAAATTTTTTTGCAAGTGTGAGGCACTTGCCCATGATAACAATATGGTTTGAAATATCCAGTCTGCCGCCAGAAATCTGTCCACACATGGCCAGAATGCAGCCTCCGACAGCATGTGGGACTCGAGCCGCCCTGCATACATATGCATTACATACATGCATCGTATTACATCACACCGTCTGGCTGCTTCAAGTCACACAGGAATGAGGCCAAAGCAGGTCAGTGGTGTGAGACCACTCCGCTGAGGCGCTGGCAACCCTCCCGCATGAGCTGTTTTGAAAAAAAAAAGCCACCTCCAACATCTGCTTTGTCACCCGGGCTGCACGCACGCATTCCAGCTCTGACGTGAAGAAACGGCACGGTTTCGTTTTGATTTGCGGCCCCTTTGCCGACTTATACGGCCCCCACAGCAGTAACCACGAAGAAAAGATAACATCATTAAAAGTATGCAGAGCGTGCGAGTACAAAGTAGTGGAAGTGGCCAACATTTGCAAACACAGTGTTACTCCGTACGGCATCGTATTTAACTCACCGACCTCTCCCGCTTCTAAGTTTTTATAGTTCTGCCACGAGACAGCAAAGTCAAAACTACATACATACTCGTTCAGGTTATTAGTGCAGGAGACACTTTGTCAGTTGTTTCACTTCATTATTTAGCCAATTCTGTTAAATTACTGTTATCAAATGTCATTTTGTAATGTTCCCTCTTATTTCCAGCACTTGAAATAAGAAGGAAATTCACATCAAAGCCATTAGAGAGAATCTCCCCTTGTTGCCAATCTGTGGGACATGTGCTGAATGAATCTGCGGCTGCGTGCCGCTAAGACACCTCAGGGTTTTCTTTAAAACTACAAACCAGGCCGAGTGTGATTCACCCAGCGTATCAGATAAGCCTCGCTGGATGATCGGTCACATTTTCCAGAGTGGGCCGGCGCAGTATTACTACTACGCGCCAAAATTTGACCAGTGGCGAGGGTGCGGGGATACCGTCCAAAAAGAACTGTGCTCTATAATTTTGTCCCCGGTTGGGATGGAGAGTCTCTTATTAATGCGTCATTCGGCAGCTTCGGTCCAGTCGAACTGGAATCCAAAGATTAAATGAAAAAAACATAGGTTTGGGGAAATACAAGATACGTTCCTTTGTGAGTCGTCCCAAAGGGGCGTGTCAGCGTACTGCTGTGATTGGCTGAGCCCTGGGGAAAAGACCTCTATGACCTGCAAGATGACGTAACCAGTGGAGACAGCTAAAGGTATCAGCAGGCTAACTTTTGGTAGCCTCGCTAGCTTGTCTGGTAAACAGTGAGACCAAACATCACCGCTGCCGATCTATTGTTTACTGTGCCATGCCTGGCACTCCTAGGGTTTTATGTGACATTTAATGGCAGACGAATTTAAAATCCCAACTTGATCGACAGCTTGTCAGTTGACGAAGGCTGGCCCCCGACAGCCACGGAGCAATGGGGTTGTCCTGCCTGAGGAGAGCCTGGCGAGGCGAGATAGTGCCACGATGCCAGACAGGCTTTTGAGGCTGACAGCGTTTAGCCCAACCAAAACCCTAAATGACCAGGTCTGTAACGATTCCACAGTTGTTTCTTAGAGACACAATGGAACAAACTGGATTTTTTTCTTCTAAAGAGCCAACCCCAACCACCTTGCTCTCTGGGCACACGACTCCCCCCTCACTCATGGAAAGTTATGGCTATTTGAATTAGCAGTGATCTCTGGTACTGCAGGTCACAGACGACTCAGCCTGGCAGTCTTAGCTGAGTAGACAGTTATTGAAAACATATTTAGTTTGATTGCATTCTGTGTTTACATAGTGAACTGAGACACTGGTCCGGATTTCAGTCAGGGATTAGCCGATGCATTCATTTATTACACGACAGGATACCGCAGGGAAACTGGAGGTTCAGTGTGACGCGCCCTAAAGTGTCTTTATTTTAACTGGCTTCAAAATGTCCTCGGACATGAGCTCTATATTGTTATACAAGGTCTTCCAAGGCCAGGATGGAATTAATCCCAAATGTTTGCCACGTTCCTCATGAGGTCAGTGTAATTCCAAACCCCCCTTCTCTCCTCCCCACTTCTCCGTTACTTCCCCCGTTCAACCAGATCATACTGTGAGCGTCCCTCATGCTCGACCAAAGGGTAAAAATGCAGTAAACAAATACATCAGCAGAAGTCTTGCAATCAGTCGTCATCAGGAACAAATTCTCTCTGGACTTGACTTATGTCGATTGAACGCTTATTTCTTGTTCTTGGTTTTGAGTGGGTCATCGTGGTTTGCAAATCAAAGGTGGATTAATGATCAAGAAGGTGAGGGGATTTTCTGCTCGCCCTGGATGCCCGTCAATCCAAATGACGCGGTCTCTCTCGCACAGATTAAGTTTAACACCGTGTGTGGGCCTGCGTGTTGTGAGATTGCAGTTCAAAAGCCCCTAATCTGCAGGGCTGGAACACTTCATCATTCAGCGCGTGCCACTTCAGCGGTGGCTGTGGCGGCTTCAGCCGATGCCTTTCATTCGGTGGCAGATCCGGAATGTGGCTAATGACTGGGCCTGAGTATTTTTAATCTTAGCTATGTATAAAGGTGATACGGGGCGAAAGCAAGACTGGTAGTGAGGTTTAGCATCATGTCAGGATACCATGGAGACGTGTCAATTAGCCAGTAGCCATGTTTTCCCCATGTAGGTAATGAACATTTAACCCAAATGACATGAGCGGTTTATGCTGTCAGTGTGCTTCCTGTTTTCAGTTTCCAACTTTCACTGGTCAATTAGGAATCCACGAATGGGCAACCAATGATCATCTATCTCCATCAGTAAGATGTATTGGCTCATGTCATTTACCGTCGAGAGCCCCTCAAAGAGAGTCTCTTGCTTTAAAAGGGCCCATTACAAGTTTATTTAGACACCACAAAGGGCACAGTGACACTGGAAATGACTAAGAAGAATTATTTTCATGCGACACTTGAGATCATTTTTCTGCTACAAATCATTATCATTTTTCACCACCGAGTACTTTCGGCTGTCAAACAAAGTACACAACCCACATTTATGGTGAAAACACAAACAGACTCTGTGCGATGAAGGGAGACAGACTTTCCTGGCTTGTACACGGTGTCCGCTCATGAGCTCACAAACCAATAAAAGTAAGCATGTCCTCTAATCTCCCGATGATGTGAATGTGTTCCTTTCTCCAGCTCCGCTTCCCGCGCCGGCACCGTCGAAAGATCAGTGACTCAGCCGTGTTTTGACACTTAATGGCGCTTGACCTCTGGCCTCTTGTACAGGGCCCGGTGTCAGAGTGTTTAGTCTCCATGAGGTAGATTAGCTGGCAGAGTCGAGGCGAGACAAAGAGAGGCTGCTGCTTCCACACAGAAAGCCTCTTTATACCTGAGGTCCAGTGATTAGAGACCTAATCTGCTGCTACGGTGGTCCCGCTAGCAGACACGCACACACACACACACACATACACACACATTACACGCAAAGTGGTAGCAGTAATCCATTACAGGCATTTCTAGGGTGAGGATGAGTGTGTGAAATGCCCTGTGCACTGGATTTAGAATCCTACTTTACAAAACAGACACAGCAAAGATTAGAGACATAGGCTGGACATGCTGGCTTTAGCTTTCGCTGCTGCTAAAGCGCTCATACTGACAGTGCTGAGGATTAGCAGGTATGTTTAACATGTCCACCACTTAGTTTAGAGCATTAGCGTGCTAATATTGGCAAATCAGCATTATTCACAAAGCACGGCTGAGGCCGATGGGGATGTATCGGATCGGGTGCAGTAAAAGAAAAACTGAAATTTTGATAAGATGACGTCATCAGACAAAAAGTTATGGGAACACCAAAGTTAGAACAATTCATCCTGAGGGGAGCAGGAAATGTTCTTTTTAAACAGATTTCATGGCAATCCATCCAATATATGGTGAGATATTTCACTCAGACCCACAAACTGGCAAGTCATAACAATGCATCATCTTAGGAACATCTTTTTGCGCCAATCCAATCAGCCGAGGTATTTAAGTGAATAAGTGAAAACCTTGACCCAATTTCAGTATCTTGCTCTGTGTTCCTGCACATTTACCAGAGAGAAACAACCTGGCTGAAAACCTGAATCTGTCAGAGATTTGGTCCCCAGTGTATTTCCATTAACTGGCCCCCTGATGCACATTTCCTCGAGACTCAACTCCCCACCCCGGGGGCTCTGGCAGCAGGTCCTGGCCCGCTGTGCCGTGGGACCGAGCGGAGTGTATAAAAATGACTCCTCCGGCCCACTCCGTGTGAGACGAAGGGAAGCGTGCTAGGAATAGTTTCCACATAGCTGTGCGGGGATGGGGAAACAAGGAGCTGTTGGGTAACAAGTTATGTGCATGGGAGAACTTGGTTTTCTGAGTATTTTTAAATTACCCAAGGTGAGCATTTATGGCAGAACTGCTCAGACATAATTAGGACAACTGGGGTTTCACCGCTCTTCAAACACATCCACGATGGTAATATAAATGAAATGCTTGGCAAATTCTGCTGGAGAGGTGATGGGTAATGGGGGAAATATTCATTATGAGACTGGGACTGTCAAATCTGTCTAATATCACTCCAAAACATTACCAGAGTCATGTGTTATACATTTTTTACTGTGGTAGATCAGGTTAAAAATCCACCGCTGCCGGCCAACAACAATAGTTCCCCACTGTAACATGGCATGGAGAGTGGATTATATCTATTCTTTTAGTCCTTTAACACAGTCATTGACTATATTTAACAGCAGCAAGTGAGCTCAAGTGCTGGTAAAGAACAGTTGAACAGGGTGGTCCTACTCCTATTAGTCTCACTAGAGAAAAAAAAACCCAAACCCAACATTTGCAGCCGCTTGACTAAGTGTAAATGTGGGGAGGCAGGGCCAAGTCAAACAAAAAGTGGCCATGAACACAGCGCAGAGAACGAAATCCCCATCAGCTCGATATCTATTAGCAACTGTTTCAGGAGTGTTCCTGCCAGATAGCGAGAGATGTGGACCTGATGAACCTTTTTGAGAGAAAGCAGACACGAGCAGAGAGGTGTGCATGTGTGGGGGAGAGCGCAAAGTGTGTTTACAGTGGACGAGGAGAGGAAACCAGCGTTCATCTGTCCGCTGAAAGGAGCGCCCACAGCCATTCAAGGTGAACCCTGAACTGATCTCAGCAGCTCACGGCGGTTTGCCTCGAGCTGGGCCGTCTAACCAAACTCCAGCTGCACGGGCCTGCCGCAACCACCAAATTTGGTGCAGATTTTACAGCATCAAAGACCAGTTCCAACATAACATACACATGTGCTTTAAGAGTCCTTTGGCTTCTGGTTTTGTCGCAATACATCAAATCACTTGACAGTTTCTGGCTTCAGTAGAAGGGCGTGAAGACCTACAAGGTTCTTAGGGCTGACCAATCACTGGAGCCTCAGTTGCTTGCATGTCGACCTGTTTATCTTGTCATTGTTTGATGTATGATTAATGGAGATTTATCAACTTGACTATCACTTAAATATGAAGAAAACAGAAAATTGAGTCGATGGTAATTCCACTTCCTTTTCAGAGCAAAAAGACGACAAAACATTAACGCAAATGCAAAGAGAGGGAGCAAAATGTGTGCGAGTGCGACTCACCTCGGTCGTCTGAATATCAGGCCGTAGAGCTGGCAGGCCAGGCCCACAGTGGGGGTGTAAATGATGGGCATAAACCTCTCGATGTCTGACATGAGCGTCCGGTAGAAAAGCTTCTCACTGCGGTCCTGGAGCCCCATCAGGAACACGTATCTGGGAATGGACAGGGAGGGGGAGGGGAGGAAAACGCAGAGTGTTTTCACATATCTTTTTTCATAGTATCTTTCACATCTTGAAGACCCGTACCTGCCGAGCTCAGGAGGGGTTTATTAAAGTCAGATGTTAAGTCCCGTGCGTTTGTGAGTGAAACGCACTGGTGGGATTGGAGCAAAAAGGAGGCAGTTTTTTTAGATGAGCATGTTCACACGCAACACTACGAAATCCTGGAAAAAGGAGCGCAAGCTGCGTGGTTGCAGAAAAGTGAGAATGAATTCCACTCGGTTGTACAGCAATTATGACGAGGATCTGAAAAGCACACAGGATAGAAGTCAGCCCCTCAGATAGCCTACACAAGTTCTTTGTTCTGATTGGAGACCGACCGAGGAACGAGGGCTCGCATATGACCTAAATTAAGCACAGCACGCCAGAATGGGCTCTATTGCTAATCAGAGAAGTTTCCATCGAGCCAGGAGCACAAGGTGCCTCTTGTTGAGGGGGCGAAAGGGAATCCACGCCCTCTGTGCTATAGGTGAGGCCACAGCAGCTGCACAATAGGCGGTGGTGACAGCTGCTCTTGAAGAAAACCGTTTTCTTGTTGGTAAACCAATCATCTCCTGTCACATGGAATTCATCATGTGAGAGGTCATTGTGCACAGTACGATGCCGAGTTTAAACTCAAGGAATAACGTGGAAGCTCATCTTTGATTTCGGAAACTTCTTAAGGTTACTCGCTTTTTCCAGAGTTTGCAAACCTGTTTGTCAAAATCTTTGGCAGATAGAGTCTGCTGAGTTGTCATGGAGACAGGTCAGGCGATGACTTTGTTTAAGGGAAGGGAGAGAGTGAGGTTGTAGTTAAATAATACAATATAATAAATACAAGCGACTAAACAATCCACTTAGTCAGGCGGGCGTTTTGATAACTGATTAATTGGTTAATTAGTTGCTTTTCCTTAATGTAGCAGTGGACTACTATTCTAAATACTGCAAAATCCTATAATGATATAATTTCAGAAACATATTGGCAGGTTATCACTAAAAAAATATTCATCAGTTGTATCCCTCGATGAGATATCCTTCAGAAAGATCCTTTTAAAGCCGGAGACATTAGGCACTGGATGAGGCAGGAGCTGTGGAAGCTGTTGGACATGGAAAGTGATCGTCATTTGCAAAGTAGGTGAAGTTCACCTTTGAAGAGCATAAAAGCAGGGAAAGACATAGACAGAGTCTGAGTTCTGTTAGCAACTGGCCCGAGTTCCGAGCGAAAGAAGAAGAACTTCTTCAGCTCAAACGCGCCGTGACATTTCGATGACATCACTTGTCCTTATCAATCAGTTGCTCCGACTCCTCCGGCTAAATGAGAAACATCCCAGAGCGGAACACCGGCACAAAGTGTTACCGGGGCGCGCTGCTGTTTGGTTCGGCGCTGGCACACTCGAAGCATGACTCCATTCTGCGTTCTTGACCTTAAAAGGTGTCGACGCTGCCCACGCCCAGGAAACTGGAGTGTTTACAGTACACACGCTGCTTTGTAAAGGAGTATCCGCGCTGACAAACAGACTGCAGCGTTTCCTTTAAAGTCAATGTACTGAGGCAGCCTGGACACGATCCATCTCTATCCCAATCTATTCCCGCACAAGCGATGGACCACCTCTGCTCCGTCAGCCTCATTTTAGCTCGTTACCGATTTCTGACGACCTCATTGGCTACAGCCCCCCCCCCCCCAGCCGTGGCACGTTACACATGGCAGTGTTTTCACTGGCAAGGCCTTTGAACAACCATTTCCTCTGCGGACGACACAGGCTGAGCAGGTACTTAACTCACTCCATCATCTCGGGTCATTAATGCGGCGCTGTTCAGCAGTTTTGTCGCAGTTATTGGATGGCTGCGATGAATTCCCCTGGGGGGGTGGGGGTCCAGATCACCGATTAAAATAGAATGGGATGCGGCGGACTTTTGGAGTTATGGTTGTAATAAAAAATCATAATAATAAGTGACAGCGGTGAGCAGCAAATACCAAAGAAGGATTGCAAGTCGGGGGGGGGCGGCAGACTGTATGTAAACACAGCAAGTTTCGGCGACGGCAGGCAAATAGCAGCCCTTAATCCACTGGACCAGAGCCTGAAGCTGGAACGCATCCAGCCTCACAGACAAATTGCCAGTGACATTGATAGGGCATGGGAATGGCAATGACAAGCTCATAAATACTGTTTGTGGATGTTGATGCTGTCATGTTGTTACGGCGGAAAATGAAGCGGCTGTTAAGAGGCCGTCCAGTTCCCCGCTGACCGTAAATCCTGCCTCCTCCTTGACGTCGGCGAGTGACAGCTGACGGAGCCGCACGCTGAGAGGCCGAGGCTGCAGGCAGAGGCAGTTTCACAGACAGATAATATTCAGCGCCCGGCACGTAATTCAAAACGGCACACCGGGCTGTGGACTCAGTTTGACTGCCCGATCTTGTTGATCGCACGGGCCGGACTGAAATGTCAGAATGCGGTATGGTCATCGCGCAGCACTAACAGCTCCTTAGCACCTAATGAGGCGTGCAAAGTCGAAACATGAAGTTTTCATTTGGTCCTAGCGGAGGTCGTAAAAACAACTTGGATGCAGATGAAGGAGCACCGGGAGCAGATGGAGAAATGGGGGGTGGGGCGTAGAGAGAAGACAGCGGCGTGGAGATTTGTTCAGTACAATATACGGCATCAGGGGATCGACGAAGATCTCCCAGGGCCGGTCGCTAATCTGCCTCGCGTGTTTTGGAAGGCTTCCAGATGTCGGACGTCTCTGCGCGCGCAGAGACAGGGGAATAAACTGAGGTCCGGCTCAGCTCAGGTTCGGCTGCCGATACGTGGGCCGACAGGAGATAAAGTGCCGATTCGCAGCGGCTGCACCGCCGGCGCCCATCTTACCGGTCCAGGTCGTCCCTCTTCATGTCGTAGTTCTTGAGCACTCGGAGCAGCTGGACGTCCTGGCTGATGAAGCAGGGCGGCAGCAGGCCATGGATCCCCAGCTGGAGACGCTCCTCAAGGGTGAAGGCCATGCCCTGCAAAACACACACACACACACACACACACCCCGTTAGCCTCCAGCAGCCCAACACAGACGGGGACATTGAGACAGCCACCGGGCACATCATCTATGTAGCACTGACTGACACTGAAGAAGTGAAGGAGTAAAATGACAAATTCAAATGTCGTTGCAACATGAATTATAAAGTTTGGCATTTGTTTTTTTGGTAATAAGATATTTTATTCCAGTGAAAGTCAGTCTTACTGCACTCTTGGTTTTTACCTGCTCAACTCCCAAACCTCTGTCTGAACTTTGAACGAATGAATATTTGGGGGGAAAAAAGATTCAGCAGTCCTTTCTGCTCGAACATTCCTGCGGGATGAGAGAGGTGGCCCAGACACGTCCTCTCCTCCGTCAGGCTGTTTGCTCTCAGAGGCCGACCTGAGTTCAGAGAGGCACCTGGTGGCTCACGCAGCGGTGTGATGCCTGCCCCCCCTCGGACTAATAAGCGGCTTCACCGCGACCTTTGCTGTGGCTTTTATCTTGCTCATCCCTGACCTCAGAACAGGAATACTGAAAAGCACGCACGTGTTTCATGTCAAGGTCTTCACCCTGAAGGGTCTGACCTCTGACCTGCGAGGTTAATCCGCGGGGGTGGGTGTGTGTGTGTGACCTCCCAGAGGAAGGGTATCACTTTGCGATGCGACACCAAAGAGTGATGGCGGGAGATTGGGGGAGACAAAATCGGTCGACGAGAGCCTGCCGACCTGGCGAAACCTCGGCCTCGATGTGCCGGCCGCTGACAGAAGCAGAGCTGCGCCGGAAAGCGTCTCCGTTCTGGATCACACCCACGGACGCCTGCCCCACCACCACAGTTTACAGCTTCTCCGAGCCACAGCCGCTTTCTCTGTCTTTGGCCGCGCTAAAAACCACTCAAGGTCGGAAAAAAAAAACGCGCCCGATCACACGAGACGCGCTGTTAGAAAGAAGTAGAAAAGCATGAGGCACGTGGAATTAAAAATGTGGCGGTTTGGACGTCAGACGGACGTGCCACTCTCACCACAGACGCGCTTCCAAATCTAATCAGACTTACATTATTTGGAATAAGAAAAAGCAGGCGCCCCCTTAATCACAACGATTCTCCAGCAAAGGAGAGGAGAACGAGCAGCAACACGCCATCTCCTTTTTGGCAGAACATCTGAAAGAAATGGGGTTTTTGCGTTTGCTTGCTGTCTATAATCTGCTCGTTATCACATAGGTTCACGCAGAATAACCCACAGAGACGAGGCCCTTCCAAACAATGTTTAGTTCCCAGTACTAAATTATCTGAGCGCGGCTGCAAAAGAAGGGCATCGGTTATTTCAGACGCTGAAGCACGAGTCCCGATGCGTCTGCCGAGGCGCTCGACGCAGGCTGTACTTAACGGACCTCAAATAGGCAGAAGCAGCTTTGAATTACAACCTTCCCCAATTATCAAAAAAGATTTTCTATTTTTCTTCAGGGAGCCAGCTGTGCGCTTCAGGCTCCCCGCGCGCTCGGGACGCACCGCCGCTCCGCCGTCTGCCACGGCTGGCCAGGGGGGAGTGCATGGAGAGAGCTCTTAAAATACACAAATGGGGCCGAGCTGCACTGCGAGGCCGCAAAAGTCAGATCCGCTCCTCGCACGGACTCACGCTGCCCTTCCACGCGACTCGCGCCTCTTTGCTCGTTGCCCTCTGCGTAGCGTAGAGGTCCTCCGCTGTCTGCCGCGGGATCGGCGTCTTGCTCACTAACCCCCCTTCATCTTTCCCTGAGTGTTTTGCCCAAATTTTATTGTACCAATGTCCTTTTTTAAATTTGTCTCGGCTCAGACTTTTCTGGATTCATTTTCACCCTTCCTTTCACTTTCTGACCCCAAGCCCATTCAGAAGAAAAGAAATTTTTAAAAAAAGGACATTGGTGCAGGCCCCTCCTGTTTGCAGGCTGCGGCGTCCGCGCTGTGAGCTGCCTAATCCCGTCAGGCTGTTTATTACAACTTCACGCTCCACCCTCTGCACTGTCCTCAGCCCTTTTAGTTCACTGGCGGCCGTCTTTCTTTAATTGGCCGAGCGTCGCTGCTTCTTTCGTATGCGAGTTCCACATTTAACAGCTTTCCTCTCCAAATTACACACCTCCTGTCCGTGGGGGGTGTGTGGCCGGGAGGAATGCGATTGTCTTCAATTTGTATTTGGTTAACTCGCACGAAAACAAGTCCAGCGGGTTCTACGCTGCTCAGAAATGGGTTTGTATTGATCAGCCACAGAAGAAAACAAGTTGGCTGGAGATTTAAAAAAAATTTTTTTTTTTTAAGTGAAAATTTTGCTCCATATCACAGCCAGTCAATCTGAAAGTGAGGGGCCCGTGAAAGTGTACCACGCCCCATTAAGAGCAATTATCCACTTTTAGAGGCTGCCAGCGTCGCATGTGAAATCAATACCATCATCCAGTTTGGCCCAAACTGACAAATCAACAAGGAACAGGCAGTTTACAGAGGGGGGGGTCCTGATTGAAGATACGGCTGGCTGGGTCTGGGATGGGCACCAGTGATTGAGGGAGAAAAAAAGCATGGGAGGTTCGTGGCGAGAAAGATTAGCAAGCGCACGGTTCGTGGTGTTTGGCCGTGAAAGCGTGGGACCCGTCGATGCCAGGTTTAACTTCTGACTCGAGCTCTGGGCCCTGCACGGCCTCAGCGTGTGAATAGAGCTGCCGGTCCCGTCGGTGCCAAAGGTTGCCGGGTTCTTTCAGTCAGGGCGTCCAGCGGTCGGCCTGGGATTTACACCGTGGGGACCGCTGATCCAAGATGGAGAGGGAGAAGCTGCCATCACACTGGGGAAAAGTTATGATGGCTTCACACCAATGATCTCTGACATTTGAACCTTTAGGAATGCGAAAAAGCAACCACCTGCCTCTAGAAGTAAGATTCTCTAACCTGCCACACGTCTGACACCGTGTTGAATTATAAAATGACCCCTGACCCCTGCTGATTCATCAGTCCTATAAAAGCAGATGTTTCGCTTCGTGTTTGTTTACATTCACGCGCTTCAAGACCAAAGCTAAGTGACAAACATACACGTCCAAAAGTGCACACACGCACACGCAGCCATGTGTACACACAAACCATCCCTGTGTTTGTTTGACTGAATACAGGCTTTCAAATGTTTGCCTGCAGTAACGCCGGCTGCCCCCCCCCAAACTGCAGCTCCAAACTGGGCCGGGCAGGACAAACCCTAGAAAGCTTCCACATGTCCCGGACCACATCTGAAGCGCCCGCACCCTGTGCCAACACATGTGCCGCCCGCAGCCCCGTGTTCCAGGAGCCTCGGTAGCGGACCAAACCTGTAATCTGCCCGCTGGGCAGTGCCACCCCCTCCGCGTCGGACCGCTGCCATGCCCAACCCCAAAGCGCTGAGCGGGGAGGAAACAGCTAATTAGCTCGCCAGCGGGCCAAACGGGAGAGGGCGAGCGCGCGGGGGCCCTTTGAAGCCCGATAAAACGCCTCCCTGTGCGTCCCGTGGAGCTTGAGGGGCGGGTTCGCTGCATCATTTCAACGCAGAGGTCGACGCGGTCAAACACTCTGCTCCCGCAGCTTTTTGAGTCCTCGCTGCCACATCCACGCGGGGTCCGACTCAAGCACGGTTATCGCGACACCAGCGCGGCTCGCAAGCTTTTCTCACACGCTGCCCCCCCCCCCAGGTTTAATACATGTGAGAGGCATTAAATGAATGTGGTGGAGCATCCTCCGCCTTGTTGCGCGTCACTGAGACAAATGTCAGGCCCTGCACTGGGAAAAACGGTCATCCTGACCCATCAGGCGACTGATTGTTTTTCCAGTGCAGGGGCTGACATTTGTCTCAGTGACGTGCGACTTGTTCTACAGTTGGAGGATGAGAGGCCGGGGGTGGGGGGAGTTTTAGTCAGAGTGGGGACAAAATGTTGGAATATCTCCTGGTATGCTGGTGGCACTGCCTCTGTTTTGCCTTTTCTCGCTTGTGTTCTTTTTTTAAAACCCGTCTCCTGCGGGCCTGCCAACTCTGCGGGAGTGCAGCGCTAAATCGCTAAAGTGTCCCTTTCGGCCTCGAAATGCTGCCTTTCACCAGCAAATATAGCAACCGTAAATACGTCCATATATTTATACGGCAAAATATATGGTGTTTTGAGTGCAGTTTTGGGAGATAAAAACACAGAGAGAACATAACAACACAGCACAGCAGTGCAGGGTTTTTGGTTTTAAAACATTCCACGTCAAGGTGCTTCATCACACTTTCACATGTAAAATTGTTTAATTGTAAATCTGCCTTGAGACAGTCCTGCTCAAGAGGAGAGGAGAGGTCAACTTGAAACAGGAGGCGAACTGCGACCGGAGGCGTTAACGATGAAGCCGCGACACCTCTGTGTTTTGCATGTGATTCTGAGTATTAGGCACAGGATCACATCAGGAGCACACAAGGTCACGTCACATTCTGCACATGAAGCAAATGAAATCACGACACAGAAATAAGCTTTTGTGACTCACCGGGACACTGACTGACTGGCTTACATTGACATTTTTGGCCTAAGTGCTGACAAAGAAAAAGCTTTTAACCCTCAAAAGCCTTTCCGCTCTCTGGAAAAAATGAAAAACAGGGATGCACCGATACCAAAAGGGATGTCGGGTAACGGCCCGATACTATGCTCATGTACTTGCACTCTACTCGTAACACTACTCTGATACTACCGCACCCGATACCACTTTACTACAGAGTGATGCTGACCTGTTGTAAATTGAGTGCATCGACGTCACACGCGCAGCCGAATCGTGATGAAAGCGCCCATGTGTGATTCCCATGCACACTTTCAACTGCAACAGCAGCGCGACGTGGCGGTGATGTCAGAAAGTGAGCAACATCCGATGGCAGTAAAATGCGTTTTGGAAAAGTTTGATCTGTAATGGCGTTGCTCAGTATCGGCAAGGACTCAAATGTACGCCCCCCCAAAAAAGCTGATTCATTCATCATTCCGCAGAGTCATGGTTGAGTCAGCCTGTGAGATTCCCCAATGAGAAAACACACAAAAAGAAAATCCCACTTCCATGTGAAAATCTGTCAAACAGAGGTTGCCTGCCCCCCCCTTCATCTGTCCCTGAGTGGTCTCTGAGCTGCAGCTTCAGCAGAGGCTCCCCCCTCTCTCTCAAGAGCAGTCGCGGCTCACAGACACAGAAGCTCGCGGGCCTTGATCAGGCTCAAACGTTCGGCTGCGCGACATGGGTCCGGCACAGACGAGCGCGGCAACAGAGCGCCGTGTGGGAGAGGGAGCGCCCTCTTCTCCCAGAGACGGCCTTGGCTTGTTAATCGGTGAAAACCCACTCACGGTCAGTCGCGTCTGCCGAGGGCCGTCTTAACCCCTCTGCCCCGCCCCCTCTCGCATTTACTGTTGCAGTAGCGCCACCGCAGCTTGTACGTTTTCATGGATGTTTAACTGGATGATTTGGGTCGAGTCAACGGTATTCACGAGGCCCCGAGACACAAGGCGTTCCCGAGTGTTTTCTGCGGTTAGAGCAGAATGAAGAAAACACTTGGGAACGCCTTGTATCTCGCCTCATAAGGCAAGGCTGGTACTTCGCTGAGGTTGATCTGCGATCTGGAGCCCCGAGACTCATCCCTCTGTAACTCACAATGAGGCCTGAAGTCTTTACTTGAACTTTTCCCGTTTCAGGTCCTGACATTCTTCTGCGCCCCATCGTGCCAAGCGTTAAAGGCAACACGAGTCACTGGATTTCACCCAACTGCACGTTGCACCTTGACCGAGCTGCACTGGAGGGAAGTGAGCGGAAAAGTTGAGCGCCGGCGGCACAAAGGAGCTCCTCTTGTACTTCATCAGCAGCTGCCAGCGCAAAAGTTGACTTTGAACGAACCTGAAATGAAATTGCCGGGGGGGGGCTGAATTTCTGTGTAACCCTGAGCAGGACCGTGAGAAAGTTGTCCACGGCGGTCGAGTTCCGCCCGTGGCGGTGTTACACTAGTGGATCTGGATTCACTTCTGGGGGTGATGTCAGAGCTCCTCAGACCGGCAACCTCGGCACAGCTGACCAAACAGGGAGCGGAGCGGTGCCGAGGCTGTTCCCATAAACACCGGCATCAGCGCCATCTATTCTACCCCGCTATTACTGCCACGTGTGCTCCGGCGGTGCACCCTGGACTCGGAGGGAGAGGCCGCTTGTTGCAGCTGGAGGCGCAGCACACAGTGGTATCTGAGCGCGAATTGGTGCGATGGGCCGAAGAGAAGCGGCGTCTGTGCGAGGTAAAAGAAACAAACAATGAGACGGACTTGGACCTGGACTTGGCATCAAAGTAAAGAGGTTTCTTGCCCCGAGGTCCGAGACATGCCCACGCAAACATCTTTATTCTTAACCCTGGATGCGACGTGTGCCCCAGACATGCAAGGTAAGCCAAAACCGAAGAAACCAAAGCTCACGCAGGAGGCTGGGGAATATTGAGAGTCAGCAGAAAGCTGAATTAGAAACTTGCTATCACAGGAAGCCTCCCGATGAGTTCACTGGTTTAGCTGGCAGTGACCCACAGTTGGGGGGAGACTCGGGCCAACAGCTGGAGGAAAGACTGAGTCATATGCCTCACCGTCTCCATTCTGGTGTTTATAAACACACACGCTTGCACCCCATGCAAAAAATACTGATGCCGATGCAAATGTAAGTCGCTCCTTCAGATGCAGACTCATGCATGTGGACGACACGAGGGTGCGCACACCGCACACTGAGCCTCACGGCTGCAGAAGAAGAAGACCCATGCTCCACGACGTCCTCATTGTCCCGCAACAAACCGCGGCGTCGCTTTTTGTTTTATCAGTAGTGGCATGTGCGTCTAGACGCTGTGAAAACAGCAGGCGGGTGTAAGAGAGTGGATAGCCCCGCGGAATGACAGACTCATCCCATAGTTGTCATAGCTGGGATTAGAGGACAGGGTCCAAAGATGAGCGAAGTGGTGAGCGGAAGGGTGACAAAAACAAGGAAAAGGGCGGGAAAACAAGAAGGGGGGGGTCACTCTTTTATGAAGGTCAGGGGCCAACCGGCGAGGTCACCGGCGCCTGGCTGCCGGGGCGACTGGCTCACTGGACGTAACGCAACGTGTTAAGCAGGACCGGGGCCAGCGTTCACAGCTCCTTTGGGCCGATCGCAGCCCAGTCGGCCAAGCTTGTTATATAACGGCAGAACCACCAGACCGCGCTCACCAGCACCACCACACTCAGCTCGGCCTCTTTCTGGTGCTGCCACGTAGGGAGGGAGAGAGAGAGAGAGAGAGAGAGAGAGAGAGATCCTCCGTGCAGCAGGCCGTTTCCTGCTCAAATGCGGTTTGAGCTGTAAGCACAGGAGTCATCAGAATCTGCACTCGGCAGGAGCGGAGAAAAAAAAACTACGCTTGTTTTCCTTGTCCGAGTCAAAGACTGGGACTCACGCAAACATCCCAACACCTTCCACATCCAGTAGTGTCTGCCATCAAGTGAGGTCACCGGCGGGGAGATCGTCACAGACAACAGGAAGTGCTGAGGCAGGGAAAAAAAAGTCCCCTGGTAACAATCCTGCCATTTGGTCTGTGTGTCACGGAGCATCCCTGGTCCCTTCCTGCACAGCCGGGATTACATCACGCAAGCTACGTGGCAGCCGGTTCAAAATATAAATAAATAAATGGTGCGTTTTTTAAAAAAAAGCCAAATCACAACCAGCCAAATGTCATCAATCAGCAGACATCTGATCTGAAACAAATCAGGGAAGTGACTGTGATTGAATGTGTGATTGAAGAGCAGAGGGGAAAAAAAGACGCTTTGTTCCACATCTCACTGAGAATATGTCCCTGCGAGGCTCGCTAGCTACTGAGCGACAATCAGATCCTAAAACTTTACTTTTAGATGCTTAAAACCTTTTTATTATGACCAGGTGCATCGTGACATCACATGTGTCTTCAGCACACTGACCCAAAGCCAGGTCATGAAAACCAATCCAAATTGGAGGACCACAACTGTGAAGCAGACTCATCTGATTATGCTTTCATGATATGATGCTGCAGCGCTGCTTTAACTTCAAACACCAGGTGAATTTACTTCTTCTTTTTTTTCCTCCTTCAACTCCATAATTTTTCCTCGGGAAATTGTGTGATGAAAATGTTGAAGTTTATAGCAGCGGAATATATCATTAGCAGCTCCAATCCAAAATATTGGTGTTGGCCTTCATAAAAAAAAACAAAGCTTCTCTGGCAAACTCAGCAGGTGTTACACCTCTGCGCCGCGGCCTTTAGTGGTTTCCGGTGCACAGCGGAGACGCAGCAGAGGGCCAGCGGTGCCTCCTTTACTGATGTATGATGTGTTCTCCAAGATCTCGCCTCAGATTAAGTGCGTGTTGGATGAGTGATAAGGGGTGGGGGAGACAGAGAGTGGGGAGCAAAGGGCGAAATGAACATATTCATTCATGCCGGCACATGCACGTTTGCGCTCACGCTCCACGTTTGATTCGTGAAACATGCAGCGGCCGTGATGCTGAACGGAAGTGAGCACTGGACTGGTTCCCAGCCAACACAAATACCGACCCGTCCCATCTGGCTCTCCCCGGTCCCCCCAGAATTATTTGTCCCCCTCACTCATCGCTTATCTCCTCTCTCATTTCTACGAACCACTTAGGGAGACCTGCGTGCGAGCTTGAGAGCACGGCAGCCATCATTCATCCAGCTGTTGCAGTAAATGATGGGATCTCTCTCATTCTTTTATGGGGGGGGTCAGGATCAGCGTCTGTGTCAATCATCTGAATTATACATCCATATGGAGACTGCAGATGTTCTTGGATTTCACAAAGGCAAATTCGGCCAAATTTTCATGGTAAACTTAAACCACCTTAAAAAAAAAGCTACGCTTTGGGGCCCACGCTTCAGAGGAATGCATTTCCTGATGTGGAGGAAGCGAGTCTAACGGCATCACCACGCTCACTGTTCCTGATGACCAAAGCAGCCATCCTACACTGTATCAATTCTATAGGCATCAGCAATCAAGTGGAAACAGTAGCAACGTAAAAAGACAGAGTCGTCCTACTGTGGCTCGCTCGGGGAAACGTGACGCCGCTGCACCACATCCTGATCAAACCAGTAAAAAATCTTTTTTTAAAAAATATCGTACATGGTGGTGAGCCAACTGCATGATACTGGGGACAAAAGAAAAACAGGAAGTAAACATGGACAAATTGAATCAAAAGGAAACATTACATGACTATACAAATATTTGAAACAGGAAGCTGATAGGCATCAGTCACTCAATAGAAGAGTACAATATTTTCTTTTATACCAATAGCCACTTACAAATCAAAAGACATTTAATTCAGAATTTCACTGTAGTATGAATTGTAAATACATGAAACAGTGATCACGCACCGGTCTCCAACATCTAACATACTACTGCTGGAGTGAGCGGGTCGAGGGAAGGTTAATTTCCTGAGGTTCCTGTATCAGAACCGTAACTTGGACCCTTCATCTGGGCTGTGACCTCACTAACCTCACTATTTTCCTCGCTCTGTCATCAAACTCTCTCAAACTCTCATCAAACTTCTATCTTTCTTCATCACATCCCCATCGAACAGCACTCATTTCTTATGACCTACTCCCCTAAAAATACGATTCCACAAAAGCGACTCCCGCCGGCTTGCAGCGGCGGTCGTCCTTACAGCATATCTGCTTACGTTTAAGACGGGGGGACAAGCATGAGAAATACAATCATCCCTGTGGCTTTGCTTTGGAAACAGCTCAATCAGGGGTTGGTCTGGAAGTCGAGCCAGGAAAGAACGTCAGATTATTCACTGAGGCAGGCGGAACAGTCGGCCTTACACCCGGTTAACACATGTTCACCGGAGGTCTGTCAGAGCCAGTCAAAAACAAATGTGAGCACATGGCCACTAAAATGCTTCTGAGAACGTATACAATGTGTCAAAGGGGTCTGAGAGGTGCAGCGGGTGAGACGTCTGCTGGAGTGTACTTCGGTCACAGCAGATCTGAACGTACCGAGGACAGCAGGAGAGCTGGAGAGTCCGGAGCGGCAATGTGACAAGGAAAGGTCACAGATGTCTGTGCTCATTTCCCCTGGAGGTGAAGCAACGACACGCATCCTAAAGGCCAATAAAAAGGCCTTCAAATGACCTTCTCACTGGTTTTCTGTCCAGCACATGAAAGGTGCAGCCTCTTTTCCCTAAAAAAGCTCTGACACCTCCCGACGTTGTGGTACGTCGTCACAACGACAGAACACCTGAGGTAAAACCAACAACCTGCTGCGAGGTGACAAGCTCAGAGAGGAGGTCCGAGTGTCTCATTCACCTTGAGGGCCTAAAGCGTTTCCTCTTAGTGAGGAGAAAGAATGGCGGTTCTCTTGAATGGTCCTACTTTTTTACACCCAGAGCGAATGGGCTTCTGTAGTACCGAAGAATGGAAAACTTTGCGCAACCTGGTGTATACTACTTTGTGCGTGCTTACATGCATGAGCGTGAATTCGTGTGCGTGTGTGCAAGAGAAAGTGAGAGGATGTGCGTGTGTGTCCACTTGGTGAAGTGAAGGGAACCTTGAAATGCTCCAGAGCTACCTACAGCTGGACCACACCGTGAAAGGGAGAGTTCCTTCTCTTGTGGAAATTCCATTACGAACGGCCACAACGAATCCCCGGCAACGATGTTATGTGAACGCAAACGTTTGCTCGAGCGCCAGAGAGACCACCACAGGAAGGGCAGAGAGCTGACATCTTCGTTTTCATATTCATTCAACCTCTCAAACGGGGACAACACGCAGGGATGCGGTAAAATAGCACTTTTCGAAAACAGGCCCCACCGAGAAATCAAGTGAAGAATAAAAATTAAATTAAACCGGTATTGGAGCCCTGGACCTCTCCCACACCAAGTTCGATTCCCAGGCGAGCTGGGAAATACTGCTCCGTAATAATCTGCACATCACCCCCTTCTGCTGCAACAAGCCTTCTGTTTGACTCGGGGCCCTTGTTTTCCCTTCTCTTCCGCAATGACGTGTGGCGTAATCCCGGATCCTGTCGCGGCTTAGAGGCAATCAAAGACAGCTCATTATCTCCCGTCTCTCTCCTCCTCGCGTTAGCAGACCATCAGTGCACAGTGACGGGCAGGACTGCACACTGAGCCCAATAAACCTGCCAGAGGGAGAAACACCAGGCCACCTGCACAAAGTACCAGACAAATGGTCCATTCAACGCACTGCGCGAGACAGCCGCACGAAAGCTGATGAACGCCAGAGAAGTCTGAGGGTGTAATTTCAAAGTCCCATTTGCTAGGAAACTGTAAAAAAGATGCATGGTGCTGTACACAATGTTCATCATTTATGACAAAGCCTGTATGTTTTGTTTTAAAATGAAAAATCCCCATGCGGTCTCCAGTAAATTAGCCGTGTGTGCCTCTTAACTGGTAATTCTTCAGGGAGGGTTAGCATTTATAGCCCATATCTAATCTCTCCGTTTGCTCTATGTCCACATTTTATAAACAGCACAGGAAAAAGCGTAGGAATGTACAGGGCATGGATGTCACATGAAACACACAGAGAGACTGTTAATCATTTCTAGAGGGAAATGGAAACGACGCCTCAATGTACCGCTCGGACGGGGCCTCAGAAAATGGGCCAAGGAGTTCAACAAATATTTACCCCAAAGTTAGTGTCAGTTTTTTTTTTTCCTTCTTCTTACTTACGATTGACAAGAGTCTGGCGATATCTCTGAATGGCTAATCTCAATCTGCTTCTGAAGTCGATAAAGTTCGGTAAAAGGTCACAGGCCACCAAATGTCTCGGTGAATGCAAATGTAATGGAGTAAAAGAAAAAGTATGTGTTAAATAGAATGTTAATTGTCATCAACTCCTGCACTGGATATAACAAGATGATGAGAAGTCATTTCCTGCTCGTGGTGAAATGATCTGCTGCATTCGAACTTGAATATGAGGACAAATAGATCAGTGTCATTTTTTTTGTCTATGTCAGCTCTCACTTTTGAATACACTTGTTTTCACTGGGACGCCAATGGTAACAGGTTGCCCCTATTGTGTCCAAATCCTGTAGATTGTCTCAGCGAAAGCCAAGTGCCCCCCCATCTGTTTCCTGCTAAAGTGGCAGCCATAGCAGGGTTCAAGAGGATTGCCCTGTACATAAAACCGTTTAAATCCACCCCTTCCTCTCAGGAAGAAGAGAAAGCGCACGCATCAGCTCCCATCCATCTCCTCTCAGGATCCAAAAGCCTTACTAAGCTTTTCCCAGCGAATGCCTCCCGATAAATGTGCCGTGGAAGACCTGCATGTGCACTCTCATTCCTAAACTAATTTGATCATTAGCAGGCCGAGCACTATGGCACTCAAACTTTGTTCAGAGGGCCAAACCCATTCATCAGAAAGATAACTAGTGTTTTCTCTGTCAACATGTCTGCGCTGTGCTAATGCTAATGCTGTCAAATGGGAGCACATCTGACCATAAAATGAGTAATCAAGACAGGAGCTGAGCTCTGTCTGCTGGCTTTTTAAACTTATCTTCAAATGTTCATTTGTTTCTTCTCTGTGGTCACTGCTTCATGTTGTTTGTCTAATTTTAGATCCATTTTTGCCATCTTATTTTGCCATCTTATTTTCATATCTAAAACAGCTTCTACTGTAATTTTGCATTTTTTAAAACTACATTTCATTTCATTTTTCGAGCACTATACTCTTCTCATTTTATTTTCAATGATCAAAGCAAAAAGAGACATAAAGAGAAATAAAGACCCCACGTGGCGTTTAAAGTTATGTGTGTTAAACCCCGGGCTTGACTTGCATCTGTTATAAAGCTTTCAACATGGACGACTACAGCACATCGCTTGTCCAAATCTGCCATTAATGTGAGCAGACAGGAACTCTGCCTCTAATTTACTTCTCACTTTCATGAGTCGGGATCTCCACCTAGCAGCGCTGAGCTCCAAGACTGCCCATAAGAAGAGTCCTAAATTCCTCATCCAGAGCAAATATGCAGGCGCAGGGCTCCTTAAATCAAGAGGTGTCAACTTGTGAATGTACAGACACGCTTGTTGGTCAAACAGCCTTGAAAACCGAGCCACTGTTGACTCAGGGAGGGCAGCCTCGAGTGGGTGGAGGTCGGCCGGACGCGGAGGGCTCTTCAAAGGCAGCCAATCCCCTCGAGGCAGCCTTTTCATGCCGAAACAGCGCAGGTCCCTCAGGAGCCCGAGTGTTGCTGGGAAAGGGTCCAAGCCTCGAAAGCAATCTGCAACTCTGTGAAGCTTTGGATCCAAGTATTCAATTTGGCTGGTGGTGTATCAGCAGTTACTGCCGTGCTCAGGTGACAGTACGGGGCTCACGAGCCATGTCTGAGTGACTCTGCCTGTTATTCTGTCCTTCTTCTGGAAACAACATCCAAGGCCTTAAAAGAATTAAAGCCAAACAAAGAAAAGCGAATCCCTGTCACTGTTTTATTTTCACCAGAAATTCTGTAAGACTTGTTTGTCAGAATGTTGAATACACCGAAACTGTACACAAGACCGCTCCTTGTGTAAGCATGTGTGCACATTTCTGATAATGGCCCCTTACTAAGTAGTTTCAGACTATTAGGCTCCCTCTTGTTATATGCCTCTTTATCTCAAGACCGAACTATTCAGTCCGACAGCGAGTCGTCATAAAAGTTTCAAGCACTTTACTCCAAACCCAAGCACTTACAAACCTTGAAAACGCAGTGATAAATTTCAAGTATTTTCAAGTTTTTGCCAGCAACTGTTCGAGCCCTGCTTACTTTAACCATGAACTATGGCTGTAGTAACAGAACAGATATCTTTACTTGCACAGTGAAGTGTCCACTGGCTGAACTGTCTTAATAACACAGGAAATCCTCAATTAATCTCACTGTGGTCTCACAGAAGGCCAATCCAATTTCACAGGCGGTCTCAAAATAACTAAGTCTAATTCTGAAGGCAATACCGAGAAGCAACGACAAGGTTATCTAAGCATCACCGAAGAGGGAATTTAAAGCTGCATTTGCATTGGCCCTCTTTCTGTTGTAGCAATGAACTATAGTCTCCCCCTCACCTCTGCCATGAGGGAAGTGTGCCCTCACTATTCAGAAGTGTCAAGCTAATGGTAGCGCCCCACTGAAAATGTGCTTTCCTGTTACTGTTTGCTTCTGTGCTGACAGACATGGCCACCCACATGGCAACTGGTTATCTGAATACACCCAGATAGTAAAAATGTTGGCAAAAAATAACCGACCTGTCTCTTCACAAAGTAAACGTCAGTGATGTTACATCCCATAACAATGTCGCTTATGATGTAGGAGTTCGTGGTCAGTGGTAAAGACCACAGCTCTGCACTTCAGAGAGAAAAAGCTATACTGGGAAATGCAGTGATGGCAGCAGTACCACTGGCTTTAAATCATTTTAAATGCTGGTGTAACTTCACCTTTGGCTCTTAATCTGAGATTTTTATGATTTTTTATTGCTCAAGGTCCATTAATGCTAACCTCCTGGTTGTTTTTATGGAGCTGCACTTACACAAAAGCTGTCAAACTACACAGGAACAGTCTCTAAGACCTGGAGAAAACCATTTGCGCATAATGGCCATGCATCCACTATGTTGCAGAATGCTGAAACAAAATACTGCCTTTAAATTCTTGCTGCTCCACCACTGAGACCTCCACCACTCTCACATAATGGACAAAAGCGGCATTGAGGAGGAGAGGAGAAGGAAAACAACAGGAGGGGCACACAGAGGAGGGATGAGCTTGAGATGCGCTTCATACGAAGGTGATGAGGCTCAGACTGTCTCCCTCTCTGTGTGTGGTACAAGCTAATGACCCCTCTGTTGTTCTCACATGAATGAGGACCATCTTACAAAAACACAAAAGGGAGCTGAGGAGGTAGGGCTCTTTAGAAGGACCTGCTGCTGAATAAACAGACTCATCACGTGTGTGTGTGTGTGTGTGTGTGTGTGTGTGTCTGTGTGCAGAGACAGGTGAAGTGACAGTCTGATCATATTGCACTTAGTTTATTTGAGCCAGTCCTGAACAAAACAATGGTGAAAGCACTTGAGTGTCTGCATGTTACCATTTAAATAAATCTTTGAATGTGTAATTGTGTGTGTGTGTGTGTGTGTGTGTGTGTGTGTGTGTGTGTGTGTGTGTGTGTGTGTGTGTGTGTGTGTGTGTGTGTGTGTAAAGCTCAGGTTAGCAGATTGGTTACTGTAGGAGAATGAGGGTGCACTTTCTTTCTGTCTCGCCGATCCACTCCAGTCCATCAGAGGAATGTCTGGTCACTAGCAATGCGTGCGGTCCACCTGAAACACCTGGCCACACCTGGGACAACACACACATATGCACCAACAGCATGTACACATTCATAGAGCCCTGCGGTCCACCTAGTGAGGGGGACTGACAAGTGCAGCTGCTCCGTATGAAGCCTGAACAGGGAAAGGTTTGTCCCATTTTACACCGCTCAGTTAAACGTAGCCTTGTAATCTGACTTTGAGCATCATCGAGTTCAACCTCACATAACCACTGTTATCCACCTCTTAACATCCTGTAACGCACACACGCACGCACACACACACACACACACACACACACACACTTGTATTTCAACCTGATTTCTGCCCAACCCAGAAACAGTGCAGACTGATGTCAGAGTCGTGTGTGCAGTGGTCACACAACAATATGATTAAGATTCAAAGACAAAAAAATGTGAGTAGAGATGAAGCAATACATGTTTTTTCACTAACAAAATCAGAAATGTAAAAACCACAAGTTACCATGTGCTGCAGTCATTTCTTGACAGGGTACTTAACATGATAGACAACTAGCTGTCACTGTGTCCAGTCTTTATTTTGGGCTACTGTAGCATTGTCATATACTGCGTCTTAGATTTGAGTGTGGTATCAATCTTTTAACTGATCCTCTGACATTTGTCCTATATAGCGTCCTTAAGTGCTCATTGCTTGTTCCTGATTTTGTCAAGTCAGGAGAAGTTTATTCAACCTGGAGACTGACAAACTTAGAAAGATTACCAAGATCCATTGGAACCTTGGCTCGCAGCATAAAAAACCCATTGCTGTCATCCCTCACCAACACAGAAATCTGTCGGCGCAAAGTCTTTATAAATCTTGACTATGCAAAAAACCCCAAAAACCCAACAACTTTGTCCTTGTGTCATGCTGACATGGTGACTCAGTGGGAATCAAAGTTCCAGACTGCACTGGCTCGAGTCAGCATCCGATCATCAAGCTGCTTTGTCACTGGCACCTTTTACCAATTGTGACATAATTCTATTAGGGTGCCATGCAGCATTGTAAAAACCTTATCAGGCTTTAGCAAAGACACGGACTGACTGGAGTACATTATGTTTCACATGGAAAACTCATCACATCAGTCACTGTACTGCAACAGCAAAGCACGACACATGCCCAAAGGAGAGGATTTAGAGCCACACAGAAAGTCATACAGAATTAATTCCACTTCAGAATTAAAAACTTGGCATTTTTAGTTGCCATGTGTTTGTTTGTTGCTGACTTTGTTTATGCAGGCTTCATTTAAAGGAAAATGTAAACCTGGTAGAGGAAAAAAAAACCCAACTTTTTTCTGGGAGCAAAAGTCGATGAGTGTGGCAGCCAAACCAGCGTAAGTCTAACATGAGAGCCTAATGACTTCCAGTTGCATCAGTGGGTTATCAGGACCGTCGCCATTTGGCATACCAGCACATCCCCAGTGCCCAATCAGATATACCGCTGCTCAGTGGTTCGCCAAGAGCAGAGATTCTTCACTTAAGTCTTTCATCTGACGGGAGCATCTTGCCATGTCATATGTGGAGCCTGTGGTTACAAATGGGGCATCCAATTGCAGTGCTGCCTGGGCACTGGCTCTCCTTTTTATTCAGCATTTGTAGGCTCAAATGATGCATAATGTTAGTGACTTAAAAAAAAACGAAATATACAAAACATGACTGTTTAATCAAGGGGATCAATGCATGTTTTCACAGGATTTAGTGCTAAAGGCATGAATGACAGCACCATTTGTCACTCAGGGGCCTATTTTATTTGAATGCTAGTCTTTGTGAGTCTACTGTTCTTTATTGTCAGGTTGGATGTTTTTGTGCGAGCAAGTAAAACATGCCTGCCATGGCAGTTGCTGTGAAACAGGCCAACAGATAGACAGGAGCTGCAGTTTTTATTCTCCTTAACTTTTATGACTGACTGCACTTGTTACAGTCGCCTTCCCCTACAGTACAGAGCCAGTGAATGGGCATCTGTTGGTCGCTGACACACCGGCCGCTCAGTTCAGTGTTTGAGTTGAAACAGCATCCCTGATTGGGCGCTAAGAGCGATTTTAAGGGGGTTGTTGTTGTTGTTGTTTTTCAAGGCCGCGGCAGTCGGAACCAGCGTCAGAGAGACGTACTGAGGGCCGGGATTCACACAGATGCCTCATTAATGTGAGATCAAGCGGAGAGACAGAGGACGTCTGTGGAGCGTGGCCAGCTCTCTCTTCCTCGCCACAGAGAACCCTTTCTACACCTCGCACCCCACTTCATCTCTTTATTGCATGGTGAACGCACACAAAACACACCTATAATATCCGGTTCCACCTCTCGAGAGGGAGGAGGGAGTGTGAACCAAAGTAAGGTCAAACTGTGGGAGTGTGTGTGTGTACATGTTCCCCCTTTGGGGACCTTTTCTGGTATAAACATGGACTTTGTTGGAACCACTTCTCCTCATGGGGATGAAATCTCAGTCCTAATGAGGCATTTCTGAGGTTGTGGATAAGGTTAGGGGTAAGGTGTGAATTGAGGTTAGGTTCAGGTTAGGCTGTTCACAGTGAATGCAATGTCCCAACAAGGATAGCAGTGTAAACATGCATGTGCGTCCATACATCAGCTGTGCATATATACTGTATATTTGTGTATATGTTTGGAGAGATTAAAAGGAAATCAAAACCTGTCGATGTGAGGACAGGGTGCTTTCACCACTGCGTCCCTCAGCATCAATTAGGGGGCCGTGCTGTGACTGGCTCCCGTTAGAGGTGGGCCAGCTGAGGGAGGTAAACACACCTCAGCCCCAGGGCTCGCTGAAAACAGACGGAAGGCAACAATGTGCCACTGCCTGGGCCACAGAAGCCTGCCTGTGCCTGGCCACTGACACGCTTTAGCAGTCATTTCCTACCTTCTCCTCCAATTTCCTCGCCCCGGTTCATGTACTGAGCTGACAGTGGATGGTTCACCCCGGCTGCTTAAGAAACCTTTTTTTCCCTTTCTGTTATTCTAACCTGTGTTTGTTTGAGGGAGCCTGTATTTTGGGTCATTTTAGCTGACTGATAAGAGTGTTAAGGTCAATCAGATAAAACAATCACTTTGTATATAATGTCTGTTTTGGTAGCTTCTCAAACACACCGCAAAATATATTGTGGCATTTGCGAGGCTTTTTGACAAAATGAGTAATGGTTTTAGAAATCCCCCCTCGTTTTCCCTTTCAGTTTGAGCAAACTGTCAGAGCAGGCTCCTCCGATCCTTGTTTCTGGAAGTCTCAAGCCCAGTTCTCATCTTGTAATTAATCTTATTAAACCCCGCATTTCTTACAAAACAACGAAAACAGCACAAATTGTGAGCTCATTTAAGATGGCAAACTTTAAAGCAAGATGAAAAGCCTTCTCATAAAATGAACCAGAAAGAACTGGGGCTCTTGTAACATTCTCTCATAACACAACTCGAAAGAAAGAGTGAGGAAATGGAGAGAGGGAAAAGAGCAAGAGAGAAAGACAATAAGAAGAGTGTATGAGAGAGTTAGTTTTAAAATTACTCTGCTTTTCTGTGTGTTTGTCACACAAGTGTAACATCCTAACTGGTGGACCGTTCATGGTTCCACATGGATTTAGGTCAACCTATCGAGTCCTCTCCAGCAGTCCCATCAACACTGTTTCCATTCAGGGCCCCAAGGTGTAAACTGAGATGTAAACATGTTACTGGGCCAGGTCTGAGCACTGATGCTATAGTCCTCCAGATTGACCTCCAGTACAAAAAGCCAACCTCATAGTATAAAGAGAGGGTTTCCAAATCAGGTCACTCATGCAAATATTCTCTTGAAGTCAAGCATTTTTTTAAAAAAGATGGTGGCTTGTATAAGCAGAGATGATGCACCAAACCACTGATGTAGGCAACATTTCTAACCTGACACCTCACCCTGGTTGGATCAAATGTTGCTGACGTTGACATGAACATTCAGCACGTTAACATGCACACTCATATTCCTCTGTTATTCCAAATTTGGCAAGTTCCGATAGAGAGATGTGGGCTATGGCAATATCATTTGAGTTTTAGGAGCATTCTCAGAACACATACAAGGCTGAGGTACAGATGAATCCCTAAAAGAAAAGCTCAGTTTCATACTGTCTCTTCAGATTAGTGGTAAACTCTCCACAATCCCCATCATTAACGGATGGATGACAAATTACAGTCACCAGACCTCAACTCAACTGAGCACCTATAGGAGATTTTGGACTGACATATTAGACAGCGCTCTCCACCATCATCAAAACATTGAATGAGGGAATATCTTTTGCAAGAATGGTGTTCATCCCTCCAACAGAGTTACATAAACTGGAAGGATCAATACTAAGGTTCTGGCAGCTCATGGGGGTCCAACACCTTACTTAAACATTCATACCATCTGCATGTCATAAAGAGGATGTTTGTTTTTTCTAGTTGAACTAGAAGAACAGAAACTTCTGGTTTTGGTTATAATGCAGTCCAGCTAACTTCCAACTAGAATGTAATGCAGAGGTGCACATTTTCTAAGTGACATCCAGTGTGGTTTATTTTGTGAAATAGATTTCAAAGTAAATGTGGGGAAATACGAATCTTTCACGAAACTCTCACGGTTCTGTTTATATGAATGATTAAACTAACATAATCTACACTTTAATGACGTCTTTCACCACCATGGCTCCAAAGCAAAACAGAGAGAAAAAAAACCCCATCACATTTCTGTGTTGGCTGAACTCAGCGAGATTACAAAGGTTGCCCTAATTTGTTCCTATTAGTCACAATGCATCTATGTATACACACCTCACCTCACTCACCACACCACACAGCACGCCATGCACACCTACACACATGAAAACAAACACACACAGGGGTGATGTGTGTCTCGGGAGTGGGGTTGTTAACTTGCCTAACAAACAGCTCTCTGTGCCGCCACCACCATCACGCACCACTGCCCCTCACTCCACTGAACTCCACTGTTGCACTTATCAGCTCAGTGTTGACACCACCCAAAATGGTAGCTCCCTCAGCTGTGGTAAACCCCTGCAGCTTTTTATCAGACTGGAAATGCCTTTGCACTAAAACATGCAGTGATCAGAGTCTATGTTGTTCTGCTTGGGAAATCATAGTAAAATTAACCAGATTAGCGCCAACATTTGCCAAAGATAGGCCTACAGTTTTAAGGTTTATATGCATATTTGGCCTGTGAGGGTGCAGAAAACAGATCAGAGGGGGGAAAATAGAAAGTACAAGTGCTCTTAAATTAGCCTGACATTGACAAAGGGCAGCCAGGCTGCACTCTGTGTTTGCAGGGGCACACTTGACATGAGGATGACCCTGAATTCAGCCAGTTGTTTTGATGGTCAGTCAGCACCACGGACAGAGACCCTGTCACCAAAGGCTGACCTCTGGGGCCCCATCCCACCAAACAAACCAGGGGAAAACACTGGAAAGGCTGAGAAGGCCGACAGGAGCCCTTTTGTTAACAATGCACTTACAGTGTGTGTAGGGGGGAAAATACATCAGCCAAATTCAACCGCAAAGGCTGGTCATAAGATTCATGTTAGGAAACTTTCACTCTGCTTGTCACAATATGCTGAGTCACATGATGCAGTGTTTGCAAAGAGGGAGATGGGCTTGAGTCATCATTCAGCATTACTAAAACGTCTCTGTAAAGAAATAATAACAAAAGCCCCTCTGTGTGTGACAGCTGCGTTTGGTCCCTTTAAATCTAAATATAACCGAGTCTAAAGCTGATACCTAAACCTCCTAGCTAATGCTGCGTTCAACAACTCCTCCAGTGCTCGGTAGTCCATTAATCAAACAGAAGATTTGTGAAATATTAACTACAGCTCTCATATCTCTAATTAATTGGTGGTAGCTGTTTATAGAATTAGTAGAAGAGGAACGTCACTGAATATGTAGTGAAATGTACCTCCTTAGTAAGCTAGCTGTGAATCTTTAATATTAGCACTATAGCCACTTTCTATAAAGGGTTTTTTGTAGGCCTTCGACACATTACCTGTTATGCTTCTCCACCCCTTAAACGTTAGACACACCTTGTGAATTATGATATTACAGAACATCCCCCATCTTCCCTCGGTCATACTGGCATTTACGGTTAGTCGATGCTCTTTCCCACAGCACCTGAAGGCATCAGCTAACTTGTCACCCTTGTCGTTCAGGGAAAACAAGCTGAAAAGTCCCACAACTGTGTGCGTCCACACTTACCTTGTTGAGGTGAGGGTTTCGAGTAACATCATAGCCCCTCTTCTTGGTGTACACGAAGGTTTTTCTTTTGTCCTCGGACTTCTGCATCTCCGTTTCCACCGACTCCCGTCTGGCCAGACCGTGTGCCATGTTGTTGCCTCTTTAAATAGAGCGGCGCCGGTGAACTATTGTGAACTCAACAAGTGGGATGCGCAGGTCCAGCCGCGGGGCTCCGGTCACACGTCTGTCTCTGTGTGCGGTTACTCAATTTAAGAAGAATGACACGGTCAAGCAGTCTTCTTATCAATGAAGCGGTTTTATTGTTTCAATTAAGTTCACTCGTCTTGATATGAGCAAAGTCCCCCCCCCCCGTGGCGTGCGCGATCGCCGAGCAACAGGTGCACAGGTGACGAGTTATTGGAGCACAGCGAGAGATATGAACAAAAATACGCTGTGTTCTTACTACTGGTAGGCGACCAAAAGCAAGCAACAAGGACAAGAAATTTGTTAGGTCAAAAGTAAACAGTGCGCATGTTGTACCATGTATGACTTATACTGTCCCAAAGTTTCCCCCACAAACTTTCACAGAGTCACGACATTTGTCTCAGACACGTAACCAAGATCATTTTACGGCATGATGTGACAAGAGTGAGGATATTTGAAGCCAAGGTCAACCTGCAGCCCCTCGTCCCGTTACAGCAGAGAAGTTATGCAACATAAGGGAGCCGTGAGCTTGACGGTCAGGAATGCTGTGGGCTCCTCAGGAGTGAGAGAAAGGTTATTTCACCCCTCAGTCCACATACCACTTGTTGATGGGGTGACTGCTTCAAATTTGTAGTTATTTTCCTGGCTCCTTCAGTCGTTTCTTCTTTACCAAGGATTCTCCCTCAGACTGCATCTCTGAGATAAAGGGAGGGTGGGGGCATCTGAAGTGTGATATTACGTTAAGGTTCAGCCTGTGCTAAGGGTGTAAAAATGGTTAGACTGATAAGGTCGTCTGGAGTGTCTCTGCAGAACAGGCCGTGTAAGAACTGCAATTATACGGTGTTGAACTATATCAGACTTGAAAGGTTTTCCAGGACTTATGTGGATTACACTTCTTTTTTCATGTCTCATCTATACCTTAAAAACTGTACACAATGTCCCAACAATTTGGACTGGAGAAAATGTCTGAACTTGTATCCAGGAATCATTTCCTCATACAAGTCTCGGCAGTGTGGCTGTATTTGAGTAACCTCACACTGCTATTTAGTGAGGAGAGTGGTATTGTTGTTTCTTTATTTGATGTGCAGTCGTACATATGAAATGGCAGGTGTACAAAGAGCCCTGACAATATCTGTTGATGGCTTGGATTGTTGGAAATTTTTAATGGTTTCCATCTCAGCTGAAATAACAATATGGTGTCTGTAAGTGTCATAAACGCACACTATCAGTGCAGTACCAATAGACTGCAGAGGTTCACATGGGTTCACGTGGGGTTTGGACTGCATGGTTCCCTCTGACAACAGACTCAGTGGCAGACTCCTTTGTCATCAAGGCTCAGAGTCAACATCGGACTTCTGCCAAATGGACAGACCCGACCCTGTGAGAATACTCTGATCAACAGCTACTGATTCAGTCCCGCTGCATACACCATGCTGGTTATATCAGAACCCCCTAATCGTAAAGAAAACTTCCTTCTCTTTTGGGTTGGGATGTTTTAAAGTTGCTCAAAACTTCGCTGTGCTGTGAACGCTCAAATACTTACTGCATTGCCGAGATCAGTGTTTGATACTGATGGGTGTCGCTGAAGCAGGGCCTTATACAGCAGCAGAAAACCAAGCCCCTCCTCACCGTGTTTATCAGGGTTTCATTCCCTGTTTGAATGACTAATCTGGATGACAAACATCTGCCATCTCTGTCTGTACCAGGAGAGAAGTCTGGAAGTTTTTTTAAACTTCAGGCACGATGCCATTTGGCAGTGTAAGGGCAAAAGGAATGCAGGGCAAGTTTAGGAAGCAAACCCAGCCTACCCATTGAAGGTGATCACAGCACTGGAGCAGCTGGCTGTTGTCAAGGGAACTGTCTGGTTATAATGTCGGTGTTTGTGAATGGATTAAGAGAGAAAATTCACATTCTAAAATCCTTTTATTATCCAACAGCTAAAAGCTGACTAACTCTACACTTCCCACAGATCTTCTATGAGCAAAACAGGGTGTCCAGTGTGTGAGATTTTTTTATTGTTATTTTTAAAAAGCATGTGATTTAAAGTTTTAAAAATATATCAGTTTTATTCAGTTTAAAATATGTAATATCTCTCTTAGCAATTAAAACCTAGCTGAAGATGTTTCCAGTTATTTGTAAAAAGACTTTTAGAGCTCTTTGAAATTTGGGAGCATGTTTTGAAGGAAGTTTGCAAATAGGAGTAAAAGTGAAGGATTTTTACTTCTGCCTCTTACTTCTTACAAGTCCAAATTTTCACTTTTAGCAGGCTGACGGTTATAGGCCCAGTTCCTCCTCTGTTCCCCTCAGTTTAAGCGCTGCCACTTGTGCTGGAAATGTTACAGCCCTTACTTCCTGTGTCCCAGGATTAGCAGAGAGCAGGTGTAGAATAACAAATGTATATTAAAGGCTTTCATAAATGGGGTAAGGGTCGCATCTTCGCTCGACACTACATTTAGCAGCGAAATTGAGAGACCCCCCCCCCGATCTGCCAGCACAAGTCTTTGTATAATCATTTCTACCTCCCCATTTTTTTCTTCTTTTATCATCGCTGCACTGACATGGAAATATTGTTTTGCAAGAGTGACATTTGAAATTAGAAGCTGCTGAGGCTGAAACTGTACTTTGAATATTGAAGCTTTCTCAGCTTCTCAGGTGAGTTAAGGCCAACCAGGTCAGTCGAGGATCACTGTCACACTGAGCTGCTGTGACCCACAATGCTCTGCACATGATGAAAGAGAACATATAACCTCGTTATCACTGCTGATGCAATAACGTACAATAAAAAGGTGAACAGAACGATTGGTGATTATACAGTAAATGCACTTACTAGAGAGGCTACATGCAGTTTCCATTTGATTTCATTTACATCACCTCTCCAAATCAACTAATCGGAACATGGACAAAACCATTGTTTTATACATGGAATATCCTCACCTAAATAACAGCAACTCTCTCTCTCTCTCACACACACACACACACACACACACACACACATAAAGGAACTGCCTTAATGTACCTTCTCCATCCATGCAGTCTGCATCATACAGACACATTTTTCTTCTTCCATTTTTTTCCCTTCTCGTCTGTGTTTTGACTCTTGTTTATCCCCGTGGGGCTTTTCTGGTCAGGAAGAGGAGGAGGCAGCAGACAAAGACGAATACAATTACTGAGAATCAAATCACCCACAAACACATGGTTTTCTCTCTCACCTCCATTTACTCTGCTGCATACTGATGGCAACACCTGGCCATACTTCCTGCACTATAGCTGATGGTAAAGGATTCACAGACATGGTTGTTATATGTAATTACAGTCAGGCTCTATGGAGTGGAGGAAATCATACCTCCTGATTGGTTGGCACCTGCCCACAGAAGCTATAAGGCACAGAGTTCATGTGAAGCTTTGAGCAGTATGGGTTGTTTTGGGCTGAGGGTGGGTGGGCAGCTTTAAGGTAGACAAAGGAGCTAAAACTCCTGCTCCACGGAAAGAAAACAGCAGACAGGAAAAGTTAAACTTCAGCTTGTTTATTTTGATCTTTTTACATGACTGTGTAAGCACCTGGGAAAGATTACTTTTTAAAATTTTCCATTTAGATCATCAACTCCTAAATACTGACAGTATTTTATACCTCTTTAATAGAAAGCACCTTAACTTCTTTTTTTAAACTTGCTGGCTAGACATACCTTTGTCAAAAGGAGAAGAGCATTTTATTCAAGGTGTCATTAAATTCAGCTCTTTAGATCTTTCACATCGCTCCCACATATGTGGGGTACATATGTCAATTTCTTTAGAAAATTCCATTAGTGATGTATTTTAGATTGCCTACATGTAAAACAAAAAGGAGAAGGTTTGCTGTTGCATGAGAGGACATGCTGCAGTGTCACTATAATCCACTAACTGTGATGATCAGTACAGGAACCAGTCGCAAGACAGTGTGTGCTGACAATGATCTTTATTAGCGACAGTCCAAAATCCGCAAATCCAATAATCCGTATCACAAGTCCGTAAACAGGGTCAGAACCAGAGCAGCAAAACCAGAGGCGTAGTCAAAACAGTCCGAGTCAGAAAAACCAGGGAAACAGCAAACAAATCCAAGGGGCTAGAGCAAGAGACGGTGGTCAGGCAAAACTGGGTCTACGAAAAACAGATCAGGCGAAGCGTACAGGGATCTCGGCTTGGGCATGAAATGGTCACGATTCGACAACAGGGAAGTGTGAAGCAGGGTTTAAATACACCGGGAGTGATGAGCAAACGAGACACATTGGGAGGATAGTGTCAAGGCCAGCTTGACTGCCAAGAGCAGATGGAAGTGAAAAAACATGGACCCACTTGGCCAGGAGTCGTAGTATTCCAGATTCTGTTCTGAAAGGGGCCCCTCAGCCACAGGCTCTCCAGAGCTTGACCCGAAAGAGCTGGGGCCTGTAATAGGTTCTGTTCATATGGAAAAGGTCAGGTGCACCTTTCCATCCTGTGATGATCTCTGGGACAGGACGGCCCCACCCCAATGCCACAGAAGCATCACCTCCACGATGAACTGTGCCTCCGGTCGGGGTGAACAAGATAGGCATGATGGAACTGAATGCAGTCTCTTCCTGTCCCAGGAAATTAGTGGAAGTCATCCAGGAAGCGCTGCAATGACTTACGGTCTTCTGGCGGGGCCATTCAGTGACCGCCTCGACCTTGGAAGGATCCATGCCAATGCTTAGACAAACTTGTTAATCATGTCTCTTAACACATCATTCACCATCCCTGGAAGACTGCGGGGCATTAGTTAGGCGAAGGGCATCACCAGGTACTCCCAGTGACCTGTGGGAGTGTTAAAGGCTGTCTTCCACTCATCTCCCTCTCTTATGCGTATTAGGTGGTAGGCATTTCGTAAGTCCAACTTGGTAAAAATGGTGGCTCCCTGGAGAAGCTCGAATGCAGTGGACATGGCGGAAGGGGATAACGGTTCTTGACAGTGATATCATTGAGACCATGGTAGTCAATACAAGGACGGGGAACCGTCCTTCTTGTTCTGAAAAAAATCCGCCCCAGCTGGCGATGAGGATGGGCGGATGATACCTGCAGCCAGGGACTCGCTAAGGTATTTCTCCATAGCTTCAGTCTCGGGAAGGGACAGGAGAACAGCCTGCCTCGGGGCGTCGCCCCTGGCTTCAGGTCAATGGGGCAATCATACAGGCGATGGGGTGGCAGGCAAGTGGCACGCGCCTTACTGAAGACTTCTTTTAAGTCCAGATACTCGGGGGACCTCCTCCAGGTTGGGAATTGGCTCCGTCTGTGCGACTGGAACTGGTGTGTGGAAGCAGCGAAGACATGTCTGGGAGCAGGCAGGGCTCCAGCCCATGATTTCATGCCTTTCCCAGTCTATGACTGGGTTATGGGTGGTCATCCATGGGTGGCCAAGGATGACAGGTGAACAGGGGGGAGTTGATGAGCAGGAAACTGATGAGTTCCTGGTGGTTACCTGAGACTAGCATCTTTAGGGGAGCTGTAGCATGGGTGATGCGGCCGATCCTCCGGCCATCCAGAGAGACCGCCACTCGAGGTTGAAAGCACCACCCAGGGAATGCCCCAGCGCTTAGCCGCCCTCAAGTCCAGGAAACTTTCCTCTGCTCCTGAGTCCACTAGTGCCCTAGTTCCCTTAGAGCCCCCATTCCACTCTAAGGTCACTGGTAGGCTGGTGCGCTTCTTGAGGAGGATTCCAATGACATTGCGCCCACAGGCGCTCTCTCTCTCCTCACTCGTGGGCGTTGCCTTTTACTGGGCACCTGATCTTGAAGTGTCCAACCCCTCCACAGTATAGACACGCTTGTTCTCTGATCCGTCTTTCTCGTTCCTCTTTAGAAAAGGCGTGCTCGATTTATCTGCATGGGCTCTGCCTCCGGGGCGGGTGTGTGGGGTGTGGTGCCCCGAAGGCAACCTTGGGTGAAGCAGGGGAGCAGGGGATGGCTGACGGTGTGGGCTCGGGCGGGCCTGGCGCCCGTGTTCCTCTAGGCGTGAACCTACACGGATAGCCAGTTCTATAACCCGATTCAAATCATCAGGGAGGTGCGGGTCAGTAACTCGTCCTTGATGCCTTCAGCGAGACCGTGGAGGAGCGCATCATACAGGGCCCGTTCTCCCCAGCCGCTGTCGGTGGCAAGCGTCTGGAACTCGATGGAGTAGTCCGAAACTGACCTGCGTCCCTGGCGTAGCTGAAGCAGCCCTCTTCCTGCCTCCTGGCCATGCTTGGACCGATCAAAACTCTCTTCATCTCCTCGGCCAGCCGAGTAGAGTTCTGGACGCATGGTAAGTCCGCCTCCCAGGCCGCTGTAGCCCACTGTTTGGCCCTCCCGGTAAGCTGGGTGATGATGTGGCGACCGGGATTGCTCGGTGAGAAAAGTGGCTGGTTGTAAGCTGAAGATAAGCTTACACTGGGTTAGGAAGGCCCGGCAGGACCCAGGCTCACCGTCGTATTTCTCTGGTGGTGGTGGAAGACGTGGTTGGTGTGTGTCGTCAAAGGGCGGCGGAGCTGGGAGCAGGGGAGCCGATGGATGAAGAGGGGGGGTGAGCTGGTCGCCTCTGACGGTGGCAGCCAAGTCAGCCATGCTGTGGGTCAGCGCCCGCAGATGTTGCGAGAGGGCCAGGAGTTCTCGCTGTTGCGCCTCCAGCACGGCGTCCTGCCTATCCACTGCCGCTTGTAGCTGCGCACTGCCTGCTGGTTCCATGATGTGGTCGAATCGTACTGTGATGATCAGTACAGGAACCAGTCGCAAGACAGTGTGTGCTGACAATGATCTTTATTAGCGACAATCCAAAATCCGCAAATCCAATAATCCGTATCACAAGTCCGTAAACAGGGTCAGAACCAGAGCAGCAAAACCAGAGGCGTAGTCAAAACAGTCCGAGTCAGAAAAACCAGGGAAACAGCAAACAAATCCAAGGGGCTAGAGCAAGAGACGGTGGTCAGGCAAAACTGGGTCTACGAAAAACAGATCAGGCGAAGCGTACAGGGATCTCGGCTTGGGCATGAAATGGTCACGATTCGACAACAGGGAAGTGTGAAGCAGGGTTTAAATACACCGGGGAGTGATGAGCAAACGAGACACAGGTGCGAGGAATTAATCAGGTGATTACCCAAAAGCGGGGGAAGAACACCAGGGGGAGCCCTAACAGATAACACCAGGAGAAGACAGACAGAAACCCGAAAGGACATGGATCATAACACACAGAGACTGTTTCTGTTATCCCTGTATTTAAGATATATTGTGTGTGTTTCCAGAGCCAGGTATAAACACAAACATTTCTGATGTGCTGAGACTACATGCCATTTAAACCACCTTTTTTCCAAGTAGCAGGACGATATCTGCGTCATAATTTTTGAAGGTGAGGTTGTAATGATAAAAAAGTAATAGAGAAGTGAGATTTGCCTCCATGGTTGATTTAAAAGCTTCAGATGTTGAGATATGTGAGGCAATGAGAACAGTGGATTTTGAACATTCGGAATAGAGCCAATAAGTGAAAAGGCACAAAGGTCAAAATGCAAGGCAACGCGAGAGTGAGAGGTTCAGGTGAGAGGCTCACGTGTAGGAAGGTGTGCTCACCTGTCACGGCCTCCAGGGCATTTTGACTTTTCAGCTTCTTTAATTATCACTAGCTTGGATCAGTAAACTCACACTCACACAATGAACAGAGTTCATTGTAGTGTTCCACAGTTCCCCTGAGGGTTTTCAAAACAAATGTACACTTAAGTGCTGGCAGCATCCAAGTTTGATCTGGAAAATCTGAATGAGAACCACATTTCCTCCCTTTGGGTACTTTTATATGTAGCTTTAACCGTTGTTCTTTGGATCCAGAATAGAGCACACAAAAGAGCTCAGAGGCATTGGGTATGCTAAGCACCTTCAGCACCAGCTGAGGAAATGGGTGGATGTTTTGGAGGGATTCCTAAGGAGCACTGTACCTCCAAGTCTGCTGCCATACATACATACATGACTTCCTTTGGTTTCTCTCTCTCTCTCTCCTATGAGTCCATACATGACCTTCCCCCAGCTACCCAAATCAATGAGCCCTTTCACTGATCACGCTTCATAATGACCCACTGTTTGAGCTCATGGATATTTGGGGAGAAGTGGAAAAACAGAGAGCTTTAAGCTGCAGCTTTTCTGTCGTGCATTATTAAAGCTGAGTTGACATGTGTGTACTGTGAGAAGGAGCTTGATCATAATAGGGCGGGCGAGGTTGAACATATCCTGAGGAAGCTAATGTTGAGCCTTTGCTTGAAAAGACTATACGGTATGCATAAGTTAAGTGTGTTGAGTGTTGGTTACAACTCTCAGATTAGTAATGATGTAGCCCTAACTTCAAATTCTCCAGAAAGTAAAAAGGTTTAAAACTTAAAACGATACCAAGTGCTATATTCTACTTCACATTATGGATGCTGAGTATTGTATCTGGGTCACCAGTGCTGCCTTCTTCCTCTTCTTTCTCTTCGTCTGCATTCAGTCAGTTCAGCTGCACTGGATAACAACAGGAGAACTGAGAACCTGTAATGATGAAAACTAACATTTTAAAATAAATGTGAAAAGGCGTGTGCGTGTGGCAAAGAAATCCGACACTAAAGACTCGACTGCTCAAGATGAGACACTAACCAAAAGGACAAGATGCTATGACAACATGTAAATAATGGGAATAAAAAGGGCACGTCAAATAACATTTTTCAAAAATTTTGTATGACTAATAAATGAATTTTTTTAGGCTCAAACTATCAACTCTTTGTAAAGAGTAAACTGAAAATAACAGTGTGAATGAACCCTCTAAGGCAACATGAATGAGGTCTATGAGAAATATTATAATATTTCTGTTCTGGTATTCTTTTAATCACATCATCTCACTGTGCCCTCGTCTTCTGTGTGGTTGTTTGGCACCAACTGGAGAATTAACGCTACCTGCCACCTGCTTATCACGACACATTAATCTTGTCATGATTTCTGAACTGGCGGACCCAGAACACAGAAGCAGACTCGGGGTTGTGATAAACTTGTTTGTTTATTCTAAGAGAAATAATCAGAGCTTCGTCATTTCAACAACAAGCTTTATTACCATGTGCTCTCCAGGCACTTGTCTCTGCACATGACATAAAAGCAAGTCCCCCGCTTACTCATCATTTACGACCTGTGTCCACTAACAATCCACAACTGGGATAAAAAAAAAAGTAACTGCCGTAAACACCTATGGTAAGACACATCTCTGATCAGGGTAACCATATTAGGGATGTTTAATTTACAAATGACAAATGACGACTTCAGGATGGGAATGGTGGTGAGTGCAGACTGGCAACGGGATATTGGCATTCTCGTGGAGCAAGTGTCTGGTTGGTGGGGACAGAAGAGTCCTGAAGAAACGGAGATCACAGTTAGACGAAGTTGGCACAATAGGAAACTAAGAAACTAGCCTCAAGAGACTGTGTCCTGAAAGCATACGGTTGATGAGAATTGACTAATGATCTGGCGTTTCAGCGGAGGAAATCCCAAGGCTTCAGTACTGGCACTGATGAGGTAATGGATCCAGGTGCAGGGGGCGCATCACGCAACCCACACAGGAGTGAGAGAGAGTGTGAGAATGTCCTGGACCCTTGCACATCTCTCCAAATATTCACAACAATAGCTGGTGGAAATTAATTTGCCAATTTTATGGGAATTTGGTGAAAATTTGCCTTCAATTTAAATGGAAACTAAACTTGAATTGCTCCAGGTACAACAGCACAAAATAAGTTGACAGTGTATGTCATTGCCAGTTCTCAAATGTCAGTCAACCGTTGCAAAGGGAAACAACCACCTTGAGGCTTGAAACCAGATGCTGTGTCCACAAGTGTGTCCAAAAATGGTTTGATCCTCTCTCGCAAAATGGTAAAATATGCACAATAGCTGCAGGATTATCACTGCTTAAATTTCTTCACATGAAAAAGGGAAGAGGAATCTTCTTTGTCTTTTAGGCAAGTAATAAAGTGAAGTAAGAGTCAACTTCTTTGTAACAACTACCTTTTTCCACTTTCCACTGTTCAACAATAAGTCTGTCTCGTCTGGCACAGAATATAGGTGTGTGTTTCTTCTTGCCATCATGGATGAATGGGTGTGTTTTGGCCCTCGTAATAATGACTGTACCCACAAGACAAGGTGTGCCACTGAACTCAGTTTGACTGCAGAACGAAAAAAGCTGGCACGCCAAGGTTAGCCAAACCGAACTGAGCCTCAGAGAGCAGAGACTGGGGCAGAGAGAGACAGTGGAGCCTCTCCAGTCAAACTACTAAATGGCATTTGGCAGAATGAGCAAAGAGATGTCATCACTGCACTTCAACAAAACCTCCTTTCTTCTCCAGGAAAGAGGACAGAGATTAGTGTGTTAACGCAGTCACACAGTGTGTTTGTGTAACCTTTCTGACCCTGCACAATATGTGAGAATATGTGAGTGTCTTTATGTCTTTCAGCATGCAGACACACACTCTTTTCTACTTTCCTCACCTCAAACTTATTGTATGAAACTCCACACTTTGCATGGCTGTGTTGTTGTGTGCATGCTCCTTTACACAAAGCACATGTGAAATTTGTGTTTTTGCAAATGAAATCAAATGATGTCAAAAGCTACACATTTGATCATTTATCATGTCCCAACTCATATCCTCCTGTAAATGTGAATGGTGTGAAAAGTGTGTGTGTGCATTTTTTTCATGAGGGACACTTCAGCAGCACAACAGTTGCATTTGAAGATGTACCGTGGTGCTTCGTTGATGAAATCCATTCTTCTAATATTGAAGGCATCTGAGCTCAACAAATACCTTTCTCTCTCTGTATCCTCCCTCCTCTCACATGTCTCAAGTCCTGGCAGCACATTGTGAAATGAAAACACCTCCTCTGTCCAAATCTACACTATAAACAAGAGGCCTGTCAAGGGATAAATGTCACATTTTCTTGTGTTTGTGTCTGTGTGTCCAAACACTTTCATCTCATTGAGGACACACTGCAGATCTGTTGCCCTCAACTCAATCCCAGGGATGAATTGTTGGTTCCATTTTCCTGTGCATTGCCAAATGAGCCTCGGTGATGGCACATTTACTGTATAATCTGCAAAAATATATGTTTGGTGTTAAAGTTATTGTGGGGGTTGGGGGTGGGGGTGGGTGATTTTGTGTAAGCCAGCATCTTGTGCAAACCTTTGTTTAAAACATGACCCTGCCTGGCGAGTAAACATCATTATCATTATAAAAGATGGGGCTGGTCTTTGTGTTTGTTTTGTTTCCTCTTTTCAAGCCCAGATTTCTCAGCTCTGCTAAATGTTTTGACACTGGTGGGATGGAGAAGGAGGAGGAGGAAAGACATTTCTGTTTTCAAAGCAGAAATTAATTCAGATGCTTCAAACACAAGTCTACCCTTCAGGACTTGGAGGAGCATCAAGGCAATGGTAAAACACTGCCATTTATGTACAGTAGCAGCATAAGAAGATCTCTGTATGTGACAGAGAGGTCAGTCAAAGAGCGATGAGGGCGCTTGCTATTTTCAATACTGCTTTTCAAAGGAAACACAACCCTTGAATTCAATTTCCTTCATGCACTCTTGCACCGCTGAACTACCCATTACTGCAATGGAGTACAAGTTACAAGATCATCAATCATGACTGGAAACCTCAAGTGTTCAAATACTACCCCCAGCCATGAAAAAACAGACACTCTGTTACTTACCAGTGGGGTAGGTTTGTTTGGCAGTGAAGAGGGGATTAAAAAACATCTACAGTAGATGTTTCAGGTGCAGATATTTTTATGTTTTCATTGCAGGAAGGGATTATGGGCAGTGTAAACATGGCCACACACACACACACACACAGAGATGATGACAAAGGTATACATGTCCGTCTCTCTTAACAGACAGGTTCAGTGTGCTAATCTGCATATTAAAGTGCTGCATATTACCTAACTAACTGTGTCTCACTATACAGCTCCATTGATTCCCCGGTTATGTTTTGAAAGAGATGCAATTGCTGGGCCGGAGATAGGATTGACCCAACTCAAAAAGTTTTTATTTTTATGCTTGCGAGCTTGTCAGTAACCTTAGAAATCTACAGTACAATTTCTAGAAAATTTTGTGCAGGTATAGCATACAGTACAACTAAGTGATGTTGGCTTTGTTGTCATTCTAGATGTTTCATTTTTTGAGAATGAGACAACTATGGTTTAAGCCATACTAATTTATAGCCACGCTAGTATTAGCAAAATCTATCTGATGGTCCACCATTTGATCCACACTAAGATATCCCTACAACTCCTGAATGAATTGAGATGGAATTCGGTTTCAATATCCACTTTCCAAATCTTATTGACTTTGGTGATCTCATAATCCCAGGCAATAGACCACATGTGTCAACTCATGGTCTATTGTGACATGTCTCAGAAACTATGATGTGGATTACAACGCAGTTTGGTGCTGACATTCATGTTCTTCTGTAAAAACCAATGACTGACTTTTCATTTCATTATCACAACCAGGCTTGGATTCAAAACACGCAACTCAGAGATAGGCAGGTTCAAATCAAAGCAGGAGGACTGTGGTTGCCTGTTCATTTGCACATGAGATTCAAAGGAGCACGTGTGACTTCAGTCAGCCTTTCATCACGTACAGTCTCCTCTCAGAAAGCTGGCATGCTAACCATTTACCCAAATATTGACTATTAAAGAAGGTTATAAACTGTATGTGGATCTAAGCGAGACCTTTAACTAACTGTCCCATTACTGTTTATGTATATTTACTATATATACTGTATTAATGTTTGTGTGAGTGTGTGAGAGAGAGAGTTCTATCATATCAATGGTGGTCTGTTTTGCGTGGAGCAGCGCTAAAAGACCATTCAGTTGCCAAAATAAAGCCTGGGGACGTGAACTGTGGGTCAGTGCAGCCCTCTGAGCTGGTTTATTAGTGTGGTCTGTGCAGAGGAGTAGGCAGCCTTTAATGTGTACTGCTGTATAGAGAAAAAAGGCCAGTGAGGTCCTCTGAGATCCTCCTCAGAGTTTCAATAGGAAAAAACAGCTTTGCGCTCTTTTAAATTTCTTATAAGTCAAATCAGGTCTGGATTATAAATCACTGAATATGAAGACACCAGGAACCTTTTAAGATACTATGAGTCAGGGCAGATGCTTGCTCAAGGTTTAAAGTCAGCCGGAAAACCTACCCCCGAAAACTGGGTGTACTCCTCTGCTGCTGTGAAGGCAGGGAGAGGCCTGTGCAGTTCATCCAAACACAACTAATGAAATTCCTTAAACTTAGCACCCCCACTAGCATGCATCCATCTGCCATAGCACAGCGCAAAGGGAGCACTTCCTGTGAGGGTGTAATGCCTGGCACAAAAGGCCCTCTATCCACACCATATAGCCCTGACCCCAACCAGAAATACCACTCACTGCTTTTCTATTTTGAAGCCACAGAGCTGGGAACATAGACATATCTCTCCCTGTTTTGTCTGACCCCTCTTTTGTGACCTTTAACCATGAACCTAACTGAAAACAGGGACATCTGTTGTGTTTCTTTGTCTGCATGTGTTATGGTTGTGGTCACAGTTTGTTACTGTGCTGGGATGTTGAGTGGCCTTTGAGAAGAGGGGAGCAAAAACTGGCCAGGCATACACCAACACTACAATACTGTACTTTTTTGACAGCGTGCCTCTTGCTTAGCTAACTCAGTTGGTCATAACAACATGAAGAATAAAATAATCCATCGGTCCACAGTGGGTCATTTTCTCCTGCACGTCAGTATACAATGATTACTTCTGAAACTAAAACGCATTTTTTTAAACCATCATTTACCCAAACTTACAGTACGTTTACTTTTGAGAGTTAGTGTTCTGTAGTACACCTGTGCCTGACTGAGACGCCCTGTTGCTGTTTGCCAAGATTTTGTGCTTATATTCCCAATGAAAATAAAAGTCAACTCAGTTCAAACTTATTTCCCCCTTAAATTGTCATCAGCTGCATCAATTCAAAATGTGAAGCTGCTGACATTTTCCTACCACCTTTACTTTACTATGTACACTGGAGGTTTCAGGTTTCAAAGTTGCACATTGGACTACAAATGCTTTCCCAGGACGAAAGGTTTAGGGCCCAAATATGCAGACAGAGAGAGGCTCTGTGCAGTGAATAAATAATCAAAAACAACAGTGTCCAAAAAATGAAACAGAAGGAAAAGGAAAAACCCCAAACGTACAAAACAATGAACCAAGACAATCCAAACTTAACAAACACACTGGGAAGGACAGTGGCAAAAACCCAATGACCAGGATCAACAGAGCAGCAAGCAGAGCAAAACAGACAAACAGAGACAAAGCTGTAGACTGAGACTTATACACAAAAGGGAGGTAGGGATAATGAGACACAGGTGGAACTCATTAGGGCGGGGCAGACAATCAAGCAGGAAGTAGAAAGTACCAAAGACACATGAGGAAATAACTGCCAAACTAAAACAGGAAATAAACCAAAACAAAAGTCCAAAATGTGAGATCAGATGTTTCTCAAGGAGTCTCTGGGGCCAGACTGTGACACTTATGTACTCATGCAAGGACACACCCCACCCCCACCCCACTGTGAAAACAAACTCTGCACACATGGTGATGCTCAAAGACAACAGCAGTACCAAAAAGACATTTTTTTTCAATGCAGGGGGACTTTAAAGGAGTCTCAGCTGTGGTGGCTGTGATGTAGTCATCCCACCTCTGCTCCACCCACACGTACTGCCTAAATAATTTAGATATCGCGGCTTCAGTCGTTTGATAAAGATGGTGGTTAGTGGTAACCCAACTGAAGCTTCAAATGCAACGGGTGATGTCACATACACAATGTTTCTCCACAGACTGTGTGGGCTCCCGTATGATTAAATATGCTGAGTTTGGCCATGCAAAACTGCAAAACCATTATGCACTGGAGCCAGTGGTCTATGATGAACCCCTGTACGTTGTATTTTTTCACTGAGCGATGGGTCAATCAATCACTGGATATTTCTTTAGCATGCTGTGCCCAAGTGAAGAAACCACACCTAGGGGGAGCGGTATGTACCTCTCGTGCTAAACCATCCTGCGTAGAAAATATTAGGCTTTGTAGCTGTATGTACAGTGTGCATACGCACATGGGTGATCACCACCCACATGGATGAGCATCCTTCATGATCTTAAATGTGCTGGTCAGGTGTGCAGGCCACCCAAGTCTTCTCTCTCTCTGTCTCTCTCTCTCTCTCTCACACACACAACCGCACACAAGGACACGCACACTCAAAGTCTCAGGAGCAGGTGAAATTTCATCACCAGTTTGTTGAAATCAGCAGAAGTGGTGTGAAGCCTGCTGTGCATCAAAGTGAATGACAGAAGTGATTACACAAAGATCGGTTTCTATTCCAAGTGACATCCTGCACTCCTCATTCCCTCTTGAGCCAGATGTGTGTCATCACATTCCCTCCCCCATCCCCCTTTCTCCCCCTTATTACGCACATATTTTCCGTGTCTTTTCTTGGCTCATTGAGATTTCAACTAGCCATCATGGCATTCTTCCTCTGTCAGCCAGAGGCCCTGGTTTCTTCCCCCTGGTCCTGACCTGACCTTGCATAATGAAAAGACTAAACACAAAAATGATCTGAGCTGGTCTTTAGTTTAGCTGTCTTTTTACTCTGTGGATGCAGGATGAGGGTTACCACTCTCTTGACAGGTAACACAGACTTTGGGTGAAATTACTGGGAACAACTTTACACTTCAGTGGACATGTAGAATAAAAGTGCCGCAGATGTGGAGGCTCTCATGACTCATAATGGAAAACCAGAAACCATTGTTGAGACTAATTCCTTCCCAGTCAGCTCAGAGGCTCATTGACTGAGGAGCGCTTCATGAGTTTCTCTCTCTGTCTCCGTCCTCCTGCCTGCCTGCAGCCACACAACACACCTCCCGCCTGCGCTGCTGCTGAATAGACCACGGACTTCACCCAGTTCAGCCTTTTAGTTAGATCGCTTGGTCTGTTCCCACCCACATGTGAACAGCTTTTGTCACAAGTGAAAAAAAGCCCAGTCCTTTTCAAAATTTTTCCCCCGTTCCCCCTCCCTCCCTCCCTCCCTCCCTCCTTCCTCCTCCTCCTCTTCAGCATCAAGTGCAGCCTGAGAGGAGCGTCCCGGCTGCGACTTTCTCTCAGCCTCTTTGAAGAAGAAATGAGGAGAAGGGAGCCATTGCCCTGCTGATACCAGGACGTCTGGGATGCAGTAACGCCTGTTTGTTTTCCAGTGGGATCATATTTGGGTGTATAGCTAAGGGACACCAACAATACATTGCGGATATAGCATATCCATCAATCGGATGCAAGCAGGTAGGACGCCTTTGTGATTTTGCGGGGGGGAGTTCTTCCTTTGTTTGTTTTAAGGTTTATTCAGTACTGTTATGCCTTTGTTTTGTTTTGTTTTGTGTTGTTTTGCTTTGTTTGGTTTGGTTTCATTTTGTTTTGTTATGATGGATTTCTATCAGCTTGTATTGTCACTTCTGCACTTGGTGGATGTAATTGTGGAGAGATTTAAGTTGACTTTATGCACCATGTTCCTTATTTAGGCACATCTTTTAATTATTATTATTATTATTAGATGATGATGATGATGATGGTGATGTTATTCAGTGAAGGCATGGTACTTTATTTCAAGTATATTTGCATAGGTTCCTCTAAACAATTTCGACACACAGCTGGTGTTGCAGATGAATTACGGATGTTTGTTTTTCACATTTCATGAAATATCTAAAGTGGAGTTTACTGCACGATGCTGATAGTGATATGTGTCACTTCAGAATAATGAGACATTTTGAACTGTATCTAAGGCAGACTTTTCACAATGTAAGTCTTTAATAGAGCCTTGCTGATGAGTCTTCACTAACATTTATTTAATGTGTGAAAATAGGTAAAATGTATTAGTGCGATAAACGTGAAATTGCACTAGACAATAAAGTTGGCCCCTTGCCTTACTGATGTGGAGACGCACCATTGACCCATAGCGCCATCCCTTGGTCAATTTCTCTCCAGAGTAATTGTCTCACCAAGCTTCCTATGACTCCCTCTACTGAGGGATGGAGAGGGCACAGCTTCTTGTTCAGCTGACTGCAGTGGAAAATAGTTTAGCTGAAATGAACGCCGTCTATGACCAAGAGTCATCATGGCAGCATATCAGTTTCCACTCTATGCCGAATAATTACAGGCTTTCTTCTGCATTTGTGTTATGTCTGAGTCTGGCGGTGGGAGTGTGAAGCTGAACAGAAACTAAGGGTCATTTTTGTATTCTCATTTATTGAGACTGTTTAACAGCTCTTGCGGGCTTGTATTTTATTACCGTCTGTTTCAGATTGGTTAGATGTTGGCCACTGGGTATGTTTTATTGGACAATACGTGGTAACCTCTAGCCAAGTCACACTTAGTTGGACGACAGAGCACTAACTGACAAATTAAACCTGAAGGCGTATTGAAAGGGGAATGCTTTACAGTCTCGACTAAAAAGTGGATTTTGGGTAGAAAAGCTGAAAGGGATGATAAGGCAATGATAGGATCCACAGGTGATGGCATCCATGCAAAGAGGCTATTCTCCATCTCAGCTGAGTCTCCTGGGAACTCTGCCAAACCAGGCAATGTCTCATTTTCATGCTATGCTAACATCTCATTGAATGCGAATGGGCCTCTGTGGACCCTCTGGCCAATTGAGGCTGTGCCCCCAAAGATCTGTCCTCTAGATGATCACCCTAGATGTCAGCATGTCTGCCACACTCCATTTAAACCCCTCAAACCACTAGAATGAATGTTTATTTCACTCCAGACTCCAGAAAATTAACTGGTGGAGTTCCACTTTTGCTGCATTTCTCTTCAATGAGCAGCATCCAAGTGATTTTCTTCCCTTGTTTGGAATCGCTTGTGTGACTTCATCACCACAGCCATGCTGACGTATTGAAGCTCTACTCTGTAGTTAAGTGATGGTCTGCTGAATCTATTAAAACACACCCAAATAATAATTTTTTTATAGGGTTATCAGGACTACTGGCACCGTCACACTCACACAGCAGACACATTAACCAGCACGCTGTCTGTCGCCTGCATAGTCTCTATGTTTGATGCCATTTGTATGCATCGACACGGAGTGGAGTGGAGCTAAGGAAACCAGATATGGTCATTACTGAGAGAGAAGGTTAACCATTGTGGCAAACCTCCAAGCCACTGTCTCAGCCCATTCAGAGGATCAGGGTTCATCCTCTCCTTCTCACTGCCCGCAGCCTCAAGCAAGACTCAGGGGATATAAATCTCCTTGGAACCACACAGCAAATGCAATTCTAGAGAAATGTTTAAAGAGCTTGGGGATATTTTAAACATAGTTTAAGCTTTCTTATGAATAATGACACAATTTTTTTTGCAAACTTGCACGTTTTGAGGAATTTTACTGTAAGTGTCTGTCATAAGTGTGTTGCAGCCAGAGACTGCTGAGCTGCCCAAGTGATACCCCTGGACCTAAGGGATGTCTCTAATATTCTGGTGTACACTGCCTCACTGTGGACATAAATGGAACAGTTTTTTTTTTTAATTTATTGGGAGTTGACATTGGATGTAAGACTTAGGGGAAATCAAAGTTTTCCCTCATGTTGGACATTGTCAAAACTGATGAAAGGTTGTTTGCTGAATATTCTGGTTCTAAATAGACTTGTGTGTGTAATACAGTACAGAGCATTATCTCTTCTGCTAAGTAGAGATGCTTAGTATTAAAGCAAGTGAGTCCTTAATGCTGGATCATCTCAGTGTAACACAACATATACAATACATTTTTCCATTAGCGCCCACTTCACTCAAGCCAATCATGATGTGATAAGTTTGTTGCTGATGGGTTGTTCCTGAGCTACTGACCTGGTGCTACTCTACGTCTTGTTGACTACTACACTGCAGCAAGCAAAATAAGCAACAGCCTGATGTTTTGTAGATAACACAATGCATCGGGGTAACTTGGCAGCCAAAATGATGACAAGGCCTGCAACATAACAGCAAAGTTCAAGTCCCGTGTAACAAGCTGTTATTGATCGTCTGAATGCTACTGTGCGAGTCTGCTGTCATACTGGCAGATCTATGAAGCTATATTTATGCAGAGCAGTGACAATGCTAATGTTGTATTGATTAGCTGGTATAATGTTTACAGCTAAATTCAATTCACTAAACAGAAAGCACAGCTGAAGAAAGGAATGCATTTTGCAGGGATTTGTTCATAGGTGTTGGGCAAATTCAAATTGTGACCTGATGATGGCACAAGATCTTAAGTCATGGAATAAGAAAAGCTACTGCAGTTCATCTTCAGGGTGTCATGAATATCCCAGTGTACAAAATTTCAAACAGTTATTGAGGCATTTCACTCAAACCCACAAATGTGAGGCTCATGGTAGGAAGAAAAGGGGTTCAAAAACATCATTTGGATTCAGTGTCAGGTAACAATGAATACATGCACAAAATCTTTTGCAGACCCATTGAGAAGTTGTTGAGCTATTTCATTCAATAATTTGACTGCAGGTGGCACAACATGAAAAGTCTAGGGAATCCCAAAGTCATTAAGATCCACCTTGTGGGTACCATGAATATCAGCGTTTATGGCAATCATTGTTATACGGGTCATTTCACTAAAAATCCTGAATGTCAACTTAATAGTGGCACTAGAATAAAGGTTGAGGCCTCATCACAAAGTTGCTAGGATTCATCCTCTTGGGACCATGAATGTCGAGGCAATCCACTTTAATAGATTTAAGATATTCCAGTGTGGACCAAAGTGGTGGATTTATGGGCACTGCCATCCCTATAGCCACACAATGAAAAAGTTTCTTCTTTATAGCGTGGCTGGAAACACCGTACTGAACATATTGTCAAAGTGATTCATGACTTCTGGCTATATTGAAAAGTTTTCCTAAACCCTCCTCTCTGTTCTATGTTTCAGAGCCAGGCCCAACTTAACAATGGGCCCCATAACCCTGTGCGTCCTTCTCCCAGTGATGATACTGGCTGTAGCTGCTGAGGAAAACACAGTCAATGATGAGTATACCTGGCCACAGTGGAAGGTGCCTCTGGTAAGGAAAAGACGTACTGTGCATCTCAGTAGCCCCAACTTCTCAGCCTATCCACAATCGGAGCTAAGTGGGACTTGTGGAATTGAGTGCCAGCGTCGCCTCCCCGCACCTTCTCTACATGACCTGGAGCAGTTCCTGTCCTACGAGACAGTTTACGAGAATGGTACACGCACGTATACCTCTGTTTCTGTGCAAGGTCTCAATGAGGTGACAGCCTGGTCTAGAAATGCTTCATCTCGGTCCCGCCACAAACGGGAGGTGTATGGCACAGACACCCGTTTCACAATTTCTGATAAGCAGTTCTCGACCAAATATCCTTTCTCCACCTCTGTGAAGATCTCCACAGGATGTTCTGGAGTTCTGGTGTCACCTAAACATGTGCTGACTGCTGCCCACTGCCTCCATGATGGGAAGGATTATCTAGATGGATCACAAAAGCTACGTGTTGGTATTCTGAAGGAGAAGTCCAGACGGGGGAAAGGAGGCAAAGGGAGAGGAGGACGTGGAAAGGGCAAAAGGAGAAAGGGAGATAAAGATAAAGAAGAAGTCCAGGAAAAGGAAGAGGATGGTGGGAAAGGGGACCGTAAAGGAAAAGGGAAAGGTAGGAAGAGCCGGAGTCGGCGAAGTGTGGAATCTGAGAAACCTTCATTTAGGTGGACCAGGGTCAAGAAGACCCAGATTCCTAAGGGTTGGTTCAAAGGTGTGTCTGAAGGACTGGCTGCAGATTATGACTATGCTGTTCTGGAGCTAAAGAAAGCCCCAAAAGTCAAGCACATGGATCTCGGTGTCATTCCCTCTGTCAAGAAGCTCCCTGCTGGGAGGATCCACTTCTCTGGCTTTGATGATGACCGGCCTGGCAACCTGGTCTACCGGTTCTGCTCTGTGTCTGATGAATCCAATGATTTACTGTACCAGCACTGTGACGCCAAACCCGGCTCCAGTGGCTCCGGGGTCTACATCCGCCTCAAAGAGCCTGGCAAGAAGAAGTGGAAGAGGAAGATCATTGGGGTTTTCTCTGGTCATCAGTGGGTGGATGTAAATGGGGATGGGATGCAACAGGATTACAATGTGGCAGTGAGGATTACACCCCTTAAATATGCGCAGATCTGCAACTGGGTCCATGGAGACTCCAGTGAGTGTCAGATAGCCTAAGACAAAACAGCCCCTTCCCACCCCCCAACCCTTAACCACCACCCCATTCCTAACCCTCAGACCACCTCTATATAAGGGACACCTTACCTATTCTAACCCAGCAACCTCCTATTACCAACCAGGGGCCCAACGACTGCCTCTCCTCTTCCTGCCTTCCTGTTACCTCCCATGCCTCCCAGCAACTCCTCCACTGATCTACATGCACACACACACACACACACACACACACACACACACACACACACACACACACACACACACACACACACACACACACACACACACACACGCACACATACACATACACATACATGGCCATGCAGACTCAGTGTTGACAACAACAGGAACTCGTCAATGCTTCAAGAGAACTGTGGCTTTTCAGCTTTTCTAATTTATTTGCTAAAAAAACAACTGAGAAAAAAATATGTATTGTATGTATTTACAGATCATTCAGATCTGCAAATTTGCTTTCTACTTTTGACTATTTTTAAAAAAAAAAGATTTGACCTTTTTGGATACAGTGTTGAAAAGCATTATATTCAGACGTTTGAGAACAAAGCCCTGGTACATTTGTTGTATATTCCAACTAGGCCTTGTATAGAGAGACTTGCCTTGTCAAGTGTTCTCCACTGTAGAGAAGTTCAAATGCATTGGCTTTGACAAAAGACCCAGGACAAATAAATAACTTTTGTTTTACAAATGAACTATATAGAGATATTGAGATTATTGTTTTTACAAATATTTTAATGTAATGAGCTGGTGTTTTGCATTGTGTATATCTAGAAGTTTGAGTTTGTTTTTTACAACTACCTTTTAAATAAGACTATTTTTTTTCTCTCAGAATAGAGAAAGGGTCCTTTTGGATTCTATTTAGAAGATTTTGTCTCATCACCAACTTTTCTCTGTTCTTGCAACACAGTGAAATGTGGTTTCATTGTTGTGCACATAATTATATTGGTGCTTTTCCCTGATACGTGGTGCTAATTTATGGAATTGTTAGCTTTTTTTTTGGGGGGGGGGGGGGGTTTCTCAGAATATATTTTCATAGCCTAGTACTGTAACTGTGTATTTAATGTGAGGCTACATATTTGGGTTGTGTTAAGATGGGACTGAACCATTTAACAATTTACATGAGCTGTGTAGATTTCTGCAATTCTAAGGGTTAAGTAAGATCCCAAAAGCAATATTGTTATATCATAACAAACAAATCTGGGATGTGACATTTTGGACTTTTCATGTAGCTTATGTTCCAAAAATTCATACAAATATTCCACTGAATACCAAATACAAATACAAATGATTGAGGGCTACCAACCATTAAACCAAGATTACTACTTGTTTGTGTTTGTGATTATCCTGATTACAAAACAATATTTCTGCTACTATAAACTGGTTTGTGGATAAAACTTATTTAGAGACCACTGCCAATAGTAGTTACAGAAATATTTATAATGACTTAACTCAACAATAATGTGTCACCATAAGTCATACCACTGAACGCTATGGCCTAAATTATTTTTGGAGGAAACCCCAGTGCAAAAGTTTGTCTTTTTGTCCCTTTCAATGTTGCCAGTCTGTATCCTGTTGTCCAATGTTTCCATTAAAGCTGCACTAATCAATATAGAAACATAGAAAACACAGAAAAATTGCCTCATTCAGCAGTAATAAATTCTTCTGAGCTTTCTAGTATATATCAGCTCATTTTCTGTGCTATCTAACCTACAACTTGACTGTTTTGGTTTATTCTCATCATTGAACCATGTGCAATAATTTAACAAATGACACAATGATTTGACACAAATTCAAGCATGTTAAAGCTATTTTTTGACACAGAGCTCCTTTAAAAGAACCACAGAATGAGGTGATGATGCAGGACATGCAGCATTGTTTGTTCTTTGATAGTGAAAACTTAACAAGTGTGCAATTAATCATTTAATCAAAAAACAACAGACAATGAATCAGAATCTGGGGCTTTTGGGGTCCTGAGGGGCTGTCTTATTGGTACACTTGCTTGCTATTCAAGTCAATAATCCAAATTTACTGATCAATAAAACATACGGGCAGTACTGTTGATGTGATAGACCTGTGACTGATGATATACTTTTCAAATCAGAAATACAAGCCACACAGAAGAAAAGAAAATCTTTCATGGGCAGTTCAAACCGTCATTGAATTTATTGCATCTCAAAGGGCTTACATGCACTGGGGAGGGCCATTGTAAATAAAATAAATTTACAACTAAACAAAAATACAACTTTAATAATTTAATCATGAAAAATGGGAATAATCTGCAATTACTTTCTCGGCATCTCTCCCAATTCACACATCGCTGACATAGTCCTCTGAAATGGTACACAGAGTAAGCTTCCCAACTCTCTGTAGTTTACAGCACTATGGTGTATGGTGTCATACAGCTGTCTAGATATATGTCAACACTAGAACATAGTGATTCCATGTTAAATCAGTGGGGACATAAAGACGCTTGTAGGGAACAAGATCAGGACTGGAAGGTTCCTCCTCCTTGAGGTGTCTTATACACTGCTTCCATGTGGCCACATACAGTATTGCAGAAGTTACACTGGCCATGGGCCAAAGGATAGCAATGATAAAATGAGCAACTCAAAAAATGTGCAGAAAGCAATCAAATCAGAATTTTGCTAAATCTAGCCATCAATCTCATATAAACTGTCATATGGCCCATTTAGTCCAAAAGCAAAGTGCAACGGGTCTTTAAGAAGGATCTTAAAAGGTACCCTCTGGAGCCATTGACCAAAGTAGCACAATGTACACATGAATCCTTCCTGCTGGATTACCATGTTGGCTGTCTGTTAATCTTTGAAATCTGTCAGAGTTTCATACTTATTTCAAACCACAAACCATCGTCATTTAAATCTCATCTAAAAACAACTAATTTGATCTGTCTCTCCATAGTTTGGTGTGGCAATGGAATATATTATTAAATACAATATAACCATACTGACATGGTGTTTATAATGTAAGTCATTATGAAAACACAAGCGAAAGACATACCCACAAGAGAAGTCTCAAAATCTTAAGGTCGACACTTGCACAGACAGTCATACAGTTACACTGAAGGACAGTTTGAATTTGATTTTATGATGAATAAGTAAAGTGTTTTCTCTGGAAGTAAGTTGTAAGATATGTTTTTTAAATAGCAATACCAGCAAATATCAACAGCAGTCTGGGGAATCATTCTAAAAGAAACAGAACATATAAATAAGACAAAAAGACAAAAAAGAAAGATAGAAAAATAAGCAACAAGTAAAAAAAAAGAAACAATGTAAAAGGATCACTTGCTGGTCGATGATTCAGAAGCCCATAGAAGTTGTTTCTTAATATACAATATATTAATCATATAGTGGCATATTTTTTCCAAATACTTTCAAATGATGACGGGAAATAGAAGGATACTTGCACAACTTCTTACAATTTCATGTCAGAGTCACATTTATATTTCTCTTCAACAGACATACAGAATAGAGACGTAATCCTCGCCAGAGAAATCTATGTACATCAAACAGGACCATTCTGTAAACAACACACCACATGTTTCTCTGAAAATCTACTGGGGCTTCGTTCGCCACTCCTATGCTGTCAGAGTGGGACAGAGACGAGCTCCTCCCCCTTCAGAAGGAGGTGGGGACAAAAATACAGGTGGGGGGGGGTGGGTGGGGTGGAGGACACTAAATAACATCCATCATTCAACTCAGCACTAGAAAGAAGTCTAAACACGTACGCCTTCGCTTTCGCTCACTTACTTTTCTTTGACATTTTTTTCAGGGTTTTGGGTGGTTTTGTTTAGACAAAAGATTGGTACATCTACATAAGCACACGCTTGTATTTTTTTCTCTTATATTCATATGTAATCCGCTATGGTTCACTTTCACAGTTTGTGCTACGACATCACATAGGAGACGGGAGGGGTGTTTGATGGGTGCGGTGGAAAGAGAAAAGAGGCTGAACATCACTGGCATCCTGAGATGTTGACAGATACCAAGTAAAGGTGAGAGGGCCCTGCTCCAGAGAAGAAAGCAGCTGGAAGACAAGAGATAGAGAGTGTTTCATTGTAAGAGTCCTGTGGTCCTTTGTGGGTTTTTAATTTAAATAAAGTGCAAGGTCTCCCATAAAAGCTGGCAGACAACCATTTCATTTTCATTTTTTGAGTACACTTCAGAATTGCAGGTCGACTGCAAAATAGTGATTTTGGTAAAGAACTGGTTCAACCCCTTCGTGCACACTCCAGAAGGTCCCTTGAAAAGCAATAATGAGTAGCTAATGACACAGAGTGCACAATAAGTGCACAAAAAAATCACTCAACTTAATTTTTGTGAAGAGCACAAACAAATTTGACAATTGCTGACAGCAGAAAAAAGCAGTAAAAGAAAGTGTACGGTTCTGAGCTCCCACCTGGGGCGTTATAAGAAGTCCTTGAGGTCGAGTTCTGCCAGGGGGTCCTTGGGCTTCTTGGCACTCTGGGTTGCAGGTCCTGGAGAAAGCTGTGAAAAAGGAAAATCTGAACTTCATGAAAAACTAACTACATATGAAGTCGCAGGCAAAAATATCTCTAAAATAATATTTTGGTGCTTTTTTTTTTTTTTACACTGGCGTGAATTGTTTCAACATGTATAAAAGTATGTCAAGTTTACGTTGTGCGTAAAAGAACTTATTGGGAATTGAAGGCTTCAGTATGTGTGGTCTGTTACCGGTGCTCCTGGTGCAGCGGCTCCAGGTGCAGCTCCAGCCACTCCTGTGAAGGGAGGTCTCATCATGGGCTGTCCCATCATAGGCTGCCCCATCATGGGTTGCATCATGGGAGCTCCAGGCCCTCCTGCTGGAGGCTGGTAAAACAGGGGGAACACCATAGATTGGGATATTCTCAAGGCCCAACAGACCCAACATCAACCACCTTCAAGCTGATCTAGATGGTATGTGCAGTACATACAACACGGTACATGAAATACAGCATATGCTTGAGAGATTTCACTATGTCTGAAATAAAGCTCACCATGCCAAAGCCAGGCTGCGCGCTCATTGGTGGCACCATGGCTCCACCAGGAGGAGCTGCTCCTGGTGCACCAGGAGCTCCAGGCGTGGCACCAGCCTACAGGGGCAGACAGCGGACACATCCTCACAACTTGTGTCGACAAATCACACAGTTTTTTACTCGGCTCGCAACAATGGAACTGCTCTTGTATGAAGTGTGATCTCGTGGCGGGGGAGTCCATGCTGTTCTTACCATGGGGGCTCCTGGTGTAGCCCAGCTTGTGGGGGCTACCTGTGGTGTCCAGTTGGCACCTCCTGTCAGCTTCTTCTCACTCTGTGGGTCCCTAAAAGAAACATACACAGGATATACCTCTGACTATTTATTGACTATTTTTGACTATTTATCGAAATTTGCACAAATAAGCCTAATGTAGTCAAACTGCTGCTGTAACATTCATCAGTGTTTATGAGATGTCCATAAACATTTCATATATTTACACACACTTACTTTTTCTTCACTCCAAGGTCTGAACAGAAGAAAGAAAGAAGAACAAGTTTACGAATCAAGTTTACGTTTTAAGTATATACTATAAACAGAAATGTCTGAGCTCAGGGCATGGAAAGATGCTGTCTACCTCCAATAAGGTTTGCCAGTGAGGAGTCCAGATCCCCTCCAATGCTTTTGGTGGCAGGTGGGGTGGCAGGGGGAGCGGCTGCAATGCCTCCCACTGCAGCGGGAGTTCCCATGCTTCCAGCTGTGCTGCCCCCGGTGCTCTGGGGCGTTACGGCGGGCATCAGCAAGTCGCCTAATCCATCAAACACTTTGGGAGAGGGTGAGAATGGCGGGAAATCAGAGAAACGGCATGGATTACAAACCTGCAAATACCTAATCCAGTTATAACACAGGCAGAGGGCAGATGTGAGACCAGACAGTACGATGAGAGAGACAATCCAGCTGTGATCAGTAGTAGTCATCTGTGCATTGCATGCACAATGTGGGACTGAATATATTTCAGCATTCAAAAGGGATACAGTTAAAACAAGGGCACTCAGTTAGTTTCTCAGCCAGTTATAGTTGCATCTCAGGAACTCATACACTGGCTGATTTTGGTGTAAAGCACTGATTTTGCACCAGGTGTCTTCAAGGCCAAAGACTTTGCAGGGTTTCATTCCAAATAAATGCAGAAATATCTTGTGCAAATATAGTGTGCAGTGGTCAATTCTGGCCTCTGCCTAACCAAAAGGCTTTGACAGCAATGCAATGCTATTTAATGGGCCAATTAGAAAAGTTTCATCATTGAAAGTTGTTGCTGTTGCCCTTCAGGCTTGGAATGAGAACCTGCAGATGGACTTTGGCCTTGATGGGCCTTGATGGTTGCTATAATAGCCACTGGTCTAAAAGAAGATGCATTGCCCAAACTCATGCACGAGTCAAATGGGGATCATTTTGCAACATGCAAAATACAAACATCCTTAAAAGATGCAGAAGGGGAGACTTGTCCAAACTGCTCATGCTGCAATGAACAGCGAGGCTGAACTCACCAATTACAGATTAGAAGAAGCAAACAATGACGCAGCAAAGTGAAGGGGTTGCACATAGGAGTGAAAAGGGAGATAAAATGAAGCAGTAGGTGTGGAGTGGAAAGAAAGAATGGAAAAAAATACAGACAGAGAAAAAAGAGTGGGGGGGTGAATGAGCAGGAGGTGGAGAAAACAGCATTGGTGAAAGTGCAAGAAAGACAAAGCAGAGAGTAAGAGAAAGAATAATCACTGCGAGAGATGGAGCAGTGCTGCATTCAGCAGAAACAACAGTGTTATGTCAGGTGGACAGTGACAGCAGCACGTATCAGTGTGTCATTCATGCAATATTCAAGCTCTCAGCAGGAAGAGATACGAAGTTCATTAACACAGAACGGTTTTAAAAAAGCAGACCATATTAATGCACATCAAGCAGGAGACCTGTGCAGATGTGAATAGAGGACTTTTTGAAATTATCTAACATTTCACATATATTTCACAAGGAATGACAGTGAAACAGAACAGAATGAAGTGAAAAAGGAAGAGAAATATGCTCTTCCAGCAACTTATGATCCACTTACTTGAAGCATCAAAGCCACCAGAGGGCGCCGGTGTGGTGGTTGCAGGTTCTGCTGCTGCTGCCGCTGGAGCCAACAGGATTGGTACTGTTGCAACTGCAGCTGGTACAGGTGGTGCTGGGGAGGGCAGGGAGCCTAGAGCGTCAAAGCCCGACTCCAGAAGGTCATTCTGCACCGGAGCTGGTGCTGGAGCTGGAGCTGGAGCTGGAGCCAAGGGAGCCAGAGCTGGGGCCGCAGTGGGAGCCAGGGTGGGCGACATTAGGCCTGAAGGATTTAACAGACCAGAAACATTAGGGAAGACAGAAGAATGTTGTACTGTTTAATAACAGAATAAGCCTAATTCCATGACAGATGCACATTAAACATGATTAGTGGTGCAACAGATGGCACATGACACATCCTAAAAGCAGAAATTTTGATTATTCATCTGGAGAAAGGTCAGTCGCTGCAGCAGCAAACAGAAGCAACATAGAGCTATGAGAAAGAGATGATAATAAAGCAAATATCTTAACCAGTTACAACACTAGATCCTATTAAAATAATATTGACTGTATTGTATTTTTCCATTGTTGCAGTCTTACTTTTTCTTCATTAAATGATCTTAGCACTTGATATAATTCGTCATGACAGTTTGAAAGCACATGAAGCCCAATATTCAAACTTTTCATACTGAAAGAAAATTGACAAATGCCACTATGCGAGCAGGATTTCTGTTGTATGCATGAATATAATGTAAATGCTAAAACGTCATATTATTTAAAAAGGTGTACAGATCGAAATAAAAAGATAAAAACAACAGACACTCTTGTGATATTCGTATTCATCAACAAATAAGAAAGAAGAAGAAATTAGATTTGGCAATGACATAATTAGCCTTTCCAATTTCCAAATTCATTTAAAGCCACTATGGAACTGTTGTGTAATTAATTCACCCAGTCCTGCCAAGTCGGAGACTTTATTAATTTAACAAATGCATCTCCATCATTACTTACTGCATAGTTTCTTAATCAGCCTAAAACTTTTCCACCTGTTTTTGCCAACCTAAAAACTTTTTTGAAAGACTGCCAACATCTGCTGGTCCACTCAGCCTTTTTAACTATAATTGGCATAAAATATTTTGATGTAACTCTCGAAAGTGGCAGCTGGAGGAGTCTCACCTCCCAGCAGGTCGTCTCCAGGCCCTCCAGGAGCAGAACTCTGCGTTTCTTCCACAGGACTGCTGAAGGAGTCTGCAAGACCATTCAATTATCCACAACGCAGCATGGAGGGCAGAAAGGGGTGAGAAGTCAGCCCTGGACCACACACTGAGACATGGTGGGGGGGGTGGGAGACAGTGAGACAGATCACACTGACTACCTCGATGAACGCACACGCCCACAATAAGGCCACACAACAAACTAGTTTTAGTTTGTTGTGTGTTGTGTTGAGTCCGACAGGTCTGTCTCTCTAGCAGTTAGAAAAATAAAAGTAAGTAGCCTGACAATCTGCACAAAACTGACGGATCTCAACATCATAAATGTGTCTGGTCGTTTACATCAAGAGCCATAAATAATTTTCTAAGAAACTGATGAAAAAGTTGATAAATGCTGTCAAAATTTTAAAGCCAAAAAATGAGGGATCTGGCTCTTTAACTGGATCCCTGCCAAAATGTAATGGTTTCTTTCATGGCCTGTACCCCATCCCTCCCTCCATCCCTGAGCAAGCTGCTAACATGCGCCTACACCCACGGTCTATCACAACTTCTGGACTCTATCAGTCTCACTGGTACAAACAGTCATCTCAGAACTTACTGTAACAACTCAGCAATGATAAAAAAAAAAATACTCGGAAGGAAGAGAAAAGATAAATTATGAAAATACACAAACACTGTTTAGAGCATATGTTGCTTCATATGTCTATTTATACATTGGAAGGTACAGTACCCAGCAGGTCCATGACTGGCGGCGGCTCTGCTTTGGGTGGAGATGAGGCTTCCGGTGCTGGAGCTGCAGCAGGAGCCACAGCAGGAGCAGAAGCTGGAGCTGCTGCAGCAGGAGCAACGGCTGAAGGAGCTGGAGATGTAAACGAGTCTGAACAGAGTAACAAAAGCAGGAAGGGATTAAATTACTCCCAGATTTTAATGGCTGTATTCATCGGTGACAGCTTGATTTACAAGGAGTGAATGCTCCGCTCATGCACTGTTACTATGCCTGGTCTATAAGGCTACAGCAGGCATGCTCGGAGGAAGCAGGAGAAGAAAGCAAGCATCCCTGCATCTCAACTCTGTGCCCACATCCTTGAAGCGTGCACAATTTGGAAGAATAGGACTGGTGTTGCGTGTGCATGCAGACACCAGCACCATGCAAGAACTTCATCTTAAGTTGAGTCTGGCCGCACTCTTCGAGAATAAAGGAAGGGAGACAGTGATGCAGTAAAGGTTAAGCAGCTGAACTCACCCGTTACAATGTCTCCAGCCGGAGCCGGCTCGGGCAAAGGAGAAGGCCCGCGTGAAACAGCAGGAAGGTCTAATTTACCAAAGCAAGCAAGAGGCAGAGTACGAGAAAGAAGACAACCGTGGAGGTTGGGGAGCAAAGAAAAGCATTAGCGTGGCTGGTAGAAAGACATAGCGTTGATAGAAAGCAGCCACAACGACAATCCAAGACTGAACGGGTGGGTTCATGCACAGTTCTCATACCACTATGGGGGACAAACCAAGAAGTGTGGGACAAAAGAAACAGTTGACAGAGAAATGGACGCATGGAAACCAGAGGAGATGAAAGAGGTTCCACACAGAGAAATGGATATCAGCTCCTGTACCTGCACCAAAAAGGTCTACGCTAGGAGTGGTAGCAGCTTTGGATTCTGTGGTGGGGCTTTGCTCAGGCATAGAATCAAACATATCTAAGAACAAGGACACACAATCATATGTACATTCAGAGTTCAAGTCCAGTGCATACAGAATGATGAGTTAAGAGGAGAGATGAGGGAAAGCAGAGAGAGCACATATTTTGATTATTGATCGGGTAAGTTGCTGTGCAATCTGTTCAGTGCAATGCAAAATGAAACAGTGCAAAACTTAAAAGGGAATTGTGCCAAATTTCAGCGTAACAGAGATCATGGCAATAGTTTATGTCCATCCATGAAGTTAATCTGTGTAGGATCAAGGTTGGGGTGGGGTGCTGGATCCCGCCCCAGCTTGCATTGCAGACCTCAATGTGGGCAATGAGGCCTAACCAAATTCACCTTCACCTAACCCTCGACAAACCTTAACACCCAAGAAAAAGAAAAAAACCCTAATGTGTACCTGGATTTTGAAATTGAGCAATATTCCCTTTTAATCAAAGTGCATACCCTATGACAGAGCATTCTCAACTTTCAGTGTCTAAAACACTGGATACAGGCAGGAGAAGAAAACAAATTTCTTCCCTGTAAGCTTTGGCAGATTATTTGTTAGTATTGGATCCATAATCAAAGCAAGTTAAGCCACCTCTGTTAATAAAAAATGAAACATCCACATCAAAATTAAGAGTTTCCAGAGTTTTTGGTTCCCAAACAAAGGATAAATAATAGATGACACAATGTAGATTTTGTTTTTATATCCAAATTATGTCTGTTATGCAGAGGAGGTCAACCTGCTTGATTAGCTCTGTGTCTGAAGGAAAGGCATTATGGAAAATAGAAAAAACAAATCTGAAATGTAGGGTCTGGGCAAGTTATCATTGGCACTAACATCATCACCATCATCACTAGCAGGAGCAACACAGTCATCATCATCAGAACCTTCAACGTTTTCATCATCAGTGTCATAATGCAGGGCAATGCAGTGAGAGGCATAATGAGAGCGAGAGGACTTTACCACCAAAGATATCTAGAGTCGGGCGGCAGCAGACTCTGTGGTGGTGGTGTCTGTGGTGGTAGTGGTGGTGGTGGTGGTGGAAGAAGGGGTGGGAGCAGCGATGGGGGCGACGATGGTCGGCGCCTCGCTAGAGGTGGGAGGGGTGATGGCTGTGGCGGCCCCCGTGTCGGCGGGCCTCATAGCGAACAGGTCCAGCTCTGGAGCAATGTCCGCACTCCCCTCCGTAGTAGCGAAGGGGTCTTCATGGAGAGCAGCAGGGGAGGTGGTGTTGAGGGGTTAGCGGGGAAGGGAGGGGGCAGGTATGATTAGAGAAGAAGGGAAGGGGGTGGTGGGTGGATGGGGAAGGGGGGTTGAGGGTTTGTTAAAACAACAAACACTGTAAAAAGCATATTTGTGAGGCAAGATGGCTCTCCAGCTCCAAACCAGGGTTAGGTACAGAGAAAGTAAACCATGCACACAGTCACTCATTAGCTTTAGTGCTGCATTCACAAACTGCAAAACACAGTGGGGTACAATACCCGGTATGACAATCAGTCTTTCAACTTATGAGAACACGTAAATCACCCCTGCCTCCTGTACACTGTTTGTTATGTGTAAACACAGTAAGGTACAAGAGGTTTAGTAACACTATTTTATAAATGCGAGAAACCTGTGAATAGAGAAACTATTTTCTACTGTTTCTGGTACTGCTGCAATCAGTATGCTAGAGGTAATTAGAGGTGACCTGTAAAGTAATTCTTTTGATCTGATCTCTTAGAAAGCATGGGCACAGTAGGTCAAAGAGAGAAACTCAGTGGAATTATTCAAAAGAAAAAAAGAGAAAACCAAAGAAAAGACTCAGCAATGATTACTGTAATCATTAAGATCAAGCAGTATCAGGGTATCGAAACAAATGTGTTATTCATTCATTATTCATTCCTGAACTACAAGAAAAAGAAATAGCTGCACTGTGCTTTTTACTGCAGTATTCAATGGGTGAATATTAGGAGGAGCAGGGTAGTCAGGATGAGGGAGGAGAGGGTCCATGACTGGGGCATTACAGCAGGATTTGGGGTGAGACAGTAGGTCCTGAGGACACGTTTGTCCTACTGTCTCTTATGGAAGCAGAAGCAGCTTTTATATAAGAAAAGCAACAGCTTTCACATTCACACGTTCCATACATTTAATCACTCACTCACACACACACTTGCACAAAAAGCTGTCTTGTCACCCACCAGATCCACCAAATGCATCAGCAGCGGGGCCCGCGGCCACGGCAGCAGGACCATCTCCTGGGGAAGGCGCAAACGCATCTAGGGTATTTCAGACGAAAACAGCCGGACCGCAAACACAAAACATAAATCCGGGCCAACACACCAACAGACACACGGATGTGTAGACCAGGGGAAAGAGATGGAATGAACAGGAAAACAAAAAATGAGAGGTCAGAATCAGGAAAAAGCAGAGAATACAAGAAATATGCAGCCTTTTTACTGTGGCGATTGACCTGATTGTACCATCAGTCACACAATGGGTTTTGGAAGGCTGCATAATGCTGCATTCAGTGACTGCACTATCTGTGCAGGCTTGTGAAATGAGGAAAGTTGTCACAAGTTATATGTACTCTGTGACAAGAAAGAAAATGTCAAGTTCAGGTATGGACAAGGAAAAGTCTCTCTTTGACAAAGAAATTCATTTGGCTCTTTTCAGCAGATACTTGATACTTATCAAACGATTAGATGTTAGGTCTGAGGTTAATATTAAAAAGCCCAATTATCATTAAACATAATCAAGCCACTCATCATCTTGACATATTTATGGAACCATTATTAAGCCTTTTGGGAGAAATTCATTAAGGGTGATTTTTTTTTAAAAAAGCACAAAGAAAAGCAAATAATCCTCTTTTCTGGCTCGTAGGTCTGGGATGTGCCACAAATGAAAAAAAAAGTTTTGCTCTATGCTCAGTGCAAAACAGGATATGTGAAAGCTTGACATACTGAAATTACAGCACATCAGCGAGGTAGTGGGCATGGTAGTAACAAATTGGAATGTGAAAACATCAGAAAGAGGTGAGGCTTGCTGCTAAACATCTAGTTTTTGGAATATATATATGTATTATATTCAAGATTGTTCGAAGTGCATTTCCTGAGTCCTCAAGGACTATTCAAACCATGTGGATGTAAAGATTTTTAACCTATTTCTCAAGTTATATTTCTTATAAGCAGAGATGGTCGCAAGACATGACATTTCTCTATTGTCTCATCCAGATGACATGAAGAGTCTTACTAAAATATCATTATGTGAATTTATATAGTTGTTCCTAGCAGGTTTTCCCTGACATTAAAAATTTGAGAACTACAAGGTCAGATTCTCCTCAATCTTCAGATATCACAGAAACTGCGTGGAGTAAATCAAATACAGTGCATTTGTAATCTGATGGGTCAAATTCTTACAGACTTTTTGTGGTATGTACTATATACAGAACTCCTTGTGAATATATAAGCGGTTTCAATTCAAAGTTTAGGGGGTGATAGAGAAATCCTCATCTTCCAAAGGAAACCTATCAGTAAATGACTAAATGATGTAGGGCTCGTTGCAGACAAGCAGACAGGCCGCCATGCCTCGCATCCGGACCTACACCCCACCCTCCAACCACACTGACCTCCGAAAAGGTCGATGTCGGTGGCTGAGGTGGTGGCGGGAGCTGAGATGGGCAGAGAGGCGGGCACTGGTGCGGCCGCAGCTGCAGGGGCAGCAGCAGGAGCATCGGCATCTGCAGACTCTTCCTCTGCCAGGAGAGCTTCAGAAGCTCCATCAGTGGCAGTTGGAGTTGCTATGAGGATAAACCCCATAATCCAAATGCCATGACCAAGTCACAAGCAAGAGGAGAGAAACAGGAGAGGGGAAAAGGAGATAGGAGGAAGACGGCAGTGTCAAAGTGACTGAAAAATGACAAAATACAAAGTTGGCGTGTGTTTACCAAGGAAGATTTGAGTGCTTCAGGTGAAATACATTTGTTTTTTATGCAAGCAGAGCCTGGCACTAAAATGACAAAGAAGTTCAGGTAGAAAGCCAAGTTGGAGAGTGAAGCCTGGAGGCATTTCTCGTATTCAGTCTGTGGCAGAGTGCTGTCAATAGAATACTCACCCTCAGCCAAGAGATCTGAACAAGAGATGGACAGAAAGAGACACAGAGAAAGAGAGAATGAATGACAGCACGAACACAAGCCATATCATTTTAAAGTACAAAGATGCTGCCAACATTATACAGAACATGCCAGGAAAATAGCAGACATACACCAATGGTAAACCCAATAGAACTAAAAGCTCCTTAATGTAATTTCTGTATTGAAGGGTAAAGTTGGACTCTGGCCATGTTCAGGGTATCAGTGGAGATGTGGGAATAAACAGATGTCATGTCAAAGATCAGCAACAGCTTCATAATTTAATGCTCTGCAATTTAAGCCAGAGTTTGTCGTAAATGAGCTGAAATAAACAAACTGTATATCCTCAATATTGCTGCAAACTACTATAGACTATAGGTTTTTAAATTGACTTTCTGTTTCCTATCTATTGGAAAGTAAATACAGAGCACTAACTAGTAAATGGTGAGTCATTTTGGTACGCTACTTACCGCCAACAATCCCACAATGCAATGTGGTGGATTTTTATCGCTGGCAAAAAGTAATGATGCAAAATGACGAGGATTGGAAAAGTGTTTCCTGTTTACGACTGAGTGCCCACTAGAGAGAGAGTAGTGAAAGAGTGAATGGTGGAGAGGTTTCGGACACAGCAAATTAATGAAAGCTCTCACCTCCCCATCCAGTCGTGGAGGAAGTCGCTGCAGCGCCCCCTGTTGATGAGGAGGACATTGGGTCTAGATCCAACAAGAACCCATCATCAAGGGCACTAAACACAGAAAAAGGAAAAGGGTGACAGAGGGGAATCCATTACTAATGTAATACTGATGCCCCGATATTGATGCGGCTGAGTTCAAACACTTTGTAATATTGCTGAGTGACTCTTACTTGCTGGTAGTGGTGATGGCAGGGGCTGGCGCAGTGGGGGTGAGAGAGGGCGGGGGAGGTTTGGCAGGCGGCCCGGGGCGAGCAGGGGGCCCGCCGGTGGGAGCGGGAGGTGCGGGCTTGGCCGGTGCAGCGGCCGCTGCCGGCGAGCTGTTGTTGGCTGTCGCATCCTGCTGCAGAGAAAGAGCTCCTTAAACACTGTTACGTAAACAGCTTTTTAACACATGAATTCACAATGAATCACTACCTGTCTGTGGCAGTGGTTACTTATTCTTGTACTATCATTGAAATGGGCTGAATACATAAGTAAAGATCATTATTATTAACCCTACGTCACGATTATCATGAAACACAGCTTACCTTGGTGGGTGACCTGCAAAAACAATGATAGCACATGAGTTAAAGAGCTTAATGATGTATTGCTGAGACACAGAGGCTGTTACTGAGATTGGAGGCAAAGTGACAGCTTAAGTATCACTTTGGTGTTTTGAGGCAGGCAGCATTTTAAAGCAATTCCGTCTGCAATTAATGGACCTATGCGGCACTGCTGAGTAACACCATCTCGGCCCCAGCTCCACTCCAGTAAAGGTTTTCTTTCATGTAACACACAGAAAGTAAGAGCAGATTGTTTTTGGTCGGCATGCTTCCAAAGCTTTGTCGAAGTCAGAGCTGACTCTTAGATGCTGACAAAGACAGATATGTTTGGAATGACTCAGGCTCACGTCACAAAATATGGAAATCAAACAACCTGTGCAGAGACAAATGAAGTGTTTGCTATAGAAGTGCATCTGGACAAGTTTTGTGTTACAACAATAAAAATGTCTGTGGCTTGTTCAGATATCATTCTACAGAATCACTGAAACAAACTCCAATAAATCAGACAAGTGAACACAGTTTTAATTACAAAGGATGATAAATGGACATTCCCAAGTGCAACTCACACTGATTGAGAATACTTACTTATCCTCTCTGAGTTGGGTTAAGACAGAGGAAACAATGTTTTAGTGCAATAACAGAGAACAATAAGGAGATACAGATACTGCCACTCATTTAACCCAAATTCAAGATCCAACAGGCCCCAGATAAAGAGCAAACTGCTGCTTAAAGTACCAAAACTACTCAGGTGCATGTTGTGCAAAGTTGAACCAAAATGACTACAGATGCAGCTTTCAGCATGGCAAGAAACATAACACTGTGCAGCTGCAGGATTATAGAAGCCTTTTCTCTGTCCTACTTCAGGTTAACGATGAAAAAAAACCAACACAGGCTGCAGATATACTGTAACTGACTACTTACGGCTTCTTCCCCTCCAGAGTGTTGAGGTGGGTCTCCAGGGACTCCAGAAGACTTTCCGGGGCCTGCAGAACAACACACAGAGGCTACTACAACAGGGCCCCTTACATGTTCAGCACCCACTCAAACACATGGGTATGGTTGCAGAATACTGATCACCCCCCCAGGGAACACAGTGGGAGGGAGTGGGCCACAGTAAAAAAGAAAACCTGATCATGGAATCAGTATGATATGTCCTGCAGTTTCACTATTATCATATGACATGATGTGATGTTTAACATGTCTGTAGGCAAATGATGGCTTCACTAAGAGATTACATCAGGCCACGGGCTGATCTTTTCTCAAGATGTTTTGACCTTGACAGACAAAAGAATAAAGATGAATATTGAGCGTTACCTTTAAATGGCAGGAATGACAACACAGTATTGACCACATGCAGCATGCTGCTCATTTGCTGAAGTGATATTTTAAATGAACTCTGCATTTATGTGGAGCAGACAAAGACCTGCATCATAGAAAATAGAGAGGTCAACTCAAGTGTCCTTTGTTTTGAAGTACGATCAACCCACGCAAGGGAAGAGGCTGTCTAACATCCTGCTTGTTGCTCTATTTGTCCCTCCCCTGATACACTGATAACCATCTTCCTTGTGCAGCTTCTCAGAGTAATCTAATCAACACTGACTCGACAGCCCTTCATCCATCTCTGAGCGCACTGCTGCAGAGTTAACTTCAGACTGGCACAAGGTTCAGGGCTGGACGCACTAATGTGACCCTTTCCACGCTGGTCAAAGTATCTTAATATATATTTAAATTACTTAAATCCACATGCCAACTACTACAACTACTTGCAACAACTGCTTTCAAATTACAGAGGATGATTGATTAATGATTATCTACTGGCAGGAAAAAAAACGTGTGCTTGTGCCTGTGCTTGTGCTTGTGTAAATTCATGAATTAAAAACCATGTCATGGAATTTCACCCAGCCCTCAACAGCATTTTTCAACCTGCAGTTCTACCTATTAATTTATTATGATTCTGAACAATGAAGGACAAAAAACCTTAGCCTTCCTGGACAGACTAGGGCTGCTGAGTACTTTTGAGTACTTTTAAATACTATGGACTGGTTATTACACTTTAATCTTTTGCATAATTCAATTTGTTACACAGGAAATGGAAAACCAACTGTGGGGATAAAGCCAGACACAGGAAACAGTAAGAGTTAGTAAGAGTTAACAATAGAAAAATAACAGCCAGCGAACCAAGATGCAAAGCTGCATACTCAGCCAGGCTAAAAGGGACATTATCACCTCCTGACATGCAGTAAAATAGATAGCACAATATCATACAGCAGGCTTATTAAGTAAGGTCTATGCTAATTCAACAAATTAAATAAGTCACTGGTTCACTTTTCTAAATTTCCTGCTCTATTTCCTGGATCTATCCATTTAAAGCTGTGGAGTCTATTATCCCTACAGCTTTGAGAGACCCAACAAAGCAGTGAGGATGATAATATTTCCTCCTGGTACTGAGAGAGATGGGTAGACCATTTATCATCCAGGCACATAAAATTGTCTGTCCTCACCTCCAAGAACAAAGTAAGGCTGTTGAGCGAACTAACGACAGCTTTAACAGCTCTGTCACCGCAATATTTAGAGACATACAGTTGTAGTTCTCAAACAAGTAGGCCAGCATAAAATCTGCTGTAAACATCTCGCTGTCGATGTGGCAGCAACAGGCCTCCAGGCATATGTATGAAAGATTATCTGATGTGACTGACACTGGCATCATTTGCAGAGTATTTCCTACAACTATACATGGTTTGAAAAAATAGCACGCAAATGTATGAATGCATGTATGAGTGATGACATAACAACACGACCAGGGAGCCAGTCAGATGGTGACATTATTCTCTTGTTTGTGCTGATGTAATAGCTCCTGGAAGGGATGACAGAAGAAATTGGTGGCTGAGACCGAAATGAATCCAACAGAGTTTGAGCGATCAGGGAGACTGATATATTTAGCTGTCCTGGATGCATAAATCGAGTTTTATCACCCATACAATCTCATTTTTAAAAAGGTAGAGCCTCTAAGCTTGCAAGGCTTGGCTGCAAAGATTAATCATGCTGTCCAGCTCATTTATAGTGCTACATCACTTCACTTGTACAAAAGAGTAGTAGTAGTAACATATGTAATAAGAAAATGGCACATTTTAAACAGAGTCTCATACCTTGTATTTATGTATTGTTTTTTTCCTTTTTCATTTTATCATGCTAACCTATTTTTTCATTAAATTTTCCACAATTTTCCCATTAAACAAAGATTGAGGACTGTTAACCTGAAACACCGCAAACTCAGCTCATCTTCACGATAAAATCCAAACCTAACAAACTTAACAGCATTCACACGCTTCCAGCTTTAGAGGTTCTAATGGAAATGTTTGCCTATTAAAAGTGTCTGAGGAATGTGAAGGGAGAAACATGTCTAGTTGCCTAAACACAAGGCAATAAGAGCATTTTGACCTTATGAGACTGAATATCAAGCTGAAAGACAATAACAAAAATTTCTCCACAGGACATAATGTTCCTGGCGGACATATTGAATTGTGAGACCCCTTATTAAGAAAAGCCTTTGCTGTGCTGTTGAAATATCTTCCAATAAGTAAGTATTGAACAAGATCTATGGGGTTTTTCATTGTAAGAGGATATACCCCTTCAGTAAAATACAACACTCAAATAGCTCCTTAAAGCACAAGTTTGACATTTTGGGAAAACACTTTTTGGTCAAGAGTTCTATGTCATTTTTAATATGAAGATGGCAACTGATGGTTTTTCAATACAGATTAAAGACACAAGCTTTACAGTTTAATAAGTGAGCTTTCAAAGTGCTGGTAGGCACACTCAAATATTTGGTGTACGACATAATCTGCCACAAACCCAGTGTGGTGACATAATGCATATGACAGTTCACTTTGAAAGCCTTTGACTAAAACCACTCGATGTGAATTTGACTGGTTCTTAATATCTATCATCCAATCTCCATTTTAAGCTACTCTACCATAAAATGTCCCTTCAATTTAGCACAGCATGGATTTCTTTTATATCATTAGCTACAGTGACCCAACAAACCCGAGTTTAATCACACAGCATTACAGCATGCTTTTCATGCAAGTCATATGACCTGCCATGAAAACCTCAGCTATAGAGTTTCCACAGCAGAGTTTCAAAACTTGGGACTGATTCAGGGACCAAGAAGAGAAATTAGGTTTCTCATCTTTCTCTCAGAAATCACTTGGTATGGGGTCCTGACCCAAGAATCAGAAATCAGAAAAGTCAAAAAATAATCTTCACATTGAAACTGTTGTGGAAACTGCAGTCGAACTAAAGCTGTCTCAAGAGTTGTAGTAGCAGAAACAGCCGCCTCATCAGCAGCATTGCTCAGCATATCACAGTTTATCAAGTCGGTCCTTCCAGTCACATCATCGCACTTCATCGGAACGCCTGTTGTCAGTCTGCTGGGTGTGCACTGGCTGCGCGGTTTGCTTCAGGTCTGTGCACTTAAACAGAGTTCAAATGTCGACCTTTCACTAAGCTGCTTGCTCCCCAAAGCTAGCTCTGAGCACAACTCACTACTCACACTCTCTGCCTGAATGATCAATCTGCATCTCTGGAAGTGAAAAGAGAAGGAGGGGGCCAGGGGCCGTCAGTCACCAAAGAACCAAAGCTTATCGGTTGCATGGATGTGTGGAGTTCACCTGGGGTACAGTGAGATATGCCTCCTCTTTAAACAAGGGGCATACTGTACCTTATTATAATCAAAGGGGGGAAATCATGGGGGACACAGCAGGAGATAAAAATTGGAAAAAAAATTCAAATGTCCAATAATAATAAGTGAGGTGAGGAGAAGCCTTAGTCGGTCTTACCTGAGTGAGTTCAGGTATGTCATTTTTGTCTATTCCCACTTGCTGTGGAAGAATACAGGGAAAATTTAATGCAACAGTCAATAAATGCAGTTAAGGATTAAGCTGCTGTTCAGTGATTATAATGTGCTGCGTTGGCTACCTCAGCAATTTTGAAGAACTCAGAAACCCGAGTCATCCGTGTCAGGAATCTCTTGTAGATCTCCAGCCCGTCTTTACACTGGCTTCTCTTCATCTGGAAAAATTTTTCTAGACAACAGAGGTTGTAAAATGACTCTTCATCCTCACATAATTAAATTGAATTATGTGAATTAATGAATTAGTCTTCTGACATTCTGTATTTTTCTTTTTACAAAACTGCACAAGTCAATCCCACTAACTAGTATCTTATCTGCCGAAGCCACAGACATCCACTGCATCCAAAAACACATCACTCATGCACGCCATAGTACTACCTACATACTCTGCTCTGTTGCTGTATGTACTTACTTGCGCAACAATTCCGCAGCTAAAAATAGTCCCCAACAAATGCACTGTTTACTGAATATTTATATGAGTAACTTTTGCTCAGGTGAATGTTTTTATGTCCTTGTGACACATTTTTATAGGTTTCTTTCATCAGTATTGTGGGAACAAATGGCTTGGCGCTGACTGCCACAGGCATGGTAAGGAAGGCAGAAAGTATTCATGGAGTTTGCTGAAAATACAGTACATATGAAAGAATCACAGCCTCATCCTTTCAGAGTACTGTGCTTTTCTTCATTGATTATGTAATCAGTCGTGTGATACAGTGAAAGGAGCGGCTCTTTACCTAGCAGGTTAATGATGCCGTCGTTGTAGCAGGCATATAACTTGATCAGATCTTTGAAGAGTAGGAGAAAGCAGGCATTTATAACTCCGTTGTTCAGTTCTTGTGCATGCACCTGTGGATCCCAATAAAAGCCAAGAGGCACAAAGTAGTTAGGATGTTGAAGATGAACAGATGGAGCAGAAAGTAGATTTTAAATTGGGAACTTACAAGCAGTATTAAATGAAAAAGACAAAACTGAACAAAATTTCACCCAAGGCAGATAATGTTACAAGTTTGTCCCAATGTAATGTATAAAGTACATGTTAGCGTGTGTAGTCTTAATGGTAACAGTGACTGTGTCACCATTCATTCTGCCACACTAAGGTTGGTTAAACCCCACTGGCATCTTTTTCTTTCACGACTGTGTTGCAAAGTGACTTTGTTCCCTATTAGCGAGTGTCACTCACATCAAAATCGAGAAGTGCGTCAATCTGGCTCTGCAGGGTGGGCATTCCTTTCAACAGCTTCTCTACTGACATGGTTCTCATCACTCCCTCAGCTCTGCGACGAAGGGGGTGGGTGTGTGTGGGGGGGCAGAGAATGAAAGAGATAAAGGATGAGACAATTAAGATGAAAAATTGTAATCCTGCAAAGAAACAGAATATAAAACCCCCCTTTAATGACTGGGAACAGGCTGGCCTGCATGGTCGACTAACCATTGCAATGAATCCAGTGCTGAGACAGAGTCAGACTCATATACTGTCAAAACACATGAATTCCTGTGTCTGCACCTGTCACACACCAACGCGCCTGCTCTCTATTCGGTAGTCTGCATCTATGTTTTTCAGTGCCAGCTTCTGTAGCCAGAGGGACATTGTGTCTACCTGCTAAACAGAGCTGTCCACTCTGTGGGGATGAGTAATAACACACGCTCTATTCATCTCTGCACTCAGTGCACACCAGTGATGCCATGCACTTGGCTCAACGCCGCACTACTAGTCAAAGCCACCGAGTTCATCCCACACACGGACACAACCTCTGTGGGATGTGTGTCATTTTGACGGATGTGGAGGCCAAGTGAGAAGCAGGCATGCTCTAGCCACGTATAAAGGTACATGATTTCTTTTTTTATAAACAAAAACTCAATAGTAATGCTGAAATGCAGCCAGGCGGTAGCGTGAGAGATGAACGCCAGTACCCTTTCTTGACTCGGCCGAAGTCGAAAGCCATCTGTCTGTAGGCGAAGGCCTTCTCATTGAGATAGCGGCTGTATCGTCTGATAAACGTGGACATGTCATAGCCTGAGGAAGACACACACAAACACATGTAAACACATGCACATTCTTCAGTGACAACTCAGCTCACACAGAAGGTTGAAAGGTCCCATATTGGAGAAAGTCAGATTTCCATGTTTCTTTGTCTTATAGAGCAGGTCTATGTGCTATGAAAAAATTGTGGAAGTATCAAAATGCTTATTCCATGAAAACAGCGCACAACCCATATTCATATACTGTGCCATAAAAAGATCTACATTGTCCTGAGACTATTGGGAATGTAATCCTTAACACAAACCACACTACTGATAACACAAGTGATGGGCTTTATTATATCACCTGTCTTGGCTTTTTAAACTGTGCAGACACACCAGTCACCCTTGGAGACAAGATGTCCATGACAACACGCTGAGAACCCAGCGTTTATCACTGTGGGCAACTACATTAATTTCCATGGAGATGGATTTAATTGAGGGGAGCAGGGGATAGGAGAGCTGGAAGTGAGGATTGGATGGAAGAGAGTTCAGCTTGGTTTTCACATTCACTTGTTCTGGTGTTGTCTGCTTAAAAACCAGTATAAAACAAAGGTTGTTATTGTTGGAGGGCTCGCTTCGTCACGCACACACACCATGGGAGCCAGTTTTGTCCAGGAAGTTGCTGAGGTTGAACAAGGTGTTTCTCGATGCCAGGAACTGCAGGAACCTCTGCAGGAGAGGAAGAACGCACAGGGATTAGTTCTCTGTCAGCAACACTCCTCGCTAACAGTCTCCTACTGTTTCCAGTCTTTGTGCTAAGCTAGGCTAAGTAGCTGCTGGCGGTAGCATCACATTTGGCGCACAGGCATGACAGTGACATCAAACGTCTCAGTAAATTCTCAGCAAGAAAGACAGTAAGCATATTTCACAATATGTCATGTAAAAGCATACCTTTAAACATCACACAGTTGTTAATAAATACACTATATCCCAGAACATTATATCGCAGATTAGTATATTTTTTATGATACTTATAAAAAGATGGCTAAACGAGAACATCTCAGGAGCTGTTTTGCACTTTCCAAACACTAACGTGAAAAATGTGAAACAGCCTGTGGCAATGAATGAATTCATGTAAGAGGTGTGATTCTATAGTCGTCTTGCTCTTACTTGAGTTGCGAGAAATCCAACTTTAAAGGCGCAATGCCACAGCCTTCACGAGTGGGAGGGTGTGAATATGAATAAGACACATCCAGAGCACCAGATTATAATAAGGATAATGAAAAAAAATTGGGCTCTGCCCCAAGAAAAGGCTTACTCCACGGATACACATGAAAACATGCCACACACACACACACACACACAGAAATACACACTGCTTATATGATTAAGTCACTTCACTTACACAAAGCAGAGCAAAATAAAGTGATGGGGTTAGGAATGAAAAATCCTCCCTTGAGAAGCAATGAGCTTCGCATTTTGTCTGCTCCTCCAATTTCTTTCTCACTTTCACTCTCTCCCTCTCACGCTCCAAGTCAAGTGAGTACACAATCTAATATCTCCAGGGACACTACGATAGCTCTGGCTACCAACAAACACATCTCAGGAGATATGGTACATATTGTCTGTGTGAAACATTACCCTGTCAAACACACTCTCATGGCTCACATGTATAAGTATAAGTCTGTCCCCTTGAGCTTTTGTTTCCATGTCTCACAATTATTAGCAAAAACAAGTCTTTATAACATTATCTGCATACAAAATGAGCTTATCAGTGAAAGGTGTGTGTGACGGGCCACAGCATCCCAGTGTGGCCCATGGCAACACAGGTACACTTGCCCCTTCACCTTGACATCTGCTCTAATGCCTGCAAAGGCCAATGCTATTATCTCCATATCATTAAATCTCTGCCAGTCGTCTTATCTGCCTGCTGCTCAGTGCATGCTGACATACAGGTAGAAAAATCATCTCGTCATTCTCCATCAGTCAGAGTATAGCATGTATCCATTCTTGCTCTCTCTTATTGGATATTTCTGAATACTTTTTCCTCTCTCATGCATTGCCGTATCAATTTCCCTCCCTCCCCTGTTTGTCAGTGACAGTCCAGTGGCAGCTTGGGTGGACCTTAAACCAGCATCTGTTTATCTTTGGGTTGTCCCTTGCTGCCCATTCAGAGCCATTGCTTTTCTTCAGCTGTCCTGACATAAATTGGGTCAGGAGGTCAGGACCAGAAAACAGAAGAGCAGTCCCTCTGCTAATTCCATCATGTCTGAATCTACAAAGCAAAAGTGAAACCTGAATGAAATTTTTTTGGTGTCTGTCATCCACGGCCAACAGAGCAGAGAAAACCCCCAGTTGCCTTTAAATATACACGGATGAACAATCAGCTACAGTATACTGTCACTAAATACATTTTATGACCTTTATCTGCACCCAGTTGCTGCGACAAGTGTTAACAGCTTAAAATCTAATCTTCCCTTTTCACATCTCTCAAAGTAGTTTTTAAAGCTGCAGACATTATTATTTTTACGGATATTATTACGCTGACATGCTCTTCCTGTGCTTTTAGACTCATAACATGGCTGAATGAACGAAGATCAAAACTACAGCTTGTACTTACATGCATGAAAAGATAAATTTATGCGTCTACCTCGAGTTTTGTGTGGAAAGTCGAGCATCCATGCTCTTGTCCAACACTGCGCTACTTTATATCTGACAGATTACCACTAGAACCAGTCTCCTGCTGTCTCTACTGGGGGCTGCAATCGCATGATAGTGGTCAGTGGAGTGCCTTCCACAGGGAAAGAGAAATACGCTCTAAATTCCCCTGACTACATTTTCTCAGCCATACAAATCATATTTACTTGGGTTGTATACAATATGTGTGTGTGTTATAATCTCACCTCATTGCCATGCACCATGAGGTGGTGTGTGGTGATCAGGGCTTTGAAAACCACCACCCAGCTGGCGTTGCCGGCCCTCTCCATCAGCGTGTCGGCCATCTGGGGGACGTTCACATTGGTCTCCTGAGTGGCTTGGATCAGGTCTGAGAAGAGCAGGAAGAGCAGGAACAGGAGGGCAGATGATGGATATTAGCAGGGGAGAGACTCAGCACAGGTACAGACTGTACAAAAAGCCCATTTTAACCACAACACAAAAAGCAGGGAAGAAGCACTGGAGGAAGACAGATGGGTTATGAATGACAAACGGGAGTGCCATCGAGAAAATGCAATGCAGTGGTGCTGAGCCGAGCTCTGCGGCATTTTGCAACCATGTGTTCCCTCAAATATGCAACCTGTTTTAAGACTTGTTCTACCGAAGTAAGAGTGTTCAGTCTCGTTTCAGAGGTTGCCACTTGTGTGAAAGAAATTCTCTCAGCAACAAACCTCATTAGCATTATTAAATACCATTAAATTGGGTGTTGGTCTGAGTCAAAAGTCCAGGGCCATTATTAGTAAACTACAACCGGAGGTTATGTGTCAGTGTTAGACTACTTAAATTGTTTTGCACTGTCGGATGTCTGTGTCGATCGAACGCCCATTAGTAAGCAGCAGCCCAATCTGGGTAAGCAAGAGGAGCTAGTTTTTTTTTTTTTTTAAATCAACAGAGTTGCCTCTGGAAGCCGCCATGTTCCAGATTAATGAATTATATTTAGATGAGTAATTGACATTGTGCCATCATTTCCTGGTATGAGTGACATTTGTTGCAGCTTTATTCCTTCATGCAGCCAGTCAGAGAGAGATAGACAGAAATTGAAAGAGAGGACACGATTGCAATGAGAATCAGACTTCAACCCTAAAGATACAAGTCAACCATGCAGAGTGCATGCACCAAGCTGCTGACAGAGAGGGCTCCTGGTTAACATACTGGTTCAGTGTCATTTGTCTGGTAATTCTACAATAATGACTACAAAAGGATTTTTTTATTGCTTATGTAACAGTCCATTGCATCACCTATCAGATATGAGAGCTGGCTGTCCTCCATGCCAAACCTCAGGGCGCGTCTTCAGAGACAACATATGGAATAAGATAAGTGCATGCAGGGTGATGGACAGAGGAGGAAAGAAAACATGGCCGGTGTCATTTTAAAAGCCTTGATTCAGCAGAGCAGGGCGGCCTCATATTGAGTTCTGTGATTCATTAGTAGTGTCATATCCATGTCTGCACATTTACTGCCAGCAGACGGGGGGGCAGCTGAGAGGTGTCGATTGAATTTTCCTTCCTGCCTTAAAATCGACTTGAATGCCAGTACACCTCACAAATGGAGCAATATGTCACTTGCACACAAAGTAATGACTGATGGGAAGTTTGGGAACTAAAGAAATTTTGCTTTAAGAACCCGAACAAATTGAACGAGTCTCACACTGCTGACAATGTCCTAAAGCGTTACAGACTGTATTTGAAGGATATAAAGTATGATAAAGCTTGCTAAGTGACATCATGTCTCATTAATCTATATAAAACCTGAAGTGAAAAAACACAAATTTTCACTTTTACACGTATGTACCAGACCACAATATTTCTGAGCTGTGTTTTGTCTATGTCTTTGAGTCTGGTTGTCATCATGAGGCAACCAGTAAAGAATATAGTTCCCAAGAAATATAAGGTTTGCTCCTTTCTGAGTAATATTTACTGATAACTAAAAATCCCAGCTGTTTTACAAAAGTCTTTCCTGAGTCATTTTTTGGCAGAGCGCCACAGCACAGCACAGGGAAGTCAGAGAATGTTGGGAGGCTCATGCATTGTTGGTTCTTTGGTCTTTTCGTGGCCTTTGTCGACAGTAAGAAAAATATACATTACACTAGCCTTATCTTCTAAAATCTGAAATATCTTTCAGCAGATTACAACCAGTGCTACAAATTTGACATGAATTTCACACAACAGAGCTCCAGATACACCAAAAGATCTTTTTCCATTGTCTGTTTTTCCCATGACAAATATATTATATTTTCTAACTGGTATAAAAGCCTGATATAGCTGTTTTTTCCCTGATTAATAAAGTCAAATGCCCTGCGGTAAATGAATGATGGATGAATAATGATGCAAAACTGCATTCAAGGGCACTTTGCTTCGACAGTCATGCTACTAGTGCGCTGGCCCATTTGTGTCCTCTTTCATGCGTTCATCATGTAGTAATGATTGCTGTGCATGTCCTCCTCAGTGGTAAGGCGGTGGACACGAATATACACAAACTTAAACACACACGTAGTACACACACACAGAATGTGAAGGATAATCCCTACAGGGCTGATGAGTCAGCAGCCTGCATCATCCTACGCTTTTCATCTCTCCATCTCTATCTGTCGGTCAGCCTGTCTCACTCTCTGCCTGTCTCTCTCTGTTTTAAACACTGCGAGGGTCTGTACATAGCAAAGACGTGTGTTCGCTCAAATCGTACCAATTAAAACCCCACGGTTTCTGTTGTACTTCTACATGCGGCAGAGCAGAATCCAAATTCTACAGAAAGAGAGCGAAAGAGAACCATTCAGAGTCCCAGAGCTGATTGAGATGCTGAACAACAACTCAGCAGGAACACCTGACTCCCCCCCCCCACACACACACACACACTTCATTCTCATTTATTCATATTCGTGAGTGTAAAAAGTCTCGGAGAGCGAGAGTGTAAGGCAGGCCCATGAAAAGTGTTGGCACACAGAGCATCACGCTCGCTAACAAATTAATTGCATGTTTGCATCCACGTTTCATTCAGTGTATTGCAGTAGACATTCTAACAGTATGAGTCGAGCCCCTCCAAAAAACCTTGGGCCCCACAACTCCCACAATGCAACTCGGCAGTCTAACACCCACTCTGTCTGGTAAATGCCCACATTTTTACATCCACATGCCCCCAGTGTTCTCTTGACATAAAAATATTTATTTTATACATTTCATTAGAATTTGAGCTGCGAGAAAAACCAAGAGCCACCACTACTCCAGAAAAAAAAAAATGAGATTGTTTTGTGGACCGGTTGATCTACCTACAGCTACACCAGTCTGACATGCGTGACCAGAGTGTTTGGACAATGATCTTATCTACAGTGATATACAGATATCTTAAGTGATCCAAATAGCAGTGTTTATAAGCTGTAATACTACTAAATCTATTCTGCTTCCAACAACATCTTAGCAGGCAAAAATGAGATAATCGCACTGTGTTCCTAGTACAACATTCCTCTTCCCCATGGACAGCATGTCCTTCATTTAAAGCCTGGGGGACTTTTAACTACCACACAAGGTTACTGATGGCATGACAAACCCTACATAGACTGTACTATATTCTCCTATATTACATATACGCACTCTTAAGGAGCGGTACACACATGCACATTCATCTGCATCTGCTTTATTTCACTGCCACAGCACCTGAGCCATCACTGTGCAGCATAGCAAAAAGGAGAACCATTTCTGCAATGCGTTCACATCCACTTTGTGCTCATCTAAATGAAAATAAGAGGGGTGGGGAATGTGTGTGTGTGTGTGTGTGGGGGGGGGGGGGCAGGACACGACACGACAGAAAAAGACACCTGTCTGAATGTGATTAGCTCACATACACAGGAATATATGCAGGCTAAAAGCATGAGGGGCACGTTTACACAAACAAGACCTATCAAATCAAAAGAGAAATTTATGTACAGCTTGCAACCCAGCCAGGAAGGCTGAAATCAGTAGACTTTTATAAAACCATCACTGGGAAGAAAAATGTTTTTAATGCAAAACAGATCAGACAGATGCTATGATGAATGTTTAAACTTGAAGACTGGAATTAAAGTTCCTCACACACACACATGCACAACTGGTGGTTAAAATTCATCAGAAGACATGGCTGCCAGCATCTGGTGGGCCTGATATTTTTAATGGCACTCTCTGGTTCATAGCCACAACTTATCACTGGACCATGATAAGCTTCAGGCATTCATTCTAAGCATTGTAGCTTGTTGCTGAGTTTTAGGTTTAAAGATTTCTCTGAAGAAGCCTCTCATCCAAGTTTCTTCAGTTCTAAAACTGTTGGTGGGGAGTACTGGAATTTATACACTGTGGGTGTGGAAAGTGGTTTGGGGAAAAACAACAGTTCCACAGGTCACCCCCATTGAGTGAGTCGTTGGGTAAGTGGATCACCTGGCTAAGTATTGACAGTCATGAGAGTGTTAATGTGGGTCGTTAACCGCCTCATCACAGTGGTTTCGGTTTGTGCGGTGGTTGTTTGGTCTCCCCAATGTACAGGTCCGTGCACGTTTCACCACACTGAACGGCATACACTACATACATACTACAGCCAGGCAACCTTGACAATGACCTGGATGACTGAGAATCGACATAGATAAGCATGGATCAGCTGTTCCAGACACTCAAATCAGCTCATCTGGCACCAACAAGCTGGCCACAGAGTCAAAGTCAATGAGATCCTATTTTTTCCCTCATTCTGATGTTTGATGTTTGTTAACTAAAGCTCCTGGCCTGTACCTGCATGTTTTTATGCACTGCACTGCTGTCACATGATTGGCTGATTGGTTAATTGCATGCAAGTTTGCAGGTGTTCCTAATTGACTGACTGGTTAGTATAAGTACACCACACCACGGAGGTCCCTTGTTTCTTTACTTGGAAGTAGGTAGTATAAATCAATCCCACAATGCACCAGCTCAATGACCGTTTTTCTACAACAGCTAAAAATTGAATGCACCTTTGACCCCTATTTCATTTGATTTGATATTTAGCCCTTTCAGAAAAGTGTTTGCCTGAAAATATAGATGTCTGACTCATACTTTTACGCTACTCTCATGAATGGAGTCGTGTGTGCTCTATTGACCGACACAGTGTCAGATTACTGTCATTGAATCCCATACCAGGATGCCCTGCAGCGCCTGCCACACCCAACACATACCTACCAGGACTCCAGTTTCACACACCAACGTTTAACGCATCAATAAATGTAACTGATATCGAAGCCCCAATGTCTGGGAGTACAACTGACAGCAAACTGCAGAGTGTGCATGCAAAGACAAGGACACACTCAAGCATATATGCAAGTCTGCACGACACATGCAAAATCCTCCTCATAATTTTCATAGAGAGATTCTGACAAAAGTAACAACAAGTAACACTGGGGATATGCCAAGGTGGTTTCCTAGGCAACAGGCTCTCATACTTGCAGTGGCATCAAGGATCCAGTAAAATTCCTTTAAAATCATCCTCACAGGTGCAAACTCCCACAGCAGAAGACTGATGGGGTTCACCGAGGCAAAGCCAGATCTGAGTCATACCAGGCTGCTGAAAAATCCAACGCTGAATTCATAAGCATACCCTTCATATCACCTCTGTGCTGAACATTTATTCTATTTTTCTATACTGAAAATATTTCATTCACTCTCATACTTCATGTAGATCTATATTGTTGAATGGGTGACCAAACACGAGGGCTGGTGTATTCATACAATACACTCAATACACACAATACATCAAGCACTTCATCTGTGTGAGGGTGCAGAGTGTGATACAAGCCATGCTGCATGAGTTGTCTTGTTGAGCTACACATGAATGGGCCATGAAAGTCCGGAATTTATTTATAGCTCCTCTCACCCTCAAGCAACAAACAAGGAGGGAGGGGGGGAAATACCCAGAATGCACTGTGCCCCAGCGTAGCAAAGCATCGATGTGGTGTGGCAGCCAAACAAAGAGGAAGCCATTGGGATCCAGACACCGTGGAAGCTGGAAGTGACATGCGAGGAAAAAGCTGGCAGTCCGCACAATGGTACCGCTGCTGCTGGTGGACACAGATAGCAGCGCTGTCTTCATGTGGACACTTTGCCTTTCAGTGACATTTAACTCAGTTGTTGGTGGAGATGTGGTTTGTTTGCTGTGGTGGAGCTCATGGGCCGAAAATCCCATCTGTGCATATTGTATACATACAAAAATTCAAATACTGCACAACACCAACTTTCAGACATTCAAAGCAGTTGGAAACTAGAAAATAGAGGGCTCATTGTTTGGAACGGCAAACATAATTGCTATCATAAACCATCTACACACAGATTAACTGTGATGTTTTAATCATTCGGCAACTGAGTAGCAGATAGACTTTTGTTCATCAGTCTAGTGTTCTAAACGTGTGTCCTCTACCATCATTCAACAAAAACACCCAAAACAGATATTTGATAAATCTTTTCTCCTGCTGAACAGATCTGTTTTTTCCTACTGTGCTCGCCCATCAATCTTTCCAAATTACTCTAATCGTCCTTTCTCATGCCCACAGCTCCCATGTCCCCTAACTACTGATTCTCTCCAAGATAAAAAATATGCTCATGACAGAACTTATGTATCATCTTTCTGGGCATCATCAGTTTTACATCTCTTCCTGTGTACAATAATTTTGTCCTAACTAGCTCCCATAGTCCCGGATTTGCTGTTCACCTCCCATGAGGCTTCGTGCTCATTTTTTTTGCCTTCTCTGTTCTGAACAGAAAATCCCTGGCTGGCGGTTTGTTTTTTCCTTTAGGTTCAAAGTCTGCTCCAAGGTAGGAGACAGATATCTACTTTGTATGCTGAACCAAACAATGCAGCCAAGATTCTTTTTAAAGATTGGTGACTTTTTTTCTGAAATGGAAAAATCTGCATCTGTGTGGGTGCTACATTCAGCCTTCTTCAGCCTTGCTCCACAGCTTCAAGGTGGGAAATAAAGGTGGGAAAGAATTGATTGATATGCAACTATGAAAATCAACATGATACTACTGATGATTGTTCCTCAGTACTGGATTTGTCCATGTGTGGTATACGACAACGGTCATTTCCCACTCAATGTAACAAACCCATTAAAAGGCAAATTAGAGCTGGCACTTTGCTTAACATCCCAGCCCAATTTGGGCCAGCTCCGCCCAATAGAGACCTGATCAACTTTGATTGAAAGCATATAAAAGCAGGCTGCCAGCATGTAGGATCTCACAGTGTGATTTGAATCAACTCCTGGAAGCAGTGGCTGTGCGATATGACCGAACCTCGTATCCCATTGCAGGGAGAAAAAAAAGATTCGAAAAAAATTCAATGAGTAAATCTGCCACATTGTCACTGTAAAACTTGTAAGAAGAAGGGCTGTTCATATTGTGAATGGTAACTTTCTGAATTCAATAATGACTCATCACTGAATGAAGAATGAAGGAAATGATTTTAAGAGCACCATGGGTGTTGCATAACTTTCAAGACTAATCCAGACTTCCCACAGGGTCCCTTGTATCTGGTGATTCAGTCAGTGGGAGGACACTTTTTTTGGGACACTTTCTTTCTTATTATTGCAAAGTAAGGTCCTCAGGCAGAACTCAGCAGTCCAATAGTAATAAAACAGCAGGAAACCAGAGCACGCCTGCATTATTAATATGCAGCCTGAGTACAGACCTAGCCCTTCAATGCATGAACTGCTTAAGCAGCCGCTGCTGTTTACCTGCATCCTATTCTAGGTAAAGCAAGCCTCTGCCTTTACATTTTGCCAATTTAAGCGCACAAGATTGCCCTGCAGATACAACTGCATTGTAATATTTTTATATGTTTATATCCTCACACTACAAGGCGCAAGGGCATCACGACCTCCAGAAATCATCCGAAAGAGGACAGGGAGGCACGGGGAGAGGAGGGAGGTACGGGAGACGCAAATCAATTTGAATCAGCTGCTCACATGTAGAGCAGATAATGGTCTGATAGCGGCTATATGGAGGATCCTGGTCCCTGGTCATTAATCTGAACACACACTGTTAGAGGGACAGTCCACCTCCCACACAGTGTTTGACATTAGAGAGGCAGTCTGGAGCTTTCAAGGATACCCACTGTGAGCTCAGCACTGCAGTACATGCTGAGCCCTCTTACCAGCCTCCTTCTCCATTCCTCTGTTCACTGCAACTCACCATTAGGCAACCACTGCACTGAATCAGTTTAAAGGAGAGAGGAAGTAAGACAAGCAGAGTGGGGGTAATGGTGTAAAGATGTAGTGAGGGAGTCAAGATACACGAGGACCAATTGAAGACCAGAGAGGGGGAGGGATGAAAATTATCCTGTCTTTCTTGCATGCATAATGACACTGATACAAGGAATGTGACCGATTTGCCTATATATATATATATTATATTATATTATTAATATCCAGCACTGGCTTTAAAGTGGTTTATGCCCTGCCTGTTGAACAAATTTTCTTTCTATTGTCAGCCATGTTTCAGCTCCCTCTCTGGTACATATTGGTATGCCACAGGGATCACTTTTGGGACCAATTTTATTGTCATTGTATATACTGTACTCCCCCTAAGCCATTTTGTTTCTGGACATGGCAATGCCTTTATGCTGATGCTACACAGCTATACAATGTGTGTGAGTAAAGTCTGAATCCTCACTACTTTAGACACCTTAAAATACTCTAATAGCCATTAAAAAGTGTATGTCTTCACTACATACAGAGACGTGTATGTACAGATATATCAGACCCATCCCGTGTTTGTATGTAATGCCCTTCACACTTTCATTACCTTAAAAGCAACATTGATTTCTGACCATTTTCATGAAGATGTGGAACTGTTACCTATGAAAACATTATAAACCAGTCCTAATGCCTTGGATTGTTACTGTGAAGCAGCATAAAAAAATAACGAGCGGCTGCAGCCAGCAGTTTCAGTGAAGACAGGAACTGACAATGTCGGGTCAGCAAGTGGAGGTGCTTATAAAGTGTTACTTTGTGCCAGCTGTACTGACATTTTTCAGGCGTGCCACACCTCGGCTACTCCTGAGAAGACTCTATTTCAACTTCAGTATTTTGCTCATGCTTGGAGTGAGGGCGTGCTGTCTAAATACAGCTCAAGCGTTCCTTGCATAGTCCACGGAAATGACAGCCCCATCAGACTGTTACTGTTGCTGGGAAACAAAGTCCTTTGTACACATCTGGCGGAAGCAAAAACAATCTTACGCAAACTGGTGACAAGAGAGGCTGAGAACCTCAATACTTCTAACCTGGCAAATTTGCTAATAAGTGATGGTTTGATAATTCATATTTCTGATGTTAACATTAACTCCAAAGCCAGATATTGTGTTTGACTATTTAGCTATGTTATTGTTTCCAGAATTAAAGGTCTTCAAAATTTTTGGGATATATGCTTAGTTTAATAAAAAGACTGATACCACTCTCATATCTGTCTGGTTAATATAAAGCTAAAACCAGGAGACAATTAGCTTAGCTTAATGTCAAGAGTGATGATAGCAGGGGGACAAGTCCAGCATATTCTTTAAAAGGAAGGTTAAGCTAATTCTTTGTGTAAGAATCTACCATAAAATACAGATAAATCTTAGCAGATACTTAAAATGAAATGGCTTTGATTTCAATGAGAGGTACAACATTTGAATGGTTTTACTTGTAAGCAAATGCAAAAGACTTTAAAGACTCTGACAGCCCCCACACCTCTATTTCAAGACCGTCTGCCTCTCAAACGTGGTAGCACATCGATGGTGACTCATGTTGTGGTAACAGCACCATAGCAGCCAAAGGGTACGCAGCACGCTGTTGATGTTTCTCACCGCTTACCCTGCTGCCTTCTCCCCCCTAACCACACACACACACACACACACACACACACACACACGCACACACACCAGGTTATTTCCCGCGTTTCCTCTGAGCAGAGCTAAATCACATCTCTGTGTAAAAAACGAAAATGAAAACCTGTTAATTAGAATGACAAGATTTAGAGCGGCAGCAGAGCTGGTGATAATTATTGCAGGAAACGTCAGCCATGACAGAATCAGAAATAAGGTCATAATGACAAACATTGGGTTTAAATGTTGTAAAGATTAAAGAGGATTAAAAAGGTTAGGGCAACATGAGTAGCACTAGATAAAGACTGGGGCTATTAGGAGCAGCCGGAGTGGATGGGCCGGTCTTTGGAAACAGAGCCAGCTTCATTTGGCGGACGTTCAAACCTAGTTACACGAGTTCTGCAATTGCGTCCGGGCTGTGGATACCGTATATGTCCTCTGATCTATGTACTGGGCCTAAGGAATCACACTGAGAAGAGGCTCATGCTAGAAAAACACCTCCTTCAAGTATTTCTCATAAGCCCCTAATTCTGAGTCAGTCAGACTCGTCTAACACACTGCAAAACAATCACCACAATGTTCCCGTCCCCTCTCTGCCACCAGTAAATTGGGTATTTGCCCTTGTTGTCTTGTTCAGCACTCACTCTATTTTAAATCCTTCTGTCAACTGTCTGATTCCCACACATCACTAAATGGCTTGCAGGTGCCATTGCTCATTCCATCTTGAACCCATGAATGAGGATGAGATGTATAAGACTTAAACAAAAGCTTGAGCAAAAGTGACTCGTGCACACATTAACAAATCATTGTTTTACCTTTGTAGTTCAAGACACAAATGCAAGGTGAGTGACAAAAACTATTCAACAAACCGCCATTGGCAGACTGGCAGGTCAAAAGCATCAATGCGAAAACACAAACGTCTTAAAACCAAGGCAGCCATGAAGGGAAAATAAAAATCTCTGGAGCATATGCAAAAAAACCCACAAAAAAACAAAGTCACACTGGGGAGCAACTTAGGAACAGCTGGAAACATGGGACATGCACAGGAATGAACTGAAATGACTGAAATGCCTGAGGAAGGGAGGGAAGGGAGGGCAAGGATAGTTGAGCACAGGTGCAGCACATGGGGGTGGAGCAGACAATCACGGAGATGGGAAAAGAATAAAGACATGAGTAAATGACAACACAAGATACAACGGGAGGTAACTACAAAATAAAACAGAAAACACCAGTTCTGCCAGAGTCCACCATCTCTCGGAGGCAGACTGTGATACTGTGAATTGTCCCCAAATAGAATAACTGTCACAATAAATACTTTGGTGAGATAACTGCAAGAACTAATGAAATTAAGTTACACTTTTACTTCCATGTGTTTTCCACCTGCTGAAAATAATAACACTAGCAATGATTCTATTGTGTGTTTCAGAACAAAGTGTGCGATGGGAAGTGTGTATCTATGAGCCGTGTTGAAAGCATTTGTTTCTTTGTAAAAAATTTGCAAGCAGATTTTTAAGTTTGGAATCCTGCATTGTTTGAATGCATTTTTGCATTGCATGACCGACACATAATATCATTTCCCCATAGCTTTACTAATGGCCCAAAACTCTACAACAGAACCTTCAGGTGAGGCGCCCACAGCACATGAGCACACCACAAACTGCTTACTGCCAATAGAAAAACAGCTGGAAAAAGACACCTATCACACCAAAACAGCATGAGACCTGCGGCACAAAATGTTTTACTTTACAGAAAGAGAGGGTACTGTTGTTAATATGCACATCAAGCGTCAGATATTTGTCACAGACAAAAACTGCTAATCTTCTTTGCTCATTGTAATCATACTAATGCTTTGGAAACCTCAGCTCATTCAGGCTGCTGACTCACAGCTGCACCACCTCCTCTGCACCACCCTGTTCCTGTCCAACAAAGGACACTCAGATGGATCCTGTACTGAGATGTCGCCAGCTGCGTGTACCATACATGCTCCTTTTTGTGTATGTGCATGCACTCATACACACACACACACACACACACACACACACATATTCAGCCACTGCTACTCTCAGATATCAGGATCCTTCTGTCAGATATACTCAAGCCATGTGGGGTGTCAATCTGTGCAGCTGCCTGAGCTCTAATCTTTTAAGAGTTAAGAAGATATCAGACCGGTACTGCAGTCATCTGTAAGGCTCTTTAAATAAATGCCAAATGTGTCTGCAAACTCTTGCCAAGCCTCTGGAGACACATCTCTACTGTTGAGCTATTAGTGAGATTACTTCTTTTCGTCTTTACTTGTCCATAAAACCAGCACTTTGTTGCATGAACACACAAACTAGTTCGTCAGACCACCATCTTGAAGGAAAAAAACCTCTAAATGAAATACGAATTTTAAAGGGATATGAGCCTCAAGACATTTGCTACACTTACAAAAAGAAACACGTCTGTTTATACCTGTTTCCTAACATATTATCTTAATGATTCCTTCGATGCAGCAAAAAGGCTGGAGCATGAGGAGCTTACTGCCCTGCTGCTTTCTGAAGGCCACTTGAACTAGATCAGCTGAGCAACAGACCGATACACATTTGGCCATCGGTGGGACGATCTATGTGAGGTTATTTTTAGTGCACGGACACAAATCTTTCAAGAAATGTCCAGATGTGGAATGAGAAAAAGGAGACAATTTAATCCTCTTGTTGTTAGGGTGTTTGGAGGGTACATGATAAAATGTTATAGTATGAAATGCCATCTGTGATAACAAGGAACTAAGTCATTCACTAACAAAAGCAAAAGGATCTTTTCCTACTCAACACATCTTGACAGGGTGAGGTCGACACTGGTTTGACATTGATGATCAGATTGACCTACAAAATTATTTGACGTACATCGCAGAGCTCACTGAGAGATGGACAGAAAAAGCAAGATAAGAGATAGCCTTGTCATCTTCATTGATCTGTGCCTGTCACATTTCAGCTGGACTGGCTGATAAACAGAGTTTAAGGATTACAGCCAGAATCCCAGCAAATGACAGATAAAACACAAATCTGATGTGTAAGAGGATATTCAAGAATATCTTTCCTGCATCTTGATATAAATCAAATTTGCAAATTACTTGCAACAGTAATTGTAAAATCCAGGAGACAAAGATATTAAATGCATGCGACTGTATGTTGATACACATGTGATTCAGCTTTATGCATGGATGTTCTCTGGGGATGATAGCTGTGATATAAAATTACATCTATGAGGGTATAAATGCTTTCAAGAACGCTGCATATCTATGGTTTGCATTTACATTAAAGCATTCCCAAATACTTTAAAGGCCTTCTTAACATTTCTTTCTTCACCTTACCTCCACCTTTTCACTCCCTTGTTTGTGCAGAGCAGTACACCAACAAATAAGCAAATTGCACAAGGAAACAAGATGAGGCCAAAGCCTCAGAACTGCTCTATACAACTACTTTCAATGGGAAGCTAAAGCCTGGACATGAAATCACTAAATGTCACTTTAAGATGTGACCTGTTAATTAGGATATTCATGACATCATTGTGTTGTGTTTGCATTTTGCCCAGGGTAAGTTAGTTTTATTTCTGTCCAACTCTCTGTGCTCACATATATGGTATTTTAATATAACTTAACTCCTACAGAAAGCAGCTAAGGTTTGTCCCAAAAGTCACTGGATTTGTTTTTTGAAAAAAAGTTTGCCCCCCCCTTCCTTCAATGGGGAAACTCCATTACTCAGCGGGTGTCCAGTGGTGTGACCTCATCACTCAGTCACGTGCCATTCAGCCAACCAGTGGTGTAACTTCAGCACCCAGTTAGTCAGTCAGTCAGTCAGTGACTGGTCCTGCTGTTGCAGTCCAGCCAAAAAACCACAGTGATATACAGTGTGCTGGCAGTGCCGCACACTGTTTTCAGCAACCAAATGCTAACAAGATCCCAGGCAAAGGCCTGTGTGTTTAGTAGTAACAACAGCACTTTTAACCTTTTCAATTATGCATTCACCAGCTCTGGAGCAGCATGGGAGAGACTGCCTCCAGTCAGGAAGTAGCTAAGTATCAGGTTTAGGGCTTTGTGGCTCCCCTTTGGTTTGACACTGATGCTCATCAGCCCAGCGCGATGGGTGAAGAGGTCCTGCTGTAACTAGGTAATAGGTTTGGTTTGTTTAGCTCAATCTAGTGGATGCCTTCAAGCATGTGTGTGACTGTGTGTAAATAACACACACTGGTGGAATGGATGGGGGAGGCAACCATCACCATCATGGTACTTGGTGCATGGCCTCGTTGTGCATGCAGAGGATGGACACAGGGTCACGGTAGATAGACACATTGATAAAAAGAGAGGTGGATAGATAGGTAGATAGATAGATAGATCTATAGATGGATCGATATATGTCTCTACTCACATTCCAGGTGCTTTTTCTTTGGAGCTGTTTGTTCATGTGTGGTGGCTTTACACACAGCTCGGGACACCTCGGATCCCGTCAGGCTGTACTGCGCCGCGGCGATGCGGTCCGTCAGTGTCTGACCCGACATCTTCTCTCCGTGGAGTCCAACCTCGACTATCAGGCGTCCAATATGGTCCTACCCCCCCCACAACGACCCGCCTCAGTAATCCCAGCACAGACGCGCCCCACCAGAAAAGCAACTGTGGTACACTTTGTGTTGCTCTGCAAATGCTTAGAGTTGCATAACAACACTGAAATGGACTGATTCTCACTCAGCTGTGTTGGAGCCGCACACGTTTCTGGATCATGAGCGGACTTTCTTCCCTGATGGCTAGTATCCTCCGAATAGTCTACAGGCTAAACAAGCAAAAATACATCCAACCGCAAGATCCCATTCTAGGTTTTCCCCCCTTTTCTTTTCGATCAATTTCTTATTGTTCGCGTATATTTCCAGCCTCCCAGTACTCTCCGGATGATGCTCGCTGCTGCCTCCCCCCTCCCTGTCTTCCTTACTCCGGTCTTCGGGATAATCCTCTCCACAGTCCCTGTGTATCAGCGGGGCGTGCAGGGGAACATCAGGCCCTGGCTGTCATCGTCACCTCCCCCCGACCATCCAGTGTTTGTCCTCCCCCCCCTCCCCCGCTGGACGCTCTCTCTCTGCTGCGGCCCACCGTCAGCCTGCGAGCCCCGGCGATGCGCGTTTCCAACCGGCTCGTCGTTATGGCGGTGTTTATCCGAGTCTTTACGTCCCCTGGTTTGGTTAATTATTAATTTATTTATATTTCTCACAGGGCCCCGCCCCCTCCCCCGAGTCAGGTGACGCGGTACTACCAACCCCGCCGCCGCCTCTTTCATCGCGAGAGCTGTGAGGAGACGAGAAGCCAATGGAGGTTGCGTGTGATAGGTGAACGTAATTAGATATACGTACATGCCGTATATCTATGAGACGTGAAGGGTTAATAAGGCTGCCCCACAGCCAAGCTTGATGCCTGTCATGATGCTACCACGCCATGAACCATGAAGGTCATATGAAACGCGCCGCTTCACTTGACATCATTTTCTTTTGATCAAGTTGGCACAACAAGGTACCAGGAAGTGCCTCAGCCTTTGTCCCTGTCCATGGTGCTGATATGACCTGTTCTGTTCTGGTGGTTCTATGGTATGAGTGTCATTACTGGTTTGGTGTTCATGTATGACACAAAACGCTGACTTTGTCAATCACAATTAAAAAAAAATACAATAATATGATATATAGGCTGTAAATGTCATGATGAGAGTGACACGTAACCCTCTCATTAGAAACCTTTATTTAATAAGTCACATCAATATGGAATGGCACAGCATCTTCACTTTGTCCCAAAGAAGTCACATGAAATGTTAAAAGTCAGTCATCAAAGCTGCTCCATATATACAAATAATTAAAATTAAATACAATAGCTTCTGAAAAGAAAATAATCATTATAAATACAAAAAAATGTACAAACTTTTTTTTTTTATCCCCAGTGGCTTTCCCTTGTTCTTTAATGTACAGATTGAGGTTTTTCACTAGTGTTGATCAGTTATGTGTTAATTCACATGTTTCTCCCCTTGCCGCCTTCTCACGTCTTGATAAGTCCCTCGAGAAAGTCTTTTTCCACCATCTCCTCGATGTTCTGCCGAGCTCGACTCCAAAAGACTTTCTGGCTCTCCAGTTTGTGGCCCTCCTTGTGGCCGGGGAAGGAGGAGTCTGCGGGGTTGTGGGCATAGGCAGGACCTGAGCGGCAGCTGGCCTTGCTGTTGAAAACATGGCTGAGCAGGTTGAAGAAGGGTAGCAGCTGCTCCATGCTGCGGATCACATAAAGGGTCAGCATTAGGTGACCTGGCTCCCAGGACAGGGTTCTGGTGGAGCAGTCCTCCTCTGGGTTTTTCTAAAGCAGGGGGAAATGGATAACACATTACTTAAGTGGAAGAATCAATGCGCCATTCTGCAGGTGGAAGGAACTGCAGCATGAATGACATGGGCTCCAACATAAAAAAAACGGTGAAGTCCATTAATGAACGTTTATTTGAATATACTCTTTGTAAGAGGCAGTCATTTCTCTCCATCACCTAACAAGCTTGCATTGACAGAGGAAGGATGAGATATTGTACCTTGGCTCGTTTCCTCAGCAGCTTGGCCAGTCGGACCACATAGGGCTTGAACTCTCTCTGATGAGTCCCCTGACGTCTCACTTCCAATCCTGAATCGTCTGACGCCTCTGGGATGAAAGCCCAGCGGTACCTACAACCAGGCAGAACTAATTCAGAAATAAGTCTATTTGGATCTATTTAACGAGCCAAGCATTTAAGGAGCGAAATCCAAGTGTCTGATTCACATGCAATTCAGCTACACACCACATACTGAAATTGGGCTTTCTTCCATTTAAAATTGTCATTACAAATTATCCCTGCTGTATCCATTTCAAATGAAGACGGGCACACATACAGGATTTCCACTTTTAACAACTGATGTATCATTGATTCTCTGTCCGAGCCCTATCACATGCAAAGCCTGATGGTTTCTCATACTGACATCTGGAACTGAGGCAGGCTCTCAGGAGGCAGAGCCAAGGCCAGATCCAGGAGCTTGCAGGCTGACAGGTAGAGGTTGAGCCAGCGCTGGCTGTTGTAGGAGGTGGAGAAGCCGTTTCCTCCGGAATATGTGGTCTCCAACCCAGCCACAGATGGTCCTGATGTCCTAAAGATGGACAGGAGGGGATAAATCATTAAATGAACATGGGAAGAAGTCATTTTTATATTTATATGCTACTGTAATTCAGTTTGCAGAATCAACAAGTACCTTGATATGTCTTCATCTGCTGTTAGCTCCTGCTCCATCAGTAGAAACACCTGAACCTACGGGGGAAAAGGTGCAGAAGTGTATGAATGAGTGAGTGTGACACCTGAGGAGGCCAATACGTGTAGAAGCTTGGAAGACGGAAAACACATGATAGTGCGGTCAGTGACATGCAGTGCTCACCAGTTCGGTGATCATGGTGGGCCACAGGGAGGTGAGGTGTTGGGGTGACATGCGCAGCAGCAGCACTCTGAAGAACAGGAAGACCTGAGCATGGAGGATGGGCACCTGAGGCAGGCGCAGGCTCTCCACCAGGCGCTCTGAACACAAAGACACGCACACACAAGCAAACGGCGAAGCAACCGCTCGATGAACGTGGTAAGAGGTGAACACCGAAAAGCTTCATGGGTCAGCATGGATCTGCGATACAGGGTCTTCAGGTGCTAGATAAAACAATCTGTAGCTGTCGCACTGGAGATGTTCAGAACACCTGAATGTTTGCTTTAGCTGACGTAGCCACAATCCATTAGGCCACACTTTAATGCTGTTTGTCTCCCTATAGAAAAAGTGTGGCCTCCTGCTCCATGTCTGTCTACTGTGTTTACCTTGTATGTCTGGTAGGTATTTCTGGTACTGGTCCACTTCGCTGCTGTAGATGGTGAAGGCCAGGCGTTTGAGCAGCATGGCCCGCTGTTCCAGCTCAGCGTCTCTGTTGGTGAACAGACTCAGAGAGCTGCTCTGGGCCACAGCTACCCGGGCTGGAGAGGGAAACGCACACAGACTTTATTAGTTTATGTGCAGGTCTTTAACCTTTTAATGGGCTGGAAATATGTAACATTAGCATATTTCTGCAGCTAAATGAGCAGCAGATGTAATTGGAGTGGAAACGCACGTGCTTGTTTTGACCAAAACCCTCATCTCAGGTCTGCCTGAGATGAGACATGAGAAGGTCAAAACGCTCTGCAAGTGTCGGTTAGGAAATCATGATCTGGTAAATGGCTCGTAACCAAATCCACGGGGACGAGTTTAAACTGATTCGTAAATTAAACTCCACGAGCTCGGCTGAAGAATCGCGAGGCTTACTCATGAGATCTCTGAATGTGGTCTTGTCATGAGTCATCAGGTGGTCAATGATGGCTCTCCAGCTGAAAAATGACAGAAATGACATTAGTCTAATATTCTACGGACGCGCTGAGAAAGCAGCAGACCCTTATATCTGACATTAACAGGTGTCAATACAAAGTTATGTTGAAAACGTATGTGAAGAGATTTGACACTTTGACATTAAAGTGCATCTCTGCTGTCCTGAATTCTTTTCAGCCAAGGGAAGACTGCTCAAGACAGTTCATGAACATACTGTACATTTATACAATATGCCCCTTAAAACTGACAGGAAAACACACAGTCTTGCCACGCACATGGAACACATTCTGAAGAAATATATGAATAGACACGTTTTGTAGGATGTTTTCTAGTTGGTTTTGTGGGTGAAACTGTAGATCTACGTGTGTACGGATGTGGTGATAAGTCAACTCAGAAAACATTATATAAATAAAATGTAAATACTGTCTTAGTACTGAAGATCCTCAGGGTTTTTTCCCCACCGTGGGGTCATTCTGAAACTCAAGCTGTTTGAAGGGATCATAATATTTTTCAAGTTGAAAAAATATAGCCCGATTACTATGAAGAAGAAATGTTAGCAGTGACAATCACTAAATGTCCATTTCGGGGTGATCTACCTCGTCAAAATTGTGGTTTTTTTTAACCCATTTGGTCGTACATCCTGAGCAAATGGGTTTCTCTTGTTCTTCCATCTCAGTGTAATCAATTTGGCTACGAGTGAACAGGAGCTGTAAAGGAGGTCACCCGGACACGGTCCAGTTCCCCCTCCTACTCACTGACTGACGCAGGAGGAGTCCATCTGGAAGAAGGTGTGGTCCATGAAGAGGTCGAAGGCCTCCTTCTTCCACGCACGGCGAGTGTACTGGTACCCGCTTAGGCTGCTTAACAGTTGGATGCAGGCCCGGTAGCTGGGGGCGTTGTGAGCACTGCCGGGAGAAACAGGAAGCGTTACGCTTTTTCACGTCTCATGCGTGTGATCACACACTGCCCATCTACCTCTTTAGTAACATGAAAAAGATTATTTACTAAGCGAAAAGATAAAAAGCGGAATTTGTAAGTTTAGGTTATGCCAAACACATGATCAGCCTCCAAACAAACATACATAAAGAGTCCGAGGACGTCTCGGTGATAGCAAAGCTTGTCCGCACCTGTGGTTGCGGAGGTAGGGCACGACATAGTGCATGATATTAACCAGCAGTGGGATCACCCTCTCCTTCTCGTCGCTGTAGAACACCATGTCCAACAGATGAGCCAGCACCTAAAAAATACATTCAACGTTCCTAATGTCAGTCGTCTTTCATGTGCTCTCAGTAAGCACGGCAGCACGGCCTGGTGTCCTGACAAAATCATCTAAGGAAGAAGGTGTTAATCTCTAAATATTCAGCTACTTTCATTGCTTGGCTGAATAATTACACACAGGCAGCGTATCACTGCACCAACCAAATGTATGACAAAGAGCACTGCAACGTGTATTGATGCACTGCCACAAATGAACCCATCAATAAATAAAGCTGCCACGGGCGGTACAGCACAGGCGAAAATCTGCACAATTCACTCTACTGAGCTCAAACAGCCAGGATGGAAGACCGTGATGAGTGGTTTCAATTGTCCAGCTCAGCTTATTCACAGCACAGAACAATAAACGCAAAAGATTGATTTACTGGTTTGCTAACAATGATTTACTTTAGAGGTGGGGAGGCGGTCGTTAATCAGCTGTAAGGAGCCCCGGTGGAGTGTACTGTGCGTAGTTAGCGTACTGTAGGGCTGTCCCTGGAGCAGCCGGCTTAAACATGCTGGTAAACGTGAGTGAGAGCATCTTGAGACATAATCAAGATGAACCTCGGAGACAACTGGCAGAGCCGCTGACTGATGGCCTGATAAACTCGAGTAGAGCAAGGAGGGTTGAGCGGAATCCCGAGTGTTTTACCTCAGCCAGCAGCGTGAGGGCGTGAACGCTGTACACTGACGGAGTGAAGCTGGAGGCCTCCATCACTGTGAGCATTAAATCTACAAGACACACAAGGCAAACGTGAGCAGCACCTCCCTCCCAGAAGAATATTAATACTGCCGTGCTGAGGCGTGCAGACTGCCTGCAAAATATTCACATTCCACACGTGTGTTATTGTGCATGTGAACAGACGCATCTCTTGTCCCCTCACACAGAGTTAATTTCTAAGATTTAGCTGGATTTCATCAATCCATAATATTAAAATTACATTTCTGGTACAATCACAAGAAAATGGCCTCTCCCTTGTCAAAATACAGACAGCACAAACACAAAAACTAACTGACTTCACAATCAGCTGAACAACAACAGTGAAATAATCTCCTGTTGAAATAATAGCCTGCTGATGTAAGCTTCCTCGGGGTATCAGCAACATTCATTTCTGTGCACATGTTTATGTTTATGAGCTCCCCTAGGTTATAAAAGGTACATTTAACCTTGAATTTCATGCTCGTGCTTCATCTGATTACACTTGGAAAGGAGTTAAGAATAAGACACATATTTAAGCTGTTTTCCTCACATTTCCATCAGGCACAGTGCTGGACATTTTTGCTTAGTTTTAGTAAGATTAATGTGAAATTAGCCGATATATACTGCAGCAATTTCCAGTGATACACACACCTTGTTCATGGGCACTTTCTCCGATACAACATTTCATGTGAATGTAACCGACACACCTTCTACGTCAGCTTCCAGGTTGGCTCCATCCACCACTATCTGAGGAGACGCCTTCACCTCCAGGTTTCTCCTCAGCCACGTGGTTTGCTCTAAGGAGGAGCCTGCGATCGTCCCGATGGCCTCCACAACTTTATGGGTCACGTCCTGAACACAGAAATAATATTCAGTTCCATTAGCGCAGAGTCATGTCCAGTCAGGTAATCTTACCTCTATAATCCTGTGTGACAGTACAGCAGGAAACTAAAGCAAAGCTTCAGCTTGTCATCAAGATGACATAACAACTACACAATGATGTGGTGGACAAAGGAATATAATCTTATTACAAGACACAAAGCAAACTATTAGGAATTAAAGTGACAAGTCAAAGTAATTACCTGCAGCTCCCGCTGATCCTTCTTGCTCTCCAGATTCGGGTTCTTCAAAATGAATTCATTCAGAACTCTGGAGAAAACAAAAGACGACTGAAGTTCTGTGTTCAGTAAGCTAAAACCTATAAGATGTAGTCTCTGCACACTGATTTATTTAAATCCATAATGTGATATAACTGACAACTAACATTCACAGAAGGACAAATTTCATGTTTAATTGTAAAGCTGATTCCCCAGGGGTTTCCAAAATAAAGGGACGGCAACTGAAGGGAGACATGGAGGAGACACCAACCCCAAAATGAGAAACTGTCCAGGGGCCGGCAGCCCCAGCTGCACAGAGTCCTTCAGCAGTGCCAGCAGAGAAGGCCAGCTGTCAACTAAACTGGACACGGGGATCCTGGGACAAAAACAGTGAGGGGTGCAAATTAAAGCAATAATAGTCTTCAAATGATCCATCTCGTATGTGCTGATGTTTGAGGAGCGGACTCACCTCTGGACGTAGGCGTAGAAGAACTGCAGCATGCAGACCTCCAGAGAGAGATGCTTCTGTAGGTATAGTGAGGACATACAATGAATAAGCACCACCGAGATCAAACTACAAGGTTTCAAGAAGGAGTCCTTTTAGAAAAACAATAAACAAAAAAATCCCAAAATTCAATGCCAAAATTTAAAAAGTACAATACCACAAGCCCTTTTCTTCCCATGGTCTTGATGTAGAAATATTGGCATTTATGATAAAAAAAACCCCACAAAAACACTTTCTGGCTCACTGTGTGTGTTGTGGGTACGTGGGCCGAAAGCTCTTACAGCTCTGCAGCGTCGAGCAGCCTTTTGCTGAGGCAGGTAACGAGGACAAGACCGCTAAAGCCAAGTAAGTAACAACATAGCTGCAGCACCGCAAAAATCAGAAAACACAAACCTTGTCCTTGGCGATGGCGGGTGGCTGTTTCAGAACCTCTTTGACTGTCTGCATGACCGTCTCGGTGCGCATGGCGCTCACGGACCGCACCAGCTCAACCAGCAGCAGCTGCTCTTCGCTGGCGACAGGAATCACCTGAAAGGTGTACGGTGTAAATGCACGCTGGTGGTGCGAATGACCACTTTAGGGCATCTCTTCTAGGAGCAATGCCAGTGGGAGGGTGGAATGAAAAGTCCTGCGGGTTCACACGTTTCACCCTGTAACTGACAACACCCACCTTATTTCTGACCGGAGCCTTCACCTGTTTCCTCTCATTCCAAACATAGGCGATCGCTGCCATGAAGTGAGCCCCGTGATTCATGGAGATTGGACCCAGCAGCTCCAGAATTTGCTGACGGAGGTTCTGCGGAAGAGATTTAGGTGAGGGCGTGATGTTAGACCGTGACAGCTGATAACTTAGTTTGCAAACAACGTCAGTTGCAATCCACTCCAGGCTTTTCCACTACCAACATCTTGTTAATGTCTTTGTGATAGGAAAAACACAACTGGAGAAGTACTCCAAGGAAAAAGTCAAACAGTATTATATCCTCAAATAACATGAGGAGACATTCCATTTTCAGCTGTGTACCACATATATTCTTTTAACCGAAACACAATAAATTGCCAGACAACATTTTCATCAGTGTTGTGCTGCTCATTCGATGATTACGAATTATGTATGTGAAGGATGAAAATCACTGTATTATCTCAGCAAAAATTATATTACCAGCCCACCAGCGGCATAAGTAATTACATCTGGACAAAGATAATAAGCATTTGAGGAAAAATACAGATACGATTGCTGAAAAAGTCCTTCACTGTAAGTAATGAGATTCTGTTCTTATAGTTCAGACCCTAAAGCAAAGCAGTGAACATGGGGTTATTTGACGAGGCTGCCCACGTGTTCGGGTGTTGTGGCTTGCCGTACACTGCATGTGCCAGTTTCCTGGCCTACTCCTGCCCTCTCAGGATGTTAGCTGAATTACTGGGGCTGTTTTATCATTCAACTAAACTGGGTTATCCTGCGTTAAGATCCATTACTGAGGCTGTGATAGAGAAACAAAACGTTGCCCGGTGTACCTTCGTGGAGCCCAGGTTGATGTTGGAGGTGGAGGCCGCAGAGGCAGCAGCGGGCCTGTCCGAGTTGTCAGCCTGGTGGAGGACGCTCCACAGCAGGGTGACAGACGACATGATGGTATGGAGGATGGACAGGATACCCGAACGAGCCTCAGCCAGGTGCTTCTGGTCAACACTCACCTGCAGCTGAGAGGCCGAAAATATAACAGAACTGTCAGTATAATAATGGAGGCCTCTAATCAGAAGTGGATACAGTACGGTCTATTTAAGAACTTTAAACCACAACAACAATAATCTGGTGCACAGCGCCCTCACCTGGTGATACTGGGAAGTGGGATCCAGCAGGCAGTAATGGATGATGGCTGTTACCCCTCCAGCACTGTCAGAATCAGGTCAGGAGGGATGCAGAGAGCCATCCACTGCGGTCTGGAAGACAAGAGGGGGAGTGTGCAGTTTAATCGATGCATACTTTATGAATCAATATATAAATGTGTATTTTTTCCCTACAAAAATTCGTAATGTTAACGCATTAAGCTCAACTGGCGCATCAGAAAGACGAATGACGTGTAAGAGAGCAATTGCATCCAATGGTCAAGAGTGCCATCTGGTGACCACACCCTTGCTATGTTACTTTACTGTATTGTACTGACTGTGTGATGCAAGTCATATCAGTATCATCCAATCATAATGTGGAGGCTAATACCTGGTGTCAGTTATCCCGGTCTCATAGCGGTACTGATGAAGAAGGTTGTCCAGGTTCCTGCACAGCTGCAGGGTGACGGAGGCCACCACCCTCCTCAGCACCCGCCCCATGTATGGCAGGGTGGCCGTTATGAGCCCGATCCACTGGGGGTGCATCTTACACGCATGGTGCTGATGAAGTGCCCGGATCACTGCGCACAGGAACATACCCTGCGCCGTGATGGGCTGTCCGTGGAGGTACTGCAGCGACGTCATTGGCTGCTGAGGGTTGACATGCTCCACTTCCCCGCCGAGTATCTCAAAACCTGCCCCGGTGCCAACTCCTGCGCCTACACCTCCCGCACCTCCTCCCACGGGTCCGCCTTCTCCTCCCTCGTCAGCCGGCACCAGGACTCTGTGCTCAAGTACGACAAGGCTCTGCAGCAGTCTTAACAACTGCGACTGGACTGCACTGCAGCTGTCAATCTGGTCCTCTGACAGGTTGATCACGCTGTCCTCTGACAGGCCCTCCTCCACCGTGGCCACGTTGACACCCGCCGCCCGTTGCTCATGCCACTTCTGGGCACTGAATATGGAGGAGAGCAGGCAGTGGAGAACCACCTTTTGCACTTTGCACTTCGACAAGACATCACTGATGAAACTGGCAAAGCCCTTGGCCGAGCCACCGGTGACTTTGGCTAGCTCGCTGAAGAGGAGCGCTAAGACCTCCACGCTGGTCAGCTGCATGGCTCGGTTCCCTGCCAAGTCCTGTGGGCCTGCTGCCAAGTGGGCAGAGTAATAGCTCCTCAGGAAATAGAGACAAAGCGAGATGATGATCTCCAGGTACATGGCGCTGCGGAATGAGTGGGAGTGGGAGTCCTGGGGGATGGGGCAGTAGAAGTCTTTGCCCATGACGGAGACCCGGTGCCGCGCCAGGAGGTTTTGGAGCAAAGAGAGCTGCGGAGTGTAGGTGTTGTTGATGCTGGTGGTGGAGATGGCGCTTACAAACCCGGAGGGCAGGGCCTTCAGCATGGCAGCGATGGCTGACAGGGCGTGGAGGGCCCGGGAGGAGTCGTACAGCTGAAGGTAGAGCAGGACGTGCTGGTAGAGAGGATGGATGTTGAAACGAGGCGGAGCAGAGGACGATCTGCGTCCTGTGACGCCGACACCCCCGGCAGTCCCACTGGGACCCCCGCTGGGTGAGCCGGTGTCACTCTCAATCTCCGATACCTCGCCTTCCCCACAGCTGTACCAGTTCTCTAGATCCAAGCTGTCCCCGAAGAAAATGCTGGGTGGTCGCAGTTTCTCTGCTTGAATTGCTGCCTTTCTCTGCCTCTCCTCCTCTTTCCTCTTAGATTTCTTGGTCTTTGGCTTTGCACCTGGAGATTTGTCTGCCAGCCTTTCCATAATCTTCCCTTTAAGGCTGAGCTGGGTGCTGCTATGGCTACGTTTCCGAGCCTGAGGGTCATCCACCCGCAGGTTGTGGTCCGGTGTGGCCGGGTCAGAGCTGTCGGGCAGCGTGACGATGGACGGAGACGAACTATGACGGGTGATTCCCTCTTTGTGCTGCTCCTCTGCAGATACGTCGGCCTGTGCGACAGACAGGAACTCCAGCGTGCCTTCGGCCAGCATCTCCGGCAGAGTCTGGTGGTTGAAGCTGGGAGGAGGACCAGAGTCAAGACGGGCCCCGGTCGAGGTATCTGAGGAAGTGCTGTCTGTGTCCGTCTGTGGCCAGTGTTCAGGTGGAGATGGGACTTCAAGGGATTCCTCGTCTACTAAACTCAGAACCCTGTCTATGAGCTCTTTGATGACAGAGGACACAACCTCTTCTATAGAGTCCTCAGACATGTCATCGGAGGAACCAGGCAGTTGCTCTGAGCCGCTGACTGTGCCGTTGACGCCCTCCTGCTCCTCGAAGCTGCCATTTTCCACCGTCGACGAATGTGAACCACTGGACTCCGAGCTCTGTGGCTCCGCCTGCTGTTCAGCAGATTGATAATCACCAGCTAGGTGCAAGTTCTCACTGCTCAGGCTCAGTAAGGACAGACTGTCACTCAACGGGTTGACAGTCAGACAGAATGGCTCCATGTCACCCATGGCCAGGCCTCGGAGCTCCCTCTCCCCGTGGATCTGATTGAAGTCTAATGAAAGACAGCCAGAGGAAAACAGTTTAAAGAGTTACAGAAACAGATGCTCTTCTAATGAAAAAGAAACAAGCTGGATGTACACAGTCACTATCAGCAAAAAAAAGAGCAGAGTTAATGGGCGCTGCTCACTGTCTGTAAAGCCAGAGTCTCTGGTGTAGATGGGTTCTGATGGTTCCTGTTCAGGTGGTTCAGGAAAGGCCTGGGCCCAGTGCCGCTGGGCCTGTACCCTCTGGATGGACACTCGGTGGGTCTTGGGGTGGAGCAGGAGGAGGAGAAGTGGCTCAAGGACCCGAGCGATGTCGTGTCTCTGAAGGACCTGGTTCAGCCAAGCACGACCAACAGCACTGGTGCATGGATCCCAGTAACTCAGACTGTCTAGCATGATGAAAAGAGATCTGTAGAAGGACATGAAAAATGTAGCGAGAAGAGAGAGTGGGTTGGATAGAGAGAAAGATGAAGTGAAAATTAAAAAAGGACAGTGGATTGCAGGAAAGGCATTTGACGCCAAAATACAAATGTATCAAGGTAAGCCCCGTCAAATGAATTAAGCACAATTTCCTCGTCGTCAGCACATCCTGACCTACCTGTCAAATGTGCGGCTGAAAGGGGAGGACTTGGTGATGTTCAAATCTCGCGTCAAATGCCACAGCACAGAGAACTTCACATGGGCCTCCAGCCGGATTCTCTGCAAGAAAACATACTTCAGTATGGATTTGCTGGTGTGCGTGCTTTTGTTTTGTGCGTCCATGGACATGACCAGACCGCCGGCGCGTGCACTGTGCCGACCTTGTCCCTGTGCATGAGCTGCTGGCTGATGACGTCCTCGCAGATGCTGGAGGAAGGCACCAGGTTGTGGAGCTGGTAGAAAAGCTCCACGCTGCGTTGATGGTGCTGAGGTGTTCCTTCGCTCAGCTGGTCCCACAAGATCACAGCCACACTCTGAGCAAGAGATTAGAGATTAAAAATTAAAACCATGAAACAAGGACGGCCACCGACGGCTCCACTATCACCTGAAATGCGATCTCTACCTTGAAGAAGTCCGTCTTGTCAGCGATGTACTTTAGGATTCCCTGAGTGAGTGGTGGCCTGATGACGACAGCTACTCGACCCTGGCTGGGGCTCATGGGCTGGGCGGACTCCGTGCTGTCGCCAGATGCCACGCTCTCAGCGGTCACCATGGCAACCGACTGGGTGAGTCCTACTAGGTCCATGAGCAGGGAGATGGCCACGCCCTGCAGGCTGAAGTCGCTGGCCAGGCAGCAGGCATCCATCAGTGTCTGCAGCCACACTGGGAGACGGACCTGCTCACTGTCTGTATGGATGCAGGAGGCATATACAGTGTTAATGCAGAGCTTTTATTTCCCTCAAAAACATGAACGTCTAGAAACTCTCCTTGTCTTCAAATATTCAACTCCCCCCCAATCCCAGCGTGCACACTGTCAGTGTTTCTGGTGCTTACCGAGCTGCTCCTCCTGCGTGGGTGAGGACTTCAGGTTCCCCTCTGCGATGTAGACAGGGAAACTGGAGCATTCGAGGAAGAGCTGGCAGGCAGCAGTGAAGGCAGCCGCACACTCCCTCTGGAGCGACCCAGATCCTGAGCATAGCTCGGTGTAATCACAGTGCTGGGAGCCCTCTGCAACCGGGGGTCCCGACTGCGTGACCTCATTCCTTTCACCCTCAGGTCCGTGCACCCGCCCAGGGGTAATGTACAGGGTGATGAGACGGGAGAGGAACTGCTGGAAGTGCTCCAGGCAGCACTGCATGACTGGTTTGTCCAGGGGCTTGGTCTGAGAAGGGCCTGAGGAGCAGCGGCCTGTTTTGACCGCCGGGTGCGAATGGGGGATTCGTTCCGCTTCCTGTTGCCCATCTCCCACGTACTGCACAAAGTCTGTGAAGCCGCTTTCCGAGGAGCGCCCGCTGGGAGGATTGTCCCCATCCTCGAAAACCTCCCCGCTGCCGGGTACCTCCAGAGTAGCAGGAAGAGCCTGAGGGAAGAGAGAGGTAGACAGGTGATGACTGGAGGGAGAAAATGTGTGTTTTGCTATCCTGAAAAATAGAAAATTTTAAAGGGCAGTTCATGTATACTCCCACAGACTCTAGTGATCTTTCTTCTGCCACTTACTTTATGAATGTGACCTTAGCTGTTTGTTTTTACAACAACTTACCTGTTTTAATGTAGCTGGTCAGTGTACTGTTTGACTGAAACTTAAAACAGATTCAGAATGATTCTAACTCGAGTCCCCTTGTCTTTGTTTTTACAGATTTTAAACAAAGAATATCACAACTTTAGAAAAAGGTCAGTTTAAATCAATTACCATCACACTACTTTTTGTCTTCACACGATGAAGATGTGTTTCATCCTACAAGACGGCACTGATCACGTTCTCTTTACATTGACAGCCAGTCGAAGAAATTAGCTATTGGCTATTAACAGATGGAAATTAATCATCATTAACTTTAACGGAAAAAATATAGCCTTTCCCTGCACTGTGCTCTGTACACTGGTCATTTCATAGTGAACCTGTGTACAAAGCTGTTGGGTCTGATCTCAGGTCGAGTGAACTGTACACCAGCCCTACGTCCTGCCGCTGACAGATCGACAGACCATCAAGTTCATACACTCCTTTGTCACAGTCAGCCTTTCAGGGCTGGAGGCAGTGTGCGCATTCTGGAGCCTGGACTCAGATGGCACGTTAGCTGGCGCGCTCCCTGTATGCCCCTCAGGGTGGGGGGTGGGGGGCGTTAGGGTACTCAGCGGACGTACGGCGGGGTGTTTTCCACTCTGATGGATACAGCGCGGCCAGGAGGCATCAGAGGCTAGTCGACGCTTCTTCCTCAGAGAGAGAAGGCGAGCTGGGCTCAGCTGTCGGTGAACTATCTTTCTACTTGCGCTCTCTTCTACCCCTCGTGGGCCTACCTCAATCCAGTCAGCCCCTGTCTACCTCCAGACATGGGACTGAGTGACTCAACTTTGAGTCACGCCTCACTGAGCTCTCAAACACTGAATCAACCAGGTTGCTGGACAGGGACCAGGAGGACCAGGACGGTCAAACAGAGCCTTTGCTCTGAGCAAGTCTTCAAATGCCTTGTGTCGAGGGATTGTGGGACGGCAGGGCCACCCAGCCAACTGCAGCACAAGGAAAAAGGCTGGCAGAAGGAAACAAGAGCCGGGGGGACCCTGTTCAGGGACCAGGGAGCACCATCAAAGCCTGAGCGGATGGGTTTTTGGACCACACCTTGTAGGGGAAGTGGGTCGAGTAGGTCAAACTGGGATTTGCTCTGACTGGGACAGCAACAGGGTTTATGTTTTTATCCAAACACTTTTAAAGGATCAGAGACAGAACAGAATTAAACACGGGCAATGTTTTCAAAGTTGGCATGGCAGAGTTTCTCAAATCACGTCCTTGAACAGTTTGCAAGTCGAGCACAAACTTGCCAACACCAAGCAAAAGCCAATTAGTGTCAGATCTGTGGATTTTCTCCACAATCTCCATGAACTGTCAGTGAATGGAAAATCAAGGTTTAAATCATCCGCTGGGAACTTAGCATAACTGAGAGCTGTGAGCAGTTAAACACTCTGATTTTATGATGTGGTGGGGAAAATGTGACAATCAACGCTTCCCACTTTCTTTTTCTGATCTGAAAAGAGCCTTAAGATTTGTTTGTTATGGAAACATTTTAATCATTTTCCTCACCCGCTTGTCTTCCTTGTCCCTGCTCTTATCCCTTGCTGAGTTTGAGGAGCTGCCAGCGGAGCTGGAGGGCAGGGCCAGAGGAGACACCAGCGGTGGCTGGACCTTGCTGAGGATCTTGGAGCAGAGACGGAGGCAGTGGGTGAGCTCCCCGAGGCCCAGGGCCTGGAGGTGGCAGGTCAGAGCTGCCACCATGCGCAGCAGCAGCTGAGGGAGATGCTCTGTCTGGATCTCTATGTACGTCTCCTGGAAATGTTTGGGGGAAAAAAAACAGAAGGGAAATGAGGAATCAAAGGTACAATTATTGGGTACCTGGAAGTAGGAGAACCAAATGTAATGTAATTACAGCTGGTAACTTTATTAGGGTTCTCCTTAACTAGCCATCTCTTCATAATGATTGATGGAGTATGTGAATCGGAGTTAGCTTCTTATCGTTTCTCCCTTTGGTTTTATCTGGATACTTGATTATCTGGACAAAATATGATCTGCTATGGTAATTTTAAGTCTCAAAAAAAAAATTGTGCTTAAAAAGCCTTAGGAAGTTAGCATATAAAATTTACTGCTGTAAAACACCACGTGAGACATTTCCCACCCTCTGTGTTGTTTTTATGCTTCTTATTAAATTCAAAACTATAAACTTATATGATGAACAGGAAGCTCTGAACACATAGATCCACTTCAAGTATTTAATGACACTTTTATCATTAAATATAACAGTCTGGTGGAACTAAATGTAGGGAGCCTACTTTTGTCCATATTTGATATTTATGGCCTTCTTGCAGCGTGATCTTGAGGGTTTTTTTTTTTTTTTTTTTTTTAAAACAAGTTTTTTTTCCCTCAACAAGCAGGGCACATTTTTATGAAACAAAAAGAGAGCTTGAAACATCCAAATGATAAAAAAAAGCATTAAATCATAGAGTAAACTAAAATACTCATATTTCTTACAAATATGTGAGCACAGCTAAAGCATGTGAGTGCATGCATGCTGAACAGAAAGCACAAACACACTGGGCAAAGATGGCATTTTCACAAGATCCACACCAAACTAGTTTTTCACCACGTGTAACAAATGTTACGACTCCACCACTCCACGTGGGATCATGGTCACTTTTGGCGTCAAAGTGTGACAGGAAGTCAAGTCATTCTGAAATGATCGCTCAAAGCAGGGCAGGAGCGGAGGTGGCCTGAGGGATGTTGGCAGGACGTTGCAGAAATGTTATCATAGCCTCAGTGAAGCAGGGTGAGGTGAAAAAGCAGGAAAGAGCAGTACTTTACCTGGCAGATTACCCTCATGCTTCTAGTAGGCTTCAAGGAGAAAGAGCAGATAGTTTGAACAGACAGGAGCAAGCAGAGCACAGGCCAGAAACTTTGTTTGCAGAAACACACACACACACACACGTTTTCCCGTTTGTCACAGAACACAAGGTCTCTCTCTCTCACACACACACACACACACACACACACACACACACAATCACACACAGGCATTTAAACAGGAGTAGTAAAAGACTGAGGGATTTCCAAACTATTCAGATTGGAAATGCTGTGGAGACAAGCATATTTCTGGAGGATGCAAACAACGTTTTGGCAGGGAAACTAAACACGCAGGCGTTTCTAACCTGCGTAGGGATTGCACATACAGTATACACACAGAAGAGATGCGAGCTACACACACACACACACCCTAATGGTGGTCATTACATCCCAAAAGGTTAACCCAGAAATGGGAATGGATGACAAATCTGACAACAGGAAGGCCAAAGTGCAAATGGTCGTGTTAGGGGAGTAGAGTGGATTTGGGAAGGAGGCGTGTGAGCCAAGAGGGAGTGAAAGATAAAGAATGAGATGAAAAGCCGAAGCCAGGGTGGGAGACAAGGAACTGTGAGGAGGGAAGAGAAAGAATGGGGTGGAACTACATTTTTGGAGAGAATCGAAATCAATAAAGGAAAGGAGGTGGAAGCACGAAAAGATAAGGAGGAAGAATGAACAATGACAAAGACGGAGCAGGACAGAACTAAAGGACTGAGCAATAATGTAGCATTGAAAAGTGAAAAAAGCAGGAAGAGAATGAAAGGAACAATGTACAAGTGTGAAAGAGAAAAAAGAAGGAACAAAAAAATTAAAAGAGAAAAGAAAACACAGTTCAAGACTAAAAGAATTCATAGTAGAGTGAGAGCAAAGACAGTAAGAAAGAAAGAAAGAAAATATCTCACCAAGGACACGATATCAAGCAGGAAATCGACCAGCTGACAGAACTCCATCAATGACAGCTCAGGAGGAGCTAAGCTCCCAGAATGCCGCTGTGCACCTGTGCTGCTGTTCACCGTCCTCCTGCGTCACAGATACATTTTCCATTACTTTGGGCCAAGTATGATGGTTAGCAGTCAAGTTCAGTGTTCACACTTTTACTAATGACGCCCACATGTAGCTCCACTTTGCTCAATGACACAGGAAAAAAAATCTAGGCACACGTGGTATCATCCGAACACTGTCTCAGCACCAGAGCAGACCCATACAAGAGGTCAAGAGGTCAAACTGCTGGTCTGCAGTGTGATCTCCTCACCTCACCCCACGTCAGGTTAATGAACAGGTCCAAAAACCCTCTGCCCTCTGATGTTTGGAACAGGTAATGTTCTGACCCGAGTCCGGTGATCCGCCTGCGGTGGCAGGTTCAGTGTGTCTGTGCTCATTCATTTACACGTACAAACCTGCAGCACTCCTCAAACCAGCGAGCGATGTAGTCCCACATGTAGTACGGCTCAAACGAGTTGAACAGCAGATTGGCTGTTTTGATGAGCTCTGCCGTCTTCTTGTTCTCTCGTAGTTTGCTAACAGAGACAGAATTTGCATCATGTCAAAACATCTCAAATCCTGAAGTGATATTAATTACAGTGACGTACATGATTCAACATGATTCTTTCACCTGACAAAAGGCAGAAATTGTGTGGATGAATCGAGTATAAATAATTCTAATTCTAATAATTAATCAATTTGAGTTCATATTGAATGTTTTTGCAGTTAACGAGGCAACATTTAACTTTTCTCTCGCTGTCGTCTCGCTTATTATCCATGAACTTTTTTATTGCTTTCTGTGTTTATAACTCACTTATTTAAGGTTCTAATGTTGTGACAGTTACTCAGATGTTCTGTTTTTATTGTATCTGCATCATTTGTCTGACCTGCTGAGGTGCGAATGGTCTTTGCTGAATGGACTCTGGTTTTGGAGGTCCAGCTCTGTTCGACACTGCGTGTGCAGAGTCCGAAACACCTCAATCAGAACATCCTCCAGGATTGCTGGGCCTGAAAAGACACACAGCAGGGATGACATTCGCAGTGGATGAATGCAATATTACATGCGGTCAGTGCAACAAGCTGCATGTGTAATTAATTCATCTATGCATTTACAACACCAGCTACACTGTTGGCGCCTGCATGTTGACATACCCAGCTCTGGTTTGTCCAGCAAACTGATGAGAATGCGAAATGGCTTGAGGTCGTGCATGAGAACGCTCTCCTCTTCTCCACCTCGGGCCTTGCCCTGCAAGATCCCTACCATTGCCTGAAAACACACACACACACACACACACACACACACCTGTTACAGTATAGATCATAAAATATGAGTAAACTCCAGAGCCAAGGTTTCACACGGATGAGGGCATATTTATTTGTGTTTGAATTCTGTTTATTTTGCCTCCTTATAATATTTGGCAGAATCAATCTCATATTTGCATTGAACCCCCTCACATTTGTGTGTGTGTGTGTGTGTGTGTGTCACGCTTCGTCTGCCACATAATGGAACAGATGTCTCTGTAGTTCCAAACTTCTCCCTATGGAGGGAGCTACAATAACAGTCTAAGAACAGATGGCAGAGCAGCAGATGAAAAAAAAAAAAAAAACTTTCAAAAACAAAACTTGCCCTCCCTGTTGCTCTGTGTGCTCCCTGTTCCAACCCCTGGAGTACCAAAGCTCATCACATACAAAGAGGGCTGCAGCTGCTCTGAGCTTGACATTACAAGGGGGTGTGTGTGTGTGTGTGTGTGTGTGTGTGTGTGTGTGTGTGTGGATTTAAGTGTATGGGAGACCTGGGGGCTGTCTTCAAAGGATTGGCTGTCGGGAATAAGAGAAGAGAGCTGGATATGCAGTGTGTGCAAACCCCAGAGAGGATTTGGGAGGTGGTGGGAGAAGGATGAAAGGAGGATGGATAAACAGCGTGGCAGACAAAAGAGGGCCAGATCTGCCAAATTTAGGGCGATCCCCCACCAACACACACATACATGTCTGACCTCAAAAGACATCGGATGTTCGGGAATTCCACACAGAAGAAACATTTTTCTATCGTTGGCCTGTGTTCGCAGTGAGCTTGAGACCTCACCTGGACCAGCATGTCCTTAGAGAAGTTGTTGAAGTAGTGGCTAGCGTGCTCCTCTGGGTTGCTCTGCCGGGTGCTGCGGGGGCCTATTATCACCCCGTTGTTATCAAAGCCTAAAAAAAAAAAACAAAAAGGCGCACTGTGAGCTTATGAACGCATAAAAACTCGGACGTGCATGCAGCACATTCAAGCACAAAGCCAGAAGCAAAGCACTTCTCCAGAGTGGAGCAAATGGATATGTCATCTTCACTGAGATAAACCATCTGTAGCTAACAGTTAATCCTCCAGCATCACTCAGATTTCAGCCATTACACTGAAGGAAGTCTTGGACTGCTTCACACTACAGAGACACAACCAGTTTCAGATAAAAGATAATATATCCCGATCACTGGGGGACAGATGACCTATAAACGACTGAGAATCTGGCTTAGAATCGCTGCGACTGTTTATCTTAACTTAAGACTCTGACCTTCACTCCACTTGTTCCTTATCCTTCCAGGTAATCTAAGCATTTCTAATATTCTAATGTTGTGAACACTGGACAAGAGTGTAAGCTTCTATTGCAAGCCACTTACCAGCATGATCATCCGCAGTGAAATTGCAAACAAGAGAAAATACAGTAAGACAATGACAATAGCAGATACTCGCCTAGTCTATGTTTCAAGGAACCAAAACAAAAAAATGGTCAACAGCAACAAAGCAGGTTTGTGTACGCAAATGACAAAACAGAGCAATGTGTGTGTAAAGGTTTGTATGTCACGGTCCCCACTGTGGTCCATGTAAAATGTAAATAATGCTGGCATGCACAAGTAAGAGTGGTTTCATGGACAATAAATATTCCTGTTGCCTGACGCTTCCCCAGATGCAGTTTCTCTTATCATCTCCTGCTGCAGGGAAGTTACTTCTGAGGTTCTACAATATTCTACAAATTACATGACGAGCGGGAACCGTGACACTGGAGATCTTCAGTGCTGTGTGTGTGTGTGTGTGTGTGTGTGTGTATTTCGCACCCAGCAGCCAGGCATAGAGTCTGCGGTTGAGGGACATGTCTCTTCTCAAAACCACATGCAAAGCTGCTGACAGGATCCGGATCATGTCAGGGCGAGTCGCCTGAACACAACACAACAGAGTAGACCAGAACGTTTGTAGCTGTTTCACACGGATACACAGACACACACTAGTTACTATCTCAATTGCTCGGGATATAGATCCTAACTGCTGTATAAGACGTACACATCATTATCATACTTCAGTTGTATTACACGGGCCTGTGATTTTAACCAGACCTCTCACTCACACACACACACACACACACACACACACACACACACACACACACAGTTTTCCTTACCTGGCTCATGTGGAAGGGGAAGCAGAAGAGGATCAGGTCCAGGGTGCTCCTCTGCACCAACACACTGGAGTCCTGGACTGAGGTACTGACCGCCTCCACCTGGTGAGAACAGAAAACTTTATTATTCAACACGTTCCCCAATGTTCCCTAATCTGATCCCCATTGTAAAATTGCATCGAGATGCTAATAACTAAAATAGCAGGTGACACTGCACTGCTGCTTGAAAAACCAAATCACCATATGGTCAATAATAAACAGATATTTTGCAAGATGCTGATGCAGCATATTTTGTCTCTTGGCGTCCTCACAAATATTTGGACACAGAGCCACAGTCTGTCGTGTACCATGAGCTCGATGTCGCTGCCCATGACGAAGAGCTGGTCCTCCATGGAGAGCTTGCGGTTGAGGTGCAGCAGCACAAAGGACACCCCGGGGAGACGCACAGCAGGGCTGGTCAGGATGCTGCCCCACAAGGCACTGTAGAAGGCCGACTGCTCCACTGCTGCGGCCACCTTCTCCAACAAGGTGTTGGTTCTGTGGCAAACACAAGCAGGACACAGTGAACACGCCAGCGTTTACCTCCACCTACCAACCCTGGGGCGGGACACAGCTCGAACACACACACACACACACACACACACACACACACACACAATAGCACGTGTGATGTTTTACAGTCCAAATGCAGCTTTAAGATACAATAAAACAGTTTGGAAACAGAATTATTTAAACAGGAAATGGCAACAGGAAGTGGTAAAAACAATGCAACCTCCTGTTAAGCACTACATTTTGACAGATCCAAAATCAACTGAAGGAAGAGTACACAATCACAGTTTTACAACACGGGTCCTAAAAATATAACATCTGTACTTTAAAATCGAATGAAAAAAGGAGAGAGCAGAACACATGTTGACCCCTGGAACAGGCATTTTTCCAACACTGATGGGATGACCGATTCAGATATAATGCAAAACGAGATAAAGGAACCATCATGTGTGGAAAATTGAACATATAAATCATTTTACCCAAGTGCTAGTCTGCAGATGATTGTCAGAGACTGTCCAGACAGAGACGGGAATCTCAGATTACCTTCATCTTACAATGACTCGTATATCTCATGTATCATTCATACAATCTGCAATCAATGCCTTCTCCCATAATGCCATAAAATGCCTTCCCCTAATGGCTTGTTCTAAGTCCTGCATGTGCACATTCAGATGCTTCTAAGTCTTTCTTTTCTTTCAATATCTGTTCTTCTGACCTGTCGTAGTATTCTGAGCCCTCCTCCAGACCAGGCAGTACCCCAGTCAGAAGCCCCTGCAGGCCGGGTTTCAGGGTCTTCCCCAGGGGCAGGTAGTAGGTCTCGTAGAGCCCCAGCAGCACAGGCTTCACAGACATGGCGGCATTGGAGAGTAAAGGGAAGAGGCCGGAGCTGCAGGGATGAAAACAAAGATATGGCTCATGTTTATGATCTGATATTAGCAGAGATCTTTGTGTGGAGATCATGTATTGGCCCATGTACGTGCCACCAGTGTTACCTATAGAGGAAGAGGTCTTTGGCTAGCCTCTTGGGGCCAATGATCTTGAAGATGATCTCGTAGGTCTCCAAGGCCTTGCGGTGGACCCCGCTGGGCAGGGCGGGGTGGAGGCATTGGGCCAGCCGTTTGCCAATCGTCAGCTTCTTGGGAACCACTTGATATTTTGCGTTGTTCTGCAAAACCTGAGACAGGATGCAGACAGACAGCGTGACAACCAAGATGCTGATGAAGACAAGAGTAGATCTAATCTGTTTTCCAGTGTTTTGATGCCTCCAGTCATAATATGTGGAATTAAAACTAATGGCACAATGCACACAATACCTGCAAGCATCAAATACCACAAAAAATTATATTTGGTGAATACAATAAATCGGTGACAGTAAGATGCTTCATTGATTTATAATTTTGTAACCAATGACATCCATATGATTTGGATGGACATATTCAGCTGGTCGGTGTATATATATATGTCTCCTCTACTGTGTGTTATCCAGTGCAGTGAGGATCCTTACCTTGTTGAGCTTGCCCAGTGCAGAGATGAGGTCCGCCCACTCACTGGAGTACTCAAAGTTCTTGAGGGCTTTGTCCACTGCTGCCACATAGTTCCTGTACTTGGAGTCACTGAGCAGCTCCACTTCCTCTGCATTCATCCTCCTGCGTGGTTATTGTGCGAATGTCAAACACCAGGCACACACATATACATCACACCTGCAACAAGGAAAACAAAACAAAGAAGGAGAGAGGAAGATGAGCCCAAGGAGATCCAAAAATACACAGAGATCACAGTTTGAAGTTTAGTCATTTTCACACTTGTCCATGGAAAAAACAGCCCCAGGTCTATCAATCAGTAGTACGTGTTCCAGAAGGTAGCTGGAGATATTTTAACAGACCCATCCAGTCATATAAATCAGCAGGAGCAAAGTCTGACAATGAGCAGCCATCGTTATCTTTGTGTGTGGGAATAAAGTATGACAACCAACAGACAGAATCCTAAAATGACCAACCAAACAAAGTATAGAAAAGATGAGTCATCGACTTTCACACAAGGCCGCCGCTGTCACTTCTACAATGCAATCTGGCTGGAAGACATTAATCTTAAAAGGGATGGCGTTCCAGACAACAGATTTCTGCAGCTGGTGAACAGGAGACGAACGCGTCTGTTTGGGATTTCACATCACGCGGCAGCCCTCGCAGCCTCGCCATGAAATGGGCTCTTGTTGGCAGTGATGTCGTTAAGTCCACGCCGCTGACAGGAGGCTGCGTGTTGTCAGCTCGGCTCCCCCGGCTACACAGTATCATCCAGGCTGAGAAGTTACCATTAATAACTTAAACAGTTTGGTTAAGTGCATTCACGTCTCTTTTACGCAAAGTTTTAAAGGTTGAGTAACTTACAAACGCAGGCACAAATCTATCACAACATTCTTTACGACCTGTAATGAGTCAGTTCTCGGAACAGAGATGACCTAACTCAATAATATTCATCATCAGCTTTTAGTCATTTTTCAAGCTAAACAACTAAACATATGCTGGCTTCATGCTGTTTCTCATCTGGAACGAGCAAGTGGTAACTAACTTTGACACAAATTTCTGTTGTGTAACTGCTCACATAGTTCCAGCAGAAGAAGGGATATGAGGCCAATCACATGTTATCATATTATGTGTTATCTCGGTTATGACAGCGAGGAGCTGGACCCTATTTTTTATGACAGACAGTTTTAACATGTCTCAGCAGGAAAAGTCATTACAACATTACAAACACATCAGCTAACCGTCACTCACTCGTGTTATTACTCCCACCTGTGCTTCTCCTGCTGGTGTCCTAAACAAACAGCCGCTTAATGGAGGATTGACGAGCTCTTAGCTCTAACGTTTGGGAAGTGGCCGAGATCACTTACACTTAAGTGGTGTAGCTGAAGAACCGGGGAAACGCAGCGCTGTGCGTAAAAGACGAGCTTGTGACTGTCTTGAGTAAAGCTGGAAGTGTCAACAGAGTAACGTCAGAGCAGGTACACAGCAGCAGCTGCTGCTGCGTGCGTATGGTGCCACTGTGGCGGAAAATAACGCTACGTATAACAAAAAAGGATAATATAAAAGCACATTTAGCGAAAGAATATGCGCAGAACATTAATACACGCGTTGTTGCTACTGTAGTTTGAGTGGGAGAGCGCTACGGTGACGCTGTGGCTAACGGCTGTCTAACCTGCCTACCCTAGCTAGTTCAGGTGGTTACAGCAAGCATGGCACTTTACGACGTTATAAATTCAAGATGATAGAAAAGCTTACCGTTATAGAACACAGGCCAGCAGTTGTCATTCATTCGTGTGCCCGGCTGGACGACTAAAAACGGCTGACAAAGTCAATAACACGACTAGCGAGCTTGCTAACGTTTGTAGCAGGTTGTTAAAATGATGGGGATGCAAGGGCCCGGCTCTGATGTCACCCGTTACATACAAGTCACGTCCCTTGACAAGAAGGCTTTGGAAGCGGACGGTGGGTAATTATACTCTACATATTCCCATAGTGCCGTCCCGCTGTGTGTAAATAAACAGGGCGCATCGGTATCTTGGAGTGTCACAGATACAAAGCAAGACGATTGACAGCTCCCAAACTGCACTGCAGATTAGCTGAACGTCCAACCATAGCGTCCAACCGGTCTTCCGCATGGACGTCTTCCGCCTCTCAGCGCTGTGAAGCCACCCACAGTTGCATGGCAATACACGGAAATTCTGTGCTTGGTCGACAAAATAAAAGATGAATATTATCCTGAATTTTATTAGCCATATATACTTCAACAATAAATAAAATATATTCATTGGTTAAGTTCAGTACAGCCACATGTCATAGTCATGGTCAAAAATGTGTTCATTGTGGAGATCCGGTGAGCAAGAGTACAAACACTATACATATCAGTTTTTGATTTTTTTTTTTTACTTTTAAATGACTGACCGGATGCTCTTCTCTTGCAATTTTGCAATTTTTACTTGACACCGGTGGTATCGTCACGCTGCAGAGAAGTGCCAACCCTTGAATTCAACTAGCTAAATCTCTCACTTATTGCTTTAGGGGTATTTTACGTTGGTAAAGTGCTATTACCAAAGTCACCAAACAAGGGTTTGATTAGTGGATGACTTATTTTCGTTCCTCCTGAATATTGCGCTGAACTGAATGGCAGGCTTAGGGATGCCAACCAAAACACATGGGGTCGGACTCTTCTTAGAGCTGAGAAAAAGGCTCCAGAGCGGACTCCTTATCGTTGGGTAATAATTTCATATATAACTTGTTAAGTAAATTATAGTTGGGTAACGATGCGTGTATTGGCAAGTTTACAGTGCAAGCTATGCCAGCTAAGTGCGTTAGCTGACTTAGCTCGTGCGCTGAGTTCAGAGAGAGGCTAACACATTTGTTTCTGTTGTTTCGCTGGCATGTTCAAGAGTCCAACGTTAGCTACCCGTTGTTTGTAGTTCACCACTTTGTTTTGGAGCAGTTCATTTAACGGATGTTGAATTTGGAGTGTTTATCCGTGTTTTTAATCCACGCTATTTATTCGACACCCATAGATGCTTTTCAGATTCACATCATATATAAAACATCTCATCAAGTTATATAATAAGATGCATTATCACATATTAAAGTATTCGACAGTATACTAAAATGTCAGATTTGCTTCAATTTAACAGATTATTATTACAGTACAACTTGATATTTATGCATCACTGGTGTATGATGTGATATTATATAACACTGATGATTTTGATACTTCATCCACATTTAGTTGCTCAACTTGACTATGGGGCATATTAATGGTGTGATGTTACATTGGGCATTGAGTCCCATACATTAAATCCAGAAATAAAAAAAATTCACATAATAGCCAGACACTCATGGGTTCTACACAATGTTGCAGTGTGAATTATAAGTACTCGTAATGTAGATTTTCTGGTTTTATGCTTGATTTGTATTTAAAGGTATGTGTAATATATCATTATTACCTATTTAATTAGCGTGCGTGCCCTGTACAATGTACAGCAGCAAAGATCTGAGCCTGAGTCAACTGTGTTCTGAGATAGTTTTTGTTAAGTTTTAAGCCCCTCTGCTCCCTGGAAGTGGATGAAGTGCACCTACTGGAACACTAGATGGGGTTATTGAGATGTCTGTGTTCCTTTGCTCCCTCACAGTATACTGGTTTTACAGTGGAGAGAAGTGGCTCTGTACTGCACTGTGAAGGAAATCTCCTTCTTATGACAAATAACTGCATTTTCCGCAACCGATATGGGGCCGAAAGTTATGTGTATACTTCTAAAGTCAAAACGTATTTCACCAGTAGCCACTCACTCAGAGTAGGACTGTTCAGGACTGTCAGTGTAAATGATATAAAAATCCCTTGAAGTACACCCCCATAACCAGAGGAGCTGCTCGGGCTGCGTCCAGGTTGTTTTCAATTAAACTGTGTGTCTGGTCTTCACGAATTCAGTTATTTTTCAGTTCTTCCTTTAGCTGACACAGCATCATCCAGCAGCAGGTCGAGGTAGTATTTACGATTGTAGCGGCAATCTTTATACGGGCTCTGTATTGTATTAAGCTCAGTTCTGCAGGGAGCTGTTGGACATAAATCTCTTTCCAATCAGACACAAAAAAACTACACATTTTGTTTTGCAACCAAGGACTGATGAGTAACTGTACCATATGTGACTCCAACTAATTACAAAGTCACCTGAATCCATACGTCTTAGACAAGAGACAAATGCATTTGTACAGTGATGGACATTTTTCACTGTTTTCCGACATGTTATTTACAAAATGACCAGCTGAATAGTTCAGAATATAATAAGACAAATCCCAGTATTAATCCTAATATTAATATTTGAATAAATTTAATATTTGAATCTAAAGAAACTCATCTTGACTTAACATAAGCATGGGCCAGCAACTAACAGTTATTTTCATTATCAGTCAGCCTAGCTGTTTTTTTCTCAGTGAATTATTTTGTCATAACACGAATGAGAAAAAAAGAGTGAGAAAAAAATTGCTCATTTTCCAGCTGCAGATATTCAAATTGCTTGTTTTATTCATCCAACAGTCCCAGACTCAAACATATTCAGCTCACTGTAATATAGCATAACAAAGAAAAGCATCAATCCTCACATCGGAGAAGCTGGAACAGCAATGTTTGGCATTTTTGCTTGAAAATGAGTAAAATTATGAATCAATAATCAAAAAAGTTGTTGAGTTATTGTATGGGAGGTATCATCCCATAACAGCTCCTCTTGCAACCAGGACATACTGCAGATCTTAAGATTTTAAAGTTTCTGCTGCTGTCTGCCCTCCAGGAAGGATGCAGCCAGATGTCCTGTTGACGTGGTTGTGACAGGTGGAGATTCCTCCCTCCACATCCGGACTCTGCAAAGCGAGCTGAGCCTCACTTTACCGGCGGGAGTCACCTTGGTGCAGGGATCCTGCGTTCCGACACCTGCGGGAGAATCCTGTGGGGAGGAGCGGCACTACAGGCTGCGCATCAATGTTGGGCAAAGCTCAGATGAAGGTAACGCGCCCGAGGAGTTTGGAAACGCATTCGGGTGAGGCCTGTGCAAGGTCCCTCTGCTTTGCCGGAATCCTCTGTGCCAAGACAAGAACAAAGTCTTTTGGTAGCTATTTAGGGCTTGCTGTCTATTCTGAATTAATTGGACTGAGCCACTTGGTCATCTGAGACAGTGAAGGTGTAAATTTTCCTCTCAGGATGCTGAACGGCCCGAAACCAGCTGATGATCTGAGTCACAAAAATACTAAGACAAAGTCATTGCATCGTGTCCTCAAATTCTAGCTTTTGGCGAGATGTTTTTGTGCGACTCCTGGCATAAGAGCAGAGTTATAGTTAAAGACAGTCAATGGCACATCCACTCAAAATCAGATTGACTGCCCGCTCCCTAGCCAAGCCACCTTCACTGCCCAGCGTTTGATCGATTTTGTGCTCTGTAGTTACCTCCCTTTCCCCAAAATCTGGCTCATTTTTTCCGTTTGCCTTTGGCCCTCCACAGAAGCTTCTCAGAGCGTGTTGGAGACGCTCCGGGCGAAAGAGACTTATTGCTTCTACTGCCAAGGCTGCATGACCAGGCTGCTCGAGGACAGGTGAGGAGCAGGCGGACACGGGAAGGGCATTTGCGGAAACGGGTTGTTATTTACGCCCTCCTCCACAGGAAGTGGAACAAGTGTTTATCCGAGATATGACCCAGCGGTAAAAGTAAAAATTTGATGGATGGAGCCTGAGCCGGAGTCCACAGTTGTCAGCCTGACTGCGTTAGCGTTATGGAGTCGGTGTGATGTAAAGGTCGGCTCTACCCATTAAAAAACAATTGTGTTTCTTACCTCGGGGTGGTTCCGCTGGACATTGGCATTGTTCTTATTGCCTTCAGCTTGTAGCGGTCTCTGGTCAGCAATGTGACATGCCGAAAATTGCAGTACATGCATTACGGAGACCCTTGCCCTCTGGCTATGTTTCTCAGCAATAACCCACAAACACTTACCAAAAAACATATTTTTTGCTTTCAGCGGGGTCTAGGAAAGGTAGAAATGTCAGAAGTGCTCGCAATTCCATCAACATTATACCTCACTGTGCTTTCTAACAATGAGGTTTCAATGCTAGCGTACGCTGATTGCAGCCATCACAAGCCCCACGAAATTTGAATCATACACCCGTTCACCCATCTGAAACTAATGCAGTCTAATACAACAGTCCCGCAATAAATTCTGCCTTAGTGAAGGTTACAACGTTCAGTTTGTGTTCAGACAGTTTTAGGGAGGAGTGAGTTCAACTTTATGATCATTCCGGAGGCTGCTGCTTGTTGTGCTGCTGAACTCCAGTGCCTCATGCAGACAGACGTTTCTATTATATTGTCCACCCCATTTAATATGTCAACAATGCCTTTCAGCAGCACCGCAAACTACAAGCTCCGAAACGACCACAGTTGAATCATTGCCTGTCTACAGTTTCACTACAAACATTATAACCTTCATGAAGGTCGGATTTATTAATGCAGGGCTGTCGTATTAGACTGCCAGTTTTAGCTAGGTCCTCCTACTGAACTACCAAATGAGTGTAGCGAGCAGATTTCTTTTTGTATTCTTCCGTGAACTCTGTGCGTATTGAGCTATAACAGCTCCCACTGCAGCAAGAGCCAATTAATACAATTTCTGCTTGGGCAATTAAAGAAAGAAAACCTCTATCTGTCTTTCCTTCCCCGCATCTTCAGAGTGTTTAAGAGAGTTCTTCCTCTCCCTAATGGCAACTGGAACGCCATCGTGGATGACTGGTGTTGCCACCCAGATCCGTTCGCCAACAAGAAGCTGCTGCCCAGAGCAGAGGACTGTTTACTGGGCGACACCTTCCTCCTCCTCGCCAGAGATGGCAGCTGTGATCAGACTGTCACAGAGGAAGTGAGCACTGCTGGCGCAGAGGACGGTCAAGATCCGAAGGTGAGGGATGGCAAGGGAAGGTGAAAGAGGAAAGGGACGGGTTTGGGTCTTGGCTGTTTAGGGAATTCCGAGGAATGTAAGAATTTACCTTTACGAGACAGAAAAAGGCTGAATGTAAGTGAAAGAATTAAATATACTCACTTGCTACAGTGACAGAGGAAGTGGTGGAAGCATTAAGTGGGCAATAAAGTCTTTTTTTAATAAAAGATTAAAAAAAATTGGTTTCAGAGTTGTGTCATAAAGAATACTCACCCACACAGACACTCCGTCCTCACACAGTTACATCAATGAAGTCAAACTCTGGCACTACGTAGACAAGGATTGAGCTGCCTGTTTTTCGATTAGTCATTCTCTGCACGAGTGGCACGCTGTGCATGACTGGAACTGAGAGAGATAGAAAGACCAGGAGAATAAATGGAAACCTGCCTTCCAATCTGTCTTTCTCTGTCTCTCCTCCCTTTCTGTTTCCCGTTCTGCTTACAGCGGCTAATGTAAACAGCCAAGTTAAAAACTGGGGGCGCATTGTGGGTGACGGCCTTCTGGTTTTTTACCTCTGTTCCTTTCAGAAACCCTGCCGCCGACTGACACTCATCTCCTGTAAGAGCTGCTCTTCAGTGCTGGGAGAGGCTGTTGCACCAGGTACACATCATCTGAGCAGATTTTCATATATAAACATCATTTTCAGTTGTGTATGTGAGCCTTTCTCTATTGTATCTTCCAGGGACCCTGAAACTGTACATCACGCAGGTGGTGGTGGAGCCCACGGTGGGAGACAGAAAACCGGAGGCTTCGCTCGACAGGCAGGTTTTTATCCAGGCTTCTGTTGCTGGTGATAATTAGGAACCTTTAGCTGTTAAACCAAACTGTGTCATAGGGAGGTAAATAAAAAGTGGCTGTTACACACCAGAGACTTGGGAGAGAAAAGAGAACGAGAAAATAAAGTCACGCACGGTCTTTCTAGGTTAATCATTGTGACTGTTTATTTTTGCCCTTCACAATAAAATCAGTTCGGGGAATATAAATCAGTTCTAGTTCATGTGTATATCAGTCTCCCCAAATATCTGACAAACCACAAATTGGATTTTGCTGAAACTCTGAGGGATGACTCATATCATCACTGCGTTCAGGCTTTTTTCAGAAATAATTACACTGTTACGGTTTTAGTTATGAATTAAACATTTGATAACCACATCTCCCATTGTTCAAGTTTGAATAATTTAAGCATCAGTGTCTCACTATTTTTCACCAGTTTTAAAAACCATTTTCCCCGTAACTGTACATGACTTAAGATGCCATTTTTAAAATTAGTCCTGGGCATATGTATGAGCATAAGAAGTAGCATATCCTCTTTTTCACAAAGTTTATCTTGGAGGCGTTTTGTGAGAGAGAAAAGCATGAAAATCATGTTGTCTTGCCAACAGTCACTGATATCTCCATTGTGATTTACCCTGAGCGCATGACAAGGAGGTTAAATGACTGGAAGTTTATATGCTCTGTGAAAACAATACTTGTAAATGAAAGGACGTTGTCTCTTTTGGACAGATCTCACTTCCTGGAGAGGACAATAGCAGCCAGGCTGTTGCAGCTGTCTAACTCACTGAGCACCTTCCACTTTTCTGTCCAAACTCCTGATGGGAAAGACTTCTTATTGGTGAGAGCAAGCCGGCACAATCAGAAAAAAACCCCAGCAACACATGGTGTTTTAGTAAAAATAGACTCCTCAGTTATTTTGGAAAAGGGAGGGAGCGATGTGGCAGGTTCTTCAAGCAAAATAAAAAGCTGATTGGCTGTGATTTGTTAGTGCTGTTGAGCCGACTGCCAAGTCTTTAGTGTCTGAAAATCAGCTGCACATGGATTATTACAAGTGGCTCTTAATAAAACAACAATAACACAATGCCGCAATAAAGAGACACTGCAATTGTCCAATACGTTAACTTTTTTTGGGCAGTATGCCGAGGACAGAACTGTCTGTTTCATAATGCGGCGTTAGGGTAGCAGCACCATGTTTGCACTTAATCTACATTAAGTTTAACTGTGAACACATCCGCTTCAGTGTTTGACTGATGTGTTTACATTGAGATACTGATAAGATTTTCTGTGCTGACATTTCAGGTGGACCATTTTTACGCAGATTGTTTTTTGGGCTTAAACTTGAAGGACATGAAAACTCTTCACTGAAACTACATAATTATATAAAGTTTAATTAGACCAAAACAGACCAAAGTCTTCAATAAATTCATAATCAAAGACCCTGTATCATATCAGAAGTGGGTGCCACGCTATTAGCCCTTGTGTTTTGCTGTGTTAAATTTTCTAGTCCCATAGACTCCAAAGTTGGATGAGAAAATTTATAATAATTTCTAAAGCAACCATTTTTTCCCCTTAAATAAGTTTTTCTACACGGCCTGTACAATTGCATTGAAGCGGTAACCCACAAACCAGAATTGAACATTTGGAGAAGGTGATGAAATACAGGAATGATGATAAAGCACTGGAAATATTTCCATATTTCCTTTAGATTTATGGGGGCTATGCATGTATCAGACATCTGAAACATGTCATTAGCTTTAAGCCATTTTTTAAATCAATTTTGATTTAAAAAAAAAAAAGCACTGACAAATCTTGATGTATTGAACGATTACACGAGGGTCACTAAAAGCACATTATTGGGCCCCGAACCCGATGAGTCGAGCGGATGCGGCGTTTGTTTGATGGAGTGCGGTTCCTTGACCGTGCGACGTGGAGCACGTGTTTCTCATGTGTTAAGTGACCTGTCTGCTCGTCCTGCAGCTCTGGCTGCTGAACAGCGACTCCCTCGTGGCGTCAGTCCCGCAGACGTTTTTCGAGGGTGAGAGGTCCTTCAGCTCCCCGGCTCTTCACAGTCTGCCGCCCCGAGCTGTCAGAGCGCTGAAACTCCTCTACGTCGCCTGCTCCGCTACAGGCATCCAGCAGAGAAAGTAAGCACAGTTGCCACAGCCTCCGCCACCCCCACCCTCCTCCTCCTCTTCCTCCTCCACCACCACCACCCCCCTTTCAATCTTTGTTTTCCTCTTCGTAATCTCATCCTTTCATCTTTCCCACGCACCCTCTCAATCACAGCCCGTCCCGGCTCTCCACGCGGGATGAAAGACTGCTTTGTTGGCGGACAGATTTGGGGGTCTTAATAGAACACTTTGCACTAAGGGTCCCCGCTCAGATTTAATTGTCTGTTATTTCGCAAATGAGATTGCCATCAAAGGTGTTCATCGTCCCGGAGCTGTCGGTTGCGTAAGCCGCGCTCGCCGCGCATGCAGGCGATGTTGTTTTGATTGGAGCGAGGCTCTGTGTACCTTGCTGTGATGCATTAGAGAGCTGTAGGTGGATGTGCTGCATGTGGTTGTCCATGCTCAGTACAGCAGCACCCCACTGGAGGAGCCTTCCACCCTCATTATTTTCAACCGAATCAGCACTCAGCGTTTTCCCTCCTCCTCCTCCTCCCTGCAGCCAGATAGAGTGAAGGCAGAACGGGCAAGTTTTGTTGTTTCCACCGTTTTGACAAGCCCACTGGCTGACTGATGGAGAAAGGGTAATTAGAGGCAAAACTCGCTTGAAAGGAGAAAGCCTCGTCTTCTCAGTGAAAGCAGCAGGAGTGCGTTTAAATTACATGATAAACTGCGGGAGCTGAGTCGTGCATGGGAAACTTTTTACGCTGCAGACTATGAAATAGCTGATAGGATACTACCTTTTACGAGAAATGGAATGAAAACATCTTTTCCCTTCGCTCTTCAGTGAACAAACTAATGGCGACGCTGTTTCTCCATGTCACTACGTCTACAGCAAGCAAATATCGGCCGATACATCGTCCCAGCTTCATCCCTCGGCCTCTCTTTATGACTTCCTGCTCGGCGTTAAGTGAAGTGGTCCCGGATTCTGTTGCTGTTTCTAATTTCACCTTCTTCTCTGACATTTCTCTGAAACCTCACAGAACTGATCGCTGGTGTTACTCTCACTTAAGACCCCTACCCCACCCCCCCCCCCCCTACATAATTCACCATTCATTCTCCATCACTCATCTCTGACATTTTTAAATTAAATGTTATGCCTGGGGAGCCGAATTCCCAGGACAGTGGCCCTCTTATTCGGGATACAGCTGATTGCAGCCAGAGGTTGCAGTTTGTGTTGTTAAAACTGCCAATAATTGGCTGGAGAATCAGCGAGCCAACGCCTAAGTGGATTACGCTTGTGACTAAAGGCGGTGACTTGATTACGAGTTGAGTGAAAGTCACAGGCACCATCTCAGCACCGGTACAATTGCAAGCAGGAGGCCTCATAGAGTCTGATGGAAATTTAACTCTTCTTCCGTAGAATTGTTTCTGAAAATTGATCACTAAAATCCTGCTGTAGATGAGAATTTAGTCTGTGACCATGCAGAAAAAAAGAGTTAAGTTATATACCATGTGGGTCCATATGTACGCATCGTAACTTGAGTAGTTAACAGTTTGCGCAACCTGATTACGGCCCCAGTTGTTGAGTGGCTAATAGCACATTTCCCGTGCATGTAAACATGGCCGAACTAGTAGCGTTCCTTCAGCGCGACATCTCGAGTAGAACTGCCAAAACTTTGAGAGGACTTTTTTTTTTTTTTTTCCCCCGCGTCTCAGGAAGTGCACAGATGGCTAAATGTCACCCAAACAAACTGGATCAGCACCGCGCACTGACAGAGCATCAGTCTTTCTTCTCTCAATCATTCTCCTTCGTCTCTTTTCAGTCCCCTCTTCTTTTTGCCGCCCCACACACACACACACACACACACACACACACACACACACACACACCATCATGGGCACAGATTGATGGCACACATACTTCATCAATCCACTTTTATGTATCCTTAGTAATCCAGCTCAGTTTACAATTTAAGACTACTTAATTAAACAGTCAGGGCGAATGCTTCAGTGCGGGATTTACAGCAGCTATTTCTGGGCATCATCTTGATTGTATAATACTGTGGCGGTCACTATAAATCACTTCTGCTCTGTGTACGCGCGTGTTTCCAGCACTGTAACGAGCTGGGAGGTCAATGTCATCGGACATCCCGTGGTGCTGCCGCCCAAGGTGTGCGAGGAGCTGCTGCGAGTGATGGATGACAGCAACTCTACGCTTCCTGCGTCGATGCGTTGCATGAGGTCGTACGAGGTGAGCCGGGCGGCGCGATTAACGGCAGATGACGCCCCAGGCGTGTTGGTTCTTGGCACACACGCGTAGTATTGGATCTTTCTAAAATGCTCACCCTGACACTGTGTAATGCAAGCAGAGAGAGTATTCTAATTCACCTTCATATTTTGTAAAAAGCGTATTAGCAACACAATAGTGATGCTTTTAGCTGACAGCAATCACTTATTTCACATGCTTCCTTCTTACAGCACCTTGCTTTTCCATTATTCACCGGTGCTTGACAGTGTTTTTATCACGCCTTAATTAATTTCATGATTCAGAGGTTTCAGTTGGCAGCTTTGCTTTAGGGATTATGTGGGTCAAATGTAAGGTTTTACTTTTGTCAGCCTTATTCCGGCTTCCATACACCTGTAATTGTGCAAAATGTGTATATTTAGCAGGAGTTGCCGAGGAAAATCCTTTGATAAGATAAAAGAGAAAGAAAAGGAGGTGGTAACTTTGCTGACAACTCTATTCTCCTCGCCATTTTAAACATAGTGACAGGGGTAATTAGCACCATTATCCTCCACTTACTGCTCAGAAAGTTTAGGACCTGGCTGCCAACGCTTAAACAAGTTTTTCCATCTGCTGAAAAATAAGTGAGCTGAAATAATGTACAATGAGCGAATCTTCGGAAAAATCTGCTGCTCCACATCGTGTGAAGCTGCTTCTGTTCCGTGCCCAGGCACGGGGTGTCCAGTTCAAGGCCTAAAAGGTTGGAATCTTATTTTCTTTATGTCCTCATTAGAGAAGGAAATCTTCCTTGCAATGAAAATATAACACATTACAGATGTGCGGAGCCACTCGAGGCATCTTTTAATAGATGGGTATCAGCTAAAATAATGCAAATCAAAATCCTTTCATTACTACATTGTTCCATGTTTTGTCCACCTCAGCCTGGTGGTTTAATTAAATACTTGTGGCTAATCAATAGCTGCCACTTTCAATGGGGACCGGCTGTCAGCCAGAAATGAGCCTGCTTTTGTCTGCCTCCGTCTAAATTCAAGAGCCCATTGTTTCCGAAAATCCGACTTTCCAGTGGTAAATCTGTCACCGCTGTCAGTATAAACTGCATGTGTACCGAGGTAATCGAAAAGCTTGTAGCAACAGCAACTTAGGGAGTTAGTGAACACTTAATTATACCAAGGTTGCTTCAAAGCTGCACACTGGAGTATGTAACTTTACATACTGAGGCAAATATGCATACCACCATGCAGCTCAATCATGCTGCACCTATGTCTGCAGGAACTCCACTCCGTGCTGAAGTAGACCAAATTTTGGCTCTCTCCAGCAACAGTGACGAAGAAGCAGGGCAACTCATGTAATGTAAACTGTGACTGCACTAGTGTTTTTCTTCCATTTGTGATCAGTCTTGTTTGAAGAGCAGAGTTTCAAAGCTGAAACTCAGCGGTATGAATCAGAATACAAGCGCTTCTGCTCATTTCACCTGCAGCAGGCTCCTGTCGTAAGGAGAATTGTGCCTCGAACCTTAACATGCTTTCTGTAGTTTCACTGTCACTGCACAAGCCCTCGGGATGACAAACTCCTCAAAATTTCAGGGTTTTCTCCTCTTTCCTCTTACAGGTTGTTATCAAGTGAAAAAGCATTGTTCACGTGATGAGGGGCAGGGGTGGGGAGAAATTGGGGCTACGTTGAAATGGAGAAGGCCACAGATAGAGCGACCCAGACACAGGACACAGTATCTGTCTGGTGGTTACAGCAGTAAAATGAGTGCGATAAACCGACACACTCCAACACTTCCTGGTAGTAGAAGCGTGTCGTGCTATAGGCAGCAGAGGACAGGAAGGTAATGTGATCAGCGGGCCAATCTCGAGTTACCAGAGATGGTCTGAGAGCGTCTGAGAGGCCACGTTTTAAACACTGTTGGAAAAGCACTCTGACACCCAGAGTGTCAGAGGAGGAGGACCAGCATGCAGCAGTGCGGAAGCAGAGGGAGGGTGGTTGGCTGTTGAAGGCTCAGGTGAGCAAATGGCCTCACCATTCACCATCTCTTGTGCAGTATATATGTAATGTGTGCAGTATATACTGTATATTCCAATTGGGGAATGCAGTATAAGTGGCCATGTGCTGAGGCAGGATTAAACTACCGTAAACTAACTCAGCTATTTAAATCACTTATTTGAAGCGGATAATAAATAGTGACGTCAAAGACCCACACAGGTGCTTTCACTTATTCTGGCTGATTCAATCTCTGTTCAGGTTGAAGCAGGCGCAGCAACGCTGAGAGAAACCCCATCTACGGCTGTGGCCCAGGAGGTGCAGCAGGTCGAGTGTCCTTAAGAACCCCAATCTACTCCCAGTGTTGTGTGTGTGTGTGTGTGTGTGTGTGTGTGTGACAAAGAGGCGCTGTATGGATGTGTGGATGCAGCTTGTAGCGTAAGGCACTTTAAGCGGTCGATAGGACGAGAAAAAGGCTAAATAAGTGCAAGTGCACTTATACAACTTTTTCATGGCAAACGCTGTAACAAGTAGAAGCACAGGTGGAACTACGGTCAGATGAGCCTGTTCCTGGGCCGTGGTCGTGCTGGCTCACCGGCTCACTTCTTATTGGGACACAAAATGTCCCAAATGATGTCCTGAGAGAGGAGGTCTAAAACGCTTGTGGCTGCAAAGCCTATCATTACACTTCTGCCACAACGAGCGGAAACGTCTCTGCAAAGCTACGAGCTGTTATGGGTAAGAAAGAAAGAAGAAGAAAGAAAATTTTTTTTTTTTAATCGGTTTATTATATGAGCAGTGACTCCACCAGCCCAACCCAGCTATCGCAGCATTTAGCACATAGTTTGCAGGTAGCTGTGCGGTTCTGTGTGTGTGTGTGTGTGTGTGTGTGTGTGTGTGTGTGCGCCTGCGTGCGTGATTGTGTGCGTGAGTGTTTATTTAGTTTAATTTCAGCCTCTGTGAGTAGATCAAAGCCTGCACAATAACCCAGCCTGTCATTACGCTGCATGTGGAATGTCTAGTGTTGTCTGGGCTGCCGCGTTTCCCGCCCTCCATCCCTGGGCCTGCCAGCGTAATGGGGTGTAAAGTAGTTCCAGCTCCGAGTGTCACTCTTGAGCCCGAGAACAGACAACACCTCCCCCAACCCCCCCAACACACACACACACACCTCATTAATCTCTTCCTCACTCCCACAGAGCCGGTATGTAGGTTAAACAGGAACTGATCCAAAAAGTGATCCGGCGTTTCACGCTGAAGAGCCGAGGAGATGCGTATCGATCACATCGCCTCTAACGCTCTCCAGTCCACACAGCGTCCGCACCAGGAGAGACTCCACTTTGTCTAAGCAAATTACTTCCCCTAAGATACTCACGTCGCGATTCGTTGCACGTTGGCCAACGGATGAGAAGGGGAATTCATTAACAGAGCTGCTGGTCTGTGATGCTGCCCCGTGTTAGTGTTCGCATCAGGATTTCTCCGCTTGACGATGTAAATGAGCCTGATACTGTTCATTCATCCCCCCAAAAAATCGTGTTGTAACGGAACGTTAGTGTTGTTTATCTGTACTGAGATACAGTTTGTGAATTCAATCTGCGGTGCACGAGGGACGAAGACTGCGCTGGTTTTGTGTGGCATGCCCATTTGTACAAGCATATTAACATCTAAGTGCGTTGCAAACGTGCATCCACATGTCTCTCAGATGAGCCCAGTTACCCCTTCACTGACACAAACTGTCATGCTCCCACTTTGTTCATTTCAGCGGAGTAGATGTTAAGCCGCGGCAACGAAACTGGATATCGTCAGCTAATTATTTGAACCGGTTATCCATCACTTTGAGCTACCTATTTTGACGTCTCTGTGTGCCAGCTTCCACAATAGTTTTTTTTCCTCCACTGGCAGCATGTGGCTTTCAGGTGTTATAACTGACTTGGGTTGAGGGTGCTGTGGCTGGCAGATTATTGGCTATTAGAGAGGACAATCAATTTGCCAAAGTCACACTCTGTCACACCCAAACAGGTTGGGTTTTTTTTTTCCTGAACACAAATATGTGGATCTATATTTAAATCAACCCATCTTTTTTTTTATTAGCTAGCCATTAGCTACTCTGCACTCTTTTTGCTTAGTCTTATTTTACATACTGGAGGGAGGCCTGTGGTCTGTGGTCAGAGTGGTTCTCAGCACTTAATTGAATGAGTTTCCTCTTTTTTATCCTCCTAAGTTGCCACATTATAATATGTTGTACGGCAGGCAAGTAATCATGTGTGCGATGAACAACTATGAAACATCAATCACACGAGTAATAATTTGATGACAGCTGCATTTACTGACCGCTTGAGGTCAGTCCTCAACATCCGAAAGGCAGTCATCTGTTCACATGTCCCCAAGTCAGAACAATTGTCGTGGTTTCTGTTTTTCTTTCTTCTTCTTTCCTTAAGATGGATCACGTCCTTGGGATGGGGTGGACACACGTCCAAGGTTGATAAAATCTTTGTTTACGTTAGTGGCTTTGTTCATTCTGCCAGGACTTTATCCTGGTCTATCTCCTGTATCTGCTTGTCCTGCAGGACGCTCCTCTGAGTGACATTGCTCCTCTCATGATGTTCCACTTTTCCCTCACCTCTTCACGTGTGAAGAAATATTCCCTGCGCTGCTTGCCAAATTTGGAGTGTTGTGATAACAGAGTCCCTGGCACCGAGCATCAAAGAGTGTGTGTGTTTGCTCAAGAGACTTCCTTACGCCACCGCCCCTTGTCATTGTCTCAGTACCTTTTAATACCCAGACATGAACCCCTCCTCTGTAAAGTCCCTTCCACTAAAGAGCAGAGATGGAAAATAAAACTACAAGGGGTAATCTCTCTTGCCACAGCGAGATGTATTGCTCTCGAGGCTTTGCAATAATGTTTTATATTTCACTGCGCTGTAGCTCTAAAGAATTCCAATGAGATCAAAGAACTGAAACGCCCTGAAGCATATTATCATCATGTGTTCTGGGCAGACCTGCTGTCAGCATCCCTGCCACTATAAAGACCTCCATGAAAATTTAATACAAACTATCCGAGAACCTTTATTGTGTGGCTTCTCAAAATATAAACAGTTGTTTGCTGTGTCTCCATGATTCATCTTTTCAGCCAGACCTACAGCCGGCTGGTTTGGAGCGTGGAGTCCGCAGGTGATGTTGCACAGTAGAAGGGCCAGAAGTCCAAAATTAGCTATGCTGGCGACTTGCTTTCATATCCACACATGAGCAACTGCTGAGATGAGCCAGATGACTCATTTTGACAGATGTGCTGAATGTGCTTCTTTTCTCTGAAGAGAACATCGAGAGCACGCAGCAGGGTCCTAACAATACCGGCGATCCCTCCGAGAGGATCCTCTTTTTTATCACTTCATTATCGTGCTGTTTATTTTCACTGTCAGTTCATCTGATGATTAATGTCTTGATGAATCAATACATCTGTCAGGAAATAGTGAAAAGAAAATAGTAAATATAAATGCCCATCCCTGTTTGCCAAAGAGTGTACATACATATTAAATAGCTTTTTTTTCTGTCAAACAGTCCAGAACCCAAAGTGATTTCATTTAATGTCACATAAAACCAGGAAATGTGGCAAGACACACTCAAGAAGCTTGAATCAGAGAATGTATGACAGCTTTGCTTTTAAAAAAGCACTTAAAATTAATTGATAATCAAATTAGTTTCCTTTTTTTGTCCATTAACTAATGGAGTAAACATTTCAGTTTGTATCACAGTACATTTTCTTTTCTTTCCACTGTCCTTTGGCCACAGAACTGTACATCCCAGTGAATATGAGAGTTTGCTTTCTGATCTGTTACGGATCAATGGGTCACTGCCTTGTAGCTTTTATTATTTTTTACAGGAAATTCCACCCTCAGCTAGTATGCATACACATTTGTGCATCGGGATAACGGTTTTAACAAGGATTTGTTTTCCTTTAAAGGCCTTGACAACCTTTTCTTCTTGTTATTCTGAAGGGTCCAACAAATACACACCATTTCCTGCTAAAGTGTGTTACCAGTTTGAAGTGGCCAGGGCTCAGTTGGAAAATCACAGCTGTGGGGTGTTTGCTTATCTGGGATTTTGAGCATTAAACTCTTGATGAATGTCTAAAAAAACTTTTTCAGAACATTAAATGTGATTGTTTCTGTTGTACGTGTGAATGTTTCAGATTAGAAGAAAGAAAGAAATACTTGAGCAGATAATACTTGAGCAAAAGCTCATTCAGTATTCCCATCTTTCTACTTAGATTCACACTTGGAGCCTGCCCAATGCAGCCATCGCTCTTGTGTCAGCAACTGTGCAGCTCCACAGGAGCAGTTTTGGTCTTTGTACCTTGTTCAACGGCAGCTCGTCAAGTGAAAGAAGAGCAATATGCCCTCTCTCCTCCTTCATTTTCCCTCGTTCCTTATTGCCCTCTGGCTCCGTTGTTTTCGCAGCGGCTCACCTCTAGTTGCCGTTTGTTATCATTTGTATGAATTACCATTGATGCGCTTGAGTGGTGAGCAGACATTGGCATGGGAACGGAGAAGACAGGGCCTTGAGTGAGGCAAATGCCCTCATCCATCATCCCAATATAGAGCCCTCGCTGGAGCGCAGCCATTGTCTGCAGCAGGCAAACACCCAGGAATAGCAGATGGAGGAAGAGAGAGAGCGAGGGAGAGCGGACAGAGCTGAGCTGATTTGTTTTCTGGGCTTTGTTTATCTGAATGTGTGTTTTTGAAGTTGATTAAAATTCTGCCACCTGTGTTTTTTTGTGTGTGTGTGTGTTTGAAGACGTTAATTGCAGATAATGTGCTGCTGCATTGATCAGCAGACTGTTGATCCAGTACATCTCTGCTTTGGGGAGCACAAAAATCGTCCTTGTACAGCACAAACAGCAGTTTCTTAATTGCGTTTAACTATTCTTATAATTCCCAAGTGTACACTTAGATTTTGACCTTTCTCAACTTTTGTCTGTTGTTCTTAGGTGGCCTACCTGAGACTCTGAGGTCAAAGGTGAGAGGCTGGGAGGTCATGACCCGACTCGTCACCCATGGTAGAGAATCCACCAGGTCAGCTGTAAGTGGAACTTCTGAAGGTGTGAGAACAGAGGTTGCAGCAGAAGAACACCCAGCATGCCTGGAAGAGCTTTGGCATGTCTTGTTGTGGTTTGTGGTTGCTTTTGTCAGCGTGTTTGGTCGTGCATCATCACTTGCAAAAAAGATTCATGTTGATACAGGTTGTTGCCAGGATTCTTAACACTCATATCCAGTAAATGCAAACCTGGGAGCGGCTGATGCCCTCAAAGTTCATCGTAGAATAGGTGGTTGCATCTCTTTGTATTTGTTGTATCATTTTCGGTCCTAATGTACTATTATACCAAAGTGTATCATAATGGTGGTTAATGTGCTGCATGTGTACGGTGTATGTTTATACATTGAAAACCTTGATTTTGTAATTTTCTTACCATTCACAACAAAAACAGTTGTATTTTGAATGTCTCGCCTCTTCCTTTCTTTTTCTTTTTTTTAGCATCTGGAGAGCACGGCTTGTTAATATGTGGGACAGTGTTCTTGAGTTTAGCTTATTATAGAGGCACTTTAGCCCCAGGGTGCAGCAGTGCATCCTCCGCGTGAGTGTAATTACAGCTTGTGGAGCAAGGTGATTTTTTTTTGTCTAGTTGCGGGTTTATTTTGGAGTGTGTGTCAGTGATTGAGGGTGATTACGTAACATGGGTGGCAGCAGGAATCACTGTGGAAAGGGTATGGTTCCAATCTGAAAACCATTTCATTTCAAATGTTATACACGCTTCACCTTTTCAAAGTTTAGCGTGAATTCAGCGGGTCAGGTAGTTCGTACAGTTTGTCAGGTGGGAAGTACTTAAGCCACATTAGCAATGTTAATTTGAGGAGGGTAATATTTGTCATCTGGCCGGTCTACCTCTCTCTACCAGCCCTCCAAATCTGCTAAACATCAGCATGTTGACATTGTCATTATGAGTGTGTCAGCAGGACATTTTACATCTTGTTTTTATATGAATATATTAACTAAATACTGCAGCTTACGTTGCCCTCGCTTCTACTTCCTGCCTCATGAATAGGGCATCCGCTCTCCATAGGTTATCTCTGACCGGCGCTGTAGCATAAATGACGGCGGGCATGTCTATTTTTATAAGCTCTTCATAAGAGCGAGGGAACTATTCTCTCCTGCTCCTGACTGCATGCCTGGATCTGCTCAATGCTGATGCAGCAAGTGACAATTACTTTTAAAAATACAAAGAAGTATTGTGCCCACTGAGGCGGCAAAGTAGAATGAATAAAGTAATGAATTGGCTAATTAAATACGTATAACACTGAACCGTCAAGGGGTTCTCATTTCCTTTCTGCCCTTTCTCCACAAGTGCAAATGAAGTAGGCTCTAAATAACCCATTTGTTTCAAGCCCGCTGAGCAGAAGGAGCTACTCCACATTACTGGCTGCCGCGGCTGTTTTGAACACACCAACAGACACAGTCACCCAGAAGCCTTAAGGAGCTGCAGGCATTCTTTGTCTTTCTCCCCTTGATGATAGACAATGAAAGTGTCAAATTAAAAGTTTTTGGCCAGTACCCCACTGTCTGGTGACACTGTGCGGCTAATTAGCCTTTTTCCGACAGTTGTCTCATGAAAAATATCAGTCTGAGCAAAGGTCTTCTCCGCACTGAGCCTTAGTAGTTACTCATCTGTGGTGGAGGAGGCTTTTTTCTTGTTGTTATGCTACATGTGCTGCTGGTGTGCAGCAGATATGCTAAGCTTAGGAGGGAGACACGCCCCAACAGCAGCCAGCGTGAATGGGAACAGGCTTATCGTTCTGTGCACTGTTTCAGATTTCCCATAAGAGCATCAGCGTGATTTAGAGAATCATAAGCTACATGTAAATAAACACTGATCGAAATACCACCACACCCTCGAGCTTATGAAAACCAGAGCAAGCGTCAACGTCCAGGCTACAACGTCAACAGCTCTGCAGTTCTGTCTGACCTTAACCAGCGTCAGCATGTAAACATGCTCGCAGTGACAGTTCCGACATGCTGAGGTAGAGTGTTTTACAGTGTATACCATCTCACATGGTAACATTTGCTGATGAAGCTGGGGCTGATGGAACTGTAATTAGTGTTGCAGGTGTTTGGTCATAAATTTTCAGAAGTGTTTCACAAGGGCCACATAAATGTGTACAAGTTTTATGGCAATAGTTGTCAAGACATTTCACTCAATACTACAAACGTCAGTCTGTCTGTAGTGCTTGAGGACAAGGCAGAGGGTTACCAGAGTTATTAGGATTCATTTTCTGGGCACCTTGGACACCTGTACAATATGTCACGGCAATCCATTACACAGCTGTTGAGATGTTTCACTAAAAATGGAAATGGTAACATTGTGGTTGCGCTGGAGGAGAAGTCAGAGCATCGTCAAAGTCATTAGGATTTGTCTTCTGGGAATTGTGAATGTTTGCAGGAAATGTCATGGTAATTGCATCCAGCGGTTATTGAAAGATAACAGCAAGAATGTCAGTAGACTCCATCCTCTGGTAATTATGAATGTTTGTATATAAATATATTTGAATTCCTTGGAAGTTGTAGAGGTTTTCTCCTTACAGCAAATGTGTGTTATGGTGTTATATTGCATTTGGCGTGGCAGCTGTACATTCTGGGAAACATCCTGGCTGTCATTGCTACTTGAACTGGTACAACAGTGAAACTCAATGCAGCTCCTCATACAGAGCTCCCTGCTTTCTCTGTGACTCCTGTCCTATTCAGGATAAATGTCCATTAAAAGCACATGCGACAGAACACATATGGAGTGATCAAGTCTACCAATACAGTATGAATTTTCAAATTGGATTTTCCAGGCCCATACCTTTGCTAATGTGTTTGATATTATTTTCAGATTAAGCGAGACAGCGATGTGTGAGATTACAACGTGGCCACTGTAGAAAGAAAGAGATCCTTTTGGGAGAGGTCAAGCCATAAAGCTTGTCTCATCTCTGAGAGGAAATGAGGCATTAGATTGAGTTCCCATTTTAGTCACCCAGTCGTAATGGGTCGTCTATGCTGAGATGCTTGGAGTTCTGCGAAAGAGGGGTCACAGAATATCTGCTCTTTTCTAATTTTACTGAGTCACTATGAAGGTGACAAATAAAGACGAAAACATTATGCTGAACTTTTTACTATGCATAAAGTCCACCCGATTGCCTCAGTGTTTTGGCTGTCTGTCCCTGGATTTGTGTTAATGACCCTACCCTGCCCTCTGGATCATCCATTTAATCCATTTACTGTTTCCATTTCATTCATTGCTTTTGCACTTGAGAAGCCAAACACCTTCATTAAATGGCTGAACTGAGTTTCACAATGAAAATATATTACCTTCCAAGATGTCCCTGTATGACTTTGCGTGATAAAACTTGATGTCCTTGTTAGACGTGACGTGCCATGCAAAGACATTTCACTTGACCTAATGAAACAATTGGATGAATTAAGACAAAACATACTGCAGATATTCATGGTGTCTTGAGGATGAATACTGCTGGTGGTTTTTGTGATCAAGTCAGTGTGAATTGTGATCTTACACCAGCAACACATCAAAGTTTTCACTTATCCTCTGACACTATTTAGATAGATTGGTAGCAAAGTTCATAGTTATAATAATTTATTATAATTATAATAATTTTTGTGAACCAAATATTTTAATTAGTCTAATACTTTGGACTTTTTCTGACCACTGACTAACTATGTGAGGATGTTAGTATACTGATGTTGGCATTTTTACTTTTTAACACACTGCATGTGTCCCAGTCAGCGCCGCCTCAGAGAGACCCTCAGCACGGCTGTAAACTCATGTTTCACTGTTATCTTAATTCCAGAGTCATACTGTCTTGCCCACTAGCTTCTGCCACTTGCTCCATAGCTTCACCAACCACTCCACCCCCTACACCTCAGTCTTTCTCTCCCCCTGCAATTCTCCCATCTTGGCAATCTAACAAGGCCATCGGGTATATCAGTTGAGCCTTTAGGGGCTCATTAGTTTTTCTGGTCCCAAGAAGTCACAGTGGCAACCTCGGAGCAAACCCATGCCAAGCCTTCAAACAGGCGCAGGCCACCGAGTCAACCTGCTACTGGGGAAGAATGACAGAGCTGCCTCAGACGGGATGAGGCAACAAAAAAAAAATAACAAAAACTGAAAGGAGACATCCAGAAAGCACTATTACAGCTTAAAATTCTTGTGACAGTGCAACAGCAGACAGAAAAGTGCTTACGGTCATGAGCTGCTGGTCCAATGTGAAAATATAGCACATGTCAATGAAACTTGTCAAATGCATCAGCAATATTTCTGTTGTTTAGGCTGCCGAATACACACTGACCTTTGGTTTTTACTCATGATGCAAAACCTCATTTGTGAGTTGGGAAAGAAAGTGTTGTGGTAGTTGGGCAGACAGGGGCTAAGAGGAAAGCTCTGGTCTGACAGGTAGGAGACATTTTGAGCTGACGGCCGACAGAGGAGATGGAAGCCCTGCTGGAAGTGGGGTGTTAGGATGCTGTTTCTGCCGCCGCTGCAGCTTGATATCTCCTCCAGCCCGAGGGAAGATGAATCGGCTGCTGCTTCTGAGTCTGGAGACGGAGAAGCTTTTGCTTCACTGTCAGAGGAAGGGGTGGGGGTTGGGGGCAAAATGCTTATCAGCAGTTGCATTTGGCGTGTTTTATGGAAAAATAAGCAGTTAAGTTTCCTGTTGCTGCTAATCTGTGTGTGGGCTTGCGTATTCCAGAAAAAAATGATTCAAAATCAAAACAAAATATTTTTTCATAGAAGCTATGGCAAGAAATTTTAAGAAAATTATTCAGTTGATGAAGAAATGAAATATGTTGCTTCAAGAATTAAGACAGTGGCTGTTGAAAACAGACTTTTTTCCGCCCAAAGTTCCAAAGATTGATCATTCAGTCGTCGCCAGCTACAGTGTATGGACTGCTGTGCTGCTGCTTCAGGGGGGCTCTAAATGAGGGATGGATATAGAATTGGGAGCAGGAAGAGACGGAGAGGGGGATGTTAAAGACAGGGCAATCTGTCAGCACTCACGGCAAAGACAAATGGTCCAATCTGCACAGACTCATGTCTTCTCTGCATGTCTCATGGGTCCATTTGCTGCTGCTGTTGGTGTGGCCATTGCCGTTTTGAATGTTCATATAAAGTAAAGTATATAAACAGGAACTGATCTTTTCTTGCGGTAATATCAGGCAACAAATGAGTTGTGTATCTCTAGTGTTGTGGCAGAAGTGACACAGCTCTTGAAGAACGTAGGCTGTGTTATGAGAAATAACTGCCCAGTTAATTAGCTTTACAGCAGCTACAGTGACCTCAGCTAAGTGTTTGAAACGCCAGACAGAGTAAAACTCTTGTTTATTCTGTAACCCCCCCCCACACACACACACACACACACACACACACATTTCTCTGCATTTATGAAGGTGATTCATAAAGCCCCAGGATAAATGCTTTTTTTTTTTTTGTTCAGGTTGAAACATTTTCCATTAAGGCAGTCATGTCTTGGCCTCAGTTCATAGCTCCACTTGACAATATTGTGCCCGCACACCTCTTTGACTTTGTATGTTGTTGTTTTGCTTCGAACGGTGGCATCTGTTGGGAACAGCAGTTTGTCAGTTTTTCAGACATTTGGCCATAAATCAAAGTGTTGGACAAATAAAAAAGTTTGACCTGATGATGTAGATTAAGTCCGGAACACCAAAGATATGAGGTTATCCTGAACGGGACCCCAATGTCTGTTTGAAACTTGATGACAATCTGTTCAGTAGTTGCTAAGACTTCCCATTGATGCTGTCGGCTGATGCTGCTTGATGCTGATGAAGTCACAGGAGTCTATGGGGTTCTTCTTCTGGGGGTCATGAACGTCTGTACCAAATTAAGTTTCAAACCATTTAGTATATTTCACTGAATATGTGGAACTTTTTGGTGGTGCTATATGAAAAGTCAGAGGATCTCCTTAGTCATTAAAATTCATCCTGTGGGGACAGTGAATTCCTAAATGAAATTTCACAGCAGGTGTTTTAAATATTTTATTCTGGACCAAAGTTGTGGATTGACAGACCCATATTACCATACGTAATACGTAACTGCCAGGCTGCTAGTGACTAAAAACACAGTGACATTTTTTCCCACAAATGTAAAAGCCAGTGGCTAAAATTGGAGGGTCCATCTCTTGACAAAAACTCTGTATCCAGGGAGAGAAAAGAGAAGAGGGCACAAAGTTGCTCAGCACATTTCTCTCCTGTCCTCCTCCCTCTCTTTCTCCAGGAGTTTCAGCTGATTGTTGCCTCAAGATAAAGAGGCCTTCTGTTTGTGTAGCAGACCTGACCTCTGGAACCCTGCAGCAACACATCCTTCACATGATAAACCCAAGAGAAATGGGAACCTGGAACCAAAGCAAATAATAGGCACAGACATATCCCCACTGGCCACCCAGGACAGTGTCCACCGTTTCTGTGCGCATGCGAGCCAGTTTGTGTGTTACCCATTGTCTCTTGCCAAGGAGAGGCCTTTTGTCTGTTCCAAAATATTTCCACGAATCTATCTTTAGATGGGATTCATCGAGATGAGACCGAGTCCAGTTTTCTGAATGGTTCCAGGACTGTGCACATTATGAGTCTCCGAGGTATTACTGTTTTGAGGTGAGAGTCCTGTTTCCTGGAGCTGTTTCAAAATTACGGTTCCCTCTGCATGCAGGTCTCCTAGGCAGCTCATTCTATTATAGGAAGAAGCCTGAATTCAGCAGAGGGTTTATTGCTGAGACAGAACAAAGACTCTTGCTATCCCACAGAGGCGACAGGTGGAGGGGAGGACGTTTTGACAAGTTGAGAGCATCATCTCATCAACTTTCTTGTCAAAGTGCCCCTCTCCTTTACAGCTGCAATGTCTTCCTTCTTAGAGCTCTGAGAATAAAAATGACTGACATTTTTTTCTTTACATGCATTTCCTTATCTTTCAGTTTTACTCATCGTAATTGAACTGGGGTGGTGAGAAAAGTCCTAATGATAAATATTAAAAACCTAAGCAATTACACCGAAACTACTGAAGTATTATAAAGAGGGGTAATTGGGAAAATGTGCTTTTTTGGTAAAGGCATATTCTTGGTTAAACATGGACACTTTCAGCCTTCAGAATATAATTTCTTGATATGGAACCTTACATTCTTATTTTCCATTGAGCTGTTTCTCAGCTCTTTGTTTCTCATTTCACCACCTTCAAATAAACCCTCAATTGTGGGAGAGAAAAAAAATATTTCTATCACATTTCGTGGACAGGGCCATGTTTTTGTGCAATTTTGTGAAACGTTGAGAAACAAAGCTGTAATATTCAGGTGTTAAAACGTAAATGTGGGACTTGCTTGTCTCCTCTGCCTCTCTTCTGTAACAGAGCCCACCCTCACATTGCCTCCGGCTACAGATCTGGCATTGTGTCAACTTTAATAGCTTCTGTAACAAAGTTAAGAAATGATTCACTTCAATTTGCTGAAGGCTACTTTTGTTGTACTGTGCTGCACTACGCTGTGCTGTACACTGAGAGTGAATCATGGTCACGATATGCAGTGTTTAATGTAATTTTTGCAGAGAAAGACGTGGGGAGAGACATGCTGTTTTTTTCCTGCTTTGATTGCAGTGCATGTTATTATCTGCAGGAGTTAGTGAGGACATTTCCACCAGTAACATCTTTATAATTACCATACAGTCATTTTGACTGTCACTCACTGTAGCACCATACTGTGGCATCTGCATATTTTTGTTAAGTGATAATTTTAACATATGGCCAAAAAAAACAGAACTGTTGAAGAAATCTGTCTTATGTGGAGCAGATACAGAACCATTTTATATGGAAGTATTGTAGTCACTGTTCTATTTGTCTTTCGACTCTAATGACCAGGATTCAGTGACTGAATGTTTTTTTTACTCTTAACTGACAGTGTTGACTTAGAAAGGGAGCCGCATTTAAACTTAACATAAAGAGCTCTCTAACAGTATACAGAGGATACTAGCATATTCTGCGACTTACTGACATTACTGAGACTGCTGCCCAATGATTTTTCTCTAATTGTGCTACTTTTAAAGTGCATTTTAAAATAACAACTGTCCTGTCCTATCCTCTAAACTTCAAAATGATATGCACAATTCGTAATCTTGTCTTTTTGTTGTTGTTTTGTAGAAATGTAAGTTTCATGCAATTTGTGTCTTCAACACATAATGAGCTGTTTTGGAGTTTAATTCCAGAGAATGTTTCAGAAGAGCGGCATGAAATCAAGCGTAAAGTGTAGCTTTTGTCTGTGAGCCTTACAGCTCTCTGTTGCTTTCATGCTAAATGATGCCTCTCAGGGCTGTCAGCATCTCAAGCAGTGGATGTTATTACAGCAGCCTTTTTCCTCTCATCTTCTTCTGTCTCTGCTTGTTATCCAATAGCTCCTTTATAACTTGAACAGCTCCATCATCGCAGTACAGAGTTGCTGTAAAGGAGTGCTGCAGGCCTTCAAGACTGAGCTTGTGTCACTACTCTTATTGAGCGCCACAAGGTACTTATAAGATGCAGTATGTACACCTCATTAACGCTTGCTGTGAAAACGCAGCTCCTGTTGAAGGAGGGTGACCAACTGGCCAGTAGGGACGATGATGTGATTACAGTGTGTGTGCATGCACAGCCGATCTGTTGTCATTAACATTTTACACTCCTCTTTGTAACATCAATGTACCACAGAATTATTGCCTGCGGCCCTGGCCTGCCTACAACCCTGCCAACCTTGTTCAGGATCACTGCTGATGAGAGAAAGATGTTGGAAACTCTGCTAATGGGCAAAATGAAAAGGAAGTGTTTCATTTTTCCACAGCAGCTGTCTACTTGACTTTGTAAGCCTTCTCACACATACACACCTTTCTACTTTCTCCCCCACTAATTAAAGTCAGAGCTTACCTGATGTCTGCAAAGGAAAATTAGTCTGCATTCTGCAGTACTTGACTTTCGAAAAGTTTATTTGTACAGCATATTTAGAAGCAACCAAGTGATATTCAAACAGCCTGCTAACTGGATTTATTACTCGTTCTCGAACTGAAAAGCCACTGTTAATCGCAGCAGCTAATGTTAGTTTACAGTTAACGTTGCCAAAAATGTTCCTGAAAAGTTTGTGCAGAGCAAAAATACACAGAAGTAAATAGTAGCTAGATAATACTGCTAACACTGGCTCCACACAATGATTTACAGGGAACAATTGTAGGTTGTAGATGTTAAATTCACTAAAACATGTTTACAGTGTTTATGCAGTTAAATATATACAGATTTATGTTTGTACATGTATTATTTATATATTTACACGTTTAAATATGAAACAGTGATGGTAATTTGTTGAATCAACCTGTGTGGTTCCCACACATTTACCTTAAGATCAGCTATATTTAGCTTTTGATTGTCAATCACATGTGAGCTGGAGGCAGGAAATGGTGTTGTTGTAAAGAGGATCAAGTTTGGAGAACAATACAGTGCTGCCCAGGCAAAGTTACCCATCTATGTTCTGCTGATTCTTCTCATTAACAATGATACAACCACCACACATTGAATCTTCACATTACACAAGCTGCACAGTTTGATTCTGAGTAACTATTTAAACTGGCAGCCCAGCCTAGCTAGTTAACCTGCTACATAGATAGCATGAGCAGCCTATTCAGCTAAAGCTTAAATGCTACAGAGCGCTCTTTTTTTTTATCTGACAATGACTAACGATTGTGGGGAAACAGTTTTGCATGTCAAGACTGGGAGAAAAGTACATTGTGATCTCAAAGTGCCAGGGGTTAATCACACATTAATAACAAAGCATTACAGTATTTCTTACAAATAGGAAGGCCAGAGACCAAATTGGGTTTTAAGACAGCAAAGAGATTGTTATCAGATGACTATGGGTCTAGTGGGTCACAACATAGCAGCAAACTGAAGGAGAACTTCCTGGAATAGAGTACAAATGAAAATTAACACAGAGTTTTGCCTCATTTTTTAAATGCGCATAGTCATCATCAAATCAAAGACATATTTGTGGAGGAACAATGACTCATAGACATAATGTCAGAACTTTTTTTTCCATTTCGACTCTAATCCAGATATTTCTGATTTATAAGGATTGAACTGAAATAAATAATTATTTCATCAACAGTGTCCCTGAGGGCAGACAAAAAATAGAAGATAAGAAAAAGATAAAGGGAAGAAGGAAGTATAAGGAGAAATAACACATTTTGTCTCAGCTCATCCATTCTGAGGACAAAGAACACAGTGATTTCACCAAATAGGCTACTGAATTGACACCTATTTTGGCTGCCCACTCATGGACCTCTAAACCACAGGGCCAGCTGTCAGATCAAGTTTTATGTTCATGTTTATCCCCACATTGTTAAAGGGATTTGTGAGAGAGCATGATAGATTAATCCCCCTTGAGCTGAACTTTTTGTATACTCCAGTGAATTGCAAGAATTTGGTTTTGCCGGGCGAAATTGGATTTTCAACTCCAAATGCCAAGCAGTGAACAAATGAACGTGAACAAATAAGAAAATCTTAACCTGGTGTTTAATTTTTACTAAGAAAGCGTGGAATATGTAAGTCTGAATGTAGAATGGGCTGCGTCTCACAAAAGCTAATTGAGTTTTTATCCTGCTCATCTCACATTGGCTTGGGTACAGAAGAGTAACCGGAGAGACCCTAATTGCTCAAAGCGTTGGCTTGTGGACAGTAACAGAGGTATCGTGAAGTACTATCTGATATCTACATATGAAGCTCATGTTACACAGCACTTTAAGAATATTACATTTCATCTGTCGAGAGGCTGTCTGAACCTGCGTCTGAAGCCTATTTCATTATTCTCCAGCGCTGCTGCCAGACTGCTTTGCTGGCATGGAGACTCATCTCATTTCATACAGAGAATAGAAAATGACAAGATAGAACGCAAAGGGGCAGAACGATGTACTTGTCAACTGGGGGCTGAGATTGTAACTGGAGAAATGTGAATGTAAGTATTTCCACGTTAGGCTCCCAGGAGAAAGGGCTCCATTTTAGGTCTTAGATTATACACACATATGGAAAGCTAACAAGATGTGGAGCCCTGCAAGTGATAAAATGAAGAAATCAGAAATGTCCAAGAATACATCAATACTTCTTTCATGATTCAAATTGATTGTATATATACTGTATATATATATATATTTACTCTTTTCCCTACAGAGAAGCTACAATTTACATAACATTGTCTTCATCTTAAAGCACATGTCTGTTGTTTGTGTTAAGGATGACAATGGAAATACAGTTAGTCTTGGCCTGGACGGGTCCACTCTTTCGAAGTTTGCATCACCCAGGATGTTTGTAGATGTGTGTTAACCAAATTCTACCAATTAAGCACAGTTAAGAAAAAAAGCTTTTTGCTTTTCTAACAAATTAATTGGAGGTTAAAGGAAACGTATAAAGCCTTGCATCTAATCTTACATCCTTGTGATAAGATCTGTGAAAAATTGGGTCTTTTTAGGCCACATAACAAATGCCTACTTCCTTTGTATAAGTGCTGTTCCCTGAGGAGTTGAACCAGTGTCCACCGCCTCTTGAACCAACAGACTAATGGCAGGAGCGCAGCCTTCACATTCTTTGTGGACCTTGTTACATTGTTTCTACGAGGCCTGCTGAGCATTCTAATTTGAAAGAAAAAAAACTGTGGTTTTGCACCACATGACCTTGTAAAAGCATTGCAGGATGGCATGATGGAGCTTCTCCTGGCTATTTCTGCTCCTGGTGCCTTGCTGCTGTGTTGCTAAGGTCATTACTCACTTTGACACCCTCCGCTGATCTACATCATATTATCAAGCATTTAATATTGTTCCCTGCTGACCGTAAGGCCATATAGAACACCCACAAAGAGGACTACCAGGCCACACTAAATATATCATCAGGATTGTTAAAGTGCTTCCCTCGGCGAGTCACTGCCGTGCATCTTCTGCAACACTTTTAATTTTGCTCTGTTTCTTTGGTTTGACATCCCGGTTGATTAGATATTGATCATCTTCTCTGAAGTACTTTGAGAAAATGCACACACAATGCAATCAAAATCATTTTACCTCCTGAGGTGTAAAGGGTTCAGATCTCAGTGTGATGAACAAAACTGGGCCACAGTATATTATATTTTTTTCCACTCCTGTTGTCTTCAATTTTGCTTACCCTTCACCGAACAAAACTGGAAATGCAGTGCACACAGAAGAGAGAACAGAAAACAACCAAACGGTTTTTTGTACAGACCTGAGGCTGCCGTATTTCTCTATGGCTCTCTAAATCAGTTTCATCTTTCATATCAGATTATACAAGAATCACTCTAGCTTTACCAGATTGCAAAAAATTTATCACTAAACTGTCACCCCGTGGGGGGAAATTAACACTTGCTCTTGATGGTGGCTCCCTCTTAAATGCTTACAAAGGACAAAAGGAGAAAAATGTGTAAGTACACACACCTCAAGAAAAAAACTACTTTGACACATTCATTATAGGCCTTTCATACATAGGTCAGAATGTATTAGCTTACTTACTCTTTAAAGCCCATAACTTGATCCCCATGTCCTTAAAGAGAGACATGAATGAGAGTATCATTAACAGTAAAATGAAAGGAACAGTTTGACAGTTGACATTTTCCAGACTAAGCTTATTTGTTATCTCATCAGTTGGATGACAAGATTAATACCACTTACACATGTGTCTCTAAATATAAAGCTGTAGCTTGGTTAGCTTGGCTTAACAAAACAACTTAAAACAGCTAACCTGGCTGCTGGCACCTTTCAAGGTTTAAAGTGTGTTGGACTATTTCTTACCAGGGCCCAGCGCACTCCTTTTGAGTTGTGTCTTCACCATACAGTCTGCAGTCAACCAGGGAGTGGTATCGATCTTCTCATCTGGCTGGCAAAGTTTGAAGAATCCAAGTCAGTCATATCAGCAGAAGGACACATTATCGTGGATGTATAGTTCAGCTTTTTTTTCTTTTTCTTCTAAGGATTTCTCATCTATTCTTATATACAAGCTGGTTGTACAGTTTGACTGAAAGCACCACAATGGGCTAAAGGGACACTGTTTTTTTCACTGTCAAGAATTAACTTTAAACCAGTGCTTTTAATCCACGGACAAGAAGTGCTCAGAAAAAAGAAATGAAAATATGAACAGTCACTGTTCAGTGACAACAAGGGAAACTCCATCTGTTCATGAAGATCATGTGACCTGACTGAAAGCTCCAAAAAAGTAGAACTTGTGTTGAGATTGAAACGACAACTACTGTGTTAATACACCTATCAAGATTGTGCTGATGCAGCTGAATGGAGGGCTGTAGACATCCTGGCTTCACAGACTGAGTATTGAAATGATTAAGAGGTAAGTAATCAGAGTTTAAACTGTGTGAATATAGCCAAAATGGCAACAGTGTGACCTCCTCAGCAGTATTAACCCAGTATAAACACACACATACCAGAGGAGTAACATGTTCCATGAGCTAAGGGTTGAAGGTGTTATCTGATCCAAATCCAAATCCAAATCAGGCTTTGAGACTAGTGCATCCAAACTAGAAAGTAGAGTTCATATAATGGCTTAACAGTTTGCTATTCTCTCCTACACACATTGCACTGTTGCACGGTCTGTTTGGAAAGTGATGATAATCACTGGACAGCCACTGTCTTCTCATTTTTTTCCTTATATTTATACTGATGAACTGAGAAAATATGACAAAACTCACTTTAAATCAATATTTTTACATAAGCCACTGAGACTTAAGTCAAAGCTGGGGGCATTCTTATACCTGTCTAGTATTTTGCTAACATGTAACCAAAGACAATAAATGTAAAAGCTTAAGAAAACCAATCACCAACAGTGTATTAAACACTTGAATGTCTCACTTTCTGCTCAAGAGCACACACAAAAGAGCTCGGTGACTGATCCCAGCATCAGACACACATGCCCCAAAATTAATCACTTTCTAGTGGTTTTAAAATGCAATGGAAAGGCTGTCCTTGTCCCTCATGCTTGAGTTCACAGACAATTTATTGAAGGAAAACACCAGCTCCTATTGATCAGGTATGATATTGATTGCTGAGAAATCAGCACACACACACACACACACAAATCATCCATGTGTGCCTGATAGATTGTTAGTGAGAAGAAACATTTCAGCATCTAAAATGTTGTGTGTGTGTGTGTGTGTGTGTGTGTAGGGAGGGGGTATCAAATGCAATGTGACCTCTCTATTCATAAAAGATAAAACTAAAATATAAAACACTTTTACCTGAACAGCTCTGATGTAACCAGGGTTGTTTTTGACGTGATAAAGAACATACATATCTTTTTTTAGATGACATATGCTACTTCGTATTAGGATTTTCAGCATATTTCTTAATTACCAGCATCTTTGGAGCTGCAATAACTTCACATTTTCTGGCCTGTTGGCCAGTGGCCTGTTATGTTCAACCACGGGCATGTACCAGTGCATGTGATCTACCTGGGGAACAAGAACATTTTGTGTCTAATATCAAGAAATGTTGAGCATTAGGATTTTCTTCCGCGGGAAATCTTATGCAAGTGACAAATGACATATTTTTTCAAATGATTAAATCTATTCTCTGAAGTCTTCCAAGAGTAAAGGTCACTCAGGAAAGGTCAGTATATTATTAACATTTTGCATCCTCAACTATCATGCAGTTACTCAACATTTTGAACAAAACAAACTACTAATCTCAGATGACCCTCAGTGCAATTCTACGCAAAAAGGTTATTCTCAGTGTGTATTTTGACATTTTACATGCATCAGTTTGAGCTCCTTCTTCTTTCGCTTTGTAAGTTCTGCAAATGAAACCATAAGATATCTTAGCCTGTGCTGCATTCGCCTCCTCATCACTGCATTTCCCCAGTATCTGTCCCTCAAGCGCATGTGGCAGATACCGCATGACCGAGCTCGCTCGGAGAGGCCGCAGTGCTGTCAGCTCAGATCCGTCTTCGTTTAGGAGTGCACTTGTTCATTAAGTCCAACATGGCTCAACAGGAGGCAGGCTTCCACAACACACTCGTGTATGCCATCATAAATCCACATTAGAGAAGACGAGGCATCTCATGTGGAGGAAGGTTGCTGTGGTGGTGGTGGTTGAGGCAGCAATAACAAATAGTCCAGTCCATCAATACCCGACATACAGATAAAGAGCTGACAGAGCCACTATATCCTGCAGATCAGGGGCAATTCTGGCATACCAGGTGGATTAAAGGGTTGGATTATAGTCTGTTGCTTTGTTAAAAATCTTCATCATAATTTCAGTCTACAAAGCACGCCCCATATGACTGCAATTTACATAGCCAGATTTTTTTTCTAAGGGAAAGGTCAGCAACTGGGGCAACTTGCCAGGTGTTTGTGAAGCAGCAGAGCAGTGCGGTGTGGTGAATGTAATTACGGCACTCTGGCAATCTGATAACCTGCCAGTCTGTCTCTCAACACTAGGAAAGTGCACTGGCATATTAAATGTGGCTCTACAAACATGGTTGTGAGCAGGGAACAGTGCCTGTATGTGTGTCAAGCATAATGGGGTACAGGTCTTGAAGGCCAGGTGGTTTTTACCATTGTTCAGTTCTTTTAAATTCTGATAAATTTCATCCAAAAGACTTTCAGGTGCTACAACTTTGGTTTTATTCAAACCTATGTTAACATAAAAGCCAATATTTATATTGAAAGAATTATTGACTGCTGTACTCATTCCTCCTGTACTTACTGGCTGTTGAGCAATGCCTTTCAGAGCCTGATGGGTGGTGGTTTTCTGGGGCCACCCTGTACTGATTATTGGTTGTTGGTCAGTTTGTACAGGTTTTGCTCAGATTTATTGTTTCCAGGGGCAGTGGAAGCAAAATTTTGTACAAAGTATCCTTTCCCTTTGTTTGAGAAGAGCCTATAGTATTTATGTATTTTTACAATTTTGAAATCACCACAAGCATATTTGTCTGCACTATGTTCTGTGAAAAGACATTGTATAGGCACCGATACCAAGATAGGACAATATCAGCCAGCTGATAGATCGGTCAGGAGCTGACGCTTTCCGCAGCTTGACTCCAAAGTAAGAGCCCACAGTCCTTCTGTTCTATGCAAAAATCCATTACAAAGTTCAAGTGGGCCAGTGGTGTCTTTGTAAGTGGGCTGTGGTATGGGAGTGCTTCTCCCTCCAGCTTGTGACTAATGTCGGTATCACTATCAAATTGGGGGTTTTTTTGACGAAGTGCTTTGATGTCTTTGCTTCATATTTGTGGTTGTGCGTGTGTACAAATAGCCACCTACTGGTATTTTAGTGATAGTCATCTATTCCTGACGGCAGCACTTCTCTCCAATGTGGTACAAACTGCACGTCCTTGAAGGTTAAAGTCAGGGAATAAAAGTCTCCCAAGTGCAATTAAAGCCATAGATTAAATGAAAGATTGTAAAATGATTGGCTGCAGCTTTGCTCGATGGACAGCGCATCTGTCAGTGTATTTGGTTGGAGCTAAAATGAGGTTTCAGCAGCCAAATAAAGTCAGGATTTGTTTAGCACTGGATTACCGCTTTCTGTTTTTCTGTACATTTCAGTGGAGGGATAGTGGAAAAAAAAGATGAAATTTGATACATTTAAGAGTGCCATTTTAGAACATATCCACTTACTTGTTTTTCTCTGTGGCTGGTGATTTTGAATCAGCTCTCTTACATCAGGGTCATGCTAACAAGGAATCTTTTCATGGCCTTTATGAACAGGAGGGGTTATTTTAGTGAACCCAGTGAAGTCTGAAGTCCTACTCTTGAAACCCAGGTACAAAGGTTAAGTCATGCATATTCTATAAAATAAAATCCAAAAGTCACCAGTCTATTTGTATGGCTTCCAATATCAATTAGTAAAAAAAGAGCCTCAGTATATGAGATCTCTTCTAAGAGATACACACTTGACAACGTCTGCTTTAAAAGATGGAAATCAACCCCACATTTCTACACAGAAAGGTATTTTTCTCTTTCCTTTGGCGAGGCACTGCTCAGACTAGAGGCAACAAGAAGGCATCAGTGGAATAAAAGCAATGTTTCTGTCAGTAATAGTTGGGCTTCAGTAGATCAGATAAAACAAAAAAATGGCGGACACAAGGCATTGCTGGCTACCTGAATCCCAGAGCTCTCAGTATCTGCAGCGAAGCCTCTGTTTAGTTACAAGAACAAATATCAGTCCTGGTGCTGTCTGGAAATGAGCTTTAGGCAACGACTCTAACAGACAGCTGAAAGAGTCCAGGGAGCTGCCAGAGACATACTGCTGCCTCTCTGGACCTCAGTTGACACCATAAGTCAATGACCGGCTATTTAGACGTCGAAGCTGTTTGGAGACTACTGTTAACAAGCACAAAGGGGCCACTGAGCGAGCCAGAAAACGTGTTGTCATGCATTCAGGACAGAGAGCACTCCCCTCACTCATCTGTTTCATTCTTCTTCCCCTTATTCACTCTCTCACTTGCTTTTTTTTTTTTTTACACTTTAATTACACTTGCTCTGCCAAGCGTAGCTTGAGGCGTGGCCGAGCAAAGTCACTCATTAATATGAATCTGCAGAGTGTGTGAGGAGGAGGACTATTCGCTGACGGTCTCTGTGGAAACATTAGGTTGTAAGCAGCCTGCACCTGTTATGTCCCTCCTGGGACGACGAGGTAAGGAAGCCTCGCTTTGGGGAATTGTGAGTGTGAGAGTGAGTTGAGACCATCCGTTTTCAAAATGAACCTGCAACAATTACAAATCCACTGTGAGGGAAGAGGCGCTTGCAGCTAACAGCCTTGACTTGGGATTACTTAACCATCTGAAAGTAACCAAAATCACTATCGCACAAGGGCATCAGACAAAGAGGAGCACAGACAAGCATCACACTTTAAAACCAAAAAGAATAATAAAGCTATTAAATGTGCAGCATATTACAGACAACTCCACATTCCTTCTTATCTCTGAGATTGGCAGTGCTGGTTTGCCACACACGTCTCCCAGACGAGGAGATTTTCAGGCAGAAAGTGTGAAACTAAAAGGTGTGATGACACGGCTTTGAGCCCACAGAAGCGGTTGAGCGGCTGCTGTGTTTGTCAGCAGACATACAGAGCATTAACACCATACCGAGCACCCCACCAGACAGATAGTGTTACACATCGCTTCCCTTTCTGATGTCAAGTGATCAGACACGTCCAGCATTACGGCAGCTGCTGATGACAAAAGAACGTTGCGCTGGAATACAAAGACACGTCAGGCCCGGCAAAAACCGTGAGGGGAAATCTGTGCATGAGGCACGCCGTTGCGCTGCAAATTATACCTAGAGCCGCAGGCTATGTGGGGCCAGTTGTTAGGGATGTTGTGCATTTGTGTGTGCGAGAGCAAGAGAGATGGAGGGAGAGGGGAAATTATTATCTCTAGATGTTCTTCAAAGAGTCATGGAAGGTCGCAGTCATCCCTGTGTGGAGACTTCATTAATTTAGACTGCTAGACAGCAACATGCATGGTATACTCTTCAAAGTAACACCACTCATTAATTATTAATCCAAACCGTACTGGATGGCAGGAAAAATGGCAATTGACAGTTGGGTATAAACACCATTAGAGCACACTTATTTTCCTAAGGATGCAAGTTCCCCTAAAACAGGGTTACATGAAAAGCAAAGCTGCTTGAGCTAATTTCCATAATACCACTGTGTGCCCCATGAGAGTCTTGGGTTCACCTTCATTTGCATGTGCCACGAAACGGCATATACCGTCTTTTCCGGTTTTTGCAGCTGGGGTATACTGATATGCTCAGAGAACTTGCCGGAGTCTCTTGGTAGGGCCTGGTGGATTTCAAACCTGCCCACTGGCTGCAGCTCACAGACATTATTTTGGGGAATTTCCTGTGCAGCCAAGGATTTTTATCAGATTCTCAGCAGGAAGCAAATTGGACGAGAGATTAACAGTTGGCTCTCGTCACCTACAGACCTACAGATAGTTGCTCATTTAAATTCCGTCTGCATGTCCTCTATTCAGCTTCTCTGTCTGACTTTTTTTGCCTGCAGCGGCAACTCACTAAAACAGCCCAACACTGTTGCAGTGGGAGTGTATACACGTATGCAACTTGGCAAAGGTGCAGACGTTTCACACGTTGCTGAACTTGTTGACAACTGATGTAATATTTGTAAGATTTAGTGTTTGTCATATGGTTCATATTGGCTGTGGCACAGCCCCAAGAATGAGCCTATGTATATATGTGCGTGCGCGTGTGTGGCCTTGACCTCCTCCGTCAAAGCCTTTGAATCACATTCCTCAGCCTTAAGATTAAAGGTCAAGATGGATACAATCGATCCAGAGGCATTTTATTTAGCTGAATATCTTCACAGAAAAAAAGAGCAATCACATCCACCTACTAAACCCAAAAACTATGCAATGTGCACCATAGTCATTCAAGAAGGCGTACTGTATGTCACAAATTCACATATTAAAAAGGAACTAACTTATGAACAAGCAGAACAGCATTTCTCTGCAGCAGAGGCATAATGAGAAGGATGCAATGACCAGCAGTATGTGCTTTTGTCAGGTATTCTTTCATTTAAAAGTCAATGTACTCCATCTGTTTATCCTTTAGGGAAAGCAAAAATAGAACATAGCACTCTTGGCAACTCTCCAACTAAAAACCCCCCCAAAAATCCTTTGCCGTGATTCATTGTCCATGTAATGTTACACGGAAGAAGTGCAGTTGACATCGCAGCTGCCAGGTACTTGAAGAGGACATGCGGCAGTGGCTGAATGAAGGTTGTGAGATTAGGAGTCATGGCGGATGTAAAATCTGAATAGCATCATGTGGGGGGACAAAGGGGAGAAGGGGAGGAAGACTTTCATGCAAATCTTAATAGTTTAAGTCATTTCATATCTCACTGCGGAGTCCCAGACATTGTCCCATCTTGGATCACACATCCGAATTGATGCTCAGGTTGGCCAAACGTGGGTCAGAGTTTATCTCATACCTGTAATGATACCCCTCCATGTGGTCCCTACAAGCATCCCGGATGTTGTACATCCAGCGCTTGATGCCTTTTCTGTTCAGGTAGAGCACCAGAAGGAATATGACGCCAATCAGTGCCAGCACCAGCCCCAAGAAGACATAAGAAGTCTCCAGCACGCCCTCCATGTTGCTGGAACATTTCAGCTGTGACGACTGCACCTGCAGGAGCGGCTGGCGTCTCAGGGCCTCGGGGTCTGCGCAGGTCAGGTTCTGCATGTCAACAACTTGAGAGGAGTTTCTCAGCCAAAGCAACGTCTCCTCGATGAAACAGTCACAGTGCCAGGGGTTCCCCGCCAGCCAGATGTGCAGACCAGGCTTGAGGCTGAACTCTGCCATGGTGGTGGGTGACAGGGACCTCATGCTGTTGTCCCTCAGGTCAAGGTCACGCAGAGGGGGCACCTTCAGCGTCCCGTTCTGGATGGAAACGATGGAGCTGTTCTGCAGGCTGAGGTTGACCAGGTTGGGGAGACTGGTGAATATGTCGTCTGGAAGAAACACAAGGTCATTGTTGGACAGGTCCAAGACTCTCAGCATGAGGAGGTTTCCACTTTGGAGGACATTGAGGACCATGTCCATGGAGGGATGACCGTGAAAGGACCTACTGAGGTTCAAAACCTGCAGTTTATTATCATCAGGGAAAGCTCTGTCACTGAAATCCTGGATTTTGTTGTTGCTAAGGTCCAGCCGCACAAGGTTTGGCAAGTTGTCAAATACCATCGCACCCACAGACTCTATCCCATTCCCACTGAGATAGAGATCTGTTAACAGTTCCAGGCTGGTCGTGATTGAGTCCATGTTAATACGGGAAATGTTGTTTCCTGTGACAAACAGAATTCTGGTGTTGGTCGGCAAAGTATGCGGAATCGCGTCCAAGTCCTGGTTTTGGCATTTCACAGTTTGTGAGGAGCACACGCATCTTTCCGGACAGCCGTGACAGGACAGCACGACTGCGAGGAGGAGGAAAAGTGAATGCATCACACCTGACGACTGCGCTCTCCCTCGGATTTCTCCGCGGCTACATCCACACGACGTGCTCAAAAGCCGCATCTTGGATTTTAGAAATCTGTCTGCGCAGACCGTGTGTAAAGACTGCTCTACAACCACCCGGCTCAGTCGCCGCCTTGCTCTTCCGCGGGGAACGAGGGAAAGTTTTTCAACTGTCTCCCACCTCTGTCCTTTCGAAAACTGCTCCCAGTTCCAGCTCAGACTCCATACAACTACCCCCACACCATTCTTGTTGAGGATAAGTCTACATGTCCGTGAGGATGAAGGTGATGCGGACGAAGCTCGCAAACTTCTAGATGTCCTCCTCGTTGATTTCCCAAACCACGGGTTTTTTTTTAAAGAGAATAGCGGCCAGGCGATGTGTTTTCCAGCCACAGCAAAACAATCCAGCCGGACGCAGAGCTTCCAGCCGGCAGGTAACTTACTGGGGATTCTGGCTCCGACACAGACTGCGCTCCCTGTCTCCCAAAGGTGCCTTATATTACATACGCACTTCCAGCATGCCGCTCTCCAAGTCGTTGGGATCCTGGAGGGAAGGACCAAACACAGCAGCCCAGTGCAGACCATTGGAAGGAGGGAGCATACCATTATTCAGCTAAAAAGGGGGTGAGCAGAAAACTCTCCCAAGCTTCGTTTCGACTCATTTAAATGTTACACTTATCATAGCACGCGTGTATTTGAATGGCGATCCGTTCTCAATTGTTGAACATCCGAATGTGACTAGCTGACTAGTTTTCTTCAGATGAGCTGTGGCATGTTAGTGCAGGGTGACTTAGGGTCCACGGACCTCTGCGGGTCCCTGAGGGAGATCCAGTGACGTCCCAAGCAAACTGAGGAGTAATTCAGCCTCACTACATCAAAGATGGGGCTGCAGTTCACGCTACACCATGTAGCCTAGTAAAATACATATCATCTGATCTGTTCAGACGTTTACGCAAAAGTGATGATAATTTTGGAATCGCATACTAAATCGTGACCAACCGCAATCTTATTTTCAGACGGTGCTCTTGTCTTCAGGGGTGCTTGGTAGGGTGGGGAGATTTTTTTTTTTTTTTTTTTGGGGGGGGGTCTGTGGGTAAAGCAGTTTGATCTATAGGCCTTTTTATATGCGGTCCTAAATTTTTATATTCAGCCCAGCTCAAGACATACCCATTTGATAATGGTCTCTTTAGTCTCTCTTAGGAAATTGAGAAGTCAAAAAGAATAACATGAATGGTTTGAGCCACTGTTAATGTAACTTTACTGAAAACATTATTTTTACTTTTCTCCATAAAAGCTTCAAGTCCTTTTAGGATCCTTGAGGACTATCTAGTCTTTAAACTGTACCCAGTGGTTGTTATATCTCAACTCAACACTTCTGCAGGAAAATCTCAGGTTTTCTTCCATGGGATGGGAAAAAACTTGATTTAATCCTTGATTAATTCAGTGCTGATCTGAGTCCTATTAGTGGTAGTAGTAATAAAATGTAGGGACTCCTGGATCTTACCAATGAGAAAGGAATGCAAGTTCTACCTTTTTTCATTGCGAAATGGAAAACTGTTTTTTCGCAACAGGAAATTTTGAAAAAGTGTCACATTTGACAGTGTCAAATCAATCAGTTGGACAAATAAGAGTCACACATCACAGACTCATATTTGTGCATCACACACACACACACACACACACAGGAATGAACCTGTGCAATTTAATATTTTTTACATTTAACATCCTTTATTTATCTTTATTGTATTACCTCTATACTGCTGTCACTTTGCTGCTGTAACAGTGCAAATGTCCCCAGTGTGGGCATATTGTATCTTACCTTATCAAATGTTCAATAACATTATGTTATTTCAGACAACAATGGAATACTCAGATTCCTTTATTTCTTTACATGGTCTGTATTTCCATATCTCCTTTTGAGAAATGACTTGGTAAAAGCATTGTCTCCTGGATTATGCAGGATTATACTGCTGAGAAGAAAAACTGTGGATGCGTTCAAGCTTGAATGGTGAGGAAGGGCATGCTCATCAATATGTCATATTTGGAAGCCCCTGTGTGGATCCCAGTGTAACCTTAGCTTTACCCTCCTTTGACCCTCTCCTATTCTTAGCCTGGGTCAATGTGACAATCATCTGAGTAATTCCATGACACCTGGATCGAGGCTGAATGTGATACTACACCTGAAGTCTGTCTTTTGAGTATGAAATCATTATAAAGGACATTATGTTATGGTGGACGGTTGACAATCATTTTACATTCAACTTTCATGTCCACAGTTGGTGTAGAGATGAATATAGATCTCTTTTCAAACAAACCACAATTTCCTATTTGTGCAGGAATTATTTTAAAACCTGTCTTAATCAACTGCATTTAAGTGGAGATATAGGACAATTTTGTGTAAAAAAAAAAAAAAAGTCTGTCCACTTTCCATTGAATACAGGTAACACTGCTGTGCTATTTTGAAGTGTGATTGTACTGTTGAGTAAAACATTAGGTGTAAAATGTACCAAAAATGAACTCTGATACAGAATGATACAGACAAGTGTTGTCTTCTTGTATCATTTAAGAGTAATTTACAAGGTATATAGCTGTTTTGCACTTCAACGTTATTTTTTTATCATGTTTTCTAGCATGTTATCATTTGGCATTATGTCTATAATTTCTTAAATTAAAAAAAAAATTCTGTGACATCATAGATCCAGCAAAATTATACTACCAACAACTAACCCTAGCCCTCAAAAACCAACCAATAGTGTATTCGTATGTACACATCCAGACCAATCAGAAGTCTCAACACTAGCCAGTGATTTTACCTAACCTGCAGGGTCTCAGGCGTTCAGTCCTGTCAACATTTGCACCAGAGATAAAAACAGTAGTGCAGTAATGACACAGTGGACGTACATCGCTGATGCAGCTTTCGCAATGTCCTATTTTTTCTTTATCTAGCGGAAGGTAAGAAACGATAGGTCGTTAATTCCCCCCCGAGCAGAACAGTTCGTTAGCGCTAGCTTGCGATGATGTGTCAGTCAAGCCAGCTGCCAAAGTAGAATTAGCAAAGGCTAGCTAACAACACTTGGCAAATTTTCGAACTTATACCTTTTATCGATCCAAAAATTACTATAAAGGCTATAAGGATAGAGTTAGCTGCCTGGCTTGAAAAAAATTAAGCAAAGTATGATGTGGCATTATGTGTAACGTTGTCCTTCTTGGGTAGAGCTTTTTAGCATGTTAGCTACATAGCTACATATTTGGGAATTGGTTGCTGTCAATCTGTCAAAGTTACTGTTTTGTTCCACAGTAGTGGTTATTTTACATTGAACGCCAAGACTGCTTGAACAGAGCCAACACGAAAAGCTAACAAGCTCATGACATTCGGTTAACGTAGCCTGTTACATAATCCTGCTGTTAAGACAACATTAAAAACATCCCTAATTATCGTCAGAGCACTTTATTCACAATACACAATCCATGTGCAAACGCATAATATGCATATTATGCAAAATATACATTTAATAACTTCAAGCTTGTTTGCGCAGTGTTGTCAAATAGCTGTCTGGCAACCCTGTCAACTCAGCTGATCTGTGCTACTTAAATGTATAATTAGGTCAGACTTGTTCTGACCTTTGCACTTGCAGCTTTGGACCCACACACAAAGCTGTTGATTTCATTGATAATTCTTCTTTTCTTTCTCAGGTGCACTCTACAATTATGGAGTTTTAAAAAGGAAAGTGAGACCTTTGGGGGGGAAAGGGGGCCTTTCCCCTCAAGTTGGATGGTTGGACTGCCGGACAAGAAAGTTAGAGGGGAGTTGAAGTTGTTACCTTTTGTAAATCAATAGAGGATAAGCTATTTTTTGCATACACTGAAATGTACAATTTTGTATAAAAAAAGAAACATTTTGTATTTATTAAATTCGAAATGCCATTGTGTGCTGCAAGCACATTAGATTGTGTTCAATTCTTGGTTGAAATGGTGGACTGAAAGTCACACAAAGGCTCTGGAGTCGCTAGGGTGCGGTGGAACCTCAACACAAGCACAATTCTAGCGCTCCAAACCACCTCGACCTTTCGTTGATTCATAATTTTCTTTCCTAATGTCCGTTTTGCCTCTCGGAGAGCAGCTCTGTTATAGTTTACAATTTTTGTGATTGCGTTTTTGTTGCCTTATATCATATTGTTGTTGGGTTTTTTTTAGTTAGTTTGCAATTGTGGGTGGTGGGCTGTCAGACACAGTAGAGTAGATAAGGGGTGTGGGTTCACTGTGAAGATTTGGTGGAGGTCAGGATGAGTCTGGCACCGCCGGACTGCACGCCCAAATGCCGCTCGCAGCAGCATGCAGACCAGGTGGTAGCGGCATTGACGCACGGCTCTGAGGGGCAGCTGCGGGCCTTCTTGGCTTCTCACTGCCACAATGCGTGCACCTTGCGGGATGCCTTTGGCCGCACAGCCCTGCACCTGGCCGCCTCGCTGGGAAAGAGGACCCTGCTGGAGTGGCTGCTGGAAAGTAGGAATGCTGACCTAATGTTGAAAGATAAGGAATCCGGCTGGACCGCTCTCCATCGCAGCGCCTTCTACGGACAAATCCACTGTCTCATATCGCTAGTCAAGGTATGTGTTCACGGGGAATCATCAAAAAAACGTGCTGTCCAATTTGTCCAGGGTCAGTCAAGGTGTTTTTTTCACATGAACAAGCAAAAGAAAAGTTCCCATTAGTGAAATTAATCCGGTATCATGATACAGTGATATAACAAAACATAATCTGTGATGCTGCAAAACAAAAAAAAAGATTGTCCCTCGTTCCGTATTATTTTGAACATGCACAAAGTTTTGTTCGGCTCAGTTTTTTTCACAAGTGAAGCCAGTGAAGAGACATTTTCAAGCATCTGACATACATTTAAATTTGCTTTGTTTCAGCATGGCGGACTTCTCTCCACCCAGGACAAGGAGGGCCTCTCTGCGCTTGACCTAACAATGAAGGACCGACCAGCACACGTCGTGTTCAGGAACACCGGTAAGAGAAGTCGATGACTTCTTCGCTTGAGTTGACGTTGTTGTACATGAATATGACAGAAGCATCCGTTAGATTTTTTTGGGGGGGTCACAAGACTCAGGGTTGGTGTTTCCATTACAGGACGTCCTTCCTTTGATGGCAAAATTGGCTAATCTCTTTGTCAAACTTCAGGTGGAAGCACTGCAGACGGTGAAAGTGTTATTGTGTTTTCTCCCCCACCGCAGACCCGACTGAAGTATACACGTGGGGAAACAACACTAATTTCAGTCTCGGCCATGGTAATCAGGAGAGCCGGCAGCACCCTGAGCTTGTGGATGTGTTTGCCAGGACTGGAGTTTACATCAAACAGGTAGACTAAAAGCACTGTGGTCCGCTCTCTCGCAGGGAGGTCGGCGTTTTCTGTGGGCGAAAGGCTTCCCCGCCCTGAAAAAGCCCATTTGCATGCGTCACACCAGTAATCGTCTCATGCGTTAACTGTGCCGACATGCGTTCAAAGAATAAGCCAATGCACCTGGGTAAACCAGCAAAACAGTCCCTCCCCAGAGTCCGGTCTTACACAACCGTCTCCTCGGGGTACATCAGCATTTGTTACAAATATTTTTTTTTTAAGCTCGGCTCACACTTGACTTTTTGCATCCGTGACAGCAGGAATATCGGTTATACTTGAGTTTCACACTTCACTTTTAAATGAAGTTAGTGGTTGTAGAACCAAGGCTCATTATGCATGCTGTGGTGAACCCGTCATTGTTCTTGGTTAATTGCGGATTCGGGAGGTTGGCATATCAGGGTCACAACCATCCGTAATGCCTTTTGAGTCAAACAGAGGGCATAGTTGGTGTGTTGGGCATGGAGTGATTAGCTTTGTCCTCTTCTGTATAGTCTCAATTTGTGACTCTGTTGAGCACGTCTCCGCGTGGTTAGACTCTGCCAGCCAGGCTACAATTTCATGTGTTTGTCGTTTAGATGCTCTTAGTGTGATTAATATAGCCGCTGGCACCAGCGCAGCTAACCCCCCCCAGTGTTGCGTGTACACACCAGGTGCTAGTTACAGTAGATTAAGTAATGCAGAATAGCTGCGTTAGCTGTGTTGGCGTTTTAATCTATTCTTGAGACTTGGCACTTGAAAGCAGGTTTCTGTATTTGTTAAGAACTAATTCATCCGGGGCTCTGTTGTGTCAATATGTTACTGCTGCGAACAGAAAGAAACTCCATGTTTGAGGTGTTTTTCAGCCCGCAGAACTTGTCACGCGGAGTAATTTCATAAAGCCGAGTCGGGGTTAGGTGGATCTGATTTCATGACCACACAATGACCCAGTGGCGCAGCCTACAGTCTTTGTCTTCCGAGCCCAATCCGGCAGGTGCCAGAGGTTAAATATTAATTCCACAATGACATGTTTTTAATTAAATGAACTACACTGGTGTGTATGCATGTGTGTGAATGTCCACATCAATGTGATACTTCGGGAAACATCCCCGCGCTCTATTGAGGGTTTGAGGGGACCAATGTATTAGTAATGATGTTTGCTTTTCCACTTGTGCCCTGGCCTTTATTGGCATAGTGTTTTACTATCACTACAAGAGGACTTGGCTGAAGGACATGGAAAGAGATGCTTCGCAGCCTCTGCTTCGAGGTCAACGTTATAATGACAAGAGCCTTAATCAGCACAAAGCAATAAGTCAGACGGTTTTCTAACCCAACATCCAGACGTGGTATTTTAAAACTTGCGGCAGCGACAGAAAAAAATCAGAAATACATTCATGTTTCTTCTCCTCTTATCCGTTAAGGTGGTGCTGTGTAAGTTCCACTCAGTGTTCCTGTCGCAGAAAGGCCAGGTGTTCACCTGTGGTCATGGACAAGGAGGACGGCTCGGCCATGGAGATGAACAGACGTATCTGGTGAGAGTTGTTATCGGACGTCATTTTGGTACAACCTTAAAATACAGTGAATGATTCCTGTTGTACAGGAACAGCAGGACACACTGAGGACCTTTTTTTTTGAAGATGATAGAGTAATTTTATTCTCTGATAAAATTACCCGTTAAACCATAAATGTAAATGTATACTTTAGTGTGTCGCTAACTGATGCCTCTGCTTCTGTTTGAGCAAAGAAGATTCAGAATGGTTTGCTTGAAAAGATGACTATTAGTTTAATGAACCAAGAAAAAATGAATTACTTTTAAGGAACGTAAAGTGTGCTTACATATCATAGCTTAAAAGGCTGGTCAGTCAGTATTAATTAATCAATTTTTGCCAGTCATGTTGTCTACTACTGATAAAGATGCCGGCTCCTCCCTTATCACAGTTATGTTGGAGTGGACGGTGGCATCTTCTCTGCAAAGCATGATCATTTGTGAAAAGAAACTAAATTTTCTTCCATGTAAAAAGACGTCTGTGTGTGCAACTATGTGGGAAACCCATTTTAAATTCATGTACCTACACCTTTGCAGCCGTCTTGAATTTACACTCTGGATACATACAGGACTGTGCAAAAGCCAACATTACATGACCATGTATAATTATTTCTTGAACTATTTAATAGAATACAACTGGAAAATACAGGAAATGTGTATGCAGTATTGGGAAAAACAGAAAAATTTCAGAAAGGAAAAGCTTGCATAGGCTAAAGTGTCAAGAATAAAGTGTAAGCTCTGGCTTCATCAGGAATGGTCTTTTTGGAAGGGTGGCAGCCAGGGAGCCACTTTTTCAGCAGGGGAACAGTGTGAAAAGGCAACGATATGCCGAAGCCCACGAAGATTGAAATAAAGATCAGTGGAAAAGCTTGTGGCGGACTTTTGAACAGTACTGCAGTTTGTCACCTTTGCGAATGACCGGATACAGTGCAGCTTTTTGCAATTACATTAGCTTAACACATCAAATGCGTGGGACGCCATTAGACTCCCTGCACTGAGCAGGCAACGGCCATCACCGTTTCTCTGTACTTAGTTTTGTCTTTGCAACCGTCTTCAGGTTCCCCGGATGGTGGAGGGTCTGATGTCCCACCACTGCTCCCAGGTGGCAGCAGCTAAAGACCACACGGTGGTTCTGACGGAGGAAGGCTACGTTTACACCTTCGGCCTCAACACCTTCCACCAGCTCGGCCTGGCTCCTCCTCCTGCCTCAGCGCACGTCCCTAAGCAGGTAGGACGCAGCGGGGCTGATGACATTTCACAGTTTTAACGTTTAATATTTTATGAGACCATTACTTTGGGAACTACTATCTATCCATATCTACTACAATGTTAATGTCCCTGTAATGACTTGTGTAGGTGTTCTCCAAGACGCTGAAGGGGAGGACAGTGATTGGAGTGGCAGCAGGAAGGTTCCACACAGTGCTGTGGACCAGGGAGGCTCTCTACACGATGGGACTCAACGGAGGTCAGCTGGGTAAGTCACAGCAAAGCCAACGCTCCAGGACAAAGATTGCACAGCTTTTCACACACTGAGTGTTGTAATTGTGGTTAAATTTGAGGCAGTGAATGTGAAATCCGGAACCTGTGGCACACAAATGTAACCATGCAAGCGTAAAAAGCAAAGAGTAGAGGATTTTCCACTGATATGATTTGGATGTAAGCTTGAATAATGATGCTGTTGCCTTAATAGAACGGTACAAAGATCTGTATGAGAGAGGTGTGGTGAGGAGAGAAGGCCCTCCAACATGGTGGACACAGATGACGCCACAGCTAATATCTTTTTTTTTTTTTAAACTATTATTTATTTATTCTGAAAATAAAGGGTCAGCATGTAAGGATTAAACACACTGTGTACTGATAACTTGTTAGGTTATCCTACAGTATATTTTGTGCTTTCATCTGCAGGCTACCTCCTGGATCCCAATGGGGAGAAGTGTGTGACGGCCCCCCGGCAGGTGTCGGCCCTGCACCACAAAGATGTCACCATAGCCATGGCAGCAGCGAGTGATGGAGCGACGGTGGTGGTGACTGAGAAGGGGGACGTCTACTTGTTGACTGACTACCAGTGCAAGAAAATGGCTTCGAGGTAAATCGCACAGTGGGAATTTTGACTGCCGCACATTTCACTGCAAAAAAAGGCTTACCTGGTCTTATTTTTTCGATCTTTCGATTCCTTTCGATGTCCGTTCTTAAGGACAAGACTCGTAAAGAGACGATTCTGTCTCGTTAAGACTTAACCGTCACTTTTATACTGTCTGGGATATTAAAACGCTACTTACATATCCACATCTGCCAGGCAAAATTGTTCATTCTGATTGTAATCAGTGCAGTAGATTAGCAAATTAGCCTGTCGTTCCACACAAATTCTAAAAATCGCGCACACGCTGCATGGATTGTCTCCAGCATCCTGTGTCCCACTGCAGATATAGTGGGTACAGTTCCCGCTGTGTGCGTTCATAACTAACAGAAGACTGCTTCTCGTGATTTCACACAAAGATGTAATCTCTGTCCTTGTTCCCCGCTCATCGATTTGAACAATATTCGCAGCGCTTTCAAGCCAGGCGAGGCCGTTCAGCATCATCCCCCGGTATTCTCGTCAGGCCTCGTTTGAGCGGCGGCCGATAGTAAAGCGGCCGCCAAAGTGGAAACAGTCGGGTTGGCTTTTCCTCTGCTTTGCTAGTCTAGTGTTGCAAATATGTGTCAGCGGGGGAAAGGGGAGTGGAGCCAAGTGCGTGTCTGTCTGTTAAATCGCAATAACGCCGCGATGGATTTACCAGAGTTCAGCTGTTCGAGCAATCATCAGCAGTCTTCCACCGAGCAATATCCGCAGAAAAACCACAGCAAAAATCATTCTGATGTTACTTTTGAACATTAGTTTCTCTAATTGTTATTTTGTCTTTTCAGGCAGCTCAACATTAAGAAGGTTCTGGTCAGCGGCGGCGGACTGGACCACCGCGTGGATCCGCAGATCCTGAACGAGGGGGGAGGGGAAAAGGTGGCCGTCTTGGCATTAGATGAAGCTGGGAGGGTGAGTGCGTCTGTCAGGTATAATAGGAAATCTTTTTCATTTCGTTATTTAGGCAAGTGGCGGGGAGAAAAAAACCCTTCTCCCCAACATAGTGGGGCCTAAATCAGTTGTGAGACAATGATTCTGAAATTCAATTTCACTTCTGTCTCAGTTTTTCAGTGTTGGCACAGTGAGAGAATGTATTATTGATAATTTTGAAGTCGCTCTGCCGTCATCTAAGCTGCGGTGTACACAGTTACACAATGCTGAGTCAGGCCTATATGGAACCCTATGGATGAAAATGGCGACTGTATATCTTCCCCTCCCCGGCAGGTGTTTTGCTGGCGTTCCTCCGGCAGCTCGGTGAGACAGTGCCGGTGGGCGTATGGGCGCCAGGTCTTCATGTCGGACATCACTCTCAGCAACAACGGCATGATGTTTGTGACTCAGGAGGGGGAGGGCTTCAGCGGCGTGTGGGCCGGAGAATATAAGAAGTACAGTGAGAAGAAAGGTGAGGAATTTAGGAACATGGTATACGTGTTGTTTGGCAGCAATTTTTCCATGTCGTGAACGACTTGAATCCATGCTTGAGTTAACTTCTTGTTCGATGTGTTCTGATATGAGTTTCAAAGTTTGTATGTCATCTTTTGAAAAGGAAACTGCTTTATTAGAAAAAGACTAATGTAATAATCGCATTGCATAATTCAAAAGCAAAAGGGAGAAGGGAGGGCAAACAACTGACTCCCATGCTTGTTGTAATCTCACAGAGGTCAGCGTGGAGGTTTGTGGCCACTCAGATGCCGGCACGCTGTACGAGCGAATCCGCTTGGAGAAGCTCCCGTACATCCACAGAGCCGTCAGCATCACCATGGACTCCAAAGGCCGAAATTTTGGCGTTCTTCAGGTCGACCCCAAAGCGAGGTACGAGGTCTTCCGCAAGAAAAATGCTGCTCACGGTCACTCCCTTCCTGTGTCTTCTGTAGAATTCTGTAGAAAATGGCCTTGAACTCTGAGAGGACACTGTGGGACCAATCAAACATGTAAAGCGTGAAGCTGTTGGTAAAAATTCAAGCATATCCGCTCTGTCAGGCATATGTGAGATATACGACTGTGGCGAGCAGCTTGAGCGCATCCTGCACACGCAGGAGTGACACTGGAATAATTGAGCTGGAGGAAATAAATCATCATGAGGTGATTTTGAACAGACACAGGGAGGCGATGAAATCCAAACTTCAGCGTTCAGTGGACAGAGGAGGCTTAATAAACGTGAAAGGAGGATGGATCCTCTGATCTAAAAAAAAAAAAAAAAAAACTCATTCTTTCTCACTTTATCGTTCTCCTTGTGCCACTCTGTCATCATTGCATTTTTAATTTAGAAATATTTGGTTCATCTTTTCAGCGTTTTGCATGGTAAAACGTCAAGAGAGCTCAAACAGCAGACTGGGAAATGGGAAAAGAGCGTCGAGAGAAATCTTTCATTGAACTGATAACTCTGCCATCTAGTGGTGGGAACCTGGACCTGCCTCTGAGAGAGATTCGCTTCACACGCATCCTCTGTTCAGGGACTCAGAATGTTACTTTGGCACAATAAGTTGGTTGGGCCTAACACAAAACAATGGGTTATTTATCTTCTCTTTAGTTTCAGATGGGTGCCCTGCTGACAACACAAACTAATGTTTTCCTACAGACGTGTGGCTCAATGATTTACGTGCGTTTTTGACGACAGCGTCCACCCTGTGTCTTTTAACCCAGCTTGTACGAGGTACCCAACGTTTCCCCATCCTCCTTCTCCCAACACTTCCGGAGCCTTCTGGAGGAAGCGGATGAAACCGACAGCATCCACGATGTGACGCTTCAGGCCGCCGACCGCACCTTCCCGGCTCACAAGTACATTTTGTCCGCGAGGTCCGAGTTTTTTCGGAAGCTCTTCATGTCCGAGCACCGTGGGCTCGACGAGGACCTCGACAAGGAAGTGAGGAAGAGCGAAGACGCCGTGGGCTGCGATTTGATCATCTTGGAGAAGATCCCACCGGACATGCTGGAGTACGCCCTGCACTTCATCTACACAAACTCCTGTGAGCTGCTGGTGCACGGGGCCCGGCCGAGAGTCTCAGGCGCCGTGATAGGACACAACCAGGTTAGGGGAAAGCAAAGGGATTTTTTTTCACTGACATTCACTTAGCAAAGTCTCAGCACCAGAAGTCTAATATAGTCAGTACTGTATTTACTGCAGCTTCAGTCCATATGGGATATTTGCGTGAGCTGTGACTCAGTTGTGGTTATTTTCTGAAGACTGCCCCTCTGTCTCTGCTGCCTTGGCCAGGATTCAGAGCAGGAGAGGCTTATCAGCAGCCTGCAGGACTTGGGCCTGAGAGGACGTTCAGCCCTCGAGGTGTACCGGTCTCTTCCCCCTGCGACCAAAGGAGATGGCGACAAGGCCAAGAGCAAGGGCTCCAAGCCTGGCAAGAAGGGGAAAGCAGGCAAAGGTGACAAGGCTGGAGCCAACGAAGGAGGGGCCAATCCTGTGAAAACCTTGCAGGGCGTCGCAAAGAAGCTCGGCCTGGGCGGCCTGTCCGCAAGGTGAGAGACCCACGTGTGTCGGAAAACAGGAGGCAAAACTGCATTCGGCGTCATGTAAATTGTGTTGTCCTTTTTCCCTGACAGACTGGACGGAGTCAAGTACGAAAATGGAAAGATCTGTGTCATCCACAAGAAAACTGGCAGCAAACCCAAATTCTGCCAGAGGAAATGGTGGGTGTATGAGAGTGTGTGAGCGGTCGTAGCGATAGATCGGATCGTAAATGATACATTTGACTTGGCGCCGTGGATTTTCTTTCATTATTTCTTTCATTTTGCGTCTCCACAGCTCCTACCTTTGTGATGTTACACTCAAATCTGACGATGGGAAAGAGTTCCCTTGTCACAAAAGTGTCCTCTGTGCAAGACTGGGTAAGATGATAAAGCCGACGTGTCAGCGAAGAAACGCATACAAAGATGTTTATTCATGGTAACAGAAACTGTGACTGCAGGTGGTTATTTTGCGTCATTTTCAGGTCATTATTTTGCGTCATTTGCATCAAGTAAATGAGGAGCGGTTTGTTTATTTTTGTGCTCGTCTTTTTTTTTTTTTTTGCAGAATATTTCAACAGTATGCTTGGAAACCCCTGGATTGAGGTATGCTATTGCTGCTGCTTCATTCGTTATCCAGTGTGTCACTGGTGTAAAAGTATTGGTACAGTTGATACAGTAGTCCATATAGTTGCCTTGCACCTCTTCAGGCCACGTCCTGCAATGCGCTGGAGATGCCGACCAGCTCAGAGATCCTGCAGGCCATTCTCGAGTATGTCTACACAGACGAGTCTCCCACCATTAAAGGTAGCTTCTCACTGTGCATTGGGTTCGATGCCCTGGTTTCACTAAATCAGCATGAATAGTGAAAGGGAGCAGCAAACAGTACTTGTTGTTGTGTGTCTTTGCCCGACAGAGTCTCTGAATGTGGAGTTTGTCTGCAGCGTGCTGGTTCTTGCCGACCAGCTGCTGATCACGCGTCTGAAGGAGATGTGCGAGGTCGTCATCACTGAGAACTGTAGGTTTCATTCATCTCGTTACTTTGCTTTGTTACTTTGCTCTTATCTTTTAGCAGCTCCTTTCATTCGGTCATAATGCTGCACTCATGCAAAAAAACAACAGTTTTTATTGATTCGAAGGTTAAAAGCAACAGGCTGAATTTCTTCACGTACGGATGTTTTTTCAAACCTAAAAAAAAAAAAAAGAGTTATTTAGAGTTGAATGAACCAGGAGAAAAAAAGGAGAAAAAAATTGATGACACTGCTACAGATAGTTGAGTTATTGCTGTTATCCATATTTACTTTAACTTTAATTGCCTTCAATGTCATGTGTAAAACAAGCTCAGAATATCCAGTAACTTTAATTACATTGTCGTGTTTTGGTTATTTTGGGCTGTTTTTTTTGTTTTTTGTTTTTTCAAATAATGTGAATGCAGCGTGATTTCGTAATCAGAGGCCTCCAGAGTTGTTGATCAAGCCGCTTGCTTTGCTCTTCCTCAGTGACTCTGAAGAACGCTGCCGAGCTGCTGGAGTTTGCCGCCATGTACAACGCAGAGCAGCTGAAGCTCTCCTGTCTCCAGTTCATTGTGCTCAACGCGGCCACCCTGCTGGAGTCAAAGTGAGAAACTGGAAACAAAAAGCTGTTTTGTTTTGTTTTTTTGGAGCATTTCAGCATTTTATAGTTCTGCTGTTTGTTTACAGCATCACAAAGGTGCCATGTGCAATAATACTGCGCCTTGTCAAAATCGTTTATTATAGCTGCAAAATTTGGAACAGTGTTTGTTTATACAATTGAATCTGTATTCTGATCCACGCACCTGAAGGAGAGAAAGGAAGCTTTGTTGTCTGATCTGTACGTGTGTGTCTGCCCATTTGTTTTTGCGTTGCCCTCAGAGCTCTGGATATCCTCAGTGATGAGGTGCTTGTGGATGTCACTGCAGCTTACAGGAGGACGGTGAGTAAAATCCCAACACTAGAAACATCCTGATCTGCACGATCCTTTCCATGATTTCACTGAGAGGTCAGTGTTATTTTCAACAATAATCATATTGTTGAAAATAAACAATCACGTCAGTGCAATGCTGTGAAACAGCTTTTTGGAAGTACAAGAACATACTGTAAGACAGCAGGGAACTGTTGGCCCATTTTGTTCTCCCTCTTAAATAGTAAGGGCTCCTTAGACTCATCGTTTTGCTCTGACTTTCAAACGTCCGTCTCTCCAGCAGTAGCTGATTTAGTAAACTGAAGCAAGGGACAGCCGACTGTTGTTTTGGTTTTCTATACAACTGGCAACTGTATAAAGCAACTCCTGACAGTATATATATATATATATATATATATATATATATATATATATATACTGATTTCAAATCAGTCATGGTTCTCATATTGTAATACAGGATCAAGTGTCTTAATGACTCATATCTATTGCGGAGATGCTTCACTTAAGTAGGGTCCTTATGTCGTCTGTCTATCTTTTTAATCCTGTTTTTTTTAATATCAGATCCCAGCCATGCAAAAGAGACTCATCACCCCGTACCCTGATGCTCCAGACCTCAGTGTCTACGAGGATGAAGATTTGGACTCTGCGTTCAGCCCCAAACCAGAAGCTGAGCTGGATCACTCCTGCAGGTACACATGCAGAATGTTAAGTATCTTCATAGTGACTCTTATTGGGTTTGTTTTCTGATTGGGGCTCTGTGTAGTGTTCCATATTTCCATAATTGTCCCAGTAGCTTACTTGCAAAGTTCAAAAGAAGTCAAGACAAAACTTGGCGTCTGAAAGCACATAGTTCTTCTCATGTGGGCACGGAGCAGAAAAATGCCAAATCGTGACTGTTTGACGAATAAACCTAAAGTTACAAGAAGCGGGAACCAACCAGGATCTGCAAATCCCTGTAATCCCACATTTAACATTTGGAATGTGGTGCCCCAAAAGGTTTCTATTACTGATTGTACATTGTCCCCCGCCAGGGATATCTTGTTGAAGAAGGCCAAGATTAAGGCGAAGAAGAAACCAAGGCGTCGATCTGACAGCTCAGGGGGCTACACTCTCTCCGATATCATCCAAAGCCCCCCTGCTGCAGGTATAATTAAATACTCAAACGCACGTAACGCATATCCGCATGTCGCGACAAAGCACGTCACAGCCTCCAGCTCCTTTTTTAAAGCATTAGGTCGTTTAAAGGTAAGGTGTTATATTTTCCCTAACAAACGCGCTTTCCTCTCAGCGGTCTCCCCGTGCCTGGTGAAGTCAGGCAAAGCTAACTCGACAGAGTCCCTGCAGGAGCTGCTCACGTCCGACTCAGAGGGCAGCTGCATGGGGGTGGGCAGCCCCCGAGACGTGCAGTCACCTGTCTTCCATGACAGAGCCGAGGTGAATATCTAACCACTGCACTACCAACAGCCATATTTTTACATATATTTCGCCACATATTTTGAAAGATTTTACATGCGAGAGATGCGTATTCATTCGCCATCTTTACAATCGTGGTTGAATAATAAAGTGTCAGTGACAACATAACATGGATGTGAAACTCACAAATAAAACAGATCACAGGTTACATTTTTGATGCTTATCATCTGCAGGATGAGAAGGCTTTCAGTCAGAGGCTGAAGACTCCACCCAGCACCCCGACATCCGTGAGAAATGGTCTCCCAACTCCGCCCAACTCCGCTTCACTAATCATCCCCAAGGTTGTGCCCTGGTAAGACGGACTTCATCAGTTCTAGGCATCATTTGCTTTTATTTATTTTTTTTTTTCACAATCTCAATTTTCACCTCCTCTGTTCCTCAAAAATAAGCTGGGGACAGAAAGTCTGCAAGGCAGCAATGAGTCATTTTACATTTTTACATGCTTCAAAAAGCAGATTCGAGATCTGATACAAGATACTCTGATTTTTAACAACAGACCTTATGTCCTCCCTCTTTTGAAGAGGAGGCTTGCAGAAAGAAGGGAATGTGTTTCATCCCTGGTTAATAAATAACTATTGAAAAGTGAGCTGTATGTCCTACTTAGTATGTGTGACCGCATTACGATCTGCAGCGCTGCCCGTCCACCCCCAGTCTTGGATCTGAGAACCATCATGGACATGGAAGCTAACTCTCTGCAGACCCTTGGAGCGACCCCTAAAAGCCCCGGAAGGTATGGGAGGTCTGCATCCTCTACAGTGGCAGCTCAGAGTAGTCGACAGGAGTCCATACAAGTAGAAGGAAGAAGGGACGCTGTACTGCCGGATGTGAACGGACGTTAATTTTTGCCTCGTCGCATCGGCTAACTGTGCACATTTTCCCACCTGCTTGCAGTGTCAGCACCAGCACCAAGCACTCCCCAGTTCCCACTAAACTGTCGCAGAAGCAGAGGAAGATGCTGGCCATGGCCAACAAGGAGGCCAGTGTGGACTCCACGGCATCCAAACCAACCCCCACAGTTACCCCATCCAAAAGCAGTGGGAAGGCCTGGTGAGTGAGCCCAAATACGAAGATCACCGCTGTCCGCTGCTCACAGCCGTCATGAAAAAAAAACAAAACGTCCTGGTTTCCGGCCTCCCACTGCTCGCACAGTCCGAAATGAACAGATCGTAAAATCCGATGGGATTAGTTTAATCATTTCTGGGGAAAATGAATTTTCCGTGCCATTTGGAGGATATGTTTTATCAAGAGTTCTTCAAAATTTGATCAGTGCATACAATTCTTGGCGTGAACGACTTCTTTTCAACATTTATTTGGCAGTTTTGCCTTCATGTGATAGACAGCAGAAAGACAAGAAATGAGGGTCGAGAAGTGACGTGCAGCGGCCCCCGTTCCTAACTGGGAGTTGTTAGACTTGTGTTAGTGTCACATATAGGAAAGAATAAGTCGCTGCAGTGGAGTGTTAAATTTGTAGTTGTAGCTTTTAGTCATCTTTATTTAGTACTTGCGTATTAATTTGTTTTCATGGTGTCATTTTTCTGTCATTTCTCAAATTACTCATCCTGTGTTTTAACTGAAGTTGTATTAAACCTGATCTATATATTAATCTAATGTAATTTAATGTACCTAAACTTTTTAGGCATGCAGCATCACTGCTTAGGAGCGGTGACCACAGACGTGCAACGATCTTTTCCCCTCACTGAATCATACAGACTCTTTCGTCCTCCGTTTCGTCCGTTTCTGTCCGCAGGGCGACGGCAGTTCAGTCGCCTCCCTCCTCGCGCTCGTTTCGGGCGCTGCTGGAGGAGGAGGAGAGCCGCTTGATCAGAGCGGGGCAAACGGGAGCGCAGAGGGCCCAGGGTGCTCAGGGGTCGCCCGTCACTCCCACGCCTGCTGCCAGGAGGGTCACGTTCAAATGTGCCGAAAGCGGCGAGCCGGAGAGACACGCCGGGTGAGTCTTCCTCGTGTACGCAACGCACGCTCGAGCCGCAGCAACCCACGACAGAACCTCTGATCTGCTGACAGCCTCTGTTCCATACCGCCCTGATCCACTAGGTGGCACTGTTGAGGCGTCTTCATCATAATGCTCATTGGTCGTTTAAAATCAGCAGTCCTCACGCACATTTTATATTCAAGATACCCCATTAATTTCATTACCTCAGTTCTGTCTAACCCTTATTAAAAAAACCTAATCTGAGCCTTAATTAAAAACAATTTATATCAGTCCTTTTTTCTTTTTTCATTTCTTATGGGATCAAGAAAATGCCCAAATATTATTTTATTTTTTGTTAATGTGTGGGTCTACTTGGAGAATAAAAACGTAGATTAAAAAATCAAAAGGGGACGCAACAGTGATTTTTTCTCCCGGGTTGAAAAAGATCTACAAAATACTGAGCTGTGCGTCTGACTGCGTGACTTGTCGACGGATCAGCTCCAGTTGGTCAGATTGAGAGAGTGGAGAGAGGCTCCGGTCAGACCGAGGTGAACAGCTCTAAATGACCCGGTGCAGCTGGGGTGACCTGCCCGCAGACACCGAGTCACCCCGACCTTTACAACATCCCAAGACAGCTGGACAAACACGGCACAAGCGCACGCACGCAAAACAAAGGAGTCCCTCGAAATATATTCCTCGCCGTCGTCGCAGTTTGATGTTCATATCATAACTATTTCGACAGAAAGATGTAAAAGGCTCGGGCTTGTCGGGCAGCGTTTCAGTCATTTCACGTCTTCAAAGCGAAGTGCATCCTCCCAGGCTTTTGTTAGTGCATCTCCTCCGTTTGATATCGCGCTTCCTCCGTGGTATGTTAGCCCCCGTTTCATGCAGCAATCTTTCGAGCAGACTTCTCGATATTAAACAGCTGTGTTAGTCACTCTAGCGAAGCTGCTGATGCTAATCAGAATTGATAAGGGCAGACCTCATGTCAAAACGGATCATACAGAACAGGGAGCAGGTTTCAGGTTCCCTTGGTATTTGGATGAGACGGATGAGTTCAAGGCACAGGAAGCAGCAGCGGCAGCCCCGCACATTCTCACGTCTGCCTTCTGGGACACTGTTTTCCACATTTTTAAATCAGATTTAATAGAGAGGCCTCTATAATAGTAGCTGTTTGATTGAAAGTCATTTTTTTTTCATCGCTCTTTGTCTTCCGCAAGCGTCTCTTGGCAAGATCAGCGCGTGCTCACACGGAGCTGTCTTTTCCATGGTTTGGAGTGATTGGGAATGTTTTTGGCCACGTTCAAATCAAACTGTCAATGCAGTGCGTCTTCAACCCGCACAGAGCAACTATGAACTGAGAAATCACTGTGAGCAAACGCAGACCAGACTGCCGGAGTCTGAAGTCATCCACACGCCATGACCAATAGAGGTTCAAGATCCTCGTGCATTAGGAAAAAACAAGACGGGCTGGGTTCTTCGGAGAGAATAAATATTCAGAGGAAATAATGTGTTCTGCACTCTGGTTTTTGAGGGAAATATTTTAAGTGCGTGCGCAGGCAAATTAGTCCAAATAGCACAATTAATGGAGCGACTTCAAGGTGCTTAACGCACATTTAAAAGGAAATACATTTGACATAAAAATGAAAATAGAAGACATTAAAATACAAAAAAAGCAAAGGAGGCAATATTAAAAGGCAGCAGAGCGTGATTGGAATTTCAACATGCTTTTAAAGTCGGCAGCAGATATCATATTTACACACTTATTCTTGTTATTTGTTTAAGATAGCAAAACGCCAGTTTCAAAACAGACTTTACTTTGTTCCAGTTATACAGTCAGGTCGTTTGTTAAAAGCCAGGTGCACACGCAGGACCTTGCCAGTAGTAGTTGTTTCAACCTTCCTCCACGCACTTATCTTGTTGCTTCCACGACCACAGCAGAGTCGCTGATACTCATCCTCACCCCGTCTCTCTTTCTGTCTCCGTGCCGTCCCCCCCCCCCTCTCGCCTCAGGCCCTGGGTGCTGGGTGCAGTGGGCAGCCCTCCCCTCTGCTCCCTGGTGACCTTTGCTTCCATTGTGGAGGAGGAGAAGCAGCAGGAAGCGGCGCTGATCCGCAGCCGAGAGAAGCCGCTGGCGCTCATCCAGGTAACACGGCTTGTCTGCGCGCATTAGTGCTCGTACACTCAACCCACACATACGCGCTCCTGCATGACAGAACGTATAGCTTTAATATGCAGCATCCGAGTGGAAAAACAGTCGTGGCATCCCAGGATGGAGCGGCTACGTGTCTCTTTTCGATCGTATCTGGCAGACATTAATCTAATGAACATCACATTCTGTGCTGCGCTGGTTAGAAATGAGGTGCCTCTGGTATTTTCTGACAGCCCTCTCTGCTCCTCTCCAGCTGCCAGGCTTCTGTCAGTGACTTCACAGAACACTTTGTTGTTGTTTTTTCTTGCGGCTTTCTGGTTGCCATAAAAATGCTCTTATCATCGCGCTCTTCATCGTCAGCGTTTTTCTTCTACCCTCAAATGAAGTGTGGTTTGGGTGCCCACAGTAGCCCCAGTTCTATCTCCTTTTCCTGTCCTTGCAGATCGAAGAGCGCGCCATCCAAGACCTTCTGTTCCATTACAAGGCGCGTGACAACCCTGACGAGCTGATAGTGGTTGAGAGGTCTTCCAGAGGTCCCATGGCAACGCCAACCTGGAACAAACACTGATGGTTTACAACGCGGCCACCGCATAACTATCATCATTAGAGCATCCCTTTCAGTTGTCACTCAGTGCGGCATTAGCTTCCGCTGAAGCATCGTCATCATCATCATCGTCATCAGTCTGTGTTGAGAAGTACCTTAGTCTCATCCAGCCCAGTAGAGATGAGTCAAGACTTAACGCTGCAGTGTTACTTTGCGTTTCGTTTTATTGCTGCTCAACATTTTGTTTGTGTGAGTGTTGTTCATAAGTGAATGTGGTCCTCCAGAGACATGTTGGGTCTGAGATTATTTATGCTTTTTTTTCTTTTTTTTCCTGGTAGAGTTATGCCTATGTAAAAATAAGTAACTTTCCCAAATAAATATTGTTAATTATGTGAACATAAAGTTGCCAAAGAAATGGAGAATTCAAAGCCACAAAATGGGTCCAAACTACATCACCTCGAGGGCGTGTGTGTGTTAAATCAATCAAAGCTCTCAGTGTGTTCAAGAAAGTAAGAGTGCCAATTATCAACCTTGGCAGAGCATCAGCTGTGCTTTAGAAGTGAAGTGGAGGCAGTAGCTTTAAGTTTCTTTTTATGGTCCTTCGCTTTCTTACTACATGGTTTTCACTCACCGTTTGAACTGATTTGCAGTGATGTAATCTTGCTGGAATATACGCAAATATGTATTTTAAACAAAAATATAATGCATATTTTCTCATATTTAAATACATAAATTGATGCAATTACAGTGCATGGTCAATGCACAGTAGGGTTGATTGTGTGGAGCTGGCTTCCTAGCCTTTAAAGTTATCACTAGCTTGATTTAGAGAAGGTGGTGTGCCTTTATCAAATAACAGCAAATGCACAGATACAGCAGCTTAAATTTGTTTTTCTTTCATCATTTAGTTGGTTCATTCTCCAGGGCAAACGTTATCTCAGTAGGTACCTCAGATCTGGACTATGTAATCTCGTCTTGAGATGCCATTTGTATGTGTGCGTGGTTGAGTGAGACATAGCGATGTGAAGCAGAAATGGCATGCAATAAAACATCTCACCCGTGCAACGACCCCATCTCCTGTCTGTAGTTCAGTTTAGATTGCAGTGAGGGGGACGAAAAGAGAGATGCATTTAATGTTCTCAATTATTTTCTTGGGGTTTTTTTTCTTTTTTGGAAAGAAAACTCAGTCCTTTACTGAAAAATGTGGCTCTCACCGCATCTAATAAAGATAACATTTAATCTCCCCGTCTCCTGACACTTCATCTGCCCAGCATGAGCAAAGGACCATTATCAAGTCTTAGCCTTTGATTAACTGTGATGACCCCGATCTGAACGTGGAGTGTGGAGATTGAGAGATTTTATTGGCAGTAATTACAGGTAGAGCATCACATTGGAAGTCAGGGCGAGACAGTTTGTGGGGGAAATATTAATTGCAGATTAGGAGCTATTAGGTGGTGCAGAGATGACACATGAATCAAACCCTTGGAGAAAAAGTCTGTCCCTTTACATCACACCGCAATGAGCCGGGCTGACACCATGAGCCTGGAAACCAATGCGTAATATTTCAGGACTGCTCACCCTGAGCGTTTGTGCCCTGAATAAGAATGTGGTGTTTTTGTAGGTGGTGGGGTACCATGGGACTCGTTTTAAATTAAGACTTTGAAGCATGAAAAAGCAGACCACATAATGTACTTCATGTTGATATTTGCCCATGTGATAGCTGTAGAGCAGAGGTGCCCAGACTTGCCCCCACAGCCCTGTCAGATGGATTCACTTACCCCTTCACCATCATCACCTGTCATGGTCCAGATGTTATGAATTTATTACAAGCTGGATTGTTTTGATAGTTTTTTTTTCTTAAAGTGAGTATTTATCCACCCTATTGTTTAAATTATTTATCCATAACCTTTTATAGTCATTTTAATCATTTATCCTTTACTTTCAGCTTCAACCATGTCAACCATTTACCTCATGAAAATCAAGGAGTCTAAGTATCCTGAAAGGAAAGCTGACAAGAGGCATCTTCACTATTCAAGGGTCTGCGATTCGAATAAATCAAGATCAAGGATTGCAGAGTCTCGGAAAGAACTATAATAGCTCCCTGAAGGACAGCAGCAAAAGATGCCATGGCTCAACTAAACATCTGGCTTAAGGCAACTGACAACTACCAGCTGTTAAAGTGTGGTGCTTCCAGTTTGGCACTGACCGTTCCTACCATATGGCTTCCTTATGACTCAAGTGGAAACAATGGAGAGACTGAGAAGTACATTTGTGCATAGATGACTGGGTGTTCCCCCAACATCCAGCTCTGTCAACTTTTACAGTAAGACCTGTAAACTCCATTTACCAAACTCATCGATGGTGGAAAGATTCAAATCCACCAAGTTAAGAGCAGTCAGTAAACTGCTACTGTCTGAGAAAGCCCAGACAACCGAACAAGACCACCAAGTGTGGCCGGAAGTGGGAGCCACAGGAAGTAGAAGCACAGGATCATCAAGAAATTGTTGCCATGGCCTGTCAAAAATAGCTAGGAGTCAAAAGTAAGGGAGGACTTGATCTTCCTTTTGCATACTGTGACTGAACCTTTGCCAACACCAAACAACCTAAAGATCTGGGGCAAAGAAAAAGTCTCCTGCATGCAGTGTGGAGGCAACCCTTTGCACACTGAATCACTGTGAGAAGGCTGATACAGGAGGAGGCAATGTCCTCATGAAAAGTGGCAAATGGACAGTCCTGCACAGGCTCAGAGCGAACAAACAACAGGCATCACTACCTGAAGTAGAGAATTTCCAAAGGGAGGGAGGTAAGGCACCCAGAGCAAGAACATCTACCAAGAACCTGCCCTCCGTTTAGTTTCAGACTGCGAGATGCAAGTACATCTGAAGACAAGACTTGTCTTTCCAGAATTAGATTAGATTAGATTAGATTAACTTTATTAATCCCACAACGGGGAAATTCACATGTTACAGCAGCAGAGAAAAGGGTGAAAAAGAAATATAAGAAAGACATACTGAGCATACAGAGTTGTCAGCATTGCTGACAGGATAAACAAGAAGACAATTGTACAACAATTGTAAAAGCAAATTTTAAAGGACAATAAATTATAGGACTGATCTATTATATGACAACGTTAAAGGAAAAAGGTAGTGAGCATTGATATAAATAATGTTGCTAGGATGAATGTATGCTAAAGTGACCACAGTTCCTACAACAAGATTTCAGGTGGTGCATGTGTTGTAGAGCCTGACAGCGGTTGGGATGAAGGACCTGCGGAACCTCTCCTTCTTACACCGTGGGTGTAACAGTCTGCTGCTGAAGGAGCTGCTCAGTGACCCCACCGTGTCATGTAGGGGGTGAGAGGTGTTGTCCATGATGGATGTCAGCTTAGCTAACATCCTTCTCTCCCCCACTTCCTCTACAGAGTCCATGGTACAGTCCAGGACAGAGCTCGCTCTCCTGATCAGTCTATGGAGCTCCTGTTTCTGTCCGTGCTGCCTCCTCTCCAGCAGGCCACAGCAAAGAAAATGGCTGAGGCAACCACAGAGTCATAGAATGACAGAGAAGAGGTGGCAGTGACCCCCATCCAACTAAACTTTAAGGTTTCCAACATATTTTCAACCATTTATCCATCATTGAAACACAACTTGTTCAGGTATTATGGCTGACTCATAATCTGGGAGTGCATTTTTTAATCAAATTGTTATTATTATTGTTTTTTTAAACTAGTTGAGCTTCCAAATACAGAATACCCCTAGGGTACAAATATCTCTGGTTGGAAATCACTGCTCTAGATCACATAGTTTTGCAGAGAAGGTCGTTACAGAGCAGTGGAGCATACTTGAGGAAGGTGCACTCCTCCTGGGGAGAGATGGTGGAGGATAGGCTCTGGCCATCGAGCCTTCCTGCCGGGCAGATGGGAAAGTCATAGGGCCGTCTTCCAGACTGTGAGGATAACTTCAGGATTAATTTGTTTATGGAGAAAAAGGGATGTGCTAGACACTGCATGGAATACCTCCTGCATTCCCAACATGCTCTGGCTGGAGAGTGCCGAAGCGAAATGAGCAAGGTTAAACCCCCATTTATCCAGCCTGATTTCATCACTCATTAGACTGCTCATCAGTGCCATCTGTTCGGATCTAATGATTGTGAATGACTCTTATGTACCTCTCCAAGCTCTTTTGAGCTAAGCAGACCAATCCATTGGGTCTGGGAACAACAGCATGGAAATATTGCTCTATGAGAACTACTGAAATAACATAAAAAGATGTTTCAAGGTTATTTTTTTACTGAGTGGTATGAGGTTGCATTCATTAATGGGTGGTTAGCCTATTATGCATATATTTGTGTTTCTAATTAATTTAGACAACCAAAAACTAGCAAGAAACCTGTTGAATTAATTTTGTTAATTTAGGAATATTTTATTTAAGGTTAGTTTTGGTGTTTATGAAACACTGCAATATCATTTTTTCTCCTATATAGGGAGAGTGTCTAAGTGTTAGTCAGTGCAAAATAAAATGAGAGGAAATACATAAAAATGATAACAGTGACAGCTAGATACATGCATGACCACATCTGTCACTTACAAAAACCCAGTACAGGAAAAGTGCATTGTATTAAGCCAAACATACACACATATAATACAATAATACTAAATAAAAATATTGGGTTTTTCTTTTACATTATATTACTGATTACTTATAGATGTGTTTTATAAAAGACAAAATATTTCAAAGAGGACGCAGATGTTGCAGTGCAAACTTTGAACAGTAGGTCATTTGGCAGTTGTGATGCAGAGCCAGTCATCCATAATACCTTAAGAGTTACTTAAGAGTTATTCATACTCTTCACTGGCTTGAATGCTGACCTGTAGCTCAAAGAGTCTTCCGGCTGCTTAGTTTCCCCTCATTACCTCAGTCGGAGAGAGTCGACTGACCCTTTCAATCCTATTTAGTCGACATGGAGCCAGTTAGCCCTGGATTACCTGACCTCTCACGGCTGTCACTCTACTGGCAGCTTTACAAAGATCATTAGGGCCTCAGGAAGTGTTTTACTCCGAGAGTGTGGCCAAAACGTGACAGCTTTCCTGCTGTCTTGTTTGTCGTTTAGGTGATGTCTGCTTGGCTTTCGCTTGTTGTCAGTTTGATAGCTTCAGAGACATGCGTCGCCATGCAAAGAGCATGGCCTTATGATGTCTTCAAAAGCATGTGCCAAGCCAGTGGAAAAAATGACATTGGCCTGAATGTGTAGGTACGTGAGTGATTTCCAGTTGGATTTTGCAACGTTTCTGATGCATGAGATACATGGTTAACATGCTTAACTCATTAATTAAAATTGACTGATTCAAACATTATATCCCTTTTTTTGATCTATTCAAAACCTCAACTTTAAAAAGTTGGTCTGCACAATAAGGTTTCAGTAATTTACTGTCTGACCAAGAAGTAGACCTGCACATAAAACAATATAAATCTACAAACTGGTGAATTTGTTTCTTCTGAACAGAACCAGTTAGCTGGTTCCCTCTGTTTCCAGTCTTAATATTAACCCATTCTAACTGACTGCTGATCATAGCTTCATTTTACGGTACACATGTGAGGGTGGTATCAATCTTCATATCTCTTTTCAATGAAGTGTATAACTGTATTTCCCCAATAATGTCAAACTATTCTTTTGACGAAAAGGAAACAGATTGGCAGGTTTGTTCCAGTACGACTCCAATGATCCCCCTCGATCCCACTTTTTTGTTAATATAAAGGGAGACACCTGCAAACGATGCAGGGTACAATTAAGGGTGCAGTTCCAGTCCTACAGATGAGAAACCATGCTTAAAAGCTTTTCAGTTAAAGGTGTGGCTGTTTGATGTGGATGTTTTCCACATCAAATGCCTTCATCATGGTTTGGACATCCAGGTGAAGCAAAGGCTATCATATCATTGAAATGAATGCAAGTTAGCGAGCTACAGTATGTAGAGTACCAAGATCACACTATGTCTGTAGCATCTATTAGTCTCCCAAGTGCTTTAGCAGCAGCATTGAGCTCCTTTACTCTCTCTGGACCTGCAGGCTGTGAGATCACAAAGATGCTATAATAAGGAAGATTAGGTGAGATGGGCATCTCTATCTCTCTGTGAAACACGACTCTCTCTGTAACCTTCAACATTAATCTGGCAGAATAATTTGAAACCCCACACACCACACACATCATCCATTTGGGATTAAAAAATTGCTGAAATAAAGGGATCCTTAGCGTGCTGCTGCTTCTTCACTGCACAGACCCCATACAACCCCATGCTACATTTTCTTGTCGACAAAATGATTCTCCAGCTCTTTGTCACCACGGGTCAGAAGCAGTTTGACAGAAAAGTACTGGAAAACTCATTTCTGTCTTTTTGTCTCTGATCCACAACCAAAACTAACTCTAACATCGGCAGTAGGAATATCTCTCTGACAGGAACTTACTAATGTGACCATCCTGGAAATCCAGTTATCCCTGTGAAGGGAGGATCAGGGTGAAGGAGGAGTGAAGAGACAGTGAGTGGATCTTTGTTTTCTAGTTATGTTATTACTCACCCTTTTTCCCCCCAAACAAAACAGTCTCCAAAGCTGCTTGCCCATATGTGCGACCATCAGTATGCTGCAGCGTTTCTGAGTTCAAGTGCAACTGATCGAATTTGTTATTCTATTCTCTTCTTTACCTCCCTAGGTCACAGATTTCCACTTCTGTTAACAGTATAAAAATGAAAATCCTGGTTGATACTGTGTTTGAAACCATCAAAACATGAAGAACATCAAAATGAAAAAAAACTATCAAAATGTAGTTGTGGGCTTTTCTTATGTGCCATATGAAGTACCACTCTACCAATACAACAATATGTGTAACAGTAATGTTCTTTAAATGTTCATTTATAAATTATGAATTTTGCAATCATACTCAATTTTGGGGAATATTGCAGGGATTTATCATTTCCTCAAAAATGTTCTTGTATGGGAGTTAAATATGATTTGGACTTTCATTAAAATTATCTGCCAAACCACTAAAACAACAAAGACTCACTTGTTTATTTTAACATTTAACAGTTTAGTGTATTACAAACACGAAAAAAATATAAAAATTTAAAAAGCTCTAAAAAACAACAAAACACATGAACACTCCATAGTATGATATGGGTTACAAGTGGAAAAAAGACACATTTTGGTATGTCAAAATATGCAAAAAAAAAAAAGCCATATTGTTACGGCTGAGGTTTGGACCACAAAGTGCAGGAGACCAGAGGCCACGGTTCCCAAGTTTTTAATGTCTCAGGCAAACACGTTAACAGAAAGTTCCAAGGACAGGACCAGGTAGTTAATGCAGGAGGCAAGTTGGCCACAGTCTTCAGATAGCTGGTCAGCTGGTGGAAATGCTGAACAGGTGTGTCTCATGTGGGAGACCAGCCACGGCTCCTGCCACAACCTGAAAACAGAAGAGAAACAAAGGGGAGGAAATGCAAAAAGCTCCAAAAATGAAAAAGGCCAAAAAGCACAGCAAAACATCAAGTAATAGTGTTTTATTAACAATCCGTAGCAAAATATGTGTTACAAATGCAAAAATGTCATATTTCAATATGTTATACAAATGTGAAAATACTGCATAATATAGCATGTCGAAAAAATGCAAAAAAAATAAAAAAATTTAGAAAGTCCTGAAAACACAACAAAACATATAATAATCATGTTCTATAAACACTACATAGGATAATAGGTTTCACAAATGCAGAAAACATCATATTATACCATTTAGAGACATTTAAAAAATGTCACATCATAGAATGTTAATAAAATGCAAAAAATTTTGGAAAAATTTAAAAAGCCCTAAAACGCAACAAATCATCAAATAATAATGTTTTATGAACACTCTATAGCATAATAGGTGTAACAGATGCAAAAAAGCCATGATATAGTAAAAAATGCAAAAAAAAATGCCATACTATACTATGTCGCAAAATGCAAAAAATCTCAAAAATATTAAAGCTACAAAGCATCAAGTAATAGTGTTTTATGAAAAATCCATAGAATTATATTTGTTTGTCTGCTTTTATGCTTTCCCCCTCCCCTTTGTTTCTCTTCTGTTTTCAGGTTGTGGCAGGAGCCGTGGCTGGTCTCCCACACGAGACACACCTGATGCAGAAAACATCATATTATACCATTTAGAAACATGTAAAAAAATGTCACATCATAGAATGTCAATAAAATGCAAAAAATCTCAAAAATGAAAAGGCCTAAAAATGCAAGAAAACATCAGTGTATTATCAACAATCCATAGCATAATAGGTTTTACAAATGCATAATAAGTCATATTTTAGTATGTCATAAAAAATACGCCATACTGTAGTATGTCGAAAAAAATGCAAAAAATCTTGAAATTTAAAAAGCCCTAAAAAGTGGAAAAAAGATTAAATAATAGTGTTTTATTAACAATCCATAGCACAATATGTGTTACAAATATGACATATATACTGGCGCAGAGTGGAGGCACAACCAGGGTATTGTATTGGGTAGTATGTCATCAAAACTGTGTGCTGAAAAGGCTAAAAAAAAACATCAAAATAGCATCTCATAAATACTCAATGGCATAAAACGTGGTCTGAAATTCCAAATAAAGTCATAGTATAGTATGTCATAAAAACTTGAAAAATGTCAAAAAATAATCTGTTATGGAATTGCCAAGAAACAAAAATAGTGTTTCATGAAACCTAATGAAATGTGTTATAAATGCAACAAAACTGACCTTGTAGTAGGTCATTAAAATAACATTACATCTTTTGTGATGTTCATATGATTTCCTGTACCATGACATTTTTCACTCAACACTTTGCTGCCTTACTTTACTACTATTTTTTGATGATTATTTGATGCCGTCTCCCGGGCTCTTTTACTATTTATTTTTTGTAATGGCCAAAAAACGAAACAGTAATAGAACAAAATATCTGGGTCCCAATACTGTGTTGACACAGTATTGAGTTTTTGAGTTGCTTGCAGTCTTTCACAATGACATTTGATACAAAATTATCATCAATTGTACCCACTTTTGTTTACCAAAGTTTGTTTTTTATTAAAAATGTGATATTACCTCAGTAAAAATAAAAGTTTTATTTTTAACTTTCACTTTTCAACTTTCATATAAGGTCTAATGTTATCAGGAATAAATGTTTTTAAAAAAGGAGAAAATATCAGTGCAGTTGATTAGATTGTGGATCATGTTAAGTGAACAATGCCACAAGGAAAGGTCTGATGGTCCACCCCAGCAGATAGTCTTGACCTGAGGAAAAAAAGTCAAAGGCAGTGGGGATATTACACTTTATGGCAGATAAATCCAAATCATGCAGTCAGATAAATGGCACTGGAAAGCAAAACAGGTCTCTCTTTTTTCTTTTTTCTTTTTTATTAGGCTGAACTATCCAGAAAATGTTTCATAGTCCCAGAGGCAAGGTCTGTGTGACTGTAAACAATAACTTTATGAGGAACAGAAGAAGAGGAAGTCTCTTCCACATACATTAGAGGCTCTAAAGTGGGGAAACTGGGCTCTGTTTTGGGTATTTTTTTCCTAATTGATTATAAAACCATTGGATGGGGAAGACATTAAAATCACCAGGGGGAGACAGTGCATATTGTTTCTGAATTCTTACTTCTGTTTAATTATGGTTAATCTGATCTAATTCATGTATTTCACAAACCACCTGCAAATGAATCATCCACCTCATGGTGGGTAATGAGGTGCCAAGTTGTATTTACACCAAACAGCTCATCAGCAGCGCTCTTTTTCGGAAGCATATTGTACAGTATGTGTGTACCTGTATTTAGTCTCTGTCATCAGCTTTGATTTAGCTTTGGACAGAGAGTGGTCGGTACTGTGCATGGCCGAGGGACTCTATCCAATCCACCATCTCCACACCTGGGAAACACATTGATGAGGCTGCTCTTGGTCCATCGTAACTGACTTAGAGTTCCATGTACATTTCCAGATGTGGGATTCAATTTCAGAGACCTGTGATCAACCTGTCTGACACACACCAAAGCAAAGTATGAAAAACAAAACAAAAGTTATATTTAAAGAAATGAACTGAAGATCCATTCTGCAAAACAAATCATTATGTTTGATCATTTTGTTTTTTAAGCAACTTATTAACTCTTAATCTCTAAAACTGGTGTCTTAGGAGCTCATGTTACAGCTGTATTCACTGTAAAAGCTGCCCAGAGTGATTGTAAACTTCCGTATAGCTGCATCTCATTCTGCACAGGGAGTGACGCTGTGCAGTAGCACAGCTTCTGTGTGGGTATCAGGGTTAAGACAGTGCAATAGACTAAATGGGATAATCAGGGTTTACAGATCTTGGTGGCTGTAGTGACGCAGGGCTTTACACTGTCTAATGGAGCAGGAATGACACCTGACTCACTCTTTCATGTCTTTTTTCTCTTCCCTGACCCCTCAGGGCCCTGGACCCCCCCCCCACACACACACACACACACACGTCTGATGCTTGGAAATGACAGGGATGTCTGACTAGATTTTTCTAAATATGTTTCCCCAAACTGAACCCATACAGGTCAATAGGAGTAAAGCATCTCACATTTACAATTAGCGATTTAATGTCTATCTTACATTGACTGTAACAGGTGTTTTTACAGTTTAGAGGGCAAAGACAGGGTCTGGGTCTGTGGATATTGTTAGAAGCTGAGGGTAACCCCTCAGTCGGGCCTGCAGACCCTGACCTGGAGGTCTTAGTGGTCTTACGGTTTTATGAGATTAGAGCAAGACAATGCTTCCTGTCTTTTTCAAACAACAAATTCCCATCTCCCAGAAGAATGAGTCAGTATGAGTTCAATGTATATTATAGCACTAAAAGTAATGGTCCCTGGAAGCGTCTGTACTCGTTACTTTCATTACCTAAAATAGCCCACAGGAGGCGACATGGCAACATGAAGTGAGCTGAATAGTCCATGCGTATCAGATCAGTTTTAGACATTAGAATACTTACTAAACAGTTTTATATGTAATTTTTGGTTTTACTTTTGAGTCCATTTAAATTCCCAAATTTGGGTGATCAGAACCACATGCATGTGCATGAATTTAGGTGTGCCAAACAAAATGCTGGAGCAGGAATTATTTGATAATAGTAATATAGTTATATATGTAATACACACACACACACACACACACACACACACGGTACCTAAATTAGAGCAGAGTATGTGATCGTGTTTAGCAGGGTTTTCACTCAGCAGCAGACTGTCAGAGGGGGGCGGGGTGAAATACAGTTGACATCTTCAGACTACAGACCTGACTCTTGCAGAAGGCTCGTGCATGTCAAGTGGGCAGGTAACGTCTAAACTTCACCACAAGTGGGAAAAATATGTTTAACTAATAGAGTCAGGGAAAGCGAGATGGAATTCCTGAGCACATACAAGTTGCATTAATCGGGATTATCCCTTGGCAGCGGGAGGAGAAATTAAAAGTATGTAGGAGCTGTGCGTATAAATCCACAAGATTCCTCTGAGGGGCTGATCGTCGGAGAGGAGGATTGTACCAAAGTGCGACTTGAGCAGCAGCTTATTCATGCAAATTCATAAAATCATAGGCGTGCCTTTGGGCGATGGAGTCACAGCCGGAAAAACAAACCCCCTTCTGGATCATCAGCGACCTTCAAAGACTGTGATGCGCAGCACTCGGACGCATTGACAGCGGCACCGGAGCGAATGTTTTAAAAGCTCAGAAAAAGAGAAGAGAAAGTTAGAGCTCGTTTTCCTGCGCGCTTCTGTTGACTGACCGCACTTCTTCCTCAACACAACCACCAGCTCGACTTCTGCGCCACTGGATCAGGCTTACTGTGCAAACTGTAACGCACTGCTACAACTATCACTCTTTGCCTTGGCCATTTAATAGCTGTTTTTGTTGTTTTTTTTTTTTAAAAAAAAAATATAGTTTTACAGTTTGTACAGTCGACTTCAAATACTGAGAATCCTGATGCGGATGAAGTTACAGTCAACCAACTTTACAGAATTTTGTGCGTAAAGACGCCACCGCTGATTTGTTCACTTTTTGTGAAAACATAATTTAAATTGATTAAGATCGAAATCGCTGTGGACTTCTCTCGAACTACCATGTCAGAGGACGACAGTAGCTCCACTACCAGCTATATGTCTGACACAGACGGCAGCAATGTCAGCGTCCTCAGCTGGGAGCAAGTGCAGCGGCTGGACGCCATCCTGACGGAGACTATCCCGATCCACGGCCGCGGAAACTTCCCCACTCTGGAGATGCAGCCACGACAGATCGTTAAAGTGGTGCGCAGTCGGATGGAGGAAAAACAGATCCACGTCCGGGACGTTCGATTAAACGGCTCTGCAGCCAGCCACATTCTGCACGAGGATAGCGGACTCGGCTATAAGGACCTTGACCTCATATTTTGCGCAGATATGAAAGGTGAAAGTGATTTCCAGACTGTGAAGGACATAGTTTTGGACTGTCTCCTGGATTTTTTACCCGACTGTGTGAATAAAGAGAAAATTACCCCCTTAACGTTAAAGGTACATTTACCCTTAACTTTGTGCTTTTTCTGCTTCAGTTGTTCACTTGTGGAGATTTAATCGTATTTGTGCCACTCCGGCTTAATTACACACAGCTTATATGTGCAATTAGATTAGTTTAGTGATAGTAAAATGTGGGTTTTCTGTAGTTAAGAGGATTGAGTTAAACCAATTTGGAAAGGATCCTAAGCTCAGCCACCTAGATCCCATATCCTAGTACATTCCATGGTCTTTTAATATTGGGGTCAGTAGCATCAATAACACAATATCATAACACAAAAACATTCAGCTATTACTTGTGGTTATTAGATATAAAACGTAGTTGCGTTATGCAATATATGGCCTAAATGTGCATGTATTTGTCTCTACTAAATTATTTATTCTACTATTCTAAATCAAGACCATCTACTTAATGTCTCTCTCTCTCTGTGCTTCTCACATACACACACATAGGAAGCCTATGTGCAGAAGATGGTGAAGGTGTGTAATGACTCAGACCGCTGGAGTCTCATCTCCCTCTCCAACAACCGTGGTAAGAATGTGGAACTGAAGTTTGTGGACTCTCTTCGGCGGCAGTTTGAGTTCAGCGTGGACTCCTTCCAGATCAAACTGGACTCCCTGCTGCTGTTCTACGAGTGCTCAGAGAACCCCATGGCTGAGCCCTTCCACCCTACCATCATGGGAGAGAGTGTATATGGGGACTTCAGTGAGGCTTTGGACCACCTACGTCACAAGATCATCTGCACTCGGAACCCGGAGGAAATCAGAGGAGGGGGCCTGCTGAAGTACTGTCACCTGCTGGTGAGGGGTTTCCGGGCTGCCTCAGAGTCAGAGATGAAGTCCCTACAGCGCTACATGTGCTCCCGGTTCTTTATTGACTTCCCTGACATTGGTGAGCAGCAGCGCAAGCTGGAGTCATATCTTCAAAACCACTTTGTGGGCCTGGAGGACCGCAAGTACGACTACCTGATGACCCTCCACGGAGTGGTCAACGAGAGCACGGTGTGTCTGATGGGACATGAGAGACGGCAGACCTTAGGGCTGATAGCCATGCTGGCGGTGCGAGTGCTTGCCGAGCAGAACGTCATTCCCAACGTGGCTAATGTTACATGTTACTACCAACCTGCTCCTTATGTGGCAGATGGCAACTTCAGTAACTACTACATAGCACAGGTACAGCCGGTGTTTGCTTGCCAGCAGCCTGCGTACTCCACCTGGCTTCCCTGTAACTGAGACAGCCCTGAGGAAAGGAGGAGGGAGAGAGTGTGATTTGTTTAAACAGGATCGAGCGGCATAGTCGCCGTCTCAAACCTGCCCAGTGTTTGACAGCTGACAGAAAAAAGGATTCTTCTTTTTAATGTTTTGCATCAAAGCTTGTGTTTTTGTTCATACGTTGAGTATGGATGCTAAATAAAGAGCAGTTGACTTTAAATTCAAGTATGTATTTCAATGTGAATAACTCACATTTCTTGAAAAACCAACGTCACCTGATTCTGCCCAGACCAACTAGGTTTGGAAAAGACTAATTTGGGTAGCTTGGAGGCAACGGCTAAATGCAATTACGTGACAGCCTTTAATGGAAGCAGCAGAACTGTCGTTGAGGCTGTACGAGACTGATTGAAACTGTCAAGAACTGATTAGCCAGCACGTTCCAGCAGCGGACCAAACGGCTGCATCAGTGTCCTGAAGTTGACAGCTACTCCAGCCCAGTTTTCAGGGGCGTATCTCTGTGCCCACACACATACACAAACACACACAACACACACACACACACACACACAAACACACTCTGGGAGAAATAAGATGAGTGTGCAGGGCTCCAAAATGAGCAGCCTGGACTCTGCTTTACGTCAGATGAGTTGAGATGCGGTTAAATTAGTTTGATAACAAACCAGTATCTCCACCTTGCATTTGGATATAATTATGGTTGTTTACAGACCAAAGATCTTTTTTGATTGTTTCTAACATTAAAACCCAATTTTGATGGGGGAAAAATAAACAAAATATGAAGCTATGTCTATTTGTATATGTGAACTTATGTGCGTTTATAAGTGCCTATTGCCTCTCGGCGGGCAGAAAAAACAGTGAGCAGGCCATATGATATTTGTGAATTAGCCCCAGTCTGTTAATCGTCAGGCACACAAGACAATAGCACCCTAGAGGCTTGTGAATGTGAAATCATGCATAGTCAGTGTTTGTGAATGTTTGGATGCAAAGTAGCACCACGCATTAGTGTGGCTTTTGCAGTAAAGTAGCAGTAAAATGTACGATTGAAGGGTTGTTGCGAGATTCACATTTTTCGTGTGGATATTTGGACACTCCAGATTTTACCTTCTCTGAGTGATGCTAAAATGTCCCATATATATTGTCTAGCTGTTATGACAGAGGTTGACAAGCATTGTCAGATCATCGGCAACAAAGAAAACTTTCACTCACACACAATATTTCCTGTATATTTTGTACAATGGTGCTTCTCTTTTTCCAATCTGAGGGAAAAAAAAGATGATGGATAAGAGACAGAGAGAGGAAAGACTGCATTCAAAGAGAGTCTGACAGAGAGCTGGTATGTGTGCTCCTATGCTTCCTCCTACAGTTGAAGGATATTTGCCGAGACACCTCAGATGATGAGACACTATTTGCTGTAGCACCCTGGCAGGGAATTCCTCAGCTGCTGCTGAAGAGTTTGAACTTAGCTGGGGTTTCATCTGCAGACGCTCTGTTCAGGGTTCAGAAAAGGTTGTGCCAAACATTTTGGTGGCCCCGCTGATAGCCCCAAAGTTTATTGAGCCATTTGTTGATGTAGACAAAGATGCTGTGTCAGAAACGACAAGGAAAGAGAGACAGGAGTGAAAAAAGTGCAAAAAAGGGAGAATGTCGTGGTAAAAAGGCAGGAGGGGGAGTGAGTCAGTCTGGAGAGATGGGTGCAGCTGGTGATGGGGTTTATCTCTCTAGGGCTAACATACTTTACTGTACAAACTGTCTCTCTTTAAGTCAGATTACAACTAAATGGACAGTGCTGCAGCTCGTCCCTTTTTGACAGGGGGACCAAAACGTTCTGTTATCAGCATTTGCTCTCTGGTTTGATCATCTGATTATTGCTTAAAGAGTGATGACAGAATAAAATTGCATGCATTCACACCAGCGTCAAGCGACTTTGAGTTGCAACAAATTTTTCTTTTGTAAGGTTGCTTTAATGATGCCTATTAATGGTTTTTATGCTTCAGGCCACACTCATTCTAATGAACTGTATATATATATATATATCTATATCTATATATGATTACATGCCTTTAGCTTTGCCAACACACTTAATCTTTGCAAACTATACTGCAGTCTTTCCTTATGGAAAAATGGTGATTTTAAACATAAAGATGTAGGTCAGGCCTTACAACCAGCATCAGCTCAATTCTGCGACACAAAGAGAGACCTTCTCGCTGAAAAGGCATTTCTTTCTTGTCCTCTGTCTCGCATAATACTGGTAATCCCTATCTGCTCTCTTCAGTTGTTTTTTCTTCTCAAAGACTGTCCATGTCGACTGTATCGTTTGGATTGTGCAGGCAATGTATTGTCATTTGATACTCAGTGAAGTCCTAACTAGCTAACTCCAGTCTGCCGTTCAGTTAGTGATTGTGCCTATCAGTTAGAGATTGTGGGTTACTGCATTGTCTTGTATGAGTTGTCTCAACTATCTGTTTCTGTTCATGCAGTCTTTTACAAATCACACTTTGAAAAAGAAAGAAAAAGATCCTTGTCTTGTATGTATATTTTTTAATGATTGTTATTTTTATAAATGTATCAGACACTGCAGATGTTGCAGTGCTTTTGAATCTGTGATTGGGCTTCAAAGGATATGTTCTCAATAGCTTTTTTGCTATATTATGTTATGTGTCCAATGGGTCAAAAGGTTAAAGATGTTTTCATCAATAAAAATATCTGAAAACCAGATTTGCGATGTATCTCGTTATTCAACTGAGTCTAAATCAAGTTTACTGCACTGTTTTTTTCCACACAGATATCCTCTGCCAAAACATGAGAAATTGCTCATTTGTCTTTTAACTTAAGATTTCTTTTTTTCAAAAAGGAGAAACAGAGTGTCTCTGCACTGATGTGAGCCATTTAGGGGCTTTCACATGGGTTCCCCGCTCATTCGCTCAGAGAAGCAAATCCCTGCCATGGCCTGCCGGGCCCAACAGGCCCAGCCAGAAACCAGTCCAGAACTGGCCCGCTGCTGCCAGAAAGAGCTGTTGTTGAATGTGAGGGGATTTGCATCCACCCAAAAAAGAGACTTTAATGCTTTTGTACAATGAATATCTTTGCCTGCTCATCAAATTCTCTCTGTTAACAGCCCCCCCATACACAGACAGCAATGCAGTGATAATCAGCGCAAAGGCCTGCAGAGACCGGAGTCCAACTGTCTCATGGTTGTCAGGCTGAAATAGAACTCACCACAACAGAGCTGACTGTCACACAGGTCACATGACTAACTTGCCATGGAAACAGAGGGAGAAGATGACAGTGAATGAGTAAGAGAGTCGCTGTATGATACAGTGCTATATATGGCAGGCATGATAAGGACATTATCGCTTTTGTTTAAGCGCATTTAGGCTCATTAATCTGAGCCATGAAAGGAATGATTGACAGGTTGAGTCTAAACAGTAATGCACATACAGACACCATTTGTTGTGTATATTCTATTAGTTAAATGATTATTTAATATTTTATTAGCCTTAACTGCCTAAACTGAAAGGCTAGGCTGGATATGGACATTCAGAGAGTGTGAATTTGTAGTAGCGTCCATCCCTCATTATGTGCCATACTGGATTTTGTATGAATTGTGTTCAGCTTTATAAAAGTCACCCTTATTCCATCAGCCCTGGTTTTATTCAACTTTATATTCAGATTTTCATATTTTCATATTTTTGGTTATCTGACAGAACACAATGTTTTAAAACTGCACTAACCGATACTTTGTATTTAAAATGGACTGCATATCCAGACAAAATTTTAAGATGATTAAATCTAAGGTTCCCCTGCAGTAACGTTTTGGTTAACTCTCACCACTCTCATATATACTTGTTTCCTGCTGCAGAAAACAGCTGTTTTCAAAATTCAGTGTATGCTATGTGTCGACACAAAATTAGAAATTAGCTGGTGAACATAAGAAAGCAATTAGCAGCTGCAAAGCCAGAAATTTCTTTCAGGTAGAGACTAAAACAGACCTTTTAGGGGAGCAAATAATGGATTTACAATTGGGTGGGTAAAAACACCCCTAAAAATACATGGTAATGTTGGTTTCATCTTGGTTATGGCAACATAGACAACATGTTGTCCATTTTACATTTATTAGGTGATAATATGTCAGTGTTGTGTTTACAGCTTTTACACTGTCCCCAGTGATGGGTTGTAATGCAAGAAAAGGTTCTTCTCTTTCATATCCATCTAGAACCATGATACAGTATTTAGTACAGCAGTCATCAGGGCCACACCTTGGTATTTCTCTCAGTGTGTGAGATACTGCTAGTCTCAGTCTTAATTTCAAGCATGGCTTTACTTAATCCCCTCTTAAGAACTCTTCTCATTTGGGGTTTGCTCTAAAGAAATGAGATTGGTGTAACTACAGCACCAAAAGGCTTAAATCTCTGCTCCTTAATTTGAAATCCAGCATCAAACGAAGTATTGCTCTTAATTTGAGGGGGCTTTCATTTTTTCAGTTTCAAGAGTGAGTTGTGAAAGACTCCTACCACAGCTGCTGGCAGAGAGTGATAGCTAAAAGCTAACCACAGAGTGAATCCACACAGTATGCGCCAGTGAATATCTTTATAATTACCTGTTTACCTTTGAATAAAAGCATAGACGCTTGTCATTCATCCTCCGGTTCCTCGTCCCTCCTGCTCATCTTAGCGATTCCCTTTAATGGCTTTTCCACTGCAAGGATTGGAGAGTGGCCGGCTTCATGGGATTTCTGTCCTTTTTTCCTTCCCTATTCCTGTGAAGAATTTTTTCCAGATGAAACTTTTTATGGAATAAGCGAGAACCATTTGGAGAGTGGCTTGACCAAACTCACTGCCGGGTCGGTCCAGTTGAGACTCCAGTCCAGACTGGTGAGGAACGGCTGCCACAGCCAAGCTAATGTACTGTTTCAATGTGGGTAAGTCTTAGAAATCCCAATAGTAAGAACATTTCAACATAATCTTTTTTGACTTAGTTGAGGAGTGTGGGATAACACTGAACAGAACTGAACACTGCCCCCCCCCCACACACACACACACACACACGCACAAATACATACACACACCAAGCAAGGCCTGTAAACAGATTCCAGAGGGGTGAGTTTGTACAAGCAGTAAGGAAGCATTCATCATGCATGTTAACGGCCATGGGGGAACTTTCACTCTGTCAAGAGACAGACTGAAAGTCAGCTGCAGGTCACAGACTGCTGGACCAACAGCTCACTACTGTTTTTAATAAAACAACATCATCTGAGTAGTTCTGGGCCGGTGCTCTCACCACTCCTCTAAGCAACAACCTGCCTCAAGCGTCAGGAGACGCATCACATATTTAAGCCTGAGCTACACACATTTACGTGTCTGTCTGCTACTACCAGCTCTGTGATTTAACAATAATCCAGCATCATCACTGGATGAATACACATGATTTGCTAAGTAGAAATGGCTATTTCAGTGGCTTTGCACTTGCGGGTGGGGTCGGGGGGTTCTAAGATGACTTTGGAAATATTTTTATATCCATATATTCAAATTTAAAGACAGCAGATGTCAGATTATTCACTTATTTCAATCCTGAATTTGTATCATCCTAAATTAACTTGTAGCTGTCTCCCTACTTGACCATTTACTTTCAGGTTGTGGAGTCAAAGAGCCAAATGGTTAGTGGTAGGGAAAATGTCAAATTTCAAATTAAAGCCACGCTGATAAACTTTTTTTAAATGAACAATTGTTCAAACTCTTATGTGTAATGTGACAGCTGTTGCTCATATGGTGACAGAGCTATAGAGAATTTTTACCCCACTCAGAAATTCCCCCTCACTTCTGCAGAGCTTTATCTCATTGTTTAGGTTTAGCTGCCTACAACTTTGTTGTTTTGGTTCACTCTCATTATTTTGTTTCCTGTTTTTAGCAAAAAAAGTTCTGATAAACACTGTACACTGGCTGCCCAGCAGCACAGTCTAACAAAGTGATCACCTGGCTAGTGACCATATGGCCCATTTAGCAGCTGAAAAGGTAGCTGTTGTTTTCAGGGGGTTGTGGGCACCAAACAGAGTTATGCCGAGTGTGAATATTAGTTACTGTCATCCAATCGATTTTTATGAAAACAGAGCTAAAATATGCTAAAAGCTGCGTACATTTTAAATTAGTCGCAATTAAGTGAAGTTTTAAAATTGAGTTCAAGTACACTTATATGGGTAAATACTGTTTTTTCTGCATTAAGTTCACTGAAAGGTCACTGCATATAACCCATCATTTGTCCAGTTTACACTGCTGATGAAGTTGCTAATGTTTTTTTAACGACATACATTACAGCGGTAACAGTCAGTGAAAGTAACACTGAAATATAACAAAACCAGGCCACAATAAGCAAAAAACTTAAAGATCCTAAATTGTAAAATCACTTTGTAACAATGAGCCATAATTTCAAGCATAATATCAGTATTCGCATTTGTTGGAGTAACTGCAATATGATGATTTCCAGAAGATTCAGAGCAAATATGAGCCAAGCTAGGAAATATGTTGTCACAAAAGGTGTGTCACGCCAAAGGTAATGCAAGAAATCTCTGCTGAGGCTGCTACGCCAGTTTACTCTTGACCTGCAGTCAACCACAAAGGAAACCAGACAATGGAAGAGATACACAGACACAGAAAGTCTGCAGCAGGTGTTGGTGACTGATGGCTGTTTTTGATAAATGTTTAAAAATTCCTCAACTCCTGTCAAAGTACACCTCAGCTGACAGTATCAACAGGGAGGAAACGACGAGCTGAAACGACTGAATGGAGTTGATTGATTCCTGAATCTGAAAAATTTTGTGGTTAGAAATGTGTGTGTGTGTGTGTGTGTGTTGGGAGGGGGTGAATGGTGGAGGCACGAGGCGGAAAAGGAGTACAGAGGGAGGGAGTATAGACAAAACTGTAGCTGGTCGTAAAATAGGGGTTTGTGTGTGTGTGTGTGTGTGTGTGTGTGTGTGTGTGTGTGTGTGTGTGTGTGTTTGTGCACGCACATAACGGACAGAGAGAGAGAGAGAAGGTGAGGGAGTGCACAGAGGGAAGGTGATCCTCTCCTCTCAGAGATTAGTGTCATTGAGGTTAGCAGGTTTATCTTATATAAGTCTCACAACCTGCAGGACAGATGAGCGTCTTCTCTGCCTCAGGAACTGGGACAGAGGGAGAGAAGTGAGAGACAGACAGAGAGATGGAAAGCTTCATCAATCATGCATAGTAAATATCATTTTGTACACCTCTGATAAGCAGTACAGTCTATCATACCTCATGTCTACACATCTTCACACCTCCCCTGAAACTGTCTTCACATAAAATCCTTTTTATGTGAATACTGAACCAGACAATGTCACATACAGGGGAAACCTGGAATAAAAAATAACAGAAAACTATATCATTTCATTATTGTACAATATACTGAATTAAGTAGCAGCTAACATTAAATTTAAACACCTTTATATCAAACATAAACATTAACTTTTGGATATTAACAACCATACATTTCAGATATAGCCGAATATAATATAGTGCAATTTTTTTTGTAATATATTTTCAAAATGCTTTGACTAATAATTTAGGTGCCTGTTTATTTTTTTCAGTGATTTGAACTATGTAATAAAATGAGGAATAATATGATTTTAACTTAATACTAATCACTCAAATTAACATAACAAATAAAATTCAAACAAAAAAGTTGTAAGAATACCCAATCTGAGGGCATTTTAAAAAGATAAACCGCTACAGGCGCCTGCAACACTGGAAGGAGACACTAAGTATTGCATGAAAAGGTTGGATGCATGGATGAACGGGGGATAGTTGGATAGATGAATGCATAAATGCTTGTATGAGAGAATAATTGAGAGGATTGTTAGGTTGGGTGGATGGGTGGTTAGATGGATGGATGGATATTATGTGAAAATATGTGAAAAAAACTACTGAAGAGAACATGAAATTTTCTGCAATGCAGTTGGTCGTCTTGCCTTGCAAATAGATTAATCATGCTGTATTCTCAGAGGCAACTGATATTGATCCCCTACTGATGAGAAGAAACTTGAAGAAATGTGCATGACTTATACTTGAGTTAAGAAAAAGATGTTTCAGTTGTTTAGTCGATGAGGTGGATGATTTAACATCAGAAAAACACAATTTTATGGAACAAAATGACACCCATGAGACATATTTCAGCTGTTTTAACAAAACATACTCCTCAAGCCTCCCCTCTTTTTAAAAATGAGATGATATTGACATGCCTGTATGTGTATTTTAGCAGTGCCGGTTGTGTGGAGTGCTACTTTGTGTTCAGAGAATGTGTTATCAGTGTGTGTGTGTTACTGTTGAATTTACTGATGCCTGCATATGTGCATAAATGTTAACTGCTGCTGACAATTGAGTATAAAATGGCTCTGAGTCACACAGCCAGAGTAAACAACATTGCACTCATATCAGCACTATATATGTACATATGTAGACAGTGAAGAGGCAGTTTGAGACAGTGAAGGGGTGCAGTGCAGTGTTGGAAATCAGGTTTTACTTCATCAACAACAACAACAGGAAATATCCTCAGTTATCTGATGAGCATGCAAACATGTGGTTGTGATTTCTATCTCTATTAGAATCTGTTACTAATTCCATTAGTTATCCGTACATAATAGTCAACAGTATATCACTGTGAATGTAAACATCATGGTAGCACCACACAAAAAGTCAAGTGATCACCAAAATGAGCAGGCTGAATGAAGCAATATCAGTTACTGAAGGGAAAAACATCTATAATGTAGATGAAAGCTACACTAATCAATAATTTTATTTTACCAATGGGTCAAATTACTATTTGCAACATGAAAGTTGCTGCTTGTTGTGACAAACCCATTGAGATGTATTACAGGACTCTGCTATTCCCCTCAGCTATTTGCAACAGCATCTTTCAGCTATTATATTGTTGTTGTTTTTTAAAAATTTGGTTTTACAGTTTTGGTTTACACTTTGGTATTTTAGAACCACAAATGTCCAACTCATGGTTGTGCCAGTGGAAAAGACAGTGGGCTTCATCCTGGATACAGAAGATGCAAGATCTGCAATATTAAATGTTTAGCCCTCTTTTCTTCTATTTTATTGCTGTTATTCTTTCATGGTTCCACTGGGCACTTAACAACAGACCAAGAATGGCCTTTTTGACTGGTTGTCATGTAGCATGTGGCCGTGGCTCCTTGAATCCCCACCTCCCTTTTAACTGTCTTTCCCTCTAAACAGATGACATCCTTGGCACTAATGCAAGCCACAGAAAACAGCAGCTGGTTTATATGAATATGCATTCTTTGGACCACTAATAGTAGCCTTACAACTCTATATTTAGACACTTGACTACAAATTCACAAATACTGGGATAGACCATACAGTGTTCTCCTGAGCAGACCATGCTGGTAATTGGAAAGATATTTCAGGCATTGAAAAAACACAATTTTTAATTGAAATTGGGCTTGTCACTGAAGCCATCCAGTCTGTTATAACATTCACCATGATTTACTGTATAACATGGAATACTGTCATTTCATTATCATTTCTGGTAGCAACATTGGTCTAAAAATAACTTAACATTTACAGCAGGGGCAAAAAAAAACAACTGAATGGGATCCAAGCAATTTGAGTGTTAAGTGTGTCTCCATACAACACATAACATTTGTTGGGTAAACCACAACATTCTTCTCTCAGAGACAAATGAAAATACTTTAGACCGGCTCATCAGTTGCTGAGGTAATAGGACCCAGATGGTACAGCTGATACAAGAGCAAGGTAATTTCATGAGAGCACTGTGAAAGGAGTCGACATTCTCGTTTGATTTGGAGCAGACTGGTGCAGAGTCGACCCTTGTGTAAAAAAACAAACCAAGATAAGGCTATCCTGTGTCTCTCTGGTGAGATTGTCCTCATAGAACTGGGATCATTTCCTTAAAAAGAAATTTCATTACTTTCCAATTAACTGTGATTGGTAGGGGAAGAGTCTTACGATGTGAGGAGAAATGCAGAGAACCCCCTGGAAGGAGAGATTGATTTTCTTTTGAAAGCTGCACAATGCAACTAGATGAGGTTGAGCTGAGACCGAGCACTGATCTGATTATTACTATCAAATGCAATTCTGATACAGAAGCACACACTAATGCAAGAAAAACCCCACTCAGATGCCACACACTTGAAATGCAGGTTTGCGTGTGGCAGGTCACAAGCACGCAAACACCACTAAACTTGTTGATTAAGTGAAAAAAACCTTTGCCCTTAAACACTAATGTCAAATTAGCATCAGGACTTGCTGAATGTCCTGCCATGATCTCCAACAAAAAAGAACACATACCAAAATGTATCAGATCATCTGCTCCTCATTGGGTACCTGTGGCCTGAGGATGAAGTTTCTACTACGTATTGTTTTTTGTCAAAATCAGTGTCCTCCTAATGAAGCTAATTCACACGTTAATTTGCTAAGATGTGTATAGCAATATGTTGCAATCAATAGATAGATTAAATAAATTAAAATAAATAAACCTGTTTTGATGAGGTAAGGCGGGATCTAGTGGTACAGTATGTTACTAGATTTCCCTCCAACAAATGATTCCAACTGAAACTGGCTTTGCCCCAAGCTAGCCTAAACATGACCTCATTCGCTTAGAACTCAATGCACAAACATAAGATGTAGAGTTTTTTTTGGAAGACATGATGACGCTTCATAGATGGAAAAAACACTGGTCTTAATAATAAAATGACGGATGACTAAATTTCTTTTAGCTGCTTCAGGCTATTGTGCACACTGGCTCACTGTCGCACTGTCATGGCTTACTGGAACATCAGATTAGAACAGCCATTGTTAATGTTAGGCGATTGGTAAGATGCATGCTTTTCTTTTGAAGTGCAGTCAAGATGTCTGCAGTGAAAAGATTAATATCATCTCACAAGAAAGCAAACAAATATATTTCCAACTATGAACAAATGAACTATGGCCAAAAAACACATTTTTGTCTTCTTGACAAGCTTTTGACACACCAGATAATAACATATTAATTTGCACAGCAGTGGTCTACAACGTTGTGTAAGGATTCAAACATTTTGCCACTCTTTAGGCTCATACATTCCTTATCCAGTTCACAGCCACACACCTATAAGCGGTGCTCCCTACAGTGAGCTCCTCTCAGGGCCTCCTCAGTGCCGCGATGCCGCCGAGCCTCAGTTGCTCACAGTCATGTGTGAGACTGAGGCAGCATTGAGATGTGCAGACTCTGGGGTCGCTCTGTGGAGCCGCCGGCTCGGTTCACAGGGGTCAGTCTGAGGATGTGCACTGTTTGCATTGCAAAGCCACGCTGCTGCCAAAGTGAGCCGTATGGGCCGTTTAGAGGCCCTCACCGTTAAAAGAACAGCATTTTTGGAAAGTCTGAGATTTTTTTTTTCATTCAGTGCAGTGCTGAACATGTGGATGTTTATATACAGTGAGGGAAGTCTGTTGAGTTTATGTTATGTTTGCTCAATACAGTATGACGTAGTTGAAAGTGACAGCTTTTACAGGTTCAGTCAAGATAGGGAAAGTGGTTAAACCTTTAATTTATTTTTCCTTTTCTATGTGTGTGACCTTATGAGTTTCTGGAAATGAACAGGTATAGGCTACACACAGAATGTGCGTGTATGTGCAGATGAGAGAGCATGTGTAAGAGCGTGTGTGATTCTTGACGTACTCCCAGCTTCCTCATCCTCTCCTCAGAAAAAGCACTTGTCTGGTCACAGAACAGTAATTCATTGTCTGACAGCTGTTTTCTTTTCTGTGAGCCTGGCCTGCTTGGATCCTGGGGTGTAATTCCACACACAGGGCCAGCTGGAGGTTTTCCTAAAAAAAAAAAAAAGAAAATAAGACCATGAGCCCAGCGTGCACACATCCGCCAGCAAATAGAACCGACACAGCATCACTGGACCTGAAATCAACACACGTCTCCTCCAGTAAGTTTGCATCCACCATTTTCATGTCCAAAATACATAAAACGAAGCTCCAGTGGACTCATAATTGAACTGGACTTTGCAATTACTGTATGTGTCAGTGGAATTTGTTTTCATAGTTCTCTGGACATCTTCACAAACACCTGCTTCATTTTTCTCATCTTAAAAAACAATTGATGCAGAACTGCTGCGGAAAGCTGCACACTGTATTACATATACAGTACACTACTTGGGTTTTAGGGACCAGCCCTCAGATATTGGTGGCCCTAAACAAGATTTGTCTTTTAAATCAGGAAAAGTGGCAGAGTGGAAGTTTTATTAACATGTTTCTCCAGGTTGCATGGAGGTGAAGAAACATTTGTTGCGATCTCTCTTACTGATGCACTGTAAGGTTTTTGAATAGAACATTTTGCTTGCTTTTTTTACATTCAGTACCTGCCTTCCAACAGGTATTTGAGTTATCAGTCAGTTTCCTCGATACTCAGGTCTGCAGCACAGTGTCTTGAGATTTAGGAGGTGAACGGGTTGGATTATTCTGCCAGCTTCAGAAACAGTGTTGGGCAGTTGCTAAGTAAGCCATGCATTACACTTACTATTTCCAATAATTCTCCATTACTTTTACACTTTGTTACAATGTCTTAGCATGAATTACTGGTAAAAGGTGGGTCGTATCAGATCGGCTCTCTGCATTCACTTGACAGTTGGTTCTGTACACATAAGCTTGGCACAGGAAGCAGGTTAGTTATCAATGCCAGGGGAAATGTGACTCTCCATAGTTACTAAGTTTTCATATTCACATGTTGCGTGTTCTTATCTGACTTGCTAACATGAGCCAATGGGTACATGTACATTCAGGGGTCACTTATTTAATCACTTTATTCAGAGTTGTTAATGAGCATGAGCCACACAGCTGAGGTCTGGACTTCAGTCACAGGAGCTGAGCTGGATGATCAGTAAATCCGCAATGCCTGGATTTCTATATTTTAATGTTAAAAATGCAAGATTTGCAGACTGGGAGTGGAGGATTTTGGAATTGTTTAAAGATACCTCTGATGGAGCTCAAGTGAGTAACAAAAGTATATCAACAAGTACACCAACAAGTAATGTAACAATTTTTTTTGCGGATGTGCAATTAGTGAAGTATTACTTTTTCCAATGAGTGAGGTGTAATGAGTAATTTATTATTGTTTTCAACAGTTAATCCTAATATCCTGAGAAGACCTGCGGGTACATTCACATGTATCTTCACAGAACCATGATTCCAGCCTTCCACTGTTAATACGACTGTCAAACACTTTTCTGCAGTAACACAGTTTGACAGTGTTGTTACTACTAGAAATGTAATATCCATGTGTTTTAACCTTGGGTTGTCACAAGGACCGACCCGCCGTAGAATTTGAAGCTTATTAAAATCAGACGCTTTTGACATTTCTTGCATAAACATCTTGTAACTTATGGCTGGATTAAATTGATGGCTGGTGCATAACCAGCTGGGGGACAAGCTCCAAGCTTCTCTGCTCTGAGTGCCAGGTCTCTTGATGAGTCATAAGCGAGACCCGTTTTACAACCATTTTCCCTTTCATTTCCTGTCTGGATGACCCAAACCTCTCTGGAGGGTAGCTTGTAACTTAGCCCCGGCTAGGTTTGGACACCATCTCCGCCCTTCATTTATGGACAGGATGTTTAACTGGACCGCCCAGAGGGGTCATCAGGGGGGAGCTCTGGGGTGACTTTTCCCAGATGGTGCAACAATAACAGTGCATTTGCCTCGGTGTTGCTATTCATGAAAAAACACTCACCATTACAGCATAATATTTATCACTGACAGCGTGTAAATACCTCATAAATACCAGCTTAGATAATTTTCATGGTTTTGCTTTAGATGAAGGATTACATGGTCCTCTGTGGGTCAAGTAAATTCTCTGGCCTCTTGGCCTTATGAAACACTGGATGTATCTGGGGGAGTTCAAAAAAATTGCCTCAGTAACTAACTTTGCTCTGGCCTCTTATTCACCCAATGTCTTTCACATCCAGTGACAGCAGTCCTTTCGTCCCTTTTAATTAATTTTCTCAGTTTAGTTGTGCGTCATTCAAGGTAAAGCCATTCAAACATCACAGCAGTAAGTGATCAGATTAGTTATCTCCACTTCACCATACATTCTGTGTATTGCCCACAAATCTTGATAACTATTGAAAAAAAAATCTTGATATTTCTGCTAAACACTTTATGATGATATCTGAACTTGGAGTTCATTTGCCTTATTATATTAATGGTACCTTATATACCTTGAAGTCAATTTCAATTTTCCATCCTAATGTGATGGTTTATAGGTGCTAAATGACAAGCATGTTTCAGGATGTAAATACTCAGTTGGAGGACAGCGAACATTGACATGCACACTATTGGTCTGTATATTTGCAGCCACCACAGTGAAGGAATCACACTTTAAAAGCCTGCAAGTAAAGCAAAGACGGAGACTTTGAAAGGTGAGGGCTGCCAGCAGCTTCGTTTTAATGTTTTATTGGCACAGACCACCAATTTTCAACATACCTCTCTCTTCAAGTGCTCATTAAAGCTAAAATTACACCAGTTAAAGGCTTATAAACCACCATATCGCAGCAGCTTTACGGTGAAAGCGCAGCTCCTGAAAGCCATTCCTCTTTCCTTGGACAATCTGAGCACTGGCGATGGAGCAACACTCAGAACCAGGAGCGCTGAGCCACAGCTATACTTACCTGGGATAAAGATGACAGTAATTATCAGGTTTTCCATCATCATACCTGTGCTAGCGGAATCCCCACCACACTGTACACACCTGCCCTAACAGAGGTAAGTACAGCCCTCCTGCAGTGCAGCAATTCTTCAGACAGATGCTTCCATACCATTTAGAAATGTGGAAATGGGTGACCACTGGAGAGGAAAATGGTTTTAATTACTGGGGGAACCTTTACTGGTCCCTCTGTACACACACTATATAACACTTAGTGTAGAAAAGATCAAACAGCAACCTTTTGAGCTTAGAGGCTTAGTGTTTCATCCTGGGATGATGTGAATCAAAAATGAAGATAACCTGAAAAAGTGAATCGGCTAAAGTAAAAGGTCCACATTTGGGAAAAAATAAGCTCATTTGTTTTCTGTATGTGCCATGTCGTGTGTGTGTGTGTGTGTGTGTGTGTGCGTGTGTGTGGGTGTGTGTGAGCTAAGAGACGAGGGTAAAGGAAGCTGAGTGCTGTCTTACTGTACAGATGAAATGAATACAATACAAGATACAAGTTAATAAAAAAAACTTTAAGGACATCACTCAAGCTGACCTCTGTCCCATTAAGTTAATACTAATTGCTTAAAGTTAAAGAGCTTCCATTAAAATACAAGTACTTAACATCTCCACAAATTGGTTTCATCTTTATGCATTGTGTTCACCAACAATCCCTGTCATTTCCCCAACTGTTTCTGTTAAATTTTACTTGTTGGTGTTATTACGACCCTGGAAGTGCCTGTTTCACTGAAGCTTGTAGCTCATACATGTATAACTACATACATGTGTAACTTTGGACAAATCTCAACTACCTCCCCCTGCTTACATTCTCTATGCTAAACTAAGCTCAGTTAACCATCTCCAGCCTGTACACTTGGCACACACGGTAGACATGAAAGTGGTGCTGATCTTCTCATCTAAATTGAAAAACTCTCAGTTTTCCCAAAAGTATGCTTCCAGTTTTAATGTGTTTAAAGCTATTTTCAGATGATTTTCCAGTCTCTGCTTAGTGCTGTAAGTGGTTTGTTTTGCCTCGAACAGGCTTTCTCCCCTGTGCTTCGTGAGGTCATTGTATCTGAGTTACAGTCCTGCTCCGGGTCGTGGGTCGCTCCAGTTCATGCTGAGGCCCTCATGTGACATGTTGCTGTTGTTCTGGTATCCAGCCGTGCTGGTTCTTGAGTGCTCAAAAGTTGACAACTCCAGAGGAAATCTGCAAAGCAATAAATGGGGAGGGGGAGAAAGAGATTAGAGAGGGTTCTACACGGGGAGAAAAAAGTGGGAGAACAGAAAGAGGGATAGCCAGCATCATCTAAATCTTGTCCGGTTGTGGTTCCCATGCCAAGAGCTAAACAAGGGTTTTATCGGTTTCTAGGGCTCAGATGTATTCTGGGGTTGCGAGTTTCTGCCGAATAAATCATTGCACGATTGAGCCTGGGAAGAGCGTTATGGTGTATGGTGCGTCTGCTGGCTCACAGGGCCATTGATTCAAGTAAAGATGGAATAAAAGGCTGACTTTGAAAATGACTTCAATGTAAACTCTGATGTGAGTTTACTTCCAAAGCTTGGGACCGTCTAAAGAACAAAGATGAGTTAAACGAAAAAGTGATGACAAAGGAAAATATTTGACCCTTGAGATATTAGGCTGCACCTTTTCCTTGGACTACAGTTTCTTGATTTTGGCTACACTGTGTCCTAAGTTCACTGACTCACCTCATATGTATTGAAATGGTGCTGCTGGACACCAGTCCCTCCGCTCTAACCACAATGGAGTGAGAACAGGCGTCAACTGACTGCCTCCTAGTGCAGTGATAATACCTGCAATAACCACGGAGACATAAAACTGACAGAGGATGAGTGCTACACTGTATTCATCTCTTCTGACACGTGTAACCGCGCATGCAGTTGTTGCCTCTTTTATGATATGGTGCTATAATTGTAGACACTTAGCCCCACCACAGAGCTTTTGTCTAAAGCTTCCTGGCTGCGGACACTCCTCAGCTGAAACAATAAAAGGATCAATGCCTTGCTTTTCTTCTCCTCTTCATGCCAAAATTTGTACTGACCTGTTTTATTTTCCCCTCTCCCCCTGTCCTCCTCATCCCTCTGTTGTATGACTCCTTCATGTGCTTGGCTTCCAGACACGTGAGGAGTCTAATTCTGCTTCTTATTAGGCATGACCACAACGACCCTGCGCTGTGATCGAGCCAGCATGTCCCTTCCCACAACAGGAAACACCATCACCTACAATTAGCCAACCAATACAGAATCTCTGGCTCCAATCACAAACCTTCAGCCTCACATATCAAATTCTGTTAAACATGGCAGTGGCTTTGTGGATGGGCCCATGGAGACGCAGCACAAAACACTACGATTGCCTAACTTTACAGAGAGTCTCGGTTTTGAAGTTTATAACACTGTGTACCCCAATGGCCAGACGGCTTCGGCAGAACACTGTGGAACATTATTGTCCAAACCGTGGAACGTTATTGCTCATGATCAATCAGGACAGCTTCTTGGTTAAGTACTTAGGTGCTTTCAGAGAGCTTAAGATTGTGTGATGCAAATCCTGGCACCGAAATCAGAGGCTTTGAAATGGACCTTTAAATGTCTGAGTGCTCCATCATAATCACAAATGCAAAACTGACAAAACTAGCAGCTAGTTGGGGAACATAGTGAAGTATTTAGCAGCCCAATTAGACAGGTAACAAATTAAAGAAAAAAAACATAAAGTGTATTAAGATACAGTAATATGGTGTATGCATCTTCATCTCGCTTAACTATTGAGAGTAACAGAAACAGTAACAGAAACCAAATTCTTACATATCCCTGTATTTCCACACACATAACTATACGTGTCTGTGCATGCAGTGTATGATATCATTCGCATGCACAAGACCACGATGCCATGAATGCACTTATTCAAAGGTATATCTACCCATAAAGTTCATGTTCTGTACAATGCACTCCTGTTCAAGTGGATACCTGCCTGACTTGGCTGTGGTGCAAAATATCAAGACAGGCTATGTACTATAAATCAAACATATTTAGTTTGACCAAGATGACAGATGAGTTGCATACGCTCACTACATCCACTTATTTAAACAAGCTTCCATATTGTTTTATCAGGTCCTTCATGTGTGTAAAGTCAGAGGAAATTCCAGAAAAGGAATAATATCATCTGTCAAAAGGAAGTGCAAGAATGACGACATAAAAGATGTCAAGTAAAGTGTAAATGGAGATCTACACACTTGCTATGTGAATTTGACATTACAGCTTAGGAGAAAACCTCCCTCTCACATTTTGATGTTGGAAGTGCACTCCTTGTTCTCATACTGTATTCTTCAGATTACATTAGTGACATATTCCAGCACAGAGTATACTAGCTCTTAATTGGATGTGACCATGCAAAATGCCTGATGCATGTAGTGGCTGCAATTCTCTTTATGTATTGTGTAAACTTTAAGTCTTTTATTGATAACGTGGCATCGCCAAGTAGCACTGTTACATCAACTATCAGTATCAGTAATCTAACTCCTCCCATAGTTTAATCACACTTAACCTCCGCACAGCTTCACTGGGATGATAGAAAGGGGTGAAGAACAAATTTGCACCACATGAACTCAGCTGCCTGTGGATACAGGGAGAACACAGCAACTTGAATGCTAACTTAGAAAGGTCACTCCCTAAGATTACAGAGAACTACTGGGGCAGACCCAGATGCAGATTTCCAAGCGGCTGCTGCCAGAGAGCAAGATGGATGAGGGAGGTTACTCTGGCCAAAGGTGTTCAACTAGCCCAGCTGGAATGAGACTGAAGGAAAAGCTTTAATGCACATTACTTTTGGTGCATCATGAAACATTTTGTCCTCCAAAACATCCTTTTAGACACAAAACTAATGCATTTCCACAATATAAAGTATAAATCTTTGTGACAGCAGCACCTGATTTTGTTTCAGTTTGAATGAGTCAGTTGCAGCTTGCATGGACCTGCTTTAAAAACCTCCTGAAGTCACAGTGACACTGTAACTCAAAGCTGTTTACAAGGTCAGAGAATAGGATCCTCCATAGGCTGTATCTGCTCTGAAAGAGAGATAAGGATAGTGGTGTCAATTGTTAAAGGAAGGGCTCACTCAGGGGGTTAAAAAAGATCATACTTACACTTGAGTTTAAACCCCCAGGTGCTGAAGTGCAGCTGTCTGTCTGCATTTTAAAAGGAGGACGAAAAGGGGAATGAAACTCTTTTCCATCACATAGACAGGACTAGCTATGTGGCATGTAGAGACAAGGTAGAGACTCAAACTGCACAGAAGAAGATATAATTCATGAAAACAGCTGCCAGATTGATCATGCAGAGGTCACTTTGTACAAAAAAAACTCTAATTTTCTTTTCCACAGTGTCCTGGTTGATCTCTTTGTACCTACTTAGCCATCTGTTCCCTGTGTGTCATTTGCACTGTTGTCATAAAAGGTCACCGTGTTTACTGTTACATGGTGTTACATAAAAGTTCCCTTTGTTAATTTGCCTACACACAATAACAGATTCAGTCCAGAATTAAAGTGGTTCATTATTCCTTTTTAACTGAGGGATACCAGTCTTCTGTTGTTTTATTTCTCACATAATAAAACAAGACACAGCAACATTTTTGCCAAAAACCAAAAACTGGGGTGGATGGTCCTTATAAAGATTCTTGCTTTTGTAAATGTCTGCTGAGGGAATATGTTACCCTCCTAACTACAAAAGGTCAGAGTTAGTATTATGTAAAATACAGACTTGATATGTCCCCTTCGAAAGGAGAGAAGCAGACGGCACTATCAAAGGTTTTCATAAGAGGAGAAATTATTTGCTATTAGACAAATACCTGGCACACAGCACTGAAAGTGAGCAGACCTGCAATGGGAGAGCTGTGGGAATGGAAGAGAAAGTGTCTGTCCAGGAAAAATTTAATAGGTGACAGTGTGAATATTCCTTATGCTATCACACTACACTCACTTCTAATATATGATGAGAAACACTTAAAGATGAAGTATGGGATACAAGGGTCAGGACAACATCAAATAGAAAAAGATATTAGGATCAGCTAAGGAAAAAGAGAATCACATAGGCAGGAACATACCTGTCACACATACTGCACACTGAATAACATTTCCATTGACTATAACAAGAAATACATACAGTAAAAATAAATGATGCCAATTATTAGTGTTATGGTAGGGTGCATGATGCTACAGTGAATTAGAGAGTACATTGAGGACAAGATGGAAGCCTGCTGCACATTAGCATGATAGCAATATATATATCATCATGCTAATATCAGCATTTAGCTCAAAGCATTGCTGTGCCCAGTGTCACAGCTGCTGCTACCATTACATCTCTGAAGAATGCAGGGCTTTCAAGTTTTGACATTTTAATGCAAATTAATTAATAGTTTTAATTTTATGCAAATCAATTTTAAGTTGCAATACTCTTAATACTAAGTCTGTGACTAAATCATGGTGCAAACATGCAGGTATAGTATGGTACATGAACAGGTTGTACAACATAGAGCAGCAGTAGAACTAAAATGATGGTGACCATTATTTTTTAAGTTGGAAAACAAAATCTTAGCAGGGATTTCACATGCTTTTATTTAACCATTTTTTCAGAGGCTGAGTGATGATGTGATGGTTAGAGTGTGGACCCATTAGTGGCACAGACTGACTCTTTTGGCTCTGAGGACCCAGCATTAAAAGGCCAGCTGAGGACTATGGCTAACAGACAGATCTGCCTCAGAGCTTCTAGCCAGGTCAAAGTTTAGAACAAACAGCCAAACCCTGAGAAATAAACCTGGGAGATAGGCCCTGCCAAACAAATCTTGGTAATTTAAAACTAATTTCTCAATAGATTTGTATGATTCGTCTCTGCATTGTTCCAGTGAATGCTTTTTTACAAGCATGAATCCTAAAATCCACCGCTAAATGATGCGCTAAATTTGATTTATCCATTTGATTCGGTTTGAATGAACTCTTAAAAGATCTAGTGATAGACTCGTTTAAATTAAGTATTGTACAGTAAATCAGTGAATTCATTATATCCAGTCTTCCTTTAGCTTGTCACAATATCAGAGGAACTGCTCCATGTAATATAAATGCAACAAGTGGAGCCTTTATTCCACAAAAATAGTTTTATCTCTGCATGAGACTGCTATTTATAACATTAGCCTTTCAAGCCTCTTTGATGGTGGTGAAGGTGGTGTTAAATTAAACAGTGCAAAAATGTCCAGGTATGGACCATGTTGTCCTTATATGAGGCTATAGTATATAGTTGCCCTCCAGCCATCAGAGAAATGTGAAAACCCCTCAAGGCTCAACACTAGTCAATAGGAGGAGAGACTCTCCCAGGATTCCTCATACTCTCCAAACACTCTGGGTGTAAGTTTAGTCTGGATAATGTGTGGAGCATGAAGTAGGAATCACTTATGACTCACTGGTGAAGTTCAGCAGTTACCTACATTTGATTTGCGGCAATTTATCCACTCCGACGGTGTGATTCATCAGTCCCTGGAGAAGAAGGGGCAGCAAATGCAACTCAGTTACTCATGGATGATTGATTGTAAACACAAAAAGACATGCCCCCATACCCCAGACAGACCAAGAAAGGTAGGTGGACACACACAGAAGTAAAAGAAACAAAGAGAGTAAAGGAAAGACAGAGGAAAAGGAGCCTTAAGGCTACCATGGGTAAGAAGGGAACTTGAGGAAAACAGCATACTACAATACAAGTTAACTCAAAGATTTGTTAATAATATAATGCCTTTTTTATAAAGTGCTTTCTAATTTGATCCATGGATGGAATTTTTCTCTTAAGATATTTAGTGTAAAAAAAAACAAGCCTGCTACATTGTTATGGCCTGTAGACTCCCAAAACTGAACAATGAAGCATAAAATGTTGTAGTAAGACAGAAAGCCAAATCCATGCTTGAATTATAGTGTTTCTCACATGGAGGAGCATTTGCCAGTGATGCATGCATTGTAAGCCAGCAGAAAGATGCATAAAATTAGAACAGCCATTGAGTTCAGAACCCCCAGAATTTCAGCTCTATATGGATTCAGTAAAACCACTTTCACATGGCCAAAACCCCAAACCTCCTTTTAAAAGACTCCAGAGTCTCCCAGAACTGGACTGAGTATGGGAAACTCCGTCACTCTGCAGTTACAACATTTTTACAATAACCATTTCCTTGATAGAGAAGATCTTGGGCATAATGCTATCAGGTGCAACAGTTTGGTCAAATGAACTAAGTTGCCTCATCTTGCCCTGAAAAGTCTACTCAACTAAATAAACTGGACACTGTCAGACCTCTTTTGGTGTAATATACCCTGCATTGACCATTCACAGCTCGCATTATGAAGATTCATGGTTTTCCCGAGGAAAACCCAAACTGACCAAGAGGAACAGTAAATATACAGTATACAGAGACATCAGAAGCCAGTGAGTAAGCCACAAGTATATCCTTTATTTATTTTTAAATAGCCACTGAGTTGAGTGAGCACCTGCAAAAGGCCGAAAATCAAATATCACCAACTTGACAGCCTGTTTCTTTTCTTTTTACTGCAGAGATATGTATTTTAATTTAAAGTGTTTCTTTGTTTTGTTTGTGCTCTATGGAGATCAACTTGACAATGGGTGCATTTTGCAATCTCTGGTGATGTCACTTGAACAGTATAAACAGCAACGAGGGAGGAGGAGATGAGATCTACAGCACAATATGACACGACAGCATGAGGAAATATCAACAGAATAACGTAGCAAAAGCCCCCACTGGCTTACACATCGCCCATCTACTCATCAATAATGCAACACAGCAGAGACTTTCAGCAGGAAAAGAAGACTCCCCTCTCTGAATAATCAGCACATAAACAAAGCCATGGTGGTAATTGGATGTTCATGGCCGGGTGTCTAGCACTCTAGCTGTGTGCGTATGGTGTGTGGGTTTAGGTAGCGACGTGTCTTTCCATTTCTGTGCACTTGTATTTAGGTGTCACTGTAACACCCTACAAGGCTGGTGATGGCGAGTGTTTTACTCACTTGGCATGTCGGTGTGGCCTCGCACGCATGCGGCAGCGTTTTCCACACTCATGGGCTGCATCACCTTTGGCCAGAACAGACACTTCACACAGCAGTAAACACATCCAGACCCAAGGTCAGATGCTTGACGTCAGCCTCTGCTTCGCTTCTCTGCTGCTTGGATACACAGGCGCATGAACACACATACGTGTACACACACTCATACATAGAAATCACTACTGTACGTGTATGCTCACTATATACTGTGAAGATGGGCTCTAATCCTTTCTCCCTCACTGTGTCTCTCTCATACAAAAACACATTATCTCCCCCTTCTTATGCATGTGATGAATGGCATTTTTCTGTCTGTTGTCAGGGGCTGATGTGAGTGAGCAGGTTGCCATAGAAATCAATAGACAGCTTTCATAGATTAAGTTGAGTAACAGGCCAGAGGATAAAAAGGCATGAATTACTGTGAAACTGCATCCAGAAACAGGAACTGATTCCCTGTGATAGGAAATGGCTTTTGCTTTGAACTGAATTGAATGATGTTAGAGGAATGCTACATAACATTTAATATTTATTGCAAGTCCCAGTTTTAATTATTGCTTGAGTCCAGATGTTGATACCTCATAGTGTAAAGGCCTTATGCCTTAAAGATTTTTGTTAGATCAAATCCCATTTTTGATGTTATTTATGCCAATTTTTTCCAATGTATTTGCTTTTTGTGATTTTCTTTTCAAATAAAGAGCAACATATAAACATGTAACATCAAATATCAACTCCCAGTAATACTTCACAAAAAGAGACAAAGTGATGATTTGCAAGCTGTAAAAGTGAGCGCGATCCTGAACCCTGACACCTAGCCTTAGAAGTGCTGCTTTCATCCCTTGGTTGCAGCAAATGCTGTCACCAGAGCTTCCAACAGTGTTCAGATGTGTCAACTGAATATTTGGCTTGGAGTAGGCCTACCTTCTGTAGGAGTCATGACATGACGGGAGGGCAGAAAGGTGTCATTGTCTTCATGTTCATCTTGTGCTGTGTGCTCTCGCTCATGGATGGCATACTGTGGTTGTGTGTAAGCTGGTGGAACTGGAAATCAATCAATTGGAAAGGGCCTAGGACACATACCATCACTGTCAAAGTCAAAAGTGGTCGATGGAGATGGTTTCAGCAGGTCATAGCGATCTCTCCACCATCGATGCAGGTGTTTCACATGATGCAGAAGACAACACTTGTTCCTCAGTTTAGTATCACTGTGTTGAACTGTTTTTGACTTTCTTCTTCTGTGAAAAAACCAATAAACAAACAGGAAAAGAGAGACAGGGGGTGGAGTTTTCCAGTGGGTGCTATATATGGTCTCCTGGTTAGTGATTGGCTGGCAAGCCTCTGAAGGGCACAATCAGGAGTCTGGTCAGCCTGCTCAGGTGTGAGCCAATCTTCAGAGTACCTGGAGAACAGGAGGAAGGGGAAGACCAAAAAGAAAAACAGAAATACAGAGCACACTACTGCACGACACATAACACTGCCCCTAGTGGTTGATATAAGCAACATTTCAATCAGAACTGGGACCATGATTATTAATGGTCAGTATGTTCCAGACACTCTTATCCACAGCTTCCATTTCTGTCAAGTGTTCTTTTCTCAGATGTTAAACACACCTTGTTCAGGTCTTACATCCCAACTTCACTGCATTGTAAAATCAGCATTTACTCAACAGAATGTAAGCTGCTCATGTGACCTGACCCAGCTGGGCCGCATCATTTCACATTTCAATCTTCCCTTGGAAATTGAAATATGTAATATGTGCAATCACAGCATGACATTGTGTTGACAGGAGTCAAACACAGAAATGCTTATCTGCTCTCACAGAAATGCTGTTGTTATGAGGCGATACAAGTGTGATTTTATGTATAAAACATAAATATGTTGTCACATTTTTACATAAAAATGTGAATTTAGTTTGCTGCTCTCAAATCTTTGAAGACAAGTGATTATAATAAATATTCACATAATAAATATTTATATATAATAAAACTATGTTATTTGTTTCATTGTGCAAAAACAGTCTCACAAAGAGTCTGGTCAAAGACAGGAATGTTAGATCTGGAAGCAGTCTTTATAAAGTAACAGTAACAATGAACACTGGTGAAAGCTGTAATTTTTTCCTATCATCTGACTCTCCCTCCCTCCTTCCCTCCCTCCCTCACCATCATTTGCTCGCCAGGTCAAATAATAAACAGCTATTTACATACGCCTGCCCAGTTAATGTATGAATAGTTCTATTTAACTGCAAATGTTCTGAGACTGCTGGAATGAGCCTAAATGTTTTAGTCATATTCACTTGCTAAATAGACACAAAATTTAAGATTGCAGGTTTGCAACCTTAGCTTTAGCTTTGCCAGATGTTATGCAAATGATGCTGCCATCAGGATCATTAAGTGATTTCTTGAGATCTGTTGTTTATTGATCTTACTATTTGGCTGATATAGTGTGGAAAAAATGCAGTCGTAATAAGCAAAAAAATAGCATTTGTAGTGGCAAAGAACATCTTCCAAGTCCAGTGCAGTAATTGATGGAGACAGTTCAAAGCCATTGTGCTTGCTGACAAACTTGTCCTTGTTTCTTTACTGACTCTCCAAGAAACATGGGAACCAGATGAGTGGTTGCGCTGCTCCCATTTAATCCCAGAATTCATCTGTGTGGCATCCCTGCCCACTGATTCACCCCTGCTCCCTGGTCTGTATTTAAAAACACACGTTTAGGCAGTAAATCATAGGCTTTAGTCTCATGCTGTAGAGATTCTGGAGCACTTCCTTTAGTAAGGATTTATCTGTTATCTGGTTACAGAACCAGATATGTTTATCATCTCTCCTCTAATCAGGGTGTGTACCTATGGCTTTCACAGTCCAATACACTTATTAAATACAAGCCTTTGTTGAGAGAGATCGTGATCCCCATGGCTCATTGGTGTTACTTTTATGTTTTGCTGAAAGTATTGATGAGATCTGGCAGCATCCAACCCAACAAGACACAAACATTTCTTCCATTGGGCTTTACCAAATAAAACAGTTATAAACAAGACCCCAACTTTCCTACCATTCCAGCATTCAAAAGCAAAACAAGATGCTGAAGCTGCAGAAACACTTCCCAGATGTTTGTCATGAAGTGTAAGAGACTGGCTGTGTGGTGTGATCACTCTGCTGCTCAAGCTCAGCACATGCATCATAAAAACCTATATGTAATACTCACCGGCTTTTGATAACTCTGTTTTGAATGTTCCAAGTATGAAACAAAATAATTACATACTTATCATGGCATCTGTTGGCTTCCACTGTCGTGAATACACACACAGACAACCAATATACCCTAACACATTTTGAATGACTTAGTCATTTCAAATAATTTCCATGTGAATACAATTGTCACTGAGGCAACACTGTCTCACATTCCAGTGCGTTTTGCACATATTTCGCAGACAATAGTGCATTTATAATTTTAGTCTTCAGGGCTACAAAACAAAAATGAGGGAGAATAGGAAACTTGTTTTTCCACTTTCTGTCTAGTCGCACAGCATCCAAGAACCGAGTACAAGCCCTCGGAGTCATACTGGTTTCCAGTCTCGATCCCTGCGAGTACCTCTCATCTTTTCTCTCAGCAGAAAATGACAGGACGTACCGCACATCATGTAATACTGTCCTAGGCAGACAATGTTCAGACTGTCATTCTCTCATGGCCATTTACTGATGCTCAGCAGGGTCTTGGACATCAGGCAGTATCTGCAAAACCTTGAGGGGTTATACTAGTCTGGCATCACACTGCTGTGTGTTGGCTGTGGAGGAAGAAACCAAATCCTCTGAGACAAATTAATATTTAGGCACACAGTGATGTGAGGACAGCTGCTGAAAAGCCGCTTTGACTGTCAGGCCTGCCAAAGAAAACAAAACAACACAATGCAATGTCCCATATGCTAGAGGAGGAGAGAGTAGACAGATGTTGCTCTTCAGAGCCTTTATGAAAATGATCAGCTGACCATCTCATTTTTTTCACCAGCACCATGTGGCTGCTATGCTAAAGCTGTGGTTGAAGATACTTAACTGATAGTTTAGTATAGTGATTCCCAACCTTCTTTATCTAATATACCCCCACATCTCTTTTAGACAAGCTCAAATTCCCTTTCATCAACACTACCTAACATCATAAAAAGTAGATAAAGTTGTTTTTCATACAACAGAATAGTCAGTTTGGCCGGATCATTCAGCTGCTTATTTCAAGTCTTTTGCTAGGACTGTCAGCTAACTATCTCACATCACATTTTTTTTTTTTTTTTTTTGTATTTCATTTTTTTATACATTACTGTTGGCTAATCATTTCAAATGATTATCTTCATATACAGTACCATTAATACCATTTTAACTGTGTATTAATGCTAGCTAGATTGCTGACTAGTTTTGATGCACCCTCAGTGACAACAGGTGGCTTTTGGTGGTCTAATTGTCTCAGGTTGGTCATAGGTGTGCACTGTACAGTCTGAAGCAGGTAGCTTATTGGTTGTTGTGATAAATAAACATACCTTGATCAGCATAATACCAATTTAGATTGTTCTAATTTCATCCTCCTCACAAATATGGGTACATCCTTTTAACCACAACATAATTTCTATTAGCTGAGCTTTGACCTTTCCATTTAACTCCTGGCAACTGATGAAGTACCCCTTGCAGTAAAACCCCCTGGTAAAGAGTCACTGGCTGAAGACACAGAGGGATATTTTGTCACTTCAGTGTATTAAATTAAGAGGGCTTAATGGCTGAAATTCATCCATAACTGAAAGCATATTGTACTTAGTTGAGACCCAGCACAGCATGTCATCCTTTGAAGCGCAGCTGTGAACCAAGTTTTTTTAAAGACAGAGGAGGGAGGATCACCCTGAGCAATGTTCCACATTTACTGTACAAGAAACGTCCAGTGCCAAGGACTACAGCATGTTACCCTGTGGCTGCTTATGCTAAGTGAATCTATAATCTGCTTTATGGGGAAATTCCTCTCACAACATATACATACAGACAGAAGAGCAGGTGCTTGTAGACTCACACACACACACTCTTGTACACATGTTTGCCGATAAATTAACATTTTGGTGTAACAGAAACAGTTGGATCATTATATTTAGGTTGGGTGTTAACAGATTGCTCCTTGTGGATCCGTGCATCATATGTTCTCATGAAGGCAGAATCCGGGGAATGCTCCATGGAACATTAACAGCACGTTTTCTGTTTGAGCCTGCCTGTGGTGGTAAGAGGATGACAGGATACAAGCCGAGCAGGACTGGCTTTAGGCTGAGGTTTACTGTTAAGTTTATGTAGTATGCGAACATATGTGTGAATGTTGCAAGGTGCGGGACACTAATATGTACCTTTGCTGGGTGTAAATGTTTTAGAGGCATCTCGTGAAGCATGCTGAAAGCATCTTTGACATAATTACACAGTCTGTCAAAGCTAAAGGGGAGGTTCCCCATGGGACGAGGACTGCCAGGTCAGTGTGAAGAGTGGAAACCAGACTGCCAAAATTTTGTGAGTGCGCCCGGGTGTTCGCCGGCATGTTTGCAATGTGTTGGGAAGTGTTTTCGACAGTAAGAAGGCAGTGGTTGATCATTGGGGTTGTCGGTTGCTGATTAATGGATTGTTGAAAATGCAAGTTTGGCTGCTTTGCACTTTTTGTAATTTTTTTCTTTTCTTTACCCTTTCATCAATATGTAACACAGTCGTCATTTTCCTGTTGTTTAAGCAAATTCACCTGTGCCCATGGGTAGTCTTAAAATGTAGTTTGGTCAGGCACACTGCTATCTTGAGGCACTTAAAAGCGATTAAAAACCTGGTCTGGAGTTAAAGGTACAGCATCTTACTATTATTTTAAGGGTGCATTAACAAGATAGTAATATGCACCAACATAGGTGGGTACACAACATGAGTGCACTCTGCTTGTTACACATGAGGATGTCACTGATCAAGCAGATCCAGGTTCTCTGCAAAGAAGAATTTGTTATTTCTACCTGGCAAAACCCACTCAGGCACAGGAAGAACATGCAAACAGACCGTAGGTTTGAAGTTATAGTATTTATATTATAATCAATACTTTAAATGATAGTAATAAAGAATACATAGATAATAAAGAATATTAGTTTATATTCTATCATTAGTCTCATGCTGTTCACTCTTTCATCACTCTGTTTTTATTTGTTCTTTCTTATATTTTTTCTGTTACTATCGATCATTAAATAAATGTCAAATTAGCCAATCTGGTGCCAATATCACATTAGGCTTTTATTTGATACATAATAAGAAAACATGAAGCATCAGACTCAGCTCACACCTGCAGTGGAGTGCTGTTTGGGAGAAAAAGTCAAATTCAATTCCACATTCTATACTGTCATCTTGAACAGTCCAGAGTTTTTGCCCCGAGGCAATGTTCAATGAAATGTCTGTTGTGCAAACTTTATGATGATCCTGTAGCTCAGTGCAGGCCACTGAAACTGCCAGGGTTAGGAGGGTTGCCAACACTCAGTAAATGTAAAGGTGAAATGGAAAAATGCATTCATCACAAAAAACTAACCAAAGTATTTATATGTTGTATTTGACACGGTGGCGCTTTTGGACCAAAAGGCGCAGGAGACCAGAGGCACACAGTTTGAGTTTTTATTGAGTACCAGCGAGGAAAACAGCGCAAGGGGATTCCTGAAGAGTCGCACACGTGGTGTTCTGGTGTCAACTCTTCAGGGACGTGGACATAGACGTAGCCGAGGTCAAGATCATGGTCAGCGATGTAGACATGGTCAAAGACATAGCCGTGGTCAGAATCGTGGTCGTGGACAAAGAACGTGGGATGTTGCAGGGCAATCATCTGGCACAGAGTGTTGGGGAGCAGGGCTTTTAAGGTGGTGTGCTGATTGCCAGATGATGAGCTCCAGGTGTGCCTCGTCTGCCTGTCCTGGCCGGCCACGCCTCCTGTCACCACCTGGGAGCAAGGGAGAAGAGAGGGAGAGGCAAACCGGAAAGCCACGCCCATCCTGGGCCATCACAGTATTAGCAATAAAATTAAGTTCCTCTCAAAGACCTGGCATGGTCTCTGATGAAGTGATAACTTCTGTTTCAACATCCTGTCAGATAAAATCAACACCATCAGAAGCAGCAGTGTCCCGATGCCTGCTGTTCAGCTACGTCATAAACAGTCCTTTATTCAATGCCAAACTGAGGGGCGACTCAAGAATTGTTTCCTTTGATAAAAAATTCCACTACATTGTTGTGATATTTAAGAAATTTGTGGCTTCAAGCTCAGCTAATGTGTTTTGAGTGGGGTTTCATGGCTCATAAGGATATGGGAAACAACATCAGTGTTTTATTTCAACCACAGCATTCTCTGCCAAGCTTTGGCAATGGCAATGATACATTGTGTGTAAACATGTCACGTAAGACACATGCCTATATATGCATATAGGCTCTTAGATTTGGATTGTTTTATTTTTCAACATTTTTTATCACGTGGATTGTTATTACAAATGTCTTCATGTTTCAGGGTCAAGTAGTGATCCGAAATTTGATATAACTGATAAGATTTACTGGCCCATTAATGTCCTTAAATCAAAAATTCACATTAGGGAGCTCGTCCCTACTCTTCCCCATACACATACATCCTGGAAATGTAAATATATTTGCTGCTTTTGGGTCCAGTAATCCTTAATTACAAAACTACAGAGCAGTTAACTGTCTTTCGACTCACGGTTTTGATTAACTGTTTCAGTTTAGTCTCACCGCTCTCAGCAACCTCATTTCCAGCTGTAGCAGGCAGCTGTTTTCAGGGGAAAAAAGGTCTGACAAAGTAGCTGTACAATATCTGCCCAGCACCAAACAAAAGACAGACTAAATTAGCAACTAGCTGGTGAACATTCTGGTGCATTAAACAGCAAGAAAGTCATAATAATTTACTTAGAAGATGGTGGAAACTATAATAGACCGAATAGGAGACTGAATATTGGACTCACATTTGTCAGGTGGCCAGAAACATGACTCAGTGACTCACAGCAAATTAATTCTAATTTTTCTCCATGTCTCCTGGAGACATAAATAGGCAAGCGCTTGCTTCCACATTCACAGCATTAATTTCATAAGGAGATAATGTGTCTCAATTAACAGCCTGTTCTGATTCCTGTCAAGTGACTAAAAATTCAGTGAATGCAGGTTTTAAACAATATACTTTATACCTGTATAATAAAAAGGCCAGAAATGAAACAAATTCAAACAAGCTTCCAAAGTCACGTGTTGCACTGTTGTGTGTCTGTGTGTGTAAATGAAAACTGAATAAATACAGGATCACAACAGCCTGTTATTGCTTGGAATGAGTCACAGTTTAATTGCTCATATAAGGCTTTTAGAAATCCATCTCTACTCAACCAATCAGCATTAGTTTGATGATCCACTGAGCTGAGGCAGTGACAGCAATGTCGGCAGCAGTGGTAGCTGAAGTATAGCAGTCACCTTTGCTGTATAATTACAAGATTGGTATTAACGTGGATGGCTAATAGCAGAGTGGGTGTGGAAGCTTTTAATCAAGTGAGAGGAGGACGTAGTAATCATTGGAGGAACGTTTGGCATGCGGACAGAGAGGTCAGAAGATTGTAATTATCCAGACAGCTGACTCTCACAGACTGTCTGATGCAGCTTCACAGGCTTCACACAAGCCCGCACACACAAACACACACCTCAAACAAGCCTGTGGCTAATAATAGTATAATATACCCAAAGAACACGCAAACACACACCTCAAACAAGCCTGTGGCTAATAATAGTAAAATATACCCAAAGAACACTGAGTAGTAAAACCAGAAAACAAGATAAATAAATGAATTGTGGTACAAGGTATGGTGAAGCTTAACTACACTATGCTTGCAGCTGAGGAGGTATTTTGATCTGGCCCAAGAGGCAATGCAGAAATGAAAAAAAAAAAATCATGAAAGCAATTATTTTTTCCCTGTGATAAAAGAAAATAACACAACATGTACCGTATGACACCAGACAAATGCCAAAGAGAAGCAGTTCCAACCATCGCATTAGAGAGTTTATTGTTAGATATGTGTTCAATAATTTAGTAGGGCCCTCGAAGGATGTTATAAAAATCTTAAATGGTCCATAGGAAAAAAGTTCCCCACCCCTATTCTACTGTTTCACCTGAAGACTAAACTTTTGACTAAACATACAATGATTCTGTCTCACAGTATAAGGAACTACAGTGTAGAGTTTTGAGATCTAAGACGTCTGCACGCTCACACAGGACATTCTCAGTTATATTTCATTGTCTTACTGGTGCCCAAAGCAACACACCCCTGTCAATACAGATGTTTGCATTGTTTGGCACTGTTTATATTAAGTAAGTCAGCTAAAGTCTGTTGAGGGGAGGTGGAAAAGAGGATGGGGTGTAAGAGAGAAAGGCTTTCTTTTGGCATCACGCAACAGATCAACTCTAGAGAGAGGCGATGGCTTCCTTAAAGGCAGTCAACTGTGTGGAAGACAGTTGTCAAAATCAAGGCTATAAAATGACTGTCAATTGCGCTTATGCTCAAAAGTGATGCGATTTCTGCATGAGTTGGCCTGGAAAGGTTTACTCTACAGCAGCAGCTATTGTACAGAGATTGCCTCAGTATTTGTACATTTTCCAGCATTTTGCCACAATCAGATATCCTTTAAAGTAACTCTTTTTTTTGTTATTTTTTTTACTATTTTAGTAGGCATTAAAATATATTAAGTTTGATGTATATGATGTATGTGCATGTGCGTGTATGTATTGTATTTGTATGTTTGTGGTAAAATTAGCTGAAACAAATGCAGCACATATAAATGCAACAGCCCTGCAATAACTTCTACTTTGATGTAACAATGTTAATTAGAAGTAAAAACTTTTTTCTTTTACAGATAAGAAGCTTAGAATGTGTGATTACACAAGTTGTTGAAGATATTGCATGCAGCATTTATTAATTTGTCCGTTTGTCCATCTTTCTCATCAATTTACTGACAAAAAATTCGAACACGTTTCATGTTAGAAGTTCCTTAATTATATTGTCATTTTTGTCTCAAAAAATGTTTCAGCAAAAACTGAATATTTTCAGTGACAAAATTAACTGTGAGATGGAATACACGCTGCCTCAGATGCTTTCCAATGGCCTTTTTCAAAGCAGCCATTTTGACTTGTCAAAAGGAAAATTGGTCTGTACAATGGAGCCATCTTTCTTGCTGTTCCATTGCATCTGTGTGCTATGACTGAGTGTGAAAGTGAAATATGAGCATGCACAAACAGCAAAAGAATCATGATTGTTCTTCATCTTGTCTACAAGTTCATCCAATACACATATGAAATATGCCTTGAAGTCTATTCTCGTATGAAAAATACTATTTGAAAACCCTTTCAATAATAGACAACACACACATTGCAGAAGGGATCAACAGCAATACACAGCCTGTAAAATATAACACAGCCTATAGATTTTGTAAAATTAGGATTCCATTACTAATGTGTTGTATTCGACTACAAACTAAATGTATATACCCCTGTAGACAAATACTGCAGTCTTATCTTACTTCTATGAAACTATGAGACGAGTATGAAATAAAAACATGATATATATTTAAATATAAGTTAACTGCAACTACAAGCAGTAACAGTGTAGTAGTAACCAGAGCAGTAGTAGTAGTAGAGGATGCTTGTTTATTTACCAAAGCCATTCGCATTGGCACCCTTACTGCATTGACAAGTGGGCCTTATGTAAGAATTTGGGAGCTGCAGTTTTCATACAGTTGTTCTTTGGAAAGTGCTTCAAAGACTGCATTTCTGAGTTTAGGTTGAATATACGACCACATCAGCACCATACTGAATACTATTTAATCAGTACATTGAAAGACTAGACAACATTTCTTTGCATGTTTTAGAAGAACTGCTATATGATTTCTGGTTTTGAAATCCCGTATGTCTTGAAACCATTAATTGAGTGCATAGTTGGTTGAGTGACAATAAAGATCGGCATGTAGGACCAGGACCAGGATTTGATTGTGGTTTTAAGTCTTGAGTCAAACAATATGTGATCCATATGGTAAAAGATCTGGTCTCCTTTTACTAAAGTCATGTGTGTGAAATGATACGCAAGCATGCTGTGCTTATCTCTGTCAGTTGCTGCCACTGATCTGCTGTTTGTAAAATGCACCGACAAAGTGCTTTTTATGTAAAAGAATAAAACATTGCATTACATACCTGGCTTTTATCCAACACAACTTACAAGTAAGGAACATCACTAAAGCCTCAGTGTGGTTAGAAACTATGAAGTAGGTATTAAGTACTAGTTTTGTTCAATAAAGCATACTGCAAGGAGATTAGGTAAAGAAGTGCACTGTGAGTGCACAGTAAGTGCTACTTAGGCATGTAAGTTTATCAGAGGTGTAAGGAGAAGTGGTGCTTTTGGAAGATATAGAGGAACACCACCGCTCCAATGGCAATTGATCTAATAGCAATTGGGAGCTCATTCTACCATCAGGGAAGCATAAACAAGAACAGTTTGGACTGCGATTGCCTTGTTTACAGGGGAGGCAAAGCCAGATGACATTCCATGGAGGAACACTGTGGCTGAGTAGGGACATAAACCTGTTTGATTGAGTTGAAGTAGCTGGCTGCAGACCCATAAGTTGCTGTGCAGGCAAGCATTAATGACTTGAATTTTATATGGGCAGCCAGAGGAGGTCAATGAGCAGTGGAGTGACTTTGCAGTGTGCTCTTGTAGGCTGCATTCTCAACAATCTAGAGTTCACTGTTTCACTGTGCATGAAGGTAGGCCTGTTAGAAGGAAATTGTATTAGCCAAGGCAAGAGATAACCATGGCTTGTACCAAGAGATGGGTGGTGTACTGAGTAAGGTAAGGCCTGATTTTTCTAATGTTGTAGAATGCAAAGTGGTACAACCAGGAGCCATTCATGCAGATAACTGCTTGTCCAGCATTTTGGCGTGAAGTGTGAGTATTTATGCATTTTTTAAATGACTGGTATGCTCTCTGGATTAACATTGTTTTTCATGGGCAGCTTGTTCATGCTTCTCTGCTGCCCTGAATCTCTCAACAAGTAATAATAGTAAAGACAGTGCATAAGAGTATTTGTGAATGAATTAGAGCACTACAAAGTAGTACTTTTTCAAACTGTACTGTGCTGTTGTCTGTTTTGCCATTCAGCTCTTTCCAACACTTTCCAACTCTTGATGGTTGCAGCCTGATTGCTGCTTTGGAGACTATAGAAAGAATGGATAGATGAGCTATTTTATTGTTATGTTTTCTGTGGTGCGACTGCTGTTGACTGGTCTGCCTTCAATGGGGGACACACACCGGTCAGCATGTAACCAGAACAAGCTGTTTTCCATCGCTTATGCTCATGCCAGCACATCATTATTTTGTTTGGACACCGGCCCTGTCACATGTGTGTCACACTCTGGATGTTTTATTTCCACTGTAGCCACTGGTGCACTTTCCTCCACAGCAGAGAGAGATCGTTATTTGTGATTAAGTGCTCCCATTGCACAAAGGGGGTCATCTGGTGTAGGACTAATAAAATACTTGAACTGATTTTCTGTGTAATAAATGTGTGTTATTTTTGCACAGGCTCAAGAAAGTTTTATAGTGAATACCTCATTTGAATTGATGGACAGGGGCTGGGTGAGAATGTTATTGACATTTTATATGGCACAGATCAACAAGATGCCATGCTGACTCAAACACTAGTATGCAGAATTTGAATAGACACAACTCAGTGTCATCACACTGTGGGATAGCAAAGCTATTCACTTAAAATAGCATATCTACATCAAAGAGCAGGCAAGAATATAAAAAAAAACATTGTCTTACCTTGAAGGCATAAAGGCAGAACATTGGTTTGCGTCATTAGTTTGTGACCGTTTCGTGCAGCCTGAAGTATGAGATCCATGTGGGCAAAACCAAGACCATGTGAAAGCATATGGATCAGAAGGGGACAATGCAATGGAAAATTTGGTTTCCTCAGTCCAACAACGTGCTAACATCATGTTTTCATCAAAGAACACTTTCAGAATTATGCCTTAACATTTTGATTAATAGTGCCACAATTACAAAGGCTGGAATAAATAAATTGCAGAAAATGCATAAAGAGCCAGAGCTAATGCAGTCTTGAGAAAAGTATGATAATCTGTTTTTCCTTCAGCATAAAACAGAATGAAAGGATGAGCAAAAGGTTGGAGGGTCAATTTTGCCAAGCACACATTTTTTACGTTGAAATCATTTAATCTTAATCATTATATGAATAAAGAATGATCCTCCATTTTGCCTTTAACACAACAGCATATGACAAGGGACCAAATGTCCCCTCTCCTGTGACTCACACTCACTCACATCGTCACAAATTCATGACACTAATGACATCAGTCAACACCCAGGAACTGCCAGCGACACAAGATGTTATTCAGGGAGTCAAAGGTCAAGGGCTGAAAATTAATAAGTGTCAGCTTGTGTCAGAGACACGCTCCACACAGTCAGTCCTTATGACGTCTGTTTACAGGCATGAATCACAGCACTGTGACATATCATACACGAGAAAGTCTGCCCTGTGGAGAGCCTTAAATCCTTTTGAACCCTTGGAACACAAGATGAATGGCTCAGTCATCTGAAAGCTAAGAACCAAAGAAGAGAGAAGCAAAGAATTTAACATTGGGTAGTCCAGCTTTGTCCTTGTGTGTTCATTATCTCCTGTTTAACAAACTGAGATGACATTTTTACCCCAACTTGCATCTCTAAGGTGTACCAACCCAAACAAACTTGATCAATCCAATACATTATTGGTTGGGTTAAGATTTGGCTGTTTTTCTCTGTATGGATCCCTGCTTTGTTCGTCTCATGTAAAAAATTGTTATTATAAGTGGACATAAATGATGCACACTGTAGGTACTTAAAAAGCTTACCTTTGATTTTGTATGTAATGCATTTCATTGTTTTTTGTATTTTTTCATTGTTGTTCTTACTAATTACTCATTTGATTTATTGCTTCATCTGGCAGAAAAGATGTTCAACTGCTCAACCACTTCAATGAGGATTACTTTGACATGACACTAAGATCTTTTTTTTTAAATGTTCATCATAATCATAAAAAGTAACTTCAAGCAGCAGTGTTTTGTGGCCATTCGAACACTGTTGCCTATACAGCTGATGCAGAGCAATACCAATCATTTGAAGCAATGTTTCTGAAAGCCTGATGAATGTAATTCAAAGATTCACTTTTCTTTTAGATATGGTTTGGTCTCCACCCACTGGATTTTATCAGAGGTTTTTTTATGAAAAAAGCTGAGGTTAATGAGAGTGGCAAGAGTAAACCAAGACAAAGTGCTGAAAGATGCTAAAACAGCTGAGGGGAATTCAGTGTTGGGTGATCATTCACTGTGGGTTGGTCACTACAAGCCGCAAAGTGTTCAGGGCGACAATAAAGACAATGTGAACACAGGCTGATAAGAAAGCTGCAGTTTTATGTTAAAACCAAATCTGGTAAAACACCCTTGACAATGATAAGCAATCACAATCATACTTATCTACAGGGACTGCATTTGTCATGAAAATCCCTTTAGCAGATAGCAATACATGTGTGGTGACCATTAATGTCATTACCCGCCACATACTGTCCATTTGTAAAGTCTGCAGTGCAACATTTTGGTCAGAAGCCATGGAAAAACATCAATTGTAATTAGGGGTTACATCAGCACAGGGTGGATGTTTTCTTCCCTCACATGGGAACCCAAGTTATGGTCGAATCCTGAGGTTGAAATCACAGAGAAAGTGAAGGCCCAGCTGTCATTCTGGTTCAGACGGGACAACTTGGATGGAATGAGGAACACACAAGGTGGTACCGCACTTGAGGTTTTGCTATAGCGTTGTCTTGGGCTGCTGCCTGCATACTCAATCATGCAGTTGGAGTTCCATTTGAACGCTGTGTGGGGGAAAGGCTACTGTAGGCAGGTCAGTATAGGGCAGGTTATTACGATAAAATGATGATGGGCTTTCTTCTTGTTTGACCCTGCATGCCTCATAACACAAGTATAATATACAGAGAATGTAGCACATAGTTGTTGCATATAGTATAATGCAAAACAGGAAACGAGAACTATACACAGTTTGGTATTATATAATCTTTGGGATCTTAGCAATGGGATAAAATGATAGGGTGCACTTCTGTACAGAGGATATAAGATTATGCCAAAACCTCTGACAATATAATGCTTTGCAGTTTTTAGTCATCCAAACAACATTAAAAACTGACGAGCCAAAGACGACAAACAGATGTATCTTTACGCTATCTGTGGAGGTAAACAGTTGGTACAGTATGGTAGAGTTTCAGGGGGCATGGCAGGCTGTGCGTAGGTCAGTGTCCATACCAGCAACACTGTGATTATGACTGAGCTGAGTAAATATTTTACATGGCAAAGACGGGAATTAAGGATGAAAGGAGGATTAAAAACCAAACGGATGTGTAATTACATCAATGCCATTCCTTTTGAAGCCATATTGCTCGGTTCTGCTGAGGTCGCATGAGGACATGTGCGGTCCTGTAGCATCCAAGTGCTAGCCAAGCATGGTGCTCATCAAGGTCTTGTAACAGGAAACATACAATAATTTAACTAGGGTTCGCCATCCACAGAGGCAACATGCAAAAACAGTATGACTTTAATGGCTGATGTTCATCTCTGAAACATCTGTGAATTAACAACCAGGGGCTACAGTGCAACATCCATCCAGTAACATAGCAGCAAAATGAAATACTGCCTTCATCTCTTTCTTCAATTGATCTCAGGGTGAAACTCTTCCTGTGGGACATGAAAGTAGAAAGCAGTGCTGTGTCTCACAGGCCATCTGATGAGTAATAGGAACGAATGATACAGAATGAATCAGGATATTTACCTCCTGTTCTGTGTCAATTCTCATGCATACAATTGGGCTTCAGAAAAAGCTTTGATTTTAAAGCCCACTGCCGACATAAGAGAGACTGGACACTGATTTTACACGAGGGATTGCCAATTAAAAAATTAAATTAAATTAAAAATGCAACAATGGGGATTTAAAAATAATGAATTATGCAGCAATTTAGCCTGTTTGGGGCCGAAGACAGTTTTGGACAATTTATAATGGAAGTCACGGCTTTGGCATCTGTGGTCTCAAATTTTCCTCCGTTTCTGGCTTTAATTTGTGACCTCACAGGTGAATCATCTTGCCAAGATTTTATGTTGAGTTGTAGGTTTTTCTGAGGGAATTTTTGTTCAGCTCATACTGTATTCTCCTCTACTAATCCAGTTGGAAGGATCAGATCTGAATCTCAGCTACAAATTCACACAGACCTACAGTTTACCTGGGCTTTTAATCAGGACAGCTGCTTGGCAAGCAGTTCACTGTAATGTGACAAGAAGCAATTACAGGAAACCAGGAGAGTTTTCTGCAAGGGAGGCGCACACAAATCTATGGTAAGGTCAGGGAAAAAAGCTATAAAACTAAATTATACAGTATGGTTAAAGAAAATGTTAATATTATCCTCTCAGTTGGTGTAAAAATAGAGTTCTGAGAATATTTGAATGATGCATCTTCCCTGCTTTTAAAATATTTTGGGAAATTATTCCTGGGAAAGTGTTCATGACACCATGAAGTCAAACTATCAATCAGAGTGCACATTAATTTTAAGTGTGTGTGTGTGTGTGTGAGAGAGAGAGAGAGAGAGAACGAAATTCTAAAGTCAACTAAACATTAGTGAATATAACAATATAAAAATTCAAATAAATAATGTAGAGAAAGATTTTGGTGCAATTTCTTTGATCCAAATAAATATGCCCTTCAATAAGGAATTTGGATGACAAGCAAAGGATGAGAGAGCAGATGGACAAAGAACTAGGTTAAAAATGCAGAGTGGCTGTCAAGCAGGAAATGTGGAGATGAGAAACAGCCTTCAGTGAGACTAACCCTGATGAGTGAGTGGTTACAAACATGAATACAACAAAAAACATGAGTTTACTGGTCAGACAGAGGAGATGGACAGGAGCTATGAAAAGAAAGTAAGAATTAACAAGGCAAGTGAGTCATAAGAAAGCAAATAAATTCATTCAGAACACATAGTTCCAATGTGAGTATACTTAGAAAGCACCTTAAATACTGTGAATAATGATACATATTGGAGAAAATATCTATTGGGAAAAGGGGGGCATTTATTTTGTTAGAGATCAAAATTATGATGAATTGTACTGTTATTTTTGGAGCCAAATGGCTCCAGACACAGTGCAATTCATAATTTATTGTATGACTTATTATATAGTCATTATGCAAAGATGTATACTTACTATACATTTTTTATTACGTTTTGACACTATGTGCAATAGTTGTCAGTTTTATTAATATGACCCGATATTACAAATCACATTTGCCTCATGGGGCTGTTCAGCATACAACATCAGAATGTAAATAATATAAATCTGCTATCACACAATGCAATGTACTGTTGTTTACATAAATATTTCACCATTTACTGCTCACTATGAAGTAAACAATGGAGTAGCTGTTGTATACAGAGTAGTGAAAGGTGTTGGACATGTTGTAATGACTGTCACACAGCTGTATCAGTGTTGAATCCAACTTGTCTTAAGACAAGAGCAACAGAGCAAACTAAAGAACACGTAATAGTTTTTGGAAACAAAGCATGACTGGGATATGTAGTAATGTTATCACTTAACTTCACATTAAAATCAGTTGTACTTATACTAACATGTACAACTTGTACTAACACGAATAAAATGATTAATTGCTGAAATGCAGAAGTGCATAAGAAATCCAGATATTTGCCAAAAAAGGTCAATAACTTTTCAAATGACCTTACCTTTTTCAAATGACAGATAAACCTGTGTGCTCTGAAAAGTCTGTCAAGTTTCAAGGTAAGACCTTTCATGCAGAAGAAAAGTATGTCGTTTTTCAGCTTCCAAAGAGGAGCGTGACGGAAAACGTTTGGTAAGACCTTTCACGCGGAAGAAAAGGAGGTTGTTTTTTAGGTTCCAAAGAGGAGCATGACAGAAAACCTTTGGTAAGCACTCAATGCACCAGATAATGGAAAACATGTGAGAGTTTGCACTCAAGGGACTCCAAATGACATCTTCGTTCCAACATAATGCATCTCAGTCAAAGTCAAAGAAAGAGAACAGCAAAATGGATATTTATCTATATGAAAATACCACACTTCATTACTTTAAAGAGGGGGCATTGAACACATGTGCAGAGTTGAAGCTTACCTTTTCCCCTTCTTTCCCTGATGTAATTCATATGATTTTATGCAGTCCAGTCAACATTTGTCAACACAACCAGCTCTCTCCAAATGCAGGGGAATCTGAGAACTTCAAATATGTGATATCAAGGCAACATAAACAGAGCTGAATATTTGAGATTTAATGATTACAAATTAGCCTTATCTGATTGAGTGTTTGTGTGTGTGTTCATGCTATGGTAAACTGAAAAAAAAATGTTAAAGCTTATTTTTTTTAATGAGACATGGATTTAATGGCATGAATTTATTTTGAATGGCTCATATGGAACTGATGATACAGCTTATTAGTAAGAGAGGTCATACTCATTTAACAGACCATACAAAAAATGAAAACCTTGAAATGCAGAAAAAAATGATGCAGCAGATGTAATATAAATGGGGTGTCTAGAGTTTGCAGTGACCCATCTCATCTGGTTCCCTTTTTATTCTTTCACCACCTAGAAATGCTCACAGGCCAGCTTAGCATTGTGTGGTCCAACCAATTTCTCAACTTTCATGTAGGATCTCAAACAAGCTGTTCTCATTCAAGTGGTATTAATACCAATAAGTCCATTTGCCAAGCATATCCAGAGACAGTAAGCTAAGTCTTTGTTAGGGGAAATGTCACACGGCAGAAGTATTAGTTCTGTTGATATGTGCTTCTATGTTTGCATTTTTTATATTCTACATTTGCAGGGACTAATTATCTTTATATTGCACAATATTATAATGACTTTAAATTGCTTGATGTTTTGGGGTTTTACTACATGTTTTTAAATGTGTATTTTTACTTGATTCTGCTGGACATTAGACCACATTCTCTGAACTAATTACTTGCACCTGGTTGAGCTCTTACTTTTATTAGACATGCTTTTCAGCCAACCCTAGAAGAATGTGCATTTTTGCTGGATGAGTGGTGTCATTGGGAGGGCAGATAATCAGTTGACAGCGACACAGATGATGGGTAGAGTGTGGAGCTCTGTCCAACTGTGTGAGTGGCTCTGGAAATTGACAGTACTCTGGTGTGCAGACAGGTATGTGGGCTAAAGACTAAAACTTTTCACTGTCATGATGTTCTTGTCTTCAGGACATTGGTGGAGGCCAGACAGACTTTCGATAAAACAGGGGCCACCAGCCCTTGGGAAGATAAATTCAGTAATCATCTAAGTAAACTTTTAACTGCCCCTACTATACGACCTTGTTGGGTATTAGTATTGTTATTAATTTCATTAATTACATATTTACATACATTATTATTTATCCTTTAATCCGTTGGATCTGACAGACATTCAGGCTTCAGTGAATTTCATGAGTAATTTCTGACAGCAAGGAGCTGGTCACATGGACATACTTCTAAGCAAGTACTGGCCAGGAATATTTCCTATATCTAGGGCTAGAACACTTGAGAAGAAGATGATAATCTGGTTTACAGTTTCTGATGTGGATTAGTCTAACAGTCTGAGTGCAAAGATCAATGTACATCTGAATAGAGCGGCATAATTTGGTCATTAGGTTGTGAGGTACTGTTACCTGTTGAGAGACAACTTCGCTAAGTTTGATATGTACAAGCACATGCAAAAAACACACAAAAACAAATTTGAGTCTGCATTCCTGTTGTTACCTCAATAACATCATTCATTCTTCCTCAGCAGCAATTCAGACTCAGCTGTGCTTGAGCCACTGTTAACATTAGTACAGTACAGTATAGTATCATGGTAGTATCATACTCAAAATGTCAGGGAATAACCATAGTCATTATGAAGCTGAAAGAAATTCCATGGAAATCTTTGTGGTGTTCTGTCACTCTAGACCCATAAACACAGACCCACAGACAAATAGAAGAATCAGTAACCTAAATGAGTGTCAAACACACCGACGTTTCCATTCCTAAAGCCCCACCACTACGTGCCCGAGCTGAAAGAGTTTAGCATACCACACAAAAATGTGGTTGTCAGATTCCCTGTGTCAATGTTTTGTTTTTTTTAATTTCCACTTCTCTTTTTAATAATTTATCTTCCGACAGCGGTTCTTACAGAGGATCAAGCAGATAGCAATTTAAGGGATCCTAATGGGTTTTGGTTTGAGAGTTAGAATAATATTACAGTTTGGGATGAAGTAATGATCAGTAGTAGTTTCTCACGAGTGTAAAATGCATTCATGTGTGTGTTTTTGTGTGTCTGTATCTGTAACACAGTGTTCATTGCTTTTTCCCCAAATATTTGCCTTGGGTGTAGGGCTGCTCCGTGGCTGAATGTTGGGGGCTGTGGAGAGAGAGAAAGAAAGAGAGAGAGAGAGACAGAGAGAGAGGGTGTGTCTGCGCCTCTGAAAAGAGATCAGAGAAAGTTCTGACCTAATTAACAGCATGTTTACACCTACAGATATGACCCGTGTCGCCATCTGCTGAGTGACAAGGAATGTGGAATAGTATCATGGGAGCTGGTCAGCACAGATGAATTTACTCGATCAAGGTTAAAAACATGTAGACCAGAAGGTTTAGTGGCAGTTGGTGAACAGTAAAGTTATTTATAGATACATGACTTTGAAAAAGTGTTTTTTAAATTTTATTTTACTAATACTTAAGAGTTATCTATCAGGGAAATGCCACAGCTTTTTGTTTTTAAAAACTTTCCATTCGAAGATGGAAATTTTTTCCACACAAAGACCAGAGTCTATCCCTATTTGAAGCACACACAATGTTTTCTTCATTGGTTGGAACTGGACATCATCTTGTGCCTTCTCTTTCCATCAACAATTTATGCATGCGTTCTTTTGACATATCAGTCCACAGACCCACACTCTAAACATGTTTTAACTCAAAGTGTGTTAGAATATATTCATCCACATCCACTGGCAACCAGCTGATAAACTTGGGTGGGCCAAGGCAAGAGACTTCCAGCAAGTGCGAGCGCTGCACTATCTAGAGGTCCTCAAAGGTCCAGTTGGTTCCTTGAATTTGAGACATGACCTTGGACCTGAAACCTACTCTCCCCTCAATCATGTTTGACTGACCTTGTGTCCCTTGGGTCTCTTGTATGCCTTGTTAAAAGCAGGTCTGTGGATGGCAATATGAGTCTGTTGTTTGATCAGACACAATGATCTTATTTAGCTTTTTGTCAACTCTCCACAAATGTTTGAAGGATTCTCATGAAATATGATGCACATATTCATGTTCCCCTTGAGATGAATAGTACAACTTTGGTGATTCCTTAAATTTTCATTTGGAAGTGTAATCATCTCCAAATGTTAATTTCACTGATACTTTGCGTTATGACCCTAGTACTTGTAAAACTAATGATATTCCTATCAGCCTCACCTTTGCTTTGAGTTTATGTATAATTATCTGTCTGTCTCTCAGCTTTAAACAAGTTAGCATGCCAACGTTAGCATAGCACAACCTCACAGAACATTAGATAGTTTTAATAAATGTATTTCCATCTGGTTTGGGTAGCCTTTCATAAGTGCATTTCAGTCTACCACCAACTAGCTATCAGAGTGGTTCAAAGTACTTATTAAGTATTAAGTAGAATAAAGCGATGACTTTTCACCTTCCCCTCAGTCCATAGTTTTGAGATTAGCAAACCAGGCAAGTCTGAGGCATCCTCACAGGATTCCTGTATCAAGGCATAAAGGAGCTCCCTGACACATAAATTCTAATCCTGATTTCTATGGGATGCTCGCCACAAGGTTATGAACCCTGACTGTGCTTAGCAATCCTTGCTTTATTCCTGTGTCCTTACCCCATCCCTTGCCGCATCCTGAGAGCAGATGTTCTTTTTAGAACCATTGTCAAGCTTTTTTCGTAATGGAGTTATTTTCCAGCAAACTCCTGTGGGCAAACTAAAAAGATAAATGAGTAATAAGTGATATACGATAACACTATTTTTGTGTGGTAAGTCAAATATGGTGGAAAGTCATGTGAAACCATTAAATCAAGAATAGTATAGACATGCAGCCAACTTCACATTATATTATTATTTTGACACCCTTTTATTTCAGGGTGAAATCTAAGCTCTCACTTGGGGTATCATTTACTGTGTGGCTGCCATTCAGTTTTCATCAAAATTAAAACTGATGTGAATTAATTCCCCAAATTATAGTGCAGCAAAAGTGGAGTCCCCGACTACTTACTCATTTGTGAACCGCAGACAAGTGAATGTGCGGAGGCTCTGATTCAAGTTTCACTTTTAAAGGCGTCTCGGGGGGGCAAAGGGAAATGTCTGCCAGCCGCACCCACACTTCCTATTCAAGTCTGTCTCAATGGAAGAGACAAACCCAAAACAGTTATCAGTATTAAGACACAACTTCCTCTTATCAACACCGTCACGGGGTGATTAAAACAGTTTGTTCCCAAAATGTCTATTATTATGCCTTAAATCACCCGTGTCAACCATGATTAGGGGGGACAAACACTTGTCTTAATTACAATCAGCCACAATATTCATCATTTAAGCCATGATTCATTATTATTTATGCAACCAATGCGCCAAAAACATTTACTTAAACTAAATCCTTACCAGACATGGTACCATAGCTATTCATACTGTTTGTATAACACAAACAATAAACCTCCTGTCATTGGAGAAAATAAACTAGCTTTTAGCTTCTGCAATGAGTGGGTTGTTTAACAGTATCTCAATTTGAACTGGACCGTCACATTGAAAAGATCTGCAGTGAGTCAGTGCTGCAAAGACCCTGACTGCTGCAGGCAGCCATTGTTTCCTCCATTGTTCTCCCTTGTGACTTAAATAAAGAGTCTCCAAAGCCACACAGCTCTAAATATGTATTTCTGCTGTGCTAATTAGAGACTGTCTGTCAAGCGGGCACAGAGCCCAGGACGAGGGATGGCTAAATATACCAAAACAAAAACAAAGCTTCCAAACGGAAAATTATAAACATTTAGACAGAAAGTCATGGACAAAGTTGCAAATATAACTGGAAAGGTGAGTTTTTGTGTGAGTTTGTTTCACTGAAAGAGGAGCGCAGCAGTGACAGGAGACAGTACTTTGGTCAAGTAAGACTGTGCAACTGGAGCTATTGGTGACTTTGAAAGGCAGGGAAGGTCAAAGTGTCAATGACACAGAGGAAGCAGTTTAGAAAAGTAAGACACAGTGATGCCCCTAATTTTACAATGGCTCAATTTAGTCAGGTTCTGATTTTGAGCCTCATTGTAACAATGTGGCGTGGTTTCAGTTTCAAAACACTGAGCTAAAAGACACTAAAATGGCATGAAGACTTAAGGAGCTAGGTGAGGAGGATATGAAAATTCCTGTCATCACTACAAACAACCCCCTTTACATTAAATGAAGTATTTTGATCAGTTGTTAATTCAAAAATATTGTGCAGTGCAGCTTAATGGGTCCTGAAATATTTTGTGCAACGCTCTAATATGTTTCACATTTCCAAAGTCAAAAAAAAGATGTCTCCGAATTTTCTCCTTTATTTTTCTTTATTAAATTATGTGACCAAGACAGATGTTTAGGTTTGAAAACCTTCTTGGACAGTATGGACAAAGCATATTACACCTCAGGTATTTCTAACTTGAACGTAAATGTCATAGATCACTGAAAACTGAAGGAATATGATTTACTTATGTATTAATAAGAAATATACATAATCCTAAAATGTCCATTGTCTGAACTGCAACCTGCTGAAGAACCATTTCCTCATATGTTACAGATTTATGCACTATTAAGTTTAAGCTTCCAGTTAGACAAAAGGTGAAAAAGAAGCCTTTCATCATCATCTGCCAATATTTTAAGATTTTAGATAAACTGTGGTATCTATTACAGCAACACCATCTTTCTTATCATATTTCTTAGTCATTTTACCTCTGTCTATCTTTCTTAGATTATTTATCTAAACATGACCTTTCCTCTACAGTGAAATTACTCAGGGGAACTTTATCTGTCACATTTCCTGACAAAGAAAAGAATTTTTATACCATTGTCTATTATGAGATATTTCATCAGGAAATTATGAGGAAAAGTGTGTCTGTGAAATTCCTTTATGATGGATTTATCGCTACAAACCAGTGCCAGATTCAAATTCATACGACATGCCTCATGCCGACATGAGGAAAGTTGGCACTGCATGTTAAAGACATTCTTAGCAGAAAGTATGTCTGAGGTCTACAAACTTTGTTCGTAGTTCGTAGGTCTCCACACCAGCAAATTATTCAAGTCAAACTCCAAACCCTGGAAATTCTTCAGATTTCTAACTTAAATATCTGTTCAAAGGTTTGGGTGTCTTCTCACCCAAACAACATGTGCTATATATGGATGTCTCTGCTACACCCAAAATACAGCAATAACCCTGGCATCTCAGACAGTAAAAGCATGTTCGTCTGTGTCTTTCTCCAAGAGAGACTTGTTCATACATTGTCTGACTAGTAGCAGAAGAGTAATAACCTAATTTGTTCCTCCAGTGTAATTTCAGGGATGTCAAAGGCCAGTGGATTGACATAGCTTTAACCATCACGTCACCAGACCCTCTCACTCCTGCCCCACTCCCAGCCCGGATATAAGTTCTCTGACTCAGCCTCCAGGAAGGTGAAATGTTTTACTGTTCACACATTTCCCCCTCGCTGACCTCAAATGACTCCTCTCTTCCCTCCCTGCAAAATTGCGTTCCTTGAGATCCTTCAGCACCGCCGCTCGACGGCACGTCTGACACATCTGGGAACCAAGAGTGGATTAAATGCTCTGTGTCTACAAGTGTTTTTTTGAGCAGTGAGTGCTGAAGAATGGAAGCCATGCCACAAGCCCTGAATGGCATGTTCAAAACTGTGGAAATGTGAGACCAGCAAAAAAATTCAAAGCCAAACAGTATATTTACGAGCTTCACTTGAAGGCTGACCCAAGAGTCATGTGGCGAGATGTGCGTTAATGGTCTACTGCAGCTGCCATTGTAAGCTACTGATTGACTATTATAACAAACTGTTACTGTAATAAATTCTCCGTAGGGATGAGTACTGGGAGTCTTAAAAAAATTACAATGTGAGCGTAATGCTGTCTAGAGCAGCTGCAGCTACACATGCATTACAGAATATAACATAAAATAAGACTGATGGATTAAATTCTAATGTAAACTGAACATTCCCGCTATGCCTTTCCCCTTTTTGTAGATAATGTCTGAACTGATTAATGTCATGCTCCCCGAGGAAGCTCTTTATCTTCTGGAATGCAGAAAGATGCTTTTTTCATCTGCAAATATAAATCTTGGACATGTAACAGCATTTTGTTGAGAGTGATACAAGTAGTTTACACTTGTCCTTCACAGTGTGAGTATTACTACGGATGGACATCAAAGCGTTGGATGGAGATAAAGCGCATTGTATCCAGTTGATCAAGCACAGCCACACTCTTATTGCCTATCTTGAAAGTTCCTCCGACCAGCTGCTGAGCGGAGTCCGTGCCAGATGACCAAACACAGCACACTGGATGGAACTGTAACCACACATAAAGTACAAGATAATATAGTTCAAACCTGGCAGCGTTTCACTCACAGACAACTGCATTCATTCCCTTGTCCATTTAAAACCCCCAAACTAGACATGAACCCTTTTAATAGTTCAATACCAAATTTCACAGGAATCAGAATTTAGCTCATCAGTGAGTCAAACCTGAAACGGAGTAAACATCTGCCCAGGTCGTTCTGGTGGAACCATCATGTGTTCCTTAGAAACAGTGGAAGTCACCAGCAGGATGGAAAAGAAACTGTAGGAAAAAGTGATTGTGACAGATTTAAAGCCACCATGTGTAGAATTTCAAAAATTCCAACTGTGGCTCTGCCCACTGTGGTAGTATCAAACAAAAAAACAGTAGGAGAAAAATTATTCCTCCCAAGTTAGCCAAGCTAACGCTGAAGTCACTTAAGTGTATGAGCTTAAAGTATAGACCACCGCACCAATTCTCAAAGGACTGTCTAATATTTCTGTAAATGAAAAATGTTGATGTCACATGTTTGGACACACTGCGGCTTTAAAAACCATGATGTGATGAAGCTTGGCTAACTTGGGAGGAGTAATTCTTCTTCCACTTGTTGGCCTGTGGGCCTGATTAGTTCCTGTCTTTTATAATGGGTTTTAAAAGACAGAGCCAGTGTGAGCAGTGTGTTTTCCTTTGTAGGTACAGTAGAAGAGTAGTATACCGGCAACTCATCCCTCAGGATTTTAATTATGTGTTTCAAGGAACCTCGTTCAAATATAGGACTGAATCTGTTTCCATTACAACCAATGCCATGATGACATAATCTCACCAATAACTATAATGTTTTCCTCATCAAGAACATTTTTGGTCTACGAAAGTCAACTCAAACTTGGCTCTGTACAAACATCATGTCCCTTTCAAACTCAGACTTGGACATATGGTATGCATTTGTGTCGTGTCAACTTTCACAGACAATAATGTGTAGCTCCCATCAAGAGGGAGAAGAGAAATGCTGCCCTTGTTTGATGGGGAACAAAGTATCATCCCTAACTTAGCCTCCCTGTTTGCCATGGAGAGTGTGAACGTGTGAGCCTGACATGCAATGCTCCCTCAATTAGGGCTGGAAATAATTTCATTGCCACACAAATTAGCGCCACTTACGTCAGATGAGACTGAACTACCCTCTGTGTCTAACAGGATGTCACTAGTACACAAACACCCCGTCAAGCTGACAGCCAGGCAAAATTACCTCCGTTGGACCAAAGTGTTTTTGTCTCTACCCCCACCCTCTTGCCTTAGCAACCATTTCTCAGTCCCAACAGCCAGAATTGAAACAAACCCTTGTCTGATTTTTTTTTTTCCTTTAAGAAATGGTTGCTGATGATGAAGGAAGAGAAATTCATAATATCCAGTTCCTTTGTGTGTTAGGGAAAGGTCTGATCGTTAAACAGGCATATGTGCATATGGTTTGTGTTTTAGTGCTGTTGTCAGTGCTCTGCTTCGGTTTAAAGAACCAGCGGACCACAGCTTGGAAACCCAAACAGTATACGCTGTGCGGTGAACTCTTTCAGTCTTCTGGCATCAGTGAACTAATGTACAGTACATGCTTTATGTCTGCCTGTGTGTGTGTCAGATCCCCTGAAAGCACATTGCTTGCAGGTAAATGTTTGATGGGGTAATGAAGCTTTGGATAAACGGAACAAAAACAGCCGGTGTTTTCTATCCGTCCCATGTGATTCAAGTAGGCAAACACAGGAGCCTGTGTTTTTAAAGGCAAATATACATATCACATAAGAGAAGTTTATAGGCAATACATTGCCTGATTATTCAACATTAAATATCTTTGGAGGTCCGTGTAGGTTTCAGTTCTGCCCTTCAGGATAGGATTTGTATCACGAACATATCATAATCCTCTTTTCTATAAAATGCAAAGTAGAGAATTGACTGCAATACAAAGACATCAACTAATTCCTTTTTGTCAGTCCAATAAAGGCTTAGCGTACATCCTTTTTGCATTAGCATGGACTAAGCCTGTGTTCCATGAATCTTTGAATTCAGTTCAATTCTGAACTTCAAAGAAAAATATGGGAAAAAGACACTGTAGCCAGAAGCCTCCCTGGGAGGATAGATAGCACAGTGCTCTGCCTGTTCCATCAATATGGCTATATATGAAAACTCGACTTAACTGCCTCGCAGTTGCATGCCCTGGTCAACCAGTCAAGTTGCAAAAAAATATGGTCGCAATCTCCCCTTCTGCTCCTGAGTTATGGCATTTAATAATGGTAAAAAAGGTGTTTTTGCAGAACATTGTGATTTAAGTTGACTTTTGACCTTTTGGAGATAAAATGTCATCACTTCATTATTGTCAGAGATCTGTGTTTAATTGTGTAATAATTAGCATGTAAATTCTCATTTATATAATTCTCACAAAAACTGTGTTTCACAGTGACCTTTGACCACCAGTCAAAGGTAATCAGCTCATCCTCGATTCCAAGTGAACCTTTTACTACAGAAACACACGTTCCAGAGGCTCATGTGCATGAGCATGGGACAGATAGGAGGGCACAGTGAACATGACCTTTGACCACCAAAATCTAATCATCTCAAAATTTGTGCCAAACTTAAAGAAATTTCTTGAAAGCGATTGTGAAACTCTTCCGCATGGTGGGGGCATTACAAAAGTAGTGTCCAACCAAAAGCGATCACCTCTTTGAATAGGAAACCACAGCAGCACAGCAAACTTAACAACTTCCCAAAGTTTGTTTTATGGCAAACAATGATCAGCATGTCTGTGAAATGTCATATGAAATTGGTATACATCAACATGGAATTAGCTGTGCAGCAGTTAAACCTGACAGTTAGTCTGTCAGGCAGTTATTAATTCTATGTATGAAGTGGTTTGCGAGACGCTGGGAAACTTTTGAATTGAAATGACTGACAGGAGCAGCACCGGCAGTCATTACTGCAGGTATGTCGAGCACAGATTCGGTAATGTAAATCTAAATTGTCCAAAGCTGTGGCTGTGATACAGTGTACTACTCATTTGCTGTTTTGAATAAAACCTGTGGTGTTTTTCTTATCAGTGAAAAGTAACATGGCTCTCAGGAATGAGTTCCTGCCTCAATTATTGCAACAATGTAAGAAAATGGCAAACAACGCTCAGTGACGCTGAACTGAAATGAACTGATTTGCTATCCAACAAGCATTTTTCTGTACACCACACATCCTTTATTTTCCCATCATCATCATTCCCCTTTTTAACCACATGACAAAATATCCCAAGTGGTACCTATTATAACTAGCCATTGGAATAAAATATCCAATGGATGTTGGGTAAATACAATCAAAGCAATCCCATGAATGTGTAATGATGTTGTAAAACATGCCCCGGCAACCATTAAAATGCACAACAGGCCACATTACAGGCTAAATGGTTCTCCAATCTCCAGTAATCTCTGGTTGTACGGTTCAACATGCACCAGAGCATCTTCACCCCCTGTGGCTTCACGTCGTGACCTACCACCCCTGGTTTTTGCGTTTCATGTAAATATAGTGTGTAATGACACACTGTCAGCGCACAGATGCTATTATGGCCTTCCTACCAAGCAGAGGTCATCTTTGCCACCCCGCCCAAAGGAGGGGCCGCCTTACCACCGTGGTTAAAGGCCCTGCTTTCACCCAGACCAAAATGACAGACATGATTTTATCTTTACATTTCGACCAGGGTTTGTGGTGCAGAGTGCTGAGAATCCTATCTGAAACTTTACAAGGATTTAGCAGATACTCGCTGATTAGTGGCATTGTTTCAATTTTTTTAACATTTGGTGAACCATTTTTGAATCTTTACCCTGTTTTGCGTGTGAGTGTTGCCTCCAGATGCTTTAAACTGCCCACTGCCCACTGACGTTACCGGAGGTGTCACACTGGCAAGGTGAGGGGGAGTGCAACATACATCAGCAATTATGTGAAACAGAGAGAGAGCATTTGGCAGAAAGGCCAGAGTCCGTCATGCTAAAGCAATGAGCCAGTCCAAGAAAACAAATGGCTCCCTTTGAAAGTTCAGAGGCTGATAGGCTGTATATATGTACTGTGGATAGAGTCTGGTTATTGTTATCATGAAATACCACAGTTCTGTTCTATCACAACCACTCCAAATGTATTTATTTTTACACGCCACGACTCAAACTACATGCTGCCAAATGGTTTTATTTAGCGGCAGATTGTACTACTTGGATACTCGAAAAACACCAGTGATGCAGCTTTCTTGTACTGCACACAAACCCGTTTCCATTACTTTCACAAATTGTTTACAAAGTGACATATTGGAAGCAGTTGCTCGAAAATGTAAAAAAAAAAAAAGGGGCAAATCAAGTGTGCTGCAGCACGCATCCCGATCGCCAAACTCACTATAAAAACATTTCCAAATATCACAAAGAAATGGCCAAAAGTACAAACTGAGTTATGTTCATGATTTTATCAGAAGATTTTCCAGATGGCTGTGTTACTTTAAAACCATGGGAATGTTTGGTGCTCAGTTTTGACTCGGAGCCATTGTGTCAAGTCATTTTTTTCTGTATTCCCTTTCCTTCAAAAGCCCCATCTGTGACACAGGGGAAAATATTGCTCTGTTAATATATTGGTCGTACTTTGAAGTCGATCTCACCTTTCTCCTCAACTCCACAGATGGGGTGATTACTACACTCAAGACACAAATTAAAAGCAAAAGTCCTCGAGGCATGAGGCCATCTGCCTTAGCTGGTTTGTCTTATGTGCCTCCACTGTAAATGTTTGATTAGCAGGCTGATTATCCTTTCCCCACAGGCTTTAAGTGCATGAGGAGTCGACCATGAGGGCAAGCAATGAGAGAGCTGTCAGAAGAACATCAACCACTAGGATGCTTGTTTGTGGATTGTAAACTGAACATTTACAAAAAAGAAAAAGTTAAAAGAAAAAACAAACCCTGCTCTCTGAGGAAAACAGACAATACCACAATATAGAATAAATAAGTCATTTTAGGTTTACATCTCAGAAAATAGCAGCTCGTCATGTTTGCCTTTCCCTTATGCTGTCAGTGTGTGGGTGAAATAGTGCAAGAGAGTTGAGGTGCTCTGTCCTCACATGTTGTTCATGATGAACAGAAAACAGACTTGCACAGGAGTGTACTAAAGAATGTCTTTGTGGATTTAAGCAATTTTAAAGCATTCTAAGGGTAATTTGACCTGAAAATATGAATAAAGTTGTTTCAACATTGTACACCTTAATTTGTTTCAACTTAAGTCTCAAACTCAGGGCAGACTATGGCCATGATGTAATCCAGAGAAAAATGCAGTTTATCCACAGACACTGAGTAACTGAACAAACCTGGGATAGAATGATGGCAGAATTTCTAATTCACAGCTCTAACTTTCACATAAAACTAATTTGGATGCAGCTGTCAGTTGATACCAGTTCAGCCCTGATAAACCTGTATAAAGCTGCACTAATCAGTATTTTTATATTTACAATGGATCAGATGACTGTGTTCCGGTAAGAGTTTAGTGCTGGTTCAAGATCTCTCAGAATCACATGGAGAAAGGGTTCCAACAAACGCCCTGGTTGATTCCATGACTGTCACATTGAAATTTTAAATGGTAAGAGGTAGACAAACAGCTTGACAAGGAAAGACTTTTTTCTCCTGAAAACACTGATAAATGGAAAGGTCTTAAAACTTTACAGCAGAACAAAAGTTCAAACTGTGGCCATGATGTAAAAATTCTATGACTTTTTCCACCGTTTTACAATTTCAAATCTTTAAATCAAAATACTACTGTAACTAGAAGATGTGGGTTCTCCTTTTCCCTGCAGGACAGCCAGCTGAAAAATCACTATATATTGCCATAAAGGTCCTCAGCAAGTTGTAAAATATGTCCTGGCATTGTAAAATTCCCATTTTTCACCAGAAGATTTATCAAATTCAGACTATGAAAGTCTGGCAGGTGTTTCTTTAGGACAACAACATGTATGAAACTCACTTGCTTTTTGCTGCCAAAATGATGCAGTAAAAGTCTCAAAATAAGCCACCATACCCAATGTTTTCATTAATTCAGATGATTTTATTTTCCTTAAAAATCACAGATCTGTTATATTACTACAAGATTCAGTTCATGTCAAACTAAATAAAGATTAGAGCACCGTGGGATGTGGGTTTAACAGCACAGAAAGGCAGACAGTCACAAATGCAAACAAATACAGTTTCCCCCACAGTATCCAAATATTATTTTAATAGGAAATTAAATTGTGTGCATTATGTTGAAGCCAGAGTACAGTTTTATCATATAGACTGGAGTCGTTTTCCCTTGCAACAGAATGAGGTTCCCTAATCCAGAGGTTCTGTAACAGTCTTTTACCTCGATCACACAGAGGGGCATGGAGCCCATCTGCTTCCTGATTGGATGGTCAAAGTATCTTTTCCTGGCTGCTCTCCTCTGATTGGATGAATAAAGAGGATAAGGGGAGAGCGTGGAGTTCAGGGCTACCAGACGTTGGCGCTGGAAAAGGAGAGAGGGTCAATAAATAAAGGTGAATAACTTGGAGATCCACAGTGGATGGCAGATGAGAAGAAGAAGCAGAGGTGGATGGAGATGGTGCGCCGGGAGGATGGAAGGTGGCGCGTTGGATTCAGTTAAGTATTTTATAATGGCTCTTTCCTCCTTATTCATTAAGGTCAACATTTTTAGGGGTTACAACTCACGATGACGCTGACAATGAAAAGAGGTATATGAAACAGTCTGGAAAGCCTGACTGTCCAAAGAAACTCACAATGAGATAGCAGCATGTTACACAACCAAATGGAGTACATCCATGACATGGAGGCTCTGTTAGCATTTGGCAATAAAATCGGTCTTGGGTGGTCTGATTACAAGTTGGCTGCTTAATACACAGGTGCGAACGCACCCAAAACAGATGCTTAGGAATCCACACAATACTTGTGCTTCACATCGAGGGGCTTTAGTGTCAAGGAAACACATCCACGTAGAGTAAACACGTCCCAGAGCACACTGAAGGTTTGTAGGGTTAAGTGACACAAACATTTTGCCTCTGTAACCCTCTGTACAAGGATTTTCTCATGCATGCAGGTGCCGTCCACTGCTATGAAAGGCTGGTTCACTTTGGCTGGAGTAGCTGGACAGATGTAGCTGCTTCTTAATGCCATGACCAAAACCACAACTTTTTTTGGAGTCACTGGGTTGCCGGACGCATCGTAAAATGCTGCCACTGCTGCCATAAACAAGCACTGATCTGAAGGAGTCACCTTGGGTATTGGCAACGGTGAAAGGATTATTTTATTACTACTATTTTGGATTTTCTGTAGACCAATTTTTAAAAAATGTGAAAACTGAGAATAATTGTTACTGAACTTTGCTCTCAATACAGTAAAACCTGAAAACTTGTCCTTACTGTGAATATCTGACTGATCCTATATATGATACGACTTGCATGATTGACAATGATGATGAAATGATGAAATGCTGATGACAGTTTACAAGCTCTCCGTGTGGAGTATAAAGGAAGTGAGCATTAACCAGTCAGGGAGGATTTAGGGACTCAAGTGGAATCAAGTTGTGTTATAGGAAATGAAGATTCCAGTGTTTTTGGAACTTGACCCACACTTGGGACTAAATTTCGGGATATCTCAACTTCCAATGCTTTCATTTCGACCTTTTTTCATCTCTTGTTGGAGTGCTGACTGACTTTCTTTGCTCCGCCCTTTTTTAAACTGCATTTGACTTTTCCATGTTGAATAAATCCTTTAATGGTTTAATGGTTAAGCGCTTGCTGTTGGCTACTGGCAATATGATTCCCAAAAAAACTTAAATCATGATGATATTATAGTTGAATGAGTATGAGTGGCTATTCAAAGTAGCAACAGAACATCAGATTTGCAGAATCCATGTTTTAATGCTCCTACACAACTTCTATGGAGTACACAAACAGCCACTTAAATTGTCTTCTTTGATTATATGACGAAATGCAACATGCACTCCTTTGCACTCCCACTTGGATACCAGAGTTCAACTTCAGATGTTAGTAATACTATGTCTGAAAAGGGCCCCTGAACATGTATTGGCCTGTGGTGTCTGGAACTGTATAATAAACTACACGTCTAGTGGTAGGGTAGGAAAACAAAATCTAATTGGAATTACGTTTGCCCTCTAATGACGGTTCTTTGTTACAGATGAGAGGTCCTAGTTAAGTGACCTTTTCATGTCTTCATTACTAAATTACTGGAATAAATATTGCAGATTACAGGGCAGTTGTTGACAGGCTTTAATGTATGCTAAGTGAACGAAAATTACATTATGCCCTTCATGAAGCTGCTTTAAAAGGAAGCTGTCAGATCTTCCTACCTGACAGGGGTTCAGTAGTTGATCATCCTCTTGATCGCATCAAAGCACTTCCACTTATCAGGGATGTAGAAGGGTTCAAAGATGTGGGGGAAGGGCGTGTCGTAACCGCAGACCCTACTGATGGGAGCCTCCAGGTTAAGGAAGCACTCCTCCTGCAAGACGGAAAAAAAGAAACCACAGATGAATTCTCTCATTATTGGTCTAATGTTGTCAGTGCTCAAACATGATTCATCCAGGCAGGGAAGCCAAGCTGACATGTTCAGCCCGCAGCTGTTCTGATCCCTGCGCCTGATGCTCCGGTCAACATACGCGGCTGACAGACAGCAGGTACTCGATATGGGCTGGTGCACGCCGACGGTATGTTCACTCAAATCACGGGTTCCTTCTTAAAGGGCAGGTGATGTCATTCTGATATCTTTCAATACATTGGACACTATGGTAAAAATTAGACCAGGCACAATTTCCATTGCATGATTCCAACAGCCAGGTAAATCACTGTCTTCTGTGCAAAGCCAATAAGGACAGAGGACATACTGTAGAACTTGTAATTTTTGTTCAACAGGTGCATGTTCACTATGCCTCAAAATGCTGAGTAATGTGACTGAGTAAGCAGGAAGACTGAGAGATTACCGTCAAAATACAACAAAATAAATCTTTACTCGAGGTCAAGAGCAAACACTGTCTGAAGAGCTGAAGACTGGGAGATACAGTATGGTTGGACAAAACTCACATTCCGTAGTCTTCTAATAAATGTACAGTGTACCACCAGGTATTGTTTTGGATGTGAAGAGAGGGTGGTGGAATTGGAAATGTTCAGTGATATATCGAGAGATGGAACTCAAGGGGAAAGTAAGATAGATATGTTTTTTTAGTCTGTACAATTACTGCTGTTGATCACCACGCTCATCTGAGTATATCTGAAAATGAAAAGCCCCCGCACATTCTGCTTCGATAAGATGAGGGGGTTTCACAATTTTCACCACATTCAAACTATCAAGCGCAGGCACTCCCTTGGCTCGGCGGTTTAGGCTGAAGGAAGTGTCCCAAACTAACATCAGGCTTCATCTTGGCCACACCTCGTTTACCCTTTCTCAGCGCTCGTGCATACCCCCAGTTTTCCAAACTATGAAGATTGGATACTGGACTGGAACATCAAGTGCAGAATAGTTGTTGTAGAGGTGGTGAAACAACTTGACAGCTTCATTTTATTTTTATTACCTTACCTGACTTATATGCTACGAGCAGAAATGATTCATTCAGGCTTCTCAGACGAGGCTCAGGCAATTCGGCCTGAGTGCCAAACAAGCCCTGTCTCATGTGTCTATATCGGCTTTTGATCTCTTCCCATGGTGACAAAGCAGAATGAAGTTGGCTGAGACCCTCGAAATGGGACAAACCCCCTGATGACAAACGCACTTGGGTGCATGCACAAAGATTTGCAGGCACAAAAACCTAATGTACCCTCTTTCAAATTAAACTGACCGACAACTCAAGCAAACAAAAGTTGCACAGCAACATCTGTTGCATTGTCTGTGTGTCTCACACAGGCACACATCAACCTGTTTCTTGTGACACCGACAGCATCACAAACTCAGCCATCCATGTAATACCACAATGGGAACCCACCAATTGGCTGCCACAGAGCTGTGTGCTGTTTGGCAGGGCAGGACTTGTATGTTTCACAGTATGTTTTTCATTTCTTATAAAACATCTGGCAGAGTCCAGGATAATGTCAGACTTGATGAGGAGGCCTTTTGTGCTTTGGTGCTTTTACAGCCTATAAAAATAAAGCACAACAAGAGCAACACAGAGGGAGCGGCAGCAGCAGAAGCTTGCTGCTCTCTACGCCTGTGGAGCTGACATGGTACTGAGGGAGCTGGCCAGTATGGACATGAGGTCATTGGACGTATTATGAAAAACAAAGGATTGCCAAATAGGAAGAAAATGCACTATAATTGAGACTGAGCGTATGAAGCAGTAACTGTAGCAGCTGAACGGGAAAAATGTCAGGTCGATAAGATCTAAGCTTATTCAAACTAACACTTCAAATTTGTTTAAACATGACTTTTTGAAAAAATGACCGGCCAAGAAGGGACCAGCAATCTCGTGTGATACAACCGGGTAGTAACCAAGTAAATCTAGTGAATGAGGGCCAGCCCAGCAGTCACAGTGTCTCTCATTTTGATGCCAGTAAGATGGAAACACAAAAACCGGGGGAGGTCCACCTGATTTGCTACCAGTGCTGCTGGCACTGTTATCTGCCTGGCAGCTGCACTCCTGCGCCGTGGGGCTGGAAGTCTGATCCACGCGGTTAATTAACTGTGATTAGCTTTAATGAATGTACACTGAATGGAGACAACTAGTTCAACAAATCCTCCTTTCCTTTTCATTGCTCTGTTTCCTCCTTTCCGACAGACTTCAGACCAACCTGAGACTGGTTCTCTCTAACAGGCTGTGGCAGATCCTGACAACAGTCACTGTCCTACTGACGAGGTGAAACCTTAATCTTGGTATCCCCCCTTATATTAGCTTAAGCGCATTGCTTTCTTGTGCTGACAAATATCTATGACCTTAGGGTCCGAGAAGCCACAGGCTGCAGATTTCTGTGTTTCTGCTCACAAAAGGCTCCAAAAGCCTACACCGGGCGTATGTCATAGGTGTGTGTGGTTCAGCAGTGGACTGTCAATAATATACCGCTTCTCTACCTATGAGCTCACAGTTCAGTCTTGCTTGAAAGATCATTTAAAGATCATTAATGCATGCCATGACTGGCGCCAAGCTAACACAGGTAAGTGGTGTTTTCTTGGGCAAAGTTCAGCCTCGTTCGCTGAAAACATACGAAGCTTGAGAATGTCAAAATAAAACAGGCGTGTACTTGAACAGACTGGGCCTGGAGCAAATCTGGATGTTGATGCTGTCCTATTTGATCTGACAGAGACATAAGGGGGTTTTTCTCTTGTCAGATCTAGATGAACAAAATCACAGCATTTCTATACGATTCGCTCCTGTGCACACGTGACCAATTTTTTTTTCCTCAGTATTGAGTTGACAGCATGATATGCAGTGAATACGCTTTTGTCAAAGGTATTTATGAAATGGTGCATTTCTGCAGGCACTGAAGAGGAAAAGAACCCTCCCTGCCAATGACCCAAAATAACACCACAAGGTATCTTGCTTTCTTTTCATCCCAGTTTATTGATGGAAGTGACAATGTGATTACCCGTGTCCACCCAGATTACAACCTCAGGATCTATTCTCTTCCCAGCTACAGACAACCAGTCAGACAGTACCAGGGAGTTTGCTCTTTTGTCTGGATCACATCTGTAATCTCCTCTAAATACATTTACTGCATGTGGGAGAAAAGTACAGTAGTCTGCCTGCTTCCCTGCCACCACAGCTGGACGGAAGATGGCCACACAACTCAGATTTCATTCAAATCAGTGTTTATCTTTTGGGAACTGCATCATTATATGTAATATACTTAAATGTCAGAATAAAAATATGTGGCAAGGCAGCAACAAAAAGCTTGCATCCTGCAGTGGCGCAGACAAAAAAAACCCCAAAACACAACAGCGGGGGCTTAGAGTCGCAGCGATATTTTGTCTCCTGTCGCACAAAAAGAGTTTGTCAGAAACACCCACAGATTGAAGGTTGCAGACAGGGGCAGTGAAGTGCCAATATCACAGGCTATATCGACAAACACAGCCTCCAAACCAGCGTTATTTCAGCTGAGAACAGGCTGAAAATTATTCAAGTCTTCCACGTGTTTCAAAACTTCTCTCAATGATCTTGAGTTCGGAGACACTTCATTACTGCACTCCATAGCTAATACAGCCCTTCTTAAAATTCACATAAACTACAAGAAAAATGCTTAATGATGGAATGTTACTACACCACATCGTCAGCATTTAACGTCCGCACAGCTGATGCTGACAAACGCATCAGCCATGTCTGACAATGTGCTGGCGAGTCGGACCGTGCGGGGCAAACGCTGACAATGTCGACGATGCATCGACCTTAAAAAACACTGTACAACTTACAGGAGTGCTGTCTGCCTAACAAACAACGGCTGGTCCCAAATGAGGGCCGAGGAAAAACATAAGGTCAAGGCAAACTGAAAACTTCTTCCGTGTTTAACTCTTGTGTTAATAACACAGTATTAAAGTCACAGCCTCATCATGCCAGGTATTCTACTTTTGTCCTAATGGGATTAAGCTGCCATGAATGAAACTCAACACCGTCTCCACAATTTTCACATTAAAGGTGTTGCAGCTCATATACAAATTAGCTGAAGTATTATTTCTGTTTAAAATGAAAAACTCTCGGTGGCAGATTAGCGGAGGATATTATGACTGTTGTTCTAATTTAATTAGTGCTGTCGAAATGTACATTGTATTAAACTTCCCACGAGAGCGGATGTAGTGGACCACAGGTGAGCCCAACCTCCTCAATGTGTTTTCAGTGGAAAAGCTTTTTAAATGAAAAAGAGAGACTATTTTCTGCAACTCTTCTAACCTTTGCCACGCCAAAAATTCTCCACCACTAACAATGAAATCTACTCTGCAGAGACGTAATTACGTAATTACTGAATGCAAATACAGTGACTGGCTATTGGGTGAAAGACGCCAACTGTAAATATTTATTAAAACAGAGTAGGAGTTCATGAAAATCTTTAGAGTTGCAAAGCAAATAGATTTGTTTTTCCTTTTCTCATGTGGTTTGTGATGAGCACTCGTGTTGCTGCAAGCCAGTAAAATTGACATTAAGATCAACAGATACAGTGTGATTGACTTGTATCTGTGATTCCAGTTCAGCTGTTAAGTGATGACTCTGCACAACACCCTGCTGTTATACGAAGGGGAGCAATGGCCGATGAGTGAATCTGACTTGAGGCTATTAAGCAACTGATAGGAATGCACAGCAGCGATTCAACATTATACAACCTCCATAACCTCCCCAGCCAACATGGTGGTACCTACATCTACTTCACAAGCCTTTTAAAGGAGCCTTCCTGTATAAAAAGTGTCCTTTGAAGGCAATTTAGTGTATCCCCTGATGGAGAAGGACATGGGGGGTGGGGGGGTACCGGGACTTTTATTGTATAGTATGATGCCCCAGGCATTGGACCTACTCTGATCCTCATTCAGTAAAGCCTGACAGACAACTAGTGGTTTGACTCTGGTTCAGAATGCATTTGTGGCAGAAAACGTGCGAGCCTTCATCCTCAGCTAACACCAGCTGCGCCTCAGCGGAGTCGGCTGCCTTTAAACCGTGTCCCAGAATACTACCACAACTCAGCAGGAAACGTTGGGCTGGATGCTGGATTCTTTTCAAATTACACACAAATAACTGAAAGCGCAAGACGCAAGTAATCCAAGGGCCCCACAGACTCTGAGACCCCCTGAGTGGCAGACTGCAGTCAGGACCACTTCAGCAACAAAACTACCATCTTTAATACTCTGCTGTCTGTCTGGTATGTGAGGTGCATTTCTTTCTAATTGTTCTGAGCAGCAAATAGTTCTTATAATACACAGTGGTCACAATTATGCAGCATTTCATTATTCCTTTCACAACCAGTGGAAAAAATATTAGAATTCTCTGAAATCAAACTGATCAGCCAAAACTTGGACTTCTTGGAATCAACTATAGTCAAGTCTGGAGTGGTTTGTAGAATTAAGGGAAGGAGGGAGATTCACCACTTCTCTCTGTGCATCCCTGAGGTCCATGGAAGCATTGTCTTTCACATCTCATTCTGCCCTATACTCGGTCTGATTCAGTCATCAGCCAAACACTCAGAGAAGGGCCTGCCAGTGACACATTATTAAATCATGAATGCTGCAGCCAAAGCCTGATAAAGGAAACTTGCCAAGCCCTACCAAAAGAGAAAATCAAATCCATAAATGGATCTTTCTGGAAGGGCCTGAGGTAGATAGGTAGCATTTGAAGTCACTCTCTCCAGAAATAATAGACGGAGGTTTAAACAACAGTCCCAGACAACAGTGACCAGATTATACAGGCTTCAGTGACAACCAATTTATCTTTTTGTCCCTCGATTGCCTACAAGGCCATGCTGGTAATCAAGGAGATACAAGTTAGAATCTTAAACATCATCACTGCAGTTGATCTGTATTAGTCTTATGCCAATATCCTGAAAGCCAGGATGTTATTGTATTTGCTGATGGCTTGTGACTCAACCCCCCCACTAAAAGCTATATTTTTAGTATCTTATCATCATATTATCAAGGTCAAGTAGAACTGCAGCATTAATTAAATTAAAATTCAATTTTATTAATGCTTCAAAGCAATCTCGCTCTTACAATACAGGACAACATTTTTTCTGCATATGAGTTGGCACAACACACTGTAAGTAATGTCAGACCCAGCACATTTTGAAAGTAGCCTGACTAGGACTACAGTCATTATGTAGTTTTGCACTTGTTTTGTACACAGAAAGTGCTAGAGTTTTTGTAAGAAATGAAAAAAAGAGGGCTACCGAGAGAAGCTCAAATGACACTTACTAACTTTTTTTTGGCCATTACCAAAGAGATGTTCACTGACTTTTGCAGGATGACTACTTCCCTTTCCCCTACCAAAGGAGAGACTGTGCCTGCAGACCAGCAGAATGAATACTTGGGAACCACACTGGATGATAAATCTATCGTTGATGCCAACACTGATTTTGTTTATAAGAAGGCAAACCAAGGCTGTTTTCCTTAAGGAAGCTCATGAGTTTTCAAGTTGAAAAGTCTCTGTTTCTGTTCAAAGTGTACTTCTTTTATTGAGTCAGATCTGACGTTTGCTATCATCTGTTGGTTGGTAACAGACGAACCAACAAAAACTTGCTGGGAAAAATTAAGAGGGTATGCTGGAAAGTCACTGGTGTAAATCTAAACATATCTGCCATCTGTATCGGGTTAGAGCCATACAGAAAAGCACAAGCCATCTTGTTGAACTCCTAGCATCCCCAACAGAGTGAGTTTAAATTGCTTCCTTCAGGTCGGAGGTTTTAACCCCCTGAAGATGAAACAAACAGAAATATGAGGTCTTTTATTCCATTGGCTATTGGATTTTTAAACAAAATGTGATTTGGCCTGTTGCTATTGTGATGTGGTGTTCTATGGTTTTTGACTTCTTTTCTCTGTGATGGGTTTTTGTGACAACACTGATGCTGGAATAATATGAATACTTGTTTTTAATGTATGCATGTCTATTTTTTTTTGCTTGCATTTGCCATTATTGACTGATGCATAATTGGCCCTTGGTGACATTAAAGATTCACTGCACAGTTGGCCAATCGCGGTGTGAAGAGAATATGAATGTTGAACTGTCAGAATGTGAAGGGGGCGGGGCTTCAGAAGCTATACGACTGTTAGATGAGCCTTTCTGAGGAAGCACAGTGGACCTTTAATGGGTGTAAGATAATCGGAAGAGTAACACCGTATTAGAAAGAGCTGTGGAGAAACAACAAACTTAACTGTTTTGACAAAAACATGCAAAAATCATAAAACATTGTTTTGCCTGTTTTCAGATTCCAAGACAATAATGGCACATACACAGGGGAAAACAATGTTTTTTTTTAAATGAGGATAAAAGGTTACCATCCGAAAGTTACCCACAAAATACAGCAACATGTATAACAACAGACAGAGGCACAAACACTGGGAAAACATCCTGCCTCAATAACTCACAGTAAATACTTCTGTGGTTTTAAACAGATGGGCATTGACTGGCATGTATGAAGAGGATTGAGAATATCCAATAGATAAAACAATTTAGAGCAAATGTCCAAATCCTACTGTAATACCTATTTGCAACATATGTTTTTATTGCTAAGATATTCCTTTATTATTCTTTTATTAGTCCCACAGTGGGGAAAATTGCTCCTGACATTCACTTTTTGTAGAAACTTCAAAAGAAGGTGTGGATGCCAGGCCTAAAAAACAATAAGTTGATTAATCAATTAGTGAACCGTTTTCTGACAATCAATTAATCACTGAAGCCTAATGCTTCCTTTTTCTCGTCTTGTCTTATGTGATGATGAGTTGAATTTGGGTTCAGGACTGACAGCAAACAATTTGAAAATGTCAATTTGGACTTAAGGAAACTGTGATAGCCATTCATAATTTTTTTGAACATTTTTTCAAAATTTCAATTACCAAATGATCAGTAACTAAATCCATAAAATTGTCAGCAGAATAACTGAAACAAATCACATTTGTCACACACTTGCAGCCCTCATGTGCTAAAAGATAGAGATATTAAGGCAGAGTTTGGTATGACCTGCTCGGTGAGACAGATATTCTATTATTAAGAGATGCTACTCTGTCATGTGCTGCTAATTGGCTGCAATTTGTGTCAACTGCATTAAACACATCACCGAACAGGAATGGCTTTTTAACTCACACAGGCTACTGCAGGCCATCTTCACCTTTCAAATGAGAGAGACTTTGTGCGTTCAAAGCCAGCACTGCGCTGTACCTTTGAAGAATGATTAACTGTAATGTAATGCGGTGTTTGACAGCGGCACAGAGGTCTGTGTGAATCAAGCTGTATCCTCTTAAGACACAAGCAGAAACCATTCCCAAAGTCTGTTTCCAAGAAGAGCATCCAACTCGCTGGAGGCCATGTGAAAACTGGAGATCAATGCAATCAGTGAAGACACCAACAACTGACATCACACATACACAATGTGAAAACATGGAAACATGGAAATGAGGGGGATGACTCACTGCCCATATAAGCCCTTACTGACAAGGGGGGAGAGCAACATCTGACTGACAGTAAATGAGGGGAGGACAGATTGATTTTACGGCTTTGACTCTGACTTTGTGCGCATTAACGAGAAAACTGCTACAGGTATCACAACCGGTGTCGTGCACACGGTGGGTGCCGCGGCTTCTTGGGGAGGCCATTAAAAAGGCGGTTGGAGTTGTCACCGTTGAGACACAAATTGCTCGTTGAGGGGTGAGTGGAACTCACTGCTAAGAGACGCACAGGGAGAAAACACCCCACGTACTGAAGATCATTATCTCACCAAGCAGAAATAGATGTCATTAGGCTGATGGGAGGGGGAGGACTTTTCATTTAGTAATGCATCACACACTTGGCAAGGAATTTGTCATGTGCTGCCTCTGGCGTGACTTGGTTACAGTGTCCAGGCCTTTTCTATTGCCAGCAACAGGCAATATTTCGTTAACCTTATATGGGTAGATAGACACACTGTATTAACAGTCTCTGATGAGCTGCATAAATGTAGAAAACACCCTCGGTGCAGCTTCATAGATAACTGCTCCGAATGAAGCTGCTGCTCAGTAAAATCTAATTACTCCTCTGGTATTCATTAAACCCTGGAACGCACAGTTTATTTTTTATTGTTTTTTTTGTTTTTTTTGCTTGATTTCACACACTTTCGAGGCTTTTCATGCTTTTACTTTTGAGAAATCCCATCCACTTTTAGTCAGTTGTACAATACAGTATATCTTTAAGGACAGTTATCATGAAGAAAATGAAGTTAATTTGAATTCCTTTTTTTGCCTGTATGCCCAGAGGTTTTCAATACAGGACAAATATCTTTATATAAATACACAGAGGGCAGATTGTCACTGATCCAGTGACATAAGAACTATGTGGATGATACACTCTGAGCCTTCACAATGTCAAAACGTGTACCAATGCTCAAAAATGATGCTTAAGAATTTGTCATTGTCCTTAGTATTTGTCTATTTGGTGTAGTCATGGTATAAGTTTTGAAAGTACAGCTACCATAATGCTTTGGGGGGAAGTAAGCAGGAAGTATAATGAGCTGTGGGCTACACCATGAGCCCTGTTTTGTAAGCATATCATCTTTTTTACACTGTGTCCAGGTTGGATTGTAAAAAGCCACGTGCAATTCACTCTCTCTTATTTCATAACCATGGATGTACAGACAGAGCCACTGGATTTCTTCTGACACCGGAGAAAACTTCCAAACAAGTTACAAGCAGCTTTTTCTTTCTTGGGATTTCTCTGGATTTCTCAGGATTCCTCGTGAAGTCACGCCAAATCTGACTGCATTTGTATCAGCCCTCTCTGTTTAGATGTGCTGGATTTATAATGTAGGCGAAGAGGAGTGAGATTTTTGGCACAAATAACATTGATACGTGGCATACTACGTGTGTTGTTAGTGTTTTCATGTCACATTCCTGCCTAAAACAAACTCAATTTCATAAATAAATCATCTTTAGGAAGCATACAAGATTGGTTTGTTTTATTGGTTCAGAACTGTTCAATTGTTTATACGTCGCAAAGGAGAACCTGGCAATCACAGTGAATCTCATAGGGAAAAGTACCTTTTATATCTCTCGAGGTGAGGAAATGTGCATCGAATGAAGTGTTGTATTGTTGCTCTTTTACCTGGGGACCACCTCCATCCTCCGATGTCTAGGTCCCAGTGTCCCACCTTGATCAACGCCACTATAGCTGACCACAGACTGGCAAATGCGAGTGCTTCTTAGGGGGTAGCACAAAGCCTCTGCTGCTCTGGGGCATTATGTGAAAGGCTATTTTAGTTTTATTACAAAGTGGGGCTTTTATTGACAAAACCACTGCAACTTATTAAGACCGGTACCTTTGAAGACCACCTCCTGCCCCTGGGAGCTACAGAAACCAATTAAATGTAATCGCGTACAGTATGTTCTCACACACTCACCTGCACCTTGGTGCTGATTTCAGCAGCAAAGCCTCCGGTTACCGGAGCCTCGTGACTGACGAGCAAACGGCCGGTTTTCACCACTGACTGAAAAACAAAGACACATACAGATGATTACAGACGGTTCACACTGCTATATAGTGTCAAACCAGCAACTGGTCTGAAAATTACGGCTGGTATTATCTCCAATAATACCCAATGACCCTTTGTAGAACCTAATATCGCTCTAATCAAGTAAACCTTTTTGTAATATTCACAGCAGTACCCGAGGACATTCGCACAATCAGAAAATTGGAATTATAACAGGAGGTAATGACATTTTCAAAATGATTTTTTTGGGATTTTCAACATCTGTCAATGCAAATTTACCACTTTTTGGTCTTACATGTGTGCTTAGACTCAAAGGGCTGCGTGAGTTTGTGTGTATGGCGGATGTGTTGCTGTGTGTTAAAGATACACTGTGGGGGTGAGAGCTTAACTGCTGGAGGCTGCACTGGTGAATCTGTATGTGGCCCAGTAGACGAGTGTTACCAACTAAGAATGGTTCACATGCTGCCTCCTGTGGTATGCTATATCTGCTTACTCAGGCTGCGTGTGTGTCGCACTCTCGTGTGTGTGTGTGTGTGTGTGTGTGTGTAAAATGGATATGACACAACAGTGGGAGCTGGAGGGCTGATTTAGGCTGGTACACCGGGCCAATGCGACAATCATGGACATTAGAGGTCTCAGCCTCCCAGGCATTTGCATTTGGGTTTTCTGTAACCTGACATTACTGCAGAAGGATGCCTCCGCTCCACCCGTTATCTACCACAGCATAAAACCAATACTATACTATAATCTCATCCACTTGCCACTGGTCCAGACCAAAGCTATGTCTGTTCCCTGCTACCTCAGCAAACCTTTTTCTCTCCTCTACCCAGTTGTTTAAGTTCTATTTGCTTCCAGCAATAAATGGTCCCTGCAACTGAGTCGTTACCAACAGCAACGCGCATGTCATTGTATCCATTATTTTGAGAATTGAAAACTTTCCGTAGGCCTTAAAATAAGTGTGCAGAGACTTGCAGCACAAGTGTGAGTGACTTCCCCGGTCCGTGTTTAAGAATGCATGTTGATTTTTCCACTGGAATAACGACACGACACAATACACTCTTCGTTTGAAACACAGGGGGGTACATATCACATGCCTCCCTGCTCGCTCAAAACCGCAAACCAAACAGCCATCGTAAGCAAATAACCTGCTGAAAATAAGCATCACGTGTCCATAAGCACTGCAAATCAGGCCTGACATTTTCCCCTCCAACAGGACCACACGGTATATCAAACACACGGGCATTCTGGGGCTTCATGCTGATTCTAAACTGGCATATGTTTACATTGCTGAGGTCCTGGGTTTGGCTGTGAAGCACTAAATAACTGTGGCAGACTGTACCGCCATCACTCGCTGGTATTTGGGACTCAGCATGTCAGCACTGTGACACCACTACTTGATAAGGCAAACTGGAAGGCATTTTGAGTGTGGAGATATTTAAAAAGCTGGGATTCTTCAAGTTTTTTAAATGTCAACATTAGGGCTGTGCGATGTGATGACATACTGCTTGTCATTTGACGACAAAAAAATGTTTAGAGTTTATTTCATCGGGTTGCAAACCGCACTATTTACAGCCATATTTTTTTGTCGGTCAGTCTACAGTTAGCATTCTTCAACATGGCATGGATTGCGGGGGGGGATTTGTAAGATGGTACTACAAACAAACAATGAGGAGGTTGAACGTGATAGCGGACGGGGTATTTCCTACCAAGAGAGAGACTCTGACCAGCCAAGATGGTCAGATGCATGGATGCACGGGGTTTGGTCTGACACGGGCCAGAGAACCGTACTTTGCAAATTATCCTGCAGACCGGTCCCCGCAGCAGACGTAAACACTGCTAACCTCTTCTACCACCTACACACGAATCACATCGAACAGTGCGGGGAGAGTCTACGGATGGGAGCTTCAAAAGTGCAGTCGAGCGCTCGAAAGACTCATCGCAAGAGGCTTTTGTGCGCATATTCAGCTATCTTTAAGCAGCTGAGGTAAAAAGTTTAGTGCACAAAATGCACTGATTATATGACACTATCTTCAGGAATGTGGAAGTTAATAACACTGGAAGACAATAACAACAGCTGGCAATCTGCACAGTGAGGAGGAATCAAGCGAGGGGTTGAGAGGAGGGCGATGTCTTGATATGACATGTTGCTGTGAGGTTCGCCTCAGCGCGATGACTCACGCAGGTCCTGTGAATAAACAGCGCCGTTGCCCAATCTTCTACCCCACCCCGATGCTGAACCCATTCCTCATTTAACATGCGCACACATGCACACACATAGACTGTGTTAACTTCCAATTTGCATTGTGACACCAGCACTGCCCTGATCTCCCTGCTGGTCGCCTCCCTGTGGGGAGGTCCACCGTCGTACTTGCTGCATCAGGAGTGCATTCTTCAGATGCTTTTGACACAAAAGGAGCCTGAGACTGTTTTTACAATATCGTGGGATAGAATTTCAGGCTCTGTGGCCTGGGGAAAACTCATGACCCACTTAATAGACTTGTCCCCAATCCATGCTGCTTAAAACACAAGTGGCAGTTACTGGCAAAGTGGCCAGTAGCTGGCATAAGCTAATTAAGTGGGCCCTTCCAGAAGCAGCGCCGCATGCCAGTGCATAATATGACAATATGCGCGAATGATGGCAAAATGTGGTAATGTCTGGGACAGAAAAGGCACCGGGTTCGCTGGTACAGTAGGTAATGCAGGTCATGCGATGAGTTGAAATAACAGAGGCAGAGGCTGCCTTCCAATAGTCAGGGGTTCTTTCTGTTACTACAGCCAGTTTAAAACATAATTCAAACATTGGACTGAAAATGGAGCTGCTCATAACAGCCTTGGCTCTCACTGATCTCCCCCAATGAGCCTTTCTTGGATCAATAGAACAAAGAGAATTAAACACGTCAATGAAAAGAGCGTCAAATTTGTTTACACAGCAAGGTGCATGGTGATCAGAGACAGCTGGAGGAAATCTGGCATTTTCAAGTATATTATCTGCTGAAATAACATGTTCATTGAAAGCATCACATGCAGTGCACTCCTTCCAGTCTGGATGAGGATGAAGTCGAGTCCTTATGTGATAATGATTTTACCGTTTTTCCAAATCTTTGCCGGGATTCCTTTACATTCAGATGGAACGCAGAGACACAAAATGACTATTTGGCATTTCCAATAACTGCCTTATACGACGCAACTGCCCGACTCATTGAAGTCGCCTCGCTGCCTGAGGTTTAATAACACACACACTTTCAAGAGGCTTAAGACACACACTTTTACATCTCCAACAGGAGTCTCTGACAGCACTCTGAACTTCTACATAGTAATTGTGGCTGTAGCCTTTAACCCAGTTGCTTCCGGTTGCTGGATGTGTTTTCAGGAGACAGAACCATCCGCTCTCATTGTGCGGTTTTGACTCTTCCTCTAAAGTCATCCAGTCGTCTTATTTGCCCGTGACGGACACCTTACATGTCGGTCAAATTTGGACCGGAAACAGGGGGGAAGCCGTTACTTTTAAGAGAGGGGTGGAGCCACAGGAAGTGCAATGGGCACTGCGGGAAGATGATCAGTTAGATGCGTCCAAGGGGATAATTTGCATGCCTTGTGTAAACACAGGGCAGTTAAACATGTCATGAATCTTTTCATTCAACCTCAGGAAGACATGCTCATGGGGGGGGGTCTATTGGTTCTGGTTCCACCATGGACACGTGCCCGATGAGTTTGGCTCATGTCCTGTGAGCCAGAGAGCATCCTCTTAAAAAAGTAAGAGCTGGGAGAAAATAGCACACTATGCACCAACATTTAGGTAGATAGTGACAGTGGAAAATTCTAGTCAATCCGGAAAGACACACAAGTGGCAAGAAAAAACCAGAAAAGGTGAGTTGGGGATGATGGCTGGATCCGAGTGCGAGGCTGAAGAGGTCACCAGTGTGGGTTCAGTTTGAAATCGATCCGGTTAGGTGGTGAGGTTGAGCTCTTACGAAGGCTAACCAAACTCAAAGAGAATTCTTACTGTAAAAACAAGAAGAAGGAAGTGAGTGATGACAGAATGGCAAAGAAAAAGTGATGAAATGGGTGCAGAGGAAGTGGTGTGATGGCTTCAAGGCATAATTCCAATGAAGATGACACTGCATTTACCATCTGCATTGCTGCGATGCAACGGTCCTATGGTATTTTTATAATCTATACCAATGTTTCACGTTTTGATCTGCTCTGCGCTCCATGATATTCTTGGACTGAGTCAAACATCAATTTTGAATGTTTCCTAACACTGTCTAGCTTCTGAAATAAGCCAACAATCTCTGAGGAAGTCAGGCTATAAATTAGTCAACTTGTCCCTTACTACTGAAATTTTCCCAGACAATAATTACACGACAAAACAAGGATACACACCCGGAGCTGTGCTTGATTTAAGTGCCAGCTAGGGCAGTGTGGCATCACCTCAATGACACCAGTTTTCGTTTCAGTGGAGGGTGGATGCCTGCCAACATAAGGCTGGGTAGATCAACTTGTAATTGCTTCATACCCCATCTGACTTTATGCTGAATATTTAGGGCCATACTGCAGCAGTCAGAGTCTTCTATTTTGTGGAATATTTGAGGTGAATTGCTGTTCTGTATTTGTAAAGCCAGCATCTTGCCTCTGTAAGATGGTAACCTGATACATCCTGCTCCCTGCCCGGGCCTTGGCCCCGAGTCAAAACGAGGGCTCCTGGTTGGTGGCGGCTGGTGGTAGTTGGGCTGGGCGACAGCTCTGGTGGCTGCCGCTTTACTACTCATTGTGCTGCAGGACTGTCATTAGATGCCGGAGTCGTTCCGCTGGCTGCAGGGGAAATGTCATGTTTACTGCCTTTCCCATACACACCCAAACCTAATGAGCAGCATGGAGCTTGTCCTCCTGCATTCACTCCAGCCTCACTACTTCTTCAATCCGTCTCTTCCTACGTCAGGCTCCGTCCTTCCTGTCCCTCCTGACGCCACCGTTCCTCCACAGTGCGGCCGATCCCGTCCTTGTCACCCACTTTCCCCCGCTCGCTCCTCCTTCCGTCCAACCTTCTAACCACCCATCTATCCGACTGCGCTTTCTTGAAGCCCGCGTTCGCCACCGCGACCTCACCGCCTCAGAGGCAGCCAGCCAATGACCTGGCATGGCCTCAGAGCCTAAGGTCAGAGCTGTCACTCTCCCATGGCATATATAATCACTCAAAGACAGATGGGGGGGCCCCACAAAGGCATGTGAGCACACATCTCAGCCAAATACGTGTGTGTATACATTTTGTGCAAGTACACACGTGCAGACACACATGGCTTTTCATCCTCTGCTTATTCAAGGCTGTAGCATTTACATTTTCTGACAGTGAGTTATTTCTGCAGGTTCCCTCCTGCTGCTGGTGCTGCCATGGTATTTCGGCATCAAAAGTGTCATCTTAGTGGAAAGGAGACACGCGTGCATAAAGGAGAACCAAGATCCAGAAACAGGGTGGCGTATTTATGCAGTATATAGCTATCACAGAGCACTAACTCATTCTAAAAGGACAGCGGACAGACTATGAGGATGAGAAGTGAATAAAAACAGTCCATACTTGGAGCTAAACTAGGATGCGGTTTGACTGGTGCAGAATCACATAATGTGCTTTTAAAGTTTTCAAAACACGAGAGTCTTTCCAGAAGAAGTTGCCAGGGCTTATTTGTTGGATCTGTACTTTTACGCCACCAAATTGGTCGAGAATTATTTAAAAATAGTGGCGATGACAAAAACAAAACCTGCTGTGCTTGTACTATATGCAAACACACACACACACGTGTGTACAGTGACTCCATGTCTTCCCGTATAGTATGCCTCCTCTTTCCCCCAGGCCGTCCATCAAAATGCGACAGGAAGAGAAAGTTTAGTTCTGTGCCGCCACCGAGGAGTCGTCCTTGCCGCTGGACCCGCTGGCTTCGCTCCCTTCCGCCGACCCTGTAATTGCGTGGCCACCACAGGGTCCTAACTCATGCGCCACCATGTGATCTCCGTGACAAATGAGAGTCGGGATGAGGCTTGACTACTTGCTCCGGCCTTTCAAGTGGCGCTCTGCGATTAGCGGGGAGGGGTGAGCGCTCGGCAAACTGGAGGCCCCGTTAAATCACAGCACTGAGACAGGAGCTGGGCGGGAGGAAACACAAACACTCACTCACTCTTTCGGTGCCATGCCATCACTCGCTCCCTCTCTCTCTCTTTTTCTTTCTCTCTCACGGCAGAGAGAGGGAAAGTGAGAACCGGAGAGAAAGAGAGAAGGGGCAAGGGAGCACAAGAATGAGAGAGCGGAGCAGAAAGTGTAGAGCTGCCTTGGCGCTGGGCGGAGGGCCAAGCCATCCACCAGAGGAGCCAGGACGCCACAGGAGACCTCAGACAGAAATAACTCCAAACATCCCATAAAGACCCATTAAAACCAATTCAACTCAATTACTCCCTGACACACACACACACACACACACACTCTCTACCCTTCTGCCCTGAATCCACACTGAAACGCCGACGGTGCATCAGTGAGTACACACAGACACACGCCTGCTCCGACTGATGACAGCTCTTTGTGAACGTCCCACAGGCTGCTGCATGTGTGCGCAGACAGCGCGGCAGTAAAAATCAATCAACGATTTTTAATGGCCCTCTAAAGTGATGTATAACATAACAGCGGCCTGGTTTCTGTGGATGTAACAGCTTGACTGCTTGTTGCAGGGTGCATTTTTACACAGCGGGATGACCTGTGTAAAAGTGAAATCATACAGTATTTGAATTAAACAGGCTGGAACTTTTGACTTGGGATGGAAACCGCGTTCAGCACAACATCGGTCACTGTGAAAGCGCCGTCCCAGTCTGCAGTGACCTCTCTGGTTAGACCATGCAGCTTGGCTTTCACGATGATTGAGAGGCACACTACCAGGGGTGGACAGAAACAGCAACACGCAGGGCAACGAAATCAGTGCCACAAATGAAGCCGTCACTGTTACAGTACTGAGTTTTTGTCAAAGTCCCGTCAACATAAGACAGTTAAGCTATTAGACAAGTGAAAGAAAAGTCCTTGGCAGCTATTTTTGATAATCAATTAATCATCGTGGTTATACTTAAAGCAAAAATACCAAAGCTTTTCTGCTTCCACTTTCTCAAATGTGCTGAGTTTATTCATTTTGTATTATTAGTAAATTTGCTTTGGGCCCTGGTACATTCAATTCAGTTCCCTTATATTTCAAAGACTAAATGATTACTTGTGATTAAAATTAACCACTTATTCAATAATGAAAATTATCAACCGCAAGCAAGGACATTATGTGGAATCATGGCAGCAACAGGAACGCTGCAACTATCGCAAAAGAGTCAAAACAAGTCTTAAACAGCATGCTGGGAGCCTCAGAGAACTTCAAACGAGAGGCAGCGGCACAGGCACAGAATTCAGAGTGACTTCCAGTTAATATTAACAAGTCATCAAATATTAATACACTGAAATATTACTGTAATACAAAACTTAAACTTACTGATGAATATTGTTTTATTCTATTTCATCCATGCAGTTGAACTTTTTAATTTTTGTTTAACAAACTATTAAACCGGGACTGGCAATTTCCTTGCAATTTCCGTGTGTTTAAAATTAGATGAAATTGGGAGACTTTCATTCGAACTCGTATTGGTATAAAATTCTACTATAAAAACAAGCCTACTTCATAATGTAGAATTTTCACTTCATAAACTTCTAAGATTTTGCAGCATTTTCATCAAACGACTCCAATTACATTGTTCCTCGTAAATACGACAAAAAGACCGAAGTTCTTCGCGGACAACATTAGTACAGCTTTACTACATTCTTAATGTGAATGATCACCACAATAAAACACAAGAGTCAGAGAGAGGATAGCTCAGAACGACGACAATCAAAAGCGAACACTGTTAAGACAGCGGCGCCGTTGGGGGTGGTGGCAAGAGCATCACAGCGCAATATCTTCCTTCCACTAATCCACCTTAAAAGTCACCACAAGGTACAAAACAAAAGGGGAAAGAAAATTTACATGCTGCTGAAGCGCTGACTTCACTAAAATGCACAACAGGAAGCTTGGTTAATGAGGCCCAGTACCCGAGATATTTCGATAGCGGCACAACAGCGTCACAGAGGGGACCGCATCTGGCTCCAATCAATAGCTTGTGAAATGAGAGTTTGAAGAAAGTGATCCAGATCACAAATCTATTGTCTTTTTGACAAACATGTGACTAACTTGTTTTGTTCAGTAGACTGCAATGTGACAATCACACGCGAGTCAACATCATTTAGCTAATCATTGTTTGGAATTTACATCAATTAGTATTTTGCGTGCAGAGCATGATAAAAAATGAATACTGGTTTTATCTTTTTTTGTGCCTCCGAGAACTTTGACAGAAAGCTCCTGAGTGCGAGTCCAAAAAAAAAAAAAAAAGATGATTTATGTTTAACCTCCATTACACTATGCAGCCCGCTATATCAGCGCATAGCTCCAGGCAAGACTGCCAGGGACATCCCGCGGCCTCGACGACTCAGAGGATTATTAAGTGCAGTTTGAAAAGACCAGATCAGAGATTTTATCATTGACTGTCTGGTCCAACACAATAACAGTTCAAGCTACACTCAATCCACAAAAAGCTTTCACACCTGGAGTCTTTCCTCAGAAAACAATTCTCTTTTCAAACAATGAAGTCCTCACCAGTAGCAACAAAAGGCTTGGTTGAATAAGTAGAAAAGAACAACGTGGTATGTGTGATCAGTGATGACTGGACTGTCACACAAATAAACGCTTCTTAGAAGTCATTCCGACATTTTTTCCCCCCGAGAAATCAGCACTTGCGCACTGCCATGGTCAACAAATTAACAATTAAAAACACAAAATCTAAGCTTTTCCTTTTCTGCAGTGACAGCACCTCCTGCATTGTTGTTCATGGCGGCATGATTTTTTTTTTTTAAATATCACTTGAGTCCCAGCAGCATATGTTCCTCCTTGTGTTACTTCATGACTCTGGAGCACTGAACTCCACAAATATCACGCTGAGGTTTAGATACTGTTTACACCAACACGTCAGTACAGCAGTTCACTTGAAGAAAGGAGTATAACTGAAGTTTATTTTTAACTCACACACACAAAGTGAGGAGATTTGAAATTTTAGTTGGACCCTAAGAAATCCCTTACTTCAGCAACATAGGCGTGCCAAGCTGGGAACTCTGTGGAGTGCAGTTGTTGAAACTCCAAAAGGGAACGCACCCGATGAAAAGTTCAGAACATTTACATGGAAAATGAGAGAAGCATGTATTATATATGTTAATATTCATTAACAGTTCCCAATCCAATGCAAAGAAAAGACTGAACAACACATTTGTACATGTGTTGCCTATTAATTTTAAAAGACGATATGAAAAGAAAAAAAAATATCAAGATTGATCAAAATCATTATTACTTTTGGTTGAGTTTCAGTTTATGTAAGTTGATGATTTTTAAAAGGACCTGGAGAATGGCTGGGCAACGGACAATCGAGTGCTGTGTGCCGTGTCCGAGCAGAACTCTTGGAAGACTCAGTCTTTGTGATTTCAGATGCTCTGCCTTTTCCACTCTGTCCTGATATCAGCCTACAGACCGACCTTGATGATCTCAATCTGCCCGCTCATCTGGCCAAAGCTCTCTTAACCAAACGTCCTCTCCAGTGGAAAATGGACGACCTGGCCCGCAGGAGTAACAACCAGTCCAATCTAGAGTGCCTTGTGCTTTTAGAGGGCCTGTTTCATAACAAAAATGGCCACTGCCATCATTATCATCTGGTACCATAATCGATGTTTGTCCAACAATCAGTGCATGAGAGAAAAAGGACAGAAAAGTGTGATTTCCCTGCCTCATTTAGATTTTTGCACCCCCTTTTCAACAGGCTGTGGTAATGAATGTCATGTGTTTGATCTGCGTGGGAGACAGCCCGGGGCTGAGTGACACACTACACTGATGTGTGGTGGTGACTGGTTAGTTCAAACGCTACAGAGCAAGCGTGGCTAATATTCACAAAGCCTCTTTGTTCCGAGCGTCTATCGGGGCTGCGAGCCTATATGATTTTTCAGTGCGTCCATGTGTGGATTTGCCAGATTTAAGGCTACATTTCTCCAGTGAGTGACACCGGGAGGAATTTGAGTAATCTCCAGTGCCTAGTTGTGGAATGTGAGCAGGGGCGACTGCCAGGAGGAAGAATGGAAAAGGAGTCAGTGGCAGACAGACACAAGTGAGGGGGGGGGGGGGGAGGCGCAGATGGGAGATTACCATACGTACCTCTCTGATAAAACACAAACACACTTCATCGACCACAAACTCTGTGATTTACACGTCTAATCTGGATAAATTACCCAAATGCCTTAAACTGAAGCTCTGGTCTTTATATCTGCCGTGTTGCATGAGGCCACGCTTCTTACCAGCGACACTGGGGGAGAGAAAGAGAAGCTGGATCCATCGTTGACAAAACAACCATGAGTAATTTTCCACTGATATAACCACCAGAACACTGCGGCAATACGACACATGTCAGAGTTATGACACGCACACATTGGCCAAAAGGCACGTATGACACCCCCCCACCAGAAAAAAAAACATCCCCTGACTCCAATCTTTAACTGGCTGTCTCTGGCCCCACATGTTTTCTTTCTTTCTCTCCACAAAGTCCTGCTGTTTGGGTCTACAGAGCTCAGTGTTAACATTGTAATTACAGATGTGGGCTACAATAATAAGAATGCGGGGAGTGGGGCCCAAACCTCTGGCCACTTTCTTCCTGTGCCATTCTCTTTTACTTTGACTGTTTCCAGTGCGTGTGCTTGTGTGACGGCGGGCCAAAGATATCAGGAGTGCCGCGGTGGGCCAGGGAGCAGACGCTGGCCTGAGACCCATCGGCTGAAAGGGAAACACACAGGAACGAGCCTGGTCCGAGCTGGCCTCGCTCCAGACCAGAGTCTGCTCGCCACCGAGCTGGGTGTCAAATCTGGACAGGTATCAGTGAGGGAATCTGACATGCAAACAAATTAGCTCCGACAGGTCCTCGACGTGCACGAGCATGTCCCGCTGATGGTTAGTGTTTAACTTTAGCATACTTACTGACTCGCTTTTATCATTTCCCTTCTTTCTGTAGCTGCAACGACTAGCCAATTAATCAAAGAATATTAATGAGCAGCTATTTTGATCATTCTTCTAAAGCAAAAATGGCAACTCCTTCCTGCATGAGAGAATATGTCTCTTTTTGTCAGTTTATATTATTGTAAACTAAATCTTTGGGGGTTCCAGACTGTTGATCAGACAAAAGAGATAAAGAGATAATTTGTGGCTTTGGATAATTAATGCAATACAATAGATAGACTAACTCAAAAAAACATAATCATCAATCACTGGTAATAAAAATAACTGTAAGCTGCAGCCACACTTTTAGAGACAAAATCTTATTAAATCTTATCTTATTACATTTTCTACACAAGCACACACATTTTCCCCTCAAGTGATTAGACAGAAAATACTTTGGCTCTGCGTAAAGAAAAAGGAGCAGCGTCACTGCATGAGACAAAATAAAGCTAAAATAGTCTTTGCATTGGCCTTTTAGCACTCCATGTACCATATATCTGACACAACTACAGTAACTTAAAAAACAGAAACACAAAAGCCGCAAATCTAGGCTGGAGTTTCATGCTATTACTGTGCGCAAAAGGAGAAAATAACAAAAGCGAAGGGAAAAGAAAACCTAAATAATGAATTATGCCTTTGGCCTTCTGACTACATAAGTTAGGAAAAACCCTTATCTGCCACATTATCGTACATAATTAGCAAACATTCAGATGCTTTATAGCAGCTCATAAACTTTGTTTTACCCCTTCACATGAAACAAATGATTTATTCCATTGTTTGTATATTTTTATTGCTTTGACGCTATTATTTTTTGTTGTTCTTGGTAGGAATTGTCTCGTGTTACTTCATCATAGTCATCAATTACTGCAAAAAGAAAACATCAAGCCTGAACTTCAATTTCAAACAAGAATCAGAAGAGCTTGTGTACTGTGCTTATGCGCCAGCACGACTGGCCAGACAGATTTGCAGATAGTTTCTCCCGTCGCCTCGCTCTTACTTGAATAACGCTAATCTAAACTACAATGGAGACAAGCCGCTCTTGATAGTAATGGCCCATCATCTGCAGCCCACCTGTTAGCAGCCATAATTTGCTGCGCTACATTATTAAAATGACAAGTTTGAGGCTTATTTTTGAAATTGGGAAATGAAGCCAAAAGAATGGGCCACCGTCTCCCCTCTAAGTTCCACAATTATCTCTCATGGACAAACGACACACGTTCAAGGTGCCGAGATAAGGCCAGAGGGATCTACTGCACATGAAACGCGATGATCAGATTGCACTGAGAGATGCTGCCGTTCCTTATCTGAGGGAGCAGAGACAGCTCTGATGTCCCGGCCCGATGAGCAAGGAAGAGTCAACGAGTTTTTTCGCGGGAGGGCTGAAGCACAATCAGTGCGGTGACAACTTAAATAAAAACTGTTGTGCCATGTTGACAGCAACTGGCAAATTAGGACCAAATAAGCGAGCGCCGAACCCGGTCTTGCCAGCAAGACTTGCTTCAACAGATTTCCGTGAGGCTGTTCGGAAACCTGGCTTCGTTGGAAGGACTCCACGCGTTTTCATTGCTCAACATGATTGTAGCTGAAGCAGAAGGATAATGAGGCGGCTGCGAGCGGTGGATGTCAGAGCAGACTTCTTAAGTGGTGGGATAGGGAATGTGTCCAGTCCTTGTAAAATATAAATTTGTCACTTTCTCTGGCTTCTTTAGCAATGAAATAAAAAAAAAATCTGTCTCTTTTTCTGCTGACCACCTGACAAAAAAATAAATGTTTCAAAGTTGTGGAATGGTTAATGAGCTGACATCATCATCATCATTTACCCTGTAACTGAGCTCAGGGTCTCCTGTGAATGGAGTAAAACGCTTCATGTTTATGGAGTTATTAAAAACGCTGCTGCCAGATGTGGCAGAACAATCCTGTGTCAAAACTGGGGAAAACGGAAAAATACCCTGGCAGATTTTTTACCATGAGGAAAACTGATCGTGAAATTGAAAACTCACTTAACCACAATAATTCAATGCTCAAACATTTTGATACTGTGTCAAATTTTCCAAAACATGTTCAGAGGAGGTTGAGGAGTGTGGGGTTGGTGTAAAAAAAAAAAAATTCTGAGCGTTAACATGGCTTGTTTGGTTTTCCCCATGAAAGCCACAGTCAGACTCCTTTGGTAATCATAAATATTAAAGTTCAGGTTTAAACTGCTTCAGAGTCTGTTTTTATTCATTATCAAAAGACTGTTTCCATTTGAGGAGGCCAGGATCAGGTTTGCAAAAATACAGACAATCAAATGTTTTTTAAGTACCATCTCACTAATGATAATGTTTCATATTAATGTGTGGTGGCGATTTTGGAATATTTTCCATCACTACACGGTGCACTGATCTGCTTAAGTCCCTTAATGGCAGCTTCAAATCCTTCACCCCATATAATTATGGTGGGTGGTATTAAAAACAATAACTGCAGCCGTCGAGTCGAGAACAACGTGGTGAACTTGACATTGAGCAGAGAACAGTGGTGGCTCCTCGAGTCCTTCTGCTTTTGTTCCCTTTTCCACCTCAGGGAATGACAAACAAACCGAACGTACTGTGTCCTGGCTGACTGCCCTGTATTTACTTGCTGTCTGTGACTCGGGACACACACTACACACACACTACAGCTTGGAACCATTAAGAGAGAGTCGGAGGGGTGAGCGGAGCCTTGATAAGGACATCTTATCTGTGCAGTGAGTCAACAAACTCCCGAGCAATCAGAACACGCAGACACTGCAACCTGCATCACTTCCCAGAACCAGAACCTATGCTGCAGCACATTCCTCCTCAAGCAACCCCCCCAACCCCCCACGCGCACACCTCTTTCTCGTCTAGCAACCGTCCATTAAATCCTGCCTTTGTTTCTGATTGACTGACTGACATTATTTACGTGCCGTAAGACTTGAGATATCGGTGCACTTGTGCACCGCAAGTCCTTAAGTGACTTCTCCTGCATGTGTTTCTGAGGGTTGAACAGGTTCAGCCAAATTGGTTGCATCACTATGAGGGCTGTGGTCCAGGCGGTGCTGCAGTCACACAGACTTCAGCCGGAACGCCGGCCAAGAGACACATCTATTGAGGGAGAGAGTTTACACACATTTAGGAGAAGACAATGAACTGGGGGGAAAACTGTTACCGCGCACGCCAGGGACCGGCAGGCCATCTCAAGCCCTGAGAGCGCAGCATCAGAGTCGGCACCATGCCCAAGCGCCCGTACGCTGACTCAGCATATCGCAATGTCCCGTAATCCGCATTTTAATGAAAAGCACTTTTACGTGAATTTACACAACTTGTCCGATGAGATTAAGAAAAGAAACTGCTTTGACGTGTTATAATCTGTTTTGAACAATAGCTGCAACTCAAACAGCCTGTTTAAAATATGAAACCTGGCAATTCTCAATAAATCCCGGTCATGGGGACTTACGGTACATGCATTATATTATTCTATTACAAATATATTGCGAATGAATTCAAAACTTGGTGTCTCCTCCATTTTTGCAGACCAAATCCTGTGGTGTGGGGGATACTCGCTGGAAGACACCAAGCCAAACATGGTGTTCCTAACAACTCTGTGCTTTTCCCCTGCTCGCTGCTCGCAGATTCAGTTATACTGCGAATTCTAACACATGAATTTGCGTTTTAAAGCATCACATGAACATGAAGTCCCAGAGAAAGTGTCCACGCCTCAAAAAAATAAGATTTTTTTTTTTTAATTCAACAATCACTTCATTCACATTGCCAGAGAGATGCATGCTGGGTGAACAAGGCCACACACTAAGCATACAGGTGGAGAGCAGAGATGTGAATTATGCTGGCGGAAGGATTTGTGAAGTTTTTATGGGCCTTCTCGGTATTTTTTTTTCAGCTGTGAAAAATGGCTGCCATTAGGGTTGAGTGTTTGATACTCAAAAGACAGATTTTGGACGGAGGGTCGCTTTAGGTCTTTAAAAGGAGCAGAGGGACTTGCAAACTCATAGGCTAGCGCAGACTTGCTACGAGGACATGCCCTGACTAACCTACTCCCTATGGTTGAAAATATAAAAAAAAAAAAATCAGTGGAATCGTTCCAATAATACTGAGAGAGTGAGGAAATCTAAAGGAAATAAATGGAGACAGGCAGAAAAATGACAAACTGAGCTTTGTGCTCGGCGAGTAACTAAGAGATACCATCACAACAGAGGCTATGAAAACAGCATTTTCCCCCAGAAGATATTAACCACTCCTTCCAGTGACAGCCTCTCAGTTCACGGCATCTCCTGGCACCACCGTGGAGCAAAAGTTTTAGTGATTAGTGGAAGCTGACTTTTCCCAGTCATCAATCAGAAAAGGGAGGAGGAAAAGTACACTTTCAACCCTCTGCTGTACAGTTGGTGTAAAATAATGCACGAACGCAGTGTTTATAGCTCTCTTTCAGCGGTGCAAGACATTGATCAGGAGAGACAACCGGGGGAAACAATCCAATTTGTCCACGGGCCTACGGTGAAATAGAGGCTGTGTAATTCAACATGACTTTCTTGAAGCTTTTTATTAGTCGCGAGCACAAACGGAGGTTGTATTGAACAGGCATGTGTGGAAAGAGGCTCGGTTAAAGACAACAAGGGGAAAAACAGGCCCATTGTGGAGGTCCGGGAGGTATCCTGGGTACATAAGCTCTTGCCCAGCGAGACCTGTGTGCGGTGCTGTGGGAAGCGCCGTCTCCAATTAATGGTTAAAGAACCGATGACTGTATTACGGACCGGCCCTGGCGAGCCACTCCGACTCTTCACTGGCCGGATCTGGAGTCTGGAAAACCTGAGAATAAGGCTGAATCACCAGCCATGAGCTGATACAATAATGGCAGTAGAGACTTTTTTTTTTTTTTTAAACACTGGTGACTGGCCAACTGAAAGCCAAGTCAAACAAGTGTGGATGCATGTAAGAACGGACGGAAATGTTGGCTAAACGGTCATTTGAAGGACAATAAAAGCCATTAAACAGTAGGGAGTGAAGCAGTCGGCTTGGTGAGGAGTCAAATCGCTCCTCCGCAGCACGCGATCCCAACACGAGCGTCTTTACGCAACTACAGTACATCTCCACATCTACTCTGACCAAACACGACAGGGAGACTTCCCACAGCATATCATCTGAGCCATGGGTCTGGCAGAGGTAAACCAGCCATTTTGTTCATCCCTTAAAGAACGACTATTACATTTACTGGACCGCTGCAGACAGCGCGACAAAATAAAATACACTCACTTTTTCTGTACTTGTACAGAAATTTCTGCCCATGATTCCCTTTGTCAACAAGAGGGCTGAGTATATTTAGATCCAAGTATAGCTGCTGGCTGCCAGAATGGATCCCTCAGGAAACAGAAAGATGGCACGGTCCTCCGGCGCGCTGCCTTAATCATCTCTCATGCTGAAAGACGCTTCGTTCTCCGTTTATTTTATACATGTGGGCTCGACACCGACACGCAGGCTACATATAAATCAGCTCACCACATAACACATACACATGTGCACACATCCCTGACTGAGAGATACGCAAAGGTAAGTGTGACTCATGGGACGTGAAAAATTTTAATTGGCTGCCAACGGGCCGGATGTGTGTCTGCAGCCGCACTCGCCGTCTGCACACTCACCGCATCTGACGGCCAGTTAATAAGCGCTACAAAAGGCCAGCTTTAGAGGGATGTGTGCGCGCCGGAAAAGCTAGACACCAGGGGTGCAATCTTTTGAATTAAGAAGTTGACACAACGTCTTGGAAACTCCCTCTCCAAAGCTAAGAACAGCGCTGGACATCTGTTTATCAGAGGATAACACCCTATACAAAAGGCTCCAACGACTCTATTTACCAGATCCAATGCGGAGTGGTTTTTACACCATGCACCAGGACTGCACAAAAATACCATAACCAGAGCTGAAAATACAGCCTAGGGCTGCTGCCAGTACCTTGTGATTGTACTCTGGTAAACCATCAGTTAGGACGAAAGTGTGCGGATGTGACAGATGTGATTTAACTTTAACTTTATTATTTCATGTGAGAATTCAAAAATCCCCAGTATTCACTTTTTGCTGCCTCTGTGAAGATTTAGCTCTTTTCTATGTTCAATATCACTGTAAACTGAGAAGTTGAAGTTTTGAACTGCTGGTCAGGCCAAACAAAAATAATTAATGCAGTGACACCGTTTGGTGACAATTTTGGGCTAAAGAGTTAACCGGTGCATAATGGAATAAAATAAAATAAATGACAGATTAAAAAGTGATGACAATAACTGTTGGTCAGCGCCCTGAAATGATGCTTTGTGTATAATTTAAGTGACTTTTGCATGGGTGGGTTCCAGTGTGACAAAACCCTTAATGTGTGAGCAGCAGCAGAGCCGTGGCCACAGAGCTGTGGAGATGTCATGCCAGCCCAGAGCAGCTGCGCAGCACCCAGTAGTTAGGCTGCCACTGTGCCGGGTTACTGAGGACACACAAGCCCTGTTTCTCATTTTACGCGTTTGTGTCATTTCTCTTCATTGTTTCACAAAAGTCAGTAGTAAGCTTCGGGGTGGGTTTTTTATTGTCATATTGATTTATAAGTTAAAAGTTACAAGTTATACACTAAGACTGTTCCCACACACAGATACCAGGGATGTGTCTGTTTAATTTGTTGGACTGGTAAAGTCGAGGATGACAGTATTTGTGCATCCCAGGGAAATTTGTCTCTGCTTTACTACCATTAGCTACAGTGGAGAGTGCACAAGTCCTCTCCCATCATGTAGATAAGGTGTTTGTAATATCTTATGTATGTTTGATGCTTACTCAATGGGACTACAGAGTCTTTGTTAAATGCTATAGCCTTTTTAATAAAGGAAAAACAGGTCCCACATGTTTAGGCTGATCTAATGTATGTTCTCCATTGAAGACTGGTTAGAAGTTGGAGTGGAAGCTCTGTAATTTTAAATGAAGTCTTTTGTCTTCTTTAATAATTCAAGTGTGGCATTTACATTTTCTGTTCTTTAAATTTCTAATTTACTCTGATAGTGCGGCGATTGTACATCACGTGAACTGTATAAAAATGGTTCTTTTATGGCAAAAGACCACTGTATTTCATAAATTCATTTTTAAAAAACGATTAACCGACTATTGAATGCTACTGCGGCCAACTATCCATTAAGGAAATTGCTTTGCATCCCAAGTCTACACAAATTCTAGGAGGTGACAGCAACACGAGGCATGTTCATGCTTCAAATAAACAACAGCAGACATGTCTGCATTTGGAACCTAAAAGTTATCTCAGTGTTATGCCTTCGGCATAAAACTATTATTTGTCCCAACACATAGATGAGCGCTCTTTTCATGTGTTTACATTCTGACTAATGCACATCTGGATATTTGCCACTGTGGTTCAGATTAATTAAAAGATTAAACAAAAGCCTTTAATGTGCATTCCCATGCATTAGTCTGGCTGATAGTAATCTTGATTTTTGCCAGGAATTAATTGTGTGCCTTCACTGAGATTTGATAATAGCCTTTATTAAAAGGCTCTTTCTGTCCTCAGCAAAATGGAACACAGCAGAAAATAATTTATTAATGCAGACATAGACACACGCTAGGGATACCAGTGTATCAGTGTAATGCAACGGCGACTTTACTGCCAAATATGAACGAAAGGACAGGCTGTGTGCGCGCGTGTGTGTGGAGGTTGCGGGGAAATGGGTTTATGGGTTTCATAGACATTTAAGGTGGCATTTGGCTGAAGGAAATGACATGGAGAGATGTTGTTGACAAGCACGAAGTGGCAGGCCTGGCGTTAAGCCCACTAAGCAGCACATAAACACACCATTCAATTTCATGGCAGTTATTTTAATGGGGCACTACTTTCTTTTTTTTTTTGTTTTCAAAAAGGAAAAGGAACAAAACACATTCACTTCAGAGGACCTCTCTTTGAACAATCTGACTACTGCTCACTTCGCGTTGCGTGTCTGCAGTGCCAGAACAGCACTACAGTCTCTGCCATCAGTTCCAATAGACTCCCTATTAAATTACTACCCTCCTACCGCAATTTCATCCTGTGCCTTAACTGTTGGTTATAAGATTTGCTTGGCGGCAGGCGCAGCACGGTGCTCGCTGGCAAAGTCGCATGTTAACCAGAGGAGCACGAAAATTGGACAATAAATATGCAAAATTGAAATGTGTCCGCTTAAAAAGCCGTGTGTGACATATTCAAGGGCCATTTCAAAAGCAGTGTTCTGAGAGCGGAGGGGACGCACACACATGGCCCGTCTCGTGCTGTGAAGCTTCTTGAGGTTTGCCTTAATGCTCACCTTCGGTTTTCATTTCCAAAGAGCTTTTCAAAACATCAGACTCTCTCCCGCTGGTTTAGTCTACTGACAGTCGCCTTTGATGACCAGGAAAGATTCTTTCTCTGCCACTTTTCCCCAAACTGTCTTAACATCGTGCTCCTTCCCCCCAATTTCAAAATAAAGAAAAGGTGGAATACCCACTGGAAAACATCTCCGCTCTCGAAGCCCTCCCAAATTAAATATTTTGTTTTGGTGAGTGCCATAGCCTGCGTAAGACTGAGGCTACATAAACTAGCTGTCGAGTCTTACCAGCTGTGGAAGGAATCCTGTTTATCAAGCACCAAAGGGAACCACACTGCAAAGATGAATACTGCTCCATAACGCGCCATAATACACATATCTACAGTAGGAAGATGATTCCATTGAACAGCAGCTCTTCAGTGGCAACAATATTAATACCAAATGATGATCTTAGTGTCATCACTGGGGAATTCAGAGCGTGGATGCACTTGCTGACCTGCTCTTTTTTTGTCGGAATTATACAATATTACTTAATAGATGCCAGAAAGTTCCATTTCAATAAATAAATCTGTTTCTCAGCAGAGAGTGAGACACTGCTGTATGCCTTTGGTTTGAGTGGGTGAGTGCGTTACCTTGCAAACAGTTTCAACATCCCAGGGCAGGATGGTCTGGAGATCGATGACCTCACACGACACTCCCAGTTTCTCCTGAGCCATGTTGGCCACCTCCCTCAACACGTGGATCTACGTGGAAAAAGAAAAGGAAGAATGCCTTTAAACATAATGAGCTCGAGCAGTTTACAGTTTGCCCGAGTTTTATCTAGAACATAAACCCCTGATTACATTTGCTGTGCATTATATGTATTTACATTCTGGTAGGCTTACATTTTTAAAAAACTCACTAAGCACTCTATTAGGAACACATATACACCTGCTTATTCATCCCATCAGCCAGTCACTTGGCAGCACGACCCATGGAATCATGCAGATACAGGTCAGGAGGTTCGGTTTATGTTCACATCAAACATCAGAATGGGATGAAAATGTGATCTCGGTTACTTAAACCATGGCCTGATTGATGGTGGTGCTGGTTTCAGCATTTCTAAAACTGCTGATCCCTTGGGATTTTCATGCACAACCTCGAAAAGTTTACTCACAATGAGGCCAAAAAAACCCCATCCAGTTAGCGGCAGTTCTGAAGACTAAAGCGCCTTGTTGATGAGAGAGGTCGGAGGAGAACGGCCAGACCGGTTGGAGCTGACAGAAAGGCTTCGGTGACTCTGATAACCGCTCTTTACAACTGCGGTGAGCGGAGAGGCCTCGCAGACTGGACAGCGCGTCAGACCTCGAGTCGGATGGGCTACAACAGCACAAGACCACGTCGGGTTCCACTCCTGTCAGCCAGGAACAGAAATCTGAGAATACAGTGGGCACAGGCTCACCAAAACTGGAAGGCTGGAAAAAACCTAGCCTGGTCCGGCGAATCTGGATTTCTGCTGAAGCATGCAGACAGCGGGGTCAGAACAGAGGTCACTGTGGCTCATCAACCGGCCGTTACATATTAGAGAGGCAACTTTTGTGGGGAGAAACCCACTGAAAATGACTCGGATATGAACGCCACTGAATGCGCACAGAGAGTCACCCTGCCTCCCGGCCTATATAAGGAGGTCCACTACATGGAGTCTTTAACAGATGTTCAGAATATTATCTGACGTTAATCACATGCACACAGAAATTTTGATTAAAAATAGGCCTCAGGTGATCAGATATCGCCACTGGCCCATGGTTGTGAGAGGCTTGCGCTGATCATGCTTCTCATAAAATAGAGACCATGGCTTAATGAGAGCAGCAGTTATCTTCACTCTAATGCATTAATAATGCCCTGTAGTAGCAATGGAGCCTCCATGCAAAACAATAATGCGTGACTGGTGGATGCAGCTCGGTCATTGGCCAAGGTTCCGCAGATTCCACCGAGTTATGAGCTACATCCTGTCTGAGTCTTGTTGCTGACTATGCGCATCACGTTACCAACTTAGTTTGCCATCTTGTAATGGCAACTCCCAGCGTGATTGTGCTCCATGGCACACACCAAAAGTCATCTCCAACTGGTTTTGTGAACACGATGATGAGTTTCAGTGGACTTCTGTGGCCTCCGCAGTCACCGGATTCGAACCTAGTGAGAACAGCTTTGGGCAGTGGTAGAACAGGAGACTGGCAGCATGAAGGTGCAGACAAAAAGACATGGTGATCATGTCATGTTTGCATCATGTTCCCAACATGCTGTGGAATCCATGCCACAAAAGACTGAGGCTGATTTGGGAGTGGGGGGCGGGGCGGGGGGGCAGTATTCATTCATACATACATTCATACACTCCCTAATAAAGTGCTTGATGAGCGATACTAACTTGTAATCAAAACTCGCTGTCCAAACTGGAATTTTGCAGGAGCTGCATTAGCAACCTTCTAAGTGCTACACTGATATGCAGGAGGTTGAAAAAAAAAGACTAATACTATGAATAATATTTCAAGCATTGTTTTACAGTTTCTCCTTCAGAAACCACAGCATGTAATCCCTCAGTGTCTAATAAACAAAAAGTTGAAAACAACAAATGAAACCCCAAAACATGCCGTGGAAGTTCATCCCATTAATTAATCACTTCAGTCACAAAGCACTCGAGTTCACTGAGTCCACGTTCACTGGCAGGCGATACTGGCTGCCTCTAAATAAGAACTGCTGTGATAAATCTGAACCATCACAACCAGAAGACTTGTCAGCAGTTCAAGCCAGTTTCAAAGATGAAGGCCCTGGATTGAACTTAACAAATAAATTCAATAACTCCTTACTCCTTTATTTTAGAATGACGCTGCCATTACATAATTATCTGCAGATACGCTGAACCTTTTTGAGGGAGAAAACATTAATTGGGTGGGGGGGGGGGGGTGTTCCTCTGTTTTCGTGATAAGAAATTGAGTGAGGACTGCGGGTTGTTTTCGTTGCTCTCATCTGCACAGTCCTGACAGACGAGGGGAGTAATGAGACGGGAAAGAAGAGTGGCTCTTCAAAAAAAGGAGAGCCATGCTTCCCGCTACTTTGCCGGAAGATCCTATTTCTTCGCTGTCTGCCCTTCAACAATAACACTGGCTTTGATGGAGACGTTTTCCCCTTGACGCCCCGCGACCTCCCCCCCCTCCCTGCTGCAGGTACATTACAGCCTGGATAAGCTTGTTAAAGTGGCTGGGTACAATCGAAGTCGGGGATGACTCCTGGTGAGTTACAGGCATCTTTATACGGGGCTGCAGAAAATAAAATCTCTTGGATGAAAAGAAAGGCAATAATGGAAAGTGTGCGGCAGACGTGTAGCGTTAACATGTGGCGAGCCAAGAACAGCCTTGGTGTTGTGGAGATGTCTGGCCTGATACAGCCACAGACTGCCGGCTGAGAGACCCTGCTGGGACAGAGGGGGCTTGTGATAGACTTATAGTTAATCCACTGCCTGCCTCTGTGGCTTTAAACGTCTTTTACTGGAGATGGGGACTGGGCTCCCTTTTTTTCCTGTGGCCATGGAAAATGATCCAAAGATAGATGACACCTAAGAACTGCCCGGGTCACCCACTGAGAGTCTGTCAGTGGTGCATGAGATCACTTACCTGTGTTCCCCAGGCAACCAGAGTGACATCACTTCCTTCCTGCAGGACCTCGGCCTGGGACAGTGGGATGGTGTAGGCCTCCACAGGAACCTGCTCCACTGAGGAATCACATACACATTCAATTATAGGTTACCAATTATTAATATTAATAAGGGTTCTTATTTGCAAACACATTGCAATGCAGCTCACATGTGAAATCCTCCAGGGTCGATTCTGAACACATTCATTCCCCAGTTTACCATGTACCCTGCGGTTTTCATGTAAAATACTCAGATTACAAACTGACCGTACCTCTAAATGACAGACTATATGACGAGGTGGTGAAATGACAGACTGTCAAAGAACACAAATTGTGACTCCAGGACTTTTAACTGGCCCATTTAAAATGCTTCTTCATGCTTTTTCCAGAACCTCATGTCCCACCAGAGGCTGACTGTGCTTTTATCAGCGCAACCGAGCACATGATCTAATGATAAATTCCGCCAGCTACAAGCTCACAACCCGGAATAATTTTGACAACAAAAACACTGGTGGGATGGGATATCAGTCAGAAAAGGGGCCACATACATGGGACATCAGTCCAAAAGGGGGGCTTTGCAGCCACCCCCCTCTTTGAAGAGAGAGAAAGCACATGTAAGTATACGGTCTGAATAATGGTTAATAATGTCTTGGAAAACTGAAGCATGGTTATGGAAATCATGACAATGAAAAGGCACTTATCGTAAACCCTCAAACTGCCATCACCTTCAAACCCGACGCTTATTAGCAACATTTCTACTGCACAGACACAAGATAACATCACTAAATGTTGCATTTTAACTACCTTTGAACCTCATCCATCCTTTTAGCTTTGGCTGCAAACCAGGCACAGCACAGGATCTTGACGTGTGACTGGATTGGGGGGGGGGTTTGAACGGCTAAACGCATTCCTACATGGCAACGCATGAAGTCAAAATTACAATTAGGCAGAGTAATTATACTCTGCGGAGACATGGAGACCTCTCTGGAAACCTTGAATGACTTCCATGATCCGTTCAAGCCGTCTAGAAGCTGCAGAGGAAAATGAAATTGCCCATCTATGTTAAAACAACTTAAAGGGCTTGGGTGAATCATATGCAACTCCGGATTTAGGCCTCCAGACGAGACAGAAAATAGGCCCTGTGAGTGGAATAATAGCATTTCGCAGAATGTTAAAATTGAATTATGAAAACTAGGTTATGGTTTAATAAGGAGAATCTCAGTCCCTACAAAACAGTATGGCCTCGATGAGACCAATGTGTGGTTTTCGTCCTCTTCTGCACAAGAAGAAAGAGGCCACTGCAATTAAAAACATGACTTCACAATCCAGGCAGAGATCATTAGAGGCATGCGGACCTGGCACGAGAGCGGGCTTGCTCCGCCCCTTTAGGAAATCAAAATAACTCCTCCAACTCTACACGGCTGAACCCCCTGCGTTAGTCGCATGAGTGCCTTTTCATATGTCTGTCAAAACATACAGAATTAAAAAGAAGACAACCAGAGACAAAAAGTGAGCAAAAGGAAAAACAGGATCTGGACTTGATTGCCTCATATCTCGTCACGGCCTCTTAAAAATGTCTCTGGTATATTTTAAATAATTCCAACTGGAAGAGCTGCAAGAGATGACACAGTGATCAGCATGTTACGGCTGTACTAGCTCATCGCTCCCCAAAGGGCTAATAAAGCAATATCAGTTTCAACTGAGCAACACAGTAAACAAAGACATAGCCAAGGCACCTGCTTGTGTCTTGCCCTGTTGAACCACATCAATCTGAGACTTGACGCTCGCACTACTTTATCATATTCAGAATGATTTTCTCTGACATGGTGCATTACATTTTAAAAAAAGACATGATCTTAATGGGGCCGATCAAACATCAGTCGTTTTCTTTTGCCAACATGGCTTCAACATATTTTCAGGCCACAGCTGTGATGTATTACACACCTCGACTGCATTACAAGTGCACTGGCGTCGGGAGTCTACCTTTATGTTTGGTTATATGTTCTACATCCACACTCTGGGTGCAACGATTCTGAAACTAGGTCCAAAACCGCGGAACAAATGTCCGCAATCACGATACCACAAGGCGTCAGCTGGAGGAAACCATGAATAAGTGCCCGTGACCGATGGCAGACCCTCTTCACAGGGTTTGGGGAGCCAGAAAGTCCAAAACGGAGAAAGCTATCATTGGTTATTAGCACGGTTGCACGCATCAGTTTCAATTATTCCTCTGTATGAGGATAAACTTCTCCACAACAGAGAAAACGTTTGCAGAACGTTAACAGACAAGAGCCAAATGTACAAATTTGCCTGCTAAATAAACTTTGTTCCCATTAGCAACCAAGTTAACGCACAAGCTAAATGATGGGGAAAAATGCTAGCTTGTCCCAGCTCACGAGCGTGTTAGCAATTAGCTCACCGGGGACAACGTTTTTTTTTTTGATGTTGTTGTTGGTTTTATTTTTGTGCTGCAATTAGTTATCGGATCGCTTGAAACAAATATCTCACGAAGATTGTGCGGGTGAAATTTGCCGCAGGCCTCGAAATCGCGTTGCTCTGAGAAACAACGTGTGAGATGTGATCCCCATGGGCTGAGGAGTGGTTTTAATATCAGACTGCACCACGATGCGAAAAAAATGTTTTGGACAGTGATCACTAACCTATTGCCATAACTGACACAATCTCAGCAGTCAGCTGTAGTGTTTCGCAATGTCATCTGGCTCTTATCAGAGCAGGAAACGAACAAAACCTGTGAAAATCAGAGGCTTTCTTTTTGAGGCTGGTAGTACCAATCTGTTCCGATTCTGCCTTTCATTACAGTAACGAGCTCAAACGTCATCTTCAAGCCTCCAACGCTGTCTTAATCAGGGACGTCAAACTTGGACGCCTTTTTGCACGGCAGCCTACCCAGAGCCATGTTGGCCCTGAGTTTAACCATGCTACCCTGAACACTGATGGCAGTGGGGGTGGCGTGTGTGTGTGTGTGTGGGGGGGGGGGTCAGCTGAGCACTGTCAACACTTCACAGCCCATTTAGACGGTCTGCTACACTCTTGCGGTCGCACTGATCCCACTCACATTGTTTGCAGTCGGGCATGTTGTTTGTTTGTCTTGCTTCACACCTCTAAAAGGCAGAACATTTGCTTTCAATGAGCAACACCAGGCAAGCAGACAGCGGGCCGGCGAGGCACGACGCCTGCGGAACATCAGCGGGGACAAGTGAGCGGAGCTAACAGGGCTCCGGTTGCATGTTGACTTCTGACTTCCATCCGCGCGCACGGTCCGGCTTACCTGCCGCCCGGTAAAGGATCTTGGGCTCGAAGAATATGCAGGGATTCTTGTCGGCGATGCAGGCGAGGAGCAGCCCCTTGGCCTGCACTGGACCACGAGGTATTACAACCTGAGGAGCAGAAGATGCGTTTGATTAGGCTAAGAAGTCCATACTGCTGGAAAAACATCCAGTCCCATGATGTGTTACTAAGGTTTATTATTAATTTTATTAATTTTATATTTTATATTTGAGTAAACATAATTAAATGTACTGTTATATCAGAGACAGCTGGAGCCAAAATTCAACAAATATTGACACAAATCCCCCAGGAGTGACAACAAACTCCTTCACTGTATAACGACAATATTTCTCATCTCTTCTTCCAACTTATTGTAAATGCATAAGATGATTAATTATCAAACTTCTGAATGGTATTTACCGTAAAATTACGGTATCATGACAACACTGGACCTCAGATGGGGGTGACAGTGCTGATAGTATGCACAAAGATTAACATTTATCAGGCTGACCTTTGCGGAGAGACAACATGTTTATTGCTCTCAGCTGCGGTTGCTCGCAGAGGATGAACTGTGGCTGTAAACTCTTCCGTCATGTTTTTGTCTTTACACGCATCGCTTTTCACATTCACGTCCCAGTACCTCGTTAAAATTCGAACACGCTGGGTGGGGAAGTCATTGTCCGCAACATTCGGCGTTTCTCACAGTTTGCTTGAGGTGGTTTTACTTTGCTGAGCTGGAGTAGAAAACAGCTGCGCGTCCACTTCCCGAGAGAACCTAAACACGTGTGACTGGGTTTCTCCAGGTTATCAATCCTGCGCCGGCAGAGGACATGAGGTTAAACCTGTTTGAACTGGGGTGTCTTTTGAGTTTGAAATAGAGCCGGGTGGTGCCTGGATGTTATTTGGAGATCGCCTCCACAATGAATGGGCTGTCGCGCCTCCAGTGTTTGAGAGTATGTTTCAAATGCTGTGTTGACAGTACATCCAAACACCGTGTCGTCGGCCATACTGACAATTAGGATGAATGTTCACAGGCAAGGTCAGAGGTGACTCGGGCTGTCACATATCTTTCAAAACTAAACCAAACAAACTAAATATTTAATCTGCCACAACTTTAAATTCAAAATTGACACTCTGAGCACATCGAACTACACAAGTAATTTGTCTTGTGAACCAGTAGAAGGCACTCTTAACATTCGCTATCGGCCACGCGAATACATACAAATGGAGGCGGATAGCAGCAAGGAAAGCCGCGCCAATCTGATCGCCACCGAGAGGCAACGTAGCGACGTCTTTCGGCTTCTTCGCCAAAAAGCTGCCGCCTTCCTTCGCGATGACGATAGGACTCGCGTGCTCGCTCGCTGCCCAGGTGCAGACGTACAGAACAACCCCAAATGTACAGCTTTGCGAGTGCGTGTGCTTTTCTCCACGCTCTGCCTTTTTACACGCCTCTGGCAAGAGTCCTGAGGCTGTCAAGACAGCAAGATTCATGTGGGATCGGTGGTTCCAATAATTTATGTAGTTAGCTACTTCCAATTCGTCCAAACTTGACTTATTGAGAAAGCGATGGCCCTAGGGGACTGGCTTACGTCATCGTTCTGCAAAAGCCCCGTTCACCCTGTGCGCATGCAAAACACTGAGCTTTAATGTTTTAAGAATTAACTCCTAAACGACATTTTCATCTGGACGGAGGGAGAAACAAAGAAAACGCTGCATTTAGAACTTTAAATGGCCAATTATGAACCAACCCTTAACTTTCTCTGTGATCACTCATCTTGACTGTCGGTATAGCCAACGACACAGCTGAGCCGTTGTCGCTGACATGGACTCGTGTCGAGGTTTTTCAGACGACGCTGCAATCATAAAATAAGAAGTTGCCCAGCTGGCCAGTCTGTCCAGCTCCCTCCCAGGGTGCGGGCTGTGCTGCAATTGTGTCTTTTGCCAACTTCAAAAAGGGCAAAGTAGAAGAGGTTTAGCAACTTTTATGTTGTTCAGGTGTTTCGGGGTGAACGAAAGTTTCTTTCTTTAACAACCTGGAAACACTCGTAAGTGCGCAAATCGTTTTCACCGTTTCACCAAGTGTCTGGAGAGTGTGGGGAACAAAACAGGACCGGGCACACGTCTACATGGCAGGATGAGGAGTTTGGAAGGGACGGTCGAGCTGAGAATACTAATGAGAAGTTGTAGCGAAAAACTGCGTCACCGCTCGCCTCAGAAAAGGCCAGTTCCTACAGTTCAAGTAGCTCAGCAAACGGCCGAGAACCCTTTCTTTTTCAAGTTTGGATATACAGCAGCCAAAAGCACCGCCGGCCAGCAAAGAAAGAAGTGGTGGAGGAAAAGCTTTCCTGAGAATCAGTCACTCAGTCAGTAAGACAGACAGAAGTTTGACCCTTGACTTCCATTAAGCCAACCCCATTTGTAACCTGTTGCTCCATCATGATCTTGTCTCCTCCAGTGACACTGTCTGTTCAGATTGACATCATTAACCCCAAACTAAAGCGTTCCTCTTGAAAATGGTTGGTATATGTTACATCTGCAATGCTTACATGCCTGTGGGTTTTATGTTTGAGTCAGTTCTTGAAACAACACACATTTAAACCTGAGATGTTTTTTGTTTTTTTAACTGCATTATTTTTTGGATATTGTAGCTAGGGAATAAAAAAAAAGAAGGTATTTTATAACAACAATTGGGGGCTTGTAACAAATACAACTCATCAAATTTAAGGAGGCAACCTTAGCTGTGATTGATAATGGGAACAGCACCATGATCGTTTTAAAAAAAAAAAAAAAAGTTTTTGGTACTTCTTCAGCACTGCTCACCAACGTCTGTCTTCGTGTGCCAACAGTATTCAAACCAGGATTTTGTTGTGTCAGCTTGGAGACTTTGAGCTTGTTTTTAACTCGTTGGAACAGTAACCTTTAAATTCATTTCTATTTATTTCTCACTTTCTTTGGGTATTTCGCTTCATATAAATAACTGACTGTAAGCTTGGACAGCACCAGTGTAATCGGCCGCCTTCATTCTGCCAGACTACATTTGAAAGTGTTTTGGGGCAACAAAACACTGCAAGACTGCCCGGGTAGAAAAAAGAGAAACCCAATACAAAAGGCGGGGAAAAGGAATATGTCTGAGTCTGCAGCGAACTGCATGGCTGACCTTGATGCCTGGGCAGTGGGCGAAGAAGGCCTCTGGGCTTTGAGAGTGGTAAAGCGATCCGTGGCCGACGCACCCCCACGGAGCCCGGATGGTGAGGTTGCCGCAGTCAAACAAGTTGCCAGAACGGTAGCGGTATTTGGCTGCCTCATTGACGATCTGGGAAAAGACCGACACGGTTCAGGTTAATACAACCGCGGAATTTCTAAATCAGATGAAACATCAGCGAACCTCGCGGAGCACCTGAGCAGTTGCAGCAACGAAAGCAGCAAGTTTCAGCGTGTGCAAAGGCTGAAACACAGTAACACAATGAGGTTGATGGGTGTATACTGGTTTAACCACATGTCCAGTGGAATTATTTACTAAAAACACACGAGGGAAAAGCAGAATCTGCCTCTGCTTTTATGAAAAAAAGACCACACCGGTGGACACTGGTTTTAGGCTTCGTGTGTCGGGCCAGTCTCTCTGCTTTTCCTCTTAAAGCTATCAAAACCCTACTTTATTTTTAACGAGCGCAGTCACCTCGAGTGTCTGCTTTCTTTTACCTACTCGTACCGTTTCTGATACCGAGCTCCCTCCAAAACGGTTTTCCTCCCTGAAACTCAGGTGGGCTGTTAATTCAGCTTTTATGTCCCTCTAAGGTCAGTTTGGACCGCGTCGTTTTAAGCGAGAGCGCAGAAAGGCGAGCGAGCCCACTCAAGGCCCGACACCAGATTAAATCGACTGTATCTCTGCTTGTTGGAAACCCGTTCCATTATCACGTATTCTGTTTTATGTTGCCTTGACAAAGCAGGGACTCACATTTATCTTGCTATGGGTGAGAATACGCAGAGTGACACCGGTGTCAACAAGTCTGCATGGTAAAACAGCAGCGCTGCGCGCCGTCCTGCTCGGCCTGTTAATGCCACATTAATCTTCCTCATGAAAGGTCCAGAGCGGGAAGGTACGGAAAAGGGCTCCTTTTGTTCGACCGATTTTTTTTTTTTCCTGAGCTCGATTGCAGAATACGAGATAAACACCTGCACGCTGCAATGAATGCGCTACACCAACCAGACAGAAGATGAGTCCGAAAAAACCCCCAACAAAATCACTTACATTAGTGGATGCCAGGCGAGCAAATGGCATACAATCTTTTTTCCATTCCGTCTTGGCTGTGCGTTTGTAAAGCTACAGAATTTTGGATCTTTTGCTAAAGACACCTCATCATTGTCTACACAAATAAACCTGCATGTGCACATTTGCACAAGGACGCATCACATGGCTGCAAACCAAAGCCATATTAGGCATTCATATCGTGGACCGCTGGATTTGACATTCTGATGACTTGGACTGTGACGTTCGGATTCGGTGATTGTGCATCGTTCATTTGTGTACAATAACGGCGTCGTGCGTTAGCGGGACACAGTGCAGAACCCTCCGCAGTAAAGAAACACTGGGTGTTGGCGCGCCAGGCGAGGATAACAAGCACAACCTCTGCGCTCTGCATTTGTGCAAGGCATATCAGCTTAGTATCAGGGAGGAGCATAATGCTTTCAAACTGTATTTGTTACTTTACGCACGATAAAACTTCAGATTAGAGACATCTGCCGTAACATTTTTTAGTCAACAGCTTTTTTTTTTTTTTACCTTTTAAAGGCTGCTTTGGCTCAATTAGATGCACGTTCACTCCATGTTTTCTCTAACACACTGCATACTGTTTTTGGACTAATTAAGTCACAGACAGACCATCATTATATGTAAAATGCATTTTAATGGGATGTCATTTACCTTTTATTAACAGAGTAAAAAAATGCTTCAATGTTTTCCACCTGTGTTGTTTTCTCTGTCTTTCTACTGTTTAGATGTTTGCAAATAGACTTCTCGTCGTACTTTGGGTGATGCAAAGAGACAGTTCAATGTTGCCATGGAGTCAGTGAGATTGTCAGGGGCTTTATTTGGGTTTCTTTCCTGACACAGGAAAAAAATGGTTTAAATTTGTTGATTGTGGGAAGTTATCACGCGCTCCTTTTTCACAGCTGTCAGGGAGAAGGAGAGAGTGGAAAAACAGATATCACTTGAAGGCGTAAGCTGATTCCTGTAATGCCTGGATGATGTCCGTGCATCCTGTCTTTTTTTTCCCTGAGTTAGGACACTGAGGAGAAGGAGTGCGGTTTCCACGACTCATTCTATCCCCCATCCTTTGAACCAAATACCTAAAAAGGGCAAGTGAATGCGATCAACTGAGAAGAGAGAGTTTCCTCCTGGACCACATCAACAGTCCTTGACTTGTGCTGGCACTGTAGTCTGTGATAGTGCGTCATCAGCCTTTTCTCCTTTTTTTCTTTTTTACGGCACACATTTTGACTTGTCATAGCAGGAAAAGCACAGGTGAAACAAATTTCACTGACAAAACAGAAGGAGCTCACCTGGATGGAATGAGGCCGTTTTTGAATGTTATCACATACGCTCGTGCTTTTTCTTGCTATGACAAGCCGAGAGGATGTCTCGTGCGCAGGGAGCTGGGCCTCACCTGGTCAAAAGCAGGAAAGATGTAGTCGGCAAACTGGATCTCGGCGATGGCTGTGGCGCCGGCGACAGCCACGCCAATACCGAATCCCACAATCCCCTGCTCACAAAGGGGGGTGTTAAAGACCCGATCCTTACCTGGGGAGAGAGTAGAGGGGAAGATTAAGAATCCGGTGCAACCAGGTGAGAGGGCGCATCTTTTTTTCAACTTCTACATAAGTTCACACAGAGGTATTGAGCTTGAGGTGTTGCCCACCAAATCTAATTGTTTGTTTGGCGCCGCTGTCCAGCAGTTGTAGTGGGTGTCTGAGAGAATAACAGGGTTACTTCCGATAACAGCGCCAGGCCCGCGCCGCGCACTTGATCACGAAGCATACTCTCACTTAAAATGCCATGCAGCCCTAAAATAAATTAAGTGACAAGCTGATGACTCCGCCTCGGCTGTAGCTAACTAAGCCTGTGATGCGAACACAACCCCCGCGAAGTAAAAACAGCAAAAAAAAAAAAAAAAAAGACTTTCCATTCTCCACCCTATAATACGGCAAAGAGCCGCAAGAGTGGGTGTCTAAATATGGATTGTGTTGTGTTATTTTTGCTCTCATCTTTGTGCATTTTCTAATCTGGTCTTTTTCTGTCCTGCTGGGAAGCGTGCTCCTCGGCAGCGGAGCTCTGCCCTTACGTGCCCTGCCCTGCCCTGCGCTCGCAAAGTTCAATTAACGTCCATGGCACCACAAACCCTCAGGGGCATGAACAATTAAGTGATCAAAATTTAGTGCCTTCCTGCTCAGACTGAACCGACCGCAGATACCCAACACCATGTGAGAGTGGCAGTAAATAAAGTGTGTGGTGTCAACTGTCGAAAAGTAATACAAGCGATAGACGTTAACACTAACGCTATGTCGGGGCTGATGTTTGTGCCTCAGTTGTTCACATGAGTCTCGAACGCGGACGCCTGCTTTCAGTGGAAAGGGCGAAGCACATTAGGGAGAGAGAGCGCTAGTCAGAGCACTGAGTCAACGTGCGCCGTCGCTTTGAGGGAAGCAGCACTTAGAGGTAGCCAGTAACCAGCGGCAGCAGCTCGCCGGGGTGAATGTATCCGCCTTGTAAAAAGCCACTCGTATAGTGTCCATCCCGCATTAACCTCTGTTCTGTATAATGGCTGCGGGTGGCGGAGGTGTGCGCTGTCCCCTTTCAATGGTGAGAGGGATAAAAACAGCTTTGCGCCCGTCACTGTACACAAGGATGAGATGGAAAATAATGATCCCTCTCCGAAAGGTCAACACTTCTGACGTCAATGAAAACAAAAGGCAAAGCCGGCGACTGTAGGATGGATCTGAGACTCCACGCTATTAAAAAAAAAAAAAAAAAAAAGGGGGGGAAAAAACCCCAGCAAGTACAAAATGAACTCGAAACAAGAACATTCAATTAGTTCATAATAATTTCATACCATGACAAACAAGAAAAACAATTAAGTATTGTGACTGCATGGTTTCTGTGTTGTGTGTAGTCTTCATTTTAGCTGAAGAGAAAAATGACATTTGAATAAAAGGTTGTACATATTTCACCACAAACACATGTCCATAAGCTATTTCATGTGGAAAACCACTTGATGCTATTGCCGTGTCACTGGTAATGCATGGTAACTGGGCAGATGTATAAATGAATAGCTGTGTGAGAGGCAGGCCGACATTATGCTCCGCAGCAAAGCTGCAGCGGCGGCCACATCCCAACGAGCTTCTCCCGTGGAAGACATTTGACGTTTCTCATCGAGAAAACAGGTGTAAATAATAAATTCCATTTAGTGGCCTCAGTTTCAGGGACGTGGTTTGGTTCGCGCTGGCTCGCTGAGACGCTTGAATCAAGCAGAGCCATTGTTAATGTTATTAGTAACACCTGTGCTTTTCCTACCCTGAAAAGTTAAATATCTTCTGCGAAAAAAGGGAGCGGCGCAGCAACGGCAACTGATGCAGCTCGGTGCTGGCTGCACACACTTCAGATAATAAAAAGATCCTATTAAAGTATAATGCAAACTAATATACTGGCGCTGGCAAACTATTCTGACCCCAGGACAAACTGACATTATATATGATACTGGGTGAATCGCTTTGGAAAGATGATCACTCCGTCGCATTTTGAATGTAACGTTTCACATTCACGCAATATTTCAGAGCAAAGTGGACTCCAAAACAAACTCATGGCAGCAACCCTTGTTGTAAACTATACGGCCTTACTGTATCAAGTCTGTGAGACTACCCTGCTACAATGGACAAATAAGTGCAAACGGATCCTTCTGGTCCTCTTGGTGAACAGTGAACAGAAATATGACCTTGTGAGAGAAGCAGGCGTGAGATTCCTCACAGTCCTCTGCTGCTGCCTAGTGGAAAAAATGCCACAATACAGACTGGAGAGCCGCTTTTGGCAGAGTCAGCACACGGTGACTTTTCAGTGCGTGTCTTTGTGTGTAGTCCAGGTATTGCTCATGTTGTGGGGACCGAACTGTGTTTCTACAGACACGTCATGGAAATTCAAACCTTGGCATTTTAGAGCGAAGGCATGTTTAAATGTTAGTTAATGTAAGTCAATGAAATGTCCTCTGACACACGGCTGTGTGCAGGTGTGTGTGTGTGTGTGTGTGTGTGGGGGGGGGGGGGTATGTGTGGGTCTGTCAGGACATTGTTACAGGGGAATGAAACATCTTACCATATTTGTCTCTCAGACCCACTGTGCATCGGAATACACCACCAAAGGCAACGTCTTCCCCAAAGATGACTGTAGATAAACACAGAACACAGTCAGTGATGAAAGCACGTTCCTCAACATACACCAGAACATAAGCCACCTAGTGGGCCACTTTTGGTAAACAGAACTGGTGCCGGGGGTGAAAAAAAAACAAGATAAGGATCAAAACAGTCAAGGCGGTGAAGTCACAGATCAATAACTGATCGATACTTAGGCTATTACTTCTCATCTTCTACAGAGTTGTCAAGTGCAAAGGTCCGCTTTTTCCATTTATTTCCCAATTTGAATCATAAATTCATAGAGGATTAAAAAAAATCATAACCAGTAACTTCTACCCTCTGTTTTTTTTAAGTAAGCAGACTTGTACCTTCACTATTTAAAGGGCAAGGTCATTTCTAATGCAGTTGTTCATCTCATTTGATGATGATTTCACTGAGAGTTTAATTAGCCAATCGCCAGAAACTTAACCTTTAACTATTTTTAATTATTTTCACAGTCGATTAACAACTCAACTCAACATCTTCTGTCCCCAGCTCGCCCAGTATGAGGGTTTGTTGCTTTTCTCAGTTTGAAATCTCTGTAAACTGAATATGTTTGGGTTTAAGACTGATGATCAGCACTTTCTACACCTTCTTTGTGAAAATGCCCCTGAGACTGGCTACATCACATTCCACTACATAATTTTAGAGTGCTGTCACCATCTTATGTCATTCTTTGAAAAGCACCGACCAGGATTAAAACTCTCATGACATGATGATGAACATGATGGATTTTCATCTAATAATGGGTATGAAATTAATGTCCTTGTTTGTGAATCCTACCTGCTGTGGGATCATCGGCGAGAGTATTGTCCAAGGCACTTGTAATTGACTGGAACAAGTTCATCTTCTGTGTTGGACCTTAAAAGTTCCAAAACAAACACACACACACACACACACACACACACATTCAAAAGGACTTCATCACTGTTACTGCACACAAGTAACCATACCAGTTACTGCAGGAGAGACACCACATTCCAGACAATTGCCAATGATTCTGTGACTTCCCACTGCAGGACATGCACTTCTTTGTTACAGTAACGAAACTTTAAATCTATTGTGTGATATAGCTGGGTCAGCAGTTCTTTATGCTGTCATAGCATACCAACCAGATTTACTCTTCAAGTCGGGAGGCAGCAATATGACACAAAATATATCGTTATGTCAAACAGCCCAGGTTTAACCAAGATATTTTCCAGTTACTACAACTGAAAATGTTAATATGACCTGTGTGTGCTGGGACTTTAACAAGTCAGTCTGACATCTTCTACAAGGTAGTCGCATGGTTGCCGTTTGTCAACTGAACTGACAACGTTTTTTCGAAACCACTCCAGCACAAAACGGTGCAAAGCCACTTGTCCTTTTTAGCAGTCAAGAGAACGAAACTTCCACTGTTTCACATTTCGTGCCTGTTGGTGTAGCTAACGTTAGCCGGCGAGCTAGCCACTCACCATACTGTGTCGGGACAGGGTCCGGCTGGAAGCTAAAGTGCGCGACATGTCTCCGCTGCGTTTTTGTGCGGGAGCTGCAGCTCGGCGACACTTTGAGGAGGGCGGGAGGGCGCTGTGAGCCCCGGTGCCAGCACCGATGACGGAAAGTTTCGAGTTTGCACCTCGAATGAAGAACCGTGCAGCGGCCGCCATTGCTTTTGTTATGACTGAACAGGAAGGGCAAGAGAAATTAACGTGTGAAGATCGTCTAATAGAACGAGGTGCTCGTCATCCTGTCGGGGAAAACGGGAATATATTCCGGTATCACAACGAAATCCCGACGCACTTCCGGGTTATCTTTCAAGTCTGGGCCTTTTTCGTTAGTCTTTTTTATACCTGACATACTATACTGTTTTTTTCTGTCAGTACTCGTCACTGGTGTTAGCTCGTGATATTTCAGCACTGGTCAAGATAAAATAAGGATTTCATTTGCACTCATAAACAAAATCCGATGGGGGTTTTAAATAAAATACCGTGATCTATATTTGTGTTCGAAGAGTTTATTTGATATTTTGTCCATTATGGTACACAATAGCAATTCACCTAGGAAGTGCAGAATAGAAAGTCGTTGAAAATGGAACAAAATGCTACTTTAAGAAGTAAGTGGCACCGAAGCAGCCGGTGGTACCCGGAATTTGTGTCGGAGTGGGAACTCGTTCTTTCTCCCCCACGCCAGCCTCCACGAGCAGACAAAGGTTTTGATTGGTCACAAAGGAGGGCGGTGTTCACCATGGATTTATTTCCGAATTAAAGGCTATATGAAATAATGTACACGCCAACAGGAGAGGTTAAATCTTAGGAAATAAACAAAAAAAAATCTTAGTTTATTAGGAAACAGATACACATGAGCACAATACAAATTAAGATATAATGTATTAAAAACAGTAAGGTAAAGTAAACTGACACACTGCCTCTATACAAGACCAGGCCCATACAATTCAGTAATTAAGGACCCAACTGAACAAATGTTGAACCTTAGCAGTTCTAATTATAAATAACCACTTTATGTACTGTGAACCTGGGGCTTTTAGGGCTTCTTGGGCTCTGGGTCCCCTGGTCCTTTGCCCACTTTGCCTGGTAGGTGATTCAGCTTTGATACTGACCTATTGACATTTGTTTAAATGTGGCACAGCTTAAACTGCTCCATCTCATTTGAGTGGTGAACCCTGATCACATTAGAAGCACAAGCCGACACATTTGCTGATGTCAAATGCGACATCAGGCTACATATCATTGGCGCTTAATTTATTAACTCTCATGTGACATTGGTCCATTACCATCTCCTCATATCAGTTGAGACAAATAAACCAACTCAGAAGGGAAGCGTTTGTTTATTTGACTATGCTGTATGATATCATCAGCAAACATAAGTAAAAATGAAAAGCAATATAGTGATTTTCAAGGAAAGAAAAATTCAAATAGAGATATAGTCAGTTTCTACAAGAGGAAATATTGTTTCTGTATTGGTCACGTACAGCAAAAAAAAAAAAAGAAAAAGAAGAAGAGGAGAAAGGAAATATCCACATGACATTTTCCAGGATAGTTAGGTGGATGATTTTGCACACTCTGCAACATCCAACTTCCTGCCGCTGCTGCACATCTTGGCCAGATTCTGTGAAAAGCAGAACCCACAATTATTGTTTAAGAGACCCGCAGATGGGGAAAACGTTCAAAGTTTTACTGAGTCAGGCTTACGTTTGCAGCTCGAATGATGCTATTTGGAGACTGGAGGGCTGCAAGGTCTGTTAGGATCTTCTTGAGATCATTGTTACACGGACCTTCTGAAACAGGTCAATTGAGTACAGGTCAGTGTCACATCGAGAACAGCAAAACCCGCTTCCCTGTACACAGACTTGGCGCTGATGTGTGTGTGTGTGTGTGTGTGTATTCATACCTGGTTCAGGTGTTGCTTGTGGCTTCAGCTGCAGATATGGATGCTCCAGCAGCTCTGCAATAGAGATTCTCTCTCTGGGATTTCGTACCAAGCACCTCTGGAACAACCAGATAAAAACAAAACAAAACACAAATGCCCTTTAGAACACTAAATACTGATTAATTTTAGGAACGAGTAGCCAACTGTGCAAGACATGAAAAATTTACTTGTGCTTTGTGTTTTGAACATCACACTAACTCAGCCAGTGCAGTCATGTTCTCTCACCTTCAACACATCCAGCAAATCCTTCTCCGAGATGTCAGGGAATTCAATTTTATGGGAAGGATCAATGATGGCATGCAGCTTGGTAATCTGGTTGGTGATGCTTTGGAATGGAGTCTTCCCATAAGTCATACAGTACAGGATACAACCAAGCGACCACACATCACCTTTAGGGCTGATCTGTGGAACAGAATCCACAGGTGTTTTTAACCACTCCACTGCAATCGCAGATTATTGCAAAGACGAATCAGAGAGTAAAATATAGAAGAGAAAAAAAAAATACCTTTGATCGTGCTTTTCCCGGCTGGGATGACGTGTCTTTAATGGCTTCGGGAGGCATGTAGTTCAGGGTGCCGACCTGTTTTTGACAAGCAAACATGTATCACAAACGTGGCCCAGGGTAATGCCTGCTGCATTCAGTGCATGACACAACATTCTTACTTGTGAATCCTTCATAATGCTTGTAACATCTGGTTGGATTCTGTTTGCAATGCCAAAGTCAATCAGCTTCAGCGAGGCATTCACTATGACAAAGTTAGCTGGCTTCAAGTCACTGTGGACTATTCCTACAAAGAAGACACAAGATATTGTGTTCGTGTTTGGAACACTTGGGAATCAAGAAAATTTGAGTGTTCCATTTAGTAAACAGCACTAAGAGCTTTAAGAGGAAGACAACCATGCTTGTGGATGGTATGGACGGCCTCCAGCATGTTCTTCCAGTAGAACTTCCTCTCCAGCGGATTCACAGTTTTGCGGTTTCGCAACCAAGTGTTCAGGTCCAGGTTTCCACACTCCATCAGCATGTAGATGTAGCTGTTGTTCATTTCACTGGAGACACACAGGCAAACAGTTAAACACAGCTGCAACAGTGGTTTAACAGATTAGTTCATTTACAGCAAATTAATTGTCATTTATGTTGATAAGCAAGTCATTATTTCATTTGGATAAAAATGTGTAAATATTTACTGGTTCCAATTTCTCAAATAGGAAGATTTGACAACTGCCTTTGTTTGAATTTTTCATATTTTATAGATAAAAATGACACTTTGATGGATGATTATAAAAACAGACAAAAAGGTTCAAAGTGATTCCTACAACATGCATTGATTATTTTAATTTTTCTTTAGGGCATATACTCACTAGTCATAGAGCTTTATAATCTGATCACTGTACTGCTGCAAGTGGTTTAGATGTTCAATCTCATTTTTGTAACTTTCTATCGTTTGAGCGTCAGCCTCCTCGAGGTCAACGTATTTCACAGCAAACAGCTGCTTTTTGTGATCGAGGACCTGGTAGACCTGATAAACAAGAAAAAAAAAAATCAACAAGGGAAAACAGAACATTGTTATAGGTTAAACTTCCAGTAAAAAAAAAAAAAAAAAAAAAAAAAACCTAAGAATGTTTTCACCTTGCTTGATCCACCACGTCCAATCATCTTGAGGATGAAGAACTGCTTGCCCTTAATGGTAATGGATTCATTTGACAGCGCAGTAAAGGAAGCCTAAAATGAGATACAAAGAAACAGCCTTACTCCAGGACAAGTGACATTTCTGTCTGTGGGTCTTGTGTGTCATCTATGCAATAACATTTTTTGAATGCCGCATACACTAGTATATAGAAGGCCCAGCTGTCTTCTGATCAACTGACAGGGCAATAACATCAGTTCCTGTTTGGTGGAAAAAAGCAGAGTAATTCCTAATAGCTAGGTGCACAAAGCATCACTGCATCAAATACAGTCCTATTTGACACCGTTAAGTGGCTGCTTCCCATTTCGTTTTTGCTCAAACCTGTTTTATGGTGAAACTTAATATAATAAGGCATTTGAAGCTAAAGAACGCAAAGAAAGGTAGGGCAAGAACACACTGTACCCGTGGAGTTTGGAAACAGGCTGATTGGTTTAGAGGAGTGCACGGCTGCTGAACGGGTCCAGCTCTGTGTGCGGCCACTGCAGAGGAAGGCCCTTCGGGTCCTCTCTTTACAACAGGAGTAACAAAGCTGAGGGGGAGAAAGATGGAGTCTGTGTGACCGGGCACAGAGAAGCAAGAGAATTTCTAGGAACCCTAAAGCAAATTAAGTGCTGCTGATAATATGTGAGACCAGCAGACACCCACATCAAGATATTACCTGCTAGCAGAGGGGTTTCTGTAGCTGTTTGGTGTCTGGCAGACTGCCTGTGGATTCAGTCTGGGCGGAAGCTGGAGGGATGGAGTGGGAAGCGACTCCAGCACACGAGGAACAGGTCTGGGGTCAGGTGGGGTTGTACGTTTATCCTAAGAATTTAAAAATTTGGAATTATTTGATCAGCACCAGGGTAACATTTTTAGACTTGAACAGAACTTTGTTCATTTTACTATTCTAGACATAAGAAGGATTTTTTTTTAAGTGTGAACACAATGCATTGAATCAGCCCACTTTATTTTGATTTACTTACTGTCCATGTGACTGTTTGCTTGACTTATTTTCAACTGGATCTCCGATGACATTTTTAGAAAAAAGCATCTTATATTCATAGAATATATATATATTTGAGAAACTGCCAGCATATTGCACTCTCAAATATACCAAAAAATATCTTAATAATTTGCAATAAAAAATGTTAATATAAAATATAAAACTATTAATTTAGACACATCTTCAAACTTAAATAATTAAACCCTTGTGTGGGTTTCTATCTTTTATTTACTCATTTATTTTTTGCCTTCCCATTTTGTATGATTGCAGTACTTTGTTCATACTTCTTTCATTATTTTGTAAACTTTACCACTTTACGCACAAACTGATGTATTGACCATGGAACATATTTTTTAAAACTGACAATGAAACTTAATTAAAAAAAAAAAAAAAATCGTATACCTTTTTTCCTATTTTTGAATTGAACATTTGAAAGGTTTGGTTAAATGCATTGCACAGACAGTAGCAGCAGATAAGGAATGATCGATCAGACCTCTGGAGAAACATGCCGGTTGACGAGAGTTGGCATCTTCCACTCTGGTAAATGCTCTTTGATGGCAGGTTTAGCCAGCTCAGCTGAGCGGTTCACAGTGGCCCGAGCAGGAAGCTGAAGTTCCTGGTTTCCACCTTTGGCAGAAACACTTACTGGAGCAACTGTATCTCAAAGATAAACAGAAGAAATTAGAAAGAAAAAAAAAAACACATGCGAACCATGTCCATCCTGGTGTGGTTTACAATGAAAACCCCTCGAGTGGATCTCTACCTGTGGGGTGTTCCTCCTCCTTGCTGGGCACTAGCTGTTTCTCCCCAGCTTTAAGGTTACGTACGGCCACCTCCAGGAGCTCAGCTGGCTTGGCGTTTAACGCCTGGGCTTTGTGTAGGATTGAAGTAGCTTTGATCACATTACCTTAAAAATAAGAAATTGAGAAAAAAAAATATTTAACTTTTTTAAAAATTGGCTAGACAAGTAATCACTTTTTAATGTCACAGTTATGCATATTGGGAGACTGGCTAACCTTTAGCCACTTTCGCCATCAGAGTTGTTATGATCACTGCCTCAAACGATAATTTTACCTGTATTACATTAATTACCATCTATTCCAAGTGTGCACAGTTACTGTGTTTGTGTCTGTCTATTCCAATAATCAGATTTCTCAAATGATCTGTGAGTAATGACCAATCATACCCTGAGAGACCTCAAACTGGGCATGTGCTACGTGGACAAAGGCAAAGGCTTTGCAGTTGGATCTTGCAACTATGAAGTGGTCCTGCGCTTCATCTGGGTCTTCAATGCTGCAGAAACACAAACGGTATCATGTGACAAAACTTTGATATTCTGGATTTTGACATATTTTAACAGCAATGGCCTTTTTGGGGTTTTTGATCTTAGCTTAGATTCATGTTGCCCAACACTAAGCACACCTATGATGAAATGTCATCATACTGTATTGTCATCCACCTACCCCTTGAGTTCTGCATATCTGACCAGTATTCGGGCATAGCAGGCATTCTTGCTGTACTGTCTGATAGGCAGCCTGGAGAAGATTTTAGAATAACAGTCCTTGAGTTTTTTGAGGAGGCTGATGTCTGTGTGAGGGTTGCCTCTTTTCTCCAGATTCATCAGGTATGTCCAACACGACTCGGGGGAATTTGAGTTGACGACCTGGTCAAAACTGTATGTTACATCTGCCAGAGAAAAACAACATGTCCTGAAAATGGTCAAAGCAGTCCAAGCATTAAATGCACATTGGTCACACAGGTGTAAAAGTTTCATTGACTGCTCAACAAACAGCAGGACATTCAATGTAGCGTATTTTGACGGTGAAATGGTACCTTCCATTTTCGAGGTGTCCTGCGTGTCATGTTTGTCACGAGTGTGAAGGAGTGTGGTGGTGGAGTCCACAGCTGCCTGGTCCTCCCAAGGACAATGATCTGGACTAATAGCTGATGGCTGACAACACAGCAATGTTACACTCCTTTCTCTGGTTTAGACTGTGTACTGATCGTGTAAACTGCTGAGAAATGATTCTATCATAGCATCGATGCAAACTACAGCAGCATGTTTATACTCACTTGAAGGTTGACTAAATCTCCATCGACAGCATATGTCTTTGATGAGGATAATCCAAATGTTGGGTTCATGTTTGAACCAGACGTTTGCCTAGAGAGATAGAGTTGAACAAGTATCAACCACACAAAATACACTTGAAAAGAAAATTATAATTACAATTGGCAATTTGAACAAGGGAAATTGCACAAATCACAAAATTTTACTTTATGTATGACTTTGGTGTCATAATTCAATACTTTTTGAAGGGCTGCCTTGTGGTTTCTGAGCAGTATATGTATTATAATACAAACGCACTTGTTTACAACATACTTCAACAGAGAAGATAATCCTTTATCTCTCCAACAGAAATGCATTTTTATTTTAAAAATGTTTTAAAATGTGTGAATTGTTCAATTAAACAAATGAAATAACACAAATAACACAAAAAGGTTTGTTTTCTCCATTACAAGTTTTAAAGCAGTAAACTTTGTTCAGCTTTGTTTAGCTTTTCCTAAACTAAATTTGATGAATTTAGTTTGGGAATGTTATGAAATGTTACCTCGACAAACTGGTGGGGACTGATGCATCACTTCTCTTAGAGGGCTTTCTATGGATGTCGTCATCATCATCATCCTTTTCAGGGATAGAGAAGGGCACTACAGGAACTCTCCCTGGCTGTAAAAAAAAGGTATGGCAAAACTTCCAAACTTAGAAAATTCCACTTAAAGTTATTTCTAATAACACGAGAAAGATGAAATGTAACTCTCACCAAGCCAACTGCTCTCTTGCGTTGAGATCCAGCTCTCCAGCCTGGCAGTTGGTCATCTGATGATCCACCAAGGGGCTCTGTCCTGAAGTGCAGAGATCAACATAAGACGTCAGGTTCCTTAAATCAAACAAAAACCCTATTAAACACTGAAAGTTACTGTTTTTATTCTTACCCTGAACCAAAAATACTGGAGAGTTGTAAGTCACCTGTCCCGTCTGAAACTCTGCTGACTTTTTGTAAATCTGAGCCTTTTTTGACAGAATCCTGAACATTACTGTAGGGCACTACTGACAGAAAAAAAACACAGGAAAACATGAAAATCAGTTTGGAAAAGCACAACAGGCAGAAAGACAATGGTGAGTAAACACCTGTCCTACTGAACTTCTCCTACTAATGCCAGTCAGATAATGTAACCATGTCATGTCATGGGATAAAACATTAATAAATACCCACATGGTAGGTTTTCCTTATCCTCTGAATGGGAGAGTAGTGTTTTCCCTGTCTGCATGCTTTGCAAGGCAGCCTCAAGCTGTTCCTTTGGTTTGGCACCCAATTCAATGGCATTCTGCAATATGTAAAGGGCCCTCTTTGTGTTGCCTGGTAAGATGAAGCATCAGACACTGTAAGGGCCCAGACGCCATGAGAGTGTGTTTATATGCACAAGAAGAACACAAAGCCCATCTCTATACCTTGAGAATGCTCGAACTTTGCATGTGCAATGTGAACAAATGCAAAGTTCTGGCTGTGAGATCTTGCTACGTTGAAGTTGGATTCTGCCTCATTGACATCTTGAATCCTAATAAAAGAAAAAGAGAAAAATAGGCTAAATGCCCAATCACAGATGACTTCTTATTGGGCTTTTGATCAAACTCATAGACTTTATAAAAACATTGTCAAGACATTTGTACAATGCAACTGTTAATGAAGCAACATTCCAAGTTATCATGGCCGTTTTTAGAAAATCTTGCTGACTGTAAGTAAAAGTGGAAAGGGCAAAAAGGCCTTGTGAAACTTATAAAACCTTTGAATACTTACGCTTTTAGCTCGGCAAATCTGACCAACATCCTAGCGTAGCTCTCATTCTGACAGTGTTTTCCCAGTGGCATATTGGAGAACACTCTGGTGTAATATTCAACGAGTCTAGTGAGGTGGTTATGATTCGAATGGGGGTCCCCTTTTTCTCCAGTTCCATCAAATAGGAGAGACATGATTCAGGCGAGTTTGAGCCAATGACCTGGTTAATATTGTCCGTGTCATCTGTAGCAAGAGCAAAGTGTCATGACTTGATGAAGTACAAACATACAGTATAGATGATACTGTTGAATCTTACTGTAACACGACTACACGGAATGCAATTACCTTCATTTAGATACTTTTTAATTTTGTTCAGCCTTTGATAAAGCATGGCAAGCTGCTGCTTTCTGTCCGTATGCTCCTCTTCCTCCATCTGAAAGTGAACGTTAAGTAAATACACGACGTAGCCCGGATAGTGACATGTGTTTACTCTTGTTTCACGTATTGCACCAGACATCGCTGAAAACAATGAGAATTCAATGGTTGTACACATGATATGAAATGTTAGTTAGTCATACACACAACGTGAAACATTTAGCATGCCCTTGCAAGCCACGCCCCTACTTCAGTAACGTTTTATATATAGTTTTAAGCATTGACAGACGTAGAGAACATAGTTAGGAAATCTCCAACAAATGTTTTGTACCATTAAGTTATTACAATGACGTGCAGCTGTATAGATCGTTTGCTCGTTTCTCTATGTACGGCACGATTAATGTTGTTTAAGTAACATAAAACATATTCATATTGAAAGTTCGAATAGTATCTGTGACGTAAATAATTGCACACCTTTCTTCCTTTACAGAAGTATTTCCTTTCGTGTTTACAAAGTGAATTAGCTCAGTTGGCTAGCTGACATGTAGCGCTGTTGTTCACAACAACGAGCTTGGCGAATAAGTTTCCACCGTGGGTCCCGCTAACTAAGGTAAAGTCAAGCATATATACATAAGTGTGCTTGCAATAGCATTAACACAATTTCTACTGGAAAATAAACATCTTACCGTTTTTATGTTGTCATTAACTCCTTTTCACCTACGGGTGACAAAAAAGGATGGACTTCAACTGCCAGTTTTCAAATATTCCACTTCCGTCGAAGTCGAGTGTTGATTTGTTGGATTTGGTGACGTCAGGGGGCGTTCCAATTCACTCATACAATACGTTCATTTTTTTAACTAACGAATGTCTCATCGAGTTTAATGCTTTTCATATGATCCATGTCCTTATTCATTTAGTGTATGTATAATGTATACTATAATGTCACTATAATGTGAAATATGCAAACCACACTTATTTTGATGCACGCCCCCTCGTATATGCGACGTGGCGCTTGACACAAATTTATAATGAGGAATTAATGTATATCAATATAAAGTATCCTGTTCTTTTTTACATATTTCCCGCAGCGCTTGAATGCATTGCATCTGCAAGCTGGGTGGCCAGTCACCACCCAAACCGGGAGAAGAAGAAGAAGAAACTAGTGGTGGGCGGATTGATCTTAATATCGATTATATCGATACTAAATCGGTATCGGAGTAGATTAGATTAGATTAGATTAGATTTACTTTATTAATCCCACAACAGGGAAATTCATATATTACAGCAGCAGAGAAAAAGGTGGAAAAAAGACAGAGTGATCATACAGAGTTGTCAGCATTGCTGACAGGAGAAACAAGAAGACAAATGTACAACAATTGTAAAAAAAAAAAAAAAACTAACTAATTTAACGGCCAATAAATTATATGACTGATATATGACAATGTTAAAGGAAAAAGGTAGTGAGCATTGATATAAATAATATTGCTAGGATGAATGTATGCTAAAGTGACCACAGTTCCTACAACAAGATTTCAGGTGGTGCATGTGTTGTAGAGCCTGACAGCGGTTGGGATGAAGGACCTGCGGAACCTCTCCTTCTTACACCGTGGGTGTAACAGTCTGCTGCTGAAGGAGCTGCTCAGTGACCCCACCGTGTCATGTAGGGGTTGAGAGGTGTTGTCCATGATGGATGTCAGCTTAGCTAACATCCTTCTCTCCCCCACTTCCTCTACAGAGTCCATGGTACAGTCCAGGACAGAGCTCGCTCTCCTGATCAGTCTATTGAGCCTGCTCCTGTTTCTGTCCGTGCTGCCTCCTCTCCAGCAGGCCACAGCAAAGAAAATGGCCGAGGCCACCACAGAGTCATAAAACGTCTTTAAGAGGGTCCTGCCCAACCCGAAGGACCTCATTCTCCTCAGCAGGTGGAGACGACTCTGGCCCTTCTTGTAGAGGGCTTGGGTGTTTTCGGTCCAGTCCAGTCTATTGTTAAGGTGAGCACCCAGGAATTTGTAGCTTTGTAGGTGTTGTGGGTGAAGTCCGACGTGTAGAGGGTGAAGAGGAAGGGGGAGAGCACTGTACCCTGAGGGGCACCCGTGCTGCTGAGCACCACGTCAGACACACATTGATGTATCCTCACATACTACTCCCACACTTTCCATCTTCCTTCTAAGCAGTGCTGGCTGGATAGTGTTAAAAGCGCTGGAGAAGTCAAAAAACTTGATCCTCATAGCGCTCCCGCTGTCCTCCAGGTGTAGCAGTGATCTATGCAGAAGGTAGATCACTGCATTGTCCACCCCAATCCCAGGACGGTAAGCAAACTGCAGGGGGTCCAGCTGAGTGCCCACCAGGGGTCACAGGTGCTGAAGGATGATCCTTTCCATGGTCTTCATCAGGTGAGAAGTCAAGGCAACAGGTCTAAAGTTGTTAGGCTCCTTGGGGTGCGGTGTCTTTGGTACTGGTACCATGCAGGAGGTCTTCCACAGGGCTGGGACTTTCTCCAGGCTCAGGTTCAAGTTGAACAAGTGCCTGAGCACACCACAGAGCTGGTCAGCACAGTCCTTGAGTAGTCTTGGGCTGATGCCGTCTGGTCCCAGGGCCCAGGGCCTTGATCTTTTAAGTTGACTCCTCACCTGATCATCTGTTATTGAGAGGTGTGTGGAGAATGATTGGGGTGAGGGTGTGGGGATGATGGTTGGTGAGAGACTCAGAGGGGGAGGGGTGGCCTGGTTGATTGATGTTGAGGGTGGCAGGCTGAGGAGCTGTGGGGGGAGGGGGGCAGGGCAGGGGAGGTGTGGTGAGGGGGCAGCGCAGGTGAGGGAGAGAGGTGAGGAAGGGTCAAATCTGTTGAAAAACAGATTTATTTATCAGCCCAGTCCTTGTCCCCGCTGGCCTGGTCTCTCCTCCCTCCTTTCCCATGTCCAGTGATGGTCTGCAGCCCTCTCCAGACGTTTCTGGTGTTATTCTGCTCCAGCCGTCCTTCCAGTTTCCTCCTGTAGCAGTCCTTCCCCTGCCTGATCTTTTTAGCCGGAGTTCCTTCTGGACTCTGCGCAGCTCCTCCTTGTCCCCGGAGCTGAAGACCCTCTTCTTCTTGTTCAGTAGGGCCTTAATCTCAGAAGTCACCCAGGGTTTGTTATTGGGGAAACACAGCACCGAGCACGGATCGATACTATCCTGGTGAGATTGATTCTTTACTTTAAGTTCCGCTTTTGTTTGCAATGCTGCAGTTTCGGCAAAGAGGAAACAGCCAGGTCGCCGGACTCGCAGCTCCTGTGTCAACGCAGAGCAGGCACACTTTGCTCCACCTCCCCCCTCTCGTGTTTAGATGTTGCGCCGTCACATGAGTCACGTGACATGATTTAGACGCACAAAGCAAAAAGATTTTTCTTAAAAAAATTGATAATAAAGCATTTTCTATTTAATTATAAACTGTGTCCTAATTCTGTCCTGGGTTTTAACTATTATAATAAAAAAGGAAACATCACAAAAAAACACTTAAGGTCATGAAAATGAATTGAGATTTAGCAATTCAATGACGCATCTGCCTTATTTATTGAAGTATCTGTATCGGCTATACTGGCCTGTATTTACTTGGTATCGGATTGATACCAAAATATGCAGTATCGCACACCACTAGAAGAAGCAGTAGTGGTGGGCGGATCGATCCAAATATCGATAGTATTGATAACAAGTCGGTATCGGTATCGGATCGATACTAGCCTGGCGAGATCGATTCTTTACTTTAAGTTCCACTCTTGTTTGCAATGCTGCAGTTTCGGCAAAGAGGAAAAAGCCAGGTCGCCGGACTCACCGCTCCTGTGTCAGCGCAGAGCAGGCACACTTTGCCCTCCTCTTGTGTTTAGATGTTGCGCCGTCACATGAGTCACGTGACGTGACTTAGACACGCAAAGCAAAAAGATTTTTCTTAAAACATTTGATAATAAAGCATTTTCTATTTAATTATAAACTTTGCCCTAATCCTGTCCTGGGTTTTAACTTTTTAATAATAAAAAATGAAACTCACAAAAAACACTTAAGGTCATGAAAATTAATTGAGATTTAGCAATTCAATGATGCATCCACCTTATTTATTGATAAGTATCGGTATCGGTATCGGTATCAAAATATGCAGTATCGCACACCACTAAGAAGCAGGAGTTTGTCTTATTTTTTTATTTACACCATCCGTTGTGGGCGAAGAAACACCCCTATCCCGCCTCTGATTAGCTTATGGTGATATTCTTACCTAACCTTAACCAAACACTACCTAAAGAGACGAGTCACTACCCAATTAGAAAGAGAGCAGGGGCGGGCCTTAGTGGCATAGACTATGGTGGAGCCGGGAAGGGTGGGGGTGGGGGGTTAGGGCAGCAAAACCACGCTGTACTTCCCTGTTCCTGCTCCTCCCAGTTCAAAGATGGCAGCCATGCAGAGATGAGCGACGACACAAATTTAGGAGTTTTGTCATGAAACCACATCGGGGCAGACAGCCGTTACATGCATGGTTTTGACATGACAGTGATATAATTTGTCACTTCCAATGAGGCGTCTTCTGAAGACAATCAAAGGGTTCAGAAATATCATGTTTTCCTGTGGGGCAAGCTAGCAAGCAACGGTTAGCAAATAAATGAACTTGTCTCTTCTGCCACACAAGAAGAAAGAAGCTGCACAGCATACGGTGAATTAGCATCTTGCAAGGTGAGTTAGGTTGTCTATTTATATGATAGCAATGACGTGCAAATATCCAATGTGAAGAAATAATTGCGTTTATTTAGCGAAAATATGTGTGATGCTTGCGCTAAATCCACCGTTAACCTTAGCTCGATCTTTTTGTGCAACGGCGAAAATAACGTTTTAAACAAAAGTATATGTCTGCTAGTGTAATTGCATGTATTCTTCTTTAACTGTTCAGAGCATCTGTTTACACACAAGCAGGGTAGCATTTCAAGAGGTCACGGCTTTCCAAATCCTGTATAAAAGGACCGGTTGTTGGTAGATAATGTTATATACACTGTGTACGCTAACACTAAGGACCGACTCCTGATCAGCTGTTTTCAACTTCATTCTGCCCTGCATAAATATTGTGCTACTGAAAACTACTCATCTCGATACTCGAGAGCAAAGATGACACGCACTTGCATCATTGTAAACCCAGCTGCTAATACTAATATCTCTGTTATCTCTTTTCCCACCAGTTTAGCATTAACATGGCCATCACTCAGTTCCGTCTCTTCAAGATCTGCACGTGTCTAGCCAGCTTACTTACTTTCTTTAAAAGGTTAATATGCAGGTGAGTACAAGTCAGTGCTTCACAAACACAATGTCCCATAGCCCTTGATGACATGTGTTTCCTTATGTGGAAGTCCTACCAATGCAATTATACTTTCCCTATGTGCAAACATAAACACGCCATATATCTGAGCCACAATTAAATCTCTTTTCATTCATTTAAAGATCTCCTTCATGTCCACAAGCATCCACACTGGCGTATTGTGATGGAAGAGAAACTAGACCATTGCTTTGCAGGGGACATGGATGGCTAGCTAGCTCTCAACTCATGCTATAAGATGATTTGATAATGCATTTGAGATGCATGAAGGAGACTGAATTGGTTATGTCTTTTAGCCCAGATTGGTGACACTTGCCCTACATACTTCAGATATGTGACCTTATTGTTTGATAACCATGCTCTATCAGTCGCTGCTTTTCACAACACTGAGAAAGTTCCTTTTGACTTTTTATTTTGGTTTCTTAATGTGCAGGAGTGGAAGGGGGCGCAAGCTCAGCGGTGATCAAATAACTCTCCCAACAACAGTGGATTTCTCATCATCAGTACCAAAACAGGTAATTTTTAAGATTTGCTTAAACTCCTAACCAAACTCCTGCTATGAAATTCCACTCATAAATTTGACTTGAAATTGAATTCTGTGTTCTAGTCTGCACAGGCAGAGATTGAAGAATGGAGCTCTTGGGATGAGGATGCTCCTACAAGTATTAAGATTGAAGGTGGCAACGGAAACATTTCCCCTGCACCCAACGATGTGGACGAAGAGCCAGACTACTTCAAAGACATGGCTCCCACTATCAGGAAAACACAGAAGGTATGTCCACAGACAGTTCAACACGCGTTATCTTGTGATTAATTTAGTTCATAGATGACAGCGTAAAAAAAGTATCTCTTCTTCTTTTTAAATTTTAGGTATTTTTTAATAGAAGTGTATTAATTCTTAAGTTATCAGAGTTGCTCTTTGTGTCAGGGGAGGTGATCAAACATTTCAGGAAACCTTGCAGCTCTTCAAGCATTGTATCTTGTTAGCTGGCAAGCCTGTCACGTGCATATCCAAGAATCAGATGGAATTTATTTAGAACTGAGTGTTTAAAAGCTGGGAAGTCAACCAAGTGGACAGAAGCTCTGAGATTTGAGCTGCCACCCCTATCAGTTGTTGGACAGGGAATTTAAAACCACACATGCACCTCTCACTAATACAGCAAATAACAAGATTTCCAAAAATGGTGGTGATTCGACTTTAATGATATCATGAACAGTAAACATTATGCTACAATGATGCCTGCTGGGATGGATAATGTAATGTGTTTGTGGCCATAATGCACTTGCCTTGCATTAACTGTTTATCAAGCTTTAATTAAAATCAGATCAGAGTGTAATAGGAATACATCAGCAGACTGACAGAAATGCTGATTTCCTCACTATTTGGTTATATTACTGGTGATATAATGGTAATACTATTTTCCTGAGATGCTTATAATTTATATGAATACTGTATAACTATAATGTAAATCCATGAAAGCATATCATAATGCACAGAATAGTGCATCTGCATAGTTAAAACCAAATAACTTTGTAATTTTGTTGAATACTGTTCAGTTTAAATCTGTACCTGTTATGGGATTGTAAGGCATTACAAATTGCCTCAGTGAAAGTCTGATCTCCTCTCTGTTTGTTTTCCACATTACAGATAGTGCTGAAAAAAAGGGAGCCTTTGAACTACCTGGTGCCTGATGGCTCAGCAGGTTTCTCCAGCAGACTGGCAGCCTCTCAGGATATGATGACTTTCAGTCCACCCTCTGTGAGTTACAGTGTTGTGACATCTGAAGGTTTGCTGCTTCTCACGCATCCAGGGTTTTATCATGCAGTTGATGAAAAGTTGTAGACCGAGCGGAGCTACTTGAATATGGTAGTAGAAAGTGAAATGCAGCCCCATCCAAATACACATTAGTGTTGTACGGTAATTAAACATAATATTTCTCAAGTAAAACATGACTAACAACCCAGTAAAGGGTTGGGAAATAGTAAAAGAGTGATATAAACCACCCGAAGTGAGATTGACACAAAAGCAGATAGATGGAATGGAAAGGGAAGGTAAAACCTGTTGGGTAACTTGCCAGGCTTGTAGAGAAAGTTTGTTAAAGCTACAGGAGGCAAGATTAAATGTAGTTCCACACACATTATCAGTGTAAATGACTTTCGTGCACACTAAATGTTTAGAGAATAAGAGAAATTTAACAGTGTGCACAGTACAGACTCTTACATACAGTACATCTCTTGTGGAGTTAGAGACATCCAAAACAAATGTCCAGTGAAGAGGTAATACATTGTGTAAAACACACATGTTATTTATTTCATGGCATCATCAGGGACATAATCAGACACTCCCATTATCTACAGGCTGAGCTTGGAGAAATGGACAATTGGCAGGAGGACACAAACGCCTGGGAGGACGAGTCTGATGCTGCCTGGGAAGCAGAGGAGGTGCTCAGGTAATGTCAAGATTGCATCTGTGCACTATACCTGTTTGTCTGGATTGTTCAGTTGACCAAAAGAATACACATTCAGCTTATACAGATTCGTTTGGCAACATTGACATATTGTATACCTCTGAAGCATACAAGTCACAAGTGAAATACAACTGAGCCATGTCTGCCTACAGTGGCACTTTTCCATCTGAGAAAGTGTAGGTTCACATCATGACCAGCAGGTGGCAAGTGTTTACCATATTTACAGCAGCACAAGGACCAAGATATTTTCTCGTCTCCCAGCTGACCTAGCTTCTATTGATGTGCTCGGTAATGACACCGCTCGTGCATTTTTTTTTGCCTTCGTTTAACAGACAACAGAAGATGGCTGAGAGAGAAAAACGGTCCTTGGAGCAGCAAAGGAAGAAGATGGAGAAAGAGGCTCAGAGAATGATGAAAAAGGAGCAGAAGATTGCCGTCAAGCTCTCATAACATTGTAGAATTGCTCAGTTTTGAGCCAGAGGGAGAGGGAGTGAAAAAGACACTGAATCAGTCGTTAATCTATCTTTAAAGTCATCAAACCGAACAGGATCGTCACCATACACTACCTGTCTGTTCGAAAACTGTCCTCCTCCAACCTGTTTCCACCAGCAGCCATTTTAGCCTGGGTTTCCAGCTGCAGAGGTGTAAAACGCATCATTTTTCAGAGCAGGTAACGCACCTGGTGTACTCGCTGTTGGTGTGGCAAGGTCACTTAAGGTCTTTAAGGGAGAGTTGTATTTATACAATCCAGTTCATCATAGGTTACAGCTCAGATTCAGCATTCAAAGGAACGTTTAAGATTCTGATTAAATCACTGGTCTGTTTTGATTTTTCCCAGAAACATTAATAAATAAGTGGTACCCATGCTACCTTTTGAAACTCAGTTAGGGAGTAGAATTCATTTTCTTTGTCTTATTTATAACCTCAATGGACAAAGGAGTGTAATTAATTTTAAGCATCACTGTAAAACAGTGACATCCCTTGGTTTGCTTGATTATTGTGTTTTTATATTTATCTCTGTCATCATCGGAAAACAGATTTTCTTTTCTAATGAATGTTGTGATATTTCATCTTCTCTCCCTGTGCTGTGCAGCCCTTATTACACTGGAAATCTGCATTAAACTGAAGGCTGAACATTTTCAGTATGAGTATGGATACATGACTATAGCCCAACTACAGTATATATGCTGTGGGTTCCTATGGTAATCTCATGGCTGCTGATTTAACACTCACATTCTGCTCTTTTGTCAGCTTTTGATATTGAAAGGAAGTATCTAGCAATCAGTTATGCAAAGGTCCCTTTTTTCTTTGCCCTAAAATAGTTGATACGCTCACTGCACAGGCGCTGTCTGTAAAACATGGATCGTGATCACTTTGCAATCTCCGACCAGTTACCTTGGCCAGTGAGGACACGTTTTTGCTTCTTTTCTCATCTCTAAATGAAAGGGTAACAGCTAGAAAATTGGTACCACTGCCAATCGACATGCTGTTGTCATGGAAACAGTGGAAGATACAGAAAGGCCTTCATAAATTAAAATGTGGATATGTAATATGTCTTTGGTTCATGACTTGAAATGAGGTGAGGAAGACAAATTTCTGTACTGAATGTTACAATTAGAAAACCTTTGCAAGCAGTGTGATCTCATGCTTCTAATGAAATACTGAGTTGATGTTATCTGTGCAAACTTTGATAACATGGCTGATTAATGATCGGGTTTAAGAGTTTAATTGAAAGCAGGTTTTACAGCAAAATATGTGGAGTTGTGTTTTCTTTGGGAATACCCCCCCCATGACTGTTTCCATTGAGAAAAGCTGCATGTTGTTTGGTTTTGTCATTTTGCACTTTTAATTTTTCCAAATATGAATCATAGAGAACACTTTGTTTCTCATCTCTTTTTTTCACATTGTATGACTTAATGTTATAAGTAAGAACTGCCATGGTTGAGCACAAACAGGCGATTACATTGCGGTAATGAGACCACAAGCTCAATCCAGGTCTGGCAGATTGTATACCTGCTGTATTAGTCCTACACAGGTTTTTAATAAAAAATAATGTTTCATACCTCTAGAGGTGAATAACTTTGGTCATGAGTCTGCTGCCTGATCTGCAGTGCTACCACAGAGCTATAGCAGTGTTGTAGAAGCATCATTACAGATGGATGACGTATTTCAAGTTAGATTTGCTATGGAAACAGTATATACAGTATGCTTATGTAGGTTCTCTGAACAAAATTTCATGGCAGGAAATCCAGACATTAAATGTACCCGGAGGATGAATCCTTCTGACTTTGGTAATTACCTGACTTTTTCTCTAGCACCACAGGGTTGACATTTTTTCACTCAAATGTCTCATTTACCACTGGATGGATTGCCATGAAATTTGGTGCACACATTTGTTGTCCCTTCAGAAAGAACTTCCCGACTTGTCTTCGAGCACCACATGAGTTTAAGATTTAAACTTGTCCAATACTTTTGTACGTAATTTTTTTAAACCACATACTTCTAAACTGTTAATAATCCCATTAGCCTCAGCTCTAGTATTTAATGCTAGTTAGGAAATATTACAATGCTTACATGCTAAGATTAAGAGAAACGAATATGTGATACACATGATGCCTGCTGATGCTGGCATCAAGCTGGGACACTGCTGGACCTAAGTACACCCTCACAGAGCTGTTGACAGGAACTCACATACCTGCCAATATCACTGTATTAATATGTCTGACATTAAGATGGCCTTTAACATACACTGAAAAACGGTTGTCATCACCCATCTGACCTCCGCTGACTGATGTCAGTCCCATCTGTCCTGGGGACACTGCCTGCCTGCTAAAACCCCTTAGAGACTGACCCAGTTTCAAAAAAGGAAAATGCACGTCATCAGCCTTCAGAGAGGGAACAAGCTATAAGGCTGAATAATTGTCCTGAAAGGCTTGAGAATAGTACAGTGTATGCTGTTTTTACAAGACTGGTATAACAGACTTAACTCCAGTGTTGCCCACTCATATTAATCTAGAATTACAGCATGTGATGACTCATTATTCTACTGCCTTATAAAGTGAGGGATCATGGTTATGCAACATAAGATACAGTGCCATATGGCAGAGCGGGGGAAAAAAAGAGTAATCATGGCAAAGCGTTAGTTCATTTAGAATGAACCCTCTTTTTCTTTACTTTTCATTTACTGTGGATAGATGTTATGCAATGACTAAAGAAAGCCTTGGTAGATTTTGAGAGTAAACATACAGCTGCTCTGGCACTGACCCAGTTTTTTACTTGTGTAAGGGTACAGGCAGCATTTTACAGCTTGAGAGATCTCACTAAAGTGGATCTAATGCACTTTACATTGTCAGCTCCTCAACCCAAGGGACGTCTGAAAATAAGAGTTGGGAAAGCTTTTACGTAAGATGAGCTGTCGTGAGGACACTTCTTGGTTTCCCACATTTTTCCCTTTTATTAATTAATGTGAACATCTTGCACAAATGATAAGAAAAAATGGGCACCCCCAGTCATCACCATCATTTTGCACCAGCCTCTCAAACTTTAACAATTTAATCGATTTTCAGCATAGACAGAAACATGTCTTTTCCATAACACACCTGAAAGATTAAAAAAAATGCCATGAGTCCAAACATGTGGCTAGAAGTATCATGCTTTAATAATAAAGATACAAGGACATTTGATGTAAACCACCAGTATTGCACATAGCTCAGGCACATAACAAGTGTCAGTTGCTTTCAAGCGTCAACTTAGTTCTATGAACAATACACAGGCTGTACCAAATAAAGCTCTACTCCCAGTGAGAGGAAGAAAGAAAAAAACTTCTTCACAAAACAATAACAGTGAAGTCACATTAAAGCTTTGGCTGAAGGTTTAAGGTTTCTTTTTGAACAATAACTCAAAACTGTTGAAATTTCATAACCTGTCAAACAGAAAGTGACATTCAATCTTTCACAAATCTCATCCTTAACATAAAACAACCTTTTTTTTTTTTTTTTTTTCTTTAAACACAAGAACATCTAGGGACACCACAGGACAATGATAACACACAACCATCTGCCCAGATGATCATCTTACACATGTAAATGACAAATAAATAAATAAATAAATAAATAAATAAATAAATAACCCCTGTTACAAATAATCCCTTTCATGTCACCATTTTGCTTCAATTCATGGTAACTGTACAGTGCAAAATACGTGTTTGAACCAAAATAACTGCGTTGATATCATCAGGTGTCAAACAAAAACTAATCTCACAAACACTCTTGAAAATATGCTTAAGTGCTTTTAGTTGAAGGTTAGGCGTGTACATGCGGGTAAGAAGCCATTATGCATCTGGCCTGTGAGTGACATGACGAAGAGAGTGCAATCCCATGATGCAACAGCCCCTGATAAGAGCAGCAATGTTGTACACTGGAGAGCTTCCATCCACACCATGTCGCGAGTACAGCCATGCCACTGTGGGTAACACGGGGGCTGCAACTGCGACCAGATCCACCAGGAAGCTGTTGCTCCAGTACTGTTTGCCGACAACATCCACTCTCGGTGATAGGCAAGGTTCTTCTTCATAGACGCCAAAGTCCAGCTCCTCCATGAACCTTCGGCTCTGCGCAGGCTCAGAGCAGCACATGCCAGAATCAGTGGAGGTGTCGGGGCTCTCTGGGGGAACAGGGCTGGGCACACTGAGGGAGTAAGGTGTCAAGTCAGGGCGATTGGAAGTGGTACAAGTGGAAGTTGGCAGGTTTTGGAGGCTCAGGAGATTGCTGGAGGATGATAAAGCCATGTCCCCCGCTGTAGCCCCGTGGAACTTCAGCAGCTGCAGGAGCAGGGCCTGCAGGTCTGCAGACATGGGCGTTGAGTCGGTCTGGATTCCTTTATCTTCTGTGGTCTGCTGGGAGGGTGTGCTTGAGATGGTGATGGTGGTGGAAACTGTACTTAGTGGAGCTGGCGTGAGGGTGCAGTAGATTTATCAATCAACTGTTCCTCTTCTGACAATGCAGACACCTCAGGCACAGGCTCTGTCTGGGCCTTCTGCTTGCTGCTACAGTCCTGACTTAAATCCACAGCAGTGGACATGAAGATCTGCTCCAGAATGTCTGCTCTGTTAGCCATCTCGTCGTTTACGAGCAGCCCACTGTCTGCCATCGCTTCTGCCCCTTGTTCCCCCAGCTCCATCCCACCCTCTTCCTCCACTACCATCTTCTTCCCACCACTATCAGTGTTGTCACAGAGGAAGTCCAAGGTGTTTTCATCTTGGAGGTTGGTACCACTTTGGGCAAGTTCCATGCTCTGCAACAGCGACTCCAGCTTCCTGTTTTGAATGTTAATATCAATGAAGTACTTCTGTATTCCCTTATCCTTCTCCATCAGGCTGCTCTTCATGGTCTCCACCACCTGACGTAGCTGTTTGATCTCCTTGCGAGCCTCCTTGAGGGACAGCTGAGCCTCCACCCGGTGACACTCCTCTTCAATCCAATCTTCCCTCATTCTGCTGAGCTGGGTCTTAAGCTCCTCAATATCTGTCTCTCTAATAAAGAGAAGATATTGTAATTGTATTGTGATATTGATAATATACATGCTGGTTATCTGAGCTCAGTACAAAGCATTGCTCTGTCCAAAGGTAAGAAAATCCACCAAAAAACAAAAATTGGCTCTGTCATCAGACCAGATTTTGCTCTTCACTGATTATGAGAATGGAGCTAGATGTCCACATTTCCAGTTGCAAACTGACTTGTTTGCCCAGAGTTGAGACTGAACTTTGACACACAAATTTTGACAAGAACGTGTGCTATTTGTGGAATGTTATATTGACTCATCCCAGGTCCTGTAGTTTATGCTGATAACCCAACAAATGTGATTTTCATTTCTTAACACGAAAGCAAACTTTGCCAAGTCAAATCCAGTCTGACCATATCTTAACAGATAACTAAATCATATTTTGTCTCATGTTTAATCAATACAAAAAAGTGGAAAGACATAATGTTGTTGTGTGTGACGTGCTTTAAAAGTGCTAGGAGGTGGATTTTGATACCTAGGTTAGCTTTTTGTCCCTGTTTCCAGTCTTTATGCTAAATTAACTGGCTGCTGCTTCATGTTTAATAGATATGCAAGTAGCACCATTCTTATCAAATTATTCTCTCTCTACAAGAATGCAAAAGTGTATGATGCATGAGCTGATGCCAACCTTTATTTCTTCGATCCGGTTTAAATAAGTTACTGCAAACGTCTTGCAAAACATAACATCATGTCGTTTTATCTTATGTAATAGCCATTTCCCTTCGGGTTCATGCTTCAGAAGATGTTCACGCTTGAGCAGAGCTGCAGTATGTAGGATTACGTCACAACCACAGTATCACATTTTCCCCGATCCGAACAACTATCATTCTGCCTTAAAAACAAAAAAAAGCTAGAGATGACTGGAGTTACTGTGCTGCACAATCTTAACTAACCTGTCATGGACTCTGTTCTCAGACTCAAGCAGTTTGGTCTTCAGGTGTCTGATGGTCACTTCTTTTTGCTGCAGAGGGGTGAGGTACTGCTCTGGGTTTGGGGGTCTGATGCCATGGTTGTCTCCGCAGGAGTGGTAGCGTCTCAGAATGGTTCTTCTGTCAGGCACAGATAAAATTATCATATTGGTGAAAGGCTATATTTACCCCTCGAGAACCATGTTTATCAGCCCCCAACTAGACATTTTTAAGCCACAGCAGGAAACAAACCAATTTTACATTTCAAAGTAAAATCATTCCACACAGAAAGTAATTAGTCTGGCTGAGGGAATGCTGTCAGGGCAGATGCTCTCTGAAGCTTGGAATTACTGTCTGACGCAGGATTACTAGCATGCAGACTCCAGGCAAAACCCCTTAAATTGCTGGTTTATCTAAGCAGAGTTAGCAAGGAAGGAAATCACCTTACGAGAAAAGCATTAAATCTACAAGCTAATTGCATTAGCATTCAAATGCCCTCTGTATCTCCCATGATCAGGGTTTTATCATGCTAAAAGAGCACTGACAAAAAGGATTTTTTTCTGTACAGGACAAGAGGGTGGATTTGCACAATATGCAAAGCGGCATCTAAGCCCCTCTCTACCACTAGCACAGCATCCTAGCAACCTGCGATAGCTACTTGAGGCTTTTATGCAAGTGCTATGCTTCCCTTCCAGGAATAGAAACAGTCCAGGGGAAGGTGGCATGTGAAAGGAAAAGATGTCACATGACACTTAGCTTGGTTAGGCAGAGGAAAGCTGGCAGGAGGATGTCTTAAAGTGACAGGAGTGGGTGATTCGCAATGCATTTGTTCAGGCCCTGAACACCAAACACAAAAAGGGGGCAGATTCTGCAACTGCATTAAATCTCAAAAGGCCATGGGTTTAATGTTTGCCAGGTTCACTGCTGAGGGAGGATTTTTAGGTTAAAACCTATGCAGGGTTGGGCAGCCAGCAAACATAACGCCTACAAAGTAAACACCCATAATAATTCAGAGCCCGGAGCACCATGTTCTAAATTTGTGGTGGTCATTGCTTTCAGGCTTCAGGCTGTTCAATGCACATATTAACTCTGCTAGTTGAAACATTTATGACCCTCTTCTCTCCTCCAAAACCAAGGTGCTTTTATTGTAATTCAGTTATGATTTGGCCACAGCCAGTAGGGTCACTGTCTGGGTACCATATTCAGACATTTGCTTTATTGAATCTTCATTAATCCCAACCGCAGCCAAATCATGACCAATATAATCCCAGCCAGCTGTAGGAGGGGAAATGATAAAACAGTTACAGATTAATCCAGCCACCCATGCACTCATCCTAATGCTGCACACTGCCTGAGCCACAAACCAAATCTTTCAGTATCCAAAATCTAACTTCTCCCTCAGGCAGAGAAGGTGGGGTTTGTAATGAATCCAATTGGAGAAAGATGCCAGGATTAAGACATAAAACATAAGAATACTTTATTAATCCCCAAGGGGGAAAAGGGGGCAAAAGACTTGACCAGGAGGTCCCAACAACTGCTGACAGCTGATAGTACAGACTATTTTCCTTTTAAATCTCAAACATTGCTTGGTGATAATCAATAAAGCATGATACGAAAACAATGTTTGGTACCTGGAGGTGGGGCTGGAGTGGCAGCTGCTGCTACTATTGGTTGAGGAGGCAGCCCTGGGAGGACTTTTGTAGGGAGCGTAGAGGTCTGCATCACGGTTCACTGTAGGGCTCCCAGCTGGTTTGAAAACTGGGAGTGGTCTGATGTGGGTGCCACGACTTGATAAAAAGGATTGAAACAAAAACAAACAAAACTTCTATCCATAATGAATATTTCCCTTTTAGTTAAACTTAAAGCCACCTTTTCTAGTAGGGATCCATCAAAGCACACAGATGATTAAAATGCAAATGCTCAACACACCTTCGTGAAGGAGCTTTCTTTCCAGCTGAATTAGAAGTGTGGCTCTCCCTGGTCTTCAGGCTGCCTGTGCTGCTGGAGGAGCTGAAGTCTGCCTCACTCCCTGCAGGGAAAGGCATCTGCTTGTTAGCATGTCAGCATATTTAAAACAAGACTATGGAACTTTTGGAGGAAGATTTAACAATCTTATCTTAACCAGATAGCACAGCCTCAGATTTTTTGGATGGGCTACTCCCCATAATCTATACACCTTTGTTTGACTAACTGGAGTAGGACATATAGTAGATAAACCATACCATGTGATTACAAATACCACAAATGCAGAATTATCTTATACAATTCAGCCTTTGTGTAATACAATCTGCTCCAATATTGCTACACACTTGGCAGTTAATGTATGCGAAGGGCCTCAACATAGCACTGAAGCCTCAGACACAAGCCAAGTAAAGAGGAAAAACTGTTCACTTAATACTTTGTTTAAAATTATTTAATTGAAAGTCATACCTGAGAAGCATCTTTTGCCATCAAACAAAACCATGATATTTGGTAAAGTGATGACTGTGATAGATAAAAGTGTACAAAACTAAGTGATCCTCCACCACTATGTGAATCAACCGAGGGTCTGTGCACATTCAATCTGTGTGGAAACCTCCTGCTAATCAGTCTAATTGGCTAAGCTCCCAAACCTTTTCAACCAACCAATCAGCTCTCTGCTTCATTTTGACTCAAGATCAAGCAGTTTTCTCTCATGCGCACAGATTGAGACAGATTAAAAGAGAGGAAATTTAATTTTGGCACGAAGACTAGTGTGCACTGTTTCTGATATATGTTAACAAAGCACAGATGTACAGACGACAGTTATTATTCCCCTTTTAGGCAAGCAGCTGCTTCCCAGTCAGTGTTTGTTCAAATCAACATGCCTGGGAAGCTGTTAGCTGCTGACATGTAACAAATACACTGCTATTGTACTTTGGTCTTTGGGGAACCACTGGCATGCAGAGTAAATGTATGCAGTATGCTGTATATATGTATGCACATGTAAAAAAACATTCTTGAGCAAAAAAAGAAACACAAATGCTGATTATTCCCATGCACTTCAGGAGCAAATCATGATCCTGCAGGCCTAAAGGGAAGATTTAAAATTTTCCTCATCCTCTCTCAGTCCTTATCCTTTTCATCTTTTTATCCATTTTTGTTTACCTCTGGCTTTCATTGCCGACCTCAGCTCCCTCTTGTGCCTCGGCGCGCTCCGTGGTTCACCGCTCCACTCAGTCATCACTCTCACCCTCTTCACTTTGGTCTTGCAGTCGGGCAGTGTCGGCGAGCCGTGGGCACTCTGGTCTGAGCCTGACGGAGTTTTGGAGGGGGACACAGACTGACTAGTGGGGCAGCCGGTGTCATCTATTGTAGACAGGTACACAGACAGTAATAGCCGCGAACAGGCAGTGCAGAGCAGAAAGCGAAGAGAAGCAGTCAATCAGAGCTCAAGGTTCAGCCGGGGTGTTGTCTGACAGATAGCATAACAGCTTTCACAGTGGCTCATCACTTTCATAAAGTGGTTACCAAGTGGTTTACACAGTGTCAAACACACATGCACACGCTTTGTACACACAGACATTTTTTGCAGTGTCATATCTGCTCTATTTGTCATTGAGGTCAGTTTGGGTGAACATAAAATAAACATAGATGCATATTCTTTTTGCATAACCCTGCATGCTTTGCAAAAAAAATCAAATGTGGCAAAATACTACATAAAAAATATTGTTACGAATTTTTATCAAGGATTTTATGTTTACCAAGCCCACTAAGAGCATTGCAATACAATCCTGCATGTGACAGCCTGGAAATGGTGCCGTTCTGTGTCTGTTCATAGGTTTGTATAAGGCATAAACTCAGTTGTCCTTGGACTGGACCTGACCTTCTTACCAGAGCAAAAACTGTTAGTGCTGATGGTTCTCTTAGAGTGGTCCGAGCTGATGTCACACTCCTTGCCCTCCTCCTCTGAAAAAGGTGAATCGGACAGAGGTGATCCTTTGTCCTTTGGTCGGAAGGGATGGAGGACCAAGCGTGGGATGCGACTGCGGGGGCTCCCTTTCTCGGGTGTCTTCTTTTCCTGTTCAAATATATTTCAGAGCTAAAGGCAGGGATTCTGTTTTGAAGAAATAATCCCTAACTCGATTAATTTTTTTTAAGATTAAAAAGATTGGATTTCGGTCATATTAGTGCTTTACAGTAATGTAACAGTCTATTCATCTTTTACATTGCCATATGGAAATGACATATAGGAAAAGAATCTAACATAAAAGTATCTATCACCCGGGATAGATAGCAGTGATAGCAATGATGAGACTCACCTCATATTCTTGGAACGGTCCCATTGTGCTTCACGTAGCGTTATTCCCCTGATGAGTGGAAAAGAGGAGGAAAATCAGGTGAGTAATTTTTCGGTGAACAGCGTGGCAGCATTTTGACGTGGCACGCTTTCCCTCAACAAACAAGGGGCCTCTGTCTGAACTGTGTTACACCACCAGATCCCACCCACTGCCACACACACACACACACACACACACACACACACCCTGCCTGGTACAGACAGCACTAGCAAAGAGCCAAATGTGACCAACACATATTGAATATATGACCTTAAAATACGGACAAAACAGTTAATTCTATACGGCACAGCTAAAACTTAACAGCCAAGTACCTTTTATAAATCAGGATTTGTAAAATCCCTTCAACAAACAAATGGAGGCAAATGAATTTAAGAGCAAAATCAGGGATAAGTGAAGGGATCGTCACTGTCATTAGGGTTCATCATCATGGGAAATAGCTGTCCAAGGATTCATAGCAGTCCATCAAGAAGATATCAAGAGCAAATTCTTACCTGCCTTCAGCACTAGAGCAAAGCTCAGTGGATTATGAAGTCATTAAAATGATCCTCAATGGAACCTGAATGTCTGCACCAACTTTTGACACAATCCATCCAATAGTTTTTGAGTTATTTCACCCTGAATCACAAATGCCAAGTCAGGGAATCAAGCAAATCATTAGGGTAGTTCATCACACCATAAATGCCTGTACAAAATTTCATGGTAACCAGTCTAATATAGTTCAGAATTTTCAGTCTGGAACAAAGTGATGGATCATTTAACACACTGATTTCCATCCTGAGAAACATGCTGAAAACAGTGACTAAAACAGTAACAGAGATCAGACAAAAGCAAATATACGAAAAATACCTTTAAAATAACTCAGAGAACTCATCTGCTTCTGCTTACAATACTACAGAGAATTCAGTCTGAAAAGTCACAACTAAGTAGAAAACTTACTAATGCTCTTTTCATATTTTGGCTTTTCATTACAGGCATTACTGATTAAGAGGATCAGATATGAAGCACGGTAATAGATGAAAGATGTTGAACTTTGCTATGTAATTCTATGAAACAAAAGTCCTCTGACTCTCCCCCTCTGTGCCAAAACTATGCGGCTGCCTGCCAAAGGCTACAAAGTGCTCCTATGAGCGAGACAGAATGGAGGATGGGGCAGTATTATATTCACTTTTGAAAATGTTGTGGAGTAGAAACCAAAGTAGAAATAAACTCTGGTCTAACGCTGAACTTTTTGTTTTCTACATTCACATTTGAAGAAGAAAGAAAAATGTTTTATTGATTCTTTAATGCTAAATAATGCAGATTTCCTCTCATGCTTGAATAAACTTTATACAATCATTTCACTTCCTCTCTCTTGTTGATTGCCTCTCAGCATCATCGCCTAAGAGGGTCAGTTGCGTAAGCGCCTTCGTGTTTTGTTTTGTTTTCACATTAGGAATGATGTAATTGACCCCAAGGCCTGTGTGCTGCTGTCGCATCAGTGAATCTGAAGCTGTCTTTCCTAGCTTCATCCAGATGGTACCTTTTTTAAAAATTTGGCACAATGAATGGCAGTCTTGCTTTAATCACCTATCCCCACACAGTCCTTTGTCACAAAGATAATGATTATCACGACTTCATGTCCTCATAGATCACATGCCACACTTCTTAAAAATCCTCTTTCTTCAAACCACCAAGGACCAGAGAGGATTACAAAAATAGAATGATGAGCTATGCAACTCAAACTGCAACTCTTATCATCAGAATCAAAAATGGATCGAAGCTCTGGATGATCTGCATCATCTGAACTACAGTTTCACTTTCCTTTTGAGTTTCTGCATTCCTACAAACATCCACCGTGTCATCACATGGTAGCAATGCACAGCTGCCTGGTGCACTGGCACAGCAGAATCAGATTATAGGCACCAAGCAGGGCAGAGCATCCAGAGCCGTGCCCTAGCAACACTCTTAGCAACCGAGGGAAAACGCTGCATGAACAACTCCAGCTAGGTGGAAACAATTATGTGAAAATCTTCACTGGGCGTAGCTTCTGTGTTTCATCCTGAGATGCAATTCACTGAGAACATAGCTGGTGTGCCAAGATGATGAGGGGGTGTTCACCATTCAGCTGGACAGAATGTTTTTCTCAAAATTAATGAATGTTATGTCCTTGAGCTAGCATTTGTCCAGCTCAGGAACATCGGTATACTTATCCAAGTTATATTTCAGCTGTTTATAGTGTGTGATTATGGTATATTAAGGGGTGCAATAGATAATTTCAAAACTTAAAGCAACCGAAACAAAGAAATGGTGAAGAGAACTAGGGCATAAGCCATAAATCCATGGAAAAGGAGAAGAGCTCATGCAAATAAAGAGAGAGGGAGAGAAATTATTCAGTAAAAGAGTGTGGTAGAGAAGACAGAGGGCTTTAAAGGTAACTTAGGATGAGACTTTATAAAAAAATGTGCAATCACAAGCATCAGTGTGAAGGGAATGCATGAGTATCCTAACATCAAAACATGAAACTTGAAAAATCATAGATCATTTTAAATAAAGCATCCTACAGCCATCAAACAATTTGTTGCACTGCAAGACTTTCTTCCTTCACTAATGATTGCTCTGTAGCTTGTCAGCCGAAAAACCTGTGAGGTGCCTGGATACAGACGCCAGCTCACGCATGCTCTAGTAGCGTTTTCATTGTTTTTTCACTTGCATCCATCCTGTGCACAGCCCTATTATAAAGTAGGATCATGCATGTGCTCCTCAACTTGACTCTAGGCAGTGTTGATTGGCTCCCTGCTGAGCAACAGCCTAAGCATTATCTAAGTTGCAAACACAGGATTTTAAACTCTCCTAAGCCAGCCAAATTTCCTGTGAACCATAGCCACTCTGGAATCTCATCCACACATAAGTCTGGAAGGAGCCCACAGATTCAAACAAAGAAGATGTACTGAGAAATGATGGCTTGGAAAAGGCTGTGTCTAGTAGCTAGCTAGCTACTAGACTAGCTGTGAGATGTGGGATGCTGAGAGAGAGAATGTGTATATGGCTGGTAAACAAGTCTTTAAGCCTCCACTTTAGCTATTTCCCTCATCCAGATGGCCTACTAACAGCATGGCGTGGGCATGAACAATAATTCCCTTAATCCACCCCAGTCTATGTGCTTTCTAGTGAAGCTCTTCACCCCATTTTGATATTAACCCCATGATGCACTGAGCTCATTTTCATCTCTGATGTGATGGGTAATGAGGCGTTAACTATCATTTTAGTGAAGATGACATTTGATGCAGGCTGATGAACTGCTAAGCCATAGACATGATGCTCAGCTCTGGGCGGCATGAACTTCATTGCATTATAAATCCATATGTGACATCTTCTTGTATTATTATACCATATGGGAAATAATCACTCCCTGAGAGTGAAACAGCTGAATGTCAGTAATGTGCAAGCACGTCATTCGCAACACCTTCTCTGAGCTCACTGACCCTCAAACAAACTGCATCATCACTGCATGATGTCATTACTGGGTAATCGCTTTCACTTTCAGGAATCATCCCAAGGAGCTCAAAGGCTACTGGACCAGTACCACTCTTATAAAATTTTTTCATGATAGAAGATATTTCTAAGGTTTGTACCCTAGAAAAATGAACTGCTTAGATACAACCATATGGTTTCATACAGGAATTTTATAATGTTTTTAAAACTAATTAAAATGTGTGAGATTCTAAAACTAAATCAATTTAACATGTATTTTTTTTAAAGAATTTGAATCATTACATACAACCACTGCTCAAGCTAAGGCCCCCCATGTGTTTACGTGTTTACATGCCTCCCTTTGTTTAAGACATATCACTTCAAAGCCACTTTCATTGAGTATAATAGAAGGGCCCTAAAGAATTTTCATGTCCTGATATCTATTGACAATGACAATATCTCTCCTCAAACTGCCATGAAACATCTTATTTTCCATTTTATAGTGTTAGTATCCAGCAGTGGGATTTTGTTTTTGTTTCATCGTGCGCCCCCACAGTTAATGGGAATGTTGTTTATCCCCTCAAAACGAGGATAAGATGCCTTGAGAATAAAAATACATGTGAAACAGGCTGGGTGTAAACATCACACTTCAAACTCGATGAAGCCATTTTTTTATCCAGCACCACCCAAACCATGTATGTCTGGTACAATAATTTGTAATTAAAGAAAGACTCATCCCGAACTTATAAACAGCTCCTTGTCAGCCAACTGCTCACATCCTGTGAATAGTCCAATTTAATCTTCAACCCAGTAGTGTGAAATACGAAAATAGTAAAACAAATAAAGGCTTGCCTGGACGTCTGATAGTGATTCCTCTCAGAAGAATGCGCGTTTAGCGGTGAAGCACAAAGGGTCGTTCCGTTGCTGATGCTGCTCCGCTGCTGCCACCCTCCGCTCTGCTCCTCTGTGTTGATGTCGGGTGGAGGAGAGCTGTGTGCAGACTGAGGACACACACGATTGGACAAGGAGCGAGACCGCTGACAGTGCATGCACATACGACTTCCATCCCGAGTGTGTTACATAACGCGAGAGGCGTTACTTAACCCCTCCACCATATAGGAATGTAAGATGCAGACATAATATACAGTAGGCTACAGGCTCTGGGTACTGACATGTTTGGATATATGAAAATTTGGCTAATGTTCGACGTATAAATATTTTGGCATATGCCTGAATATCTGTTCATAAACACACATTATGTCATAAACAACTTAACTACATTTTAAGAATATTTATCCCAAATCTAAACCACTTGGGGCATAATGATGCGTAATAGTTGCATAATAGAGATGCCCTTAAGGCTACAGTATGTTGTTGAATCACTATATCATTATAACGATAGCAGCTACAATACACAACATGGCATGCAGGCCTAACAGGCTATATGTGCAACACCCAGAGAAGGACAGTGGTGAATATGAAGCCAATTGCAGCCTGTCAAATCAGTTCCAGTATGAGCTTGGCTCTCCATGGTGCTGAAATCACGGAGATGCGGTAAGTAACTGCTCTTGGCCTCATTTAGGCCTGGATCCATTTATAGCCTCTTAAGATTCCAGCGCCTGTGCTTGAAATGCCAATTTCTCACAGTAACATTTACATTTATTACATTTACACTCTTAAAAAACACAATAAAAAGAAAACACTATTTGCCCGACCTACTGATTTGGAACAAGTGCAGAAACCAAACTCAAATCTATTAGAATCAAACAGGGCCATGTACAGTAGCTGTCTGAAATAACCTGTGTATTGATTAATCTCGCCTCGCCTGCAGGAATCCATCGTTTACAAGTGCGTCAAACTGGACTGTGAGAGAGCAATCGACACTGGGTGGTACTGAGTCAAATGTTAGCATGTGACCATGAACAGCAGTTTGTCTTCTTATCACTGAGGCCCTCTGCTGGAGCTTTAACAGACTGTCATACAGCGTGCCACAGGCACATTGAAATCCCCATCCCTACTGTAGTTTATAAATTTCACTGCTTCCTGAAGTTAACATAATTCACGATACAAACTCCAAATATTTTATCACAATGCACCAAGTGGACACAATCAGGCCTGTATGAAGTGTCACAGTCCTCCATACCTGTAGCAAATAATGCCAATCTAATGACTTAATCATGATTTCTTATTGATTCAAACTGTTTTTCGAGTTGCTCTGGCCTTGTTCTGTTGAGTGATCTGCATTATTGTGCCTTGTTGTTGCCTTGCAGACAAAATCGATGAACACCACCTGGGCTGTGAACACTGTATGACAGTAACCTATTTTTGATATGGTAAAGTTTAGTTAAAAAGTCAGTATACGTTATAAGTGGGATTAGTAGGATATGTGGAATATTTGACATTTGGATGATGCTTGACCGTGGGAGCACTGGCTTTTACTGCAAGATGAGGCTTAAATGAAGTATCGTAACAAAGCCAGATTTTCCCAAATGACATGAATGCAACATTTGTCCCAATTTCTTTATACATGGCGGACATTGCAATGTAATAAACAGCCACGGCCACTAGATGTCACCAGTGTTATTGAAATGCGTTTGATGTATTTGACCGACTGCACATCGAGGCTAAACGTTTGGGTTAGCTGCGTTCACACCTCTGGGTTCCATTTAAATGCGAGGTGCATGTGTCCTCAGCTTGTTTATCGGTTCCTTACGGGTTTTTGCACTCTTTTTCCAAACTGAATGAAAATGTCCAATGCCAACTGTCTTGTTATTTCATCATTTGCCCAATTCACTGAAATCTTCCTCTTACCAGTGTGTGAGGTTCAGTTTCAAAATCCAAAATCCACGATGCTGTCACAACTTTATGATCACCTTGTGTGTTCAGTCTATCTGTGCGTAAAATCTAATCTAATCTGATTTGTTGAGTCCTTGGAAGATTCCAGGCTGTCAAAGACTGTGTGATAAGGAGCACTTCAACTCTGTTGTAGTTTTTTTTCTGAAGTCTGTGTGGTTGTACACCTACTTTGGTCTACATCATAAACTTGGTAGTGCTGGAACCTTGTCTGTGTTGCTCAGATGTAAGAGAGACAAGAGCCAAATCAGTAAGTCCTTGAAGGAAGCGAATGTCCTTGTAATTTTATGTAACGTCGTCAAAAATAAAGTAAAAAAAATGTTCTCTGTGAACAGACAGATCCGTAACTGGCCGCTACACCTCCAACAACAAATAACTCTCCCACATGGACTCATGTCTTTGTGGCGATGCGCTGGCTCGAGTGCGCGTCTGTTTGCAGGTCTGTGACATGAAGTTGTTTGGGGAGCCGTGCACTGAGCGACCATGTGGGCGTGTTTCTCTCGGCCCAACAGTCTCCGCTCTTGTGGGGAGTCCAGAGCGCAAAACGCACTTCTTCTGGTGCGACCAGAGAGCGCAAAAGTATCCGCTCTCCGAACCTGACGCGCACACCATCTCCGGCTCCGGTGGCTCCCCCCTGAATCCAACTTCACTGAGCGTCGAACAAAAAAAAGTTTCTTATCATCTCCCGGTTACTCTTCCAGCCATGGACGCATCTCGACTGGTAACGCTATATCTGGGCCTGCTCCTTGTTTTCCTTGGGAATATACCGTGTTTCCAGTCTGCTGCTATCATCTCTCCCTCTGCGCCCAGGAGGAACAGGGGAGCTCGGGTCCCTCCTCAGGACGGACAAAGGTCGTCTAAATTCTTAAAAGACATCTTCGCATCTTCGCATCCTATCGTGGGCCATCACAAAGAAGACCTTAAGGACGCTATTGTGCCGCATGAATACATGCTCTCCATATACAGGACATACTCGGCTGCAGAGAAGCTCGGACTAAACGCAAGCTTTTTCCGCTCCTCTAAATCTGCCAACACCATAACAAGTTTTGTGGACAGAGGAACAGGTTGGTTTCAGTCCGCTGCTACCTCCATCAAGCTTTGTCTTGCCTAATGTTGTGGAACAGTTTTCTTCCAGTTGGTATTCTGCTCTTAGATTTTGTTAGAATATGGTCAAGGATTACAACAATGCACAAAAAACTACAGCGCAATGAGATAGCAGCGGGTACTTTTACGCACGCTTTAAATCAGTTGAAAAGTGTGTGCAAATGTACTTTCTACGAGCACAAAATATAAATAAATCATAAGGCATAAGTGATACAAGCAAAATTTCGGAGGCTGTACGATTAGTTGTGGTAAGTGTTTCATCAGGATCTGTTCGCCGCACAGTCGCCGAAACAGCATATTTTTTCCGAGTAAGTTATATTATACTTGAATTAACCTCTGGGTAACACGACAGTAAAACACTAATTGAGGCTCTCTCTAAATGAAGGCTGTAAATCATGTCAGTTCAGGCTGCAGCAAAGACTATTTTGCTCCCAAACCCCAAGTGAATAGGGAGGAAAGTGTTTTTTCAGTTGTAGGCACTTGCTGGTTGTTTCATTTTCGATTTTCATTGATCTCTAAACTCAAACACTTGAAACATTCCCGTGCATTTAAAAAAAAAATATAAACACAAACTGTGTTTAATCCCAAGACTGACACTTGTTAAAACGTTCAATCTGTTGCCATTATGGTGCCCGGGATGGCCTGCCTGCACTGACAAAGGGAGCTGGGGGCAGAGCTGGTCGGTGTGAGAAGCAGGTGTTTGGGTCAGTTAACATGTGTAACCAAGTGATCTGACCAGCTTGCGAGGACAAACACAGTCTAATAAACACAAACATATCCAGCACACACGGGGGGGACATAAATCGAGTTAATCTTTGCAGGAGAAATAAAAGCTATCTTTGTTTGCGTTCCCTCATGTCTCAAACACTTGAGCCTGAGCTCTCGGACGCAGAGTGCGCGCTGCAAAAAATGTCCATGGTGATGAGCCGTTTAGTCCAGAGTCGGCTGGTTAAAACCTGTTATTATTACTCAGGGATGAGGTGAGGTATCGCGACAGTTATTTCGAGTGCAAATCAGGTTTTCTTTTTCCAAGGATCAGGTGTAATTGAATTAAAAAACAACTTACAACTTTTCCTCGGAAAACCTAAATTGAAAATATGTGACTTTCACAAATTGGCTTATTTTCACACACAAAAAATACGAAGAGGGTATATAAAACTAAGTGTTTCCTCTGCGTGGCCACTTCTTGCAGTGTGAACTGATTTGATAGGAAAAACGCCTCACTCTCTCCTGTGATTTTGATGTGATGTGTCACTGGCTCTGACCTCGAGCTGGACCCTCTGAAAGCTGCTTGGCATCGAACGGCTGATTGGAGTATTTGAACTCGGTGATCTAATTGAGTGTTCATGTCATAACATATCAAACACTGTCTATTCTCCCATAATGACCCAACTCGGCCACGATGGGCACATCACCAAAAAACGACGAGGGAGGGAAAAAATGAAAGAGCACTTCCTCTGCTGTGAAGTGGTTCGTATTTTTTTTTTTTTTTTTTTTTTTTTACTGCGGAACCTCCCTTTGCGACCGCCACTTTAATTACGGAAAATTATTTTCCTTCCCGTTGTCTCAGCTCAAGAACCTTTGGTTTCTTTTGGGATTCCTCCCAGCATCCCCTAAGTGTTGCATTGCATTAACCTGGTGAATGAACCTCAGCTGCGAATTCACGTAATTTAAATCGCCTCTATCAGCAAAGAAAAAGCCTTACACACGGAGGCAACTTTTGACGAGACAAGTAATAGGTTTGTGTCTTTTACGCATTATGCATCCATGCAGGACCTATACGACCCTATGTGGCTTTTACCTTTTTGTAGGTAAATTAATTTCGCATATAAAGCCAGGCAGGTTATTTCCTGGAGGTGAGAAAATACAAGATCAGAAAGGAATAACCCGAATCTCAAAATTACTTTTGGCACTTGGGTAACTCATTAAAAAGCAGATGGAACAGCCCCCCCAAACAGAGGCATAGATGACAAAAACATGTTTTGCGTTTGTTCGAGTTTGTTCATATGCAACCAACAAGGTCAAACAAAAGCGCACAGGATGCAGCTGTAACCAGGCAATTAAAATTTAAAAATCCACCAATTACCCACCGTCAGTGCATCTTTGCGTCATGGAAAAAAAGGCTTTTTACATAGCATAGCAATGACATTAAACTTTTTACATTTTTAACTGTCAACACGAATATTATCTCTCAATAACACCCACAGTGTGTTCACTCCATGCAGGCGCACTTCAAAGGGAATGTTGTCGTTGGCAGGATGAGATGAAATATAAGAGGGGAAGTGCTTTAATGAGGAAGATGGGAATTGAGAACTGTTAATTATTTGGTGAACTTGTATTCGATTTGTTTGAGGTCTTATAAAAAAACACAGAAAGCTAATGTAGACCATACGCGGAAAGTCAGTGAAACGAGCACAAGGTTTCAATCTGCTTTTACTGTTTGACTCGGCAGGGCTCACGGAAGGAAACAACATTCAAATATCTCTTCAGAACAAGTTTTACAAATGATATCACTAGGACGTTTTTATGTAGACTCGCCACTTTTATTTATTTTTTTATTTTAAACGTTCAGACAGAAATTGAGACATTCAACCGAGGTCATGTTCTTTTAGTTTTTGAGAAACACCGGAAATCATCCATCACGACAAGCAATAAATTCTTTTTTTGTTTTGAACGCTTATTTTTACAGTAAGTGGGAAATGGGACATTTGAAATAAATGATTTTACTCGTCCCCAACTTAAATGTGCTTGTTTCAACATTTGCCTTGAATTAAATGCACTTTTCTTGTTAAATTCATCCCAGGACCACTGACACTTGTTTTGGGAAAATTGTCCAAAAAGACGTAAAAAGGCAAAAGATTTTACAACCGTTTGCAGAATTACTTCAGATGACAAAATGATACAAAACAACTTGATTTAGTGGATTTGTTGTAGTAAACCAAATTGTAGTTAAATATTGTAAAGTGCGGCTTAATATTTGTGAAAACATTATACATAAATCATTCTGATCCCGAATGTGTTTTAAGAAGCACAGCAAACACAGTGGGAGGCTGAAATCCTCGTTCGTTGAAGCCTGGTATTTTCTATCTGTTCGACGCCTTTGCATGCAGCATCGCTCGGTGTAATATTCCAGTCTTCATTGGTTCGCCTTGATGAAATATTTGCAGGCCTCCTGGGTATCCAGCACTGAATAATGCATTAATTATGTATTGTTCAGTTGAGTGTACAGTATGTCGCCTTTGGTCCGTTGTGTCTGGCAGCACCCAGGGGCCTTCACATCACCAGGCCCCTTGTTTTTCATTTTCTATCTTTCTTTGCCTTACTACTCTGCAAGAGGTCTAAAGTAACCACATTTCTGATGTCCTGACTGCTGCTTAGATTTAAGACTCTCTGAGGCTGCGACGAAGGAAAAGTTTACTTCCACTCCGCCAAAGTGGTGGAAATTAATAATCAATCTGTCAGCAAGTGAAATGAAAGCAGAACCATTTTCATTAAAACATTCTGGATCTGATTAAAAGTGGCGTGGAATTAAAATATCGGCCAGATTTTATTGGATTATTGTTTCAAAGACGGGGTTTTGACCTATACATGACAGATGATTAAAAGATAAACATGTAATGCATATTTACATTTTTTGGACCAAGCGAGATGCACGTGCTTCTTGCGTATGACTCGAAGTCCGCTCGCTTTGCCTCATAATGTGATTTCAAATTATTCATGTGCGGCAAATTTGCAGGAAATGAAATTAAGAGGCTCGAGGACTACAGGTAGAGGAACAGGAACTACAACTTTATGTGGAGGAAGCCTTAAAGCAGGCTTTGTAAACTTCACCCTGATTCTAAAAGATACAGGATTTTATGATCAAGGGGATTCTGTTAGAATGTAAACAAATCCAAGTGAATCCCACGGAAATGGTCACAGAAGGTGGGATAAACTTAAGTCTTACCAACGGTAAAAGTGGTGTTAACTGTGGGGGCTTTTTTTATTCTCATCCAAAACGGGGACTTGTCAGCAGTAGTTTGTTTCAGGCATGTTCGGAGTAGACATTTGAAAAACAAGAAAGAGAAGAAGCGAGAGGGAGTGAGGGTGGGGGGCTTGGGGTGGTGCTGGTGGGGGGTGGGGTGGTGCTGGTGGAAGGCCTCTGTGGGAGAATGTGAGCCCCCTCCCTCCCCCCATCCCTCTGAACACTGTACACGCTAAGTGAATCTGACTGCAATTATTTTTTTCTTTTATCCTTGCAGACGATCTTTTGCACTCTCCTCTGCGAAGACAAAAGTATCTGTTTGATGTCTCAACCCTTTCAGACAAAGAGGAGCTGGTCGGGGCGGAATTAAGGATATTCAGGGGAGCGCCTGGGGATTTGCAGACTTCCCTGCAGACGACAGGCCTCTACGACATCCAGCTGTACCCCTGCCGCTCGGACAGGCTGCTGGACTCCAGGTCTCTGGACCCGCTGGACTCCACTAAAGCCGGTTGGGAGGTTTTGGACGTGTGGGAAATGTTTAAAGCGCACCAGCATCATCATCACCACCCTCATCATCACCACCACCACCATCGCCATCACTATCAGCAGGATAACCAGCTCTGCTTCCAGCTCAGGGTCACTCTTGGCAAATCAGACACAGAGGTGGACCTGAGGCAGTTGGGACTGGACAGGAACGGCCGGTCCCAGCAGGAGAAGGCCATCCTGGTGGCCTACACCCGCTCCAAGAAGAGGGAGAACCTGTTCAACGAGATGAAGGAGAAGATCAAGTCGCGGAGGTCGGTTGGCGAGAAGGAGGAAGCGGCGGCGGTGACATCTACAGAGGAGGAAGAGGGGGTGTCGCTGAGGGGGGTTAGAGGGGAAGGGCCCCGGCGTCGGCGGAGGACCGCGCTGAACAATCGGCATGGCAAGCGGCACGGCAAGAAATCGAAATCCAGGTGCAGTAAAAAGGCGCTGCACGTGAATTTCAAAGAGCTGGGCTGGGACGACTGGATCATCGCGCCCCTGGATTACGAGGCGTACCACTGCGAGGGGGTTTGCGACTTCCCCTTGAGGTCGCACCTCGAGCCGACCAACCACGCCATCATACAGACGCTCATGAACTCCATGGACCCCAACAGCACCCCGCCCAGCTGCTGCGTCCCCACGAAACTCAGCCCTATCAGCATCCTGTACATAGACTCGGGCAATAACGTGGTGTACAAACAGTATGAGGACATGGTAGTGGAGCAGTGTGGGTGCAGGTAGCGGCGATAATTGTTGAAAATGAACTTTAAAAGACAGAAAAATCAAAAGATATGTCTTGATGGGTCCCAAGTTGAAGATACAAAGTCCTCACAGGTCTGAAATGCTTGACGCATGACGCGCCTTGTCTTTTTCAAAAGGGATGCACACGGGATGCGATATCTGTTATTTATTCAGACTCACAGTCACGTTCATTTACACTCTCTGCCTTAAAGTGTTACGCACACACATTCCCATCCAAGCAACAAGTTATCACTCATCAAACAGGCTTTTGTTTCCCAGAGTGAGACGCGTCCATATGGCACAAGGATTGGGTACATGGTGTGTGACCTGACTGAGGGGGAGTTTGGGAGCCTATTGAGTCCGACTGTGCACCTGTTCGTGCCGAGGCCAGAGGACAGTGGGCTTTGCCTGTCAGCGCTTTGTTGCAACTCTGCCGTGTGATCTTGCCTGGCAGGCCGGATTCTTTTGGGTATGTGCATCCAGGCTGTAATTGCCACTGTCCAGCTGGAGTCATTACAGGCCTGAGCGAGTGCCTGCGTCCTCAAAAAATAAATAAAAGAATAAAACAAAAAAAGCAAAAAAGATAATAATTAAAAAAGTTAAATAATAAACAAATAAAGGGGCTGAATGTGTAACCTACCAAACAGACAGACAGAGAGAGAGAGAGAAAGAGAGAGACTGATCTGATGAGAGGAGATAAGATAGTTGGTGGTAATGCCTTCAAGAGATTTTTTTTGCCCAAATACTGGAGACCAGTCGAGAAGCGCCTCTGCGAACAGAAAAAGGACACAAAACCACACTTGTGCATACGTGGGGCCCTGTTGTTTAAAAAAAAAGAAAGTCAGAAGAAGAAAGCACACATTACTGAGGCGAACTTTTTGCTCAAAAGTCTGCATCTTTACGAAATGCACTTCCACAACTGACTGCGCCAAGGACACGCGGTCAGCGAGAAAGTTTGTCCTCTCTGATTATGAAAATGTTTTTAAAAAAGACTCGCAAAGGAGACGATATTTAAATGCACATTAGCTTTGAATGCACTGCTGTTCATTTTTTTGAGCTGTAAATATTTGTACAGTCGAAAACTTTACAAAGTGCAACGAATGAAGAAATGGGAAAACGGCATTTCTTTGTAAATATACAAAATGCACTCAAATCGGTATAATTTCTATTCTATAATTATTTTATTATTTGTGATGTACAGAGTTTCATGATAATCATATATTTCTTACGTTGATAAGAGTAATTTAAGGTGTATTCGATATTTTTTCTTTTTTGCAGAGGGTGGAAAATACCATTATTAATGTCTACCTCATAATTGCATATAGGATCTGAGTTTTGAGGTGCATTCAGTTAGAGTGTAAAGAGCTTTTACAATGATATATAAGATCATTTATATACTTATATTACTGGATAATATTCCACACCATTACTGTACAAATAAAATTCAAAACAAAGTCTACCAGCCTGGTACTTCTGATGATTAATTGCATTCATTTCATACATTTTAAGTGTTTTAAGAAGGTATGACTTCCCTAAAAACACAAGGGACTGATTTTGTATTTTCACCCATGGATTAATATGATGAAAAATGTGACCCCACATTACTGTTCGTTTTCCACATATGAGGGCTTGGGTAACTTTAAAAGTAAAGTTGTATAGTTTCTTATCTTTTTTAAGATGTACAGTATACAATGCATAGTGAGCAATCCCCCCCCAATTGTATACAGTCTTGCATCCCAGTCAACAAATGTCACTATTCAGTGACTTGCTGGCTCAGGATTGCACCGCAAAAACCAAATAAACATATGGTGACCATCCAAGTAGAGGGAAATCCACTGGCTGTCACTGATATGGCACTGAATGTATGAACCCCAGCTATTTCCCAATGAATTAGCCCTGCCTGGGTCAAGTTTACTTAACACTTTAATGTTTCCCAATCTGTGGAGGAAAAAAAAGAAGTTTGAAAGAAGGGATTGCTTCCATATAGGCTATCGACCTTGGCCTGGAAACAATTAGGAAATTGCTTTGAAATGTTATATGTTGTCCAGGCTCTTGTACAGTATCATGTCACTCCCCACATGTTTGCTAGGGGGAAACAGAGGATGCTAAGTGCACTCTTTAGCAGTCACCGCAAATGACTGACACAACAACCATTCCCTTGAGTATAACCAAATGGCCCTCCAGGCTATATGTCTGGAACGCCATCACTGGGGTGCTACTATCAGTTGTGCTATCCTGCTTACAAGTGCACTTTAGGAGATACTTTGCACCACCATGAGTCTCTTTCCAGGGCCAGAGATGAGGGCTTTGCAGCTGATTCCGGATTAGAAAAGCCACTGCACGGTAACTCGTGAGATAAAGCTTTACTCTTTGATTTATATTTATTTGACAAGTTCCCCGCTCTGGTGGGCATTGGCCTGGAGGTGAGACTGAATGTTAAGGGAACAGTTAAATGGTGATGAAAGGGAAAGGAATGCTTTGTTTACCCGCTTCAATCCCTCATTCTTAAGTTAAATGTTCCAATAAAGTTCTTCATCACAACTGCCTCATTGTCCCTCTGCTCCACATTGAGGCAGAGAGAGACCAAGAAAAAAACAGTTGTGTTTATTTGAAACTTGGTCCTAATATATTAGTCTAAGCAAAGTGAAAATGGCAAAGAGACGGGTCCTTTTCATCAGAAATGTGGAGAATGTATAACACAAATAGTCTTGACACCCCACATCTGTGCATGGAGGCTCCTCTTAAGAATCCGCAAGGCTGCATAAGTGAAGATCTACTAGGTGTTGCTCTGACTGGAAAGCTCGGGAGCGTCTCCAAAAAGATTTTTTTAAAAAACAAAACATCTTGGCTTGTATATAGACATAAATGTTCCTCATACTTAACCTCTGCGTTATCAGAGATGTCCTCATCACTGACAGGAAAAGGCATAAATCACACTGATCTTTCAGATGGCGAGGACCTCTAAGCAAGCAGAAATTTGTTAAATGGGGAAGAGCATTAGAAAATGTATTGTGTGCTTTGATTTTGATAGAAAAGGAAGAGAATTAAGGAGCTTGGTCACTGCCAAGATCTGACTTTTAAACTACTAACCTACTGATAAAATCCAACAAGAACTTATTCATTTGTCAATGACTGTTTCTCTGCTCACAGATTTTGTTTTGCCTCTAGAGGGGTCCCTCCTTCTCTGCTTTCTTCTAGTTCCCACCATTATGCTTTGCAGAGACAGTTCCCTCTGTAATAAAGCTTGACACTTTTCTCCAGTCAAGAACAGGCCAGGGCAAGGTGGTGCTTTTCTGCGCTAAACAGATACAGAATAAAAACATTCTGACAGACTCAGTGGTACGTGATGTGTACATTTGCACACCATGTTATTCAAAGGGTATTTATTTCTATATGTGCTTGCATGTCTGTGAGTGTGTATCAGTGGACAGACGGGCAGCAACGTACACAGATGGACAAATGAGTGGTGCAGGAGAGGAGCAGATGCCTGAAGTGACCCCTACTGCTGCCTTTCATTGAACCACTGGCTTCCACACAAAGGCAGGGGTGGCCCCAAACATTAAATACACTTGCTTGTGCCTTAATGCCAGAGGTCACTACTTTTTTTCCTCCACAGGATTCATTTTCTTGAACTCCTTTTGGGAAGAACAAAAAAGTACAATTTCTTTTAAATAATTTCCCTAACGAGAGGCAAAACTGTCAAAATGTTGGTTGTGCTTGGTGCTGTTGCTGAAGCAGAGACAGATAATAAACCCCAGACAGAGCAGCCAGAGTGTAACAAAAGACCAGGGTGTTTTCCTCTAAGGGGGCATCTGCCCGTCTTTTCCTCCTTGCTCTGTGGCCCGACAGAAAGCCACCTCTGCCTCCTGTCAGGCCATACGGTAACAGGAAGACAGACACCTCCACTTCTCCACAGATAACCTGCTAATTGCATTAAACTCACTCCCAGCAGCACTTTTGAAACATGAGGATGAAGTCAGTGTAGCTAATTTCAGCAATGGCAGAACCTATTCTTTCATGTGCTTTGCATAAAGTCATTTATGTTTTTTGCATCTTAGAAACTCTATAGCATTATTTGCATTTAATTAACTCAGAAAACAGCAAAAACAAAGGTTGACTTGATATATCTACTTGGAATACCTGTCCAAAGAAGCCAGTTTTTCCTCTGTTTATTTTCCAAAGGAATGTCTAAGGGTGCCCTTTCACCCCTCCTCATCCATTTACTGCCCCTGGTCTATGTTACAGATGGTGACCCGGGTCCTCGCCATCCCTGATTAACAAGCACACCTTCAGATTCTCCAGCAAATCTTCGCAGAAAAAAAGACTGTCTTTTTGTATGCTTGCAGTCCATCGTGTCTTTTTTGTTGTTGAGTCTATCTGTGTGTTTGTGTGAGGGCCTGAATGAACGTGAGTCAAAAGTAAATTTACTCAGTTAACTCTGACAATGCCTATGTTTGGGAGCAAGGCAAGGACATGACCTCGCTGCCAATTCACATCCGCAGAGGCTTGTGGAGAGGAGAGGGAGGGTCGTTGACCAATAGTGGCAGGACAATGGTATTCAATGGTCTGGACACTTGGCCCACTGATGGAGAAATCAAGCCAAAAATGCACGCTTTTACTCACAATGTGAAAGGAAAAGTGAGGAATTAAAAGTCAAAGCAGCTCCAGAGTCTGTAATAGGTTTCATGGTGTGAAAGTTAGGAAAAACCAAGAATCCTCACCCTAACCTTCATTCATGCTCAATCAATGTCCATTAACGTTTTCACTCCTCTATATAAGACATACCCGAATTTAAAAAAGGGGCTTGGGTGGTAAAAAAGAGGTTTTGGTTCTGCATTGTAAAACGAGACATGTAGGCAAACAAACATGGGTCAGGGGCAATGAGGCAGCAAGACAAGGATCTGACTTTGGTGGTGGTGGTGTGACGGTGGGGTGGACGGCAGAGGGAGGAGGGTGGCGGGGTGCAGGAGGACTTGATGGACAACTCCACAACGCGGCCGAGGCAGAGCTTTCACTTAAAAATGGTGCCTGGCCTATCTCAAAAGGTCAGAGCCCAGAACACTAACACACTACATTAATCATGAGAGGCTGCGGCTTACCTGTCTAGCGTTTCAGCCGTGCCGTACAGTTAACCTCAATTATGCTTGATTACAAGGTGTGGAAGACGCAGGGCCTGGGCCAGGTCGTGCAAAAGATCAGGCATCAATAATGCAATTTCAGATTAGATGTGCCTGTCTGTCACCATGCTGGATGGACAGTATGGTTTCTTGGGGAAACAGGGTAGCTCAATGAACAGGTAAGTTCTTTGTGATATCATTGACTCTCTTGAGGTCTTCACATACCGGTGCTAAACTGAAATGAAATGCAAACATATGCATGCGCGCAGGCATATGCATATGCAACACAAACCCATACACCAAAGCATTGTGTGGTGTACCAAAGAGAGCTAAAGGCTTCATGCTGTCCCAACCCCCTTCTTGGTAATTGCCCCATTATGTGTTGGTGGTGGATGGAGCCATTACAGATGTTTTATGACGGGGCCATTTTCATTTTGTCTTCCCAATGAGGGACGGATTTATGGTGCGAGGCAGTCTTCCGTTCAGGGGTTAAAACCCTGTGCTGCCGCATTCCCTAATACACAAACACACACACACACACATACACACACTTGCTTGTGTTAACACGTGCCAAAAAAGAAATCCATATAAATTCACTGCATTATCTTTTATGTGACTGTCATAACTGTGAGCCTGACCTGCCCTCCCTTCACCCAGCTCACTGCTGTGCCCAGGGCTGCGAGTGAGGCTCTTGGCAGCAGCTTATGAGATGAATAAATGTTTGATGGCCCCGTGGAACAAGGCACACTTCCAGGCCGGTCGTCAGTCTGTTCCCCAAGGGGGGGGTGGGTGGGGGTTGCTGGGTTGCTGGGGGAAGACCTCCTCGAAGAGTCCCTGGTCTGTGGGGAAGCAGCAGGCCTCGAGTAAAACCAAGTCTGACACTTTCTCACCAAATGTTATCCTCCTAAAAGGAACCATCATAAAGGGCAAAGTAAACAGCAGTTAGCTTTTCAGAATTAATCTCTTTTAGCTCACAGTGAAGTGTTTGAAGTGCTGAAGACTCTCTGGCTGTGCGGTTTCTTTCCAGAGGCTGTTTTGGTGTGGTTCCCCAGAGTTCCCGTTTGGAAATCAAATCTTGAGCTCAGTAGCTTTTATGCCAAGAAAAATAATGGTCATAAATTGGTGCCTGAATAGGCGGTCTAATTACAGGACCGCGGACTGAAAATTCACCCTGAGACTCATAGCTACAATTATTAAGGTTAACAATAGGGACACTGGGGTAGCATTCGCAAAGCTTCAAAGAGCTCAGCTTATTTTATGACTTGTTTAAGTGGCACAGGGAGACGTTCTGAAATAGGAGTAGGTCCCTGTCTGTGTCAGAAATAGTTTTCCTTTCGTGCACAAACTGTGGAAAGTTGTCAGGTACAAGTCTTTTAACAAACAAGGTCAACAGAGGAACACTCATTATTAATCATTTACCAGAGGAGCACAAAGAGAGCTAGAGAGACTAGATAGCCCAGAGGACCCAGGGGTTTGTGACTGAAATACTGCCTCATCGTGTTACACACACCGGCCTCTGTGATATTTCTGACACCTCGCTCCGACCAACCCCACCTGCCCACTGGTGATTGATTTTCTCATTGTGGTGCTCACCTCAGACAGGACACCCCTGTTTTCTCCTTCCTGAATTTGCCAAAGTTTGACTTTCCCAAGTAAAAACCTCAAAAAACAAAAAAACACTGTTGCGGCTCCAAACAGCAACATTCTGCTGCAGCTGTTTGAACGAGACCAGGAAATCCGACCTGGCTTTAAAACCTCAGAGCATGGATGTGGAGTTGAATGACTGATGCAAAGCTGACCATGTCTGAGGTTAGTTTCTGTCAATTCTCTCAAATACTGCTCTTCATTCACTACAACATAAATTCTCCCGCTCTGGCATGAGGAATGGGGTGAGGTTTGTTTGACCAGATGTAACTTTATCAGGGACTCTCTCTCCCCCTGCTATTCTTGTGTCTCTCACATCTCTTAGCTCAGGCACAAAAAAGTGAGCTCTCACACAATATTTCTGTTTGCCGTAGTCTGACCTCTTTGTGAACTGCGGTAAAGTGAAAGGCACTTTCAGCCAGGGGGAATCGGATGGCAGTAACCATATGCCTTTCAACTGATACAAAGGTGGGAAAGGGGGAGGCCAGGGGTGTGTGTTTGTGAGTGTGTGTGTGTGTGTGTGTGTGTGAGTGGGTGGGTGGGTGGGGTGGGGGGAGCGGTGGTGGTTTGCATGCTAGGTTGAAAAGGAAAGTGCCGTGCTGCATCTTTTTGTGTTGGTAAAGTGGTGGCGGTTTAGGGTCGGGGGGTTTGGGGGAGGAGGAGGGAGGTGTTGTTGGCTGGATGCGGTGCTGAACTCAAGACAACGTCCGGCCGACTGACTGTTGAGATGGAGCCCTCTTATGGATGAGTGCAATGAGTAAACAGCATTCCTTTCCTTCTGTCTGACCCTCTCTGTCTCTCTATTTTTGTCTTTCTTTCTCGTCTTTCTTATAGTCTGTCTATATTAACACTTCACCTCCCAGGCTGTTTCTGCTGTCTGATGTACTCTCGAGCCACTTTTCATGAGACGTTAGACTGAACATCTGTGTCCTTGTTTTAAAAATGAATTAATGAAAATCTATCTATACGTTTTATTCATTTCAAGTTAAAGATCCTATATGTGAGTAAAAAGGAAAAATAACTAAAATCATCTGCTGCATTCAGCAGCAAAGAAAAGAAGTGATAGAATTAGAAGCGAAGCAAGAATTAACACTAGCATTGCTCTTGAGACAGCTCTTGGTGAGTAAAAGAATTAAAATTGATGCTGAACCTGCAACCTTTCTTTGAGACTGGTAAGTAAACAGCTGTTAGCCCATGTTATGCAGCGATAGTAAATAATTGAATACAGCACGATTAATTCAACATAAAATGTTCAATTATTCTTATGACACCACTTCAGAACTTATAAGTTCAGCTGAGTTAAGTCTTTTGACTTCAACAGTGAATTTAATTAATGTGAGTTCACTCAAATCACTAAGTTAAGTTCAGTGAAGAAACTTCCTTCTTTGAAAGTTGAAACTCTCCGGAGACCCTTCTTTTTTCGAGTTTGAAAAGAACATATATCAAGAAAATTTGTAGAAGATAGGTCTAGCTAATTTGAAGATTAGCATGGATTTCAGTCGCTGCCCTCATACACATATAGTTGAACAAAGTTATTGAGAGCAACCTCCCATATGTAAGTTGTACAAACTATGGTACCAAGCAGGTCCCTCACGAGCAGCTATGCCTTTAAGTTCTCAATGTCAAATGGAAATAAACAGCAAAATGTGGCTAACTGTTACTTGTGTGACTGAAATCTTAAAAACCTTGAAATTATTTTCAGTGCACCTAATAACAAATTCCTTTGTTGACTGCAGAATTAATCTGGGCATTTTTTGAAATACAAACACTTCTTTATATCAGATATGGTATGCTCACACAAAGGTAATGCATGATGGTGACTTTGACTCTGAATCACATGATGTGTAATGCTGATGCTGAAAGAGTAAGCTCAGAATTGTAAAAAATACATACTGTCCAGGTGTGTGTTTAGGCCCTGTCCCATCCTCTGGCATCATTAACACAAAGAGGACAGTGGTAAATACTCAACGCAAACACCAAAACTGTGTTTGAAAGTGTCATGGAAATAATATTGTAATACCTCTATTTCATCACCTTATTCACAGGCAGGTCAAATCTCAGGGCCAGGTACAGAACAGCTGATCTGGAGCTGGTAGGGATTCAGCATCTTGCTTCAACATGTGTCAAACATCTCAGAAAGATGAGGCTGCTTTTAGTCACTACACTTAAAGCGTCATTGCACATATTTTACTCATGAGGCTCGGTTTATTCATTGTGTGGAGTACCACTCAGTATTTCTGAAATTTTTGGAAGCTTGGCCCAGAGTAGAGGAGATGTGTTCAGACAGTAAACAAAGCAACGTTTTACCTCGCCTGGACTACTTGTGCATAGTGCTCATTCACAGTCACTGTATTGACCATAGTGTCATTCTGCAAGCTGGCTTGCAATGTATGCATCAACCAAGTGTGTGTGGAGCTTGCTTATATCTGCATGTGACAGCGTAGCCTTTGGCTGATCTCAAAATGCACCAGAACCTCTGTTTCAAGTTGATTTTCAACTCCTGCCGACATGTCTTTGCCTCGGCTCGTTCACATCTAATCGTAAACACTAACGTCTTTTCGCTGACTGTGCATGGAACTGTATTTCATTGAAATCTTGCCCTGCTTTCTGTCTGAACATACCTTGATAATCAGAATATCTCAGATGGATTAACCCATGTTAATGTAAAACACATATTGTATAAGACACACTACTTACCTTTGGTATTAAGACATACAATAGTACAGTATGTGTTCACATGCCCTTCCTATTTAGTTGGTATAACTCAAAGACATAGATTGGTTTAAATCTAGACTACATAATGGGATACAGAGGCAAACATTTTAGATAAAAAAAAATAAGTACAAATGCCTTATCAGTTTGAAATCAAGGCCAGTATGATGTTGATACACATTCACATCTTAAAATGATTTGCTGCCTTATTACTATACAGTCAGCAATCTCTGTGTATGGTTACAGTGGATATAGGGAGCCAGCGTGTTTAGTAGGAAAGGGGGACAGACAGGAAGACGGTTTGTTACAGAAGCAACATTAATCTATTCCTCTCGGCGCTCTTTGAAGAGCAGCAGCAGCTATGACAGGCTAAATGTTTCCAGAGATGTCACATTTCCACAAAATCTAAAAAGGCTCTTGCGAGCACTCATCCTTTCATGTTTGATTGTGTGTTGGAGATCCTATGATAAACAGACGAGGGTGGTGGTTGGAGGGAAAGGGGGCTGGGTGGAGGGGGGGGTTTTGGGAGAGGGGCTGTGGATGGGAACGTACTCTGCTGCTTGGCCTGCTTTGCCACCGGATCCAGATGCTTTCGCAAATTACCTCTTTGTCTACTTCAGAGAGGGGTTCGAAATGCAAGTCTGAATTAAGATCCAGGGTTTCTCTTCAGACTTCTAGGATTGCAGGGTTATTGCACTGAATCTGATTAATCTGGGGCGGACTATTCCATCCACCCCTGTCACTTGTGCACTTATTGGCCCTAAAAATGCATATCCACCCTCAGACAGACATTGAACAGATGCTGCAGAGCTGCTGTGAACCATTAAGCATGTGAGATGCAGCTCATCGCCATCAAATCAGAGCAGAACTGGGCAGAGCAGGTACATTTAACACCATACAGTATGTCCTCTGGAACCCAAATGCACACTTCCTGTGAGATTTGGAAATCACTTTAAATAACAAAATGAAATGCTTGGTCATCACTCTGAAATATGTTGGACACACACACACTCTCTCTTCCTGTCTGTCTCCATCTCTCTCCTCCTCTTTCCTCCAAGGCTTTGTGTCCCTGTTTGTCAGTCCCGTCCCGCCGTCTTTTCCAGCGCCGCTTAAGTGTTTTGTGTCTCAACACTCTGTTAGAGAGTCATAAAATTCTTGTGGAGAAAACAGAGCACTTCCAGCTGAACTCCGGAGAAAAAGGGCAGTAAAGAGAATGTAAACTCAGGCAAAGAAGCAAAACGGAAAGGGAGGAAAAAAAAATTATGTTCTCATAAAAATGAAATAATAAAAATACCAGAACAGTAGTGAAACATCCTTTCAGCATTTTTAAAAAAATAAAACCTCTTAACAAGCATGTGCATTAATGGATACAGTTTCATGACAGAGTGCCATTCACTTGTCTATGACTTTATTTAAACTGTGCCACTACCTCCCTACAGGCTGCAATCAATAGTTTATGAATAAAATCTTCAGTAGTGATATTAAATATGAATAAACTCTCTGAGTACCTTGCCTCATTGGTGCTCCCTACTTGAAACTTTAACTGCTGGGGGACATGAGTTCACCTCCCGTTACATTTAGCTGATGTAGAAATAGCACTCTGGCATGCAGAGATAGAGAGCACACAGATGCAAAGCATTTGTGCTCATAATCCTCCACCTCTGGGGTAGTTGGTGGCTATCTTCTCATGGTTTTAGGATGGTGCGGTCACAGATCTCCCGGTGAGTTTGGTATGAGCCATTAGGAAAGGAAGGAGGAGGAGGAAGAGGAAAGAAGGAGGAGGTGGCAGAGGATGAGGAGGTGGAGAGGGCATTCCTGATTTCCAGCCAGGCTGATCGGCAAAAGCCTGCTCCTCATCTGTCCCACAGAGGCAATGCTCTCTGCAGCCAGCAGGGCGTCCAGTGACTGGCACATCTCGTTAGTGCAAGGAGGGTGAGGGTGAAATTGAGAAAATGAGATTGGGAAAGCAGAGTTGGTCTGCTCTCAAGCCTGCAGCCTATTAGCTTTGGTTTAAATCAGGGGATGAGTTCCATAAATGCATCATTTCAATGCATCTAACTCTGCAAAATTACTAAATAACCATAACTCACCAACAAAGGCCACATGAGGGCCATTCCTCCCTTCACTGCCCAGCTATTTGGGAAATCAAAGGAGCTTCTTCTGGAGTAAAACCTTAACCCATAATTCATGGCACATTTAATTCGTAATGTACAGTGCTTCCTGTTGCTGGGTGGGATCACCGGTGGATCAGCAAGTCCTGAACAAGTTCTCAGGCCCTTCGCTGGATAAGCCAAACAAACAAGCAACTGATTTAAACCCGATGTTTTGATGACGTATACTGTATGTATATTATTCTTACATTATTGACCTTATGGAAACCGAAAATGTAGAAAAGTATTGAAGAGGCAAACTCCTTTGCCACAAACAGCACATTTGCAATTTTGATAAAGGTGAGAAAATAGAGACATACACTACTGGTACAGCGTGGAGAAGTCAAACAAGGTCTGTATCTTGCAAAGCAAAGTTTATTGCCATCCACAATAGCAAAGGGCAAAAAACACAAAGTGGCAGCTGGTAGCAGTGCTGCTGCTGAAAGATTAAGACAAGCCTTTTTAAAGACCTGCCACAAGGTGCCAGAGATAAAGTAACAAGGGGGGAGGAGTTACAGGATCAGGGATACCTACAAGACACAGCACAGACCAGCTTCAACCATAACAGCATAAACAGTAAATGATACATATTGAGTGTGTAACATGGGCAATGCATATCCACTTTGTGTGCTAAAAAATCTATGATAAAATATAGCGAATTGTACTTTATTTTTGTATTCTACAGAGTGAAGACATATCAATATAGACTTATTTGGGGTTTAGGAGGCTAAGTGCTGCATAGAAATACTTTCAACACCAATCACTGATATAGAGCATATGGAAATCCATTCTGCCTGACTGAGTGTTACAGCTTAGGTCTCTAAGACTGAATGAAAACTAATGAAACATGTTGTCAGTTTAAAAATCATCACTGCTATAGGCAGTTATCGTAAAATTAGGGGCGGAAAAAAATCAAGTTAAGTTAAATATGTTTTCTGGGCTGTCACAGAGAGCCTGCGGTCTCAGGGACCACAAACATAACATAACGCTTTTTATGCTTGTGATGTTTGTGAACTTTCATGTAGTTCCACATGGAGGAATTTACAGTGACTTAATGATTTGTTATCCATCTATTTCCCACTCCTGCTCATTCCTCTTTAGGATCACCACAAGACTGAATACACTGAGATTTTTTTAAAGAAACACACACACTGACACTTACTGAAACATGCACTTTCACTGCACCTGAGCTGCAGGGGGAAAAGGGGGAAAAGGAAACCCACACAAAGATGGAGATTCCACACCGCAAGGAGCAGCACTGTGTTTTTTGTCCCTTCAAAAATATTCTCTCCACTGCATAATGTAATGGTTTGTCCTTGTCTGAAGACGAGAGCCCCATGATAGCCATAATATACAGTCAGCCATGACTCTTTGGCTGGAGTTCCTGGACTCAAACTGAACTTGAGTGCATCTGTGCACAGTAAACTTTTCTGTTTTCTGTTTAGTCTGGCCACAAAAATCTACTGAAAGATTTTGAAACTCACCTCTTTATTAAAGAAAGAAAGTAAGAAAGAAAGAAAAAAGCACTTCCTTTAGCCTGGGGTCATCCAAAAACCGCCCAACTGGTTGAGAATGGCGAGAAAAGTGCAGGATGAAATAGCGGAGAAAGGCACTGCATCTATTCATTTGTGTCAATAAATACATGAATTTACAGACATGTCAATTTTATGAGCCTCTGGCTGGAGTGCCAACACTATCCACTAACAGCAGGTTGGCCAAATAAAATGGCTCAACTGTTTATGATTGACTGTGCTCACAGGAACAACGGTTAAAGTTTGGCACAATGCTTCTGCCTACCTAAAGCAGTTTTTACAGTGTGTGTGTGTGTGTGTGTGTGTGTGTCTGGGAGTGCATGTGGGGGTGAACATGCACATTTAATATTTTTTTTCAACATCTGCTCAGAATGAGGGCAACACTGATTTAGTTTTTAATGCATATGCAAAGTGCAAGTTTCCACACATAATTTGGATTTCACTTCTCCTCTCAAAATGAAACAGCTTATCATTAAACCTTGTGATCTGTGCTTGTAAAGAAAATTACATGAGCTATTTGAAATCGATAACAGAGCCCCCTCCCGCCCCTCAGCAGGAAAGAGCGGGACTGTTGTGGTCTGGTCGGCTGTTTGCTGATTTATTGCCCTTATATACTACTGTGTGTACTTAACTTGCCTTGGAAAACATGTGGATAGACGTTACAGCAGCCCCCCCCACGCACACAGACACATACACATACACACACAGACCACATTGTACTCTTCACCAATCATATCGCAGGCTTTGCAATGTCATTTGAGGTGGGAACCCTTGTAGGAGGGCCTGAATTCAGGCAGAGTTGGTGGGGGTGGAGGGACTGGGGTGGTGGTGGGGGGGTGGGGTGGGTGGGTAAGTGAGGGATGGGGAGGGTGGGAGTTAGTTCTTAGCCAGACACTAGGCTGAATAAATAAACCCGGAAACATTAAAAGCCCTTTTCCCCTTCACCTTTGAACTTGTGCATTAGATTGTGTAAACATACATTGAGACGTTTAGACACAGCTTGTCCTGACACTGTGCTACACACTCAGATGACTCTTCCTCCTGTGCAACTGCAGATCCGCCGTCAGGTTTCTCTGTGCCGGAACACAAAGGTTCAAGAAGAAAAGCAACACATTCTACATAGTTCTACTGGTTGTGACAATTTCAGCTAAAAATGATTTTCCTTACTGTTTTAGCAAAGCTTAGCAGAAATCCTGAGAAAATAAGTTTACCTCTCTGACTAGCCAGTCTGCCTAATAATAATTGCAGAAACTTTTACAGTTAAAATGTTTGACCTTTTCTCTGACGTCTGGATCCACCACTGCACTTTGTGTCTACATGTACAATGAAAAGTATGAATTTTAGCAGGTATGATAAGAAAAATGTTCTAAAAATGTATTTCTTTTAGTCTTAGAAACTTCATTTCCTTAAAAAATGGGGGAAATGGATTGAGTGAGTGAGAGAGAATATTTCCAACTGGTCAAAGTAGAAATCAACTTTTTCAAGACTGTTCTAGAAATGATTTCTTGAAGCACAGAAGGATAATACTGGTTGCTCTTGTAAAATCAAGAGCTATGAAACCATTGTATAATTTACACAATTTGTTTGGCACAATTTGATCTGTTTTAGAAAGAAGTAAAAATGGTCTCACTACACTTAAAAATAAAGGTTTAAAGTTAGAATCCTTATGATATAATTCCTGGTTGATTTGGTATGATTTGGTGTGAGGTTTGATACTACAGCAGACACTCTCTGGAGTATCTCTTTATAGTGCAGCCAAACAAATTCTAATTGTTTGGATAAAGAAGCTGGTCAATAACCAATGCAGCCCTGATTTGATCTCATGGTGACCAGGGCCCACGTGTCGTTGGATCTACACGACAGCAGAAGAAATTAGAGGTGTGCACCATTTGCACAAGTCAGCGCAAACCTCAGTGACAAAAACACTGCTTTTTTTTAGCTGCTCCACAGTAAGAGTCAACCACGTTTTGCCAGTTGAACAGTATATGTGCACCAGCAGCGAAAATAAATGTTATAGTGAACAATGCAAAGCATTAAGGCTGATACCACTGTGATACAATTACAAACATTAATGCTGGGTCGCTTACATGGAATGGTGTATTCCAGCACCGGCAATTAAAACTACCACAGTATAGTATAATCATTAAGAAACGTATATTCAATATATGGGTGCTGCATTAACATTGAAGACCATGTGATTTCATGAAAATCGGAAGGATAATAAAGTCAAATACGCATAGTAATACATGCATTTATCCTGGTATGTGATGTTACATATGGCTTGGTGACATGTTCCCAGTTTCCTTTGGTCTCCGTTTAGGTTGGTGACTGAACACAGGCATTTCAGCAGTGCCACATTTAAGTAGACAGAGGATGAAGTTACCTCTGTGTACTTTTGAAGAACTACCTGGGTGGGCAGAGAGGAGTGGGGTTTGCAAATGGGCAGTCAACATGCGCACACATACTCACACACGCCGACACATGGGGCTCAAAGAGGAGGAGAGGACTGGAGCGGGACTGCAGATTTGAGGGAAGAATGCAAGTGTTTCAGCTTTACAAACCAAGTTTGGCGAGTAGGGGATCATGTTTTTGTCCTCAAATGGGTGATGAGTCCCTTGAGTGCGAGTATGTGCACGCAGTCCCCAGAAAGTGCATAAAAAAAGTACACATTGACACACTGACTACTGAAATCCAAATTGAGTTGTCAACAAACATCGCTCCACAAATCAAAAACAAAACAAAGAATGGCTAGAAAAGTTTGTATCTTGAAATTCCTCATGAACTAAGTATACCTGCGTTGACCATGCAGCTCAGTTTCTGCCTCTGTTTATGTGTGTGTTCATGCCACTTGGTGTGTGTCAGTGTGTTTGCGTGCATATGACCTGCATTATCCTACTTTGGTTACAGAGTCCTCTAGGTTTTTTCTGACTCAGGAGCTGGAACCCCGAGGCAGACAGCAGGGGTTCTATACTTAGTTTCCTGTAAAAAATACCTCCGCACTCCACATCCTAATTAATGTGAAGGGCATGCCCAAGATCCCTATAAAATCATACAAGACTATACCAATTTCCTGGTAGCTTGCTCGCTACATGTGCTTCTTGTTCTTCAGCATAAGAGTTTCCTTCCCTACAAACCCCATGAAGATTTATACACCACCACCAGCACCACCATGCCCCCCCCCCACCTTTCATTCTTCTCTCTCCGAGCATTTTCCCTCAATGTGATTTGTACTTTCTAACATGATACACAGAGATTAGACTTTCTGTCCCTTTTACTCTGATATAAAACATGTAGAACTCATGAAAAGGGACTGTCAGGGCAACATAAGAAACACATGGTGTCTGCTGGTTGAATGAGGAACTGGCTTAAATAATTTGACTTGGAATACAGTACAAATGTTTTGGTTTTTTTTATATGTGTGTGTTTTCTCAGTATCTATTTGTGTGTGTGTTTGGGAATGTGTGATTGTGTTGGTGAGTTGGCGCTGAGTTATAAGAGGCCAAAAAAGAGACTCACTGAAAATTATAAAGGAACACAGACTGATTGCATGCACGGCTGCACCCCAACACTCAGAAGCAGTAACAAAGGCCTCTGTCTGAAATGTAACAGATCCCCCTAAACACACACAAACACACACATGCACACAGAAATACACACACAAACGCAGACATGAGCACTTTCTTGAAGCATGCATACAAACCTCAATACCATTGTTGCTGTTTTCTACATGTGTCAGTAGTTTTATCTGTTATGTCAAGGGCTTATGAGATGATCCTCTGTGATAAACTAACTGACATTCATATTGCAGTTTTGCATCAAGAATCAATTGAATTTTAATGATCTTTATAAAAACATGAACTACATTGGCCTGGTATGGATTGCAAGGATAACATGCTTTTGACCACCTGCAGTTAGCCAAGACTTATTTCACCTTCATATGGCATAAATCTGGATTTGTTCAACTTTATGCAAAGTTCCCCACTTTGGAAGAGTGCAGTCCATTCCTGGGAATGAAGGGACGATTTCACACCTCTTGTTTCACTTCCACTGCCAACGTTCACTGACAGAAGAAGTGCGCCCTTTATGTAGTAAAGGTGAAGGAAATGATAAGCATGTCACAGTTTGTATGCCATCCCTGACCTTTTTATTAACCATAGCCACAATCTTTTCCTAACTTGAGCCAAGTGTTGCGTAACCCTAAAACTGCCTTAACCATAATTTGCCCCAGCCATAAAAATTTCTCTTAACATAACTTTCTCAACTCTCTGCTGGTTGCATGGCAACCTCACAGGGACAATAAGTTACCTCGACAGGCCAAGAAATGGTCTGGCAAGCAATCCCTGGCAAAACTGTAACTTTTCATTTTCACACTTCAAGTCTTTTACAGATTAAACAAATGAGATATAATGTAATGTGGTAACTAATGAGCTTTAGAGGTTTTGGATCAAGATTCTGTTTCTGAGTTGTGTTAAGTCCTTTGCCTGTTTGCAGTTGTTACAAAGGGCACTTCAAACAAAACGAGGGAGAAACTGATTATTCTAGCCAACAGACTGTTTCCTAAATTTCTTGAATATATTTACAAGCTATGAGGACTTGAATAAGAAAATTACACTACTTATTCATGCAGTGGTAATTGGACAAAATAACACTGGAAAGAAAGAACCTGCTACCTTGAATCTCTACTGTATTTGTGAATTACATGTTGAGAATTTCAAATCCCTGATATCAAGTATTTAATCGATGAAGTGTAAAGTTACAAGTCTTCAATTTCCCCTTGATTGAGGTGGTGCTGATATCACAGGTACCTTCATTTGCTCACTGGTGCATTGGAGCAAGTGGAGAATATCACTCTTCCAATACAAATCTTGCCCACTGAAGCATCGAATTTTAAACATGACGACATGACGAGTGTTGCAGTGACCAACATTCGCTCTTGACTTTTGCTTTCATGGCGGCCCAGGATGAATCATCCCCAATCCTTTACACAGACCAGGTCCCAGTTCAAGGAATGTGTGTGAGTCAGTGCTGCTCATCGGACGACTGTCTACAGATTGCCTGCAGCTTCTCTTCCTGATCGCTCCCCAGAGACCCATTCAATCGAACCCCCATATATTTTGTAATTAACTTTAACTGATGACTTTATGCAATAGTTGTGTTTAACTGTCTCCTTTAAATGCCATTTATTATCCTCCAAATTTTGGAGGTCCAAAAGCGAGACCCTCCCCTCAGCTGAGCCAGTCAGGTCTAACTCAGCCTGTTGTGAGCCTTGATCACCCGCCCACGCAAACACACACACACACACACACACACACACATACACACACCTTCCATCCAGTCCCCCCCAAGGGTTTCTTGTGACTGACCAAGACAGTTTTATTAGCCTCCGACAAACCTGGCAGGAAAGGGGGAGCTTTTGCAGGGTCTTTGCAAACACACTGGCAGTTGAGGAAACAACGGGCAGAAACAAGGAGAGTTTCACTGAGAGATTGATGATGGAGCTGAGGGAGGATTGATAAGCAAACTGTTGGGTGGGGGTGAATGGGCTGTGAGGTCAGGGGACCTCAGGAAACAGCGGCTGGTTTGAATGAGAGGAAAAAGTGGAGATCCACACCATAAAGTTGTTTCCAGCATGGAAATAGTTTGTTTTTACCACCTGGGCCAGCTAAAAGCAAGAATGAGATCTAGAATTAATTCTTCTATGTTCCCCTTTCTGTGTAATTTATGTATTGCAATTATAATGCACTCCTCAGGATATTTATCATTTTTCAAAACCTTTAATAACTTTTGTCCATGGCATATTCTGATGAAAAACACCAGAGCTTCAGCAGGGAAGTGAAGACAAGAAGGTAACGTTTAATGTGTGCCTGTTATTTCCATACAGAAATATAGCGGCCTTTAGATGCCAATGTCATTCTCCACAGTTACATGGGCCAAACAATAACCAACACTGCAAAGCTGGCTGCTGCATTTGCCAGTTTGTCCCCAGATGTCGACGCAAGTCCTATTTTCTTTCCAGGTGCTATAGGAGTGAGACGACCCGGGCCAGGCAGCATATGCCTGTCAGAGCCGAGCTGAGTCTGTGTGCAGTCAAAGGTTGGATATTCCAGAGGCCTTTAATCAAGGAATGTTCTCAATTTCCTCCCTCTGTGTTCCTCTTCTTGACCTCTGGTCCTCATAGTAAAGCTAGACGTGTACTGTAACACCCAAGACAATGCAACTCTTTAATCTTCTGCTCCTTATTAGAATTACTAATATGTCTGTGGCTGACGAAAGGTGCGCGACTGACTGTGTGTGTGTGTGTGTGTGTGTAATTGTGTGCATACACTTGCATGCTCGCGCGTCTGCGTTTGGCTGAGTGGGGAGGGAATACTTGAATAACAGCCTAATAAATATCAGGGGTAGGTTTATTGGTTTTGAAGCATATTTGCCGTTTGTTGGGAAACACTAAACCAAGGAAGGTTCCTGGCAAAGTGGCAGGGTGGTGCTCTTTTCTGGGTCACGGAGAACGCAGAGGAAATCTATTCTGACATTAACAGGCTGCTATAGGAAGTGTTTTTGGATTAAATTAACATGGCATGAGAGGCTGGCTGGTCCTGGAGCCAGGAGTGAGGGCACAAGTGTGAAGAAGGTCAATGGTAAGGGGTCTGCAGGGTCACGTTCTCCTAGTGGATGGGTGAAGATGATACCAGAGCAGGGGATTGGATGATGAAGGTGTCGGTGCAGCTGCAATTTCTGTAAGAGCTTTCATGATGCCCCAAGCAGCTGGGTGCGTCAGCACCCACAGATGACAGAGCTGAAGGATGAATCATAGGAGACATGGCGAGGGCTGGGGTATGGGTGGGGTAGTGCATGTTGTTCCTTGAAAGCCTCTTAAAAATGCTTAGGTTCTGGCATGAAGCAGGTGTTTGCCCAAGAGTGGATGTGTGATGGCACTGATTTCCTAACACCAAGTTATTTTCAGGTATCATATTCTCTGTAGGTCCATGTGGCGGTTGACTGCACTGATTCTAAAGCTGCGATTCCCTACCCAAACAGTTCAGGGTGGATTCACAAAATAAATGTAATACTAAATGGTAATGGACCTGAAGACAGAGGCACTGATTATTGAGCTCCTCTTGGTGGCGATTTCAAGGATGCTCTGACATCCTAATGCATTAAAGAGTTGTTTTTTGTAAAAACAAATAAATAAATAAAAATTTGAAAAGGATGACGTAAATCTACAAAAAATTCTCATGCTTTTTGGTTGAACAAAAATCTATCTCAGTTTGCTGTTATTCTTTGGTGCAGCAGGATATTTTACTCACCATCCATACTCCATGCTCAAATGTTTGTACCTGCATCGCATTGAGTGGCTCCTGTGGCCAGATGACCTCCCGACCCCCATAAATTATCATCCTTCGCATCCTTCACCTTGGAGAGAAACTTTATTTTTTCCCCCCTTTTCCCTGAATATTGAGAAGAAGGAGCAAAATGTGTTTCAGCTCTTTGTCCTTGAAGGAGAGTCACAAATCCTGGAATGCACAGGAAGGAAGTCACAGAAGCAAGGCTATCTGTACTCACCCCCTTCCTCTACTTCCCTCCTCTTTTGTTTCCCGCTCCTTCTTTTCCTGATAAAGGAGAGGAGGGATGATGGAGCAAAGGAATTAGTAGGGCCCCGGGGTGGGGGTCTGTGCATATGAGCGCACATGTGTGTGTGCATGTATGTTGTGGGAGGGTTAAGCGTTTCAGAGGCGGCAGTCTCCCCTCCCGGGCTGTCTCTCATCACGCCGTTGACCCCCCAGGAAGCTTTAGATGTCCGTCTGGCTTCATAATTCTCTTATCGGGCTAATCTGGGAGATAAGAAAGGGGGAGTTGAAAGTGTAAACCCAGCACCGTGGCCATGGAATCCAGTTGCAGCGGGCTCATTCTTTACCTGCCTGCCTGGGAGAGAGTTGTTAACTTTGTGTGTGCTGTGCCCATGTGCGCAATGCACTGCACAGAGACCTGTATTTGCGAGCTTTTGTTTGTATGTGTGTGTGTGCCCCCCTCCCCTCCCCGTGCTGATATGGTTGCCCCCCACATGCAGGTCTGCTGGAGTATGATTGATCTGGGCAGAGGTAGTGGTCACATCCTGAACTGGAGTTGATTTCCTCTCCTCCCCAAATACAGACCTGGTGTTTATCATAGGCTCAGTGTCATGTTTGTATGTTTTCATAGATCAGTGCCGTTATGGGAGGCGGTTGGTCCGGGTCTATGAGGAGGAAGAGGGAAGGAAGAAAGAAAAAAAAGAAAGGTTGAAATCAGAGAGTGCTTTCTCTTCTGTCTTCCCTTCTTTCAGACATAAATCTCTGTGCATACAGAGCGGATGTAGCTACTCAGGGAAAGTGCTAATTAATCGACTGAGGACAAAAACTTTTGGATCAAACCAGCAGATTTATATAAGATGCTGTCACAAGCAGAGGTGCTGTTTGATGTCAACAGTTTTTTTGTTCTCTCCCTTACACAGAAAAATACACCAGGCCTCTACTGTTGTATAAATCAGTTTGCTGACATTTCCATTGTAAGAAAGAAGAGCTTGGAAAGGAAGGGAAGATGGACATTTTTTATTTTATAATGTTATAATGTAAAATGTATTCATTATCTGGCTTATGTTAGCATATGTTGTAGTTAAGGTGTTTTAGTTGTGACTTTCCCATCTATTGATACTACGTTCATTGCTAAGATCTGGATCATGGCAGTGATAACAAGAAGTTGTATGAGGCATAAACTTGAGTTGACAATCAAACATGTTTTCAACAAAGCCTTTGGTTAGGTGTTATTCACCTTAACCAGTAAATCACTGAGGCATCCCATGACCTACCATAGTTGCCATATTTTGTGCACATAACGATATCATTACCAATAAGGAGGTTTTTTCCATATTCACAAAAATGTGAGGTGAAAAATAATAATTTGATAAAAATGCTGTCTACTTCAGAATGCATCAAATTCTGAGATAAATATTCCATTTGTGTTCTTTTGCAATTAAAATGATGATATGCCCCAGCTTCACCCAGTCTGTGTGACTGCAGGCTGTTCAGTCTTTTCCTCTGCAGCACATGCTTCACACTCTTCCTGCCCTCTGTGTAATTTGCCAGAGTAGTTTCCTGTGCTTCACCGCTCTGAATCACTGGCTGGCTGCTCTGCCAATAGCAGGATGACGTGGTTCCAGTAATAGATGGCTTTTTTTGAGTAATTAATAATCAAAAGGTGTAATTTGGATGCCCCGCATTTACAGGGCTCTTAATAAAGTTTTATACTCCCATACTCCCTCGGGCAATATGACTCATGCTCTGAACACAGTTTGGTTTGTATCATTCAGTGATATGTCAGCCTATTTCCTATTTTAACCATGCTATTTTCTTTTGAATATAGAGGCAAAAACGTTTTATTTCTAAGATGCTGATAACCTTATAGTGAACAGAACATAGAGTAATGTCAAAATAAAAAAATGTGCAGAAATCCTCAATTTTTTACTGATGACTTTATGAACCCACAGCCCAGCCCTTACGTCTGACTCCAAGCCCTCTTCTTCCTCTGCAGTGCCTTTTGGCCGAGCTTTAGATTATAGAGCAGTCTGGTTGGAGCTTCTCAGGGATATCACAGGAATTGAGTAATCGTATGGCATGACAAAGATCCTGCCCTCTAATTATCCTCCACTTGTTGCAGCACCGTTTTTTCCTGTCTGGTTTTTCTTTCTATACATTTTTTCTCTCTCTGTTGTGCTGTCACTGTCTTGCTCCTTTCATCTGTGTCCTCAGCTGACTGTGGGATGTGTCAATTGAAGGGCAGAGGGTGTTCAATGGCGAAATGACATGCTATCGCTTAAACGCCACTCTCTTCTCCATGTAATGAAGCCTTCAGCTACATCCCCACAGGCCAAACTGTAGCCTCACCCTCCGACACTTTTTTAATATGTGTGATTCATATCTGACAAGTCAAAGCATAGGTACTCACCTTTTAAACTCAGGTATACACCAATAGGAGAAGTTACTGCAGAGTTAACTGCAAGAATTGATGAGTAATGGGTTGGAGTACAGAATATTATTGGTGATAGCTGCTGCATACAGTAAATAAATACATGAAAGTATTGATTTTTCTGAGTGATGATGTACTGACTAAAAGAGTCCAGATGTAATGCAGTACCAAAATGAGAACACTTATCCAATAATGGTGGAATATGATGGAATAAAATGAATCCAGTTAGGGAGATTATAGATAAACTGTTTTACAAGAATGGCAGCAAATGAGCCAAAACCATACACAGGTATAATAATAGGATGGGTTAGAACATTGTTACATTTGTGTTATCCTCAAAGGCATTCATTTAAATACAAGAAAGACTGAGCTCTTCTATCCTCAACACACTCTGCCCAGTCTGAGCCCTTCAGTGACACACACAACACCACTACCTTCAACATTCTGCTCTGCTCTGTCATGTAAAATATAAGCTTAGAGTTTTGTGCTTTTCACAGCTGATACAAAATTAAATATTTGTTTTTACAGCTAGCTTCAGACTGTGTATAGTTGAAACTTCATTATATTTGGTACATTTTCAGCTGTTTCTGCATTTTAAAATACGATGGTGTCATCTGCATACAACTGAAATCACCATTATTAATGACCAGCCAAATGTTGTTAACATGAATAGTTTAAGATCAAGACCTAAGACTGAACTTTTATGAGCAACTCTGTAAAGACAACGCACAATGACATCTATTTTGGAGGATCAAAGTCAGTGTGAGAAAGGCACTTTGGTAATATATTGTGATCTCCTGTGTTTAAGATTGTAGACAGAGCAATAAACAAAGAAAGTTTAAATGGTGCTATGCCCAAATTTGAAAACTGGCATTTGTGTCTCATGAATTATATTAATATTTTTGGAGTTTTTTATGTGTTAGTAGACTGTTGTACATAAAAACACACTACAGATGGTTTGTGCATTTGCCTTGTACCTTGTCAGAGATGATTTTTTATTGAACCAACTAATACTTTTCTTTTTAACCACTGTATGGTTCAGGTTTGGATGCTTTATCCCTCCAGATTCTGTCACTACAGCTCTTCAGGTTTATCCTTTGTATAAAAGTGCTTTGATAACTGTGAGAGACAGAAGCTCTCGTTCTTCCAGTCTTAGATGCTTTAAGTTACTCTGGGAACGTATAACCTGCACATAAGAAAAAAATACTGTTCCTCATTAAAGTTATGTTTTCATTTATCTCGCCATCTTTGGGTGACTGTATTGATCCCATGCCAAGAAATTTAAATCCTCATCCCAGTACATTACCTGTGTTGGGGCATTATTCCACTGTGCATAGCAATCTAATGAATTCATGTCTAATACCCAAAATGTTTATTATGGATGCTTTCCCCCAATACTCACTTAATCAGGAATAATGTGATTCATGTCAGCCATATGTTTCTCATGAAGTTGAATCTTGAGGAATGTGCACTTTGGTGAGAAGCTGCTATGATTTGTGAGGTGTGCGTGGTGGAGGGACAACAGGGGGATGGGAGCCTGCAGGGGGATTTTCCCCTCTGCACAACCACGATGCTCCAAACCTGTTTACCTACAGCGAGGCCCTCCCTTTTTTTTTACATCATTTTTTAACACCCATTTCTTTAGCCATGTGTTTTAAACATGTGCGTATGCCTATTTCCATGTTTGTGCACAAGCATGCATGCATTCAGTATTAGGTCTTGGCAGCTACAATGTATATGGCCAAATATCTACACGTTTCCCAGGCTTTCAGGCCAAGCCTAGTCCCCACAGTGCGACCCCTGACACATGGGTCCCAGCCCATTTTGAGCTCATATAGGATGAGGCAATGCAGAACCTGGGGAGGATAGCAGTAAGCAGACACTAGTCGGAGCGAGGACAGGATATCTCTCTCTCTCTCCCTCAATTTCTCTCTTCCTCTTTCTGTCTTTTGCGCAGACAGACTGGGGAAAACGCATTGCATCGCTGACAGCGTTAGTTGGATTGGGACACTGTCCTCCTCTTCCATTGCTCCCAAATGGTAGACCGCACAGAGAGAGAGTGAGAAGGAGGGAGTGGTGTTGATGATGAGACCTTGCCTGCTTGCCACACGCCTCAGTCAACTCCAAATCAGAGCCTGGACTGCAGTGGCCCTCGGCGCTGCGGGGACGTCTCTGTTTAAGTCTGTCTGATGCTAATGGCTTCCCCAGCTCCACCGCTGAGCTGCAGGGACAGTGTGAGAGTGAGCTGAACTAGCTCTTTAGCAGTAATGTTCATTTTTACATAAGTCAATAGACTTCTTTCCTAATTAATGCCACCTTATCCATAAGGGAAAAACTGAAGAGCACCATCTAGACAAGCTGGTCTTGAGTACATTTACTCGTACTGTTACAAGCTGTCTTGCTGTGATATCTGTTCACATAGCAATCTAATGTAAATGGTAACATGGTCAAGAATAAGTCCCATTTAACATGTCACTGCTTTTCAGTTCAGAAATTATCTCTAAGAGCAATGAAGCCTGTATTTGGTTTTTGTATTTTCATGTATTTAAGTTTTCCTGTCAAAGATATTATTACCCCATAATTAATTTGTCTATTTACTGTTACCTTCATTATTTGATCTCAAGATACTTTATGTGAGTAACCCTGCTTCCACAGCCATTTTGAGTTTTTTTCACTTCAAAATTGTCACTCAGTAATGAATACTGGCACACCCGTACAGGTTAGCTTAAACATTACTAGTTTGCTGCTTCTCCAGCATGAACAAGCTCGAAAAGCAGGTGAAAATATCCGCTCTGCAAATACAAAATGAACAGACATATAACCACCTCGTTCCTTGTTTCAAAAAAATGTCAATGTATCCTTGTGTTGACCCTCAGCATGCATGTACACAAGCTGTGCATAGGTGGTAATAAAGGTAGTGTATAACTGCAATTCAGTTTAAAGCCATCAAGTTTGAGACAGTGAGAGACGTGGGGACAGCAAGAGTGGAGAATCAGCCAAATGTATTTATGAGACTGATGGTCTGTAGAAAAATAGCTCATAGGTCTTGTGTGCAGCAGCTTTTGTACAAACTATAGTTATGTTATGTTGTCAGGCAACCTCAGGTGGTTAAAGTTGTTAGGACGGGGCAAAGCAGGAAATCAGGTGATGTAGTGTACAGAGCAGCAAAGTCCATGTTCCAGGGAGGTTGGGTGGATGGATGGATCAACAAAAATGCAGGCCTTTCACACAGGAAACCTTTGTTCAGCATTCTTTCATTTAACCCAAAACACATTTTCCTAAACCAAAACCAATTAATTTTTGTGCCTAAACCTAATCAAGCTATGATCGCTCTGCAGCTTTAACCGCATGCTTATCAATGTTACCAGGAGCATGAAGGTCTGGTACACCTGCTGCTGTTATGGTCCCATGAGTCATATTCGAGTGTGACGACAAGTGACCATACTGGTCATTTAAGATGGAGGACTTGGTTTTGTTTGCACTGCCACAGAGAGTTGGACATGGAATCATTGTAGTACATTGGAGTTTCAGGTCAAATAATACTTACTACAGTAATTATTATAGTGATAGGTTTAATGTAAATTTGAAATAAAACATTGCCATCATGCAGTACTGCAGGTATGATGTGCCAATGTGCTAATCATTAATGGGCAGTCTCTTCCAGATGCTGTCACTGGCAAGCTCAAACTCGTCTTACCCTGTTTGCATTGTCTATTAACGACACATTACAACACAGGTTGGACAGTATTCAGTGGTTGTCCACGTTCTTTCATGTGACTGAAGCCAGAGTTTGACTCTTTTTCCCTCTGGGTACACATCAGAGGGATAGATGCATATGTGTGTGTGCTTCTAGTCTTACAGAGGATCCCAGAGACCCTACCCTTTGTCTAAAATGCCACAATTAGTGCACGTGCAGCCTGGATCACATCACACGCAGCGTTTGTAATTGTTGAAGAGTAGCGCAGTCTTGGTTCATAAACAGCTCAGTCGGGAGGGGCTGTGCAGTGAAGGCTTTACTTATTTCTCAGTGGTCTAGTTGAAATCCCTGACCCTGTGCATTATTCTATGTCTCTGTTCATTACACCAGGAGATAAATACTACCCCTCCACTTGTACAACACAGATGAAAAAGGAGAATTCCTTCTCTATTTTGTAATATCTTCTCCCACAGAGGGGGATCATTGCAGGGCTCCAGTGCTGGCTGGATTGTGTCCGACAGCCCATAAGATCACATGGTCTTACCTTCAGGACCTCTGTGCATCTGTCCCGCCACCCCTCCCCCACACCCCCAAACCATATTATATGCTCCTCATTGACCCAAGAGGATCAGGGATCTGTTCTTAATCACATGTCCCTCTTTATAAGCTCCCTGTCTTATTAAAGCACCTCATGGCTGTATTTAGGAGCAACAAATCATATTTCGTAATATAGGCGGATAGGGGGACCATTGGCGAGGAGTGCAGTGGTGCGTGTGTCCTGATATGAAGCCGTCTCCTTTTCACCCCAGGGGACCCCAGGGCAGACAGTGAGACACACACAAACACACACAGACCCACACACGCCTATGTGTCATCAGGGGCTAAACGAAGCCAATCCTCTGATCAAAGAGCTGCTGCCATGGGAGAATTGAGTTTGTTTTACTGTATCACCATTTGTAAGGTAGACATTTCAAACATTATGATACAGCCAGTGGTGTGTGTGTGAGCATATGTGTGTGTGTGTGGGTGCATGTATTGTTTTTGTCATGTGAGAATATCAAAGCTCTGATTCTGGGGATTTTTTGGTTTTAACATCACTTGAAGAACTACATGTTATTCTGCAGGGTAAAAGAGAGTCAGTGACCTTTGGGCTTATGCAACCTTTTAACACACACACACACACACACACACACACACACACACACACGCACACAGACACACACAAAAGTAAGGACAAATGAAAGAAAAAATAAGGCAATTCTAATCAAACAATGATCAAATGCTTAAAACTACATAAACAGTGATTATCCTGTTAGTTAGAGGCAAAAGCAGAAGTTCATCAGAGTCAGTGCATCCAGTGTCATAATGGTCAATGTCTGCTTTTCGCAAGGCTAATGTAGCAGCTTGGTCCAAGGCATGACAGTCCTGGGTGAGTGAGCTGCCGTTTTGGTGCAGACAGAAATATCTCAACTGCTATTCAATGTGTTGCCATGAAATTTGGTGAAAAAAATCCATGGTGCCGAGAGGATGAATCCTAATAACTTGGCAGTAACCTGTGCCATTCTGTTTCCTGAAAAAATATTTTGGGAGATACAAGAGCTTCCCCTGTCAATGAAAGTATTGGCTTCCTTAACACCAGCAGTTTGGCTGTGCACTGTGTAGTGTCTTATTGTATTACTTTGATGCTGATGTGTCAACATTGTCAGAAACAAATACAAATCATACACAGTTTATTTCATGTTAAAACTGTAATATTATAGTTATAATAGCTGTCTTTTCTTAAATGTCGGTACAAGGAACCATAATTCAAAAATACTGTCAGAAGTCAGATACAACCAGAACAAATCCAACCCTTGTAGATCAGTGCACTTGTTGTGAACCTGTTACAGATTATGGCAGGTAAGGAGCAAAGAGAGAGGCAGATTTTCCAAAGAGAGACTGAGGGAGGCGTTGAGGCACGGATACTGCCGTAAATGTGGGGATAGTTGACGTATGGTTAGCCTACTTTTCATTATTATTACACAGAGGGACGGTTCCCTTCCCACTGTGGTGATCCTGCCTCCTCTCTGTTTGCTTAGCCGAGTGGTTCCATATGGAAGAACACATCGGTGCAGCATCTGGCCCCGCAGGGAGAGGAGACAAACAGGTCTGAGGCAGGACACATGTGTGTTCACAGCAACTACCCACTACTGTACACAAGGCCTCATGTCAGCTGTGAGACCTGTAACTGCTCTGTGTCAGGGTGATGCCTTACTTGCTTGAAAGCCTAATTTATATTGGAATCAGCGATATCTTCCCAAAATAAAACTTTTTTTAGCAGATTTTGTTGGGCCAATTTTTTGAAGTAAGCAAAAAAGGAACCACAGGGTTTTAAACTCTTGTGCAAGGTCTGTTGAACGCTGAGCAATTGCCTAGTATAAATTGGAAAATGCTCTACAGGTTTTAAGTGCTTTTATTAACACCTCCTTAGATGGGGAATGTTCCCTGAAGTAAGGAAATGTTATTTTATTAACCTTCTTATAGTGCACATAAACCCCCCCCCCACACACACACACACTAGAAGCCTCCCCCACCCCCCAAAAAACAGGTTTAAACAATTATCAAGTTACCGAAAGTCTATTGTGCATAAAGATCCATCCTTTATGTTGAGCGTGACATAAACAATCTGTATGGTTTGTCTTGTAGTGGTGAGTGTGCATTCAGTCACCAGAGCAACTGTTTTTTGTTTGTTTGATCAAATTAAGGTGAGAGCAGTTTATCTGTCGCATGTGACAGATAAACCAGTGAGTGGATGCACCACCTCAGTTTCTCACACACTGGTTGTTAACCATGCATGAAATCTCAGACACCAACAAACACTTTGTAATATTCCATGAACAATTATTACAAATGACACAAGGTGTCATTTTGCTACTGACTGACTAAGTTGGACACTGCCGGTCATACAGAAATTAACTATTGCTTTGTTTAATGTACACATATCTTTTTAGGTTTAGAGTAGGGATCTAATGCTACATGGCTGTGTACAGTAGTAGGGATATGAGATCACTTTACAACCAAAACTTCAGTGGTTTTTGTAAGAGTTAAACAGAAGAAGTATTCATATCCTTTATACATGTGAAAGTACTAACATCAAATGTATGTTATATTCAGTTTTGTAAATGAGTAAAAAGTACAGATACAAAATATTATCACCCAACACTAAAGCTGTGAAATATGCATTTGCATAATAAAAAAAAAGAATACATTTCTCTTGGAAATGCAATGGAAGCATTAAGGTGGATTAAATTGCATGTGGAAATACCGCTCTACTACAGCTGTAATTGTGCTAGACATTGAAAAATATACTCTTAAATAGTTAGAATTTTTGACTACAACAATACCATCATGTTAACTTTCAGTGTGGCTTTGAGCTGTCATCACCGTGATGATGCATGTGTAAATCCAGTGTGTTTGTGCAGCCCAACACAGCGAGGAGGATTATTACCAACAGTAGAACTCTCATCCCTCAACATCCAAACATTCCTCATCCCGTGGAGAGAGCTGATGGGTTTTGGGTGTTGGAGAGGAAGTTAAACAATGACTCACTTTACTGACAGACAAGAGAAAATCGATATCACATGTCAGAAAAAAGTCTTCTTAGAGGCATTCACCTGGGCGGTTTCTCCCTGAGTTAAAACACTTGTATATTGTGAGAAATCACTTCTAATTACATGTACGCTGATTACATTGCAGCACTGAACGCGTAACTATTGTTTGCTTTTAACCATGAACCTCCGTTGGTCCTCCTTGCCCCCCCTACTAGTTCCCCTTTTCCTCGCCTCATGTGGGCCAGAGCCCCTCACCACCTCTGCAGTCCTTTTTGGGGGAGGCGTGGTGAAGATGAGGCTTTTTTGAGGGCGGGGGGTGGGGGGGCCTAGGCAAGTGGGGGTGTAGATGTTGTTAACCCTTGTTTCACACCAGCTGCTCAGTACAGGAGGGTCACAGTTCAGCCTGTTGCAAACTTAATATACCTCAGGTGTTCTTCATTTTTACACCACTGGCCCCCTTTAACATGATATACACTGGCCACACTGTGACCATGTTTCTGTAATGGCATTTTGTTATAGCAGGGAAGCAGAAAATAGATGGGGTCACTCAAAACAGTGAGTTACTGTTGAAAGAGCTGTTATACAGGTAGTCGAAACTCATATTATGCATTTTATTCCCTTTACAAAATACCACAAGTTTCAAAATATAAAACAAGCCCTTTCTCAAATGAAACTCTCTGACTGTGTGGCTGAGTAAACCCGTCACGGTTGCTGGGGTATCCCTCATGTGACTGTAATCACCTTACTGTAGCTTCTTTTATTGAGCATAAATGTCTCAGCACTGCCACAGACCGTGTACAGTAGATGGAAGACAAGTTTTCAACTCCAAGATCAAATTGTCAATCAAAATGCTCTTGCGCTGAGCCCATAACGTAAGTTAAGCCTGCTCTGCCTTGCCTCTGTGTCGCGCTGCCTGATTCACACTTACGTCATTCTGATGAGGCAAAGGCAGGATGTTCTTGGCTGAAATGTCTGTCTGTCTTTCAGAGGAAAAGAGAAAAAGAGAGCGATTCTGCTTTCCTTAACGTCAAACCGCTGTGGTTAAAGAAACACACACCTCACTACACCTGCAACTATAACCTCCACAGTCATCATTTTGGCTGTAGTAGTGGAGTCAGGAGGGGCTCGGCTAAGCGAGGCTGTGCTTGGAGGAGACTATATGATCATTGACCCCTGGAGATACAGCCGCCATTATCTCACCTCTAATTGTTGATTGATCTGAGAGGCCCTGGACAGGTGGGTTCCATAGGCTTTTTTCCCATGCACATTAAACCATACTGCTTAAAGTAGTTTCAAACAACATGGTTTCTGAAGGGGTCAGAGGGCAACTGCATACTAGTGGCTAATGGTAGCAAATAATGTCAATCATGCCAAATGAGCCGCTGGTGAGACTCACTCCTGCTTCCCACTGGAATTTGAGGAATGAACTCACTGGGTGAAGTCTATCCTCTTGAAGCAAAGCATAACATTTTTATCTCAGAGCTTTGATATCTCTCTTTCTCTCTGTTTTTGATAGGAATAAATGTTCCACATGTTATATTTAAGCCCATCAGCCACAAGATTAAAACCAGGAACTGGTTTTATGTGTTTCTTGCTTCATGTACCCAGCCAATGATCTCTCTGTCCTGACGCCCACTATATAAAACAGACAAAGATGGAAGGAGTCAAACATTTAGAGTCCAGACTGTCTTTCATTAATGGCTTCAAACTGAGTCGTGTTAGTGGATGAGGAATTGTCATATGCAAATAATACAATGTGCTTCACCCGCACGAGGACTTTATTTTTCACCTGTTTTGATGGGCAGATGCCAAAACAACTGGCACACTTGCAAGGATAATGTGACACACAGGGTTCCATTTCAAGGATTAAGAAGTTTATTTAGGGACTCGATGGTAACCCTCTAAAAAAATGGCAGGCAGCAGAGCAAACTTCACAAAACAGAACTTAAACCAAATAGTAAGCAATAATCTGAGCAGAGTAAAGGGATCAAGCAAAAACCAAAGTCCAACAATCAACAAACGTCAAAACACAGGGAATCTGAAAAAAGGCTGGAACTAGTGAACTACAGGGAGTATAAATACTGACTGCTCTGATCATTGAACACAGGTGAGGAGGAAAAACTGGCGGGAAACTGACACAATGGCAGGATGTAAAACAAACTGAAATGCATGATGGTAAGCAGCTACAAAATAAAACAAGAAGCGAAGTGGACCTCAATTCATGGTCCATGTGAAGCAGCACACTTGTGATGTATGTATGTGTATAATACAATGTTTAGTACAGCTCAGCCAACCTTTAACAAGCAGGATGTCGATTTTCTTCTTCATAAAACTTTTCGAGACATTACCCAGAGGAGCTGCATATGAGAATGCAAATGTGGACTTTACCATGTGGGTGAGCGTGTTGATGATGTTTCTATCATACCTCCTGCACGCTCGACCAGGCACCGCCTTCACATAAGCCAAATGGAGTATTTCCAGTAGTTGTGAATGGGACTGACATGACCAATCGCTGGTTGTGTGCTGCTTGTGTGAAAGGGCAACTCCGCACAATGTCCCAAGAATCAGGTCCAGACATTGTCTGGAGTTCATACGTGAAAACAGCTTTAGAGAGATTAACCTGTTTTCCCTGTGGACCCCTCTCACCTCTCCTTTGTAGCCCTTTCACTCACTGATCCTGCACCTTCTCTATCACCTCATCTTTCCAGACTGACCTTGCACATATGGGCCCATGTTCTCCTTTTCTTGCAACTTCATTTTTACTCACTTCACTGCTCCCTTACTCCTCTTGCTAGTGAAGGCCAAGAACCAGACCAGGCCAAGCCAGGCGAGACCTGCTCCCTGATAGGTTTGGGTGAATGGTGATGCAGAACCAGGCCAAAAGGGAGTGATGACTCGTGATCTGTAATCTACACAGAGATGTCAGGGAGCATATCCCACATTCCCACAGTTCAGCTGCGCTCATCTCAGGTCTCTGCCACTGCAACAACACCCCCCACCCCTCACCCTCCCAACCTCCACCATGATCTCTCCCCTTGACTCCCTGAGGCCGCATGACTGCAGGGGTGAAACGGCACAGAGGGTTAGTGGGGGGCTGCGGAGGTTCGCCCCATTCAGATTTACATCTGTCCCTTAAGAGAGATCAGTATCCCTTTTATGTGGAAAATGTTGCTGCTCTGTGACCTCATATTTCAACTTCAATATTTTCTGGTGCCATTTTGTCACATTGCAAAAAGAGTTGATAAAAACTCCAGGGGAGCCCAGAACATATTCTGACAGGTGACGTGTGTCGACTGCTGTGTGTCTTGGGGAGAAAAAGTGTGTGTTAAGGAGGTGGCAAGTGAAAGAGGCTGAAGGCAGGGATGTGGTCTTTTAGAAGGAAAGTTCAGTAAAAATTCCTCTGGGGAAAACACACACATGTCACTCCGTGTTTTAGCAGTTTTATGGCCTGGCTTTAGTGTGGTGCTGCACAAGAGAGATTGATGTACTTCTCAGCAAGGACAATGTGCTGTATGGCTGTCTATGTCTGGGAGGTTGGCCAGTGAGCACCAGCTGCCCCATTGTGTGTATGTGTATGTGCCTGCCACACAATACCATGTGCACCGCAATCTGAAATGCCCAAACCCATTTGCTAAGTGATCAATATCTCTCGAATTATGTTGTCCAAAAATGTGCAGTCTATCTATTGTAATGAATCCCTACAGGATTGGAGAAAGGCTACCATCATTTTTCATCATGTCATATTGGAGCCACGGTGATGGAGGAATGCAAGAATACATATAAAACCTTCAAAACTACTTAAAGCTGACTTAACTGAACTTTTTAAAAAAAATAATGCAACACCAAAGCCATTAAGACATTTACATGAATCACCCAAGTTGTTATGTGTGAACATGTCAGCAAACAGTTGTGTCTTTACAGCAGACTCCTGAAAACAGGAAACAAGGTTGATGAGAGCAGTGTGACAGAACCGAAACAGGGAGATTGTGTGCTGTAAAACAAAAACAATGAGCTGAAAGATGCTAAAATGCCTGGGAGAGCTGAGAAAATAACCCTTGCAACAATCTCAGGGGATTTGTCGCTGCAAGTTATCCTCTGATGTTAGATTTAATCATTTGCCATTCACCATTGTTTATATAAAAATTAATTAGCTCATCTTTCAATAAACAAAGCATATAAGCGTCATATACTGTCAAAATGCAGTATATTTGTATCATATATACATTTGTGTAAGGTTAGCAGTTGTTCTGATGTAAAATGATTGCTAAATTAAGCTGTCAAATAGATGTAGTAAATAAAATAATATATGCTTGAAATGTAGTTGAATGTAGCTTCAAATGAAAACACTCAAGTAAAATAATGCTTTAAAACTGTGCTTATTTATAGTACTTGAGTAAAGACATTGAGATACACCCAACCATGCAGTGCAGAGCTCTCGATCAGATTCGTAACGTGAGTTTTCATGTGCCCTTTTCCTCCCTGAAATTCAGCCTCGTCTTTTAACTCTCTCAAAGTATCCCTCTTTGTTCTAAATGACAGACAAGAACTATATCACAGTAAACCACAATGACACTCAAAAGCAAGTATTTTTACAACCTGCAAGCATCAGTGACCAAATCTAAAAGATTGGTTAATTCCGCTGTTGACCTGATTAGCAGCCGGTGGACGTGTCTACGAGAGGCAGCCAAGCCTTTTCAACTCAGCAAGGTGCCGGGGAGAGAGGGTAATGAGCTTTAAGCTGCACTGCTATGCCTCTGCCTTCCTTTGCTTCGCCACCTTTCAAGTCCAAGCTTATTTTGAAGAGGAGGCTCAGAGCTATAAACCCTTATAGTAAGTTTTGGGTTCACTTTGCCAAGCGGCTCTGAGAGAACTTTTGGACACGAACTGCCACATGTGACTCCCCCCATCCAAAGCCCATCCCCCCTCTTATTCTGTTTTAAGGAGGAAATCTTTTGTTGTTTTTTCTGAATCCCATCTGAGTTAAAGAAGCCAACATTAGAAACAGAGGGATAAAACTCACGTTGAAACAGGTCACAGGACTTTTATTCAACGTTTAGGTCTTACCATCCTTCATTCTGTCCGCATGGGTGTCATAAGTACAAGTATGTGTGGCAGTATGTTTATCCATGTGTTTTATGCATATGGGGCGCTTTCCCTGTGTTTTGTATGTGTGTGATGGTGTGCATGACAGGACTCACTAAAATCATAAACAGAACCCGCTCCCTCCTAACTTGCCAAATGCGTTCCAAGGAGCCAACAAAACAATTGGGTTCAGTTGAATTTGGCACTCCAAATTGACCCTAAAAACAATTAAGTCATAGGGACCATTAACTATGTATAACCATCATAAAACATGTTCCTGCTCTCGAAAAAGAAAAGGGGGTAAAACTGTGGTCACAGGAAATGAGGTAATAAGGACTGCACAGCTAGTCAACCTGTCTTGCTGCAGCAGTGCCGCGCTGACCTGAGGGGAGCCAGATGAACTTTTTTTTTCAGGGTGGGGAAAGGAAAGGGAAGGGTGGCGTGGAGGGGTGAAGGGGGTGGCGGGTCAGTGGGTGGGGGTGAGCAGGGGGATTTGAGCAAAGCACGCTCTCTAATCTTGCACTCAGCCAAGCGATCTCATGATGCAGGAGGCTTAGCCACCGCAGTGAAAGCAATCTAATGGCCAATGAGTAATCAACACTATTGCCTGTCTCGACTAATATCCCTACGGTCTAGTCCGCTGAAGCAGGAAAAGTTCTCTGCTTCACAGAAGGAAGGGGAGGGGAGAAAAAAAAAGAAAAAGACTGCGAGACACAAAATGAAGACATAAATATGTATTTGATTTACTTTTGGATGCGGCAAAGACTTCCTCTCCGACCATCAGGAGTAACATTTGTTTGGGAGACTCTGAGGAATTTAAAAGCTGTCACATGGTGATTCATTCCCATAAAGCAGTATGTTTTGCATGCTCAAAGCCCCTTTCCCAGCTTGCTTAAGAATTTCAGCATAACCTGTATGACTATAATCAAGGGATCAACTGAAGGATAACAGAGAACATAATTCTTCAAGTCTCCTCAGAGCAAAAAAGCAAAACATGCACTGCGTCCATGTCTGGTTTTTAAAAAGCCCTCTTCATTGTTTTTGGATTTCAGTTCCTGATTTTTCAGCTGTCCTGGCATGGCACGCCGTGCGTGGCATGAGGGAGCACACTGAATCACATGGATTAATGAGAGAGAAGGGCTTGTTTGATTAGATTTATGGAATGCATTAAACAGATTTTATATAGCTGGAACAGTTAGGTGGCCTGGCAGCTGTGAAAGAACCCGTCTCCCTGGTTGTAATTTGACGTGCCAACCCTGCTCCTTCTATGATCATGGCTGGCTCCACCTGCCAGGTCACATCATGTGCCAGAACCCAAGAATAGGTAGATGTTGGGGCTGGAGAGGATACCTGCTCATCTCACACTGATTTGCTGTCTTGGTTTTACATGCAGTATTTTTCTCTGTCTTTTTCAGGAACCTCTGTAATGTGTTTTATGGCTCTGAGAATCACTTCACAGAGTTTGTCCTCGGGCCAAAGGAAACTTCAATCTCAAATGTAACTTTTTTGGCTCTGCTTTCAGAATTAGATCCACACATTTAGCTCTCCATGGGTTTGGCACAGCTCAGAACGGATGAAATGTTCAATTAAAAACATTTCATCGAATGGTATCTCAACCAAATCCAAAAGAATCCGCTCTGCAGTCAACACTTGACTAAAATAAAGAGATGAGGTCTCAACATAAACAACTGAAACTTGAGCAGAACCGTCTGCAGAGACCGCGACTTTTTTCCTCATATTCACTGACTAGGGAATCAGTTGAGTTTATTGTATAATACATTTCTACTAATAGACAGGAAAATATTCTCATGCCAGCATAGCAGTGGCTTTTATAATTGGTTCAGTTTGTGCTTTCCTCTGAATTCATCTCTCATCATTTCATTCATTAAGATTAGTTGCTAAAAGATTTGACATGCCCATTTATTCCATACTCCCATAGTGACTTTGGTACTGCATAAAGGAATTTCACTGTGACATTATAAACCAAACTGGAAGAATTATGTTCCAGTTCAGGGTAAATATGTGGGTTCTGTTCATTGCTAATAGCTCTTTTGTTTTCCTTAATTCATGTTTTACTTAATGTTCACTTAGTGATTTTGTTAGAATTGGCCTTGAGGTTTTGGTCCAGGATGAAGGGGTTCAAAGTGGATCACTCCACCAAAGTCAGTGACAGGATCCATCTCTCAGAGAGAAGAATAGCAGTGAAAGCGGAAGCCAGCTAACCTCTGTCAAAACTGCCATCCATCACTCGGCGTTTTAACCCCGGCCACACTGAAAGACAGCCAATTACTTGGGCCAGTGGATGAAATAAATACGTCCTCACATTAGGGCCCATTACCAGGCCTTGCTCTCCCATTTCTCCCCCTGGTCTGCGGAGGGACTGAGCGGTGGCTCGGCCCCGGACCATTATGTCTGTCTGAGATCTACCAAACTATAGCCCTCTGTTGAGAGGTCTCCATCCACACGGCAGCAATAGAGCACTCTAACCATGGGCAAATTGCTGAAGCTACTCACTCTGACATTGAAAGAAATATATCCCTGCAACAAGTTCATTATGATCCTGTAAATGCAGCACCTGTTATGTACACAAATGCGATGGTAATTTAACATGGTCCATCCTTTTCTGAATAAGCACCCATGTCGCTTTTATGTTAAAGTCAGTAAACAGGAATCTTACTCTGTCTGTCAGTCATTGAGGTTCTTCCCTTATCAAAACAAAAATGACTATTCCTCCTTTCAGAGTGGACAATTTGGCAAAAGAAATAACCTTCACAGTCATAATTTTACGCTCAACTGCAGAAGTAATTGGTAAAAAGCAGATGTGATCAACAGGTAGCATCAACGTTAGCCCCAGAGATTGCACGTGGCGTGTCTGAAGTAACATCCTGACTACTAAGATGTTGTTATGATTGATTTTTCAATTAAAATAACCTAACTAAAGTTTTAGCTAAGGCTACCCTACAAGGCAGCCTTCACTAGCCACAGAGTAGTCACTGCACTTTGGAACTTACCTCTGTTTTCTGGCTCATACTAATTTTATGTTTCACGTCAGTGAAACGTGGATTAATAATTTTTCAAATAGTGAAATAGATGTTGAAAAGTTAGACTCTCACTTGATTGATAATTGATGACCGTTCGGCAGTCCATGTCTGAATGGTGTTATGTCTCCCCAGTGTAGCCATGGTATAGATTGACCTGCAATTATGACATTGGCAGTGCTGCCTCGTTGCTCCCATTAGCTGCACTGTCAAAAGAGAAAAGCTTTGACATTTACCTATAGCTGCTTCTATCTCTCTCTTCAGAGGGCCTGTGGAGAGGCTCTTCATCAATCCATTAACCACCTACTCCACTTAACTCCTTTTTGGTCCCATGGATCTGTATTTTAGTTGATTCCAGGTGTCCGAAGTTTATAGGCATCTATTTTTTTCCTCCAGAACAATAAACTTCGAGGGGCTCAAGGAAAGGGGACCAAACAGGGAAGGGTGGATCGAGCGAGAGGGGCTCCGTTTATTAGACAGCAAATAGCCGGCCAGTGGGTTTATGATGTGGAAGGTCATTGTTGGTTAATAAGTGGCCACATGAGTGCAGGCAGGTGCTGTGTTAACACCTCCTCTTAACTCGCCTTTCCAGCAGAGGCCATTCATCAGCCCAGTGTTAATGAAGGCCATATAATTAATAGGTGGATGGCAGAGAAAGCCCCCCGAGTTAATCAATGCAGGCCTGTTTGAAGAGCAAGGCTAAGATGGGACACCAGGGCTTCTAAAAAAAAAGGGGGGGTCTCGGTTAGAGAGTGGGAGCTTTTTAAGAGGCCACTGTGACAGAGAGTGGGAACTCTGATGGCCTTCACTCTCAAGCTTATTTGTCCATGTGTGTGACATCATCGCATCTGTGTGACCGTCCACCAAGTGATATTTACAGAAATGGGTCAGCCTCAACCAACCAACATGGAACATAAAACATTACTGGCTCTGATAAGGGGTTTGAGAAGAAAGTAACATACACATTGTTCCAATGAAGCAGCGCAGCAGTGCAGATGATTTAACCTTTTCTTTTTTCTTAGCCAGTACAAGCCCAAACCGTTTTTCTGGCCCCATGCTCACTCCTTCACCTGCACCTTATCTCCACAAATGGAGTGTTGACTTTCTGTTCTTCAAAGGAGAAATACTGTCAGGCTGCTGCTAATGGGGATCAGGAGAGGCTACTGTTCTGGAACTTGTCAAGCCCTGTCCAACCTGCCATCCTGCCCTGAAGTGTGGGAGCTATTTAACCTCTCCTCCTCTTTTTTTCTCACATTCTCTCATTTGCACCCCCCCACCACCACCACTATTTTTTTCTTCCACATTTTATAAATTTTTTCCCCTCATAGTTACTGCATGCCATAATATGTCATCTGATTACGCAGGCAACGTGAGTTCATGTAAGTAAGTGTAGTGCAGTGTATGTGATCAGAGGCAAGCATTTTTGTGGAATGATACCACCTCCTACGGTTCTGATCTGATGGGGAAAGCTGGTGGATTATCACCTCCCCACCACAATCCCATCTCTCTTTGCCTCAACCGCACACACTAGTCAGTGATTCTCAAACTACATACAGACAGCATGGAGGATCAGGGGGCATGGATGACCAGGGCCATAATCTGGAGTGTAATTGATATGATTTATGTAACGTAATAAACAAACAAGAGTATGCTGATGCCATTGTGCTGATCTATATTTTGCTGAAAACTTCAACCCTTTTTTATTTGTTGTTTCCCCTATCATTGTTAATGATAAAAAACTGCACTAAACACAAATGTTGTGGTTTCTTTACAATAGCCCAAAGCTGCAACAGGAGATGAGTGAATGCATCTGACTTTTACGTCTTGCTATAATTTGTGTCATTTTATTTGTGTAAGTATGAGTGTGAGTCCTGCTGGCATTCTTGTAATATGCCTATAGCTGTGCACATATGTCAGTGTCTACGTCCATGTATATGTCCATGTGTTTGCTTTCCGTATGTGTGTGTGTGTGTGTGTGTAGAGGGAGGCTTGGTAGAGGGGTGGGTGAAGCTTTACAATGGTCAACTGAAAAGAACCATTCTTTTATTCAGCAATTAACCCCATCTGGGTAAATAATACGCTGTTCTGCCGCGGAGCCGTCACTGTTATACGCAGAGCCCTGAACCCGAGAGCACTTCAAACAGCAGCCGGTCACCCAAACGATGACAAGATGCTGCAGAAACCGCTTTTCACAAAGTATATAATGCAAAGTATTGAGTTTCACTGTACAGTTTTAGAAAAGCAGGAGATACTCTAGAAAGAGAGAGAGATGGAGAGACAGAGAGGGAGAAAGAGAGGGGATAAGGGAGAGAACGAGGGAGCAGGAGGAAGAGGGCTAAAGCACCGGTGATATCACAGATAACAAGTCTGGATGCACTTACCTGCCTGGAAACCTGATCTTATTATTTTAAATTCTGGGGCTCAGGCACTTATAAACAGAGAGCAGGGGACTCTCGAGCAGTGGGAGGGAGGGGGGAGAGGGGGCAGGTGGTGAGGGGGGGGATGGGCTGTCCCACTGCGTGGATGTATGGTGTGAGAATTCAATTTGCTCATCTCCTGTTATCGTAACTCAATTTCCCGTTTCAAACACGCATGCATACGCACAAACTTGGCTCACATTAACGGCCCCTCAAGTCATCTGAGGGAGTGAACTTCCTCGAGGAGGAGTGCAGGTAATTAACGTCGATCAGGGCCGCTGCTCCCCAGATTTACGGTGAGAAGGAAGTGAATCTGATCCGGCGGACGTGAGAAACGGTGATGAGAGGTAGGCCAGCAGTGTGGAGGGGCCTGGAGCCTCATTAAGCAGGGGAACTGATCTTTCCACAGAGATCGGGGCCCATCAGGATCCCCATTATGGTTCTGCTCCTGAGGGCCCCATTAAATCCACTCCCCCAAGCCTTTTGCAAAGACATTTGGCTTGAAGAGTGAGCCTCCTGTGCCGAACACAAAGCACAGGGACTCATGGACACACGCCAAACCACTAAGGGATGCAATATTGGCGTCAACTGTCATTTTCCCTCCTCATACACTGAGAACTACAATATACCAATATCCATGTTTATTTGTGTGAAAAAGACCTTTGAGGTTCTTTCTGAAGCCCTCAGGAGCAGCACTGTCCAATGAGCCAATGACATACACCAGCTCCATGTCACTGTGTGTGAACTGTACCAGCTCAGCCTCAGGTTTAAGAACTAGCAGGATTTTTATTTGTATCTTTTGTTCATTTGATCTGTAAAAAATGTGTGTGTAAAAATGACAGTTGTTGTGGTTTCACAGGATGTTATGTGCCAGACTATTTCTTGGCAGGGAACAGTACTTCCACAGCTTGATTATTACACACTGTGGTTTTGGTATGGATTAAATAAATGAGATATGACTCCTTAGTAAGCTTTAACACTGTGTCTATAGAGGAGGCGTAGCGTGAGCAGCACATTATCAGAACAACAGCAGCAGCTTCAGTGCTCTGTCTGCATCTAGAAGGCACAGTATTGACTTGTATGTCACCTGCATTTTGGTAGCACTCAGAGCCCAACAAACTCACAAAAATACTGTATGCTTTGGGTCGTGTTTACCCAAATATGGTGCAAGTAAAATGTGATCCATTACGGGCTCTGTGTAGACAGCTGGATTGATTAAAACAGAAGTGCATTTGTTCAGTCAGCTGCTGAAATACCTATTTGCTTCTTTACTTTGGAGCTAGTGCAGTTGTTTACTTTTGCTTTAACAGCTCCTTGCACATCATATGACATCATTTTAAACAATCAAACGTGATAGTGGTATTGATCTTTTAGGTGAAAAAAGGCAAAAAAGACCCTTGCCAATGGTGTGATTGTTTCATCTAACTATTGGCAATAAGAATATTTCCCAAAATGTTGAACTGTTCCATGAAGCAAGAGTTCATATGTTTCTCTAAACCCCCCCCCCCCCCGGCTAACGCCTTTAATTTTTTACACAACATGAAACATTTTCAACCCATTTTTGTTTGACTTTATGCCACCCAGAAGCAATTCAGTGTCTTTTTGCCTCCATTCACATCTCCTCATTGACTTTTTGTCCTCCACCCCAAATTGCACTTGATCTGCACCATACCTATCAACAGGTTTCAAATTAGCTGTGGGTATTTTGATGGAGGACAGGGGTCAGTGGCAGTCATACAGTACACACACACACACACACACACACAGAGACATACAAGCTCCCTAGTTAGCGTACATTTGTCATTTGACAACAATAACACATAACTTAAATTGAGCACTGAGCCCAAAACCAAGAGGAAGGGGAACAGGATTATGTTACATGTGTTGGGGGAAGCGTGACTGATTCAAACAATAATAAAGTTAATTTATTTTTCTTTAATGGAAAATACTTCACACCCCATTTCGACATCGGGGAGTAAACAGCCAAGGGAGAACTCTTGTGTTGAGCTCTCTGCTGTATCTTTGTGTATTTTCTTCTTGCCAAATCATGGTTGGCAGCATGGTGGGGTTCTGTTATTACCCCGGAACTAATCTTCTCAAATCAAACATCCTCAGAAATATCAAAGCGCTGATGATTTGTATGTTTTACTTATCAAGTTGTGAAATCTGCAATCTGTGGCCAGCTTTTAAATCATGTAATTTTTTAAACTAACGGGTAAACATCCTGTGTTTACGGAGCAGATAAATACCTTAAAGTAGTTCATTCCATTCTTGATAAAACATATTTTGATATAGTTGAATAGTTGGCAACACCTGCTGGATGTCAGCACTTAAAAAGATCCTAATTATGTTTGTGCAGTTTTTTCTCAAACTCTTTAGGATCCTGACTGATGATACAGCAGTAAAAGCTAAAAAAACAAAAAAACAAAAAACTGCCTTTTTGACAGTCCTGTCCTCTCTCTTCGTCCTGTGGTTTATTATCTAATCAGCTCGGCCCTTGGACACACAGCCACGCTCAGTGGACCCAGACCACATGGCCAATAGAGCACCCAACAGACTGTGTCATCTCAGCCTGCTGAATCAAAAACAAACACAGGGACTGGGTCACTTTTTTTTTTTTTGGAGGAGACTGGGATGAAGTGAGAAGACTTCCCACCCTCCTGCACCATTTATTTAGTTTGGTTTGCACTCCTTGAGCTTGACTTATTCTCACATTTCATCACTGTTTTGGACAAGCTATCACAGTCAGTGGCAAGAACAGTGGGACTCAAATGCAGACTCTGAGACAGGAGCATGACAAAGTTCTTTAACTGAACGCCGATGTGACAGGACAGATGATCTGGCAACATATGGTGGGAAACACACAGACTTGGGGGACAGACGCTGATCAGACAATGAGACAATGAAACACAGGTGATGCACATGAGGGCAGGGCAGGTAATCAGATGAAGCAGGGATTCAAGACACCTGAAACAGAGAGGGACGTTACTTTGAAAAGAAAACAGGAAGGTGCCAGACAGGAAACATGCAGTAACAAAAGGGAACTTAACTAGACTGGTGTGGCATGACACATGTTGAGTTAAACACTTAAATAGGGGATGTTTAACAGTGTTTTCATTGTGTTTTCTCAGTTAATAATAATCTGTGAAGTTTGTAGTGTGGAAATGGAATTGTTTTATTGCATCTCAAACACTTTTACCTTGTCTTAAACAGTGCGTGGAATCTGAGGCTGCTGTAGGCTCTAAATGGCCTCCAGTCAATTCCCCACACACTGACACACATTCACACACACCTCCGGATTACCTCAGAGCAGAAGGGGGACAGAGCCCCGACAACATCACAAAACAAGACAACAGGCACAATTACAGAGCAGCCTGGAGACAATCCCACACTTTAATGAAAGTCCAGTTTCCCCCTGCCTCAGGTAAGCGCTCAACGTGATTGTATCTGTGAAACAATTACACTGTCACAATCAAAGGAAGCTGCCTTTAAATGGTCTGTCAAGGCCCTCGGTGGGGCTAATAATCACTCATCTCTTTCCCACTGTGTCACTGAGGTGCTGAATCCTCCCTTTGTTCTGCACATCACCTGCCTCTCAATAGACTGCTTGGTGTTACACTTCAGGCACTTAGACGGCCACGCTTTCAAAGGGGTGCCGGGGCCCTGAGGGTATGCGAACTGTGGATATCCAGCAACTAGCATTTCCATAGTACCCCAACAGCTCAGAGTTGGATTTGTTGAGTAAAATGGAGTTTCTTTTTTCTTTCTTTCTTTTAAAAAAAAAAAACATATACAGCACTCTCTCGTCATTCCTTTTCCTGGAAGGTATTTTTTTCTTTTTTTTCATTTCGGTTTGGAGGCCCAGAGGTAAGCTGTAATCCTCGGAGCAGTCAGCTGCCGAAGGGAGATAATACCCTGCTCTAATTTATAGAGTTATCACATATCCCCCTCAAAGCATAAAGTGCATCCACTTACTTCCAAATACCCTGCAGATTTTCATTTTCCTCCTTCCCTTTAAGTTAATACCTGTTTCATGTTTAACATCAATTAAAGGTATAGAGGTAATTACAGAAGACATGGGAGAAAAAGAGGGTATCCTGCAGTTTCTCTTCCACAGTTTAATGATTCGCCAGCAGCCCCGACATGTGGCATGTCTGGAATGTTTGTCCCTCCATTCAGAGCATGAGAGTTATTGTGTCAGGACAGGGAAGAAAGGGATCTATGTGGCTATCTCTGTGCACACACACGCACACACACACATGCACGAGCAAATTGTGTTTGGGTGTGTGTTTGTGCTGTGTTCGTAGGCTCCGTGCCCACCGGTCATTGGAGGCAAGGGTAAAGAGAGGGTTAGATAGTTTTAAATGATTCACAAGCTGAACCGCTTCGCCATTCCCGTTCACGACGAACCCCTCGTTGCAGCTGGTTTTGGTTTCCCTGATTCATCTCTGCACAGAAACACACGCAGTAATGGGTACAAATTTTATATACCTTGTTTTTCCCTTCCCGCCTCCTCTGCTGCCTGTCCTCCACTTCAGGGCACCAACTTCTCTCTCCCTCTCTTTCCCACTCTTCATTCACTCTGTCCCTGGGACACCCCATTCATTTATTTTTTATTAAACTTCAGCGCTCTCCAGGACTCATTTCCTGCGGTTCCTGGTGGAACAGAGAGCACGCTGGGAGTTTCCCAGAGACTGGCAGGGGTCGGGAATGATGCCGGAGGAGCAAAGCTGGGGGTTGGTTCGGGATGGTGAAACAGGGAGGGGCTGTCATTTTGGGAGTGCCCTGTCATTGTGGAATTTATTAGGATGTCCGCTTTTCTCCATTAAATGGTGATCGTGTAAACAAAGCACTTCAATCTGCTATTTTGATCATTTTTTCTAGTAAAAATTTAGGCATAGGCAGATGGAAGATCACAAAATCAACAGGCAGAGCTTCCTGCAGGATACAGGATGGACATCCCCCATGGACTGAGTCATTAATGATACCTGCTAACATGGCAGCTGCATTATGAGAAAGAAAAAAAAAATGCCCGTACCTGTTTTATGTGACCTGAGAGTTAAAGACAACAGGCAACTGGCTTCCTAGCAATACTACTAAATGGGAGAACACATGTTTGTTGACAAGTTAACTATCACATGAGAACATATTTAAAAAGATATATTTTCCCTGTATACCAAACATTATGATGTCATTTTCCGTTTTGCTGTTCACATCTCAAATCTTGAAGTGATTTCACAGCTCCAGTATCGGCTTGTGATACTCCTACCTTGTGATCTCCTTGTGATCTCCAGCCTGTGATTCCCTTGCTCTTGAATCATTTCCCCCTTAACAGTAATAAAATTGTCGGTGCTTGAGGGCTGAATTGTGTGTTGTTAATGCAAACTTTCATGAGATTTATTTAAAAAAGGCTCAGATTGATTTCTCTGCATGACATGCTATTAAAAATACCGGCTACAGAGAGTTTATACAAGATTTACACTCTCTGTACAGTCTACAAATGCCTGTATTGTAATGAAGCCCAAAACTGAAAGAAATGATTTGTTATCAAATTTATGACCATCAGTGACATAGTCTAAGCCTGAATATGTAATAAAACCCATAGCTGCGTTTACATTTTTATTCACATCATTTTTATCGTGAGAAGTCCATTATTTTCACTTGTCACCAAAAACACAATTTATTTACGACGAATCTCTTACATTTGTTTTGGTAATTTATCACGAATATGTCATTCTTGTATTCTTACTCATGTGGAAAATGTACATTCCAGCGGTGGTGTATGTGGTTAAGAAGTGAAGCTGACGTGACATCTACAGCATAATAGTGCATCAGTCAATAACATAAAAATAAAAACTTCTTGTTCCTAAATATGAGGCCGCAAAGAGCCAGAGCAGACAAACGTAGCACACGGTTAAATGACCTAAATTACAAAAGTGTTGTTCTGTTGAATTCACATCTGTTCTGTGTGATAATTTCCTCCCCCTTTCCAGGATCTGACCATATGGGCGGTAGCTGGCCATGAATTTTAATGTGAACAAACATCATCATTCAGATGTATGTAAAAGATGCTTGTGTGTGCATGTGTGTTTGTGGAGGAGTTGAGTGTGTGTGTGTGTGTGTGTGTGTGTCTGTATACACGCGCGCATGGAGAGCATTATGGGGTAACCCTAGCAGTTTTATGAAACATGTACAATAAGAAACATATAATGTTGTTTTCATGGCTCTTAAATGAACCATCTGGGTACTTGCTGGCACAGGCCCCAGATTTTATGAGGTTTATTTTCTTTGCTGACATAGTGTGCATTGCACACTGGGGCGAGAACCTTTGACACGGGGGACCCAGGCAAGCATCTGAGCAATCAAATTATCCCAGAAAATGGTTATATGTGAAATGCTCAGGGTATTGTTTGCAAATTAGTGCAATAGCAAATGTATCAGGGTGACAGGCAAGTGTTTCGCGCCTCAGCTCCAAATAAAACACTGCTGTCATGGAGTAAAGACTTCCAGGCCAGTTAGTGTTGGGAAAACCAATCACAAATCTGCTTTTTGTCTTTGAAATGCAAGTCTTTCCTTTATTCTGTAATTCTGCAGTATCATGTATAACTCTTTTGGCCGTCTTGATTTCAAAAAGAACATTTCACAATTGATGTTCATACAAGGACAATTCAAAACTTTTGTAAAGTGAGAATAATCTGGGTGTATAAAGTTGCACACCCTACAAAAATCTCTCATAAATCTTTTATCTTCATACTTGGGTTTGTTATTCTACAAAACAATTAGTAAATTACAACAATGCCATTCAAGGAGGATGAGGTGTTTGAGATACATGATTTAGTATTTATTAACATGAAGGCATTTGCTGTACCAGTGCCTGGGTAAATTGTAAAGGTGTGGTATGAGTATAAGTAACAAGGGAATGTAATTTGGATATTCCAACAGCAATGCAACCCCCCCCCGTCTGAATACCTCAGTTTAACCTCCATCCATGACATGTGGTGCTTACGAGAGCATTCATCATGACACAACAGTCTGACTTCCTGTCTCCGTGCTGACGGCAAGCTGTTCACTTAATGAGATGCATGCTAACACTGGAGGTTTTTGGGAGACAGATTGGGCCTCCTGCTAACCTGGTCCACCGCAGTCGGACCTCACCCCGGCAGCCCTGCAGGCGAACTGTTTGCAACCTGACCCTCTTTGCATAATTTAAGTTTCTTGGTTGGCAGTTATATCTTTGCAAGTCTGACCAAATGTGTATCATACTGGGCTCGGTGACGGAATGTGTAATAATAAGATTGATTAAACCTTATTAGTATATTGGTATACATTACATGTATATTATATATATTACATGCATATTACATTATATATTACATATGTCATCCTCACACAGCACATAGACCTACTATATGCCGATAATGGTGATGGATTTTCCACAAAAAATTCTTTGCAAATGATGCCCGATTTCAGACACAACTGGCCAAAAACAGGCTTTTTGTTTCTAGCTGGCAACCATTTGTTTCATATTGTGCTAAAGCCACATGTCCCAGCTAAAATTCAGTGATGATAAGTCATATCATCAGTTGATAAGTCATATTGAGGACATAGAAATAACGCTGTATTGACGCAGTGTCTGCAGAATGAGAAGAAGACAAACACCCCTTAGCCTGAGTGTTTTTCCAAGGTGTGTGGCCTTGTCACACATGTTAAATGACCTGGAGTAGTTACTTTTGCTGTGTTACATATTTGTAGTAGTTTTTTACAAATTATATTGGATTCTATTTTTGATGCACATTGCCAGCCATTCTGCCAAATTTCTTGATGTCTGTAGCTCTTTTCAGCAAGTGGGAGATATTGTTGGTTTCAGAAATGTGTGATATCTCCGGAGGCTGAAGTGAGCACTTTTCCCCAGTAGGCTTCTCAAAACAACAGTTTAAGTGATATTATGTGAATGGTACAAAAAGAAGCAGAGTGATTCATAATGTTTCCCAGAGGCTGGACGAGGACTGTTTTAATCTTTTGTTGAAATTTCTGATTTAACATCATGTAACACAACACGATCTGCTGTGGGAATTTAAGATTTAAGACTCCTTACTCTTGACTTATTCGAAGACAGTGCTGTAAATTACCAGCTCATACTGAATGGCAATTATCCTTGTCCATTTTGGCTCACATTTCAAATTTTTCCTCCAATTAACTTTAACTAACCCACTGCATTTTGAGCAGTTTCTGCAAATTGTCTTTGTTTTTTTCTCAACGATCTAACCCAAACAGGAGATTCCATTTATTTTCTTTCAGGGAGAGTGTATTCTCTGGGATATTCTCTGGCACAGAGATTGTTTAGAAAGGAGTTTCATTTTGCACCCTCCTCCTCCTCCCCAGTGCTAGAAGTGTCCATTGGTGTCAGGCCATGTCTGAATATTACTTTGTGATTCTCTGAAAGGTTTAGGAGCAGCGGCAAAAGCAGGAGATAGTTTCATCATTACAACATCATAGTTAACACTGATAGTATCTCTCCCAGCCATATTACTCTGTAGTGTTTGTGTGATGGCACATAGATTTAGACTGCAATGATTTTTTTTCTTTATAGGTGTGCTAAAAACAGATGGGACAAATGCGCACATTTATCATTCTTAATCCCTTGTTAAGATAAGAGCTGTTTCAACAGCCATAAAGGCCAGTGATGAAGATAAAATATCACATTTTCTAGTGATTACTATGAGGAAATTCTCACCTCTACGAATCATCCTCATTGTTGTGTTCTTTGTGGCCTTGCTGCAAAATAGTTCTCCAAAAGAAAATGTCCTCGGTTCATGCAGGGACGTGCGTAGGAAAATTCTTGGACGAAAATAACTTGTGTTCATTTGTTTCAGATCAGTGGATAATGGATGTCATTAACCTACAAATGTGTTATATCACAGAACAAACACTAGCAGCTACACAAACAACTGGAAAAAGTGGAGTAGGTGTTTATTGCTGCACTATTTATTTTACAATGCAGTTTCGCATTAATAGTTGGAAGTCTGAAAACAGTTTTGGAGGGGGAAGTTATCATCAGTATTCAACAATAATGTGTTCCCCATCACACAGCTGTTTCTCAATGCAAGTATTTTCACTGACAATATACATGAGTGTGTGATTAAATCACAGTTACATTCATTTGACCCTTTAGCTGAGCAAGGCCTCAGCCTAAGGTGGGACGCCACCCCGAGGACATGGTATGTACTTGTGCACCTCTCCTCCCTGCTTCAAGCTCATTCCAAAGTCTGTGTGAACCCTGCGAGCTCCCTTCTCGCTGCTCTTTTGATAATTATGAATTATTACAGGCCGGGGTTTTGTTAGTAACTCTCTAATTTTGCAGATCATAATTGATCACAGGTGTGGCGTGGGGAGCGTTTTTGAAGTTCTCTCCTCTCTCTCTTTTTTTCCATCTTCTCCTTCTTTGCTTTAGCAGTGAACCGAGGTCGTCTCCCAGGCAAGCCCCTGTTGGAGAGCTTCCCCTTTTGTTAATTCCAGGCGTTCCTTCAGCGTCTTAGATGAGTTGATGTCCTTTCATCCTCCTCGTGGAAAGGAGGACACCGCTAGCGCTCACTGTCAGTCCAGCTGGGATGTGGCGCAACTCGCTACATTCCTCTTGTTGCTCTGGTCACTCAGGGTGTGTGAACATGTGTGTGTGTGTATGTGTGTGTGTCTGCACGATTCCCCTCAGCAGAGCCTCCACAGAGTCCTCACAGCCAAACCATTTTGGGAATGGCTGGAGAGGAGGGGATATTGGATTAGAAAAAGGCAAGGGATATAAATCTCTCACTGAGGCTCTCCAGTCTATCTCCCATCCAGAGGATTTATGATGTTTAACAGAGTCAAATAATAAAGAGGAGAAAAAAAACAACTTATGAAATTGTGCTTTTTTTCTGGATTTCGTTGCTTGGCTGTGCTCATTTTAGCCCAGCGCCTCACAGCTCTGCTCCTTGATTGATTGTGAAGCCTGCGATTTGTGTGAGCTGTTTTTCCAGATGATCTTACTTTTGCCTTGAAGCACACAAAGGGCAGGTGAGGAGAGGAGGGGAAGGAAGAGGAGGGGGGGGGGTGTCTTAATTGGTAAACCTCCAGTTAGATAAATGAGTGTCCGCCCTGGGTGGTGAACGGTGAGGTAACCAGCTCCTCCCTGGAACACATTTCGACCAATTTATGTACAACTAAATCAATGGTAAGTATTTCCAGTTTACCGTTTAATTGCGGTCAGCTGGAACATGTTGCATTTTGACACAGCCGGGCTGGAGTCACACACACACACACACGCTGACAAGCAGAGGACATTCTGCGGGCAGCGTGAAGGTGCAGCAGGTGTGCTCATGCTGAAGTGTCTCGGTCCAGTTCGTCTCAGAGCCATGACTCACGGGGACTCAGTCTTTCCATCAGTTCAGTTTTTGAATTCAGAGTGTGAACGTCAGCATCACGTTTGCACAAATATGATGTGACACACAAAGATTTTTCTTTCAGCGTAGGCTGTGTGCATACATACTCACATATGTCTCTGTGTGTGGTGGCGTTGGTAAGCAAGATGCAGGAGTTCAGAAATCAACCACTTTTCAAGAGTCAAATTCAATATGAGCAGTGGTCATGATTGGTTAAAGGGGAGCATTGCCCCCGGACCCCACAATGAGGTATCTATTACAGCAACTACCAAAGAAATGTTCTTTTAATTAGCCACATTTATCTTTTTTTCCATGTTTTGACAGAAACTCTTACATAAATATACATCAACAAAGGGAGACAGACCAACAAAATGCATGGTCATTTTTATATTTGACAGCGCCACTTGGAACAATAACAACAGTGACCCTGCTATGGTATGTTTTGGTTGGTTATAGTTTTCAGTTTTACCTCTAATCATGCTTTTGCAGCACCTGCAATGGTTCTGGGGGAGAAGTGGGGAATTTAATAGTCAGCTATTGCCAATCATGAGCACATCATTACCGGAGTTGCGTTTTGTTGTTTTTGTTTTTACTCCTGAATATTACATAAGACTTCCCACACTCTAAAATGGATTTGGACGGTAATGTTCTGTTTTTATTTGATCCAGTTGTAATCTGTCTAACTGCCTCAATCTAAATCAATATGGTATGCAGCTGGAAGCAAATTATTTTGTTGACAATAGTTGCTTGTAAGTTTGTCTGCGTGATCATTCTTTGCAGAGTTTTGTGTGTGTGTGTTGTCTGTGTGGTAATCTGGCTAGTGTTTACAGCAGGCTGCTCTGTGGTCAGACAGCTGATCTTGGCCAGGAGAGAGCTAGCCTACAGGGACAGGCCTGGGTTTGGTGTGGTGTGGGCAAGCTCAGAGCGGCACAACATTAAAATTCTTCCTTGAACATAATGTTTTTGTCCTGTGAAGTGAGAGGGAGGGGAATGAGTGTGTGTGTGTGTGTGTGTGTGTTGGGGGGGGCAAATGTGATGAAATCGTTGCTCGCTGCTCCATAGCCCTCAGCGTTGTCGCCCCCACAGCAATTGTCGCAGCACTTGCCTGTTCTCCATTATGCCACATTTCCATCTAGTTTCCTGTCAGATATAAAAGGCTGGTGTGAATTTTACTGAACCTAAAACCACGTGTGGACATTTTCCCCACCTGGCCCGGCTAAAAAAGTTGGCGAGGCAGAATGTAAAAATGTACACTGAGGCGGGGGGAGATGATGTGTTACACCAAAGTGTTTCACAACAAACACTCTCAAAGCCATCAGTCTGCTCGCTGCAGGGCTGTTTGGGCCGACACACTGCTTCTTTACAATGTACAGGTGCTGAGGAGAGGAAAAAGGTTGCGGGCGGAGAGGTGAGGTGGAGGGCCTGTAGTGCCACAGACCAGGTCCGCCTGCTCGCCCTGATGGCGTAATGGGAACTGCCAGCTGTGGGCTTAATTACAACACACAGTGGTGAAGGAGAATGGTCCTGTTTTTCTTCTGGGACACACAGCTTAACCGATGTGTAGAGTCCAATGTTTTTAAGCCAGATGAAGGGCATCACTGAAAGTTCTGCATCAGTGGAAGGAGGGAAACAAGACCTGCCTTAGCTTATTCGTCACATGCAGCAATAACATACAGCACCCACAAATCCAACGTCATTTTCCCACCTTTTTTGTATAATAGTCAATTCATGGTGACTTATATCTCATGAGGAAAAATTACCAGACAAAGTAATATTACACATACAGTATGTGTGCTGTTTGAATGTGGCTTTAAAAGGCATAAGGGATTTTACTCTTTTTCTTATAAAGTCTGGAACTACACTACAGTATGTTGGCCTTTGTACTCACTTCTCAGATCTTCATTAGATCAGCGCAAACTATGATTAATAAAAGTTAAAGTTTTTGGAGTATCTTCTCAGTGAGAGATACTAATTTCTGAGCACATTCACATTCTCCTGAAGCTGAAAACTTTTCATTTCTGTGACCCAACAGCCTTTCTGACATCTTTATGACAATGGCTACATTTTTATTCCAACTGGCTAAACATTTTCAAAACCCAGTCATACGTATGTTGATTATTATATTATGGGCTTTAGACTTCAAATCTTGTTTTGTACTGTCAATGGATAAAGTGTCAGTAACAATGTTAGCTTTAAAAAAATGACTATAAATCATCAATGTCTATTGGTTAACAGTTGATGTCAAATATACGACTGAATAGGTGTTACTTTATCTACTTACTACTAGCAAGCAGCATGGTGGGATACATACCCTTTTACTATCACACAGTCAATCCTGCGGCTGATTTCCAGGTTGTGTATTACCTTGTGACTGAATAAGCCCAGAAACGAGCGTAGCCCTTGGTGGTAATGTAGTGCTAGTGTAATGCATTGTGCTTGGCTGCCTCTTCTGAAACATTTCACTAATGGCATTAATGTTCTGAGTACTCTGGCCCTTAGCTGTGCCAACTGAGAGAGGAGGGGAAACAGAGAGAGGAGAAGCTGAGCAGCAGTTGAATCTATGCAGATGGCACTTGTTTTACTTTCTGCCTGGCCATCTGGAGTTTACTTAAACTGATGACTTCATCATCAAACACTGGCCCACCAGCCAACTATGGCACTCACCACACACATATACACACACTTACAGGATACAACAGCAGCCACAGAGTGTTATTGTGAAGTGCTTCAGAAGTGTACGTATGTGCGTGTGTCTGTAGGGTTCTTGGTGTTTTTGTGTGTTTGGCACATCTTGCCTTGCAAATACACACAAATGTGTTTATAAGCACTGGGCCTGTAAAAATGTCATCCCTCTGTCTCTTCAGCTCTCATTCAGAGTGACATAATACTGGCCTGAAGGATGCCATCATTAATCTAAATGTCCCTTGGCATTTTCTAACTTCTCTGTCAACTACATAAAAACTTTAATCACTGCAGTCATGGAGGACTGATCCCTGTCCCAGCTCCGCAGTCTCCAGGAGAAAGTCAAGAGCAATCAGTTGACTTCATTTACTTGGAAAAGCCTGTTTGTGACACCTGCACTAAGAGACGTAAGCACTGCAAATGTATGAAAGCAGTGCAAAACCACCCATTAAGCTGTAGATTTTCCCTAACAAGTTCATAAAACCTAAGTGATGTTAAGAATAACCACCTCAAGTAGGTGATGTATTTTTTTCCAAAACACGATGGTGAGATGTGTTTGGAGATCTACACCAGGTTTAGTAATGTTGATCCTTTAATTTGAAATGTTCATCTTTCCTTTATTATTCATTTCTAAGCATAGACCCGAGTGGTTCGGGTCTTTAACTGTGTAAATTGTGGTGTCAACTCCTTTGCTAACAAGTGAATAACAGGCTTTTAATAAATGCAAATGAATTGCTGCCATTGATTCAGCTGAAGATTGTCAACATGCAACTCGACAAGCTATTTGACTACTTTATGCCCATTAATGGTGCTTTACTCACTCAAAAAACATCTACACATGTAATTCACTGTTTAAACCAATGTGATGGGAAACCAAACTATTCCATGAGACTGAGTGAATGTCTACTGTCTACCAAGGCTTGCTGCTTAACAGCTTCCCATAATAAGGTAGAGAACAAACAGGATAACAAAGGACATGTAGATTCCTCTCGTCTTTTTTCTGGTGTTTTATAGAATAGCTGCAAGGCCCAAGCACAAAGGAATCTGTTTGTTGTGGTCAAGGGCTTTTCAGGTTAAAGACATAATTATTCCACATTGTTCCTTATGTTTTTTTCCATTGTGCTTCTGTTTTATTTTTTGTGCATTTGTGCAGTTGTTGTTGTTGATCATGTAGAAATTAAAATAGCTCAGATTCCAGGTTGATTCCACTTGGTAGTTCAGCCAATACTTCACAATATGGCAACTCTGTTTCCTCTGCCAAGGAGGTTAGGTTTTTGAGCCTGTCTATATGTCTGTATGTATGTTTGTTTGTTTGTTAGCAGGATCACATGAAAAAATATGGATGGATTTTCACTTTTTTTTAACCTGACAGTTACATTTTGGGAGCGATCTGGGTCAATATCTAGATCCAGGATAGGGCAAAATGTCACGTTGTGAATCATTTCTGCGTAAATGCATAAAGATTTGAAATAAGTGGCAAGACCCAACAGCTGAATGGTTAGGGCACATACCACATGGGATTAAGATCCTGAGGGGACCCAAAGTGAAGCTGGGGCTAATTAGAATATCATTACATTTTGTTTGATCATGAACCAAAATATTGGATAACTCAAATTTTGACCTGATGTCAAGAGGAATCACTAAAGCAAATTTACTAATGGGAATGAATGCGTATCAAATTTCATGGCAATCTGTCTTGTCATTGTGGCGATATCTCTTAAGAAGATCCCCATTATCTTCTGCTGACATGGTTGCTTGTCTTCCTGAGGTCCATTAGTCTACACAGGACAATGATTAATCTTAAAATGATCAGTTTGGTAAACCAGAGGACCAGCACTGCTGTCACAAGAACCCTGCCACAAGTGTGGCTGAAAGCTTTATTAAAGTATATGTAACACAGTAAGATTATGGGTCCACCTAGTTAACTTAAGTATGTGAAATATGTATCTTTTGATCTCAGATTATTTGGTTACATACACTGTTTCTTACTTCCATGCTCTTGAAGTATAGCCACACGAGAACAAAGCTGTTTTTATGTTAAATGTGTCAGTTACTCAGTGAATATGTCAGTTACTTAAAAACCTGCGGTTGAATTCAGAAGTAAAGACAGTTAATCCTTTGCAAGGACTTGTAGACCAGCTGTTCAAGGAGTTTGCAGTTTCCCCTTACTGGCCTGTGGTGATGATGGTGGAATGATCTGCTGTCTGCCAAAGCCATGTTCACACTTTTCCTGCCACATTAGGAGCTGAGAGCAGAGCACCGGGGTCGACAGGGACAGGACAGGCGTGGGCCGCTGGTGCTGGATGCCCTCACCGCAGTGATGCTGGTCGTTTGGCTCATCCCACGGCTCAAACACTGGAGAGTGAATGTACAGGACAGAAAAAGTAGATGGCAGAGTTGATTATGGGCTGCCTGGCAGCTCCAGCTGCAGCTGCAGCACTAAAGGAGAGACGGCTGTATGGCTGGACTCTGAACTGGACAGACTGTTGATTCCTGCCCAAGATGTGGGTATTATTAGGGAAAATTATGAGAATTTGTACAACTTAATATATATAAGGAGTATGGTATCTAAGGAAATAAATATGTTTTACTGGAACTGCAGTTCAACGTGAATTAGAAATGACATTTTTGGTAAACAGATACTGTACGCTGTATATTTGGTTTGGTACTCTTGTCAAACAACGCGCTGCCTCTAGATTTCTTCCCTTTCAATAAATACCACTTAACCCCCCTCCTATGCGTTTTTCTTCAGAAACTTATATGATCTCCCCCAGCATGTTTCTGGAGGAAGGGCTTGAGGTCAATTCAGCAAAGAAAGTGAAAAAGTTTTCAAAAGCATTTTTCTTGGCCCACTCGCCCCTGAACAAAGCCTGCTGTCAACTGGTCAAGGTTTCACTTCCTAATTACCTTCTCCTGGGGCACAATGGCCAGGCCGTTGCCTAATGTGGGCCACTTTAGACCCCTAGCATTTTTTTTCCCAGACAACTGGCCTCTCCACACTGGACCCATGTCTCTGAGGAAGTGCTGGACACATGGTTAAATATGGCTGACCAGTTGACCAGACACTTCTCATTGTGTAGTATGTTTTCTTGGAGAAGTCGACAGTGCTTGCAGAACAGTGACAAGGATGAATGGGTCAATCCACAAAATTTGGGCTATTGATCACCAGTATATGTGTTCTTTTGGAACAAAATAGAACTTTGTCTGGGGGTACTGTAAATCTGACCCAAACATAGTTCTTTCTCATAATTCCAAGAAATCGGATTTGAATTGGATCACATTCTTGGTGCCATTTTCTTGGAGAGTTTTTCTACACTAAGCTCATTGCTTGATTCATGCACAACGAGACTTTTTAAGACTGTCTTACCCTGGGTTAGAGGTTGTCAAAAGTTCACACAGGTTCCCAACATAGGGAATGCTTTCTCTTCCACCGTTTCTCACTGCTACTGTAAAACTTTAAACCAAAACAAAAAGAAAGATCCAAAAGAAATGGGAACAGAAGTAAGAGTGATGTGAAATGCATCCATGGCTCAGACTGGTTCCTTATTGAGTGGAGTGCTGAGTGATTTTCGCTGACTGCTCCTCTGCCACCCAGGTCACCCCCAAGAACACCCAGACGGGAATTCCACCCAGGCTTATCTCACATGCCCATCGACCACCACCACCATGTAGGAGGAGGAGGGGGGTTTGGACTGATGGAAAGGTCAAAAGGGCAAAAGGGGTGTCTCCTCTGCAGACTGGATTAGGGGTTAGAGGAAGCCTGTTGTTGGGGTAAGTAGTTCAATCGTGTTTACCAACAATTGCACAGGGAGATTGCTGTCGGCAGAGTGTACAAGAAACCTCTGCCCAGGGGACGTTGTAGGGGCAGAGCCGAGTTGCTGAGCAGCAGCAGGTTGCTTAAGAGACGACAGATTAGACACCCAGACTATCAGTCCAACTCTCGTGTCCTTTCCTCCTTGAAGTCCATCCATCTGGGATAGGCTACGGGAGCGCAATGGGGGTAGAAGGAGTGTGACCTAATGCTTCATTAGGTCTTTACAACTATAAGCCAGTGTTTTTCCAGTTGAGGAGCCACTTACTCACTCCTAAGACCCGCAAAGTCTGAACCATTAAATTTATTTTTAGATAGTAATTGGTGTACCGATTCAGGTGGCTTACTGTTATTACAGTTGTGACAGCACCAAATGTACTAGGGTTAAATGAGATGTCTACTAGTAAATTGCCACTATAAAATGTCTCACCAAAGTGTCGTGCTTCCACACTCAAAAACATGTCAAAACTAATATTGAAGAGTTATGTATTTCAATTAAATATAACAGCCCCATCAATTGGATTACACAGTTTTAACATATAGAAAGTAATAAACTTGAGATGTCTGTCTTCCACAAAAATTAAGAATGGGATTTATGTAATGGTATAAAAATGCACAGTTTAAAATGCTTACGAGCCAGGTTTATGCAACATAAATATGCAATATAATCCTGATTATCCAGTGGCTGGAAATACAATGCAACAAACTAAAATCATTAAATTTTCATTTCCTAGTGTTTTACCCTTTATCCACAGAAATATGGCTAGGGTAAGATAAGGTAACAGGCAGAATTGTCACGCTTAAGGTTTTAGTAATATGTCCTGGCACTTATCCTCTTTTCAGCTCCTCCTGCTTCAACTACACATCTATACATAGACATAGACATAATTTGTCTTCTCTTCTGCCTCATAAGATTTCTTTTCCCACTAAAATCCAACAATTTCTTCTTCTTAAAGAAATGAACAAAGAATTAATCCACTTAGAGCAAAGATGTCTGTCCAACAATTTGCAAAGTCAAACAAACTGATGCTGTGAAATGACGTGAAATGCTGTACCTTATCAGGAAACAAGAAAACTTGAAACAAATATTCAGCTAGTGTGCCAAACGCTTTCTCAGGCAATTTAAAATGAATGGCGAGATGGAAAAGCAATCTGTCATTTCAACCGCTCTGAAAAGTAGCACCAAGAGAACTGTAACTTACAGCCCATCAGATGGAATATACAGTAAATGATATTTCAGGCTTTACACTTCAACAAGGGCAAAACAAATACCACAGTCTCTTAGTAACTTAATGCTTCTATACTGTGAGTGTAAGAATAGGATTTTAAGACAAACCCAATGTAAAATGGTCACCTTTACATTCATTCAAGACTTAATGCCTGAGTTGGTCCCACATACACTGACTTCTTTTACTGTTTCTGTCTTCCCTTGTTTCTCTCTCTGACTAATTTGGACTTGTACATATTGTCACTCGTCAGTCCCCCATTATGAACCATCTATGTTTGGGCTCCTACAGTTTCAGTGGGCCTCATTTCTCCACATTTCACTGTGTTTGGAGTGCAGAAAGACACAAACCCAACTACTACTGAGCCAAAATGTGTGCAAATGTGCAAATCAAGTGTTTTCCCACTTTCAGTCAGTGTTTTGGGTTATTGTCACCTTCAGCTAAAAAGGTGATTATGAACCAATTTTTAAATGCATAGGTTTTGCTTTCAGGAAATAGTTTGTTTTTTTTCTTTTGTTTTGTTGTTTTTTGTTGGGTTTTTTTGCTTTTTCATAGTGAGTTAGTGAGAATATTTATGCCCCTATCTAAAATATATTAAGCCACCAGCCATTAGTTAGTTAGCTTAGCATATCATAAAGAGTAAAAACATGGAAACAGCTGGCCTTGCTCTGTCCAAAAGGTAACCAAATCCATCTACTGACACCATGGCCAAACATACTGACTCACCTTTGGACAGAACCAGCAGCATTGGCCTGAAAAGTGTGGCTAACAATTAACCAGATACAGACAAGAAATCATCTACTGTAAAATAAATAAATAAATACAATTACAGAGATACAGTTTGTAAATTTGATCTTATTGAATATAAGTAAATATGAATAAATTTTGTGTCCAATGAGGAGTCAGAAGGCTGAAAATGTAACATAACCAACCTCATTTCTCATATCTTGGCAAGTCCATTGCCAACATTTCGTACGTGAAGGTAGTCTTTTAAATTTTATGCATGCATATTTGTGATGATTTATAATAGTATGATATCCTAATGTGTGAAAACTAACTGGGAAATGCTTGACAGGCTTCTTGTGACAGGATTTTATTGTGGTGTTCATCAGCAAATGTTTCAGAATTTTCTGGCGACTGCAGCCAGTCATGTTTGGTTCATGCACATGAACTCACAGATACATCAACTCTGGCCTATAAATGTTTATGCGCACAAAACTGAAAATGATCAGCTATGGCTTTAAAGGGTCATATGCATCCACACTCTCATTCCTTTCTTCGTACTGGTACATGGGGTCATGACCTCCATTGCAGGAAGGATGAGGGGTTGACCATGTGTGTGTATTTGTGCCTGTGCAGTAATGGCACAGTGGGAAGTTGACGATGAGTGTTTCTGACTTGATAACTGATTTGCCCCTGTTTTCACCTTTAATCTCTGATGAGCCTGGCCAGTGGAAGGGTCACAGAGTGGTACTGCGGGATTTAACCCAAAACGACTCAATGGTTCATCTAAATCCCATAGAAAATTGTGTCACTCACTCACAAATGCCCACTGCTTGCCCACCGCTTCCTTTATTTTTGAGCTTGTTTTGATTGGAGTTTGACAAGGAAATGAGAAAAAAAACACAAATTTTATAATGACTTGCGGACCTTGAAATGACAGAGCCTCTTGAAATTCCAAACTATGTGTTTTAATTATTTTTTAAATATAAATTAGACAACTGCAAAAACAGCACTTATACTGCAGGTAATGGCACTGCTTTGCTTCAAATGAAGAGTGATATTCATCAAAGGGGTCAATTTGACTGTAAAATGGGGTTGCAGTATTGTGAGTATGACTAACCAGCAGTACTGGATACATATTGTAGCTCTCTGCCCCCATCTTTATTTCCTGTGTAATTTATCAAGTAGAAAATCCATAATATAGTACAAACAAAAACAAGAGCTCACTTTCGTCCTTACTCTCTGTCAGTTTTGATCTTCAAATAATGACAGTATGAAACTCCTGATTCAGTGAATGGGGAAGTTTGTCAGTGTGTTGACAAGATGGATATGGAGCAGAAAGGCCAAAAATAGCCGAGCAACAACCAAGTTGGCCGTTCCATCTCTCTCTGATCAAAACCATACCATCAAAAGGCAAGATGTCTGACTACTTCTTGCTGGTGAGAACACTTCAAATCTAATTAATCTTTGTTGTCTCTGACTTTGAAAGCACTTTGGTTTGTTTAATTTCCTATTGAACGGGCCATTGTAGCCCCAGCCAAAAAAGAAATGTGTTATTCATCCTCATCAGCTCCCCTTTACTGTATGTTCCTCCCCACTTCTTCTGATTGGATCTTCTTCAAAGATTGCAAGGATGTTTTGTTTTGTTCTGCTTCATGTTACAATCTGCTGCTGGTGGGATAGCCATGTTATACTGCTGCTGACAGTGGTCTGGTCTAGTACCTTCACCGCACAAGATGATGGAGTTCAGCGGCTTCTCCCAGTTAGATGGTGGGCCAACGTTTCTGTAGGATTAATAATTTCGTGAGAGGCCAATCCACTGGCCAGTGATATTCTCCAGGCGGTTCTAAGTTACAGGCCTCAAAGTGAAAAAAGTGTAATTCTGGGTTTCACAATGGAAAGGAGAGTGTATTTGAACAGCTGCTATAGTTACTTTTCAGCAGAATATTGATTGTTATTATGGGATAACAGGCATACAGAGAGCACACGCTTTGAACAAGAAAGAGCCCCTGAAGGTCTGGATGAAGACTCGTGTTATGATTTGATGAGATCCCGGAGATTGGGAAATATTTGTGTAAAATAAAGGGTAACAAATCATTTTGTAGCTGATTGTTTCAGGAAAGATAAATTACAAAGGAATCGGCAAATACACAGATCTGCGTGTTTAAAGGACAAGTGCCATTAGGGTGCCAGTGGAGAAGTGCCACCTCTCTGAAAAGCCCTAATGGCCGTGGCCCAGCTTTCATGTGAATAATGCTGTTTATATTAGGCCTCAGTTCCTACATTAGTGTCCTTCAAACGTCTACACCCTCGCAGCCATTTGGCATTTTGAAATACTTCACAGGCCTCCTATGTAGATTCTATTATCAGGGGCCATGCACCAGTGGAAAGTCTGCATGTGCGTGTGTGAGTCTGTGTTTTAAGTACTGTAGTGCAGGAGTCATTGAAGGGCTTCATTAAAGAATGGAAAGTATGTAGCCATCTCTGCAGGCTGGCCACAGCAGCCTTTGCTCTCACCTGCACCATATATGCCCAGTTACGGTCAGAGTTGGACCCTATGAGTAAAACAAACACTGCCCCCTACAGGCACGTGACTGTCTCTGCAACATAGAGTTAAATGATGCACATGACATGGAATGAAATAATGAGAACGGATTGAGAATGACATTTTTTTTACAGTGTATTTTGACAAATTTGTCCAGGGTTGCACCCTTGCATGGCTAATGCATACAGGAGACATTTCTACATAAGGCCACTTGATAAATCACATATCTAACATAATAGCAGAGACATTACTTTTTCTTTATAACCCATAAAACAGACCTGAGTCACCACTTTGCACAGTCCCGCCCACAAATATGTTTCCTTTTCATTCAGCATTCCCAGTTCACTCTAACTGTTTTCAGACAGAACAATCAGTCTTCACAGGGTCGAACACACAGGAGTCAGGCAGCCCTCCATCATGGCCGCCTTCCCAGAGTTTCTGATCACCAGATATGAGTGTGCGTGTCATCAGTCCCAACTTTAAAAATGTTTCACACGCAAGCCAAGTCGCTCAGCGATGCTGATGAATCTGCACACGCACATGTATTCATTCACAGTCATGTTCCTAATATCCGATTGCCTCTTCTTGTGCTTTTACATACGCCAACGCAGGCCCTAATCTGTAAACGAAGCATGGGAGCAAGGGGAGCGCTGCGGTGAGCCAGTCATTTAAGAACAAAGCGTGAAGTACATGAGCAGGCAAATGTTTTCAGGTCAGGTTTTGGATTCATGAACTTGCATTAGAGGCAGAGGTCCAGCAGCAGCAACAGCAGCAGCAGAGGCCAGAGAAACACCATGCTGAGAAGACAAACGACGAAGAGAGAGCTGAGCAGCGGAACAACACGTGCGGGGTGTAAAAAAGCCCATCACAGTCAATCAGGCGTCAGCCGCTAGTCAGGGAGGAAAAGAGGGGAAACTTTACCCCAGCTCTGGCCCTCCTGAGTTGGCTTGCCGTGTGCAGTGTGGGGGAAATCCACTGGATGTCACATACATCTTGATTTTTATGAATGCTTTGATAGCTCCCCTAAAGGCACTCCCATGACCAGGTGGAGGGTATTTATACAAGCATGTCAAGAGAAGCAAAAACGAGGGGAAAGGATATTTGCTGATCCCCTTTGCACACATAGAAAAAGTCTTGAGGTTATTCTAATTGCAACTGGAAATAATTATCTGGCTGTGGACTCTGGAAAGCAGGTCACTTGAACACACCCTGCCTTGATCACCAGGTGTTAAGAGTGGATGGCTGTGACTGACACACAGCTGTCCAATGGGAGAGAGATTCCCACTGGACAGCCACATTCCTACTGTGAAATGTGACTGAGTGTGGGTGGTTGTTAAGATGTCTTTTTTGATGCATTGGAAGTAGATTACAGAAACATAAACACTTAATTTAAAAAGACAATCAAGACAACATGGGGAATTTACAATATGTTTATGTCATGTTCTCATAAGGTACTCATCATGTAATGAATGTCCTATTCCACTTTATTAGGACTGAGGTTTTTGTAGTTTCAGCCAGCATTTCTATCAGATATCATAACAAGTAACTTCTGAGATCTTGGAATATGCATCACTGCAACAGTCAGGAGTAATACTTACCAGATCACTGTGAGTTTAGGTGTTTTCTAATTGGAGATTTACATATCAATAGATTGAAACACCACACAATTTAGCTTCTACATAGAATAAATCAAATTGAAATTTTAACACAATTAATAACTGGTGCAGCCTGATCCGGAGGTCATGAACAAGTCACAGATGTAGCCAGATGATCTAACTGATAAACTTCATTTGGTGTTAAAAACAAAAATGTGAGCACATCCAACTTAAACCAGAAAATTGTGTCTCAAAACTGTGATGATTCTTTACAAGAGAATAAAACTTTTATTTTTGCATTTTGTCTTTGAGGGATATCACTAATGCAACCATAACGTAGCAGTGGCAAATTCACCAAAATGTCCATTTTGGGGCAATATGTAGCTAAGGTTTGCTAACATTAGTGACTATTAGCCACTTTAAGCTATTGTTTACAACTAACTGATGAATTCACCTTTTAATTTAAGAGGATTGTAAGTTACACAGTCTTACTTTAATGCAGCCAAGTGTGTATAGTAATGTTTTTGAATTTGCTGACATCTACACACATAATACATGCACACATTTGAAGGAATGTGTGAGTCTACACGTGAAGAGACAGAAAGCAGCTGTCCAGCAGTTTGCAAGAGAAAATTTCAAATATGCTTCAAATCAAATCAAAAGCACACAACTATGCAAGCCAGTTCCCATCAGTTCAGTAAGACCCAAGACTTTATTGCTTCCAACACTGCAAATGAATTCCACACATTGTAGTAGTCAGTGATAATTAGGATCTGTTGAACACCTTTAGTTTCCACCCCTGCTCTTACATATTCAGTATCGCTGCACAATAAATGCCCTGAGTTCTTTAATGGTCTTTGTGCAACATGGAGGGTGGAGGACATTATAAACTGTAAGAATGCTCTGTGATGAGACCACAGCTCACTGAACGGAAACAACACTCCCAATGCATAATTCATTGACGTTAACTCGACCGCTTAGATGATGAGAATAAGCTGCAAGAGTTAGAAACTTCTCATCATACACAGAGATTAGGAACACGTGTTAAAGGACTGTTATTTATGCAAAAAAATATGGAGCATTGACAGCGTAAAACTTTATCTGAGGGGTGAAGGAAGTGGAGGCTGAAAAGAGATAAAAAGAACTCTTCAAATTCAAACGTTTTCTTTCTTCATTCTCTGTGAAATAACAAGCTAACAAAGCAAACTGCTCCATTAATAGGTTATTTTGTTTTGCAAGGCTCATTGGAGAGCAATGAAATCGGCCCTTTAAATCTCAGCTGTGAACACAGAATGTGCATGTCCACGTTTGTGTACTGTATAACAGTTTTTCCATTTAAATTTTTTTGTGTGCATGAAGTGTATGCTCATCTGCAAAGTAGCTGTATGTTAGCATTTCTCTGCTCCCTGGTTTTGTAACATGGTAATTGCGCAGAGCGAGTACCAATGTGCCAGGTCTCAGTTTAATGAATCCCACCTGTAACACATTTGCACATTCATTCCTCTCCAAGGAAAAATCCTGTTGCCAAAGCAAAGCCTGAGCCGAGTGGAAGTGTGCAGCTCTGCTGAGTTACAAATCTAAACAGTGTACCCAAGATGGCTGCCGATTTTATCAACATATTTAGATCCTGTTGACTTGTGAGGGCATATGTATGAAACCTATATTTGTTTACATTCACGGGGCAAAGAATTGCACTCAGCAAACATGCAAGGGAAGGAGTAGGCCTATGGAATGTCAGAGCCTTGGTCCTGAAACCCTCCGGCATGTGAAAGGGATTTCACAAACATGAGCACATCAAATGATTAATTCAACAGCTAATCTCTCCACAAACTGTATACCAGTGTCTTTAAAAGATAATTAGACCATTCATATAGGGCTTTCTCATGAGCTCAGTATAACACTGAATAAATTAGCAACCTCACTGCAGATTCCCCCTTTTTAAAAACAATCTTCTGAGGGGTCATTTAAAGCGGAACAGGAGATACTGTATGTACAGTAAGTCATCTGTGAGGAAAAATTAAAGGGGTCTCCTTGTGGGACTTCGTTAGCTGGTGTAAATTATTCTCTGAATGTTTTTATTACTAAAACACAGTTTCTGGTTGATTATCCTGCAGAAAAGAAAAGATACATAAATAGACATATAAATAACCAGATGTTATCTAAAATTATTACCTTAAATTGGAAATCACTGGAGATCAACACCAAATGCATCATTCTTTATAAGGCTTTTTAAGACTATTCCTTGGCCTGTTCTATTTTTTTTTTTTTTTGTAATTCCACTTATGTTAGTTGAGTAGGAAATCCTTCCGTGAGGCCCAGGACATATTCACACACACTGCTACAAGAATGTGGATGTGGCCGAGACCATCTCTGAATGTGGTTTGAGTGATTGGATCTCAGTGTGTCATGGGTGTGTTCGCACCTGTACTTGGAGCTCTATTGTGACTGTATAACCCAAGACAAATGTTATGAAGAGGGCCTTAGTTTTCACAAGAGTTTATAATGTAAGGAAGTGGGATATAATATTTAATATCAGCTATTACTTAAGTAATATTAGTTAAAGAATATAATGAATTACATTACTATGTATTTTACATAATAATTTCAGCTACTTGTACTTCCCCATTAGAATGCCTCTTCCATTTTAATGCATCAGTAATATCCACTGAATTATTATAACAATATATCACTGTCTGGGGCTAGTCTGTTGTTTATGAGTACATATGAATTACATTATGCTGATAATCCTGCTTTACTTTTACCTGACTCACCTGGATTTTGATTATGGGATTTTTACCTTGATAGCTTTATGTAAAGGATGTCTTGAGCACTTCCTCCATCAAATATTAAAATGGTTTAAAATTCATCTGAGCTTGTGTGTCAGTTGTGTTGTTTAATGATGACACTGAAAACCATGATGAATCCATCTACTGTTGTGCCTCGAGCTTGTCATTCAGTAACTTTTGTTGCTCATTTCTGTAACATTCAACTCCATTTGGCTGTCGAAGCTGAATCACTCACGGTTGCTGCAGCACTGTTCTGTTGCTGCTCATTTCAGTAATGTTGCTCCCAGTTGGTGGTCCCAGTAATGAGCAGCGGGGGGTGGGCGGACCACATTGAATGGGATGCCAGAGATCTTTAGCTGCGCTCCTTCAGGGCCTTTTGCATTTAGTTACCCTGAGCTCATAATTGTGTGACTAAAGCAATTGTTCTCTTAATTGAAGCCATTCGGGGCCTCCACAGGCTTTTCCCGCTTCCCTCAGGTGGAACTCAGGTGATCACTGAAAACTTTCAGGTGGGACTCAGGTGACTATTCAAAGATGCAGAGAGAGAAGGATGTTTTCATAATGTTAATCATGATTGTGCTCTTGTTTTAGACCTAACTTAGAGTGTGAATAAGTAGTTACTGAATATAATTTAGCTTATATCTTTATGTGAAAAAATCCTCTTCCAAACATGCCAAGAAATTACTGTATATGAGCTCTTATCTTGTGCACCACAGTTAAAATTGCTCATAATACCCATTGCTGGCTCATAAACACAAACATTATGAAACTGCACACAGGTAAACGACCCGATGACACAGCAGAGGTAAAAATCCCTGTGCAGGATTTACTGCAGCTCTGGGTATAGTCAGGACTTTTACTGTGGTCAACTGTCGAGTGAATGAATAAACCTCAGGGTGTTCACTGAGGGTGTTTGTGTGTGACTGGGCCTGTAATATGTGAAAAGTATTTTCCCCCTCTCAAGATCATGCTTGGTGGATTACAAATTCTCCACCCCTCTCTTATTTTCCTAAACTTGATGTCACAAATATCATCTGTAATGGATTTGAAAAGGTTCATTCCACCTTTAGTCCTCAACACATGTGAAGCACTCCTGTCTGCAGAGTACCATTTCAAATTTAATTCCTCACTCTGAATAATTCACAAGCCCAAAGAGTGTTGGAGGGTGGAGGAGCCAAAGTGGAGCATATGTGTAAGAAGAGTTGACACACAAAGAAAAGTCGCCCCAAAACTTGCAAATGGGGGGAAGAAAAAAAAATCTGCTGGGGCCATGGTTTGTTTTCACCTGAAGCAGTCATTTATCTTGGCCAGAGCCCAACACTAAACCACTGTGTATGTTTCTATGGTCTCAGTGGGTTTGTGTGTGCACCACAGCCACTTAAAGTGGTGGGGGGGGGACTGCAGATTTCAGTCCTAATCTCGGAATTGTGAAACCACACCATTTCCTTGCACTTGAGCAGGGCTTGGCATCTCGTTCAGCTGCTGAGGAACTGTATACATCAGCTCAGATAGAGCATGCAGATGAGTTTCTGGTGTGTTTGTTTTATTTTACTGTGGTGAACATGTGGAGAGAAAGAGGATGGTCGATGCAGTTGTATCTTAAACAAATATTCATTATATTTGTTTTTGACAAGTCTGGACAAAAATCCCAGAAAATATCTGGACCTTTAATTTTTTGGTTTTTCAGCCAAGGTCCAGCACCCAAACTTAAAGCTGTATGTGTCAATCATTTTATGTAAACAATGGACAAATTTAACTTGTGTGGTGTCGCTATTGTAACTGTTGAGCCCAAAAAGCTGGGCAAATCAAAAGACGGAGAACACACAAGAGAAGGAGAGTGGAGTATTTATTAAAAAACAACAAAACAAAATTGCCAGAACTAAAAATGTGCCCAAAATCAATGATGAAAAGAAATGCATGAACCAACAAAAAAACACAACTGCTGTAACACAAGAGCAAACTAACACAACTAACACAAGAGCAAACCAAAACCCAGGAGCACATGTGGTGGCTGAGAGAGAGAGAGAGAGAAAAACTCAGGCAGTTAGTAAACTCTCCAGACAAGCAACCCAGTGAACAACATCTCACTGATGATCTCCATTCTGCTGCCACTTCCTAAGAGAGGAGGAGCACAACAAGGACAGGAGGAGCAGAAAAGGAGGGGGTCATTTTCCCGAGACCTGGCATTTTTGTCCTCCATGGACATATGTCTCTCTTTTGCATTTAAACAACAGCATATGATAGAGTGCTGAAAACTGGCTCATGATATCACATTTATTGATAACTGAGTATCAAACAAGAGGTCTGAATTTTCAAAATGGTTATTGCTTGGCAACCATGAGGGATCAATGATTAAATACACAATATGAGATTAAGATGTTCCGAAACCTAAATATTGATTTAATTCAAAATAAGTTCATGTTTGGGATAACTTTTCATTCAGTTTTTCACCAAATTTCTTTAAACTTTAAACTCTGAATGTGTCACTTGTATTGGCAGCTTAACCATTAATTGTTGGGGTGGTATTTGACCATCACTGTCTTCCTGTCTTTCAGGAAAACACCACAAACCAAGATCCTCTGGATGTGCAGGTCAGGTGGAGATAAAAGCAGAGCTAAAAGAACACTGCATATCGGATTTAGATTTGTCATACTGAAGATTCTGGAGAAGGAAAGGACATTTCCTAAAATAACTAGGCTCTGTAGTTTTTGGTAAATGCCACTCAAACATGAGTAAATGTTGAATTTGGTGGTAACTATTTTAGCTGCTGATTAATAACTTTGGTGCTCCCGCAAGTATTTCTCACAGGGGTCAATGTTTATGTGACTGACTCTTAATAAAATATTATGCCTGAAGTATTTTAATAGTTTTTAGGCAATTGAGCTCTGTGGTACAGAAGAATAGGATATATGAGGCTTTGGCGACAAAACAATACTTGCAATAACTGGCTTTATATCTTTATATCTCTGTTGTTGCCCTCTTTAGCATTTTAGTTAAATTGGTGTATGTTTGTTTTCACATAGAGAGCATCTACTTCATCTTTACACCTCTAATAGATAGGTTTGAAAGATCAGTCACTAGAATGAGTTGTTTTTGTCTAAATGCTCCACAGTAATTGCAACCATCCATCCTCCCAGTGACCCAATGTGTTAGGTGAGATTAGCTCAAATTTCCTGAGAAGATGTTGCACAACATCAGCAAAACAAAGTCCTTAAAATGGGTATTTATCGCCTCCTCCCAGTCAATAGCCCCCTTGGGGACTTTCCTGAATGAATCCCAGACAGCTCAGCTATCTCCCTGACCTGCCATGCCACCAGCTACTTCAACGTGGAGCCTACACACTCTCCCTATACAGCCACATCCTGGCCATAAATCACTGGGTAGTGTGAACTTCTCTGGAATGCTTATTGAGTTGCCAAATGATTGTGAGTCCAAGCAAGGTCCAAACCTTATCAGTGTCTACCACATCTCAATGTTATCAGAGATGAAGCTGTGATAAAAGTGATCTCTTTAGTCTCAGAAGTTATTCCTAATGGCTATACAGAACCAAGAATCCCTGCTATGATGGGTTATAAAAATTAATTTATTTGATATTGCTACATACTGTTTACTTAACAATCTAGCAGAAACAGCATGATAACCAGCTACGCCCCAGCCCATCTTGTCAAGACACCTAATGTAATGCTGCCCAGAGGGCGAGTTACAACCTCTTGTCCTCTGAAGCTCTTGACAGGCGACCATCACCACCACCCACTTGCTATGTTCGGTGGCAGAGAAAACTTAAATGTGACACCTTTCACCTGCTACAGCAGCTTCAGGTGTGCAACTGTAATCCATCATGGAGCACATTTTTGCATTTAAATCAACACCAGGAAACAAACGATTTATGTGTCATTACAAGTGGCATTGCAAGTTAAAATAAATGCAAACTTCTCCAAGCTACATTTCTTCTTCTCCTACCAGAGATTTGGAATGGAAATGGTGAAAAAATATTATTGCAGCCAGTTCAACCGAGGAGCACTTGCTTGTTGCAATTAAGTCAAAAGTTTTGATTTGCCAATCTATGCGTGCCAACAGGAGCTTTCACCCGTGTCCACACCTGACTTTACACAAACAGGCCAAATCTACAGCATCTCAGAGACTATGAGACACTTAGAGGCTGAGTTTCAGTCCCACTTTGTGATGTAGTCTGAATCATCAAGTGTATTTTGACATGCAAATCTGGCCTCAAGCAGCTTTCAGTTGACCCCTTCAGACACTTGGGTGGGCTCCTGAAATACCTCCCTTAATTTGACATGACCTGATTTGGAGGATTTCAGTGTTATTACTCCTCTTGGACGTGTGGACTCACATGCGAGGCGTGAGGTTGAGGGAGGTCTTCCCAGAGCTGTTATGAGAGCTGATGTGAGACAACACAGTGGACAGTGCCTGGAGCAAATGAGAGGCAGAGGCAGAGGGAAGGCTGGAAACGGAGAGTATTAGACAGGGAAGGAGGTGAGTAACGATGAGTGACAGAAAAGAGTGACAGAAAAAAAAGGGAGAAGTGACTGGATCCAACCTGTGTAAGTCCCTTCCAGATTGTCTGAGTTGATGTGTCAGCTTGACATCCCTTCGTCTTTCTCTGGCCCTCCCACGCAATCTCACTATTGTTGTGTTGGAAGTCCCTGAGTTTTGACAGCTGTGCTTGGAGCACTGTGACGGCAGTCTGGAGGGAAGGGTGTGTGTGTGTGTGTGTGTGTGTGTGTGTGTGTATTGCAATGTGTTGTCTGATAGCTTGTATTGAATGTGGACACTTTTGCGTGCAATGTCTTGGTATGCAAATATTAGTGCATGTGTGAGCGTGTGCATGTGTGTGTGTGTGTGTGTGTGTGTGTGTGTGTGTGTGACTCTAGAGGGTAAGCCTTTAGGGTGAATACATGTGTCTGTAATGCTGATAAAAACTGATAAATCTGATTTATGCTGCACCTTGTGGCTCTAAGGAGACTCATTGGGCTTTATAAACAACTATGCAGACAGTGAGGCTGAGGAGCAGAGTACAGATTTCTGACACAACTTCACTGACTTAAAAGCAGTAAGTAAAAGAGAATTACTCTTAAGAATTCAAACTCCAGCACCTTGTTGGTAGTTTGCCAGCATGACTAAAAAATAAGAGCAAGTGCTTTACAGCTCTGCAGCAGCTTACTGTTCACGGTGTCTACATGCAACCTACTGTGTGCGTGTTTATGTTCCTCTCTGCACATACACATGCCTCTCTTACAACTGAGTTGGCTAACTTTTCAATATGGTGCCTTAAAAAAAACTGCGCAAGGATCCCATTTACTTAATGATGTTGCAGCTGGTATACATTTTGTCCTGACCGGTGTAGCAGAGGGAAGTGAGCTTGGGAATAAAGCAGGAATGTGTTGTGGGTGCTAGGCAGCTGGTGGCTGAGCCCTGCTGGGTCGCAGGGAGCAAGGCCAGGCCAGCCACATGAGCCTCAGCTGATTCACACACCCAATGCCATGCACACACACAGCCCGGCCTGCTTGCCTGTGCATATCTGCTGTATGATCAGAGGGCCAAAGCAGGATGTGTGCGAAAGAGATGGTGCTGGGTGAAAACAATTATAAGCCAAATGGAATGGCTATAATGGCTTGATGCAAATTGAAACAGACACGTTGTTAATCATCTTTAAGCCCAATAGCTTATTCGCCCACCCAGAGAGTTGCAAAACTCTTCCGCAAAATTAGCAATAATCATGTGGGTCAACGGAGCTCTCTCTGTTTTCCCAAAAGCAACTGTTGACCACATGTCAATATAACTGGCTCTCAACTTAAGACTAATAAAACTATGCCATTTATCACAGTCTAAGCAGAGCTCTCTCCAGCCAAACGAGAAGTTATTATTGCTTACTGTAACTGCCTCAGGTGCAATTAGCCTCAAATTTGACCAGCTGTATTACGGTAATGGCATGGCAAGCACACAGGTATCAGGCTTATCAGTTAGCCGATAGCTGTGTTACGCCATACAATACTTACATGGCCAAGGGCCACAGAGAATTTATGGCAGGTACTTTTTCCTTCCGTTTCTCTCCAATCAAGGAGCCTTATCAACTGATGAGGTGAATGCAGGAATATTTCAGAAAGACTGCCCCCACCTTCACTTCCTCCCCATCACTTCTTGTCAAATACAGTGCTTACATAACCAGTACACTGGATTTAGATGAGTGCAAATCTGCACTTAAAGAAGCCGGATGCCCCTTTTCTTTGTGAACGAATAGCCTCAAAGAAATCCTTTGCTGACCTGCAGTGACCCTTGGAGATGAACGGCAGAGTAAAGTCCGTGTTTTAGGGCTCTGGCATGGTAGGTTTTGTTTGGGTCCCTCCCTTGTTACTGGGATGGGTAGAACATGTGGTGAGTTGCTCTCACATGCTTGAATCAGGAAACATTTTAATGTTTCTTTTTTCCCACCCCGAGCTTCTCTAAGAAGCTCGTAAAAGCGCAGGACTTCCTGCGGTCATTTAATGACACGGCACACATTGTCATCAACTGAGTCACATAAACACTCGCTGACATGCCAACCAAAGAGCTGATGTCTGTTTTACCATGAGCATTCAATTCCCCATGAATGAAATGTGTTTATGCACCTGAAAACTGAAATCTGTACAGCCAAGGAGAACATTTATATTATCTCCTGGAATTAAGATTATTCAAAAGATGTGAAAAGTACACTTGAAGTTATATAGCTCATATATACATATATATTTCCAGATTTATGCGGGAAATTGCTAAATGAGATGTAAGTAGTCAGCAGTTTGAATGCCTACTGTATAGATTCTCTTTTGTCATCTGATCTTTGATGCCCTCAACTGGCTACAAGCAGTACTTCCTGCTTCCTGCTCTGCAAACCGCAACATCATGCATCTTTTACTGGCATCCATGCTAAAACACAACAAATACAGTTTTTTCATTTTTTAATTTTTTTATTATATTTTATTAGATTATATATGTTGGTGGTGGTGGGGGTGGAGGTCTTTTAAATGAAACAAAGACAGAATAAACAAGCAGTTTCGCATGAACAGAACGGGTACTGCAAGAAAAATTTTAACAAGAGCATGAAATTACTGCAGAGCATTTGAGTCACGAATTACCAATTGCTGGGGATTTAGCGAAAAGATATTTCCCCATAAAAGCAGAAAGGTCAGCGTGTTGACATTGTTTTCTGATAGTCTGCTTCTCATTGAGGAATGCTTACAGTAATTGCCTGTTTACAATTGATGAAAATGTTATGTCACTTGAAGCAATAAAATAGTCCATTAAAATGTCTTACGAATACCTGGGCAATATGAGCTGGTAAACTGAACATGTATAAGGAGACACCTCGACTGTGTTCACACCAGTATGTATTGGGTTATTAATTGTTGCTATGATACCCACATCCTCTCTTCCCACTTCTTTGTCAGAGCCTCCTGTGATTTAGGGCACCATATAAACCCTACTGGGCCAGCCCTCTGTCCTTTCTGGCTGCTGTTATTGTTCACAGAGCACAGGCCACGGTGTTTGGCTGCTCCAGCTGAGGAAAGAGCACCTACTGGGCTTTTCCCATGATGATGAGAACCGCTCTGCACAGGGCAGTCAGCAGGCAGTGGATAAGGGCCCCGAACTGCTCCCACCTCCACTCTCTCCCCTTCCCTGAGGCCTCCCAAGCCCCCTCCTCCTCCTCCTTTAAGTTCCCTCAAGCCATGATCTGGCCCGTAAATTAGTACTGGGAGAAAAATAGGTTCTGTAAGATGAAACTGGGTTTCTGTGTGTATCAGCACACGACTCAAGGGAGACAAGAGAGAAGAAGCAGGCAGTAAATCCATTGGAGTCCACTGATAGCGCCTGTTTGCACAGCCACTGCCGCTTCCTTTGATCAAATGGCTGGGGGAGCAGGGGGGTCGTGTGGCGCTGCCGAAGGTCAGCTATATATTACACTCCTAAAAGTGATTACTGAAATTCTTAAGTGAAACCATTCTGCTGCCAGGGTGTGCTCTAATCCCCTGCAGCGTTGTCTGGGCCGGGGCTGGGGCCTCTCTGTGGATCTGTGCGCCCAGCACTCCTTTTCCCCTTCCCCACTTGTGTTTTCTATCATCAGAGCAGGCCTAAAAAGAGCCCCTACATGGAAACATGGCCTATCCAGTTGCAATATCAACTGCAAGGACTCGGAGGAGAGAGCGAGAGAGGAAAGGTAGTGTCAGGAAACAGAAATATGTACACACTTCAAAGGCTCGGGCAGCAAATTAAGGGTTAGGGATTGGACACGACAGTAAGTGGCCTTTACATCAGAAACAGGGTAAACAATGTCTGGATTGTGTTTCGCTTCTTCCCTCTGTGTTGCTGTACAGAGACCCCCCGGCTCTGCATCTGCACACTGGCTGTGCTGTAGGTAGAGTGATAAAACAACTCAATGAGTTTTTTGTTGTTGTTTTTATTAAACAGAGCAAATCATTTTCATCAATTGAGTCATGATGAAATGTTTGGTATCTGTGCCACCGACGTGTGTAAATGACTGGAAAGAATGAAAGAGCATGTCATAAAGCCTCTGTTAAAATTCCACACTTTATGACTGGTAGCTAATCCTTGCCACAATGTTACACTGTATCACATCAATTACAGCAACTTATAAAAGAGAAGTGTTGCCTTTAAGTGAGATACAAACAAGCTTCAGAAGTGAAAACGTGTGTGTGTGTGTGTGTGTGTGTGTGTGTGTGTGTGTGTGAATACATGGTTTTTACATGCGGCGGCATCACAGTTGAGACCAAGCCAGCCAACATGATCTAAACAAGAATTATGTGAAGTCATGCTCTATGAAACTTTATACACATTTGCTGATCATTACCTAAGATTGCTTTGTGTTAACTTTGGCAGACCTGCTCTTGGCTCAAGGATTGAAAAAGGGATGATGTATTTCCTCTTATTTATTATTTGCACTGGGCTACCGAGAGGGAAAAGGGAGGGAGGGGGGAAAAAAGAGTGTGAGTGGTATGCCTGTGACTGGAGCGTCGATGCCAGGAATAACAGAATGAAACTTGCTCCTCGGCCTCATTAGTGTGTAGAAAACAGTTCCCAGGAGACACAACAGAGTGTAAATACATTTAAAACTCTTTACACTGCAGGACGCTTACATGCCAACTTCTCCCTACTTGTGCCCCCCCCCGAAATGAGAATGTAAACGGCATCGAGCGCTGCAAGTGCGTATAGGCTTCAAAAGAGTTGCAACCCCATGTTGCACATCTCATAAATTCTGGTGAGGGAATTCAAAGAGAAATTTATCGAGCATGGCATTCACACATGTTGACAGTAAAGCAGGCCAACTGCGCACCGGGTCTTGGGAATTTGTAGGAGCACATGGCCCTCTTTTTCACTTTGAAACCTCCTCTTTGACCCTTTGTCTGCTTATGCAATGGCTTTGCCCTTTCCATTATGAGAAAAAAGATAAGGAAAGATATATGATACACAAAAGCCTATAGCTGTGTCCATAAATAAGAAATGTCAGATACACTGTTGTAAACATGCAGATATTCATCTATCCATGTTACATGACCAGGGCTCAGGATACAGTAACTCTTCTTAAGCTCTTATCCCTTGAAGCAGGTGCACTGTGATCCCAAATAAGGCAACATGCTATAACATCATTATTCCTCAACATTTGCTTACAATGTGAACATGTTACTGCCATCTCCTTCCACCCTGTGCTGCCTTTTCCTCACTTGTTTGTACAGTAAGGGAGGTGTTTATGGTCTTTGGATGTTGCCAGTTTTGCTGGCAAGAGGACTGCTGAGGACCTATGGGACTCAAAATGCAGGGCCACACTTTTGGCTCTTTCGCCTATTGACACAGCTGCTATCATGCTGCAACGATCTGATTCCAGGGGTGGTGAACATATCTGCTCACATTTACTGACACACACACACACACACAGCACATGGAGACAAACACAACATGTTTGTCTTTTCCTTTTAAGTGTCATTAAGTGCTGCTCAGACACAGCTTGATATTGACATTGGTGGAATAAGGGTGCTATTGCCCTTTGTTGATGCTGGACTTGGTGGTTCATTCAGAGGCTGCTGCACAGGATGCTGCAGTTGTATGCTTCCTTGCCATCAGCTGCTGCTGTGATCACCAAAACAGGTCTTTTAGGTCCATTTAAATCTCTCCCTGCCACACCTAAGATGTGCAACCCTGAGCCAAAGAGCAGGAGAGCTGGATTTTTAAAATCACATTTTCCTTTTCCCCTTATTATTTATTAGTCCCATATCTCACCAGTATCGCTGATAGAATTCTCATGGAAACTCTGACCAGTGACCAGAAATCAAAATTTCCTTTCCTTTCCTCGAGTATGTCTAATAATCCTCAGCCTAGGCTCAAAATCATGATAAAACAAAGGAGAGACAACATGCAAGTTGTCAGTCAAGAGAGGACGATATCCTTAGTAGAACTACAAGCAAAAAAAGTGCTCAAAATCTGTGATGAAAAGAATATGCAACAAACATAACTGCTGAGATCACATGTGGGAGCTGAGAGAGAGAGAGAGAGAGAGAGAAAGACAAACTCAGACAACCAGCTAAGTAAACTCTCCAGACCAGCAGCCCTAGGGAAGGACATCTCACTGATGATCGCCACTCCACTCTACTCAGTGGGGAGTTTCTTAAGTTAACTTGTCCAGTACAGTAACATTCCTGAAAATAATTGCAACCGCTTGTTTCCAGATGAATGTCACTGAATGTATTGAAGAGCTGAAGTCACATTGGTTAACTGTAAGTGGGGCGGAACTTGGTCGATTCTCTGGAAGGTGTGTGTTTACTGCGGGTGCTTCCTCCCATATTTCATTAAATTTTTTTCAACAAAGTGTCACAAATAAGTTTTATGATCAATTGCTGCTCTGAGATGTGTGACATATAACTTACACTGAAAATCTGCTGCTTAAATTTTGCTTTGAGGGTAAAGATGCCGTTCAGTCTGTCTCTAGGGAATTAATAGACCAAATTGAATGATAAACAGCCATTGGTGCCAAACACTGACCTTGGTCAATTCTGTGTTGACATACAATTGACATTGAAAAGATTTTATCCTCACATGTTACACAGACTCACCTATGCGCAATATGTGCCACTTCTGAATCATCAAATCTACCAGATTATATTAATACCACAATGTGCAGAGTCATCTGGTTACTGTAAAACTTCTCGGCAAATACAGGTCCTGAGTGATGGAGAAAAGCTGAGAACAGAGAGTGAGAAAGTAAATAAAAACCTGTATGATAATAAATTGCATCACTGGTTATTCTATCCAGTGCTGGTCTGTGGCGCGCTGCAGTGTGCAGAACTGCCTTTATATACAGGGGCCCAGAGAGATCAGCTGATAACATGGGGATTGATGTCGGCCATTAAGGCAGCGTGAGTTACATCTGGCCTCCACAGCAGCACTGTATATCAGCATGTTGTCACCTGGGCTGATGTCACAGCAGGTCTTTCGGCTAAGAAAACACACACTCGGCGTTGGGTGGATGACCAGCATCGACTCACTCACTACCCACTAATGTGCTACTCGTGCCGAGGGGTGCGTTGTTTTGGGTTCATGGCCTCTGCAAATGTAATCCATAGCCAATTAGGAACTGTGCATGTGTAACTATAGAGACCTTTCACCAAAACAAAATGATGTGGTTCAGCATGTGGACAGGGCAAAAAAGTGAAACAAAGAGTCCTTGAGGACCAAACATTACCGTAATAGTCCTTGCTTTATTTACCATGAAGTTGCACGACAACATCAAACTGAGACCAAAGAATTAAACTTTTTCAGACTAGGGCAACTTTTTTACTTTTCCACCTAATCATTGCAGCGTATGTGCGTACTTGATCATTTAACACATTATGCACAAAGGACCTTCAAACAACCTACAGCCACTTTCGGGGAAGGCAATTTGTCCCCTGGTGCATTCACCTCTCCCGGTGAACAGGGTCACTCCTGTTTTTCATGATTTCCTCCTCGCCCACCCCCTCCCTTCCCCTCTGCTGGGAACATTCAAAGCAGCACCAGGCCTGTCATTACAGGATCACAGATCTTTGGATTTAAGTTCATTTAAATTAAGGGACAGTGTTAGTTCATGTCTCCAGCTGGGTATGATTTGTGTTACCATGGCAAATACTGTTTTTACCTGCCAATTATTTTGGACTATTCTCTCCTTTGTCACATCTTTTTCTGATTTTCCAAGGTGTGAAACTGCACTGCATGTACAGCTGGATCCTCATTTAAATGTAAAATGCAGTGGAAAAGCACTTGGGATCAGTTATTCTTTACACTTCTTGGATGTAATTGTAAATTACATTGTTCCCACTGTTTATGAAGACTCCTTCCCATTCTTTTTAAACTCTCTAACTAACTATCAATACTTCACAGACACCAAATAAGGCTTTATTTATGGAATCACCATTAGTCTAAATTATTTCTGGGAAATTAACATCATATATTTGCAAAATAATGTGTCAAATTAATAAGCTGCCGCTCAACCAACAGTCAAATACTGCTTTTACATTCCAAAAAAATCCAGTGATGTATGATGAATGACACAGCATTCAGGGAGAGCATTCTTGTGCAATTAGTAATTTAAGTTTTACCACATTAGGTATATTCTTCTGTTAATACTTATACACTTTAAAGAAATCCAGAACAATCAAACTTCTTTTCAAAATGCATTGCCTCACTTCGCTGAAGCTCCAGCTGCTTTTATTTTTCTGTACTAGACATGGTCTGGCACTTCACCATGTCTCTGTCTCTTGTGCTATTCTGACACACTTGCTTTGAAATAAATTATTCTGTCCACTCTGATCCAATAAACCAAAAACTTTATTTCTCACATACAAAGGTCAACTACACGTGCAAGGTAAATGCATTTACAAATATTTGATAGCTGTAGTTGGCAGGTAAAAACACACAATCAAGTAGGCAAGTGTGTTTCAGTACTGTATGTCACTGAAAATTCAAGTAAATCAATTCATTAAAATGTTTCCTATCTTAATAGTATAGGCAAGGGATCTAATGAAAAGTTAAAATGGTAAAAAAAATAAAATAAAATAAAAATTATGTAGCATGCTGAGCTAAAAATGCTCTTATTCTCTGGAGAAGCTCCTTCTTGACACTGTCGGGCACCAAGGCTGCAAGAGGAAAAAGAAGTCAATGGCTGTAACTTGTTCTTTAAAACACAAATACAGAACAATGTGCATGGTGCTGAAGACTACACCACGCAACAAAATGTAAGAGATATGTTGCTGTTTTGGGTGGCTCGGGGAGAATGAGTAGACAGGGCACAACTGAGCTGGGGAAGCTGCAAAAGTCAAATAAGTGCCTTTCTGTACTGTACTGTACTTGCTGTACAGTACCTCTTCCTTTAGGCGTGATCTCTACCACCAGGTCCTCTACGGTGACGTGCTCCAAGCCTTTGTCTTTAATTACTTCTGCAAACATATGCAGAGGATATTTCAACAATGTTTAGACATCACAGTGCGAACATTGGATACACAAATATAAGACGGAAAAACCAAATGGTATCAAAACACAACATGTAAAGTAGTTTAGCAGAAGCTGCTTGGGCCACGTGAAATTGTGAATACATCCTTTGAGATGATGAAAATACAAGCCCCATAAAAAACCTCAGCAAAACATTTTGCAATCAATTGGCCTGCCAGTGGCACCATAACAATGACACAATGAGGCGATTACTCAACGGAGGTGCAATTTTACCTTTGCAGTGAGCTTTCATCTGGTCCTTCCACCCACACTCGGTGAGCTTAGCTCTCAGTAACTCCTTCAGTCTGTCAATGAAATGCAAGGGAATGCGGCAGGTCAGGTACATGTCTGCCCTGTGCTAAATATGTTATTCATAATAGCAGGCTATTGCTAATCTTGACCTGGATAAAAGTGCCATTCCCTCTGGAGTGTTGAGAAAAGGACGTACTTTACGTCATAATACCGTGATCTCAGTTAAACCGAGCTGTTTGTGATACTGTTTCTCACCTCTCTCGTTCGCCCATCTCCGTCAGCTTCTGGTTTACTGTTGCCCTCATCTTGGACTCTCTGCTCATATTCTGTCACCTACACAGAAAGAAGCAACGGCGTTTGTTTATGCGGGATCCGTCTGAAGTCAAACTGGCGCCGCAAAGTCAAACAGAGCTGCCTTAAACTCGCCTAAACCACTTTGAACAGTAGTGTTTGCCACGCCGAGCAGCCATGTTTGACAAGTCAGTAACTCACTGGTCTCCACTAACCACTCATCAGCATTCACTTACACAGTAGCGTAGGCAGGGCGATTAATCGAGGTCTATCGCTCTTCGGTGCTGCATGAATCGTTGCCTGGCTCGGTGGCGCACGCGAAAGAGTTAACAAGAGACAACGTTAACTGTCAATCGCGACACGGCGGTCATGGCTGAACCCAGCGCCACAGAAACCGACAGCCGTGATGAGCCGAACTCTACGTTTCATAGAAATCCCCTTTCAAAACCTCGACTTGATACGTCGCTAACGGAAAGAGAAGCTGCGCTTCTGATTTGACCACTCGACCGTCACGTATTAAATTCCGAGAAGAAACGGTGGTAGGTACAATGGTTCCTACCTCTTTTTTATATGCAGTCTTCTAGTACACCACACGGGAGCAGTGTTGGTAAATAAATACAGTCTAATCAGTCAGTTCTGCCTGACCCCTCACCTCCCTTGAGGGCCACATTATTTTCTCAAAACCCCAACTTCATATTGTCACCCAGTTCCTTTTAGTACTTCCTGCTTTTCTGTACTTTTTGTACTTTTTAATCAAGATGTAAGTAATAAATGGGTTTGCCACCAGCCCTGCTGTTTTCGTTTCATACTTTGACAACTTTTAACTAGCCTATGTTTTACTTTTTATATACCTGTAACTGTGTAATTGCTCATGCCATAGTCACTGGTTCGTCAGGTCAGGTTCGTTTTTTTTTTTTGTTTTGTTTTTAGAATTTTTTGTTATAAGAATATACAAAAATAATAAAATTTCAGAAAAAAATGCGTGGTTGTCAGTTTAAGAGATTGAAGAGGAATTGATGTTATATGAAATGTTTTCAGTTTAGATACGACGTGCATTTTGCAGTGGGGTTTTTTTTTCAGTGACTACACACAGTGCACAGTAAGCAAACACACTCTGTTTATTTGAAGTAGGATTCAATGAAGTGTTATTTACTTTGTTTCCAACCGCAGTGGTACCAGGCCGCTCCCACAAGTACCACACTTAGAGCCACTGGTAAACATGCTTAAGTTGGATACCATAGAAAGGATAACAAGGATAACACCCTCTAATGCACCAGCCATTAACAATTGTGTCTGAGTTGCCCTGAAATATATGCTGTATACTTGGTGCCTGTCACCTCCTGCATTTACTTGTTTCTTTTTTATTGCAAAACAAGAGACAGAACATTAATGGGGCAACACAAGTAAACAAAACTATTAGAAAGACAATCACAAAGCAATTACTAAAGAAGGATAATTATAAAAGAACAAAGAACTGTTGGCTGTCTGATGTGATGACTGTTCATTTGGTGTTAGTTTATACAAGTGTGTGTGTGTGTGTGTGTGTGTGTGTGTGTGTGTGTGAGCATTCCACACTGCCAGTCTGGAAAGAAGTATGTATAAGGTGGAGGGCATAGAGAGAGTTGACACAGGCCTCCCTGTCCCCGAAATCCACCTCAAGGATACAAATAGATGCAAGAAATGTATAATTATGAGGGTGAAGGTTTTTGTCAGTTAAAATCAAATACTTATAACCAAATGAAGTGTCATTTAACACAGCAGCCGGGGTAGAAGGATCCCCATCATAGATATTTGCTCTTCATTCATGCTGTGCTGTGTGATGTTGATTGTGCCCTTGATCATGTAAGACAGTGCCTATATTCACATTCAGAAATGCATTGGATCAATTAGGAATTTGGGTTCAGTAGCTAATGCAGAGTTAGCTATGTCACCTGAATGAAAAGACAGAACTTTGTCTTTTGTAGAATCAAATTAGAAGAGCAGCATCAATTTTTCAGAACCTGTTAAGCCTCTTTAAACAGGATTAAGAATAAAGAAAGCCAGTGAAACAACTGGGTTGGGCCCAGAGGTCAGGGTCAAGAGCCTTTGTATTAAATGAAAGTCATAGAGTTGAGTTAATTGACACTAAATGTCCAAACACACAAAACAACCAAGAGTTTCAGAACAACCACAAAGCGATGCAAAGCAACAACAAAACTACAATCTACTATATGGGAAAAGTGCAGGGCTATTTCCCAGCCATATCCATCCATTGTCTTACAATCTGTTCACCTCTGCTGGTACACCATAAATGCACATCCATATGCAAGAGACCACAGACAGGAAAATTAAAAACACTTTTTGTAATGCTTTCATTTCTATGGCTGACAGTTAGTTTGTTAACATAAAATAGTTGAGCGAAAAGGAGAAATCAAATGCTTTTGTAAATGTCAGACCTGGAATGCAGGTATTTGGCTGTCTACATATACAAGTGTAAACGTGGGTTGAACTTGCACTAAAACCAGCAGAAAAGGCTTTACTGTTCATTTTGAGCCAGCACTAAACACAATGGCACAGTGCAACCTTGGTTTTCTGACTAAGGCCACCTGCTTTGATCTCTTGACTTTTCATCTGGTGCCATCATCTGTTCAAACCTTCATATCACATTTAATTTATGACCCCATCCTTGATGACTTTCCCATCAGCCTCAGCTGTGCTTCTTTGGTGCATTATTAGTGCTGATTAGTGAATGTTTGCATGCTAACATGCTAAAGAAACATGGTGAACATTGTAATCTGGTAAACATCAGCATGTACAACTGTACGTATGTTAGCAAAGGTCCTTTATGGCTGTGGTTACCAGTTGTCCTCTAGCTTCTTCTGAACCACTTATTTTTGTGGCAGAAGACCATGTTTATTCAGACACAGGCCATATTTTTGGATTAACTGGAAATGTACTGAGAATGTAATTTCACTCAGCCAAATTAGTTTTGCAGTTCAGCAGTTAGGCTTAATGTATCACTTGTAGCACCTCATCAAGTTTGCATTTATATTTCATTTTAATATTAGAAAATATTCAAGGCCGAATTGCGGACAGTCAGATGCAGCACATTACAATCAAAGCTTCATGAGTTGCAGTGTCCTGAAGGGAAAGAGCAGCTCATTTCTTTTACATGCATACATTGTGCAACAGTACAATAGACTGCGTGAGCTGAGCCAGGAATCATGTGACTTCCTGGAGCATGGAGCAAGCAAAAGGTGCAGATTCAGTCAGTGATGCTAAATATTCAGGACATAAGGTGATGTTAAAACTCTTAAGACCATTTACATAGATTTAAAATTTAAATTTGCAGTAAGAATGATGTGATATTGGGGGGCTGATAAAGGTAAACAAAGAATGATACAAGTCTTTCTCTTGAAATGACAAGTTGTTATTATGGGCTACACCACTTTTGAGTAACATACATCATTTAAACTTGCCTTCTGTTACTTAGTTTCACTTAATACAAATTGTTGAAATCCTGAACTGCATTGCTGTCTGGCAGAGAGATGATCTTTGTCTTTCATTTAGTAAATAAGTGATGACTTTGAGTATGCTTCCAGCTGTCTTTTCTCAGTAAATTGTATAAATGTATTTCTACTTTTTTATTAACACCATCTCAAAGAGCAAAGCCACACATATTAATGTCTATTATGTAAATTGAATCATCATTTACAGTCTTTCCCTTAACCTTGAACACCAATTGCACATTAGTTCCTTCATCAGAGTCTAGTTATCATAGTATTCTCTTCTGTCCAGACAAGGCTTATTGATGTGATATTAGAATTTTACCAGAGCGTCTGTGGGCAGCCAGGAATCAAGCCAGGGACCTGATGAGCCCTAACCAACCATTGCACATCTTTATGCATTTATGGAGATTTGCCTGTAATTTTGCTCTATCTCAAATTGATGAAGCATCCTTAAAATATCTGGATCTTGATCAGTCCCAAAAATGAATGGTTTTCTAAGTTAGACCAAGAGCCACCTCCGGTAAAACATATAACCCTCTCAGTTACATACCCACATAATCCTGCTAACAAATAAATAGAGCAAACCCAAAACAACCTACTTGGCAGAGGTAAAACATATATTAGGGATAACACCTGGATGTAAGATTAATGATAATTGAAGAAACCCATCATTGGTGATAAATAATGAAATAGAATTTCACAATAATAAGTTTTTAGTAAGGCGTGGGATTGAAACTGAGAAGAGAAAGGGGGAAATAAAGAAAATAAGATGATTATTTACACCCAAAGTTTTTCTCTGTTTCACCCCACTGCCCACATCTCAAAAGATTCTATGAGCTCTTGTTGGACACGAGAAAGAAGCCAGAACTACATGGAGTCTGAACAACTCTTCAATGTAAACGGGCCAACTCTTTTTGCCTCATTACAAAGGACCCTGTGACACAACCACCACTCCTGTTCTGCTCAGTTGCTCTGTTTAATTGATCACTTTGCACAACCTCTGCTAGCTTGCGTTTAAGTTTAATTGCTACTGTTTCATTCGCTTTACCTGAAACTTAGCAGGGTCACACTTATAGCCTCAACTGACAGATTTGTGCTGCACGAAAAACTTTTTGAGAGAAGTGACAGGATGGGAAGGTTTTTGTATGTAATGCTTGAGCCTTTACATTTCTACCTTTTGAAGTCCAGGCAAAAATTACTCTGTCTGACAGTGGAATTTAGCAGGGCTTCCCCTCATTTTTAAGTGGGAAATGCCTCCTCCGGCATCACCTCATGACAAACTGATTGATGTCCTGCCTGCTCTGGGCAGAGTAATGGTCTTCCATGTGAGCGCAGGTCTACATGACACAGAGGAATACCTGTCTGCCTCTGTGTGTCTGTATGTGTGTGTGCAGCCTAGGTTAATTATCTGCTTCTCTGCTGTCAGAATGGGGAGAGAGTGAAAAGTTAGAGAGGGCTTATTTTTTGTGGCTGCTGGTGATCATTTTTGCAGCTCAGACACAATCTCAGGCGTTTATACCTCTCTTTAGTTTAGTGGACATGCTCAAGCAGATGTGCCTTGAGGGTGGAAGAGGAGAGTCTTGGTGCAACAAGATGTATAAGAATCTCCCTCTCACTCAGAGATTTTCAGACACTCCTTATCTGCACTCCTTCTCCCTCTACAATAGACATAGTCTCAGTCTATTATCACAGTTATCTTGGCTGAAGCGGCCCGAGGCAGCTGGACAGTTAGAGATGTGCTGCACTCTAAGCAAAGCAACAACCTGCAGTGGGATCTGCAGCTGGGCGCTTTTTTTCACAACTGTGTAACCATATACCGCAAAATGCCCACTGGTGGTGTTTTTCATTGACACAGCATGAGGTTATTCATTTTGTTTCATGTGAAGCTGCAATTATTTTGCCCTGCTAGTGCTTGGAGAGAGGGACATGCTGCATGAGGGAGAGAAAGAATAAAGAAAGGGAGGATAAACCTCAGATTGAAAAGCCAATGATATTTCAGTGAGCTCTGCCTGTGGCAATGATCCCCGAGACCCTGTTCTAAAACTCTAAATTGTGTGTCTGCATTAAACTGCCTGTTTTTACGCCTTTGACAGCCCTGCCCACCCAAAGAAGTCAATTTAGTGTCTGATGTACTAATAATAGATGTATGGTTCTTCACACTTGACATGGTAAGCAAGGAAAATTCTAACAAGAGGCAACAGGAAATGGAGGGGAGGGAACCACCTGCTTTCACCCATTTATAACCAGTTCCCAAATTACAATTTACATCTTAATCTGATGGCAAATTCATGATTAGGAGCAGAGCAGAATGAATATGAACTCTTGTCTTCCACTGGGAAACACTCTAAGCAGTAGTCTTTTTCCTATAGTATATTTTTAACATGTGTTGCAAAGAAGTGCATCATGGAAAGAAAAATGCTCTCCTGCAGGGATCATTGTACAGTGTTTATAATTTCTACAACTAATTTCAATGACAAATTAGTCTTTAAGTGATGCTTATTAAAATTAATTTAAAAAGTTGTCACAATGCCAGAAATATTTGACACATTCTATTTCTTGGCTGCGTATGCCTCTGGTATCAACAAAGTTTTGTCTCTGACTGTTCATTTCCAATTGCCATCTGCTCCTCCAACTTCGCCAAAATGAGACAACCAGCATTTTTGTAGAGGCTTCCAATGGACAGCAATTTGCAGCACTGTGTAAACCTCCTTATTCTTCCCCATTGGCATTGAACAGATTGTATTATTCTCTAAACCACTAATGTGAATTCAGTATTGCCATTTGTAGTAAATTGTGCTTTGTCCACCAGTTAAATTACCCCCCCACCCCACCCCGTCCACCCCCAAAAAAAGGACTTGTTCTCCACAGACTCTGCACTAAAATATGGAACAAATACAAAGGCAATCAGTGTGTTTCTCCTATATTTTGTCTTCTCTGTCCTTTGGGTGCACACCTGTGTCTTTTCCAGCAAACATGGTGGTGAGCCAGCAGCAACATTAAATGGCATCATCGCTCAAGTGTCGACAGTCTGGTAAGCCAGAGGATCATCAGTGTGCAAGGGTGAGTGTATGTGAGAGGTTGTGTGTTGCATTACCAGGAGTGCGACCAACACAGAGACAGACTTATGCAGCTAAATAAAAGGATTCTTTCATTTGATTGTTTTTGAACTGTTGAACTCTTGCCATGTTTAGTCGTAATGGCGCCATAGCTCCCAATTCTTTTCTGACGTGATCTTTTATTCTGGTCTCAATTTCATCTTGGAAAGTTTGTTTATTATGTTACTTTTACTATAGATACTTGTAATTTTTGTCCCTTAACACAACTCATTCATTGCCAACAATTAGTCCCACCGACATGTCGCATCTTCTGCAATTAAGGAACAGAAAGCTAAAATGGTTCGAAATGGAAAGGACAGGTCACTTTTCTGCTGAACCCAAAATCCATTTAACTAAAAGGCACACTGCCCAAAGAACATACCCAACAACACCAGTGCACATTTGCTCTGGAGTAGGATTAGGAGCAATTGCTGGAAGTTAGACTTTCCATTCAACCCTCTCTATACTGTACATCTCAAAAATGTGAAATTAACATGTTCCCATCTAATACATGCAAATTATCTCTATCTTTTTAAACCTATCTATTTTTGGTGAAAGGTTATTAAAACGATAACTAAATACCCCATGGTTACTCATAACTTAATAGCAACTCATATTTTAATGTCTTTCTCACTGCCAGTCATTCTCTGATGAGTGGGTTGAAGAGGGTCATTTTCTCATTCTCGAATGTTGGCCTCCCCTTTTTAGAACCAAAATCCTTAAATGCTCTCCTCCTTGTGTAACTCACAGATGTGCTTATTTCCCCGTCATTACTGAGTGCAGAAGAACCCAGAATTGGTTATGCTGAGTCCAAATGCCCCTGAATTACCAGTTTACGCCACAGCTGCTTCTCCTCTTCCAGACAATGTGGAGCTGAGGAGTCTCTCTTATTGTTGCTGCGTGGTGACGGTGAGAGGGGAAGTCTAGCAGGGAGAGTGGTGCGATCGCTCATGCTTTCCTGTTTGTCCATGTTTGGTGGGAGAGGACTGCTCTGTGTGCTTGGAGGCTCCCTGATATCATTAACTAGAAGGGCAGCCGGGCTTGATAAATGGTCCACTTGGTGAGAAACATTTGTCACCTTGCTTGCAGTGTAACACACATGTTCATAGAGTCATGGAAACACATGGCTATGCCATACACACATGTACACCACCAACAGCAAATACGTGGCTTTATACTCGCTCAAATGCAAATCCCTTACCATAAAAAAAGGAACTCCAGCCAGTGCTTTGTCAGGGCAGTTTTGTCATGATCAGTGTTACAGGGAGACAGAAGCAGTTATCATGGTGTCAGTGATGAAGGGGCTGAGCTGAAGTGTTTGCTGCAGACTGCATTTCATCATCAAGCTGATGAGCTCCAGGGTCTAATGATTCACTGGCACTAATGTGTGTGAGAATGACAAATAAGGATCAATTACATCACTTTGCCACTTTAGAGTGAGCTGGCACTTTTCTGTCACCAAATGCGCCTATAGCTATCCGGACTGTCTTATTAAATAGTAATCACACCTGTCCTCATACTCTCTGTGTCACTCTGATTGGTGCATTTGCTGTTTCATCAAGGTAGATGTATTATATTTGTTACTTCAGTACAGCATTATACATGAAAGCTCTTTCGGTCCATTGTGTTCATCTACCTTGTCATAGTTTGGTGAAGTACCCCCATTTTTGCCCAGCAGCTAGTAATGAGTTTGTGGGATTCTGTCAGTCGCCCAGAAGACAGACATTTCTGATATGATTGGAAAGTCTATTTTTGAAACCGCTTCACGTCGGAGTCCGGGATGCCTGGACGTTGATCGATGACTTCTATGAGGGGAGACAAAGAAGCGAGAGCATAGAAAAATTCTGTCTGGCAAACAGAAATTCCATTAATGTGCTAAACGACTTTGGGTAATCTCACCCCTAATGATATTTTTTCCCGCACAACAGCGTCAGTCATCATATCTGCCCAAAGGCCCCTGCTCTGCTTTCCAAACTAGATTCCTCACTGAAGTTGTAGTAATCACTGCCTGCTGCATAAGCATTTAAACAAGTTGGTTTTGTAGCTCATTATCGTACATTAGAGCATGAACAGCTCATCAGATGTCTCTTACTTTTATATAAAAGCTGCAAGAAAATTTGAAGCATAATGGTTTTTAATTGATGCAGCTTGTTTCCCAAAGTCTGACAAAATAACCATCTCAAAGCTACCTTGTATGAAACAGCTGTATCAAGTCACAGCAATCTTCAATACAGCTATGAAAAAAAAGCATTCGGGCTTGTCTAAGTTCCCTGTTGTTCTTGGTATAGGTCAAACTTCTACATGAATGAGTTTGAGGATCAGACTCAGAATCATTTGTCCATAAAATACTGTATCTAGGCTGTAGTCTGAGCAAGTGAGTCACAGGTTCACTGGTCTTGACTCTCCCTGTTACTGAAATGTTGAGGTCCAACATTCCATGACTGAATTGAAATTTTAAAGACACAGAGACCATCTTTCCTGCTTTTATTTCCTCACATCTTGATTGCAACAGTGTCTTTGCTTTCCTTGATCATTAGCCCACTGACAGGCTCAACTGTTTTTGACAGAACCATGAGGCAGGGCCATACAACTACTGTTTTAATCTTCTTACGCTGGTTTCCATTATATTTTAGGGTTGACTTTAAGAATTATTGATTACTTTTTAAGGTTCCATGTGGCCTGGCTTTTGCTATATTTGCAACCTTCAAGTCATATGCAACCTTATTGCACCTTGAGATCCATAGGTAGCTCATGTAGCGCTATGATCAGGCTGAATAGGGCAATAGTTTGCATTAAAAAAAAAAAACCTTGTCACAAGCGGGACACATTTGGAATGGCAGGGGGAAGTAGTGGGAGTAGCTCCACCAGTGCTACTCACTCCTCACCGTGCTGTTAGTGATTGTGTACTTGCCGATATTGTGGAATCTTTTGGTGGTTGGAACCCATATTTGTAAAAACTTCACATGAGGCACTGGTTTGACAAAAGGCTTTGCTTCTATTTAATGTCAACAGGCTAATCATAGGTAACACCTTTGTAACAAACAGAGTCACATTACAACTGGCTTTCAGTCTGTGTTAACATAGCTTTTGCTTTTTACAGTGGGTTCTTTACAAAGTTTGACCAGTCTGATGGCATCTATGTGCAAACAGCTTTTGTATTTTATAGTTTCTTTTCTCATTAGTGGAAGAAAATGTACCTGTGATTATTTCCTGTGCCCTTCCGACATTAGCAGAAAGGAGGCTAGAGTTTATTGCTTTTTAAGTATATGAAAAATGACATTAATCACAGCAGTGATTCCAGCAGCCGTCATCCTGAGTGCATTTTACAAATTTTCTCCTCCTGCTCCTCCTTGTCTCTAAGCTTAATATCCGAGTTCCTTGCAGGCGCACAAACACTCACCCAGCAAATACTTCCGTTCTTTCTGTGTTCCTTCCTTGTCTCCGTCGACAACAAGACTGACTCATTTCAAAATGATGAATCTGCTCTTCACTCTATCAGGTTGCCACAGTAACTACTGAGTGGATTGCATTACTGTGAAATGGCACGGCCAGATGCTGTACAGTACAACATATTGTATACTCCCTGAAAAGGGGTCAGTGGGTATCTATAAAATTCAGTATCCCTGAAAAGGTTAATGCACTTCCATACTCATTCTCCTCATGCGGCTCCTACTTTTTACAGCCGGCTTTTTCCTTTTCAATTAATGACCTATTAAGTCGTGAGATTTGAAGAGGGGGCTTTAATATCACAAACACATGAGAGTTGTCAATGGCTCATTTCATTTTCTACCACTGCTCTGATTATGATCTAAATGAAATACATCATGTTTTTCCTATCTCATTAATTCTGCCTATATACAGGGATATTTTTAAGCTCATAAAGCTCTTTTAACTTTCTCTCCTGACAAAAAAGCTTAACACTTTGTATTTCAGTAAGACTAAAAACGAGTGGCAAAACACTGTATCGGGCCACAGATAAACTTAATAGAAATTTTATGGAGAACACAGAAAACACCCCATCATTATTGTTCTGTTGCTATGTTCTTTCACCCTAATGGACCAGCTTTTAACATTTACTCTTAAGAGCAGCATTTAAAACAAAGCCAGGTAAGAACCAGTGAGGAATGCTGCAGGATGAAGCTGTTTCCATTTCCCTCGAAAAAATGTTCTATAAAACCCAAAACAACACCAAGTACCTCTTTCTACTGCTCTGGATGTTGTGTATTTTTTAAAGTTTGATGTTTGTAATGGATTAACAGTGCTGCCTTCTTCTTCCTCTTCAACCACATGAAGTCATGCATTCAGTCGGTAGCAAAATGACAGCTGCAGTGGATATCTGCAGGAGACCTGAGATTCAGTAATAATGAAAACCAAAATTTTCAAATGTGAAATGGCCCAGTTTCATAATGTTGCACTGGTGCTTTAACGTTTCCTCTTCCCCTCACCTTTCCAGTTCAGAGGCAGAAAATAGACATGTCCTGACAGTAACCCCAACTGTCTGCTCTCAGTCTCAAAGCAACACCACAGCATGGCGGACCCATCATTTTTATACCTGACATATATATTTATACCTAGCATATATAAGCTACATGATGAAGGCACATTATTAAAATGTCATAGCTGCAACTTACTAATTGTTACTGTTGGAGATCAGTCAGAACAGTCATCGGCCTCATCTGAGGCATTGCCGAATCTGCATACAGACAAGAGGTTAATCAAATGGTAGACTTCAGGAGAAGCCCTCTAGTACTGACCCTCATCACCATCACCACCACCTACAACACTGTTTCCACTGTGGAAACCTTCAGGTTTCTGATCTGCTATCTCCTAGGACCAACATCATTTCAAATCAATGAGGAAGAAACAGCAGGATGGAGGATGTACTTTCTGCATCAGTTTAGGTTGTTCAACCTGCCTCAAAAACTGTTGATTCAGTTCCATGATGTTCCATCCATTCTGTTCTCTCTTTAGCCATCATCAGTTGGTTTGGGTCATCCACCAAACAGAACAAAAACAGACTACAATGGACCATAGGTAGTGCACAAAAAATCATTAGTGCCAATCTGCCCTCCATTTTGGACTTATTCCTCACAGCCCAGTCATTACTTCTTCCAACTTCTCCCCTCTGGAATGCACAAAAAGCAACAACCTAACACAAAAACAGCTTTTTCCCCACAAGCTGTCCTATTGATAAACAGTTCAGTTATGGTAATTAACAGTCCATCAGTCACATGTTTTACATAACTCAATATTTTATATGCACATATAATGCAACACCCAACTCCCTATTATTGTTTCTTGTGTTTGACACTAACCAGGCTAATAGCGGTAGCCATGCTGGCGATGCCATCGCGAGCAGCAAGAAACATACATCTGTGATTCAAGACATTTTTCTGGGGGTGGTCTTTCTAAAATGAACTATTCTGGTTATGATTAAGGGGTTGATCAAATGGAAAGCCAGTCTTTGCAACAGCGGTGCCAACATTAATACCACTTGGAAACACTACAGGGTCACTTTAAAGAGGTAAGAATTAAAATTTAAATGAAAAGAATGAAGTGTTGCACCATTCTTACAAAAAGAAACTCATATTAGTTTTAATTTTGTGAGACATGAATATTGATGGCTATTATGGATTACAAATGAGAATGAGAATGCACATTAATAAGAACAGCATTCTGTGGCTCATAGTTCAGACAGTTAATCGGTTAACTTTTTTTTTTTCAATTATAATTAACTAGCAATTTTTCAAATGAGGATCTGCCACCAGAGCCCCTAATCCCAAATTCAGCCAACCAGTGATCCAGTTGTTCTCATCTGATGTGTGACTTAATATTTTACACTTGAAAATGACAGAAAGTGGGGAAAAAGAACAGAAGGTAGGTGGAAACAACACTACTTTGAGTTTCACAAAATGAGCAACTGTCTGTCTTTTTGATATTCTTGTTCCTGCCAGAGCATCTGCAGTCCCTCTGGATACAATCCCTTTGTACTAGTTTGTGTCTCTCCTTCACCACTCAGAGGGACTGTATGTTTTTGTTTTCAGTCAGAATACATTTAATCAAAAGGTACAAATACTGTCAGATCATTGAGTACAACAACTGCATCTCAATAATATATGAATTGCTTGTTTTCCTTGAATAATTCAAGTTTGGTTTCTGTATATTGATTTTGGAATAGCATGCCCACATGGTAAGCAATGATATGTGGGTGATCCCCTGCCAGGAGGATGGGACAGTGCATAAACTGACAACTGCAAAAAATGTGTGATGAAAACTTTTTCATACATGAGTAAAAAAAAAACTGAATATTACCAAGTCAGCTTGTCTCACCTGTAAGTAAATAAAAAGATAAACAAGAAAAATAAAATTCCAAGGCTTAAGTGGTCAGGTTCATTTCCTCTCTGCCTATCACACATTATTGCAGAACGTAAAAAATGAACAGTGAATGACACTGTGACAGTGATGACAGTAAACAAGGATGGACAGGCCTTATGGGCACAGGCCCACGGGCCCAAGGGGCTAAGATGCCCATGGACCAAAGCCTCTGTATGAAGTGTTAATATTTCTTGAAAGTCATTGAGGCACAAAGGGTACACAGCAAAACAATCCCACAGAGAAGCAAAATGAGGAGAACAGACTCAAATCTACTGGGAAAAAAACACAAAGAGACACATGATGAGTCAGGGGGTTCTGTAAGATTTCCCTTGTCTGTGCCCAGGGGCACATTTTCTAATCATCTATCAATGGCAGAAAAAGGAAGGTAAGGCACATGATATGAAGTATCAATGGCACCACCTACCATGTGTTTTTATTTAATCAAAGCCAACGTTTATTTTGTGTTTGTCGGCTTCGTTAGACTTGCATAGTCTTAATCTAAAATGTAGCTTTTGAAAATGAAGATGTCACCTTCATTAAGTATAGAAAGCGTCTGCAGATTTGTTTTTGTGTCACCACCAAATGCAGTTTTGTGATATTGAGATTCTGAAGTTTGACAATGCTTGAGAACAAAGTAATTACATTGTTGTCTTGGAAATATGGATCCAAAGAAGAAAAGGCTGAATTCCCTTCTAAGCATAACCCAATAAATTAAAAGGCATGATGCTGAGGTTTTGACCACTATTAACTCTCTATAGTGTTGCAAAGCAATGTTTTCATCATTTATATTTTATCATGCACATGTAGACATTCATGACATACTGACTTTGGTTTGGACTGGACAACAGACAGGAAGGAACGTCCATTGTATATAATTCAGTTTTAGTTAAAAGGCTAATACATAACTGATAGGCTGGTCCAACGCTTCTGTGTATGCATGTTGGACGAGTATGCTATTGTGTATGTCTATGCATACATTTGCATGTTCCCACACGAGCATCTTGAGGCTCTCCAGTATCTCTTGTTGCCTGCATCCCAGCTGATTGACACTTGTGCCACCAAGTGGCCATCTGCCCCTTGTTTAGTCAGACTGAATTGCAGCTGGTATAAGGGGTTGTAAATCAGGTAAATTGTTAAAGAGAGCAGTCTGTGTTGAGGTCTGAGGCCCATATGTGTCGTGGTGAGATGGATGCTGCTTCAGAAAGCCTCAATCCTGTGGAAGATCTTAACCTCTCATAGATGGACTGATTTTAGTTTGTGTGTGTGTGCGTGCACACGTGCGTGTACATGTGTGTTTGTATGCATGCCTGAAACAATCCCAGTTGGTTGTGTGCAAAATAATGATATAATGAAAACCTCTATGCCTCCTTCAAGGGCTCCAATTGCTCGCACCTTCCTCAAGATATTTTCATATTAATCTCTGCTTCATGTAAATTCTTGCAAAGATCAAATTATGATGCTAACTGCATCTGAGCAGGCAGCTACCTGCACATTCAAAACATGACTCCCTTTCTTGATAGTGCAATCTAATGTTAGTCTGTAAGCATATTGATGGTGACATTTCATTCATGGAATCCTCACAGCACCTCATGGGATATTGTGGGGTATGAATAATGCATTAGTTGATAATGGGGCATATTGTTTATGGACTTGTGTCTATGGCTGTACAGTGTATTAAAGGTAACTCTTGGTGAAAAGCAATACAGCGATTGCAGATGGAAAAGACATTTGTCACTGCCACTATTAAACTTCAGGAGTGGAATGAGATTAAATGTAATAGGTTACAGCTGCGGGGGATCAGAAACTCAGTTTAAAAACGTATCAGTGTGACATTCCTCATGGATTTTCAACCCTCAGTCTCCCCTCAGCAAACAGGTTTTCCATTTGTCTGTCCATGTCTAATGTCTTCACTCTCTTGATCCTCATCATCTGCTCTTGTTCAGTATTCCCAGCCTTGATTTCTAAAGAGAGTAAAAAAACATTGTCGCACAATAACTGTGAGTAGACTGACTTTCACTCATGCTGAATTGTGCTTATATATGCGTGAGAGCCTTTTAGCAGGTGTCTACTGACTCGTGAACTGCTCTTGACTCGTGCTACTGCAATCACAGTGCCATACTTTCCATACGGGAGTGTGGTTGCCAGCCTGTATCAGATTGAAGGACCAGAATGCTGTTGGGATTAGTCCTTGATGCATCTGTTTGTGTTCACTCTTTCCGTTGCCCCGATCTTCAGAAACACTACACTCAAATCCCACAACCGTGTCCGATAGATATATTCTATTGTGCTTGCAGATGCCGACTCTGATTTCACTGTCAAGAGTAGAAATGAGCCACAAAAAAACAAATTTATGTTTTAATTTTTAACATTTAGATAAACTGGTAGGTGGCGTTTGTTATATGCAGAGATAGACAAGACATACTATTAATGGTTGTAATAAATTCTACTGTTTTACTTTTACTCTTGAAGTCCTTCAAGTTTTACCATCAGTAAATAAACAAAGAAATGATGTTGCTATTACCACTGAGCTCCTTGGTATTATGATCCTTAAGAAAGTCATCAGAAAAGCGATAAGGTCAGCAGGCACATTTCTGTTGACACTGTCGCCTTAACTGTGACAGCTCCAGCTCATGAGGGAGCATCAAAGAGGCTGATCAGAGCTCCAGCAGCCTCCCTGTGCATGGCCTGGCCTCCATTAACATTTTATTCTGTCATGCACTATGTGATAAGCCCACATCTTCTCTGGCTTGGGTGAAAGAGGCTGACAGCTCATTCACAGCAGAAATGGCAAACGCCTGTTAACGTATACACATTAGTGAAACAGAGAGGGCAAGCAGGTGAACTATGTGCAGCTGTGTATGCACTACTTGATATGTGAAATGTAAATGTCAAATTTTCTTTGAAAGCCTTTCCTGAAGATGTGAATTCTTGCTACGTAATGGATACTTAATACAGAATAGCAAATAGCAGTAAAAAGCTTTTACAACTGTTCACAACACATACAGGGATGTACTCTGGAGTACCCTGTAGATGCTGGTTGAAGTGAGGTTAATACCTCACTACCTCACAATTGATATTTAAGAAAAATTCTTTTCTCTGTGCTGGTCATATATTGATCCCAGTCTTTCCATTTACTCAAAGCTCTGGGGACATGAACACTGGACCATTGTCTGCTGTCCCCATGGCAGCAAGTAGATCTATATTTTTCTGTCCTAACCAGCAAGACACCAAACTCACCAGGGTTCAACAGTGGCTGGCATTTCTCCTGTCACGCCATCCCATTTGTTCGAAACTAAGGCTGAGCAGACACCTCCCCTTCCAGCCAGCCCCTGCTGAAATTTACCACCATGGTCCACAGCTGGAGAGCTTCACTGGCAGACAGGGCACTGTTACATTTTTATAGAGGACTGAGTAAGTGGAAAGTATGAAAGAATTTCCTGCACACAATGCTCTGTGCTGCTATTTGGTTGTTCTTACTATTTCTATTTAGACTTACAGGTATTATTCTCAGTCATTCTCAGATGTTGTTTGTTTGGCCTGTTCACATCAGCATTTAAATTCTAAATCAGTTCTTTGAAATGAAATCATCAGGATCAGTGGATTCACTCCTTGGGTGAAATTTATGCAGGTTTTTGCTCTTGACGGCGACATTACGGAAACGGATATGACAAAATGGGAGATACAGCCTGTTACTGTAGCTGCCTTACACTTTGGAATTTCCGCTCTCTCGTAGTAGACACCTGCAAGAGCAAGCAATCTCTCTATTAGCTTCACTTTAAGTTATGGGAATTTGCATGTGTTACTCCTCAAACTGCAAGACTGGTGGAAGCATTTCCAACATGCATCCAATTTTCAAACTACGAGATCATTTTACAACTTTTTTAAGCTGGGATCATAAACACCCCTCTTAAGCAGCAGCAGCTTTGTCAAACAACAATGTAGACCTGAATCCCAAACTTGTTTGTGACCACTTTTGCATTAAAGTAGGATTAAATCCAGACAGTGTCTACTGGGATTATTTGACCCTGCTCTTTCTGAATGTTAACTGCTCCACTAAAGAGGAACGGTTTGCAGACCGTTATGAGACAAGAGTTGATGTTGCAAATACATCTTTTGAATAGACCATTTGAACTTGTCACATTAGCAACCAAGCTCATGAGCTCCTTAAATGAAAGCAAGGTCATTAGGACATCTTATTTTCCACCCTTTAGATAACTGTGATGTGAATATTGATAACTGTAGCCTAGAGGGTAGGATAAATGGTGCATTACAGAGGAAATAATGAAAAATGCAGGGAGCTATTGTGACTTTCCCAACCTTTTATTGTGCATTTTCCCAGCTAGCTGCCATTGTCCCTATGTCACCAGTTTCTTCTTACTGGGCCTGACAGATGGCAATTGTTATGAATAATGAATCTAAAATTGTGATTCATGTCTGCCCCACTGACAGTCTCTTACCTCTTCCCTCCACATTGTAGCCTAATGCAATAAACTAATTTACTAAACAGGTTGTTTTTTTCTACTTAAAACAATCATATGTAGGTGATGAATTATTTTAATGAGGTATTGTGGTGTGAAAATTCAATCATGTAATGAGGTGACATGTAATTATGTGGACACTTAATCACTGGCACTGGCATGGATACGATGTGTAAACCACTGAGGCTGAAAGCTGGAATATGAAAAGTAAAAGACCTTTTTCACATGTGAATCTATGATGACATTACAAACACAAACCTCGTCTAGAATAAAGCTAAGCATATTCAAACTTCTGAAGTGAAGAGCTTTGAAAGTCAGATCATCGTGTCTGAGTCTGGAAATTGATTTTCTGTCTGCTATCTCCAAAGTCTGGTCTTTGCCTTAGTCTGTCTACCTCTGTCCCTTATATTTCTCTCTTTTATTCCTGCTCTCTTTGTCTACTTTCCCCCTCTGTCTGTGCTCACCACCTCACTCAGTCATCCAATGGGCTTGTCCTCATTAATCAGGCATGTGGGCAGCATAAAGAACAAGGGTTATGTTAATGTTCACTGTCAGGAGCCTGCTATACTGCGCTCATGCTTGCTTGCGTGCTTACTCATCTTTCTACCTGCTAGCCTCCCTGCATGGCTGTCTCTGTCTGCCTCCCGTCCTGTCTGCTGGACTGCCTGTAGGTGGCCATGCACCAGCAGGGTTTAATGAGCCTTAAAGGACAGAGGTTTTGACATGGAGCTTTGCCGACAATTTAAGACAGACCTGCGTACACAAATGCTGCTGCTCTCTGAGTCTCCTGGCCCAGTTCCTGGAAGAATGGTTTGAGCTTAACCTTGGATTTATCACCTTGCTAATCATAAGTGACTTCATCATCGAACTGACAATCTATCATGTGTCCAGTGTAATCAATGAATAATGACGTGAGGAGAGTAGTTTATGAGATGCTGAAGTTATCAAGGATGGAAAAGGTTAAGCACCCTCCCCGAGGATCAGTGTACACAGAAAGCCTCACCCCTCCAGTAGAAACCAAGGTCAATTCAAAATAACTCACCTCAGCCCTCAGGCACCACAAGAGCCACTGAGGTGAATGAGTGATGTAATCCTGAGGTATGCTGCTCTGGGCATAAAGACTCTTGGAGTGCAGAGAGTACACCACGGAAAGTTGTTGTTTTTTTTCTCCCATCCCAGCTGTCAAGCCAGATCACACCTTTACATGTTGGCTCCGTACTAAAAGAGAGTGGCATTCACCCCCTGAGGTAATATTCTTTTCAGTTCATCACAGAAAACAAGACTGTCAGGTCACCGTCAAAGTCAAATAAATTCTGGCAACATTGTTTAAGTGATGCCACCTACTGACAATCTAACCCACAGGGTTACACAGCATTTAATTTGTAGCGTCTTTAGAAAATAAAGTTCACAGCTCTCGAAGGAGGCGGGTTTCTCTGCTCACACCAGGGAATATTGAATCTAAGAGGTTTCTGTATGAAGCCCCATGTGCCCGTTAAGAGAGTGGTTTTTGAAAAGGTTATAACATTTTTCCAGCTCTCATGCTGATGCCCTGTCTGACAAGACATGCAAGCATACAAGGCCAGAATGGGGAGCAGCTCCCCTCTATTGCAGCTACAGCCTTATATAAATATCAGATTGTAAACTATGAAAAGTAGCTGTAAAATGTTTTGTCTATCCAACAATAGGATCAGTTAATTAATTTCACTTAGCAGCTTTAGCTTTTGGGGTTTTCACAATTTTTCTAAAAGGCCTGATAACTATGGCATTGATTAACTTTCTTGTCGTAAAAGCCAATTAGCTAGTGTTGCTTCCTCTTGCTCCCTCCTGATGCTAGAAAAGAACCATTGCCAAGCAGCTGACAGGCAACTCCTCAGGGAAGTTGGAACGGGGAGAGAAGCAATGATCCAATGGCTGAATCTTTAAGCTGAAAGGATTGAGTTTTGCTAGTTGGAGAAGCTCCTAATCATTTCAAACAAAGTTTGGTAATAAGTGGTGAATGCTTCATTAATCAAACAGATAATTTTTTCCCCAAACACTATCAATGTCTTGCAGCAAGCTTGACATAACATCTCACATGGTAAGCTTAATCACAAACTGAGGAGGATGACAAGACAGGAATATGAACTGATGTTATTAAAACCAGGGATAAAAGGGATACACCAGTACATGAGAGATTCAAAACTACAAGTTTTGTTGTGAATGGCCAGCAAATTGCTTTGTGATGTCACTGTGAAGTTGACCTTTTTGATTTAAAATGTCATCACTTCATTATTTCTTATCAGATATTTACTTGATATTGGTAATGCACCTTAATGAACAGCATCATTGCTCACAGGAAAGGGACAGACATGAAGTCACAGTTTTCCTCTGGCACTCTAGTCTTGACAAGGTACTGCAGTCAAAGTTTGTACTTATGCAATAAGCTAACTCATCTGCTGGATCGATTGCCACAGTACTTTTCTTCTTTTTGATAGAACTGAAATCACACAGGTGATACTTAACTTTAGTCCATCAGGTCAATGTTGTCCATCACCTTGTTTTATTTTCCCCATCCTCAAAAACAGGCTAATAGTCACATTATCACCAAATCCAAATTCCAAAACCTTTGTTGACCTCTAAAGTGCCTTTCAACTGCCACATCAGATATTTCAAATTAAATCTTTGTTGGTGATGGAGGTGATCCCACTTAACATGAGTAGTGCTCTTCATTGATTTCTGGGAGTGTACAGAATGTCATTGACATCTTCTTCAAACTCCAGTTAGCTTTGTCACCCCAACCAGTGTGGGACACATGAGACAGTGTCATTGTTATTGGTGCATGAAGGCCAGTAGACTGCCCAGCATGTCTTTGCCCCCCTTCAATCTGAGCAGAGTGTGCAGGGCCAAGTCTTTGTGCATGGTTTAATGTATAGAGAGCTGAAAGCATTGCATCCAGTTTCATCTGTAATTAGAGGAACATTTTAATAAATTTGTTAAATATTGATGAATAAAGCAGTGCTGCTCTTGGGTGAAGTTGCTGTTGTCTACTGTTTCAGGATCTCATTCTCCTCAGGTCACCGCTGAGTTGGGGAACTAATGCCTGCGTATTTTTCACAAGAACCTACTCAGTGGTGGTGAACTAACTGTGTTCCCCAGGCGTTGCCTTGGTGATGAGTATCATTAAATAAATTACCATTTGAATTAGCCAAACGATGATATTGTAATAGAAAACACAAAAGTTGCATGTGCCGAGTCTCAAAAAAAGCATTGTGTTTGGATAAATCAAGTCCGGAGCCTAAAACTCATGACCTTGCTTCAGGCTTAGGTAATTATTACTTTGATGTAATTGAAAAAAGGTCATTTACCAAAAATGAAATGGCAGGGCCATATTGAATCATTTCAATAAAGCCATGCGGAACACAATTCTATTCATTGTATTTCTTTCAGGCCATCTCGAATACATAAATGTCATTCGAAGAATTGTCTGTGAATATTTTAGTCTCAAGAAGAAATGTTGCATAACATGTTGTAACATCATTAAGCAAATTATCAGTAAAGTATCTTTCATGAGACCGAGCACAATAGATATAACTGTGTTAGATGTTATGACTGCTGTCTCCAAAATGATCAGACAGACCTTACACCTGATAGGCAACATTTCATGCTGAAATCCTCCTGTTTTATTACAGAGAGAGCTCATCCCCTCCCACACCAACTGATACATCATTTCAAACCCCATTTTTCCAAATTAAAGCCTGGGCATGTTTAACAACAGTAGGTGATGAATATCAACTTAAAATATGATGTGAGCCAGTCCTGATTCCAAAGGAAGACTCCTGACCCTGATGTCTATACTCTTCCCCCGACATCACATAAAGAAGTGTAAAGCCACTCTAATCCATGCTGTCTGGCCACTAGGGGATATGACTTCACATGCTGAATACAAACATTTGGCATAATACAGTATAACCATGTAAAATTGTTATGGGTAACTATACTTACACGCTCTTGCCTATTTACGTGTCCAGCGAATACAAAGCAAAATCATTCAGTTGGGTTTCAGGTCACCTAATGAATATAAATTTAATAGTCTTTCTTCTTTAAGTCAGTTCTGAATCATTTTTCTTTGTTTGTCTGAAATAACAGGATTTATTGGCAGCTAATTATTCATCCACTAGTTGTTAACTTTGTCTGTGCCATTTGGTACTGGACATGCAAACAGGCTCACTGATATTTCTTTGTGGGTCTGTCAATATGAACTACTGTATTCACATGACATTTTGCCATTATTTACATAAGAATATTGATAAGTACAGCTTCACAGATTTAGGTCTTAGGACTGTATCGCAGTTGTATTTCTGGATACTTACCGCAAGTGCTCAAATATTAAATAGTGAGTTGGAGCAGCCAAACTCATAATGCTGACATTACTGGGAAGATATTATGTAGTAGTAACAGTATACACAATTACTAAAACAATACTTTTGTATTCTGTAATTGCTGTCTATGTCAATTACAGAGGCAGTTGGCTGACTGAGGTCATTAGCAAGGCTCACAAATCAACCATCAATACATTTTTCATTTCATTACCGGGCAATAAATTCTTAACACATTTTCAGGCAAAGGTCTTTGTGGTTGTCAAATTCTACAATTGTGACAAAGTAATTTGAGTCCTTAAAGTCCCCCTACAATGAAAGCCAAACTAAATCTAGTTAGTGTACTCCTTTATATCTCTTCAGGGGAACTATACAGAGGAATACCATGATAAACAGTACTTTACAGTACAGTACTTCACAATCATAATGACAAATACTGCTGGAGCAGTAACATTACAAGCTTATGTCAGCTGTGCAGCAGTTTCTTTGAAGTAATACAGTCAGTAATTTGATTTCAAGTGAGCCAGAGTCTGTCAATACTACTTCTTTTACTGTGGAGGAGCTGCCACCCACCCGACCCCCGTACATCCATGCAATGAGCTGTCAATTCATTGTATGATTGGAAGTTACCTGGAGGAATTCTGTCAGGTTTAGTCTGTGACGGAGGGGATGTAGTATGTCCAGACCTGAGCCTGGCTCCCTTCCCTTCCCTGACCTTTTTGATTTGTCTTTTCAAAAAATAACTAACCTGCAGCGAGGAAGCAACTCATATAGACATGCACATGTCTTGTTTTTGTGCAGAAAAGGTCATTGAAAGATTAGTGTTGGTGCCAATATTGTGGTCATGTACACATGACAGGGTCTTGATGACAATACAGCATGGAAAAGTAACATTAGGCCTTGAATTTGTGAGATTGTAAATGCATTTTGTAAACTGTTAGGGGTGTCTAGGTTAGAAACTCAGATTCTAAAGATAGATGATAATTAGGATTAATTTTGTCTATTAGAAGCATGAGTGGTAGGGTGTGGGATAGGGATGCAAAGTGATGAGAAACCATATCGTCATCAGAAAGTTTTTTTAAAAAAGTTGTTTAATTTATGAATGTGCTTCATTAACACAAACCAGAGGAGAAAAGGAAAAAGAGGGCCATTAACAGAGCTGGAGTCTCTGCTGAGTGCAGCCAAACTGAGCAAATTTTAAGGAAAAACACAAAACACAGCTATAGTATATATGCTATTACTAGTTATTATTAAGATTTTCATTTTTGTTTGGATCTCTTGGCACCTCTAAATGAGCACTTATTTGAGACTGTATTACAGTTTGGTTATTGGTCGCTAAGGTCTCTGCAGGTCCAACCAAGAGTGCACTTCCCAAGACTAATGGGCAAGACTCAGCTGGGCATACTGATTATAAAAGAAGAGGAGAGGGCTTACGGGCTACAGTGAGGGAGTCAAGGTGGAAGGTTTGGCAGATATTTGATTGGAAGTGGATATTTGGCTTGGTCTTCTGTGAAATGCATGGGGGTCATCCGTCATCATTCCATTCTTGAATACAGGAAATCACTATGGAAAGGAAATCACTTCAACTTTAAAATAATTGGAATGTTAATAAAGAAATTAGCCAGGACATACTCTTCATTTTTTGCCAAAAGTAGTCACTAAGCTATGTGATCCATCAAAAGTCTTTTGCCATATTAAAAATGCTGCCTTTAAGGGTATATGACCAAGGATACAAATAAAAAGTTCAATAAATTGTCATTTATATTCCTTAAAGATTAGTGGAACCCAGATGTTCAGGGTGGATGGGGGGAGCAAGCTGTTGTTGCTCAGAAACATTTCTTTCATCTGTCAAAAGGAGACAGGTAGGGCCAAGGTCATTCAGGCACTTTGCTGCTCACCTCATCATTAATGTGACAGGAATGTCAGCTGAATGTTAAATGTGGTGCACTGTATACATACATACACACCTGACACGGCTCCCATCAAGTCATTAGGAAATTTACAGAGCTCTCTTCTGCTAGAGCTGTTTTGTTTTTGTGTTTCTTATCTGCATTTTGTTTGAAAGTAATTCTGTGGCAAATATTTGAATCTGATAATGTTTCAATGAGGTTTTCATGCTGGTGTAATTATGTTTCTATCTCAGTGCCTGCGCTATTGTTGAATGACGTTGATATTGATTGTGTAAAAAATTCTTATTCTGTTGTTAACAGTTTCCTTAGTTTAATAGCTGAAAATTTCAATCATAATCACTGATTCTGTCAACACATAGCTAATACAACTGCCAGCAACAATGGCAAGCAAATACCCACAAATCACTATTTGTTATCATTATTATTCATAAGGAACAGGTCTGAGGTGTTTGAACTGTACAACCTGAGCATCCTCACAGATAGGAGCTAAATGACCTGAGGCTCAATACGCATCCATACGACACTTTTCACATCTGAGGAATAGAATCTGGAGCACCAGCTGAAGAAACACACAGACCCACATTGTGCTGAAGTAGTTCCCGTTAGAGAAAGAAACCACTGTTACACGCAGTCCAACTGACACAGATTCAGGAGTCTGTTCTGATTGCTGTTTTACCTGTATTATCTGGGTAGTGCCTACCCTGCTGATAGTGGAGGACTTATTTTACTGTCAGTTGCTCTACATAAAATTGCATGCATATGCGTGCCTTTTAGTCAGATTTGGCGTACACAACTGAATTGACATAAAGGTCATAGGTAATTGAAGCCTTTGCTAACATGAAGGGACATGCAGTCATCCATACAGTATGTTCGTTGTTTTCAGTGCTGATAACCAAATGTTCGCATGCTTATATGTAAAACTAAGATGATGAACATTGTTAATATTATACTGTAATGGAAAACATTAGCATGTTAGAACTTTTGACCATTTGAGCATGTTGTCATTGCACTACATTCACTAATAGCAGAATGGGAAGAACAAGGTTCACTAAAAATCATAAAATAAAATTCACCTTCTTTGAATATGACACAGTCAGTAACGTGCACCTTCTCATCATAAATTGTTAGTATTTTCATATTTGTTTTCAAGTAACTTTGCTTATTTTATACTTATTTTATATTTTATACTATTTTCTACACTTTATACTATATATATACATATGTATGCATATATGTACATGTATATATATTCAATAATGTGACAGTTTATATTATTATTTATGTTATTATTCTTTCATTATAAAAAATAAATCAATGAAAGCACAAAAAAAATACAGTTTATTATTGGTGGTACTGTGACAGTTTCTCCAGGTTATGGAGAAATATTAATATTGAGAGACACATGCAAACCATATTCCAGTGCTTATTACATAAATTTGAGGACAAACTGTTGCATAAATGGCACTCCTGCAATAACCATCTGCAAAGTCTACCTCATGGGTGACTAGCTCATCTGCCACAAATTGTTTTCAGCCCCCGCCCTTCTGGTCTTATCGACCGCTGACATGTTTCATAAAGGTTGCACTCCTGTGACAGATTTCCTGGGGTGCCTTAGAAACAAGCTGTGATTACATGGCTTCTTTAATACCACAGTCTCCCTTTCTGTTCCCAATTTCATTGGCTGAGGTGACGGAAACATGAGCCTGCAATGTCTTATTTTCCTCTGTTCAATAAGGATTTTTCATGCCTGAACTGGTGGTTGTATGCGCTGTCATGGTTTGTAGCTTTTGTCTTCTAAGAGCTTTGAAGAAACCTTTTTATTGACAGTTACATAAGATTGATGACCCTTTACCACAAACAAACTGCACAGGAACTTACTGCAAACTCACAAGACACTGGTCTCTTGCCACTTTGTCTTGCACATTTTTTTCTCTTTGATTGCTTTATTATGTTTTACATTAAAAGCTTCAGCACTTCAGTATACAGAAAACAGCTCTCTGAAAATTTGATATGAACCGCTCTCTCTGTTTTTTCTTTTTTACAATGGCCATGCTTATCCAGACATACAGAAAAAACAGACCTTTCTATAATGCAAGTAGCTGAAAAACAGCCATCTTAGATGTTATGATTTTAATAACTTCGAGGTAAAAATGTGGCCTGGCATATTTTGTCCCTAAATTGTCAGTAATGACACTGCCATACTTGAACACCTGTTGTATTGAGTTGAGGCTGCTCAGAAAAATAAGCCCATAGCAAGACTAATTCAACTGAACCCAACCATTTTAAGTTCAGTGTATTTTGCTGAGAAGGACGCAGAAGGGACAGAGTAAAGGATGAAAGGTAAGATGATGAACAGGCAACATGTTCAGAAAACTGATCAATGGCATTTTGGCTGTTTCCTTTGTTATCACACCTGAAATCAGAGGCTCAGTAGCTCATCCTAAAGTAATGATTTTGTGCTGGTGCAAGATTTGTTGAAGTCAAACATGAATACTTTCTCTGTTCAAGGCGTACTGTTGATGTGAGTGTTTCTTGCCGCACTCATCACTTTCAATAAATACTCATGTTGGAAAGACAGCCTTCAGCTATTACTCTGCATTTGTGTGGAAGGATTTACAGAGAACACTGAAACTCGACACACTGATGCTTATAGGGCATTTTAATAAATTTCATCGTCATGAATTTAAGCTTCGGCTATTTTTTGTAATCTCTGCTATTACTGTTTTATATCACTATTTCATTTATTTCTCTACTCAGGTCTCACATGTAAATGAGATATTGATCGTATTGTGACCTCCTAAATAAAGTCTGAATAAAATAGTAATAACGATTTCAAGGCAACATTTCTGCCTTAATTGCCTTGGATTGTGTCAATAAATGCCGCTTGGATATCAAACTATGAAATATTGATGGACAGAGTTTGAGGAAAATGTCAAATGGGCCTTCTCAATTCTCCTCATGTATGCTTATGATTTAACATGGATATACTATAGTTTGATTTAAGAAGTTTACAATTAGGAAAAACAAGCTTGAAAATTGTTAGATTAATTGTACATTTGAAGAAAAAAGCTACACTTTGTCAACTGTGTTGCTCTTTTCATCACAGAAATGATAAAACATAGATAGGCAGAAAGAAAACGCATTCAACTGTTAAAATATCTTCTCACCCCAAGACTAATTGTATGGAGAATGGCTGAACGAATCGATAAGCAACTAAATGAACTGTAAAGAAAGAATAAATGCCATGATTCTCTGTCAAAAGGCGATGGCTGGAATCCTGTACAGGGGGAAATGTTCATTAGCACAGCAGTGTTCTTTCCTCATGCAAATTTGTTGGCATTCTGCTGGCAAAGCATCATTTCCCTTCTTGTTGCTCATTGTCAAATGGAACATAAAAAATATATAGCACTGCAAATGAAATAATTGTGGAAGGCAGAACCATGCAACTACATAAGGTCCATAGGACTCTTTCACAGGTGCAGCTGCTCACTGCTGAGGCTTTTATTCTGAAATCTCATCCTCTAAACCTTTCCAGCCCTGCTCAATGGCTCATTTTGACACATTTGGATCTTTCACTCTTTGCCAAGTCAGTGTGGTTTTCCTGGCCAGTAAAGCTCTCACAGGATAAGATGATATATTTGTCCAAATCTAGTTTGTGAATATATAGTACATGGCTCAATGATTTTAAAAAAAATGTAACTGGTACATTGGCTCTGTCCCACTTTGTGACATCCAATCACAGCTTGTGTTTCAGCAACCATGAATTTGAAACTAAATAAAGAGTTTCTATTTTGGATACTTTGTCCATATCTATCCAATGCAAAGTTTTTCTCGGCTGTTTCTCTCAGGGATCATTTGTTTTTCAGTCAAGTGCAACACAAGCCATGTCTGGTGGGTCTTAGACTTGAAGGTCATGCATGAGAGACGGTATAAATGTATTGCTTGAGGACAAATTGTCTGGATGAAAGCATGAAATACAGAATACTGGATATTTCAGTCACCGTGAGACAACAAAAAAGTGGAGATTTTAATCAACTTTGAACTTTAATATGGAAATAGAAATGAGAAATGCGGAGAGGGTGACCTCTGCCATTTTCTTTGCCAGATTGTAGAAACAGGGTGAGTGAGCAGTGCACATATGTGATAAAATTGGTATAATACTCCTGACCCAAAAGTGATGCTCAAAGGTCACATGTTCACAAAAATTAAACTTACACAATTAAAGTTCTACACGTGCTCTAGGTTCACCTGGGTCAGTGTCATGGAACACTCCACAGACGTTTGTAACTGTAATGTAATTCTCAAGACAGGTGAGAGAAACAAGAGTCTGTGGTCATGCTAACCACTTTACTGGTGAGACTGTACTGGTGCAAGATGAAATGTGAGGGGATCAGGGAGAGTCAGAGAGATTCATCTTCTGAGAAACATGAATGTCTGTAGGAAGTCTCACAGCTCTCCACTGTTGCTGACATATTTCTGTCGGTATTAAAGCGATAGACCAACAATACCATCTCTTTAGTATTGCCGACAGCATGGTCAAAAACTCTGGCATGCTTGTCATTTTGTCTGGACATTATAAGGTGTCCCAGATGGCTGTCATTCCCTGTGGCAAACTACACAACATAAAACTAGTAACTGTTGCACTCGGCTATCATTTTTGTTCTAGTGCCTATTGGGCTCATATTGTATAGTCTGATTTTGGGATGAGATTTAGTGTCCCTTCAGGGTTGTGTGATAACTCATGAAGGTTTGAATTAACTTCTTTGGTCTCTTGAAAAAAATCAAATTGCCATTTCATCAGGAGCAGCAGTCTTTATACACATGAATTTAAGCCAAGTTGAGTTAGTCACAAGTATCCTGGGTTATGGTCAGCTCATTGGCATTTAGATGCATATATATTGTAATGTGCAATTGCAAAAAATAATACTTTCTGTTGGCCATATACATGGAAAATAGTGTTGCTCGTGTATAAACAGGTTGAAATACAATTTGTGTCATTAAAATTAATGGCTGGAGTTCACAAAGCTGATGAAATGTTAAGTAGTTGCCAGTTAATGCCTGTGAGTTCCAAGGACACTGCCAGCACATTAAGCTCTTTCCAGCTCCAACATCGCATGGGTCATTAATATAATATACACGCAAGTGCGAGCATTATCACTTACCAAAGGTTTGATGAGTCAGATATTTTTCAGATATTAGTGACACAGTAGCTGAATATAAATTACATAGGGGTGTCATATTGTTAGAATTAAGAGTAAAGTTGGCCTCTGATAGCTTCAGTATGATGAATTTGTGCTGATGCAAGACACCACATGCTGAGAAACGAAGCCATCAACCCTTCTGATTGATTTCCTCAGTGCGGTTGTTGCTCATACAGAAGTTATCTGTGTCTGACTCATGGCAGCATCTTGGATGAGGCAGATTCTTCAGCGGCTGATGGTTAGTAGATCAGTAGAGGTGGAGGTGTGAACAAAATAACTCACTGTATTAGACATAAAGCCATAATAAAAATGCACCATCTGCAAGGCACTGCAATTATTGTGTTTATTATCAACAAAGAACAATACGAAATACAAAACACTCCATCAAACAGCAAGGGAAAAGCTGAAAAAGCAACCTTGAGACAGAAATGTGCACAAAGCATTACCTCAGGTGGAAACGCATCAGGTGTCAGCTTTTTTCATCCTCGTGTTCACATCAAAAAGCTTGTGTTCATGCTGGAGACTGTTCGCATTGTAGTTTCCCAAATATGAAACACAGTTCATCTGAGAACAAAGAGAGAAATTAATAAAAGTGCACGAAGAAGAGGTACTATATACTAGAAACTATATTAACCAAGTATATTTTCTTGACTGTTCCACTTTGCAAATTATTAACTTCCGCTGACTGGTTTGAAATGAAAGAAAACACACAACAGTGGATTAGCAACAATAATAAGAATGCACTCAGTGGCACACATTTGAAAACACAATATTGAATTATTTTCACATTGCACTGCACAATCAATCAATTTCAGGCAACTTTACAATATAGACAAAAAAGGCTGTTGTTCAGTATGAAACAGGTCCCTTTCATTAAGTTAACTCAGTGTTCATTCCCTCTGAGTGCTCTTCAATTTAAACATGTACCAGGCTAATGAAACAGCAGAAAATTCTTCTTTTAATAGCAGGGTACGCTATATACATGCTGAATTGCACCAGCTTAAGTATGGCACTTTGTTGCGATCTATTTACACATTCCATCATTGCTCTGTGGGTTTTGCTAAGCAGATAAATCACATAAAAGTGCTGCACTCTGCATTCTCAGCCAATATCAATGAATTACTACCAGGACAGTTATTTGGCCCTTTGAGAAACTGTGGTACTCTGGCAGGTCTGCACATCAGGTTTTCACATTTCTGCCTCATTATTATAGACCTGCTACAGACCCTCACAGGCTCCTCACACAGAGTCCACAGTGGTCATCTTCACAGTGACCAAAGCCATCTAAGACTTTGATTTGTCTGTCACTGATAAGATTTAAGTCCCTGCACAAATCATTCAAGTTCAGGTGATTTTATAAATTAGCACAACAGGTTAAAGTGAGCGTCTATAATATCCTTCCCTTTCTTTGCTTTGACCTTTATAAAGGTCATGTAATTCCACATATGTGCTTTCTCTCTAGTGGCAAGATTAAAATTTCACGGTGTTGTGCATTAGGATTCATTGTGATTACATGGCTTACGATGGGGAGATACATGAACAAAGAGGAATTACATTTGCTACAAGTAAAACCAGGGTACAGCTGAGTTGGTACAATGATATAACATAGGGCTAGTTGGTAAAGAATATCAACACTGGACCCATTATAAAACTGCCTTGATTGAAAAGTTAGACATAGCAACATTCTGGCAATAAGTATCATTGCTGACAACATTCCCAATCCCAACACAGAAAGCTTTTTCTAACCTGTCATATCCAGTGTGGGGTAAGTTAGCTACTTTAAAAATCAAATCCTACAAGCAATACATATTACTCATTTAAAATGTATTTAATTTACTTTACAAATTGCTCAACAGAAAAAAAATGTATTAGTTACATTACACGCACTTTATACCAACCATCCAGCCTACAGTTTGTAGGTATTTACTCGTCATCAACAGCTATCTTAACACTAGCCCCTGTGACGAGACGAGCTAAAGGGTTCAGACCCACACCAACTCCAAACAAAACAAAGTTATGTGTTACTTATCATAGTCTTTTAGAAATACTGTTCCCAAAATAAGTTTGCATGGTTGGTGGAGTTGAGCTGAATACACCTTTGAGGAACCTTTTTTATGTTAGCACAGAAAGCAATAACTCAAGAATACCAATGACCTTAAATGTAAAGAGCTGTTAGGAACAAATGAGGTAGTAAGACATCTGCGGTGTGGACATACTTTGGCTACACCCAGCCCCATTAGACAGTATACTACTCTGTGACACTCAGAGAAAACATCTTTGCAAAAATCTTTGTGATTGTTGTTCTGTGTCCTACAAGAGTATTTTAAGCTTAAGTGAATCTCAAGCTCAATGGAATTTGGTGACTTCATTTATATTGTGACAAATATTGACATTGCCCGGCCCTAAATTATCCACTACAGGTTCAGTAGAGTCAGGTTCTGTTTAGAGTTGAGGGGAAGATGGGGTTGGGAGAAAGCCTGCTCCAACCAAACCAATCATGCAACTGAAGGATAAATGTGAGGACAATCTGCTCTCATGCAGGTTTTTAGGGTTAATGTTTATACAAAGGGGTCTCTGCATTATATCATAAGGGTGAGGTGCATCACACCCTGCATTAACAACTAATGTTTCCTGTTTTCCAGACACATTACATAAACAGGATTTTCCCCCCTCTCTGTTTCTTCGGTGCTCGACAGATGTATCAAACTGTATTTTGAACAGTGCATGATAACTCCTTCCACTTATTTTGTACAGACTTCTAAAAAAAACCCTACATGGCAGCTTATCTTGCTCCATCCTATTTGTCTTCTGGCAAATGGGTTTAAAGGAAAGAAACATTTCTGAGAGAAAACACATTTGACAAATTAAACTGAAAATATTTACTTTTAATGAAAACTTCTCTACAAATGGTCAGTGGGTGACTGAATCCATGCTGCAGCGGACTCTGATATCCTCTTCAGGTGCAGTAAGTTTGGTGTTAGTCAGGCTTCGACATCTTCTCCAGACAGGGGAGGCTCCTCATATGGCATCGTCTTGGTGGTGCGTAGGATGCTGGCAGGAAGGTACTGATCCGTCGGTGTGTTTATCTCATCCATTTCTGTAGTGAAGTGGTCTGGACTTTCTCCATTGGACGTCTCCTTGATGACACTATAGGTGAGCGCCACACTGTAAGAAGCCGGTTTCTCCATGCGCTGAGGGCCACAGTGACACAGCTTCTTAAAAGCAGTGCGGAACTTCTGGGACATAGCGTTGTAGATGACTGGGTTAATGGCACTGTTTAAATAGATGCAGAGACGGCAGAAGAGCAGGAACCAGGTGTCCAGGTAGGCCTTGTCAAGGAAGGAGTTGACCACCACTAAGGTCCGGTAGGGCATCCACAGTAAAGCGAAGAGGATCACCACCACAGCCAGCATCTTGGTAACCTAATCAAGTTAAATCCAGAGTGTAAGAAATGCTACGACAAATTAAATCACAGAAAACTGGATGATTAATTGATTAAGTTTTTCATGCATGATGAGTCTCTGAGCCACAGCACGAGCCACATGATCTATGGGGGGGTCATGGCAGATTTTTTCAATTTAACTTTATTTATATTAGCACCTTTCACGCAAACATGAAGCACAACATGCTTCCCATTGCATTGATACAGAAGCTGCTAAATGTAATTCAGCCATGATTATTCTCATCATTCATCATTATTACACCTGTGCTTTCCCTCTGTGACATTCCTGGCTGGATCCACCAGAAAGTGATGCATATACCCTATGTAATCCAGCACTATTGTTTGTAATTGTAATTTATTGATATCAATCTTACTGTTTACTGTACTTCCTACTGCTGCTTCTTCACATTAAGAGCACTCAACTGGAACAAGGGGTAGCTTTTTATTGTGAATCCTTCACAGATAATGTATTTGTCACAGATGCAAGCACCGACCGCAGTCATCAATCATAAATGAATCCATATCAAACAAGACAGTCATTTTCAGCATTTTAAAAGCTCAAGGAAGCATAGTAACTGTTAGATGAAGAGCTGTAGTCAACAGGCTTCAAACCTTCAGTTTCTAAGCAATGTAACCTTTCACGGTACCCTGTACTGATGATTGGAAAACTAGAATACACACACCATGTGCAGCATGAAATCAGATCACAGTTGCTCACAGCATCATGGAAAAAGTCCGATTATTGACTGATTTCTTTATTAAAACACCCTGACTTCCTTTGGCTACATTGTAAACAGATACACTCGTTGCTCTTCTGTTGTATTTTGATAGTAGCTGCTGTCCCAATCTACTAACACTGAAATCTCACAGATTATAACTGAGATCTGTAATAGGGGAACAAGGAATCATTACACCCACCAAAAAGGGTCAATTTCACAGAGTCTCTCGCCACCTATCCAGGGAAATCATTTCTTTTTAACCAAATGATACTGTCTAGTCTGAGAACACAGCTGAAATTCCACCTGAACACTTGACGTGATTCAATGTGACTATCTAATCAGATTAACATGTTGCAGCCACGCTGCTGCACAAATATTGATGGTGTGACTGGATTTTTTTGTGGGTCTAAATATCATGGTATCAAATCAGAAGTTAGGTTGTCAGTTAGTGCTTTTCCTTAAAGGAGAGGAAAGATTAGTATATTTGTTTGGCCAAAAGTTATATCTGAAAAAAACCCAAACAGGACACCTGCTGGTGTATGTTGATGTTAAACGTTCCTCAAGGTTTTGATAAATTATCCTTTTAAAGAACACTTCACACAGTCAGCAATCAGGAGGAAAGTAAGTACACCTGGTTCCCTGCCCAGAGCTGCATCCAAGAACAGCAAGACCACCAAAACTGATAAAAGCAAGCTACAAATACACCTTTGGATATCTTACTGAAAAAAATATCAAAAGAGGTCCTCCCTGCTATGATTTTCTAAAGTCAGAAAAGTGTCATTCACACAGTGTCTTTCAGAACAGAGGGAGAAATTAATAACAGTGCATGAGTGTCTTTCAAAGTGGTGTCAAACAGCAAAGACAATGCAGTGAAACCAGTCGATCAAGGGGCAGCCAATTATCATAATCAGGACCTGCTTTAAGTGAACATGTTTTTTTGACACATTTGAAACTCCTCCTGTTACAAACCCTAAGCATTTCAGTTGTTTTTCAGCCATCCATCTCATGCACGTCTGACAGAACAGAAACACTTTTAATCACTTGAGCTGTCTACACAGGGCACGTAACAGCTCGCTTCACCTCTGAAAAGCAGCTTAAAGCATAGTTTTAGGATTCAGGTCTATTTTCCTGCATTTCACACAAGTAAATAAAGACTGCGTGTTGTGCTCTGAGAGCTTCCAAAACACTGGTGACCTACAAATACATACCGTGTCTGAACACCTCTTGTGTAAAACACAAACTGAGCAGTAAAATTGCTTCTCTGCTAACATACTGCTCATGGTTACAGACTAATAAAAAAAAATATTTCAAATCACAAATGGACAATTTATAAGAAGCTACCTCTGTCAAGATGTCATGTTTTCATCTGTGTCTATTTGTTTGTTTGTTGGTTCACTCATTTGCCCGCTGCCCACCCATTAATAAAATAATAAAAAAGTAATGTTTACTACTAAAAGTTATAGGAGGGGTGGGGCATGGGGGCTATGAGTTACATTTTAGATGAGGTTTCATTGAATTGAAGGAAAATGTTGCACCTTGGCAGAGGTAGTATGTGCTCTACTGATTACACAAAAAATTGCTTTATGGATTTTCATAAAAATTGGAGGAAAGATAGGGCATGGGCAAAAGGAGAGCTGATTAAATTTTGGTGCAGACACCCCCATCCCCATTAATAACATAATAAAAAAGTAATATTTACTACTACACAAAAACTACTAAACCAATTTTCTTGAAACTTGGTGGAGGGGTGGGACATGGGGGTTATGACTTACATTTTAGATTAGGCTTCATTGAATTGAAGGGGAATGTTATGCCTTAGCAGAGGGCTGTGCTCTAAATGCCATTACAGTTTGTTTGTTGGTAGGTTGGGGAAGATTACTCAAAAACTACTTGACGGATATTCATAATTCATCATTGGTGTAATGATGGAGCATTGGCCAAGGAAGAACACATTTTTGGCAACCCCCTTTCTTTGTTTTAAAACGCACTTGTACAATCTTTCATGTCATGTTAGAGACATTTGAATCTTTTGAGACTTTTTATGTCGTTATGTCAGTGAAAGTCAAATAAATCAGTAAACTGAAGCTCCACATGTTTCAACATAATTCTGCTAACTTAAAACCAGAACAGGATAGTCACCAAACTTCATGTAAAGGCACACCATGAATCACCCTAATTATTGTGTTTTTTCTTGCGCATCTTATTTGTACTTGACAGCAAAATCATTTACACCATAGCATCACATAGTCTAAGGGTTCCAACAACTTTTACAACCTGAAGACGGAGGAATGTTTTTTTGGGAAAACTTTGTGATGCGAATTTCAAACCACCCCCCTGTCAACCTCTTATTTATTTATTTATTTATTGTTTATGCATGTTCAATGGAGGAGATACAGACATCAAATCTGTATGCACAATGAAGCCTGGATTTTAAAAATATAATTACTGAGTACTAATCCTGACATGAAACTTAGGTAATTAAACCTTATCCATATTTATGTAGCATCGTCTCAGCAGCAGTGAAGTGAGTCTAATTGAATTGGACAGGGGCAGTGTTATAGATGAACAAAAACCCCAATTCTCATTATTTATTGACCTCAGGTTAATTCAGTGAGGTATGTGGGAAATGGTATGGATTGGTCCCTTTTCCACAATGAGTATTTGATGCAGACCATTGGAAACATGTGACTGTCTTATTGTGGGTGTGTGTTAGCCAAAGGTAAAACTCAAGCCATACTGATGGAGAAAAGGCCCAAAGCCTATTTGGAGCTGGGGTTAACTGATTAGACTATCCAATAGAGCATGCTGCTCCCTCAGGGTACCACACCTCCTGTCATTCCAGGAAGGCTTCTTCCCTTGATCTGACAAACAAACAAACATCTATCTCAGCTATCTGCCTGTGTGACCCACACAGTAGGTTTTCAGACTATTCTGTGTAATTTTTTTTTAACAAAGCTTATGTTTACAAGTGTGATATGCCAGTGCATTTTTGTATTTAGAAGTGGCATTTTTTTTTCTCTCTCAAGAATGCACATGATGATTAAATTCTTATAACACCCATCAATATGAAAAAAAATCCCTTAAGGTCCTGTTGTCTTTATCACTGTGGTTAGACTGTTATTTTCTGAAACCTATGAATTTGTGCTTCAGACTTTTAAGAAGGTGGAGAGTGAGTTTGCACTTCACTAGACTCAATATCAAAGTAAATGAAAGCTGCAGTGCTTTGATGCACTGTACTGAGTCAAAAAGGTGTGGTCAGGGTCAGCTGTCACCTGTATAGACTTTTTCTGTTTTTTTAACCCATTGCAAACAGAACGTGCATAGTTTCTTGAATTATGGCTACACACTTCCTTATACTTTATGCCAACAGTTACTGGAATGCTTAATATAACAGCTCAAAAAGCAAGTTACTGTCATCATATTGTCGCTATAATGGTTAATTACTTATCTCACTGTTTTGATTTCATGAGAAGTTCTTATGAACCTGATTTTGGACTGATGACATGTTTCTGAAGTACACTACAGTTTACACCTCAGCAATGAAACATAGTTAAATGCAAGTTTTTTGTACACTCTCAGTGGTTGACAATGCTTAGACAAAGCACAAAAGTAAGAGGTCTGTTATCTTTTTATTTTGGGAGTTTTTGTCTGAATGTAGTAGGTCTAACAATGAGTTTGACGTCTCTGAGGTTAAAATCGCCTTTAACATGCCACGAGTAATATGTAGGATAACATAGGGAAATAAGTGGGGTGACTCGATAGCCAAGTGGAATGCTTGCCACATTGGCTACAGCAGCAGGTCCCTGCTTTGACTGGAGTGGACACTAACTTAATGCTGTCAGGGAAACATCACTAATTGATCCAGATCCTCTGGTGTGGAGGAAAAGTTCAGCCTTGCCAGGGGTCTGCACTCTGACAGCGCTTTCTTGTTTTTCCTATTTTGCCACCTTCATTAAATTTGCAAACTCATTTGGTGACAAAGCAATGAGTCACTACTGCAATAATTCTCTACATATTGGATTTCAATAATGCAAATTAAAGATTTACGATTTGACCTGTTGTCGGCCTGGACCCATTCCGCCCCAAACACACACTGATTACACACTGAGTGTTGATGAACAAACAGTGGCTCCCACCTGTCTGCGGGAAGCTGCCGTGGTGCTGCTGGAGGAGCTGGTGCTGATCATCCTCCCACCCTGACTCGTCTCCTTCTTCCACTTCTTGGTGCTGTCCTTGGGATCTGACGGCAGCGGGTTCAAGAAGAGTATCCTGGCGATCAGTCCGTACATGACTGTGGCCAGCATGAGGGGCAGCACGTAAAACACCGCGAAATCTGTGAAGTAAATGGGCAGGTAGTGACTCCTGGACACTTTGTAGGCGCAGCTCAGCAGCACCACGTTTTCATACACCAACTTTTTAGTGTCTGACAGAAAGAGCCACATGACGCAGTAGACAGAAGTGAGCGCCCAGACCAGCATGATGATTTTCTTTGCCCTGGATAAAGTGCACAGAAATTGCGCTTTGATGGGGTGGCAGATGGCGATGTAGCGCTCCACTGTGAAGGCGGTGATGGAGCAGGAGGACGCGTTTATCCCCAAGTACTGGAGATAAGTGATCCCCAGGCAGCCGGCGTAACCGTACACCCACTGACCGTACAGGGCATCGGTAATGTTGGGCAGCCCGGCGGCCGTCAGGACCATCAGGTCAGCTGCGGCCAGGCTCACCAGGTAGCAGTTAGTGGGAGTCCGCATATGTTTGGTGGTCAGGACCACCAGGATGACCATCACGTTCCCCACGATCCCAGCTCCGCATATGAGGGACACTAAAAACACACTGGCCGCTTTATATTCAACAGTGTAGTCAGTCCAAACACCCAGAGTCTGATTGTTCTGCACCGACGTGTCATTCTCCACAGTCATGTTATCCATGGTGAGGTTTTCCATAACAGAGAGAGGCTGCAGCTCTGTGCGCATTTACGAAAATGACACCGGGCATTCAAAAAAAGAAATCACAGGGGGGTGGATGAAAACCCTGCAATAAACTGCAGGGCCCCGGCAGCAAAAGTCTAACAGGAGCCCTTCTATAAATCATCTAAAAACTTAATTTCATCCAGATATAATCCAGTCACATTGCCTTTCCTTCTCCATTAAATCCAATTTCTGATATTGCAAAGCCATCAAATGAAACTCCGAAATATTTTCTGGAAAAACCAAATAAAAAGGTGAAGTGAGCCCCTCGGTTGTTGGTTGAAGTTTGCAGAGGGAGAGGATGTGTTGCAGGCACCACCGCGCCCTGCTCCTGTCTCACTGCTCACAGAGTCATGACTGAGAGCTTCGTGCAGAGCCTCTGCCTCCCTGCTCCTCACACACAGCTCAGAGTGTGAAGTCATACAGCGACTCAGGAACCACCAACTTTTTTCTCTTCTCCCATGTAGATAGTACTACCAAAAGATGTTCTTGACTTTGCTTCTGTCACAAAATCAAACGATGTCTTGTCCTATTTAAGATTTATAAATTGAATAAATGTATAACAATAAAATGCACACAAATGTGGTTTTAAGAAAATACAAGGACATGTTTAAGATTACATTATTAACAAAGCCTTCATTAACTGTACTGATTAATTAAAATGTTCAGAGATCATGAAAACAGTTTCTTAAATTTACCTATATATTAACTGTGCACCAGTCACTGATACCTCATAGGTGAAATTATAGGCTAGTTGATGGCAAATTACTAAACACCTAAATCTTCTGCTGATAACATGTTATATACTGACTGTAGTTGAAAACATTTGTTTGATTTACATACCGCTCATAAATGCTAGACTAGTGTGGGTTAAAATAAAGAATTATCAAGAATCTAAAAGGTGAGGGGAAACCTATCAACAGCCATGTCATTGTTTCCTTAAGTACCAATAGAAATAGTAAGTGTATGTCTCTACAGTGAGAGATAATCATGCCATAAATAGTGTTATGGTCCCTGTCAGATACCAAGTACTACAAGTTAGTAATATAAGAGATAAATTGTAATAATCCCATAAAGTATAAGACATTCTTAACTTCTTATTGAGTCCTGCAGGCTCAAGGTTTCCCAATAATGGCACTATTATAGTGATGGAAGGAGATATATATGTGATAAAGGAGGACACTTAAATATTTTTTCACTGCAATATTATTGTCATGTGCCATCATATGTGGCAGTTCCAAAATGTACACAGCATGATTTAGAATCATGGGGAGTGTATGACAGCAGCCTATTTGCACTGCTCTGTCTACCTGCATCCATATGAGTTTTTACGCCCCATTGACAAGTAAAGAAGGTTTGCACTTTTCAGTTACTTTACAACATTGCGATGTGGGGGTCTCAAAACACCCGTGGGTGGTTTTGTTGCAATTCTCCTCCCTACAGGTGCACACCTCAGGGAGATGTGTGTCTGATGAAGCCGCTTCACAGTGGGAGAAAAGGTCCTCTATTGTCCAAACTCATCTCCATCTGCACAATATTTACTGCAGGACGACAAACTGAGACATACATGTTCATGATTCAGCCCTTCATGATTAGCGTTCTCCCTCCCTCCAGTATTTTAGGAACCGTAGCCATGAAGATAAACTGGTCGAGGTTTCAGGCTCAACACAATTCAGGATTTGTGTGACTGTTATTCCTGGGGAAACTGCCTGGTGCTCAAGTGAAAAGGGAAAGCGAGAGGAGGAAAATTATTCCTATTTCAGCACAGTAGGTTGTGCAGTTGTTTATATTACTGTCTATATAACCTTCCCAGGAGGTTGATTTAGCAGTGGCATTTCAGCACTCTGCAGGAACATAGCCTGGAAAAAAGGACACCTCAGCCTTTAGGCTACATATTGGACTGTGGACAGATCATCAGACAGTTCAGTCTCCTAATCTCCAGCAGGTTAATTCACTTTGGTTAACCCCTCGATCCCTCTAAAGATTTCATATCAGCCCATACATAACTTACCGTGTGGTAGTAATTCATTGTCACCACTGTATTGATCCTCTCTGTGTCTATTAAGGCATATCAGAGGAGGGCTAAATGATGTGTCACTTTTGATGGGAGATAGTGAAGGATCGTCAGTCCTCACAGCTCGGGGACCAGGAAGCAGAATGGCACAATTCACAGTGAATATTGATTCTATTAATGGGAATGGTGATTTCTGCTATGATATTTCACAGAGATTATTAAAGGCTGTGCATTGTTACAGGTGAGGTATCTGAATCTTTGAGCCAAGTGTACCTGCTGCTGGGTTTGTTATCCTTAGTATGGTCTTCATAAACATAACTACAAGACCATTGGTTTATAACCTGATAAACAACCTTAATCTATTTTTAACATCCCCCTCAATAGAAAACATCACCGTCAGTGGACACCAGTTCCTCCTTTGCAATTGTTTGACATTTTGGGAAATATTCATAATTGCTTCCCAGCAAAGAGTTAGATGAGAGAGCACTCCTATGTCTGTAAGCATCAGGCCAACAGCCAGCAGCCAGTGAGCTTTGCAGGCTGTCAAACAAAACATCACGCTATTGCTAAACAGTAAGCATAAGCAGTGTTTTAGCCTACTGTTTCATTTGTTTGAGATGGAGTAAATACTAATCACTTTCCTAAGGTGTTTAATAGTTTATTTTACACATCTCTTACAGTGAATTTTGTTTTATGAGCCAATCAAATGAAAATCTGTAAATTAAATACAGCTGACATAAGGTAGCAAGTATACAGTAGTCCCATAGAAGGGAAAGTGCAGTATTTATTTATGTACAAATATTCAAGTTAAAAATACTCAAGTAAATAATGAATAACTTACTGTACTGTACATATGTGGAGTAGCTGAGTTGCTGTACTCTCCACTAACAATCAGTGCATACTTTTCTACTTTGATCCTGATGCTGATCCTACATCGCTTTCCTTCAACATTCCTAGTGGGTCTTTACTGCCACCATGTGGTTAAATGCTGCTACTGACATATTAAAGTGGAGAGGGCAGCCAAGTTACTGTAAATATTTAAACTGCTGCACATTTTCACAAAGATGCCAGTTATCTGTACGGTCTGAAGATCTATGAAACATTAACATTCTACACTAATGTGCCCCTCAAGTAGCTGCCACTTTATTTCAACCTTCACCTTGAAACTTTCTCAGTAAATGTAAGTATTGGGCACTTATGCTGCCATGCTGGGATAAAGTCAAACAAATGTCCTGGTCTGCAAACTATTACTGACCTTTGAAAAGCAAACGTTACTTGGAGAAGTATATTTAGTTTTTTCTGCTGTTGAACTCTTTTTTCCCAGGTTTGGAGAAAGTTTTCTTCCTTTTTACCTCCAAATTCATTAATATTTATGAAATGCATTCCTTCAGACTTTCCTGTGGCTGATATTTCAACTCCAGGGAGTTTCTTTATTGCTGAACGATCATTGGAGAACATAAATCATGCCATGATGGAGAGCAGACTGTCTAAAGCTATGAAGGCAATACTCCTCGTCAGGATGAAAAAATATGTTATATGAATGCTGGAATATCTTACCACTGGATGCATTAACAATTTCTCAGCAGTGACTTTTTTGTTAATATAATACATTAAATTATCCACTGCAGCTTTAAGGAGAAAGGTCCTTTTGTTCCTCATTGCAAATTCAAGGTAAACATCCCAACAGAAATTCAGAAACAAACATTTTATCAAAAGCAGGGGTGCCAGCAGGTTACTCAGTGCTTGGCTCATTATATATAAATGACATCTCTGGCCTGAACTCAAGACTTCCTCATTTACCTAATGAAAGAAACTCTTGCTATCCAATCTGAAACATTTGCCTTCTTAAACAGCTGCACTGACATCACTGATTGCACACAAGGACACCAAGAGCTAAACCAAACCTCATTGTGTATTTGACAAAGAAATGTGATTCAGCAGCTAAAACAAAATGTTTGTTGTTTTATGATTAGGGCACTTTTATAACAGGGCACATCAAAATGGCTGCAAGGGATCAGCGCTCCAAATGGAGACAGAAAACCAGAAGAGAGGACAGGCAATTATCATCAAGAGCTATTGAGGGTATTATAATGCAAAAGCAGCTGTGGCATGTGGGATAAGATCACATTAATTATGATAAAGAGATGACAAAGAGAAGACGGGTCGATGGTGGAATTAATTATCCGACTTGGCTTGCTTAATCACCAAAAGGATTCTTTGTTTTTTTTCTTTTTTGTGAAGTCTTCTCTTTAAATGAAACATAAATCTCTGCGTACACACACAAGGCACTAAAACAGCCATTAAAATCCTTCCATTATCCCACAGTATCTGCAATGAGGCCAGCCACCTCGCTTCAATTAGGAAAGTCACTGTAAATTACCTTGAAGGTCCAAGTGTTAAATATTTCAGAACAGTGTCTGCCACCATCACACACCATCTCAAAAAGGAAACAGAAAAATAGATACAAAATATTCAAACTGAGCATAAGTCTGCCTTTCTCTAAATTCCCTTGTCATCCTGCTGTCTACCTGCCCTCTCCTCTCTGGAAGGCTTTTTAAGAGCTACTGGAGGGTTTGCATGCCAGACTCCCCAAGCAAAGCTAGGGGACACCTTCTTATTAATAATCCAAAACATCCTGCTGCCATGGCACACTACCCTGTCAAAGACCTCAGGATACTTTCTGGTCTCTGGTGGTAAAGATATGTACTGTGCTGATGGATTTTTTTTTTTTACTTTCAACTCCAGCATGTTCCTGGTTTTTATTTTTACTTTGTTTTGTTTGTTTTGCAAAGTGTGATAACACTTCTAAATTAACTTTGGAAATTGAATATTTCATTTTTAAAAATTACTTCATCAAATTGTCCATTTTTAATTTTATTAATTGGGTTGCACCAGGTATTCCTAAATGTTGCATCATGAAAAGAAATGTAATAAAATGTACAATTTGAAACAGATTTTTGCAACAAAATATCTACACCACCATCTAATATTAGCAAGTGGCTGTAGCAGAAAATGTAGCATAAATGCCAAAATTAAGTTGTAGTTGGACTGTGTCAGTGTTTTTAGTCTTCATGCAGTTTAGACTGAGTTGGAAATATCATATTAGACTAATTTATTTCTGTCATTTAGAGACATATTATTGGTATTACTGTTTTGTAATTAGCGGCTACTTTTGATTAAGGGTCAAGTAAAGCTAAGTAGACTGAACCATATTTTCTTTTGCTCTTAAGACTAAACAGGCCATACATCAGCGAGCTAATGTTGGCATTGCCTGTTGATTTAGTCATGGGGAATTCACATCACATGGAACAAATAGCTTAAAACATAAATAGAAAAAAAGATTCCCATGTTTACAACTTGCCAGCATTCACTTAACTTGATAATGCAAGACAAGTTGTGTGACTGCTGAGCTCATTGTGCAAGGGTTAAAAATACAGTGCTTTGACAATATTGCACTTCAGTCATAGCTGGTTTGAATGACTAATTGTACCAGAGATGAGAAGTATATTTCACTGAAGATTTTTTTGCCAGTGGTTTTGATGGCACTGTTCTTTTTTCAAAGTGGGAAACAGTAAGTACATTTACATGACACTAAATTAGTCTAACTATTCACTTTAGCTCGACTAAAACTGGACTTGCATGCATGTAAACACCTCAGTCCAGCAGAAATCAAACTTCTCTTAGTTGAGCTAACACCCCCAGATAATGCATTTGGGAAACTGCGGCTTGCCAACTTCTTTATTAGTTTATAAATAGGTCAATCAGGCATATTTTGTCAATAAATTGATTTATTGACATGTATGTAAATTGGGACAAGGACAGCCGTCCAATTAAACTGCATAGTCAAGCTGCTACCATAGCTCAGCTAAACTGTGCATGTAAATATAGTCATTGTACCGTAGCTGTTAAGTTTGAACTTACAAAGTGCCAGTACAAGGCACCTCCAGCCTTTTTCCCATCAGCAGCCTGTTTCATGCTCATATAGTTTTATTCATTCATATTCATCTATTTTGCAACACAGTCTGCTCCTGTCGGACACTGACGGGCCCGGGCAGCTCCTGGAGCAGCTGGAGGACTCCGATTTCCATCGTTCATTAATCCACTTCATAATTCACACTCCCACACATGCACTACTTTGCTCCTCTCCTTCTTTCCACAACCAACTTTGGATGGATTTCCTCCTCCCTTTTCTGTCACCATATGATATCTTATACTGGCTACAGAAAAAGCATTGCTACATTGATGTCTCATAATCTTTATCCTGTGTATGGGTACATGCATGGCAGGAGACACACACACTGAGGATTTATGGCCTCGAGAAGCACAGACTCCCCAGCCACCCCTCCCTTTCCAAGCTTGGTGTCCTTGCCAGCAGGAAAAGTGGTGCACTGTTGCAGACAGATAGCATCTGATAGTTTGCTGTTGTTACCCCTCAGACGAGCACACTACAGATTACCGACTAAAGTTGACTACAGTCTGACCAAACACGCCATAAACCATATGAGCCTTCAATCAATCTGTACCTCAATCTATACATCTATGCAAACATATTTCCGGAAATAATCGGTCTGCCTCTGACTTCCTGTGTCTCTCTCTCTTCCTCCCTGTCTCACTACTCTTCCTCTCGCTTTACTCATCTGTTAAATGGAGTCTTGTTGGGAAATGAGCCAAAGCCCTTCATCCAGCCACCGGGACTCCAGGAAAAGTGGCATCTATATATTTATAGCTGCTGCCTGGTTGTGCTAAAGAAGGTGGAACGGCCTCCAATGAATATTCACTTTAAAGTGGGATTAAGCACTTAAATGGCTGATGGTGGCCTGTACGGTTTATTGAGCATTTGCAATAAACCATTTGCAAAGTGTCACCTTCTAAGAAAAAAACAAGTGAGTCATTTAATGTGTTAACTTTTTAATCGCTTATCCTTGTAAGATGCTACTGAGACAAAGGTTCTGAAGGAAAGGTTTACCCCACATAGGGTCACAGATCAGATGACCTGTTAGATCTCTAGATTAAACATGGATTAGGATGGCTTTGACATAGTTACCCGTAATCTTTTGAGAGTAGAACAGATGGTACATGATACATGCAGTTTAACAATGCTCTTTGCACAACACAACTGGATAAAATGTTTTTGTTTTGTTTTTTTCTGATATGGTGACGGCAGTAACCGAAGGTATACAGTACAGATTATTGAATGTCTCGACATGATCTTCAAAAGGTGTGGTCAGTCAAGGATTTATTTACTCTGACATACCTGAAATACCCCATGGGAGACTATACTGTGATTTGGGGTTCATATTTAGCGTACTGGTATCAGTAGCCTCTAATAGCCTTTTCAGACGCCGATAGAAATTGCGCATCGGATTCTCCAACGGGAAGGGCCTTGTCAGGAAATATGATCGTCGTGTCCAGGGGTTCCCCTCAACCTCCCAAATCCCCCTCCCATCCCCGCTGGCTGACTGGCAGTGATCTCAATCGGCTCACAGATAGCGGCGCTCCTTTCAGCGCCACAGCGCGGGCAGCCGAGGCTGTGTGTGTGTGGGAGGGACTAACTTCGAGCTCCCCTCAGCGCAGCCTGCCGCCACGGCATCGAGCACGGAGATAATACAGGCTATTCAAGCCTTATTCACTGCGATAAAGCTTTTTTAAAATCTGTCCCCATTATGTGGTCTCACCAGCCGTAGTGTCAACGCAGAGGGGAAGGCGAAAGGAATGCTGAAGTAACGCGGTGAGTTTATTTCTTCTTGTCTTGAGCAGACTGAGGAGATTTCCGTTTGGGATTCGGGCAAAAAAGCCTGGTTTGTGCATGACTGGTCCACCCTTATGCAGAGGAGCATCTCACATCTTGTGCACTGAAAGAAAGTGTGCTATAGTATTCCGACACAGAGCTATTTCGGAAGTATTATTTCGGGAGATGATAACCCTATTTTCTCGGAAGTAGACTAACTGTGGATGTGTAAATTCAGTGTATATTCTAGATGCTATATGATTTATTTGGAGCCAGTTTTACTACTGTATCTATTCCATTGGCAGTATCCATTTTAAACAGAATCGAAATAGGCTATAGCTTAACCTCGGTTTATAAGTGGACTGTTTTCCTAATTGGATACAGAGGTATTTGGCTAATCACAATCGCTGTAAGCTCCTCTCAAGAGGGGGCCACGGATTTCTCCTAAACGATCTAATCAACTTTTAAGTGGTGTTGATTTCAGTACAACTATAAAGATAAGTGCATTTCGCGCACTGCTCCGTATTGCGCACAAGTTTTTTGTGCATTGGATGATTTAAGGTTTCACGCTTTTAGTGAGGGTAATCTAATTAAGATGCACCATTTAACTTGGAGCGGTGTCCTCTTATTAGGGATGCTGTGGGGTGAAAACATCGTGGGAGGACGGCTCAGAGTGTACCAGCGGGTGCTGATAACCGAATGGCTTCTGCAGAGTTGCTTCCCGCAGATGAGGGAGGCAAACAGTCTGATCCTCCCGACGTCCTTGACCGAGTTCCCAGCGCGCTGCATGTCCGCAGGTCGGGCGGATCAACAGGAGGAGCGCTCCCTGGAGAGGCTGGCTGTAACCCGGCCCGCAGCTGCCATGGCCGGTGTCTTTCAGCACCAAGGACGGCGCCGCGCAAGGGGGGTGCTGAGCTTAAACTCGGTCACCTCGGCGAGGAGAAAGTCCGAGTTTGTTGCGACGAGGAATTAGAGACATCTTTCACCTACATTGATGAGAATGTCAACCTGCGACTGGCCAGTCCAGAGACTAGTTGCAGAAGTGCTCACAGACCCGTGCGCAACGGCGAGCCTTGCTCCGAGACGTTACCGGAGTTTTCCTTCATGTCCGAGGATGATCTCTCCTTCGGGGAGGGCTCTGGAAGTTCTATAGACTACGGGTTTATCAGTGCAGTCACGTTCTTGGTGACTGGGATCTCCTTGGTGATCATCTCCTACGCAGTGCCTCGGGATGTGGTGGTGGACCGTGACAGCGTATCAGCCAGAGAAATGGAGAGGCTTGAGATGGAGAGTGCTCGGATAGGCGCCCACCTGGATCGGTGCGTCATAGCGGGATTGTGCCTGCTCACGCTTGGAGGCGTGGTGCTCTCCACGCTGCTGATGATCTCCATGTGGAAGGGGGAAATGTACAGGAGAAAGGTCATCGCTTATTCAAAGCGCTCCGCCAAGGTGTACGGCTCTATAAGCCTGAAAACTAGATCTAGTCCCAGCCACTCATCTGTGCACTTGTCCCTAGAGGAGGAAATGGAGGAAACGTTGACTTAAAACGTTGCTTTGCATAACTTTTGTGTATAACCGAGGAATTAATGCCATTCGCACACATTCTCTAACATGCCCGAAAATGTATAAAATCGTCAAAATGTAAATCATTGTTGTCCTGTAGAAATAGAGCAAAGGTTCTATCATGTATCCACTGGCAAGCCGAAAGGACAAGAAAACAACTCTAATGAAAAGAGAACAATAGCTCGAAAAACATTATGCTATGGCGGATTGCTCCCAACGGATTTAAAATGGCACTACACCATACAAGTGAGTGTGAGCATTGTGTCACAAACACTGGTTCATGTTTTTTTTGTACCCAGGATGCATTCTCTGAGAGCCTCCATTTATTATTAAGGCTATTCATATTTAATGTGAATGTTTCCAACAGCAAAATTGTGCACAGACACATTTCGGGAAGTAAGGGAAGTGTGTGTCCCCAGGGCAGGAGAGTGGGTGTAAGGAGGGATTTATAGCTGTCCCTGTCCACCACGATGCAGGGGAATCAGCTCAGTGGCCCACATGGTAATATCCAGTGACAGTCGCTCTCTGGTGCAGTGCTGAGGTAAGCCAGCAGGCCAGGCATCGTGCATCTGAGCCAAAGCTCCATGTCAGTTTGATTGTACTGAGCAATTTGACTGCATTCGACAGTGCTGACATGCAGTGTAAACCCTTTTCGGCTCTCTGTTGGTCCTCTCTGCTACTCTCTTCCTTCACTCTCCCTGGTCTTCTCTGTCACAGAGCCTCCTACAGAGCTTTACTGCTCTTTTTGACCTATGAACACAATATAAGGCTTCAATTATAGTCCCTTGCAGACACATCATGTGATCAACTGAAGATACCACAGATGTGTAGTTTGCCATATTATTTTACTTTCATTTTTCTTATTATTATTCTACTGTCTAGTCCATTTTGAGTCTGTGGACTAGTGTGCATGTGCAGTTGGTGCCCTTGTAGTGTAGTAATGTCATCAGTCAAAACATATTGGTGGGTACATGGGCATTCACACAGAGCCTTGACATGCACCCTTTGATGACGAAATTTACACCACAAGGCCCTAGTAGCCATCACTTACTCACAACTGACGAAAGTATAACATGGCCAAGTGCCTGTGATATTTTGTTACTGAAAACTATTTGTCAATGACATTTTATTTCATGACTAAGACAGTGACAGTACAGCACCAATGTCAGTAAACACTAAATGACTCAACACACAGCACTGTTGATGAAAAGAGACTCTAAAAAAGACTTTACCAACATCTCTCTATATCTTTCTTGATGACAAAGGAGACAAAATTACATAAAATGTTTTCTTCTTTTGATTTTGCACCCCAGCAGTGCACCATGGACACACCACCAACAGTGATAGACCGTACCTGGATGCACTTAGATTCTTGGGCTGTCAGAGATTGTATAACATGCAGTGACAGGAAAGTAATGAAGCTGAAGCTGTTGGTTAACAACCATCACCACCACCTGCTCCCAGCAAGAAAGCATGTTCAGTGAAAAATTACACATAGCACTTTTAATGACTTACTGTATAACACAATGTAGTACAACACTAACACAAAGGCCTAAAAAATTACTGAACAAAAGCAACACTCTCCAGAAAAAAACTAAATATAGGGATATTGTAGGGCTGTTGTTCTTTTTGATTGTGAAGGGTTTGCCTTTCTCTATTTACTTTCTAATTGACTCAAATTGCAAGTTTAAGATTGCACTAGACTTGCTAATCTTTTGCTGAAGTTGCCTCTTTCCAGACTTAATTGTTAAAATCAAATGGAGGAAATTTTATTTGAAAACAGACTGAACTCTGACTAACATTCTCAGTCTCTGTCTTGACTAATACAGACTAAAGTGCGTAGCTTCTTTGACTTTGAGTAGTCTAATCAACAAATTAAGACTAAATCAAAATTTAGCTTACAAAATGAACACTCAGTTGACCGGCCTTTCCCTACCAGTCTCCTTTTCTCTTTCTGTCTCTCTCTATGTGAGGAGGGACTTATAGGAACACCTAATCACACATGAAAGAGTTGCCTTACTTCAAAAACCTTAAGCTGTCACTACTTCAAAGTGCAAAGTACCTTCCCAGAGTGAGGTATTATTTTTTTAAAGGTTATATTTGATGTTATCATGGTGATTTACTGATAAAAAAAAAATTGCAGGTGACACAAACAGCTTAAGAAAAGAGGTTTATCATGTGCAAACTTGCTAAAAATGTTAATGCCACAGTGATCAGAGAAGTCAGAAGCTTCCTTCTCTTGGTTCGGAACATTGTAGTTTCTAGCTAAACTAAGTCCACATGAGAGCAATCTGTTATTTATGCCTGATGGTTATTAATGCAGTCCGAAGAAGCCTACAGAAAAGGATAAACAATGCCAAGCAACTCTCTTGTAAAACAGTCATTTTTTCATGAAGGCTACCCTGTAAGGCTTACACATCATGCATGAACTACTAGAATTTATTCATATTTGCAGGACACATGCTAATGATTCTTTTGCAGTGTCACTCTGTTACCTTGGTTCCTTGTCCTTTCATTTTCCAGGGAATGTGAAACTATTTCAAGGCTAACAGCCAAACTTACATGAGTCAGCCTCTCTTAATGACAACTGTAGTGATTTACTACATGGTAAACAGCTCCAGGCCACACCACTGCGATGCTTTCATTCAGTTACATTGCTCCTGTGTATACTGTAGCTGCATATAACTGTTATAAGTGCCAGTCAGTGTGACCAGACAGATGAACCACAGTGTTTCAAGTGAAAAGATTGGATCATTATAGTCTGATAAGGTTTTCAACCAGCATTACTGCTGAAAAATCATCTGTTGCAGCAATGTACTACTTCAAGTCTGTCTTAGAACAGCTTTTCATGTTCTCTGTCTGTGACCACAGAGCAGACAAGTGTATGTGCATCCCTGAATAACAACTGTTACATTTTGACATGGCAATAAAATGCCAAATGAAGCCATTTCCAGGAAAGCTAATAAAAATTAATGGCACAAATGAGGCAATATTGTCCTGTTCTCTTCACAGAAGCTGTAAATCCACAACCAGTATTACAGATGTTAAAGCGATATTTCATTTAGCGAGCTTTCCTGGTTGTGGGAACATGGTGCAGCGCCCAAGTGTTGGAGACTCATTGCTTCCCACTTCCTCTTTCTTTCCCACTCACGAGTATTCTTGTGTAAATTTAAACTTAGTCAACATGAAAAAGGGCAACCAACAACAATTACTGCTGCGCCACAAATTATGAATTATACTACTGAATAAATAATCCAAACGCCAGAAATGTATTGGCTACATAGCACATGCAGTGCGCCACTGCTTTGCCTTCAGTGTCAGATGATCATCTGTGAGAAAATCACTCATGAAATACAGAGAGATAAATGCTTGAGGGAAACCATTAACATTGCAAACTTCAAACAGACTCATCTGCAGCATGTAATGCACTACTGCACTGTAGATTTTTAGACATATACAATTCCTCCCCCCTTCTGCTTTCTGTCCTCCTCCATGGTTGGCACTGTGCCTCACAGCCAACACCAGGCATCCCCTCAGACAGCCAACTAAACGTGTTTGGGGGATTTAATCAGGGATTTGCTTGAAGCGACAGCATTTTACATGCCAAGCTCAAGTGTATTTCCAGAGGTTTCATGCATAAGCTCTTTATCCTTGAGCAGTGCAGAGCTAAATCAACCCTTATTGATATTTGGTAGGCTCCTTCATAAGTCAATCCCTTCAGGTAAGGCTGAGGATCAGCTGAGCTGCTGCCATCAGCTAATTTCCCAAAGGTGTTTTTACACTCCCCCATCTTGTCAATGCTAATACTCCATGTGTGTCCATGAGTATGTGTGTATTCATATGACTTTACACAGGTGTTGTCTATCACCTTAGATTAAAGAGCTGCTGACCTAAAATTTCCATTTCAAAGAGTATGTGTGGAGATGTTTAGTGGCTGACGATAGTCTAAATAAGCCTTTCCACCCTGAGAAGAATAAAAGTCTCTGGAAAATGCAATGAGGCAGAGCAAGAGAGCAACATTATTTGGAAATACTATAGATGGAGTAGGAGTTAAAGGAGTACCTCACTTTATTTGCTTTCCTGAAAAGAGTTAGATCAAATTGACACTTGCCCCATGTTTGTGCTTGAAATGTGAGGCTACAGCCATCAGCTTACACTAGCTTTGAAAGTGAAGTGAATTTTGGTGTCGATAAAACTAAAAACACAACCTTCAACTAAAATAAATTTTCTTGAAGTTATGGATCAACTTTGGTTGCGTTCAGGTACAACTGCATATGTTGCGTTTTGAAACTGGCGGCCATAATATAAACCTTTAATACCTTTAACCTTTAACTTTGATTAATACGTCATCTGGGAAAGTCCCACGTTTCTATGTTAAGTAAAGAAACTGCAATGGGAGTGAAGAGTGGGGAAAAACACTTCTGAAATGAGTGCGCCTTCCCGTTTTGCAACAACAAGTTGCTGTTTTTATGAGATGTTATGTGCAGGACTGTAGTGAGTCCTGCAGTCGCTACTGGCTGCCCAGAGAGCTAACCATGACGACAAGAATCCAGGAGGTCACTACGTCTGGCCACGAGATAGTTTCACATAAAACCGCAACTTGTAACATCTTACATGTTGAGTTTTAGACGTTGGGGGATTTTGGTGCCTTTAGACTGTGCCAGACTAGGTGCTTCCCTGTGTCCACTCCGTTTGCAAAGTTAAACTAATCGGCCATGCATATTCCACAAAATTTCAAAATATTCCTTTAATATGTGTGCAGTGCACATGCATTTGATGTGCATACTAATGTTTTGTACTAAAAGCAAAAAGAACAGACTCTCTTTTGTCATACATATTAGATATATATCATATCTGTGGTCAGCCTGTCCTCCATCTATCAGTGCATAGTGATGCCAAAAAAAGTTTCCACTCCCATTGATTGCTTTGGAGAGGAAGACTAAAGTCAAACTCCTTAGGGATATGACTTCATTCTTGGTTGCTCCCTCCACAGCCTTACTCAGACAGGATATTTTTAGTCAATGTGGCTCTTTGGAAAGCTCATTGTATTGTAAATGTAGTCTACAAAGCTCATTGCTCAGGATGCACTTAGTCAGGCTGTTTTACATTTAGCCTGCAAGAACATCCTTGTTCAGCCTCATCCAAGCTATTTCCTGTGGTTTCACTTTTACATGGCATTAAAGCTCATGAAAATATGTTTATTCTGCCTGTGTGTTCTCTTATATACGCCCTCCCTATCAGTACTTTCTTGTTTTTTGCTTTTTCTTGTGTCATACTATTTTGTAATCTTCAGCCGTTCAGCAGTTTCCTATGCTGTGTAGTTAGATCGAACGAACCCCCATTCTTACAAGAAAAGACCACAACTAGTGTGCCGTGTCAAATCGATTTATGTCTCTGGTCAGCCATGTTCTGCATGGCTGACACTTAAACAGCCCTCAGAAGCGCTTTGTCACTCGCTCACTGGTCAGCTTCACTGATGCCTCTTTAGCTGCCTCATCCCACAGCCGGCAATCAGGCCTGCCATAACCCGACACGAGAATGTCTGCAGAGCCATTTCCTGTGTTGTACTTGGCACCTTAAAATCACTTTCTCAGACGGATAAACTATCAGCGCTTTGGCTGCTATGGTAGATCAGAGAGGAAATGAGGTGATCAGTTGGATCAATCTTACAGTAAAACCACTCAACCGCTCTTGGGAGGCCATACAGGTTACATCTCTGTCTCTCTCAGCCTCTCCGATCATCCACTACTGTGAATTATAAATGGGCTCTTTGCAATGGCAGTGATGTGGTTATACAGTGGCTGCTTTAACAATAATCTTTTCAGTGAGCTAAATCCCTCTCTTAGCTTAGCCGATATGGTTAATGTAGACATATATAGCACAAACAAATCACAAGCTCAGTTCACCTCTTGATCACCTCACTGTTGAGCTCCTTCAGTTGTAAATCACAGTTGTGCTGGGCTCCATTGATTTAATTTGTATCAAATTGCTAATGCAGTTATTCATTGTGCATGGCCTGCGTATATGCATGTTTCTCCCATTAAGTTTATGCATTTACCTCTAATTACAGTAAATAATGATTGCTTGCTAGTTTGCTGCAGAAAATACTGTTAGTGGGTAAGGCCTTTAGAGAGACATCAGTGAACCAAGAAAACAGCTTGTTTATCTACTTCTACAACAGAGCACAATGGAAATTCATGCTCCCCAATGTAATACATTTATACATAAATATTAACATACCTAATGTCAACATGCCAACCATGACAATGCTATCATGCATATGTTTAGTTGATGTAATGTTAACTATGATCAACATCTTTGTGTAGAAATGAAGTACAGCTTGTACTACAGGTTGATGAGTGTCATGAGCTTCGCAGGCATTTGTTCAGTAACAACAGTATTCTTTTAGACACACACACATACAGGCCTTCGGGGTGGTGGCCAAGTCTGGCATTGTGTTTGAGGTACAAGCAAACTGGGTAACAACACACATGCAAGATTGATTGGCTGCAACAAATGAAGAGGAAAATCCATTCCTTTATTAGCAGTAATGATTTTCTCATAAGTAATCATCTGATAAATTACCCCCCTTTTGGCACAAAAAGTCACAAGTGAAGAGAAATGGGGATGCTTCATCAATAGTTTTGGGGCAATTTGCAATAAATGGAAGTAGTAAGTAGGTATACTCAGTCTAACATTGTGTCTAGCACATTACAGTGTAGCAAACACCAAAGAAAGCCATTATGAGCAATCAACATATAAGCCACTCATAGTACGTGCATACAATTAACTACTCCAAGATTTCAAATAATAAATAAAGAAATTTTAAAAAGATGAAGAAAAGTCTGATCAACAGAGTATTTAAGATTTATCCTCTGGGGTCCATGAGTATCTGTACAAGGGTAATGCATCCAGTGGTTGAGAAAATATTTCAGCCTGAGCCAAAGTTGTCACGAGGTTGCTGTCAGAACAACATTACCATCCCTGCAGCCATACTGCAGCATCGCTAAAAACAACAAGAAACTGATGTTCCAGCCACAGTGGCTTAGCTGGCAGTGACCTTTACAAGGTCAGTGCAATGCTCATAAATGTATGGGAAATGCCATTGTCATCATAATTTAATATATGTATCAACCAGAGTTATTTGGCATTCAAGTTTGACATTTATCCAGCTAGTGATCAGAAAAAAACGGTGGCTTGCTGGTCCCACCCGGAGAGGTTTAACCCAACCAATGAGATTATTTCTGCTCCCAAGACATGTCTTCAGAGCTGCACGTCCAATCTGCTTGTGTACGTTAACATATGTCTATTTGTGGTTTCCAGAACCTCCAGCGTGCTTTAGCCCTCCGCTTGAAGAGGAGAAATCAGCACGACACAATCATCTCTGTTTAGACTAAGAGCCGGGCAGCAGAGAGAGGATAGGCTATGGACAGAGTCGCCAGACCAAAAGCAGGCGCTGCAGAGCTGATTGTCTGCCCTGCATTTCATTTGCCTCCAGTGTTGTGTTACCAGCGAGCATCACACCGCTGAGAGATGATACAGGCCAGTGGAGAGAGCCAGCAGGATGTGGACAGGGTAGATGCTCACAAACACTCACATGGGAACGCACACTTACACACATGCATACGCACACAGACATATACATGTGCAATATGGCTGCATGCATGTATTGATGCTGACACACTGCCTTTCTGCAGGGCTCTGCTACGTTCAAGATAAGATTCATTTTAGTAATGATTGTTAGCCGAAGTCTCCATTATAAGTAAAGGTTCCGTGTTCAAAACTTGACTTCAATTGAAAAATGTTCTCATGTGCTTACTTGCAGTATATTATGTGGAATAAAATAGTAATATGATGCAGGTACACAGTAAAGTAGAAGTGCATCAAATTGGCTCTACTGTATATGACATGAATCAGTACTTTTCATGAAAAAGAGCTGACAATCTGTCAAACAACTGTTAAAAGGGTAAAATTTATTCAAAGTGGATGAGAACAATACATTGTTTTACAGGAGCAAAAGCAATTTTGATTATCATAACCATGTCCACCACCAAAGCAAGGTTTGAAGTGTAACAGTTGATAAATAGTCAAATCTTGATAAAGAACTGGATCTCTGTCCTCAGCTTGAGAGGAATTCAAGGAATTCAACAATTTGAGTGCGGAACTACAGAAAGCAGCTTTTCTGTAAGTCTTTGACTTGGTAGGAAGTCATTGTGACCACCCCTCCTTTTCTGCTCCTCTTCTTACAGGAAGTGGCAGCAGAGTGGAGATCATCAGTGAGATGTCGTTCACCTGGGTTGCTGGTCTGGAGAGTTTACTTAGCTCACTGCCTGGGTTTCACTCTCTCTCTCTCTCAGCTAACACATGTTCTCTCTTGTTCAGTTATCTGGCTTTTGTTGGTTTATGCATTCATGAACTTCTTTCCAGCATTGATTTTGGGCACTTGTTTGATTGTAGTTTCAGTAATGATTTTTATGTTGTTTTTGTTTTTAATAAACACTCCACTCTTGATTGACAACTTGTGTGTCCTTCCTCCTTTGTTTTGTCATGATTTTGGTCTGGTTTGTGACATGGATATCTTTCTATCTGCAATACCTAAATCGTCACATATGAGTCCAAACATACATTTGTCAACAGGAATTTTACACCTTACCCCGTTGTGCCAATTAAAACTCTGGCAGTTCACTGTAATGATACTTCTGAACAGTGAAAACCTCAAATCTGTAAGAATCAAACATTGCTGATGAGAACGAACAGACCGCTCTGTTCCACTGAGTGAACTATGAGTCTCTAAATGATAGAGAAATAATAACAATCAATAATTCTGAGTACTTGATGTAGATTATGTTGAGGGATGGCAAGAGCCCACTGCAGCAGAGGATTCATCTTCACTTTCATTCCTTTTATTCATTTGTACAAGTATTGGTATCTACATTTCTCAGAGCCCTTAGAGCGATATCACTTACATATGCAGCGAAAATAGTGACTGGACTTGGATTACAATCAACCATTTACAGTAGCGCGCTGTTAATTCATCTGAACGGCTGAAGACAACCTGAAGATGGCAGCATTGGACCTCACAATCCAATCTGCAGCCTGAACCCAAAGCCTCGCACTTATTGCCCTGTCAGCATCAAGGATCTGATGCTCTGAGAATAGGCTGTGTGAAATCCCTGGATTGCAGCGCTGAGCTCTATAAATCACTGGGGTTCTGTAAAAATGTACACGTTTAAAAAAAACCAACAAGATGACGTGAAAGTATAGCAAGCCATTCTTTCCTTTCTCGTCAATGTATTCACTCCCCTACCATCTATTGGCATGCCCAAAAGTACATTTATAAATGCAGGCACACAACTTCCTCTGGAGGTTTCCTCTAAGAACCCTTCCTTCCCCAGTGTGGTATTGTGCAACATCTGGCTGCGACTGTGTATTGATCTTGGCTGAGGTCAAGAGGAGGGGAGTGTGTGTGTGGGGGATGACTTAAGTGCCCAGGTCTTTTTTAAGGACCTCTTGTTTGTCCCGTTGAGCATTTACCGTCAAGTGGTGCACTAACGTTCGAGCAGAGCGAGTGTTGGCCCCGGAGGAGATCAACCAGCCAGAGACTGAATAATTCATCCCGGCCTGCGCCTCCTCACATCACCAGGAGTCTGGGTTGATGAGAAGTTATAAAACAGTCTTTTATTCCAAAGATCTTTCACTTTCTTCCTGACTTTCTGCTCTTCTAACTTCTGTCTTCCTGTCTTTTCACAGTTTAATCCATCTCCTTCCTTCATCTGTCATCCTTGTCTCTCATTTATCAATTTCACACTTTTTTCATCTTTTCTGCCTTGGCACCAAAAGTGTTATGCAACTGATATACAGTACAGATGACGATGCCCTGGATCTAATGTCTTAACGCAATAAAACCTCCACCCTGCTAACATCCCTCCCCCCTTGTCCCTCGAATGCTCTGCCGTGAGGGGGGCTCTTTGCGGGAAACTCTAGCATACAATCATATCTGCTCACATCTCAAGTTTCCCGGTGGCACAGCGCACCGCAAGCCAGTGCATTCTCATCATCCTAACCTTCAAATCTGCTTTTCCCCTCCTCTTCCTCCACCACTGTCTCATCCTCCCCCTCTTTCTGCAACTCTTCTCCCCTTTCCCTTTCTCTCATGTTTCCGTCTCCTGTACTCTCCCACCTTGTGCTCCACCTTTCAGTGATGCAGGGGAAAATTGCGTACAAAATGTGACAGCGAGGAATTGGGATAATGCACTGCTCACAATTACATGACCTAAAAGATGACCCATGTAGGTGATAAATCTGTCAAGCATGTCGAGCGTGTAATTGCAGGGGTGTCTCTGTTCTGCTAATGATTTTGGAATTTTGCTTTGATAAAGCTTTCCTCCTCTGCTAATTGACACTGTATCTCCTCCTTCCCCTTGACAATGCAAAACATGTGGCTCTGCTCAGGGGCAGCTGTTAGTTTTCTTTTACAGAAAAGACAATGTCCCATTGCCAAAGTTTCATACTGAAGGTCTCAACATCCAAAGTTAATGCTGTTACAGTTCATTTTAGATGCATGAAAAGAGGCCAGTAACAAGAAGCAATGTAATTCTGTCTTACTTTACTAACAGTTTAGTAATGGAGCCAAAATCTGATTTTGGCTCCATTAGCATGATGACTATATTCATCAGAACTGCTATGAACAGTTACTTACACACTATACATACAGTCTAACAATTCCAAATCAGCCTCTCCCACAAAAACTATCAGTATTTAACATGTAGCAATAGAAAACAAGACATTGTTTTAAGCAACCAGCCTTTAACCAGTAGTCAACGGTTACATAGCTGCCTGCAGCAGATGTCAAAGTGCTTCCATTTAACATGAAGCTGCAGGGTCACACATTTCCCCAACTCTGAGGCAAACCGAGTCAATTACCGAATGTACTGGTGAATAGTTTGCAACACAAAAAAACTTGCATAAAGAAAAATTTAGTCACTTTAAGTCACAGTTCTCCTCCTGGAGCTGGCAACAAAAGCTAGTTGCCAGCTCCTGCCTCCTGCCTCCTGCCTCCTGCCCCTGCGTAATGCAAAAGGCTGGGGTGTTCTTGAAACAAACTAATTAGTACAATGTGCGTTCTCCTCCTGCCCTTACCCTGTCACAGCAGAGAGGCATGTGTGTCTCAAAGACGCTCAAAGCTATGCTGGAGGACATTTTAGCTCCGAGCAGGCTCAGCCAAACCAGAGTGTGATCAGACAAGGGGCCTAAGAAAAGTCAGTACACTGGAAGTCTGGGTAGGGGGTTGGGTGTGGTGCATTGGTGGTAAACATTATTGCTGTTACTGTTGGTACAGTATTTGTTCCCTAATTCATTGATCACATTTGTTCAGTGTGAACCTTAGTTCCAAATTCTGCAACGTAAGCATGCTGTCACCCTTTCTACGAACAAAAAGTTTTTTCTTCTGTCAATCCTCTGCTAAAGACAGACTGTAGATGATGTAATGAAGTCTCTGGAGTCAACAATGCACTGACTGGCCAATATGGATTAAAAGTCTAAATTCAGTGGCTCAACATAGTGCCGATACATTACATCACCCCTTGTGTGCTGTTATTCATTTCTTGCAGCGTAATTGAAGCAGCCACAGATGATGTCATCTAAACACAGGACTTCCATTCAGAAGTTGTTTTGTTGCACCCGTACATGACCGGGCGGACCAGCCCCATCACCATAACTCTAATAAATGGACTGGATATGGTGAGCTGAGAGCATACTTGGCCTCCGCCGAGGAGATTGGCAGGTGTTTGATATTCACTGAAGGCTACCCCCCACAAATGCATCTCTGTCCCCCTGTCCCTCCCAAAAGGCACATCTGAGTCTAAATTATAGACTACAAGACTTGGAACCTGTTAGGAACAACGAATGAGTCATCTTGGACAGACAGTGACAGAGGTGACTACCTCTAACCCATCCACTCATGAGATTAATGACCTATCAGCCTGTTTATTGACACAAACAAAATGACTCCTCTTAACTTATGCCAAGGGTCTCTCTCGCGTTCTGTTTTCATCTCTGTGCAATGTCTTTCGCTCTGTCACTCTGTCCCCCCTCTTTGTTGTGGTGGCCAAGGTTAGAGAGGCGCAATGAGAAAGGGCGGGGAGTCGGAAAAGAGAGGGAGGGCGGGGGGGGTGGGGGGGGGGGGGGGGTGGTTCCTAAACAAATCTCTGTCCTGCAAGGACGTCCTCCTGCCAAGGTTTGTCTAGGGCTGGAACGGATGCAGGAAGGCGGGGCCGTTGGGTGGGGAGGGTGGTGTGGAGGTGGGAGGTGATGGGGAATGACGTGATCCCCTTTATTCTGGCCAATAAAACAGAGTGGCCGGTGAGATCCGGATCCGTACGTGCCGTCAAATTAAATAAGGCAGTGCTTTAATGTTTTCTTTTAATCAACCAAATTGCATTACACACTGCCTCCTCCGCGAGGCTCCACAGTGTAGAGGAAGGGGGGACAGGAGAGTCGGGGAGTGCTTGGATGGCGTCGGAGGGAGCTGGAAGCACCAAGGGGGGCATTTCCCAATATCTCCAGGAATTTTGGATGGACCCTAAAGTCACATGATGTATGTTGAGAAATTTCAGCACATTTGCTCAAAATTTCTTGTCTTTCTGTTCTCCTTCGATGACAGGAAGCAGGGGCCAGTGTAAATTCAGGGTCAGACTGGGAATAGACAAGGTGTACAGACAGACTACGTCATTCTGGTAATGAATGCCAGCTCAACTTCGAGAGCAATCGGCCACTTTAAAGGCGGAGCACTCCCCTGCCTGGACGATGGTGTCTCCTATCACGAGCAATGCCTCCCGCCCCTCCTCCGGCGACTTCCTCCTCATCACTCTCTCCTCCTCACCCTCGCTGACCTCACTCCTCCTCCCTCCGCTCCCACCAACCGATATGACTCACCCTTTAGTGAAGGTACATCAGAAATGCTCTTCCAAACGCTTCATCATCAAACCCCCTTTTCTTCTCCAAGGCTGGAGGGAAGAACGCAGCACCCAGCCGGATGGAGATGAATTGTGTATCTGCGTCATGTACTGTGGTAATCACCAGCCGCCGGATCAGCTTGCTGCCCCAGTCCAGTAGAGTTGCTGGGATTTTAATTCTGATTGGGGTTTTACAGTTGGATGTTTCATTCCACCTTGGATCAGGCATTGCTGTTGTGGCCTCAAGGATTACAGCCTGCTGCCGCTGTCGGCCGTTCATCCGTGGACAGATGAAACTTCACAGAGAGCAGTAATCCAACGAAGAAGGGTGGCTTTGCTACTCAGCTGCCTCAGCCACAACTTTAAAGCCAGCTGACATTTAACATAATGATCAGTCAGAGTGGCCGAGCATTTACACACAGGAAAGGTTTCCCGGACACAATTAGACCACAGTCCTCGCACGGGCTAAAAATGAATCACAATACACAATACCATAGTGTAGTCCCTGTACCCATCTAATGGTAAACTGTGAGTGGAGTGACTGGAAGAAAAGCCTCAGCCTCAGCTGTGATATTATGGTGGTTTATCCGCAAAGCTTGAAAAGATGACCACAGTTACAATCTACTGCACAGTGTATAGTCTGGGATACAGGCTGCATTTTGCTTTTAGCAATCTTTCCTGCATGAGTCATTTACGGTATGCTATTAGACTGAGGGGTTACCCAAGTTTTCCAATGCTGAAGTATCACTGTGATTTCAAGAATGTGATTCCTCACTCCATCTTATCAAAATCAAATAAAAAGTTTTGAATTTTAAAATGTTGTGTCTTTATGCAAAGCTCCTGTCTCGAAAACTCCAAGATAAATATCGTTATGCACTAATGTGCTCAACATGTTCGAAACACTCAATTGCCATCTCACAATGATGTCGTGCTTGCTTTTCACTCATTACTTGGCCAGGATGCCAGCTCAGTGCAAATGCAACCAATGGATGAGCTTTGATGAGGGCGAACTCCTGGCCAATAAACATACAGGAATGAGAGGAATCTGAGCAGGCTGTCAATTAATAATACTGATGAACTGAGCATTCGAGCCTGATGGGATTGAGTTTGAATATTCATGTCAGTGGACAACTCAAGGCAGTTCTAGGGTTGCAGAGGCGATTGTATGAGGATTAACAATACAGAGAACATAAAATTTGCATTTTAACTACCTTGAAGGATGAACTGACACCCAATGTTCTTTGGTTTTCAGGTTTTCAAGCACTGTTTGTATTACTATATCATAATAATGATATAATAACATAATTCAGGAAAATGTGTTTCCCTGTTAAGATTACAACTACTATGATGATTTGTGCTATTTACAAGTTAAAAGCTTAAATAGATCAACTCTAGAGTTGATGCCTAGAAATATCTGTGGACCTCTTATTCTGTAAAACATGAATTGTGTAAATGTTTTAATGTCTGGCTATAAAGTAGGAACAGCTTTAAACTGAGACAAAAATTCTACATATAATCTAAGGTTGAACAACCATGTAGATGAATGTCACCATGCGATCAATGCAACCAGCAGATATTCATGTCAGAATGCTGCCTTACAACAAAAAGAGCAGAAGAATGCAAACTGAAACAATAGAAACAACAACAACAACAACAACATTCTGCATGGTTCATGTTGAACTCGCCCCCGAGGTCCCTGATGGGTGGATGACTTCAGCTGCAAAGTCACTTTGACTCAGTGAATCAGGAATCAGGTAACGGGATCAGGCTTCATTAGGTGACTTCAGCCGAGCTGGCAGACAGCCAGGTGAGCTGGACGCACAAATGGACATTGATTTTTCAATAAGGGTCCTGAAGCTGTCAGCCAACCAGGCTATGGTGATATCTTCTCCTGTGGGGATGGCCTTCTCCCGATGATGGCCTGACTGGCACCCGACCACAGGCCACCACACCGGCATCCACTTCATCTCCACCTCCACTCATCCCCCTGGCCCTGCCTCAGGCCCCCACGCTGGTGTTAATGGGTACTATCCTGAAGTGCCGTGACAGCTATAAAGTTTAAATTGACCATCAGAATAGATGTGGTACTGGCTGGTATGTTGATGGAAATGTGAGCTTTGTCGATATGATACAATGTTATGTGTGTCTGGGTCTTTAAACATGTTGGTGCAGTTGTCTTTATCAGTATTTTATTCTTATAATTGACTTGTTATCCTAATACAGACACTTACAAGATGGACCAAGGTCTCAGTGGGGTGAAAGAGGTTACAATCATGTTTTCCTGTCAGGTCATACATATTTATCTACTTTGGTTCCCTGTTGGCCCTCTTTGACCCAAGAATGAAGGGGCCCTACACATGTAATGGTTACCATCCATCAAGCCTTCCTCTGGTCTGCCCTCAGCCTCGGTCATCAGTACCTCTAAGATTGCAGCCATCACTTGCTTGCCCTTATCCTGAACCCCGTAACCAGCAGGGCATCCTGCAGTGGAAGAGGTGGAGGAGAGTTAGCCCAGACTCAACCTACTGTATGAGAACACAATTGTTACATGTAAGACAGCATCAATGCAAGGAGGACAGCAGGAATGAAAGGGAGAGAAGAACGGGAATGAGTCTCAGTCAGCAATAAAGATAGAGAGGAGCTTGCTATGACATGGTCATAACTCTTCTGCCGGAGAACTGCCCTCCTTCTGACCTTAAAATTAGAGATCGTACACAATGACATGGCATGGTTTCTTTACCCAGAAAAGCCTGAGTCATCGTACTATCAAAATATCAAACAAAGGCTTTTCTTTGTGCAAAGCGTGACAAAATCCTGTTTGGTCAGACCAATTGGTACTTCCAGTCCCATACTGGTATCCTTGCATTTACCCTGCTAAAGTGTCTTTGAGCTACATGTTAAGTGCCAGACAAAACACTGAACTGCTTGAACTTTGGAGAAAAGAAAAGAAAAGCTGTTTGGTAAAATCTTGCAGCTAACCACTTCGAATACATGAATCTAATATAAGCAATTGTTTCATTTTCCTCAAAAGCACACGTCAGTGTCCGCTGTTGGTATCCGGTATGCAAGAATAACTCAGTCTCAACATTATTGTCTCTGTTAAATTCATCAAAACATGCAGCCCAAAGAAGGGGCTCGAAATATGGTCCAGATTTTTGACCCATTTCCCTCAAATTATATGTGTTTTAACAAAGAATAAGGACTTCTAATTAAATGTCCAGCAGTATATACAGTACATTGAAATGTTGAACTGGGCGATTGTAAATCTTTCTCTCTGACACATACGTCCAGGTGAGCAGCGCTTCATTTAGGAAATGGGCGTCCCTGTATCAACAATCGGCCGCCAATAAAACCTCCAGCGTGAACTGGATATCGGGGCTGTAAAAGAATCACCTGCAGGCTTTTGGAACTTCTTTACCCTCACACATCAATCAAGTCACAGTTTAGTGTGCGCCGTGGCCAGATTTTAATTTTTCTTTGAGCTTTATTGGAATTTGATTTGCCAAGATAAAGTTAAAGCCAATAATCTTGTTCTCCCCACGCGTCTCTTCCAATAAACTCACTGAAATGGGCGTAAGTGTCTCTTTGCTCAAGCCCTCTCCAAAGTGAATGAGTGTGTAGGTATTTGATGACACAATGTTGTGCTTTATTCAAATTTCTTCTGTCAGAATCAAGCATTGAATGAAACTGCTGCAGATGTTTGAAATACAGACAAAACCACAGCGGTAATCCTTTTCACAGCTCTCAGCATAAGCCCAAACCATTGGGGCTGAAGCAGCTTTCTGCACGTGTTCATAGAAAATACTAATAGCTACTGTGTGAAAAATACTTCCAAGATCGACATATATTCCAAATATTTCAAAATGATCCCAAACTCTAGGTAGGCTTCTTCAAGCCCTATATACAAGTTAACCTCAGTTGCATCTAAAAGAAAAAATAAATCATACTTCCGACTGTTATTAGCAAGCTGTGGCATGTTGACTTCATGACTATGGGAACTGGCTCTGCTCAGTCCTCGAAGCTCAATTGTTTCCCTTTGCATCTTGGACACGTAGACCCCTTCCACAACTGTCAACATCAATTACCCATGGCTTTCGCCTGCATCTACATAACCACCACTACCCCCACCGCTGCGACAAACACACGCACCCACACATTTATAATTGCTCTTGATTCTCCGCCACTGTCCCCGCGTAGCCCGAGCCCAGCAGAAGAGCATCTGCCACACAAGTCGCAAGTGGAAGTGTAGCATATTCAAGTCCGCTGGATCACACTGCCACTTTTCACCTCGCCTCTGTCTTATTACCCGCACATTTCTCAAACAAATTTTCCCAAACTGTCTAGATTCTTGCAGCAATTAAAGCATTTCTCTCATTCCCTCTTCCTTTCTTCTCCATCCTTTTGGCAAGAAGCATGACCATGTTGGTCAGGTCGTCTCAGTGTTCATGGGCCAAAGCTGACACAACCAATTGGGGGAGGCAACCATGATCTGACAAATAAAAGGAACAGAGGATTACAGCAAGGAGGACGTCTGGGGTTCGAGGAGCAGTGAGAATCACACAGGGCGTGCCATTGTTTCTCAACCACCGATCATTTTTGGCAGCTGTTGGGCCTTTTCTTTCCTAAACCCAAAGAGCAGTCCTGCTCTGGCAAAAGCCTCATAAAAGAGACATAGAGAGGTTGCAGTGAAAATAAGAAGCATTTGTGTGGCTTGAGGGCTGTTGGCGTATTGCACTGAGCTGAAATATAAACCCTCCTCTGGGGTGAAAGGGTGATGGTGAGGGGAGGAGAGCTCTGACGTGTGCTGGGGATACTCTCTGCTAAAATGATGAGTCACTGCAAATGTACTTGATAAAGAGAATGTGTAACATTATATGAAGGTGATAGGTTGGTTGGTTACCGTTTCAGCCTGTTTTATTTTGAAGAAGCACAGTGATATTGGGATCTCTGCAAGTCCGGAGTCGCACTTGTTTCCATTGGCCTCGTATTTAAAGAAAAAAACTGTCCAGACAGGATTCAGAAAATTATACCAAACGACAGCACATTTTCCACTGTGCCTCTACTTTGTTTCTCTGTGTCTCTGTTTGAGTTGTGCTAGAGTGGTCAGTGAAACTATATTCGTTATTTTACCTTTTTCATTTTTTATCAGTATTATGTTTCTTCTCTAGGTCACCTCCTAGCAATAATCTGCTAGTGGTTGCATTCAATCATTTCTGGATTAACACTCTAAACATAAAGGTCAAGTGGGATATCCTAAAAGGCTGGACCTGGTAGCGGGTCTTTCACCACACAAGTCTCTGATGATTTTTGAAAAAATGCACAAAAGCAATGAAAGGTATGTCAGAAATCTTAGATCTACTATCTATTTCATCTTATCAAAATGAATGCATTGCCTCATGAAAAGCAGAGGAATTGTCCAAGGAAAAACAATCAAGATACTCGTTGAATCACTGAATCACTCCTTTGCTGAGAGAGCAACATTTTTTTCAAAGTGTTGCATGTCATATGTGCCTTTGACAGTGATTACAACAAATGATGGAGCATGGATGAGGCTGTTCCCTGGCCTCTTTGCAGTGAGAGCAGCGGTGTAATTGGGTAACAACCCACTTTATCATTGAAACCCAGGGACAGGACAGAGGGAGACAGAGGCATAGGGCAATGGAGACAGCCTGTATTGGACTCCTTTTAATATTATTAACTGCATGTCCATTTTCATTTGTACCCAGGCTGAGAGAGCATTGTGTGTGGGTGTGCATGTACTATGTGTAAGAGAAAAGAAATAGAGGAAGGAGACAGAGGACACACACAAATTTATCTGACAGCTCTGGACAATGTCAGATCCTTCCACATGAGAGTGCATATTTTGGATGCAATCTGCTCATTATTTATTACTTAACTACTGCTTTCATGACCATACCAAGCTTCCAAACATCATTAACAAACCAAGCACAAATCCAGTCTTATTTATACAGCCAGGTGCACCAAGGGCACAGCAGGACAGGAGTATACTGGCAATCGAAGGCTTTTGACGATGTCCAGGTTGGAAAGTCCTAAATAATCCCACCTCCGCTTCAGGTCGATAAAGTTAATCATAAATGGCTATTTATTTTAGCGTTTCGATGTTTGGTTTATTTCTCATGGGAAAAGTTTGTGCTCAAAAAATGAAACGCATGCTGCTTTCACTTGATCCTCAAATGTAAATTGTCTAAATGATGTTGCTGAACGGACTTTTTAATAGACCTTTACAGGATACTCAAACATGCCAATATTAGCTCTGAAAAGGGTACAGAGAGGCTGATGACTATTATGGCAGTGCAGGTCCTGGGAGAGATTTGTGTAAATCAACACTGAGAGAGTGAGCATGCTTATTGTGAGTAATTAGGGAGGAATGAAATTGAATGCGATTCCTACAGCAGCACAGCATGCTGCGCTAATGTAACAGAGCACTCATCAACTGCACGCCACAAAGCCAATATGAAAAACATCTGTTTCAACATTTCCCACTTCCCATAGCAATGTGCTTGAGTGGATTGTGGCACTGTGACCTTGATGGTGTTCCGTTTTTGTTCAACTACCAGTGGATGCGTTCGAGCCAGTGGCCCTGCTGCCTCCAAGGAAGAATTTGTTCTGTTATGGCTGCTAACCATGACTGCTTTCACAGCAAGACAGTCAGAAATGTGGTAATATCCATTATATGATTACTGGGTGGGGGGTGAGGTGTATCAGCTGTGTGGAGGTGGTTTTGTCAAATGAGTGAATCAGGATCAGAATCAGAACGATGTATCAGGGACTTTCTTGCAATGAATGGGCAAGCACTAATTAAGCAGCATCAAAAGAAAATTGATAGCAAATATGTAAAATTATACTGGAGCGTGGTTCCAGCAGAGTACAACTGCTCTTCAGGAACTGGAGTTAGACTGACAATTGAAACTTTGTGGGTAGCAGTGGCAGGGGTGACAAGTTTACTGACAGTCCCTCAGTGGTGAATTGTGACTATAGGTCATTTTCACAGTGGACATTTCAAGTTCCCAATTATTACACTTTGTTTTAAAAAGATTTTCTTTATATTTGTGAAACTCTCCCAGAGCCTAGAAAAACAAAAAAGAAACACTAATTCACATGTGCAACCCACTGCACAGTTCGTGGCCAGCATGCACATCACCAGGACCCTGATACCGAAGCGATCATCAGTTTTACATTTCACACCTGTGATTTTTCCTACTGTGACAAGTAAAAATTTCTATAAATGTCAGTAAAAGAAGTCTCTACCCCACTGATGATATTTATTCCAGGTCAAATACGTGTACTGAGTATGTGTCGCGTGCTTTAAAAGAGCAAAAAAACATGGCAAAATGAAGCAGATTAGAAGTCAGATAGATTTCTTCATTAAAAATATAAAACATTTTGCAATGTGGGGCAACTCAGACAATCCTTAGTCTGGCCAAATAAAGCCACCTGCTACCAGCTGCAAATTTACTGAACCAACTCTTGCTTATAAAAAAGGCAAACATTGAAAGATTACTGCAATAGCATCAACAACTTGACATTTCTGTGAAGATTTGTGCATGGGGAAATTATGTTTTAGGGCCCATCCTACTGCTCTCAGGTGCTGAAGTGTCCATGAGCTACTGAAGAGTGACCCTGGGGTGTGCTATAGTTTCTTGAGAGTTAGGAAGGCAGAGAGACACACTCAACCCAGACACCATGTGCTTCATCCTCCTACCGTCCAGTAGGTGTCAAGAAGCTGTAAAACGAGACGTGAATGCCCAAAGCTGCCTAATCATATCAGTAACAGACTCACAGCAGAGGACCTCTTCCATTATGCCTCTGCCTCAGAGGCTCAAGTCTCTTCACAGATCACATTCCGTACATGGCTTACGCTTTATTCTCCTCATGAGCAATTCTTATAGGTAGGAAGACAAGAGGCTTCCTACCGGTTTTTATTCTGTGGCACATCAGTGTACATCTGTGGCCTGTTTAGAAAGACTTCATTATAAACCATCAGTAATGTGATTTAAAACTTTTTTTTTTGTTGTACTTTCAATAATTTTCCATGGCTCATGGTTTCACTAAGCCACAACATTAAAATCAGTTACCGTTTTTAATGTTGTGGCTGATGGGTGGTATATCATATATACAGACATGTTATTCCCAACTAATGTCTTATGAATGTCATTTCTAATTTTCACATCATCCTGACATGGTTTATTTCACATAGAAAACATAATAAATAATTTTCCGACTGTCATCTTGGAATGAATTACAGATAAATCAAACTGTCGGCCTGCAAAAGTAATGTAGTGGATAAAATACAAGGAAACACAAGTTTGGCCTCTGGGTATTGTATTCACATTCCTGTTGGTTTTGAGGCGCTATCTTTGATATTTTCACATGCTTCTCCTGGGTTTTGGGGCCAAGCAAACAGTCTGGACCAAATGCTGGGCAGGAGGAGTCACCGGGAAACCCAAATATTATTTCAAAGAAATCCAATATGTGGGTACAAGTATGACAGCTAATAAGTTGGCCCCTATCCTTGCTGTGCACCACCCACTGAGTGGCGGCCACTGGCGTGTAAAATCCCACCCTCTGTCTGGATGACCTCACAGCTCGGACCTCTGCTGAGGCCAAGGTCTCCATCCAGGGTCCAATAAGCCACCCCATAACTCGCTTACACTCTTTTCATTTGTCCTCCTTGCTCTTTTAGAGTACAAACACCACATAGTTGCAGTAACTCGGAGTCGGGTGCTGAGCGTCAGTTGAACACTACACTAGGTGTGTCCAGATTAGCGTGGGTTGCGGCCTGGCGCCTCCATTGTTCTTCGTTGTTATTTCAGAACCTAAAAAAGAAACATATGCAGGATGGTTTTCACTGGCCGAGCCATCAGCGAGGGTCGTGTGAGCTCTGGTACAGAGGTCTTTCTTGCAGTCATGTAACTTTCAGGAGGGGATAGCCACACCGCTTTTTGCTGCGTCATAGCCCTTTGCCAGGCATAATTACAATGTCAGTCTGTTTAAAAAGCAGTCTTACGGGAATGTGAGGGCCCCATTACTGCATCAAGACCATGCGCTAGGGGCCATGGGGCCATAAAACACTCATCTGTGACCAGCAGTAAAAGAAGCAGCAGAGCAAAAAAATGGCACTATGACAACATAGTATTTAGTGCAATAATAATCACACCCCTTTTTGCTTTTATTGCACGTAAGCTTGATTGATTCATTGCCTTGAGGAGAGAACACATGGAAATGTACTTGTTAGTGTGTGTGACCAAGGCAGCACAGTTTTGCAAGGACTGTCTTCACTCATGTAGTGCCAAATGTGTCTTAAGTTGGAAAAACATAGAAGATAAGAGGTTGTTGTACAGAATCAGTGACATACATAGACCCCTTCAATATATTCCTCCTTATGTTGGGATTTTTCAGGCTGTACTGTAGTCACTTTTTCTTTAATAAAATGCAATTTCAAAATAATTCATACTGAACTAGCAAATAGGGGTGTCTCTGGGGGACATTTTTATAGCTGGCATGGCTGTTGGGTAGTTTATAGTCACATGTGGACACCTGTGTGAATAAATCTCATAGCTTTCCAATTACAGCAGGATCAATTCTGACCAGGCTCTCTGCCACTTGTCTTTCATTATGATTTTTCAGTATTTCGCCATGCCATTCTGTTTAAGAACTGACATTATTATTATTACTAAAGGCCAGTTAGTACAGTGGTAAACAGTGTTAACGATATTTTCTTTTCCAACAGTCTCCTTTAATTTAATGATAACTTGAGTCTGAAGACACAGAGGACACATGACTGACATGTCATCTTGCATGAGGTTGATACAGGTAACTAACTACACAGCACGTTCCACTTAAGTGTGTTGAAAGGTTTTATTTATTCTCTATGGATTAGAAACAGATAACATAGAAAAAAATGAATAGGCGATAGTTGAGACACATCTGTCATAAATAACAACGATGAGTTTGAGGTTGTTCCACTTTCATTCTCATCAAAAAGAAATCGTATATGGCTCTGCTTGGAAACTGAGAGCTTGACCATTTGGAGACTTTTTGAGGTTTTATAGTATTTGCTGTTTCAATTAGTAACATTCACACTTGGTAAAATGAACCGTGCTAATAGATCATGTGAGAGTTTCTTTGAATGAAACCAAACAGACCAAATAATTTCTGCCGTTGACAAACCTGAAATGTACAGGGTAAAATACTGCAAACGTAAGAAATGTATTATCCACTTATAAAGTTGTATGGTGAAAGGAGTAAATACATCTTAACACAAATCTGATCTGGAAATGAGAGTGGTCAGCTCAACATCAAGATTATAGCAAGAAGTCTCTGTTCTGGAAATGTTATACTCATTACCTGCTTATTGTGTGACATAGCAGTGAATTTAGTCTCGATGCTGGTGTACATGAAATGCCTTGAATACAACGCATGTAGACTGTTTTTGGAGAACAAGCTGTGCTTGGAGCGAACTATGAAGAAATCATAGAAAGTAGTAGTTCAGAGCAGCCTGACGCCTCAGCTTTTGTCTCACAGGGATTCATTTTACATGCATTTACGTCATTATGTGAAACTTGGGCCACATTTAAGGTGAACACCCGACATTGTAACATTATGACAGAAAACAAGAAAATGCATAATAGGTCCCCTTTAAGCGTAGGCATCTAATGATTTGGTGAAGGTTACATGGCTAAAAATAGGTTAGGGCAGTTATGTCAAATACAAAAAAAAATTACAAAAGTTAATGAAAACAAAAAGTACATAAAGTTGAGGCCCTCTTGTTATGAGTTGTGAATTGAACCTGGGTCACTGCAGTTAAAGGCAAAAGTACATAGCCCTCCACCATCCCAACCACAACAGCCTTATTTTCCACTGTGCTATTTCTATGTCAAACCACTGCCTGTTTCTAGTCATGTAATCCTTTTGTGGTGGGAAAATGTATTTCTCACTTGTACAGTTTAAGATGTTGTGCTCTTTTCGCCAAATTTATGGACTCCACACTTACAGGATTGTCGTAGGATTTAATGCTAACTGGAAATGATAACGGTGGGTTCAATGTTTTTGATGCCATTTGAATTGGACAGAAATAGACAGGGATTTTCCCAAGATAGAAATAACTGAAATGTTGGAGTGTATTATGTAACAGTTGTTCACTCAGAGGTATCTATAGATGCCTCGCTTGTCAATCATCTGAAGGAGAGGAATGACGCCATGTGTGTCTTTGTAAATAACCACATGGAATTGTATCTAAAACACAGGCTCCTGCTTATGATTGAAATGGATGTGAATGGAGACATGGTGCTATTTTGTCTCCATTCATGTCATTTTCAATCATTGGGAAGAGCCAGAATTGTGCAAAGATATGAGCCTGTGTGGTTTCAAAGTAAGCATCAGAGTCTGAAGCAGTAAGGCAATAATAATGGGCCAAAGTAACGGTCAATAACTATGAAACTCATGCAGGACTTCAAATTGACAAGTTAAATATATAATGTCTCCTGTCCAATCTGATAGAGCACTACATTTAAATCAAATAATGATAGGTAATGCAGAAGTTATTACTTATTGAAACATAATATTCTGAGAACTTTATTGAGTTCAATGTCCTGTTCAGTGTTAAAATCATAAAAGTCAGCGGTCTGTCGATATCCATATTCACCTCAGTCAGAATAAACAAGCCTTCAATGCAAGCATATTGAACAAAGATTTTATCATAAACATGCACACATGGAATGCTGTAAAATGTCTGACCCTGGGTGATCCTTGATTCACACGAAACCTTAAAGGTTTGATGCCGTGATCAAGGCAAGAGCCCAAAGGGCCTGAACCAATAAAAGACAATGGAAGATATCCAAATTTTCTGGACTGTTGTAGAATGAGAAGTGCTTGGCTCAGTTTGCTCCCTCCATCCAAGCGAAGGTTTGGGCTGGAGGCCTGTCTTCAGAGTCTTGACTGGATGCCAAGGGAGCAGGCCGCAGCAGAAAAACAGGTCAATACCGACTGTTAATGCCACGATTGGATGGTTTGTGGTCTGACCATTTGGAAGACTGAACAAAATAACATTTTACTGGGGTTCATAAACCTCTTGTGGATGTTCGAATGGCTCCTCCATAAATCCCAAAGTGTTGAAGGCAGAACGCTAAAGTCAAAACTATAGGAATGATAAAATGTGAATGCATAAATGCAGAGCTCCAGACAAGTCTCCAGCACACGTCGGAGAATTAAACCATCCTACATGTGGTATTATGCAGGCAATATAAAAGGCCAGTAAAAATCAATGAGTGGTAAATGATAATCACTTAGCAAGGATACAGTGTGCCACAGTGCAGTGAGGATATATGTTAGACTCCTCTTTTCAGTAAATCTGAAGTCATGCCCTTGAGTCATACAAAGCCATCTCACTTGCTCACTTGTAATAATTAAAGTCGAACCAAAACTAAAATTCATTTTTACCAAGAATCCTGTGCATTTTGTTCAAAAACGACTTGTACTTATCAGAAGTGCACAATACCTTGATGGTCTACATTGAATGTGAGGTTTGTTTGGTTTTGTTTTTTTTGGGGGGGGGGGCATCTGACATTGTTGGTAATTGTAACTGGCTTACATGTTTTGCCATTACATGTGTCCTATCTGTGATTTCAGCACTCTGAACATCACTTTGTGTCATGAAGAGAACCATGCAGGGTGCTGTGGTTACAGGATTGTCTGTTGCTGTCAGTTTTGACCATCTGGTCATTTGCTCTCACCACAAATGGATCTGTAAAATAGAGGCAGCTGATAATGGCAAAACCCCTCCTTTGTATGAGGTGAACTCTGCACTGAGCAAGCGCAGAAGCTGCCGATGACTCGACGGGTGGAAAACATGAACGTCCACATTGAAATACAAACTTGAGATGATAGGTCCTCCCAAAAGTTGAATGTTGTAAACAGGACTGATATTTTAAACTGCTAACAGCACATTACCAATATATGTGTGTGAAAAAGGGTGAAAGTGAAACAAAAACTTTCTGATGTTAACGTTGATAAGGTCACTTTATGCTGTGCTCTTTTATGATTTGCTTTGGTCAGAAATGTCAGTCAGCAGCTGCTACAATAAACTCCCTCACTGAGGCGTTTCAGAGAACTCTTAGATACGGTTTCCACAAATATGTCCTTTTTTATCATAATGTTTTATCATTACTTGAAAAATGGAAAGAGATGCACAATAGCTGCACTTAAAATGCTGAAAGAACTATGTGTACATACTGATGCCAGCATGAAAATGAAGATTTCATCGATGTTATTGAAAAGTGACTCATCTGTTGAGCTGCAGACTTGTCTAATAGGGAAGCCAGCGAACGCAGACACATCTGTGTATTACATCTAGTAAGTGGTGCATCATCTGATTTGATGTTATTTAAGCGAGTGCATCCCCTTGAGAAGACAGAAATTATACTAATGTCTTGTATACTAACAATGAAGTAATGGCAGTTTGAAGTTGATCAAAAGCCAGCGGAAAGTGGATGTTCTGAGGTCAGGTTGAAAATAAAGTATACCCAAGAGGATATTCTTCACTTATGGTTACCATTATATGTACAAGATGCATTTGGCTCAATGTGGAAGCACCAAAGTACACATAATAACAGCTACAGGCGTCCTCAGTGTTATTAAACTTCACAGTTTAGCATGCATCTGTATAAAATCATCTGCTCTATCTCTGCGAGCCAGACTTGTTTATTTTCCAGATTCTGTCCTGGTCAGTTCATTCTTTTTTGCCCTTTAACCATTTATCTGTCTCATGTTGTGAGGAAAAGGCATCTTCATTTTAAGTAACAGATAACACCTGCTGGTCCATCTCCACTCTACCCCCTGCTTTTAGGTAAAAGTAGCACAAGTTAACACGCACATGTGGAATTTAGCCCTATGGTGGTTGGAAAGATGATCCTCTGAGAAGTGTGGCGAACTCCTCAACGGAAGCCCAGCTGTGACCAATATATAACCCAGCATGAGTCATCCTGCCAAGACCCCACAGATATGATGACCCCCCCCCCCCACACACACACACACACACACACACCACCACCACTTCATTGTACTGTAGCTGCATCAATTGGGCCCCGGCAAGACAAGGGTTGCATCTCCCCTCTCTGATCGTCTTCAGATGTTCCTACTCCCCCCTTGGGACAGCGAGAGGGCAGAGCAAGGGTGGAGCAGGGAACAAGAAACCAGGAGCATCAGTCATCTCCCGAAGGCCCTGGGTGTTTCATTTTATACACTGCTTCCTGAACTAATGCCACTGATTTGATTTGTCTAAGTTGGAGATACACTTCAGCGCTGCCCTATTCACTCAGCAACTTTGAATTATTGTAGAAGCGTGCGTGTGTGTGTGTGTGTGTGCACGTGTGCACAGGAATATGAGTGAATGGTTGGACCTTCATCATGAGATGACAGTGAACAATCAGTAAGACTGATGTAATGATAAAATCGATTGGGATTTGATACATGGCACCATCTCACTGCTCACCACAGCCGTTATTCCAAAGATATCACTGTTTCAGTGTGCCGGGGATTATACAGAACCACAGAGTTCTTTTTCCCTCCGTCCTGTGTGGCTGGAGCGAGCCACGGGGGTGATGAGGACAGTCTGGCTGACCCTTAACTCAAAGAAAAACCCCGGCAGGTCCCAGAAGCTCCTCAAACACAGAGATCGCATGAAAGGAAAGCTGTTGAAAGTAAACAAATTAGCAGTTGGCTTTTCATGTTGCCCTTAGGTTTGTGGGATTTCATTAGAGTTGGAAGTACATCCAACCACAGGTAAAAAACCCTCCTGGATGCAAAAAGATGTGGTTTGTGTTTGAAGCGATAACCGCTTGGCTACTCCAAAACAAGTACAGTATGTCCAGATCCCGGGCTCATACACAGAAAGGACCTGAGGAGGCGGAAGACGCACTCATAGTAAGAGAGACCCTAACAGTGTCAGTAGGCCTTTCTCAATACAGATTATGCCAAGTTCAAAGTTGTGTTCTTGGAGATCAGACTTAGCAAGTTGAAGTTGGGGTCCGAATTCAAGCACATCACATCTACACTCAACAACTGGGACAACAGCGTTGTTGCTGACATCAGCAGTTCAGGTGATCATAGTTAAACACAACTCTACACCTGTTATGTGGCAAATGTAATCTCAACTCAGAGGTCCATTTAACTGTTTCCTTTCAGAGATATCAGTCAGGTTGTCCATTTGATGCAGTCACTCACTGTTCCCACTATTAATGTTTAATGTGGAATAATAAAGATATTAGGTTGAAAATAAAACATTGTTTGTGCGAAAATGGCATGTTTGATGTGAATCCACAGTTTAAATGTAACCTTATGTTAGATGGTATACTGTGTGCGTCACAGACAAAAAAATGTACTAATAGTCATCTTTGGAGACTTTGCCAGTTGTCCACAACTCTTCCTGCCAAGCTATTTTGAAACTCTAGATCTGAAAATATGCAGTGGAAGTCAGTTAGGAATTTTAATAAGAAATATTGTGTTACCAACAAAACCCGAGAAGTTTCATTTGAAATGATACATTTGATTTATCCTGTAAACCAGATGCTTTCAAGATTCAGAGACTATACAAATGGAAAGTGTGCGTTTTGCAGTATCAACACTGAGATCCACTGCCAACTATTTTATGAATGCCTACATATTAAATTATTTTGGTTGGATGGAAATATTTCTTTAAGACGCTGACTGGTTCAACTATTCAGCTATTTTAGAAAAAAACAGACATTTTTTTTATTACAAGGATATTGATTATAAAAGACCCTTTGAACTGTTTTATTACATATGGAAACTACTACATTCACCAGTGCAAATGGACTAGAAAGAAACCACACATACAAATTCAAACATGCAGAACATTCATAATTTATGTGAAATTGTAACAATAATGCAACTTTAATCAGACTTAAGGGTATACTACTAAATAAACATCAGAAAAAAATGGAGCAAAATTGTATCAATGTGCTCCAAATCACGCAAATGTAATGATAATAATAATAGAGTTTTAATTAATTGCCTCTGTCCAATTAAAATTTTTATGGTGTCAGCACTGAGATGACAGTGATTGAAAATGACACGGGTCTCTTGGTGGAAAAAAAATGAAATTGTGTCTTTTTACCAATGTAGAGCAGAAGTCCATGGTTAACAAAATCCAAAACTGAAAGCTATGATGAAATAATAATTTCATCACTGACATTCAGAAGCAGCCAAACTATTTTCAGAAGCGGTCACTGTGTATTTCAACATTCAGATCAACAGGAAATGATGGTGTACGGACTTGTATTCTGTGCCAAGATGGATCATGATCAAATGCTTAATTTATTCAGCAAACATACATGACATATACGTACATTACATTACATAGAGTATCTTAAATCCCCCTTCTCATTTCTCTCCTCTATGGAAAACAGAAAAGGCAAAAAAGAAAGGATGAAATAACATTTGCATACTATACAACAATGATCCCCTGGTTATGCTTGTCAGGAGCCTTCTGGTGGAAGATAGATAGTGAGATTCAGTGTCTTCTGTGGTCTCTAAATGTGATGAATCCAAAATATCCACATATTTTCCCAGACACCCTATCTCTTTCGTACTCTGGTCCAGCCAGCAGGCCATGTGTATTGGGCTTCACGCTTCCCAAGCCCCTTGCCTGCTTTCTACAGACCACGACTTCCTACCACAGGACCCCTGCTGCTCAGGCCAGACCACTCGTCTACCCAACATTAATGGCTCTGTTTAGTAACTCTGAGCCTTTCGCAGTTGAGCCAAGCACTCTCCAGGAGTCAAATTTGACATGGAGACCTGGAGCACATTCTCACAGATTCTGCTTAACCGGAAGAGGTCAAATCCAGCATCTCTCTCCACCACAGTCTTTTTATTCACCAGCTACCTAGTTCTTGTGGACTTTCAGGTTGACAAAGGCTCTTGAGGGACCACCACAGAGAGTGAGGTGTCCTCCAAGAGTCTTGAAGCCTAGTAGCTTTGGTGATCCCCTTACTTTCCCTCTAGTGCCATCATGACATTGACATTTTGTGTTTACATTGAAATGCCTGTACAGCTTTCGGAAGCATTGCCTTTAGATATTCATGTTCTCTGCATGATGAACCCTACTGTGGTTATCTAGCTTGTCATTTAGCATAAATTTCACTTTCAGTTTTTTCAAATGTTTTGGTTCATCAACAAATTCCTATTCCTCAGTCTAGTCTTGCATAGCTGCTACCATTTGCTGGAGACTCTGGAGCTTGTTGAATGATGACTGATGTCAATCACCCATACATCACAAAAACCTTCCTGCACAAAGTATAGTCAGCTGAACATTTAACCTATTAGCTGATCGTTGGTGCCAAGAAATAACACTCCCACAGTCACCATGTGTCAAATACTAGTCAATAGCAGATGGATAGTGCAACACCATATATTCAAATTTAGATGACTCACACAGAATTAGCTTTGTGATTTGGTAGTTCTTAAAAACTGGACTCAGGTCAATACCATAATGTCTGTCTTTATTCAGCTTGGATATTAAATTCTGAAGGACCACCATGATCAGACTGCGTTCTGAACATGTGCGACTGCCAAGTCTCAATAAATAAAGCCTGAATAAAGTGTCTTGATCCATGGGTGTATGAGTTTAATAGTGATTCAAGTTTTCACATTTTGTCAACCAATCAGCATGCAGCCATATATTGAAAGAAAAAGGAGAAACAAACTGCAGACATAACTCTGTGCTAATATGGTCAAAGAAGTGACTCCATTTGTTAGGGTTAGGTTTAGGGTTATCAGAAATGTCAAATGCATGAGAAGTTATGAATACAATGTCCTCAGGTTTGACAGGTGTTGACTCAAAGTGTTAGTAGACATCATGTCAACAGATCAGCAGGAAAATCATGTTGGATGCTCAGACAGCACTCGTATTGAGACACTACCCGTATTGAGCCATTAGATTATTGAAGGGCTGTGACAGCCATTGAATTGATTTCTGTGTGTGGTCAGGAGCTTGCTCTGGCTTGTCTCAGACCTACTAATGCAAACCAAACAAGCCTATACTGATAGTTTTAAAAATACACACAGTTCCAGGAAACTCAAAATCCCAAATAGGCAAATCATGTACAATATTACATTTACATTATGAAATATTTGTTTAACCCAAACCTTTATGTTGTGTTTATGAGTTCATTCAAATACAAAACCAAGCACATTTGTAATCGCTGTGTAATGTATTTGTAAATGTACATTAATCAAAGCATGGCATTAAATGTACATTAATTAATGTAAATTAATGTATTGTAATTTTGCTTATTACATGAAAGCTTCTATTTAATTTGATAATAACATATAACATATACAAATTAATTTCTGAAAGCTGTTTGGCTAGTGAGCAAAGAAGGGTCCACAGACTGATGGCACAAGCTTGTGTGGAAAATGTGCTGTTGAATCAGCCACCTCAAAACCTGTCAATTCTGCCAGCAAGCAGTACTGCTGGGCTTATGCTTGGTTTGGGATAATACAAACATGGTGTGAAATATGCTACTTGTGACAACTGGCTCATGCACAGAATATATTTACAGTGTTAATCAGAATGAATGACAAACAAATATCCAGTCCTTACAAAAAAATTATAGAGATTATGGTTTATTCTCCACCACACAAACAAATATTAAACTGATTTACTAATCTAAAGACAACTGCAGATTGTACACATTCCTTTTTAACTAATGACAGAAGTTAAAGAAATAACCAAAATATGGTCATTATTATAAGAAGTAGAATTTGACATCATTTCCTTGACATCATTGCTACAGCTGCTACCACTACCACTGCACACTTTTTGCTCCAACTAAAAATAACAGCACCAGCAGCTGGGGATTCACAGCCGCTGGCTTGTTGTCATTCTAGCCCTCTCCACTTCGGCATCCATATAAAGCTCTGGCTTCCCACTTGACTGGCTGATGATGAGTGACGGCATCCCTGATTCCCAGACTCCAGAGCCGGCCAGCGAGGAGAGAGGAGGGTGGGCTGAGATGCCAGTGAGCTGGATCAGGGCATCTGTTCTGGATGATTTGGTACAGGCTGGACAGGACAGCTATGAACAAATCACTGCTTCTCTGTCTTCTGAAGATGGACCATTTGCTTTCCTTATTTTACTGTTAACAGACAAGAAGCATTCAATCCAACCCTAAGAAAGAGTCCCTCTAATATTTAACCCTTATAGCTCCTATTGTGGCTGCAGGAGGGGGTGATGGTGGCAATGGTGTCTATAGAAAAGTAATGAAATGGAATGTCTCTCCAAGGACAGTTATTTATTCCAATGAAATACAGTGACAACCCTTGATCTGCCATCTTGAATTATGGTGGTGTCTGTGGGATTGAGTCTGTTTCATTAATCTCCAGGGACTAGATTTAGCCAAAAGGGACCAGCATGAGTCCCTTTACCCTTCAGATGTATGGCATGATTTCAGATGATTTGTAGGGGGAAGAGGTCAACCCTGCTCTTACTCATTTCCCCCTACCAATCAACAGTTGTTGGTTTTTGTTTAGTTTTTTTTTCAAAAGTCAAATTCATGCTTTTCAAATGTAGATATACCACAATCCAAGTTTATGCTCCAATCTGTTCTAATTGTATTTCAGAGGACGAAAATGTGTTTTGTCTTTCCTGCTTCATGTATGACTACCAAGCATTCAGGTAGACTTGTAGACTCTACTCCTTTAAGGGCTTGATAACACTCCAACAATGTATCAAAAGAAAATAAGAACCATAAGAGTGTTGACGCACGAGGGCAAAACAGTAATGCTCTCAGTCAAGCAACTTAATAGTTTTGGTTTTTTAATCCCACTCGCTGAGACCTCTCGGAGGAAAAATAGCCCAATTTCAGCTGCAAGGAAACCGGACCGGTCTCGATCTTGGACTGAATCATAGCCTCCACAACAAAACAAATTTGCATCAATGATTATTTTCCGAGGAAGGAGAAAATTCTTGCAGAAAGTTTCCAGAGGTATAAACAGTGCAATTATTGACAAACAGTCACCACAAAGGTAACCCTACCCCTCTGACGAGTATGCATCATTCAGCATGTGATATGTATTGCTTATCCAGATCTTTACAAGTGTTGCATTGCTGTACAATACACTGGGGTTAATGTGAGCAGGCAGGGGCAAGTGAGAATATCGAGCCAGACTAAAGTGTCTCGGTCAACAAAGAGACAGTAAACTTTACTGGACCGTGCAGAATTTGATAGTTTAAAGAAGAATCTGATCTGCTCTTTCTGTTCGTTGTGGTGTTGTTGATGGTCCTCTGGATGTGCTGATACATAGCTATGATATCCACACTGGTGTCATTTAAGAAATTCTACCTGAAGCCTATGTGATGATATTGCTCAAAAAGATGGCCTTGAATCCTATTACAGTGGTGGAAGTAGTACTCAGATCCATCACCTGCAGAAAGGTGATGTAAAAATACTCCATTACAAGACAAAATCCTGCTTCAAAATCATACTTCATCAGGTGTCATAAAGCAGAGGGGAGCTGCAGTTTTGAGCGGTCGTTCTCTGTAGGATCATTACTATGATCGATTCCTCACATTGTTACTATAACTATATTAATTATTGTCCTTTAAATGGCCACTTAACCTGTGGAAACATTCTTGATCATGAAGAATCACGTGAAGTACATTTGTTGCCTGCCTCCATGGCATCTATATTTATTCCTTCTCTGTGCTGTTTTGTTGCATAACTGATGAATAATTACGAATGGGCAAGGTGGATCACTGCCAATATTGATTGTAATGCTTTATACTTTTTGCAAAGTGCAATACATCTGCAATGTCAAATGTGTTACAGTGAACTGCAGTGAGACAGACTGTTGAAATCCTCCATGGAGCATCTACAAATGCGTTTTCATGTGAACCTAAGAGATGGTAAAATTAGACACTAAGGTTTGGGCGTCTTGGAAATCACAGATAAACCTGCAAACTTTAACCAAAATAATACTGAGGAAAGGTCAAAAGGGGCAACCACAGCTTAGCTCATCAATGGCATCACTGAATACAGGAAATGCAATGACTTATATGTGAGAATTTACACCTACTATAGATTAGACTGAAGAAACATGATGCTGGACGAACGCTTGTAACTACTGTAATCACTCACACTCTGATTTAACAAGAACCATTAGAGGCTCTATGAATATCTTGACGTTTCAGTGTTCCTGAGAAATACATAATTAAGAGTGTGTTCTGTCTACAGCCCAGATGAACAAAAGTCTTTGTAGGCTACTGTAGGTAATGGATTTGCAGTCTAAGCTTGTTATACTGGAAGGGAATCTAACTATTCATTTTCCTAAGGTCCCAACTCATAAACCAAGTTCTTTTATTTTGTTTTTTTTCTGTTTTTTTCTATTCATTTATTGGCTTTACCTCAGAGTCTCAAGCTTTCTCTCCACGTTTCTGTTCTGTATTTAACATGCCTCCAAAAGCAAAAGAACTCTCCCCCAATTAGCATTTAATAAAAAAATCCCTACCTGGAATTATTGGTGGAATCTGGCTCCAAGATTTACATGGTTAAGAACTGTATGAATAAGAGATTCTGTTGGGTTTAGTGAAACTACGTAAATGTCTGAGAAATGTTACAGTAGCTGCCAGCAAACTGGAGAAGCACTTTGTCGTTGTGCCGTGGCCCACGTTGTATGAAGTCCAAACGCTGTGGAATGAGGAGTCTACTGCTGTCTGGGAGATAGAGACTGAGTGGAACCCATCACTATTACCTTGGCTGTTTGTGGTCGTCCGCCTGCCATATCCCGCTCCCCACAAGCAGATGGTAGCATCGCTGGCCTGCCAAGTTTAAACTGACGAGAATGTGCATGTGTGACACAAGTATCCATTGGTGCATATGTGTGTATGTGACCGCACATAAAATTGTACGTTGCAATAACACGGTAGAGTTCATTCCCATCCATCGCGAAAGGCTACTTGAAAATTCCGCCTTATCTTCCACAACAGAGGGTGCACTGTATGTTTTCGTGTCTATTACAGATCGTGTCACAGGGGAAGAGAGTGATGGGTCTTGACTGGATCTATGCGAGAAAGGATGTAATACAATAACCTTACCATGCTGCAAAATGAGACGGCATGTGAACAGTGGAGAAGTGAGTACAGTCAAAGCATGTCAGCAGACCGCATTGCATGTCAGTATGTCCTGGAGGCTTGAATCTCGCACTGTTGCCATAATTTACACATATCAAACAACACCAGGCTGAACTGGGCCTTTTCACTGGGGATCCCTGTGTTTCTTTAACCCCTCTGTGTTTGCCAGTTATTATAGCTGGGCAAATTAACAGTGACCAACCACCCCAGGGACAGAGGAGTAGATAAATGGCTACCATGAGGACAGAATAACCAGCCAAATGATAAATTAAACCATGTCTGGCGCAGCTCTTATGAGCACATATGGATATAATTAATAATGCAACCCTGTCTCCAAGAAATTATGTTTCTATACAATTAAACTGTAACAACAATAATGTTTTGAAGGAAATGTATTCGCTGTCTGGATTATGTTCAGATGCATCATACTTTTTGAATGAATGAAGTGCTCCATTTATTAACTGCTGTGGAGTCACCAGCAGGTGGTCGGTGTGGATACTGGGCGTAAAACTGCCACGCTAGTGATCTAGGTTCACATCTCGAGCCCTGTCTGTATGTATGTCATGTACTTTCACCATTGACGGTATGTGGGTAATCAAAATCCAAGAAAGTGTTCACACACCATCAAAGCTTACTGTGCGGGAATGTCTGTCCCATTGTTCCCATGAGGTTTGTCATAATGCCGTGAAAGTGCTTTGAACAGCACCATAGTAAGATATGTTTACCATTCCTGGAAGGTATTATGTCAGTGTAGACACAGATGAGATGTCTCACGGTGCCTATGGAATAAAATAGCATGTTATAGCTTGTTTGTATTCATACACCCATGTAAAGCCTTGTCTGCACAACCCCTTGCTGCCCCTACTCCCGCATACTCCCAGTCTCTGCTGCATCCCTCTCAGGGTATAAAATATCCCTCTGTGGTTGCCATTAACATTCACCCAGGAAGCTCAATCAGTAGCCAATTCTGGTTTTCCCTCCTTTTTGTAATTAGGCCCCAGGCCTGGTGTGGGGTAAGCCCATGCATTTTGGCTGAGAAGACGCTCTGAGAGGGGATTTGCGGTTTGGGAAGCCTGGCTGGAAAGAACAACTGTCTGCTGGAGCCAGCAACTTGCCCCTCTGTGATTTGACACATGCGCTACACTGTGACAGAGCTTGCAGACAGGATGCAGCCTTGACATGTGCACAGGTCAAGGCTTCTGCCAGGATGCCTAAAGCTGAGAAGCCGGAGTAACAACCAGAAAGGCCCATGGAGGCCGCAGAATATCCTCTGGAAGAAGATCGCAGCAGTCTGGAGCCTCCTGGTCAAGAGGCTTAGGAGTACAAGCACCGCCTGAAGCCAATAGTTTTAATTCCACAGACAAAAGCTCTTCATATTGTTGAAATTACCACATAGTCTCACACACACTCTCATGCGCACACAAACTCAAGCTGACACAAAGGCATGCCTGCACATTGTCTGCACATTTATAATCACACTTTCATAACCACAACCCCCCCCACACACACACATATACACACACACGCCCACACACACACATATACACACACACACACAAACGCTCTCTCCTTCTCTCTCTCTCTCTTTCTCACTCACACACACACACACACACACACACAGTCTTTGCTCAGGGATGTTCTCTTGCCTTGAGAGGAAATTATTTCCCAGCATCGATGCCCTTGGAGAAAAAATTAAGTTTGCGTTCATGCTGGTGCAATTGTGTAGGGGGAGGGGGGTAAAATAAAACAGAATTAACAAGGAAACATTGTGCAATGACCAGAAAGAAAAGCATCATTCTGCCAGGTGGCCCTACTGCTTCATATGCACTGCTTGCATTTCATTACACAACACAAATTCAAATCTCCCCCTTTCCACTTAAACATCCCACCTCCTTATCAGTATGTAGTAAAACAGTTTAGATGCTTTGACTGTGCTTGGAGTGGATGAATGAAATGTGGTCAACTCTCAGCATTGTATCCAAGGCAAAAACCCCTACTTTGATGAATGTGTGCCTGTCAAACATTATTCTCCACAAAATGTATTCCATCATGAAAACCAAGTTATTTGGACACCACAAACCAAGCAGATCTATGCAAATATGCCAAAATAATGAATGTGCATTTATTGCGGTGTACATGTGTTAATATTCAGAGCTAATTGAAATGGATCAAAAGCTTGGAAGTGCTCAGTTGCCGATTGTTGTGAATTTGCTGAGTGAGTTCTGGATGGCCAGTTGCATGGTGAATGGAGCAGTTATCTCCTCGCAGCTTGCCTCTTCATGTCAGGTGTTATTTGACTGATCCATCCTCGCTGATCCAACTCTCTGATTCTCTTGCTTCTCCGTTCCCAGAAAAAAGGGAGTGGGTCAGGCAGTCCGTGCTCATAGCCAAAACACTATTTCATCACCAGGCCCGTTTGTGTGACTGGACAGGGCAGGATTAGGACTGCATGCCTCATCCATCTTTAGCACTCCCAGCACCTCCCCTAAAACAGACAGAGACGGATGAGCTAGCTGGATCCCTGCTCTCCTTTTCCACTCACTCCCTCACCTTGGGAAACAGTCCTGAGTACCATGGAGCAACTTATCCCTCCCTGTGTTTTCCAACCCTCCACTTTCTTGTTCCTTAACCATTTCTTTGACCCCCACCCTCAGTGAATCATCTCCGTCTCTTCTACCTTCACTTTGACTTCCCTTATTCCTCCTCCTTCTGCAGTGTTATGGTCAAAGCTGTTCTGTGCTGTGTCTTGCAGGTATTCCAACTCCTACCCCCTCGTTACCTGATCTCTGGCACCTGGTAGCAAGTCTTTAAAAAACCCTGCCAGTCTCGTCTCAGTCTCTCAGCAGCAGCCCTGCTACCAGTCACCACTCTGTGTCCTTTTGATTATCCTTTGTTATTGTGGTTGCCAATAAACTTTGTTTTGTGAATCACTGATCTTGTTTGACTCTTCTTCATTGCTTCCCCTGAGCGGGGATTGTAACATAATATGTTATAATATTAGGCCTCCATAATATGGAGCATATTATGGAGGCTCATCTGGGATAGGTTACATCTGGAGGGGGTTTAGTTGCCCCCCAGATTTTGTAATCCTGTTAATTGTTTTAGGGGTGTGTTGTCTGGCACTGTGGTTGTTGGTTACTGTGTTTTTCCTCCTGCTTTATATACAATGAATAGTGTCTGAGTGCTGTTGACCTAAAGTCTCAAGTGATCTCCATGGTTAGTTAGCAAGTGTGCCAGCAAGACTGAGAAATCTGTCCTTCCATCAGTTACTCATTTGTTTCCCCCCCTTTTTTTTATTTTTGAGGTAATCCTGGGAGGAGACATGTTTTTTCTGTTGGGGGTAAGCATTTCAGTAGATGTAAATGGCTGTGGTTCAGTGAAGTTCTGCTTTTAAAGATGCCTCCAGCCCTGCACGCCTCAGAAGATATTCAGGCCTGAGCAAAAGTTAGGCAGGTACCAGGGAGTTTGCTTTCTTGTCAGTGCACTCGGGGGCTTTCTTGCTGCACTCACCTGTTGCGTCTCCTGAGCCAGGGTTGTGACAGCAGTCTATTTCTTTGGCTTTTCTGCAAGTGAGCACCCTTCACTTCAAATAACAAGGCTGAGTCGTTAGCAATGTTAAGAGGTCTTTGTGGTTCATCCTCTGGGATATCTGTACAAAGTTCAGTGGGGGTCAATCCAGTACTTATTAACACATGTCGCTAAGACCTAAACCTGCTGTTGGCCCTGTAGCAAAACTGAGGAGATCAGAAAAATGAGTATGAATCTTCAGCGAAGCCCATGACTATCAATGAAAACTTGTTATCTTTTGCTTTAAAACTTGTAAGTCATTATGATGGGCTGTGTAGCAGATGGTAAGCAAAGGCAACTTGCAAGTAAAATGTTTTGTCATGTGACATATGCCCTTTTACTATTTTAATGATTTTAATAATAAAAGACATGTATTGCCAATAGACTGATCAGGCACAGCTCGATCCCAAAGTAAGCTTATCATCCAAGGGCTCATCCTGTTCAGTTAACCTGGCCACTGCAGAGCAGTCGAGGACAAGCAAACCTTTCCAGGGGCTAATCTCCCAGGGAATCCAGGATTATGGGCAGCACTAATAGCAACTCCCTTGTACACATTAAGATGAGCCAGCAGTTTAGTGGGGTTAGAAGGTTGTCTCCTCACTCTCCTTGCTTTCTTTCTGGTCTGGCACTGCTGTCCAGGTATGGACTTCCAGGATATTCATAGGCTATTGACTACTGGAACAAAGGCTGAAAAGGCTGTCAGGACCTGGAGGTGTTGTAAACAGGGAGGTGAGAATTGATGGCTGGGATTATTCAGACTCTACACCAGCCACAGGTGCCAAGATGCTATTTTTCTTGACTCTACAAGGATATGTTTGGAAAGTACAGCTGAACGCAAGGAAAAGATCTATCAGATTCATGGCTGATAAATGGTGCATAACCCACTTTTTTCTTGCTCAGCAATTCACAGTTGCAGACAGATGAGAAATAACATCACATATAGGTTAGGTTCAGTGCAGGTAGCCTCCTTCCAAATGCATACTGTCACTCATTGCTGCTTACAGTCAAAGGTTTTACCCAAATTCACGAGTTCTTCATCCAGACTACAGATGGCACTATTGCCTCAGTATGGTTGGCACTGGAAAGCAATATCTCTTAGTGATGACCTATCAGTGATTGACAACCTTTATTCTTCTTTTATAAGTTCATAAATGACCTTAGCAAGTGCAGCAATATTTTCATGGGAGCTACAACAAAAAAGAATCACTCTGTGTTAAATCAGACATATTTTACCCTGTTACTCTTCAAAAAAGAGCTTCATTTGGCCTCAGCCCTTTCCCTGTAAAAATAACTCAAGTCAGTTTATGCTGAAACGTCCCCTGGCTTTCATTGGTTCCGCCAGATTGGTGAGGCAAATCAAATGCAGACACATTCATCCTCTGACCAAGGCCAGAGAGTATTAAAAACTTGAGAAAATGGCTTTCCACACTCCAGGCTTTGAGTTGCTGACCCCTCTCAATTTAAGGGCTGTCCAAAAAAGACCATAAACTCAACACTCAGGTTTTCCATCAGCCGAAGAGTGAAGTTATGAGACAATTGCCATGACTTAATAAACAAAAGAGATGGAAGTAACAGCTGACCCTGCACGGGTGAGCGACAACTTAAGACGATCATTTGGATCAATTCGGATTCAACAATTACAGGACCAAGTGAACGGAGTGTTCTGCTCTGACGGCAGAGGAGAGCGGGGCTGCCTCTCGCAGCACTGAGATGTCTTTCTTCCCCGCCTGTCATGCATGTTTCCAGATTCATGAATAGTTTTTTTTTTCTTTCCAACTTGTGGCGTGTTAATTACTGGCAGCATTCTCTGAGGCGCTCTAAACTGAAATGACAGAGGTGTTCTTCAGTGTGCTGAAGTTGGTTCAGCTGCTGTCCAGGGTAATTGAAAGGCAGGATTTCCCAGCTGGAATCACGGGGTAGGAAGAGGCCCTTGTTGTTGCCATTGCTGCCTTCAAAATGACAAATTTCTCTAAACCTTTTCCAGGATAGTTATGGCAGGTTCAAATGTGTCAATAATTGTCACTTTTGGACGCAACATGACTGTTCAGATGCATGGAAATCTTAAAAAAATGGCCTGCTCGCTCTGCTCCTAAATGGGCACAAACACTCATTAGGAAAATGTGTTTTTGAAGTTAGCAATCAGTCCTACTTTTTATTAACATATTTTAATCAATTTGACAAAAGAAAAAAAAAGCATTTTTATTAAGAGATGTGTCATTTACAGAGAGTACGGAAACAATAGAGTTCAGTGCAGACAGGTGGGATGTCAGGACAGTCTTTATAAATAGCAGTTACTGTACAGTTATCTTTCCTTAGAGCCTTGCTGTGGATGTGGTCATTAGTACTATCAGTTCAAGATGAAACTAAAATACAGAATGGGATGGAGGAGAACAGTAGAGTCGAGCAGGGTGAATGTAGAACATACATTAAAAACTTTCTGCTGTAGGTACCAGATGGGTGGGGAAATGTGTGCACTTGAGGGGAAGAAAGGTCTTCCACTGCCCCTGTCAAGTTTACTCAATTACAGAACCAAACTTCAAGGGGTAAAGAGAAAAAGAAATCAGTTAAGATCTGGTTCTGGTCACATTACAAGGCTATTTGAGCTGCCATGTTGCTCCAAGTGTCTGTGTGTGAACAGAAGGGAGGAGGAAAGGCTCAGGCGGAGGGCACCTAGGACATGGTGATCTGCATGGACTCCAGCATCTCCTCCACTGCCTTCATGGAGCATTTGTTCTCCTTGCTCCCGCGACCGGCCAGCTGCATGTCAGAGAGGGAAGGTTGAAGGCGGAGAGACAGAGAGCGAGGGAAAGAGAGCAGGAGAGAGGAAAAGAGAACATCAGCTCATTAGGTCTCTCCGCCAACTAAAGTAGTGGCGAGCCAAACGTATGAACACAGCCTCACAGAGGCATTGATAACCTCATCCCCTCTATACCACGCTTCACGGACTGAGCCAAAAACATCCCGGTCCCAGAAGCTACAGTGATCCCCAAGACAACAGCGGTCATTAGACAGACTTGGTAAACAAGTCATGCAAAGTAAAATAATACCTCTCATTTGAGGGGTTTTCGTAAACTGTTGCATAAGTGCCATTTTTCTGTGCGAGTGCAGTCCACTTCCATAGCCTCTAGTACAGGAGTACATAACACTGCGCTCTAATTTTAGCACCGTGTCCACTGGCTTTCACAGGAAGTGCTGCAAATTATGATCCACAAGCACTATGCGATTACTAATGCGTGTGTCTACACACACACACACTTTTTCTACCCAATTAAGCTGTGCAAAAGAGAAGGCATCCCCCCACAGCACACCAAAGAGAAACTCAACTTCTCTCACCTGGGGCAAGGGATCAGGGATATAACGAAGGGTCAGTCAAATTAACCTCATCACACCCATATTTGGAGCCCGGCGTGAATCTTGACGAAATCCCTCCCTGACTGTTTAAAAGTATACTACACAGTGATGGGTTTCAAAGCCCATCACAGGGAAGTTTTCCACTGTATGTTGCGCCACATCTCCTGCAAGTCTGTACAGTGAGGTGGAAATAAAAGCTACACTGAGAATAAATAGGCCAGACTCCGAGTCTACTGCCATGCTAGCAGCTCCGCGAGGCTGCACGTATGCGACGCAGCGCTTTCAGATGAATGCTAATGTCTGCAGGCTAACAAGCCGGTGTTTGGCAGCTTCCCTCTGTTAATTAGCGCTAACGTGCAATTTAACACCCGTCAAAATAAAAACCCAAGAATCTGCCCCTTAGGTTTGATGCCGCGTTATTCGTCGACGTATCACAAGGCACGGAGACAACTTCGAAAAAAAAATATCTGCTGCTCTGCACAGGTCGAGGAAAACAGCTGAAGAGCAGCGGACGCGCAGGAGGCAACGGCATTGCAGGGTACGTTTCAATTAAACGGCTACGAAAACCCCATTACCCCGAGTCAAGCGCGGGCGGCTCAACCACATGGCAACACATTCAGCATGTCCTGCAAGGTGAGAGATGAATCCCGAGAGAGGGCGTGCACACGGGCGTGCGCACCCACACACACGTGCAGTAAAAAAAAAATTGTTTCAGTACTTGTAGCGAACACAGTTGGCTGGGCATCTTGGGTTTGTTCCAGCACCACATACACTCCCCTCCCCTCTGTTCTATCTGTTTGTGGAAGAAAACGGCAAAACAGACAAAACTGAATCACATTGCATTCACCATAAAGCGCTGGTTCCACTGCTGTGACACATTTAGCCCTGCAACCTTTGGCCCTGTCCAGGCTTCTACAAACAGGAACTAACTGTAGCCTAAACCTAGCCTCTATACTATTTCCATGGCAAAACCTTTTTTTGTTTCCTTTCTCGTTTGCCAAACTCTAACTTAGTGAGGGCAGTTGGCTAAGGTGTGCAATTAGCTACGTAATTTCCAGTGGTGACTCATTCTTCTAGATTTAGGGTGTGTGTGCGTGTGTGTGCGTGTGTGTGTGCGTGTCTGTGTGCGCGCGCATTGAGGGGTAGCTATAATGATCAGTGCATTTCATTGCCCTGCTGCCTAATGTGCCATTACCCCGGGCCCGGGAGTCAATTATCTCCTCAGCCTGAGGTGAGACCACCACATTAACTCCTGCCCTGTTCGACAACAGGAGGAGCAGACCAGACATCTATTTAGAGCATCTGATAATAGAGTCATGACGCAGCGGCAGCCCACGGTCCGTGACAGAGGAGCTAAACAGAGAATCTGTTTGGAGCGTCGGGGCAGAAGGGCAGGCCACGTCGGGCTGCTTTTAAAGCCCCCCTGCACCTAGAACCCACACATCTCCAGGTCGTTTGCATGTCAGCTGACCCCCACCAAGGTAATTACTTCTTTTTGCTTTAAATGCGCCCCAGTCAGTCGTGACCTCTCGCTGACGTCTGCTCCCACTTGCGCTCACCTGCCCACCCTTTTCTCGCGCTGAGGTATGACAATCACCAGGTACCGGGGCCTAATAAAAGCGGACGACTGACACGAGCAACGCTTTAAAGGGGCCATCAATCAGCCAGCACTAGCCCACAGCAGCCTGCAGCTGTCCCGACTGAGTTCCAGACCGCCGCTCCCTTTTAAAGATCTCCGAAGTCATTAAACTGGAGGTGGGGAGCAAGGAAAAAAAATGACGGAGGCAACGTTACACCTTGTCATTTAACTTGTCTCACACAGCAACCTGGGGAAAAAAAACAACATCTACAAGTGCACATGTGCCAGGCTTGCACACACATAATGTACGTACACTCACACTCACAGCTGAGCTGAAATCCCAGTACGACCCTGCTATTACCAGGCAACTTAAAACAAATACAGGAGGTTGCTGCAGAGCAGGGCAGAGGCAGAGGGGTGGGATGACGCTCACATCATGTCCCCTGGAGGACCAAGGTGCAACAGTCTGAAGTGTCTCATTATCATCCCCGGGGGGCCAAACTGTAACTTCTTAATGGTTGTGCTTTGTCTGCTGTTCTCCAAGAGCAGCTCAAGTATTTCAGTCTGTCATCATAACAACACAGCCACGACTATTTTCCTCTGGGCCGCTACAGCACGGCCTATCAGTGCAATGCACACGCTGGCACCGATTTTGATGCAACATCAGTCTGGTTCACCTACAGCGCTGTCAACAAACGGTGCACAAGTGGTGAAACTTTTGGAAAACGGTTAAATCCTCGATCAAGATTAAGTTTCTCCTGTAATAAAATAATTTTATAGAGGAAAATGACAAATGAGATCTATGCCCTTTTGACTGGAGTGTTATGTATGACAGTATTTGGGAATCAACCAGCTATCTGTTTGATTCATAACAACCACCACCGCCACACTCAGATGTGTGTCTTCAGGTGTGTGATTCTTCTCCCACATCTCCCTGGCAATAGAGGAAATATTTAAGCAAGGGAACCAAGTGCTATACCACGTGCTACACTACTGTCTGAACTCTGTAATAAGTTTCAGGTGAAGTGTTGTAACAGGTCTGTTTCCAAGCCTGTCTGATGCACTTACATAAATCCCAGCAACTGGCACTAATGAATTCATAATCAGTTTGAAATACAAACATAAAATGCAGTGTAATTAGTGTAATATATTTCCACAGGAAACAGGGTTTGGGGGAAAGCTGGCTGGCAGCGCTCTCACCTCGTCCTTCCACTCAGCTGCAGCTGTCCTGTCAAAGCCTCATTCCTTTGACCCTCTTACTTATGTTCTTCAGATATTTGGCCACTGCCGTGCTTTCTCCGAATGTGATTTTCATTTTAAACACTCTGTCTCTCTCCCTCTTTTGGGCCCCCTGACTTATGATTAAAAGTTTGCACTTCGAGATATCCATCTTGTCCCCTGCTGGGATCAAAGACTTCCTCAGACAGTGAGGTAAGGTCAGCGAGCATACCGAGCAAAGCGAGGAGCATTGTGGAATGAGGTCGTTTGACCGACCGATTCTGTTGACCTGCATTTTTTCTGTTTATTAGAAAAGATTTCCCTCTATATATTTAGCATGAGCCTGAACGGCACAAGCTGCGCCTCTTCAGCCTCGACCGCTCGTTCCGCTTTGACTCCAACTTTAAGGCGCAAGCAAGGCGATTAGAGCTCTTCAACGACACCTCTGGAAGAGCTGCAGAAGAGAACAGCCATTCGCCGTGACGTTTCTCACACGCACACGTTTTGCAGCAGAGCTCTTAAACTCGTCTGTGCGCTCGACATGTGAAATGTGTCCATAAGGCGAGGGGAGTGTGGCGAGACGAGGTCTTTAGAGGCTCAGCGGGGAGCCTCGCTCTCAACGGGACCCACACATACTGAGCAAGGAACCACTTATTACACGTTTAACTGGCGATGCCCAAATAAGCAACACATATGGCCCCGCGTGGCAAATAAGATTTCTTCTAAATATGCTTTAATACTTAAGTTGACATGACAACGGCATAAACCATTTCAGTGATGCCATCGGAGCAGCTCCTCACTTTTTCCCCTCTCTGCATTTTGCATGCATGTGCAGATACTAATATGCGGGCACACTCTCTTCCTTTATCTGTCTTTTTTTGCCCACTTTCTTAGTCTCTCTCTGGCAACAGGTCAGGGACAAAAATCACATACTTCAAGGGTTCTCAAAGTTTGTCAAGCATCCTTAAACGGACCCAAATGGGTTCAGTGGCCCCTGGAAATATGGTGTGATTTCAGGACACCTATCTGGGAAGATATTTGAAATTGGTGAATTAATATTAAACATGTAACCAGTTAGAAAAACACTGAAGTCTATAATTGGGCTCATGAATTTACTCAGCTGAACTCGAAAGTCAGTGAACCCCAATTTGTGAGCCAATGAACTAGATAACTCTCCGCTACAGTCTAGCAAGATCAGCTCTGCGAGAAGCTCATCTGTGGAGCCCGGGTGTGGGATAAAGACACTGCGGCCTTAAGTCAACACATTAACAGTAAATGTACCCAGACACAGTGAAAGACACCAGAGCTGTTATTACAACACAGCGAGTCAAAGGCATCCCTTCAGTATCGCTGTGCATTCAGGGGTCATTTGGTGGTGGCGGTGAATATTTTGTTGCATACTATGCAAATGAGGGGGATTTCGGGATGTCTGGATATTGTGTGCAAATCCCCCGTGCGAGCGAAAAAATAACAGAAGAGTCATAAGACAATACTATTGGTGGTTTTCGGTGTCTGGCGAAATGAAGGGTGATGTGGGAAAAAGCAAAAAGATGTTTCTCAGTGGAAGACACTGAAGATACGGAGGCAAGAATAAAACACAGATGCTCCTATACCGAGTGGAATGAACAACTAAATCTGACTCACCTTATAGGCTCTATTTATTTGACTGGCAGCCCAGGCGGCGTACTTCATGTTGTCCTTCTTCACCTTGGCACTAACTTTAGGACTGGCAGCGATGTGACTTGCAGACTAGAGGAAAAACAGAAGAGGCAAAGGGAGAGAAGAGGGGAAGGGGGTGTTCTCATATCAAAACTTGGTGAAACAGCAATAAAGGCATAATTGAGATGAATGTGCAACCACTCTTACCAGCTACCACTCCACTAGTCATTGTGGCGAAATGAAGAGAAAAAACAGACTTTGGCCTGATGACACGGGAGAAATCATTTATGGGAGGAAAAACTGAGTGTTTTAATGCTTCATACGTAAATTGTCACTTAACGGGGCCTAATTTCTCCAACACCATCGATTCCTGGTGATGAAAGGACCTTGTATGGCTTCAAAAAAAAAAAAAAAAAAAGGAAAACCGGCGTGCAGTGAAAGGACTGCCCCGACAGCTCCCCTCCGAACCACAAATCCCATGTCTTTCCCATGTTCCTGCCATCATCTCCACACAGCAAACCCCAGAGGGCTTACCCTGCCTGCACTTCAAAGCCCTCCCTACCAGCGTGCTGAAACTTTAACTACACACCAATCAACCTGGCCCTGCTTTTTTTCTATAAAATGGTTTGGCTTCTGTATTTTTCAGCGAGCATTTTCTTTATTTCTGTTTTTTTTTTTTTAACTGGAGAGAAACCTCAATTTTAGATGATGTCAACGCAGACGGGCTATCCCTGAATAACAGCGTGCGCCATGATGGAGGGGAATCCCCACGCAAGTGTTGTGAGTAACGAACCCGCAGCCCGACTGTGGTCAATGCTACCGGGTCTTCTGTGGAACTGACTCAGATGGCGCGAGATGGTGAAAGTTTCGCGCCCTTTCGCTGAACTTCTTGCACCTGCCGAGGAGACGGGCTGGCGATTTGCAAAAACGCACTCGTCGGGACGGCTGTGTGGAGGCTAAAGAATAACCCCACCCACCCACCTGAAGTATCCGTTAGAGAGCAGAGTGTCGGCAGATGGCTTGTCAGCAAGCCGCACAGGGCCCGCTCTGTCTCCAGGTGAACGTGAGAGTGAACAGAGGCGAACGTCTCGCTTTGACCCGGCCCCGCCGCTCCTGTACTCCGCCTCCGCCTCTGAGCGATTTAAACTCCCTGAAGAATCCCAGTGCAGCATAGAGGAAAACACTGGGGCTCTCTGTGCTGGACCTGCTCTCCCTCTCCACCTTTTATTCTTTTGTTTGTGTTTTTATGTCAGGTCTCACTTACATATGATGCATTGGTGCGAGCAGACAACATCCTGTTTAAACAAATACCTAGATGAAAGTGCTGTTCGGCCCAAGACTACAATCAAACTGCCACCTGGTTGGATAATTTGCCAGCGACAAAATGCTTACAGCAGTTGTACTGCTCTCTCTCTCTCTCCTCTCTCACTTTTTTTTTCACTCTGTGCCTACTTTATTTATTTAAGTCTTGAACATAAAGAAGGTCTCACCGAAGGGGTATCATTACTAAAATAAAGAGCTCCAGAGGGGCAGACTTTTCCGATGCTGGAGTTCACCATCTGAGTCAGCAGAGCTGACCTGTCTGAGAGCCCCTTCTTCGCTCCCCCAAAAAACACACACACACACACACATTACAGCCTCAACCTTGACAAACCACAGGGTTACAAAAAAGGTTCTACTCTTTTTGGGGGGTTTTTTTCTCTCCCGCTCTCTTTCTGTCCCACTTTCTCCCCGCGCCAAGCAGTACTCACCATGTACAGACCAAACAATGCCCTCATGTTGCGGTTGTTCAGCCTCAGCGCCTGGGCAAAATACTTTCTGGACAGCTCCAGGTTTTCCAGCCCCCCCTGAGTGTACTTCACCTGTGTGAGGAGGCATTAAACACGGCCAGTAAGCATTGCTTAAAGGGCAGCTCGAGCAGTGAGAGCATCACATCTGAACAAGCAATACATGGCGACCCCGCGTAAACACATCTCCTTTCATGAGCCCGTATTCCCAGTGACGTTAAAGCGTGCGCCGGTGTCTCCCGGTGTTCCGGAGAGAGGCGCCATTCACAGGGAGCGAACATTTATTCCACAGTTTGCCCCCGCGCTCGATGACGGACGCCCAGGCGGGGTACCTACCTCAGCGTACTGCTCACAGTACAAGTGATTGTGAGGATTGGTCATCATCAGCTCCTCCAGACAAAACGCCGCTTTTCCATAGCTGTGGGAATGACAAGGGAAACAGTAAGGCGATTGATACAGCTGTGGAGCTACAGCTGGATGTGTCATCCTTCAGCTTGCTCAACTGTGAAGCGCAACATCTATGCCCAATAAATCCACAGGTATAAATCTGGATTGAAAACCAAAGGGGGCACGGGTCAGCTTACGCGCGACAGACTTATGGCCTGCTGTATGTTGCGGAGATCTGTGAGGATCCACCACATGACATCAAGTTTATTTAAAGGCTTACGGTAAAGGTTACTCAGTCCAGACAGCTGGCAAAGGTAAAAGCCTATCTAGTGTGGTGATTCTCCCTCCTTTGGGGACACTGAGGATCAATCTTCCCCGTCTGTGTGTTTTTTCAGCCTTTAATGTGTAGTTAACTACCTTCCTGAGGTCAGCACTACAGTAAGAGCTGGCACACTGTGCCTATACTCAGATGAGATCACTTCTCAGCAGCAGACTGCTGAGCTGTTGACCTCACACTAATCTGCTGCCACTCCACTTCTAATACACAGTTTCCCCTTCACCGTACCAGGCCAAGATGAGCTAAGATACAGTATATCACTGGAACACAAAGCCATAAAACGTCTGTACACCTAACAAAACAGATGCCAACGCACACGCACGCAGACCAAGGCAAGAAGCAGATCAGAAAATGGGGCTACACTGGCCGTCCATCAGCACATTCAAACTTACTGACATTTAACATCTTTTTTTGTTTGACGCCCAAGCTTTCACTTTTTGGGCGGTCTGCAAGGTTTTAAATGTTTCTGAACAACCCTTATCAGTTAAAGGAGAGACCAAAAGACCCCTGCTCACGTCAAGGCGCTCTTAAAAGATCAGGACTTTTTTTTTCTCTCGCTGCTTGGGAGAAATGCAGGAAATGCTAAGATGCCGAGTTTTTGTGGGGAACCGACTGATCAAAACGCTGCTCGCCGCAACATGAAGAACCTATCAGTCTATTTAAAGTCTGCCATGGTAACTAGCCGAAAGATTAACAGCATGGGAGGGGGAAAGGAAGGTGCGGACAGAGAGAGAAAGAAATAAACAGGGGGAAGGGGTTGAGTGGAGGGGTGGGGAGGGGGGGATCAGAGGGCCTGGATGGTTGGGGGCTGCTTACAATTACCACTTCCTCTCCATAAAGACTTTCAGATGTGCTCGTGCAGTGGCCGTGGCCTGCTGCGGAGCCCGCTCCATCAGCCATCAACCAGAGTCTTGTACGGGAGCCAGACCCTTACCTCTCCTGCTCCTCCTCCGAGCCATCCAGCCCCAGCACCGAAACCCTGCCGCTCCGTGGGGCTTGCTCCCCGGCTCGCTCCTCACCCACAGCGCTCGAGTAAGGTTGTATCCGCCGTCATGTGCGAGACTGCGCGAGTCGTGTTTGTTTCTTTTGGAGGCTAGTAAAACCATCAGCAGCGGCTTTCCCTCACTGCAATACCACATTCTGACTGCATATAAGACAAAAATGGATTCAGACTGTCTGAAGTATGTTTGAAAAAATTATTACTATTTATCCTGTAATTTTGGCTGACCGGTCCAATTTCGTTGAACAGTCTCATGAGCCGGGCCAGAGTCGAAGCCAGCAGCCGATTCCGGCAGCGGCTCCGTGCAACACTTGCAAATGGACAAAATAACCTCTAGCCTACCATTGGCGTAACGATTGTTTTAACAGTGTCAACTCGGGGACTATTAATTACATTTTTAATGTGTGAACACCGATGCCCGCTGCAACCCTAACAACCTAACAATGGCAGCGCGGAGACACACTGCTTTGCTTATTTTTAGCTCCCAGGGTGTTGTGCAGTGAAGGGAGGAGAGTTTATTTCTCTTGCTCGCCTCTCCATCAGACTCTGTTTTCTCTGGCGGGGGTGTGGGTGTGGGTGTGGGGGGTGGGGTGGGGGTTGCCACCACCTTCTCCTGGGAATTTCACAGCAAGTGTTCTCTCTCTCTTTGCCTCCTGCTCCGTTCCTCTGGAAAAGCGCGGTGATAATGCCGGGCCATCCGGAAAGGGGAGGAGGAGGGGAAACAGGGAGTTTGTAACCCAAAATAAAGAAAACAAAGCAAAGAAATTGACACGCCTGCAGATAAGGGGCCTGTGGGAGTGAATGGTGTGATATTGGAAGTGTCGGGATAAGCTGGGAGATAATCCGCTCACCCCTGGATTTCCTCCGGCTACTACAGCAATAAAGCCTCCCAGACAAAAGCACGGACTATCCAATAAGTAGCCTTCTCGCCGTGCTACGCATTCCTGCTGCCGCTGCCTTCGTACCGGAGCGACCGAGCGGCCACAGCCTGCGTGCCAGCACACACGCACACCAAACCATAGTCCGACTGCAGACACTGCTTCAGCAACTTCTGAGCCCCAGACAGTCAAAGGGGGGATAAACGGTGACACAAACAAAATGATTTTTTTCCCCCCTTCCGATGCTCTCGTCTTGTCTGGCAGCTCTCCTTAGCAACTGAGATATCAGCGGGAAGCCGGGGAGTCTTCTCTGCTCTCATACGCAGGGGAGCGGACCCCGGGCCGAAATCCTATTAAACTGCTCTTACGTGACAAACATGGACAGGGCTCCATTCAGACGCCCGGCTAAATGTTAGGCGCCGCGCCGCCTTCCATTGTGGCCCATCCGGCGGCCCTTGAGAATCAAGCCATCAGTCTGAAGTGAAGCAGGACTGTTGGACTGACAGACGCAGCCCAAACATACGGCGGCCTTGCTGGGTACAGATTACACACTTGTGAGGCACTTTATCTCTGATAAGCCTTTGTCATTAAAGAAAGCGTTCACAATAAAGTAACAACTTGACTGACAGAAACAGATGGCTGACATCCCTCCACATCTTCTACAGCTGCGCAGGAGGCTTGGACCTACTCCTTCTTTATTTATTTTTTTAATTTTTTCCGCTATGATTAAACAAATTCATGTCAGTTGTTCTGAGGACGCCACGTTTTTTTGCAATACCATTTCGCATCTGCTTTTCTGGTTCTTTCACCCCACCCCACGTTTGGTGATCAATAGCTTTTCTTGCTAAATTCCAATTTGTCATCGTTGTGTTCTGTGCCATTAGGAGATGACGTCTTGCCCGACTGATTTGAAGATATCTTGTATAAAGAGACACGTGTTCGTACTCATGTTCGTTGATGTAGAGCTCTGACAACTCGTGCCACGCCTCTTGGTCCCCGACAAACCTGCGAACACAAAGTATCGCTAAGTTCCTTAAACACTCAAAAAATGACAGTCATTTCATAACATGTAAAAAAAATGCAAGGGTAACATTACTTATTACAATAATGACTGTCCTCCCACTTTCGAGGTAAGGGAAATGGGTTTGTAGCATTTTATGCATGAGTTGTGGCGGCTCAACTGAAAGCAGACTGCGTTTTTAATTAAAATAAAAGCCAGTGGAGGTGGAGAGTGGAGGGTGTCCGACCCGCTCCCCATCTTACAAAAACACTCACTGCTCCAGATACTCGTTGAGCTCCCGGATGGCTTCGGCGCTCTTCCCCTGGGCTTTCAGTATGGAGATCTTACGCTTCCTCGCTGACTGTAGAGCAGAGAGTAAACAGGATTAGAAACTCGGCTCCTCAAGTGTTTGTCTGAAGTGGGGGGTTGCGGGGGTTAGGGGATGAGTGAGCGTAAGAGTTGTGAGTTTACATGTCTACTTTAATGTATTTTCAGTGGACCACAAAGCAAGTTCTGTAAAGTTCATCTTGAAAATGAATCAGCGCTTAAGTGTATTACAACAACAACCATGAAAAGAAAAGGACAACAGGCGCAGATGCTTTTTTTTGCACTTAAGTTAACTTTGTCAGGGTCATCCTTTTATTATTACTGGGAAAGTGAAATGGTTCTCAGCCCACCAGGACATAAATGGGGGATAGTTAGTGGCCATGTCCAACAGGAGATGGACACGCACTTAGAGCCAATGTTTGGGAGTTGGAATGGGTTCAGTGGCTGAGATAAAGTGGTGAGTCATCCCCTAACCAAGTGGGGAAAATGGCACACTCCCCCAAACCCCAACGCCTGACTTCTTTCCTGGTGCGCCGCGCATCTACTGCCGCACCGGCCCGACTGACATCAGCCAGAAAAGCTGCTTTCCGCTTCGTTTTGATGTTGAGGTGACCTTAAGGAGGATTAGCTTCTCATCAATCTGAATTAGAAAGTATTACTCCTGCTGCTTTGACTTTTCAAATGCCCCCCGCCCCTTCTTCTGGTAGTCACTGAAAACCTTAACAGGAGGCTGCCACTCCATTAGAAGTGCACTACCCTGCCACAAGCTATTTTATTTATGGACTGGCACGTGATTGAGTGGGGCTTCCTCGTCCATGCTCATAACCAAAGGGCCGCGAGGGCTGTGTATGACTCATGTCTCGGGGGCTATAAAGTTGGGCCTCTTCTGACACCTCCATCATGAGAAATCCACTTATCCATCACGCCGGGACAGGGAACTCCAGAGACACTGCAGCCGCGACTGACAAGCAATATTTTCACCTCTCGGTGAAAGAACATCAACAGCAATAACTTCTACCTCCAGCACAATGTATCTCATTCCCAGACACACTGCGCACATCTGAAGGAGTTTATAATTTAAGTGTCACGGTGGCCTGGAGGGAACTTGAAAGTGAATGATTAAAATATGTTATGGAGTTATCAAGAAACGAGGGGCAGTGAAAGGTCAGCCCATTAGTTCCTCTTTTATGTCCTCTGACACCATCTCGTATCCAGCACATTTCACCAGAACTTAATGCTATCTGAGGTTCAGAAATTTATTCTCACTTCAGACTAAATTACAAGCATGTGGTGTCTTTCACCGTCCAATACCAAAAAAAAAAGCGGGAAGCAGAAGGAAAAATAAAACAAACACTTCAGTGATTTTGATTGTGGAGTTTTGCACTTGTGCGCTCCCGCCATCACCGCACCCACCTCTCTTCTCTCCCAGCTTTTTTTTTTTTTATGATCCCAGATAAAGAACCACTTGGGGCTCAAAGGAACATATGGAAGTTGGTAGCCCAGAGAGTCACATAGCACTTTATTAAACGAGAAGCGATTCCAAACCACTCCTCTCTCTCCTCCTTTCTCTAACTAATGATCCAGAAAAACCTGGCAGTGGGTCCGATCCCTCTGTTGTCGTGATTCTTTTTTAATTAGCGCTCGGAGGAGATCGTCGGAGTGAGGACTGGATTATTTACATCACCCCTGGCACTTTGCTGAGACCCACCGCAATCTTCCTTTATAATAAGAAAAAGGGGTGGCACACCTGAAGCAGGGTGGAAGAAATTTTTTTTTGTTATTTTTTACAAAACTCTTATGTTATATTTTTGTGAATAAACTTTGCATTTGCGTGGTCAAAAAAAAATTCTGAATTGAGGCTCTAAATTTCAAATAAGTTGACCTGCACAAATACAATCTTCTTCTACAATTAATCTGTAACTGCACACGGTTGTGGGTAAACCTCAGCAGTCATCCATGGGACCTCAATGGCTCATTTGAGAAATACTAGCTTTTTATTTTAAACTATTAGGGGGAAATGAGAGCGGTGGAATTCAATATTGATGCAGCCATCGATTTTAGATAAGTAATATAAATTGAACAGAAATTGTTACGTCCTTGTATGCAAATGTTGTGGCTGCAACACAATCAAAAATACTCACAAGAAAAAATGAAAAGGTGGAAAAAATGCATTTACGCACGCAGACAAGAATTTTGCCAGATCATTGCTGTAGGTATTGGAACATAGCAAGCAATGGAAGGGCTAAGAGTTTGAAACATTTTTTGGACACCGCCATGGCAAAAAAACCTTGAGCAATTTTTGTTGACTCAACAATTTTGGTTAATGGGTACCACATCTATTCCACAGCCTGTAATTACAACAGCTCAGTTTCCAATCTCTGCTTCGCATGCTGGGATGCCTCGCAAGTCTTCCCTGTGGTCGCCAATTTTCCGCCATTTCTCAGGCCCATCCCTTGCCCGGCGCTTAAGAGCCTGTTGGAGTACACGCGGGGAGGCGATAGCCCTCGCTGCAAAACAGGTGACCTGAACGATGCCGTTGCATCGCCGCTACGCCCAGGTCAGCCAGGGCAAGGATTGTGGGAAAACCGGTTTAAGGTTAACATCCCGGCGACGGAGAACCTATGCGTCTGTTTTGTTCCGTTCCCGGCCCCAGGTTTGACTGACAGCCTACACTCGCTAGGGTGGCAGCACCCAGCGTTCAGACACCAGGAAACCGGCCGTTCCCTTTCCGAGGATGTCCTTGGAATCCCCAGAAGATCTGTGCCGCGTCGGGGAGGTGCCCTGGGATTCACTGGAATCGCAACTCCCATTGTCAAAACAGTGGATGAGTGGGAAGCAATTTGTTGCAGGTTACGCCAGTGACTGAAACACGAATTTACTGGAGCAACACCCATTTTGTTTATGAAAATGACAGTGCTACAAGAAAATAACGTGATTTGCGGCTTTTACTTCAATCTAGTCTTGGACGGCGCTAGTGGGGGAAAAAAAAGAAAAAAATTTCAGATTATTCACTGCAACCATTCAAATGTTATTTTCTTGTCAGATATGGCATGGAACAAGCCTCAGGCGTCATTTAGGAAAGTAGACTGATCACTGAACACAAATGTTTTTGCAAGTCATGCTGTTTTTAGTGTTGCCAGAGATGCGTACGCTGTGAGACTTTCTGAGAAATGATGCTGGTTGGTAGTTGGTAGCTGTTGTGTGGCATTTGCTTCAGGCAGCATCAGCAATCAATGGAAATGTACATGCTGGACAAAATTTAAAAAAAAAAAACCTTAAATATTTTTCTCCAGCCCTCTCAGACTATATGTTAACAACAAAAACAATTCAGCCTCAAAAAGAAGTGTATCCTGAGACCTGACATATTAGTGAGGGCACCGGCCCGTGAAAACAGCCCTCCCCCTTGTTTTAAAGTCTGACCTGCCAGTCCGACCTGCAAACTTCCAAGAGCAACAAAAGCCTAAAATAAACAAAGATGGTCCTGACAAAGTGAAGGTGGGAGTGAGACGGAGCGTGGTGGGAGGCAGCAGCTGTGGCTATCCACAGGGCAACGTAAAGCCGAGGACGCTGCTCCTCTGTGCCACAGGGAGAGCGAGCAGGGGAGGGTGGGGTGCGTCGGCGCAAGGTATGGACTCCTCTTTTTTGTTTTTTTTTCAGCAAGGCCTGTATAGCCGGCTGAAGATATGAAGGATCTCGACATGGCATCCAAAGCACAGCTCTCTATGGTGCGTCTCCAGCACACCGCGAGCTAAAAGAAAACGTTGAATACGTCTAAAGCAATCCATATGTCAGCCGGGTACAGGAAACTTGTTGAACATCTTTGGGGTCGGGGGGAGGGGGGACAGCCAAAATAAATAAGGTCATGGTTTCTTTTGAAAACCCTTTAAAAGATTTATTTTCCTGCACGGCCGCACGTCCTTATGGAAACAATTTACGGCAGGTACATCGTATTTTGAGTCGGTGGTGTGGGATTGGCAGCACGCTGGCTAGACATGCTCCTGCAAGTCATTTCACAGCAACGAATGGTAAATTGAGAAGAGGAGATAGCACGGAGAGCGCTTCGGAGAACTTGGGGTAATTCGGGGCTCGTCCATGTGCACTCCTCGGGCCTAACCCACGTCAGTTTCTGCACCTTAGGCCAGCAGACGGCGATGGAGAAGGTGCAACGGGAGCTCAGCCCTGTTGGCCCAGGGTGGGGGTCCAGTAAATCACCATCTTCAAAGGCCGGACCCTTATTTACGCTTAACTTGCATCAAACATGGCTGCCAATGACTTCGACCATGAATCAACCCCCCCCTCCCTTAAACAGTTTTCGGTTGATAGGCTGATCAGCACTGTGGTCGAGGTCAGAGAGGCCAAGGGGAGTTTAACTTAGCGAACTCACACCACTAACGCCGAAGTGCTTCGGCAGATTTAGAGCCCTCCAAAAAAGCTGAGACCACAAAGCGAGGCAAAGTGGAACGCTAAGCAGAGGGATTTTTTTTTTTGCCCGCCCTCCTTTCTTCCCCCTCTCCTCAGCCTTACCGTGTTGGTGGGGTCGTCTTGAAGGATGCTATCGTAGTGCTTGCTGGCCTCGTCGTACCTTCAGAAAGAAAGAAAGGATCACAAAGTTGTTGGGTTTTTTTTTAAAAAAACGATCCCAGTCCCCAGTCGGGTAAAATTAAGTGGTGGGGAAATCAAACAGAGTTCAAGGTAATCCGAGTTTCTGTATACAGCGTTCCTATGATTACAGTGAGGCTGTACAGAAATCAGCGGTGATCTGAGGGAAGAAATAAACACTCATTTAAGTTCAGGTTTGCCGGCCACACGGCCAACATTGTGCGAAGGTTATATCACTTCACAATGAGTCATGAAATCAATACAAACAGAGCGCGCGGTTTTCGGGGCTGTATTTTCATTTGATTGGATCCAGTTTGATTCACCTTTAAACAAAATTAAATTGCTGCCTTCACATCTGCTCAGGTCCGCGGCGAGCTTGTTGGTTCAGTTGGTTCTGTCTGTCGGCCCTTACATAATACATCGAGACACGCACACGTGAACCCGATAAGCGACGATATCCAACGCAGCCCGGCTTCGACTGTTGGACCGAGCCCATATGATTTTGTTTAAAGGGGGAAATTTATGAGCTGTAAATATCAAATCATACGGTAAAGAAATCCGGGAATAGGAGGCATGTGCACTTCACTTGTCATCTCAAATCAGGCACCAAAGGATGATTTTTCAACTTTTTTTTTTTTTTCTAGCAGGGGCAATCTGCAACGCTGACGTTTTCGGGCAGCCGGAGGCGGGGCTTGGCGATCAGAACGTGTCCCGCCCCCACCGCGCCGGCAACAGACAGAAGCAACTCTGGTTTCCATTAGCAGCGAGCAGCCCCACTTCCAGCGCCGCCGCTTCCCTCACATTCACTTTATTACTCAGCCACACTTTGGGAGATTTCAGATGGCACCAGGCAACCATTCACGGGCCACTTTGATTTGCTTTATTTGTTTAGGAACCGAGTGCATGCGTGTGTGTGTGTGTGTGTGTGTGCGCGTGCATGTGTGAAGGGGACGGGGTCCTGCTGTTTGAAGCTGTGTCATTCATGTGCAGCTCTGTCTGCTGCCAATTAGATCCCAGCGTGCCGTTTATTTAATCTGACAGTGCCGAAGCAATCACTCTCAATTATCACATAAACTCCGACATAACCGATAAACCAGCACTGGCGATACGGGCGAGGAACGTGAGCAAGGTGGGGAACAGATTGAATTACCCTTACTTCAGCTCTGTGCAGACTGAAATACCCCGTGTTTACCCTCCTTGTTCACACTCTCCTTTCTGCTTACTTTTCCTTGTTTTTTTTGATAAACTGCAGATTTAAAAATAAAACCCGTCCCTGAGGTGGGAGGAGGTGGGGAAGTTAACATGTCAATATTTACAGGGCAAAGAAGCACTCGCAGTGCACAGGCCGAAACGGGATGGAAACGAAAGCATGAAAATAAAAAAAGGGGGAACAGGAGAAAACATAGATCTGAGGATTAACAAAATGAGGAGAGGATGGAGCAGAAGCCAGGGACCCCCCGGAATAACGGCGGTCTCCGACCACTTCCTTCCCGGGAATCCCTAACTGAGACTGGAGGGCCACAGGACTGCCCGGCCGGCGTCGAACCTCTCCCCTCTCCGTTCCCCCCTTCTCCAAAGGAAAGCCGGGTGATCCAACACAAACACACATAACCGAACTCGCACACACCCGAACCTGTACCACTTAGGATCCGCTTGACAGTTCCTCGCCCACCGAGCCTCCCAAAGCCCCATGCGTAACAGTGAGGCTGGGCTTCTTTCTTTCTTTTTTTGCCTCCTCTCTCTCTCGCTCGCTCTCCTTCTGGAGCTTTCGGGACCCGGTGCTTACCTTTCCAAAGCTTCCAGCCTCATGCCCGATAATCGCTTCACTCTGTGGCTATCTGGAAACTGCTTCCTCAGTTCCTGTAGACAGGTCTGTAAGGATGTGGGCAGAGGAGAGAGAGCAATTATACTTGGCTGTAACTAAACTTTATGTTACACTCTTTGCTCTCACACGGATGCTCGTGACCCCCACCCCCACCCCACCCCACCCCCAACACAAACCACCTGTCTTGAAAACGTCAGACTCGTGCTTACGTTCCAGCTAAACAAACCTAACACAGTGATATAAAAACAGGCTGTCGAGAGGCCAGCGCCGCAGACTCAGATGTGAAAATCTGCTGGTTCTGTGTTACCCACTCGGGGAGCCGTGCTCGCCGTCATAAAAGGGAGAGCGGGAAGCTCTGTCGGCCCCTTTTTTTTCCCTCCCTTCTCTGTGCGGAGCTTGAATTTGTTTGATCGCCCCGTAGTGAAAGAGGTGACGAATGGCTGCAATCACATTCAGCATTATCCTGAATGAAATGGAAAAGTCTGCAGTGTGATCTGAATCGTTTGCACTATCCATCAACCCAAGTCTGGTCCTTCTGCTTTTTTTTCTTTCTTTTCAAAGTCTGGCAGCGGGGCTGAAAGGATAGCCAACAGACAACTATTTCTAATGACTGAGTTCTGCCTTCTCTGTACTCAATGAGTCATTCCTTTTGCCAGAGGAGTCGTAGCTCCTGTACTGATTAAAGATGAATCGTTTCAATTACTACGGCCTCCTGTCTTTTCCTTGTGTTTCCCCATTCAGATTTGACCATTTTTCAGAGCTATGTGTATTTGAGAACGTGAGCTCAGGAACATCACATAGATCTTTACGAAGGCAAATAAATCCTGGGGGGTGAACACCATAAACGATGGCCAAGTTCAGCTAACACTTGAAGCATGCTTCGCTTCTCATTTGCTACACCCTCTAATTCCGACTCTCAGCAAATTGTTTTTCCAAAGTACAGACAGAGTAATACCATTTGGCCAAATAAAAATCAGATTTTCACATTTGGCAGAGCGGGCGCCGCAACACAGGAACGGCCGCGAGGGGAGAGCGATTGCTTTTGAAGCTCCTGGGCGTGTGAGGAAGCACGGTGAAAAAAAACTCACCAGAGCCAAGTCGTCCCGACTGCAGTCCAGCGCTGCGATCATCACCTGCTCATAAATAATCCATACTGGGCAGAAGAGACACAGACAAAGAGGACTGTGTTAACGCCCTTTCCATTCCACTGTCTGCTGCAACATGAAAAAATGATATATTGAACCATACACTTGACGTACAAGCTCCGGAGTCTGTCTCATCAGCTGCACACGAGCAAGCTGCCACGATGTGAAGCAACAGCCTCGAGAGTTCATTCAAAGCTTTTCCCATTTCATTTGACATGTAATTCTGCACGGATTATTTTCTGCGTGGCACACAGGGAAGATAATGTTTCCCGTTTTAAAACCAACATACATTCATTTACGACTTGGACGGCACTGCAATAATAACAATAATTAACGTAACGCCCTTGTGGAAGCTTTACAGTCATGTTACACATTTGCCAGCAGTGAGTGGGCGATAATTCATTAATTCACTCAATTTCAGGTAATAAAGTTACGGTAAAGGAAATTAAGCGGAACGATATTTAGAAAAATGAGTCGTCACGTTTGTTATGAACACCTCTCGATTTCAAATGATCTAAAAATGGCCCACCATCCCCGCCCAAAATTAATCTTCCTGGCTATTAGATGTCTTCTTCACACTCTCTACGGATGAGACATTGAAAAAGGGTCATCTGATGGTACCAGTGGAAAAGAGGACAGAGTCACAAGTTGGGGCAGCGGAACGTTACCTGAGTAGAAAGCAATGCTAAAAGCACGGTAAATGTTTTGCGAAACCAAAGCAGCTGCACTAAACTTATACTAAGAGAGAAACTCTTTCTCCCCCCACCCTGGGCAGTGTGACTAACAGTTGCTGCAGCTCACATGCCAGGACAAGTTTTTAAACAGCTAAATTCGTTCGGGAACATTATGTTTGACTTTGCACTAAAAATTTAAAAAAAGAAAAAAGTGCATGTTTCAACATAAACACCAGTGCTTCCCATATATTGATTTATCTGTGTAGCGGCCCGCACAGACTGCGACATATTGAGGTTTTTTTTCTACTATTTGAAATGGGTAAAATATTGTACACTTAAGCTTTACCACGTGTGTATATCGTAACACTTCGACCAGTGTGTTTTGATATCTGTTGAATTAGTTTTTAATAGCTCCGGGTTTGTGCCAGTGCTGCGGTGGCAGCTGAAGGAGGGATAGTGGTAAGTGATGAAGAGAGAGAGGAGGAGGAGGAGGAGGAGGAGCAGGAGGAGCAGGAGGGCGGCATGCTGCTGTGGGAGAGTCAGAACAGAGGCAACAGGTGAGACTGACTGCAAACACAGAGACAGAGCTGTGTATATACTGTATAAACTGCAATGGACAACGTTATACTGTATATGGTATTATATATGGTATATACATTGTATTGTACAAATCGGGAAACGTAATATAAAATGAATGTAATCAGTGAGTGACACGTTTACAGAAAATGTTCTAAATATGCCACTTTCTCCCCCCAAAGAAATTTCTGAATGAAAGTTTGGTGAACTGCTTTTGGAAGTTGGTTAACTCTTCGATGCCCAAAGTCCTCCAGTAGCTCAAACAACAGTTAGTTGTTACAAAATATACTTTTGCACGTCAGATCAGGACATTGAACACTGTCTGGCTATTTTCACATAATATAGTGATCCAGATGTTTGTTTTGTTTTACAGTGGCTGCATCACCAGCTGTACTCATTATTCAAATGGGTTGGGTTTTTTTAGATACATCAAACCAATCTCAAGCAAGTCTGAAAGTTGCACGGTTGTATTTATATACTTGTAGAGCAAGGCATGTTGTCATTAGCAAAACAACCATTCCTTTAACAAATTTCACTTAGTGGTTAGCTACAAAAAAACGAAATGTTTATTAAAATGCTTTTTCTTTTAGTCAACTGTAACATTATAACACACTGACTAATGGCCTGGCCACAGAAGCCAATTAATGGAATTAATAAAACACGTAGGACAGACAACCCTGACAGGCAAACTGGATATGTTCGGCCAAATGAACACACACACACCCCCCCCCACCCACCCCAGTTAATTGAAAAGAAAAATAAAACCCAACTCCACCCAAAGAGTGCCGGGTCATGCCAAAACAAACAAACGCCTGAAGTTTTTCTCGACTTTAATGATGCCAGCTCTTGTTTCCTGATAATTGCCATCTCATTTCACAGCCAATTTGAGAGTTGGTTTCAATAAAACCATGGCATGTTAAGTGTTTATCCGCCTCTTTTAAGGGCTGTATGAATCATAACGACTGGGGGAAAGGGAGAGTTTTATGGGGTAATGCAGCAGGACAGCACTGTTACAGAGGAAACGTGACCTTTGATATGTTTATGGTAGGTAGAACCCACTGCTGCTTCAAACATCTAAAGAAAAAACAACATTATCCTGTACTCAGTGCAGCCTGACGCCTGATACGTCCGTCACACCACTGCACTTGTCTTGTTGCTCTCTTTTCAACTGCATCCTCGCTTTTTCTACTGGAATATGTTTCAAAGTTGTCTATTGTTTTAAAGTTGCCTTTTGTGACATCGTCTGCTCATCCCTTATGTCACCAGAGCAATATGAATGAAAATTGAACCTGTTTCCATTCATCCTTTGCCAAGTTTAGTATTCTCCCTTCCCCCCCTGAACTCGCCTAATTATCTGTTTTGTGTGTGATCTCATACTTCGGGATTTGGTTTTTCAGCCACGACTGTGTCTATCTGTGTTTTCCACATCACAGGAAACCTTAGATTCTGCTCAGACATTGATCCAAGAGAAAAAGTATGCACCACAAAAGAGAGGAGGGAGAAAAAAAAACGCAGCAAGCGGCAAATCGCCCGCTTAGATCAATCACAACTCGCACAGCTGTACGGACGAACCCACAGTCAATAACATTAGCCTGACTGTTTTCACAGAGGGACATTCGGTGGTTTTGGACTCTACAAAGCGAAGGATCCTTATTCGAAAGCTGTTTCTGAATTTTGAACACAAGTGGAGGCTATACTTATCTCTTACTATGATAATGTGACATGAGAGCTGCCCACAAGGGCATGGTGACAAGCGGTCCATTCTGTTCATACCAAAACAGTAGCACTTTCTGTACAGGCCACAATTTCCTCTACTATGGGAAGTTTACGGTAATGTTTTAATGTTAGTAAATACTGCTGTTTAAAGAAAAATCACCAACTTGTAGACCAGTTGTATTCCTAATGGTCCATCTGAAAATAATGTAGTGTCGCTGTGTGTGAGGGAGCGAATGAGAGTGACTGATTGCACCTGTGAGCGTCTGGGAGGACGAGGGGAGTCGAGGGAAGAGCAGAGCAGGCCGGCGGCTCGCTCTGGAAGGTAGAGCTTGGTGGACGTTACGAGGCTTTAGTCCAGCCGAGTTACCGGCTTTTACGCCCATTCCCGGGGGGATAAGTGGCGTTCACACCCTGTTTAGCGTTGGTAGATGGGAAGCTAGTTAGCAGGGTACAGGGAGATGTTCCTGTGGTACGGCTTGGGGAGAGGTAGCAGGGTTTGTAGGAGGGCTGCTAGCTGAATCCAGACCAGCGCCAAATATCAGACCCTGAGGGAAGGTCTCAAACCTCAGGAAAGTTGAGTGTTTTTTTTTTACTTATTAATTTATAGTTGTTAGTCTTTGTCATGTGCAATTTAATGTTAAATAATACCGATTTTAGAAAAAAGCACAGCCTGAGTACTGGGGTGGGAGTGGCAGCTTAAGGGAGCGAGACACACACACACCTGCTGCTGCAGGTGCACACTTGGCTTGCGTGGAGAGGGACTTTATTTGCCACACAACATTGTGTGTTGTGCCCTAAGGGGGTGTCAATTGGTGTGAGTTGATCAAAGTTGTCAATAGCCCATACAAACACTCGTATGGGCACTGGAGGGGAGTACAGGACACTGGCTGTCTCTAATCTACCTGTGTGCACCTGTATTAATAGCGATTATTGTTTCTGATACTTGGCTTTCCTCCTCCTTTCATTGGTGCGAGGTATAGAAAGATTCTGTGTGTGGTCGTGCTACGTTCTCACACAAGGCAATGTTTATTACAATAACAAAGAACCTCATACTCTGCTGCCGAACTCCTCAGTGCATATGCTTCCAAAACATTTCTCTAAAACAATATAGCATGATGTACTAATTTTGGTATTGACACACTTACTGTCATCTCCCAGCTTGGATGCATGTTCGCTGATGAGCTCTTCACCGACATCGACTATTTGTTCACTGTTTCTGCTGTTATCTTCTCTCCATTTACGCAGCTTGTCTCTCATTTCTGTGGACAAAGACGTTGAACTCTAAGGAAAGCTGTAGCCTGTATCAACACAACGTATCAAGTCTGCACCTTTTAACTGTGCATTACACAGTTTGGGAAAAGTGTGTGAAAGGCAAGATATACGAAGCTTTACTGTAATGTGCAATAACGCTGAGAATGATTAATCGTCATCTGACCTAATGTGGGCGATGGGACTAAGGTTACCGGGGCTAATCAGACACCCCGGAAATGTGAAGGCATGCGTTAACGAATGAACAGAGGAGTAAATACAACGACTGCGATTGTGTTTGTGCAACTAGTACAATAGCAAGTGCACAATAAGTGGCTTTAGCATTGTTACTATCATCGCTAATCTTACTTCTATTCCTGCAGCGATATAGTTCTTTTGCAGAACCAGAAACCTCTTGTGACGTTGCTATAGCTAACGTTGGCCGATGCAGCATGACTAGCTAACAGGCTACAGAAATGGGGTTATCTCAAGACCGACAGACATAGTTTACTTGTTTACATTAAACACCGCTTTAATTCTACCAACAACTACGTTAGAATAAGGGCTACTAAGCTGGTATGGCTCTACTGTGTGGATGAAACCGACAGGTTAGCCCACAATGCTAACTAGCATTAGCTAAGCACTTCACGTTGACGAGTTAACTTGCATTTTTCAGTTTGTGATCGCGACGATTGTGCCACAGTCTTACATGCAGAAAACGACAACTGCCCTCGGGGACAAAAACACAACGATCTTGGTGGCACTTGATGAATAATCTATTTCATCTGTAGTCTTACCTTCCCACCCCACATCGTACAGTTCTGATACAGACGCCATCTTTTTTTTTCCTTTGACAACATACAGCGTGCGCCTGCGTCACTGGCTGTGGGCGTTGCCTGAAGACATGGTAGTAAAAATAATAATAATAATAATAGCCTAATATTATTGATAAATATTATTAATATAGTAGTAAGAAGAAGAACAAGAAGAAAATATATACTCTTCAGTTATTATTATTATCATTATTATTATTATTATTACTATTATTATCATTACTCTGTCACCATGGTCTTTTTTGGTTTATAAAATTGGAAGCAGTACGGTTTATTTAAAAATCATAAATGTGTATATCTAGGGCATTTAGGTTTATTTGAGGCTTGTAATTTTTTTGTCTATGAAGATCAAATTGCTCATGCTTTGGTTTAGGCACAGCACAAATGTGATTCCAGTGCACTGTAAACCAACACCACCATTGCACTGTTCAGCAGTCAGCAACATGCAGCATGATGGTTAGTACACTACAGCAGATATTTACAATCCAGATGATGTCATTCTCATGCTCCATTTCCATTTTTTATATAATACCCCTCCTAAGTATTGGGTAGGAGAGTCAGCTGAAGAGTCAGCCTAGAATCTATCAGTTTGCTCTGAAAATAAGAAATTTGCTTTCCAAGCACATCTACCATTTGATCCTGATTTCCCTCAGGAGCCTCTGTGAATCTCATCCCCACGCTGTGCTCGCTTACACACTTCTCTCTTACCACATTACACACTTGTTGATGTGGACTCAGCATAAACTGGCTTACAGAGACATTTCCGAGATCTGATGTCATATCCAGTGCCGCTCACTGCACATAGCCTGCTGTTATGCATACTTTGTCAATGTTCTGTTGCGAAAGGGCAACAAGGAGATGTTTTCTTTCTAAAGGACACAAAAACAACCTGACATCATCAGTAATGGGCAGGTGCAAGTGTGACAAGAGAACTATGAAATGTCATCATCCCTTTTAGGCATACAAATAATAACACTGCATACAGTTTAAGTTACGCTCAGCTTTGGCGATCTGTGCACTTGTAATTTTCAAGTCTGCACATGGCAGTCAGTTGATATGTGGTTGGGTTTTTTTGCTGGAACACGAAATACCAAAGAAACCACATTAAAACAATCATACACTGTTCTCTGGGGTAGAGGGCTTCCCTTGTCTGCCAAGGTGCCACTGAGGGCCAGGGCCCTAATAGTGACCTGCAATAAACACCATGCAGTGGGTGTGACTCTGGGGATTTCAGGACATGATGGTAAAAGTGCTCTGTGAACAAGCTGTCTATAACTTTGAGATGCAGCTGGATGGTGGTGGTGAAAAAATCCTCCTGACATAAGGCGCCTGTTTAACTTGGAGCAGCTCTCTTGTACAGAAATGTCACAGTATGGGAGATCAATTGCAGCCATCTGAAAACCCAAATTGTACTACTTGACTGGTGCTTACGTAGGTTTCCATGCTCTGGAAGCCCCCACATATGGCACACGGGACAAGCATATATATATTTTCCTTTTCACTCTCCATGTATGAAGAAAAAAAGAAATATTCCAGTAGAAACACTTCACAGGCATTATATTTTGATTTCTGACAGAAGCAATCAGAGTTGGCAATCTCTAAAATGAACAGTTATGGACTAAAAATTGAGGTAAGGTTGAGGTGCTCTCTGTGGTTTTGAAATAGTTCCTGTTCCATCTAGATTTCTTTCTCATTGGTGTTGTACAGTGAGTTGCGGAAAATGAAGACAGATGCAATTAGCAACAATGTTTGGACTCAGCCCTCTGGAGCCGGCGGCCCTGTGTTTACTTTGAAATCTGATTAGGTCCCCTGTCTGACCAAGTTGCTTTCACCTCACCACGAATAACTCCGTACAGATGACTTCAGCACACTTTGCCTCTGATGGACTCCCTCTATTGCACCTTTGACCTCACCCATATCCTGAGTGAGAGGCCCTGAGCGGGAAATTATGACACATCACAATTAGGCTTCCTCACTCTCTTTCTCTTCTCTCTCTTGGCTTTGGTGTCAAAAACAATATTCTATAATATTGTCTGAGCAGCACCATGCTGGGAATTGACATTACTTAAACAGTAAGAAGCTGAAGATGTATTGCTCCCCTGACATCTTGAGTAGTAGTGCGTTTGCTTATTGGACAGTTACAACATGTAGTATAATATGTGTTGTTGGATCAGATTTAATAGCCAATCGTACCATCTCATTAACTTGGAACAAGGATTTAACATTACAATGGATGAGATTACCTCCAACAGACACACAGGCTGTGCCACATTCATCATAAGAAGTGATGGTAATGTAGAATTAGAAATACTCATTCTTGACACCATAAATTGATTTCCACATGAACACATTGCTCCTGGAATCTATTACATAAAAAATGTCGTATTGGAGGACTTTACATTTGAGCTTAATCTTACATAACACTCATACAGTCTTATTAAAGTGAAAGTTTGATCTCTGTGAGAGGATTTGGCTGCAACGTAGCAATTTTGACACCTCCGAGCCAAATATTGAATTTTTTTTTCTCTGTCGTATCCAAGAATCACATCATCTTCATTCTAAATTGTGGTAGCTCAGTTCGTTCAGTCATTCCAGCTGCGTTTTTTTGGGTTGTCTGTGTTTTTCTTTTTTTTGCATTAGTCCAACTTGAAACATAAGACACTTCTATGACCCCTCAGGGGTCTGAGTTGAGGTTTAACATAGAAGTCATGGCTATTGTTCACTGGTCCTACTTTCTTTCCATTATTTGAAGAGTGGTTTTATTCAGAGGCTTCCACTTAGCTACATAAATACACACAATAGCAATTATTACAGAAATCTTAAATCCACAGGAAGGGGAATATTCAAATCCCATCCCCCATGCAGTGGAAGCCTGTAACTAAACAGCATAATCTGGAGTTATCAGATTTCACTTTTCTTTTCTGGTAAGAATGCTCATGACCGCAAATTTGGAGATAGCGCCATGTTCTCTGTAATGTCGTGTTTTCAAAGAAAATTGCAGAGGAAAAGCTAAGTTATGCATAACGAGAGGCGCGAGCATGAGAGCTGAGGAAGGATTAGAGGGGTCAAATATTGATCCACTTCCCTGTGCGCCTTCTGTGATGTTGCTGTGTGTGAGTACAAGTCACTCCTTGTTTTTGCAGTGGACATGTGTTGCGCAGATGTTCTGCCATGCTTGGTGCCACTGGGTACTCGCTGTGAGTTAATATTGTTTTTTGGCCCACAGGCCTCGTCGATAACCTTCATCCCATTGCTGCTGAGTGTGACAGTGCTGTAGTCAGCACTGGGTTCTGAATCAGGAGTGTGGGCCGCTGATTTATAACCTGACACACACTCGGAGCGAGGTGATGCATATCTAAAAAGTTTACAAAAGAATAATTGAAATTCATATGAGATGTGGGGATTCAGCTTCAGAGCAGGGATGCTTGGCTTTGCAACATCCAGCGCCGAGTCATTTATCTTCAGACCTTATTGATTTATATTTTGACAGATATTAGAATGAGGCCAGTGGGTGTCTTTGGCAGTGTCATCTTCTCCCTCTTTTTAAATCGCCTGTTTGACCAAGAAAGCTTTCAGGGAACTAGAGATCTGAGGTTTTTCATGGAATATTTGGCCCATCACTCCAGCACCCTTCAAGTTTATCCCATTAAGGCCGAAGAGTACTTTCTGCAAGACAGACACGTAGAATGATGGATAGCTGTTTTGCATGCTGAAATGTGTTGGTGTTCCTGACAGCATCCCAGTATTGAACCTGAATATCCTGTGTGGTCAAAGTCATCACTGCCTGCAAGTGCTTCATCCAACAAAAACACACTCATGCTTTGATTTACTGTGACATAAATGGTGGATGACTGTTTATGTTTATTCCACATTTATGGACTTTGTTTAAAGTTTTGATAAGCATTTAGCCCAAACCTCTTTATTCACTGGCCTGGTCGAAAAGTATGGGTGCTGCTGGGAACAAATCATTAGCTGTATCCACCCTGTTGGCAGGAAGAGATTACAAAGTTGCAGAAACATTGCCAAGACGTAGTTATGTTAGACAGCAGACCACCATAAACTGTATCCACAAAGACATTGTATCTGACAAACAACAATCACAGCTAAGTAAGATTAGGCTCATCTTTTGCAATAATCATGCATAACAACACAGCCTTTTACTGAGTGGAATAGTTTGACATTTTTGGAAATATGCTGAATTTTTTTTTTTTTGCCAAGAATGAGTGGAGAAGCTTGATGTTACTCTCACAGTTGTATGCTATGAAATATGAAATTACAGCCAGCAGCTGGTTATTTTAGCTTAGCACAAGTTTGGAAACATGGGCAACCAGCTAGCTGGCTCTGTCTGAATGTAACAAGATCCCTCTATGAGCACCTCTAAAGACCACTAACTAACGTGGTCTATCTTGTTTCTTTGATTTGTATAAAAACTGAAGTGTTAAAGTGTAAAGTAGCAGTTTTATGCAGTGTTTTGGGCCAGATTATTTCCTGGCCAGGACATCCTGGCAATCTGACATTGTCAATAAGGTCATGGCCAAGAAATATTCGGGCATACATTCCCTTGTTATGGAGCCCCAGAATGGCCAGAGAGAATATATATACAGTATATTAAGGCCATATTTTACTACATTATACACCAAAATGCTAGTGTACATGAGATATATACAGAGAGCTAGCACAACAGACCAACCTTACTCCCTGAAACACTGCAGTCAAAGTGTCTCATTCACCTGGCAGTAAAGTTTTCAACGCTTTTTTTGTTGCTGGTTTAATATTGCCTTCTCTGGTGATTTCAGTCACCTGTCTCAGTCACTCTGTCTTCAGTTTGAAAGGAGTATGCCCAGTGGTTTTAAAAAGTGATACAAAAGGGTCCCAAACAAGTGTGCAGGTATAACAAGTTGGGAGTGAGATCGTGTCAGCTCAGGTAAAGCTATGCTGTCAAAGCCTCTCTAACATTTTACTTCAACACTTCTTTCATGTATTCATCACGTCTTTTAAAAAGTGAGAAAAATGAAGGCATGAAGCCATTGAACCCCACATGTCAACTTGCTCTGCCCCCTGCAATTATCTTACAATAAAATAGATACTTTGTGCACTAATGAATAAAAACGAGGGAACAAAGTGATAAAAAAGTGGAAATGGACTGTATCTTCTGCGCACACAATAGCATTTAAAGCACTCACTATAGACTACTTCACTTGGCCTTTGAAATATATATTTTTTCTTTCCCCAGGACCACTCCAGGGCTTCGTAAATTCGTACATTCGTAAATCTTTTACATTCGTAAATCTTTTACTATGCAATTGACTTGGGAGAAATAGTGCCTTACAGAAATGCAAGGCACTACTTCTAGATACATACTAACTGTTTCCAGTGTTTATTACTGTGCTAAGCTAACTGCTGGCTCCAGCTTCATATTGAAAGGACAGATATGAGTGGTATCAATCTTATTATCTATCTCTCAGCAAATTCCACAAGCATCAATGTCTTTAAGCAGTTGGAACATTTGGTTTGTTTGCTCTTATCAGGTCTCGAAACTGTCATTTTCAATACAAACTCATCTTACTAAATTCAAATCCACAGTATTATCCAAAATATTTCACGGTTTAAACTGATTTAATTTTCCCCCCACTAGATGATCCCTCCTGCAGTTTATTTATCATATGTTTAATATTTGATATTCAAGATATTGCTAGAAAATACCCAGCAGGAAACAGCCCAGATTCATCCCATGGATTTGCTTTATTGCTTGTTTCAATCACCCAATGCCCATTTTCCCAACTCTCTGCAATTCATGGGTTTGGCTTTGCTTTTCTCGAAGAGGACGGATGAGCAAGTTGGCACGGCAAATTTTAAAAAACACGGACTGAGCACAGTTTAGGCTCTAATGGTGGTCAGTGGCTGGAATTGGTTTGGTTAGGATTGTTTGGTTTGCAAATTTCAATATGTACTCTGAGACTTTTGTTTTTGTTTTGTTTTTTTTCAGCAAATTTCAAAACTGGTCAAGGGTTACTGTTGAACAGAAAGAGGATTCGACAAGTCTGAATGGGACAAACTTATTCAACAGATTTTTATGAAATCAACATGTTATCAGCAAAATTACATTAGTGTGGCGTCAAGAAAGAACTGAACAAAATCAGAGGGAAGGAAAGCGAATAAAGGAAAGAGAATTCCCCTGCACATTTTTCCAAAATACCACCTCCCAAGCACCTCTTTTTATGAAGATTGGCTCATTGAAACAAGAGAAACCAATGCAATTTGGCCCTCATATCAGTGTTTAAAATACATGATTCCTTGTCATTTGGGATTTTGCTTGTGGTATTTAACTTATCTGAGAATACTTATGGGCTTTGCCTGCACCAGTGAAGATTTTTCCCACTGCTTCCTAATTCAATATTGTGTAATAACAACTATTATTGTGTGCACATAACACACAACTCACATTACACTGAAAATGGACAATATGGTGCACATGTGTTTGTTTTATGGAGGAACAGTTACTGGGTTTTGATTGCTTTACTAAAGTAAGTAAGGTTGGGCGGACATATCAAGGTTTTCCTTCTTGGTGAAGGACTGTTTGTGACTGTAAGTGTTTTTTTTAACATCTCTGGACTTAGAAAAAATGTGATGGCCTCCCCACAACATGTCAGAATAATATTTGTGCATATATTATTTAACAATGCAGGTGTTTTTTTCTTACCCTCAAATACAACTCATAGGAGCATACCAGCAGCAGGCATACCTGACCTACGTAATCATGGTAACAATAATAAACACATGGTTAATGTTGTGGAACAGTCACAGTTTGGTTAGGTTAAAGCACAAAAACAACTTGGTTGGTGTCAGGAAAGATTGTGGTTTGAGTTAAAATGAGTATCGTATTCAGGTTAGAAGACTTTTTGTTGCGATGGTTACCATCATAAACATGTGGTTAAAGTCATGGCATGGTCATGGATAAAAGAAACAATACTGATGAGTTTTACATGTGAAATGAAGAGTGGGAAAGTCCTGTGTTTTGTCGACTCATCCACCTGCCCCAACCTCCTCTTAATTTGGACTTAATGTTTGGACTTAATAAGTCACACCTCCTTGGCTCCCATCATAAGATTAAAATGTCATTATGGCAAAAGAAGAAAATAAAATATGAATTCAGTAAAAATAATAGAACAACACCTACTCTCAGATAACACTACCTTCAGGCCAAAGAAAAATAACGGGGGCCTCACCCTTTTGACAGACAGTGGAAAAATAAGAGTTTTTAACATCAAATAACGTAATTTTGCAACACATGTATGTGAAACAGAAATAAGAGTTTGACAAAAAAAATAATTCAAATATAGGTATAAATACATCAAGAGAAAAATTAACATGAAGGAATGCATACAAGTTAAGCAGAGCTGTTCACATTAGTGAAAACTCATGAAAAGAAAACCTTAACACAGAAGGTATTTCTTTGTGACCTCATAAAGCCAACTTAGCAGCAGCACAACTGGCAGGAGCTTTTGACATTTTAAATTAAATCCATGAATGGTCTAATAGAGACAAATCCCCAAGATGCTTGCCAAATTGATCAAATTATTCTATGAGTGACTCTTTTTACTGCAAATCCTTTACTGAAACCAAGAAGAAGATACAAAGGAGGCTTCAGCAGAATAAAAGCTGTGTTTTCTCTTTTTTTCATTTTAAAGCGAGCTGCCACTGAGCCAGAGCTGACTGTGTCAGAAGCACCCAGTAAAACAGCAACTGGCCATGGTGAGTGGTGTCTGTTTATGACTCATTTCTACCTGCTGTCAGGCAGCAGGGAGAAGTGAGAGTGGAAGAGAGAGAGAGCCCAGTCGTAACAAGGGCAGAATTGTGTGAGGATACAAGACAGTGCCGTGTGGTTGTCAAGAAAACAAGGCAGTAGTGAAACCTATTAGAAGTGGGTCATTTAGCAGCTGATATTGGCTGTTGTCAGCCGGGTATGGTCGACACATGGGCACCTTTACGAGGCAGCTGCTGAAATGTGGGGGAGGAAAGAGAATGGTTCAGATGCACAGTGAAGACATTCTAACCTTGTGGAAAAGTCAAACGATTGGAAATGATCTGGTTGTTTTCATTACAATTTAGCAGGCTGGTAAGTGAGGGTTCATCATGACTATATTTGCCCTCAAATGGTTTTAGTCTCATAAAGAAGTCACACACAAGCTTTTAGGAGAAATGTTGGTGGTATCTGGAGGAAAGCCTATGTTTTCACATTCAACAAAACGTTCTCCTGGATCCCTCTTTGCAAATGAAACGTTTCACTGTATCAACACCACAAGGAAATTATGGGAATTTTGAAAGATTTACAAGTCACAGTCATGCACCCTCCTCAGGAAGTTAAAAAAAAGTTTCGGCACTTTAGTTGTTTTGGTTTCTATCCATCAAGCAATGGCATCAACATCAGGGATGCATCTGATCAGTTGGTCTCAGAATCAATGTATTTACAGCATGAAAATGACACCAAACATTCAACCTGAATCATAAAGAACTATCTTCAGCAACAAGAGCCACATCATGGAGTCACTGTGGGATCACTTGAAGAGACAGAAGACACTGACGCAACCTAACGACACAGAAGAACTGTGATCCAAGATGCTTGGAACACCTTACCTACCAAGCACCTTGAAGAACAATGTGCATGAGTACCTGGGAGATCTGGTGCTATTTTAAAGGCAAAGCGAGGGCACAGAAAATATTGATTTAATTTAGATTTTTTTCTGTTAACTGCACTTGTTGTAAGGTTAATTGTTAAATAACAATTATTAATGCCATTATTTGTTGGTTATATGCTATTGTGTGATATTATATTATAACTAAGTGCCCTATTATCATTAGTTTATATTGTATACATGCGTGTATTAGTATACACCATTTCGGGGAAAACTTCAATACAGCACTGTAAAATCACCATCACGAGTATGTTATATATGAATTTTATTGAGGATGGTGGCATTATCGTTGATTGGTCAGTTCCTCTGTATACAGCTGCATCACGCATCCGCTTCCTTTCCCCCGGAGCAAAGATGGCGGAATACGACCTCACCACCAAAATTGCTCACTTTTTAGACCGTCATCTCGTTTTTCCTCTGCTGGAGTTCCTGTCTGTCAAAGAGGTACGACACATATTAACATATAAACACTTAAGGACCATTTTTTGTTGTTGTTCGGGAACCATGTATTGCTTTCCAGCAGTTGTAAAGCCCACGTACGCTGTGGAGTTAGTCACATTGTCTACAGCCGTGTAAAGAAACTACATTTAACCGGAGCGGAGCCGGAAATGTAACTTGCTTCGTTCAAAATAAAGGCGGAGAAATACGTCAATTTTAACAGAAACTTTGAAACTGCCACGAAAATCTGAACAAAATGAATTGCAGAAAACGCTAACGCGATTAGATCGATGCGTGCAGCGAAAATGCAACTCAATATTGCGAAACCACGTCGATATGAAATATGGCACGCCATATCACGACACCGGAAGATTTCGAATGATTTTTACGTTTGAAAGGTACGCTACCGGAAGTCGTGCTTCTCATTGTGATCCGCATTACACCAATTTAGCTAGCAACATGCTGTTTCAGATTCAGATGATTGTAGGGGTTCACGTTTCCTAAACGTTGAACTCTAGGTTGTTCACAATTGTTGGGCAGTGGTCGAATACACGTTACTATACCGCAGGTCAGCGATGTCGCTGCTCAGCGGGGTTTTACTAGGCAATAAAACGCTTAAAACGGGACCGTCTGAGGCAATGCTAATCACCGGAGGTGGACAAACGTGGTTGATTTGCAATGATAACATAAACGTATTGTCTTGTATAATAAAGAATCAGTAGCAGTAGAAACAAGTAGCAACAGGAAAATATTGTTTACACGCTGTTCAAAACACACAAATACCACGGTCATCAGACATAAACTAACGTTAGCCATGGCTAACCTTAGGAAGCTAACATGAACGTCCATTCACTGGCTAGCAACGACTGTCAAATCTGGCATTAATCCAGTTCAACACTAAAGTAGTGAAATGATCAATAGCCAGAATTCTGGCTGATATGTTATGTGTACACTAACTTGATTTGGTCACTTGTCTATGGTCCACGTGTGTCTTGTTGCAGTAACCCGCTTCCCACTTCACCTGATGTCTCTCCGCTTCCTCTCTTTACACACTCACTAGATATACACTGATAATTTTAAGAAGCATTAAATATTTAAAGGATGTATTATTAGTTCTTGTTGGTCCAAGACCTAAGAATAAATACTTTAAATATTTATTGCTTCATAAAATTATCAGTATATCAGTCTGTGCATTGGTTGATAGAATAATAATGTACTAAAACATTCCCCCTCACCTCTGTCTTCTATTATTGACTGTGTTTCTAAGATCTACAATGAGCAGGAACTGCTTCATGGAAAACTGGACCTCCTCAGTGACACAAACATGGTGGACTTTGCCATGGATGTGTACAGAAGCCTCTTTCCGGATAAGGAAATCCCCCATAGTAAGTGTTGCCACTTGGTGCATACACACTCCTCATCCTCATTTCTTCAGCACCAACACACACGAAACCAATGAAGATATTAATATTGCTTGATAGATGTCATAAAAAGCTCCATTCAGAATTGAGTCAGCAGTAAACTTTGTTTTACAGCATTTCCAGTGGTGGGTCGCAGACCATGCACATGCTGGTTTACTTTGTAGCTGTAGCTAATGACTTTCGTTGTCCTCCCTGTGCCAGCTCTGAGGGAGAAGAGGACGGAGGTTGTGGCCCAGCTTAAGCAGCTGCAGTCCGAGACAGAACCCATTGTGAAAATGTTTGAGGACCCTGAAACAACAAGGCAGATGCAGTCCACCAGGTAAAGCCTGTTGTTTTTGTTCAATAAAGCCTATTTCATTATTGTCCTGAAACAACTTTTATGTAGCATGTGATTCTCCTTGGTGAGGATGTGAACTTTATTGCTGGGCTTACTTGCCACAATTCTTGGATTAGTAAAAACCTGTTATTTGATACAGTAGACTGGATAGGGGTATTGCAAAGGGTTTTTGTAGTCTTTTGAATGAAAAATGTATGGAGCCTTCTTAGTGCTTCTGTCTCTTAAAAAGAGACAGACATAAGATGTTGTGGTTAACCTTGTTAAGGCTGTTTTGTCGTCTACAGTGATTGGAATAGTTTGGTCCTGTTCCGTCTTCATCCTTTTCTTTGTTTCTTGGCGAGAGTGCACATTGTTAATCAAAAGCATTTTCCATTTTCATCTCCTTTCAGTTTGTACTGTTGCATTGTACAGCTTCAGTTGGGCTGTAGACATTTGTTTACTTAAGCCACAGATTTGTAGGAACTGTTATGTGAGATTTGAAGCCTGATAATAGCAACATTGACTTAGCACATGTCTATGTTATTGTTAGCTTGCTGTCAGAATGGAGGAAGGAGAGTCTTCCTTTTGGAGGAGGAATCATGTGTCTGTCTTAGGTTATACATTATTTTTTCTTCATGCCATTGGATTTGTAAAACAATAGGAAACTCATCTGGGGTCAATAAAGAGTTCTGTCTAAGGCCAACGGACATGCAACAGTTTTATTCCACCCTTATGGCCTACATTACGCTTGATGCAGTTGCTAGCGTTTAGAATTGTATCTTGATTACTGGATCATCTAGTGCTGAAAATGAGAGATGGGTTTATTTGAACCCCAGTGCCCTGTCCACTGGGGTTAATGCACACAGATCCGCAAAACATTTTCCAGGGTAATAGAACCTATTAGTCTTGGTGCTTTTATTGAGTGGTTAGCTTTCACCAGGCTTTATTTGGACAACTTCTGAAGCCAGAAAACAAGCCCAGCCATCATAACAAATCATTTTATCATCATATCTATAAACAGTCTGTTATTATTAGATACACTCTGTGAATTATGATCACCATTAGGGCAATCTATAATTCATGTTTGCATTTGTTTGGGCTTGTTAATGTCAATGAAACCACTTTTGGGTTTTTGAGTCCACATGCTGCTGACGGTTCCTTGACTCTTCAGTGCAGAAGGTGGCAGTAATGCTGTGCAGACTCCCTCGTGAACTGTCGCCACTTGTTGTACATCTGAGCAGCCGGCTCTCACCTGAAACCCATATCAAGTTTCCCATCACTGTCAGGACGTGGTCCTGATGCTCTTCTGTCCCTTGTTCTGTGTGTGTGCAGGGGATACATACAAAGTATCCATTTAGTAAATTACATACCATCTTTTGAACTATATAGGGAGGTCACTCATAACTTCTTCAATGCTTTTTATTAATATTTCCCTCCAGAAATAACTGACAGAAGTAAATACTTTGATTGGAGTTAATAACAGGCTTATGAAAAGAAAAATAATGATACTTTGGAAGGCGGCATTACGATGCTGAACTGTCTCAGATGCATTTTTATCCAGTTTGTATGGTAGGTATTTATAGATATTTTCACAATCATATATGTCACCTATTATTAAGCTTAATGCTCTATATGTTCAGGACAAAGTGCTGGAGTTATGGCCAATTTCCTGCTGTGCCCTGCCATTTACAAAGTTGGATTTTTTTTTTTTATTGATGGCAGCCACTGGTCTTGCCCATTTATAAAAGAATTATGTATCTCAGTCCCACGTGCATTAGCATTAGCACATCATTTCCTGTTATAGTGCCAACTTTCATGTCTTTAGCTCCTTCCAAATCACAGCAATTTGAGCAATGGCACTAGATGGCCCAAATTGATGAATAGACCACGCCCGCACTCATCCATCAGCGTGGCACTTCAGGTTTTGGTTGATCACGACCCTGAGAGCATGTGCACTGAAACTGCTGAAATTCTTTCCACCTCCCCTGCCGTTGGTCAGGCTCAAAGTGTTTTGGTTGGCCCATTCCCAAACACGGATTAAAAATAGCTACCAAGATTAATGTCAATTGGACAAATCGATAATGAGCTATGGCCAGTTTCCCGCTTAGCCCCACCCTAAAAATAATAATAGACTCTTTTCAGGGTAGTGCCCTAATGGCAATGACATGAATTGAAGGTGAGTGCCTCTCACATATTCTCAGAATGACTGTTCCCATAATTCACAGCAGATTGACATAACGGACAGCATGGAAGCCACGCGGGAGTTTATAGAGTCCTTTATTAGCCTCCCAGCAGGAGGCAACTTGTCTCAAACAAGCGGAGAATCCAACCTCGGACAAAATGAAATACACAAAGCGCACTGCACGCGTGCCAGCAAATGCACTCTTACATTCCCATTTGAAAGGTTTACCCTAAAATAACACACAATTTCAGTGTGGTGTCCACATAAATACCAAGATTTTAGGTCACAGGCAAAGTTGTAAAATGCAGTTGGGACAGAACAGTTTAGGAAAAAAGCGGCGCATGTCTTTATTTTGACAAAACCAAAGAGACTTGGGGCAGTGCTGAGAAATCAGTACATAATTTGTTCGACATGGCGAGCATAGATTTATGGTAGCCAAACCGACTGTAATGAACAGCCCATCACCCTGTTTTAAAATTGAAATGGTCTTCATTTATGTATGAGTCTTGATTTAGACCAGAAGTGGAAAAACATACCTGAATTGGGCTCCAAACACCGGAATGTCAGCCAAACGGCGACTCAACTTAAATGGCTTCTAACTACATGAACTGTCTTGCTGTTTCTCCTTTTTTTTTTGCAGAGATGGACGAATGCTCTTTGACTATCTGGCAGAAAAACATAACGTAAGTTGGCCTGATTTGCTGACATCTCACTTCTTCACTGCATTTCCCATGGCTCTTGTGTGAACCCATGGTTGTTTTAGGGGCGAAGTGGGAGGGGCAGGCCGAGCAGGGAAATGCAGAATTACTTCCCAAAACCCTTAACTCATTTTCAGGGTTTGTATGGCTTGCACAAATTCTGCGGACATTTACATTCTGTGGTGAATTGTTAAGAATAAACGGAGTAGCTCGGGACTCATGGATAGAGCCGCAAGAATGCCGGAGGTTCTATATTTACTCTGATGTTTGGCTTCTTACCCTCCCCTCCATCGGTCCCCTCCCACTCCGGTATCCCGCTGACCTGCCTGCTGTCCTCAGTGCACCTCCACACAGCCCGGGCTCAGGGCCCCACGGCCCCGCTGTGGGAAAGGCTCGGGCGGCGCGGAGCACCCACCGCCTGTCGCAGCTCGCCCGGGCCTCATAGCGAACGGCCTGACGTCAGCGCGCGCTGCGCGGAGATACTGGACAGCCGGAAGGGCAGTTAAATATAGCAAGACTAGCAGGCTTGAAATGATAGCCCCATATACATCACTAATTTAGTTCACATGACCACTGCTTGACAGACTTTTCCCAAAAGTTAAATCCTCTCTCCCAGTGGCGAAATGCCGCTGATGTGATATAGCAGTGTTTACTCTATATTCGTTTAGCGCTGGTGTGCCACCGCAGCCGGGAAACTATGTTACCCCCACAGATGCATTATGGAAATTTGCAATGTATTTGTTGCAGTCCAGATATTCCAGAGCTTACCCCCGATGAAACGCAAACACCAGACGTGACACAGAGCTGGAATTTCCCGAGGCATAAAATAAAGCCGCACAAATTTACAGAGGAAGCACAGCGCTTCCATCGAAAATAAGTGTTGTTTGACTCTCACAACTTCTCCCCTTTTGTGACGCCGGTGCGCTCGTATTTTTCTCTCAAAGTTTCGCCAGGAGTACTTGGACACGCTGTACAGATACGCCAAGTTCCAGTACGAGTGTGGGAACTACTCCGGCGCCGCAGAGTACCTCTACTTCTTCCGCGTCCTGGTAAGTTCTCTGATTCGTCACGCGCATTCGTCACCAGCAAACATTAATGGTGATGTTTGCTGATAACTGCGCACCTCACCTCACTTAACAGAGCGTCTGTAGCGTTTTACTAGCCCCATTTATATACTGGCTTAAGGCATTTCTCTGACATATTAAAATTGAACATCACATTATGTTTGCCAGATTGCTTTAATTCCTCAGAAGGCCGATGCTTGCGCAGGATAGGAAAAGAACACTTAGAAGTAATTGAATGTGAAAAGCTGACGTCATTGCCTCTTCAATTCACTGCACGTCTTGTGTATTAGGAGGAGACTGCTGCTCTAGGACTTGAGTAGGATCTTTTACTGGGCCAAGTGATCAGTGGCGGACTGCGTAATCTGTCTGTAGTCTTCTCAGGGGGCGGGCCTCAGTAGACAGTTTATTGATTTGAGTGCTGTGGCCAAGAGTCCCTTGTCACGACTTCTGAGCTTATGGCGCGCTTAGTTATGCAAGGCATCTCTTAGTTAGCAGGAAGAGGCTTCCACACATTCTCCAAGGTGTTTCCGGGAGGGTGTGTGCGTACGACAGATGGGCTGCACCTCCTTCCCTGAATTAAACATGACGGAGGCAAATTTATACGACACGGAGAGTGATTAAATGATTTCTGGGACAAATATTTTTAAAAATCCGATAATGCCAAAGTGTGTTTGGCAGAGGAAGATAATTATAGTTCACAAAGAGCGCTGGCAGAACTCTTGTTAGTGCACATGCACACTCCCTATTTACTCTGTAAACACAGAGACTTGTTGCCTGGCTTCTGGAGTTTGTGGCGTCACTCCCTTTGCCCTCAGAAAAGAGTAAAAGATGAACGGGGCAGTGAATGGGCTAGGTGCAGCTGGACCGCCAGCACTGCCGCCTCTCGGAAAAAGCATGGAAGTGTGAGTCATCTTCGAGGTGACTCATATCAAACGGTGCGACGATTTTACTGGTGTGAAAGGTGCCACCTCATGTTCTTGAAGATTCTCGAACAATGGATCTGAGGCTCGACTCTTTATCTTCTGCACCCGGCTCGTCTTTGATGACAAATGAAGACGTTGACTAGCAGAGGTAGCCGCATCCCTGCAGGAGCTGGTATTTTTTACAGAGCTGGAAATCTCTGGAGTGGCAGACATGCCGTGTTTCCTCTGTGCTGTTCGATCGATGGCGTGGCTTCCCCCAGTCGACGTGAAGCGCCGCGTGTCCCCGCAAATCACCCAACGTAACGAGGACAGGTGTTCAAAAGTGCTGGCTCCTCCACAGTTTTCAGACCCGTGTCATGCCCAATCACAAGGCACCGTGGGTCCTAACTGCGTGAGCGTGGTTTAATGAAAAAGCAGGAACAACCCCAGCCGTGGTATAGAGCCACACTTTGAAGGTGCCGACTTAACTGCACAGCGGCTGTGTGACTCGTGTCCAGGGCGACTCCATCATCGACCCTGCAGGCGGGGTGGGGGTGGGGGGTGGTGGGGGGGGGGGGGCATCAGTTGCCGCCTGCTCTTCAAGCCTCCTTCAAGATCGCTCTCGGCCATTGCTCCGTTTTGGAATAAAACTAAATTCCCGGTGGAAACGTCGCTGCAATCTTGTCCCTTTTCGTGTAATCTTACATCAAGTGTTAGTAAGTTCAACTCCGCTGAATGTCCTATAATGACCAGTGGAACCAGCCTGCATAGTCAGTGGTTTCCAAGTGTCACTCACTTGTCCTCTAAATTTTGTTTGTCTCTGGTTCAACATTTAGCTTTGCGGTACAGCCAGGACTCGTGCCAAAACCAGCCCCGAAAGAATGGGCAAGAGTAAGATCAACATTTTGTCTATTCATTAGAGTGAAAAACATTAAGACCATCTTTTGTTCCTCTTCTAATTGGCATTTGATACTTGCACTGCGTTGCCTCTTGTCTTTCGGATGTCAGGGACTCTGGCTAGTCGTGCACATTCAGTGCGCTGGAGTGTCCCCTCCTGAAAAACTTGGCAGTGGCTCCGAGCCGTGATGAACCCGCCTCGCTACAAACAACCCCCTTAACCCAAAGCAGTTGGGTACATCGTTCGACGGGTTTTTTGTTGTTTTTTTTTTTTTCTCCGACGAGCTCCAATCTGCAGGAGGAAGAGTCGCATCTGAGACAAGATGACAAGTAATTCACCCGGGCTTTCCACGTCCACTCCCTCCCCCCTTAAAAAGAATTAAAGAAAAGCCCTCAGAAGCTCGCAGCGGATCCGTCTCACTGTTCCAGCAACAGTTGTTTATGGCTTTGCAACTCAGTCTAAATAAACCAAAATTGCTCTAATTGAGGTATGTTGTTCGAAGTCCAGCATGGAGGGGTTTTTTTGTTTTTACCCCTCAAATTGTTCGACCCCTCGCTTTAAGTCCCAGCCAGATCGGGCTCTGTAACTAGATATCTGTTGCTTACTCTTGACAATGCAAGAGGCTCTTTTAGATGGGAGGAGGGGGGAGGAGAGAAAGGTGGAAATGGATTTCATTAGTGGGAGTCTGTGTACCGCTCTCCCCCCCTCCTCTTTTTGCTGTTTTGTGGACCTCCCATCCTCACAGGCCCCTTGTCTGTCTCTCCTCCCCTCCCGTATGGGAGAGGTGAGGCTCCATAAAGTCATTTAACGTGGGAAACCCAGTCAATTAAACGAAGGAAGCCAGCCTTGCAAAATCCATGCCTCAGGTCCTGTTACAGTGTGGCCGAGCCCGAAAAGAGCAACTTATTCATATCATCACTTAATGCAGGGATTGAATGTTAAGAATAAAGATTGAGTATCCCGTCGGATCCCCAGCACAGTAAATTTATTGTTGCTGGTCAGTCAGCGAAATGTGCCCATTTCACAAACCACTGGAAACTTAAGGTAACTGCTGGAAAAACCCAGGTATTGAAACTTTTCTAGCGTGGCCACTAGTGAAAGCCAGACTGTGTGTGTGTGTGTGTGTGTGTGTGTGTGTGTGTGTGTGTGTGTGTGTGTGTGTAGAAAGCTGCCATAATGACCTGGAGGTCAGCCAATCGTAGCAGGCAGGGACTTCCAAGGGAGGGGGGAACTAACAAACAAAACAAAACGCTTCAACAGATGAAACGCTGACCTTTATCCTGGCAGTGGAGCCGTTTCTCTCCTCTAGATGTTCTAATGCAAATCTTTCCTGTGACTTCTGAACTTTAGGGAAGAAAGAAAAAAGAAGCAAAATGGACGCGAGTCGTTCTCTGTGATCAAAGAACCTCAGCTGCTCTGGCTGGATGGATGAACACACCGTCTCACTGTGTTCTCCTCAGGGGAAATACCACAAGAGATTTTTCCAAACTTTTTTCCCCTCCTCACCTGCCGCGGGCTCGCATCATGGCAGTTTGTTGAAATGTTATCAGAGGGTAAGCAGCCCCTGCCAGGTTAAAAAGAAAAAGCCTTTACATCTCAACGATTTGACCAATTTGTGGGCTTCCAGTGGAAACCCGCTTTTTTTTTTTGGCGTTTCCTCCGCTCGTGCATCTGTCGTGTCTCACAGTCCACTCCTGCGGCCGTCCGTCCGTGCGCGGAGGCGTGTGGTTAGCATCTAGGTCGCTCTGGCCGCTCAGCAGACACCCACCCCGACTTCCTGCTTGACTCATGTCACTGCGTCTGGTGCTCGGTGTTATCGTGGACGCTGCGGCGCAGAGTTTCCCCCGAGCCCCAGGGTGTAGCCCGGTGTCCGCTGCCGAGTGATTGAGCCGCCCGAGCTTCAGAGGCCCCCTCAACCTGCGTTTCATTATCTGATTCGTTTCTGTTTGTTTTAGCCTGTGCCTGAAATCAGAAACGGTAGCCTGCAACATTTTTCACAGTGATTATCTCCGCAGAGATGTGTCTTGTTAGTGTCAGTTCATATTTCAGCCTAATTGCCTTGTGACAGTGAGCGAGTTGTTGCTGAAGGTAAAGGGAGGGATGGAGGGAGGGAGGGGGAGGGGGAGGGGGGGTTATCACAATTACCTCTCTCGTTACTGAAGTGGACTTCAGTCATGGCGACAGTGCGTTTACGCTTAATGCAGTGGTGAAGAATTGATCCCGATCGCACCCAAATCTTTATCGTTTCTAAGTTGGACCAAGTGCCACTGCTGGTAAAGAAAAAAAATCTGCCATGGAAATCCCTCCATGCTTTAACAAACGAACAGACAGACCGACCAAACCAAAAACATCCCCTCCTTTGTGCAGGTGATGACAAATGTCCGTCTCAAGGCACCAGGTCATTTATTTGATCGGCGCTTCAAACGCCCGCAGTTAAAATATGATGAAAAGAAGAAAAGCAATGACATCTTTCAGTAGCAATGTCACGCTTTCAGTATACAGTCGCGGAAAAAACATTTCCCACGCTCAGGTGAGTGTCTCCTGCTGCTGCCTAAGAGGATGTGGAGGTGCGTCTGCCCCACCCCGCAGACTCACTGTGATGTTGTCTGTCAAGGTTGCCCAGTTTTCATTTAATCGCAGTCTGCGACACAAGTCGGGCTTTTGTGGAGTGCAAGCCGAATATCTGGCTGAGAATTATTTCCTTGTTTAATATGAATGATGTACGGCAGCTTCAGAGGTGGACCTCTGTCTTCTGTCTCATGCGAGGCAATACAAGTCGGTACATCTGGACCTCTGCTGCGTCTCTTTTGGCCACTACGAGACCATGACGCTAAATCACTGGATCATTTCTTCGCTGCGGACAAGATAAATGACATCTGAAATGTTTGCTGTAACTAGGCCCAAATTATAATTGGCATTGATTATAAGTCTATCATTGCTGATACGCAATTAGATTTGAGCACCCTCAGTATTGCACAATCAAATAAGCTCCACTGCCATTAAAATGATTTGGGTGGTTCCAAATGTTGAGCCTGCGCCGTGGCACACGCGCTCCAAACACGCCTGTGCTTGATGTGGTCAGAGCTGCAGTGCCGCGGTATCTCCAAGTGCAGCAAATTCGTTTTTAGAAAAAGCGAAACAGTCTTCCGTGATCCATTTCTCTTTTCCTGTCAAGCTCCGTTCCCTTAGGATGACATAATTCAATCAGTTTATCCAGTATAAATAAAAAAAAAAGTGGCTGCACCGTGCAGCGGGGGCCACCGGAGCCAAGCCAGAAGAGGCTGGCCCGGCCTCGCCGCGTACGGAAGCAGATGTTGCCGAACTGTCCGCCAGCCTGACTCCTCATCAGCGCTCAGTCTGTCAAATAAAGTGGAAAAGATTAGGGTTTCTAATGTGATGTTACATATTTTGTCTGTTCCCAAGGTCCCATCCACTGACAGGAATGCCCTGAACTCTCTGTGGGGCAAGCTGGCCTCCGAGATCCTGATGCAGAACTGGGAGGCAGCCATGGAGGACCTCACCCGCCTGAGGGAGACTATCGATAACAACGTAAATGCCCCGCTTCTCAGAATTTGATACCTCATCTAGATTCCCTTACATAGACTTCATATTGACGTTTCACTTTCAGTACAGCTCTGCTGTGGCATTTTATTCCTTGCCCACATGCACTCATCTGACTACTTAGGAACTCGGATTTGAGCATGAAGTGCTTGTCTGTGTTTGATTGATGGCCATTAAGGAGGCAAGCGCACTTAATGTCTGTTTTTTCTGTCTTGTACCTTGCTGAAGAAAAGGACTGCTTCTATCTCCGGTAACTGCCTCCAAAACAAATTTACAATTTAAATGTTTTTCTCTTTGTCTCCTCTTGGCTTCTGTTGCACCTTTGTTCCCTCCTACCCGCCTGGATTTCCGTCTTTGGCCTGTCCAGTCGGTCAGCTCCCCTCTCCAGTCTCTCCAGCAGAGGACCTGGCTCATTCACTGGTCTCTCTTTGTCTTCTTCAACCACCCCAAGGGCAGAGACAACATTATTGAGCTGTTTCTGTATCAGCCGCAGTAAGTACATTTCTAATCTTGCTCGGTTTCTCGGTCTCACATGTTGTTTGACAAGCAGGAAAGTGAAAACTCATGAGAGAATACCTGGAGGTAGTTTTAAAGACCAGATTATGGGTTTAACTAAGCTCCAGAACTTAGTTGAAATTAAAGTACACTAAAGTGGAACATTATGGTTAATGTTTTGGAATATTCAACCAAAAGCTGCCACTTTGTGCCTCAGAGAGTGTACAACATCTTTCTTTACTTATTTTGATACCAGTTGTTGCTGACAACTTTTATTTCCTTGGCTCCGGTCGTGTTGTTGCGCTGCCGCCATTTGTGTGTGCTTTCCTGATGGTGCTGCGTGATAGGTGCGGTATGTGTGCGGTTAAAGCGATTGGATTGAGCGTCGACTCGTATCACCAAAATAGTCCTTGACCCCAGAAGGATTTGGAGAAAAGGTCAGTCGTTTTTACAGCGAGAACTTGATTTAGAGAAAACCATTTGCCTTAATAACGCATTTTTGGGCGGTGGGCTTCTTCATGAACCCCGCTGGTATTTTTAAAGTGGTTTCAGAAGTGTGTGTGTGTGTGTGTGTTTTCGTGTGGTCTGTTTACTCTCGAAGTGGAGAGCGAGGCCATGTGTATTGCAGATCGGAAACTTTATACACTGCGTTAAAATTTGCACACCACCTATTTTGATGTCTCTGCTCCCTCCCCCTGTTCTGATTGCAGGCTTGCATAATTGTACAGATGATTGGGCTCCACAGACAGTATGACAGGCGACCACAACACAGCACACTCAAATGTCGGGTTCCCTGAATTTTACTCAGTTTTTAATTTTATTGTGGATGATTAAGGAGGCCTGCCCAATAATTACTCATGAAAAGCTCACCCAGCCATCTGTGTGGATAAACTGAGGTAGTTTTGTGTGCTTTGCAGTTTCACAGTCGAGAAACCTCATGTTTTCCCCGCTGAGGCTTGGCTTGGCTCTTGTTTCCCATCTCTTGACCAGTACTTCCTTTGGCTGAAGTCGGTGACCAGTGGCTGGCCTTCAGCTCCACATTTGACCTCCGTTACCCCTGCAGTCAGCACATGTTGGTCCAGAGCCTCGTTTGTGTACGACGGACGGACGGCACCGGCCTCAGCGCGAATAACGCGCAGCAACTAAGCGTGATACAGGTGCAGACGGCCGGAACACTCCTGCAGTAGCGTATGCCGAGTCACTTCCGCCTCTACTGCTTGTGCAGTTGCTCAGCATCGTTTTCTTCTGCAGACGAGCTGTGAAATGGGACCTTGTTTCCCCGTACCTCCACCGTGTTCTCACACAGCACCCCCCCCTCCCCGAAGAGAGGAAATTTGAACTCATACTTGATTTCTTGGCTGCATGCCTCAGCAGCATCTTCAGCAAACCAGCGCAGCGACGCTCTTTGCCTCAAAACTCCCAGGAAAAAAAAGAAAAAGATGAAGTCCCCTAAGTGGGGTAGGGTGAATGCCCCCCCCCCCCCCCCCACAAGATATGGTACAGTGACTCATGCAAAGATAGCTTGCTACTGGAGCCCCCCTTGGAGAGTGAGTAGGTGTAAGTTAATCGGGAACACAGCACGGAGCGTTGCGGTCTTCCACGGGAGTCAAGCAACTACAAAGGGAGGGAGGAGGAGAGCTCTCCTAAAAGCAGGCTGACGACGGCCCTGCCAAGCAGCCCACTTCTGTTTTTAGACCCAACATCACAACTGCCACAGGTCCCCTGTCCCTTTAATTGTTTCAGCTAATTAAACCGTTTTCAGCACTCGCTCTCTGAACGCCATGTGTTCCCCTGGACGCGGCTATTGGAGACCTGAAGGGGCCCACTCCACTTCCTCTTTTCCGATTTTAATTTGGCCGGTGGGGGTTTGAGTGCCGGGTGAAGTTCAAAGACGGGTATTTGGAAACCCAGTGAGGAATTCTGGTGACATTGTGTACGCCGACTGATCGCCACCTCGGCGGTGGTGTGTGCGTCCTTGCACACGCGCATGCTGCTTTTCGAAGAACGCCGTCTCCTGAGTTGGCGTGGGATTAAGAACCGGCCCGCAGCAGCGTCCTGTCTCCTGTGTTCAGCCCTCAGCCGGTTGACCTGTGGTCGAAACATCAGTCCCTGGCGGATTGGGTTTCAGCTACTGGGCAGGTCCCTGCTCACTGATCTGTATCTTCTTGTCAGGGTTTCCTTTTCCTCCCCCTTCTCATAGGACACGAATGAAAGAGACGGCTTAAATATGGGACCCGTGTCCAGCGGCGAGAGTCCCGTTAGGACATTTATCTGTTTGGCTCCAAAGGCCTTGTCTCTGTTCTAAATGCCAGGAGCCCGATGAGCAGTCAAAATGTTATATTATGTGTCCTCGTAAAGATCACGTCTTTGCTCTGACAAGTGATTGTTTCAATCCCCCCTCATTCCAGATACCTCAACGCTATCCAGACCATGTGCCCCCACATCTTGCGTTACCTAACCACCGCGGTCATCACAAACAAGGACGTCCGTAAGCGTCGGCAGGTTCTGAAGGATTTGGTGAAGGTCATACAGCAGGTACTTTTCCCCTCTCGCGCGCTTCTCAGGTCATTGTTTATAGGCTGCCCAGGGTTTGCCGGCCACGTAACCCAACAGCACTGCTAACACTTCTTTTAAGAGCAGGGAGTTTATATAAGAGGAGCCTTAAATCCGCTGCCTCTGATAAATCATGGCAGCAAACTGGCCCAATGTACCAGTGCCCTCTCAGCCAATGACAGTAGCTAGTTCAGCGATCTTCAACTTCAAGCGCCTGTCTGGAGTTGTGGGTAATAGCTAAAACATGTACTCGGTGCTCCCTGCTCCGTTGCCCCGGGTCAGGCCGGGACTCTTTTCTGTAAGCATGATTTGCAACTGTTCAGGTTTCAGAATGTATCTTTGCTCGAGTCCTTGTAAATTGCTCTGTTTATTTAGCTATTGTGCCCCACAGGTGGTCATTTTGACTGCACAGTCGACAGTCTGTGTGGTCCAATCGACTTTTGGACCCCACTGTATGTCTGCTTTGTTTGGGTCTCACCATAGCTAAACCTTGGCTTTATATAAAATAAAAAAAAAAAAAAATTATAGCAGCTTAGATACATAAGCATATAGATGTACTGTATTTGGTGGTGATAATAAATCTTATTATATTTCTTCTTTTTTTTCAGGAATCTTACACGTACAAAGATCCAATTACAGAGTTCGTGGAGTGCCTGTACGTGAACTTTGACTTTGACAGCGCCCAGAAGAAACTCAGGGAGTGTGAGTCGGTGAGTAACCAGCCCGGTAACCTCAACATCAGTCACTTCGACCTTTTGTTCCCAAACTGTGAGAGGGAGCTGGTCCGGGCTTATTGTGCCTCTCCGACACAATGCCGAGGTCTTCTGCGGACCTCTGATTAGCGGGCGGGACTCCCGAGCTTTTCACACGGAGCACTGTAGTAAACATGGTTAGTAATCATGTGATCTCTGTCTGACCCGCTGCCCATTCACACGGCGTTCTGTTGGGAGTTCTGCGTGGGCCCGCTGCAGACAGAACAGTGATAGTCTGTGCCTTGTATCGTGCTGTCAGATATAGAGGTCTCCTCGGACACTTTATGACTCAGGCTGCAGTCAGATTTTTACTATGGCCTGTAATTGACCCATCAGGCTAGTAGTTAACAGTAAAAGCTTTATAAGCACAAGTCTCCGCAGAGGCGCGCAGACGCTCGTTTTCAGGGGGCGATCTGTCATAGCTCCGCCATTTAGAGCATTTATTTCAATTTTGGTTTGTAATGGCTAAATCTAACTATAGTCCTTCATGTACTGTAAAAGTGCTCTTTGTGTGTGGAATACAATGCTGAGCACGCAGCGAATGCTACGATAAGATTTGATACGTTAAAGTGACCTCAATGTAGAAGATACGTGCAGCACAGTGGGGAAAAAAACAAAACCCGATAAACAGTCAATTTAATATGATCATTTTCTATATCAGAAATTCATAGGATTTTGTCCTCTTTAGGTCTATGTGTCCAGTCAGTTCTAAAAACATCTAAACACCTGAAAATAACCTTCTCCGTAGAACTTCAGTCACATAGCATCCATGACTTTCGCATAAAACAATTAAAATACATATGTGATACATGTATACTGATAAGAATAATAGAGGGGCGATTGTTGTGGCTGGACATGCGTTGGACTTCCATAGTGCACCGTGGCTGCTCCCCGTCTATATCCATATGCTGGCGTTTATACAACATTTATAACATTTATAAAAAGTAGGATATACGTGGTATTAAAGTAGCAACAGCTGAATATACAGCAGCATTTGATTGCGAGACAATGCACTTTTTTTCTTCTTCACTCTACCTGCGCTCTACCTACATGCACTTTCATCATCAGTTTGCACAGAGCCGCTGGTTTAGCTGTTACCATGTTCCAAAGATGAAGCGGCCTGTAGCTGATTTTCATTAAAAAAAACAAAATGAGGAGAGAGGAGGAGGAGGAGGAGGAGGCTGGTGACAATGAGGGTGCAGACTGCAGGTGCGAGGAGCGGGAGACCGACTGAGCCAGCGAAGAAGGAAAAAAAAAAAAGTACTACTTTCAACCACAGTGGCTAAGGCAGTACCCGTGGTTGCGGTACGACGGGAATGCTGCGCTGTGTGTGTGTATTGTAGGCACTGTGGCCCGTCTATTGCGGGCAACTCTAAACTTGCCGCCGGGTCAACACAGTTTAAAGTTGAAACTTTTTTGAAGTTGCGCAACGCAACTGCGAGAAACCCAGCACGCGCACGGGCCGACGCGTCGCCCGCAACGCTGACGCCCTCCCCACCCCTCAGCAGAGGAGGACAAAATTGTCATCAAATTCAATCCCCCCAAAAAAAATTGTACATCCAATTCATGTGCTGCTGGTCGCACCAGCGCTGCCGCAGGAAAAGTTCATCTGGAGCGCTGGTCAGAGTTTGTGGATGCAATCAGTGAGCAGTAATCAGATTTCGAGAGCAGGTGTCCTCGATAGTGTTGTGCCACATGTATGCTTTGCGTAACTTAATCTACGAGCGCATTCTTTGCATACACGCTGCAATTTTCTTCTTCCCAGATGACCTGATAATTTGGACCTACAGAGGAATAAAAGGCTAAAGGGTTACTCGGCCCCCTTTTTCATCTCCCGCCTCCTGACGATAAACCTCCAAAATGAAAACCATCTGTCCCGATCCAATGGTTCTTTCCCAGGAGTCGATGTTTATAAATCACGTCGGCGGTTCGCCGACGGTTCCGTTTCATTTTAGCCTATTTTCAAGCTAATACAAAGAGTCTTCAGCCGCAGCCACTATTTAACAAATGAGGAAGTTATAACCAAACTCATCTGGGCAGATTTGTTTTTGCTTAGTTATGCCTTCAAAAAAAAAAAGAAAGAAAGAAATCCACAGCATGTTCCCGGAGAAAATTAGATTTTTCCTGTGCAAAGGCCTCCGGGGGCCATCTCCAAATGATGACATGTACGAGCAACAATATTAGAGCGGTATCCTGTTTCAGCTAAGACATGACACACGCCCTCAATCACCGACCTTGTTAAACACTTTCGGAGGAGCTCTCCGGATCGGGCTCGACCTCGCCGCACCGGGTTCTGTTTACAGAGACTCCTCTGTGGTCGAAACAGATGCTCGATCCCGACTCGCTCCGAGGTCGGAGCCCGAGTTCTTCCAGGTGCTTTTAAACACCGGACCTACCTGTCAGTCTTATCAGAGCTTGTCCAGTAGGCACAACACAGCCCCCACCTCCTCCTCTGCCTCTATTGACCCTGCTCAGTTCACAAGCAGCCCCAGCGAGGTGGGTGGCTCTGAAAGCGTTTTAACACCACCTTTAATGCATTGCCTGTGATGGTCTGCAAACATTTCCTCAAAATGGTCCTGTTTGAAGTCAGCGGTGTAGTTTCTTTTTGGTCCCCCCCCCTCTCCCTGCACAAATTCACACGCAAGCCTTTTAAAAAGTGCATTATATCAGAGGTAAGAGGATATTTCACAGACCGTGGAGTGATTGAGGTAAGCGGATACCCCGCTGGGATGGGCTGTTGTCTTGATGAGCATTTGTAATGCATCAATTTTGAGCCATTGAGAAGAGTGGCACCCATCTATTTACTGATTGCTGTAATAGCAAGATCTGGGTATTGTTTTTCAGCTCCCCTGTCTTCAGTTCACTGTACCCTTGTGCAGTAGTTTGAGCCAAGTGCTTGCAGAGGGGGAGTTTAGCTCCAATTTAAATTGTCCTGTTCAGGCTGTGTACATTTTCTGGGTTGTGTGTGTGTGTGTGTGTGTGTGTTTGTGTGTGTTTTGTTGTTGTTGTTTCTTTCCCACCCCACCTGAATCTGGAATCACTGTCAGATGTTTGATGCTTGCATGTCGAAGAATGAAAAGTATAGGCCTACCTATACAGGCCCTCAGATTGTGCATAAAAAGGCTCTTTTAAGGCCCTTTCAGAATTTGTTTAAGCTTTGTGGTCTGAATCCCAGATGACAGTAATTAGGGCACTTAACTCTTCAAAGTTTATCAGGCTTAGATAAGCCTTGTCACAGCTGAAATGCGCGTTGCCCGATAGCGCCATGTAGTTGGGTTTTATTCGAGCAGAACTCGGGGGGCCGATAGCTTTCTAAGCTTAAGCAAACCGAGAGCTGGTAATTCTTGGAGAATGTTTGAAGACGGGGGCCTGTGATGTGAAATAGCGCTCGATGGAGAGTTGGAATGCGGCAGGCGCTGAGAAATGGGAACGTTTCACACAGCCGTACCTCTGGGGCCATAGCTGGGTCATGAGCATTTACAGTAGATGAAGTAGATGGATCGGCCATATGCGGCAGTGTCAAAGAGTCCAAGCGAGGCAGTATTTCTTACTGGTAACAAGGCACAGGTGATACTGTGTAGAGACGGCCGAGAGGACTCGCTCGCATCTGTGGGCTGTCTCGGACACGGCGGCGCTGCACTTGCTGGCGGACGGTAGCTGTGAAATCTGGCGATCCTGCGCAGGGGAGTTGACACCGAGCCGCCAGACCAGGGGACTGATGACAAGTCCCAGACAGCGCGGTCATCTCTGTGGTTAGCTCTGTTCTCGCTGCATTGTGTCATGTGGGAGCCGGAGAATTCAGAGATCTGCGGTTGATTTGAAGCACCTTGCACCATCTGGGGCCGCTGACTGACTGACATAATCCCTGACATGCAGCCAGTGCGGTCCTCCCTGCCCCGTTCACACTCTGGATGTATCAAAAATGGACTTTGGTTTCAGTCAATGGACTTTTTTGCGCTTATTTGAATAAGACATGAATTCCTGGAAGCAGACACATTGACACATGAGATGCTGCTCTCGTGACTCTCCATCGCTGTTCGGTGCGAAGGTCCAACCTCGACCGTCCTCACGAGTCTGAAGAAAAGCTCTTCTGTAACTGTCGGTCTGAACTCCATCCCATAAACTGCTGTGAGAGAAACTTTGAAGACAGCCTATAAAAAGACAGAAATAACTTTTGTGTGTAATATTTACATTGCTTTTAAGTGACATTCCTTCTGTCTCTTAGGTCCTTGTGAATGACTTCTTCCTGGTCGCCTGCCTGGAGGACTTCATTGAGAACGCCCGCCTCTTCATCTTCGAGACCTTCTGCAGGATTCACCAATGCATTAGCATCAGGTCAGTCAGCGAACACGAACCAAAGGAAGCGGTGCTAACGTTTTGAAGTCAGCGGTGAGTCGTCTTGCTGGTGACGCTGACATCCCTAAAAACCAACAGGAAGTAATATTTGCTATCTCTCGGCTTTGTAAGCATTCACTGAGCAGGAAGCGAGAGTGCTGGCTTTGCAATCAGTGGAGTTTTCCCTAAAGATAAGCGTTAATTGCCGCGTCGGCACGCAGCCGCGCTGACCGCGCGCTTCCTCGAGAACTGAGCGTTGCGAGGCTTAACTGCTTCCGGCTCCCCAAAGGTCGCCCCGCTCGCTAGACTTTTAAGACCACCTGTCTGAGAGCCAGTCCCTCGGACAGATTTCTCCCAGGAAGAGGTCAGGATTTCGAGGCTTTCGAAGTCCCCCAGCTACCGGAATGCAACGCTGGGTCCTGCTCCTTCGGGGAGATGGAGGTCAGAGGGTTTGTAGGTCTCCTCGGACTCCTGTTTCAAAATTTCGTATAGTTACATTGAAATAAAATTGACCTTGGATGCATCCCCGAAACCAAGAAATTTAGTCAATGCTAATTATAGTGAGCATTAGCGGGGGGAGAGAAAAGATTATAGTAATTGTCTGCAATTAAGAGAGATTACAGGATTTGGCTGCCTCTTTGCATCAGTTTTAGAGAGTGATAAAGATTAAGACAGAAGCATTCCCCCCTCTCAGCCATTTTTGTTTTTTGGGGGGGTTGTCCTTGTGTCTGTATCTAATCTCTGATTATGGGTAATGCATATATTATTTTCTTTACCGTGTTCCTCGCTAATTCATAGTTCAACATTCCCACTGCTTTTCGGAGGGCCACGTTCAGAAGTGTGCTGCCCTGCGGGCACACTGTGAACCCTGCACATTTGAAGCAGGGTCTCCATTTCAAATATGGTCCGCGGACGCACGATGTTCAGTGGAAAGAGGGAACGAATTACCTCTGTTGACACGAAAATGATTGCATTGACTGTTATATAGAGCCGTGGAGGTCTGTAGTCAAGGTTGAACCGTGGAACATGATCGGGCCCTGTCGAAATCTCCAGTTGCAGATTGTCTGGAATTGATTAGGAGTCCTGGTTCTTTTTTGGCAGACTTGCTGCCATTGGATCCATTTACTTGTTAGGGACCACAAAGGTTAGCGGTAACACTGAAAGAGGAAGTCGGACGGTGCCTTTTCTGCTTTTCACCTTTTTTCCCCCGTGTCCTCGGCTCGCCGTCTGTTGAGGGTTCTGAAGCGGGAACACGCAGCGGGGAAAAGGTTTCAGGGATTTCCGTGTTTATTTTTGTTGGTGTTATGACGATGGACAGAGCATGCCCGTTCTTGACAGGCGCCCAAATTCCATGTCATTAGTGCTCTGCCCAGAAGCCCTCGGTGCCCAAGCGTGGACTCGGATGAATTTGATGGCTGTTTTTAATGAGGACATTTTTACAGCTGTTGGCCATGATGGTTTCACAGATATTTAGCTCGCCTTTTGCCCACAGCTCGGGACACAAAAGTAGACCAGAAGTTGGCGTAATTGAGTTATTTTATGCAGTAAAGTCTTATGTAAAACGTACTATAGGGAGTGGAAATGTGATTCAGCCTGCATTTGTAATTGCGCGCACACACACACACACACATCCTTTTGTCTAGACTTTTCAGTGTCCCCAGTGTGTGTTTCCAATTTAGCTTTGTTTTTTTCGTGTTTGATTTACAGGGTTTATTTCCTCAGTCCCTCCGTAAATGTTTCAGTGGCAGGACCCCGCTTTGACCTCAAATGCACACTTGTCCTTTGACATTTGGAGTAAATGCTTGAGACGTGATCGTCTGGGCAGTTTATTTCACCCCCCCCCCCTCATCATGAGATCGTATTTGTACACAACTGCTAACTGGTAGTTGGAAGGGGTGTCTTGTGTATTTGGATGTAACACTGAGGATATTTCCACCTCACAATTGAGTCATTAAAAAGACCACACGATCATTTCGGTTTCCCTGAAAAATCAATTTTACCCCAAGCCGAAAGCGAGCTCGCTCCAAATGGCTTGGAGTCTCCCAGACGCTATCATATGTTAGTGTTTAACAATGCGTTTTTATTTGGGCCGGCCATGTGAAGAACGGGACTCCTTTTTTTTTTTTTTTTTTTTTTTTTTTGTTGAGAAGGATCCCCCATCCTCCTTACTCCCCCAATCCCTGACCTCTCTCTTCAAGTGTGAGGTTGGTATTGAGAGCTACAGGAGTCCCCGAGCCCGGAGTCGAAAGCTCGGGAGCCGGAGGGAGTAAAGGGTCGAAATGAAAGCGATCCCCTCTCCCCCACCCCCGCAGAACGGGATCACAGTTGTGTAAAATAAAACCACGGAGGCTGTCTGCTTGGCTTAAGGGCCAGAGGATGTCAATAGTGTAGGTTGTTTAAGTCCGACTCGTTTTTGTTTTTTTTTCTCCCCTCCCCGTCCCCCTCTTCTCTTACTTTCACTCTGAGCTTTAAGTCGGGCTAGCTGCTGCAGACCTCTCTCAGAGACAATGAGATAAAGCAAACCCTGCGCTGATATACAAATGTCCTTCCTGGGAGGAAAACAGTGCCAGACTTTCTTTTCTAAATTAGATTAGAGGACTTTGACTGGTGCGGGCTGAGGCCGCGGGCCTTTTCGGGGCGCGTTATGTGTTCCTGTGTTCCGCAGTGGGTGAGCGTAACTCCCCCCGCGAGGAAACCAGATCGTGTTTGTTTTGATCGTCATATCTGACCTGGACTTGACTGACATGTGCCCCCACTTTACCGAATTGCCAAACAAAACACCCAGGACCCCTGCGCAGCAATCACTTAATCACATGGGTAAGAATCGGAACCGGTAACAAATCTCTTTCGAATTTGCTGAGATTGCTTGATTGTTAGGTAAATAAGTGGAGGGTGATTCCGAGCGTCAGTTAGCGTGATGGAGTCGTGCAGCCACGTGTTTGCCGTGGCTCACGCAGTTTTTACGTTGCTGTAGAGCAAGGTGGGGGGGCAGACACAAAACATACACACGTACATTGTTACACAATCCTTTAGTGAAGCCCTGCATTAAATAGTTCCCTTTGTGAAGACGTAGCCTTTGTTCAGGATGTCCGGCGGGGGTTAATCCAACTTTATGTTAAATTTGAGGCAGCAGCTTGAGTCGCGTTTTTATTCGATTATCACCACAAGCTTGAGCAGCATCCAGGCCCACGGACCAAAATCCTCGGTGTTGAAAGTGTCACTCCGCGATTGCCGACATGTGTTAGCCATCACGGGCCGAACTTTCGTCATTAGCCCCCCCCCCCTTCCAACTTGCTAGGTTCCCAATAATGAGCCGCGAGAGCAATTTTGTTGTCGTGCATCGTTTTCTTCAGGTTTTGACGACCTGAAGCGTAATCACCTGTCCAACAGGGGTAGTATTACCAGCTCACTGATGTGAGTGACAGGTTGATCAGTCTCTCTATACACCCCCCCCCAGATCAGCCCAGTGCTGTCTGTCTCCTCAAGCACTTCGCTGCGGCGAAAGTGTTGAGAGATATGCACTGTCACTCGGAGACCAAGCCCCATTTCACTCATTATGCTGAGGTAATGCTCTTTATTTGTTGTTTGTGCTTTAAATGCCCCATCCAGACACTGACATCATTTCACTCCCCTTCTTCATGTGGTTTTGCCACCATTTGACCAACATTCAGTGGGTTAGGCCCTTTTTTTCCCTCTGCTTGAGCCTTGAGGTAAGACAGACATTATCACAAATCCCGAATAAGATTACTTTCCACCAAAAGAATGTCTTAGAGAAGTCAGCGTCTGACAGCGACAGTTGAAATCAGCAGTGGTGGCGGTGGAGGGATCTGTCTGCTGAGCCGTTGCGTGAGAAACCGTGTGGTCCATGCAGATGCGAGCTTACTCACTGGGGGACTCTCACAAAATGTGATTAATGGACCAGGAAGTGATAATTAGAAGAGTAAATTGTTTTTATGGGCCCTGTAACCCCTATTATTGTGTACAAACAAACAGAGACTACACACTGACAAATTTGTACCTACAGTATTTATGTTGAGCTTTTCAGGGGTGCGAGGGGTCGGTGCCTTGCTCTTCAAGGCCGGGTTGCCGTAGTAATTGTGGGCAGTGCACAGAGGGGTTGAGGATATTTATTGGGGCCCTTATATGAAATGTGGTAGGCGTGGAGAGTGGTGGGGGTCAGACAGGAGGGGAGGGGGCAGGAAATGTGTGTGGGGAGGGTCTTGATGGGGATATTGAGGGGGTCTAGTTATTTTGAAAGCCACAAGGGAAGCCAGCTGCGCTGGGTAAAGCTGTGGATCAAAGAATGCCAGCCACCCTCATACCCCCACCCACCCAGCCACCCCTCTCCCTGTGCTGTGACACATCCATGTCTAGCTGTATCAAAGAGCCGTCCAGTCTCCAACCTGGCTTTTATTTTGAGGGACAGTCACCTTTTGGACCAGTGTGTCATGACGAGCTCAAGTGAGCGGCCAGGCCAGAGAGAGAGAGCGTGCCCTGGACAGAGGGACACAAGAAAATGAAAGGTTAAGTAACCACAGAGGCCCACATCATGGGGCAGCCCTATAGCACTTCTAATTGACTTATTTAGCAAGTCTGTAAATCAAACTCCCATTAGCAGAGGTCCATTAGAAGTGTTTTGGGAGTGTGCTTCATATTATACACCTTTTGCCTGGAGCGCAATGCGTTGGCCATCTATTTACAGTGACAAATGAAAACAGAGGCTCGTCATTTAGCAACTAATGTACAGCATCCATCATAACATAGTGTACTGTTAAGTAAGAGTTATTTGGCGCTGTTACATATTTTTAAGTAGCCTCGACATCGCTTATAGACAGCAGTCCAGTTTAATTGAAGTCAGGCCGAGATCCTGCAGTAATATCAACAGCAGTTATTTCATATTAGTTATATATATATATATATATATATATATATATATATATATATATATATATATATATGAAATGCCATCCACTGATGGTGATGCTAGTGGAAGGTCATCATAGTCATTTGGGTGTATCCTCTGGGAAATATGAATGTCTGTAAAAGATTCTGTGCAAGCCCCTCCTGTGGATGGTAAGATACGGACGCACGCAGGGGATCATCACAGTTGGTGGGAGTCATCCTCTTGAGACCACGAATGTCGTCCAAATATTAAGACCACATAGCGGAATCTATAGAGGAAAGTTTAAATGCAAACACCAGACTTTTTTTTTATTTGTTCCTCCCAAAAGTTAATTTAGCAGGTCCTTGAATGACATGAGGTCCTCATATACTGGGATATTGGTACAAACACGGAGTTCTTTGCCACTGTGTACATCCCTGGGTATTCCCTTTCTATTTCCAGGAGAATCTACACACCACGGAGACAGACCTCAATACCCTTTCTGTTCCCTTATAGCCAGAACCCAGGTTTGAGCCCCATGTCTCTGTTTCCTCAACAGCATGCTGGCAGACAAACTCAACATGACGCCTGAGGATGCTGAGAGATGGATCGTGAATCTTATCCGCAACGCCAGGCTGGACGCCAAGATAGACTCCAAACTGGTGAGGCCTTCTGCCTTCTTCCTGAATCAGTCGACTCAGTACTTAACTAATGAATCAAAGCTTTTTTTTTAAACCCTTGCAGTTTGATGGCGGCTGTGATTGTCACATAGCCCCTTTCAGGAGCCCCTCCTGTGCGTCCTCGCGAGGATGAAGTGACATTATTTGTGTCCTGATTTTGTAATTGAAGGGGGAAAACTGCTGTAAGGACAACCACAGTATCTCACCCTTGTTAGGTCTGGTTCGTGAGGCTCCATGTTGAACCTGCGTGTTTTGGCATACACATCACGACAGTTCTTTGTAATCAGCAAATCATAGCCCAGTCCTTCACAATGACATGGAATTATCTGGATGTGCCTACGGTCGATGTGAATGGGGGCCTGTGCAAGCTCTGGTTGGTGTTTGTCAGATGGTGTGTCTGCGAGGCCGGCTGTGATTGGCTCATCGGTGTTATTGTGAATCTGTCGTCCATATTTTCCCCCTTTTGTCCAGGGCCATGTGGTCATGGGGAACAACGCCATATCTCCGTACCAGCAGGTGATTGAGAAGACCAAGAGCCTCTCGTTCCGCAGCCAAATGTTGGCAATGAACATTGAGAAAAAGCAGGCCCACAGCAACAGGAACGAGGTGAGTAACACACATACTGTACATAAGAAACGCACCCAAACCACCAGCTCGCAGCTCAAGCCCTCCCCTTACCGATCAGATCGCTCGAAGGTCAACCTGAACTCTGGGCAGTTCAAAGCATCTCAAATGATCAGCTCAGAGGAACAAGGCTAAAGAATGTTGATGAACAACCATCAACAAAGGCTCTCTTTACACGAAATAAGCCAGTAAGAGCAAGTTTAACAGAGCTGAGGCTTTCATCCCTCCATTGCTCTTCAAAGGCCTAATGACAAGGTAGATTCCAAACAACCATAAAACGAGGCCTGAGCTCAGTGACTCAGCTCCGCAACTTAAATAAGGTGGACCCTCACACTGGCTCTTGGTGAACATTACTCAAAGCCCGGAGTTCCCTGCACTTAGGACCAGTTGCAGATGTCTGGCTCAGGGTCCAGTCATCCCATTTAAGTGTGTTTTTGATGTTGACTTTGTGCGTTTTTAGTGGTATGTCGGCTGCTCAAGTGCACAGACGTGGTCATAATCGCACACATAGTCGACCTGCAAGCTGGTGCCCCGCGGAGGCGCGCGCTGTCCGTCAAAGCGGATTGATGGGCCGGCTCCCTCAGCTGACACCTGACAGCGCCAAGGCCACGGAGTTAGACGTGTTAAACATTCACTTCTTTAACTGCGCAGCTCTCGATTGCCTATCTTTTGATGTGCGCCATTACCCTCTTTCCTATTGTTTGAATATCTGCCGCAGGAGTGCTGCCATAACCCTATCCTGTAAAAAGGGGGGAAAAAGCCCCCCTCATTAAGGAGTTTTTGTAATTAGACAAGAGGCTGCAAACAGCTCACAGAGCACCACTACATCCTGCTGTCCTCAAGGCTACAAATCACTTACATATAGAGAACATTTACTGCCTACCATCTGGGCTGGCTGCTCAGGGTCCCTGTCAGCTCTCACAGCCACCCAGCGCTCACCGACAGAACACACGCATTACGCACTCCCGACAAGGAAAACATCAGCGCTTAACTGCTTGCACGTGTATGTTACTTTCTTCACATTTCGCGCAAAACTGTGTTTCGGTCAGTTTCAGTGATCCACGGCTGCTCTAATTTCACCTCTTCTTTTTCTTCCTTCACGCTCCTCTTCCAGACACCGAGCTGGGCAGGTCAGGAGACTGGATTTTAGCGCCGCAGTGAAGATGGATCCATCCCACTCATTGTTTTACAGCTTTTTTCCACACTTGTCTCCCAATGAGGAGCACAGCGCTGTTTTGCACTTGGTTCAAGTCATCACAGTTCAATAAAAGTGACCAACAAAACCATTTTCACCCATGATTGCCTTATTTCTGGACATTACGAATGGAGGTTGAGGTTTGAGTGGTCAGACTTTTCTGTATCGGTAATACTTGATGAAGTTTTAATGTGTGCATTGAGTCACTGAGTGGGACAGTTAAGACTGCTGTGTGCGATGCGGCTCGTGTGTGCAGTAATGATGAATGGCTGTTTAGTCTGTTGGTTTTATGGTGTTTTAGTGGTTCGCTTCAGCGTGGCAGGCCGCCTCGCTGAGTGGGACGTCAGCTGGAGGGGGCAAACAGAGGTGATGCAGAGTTACCCGTGGTCACACACTCTGCCAGTCATCCTGCCCATCTGAGGACATGAGGGAGCCATAAAGAACCATTAGCCAGACGGACACAATCTTTTTAATGTCCCACCCCACCCCCGCTTCTCTCCGCTCTCGACCTTCTCATAACTCAGTCCTCCGACTCGCCCTCCCTCCTCCTCCGTCGCAGTTGCTCACGAACAGGCCTTCATTCCTTCACGTCTTTAATTTTCCTCTCCTTACATGTAATTTAACCACCAAACAAGGGGTTTTATGTAAAAATGCACCTGCTTTATTAGGTCAAAATCAAAAGTCTGGAAAGTGCAAACGGTTTGTCATCGCTTGAACGCGTTCTTCGCTCGCAAACATCGTGCTGTATGACGTTAGTCTGTTCAGAGAGGAAGCAAAGGTGTTTTCTTTTATTTTTTTCCCCATAAACTTGGTTTCAGATCTTCAAGTTTTCATTAACACTATTAAATATTTACAACTAAATTAGAGTCAAAGTTCAGAAACAGCTGTGGAATGGTGGAAAACTGTTAATCTACCACCTGCTAATCTTCTTGCTTGATTTGACCCCTGAAACTGTTTCATTCACATGCTGGTTAATCTTGATTGTTGCACCAAAGTGTATGACATTACAAATGTCCAACTGAACCTATGAAGTAGCATACAGTTGGAGATTGTTTTTTGCCCATCTTTTTTCACCATTCAAGTTAATGTTAAGTTTTGATACTTTTTCCACTTTGAAAACTGGCAACCCATTTTAACCGGCATGAATCCAACCTGACTACAGCCTCTTCCCTCTGTAAAGAAACTTTTTCAGTCACATTTTAAATCTAAGAGGGTTGACAGTTCCCATGGACTTGAATGAGTCGTAATGAGTTATCAGATTTATGGTGGAAATTTGAAGTTCATTCTTGACAGAGTCATAAACAGCATTTGACAACGGCCTCACCTGAAGGTGCATTTAATAACGGTTCTTTTGATCACATCGCACGATCGTCGTCAGCAGACGCAGTATACCTAGTTGTCATGGAACTGCAATGTTTAAATTTCCATTTTTTTCCCAGTTCATTTTTCAATTCATGCTCCAGAACATCGACTAAATTTACCTTGGGATGAGAGTTTTGTCAGCTAGACTTACGGTCACTATAAAATTGTGTTTGTACATGTGGCCCGTAATGTTTCAGCTTTATTTGTGAATGTCATGTTAGATTAATTCTGGAGACTGAAGTTTGCCCCTTTCCATTTGTCACCACAAACATGGAAAGTTGCTAAGTATAACCTGAACTTCCTCAGTTTGCCTCACTCTCATCCTGTCCTTGACATTTTGGAGATTTTGACTTTTAAATGACCAGTCTGGGCTGGATCATTGTTTTTTTGTTGTTTTTTTTTCTTCTTCTGGTAAACTGTGACAGAAACCCAGGCTGAAGACCATCCAGTCTGGAGATCTGATGAACAGAGTGTCTCGCAGCTCCCCTCATTGCCGTTATGGCGCTGAGGGCTCCAAGCCAGACCATCCAAATGCTGACGTCACCCCACACACACACATACACACCCCTTATTTCTGTGCATTGCAATGATGGAGGGAGGGAGGGAGGGAGGGAGGGAGGGGGGATGGAGAGAATAAAGTGATTGGTTTACCGGCCCCCCTTCTCCATGACACATCATGAAAATAAAAGTGCCTGAGGCCTAAATTATCACATTCACCTTAACCGTGCACTTTCAGATGTTGTTTTAGAGCAGCATCCAAACCAGCGGCACTGCCTGCGGCTAACAGCCCTCCTGACCACAATCTCTGTCACTCCTCTCTGGATAAATAAATAAACAAAGTCAGGACAAAGGTCACTATAGGTTTTGGCAAGGAAACAACCATGATTCCACCCCTATTTTTTTCTTTGTACATATGTTTTCCCTCCATATATTTTGTTCAATCAGGTCCAGTGATGAAATGGAAACTTCAGTTGTGTGTGTGTGTGTGTGTGTGTGTGTGTGTGTGTGTGTGTGTGTGTACTTGCGCGCGTTACTGTCTGAGAGTAGAAGTTTCTTTTTCACTGATTTCTATGGTTGTGTAAAGATAAACCAGCGCCTGAATGAACCTTTAAACAAGGCAGGTTCGTGTGATCTACGCGAGGGCGACCAGAATTAAGGTGAAAAATAGATATTTTTTTCATTTCACACAGGAAACAGTGAGGTCTCCTGCACGAGGCGCGCCACTGTGACGTGCTCTCGTCCTCCTCGTCTTTGCATTTGTCCTTTAACGCCGCCGTCCGTGTACTGACGCGGACGACACAGCCCTCACATGAGAATAATTTCCTGAAATAAATAAAAGATTAAGTGCCACACCTAGTGGCTGAAGGGGGTAGAGCATTCCCAACTTCGCGCTCCCACCAGGATGTGGAGCAGCTGCTGGAGGTGATGAAGTGGTGCCACAAATCCTCTTGTACAAAGGCCCGTGTTGTTCGCTTGCCTGCAAGTGAACTGAGCAACACGCTGATGCCTTTTTTTGGGGGGTTTTTGTCTGCAACTCGCCGTCACCAACTTCCCCGACGCTGCCGTCACATTTCATCACTGATTTGGGTTTATTCTTTGTACTTACCTGCAGAGCTGACGGACAGCCAGCGTGTGAATGTCACAGAGGAGTGGAAGGTTGCCAGCCACCACATACCCCCCCCCACACACACACACACACACACAACATAAGTTGGTGTTTCCGACTGAAGGCCCCATTGACCGTCTCACATGGCTCACTTGATCGGGCCGCACGGGTCAGTGTGAAAGGCTCGGGGAAACCCTGAAATTATCGAATGATTTATTCATGTTCCACAATTACAGCTTCTGTGACGATTAGCATTAATTTCAAAAAGGGGGGGGTAAAAGAGGCGTGACGAAATGTTTGACTTGCAGGCCCACCTCATTACGCACACTGCAGATAATTGCCTTTTTGTTGGCGAACCTCTAATTATTCAATGGGGCTACCGTCGGTGGCAGAAAGCTGAACCGAGATAGTTGCTAGACTGATTGTGAAGCGATCACTCAGTTGACGTTTGCTTTCCAGTTGAGAGCGTTCACGAAACTTTGATTTTGAAACTTATATCAGTACATCCATAAGAAATAATGTAGAATAGGTGGGAATCTGCCGTGAAATATTCAATGAATTTTCTGGATACGCTTTTAACTTGCCGTTGCCACCAGCTGCTATCTCCTACAAAAACACATTAACTTTTTTCCCTGAAAGATGTTTCCAGCTTTTTCCGCTCACTAGGACCCAGAGGCAACCTCGTACCGGCCAGTGTGGGTGAGTGCGCGGGGGTGGGGGGAGACTACCACGAAATGTCATCTTCAACATCTTAAATAAGAAGAAACACAAAACTAGAGGTCTCCACACGTGACAGCGGCACGACGCTATATGAGGAAAAAGGCAGCAAGCATCAGGACCAGTTGGGAGCCAGTCACCGCTCAACCTCAGCAGCGCGCAAAACGCAGACTCACACACACTCACACACACTCACACTCGCTCTCTCGCTCACTCACTCGCCGGTCCTCGTTTTCCGCTTTAAAGAAAGCAACACATGTGGGTTTGTTTCTGCCGCGCTACCAGGACACGGACAGGACAAGCTTGAGTGAGGAAACGCAGGTAAACGGAATCTAAGCTTTTACAGAGAGGAGGAAAGGAAATCCCCCTCCACAGCTACCACCACCTTTTTTCCTCCTCCTCGACCTCTGTTCTCTTCTGGGGACACAAGTTGCCCGCACAAAAAGGGATGCTGCATGTTCCCGAGCCACATTTGCACTCAGAGGGAACCTAAAGTGGACCGGAGCGGAATTACACTTCATCTGATGCAAGGTATAGGCTTCACCAACACGTTATCTCACGGAGCGTTTTGGCTACTATTACGCACGGCTGCGCTCATTTTTGAAGGGGGCGTTTGAGCAGTACGCGTTGCCTTTTTGCATCCTCGATTGTTCCAACACATTAACACACAGAAGAGCTATTCATTTTTTTAATCCCCCGTCCTCCTCTATCACCTCCACGCATCGGTATTTAGGAAGGTGTTGATTTCGTTACACTGTTATCACAGTAACCTCCTTTGTCATTCTCCCCGCAGCGCACCAAAACGGACACTTTTAGTGACTGGAGGATCAGCGCGCTCCATAAAATGATCCCGATCGGCGACGCGATACTGTGTCGCATCTCGTCTGATGTTTGACACATTTGAGGAGCGACTAAAGAAACTGGAGGAGGACATAACAAAGTCAGAGAATTCATCCCGAGCCCCGCCGGCACCTTTTTACCGGAGTCCGAACAACAGATCGCCGTCCAGATGCAGTTTCGACTCTTCTCATTTGCCCTGATCGTATTGAACTGTATGGAGTACAGCAACTGTCAGGCGCCGTCGCACCGCTGGAGGAGAAACAAAAGAGGTAACCCGGGGTTATAACCTACAGGTCTTGCGGTAGCATCCAGTGAGTGACTTTAGCAGATGGTCAGAGTTTGTGTGGGTCACGGCGGGCAGCGGCGCAGTCCTGAACAGCGTTTCTCTCACTTCTCTTCGCGTGCATGTAAACATTCTCTGTAGAGTGCGCACGGAAAGTCAGGAAAATATGACACCAACCACTGACAACTATCTTAATTCGTTTTTGAAATCGCACAGGTGAGAGTTGCCGAATCAGGCTGTCATTCAGGAGAAAAAAATTACGCCGAAAGAAAATTGTAACCATAGTCACAATGCGATCTCCCGCACTATCTGATGGAACTTATTAACCGCTTAAAAGAATATTTTACACATTATGAATCGATTTCAGAGCCAGTAGCTAATGCGTAAACTGTGCGCAAAATTGGCCGAGCGCGTGGCTAAAATTAATGTATACTAAGAACATGTTGCGTCAGTGGAGTGGGTAATCGTATTTAATGCACGCTGTCAGGCGCGCCGTTGACGCTGCTCTTCGGTGTTGTAGCCCCTACGATGGTCGCCCTATATCATATATATGTATGAAACTGCTAAAAAAAAAAGCTGCCGATGCGGGTCAGTCTATAGAAAAACAGGCTTATAGGAGGGGAGGGGTCGGAGTTATTTAATGAATAGATACGGAATCCCCTTCCCCTGACTTATGAATTGCACATCTCCCCCTCCAGCCCCCTAAGCTGGTTTTAATTGATCTCATAACCACTTTGAACGGTTGGTAGGAAACCCGCATAACAATCGCACAGCGGAGGCGCGGGAGTTGAGGAGGAGATCAGCCCCTTTGTAAATACTACTCAACGCTCTGAATGAATGAGGAGACAGTGGGATTAGGCAAGTGGCCCCCGCCGAGCCGTCCTCGGACCTGTGACATAACGCATAGCCAAGATCTTCGGGGTGACCGTGAGACGGAAACATGTAGCGGGCAGCGCTTACAGTACTGTAGAGAAACTCATTTAAAGTCAGGGGAAGGGGGGGGTCTTGTAAATTGTAAGGCAATCACAGATTTAATCATATGCGCTGCGTGCCAAGGGGGAACCTCCACACTCTGCGAGCCCTCCACTACCCATCTGCAAATAATCAGGCAATCACTGCGGGGTACTGGCACACACACGTTTTTCTGCTCCTCTGTGTGTTTCTCTCTCTGCGGACTGTGTGATCTCAGACGGCATGTAGGAGACAGAACGCACTTTTCTTAGTATGATCAATCTTTTATTGGAACTGTGTGGAGGGCATTTTGGATGGTCAGGCAGCCAATCCAGTCTTTTCATGTGCCTTTAGGGGCCTGTTTATCTATGCAGTGTGCAGGTCTGTGAGTGAGAGAGGGAGAGAGAGAGAAAAAGGGAGGGTGTGTGTGTGTGTGTGTGTGTGTGTGTGTGTGTGGGGGGGGGGGCAGAGGGGATGAGATCAAGAGGTTAACTTACACATTTGACCTCAAGATCAGCTTGAGGCTGAGCTCTATAAACTACATATTGTTACCGCCAACAATCTCAGAGCGGATGTTACACTTGTCAAACTAATGCCATGCAAATATGTACAGGTTTTGGCCTTACAGTAATGCTGAAAGTGTGCGTGTGTGTGTTTGGGGGGGGCGCACCTTGGGCCAAAAGTGCCATTCTAGCAAGCTTTGGCAGCCTGCCAAGTTTTTCGGTATTTGCTTCCTTCCTTTATTTATCACGGTTATATTGAAAGAAGCATGTGTAAGAGATCATTGTCCAATAGGCCCAGAAATGCTTGAATATTTTTCTAGCCCTCAAGGTTCCTGTGACAGCTTTATATACAGTCTGTCTGGCATGCACGGGGAGCTATCCAAACCGTTCAGGAGTGTTGAGACCCAGACACGTTCGAAACTCAATTTGGCCACACTCCGCTCCCCAGGCGTAACTATTTTATGCGTAACAAAACACATCCTGCATAATTTAACAAATGTCTTTCTCATTTTTACATGCAAGAACCCCCCCCTCCCCAAATGTTTTACCCTTGATATATACTGGCGCACACGTAGCCACATGACTGAGTGAGGTGTAAAGGGATGGAGTTGCCATTACAATCAGGGGATGTCAAGGAGAAAAACAGCCATTGCGTGTGACTCGAGTCCACTGAAATGTCTGAGCACGGCCTAGATTAGGATCTTAGTGTGGTTTCTGGGCTGATGTCTTGCTCACGCACTGCATGGCATGACCCAATCTCCCATTTGGCTGCGGTAATTGTACATACACATTTTTTTTTCATGCAAAACAGATGACACAACATATTAAATTTACACCTCCTTACCCCCTATCCTGCCCACCAGAAACAGGGAAATGATGCCAATGAGCCCTGCTATGATATCATAGCTAGACACAAGGGTATTACATTTCATTTTTATTCTCTGGCTAATGATGCCACCTGCTGACTACATAAAATCAGGCTGGAGTACCAGTGCTGCCTGAAGGAACAGAGACACACAGTGGGGCCCTAAGAGGTTTAAACAGGTAATGAATGGGTAATAGCAGTCAAGACTGGTGAAAAGTTGCCATGTGATACTGTTAACCCTTCCATGTCTACTCAGAAGTCCCAAATTTGAATTCCCAGCAGGCTACAGCATGTTTCAGATCATATTCAACTGTGTAATCTGTTCCTCAACTCCATTCCCAGATGTTTTTGAAGGACAAAAGTGATTAGATGAAACCAGCGCAGTATGCAGGGTGGAGGGAGTGAGGTCAGAGATGCATGACTATTGTACTGCTGGTGACAGTCAGCAACAAGGGTGTGTGTGGTGAGTTTTTGATGCCAAAGTACATAGAATATAGTCATGATCTGTGGCTAAATATGCCCTTCTTTCAACCAAGAATCACAGAGTGTGCGAAAACATCAAGCTCTCAGGTATTTGACTCGTGAATCAACTCTGTGGTTGAAGCGTGTTGATGATATGGCGAAAAATCAAAGATGATTTCGAACTAGATTCAAGTGAAGTGCAGTTTTTGGCTGCATAAATTAAAGAAAAAATATATATAGCATCTTTGGACACAGATAAGTGATTTTAAACACAGTGACCTCTCTGTTGAGGGTTTGGAAGTCATGCCTCTGTGTGTGCTGAAAGCTCATACAAAGTCCCAGGTTTGTGGGTGTAAGTGTTAATGTTGGAACCCGGTACTTGAGCGCAATATAATATGTTGATTAAGTGCCTGACAGGGAGGAGAAGGAGTGCTCAAAGAGACTGCTTTTCTCCAAGCTATGCCACTTTTTTCTTTGGAAAAAAGTTTTTAAAAAAGCTCTTAAGATGGCACATCTGTTAACAAAGTTTTCCCACATGATACCACTGCTTTAATCAATGTGATGTTACCCTGGCATCCTGAACTTTTCTTAGTCTGTGGGACTGAAAGAGTTTGTTTATTCTATCAATGCGAGGCACCAGATTCATCACCTTACAGAAATGCAGAAAAGTGATCTGTGGAATAGCAGTAGCCCTCTGTCCTCTCCTCGGAGGCTGTACTAGTTGGTGAGAAGTGGGGGCTTTTCAGGGGATGAGGAAGGCATATTTAAGCAGATCAGCTGGAAATGGCTGAATGTGAACAGCATCACCTGAGAGGGATTACAGCGAGCCCAGTCTTGACCTGAGCCCGAGCTCTGGCGTCAAGGAACAGAGCTTTGTCTTTTCTCTCCCAGGCCCCATCAGCCAAGACTCGATAAGTGTAAATCTATGTGTGTGCTCAAGTGTGTGTGTGAGGGAGAGAGAGAGAGAGACAAGAGGAGTACAGGGAGGTACTCAGACACCCTGCAGGTGCATGTTCCTGATGCTGTAATCAACATCAATTCTAGAACAACATATACATCCCCTACAGCTTCACCCACACCCCAATTCTTCAACCACTCACATCCATAGTCTGTCTTGGGGATTATCATGGCCATTACAATGATTCACTTATGTGCTGTATTGATAAATCACATTAGTCTGACCCAGCCTTCGAACTCTGTCGAAAGACTAGCCCCTTGTTTGACCTACTAACCCATGCATGTCGATCCTGGCCCGTAGTGCAGCTCCTGCTCCGAGTCACAGCGGTATCAGATGAAGCCGGTGAAAGGCTCCTCAGTGCGCTCATGCCATGCTACACTGCCGAAAACCCCAGAAGAGGAAAAAACATGCAGTGGCATGAACTTTCTACTGGAGAGAGATGTGCAGAGAGAGATTCTTTTGGGCACCACGTGACAAAGTGGAGATAAACTGTTACACTTTTTCATTGTATTTCCTCACGTTTAAGATCGATTATTCCAATCTCACAATAATCCTAAAACCTGATGAATTCTAATGAAGTTGACTGGACAAATGGTCCTTTATCTGACTTCTCTGCAGTCAGCTTTGTGACTTCTGCAAGGCAGTGAGGTAGGGGATGGGACTCACACCCATCTGTCAACTCCTTGGGTGTTGGGGCGTCCATTTCACATGGACAAGAAAGCTTATTTTGTAACACTTCTACACACCTCCATCTATCACATCAGCGAGGGAAAAAATTCATTGTGCACAGATTTGCTCCCTCCTTTTCCTCCTTCCTTTTGGGGGAGAATGCACGAGGGTATCTTCTCGTCCACCCTCAATCATTGTCATAAGAGAATCCTGTATGCTGGCAGAGCTAAACGCCAAACAGATGTTTTTATTTTGGGATACACTTTACCACACTGTAAATGTTCATTTTTTCGGAAATGTGAAATAAAATGTACTTATTATATAAAATCTTATAATACACTCCATATTTCCTCATGGTGATTGGAAACTCCTGAGCAGCGGACAAAAACTGCTGTGTCCCTCCAGAGTGAGGGCGATTTTGTAACCCTCACCTATGCACACTCCCCTGAAGCAATTACACCTTAATATGTTTCCTTATAAAGCTACTAAATATGACCAGCCAATTTGGTCCGATGCTCTCAAGTTTATTGGGCCGTAAAAATTCTAATGTGGGAATCATTTCTAAGTGCCACACATAAAACAACAACACAAAAGGAGCATTTTTTGAAAAAATGACTCATGCACGGGCTTCATAGGTAGGAGAGCTGCCCAGAGCCGGAGATGGAGCCCCTCGGGCGTACACTGAAATGCACGTCCAGGCTACTTACCTCTCACATTACTAATACACACCTCTAAAAGAGTTCAGTGAAGAGCTGTTTAGAGGTAATGACATGGACACAATGGGCATCCATTGTGTTGTTTTTTTTCCCAATCAATGTGATCGTGGGGATTGTTAAAAAGGACCAATTTCCCATTGTTGTTTACATAATAAACTCAATTACATTTAACTTCAAGTAGGCACTTGACTGATGTAAATGCTAAACATTCATTTGAAAGCAATAACTCTGCTTTTTATTCATGTTATTGTGCAGACTTGATTGAGAAGATCAATACCACCCTCATAAGTGCTACGGCTAGACATTATATTTATGCTAAGATACGCCAGTAGCTTACTTAAGCATTTAGACTGAAGACAGCTATTAAGTTGGCTTCACACTAAGGTAATAAAGACTGCGGACCAGGCCCTCTAAAGCTCACTAATTAAAATAACTAAAACACATTTATTCAATCTATACAGAAAACAGTGTACACTTGACAATTTGTTCTTTTACTAGTCCTTGGCTAGGAGGTCTTGACAGGAAGTTACTGCTCCTAGCCAAGAAATAACTCATAACCCTACGAAAAAAGGGAACTGTTGTTGCTTTTAGATGTGTTGGAATTTAGATTTTGTAACTGACACACAGAACCAGGTCATAGCTGTTTCTCTGTCCCCAGTCTTAGTGCTAAGCTAAAGCTAATAGGCTGCTGGCTCAAGCAGTATATTTTGAGAGACTATCGTCTCATCTAATTGATGGCATTTCCCAAAATGTCAAACAACTTCATGGCATGCTGCTTGTTAGCATAGGAAGAGCCCATGTAGTGCGCCATGAATTTGATTTCCCACCGTCCCTGAATGTGTTGAAGAGCTGTCAGGATTTTGGGATCCAAGAGCCCTTGGAAAGAATCATAATGTCTAATGTTTCTAGAAAAGGCAAAACTCTGTCTCTGCTCTTGTTTGCTGTGTCAGTGTGTTGCTTTCTGTGCGTGTCAACCAGTACCTACTTTGCATCGATCTGCAAGGCCTGGAAATCTGAAACTCAAGGAGGCCCCTTGAGAAAATACACTGATGTGTGCAGAAACAAACACACACACACAGACACACAGTGACTCTAGTTTGGTGCTAAAGGCTGCTTGCATCAGTTCTTGCTTGAATGGCTCGCGCTCGACAAATCGGGGAGGTGTGGGGCTACCCCAGTGCCCAACCCATAACACTCGACAGATGGACAAGTCCTTTTTTCCCCCTCTCCCTTCTTTTATGAGACCTCTAATTATGCTTACACGCCACATCAAAATAAAGCTCGACGTGCAATGTCTTTGGTATGGAGCGGAAGTGAGCTGGTCAGATGCTATAAAGTGTCTCTCTGTAGAGCTCGTCTGTAATTAGGCGGCCCAAGCATGGACGTGGCGAGGTAAAGGTAAAGGTGATGCAGCCCCCACTGCCTCTTACTGATCGTCTGATGTTCTGTGTCCATCTGTGGACTTGCAGCAAATCTGTCTGTTGGTGGTTAACAAAATAAGGAGCACTTGAGGTGTTTGCCAAATTGCTCATGACGTTTTAAGACAGGTAAAACCCAGCACGCTTTCGAAGACATGAAAATATGTGAAAGGATATTTCAGCCCCACCTTTGATGTATCCGAGCCAGGGACTGCACGCAGCCTCATTTATGGCTTTGTTATGGTTTTGGCTGAGGTTGGGGGTAATGTTGGTAATTGGGCACCCTCAGACTAAATGAAGACTCATCTGTGGAATTAGACTGGGACTAGTTGGGACAAGCGCTTTGAATGCTACAGCGGGTAAGGCTTACACTCGATCTGTTCTGTTTTATCGGGCATGGGGCTGCGTTGAAGCTGGCTTGTGCTTCTATCTCCCAGCTCATAGGCCCTGTGGTGTGACGAGGGGAAGGCCTCATGGCTGCCTGCGGAGTGCAGAAGCACCCGGTGTGTTTTTAATCAGGAGCAAGGCTGGGAGTCATTACTGGGACTCGATTCTGAGCTCATTGTCTCCCTGACTCCCTCTGTGGAGAGAGAGGAGGACACAGAGTGAGGGGAGGGGATGGCGTGGGGGTGGTATGTGTGGAGGGGGGTTGCAGAGGGCAACATAGCGTGCATTTCAGATGTAAGGGAAATCTTATAGGGTCATTCCCAGTGGATTTATGTGGTCAGAAGAGAAGGAGCAAAGAGGAGGACAGTGACGGGAAGAGAGGATGCACAGAGCAGTAGAGGAGTGATTGAATGAGACATGCATCTGTCTGTTGTCAGACCATAGCAATAAGATTGTAGATCAATCATGTAATGGAAGCTACGGAGCTTAATATTTTTTGCCTCGAGGCAAGAGAATGTATTACCTCTCCCGCCAGAGCTGCTCAAGCCCACACCCTGATTGTCACTCATTTTGATGAGCTGTGTGATTACTTTTAAGATGACAAAGCAACTCTTTTTTCCACAGTTTTTTTACAAACACTGCGCCGCCTCCTAGGTGTCTGTTCTCAAGCTTGGACAAACCACAGACATGTTTTTCAGCATGTGTTATGTGGTGCACATTAAGCTGTTTTGTACTTTTTTACCCTGTCTGCCTTCCTTTCTTTCCTTACCTCAATGGGAACATTGAGCTGACCACTGGTCAAAAAAGAGGCATTTTTTTTTACCTTGGATTTTTTCTCAGCCTCTGAGGTAACTAATTCTTTAGTTTATTGTTCTTTAACCCACAACAGGAAAAGTTGGATAGGCCTAAAACCAAAGCAAGGAGCTGAAAGACTATAAGATGCTGTGCAGAGCTGCGGGGAACTGCAGAGCTGGGTTCCTCTTCACGAGTGACAGCTTCTTTACCTTACACATAGTCATTTGATCCATCGTTAATACAAAAAATATTGATCACTGCTACTTTAAGGTTAGGATTGTTGGTGTCCCTGCAAAACCATCCAAAGGAGCTGTTTTTGGGGTTTTTTCACAGTGCGAGTACGCCCAGACTGAATGGCGGCCTTGCTGACGCCTTTCACAATCAGCCTTTTGTGGGTGGATCCAACATCTTGTCAATCCAATTACAGTTTAGATTGCTTCCACGGTTGTTGCAGTTGGGTTTCATAAGTGAAACAGCCTGCAGACAGGTGACAAAGATGTGAATGAATGAGTGGAAAAATGAATGCAGACGCAGTGGGGTCAGTGAAGAGTTTGATGGCTCTGAAAATAATGTGAATCAATGCGTCATCACTCCTTTCTGGTCAATGATCTGAACCTTTGCCAGCTGTCATTGGATTGTTATTCAGTTCACCTGTCACTGAATGTATATGAGCCATAAATGGCTCTCCTAAGCCACCGCTGGGCCCAGTCTCCACCAGGATGGCTCCAGCCCTGCTCGCTGTAATACAATGCATGACTGACCCAGCTGTTGTGTGGTTGTGGTCTTTGTTGTTGTTTGTCTTGTTGTTGTCGGTGTTAACTTAAGCCCATGTATGATTTTTGTGCTTTGCTTTGGCTGCATGCCAAACAGGCTCTGGACACAGCTCACTCGCGCACGCACATACACACACACACACACACACAGACTTACACTGTAAAAAGAAAGAGTGGAAGTCTAACTGTGGGGCAAATTTGTAAGCCGCGTTATGATTTTAATGCAGCACATTTTTATGTTGCGTTCTGTGAAATAGCACATCAATTGTGGTGACTGCCTTTGACTTTTCTTTTCCCATTAGGGTTTCTCACTAATCTTGTTTTAAGATCCAGACAATGAAACAAGACTGTGGTAGAGACAAATGCGAGACAGAAAAGTATAAATCTTAAAAAGAAAAAGAAGTCCATTAACATTTCTCAGATTCCTTCTCTCTTTTCCCCTCTCTTGTTATGCACTTGTATTACATCTTGGCTGACTTCTCCTTAACTGGATATTATTTTATTTGGACTGGGGCCAGGTCTCAGGAGCAGCAGCCTGAGCTGTGTAAACAGCTGTCACCAGCAGGAGTCATAACTAATAGGTATCTGTAGACAGGGGTCACATGTAGTTTACATGTTTACCAGCTAATGGCTTTAGGGATGGTACTGCCTTGGTGCAGTAATGGACAGTAGTGAAGTGTAATGGACAACGTGGGGCTGGTTATCATCATCGATGACCGTGAACACACACACACACACACACATGCATATTCATATGAGTAGTGAAACAATATAATTTGAAAAAAAGTTTACATGACTAATGAGGCTAAAGCTTGTTTTTGGAGAATAAGAGAACACATCTGAGCATTTTCCCCCCTAACTGTTCAGAGAAGAAGAGACAACTCCTGTGGTTGAGTTATTGCATAGCTCTTTGGCACATCCTCCACCTTGGAACGTTGTTGTAACAGCAGCCAATACATGACAACCCAATTTGCTGCTCATTTGTAGCAGTAAACACTGTGGCGTGCAGGCACAAGACAGGTTCAGCTCCATGCATCTGACTCTGTTGCCTCCATGAAATAATACACTTTGCAGCCTTGTGCCACCCAGAGATTTTGGATGCAAGTCTCCGTTTCTTCATCCAAAAGCTCTTTTTATCGCAAAATCTAACACCTTCGTTAGACTTTAGCTCACCCACATACCGATGCTCACTTTTTTTGTGGCAACAGATTACATTTCAACACCCAGGAGCACATGTAATACTTTTACCCGAAAGGAAATTAACTTTTCGCCACAGTTGTAGTTGTTCATTTTACCTTATGTGCTCCATTCTGGCCTGTGGAATACACTCATCCTTCATACTTTATGAAAGCCTTTATTCCAAGTTTCTCTCAAAGGGCAGTGTAGAAAATGTGTACTCCTGAGGGCTGAGTGTGGCCTTTTAGAGCCAACACAAGCCGGATCCTGTTAAGAGCTGTTAAGCTCAGGCAGTGCCAGCCATTCAGGTGCAGTTTTTTTTTTTTTTTTGGTGGTGGTGTGAGAGCATGAGGCCAGATGTGACCCAGACACCTGTTCGAGGAGGTGGTGGTGGCGGCGGTTCTCATCTGGATACAGAACACCCATCGAAGCAAACCATATATCACGGGCCCGTGAAAAACCTCAGATGACCCTTTTTTAAAAATTTCTTTTCTGCATGTGCCTGCACTTTAGGGATAACCTTCAACTTATTGATCAAGGCATGGCCAGATTTAAACAGACAGCTGGAACAACATAGTGGCTGTGTGCAGCTTCGTTAGAAAAATATCAGTATAATTCAAATATTTAACTGTCTAGCCACCACAATCATGAAATGATGGTGTTACTATTCATCTAGTATGAAATGGACAGTGATGTAGTGAGAAGTATTCAGACCCTTAACTTTAGTAAAAGTACTAATTCAGCAATGAAAAACTACTACATCACAGAAAATGATGATGCCAAACTCCTGCATGAAAAACTACTTCATTTAAACTACATAAGCATTAGCAGTAAAATGCAGTTCAAGTATTAAAGTAAAAAGTATTAGTTTAGTCATTCTGACTGATGTATTATCATACACAGTATGACACTGTATAAGTATTTATACAGAGGCATCAGTTTGTTAACAGCATGTTACTGTTGTAGCTGCTGGAGTTTGAACAACATTATACACAGTTTTAATTATATACAGAGAAACCAGATCAATCTGAGATGTGAGATGATTAATGGGAGAGGAAAGAAGAAAAATTTAAGTTCTGACTCACAAATCTGTTTTCGTTTTCTTGCCTTATTCTTGAATCTTTGATTCTTCGGTCAGATATTGGATCGTTCCAATGTTTCTTGAAATGAAACCATGAGAGTTCAGAGGGGAAAAAATATACTAAGTACAGTAATTGAGTAAATGTACTTAGTTACTTTTCCATCAATGGAAACAGACTTAAGGCAGGTGAGAAAACAAACAAGGGTGTCCTTTTTTCCCATGAAAGGCGTGATGTCGATATTGGATCCAGCCCAGTGTTTTGGGGGAGAAAAATAAGGCTTTTGATGTTTTGCAGGTTTTTTTGTGGCAGGCCCCATGTGTGAAAGTGAGACCAGGTCGTTGCCATCTGTCCCCTGTGGTGCACTCCACTTTTGACCCTGGCGGTCACCTCAGATCTCCCCACTGGTCTCTGCGGGCAAAGAGGAGTGTGAGGTTGTGTCTTGTTAAAGGGTTAATGAGGTAGAACTTTGTGGCAGACATACTCAAGATCGGTATGAGAGGATACTATCCAATCCAATAACAGATCACACATGATAATAAAACTCTTATAGAGACCATTCTGCAACATAAAAACTACTTTGGATACATTCAGTTTATTGAGGTGATATGACCTTTTTACTTTTACTGTTACCTGTATATTTAACATACAATGATGGGAGTGGCATCAACCCTCCAAGTCTCTAAGTCTCACAAAATTATGAAAATTTAAGTATTTAATATTGTGTTGAACTTTTCTGACAGTAATTTTTTTTTTTTAGAATAAAGGCTTGCATATTAAATGTAGGGCCACTTATGACCCCCCCCCAACCTTTATTCAGCAATTGGCAAAAAAAACACTGCTATTTGCATTTCATTTTTCATATTTTCTTTAGTTTTCAAATCTGTTTCTGCGTCACACCGCCGCACAAGTAGGAATATCTTTCATCTGGATCTACATGTATGTTATGCTTTCTGGCAACTATGGGTGGGGGGAATCCATATCCACCTCTTTTGTTTTTCAGATGTGTGAGCTGGAAGTCAGGATGAGTTTAGTCAGGGCGATGACAAATGGGGAAGGGAGCGTGAACACGGGTTAGGGTGGGAGAGATGGAGCAAACCTACATGGGGTGCAAATATGCCAGGCATGCCCGCCGACTTTACTGATCCTGGCCTGTGATGTCCTCGTTCCTTGGCCAAGTCCAACTCAACAGCATGTGCATGTCTGTGTGTGTGTGTGTGTGTGTGTGGGAGGGTGTGGGTGAGTGAATTACTCGACTTCCAGCGCGTTGAGCTACAGGTGTGAAAATTAGGTGTGAGGTTTATGTGTGATAAATTACCAACATGTGGGCTAATCGGAGCCACTCCACCTTTTCCTCCACCCACCTTTTTCTCTTTTCCCTTTTCTTCTCTCTATTCTGGGGGAAAACACATTTTTCCCACAGCTTGACTGGATTTGAGGGAGGGTAAATATCAAAAAATTCAAAGTTCCAGCCCTTTCCCATTTTTCTGGGGCTCACTTCTTACTTTGCGCTGCCTGAGCTTCATGGTTGGGTCATTGTTTGATTGATTACTGTCATTTTTTCTTTTTAGATTCATATGCACCACCACCATTAACATTGTAACCATGGCTTGTTTTCATGTTGACGTTTATTACCTAGAGCCTATGTTAATGATGTAGGTGGTGCCTGCATTTCGATGCTTGTTAAGTACAAAAAAAGTGGCTTGCCTCCAGGGACTCCATGGGGAAACTTCTGTTTTGACCCTGTTTTGCTCATTTCCTATTTTATTCTGATCGTGATTTCTAATGTGTCTTGTGTAGCTTTACTTCCTGTGTTTGATTGTCTGCCCCACCCTAATGTGTTTCACCTGTGGCCTATTGTCCCTGCTTTCCTTGTGTATTTAAGTCTATCCCTCTGTCCTTGTCTTAGTCCTTCTGTTCTTGTCTTGCTGCAGATGTTGCCTGCCGTTCTTTGCTCCTGCTGTCATTGCTCCACTTGGTTTCTGTGGTCCCTTTTGTTTCTGCTTTCCCAGTTATTTTGTAAGCACTGTTGTTTGCCTGTGCCCCTTCAATTGTTAGTTCTGTTATGTTTTGTTTTTGTCTTCGCTTTTGTGTTTTTACAGACATTTTTTTTGCTACTGGCTGCTGTGGGCTTGGCCTGGTTTTTCTTTGTGTTACCTTTGGACAATTAAAAGACACTGCTGCACCTCCCTGCCAAACTCAGTCTACTCAGGCAAGGTGTCCAACGCCTTGAATCCCTTTTGTGACAAAACTATTTAAAAATACAGTTCACAAGCCCCCACTTTCCCCTGTTTCCTCTGTCAGTAAATTCATCTTAAAAACCGTAAGACCCACAACATCTAAACATTCAAGAAAAGTTAAACTGCTTGTCATCATATCTTCTCCCTTGGGATTTTTGGACACAAGCTCAATCAGTTACCCGCGGTTCCGTTAAATCTTGGCATATTGGAGATTTCTCCAACAATTTGGATTTCCTGAAAAACACCACTTTTGCAAACGCCTCCTGGACAGCTGAACTTATAATTTCCATGTAGCATGCATCATCCCAGGACTCATGACTTAAAGCTATAGGCGATTTATTGACCTCTCCATAGTTTTGCAGCTAAAGGTCAGTGTGTTTTTGGCACAAACTTACAAAGAGAGCTGTAAGTTATCCAGTCCAGTCATCAGAAATTGCACAAAATGCCATCATCTCACTTCTTTAGACAAAATTTTCAAGTTTGGTTTTGAATAAATCAGCATAGCTGCCATGTTGCTTGGAAAAAGCATGTTTCCACCTGCGGCCATATTTTAATGTTGAAATCCAGATATTTCGTGGAACGGCACCGAAGGTATGGTATGAGTTGCTGAGAAACGATAAAGATGAGTGGAAATTTACGGGGGACGTTTCACAAGAACATCAAAAATAATCCTTTGAAAGACTGAATAAAGATGGGAGCAGGAGAAAAAGAGAGAAAGAGTTGGCCAGAAACATAAACCACATGCTTGTCTTCTGTTGCCTGCCCAGAGAGCGATAAAGTCCATCCTTGCCAGTCATAGTTCAACTCCCGTAGTGCTTCCATTCCTGAGGGCCATAAAGTCCTTCTTGCACCTGCGCCGACCAAATGTTGCGTATAAAGTGAGTATCATTGTCAAGAGAATCAAAGACAGATGCTGAGTGATGACCTGTGCCACTCAGCAGGAAGTGCCAGGTTGTTGTTTTTTTTTAAAAGGATGATGAGAGAGAACATATTTTGGTTTTAGTGTTGTTGTATGTGCAGTGGTAGAAGCTTACTGTCTCACATAAGTGAAAATCCCAACTCAATTTGTGTAATATTCCATTCATTATATTCTCATGAAATCCTGCGATTTGCACTATATTTTGGTGGAACCACTTCATAGCATAAACTACGACACCAAACATAAAAACACACCCGTAAATGAACCCTCACTCACAACTATTTTCGTAAGTGTCAAAACTCTTTTAGGAGTGATTTTGTTTTTCTTCTACTGGAACGAAAGTGTAACTCAATGGACATTTGCATTGTTTTAGTGTATTGTTTAAATAAGGGGGACACTGACTATGACCAGATTTGTTGTTGTTTTTCAAGGTCAGGCTGAACTGTAAAACATTTTACGGGGCCGCAAGCCACAGCGAAGAGGCGATGCTACTACTTGGCTGCCACATCAAGGTCACGCTCTCATTTTTTTTCCCTCTTACTTGACCATGGAGCTTTCCATGGCGGTCACAGCGTCTGCTATGGTCAAGGGTTTGTCATTGTCCATCCGCGTGGCAGAGAGAATGAAGACTGCGCTGCATATGTCGAGATTAGGTCAGCTAGGTCACCTTTTATTTCTAATTTTCCTTAAACAGGAATTATGAGGTGTCTTTAACATCAGGGGATCCAGATGTGCGATTTGACCTAGGCCATAGGATTTAAGTTATAATCCATCATAAAGATATTAATAAGGAAGTGAACTAACACAGGCTCTTCACATTGACTTGGAAAGAGTGTAGGGGCGAGAGCCACGATGAGTTCAGTTGGACAGATGGGTGAAAGGTGCAGAGCACGTTTCCACGTTGTCAGTGTCTCTATTGGGCCGATGACACGTTCAGGAGACATGGGAGAGATTCACACTGTGCAGGTTCCATTTTCTGGATAACCCCAGAAATGAAAGCAGTCTTGGCAAGCCTCTCATTCGTCTCCCAGAGAGGAAATGAATGAGCGTTTTTCGCAAAATGTCCAACTAATCTTTTAATAACATCTTCTCTATGAAGGTAATGCGGTCATCCAATGAGTCAAATGTGGTTTTCTCACCAGCATGTGAGTGTGGCTCAACCTGTTGAATCACACCGAAGTAAATTACCCCACGCTTGTGTTTTATTGTGCACTAAAAAGTGTAGCTTTTAAATTGGCCCCCATTTTCCAGTTGCCTGTTTGAACCGAGGCTGCCTGTTTTACCCATTCAGCGCTACATAAACCACCACCCTTTCAAGTGAGGGTTCAAATCTCTGCGCTGCCCGCCTCGCCCGGTGGATCTGTGTCACAGGAACACTCTGGCCGGACTAATACGTCTGACAGCAAATGTGTTTGCTCAGTCTCATGCTGCAAAATCATTATAAGCAGCAGGACTGTCCTAAATTATAAACATGTGCTTACAGTATGATCTGTTAAAGTAAACTGGGGGGAAAAAATCTAGATCCTAAAACCTGACTATTTCCAGCTGGAAAAGAGTCAGAGGCAAGTCCAACATATTTTCTGCTAAATTGGAACAGAAATGTGGCTTCAGTGTGCACGGGCCCAGTGTACCCCCTTCTTGCCCCTTTAGCTTTTTTCTCCACAATTTTTTGAGCTAAGTGCCACTTCTAGATCCATGACAAATAAAATCACGGGCCTGAATAGTGAGCACCTTGATGTCATTTTCCCATCCCCGGCTTTTTAATGAGCCTGAACAACGCTGAGACGTTACAATTGCCGTGAACTCTGGTTGCCGCGTTTGCAGCTAACCAGGATGGTTAGGCAGTTTCAACAGCGGTCCAGAAAGCGGCTGTTGCTCCTTACGGTTCAGTCCGCCACCCATCGGCCACTGACTGCAGCACATCTCTGTCCCGTATCTGCCCTTTCTCTCTCCCAAGCTTTCTCTTTTTCCACAAAAGTGGAGCAGCAGTAAGCTTATACCATCATTTAGGGGGAACAAGGGAGGTGGACAATAAACAATAATTGTCTCAGTGCCACGAGGAAAGCGTATAATTCTGTTGGTGACTGTGATGCTTTCCACATGAGAGCACAAATCTTCTTGACCTGCTGCTGCTATGTAACTCCAAAACCTGAGGTTTGCCTTTGCTGTCTCCTCGCCATATGACATTTATAGTTAGTATAAATGTAGTGAATAAAGTGAATTACTTTTATTTTTTCCGTCATGTATCTTGATGATACCAGACTTTCTCGTGTGCTGTACTGTATGGGGCCTTTTCCTAACAATGGACAGTGTGGCCACTGGTTAGCTGCATTCAGCCTGTATTATTAGATTTACATACCAGGGCCCCTTGGACAAATGGAGGAGAACTGTGAGAATAGAAACAGTTGTGTTTTAATGAAAGCTCTTGTCTTCCATTTGCTGTGTGTGTAATTCACTGCTGCGTTGCTTGGTCTGCTGCATTTCCAGATCGCCTCAGTAGTTCATCAAGACACACATTTCATCTATTTGGTGTCCCGTGGTATCATTTTCCATTTGGTGTGGTGTTAAAGTAATATGTGACAAGATAAACTAGGCTCTAATCGAAACAACAAGCCCACAATCCTCCATTATATACAGAGTCTTTCAGTTCGTGTGTAACATTTAACTGTGGATGACCCACTTCACTTTATTTGGATTTCTTCAGGAAGAAAAATCAAATCATAAATCCTGATAGTAGTAAGTAGTACATTAGCAAGTTAGAGCGGTGTTGACTGGGTTGGGTTTCATCTTAAATAAAACATCTTTATATTTAGTCTCTTTATATTTACAATGTTACAATAAAATAGTGAAATTTAAAGACCTTGAAATGGTTGCAATGTGGTCGTTTCCAGCAGCAGCAGCTTTAAAATGTTTGCATTGAAGTCACCCTGAAGAAACCCCACCTCAGTGAAACACTACGTAAGAATGTCTTCTTGTTCTCAATGTTAAGTTCAGGGATCTAAAAGAAACACAAAAATTATGTGCAATTTTCCTTGTTAGGGTTTCGGGTTGCAGAAAGTTGGAATGGGTCAATGTGAATGATTTCATGGGTAACAGTAGGTGAATGGAAGGCAGGAAGTTAGCTGGCCGTGGGTGGAACCCCCTGTATATGTGGAGGCTTTTGGCAGCCCCGAGCGCAGTCTGTCACGCTTGCTTTGGACTCATGAAAACGTACCTGAGACAGAGTTTGGGTTTCTGCTGGAGCTCGCTGCGGCCCTAATTGCTCTTGAGCAGCATTCAGAGGAAAACCTCCCAATGGGCCTATGCCTGTAGAATGAAAGTGCTGCACTCCTAACATGGCATTATTCCTCATGTTGTCAGTCTGATCGCTTTGCATGAATGAAAGAACCAAACTTCAAGCGAAAAACTTATCAGTCAATATTTCTTGGCTTGATTTTTTTTAAAATTTCAAATAAACTGGTTTCAAAAAAGACAATGATAAAAAAGGGCTTGATTTCATTTCAAAGACGAAGGAGAACTTTCTTACAGTGAGTTAGATAAGTAGAGTCATACCTCTCTTAAATCTGTATAATTGTGTTGCAGTAGATAGCAGCCGATCATATTAGTTAAGCTAAAAAAATGGAGGAAGGGGGAAACAGTGGGCCTGGCTCTGTCCAAAGAGCTACAGGCAAATCTAAACCTCTGTAATTAATGTGTCATATCTTTCTTTTTTCCTTTTTTTGATATTACTTGATATCTCTGCGCGGAAATATAAAGCAAATCAGCATACTTATTTACTTTCTTTTACATACATGCTAAATTTCCCCCTGTATATTGCAAATGAACTAATTTGTTACAGAAGAATCAGCCTCAGTCATTGTGGATGAGTGAGGAAGGGGATGTGTGAAACATTATTCATGTGGTCACTGTACAAGAGCAGCAGTTTTATACAAGCCCTCTCTGCCTCATAGTCATGACACACTGAGGCACTTATGTCTGTGTGTTAAAAAGTTCCCTTAGAGGCTTCTTCAGTGATGCTCATATGGACTCTGGCTTTTGTAAATACAATACTTGAGGTTCAGAGGGATCTTCAGTGAGCTGTCAGAAGTGGGAACTGCGGATTTGTTTTGTTTCACGTAATATGTATTCTGTGGTTGAAACCGTAAACGACATTGGTCTATCGTGTGCAGGGAGTGGCACGTCGAGTGACGCGCGTGCTTCTCTCCTGTCTTGGAAGAAACATGCATGGTAACTCTGGTATCCATAATCTCACAATGCACTTTCTGTGGGGCTTCTCCGTATGTCTGGGTCACTTCGGTTTCAATGTGATTGACAGAGGAAACTCTACAAGAGCCGAAGCATTACATGTTTTGTGGGGAAAGAAGGAGCCGTAGAGGGCAGTCGAGCATGTGTCAAAACAAGGTTTAGCGTTTGGAGAGACTGGGTTTTGAAAGTGTCTGCTGGTTGAGAACAAGGGGGGACGCTACAATATGCAAAACAAAAACCACATCTAGAACTGAGAACACAGCCCCCAGCACACTTAAATTACAGCTTTATGTTCCTGCCAAATTAGGTTAAGCTGCAGTGATCTATAGAGACTTCAGAACAAACACTATACCCATTTCCATTTGATTTTCTCCTCTTTTGTGCCGCTTAAAAGCATGGCCTCTACATACATTGATAAACTGCGTTCAATTTTCACACCAGTAAAGTATGCTGAGGTGAAAAATTTTCTTCACAAGGATACTCCAGGGACTTCTTTTCCCCCACAGTTTCAGATCTCTTGCTGTAAAGGAGCAACTCCTGTGTCTCTTCTACTCTCAGCAATTTAGATTTACGTGAATGAGTGATTTCTGGGAGAATGGCTGCAACCTGCGGGCGGTCGGCAGACTGATGCGAAGCCCGCCAGACGATATGCCGGTAGTGTCGGACGTGAGTTGGACAGCGCTGCTCCAGACGCTGTGAACTGTGGCCTCCTTCCTGACATACCTGTGGCCTGAACCTCCAAACTCTTCCACACGCACACACACTCACGAGCTTATCTCCCAAGATCAGGCGCAAAAGACTTTCCCTCCACCGTGCGCAGCCTTCTTTTCCCTCCAGTTATATGCTGATTCCAGGATGTGGGATCTGCTGCATTCAAGTGGCGTGTGATTATGTTATCCTCAATCAGTGTGCATTACGGGATTAGCAACGAGCAAAACAAATGTTTAACAACAAAGAGTGAGCTTGATCTTTTAGCCAGGCCCATGAAGAGGCTTTTCAGGGACTGTAATTTCTTTGCTGATTGACCGGCCAGTGATCTAAAATGACCGCAATCCCAGATTTTTATTTTTCTATTATTGTTTGGATAGTATTGTTAGCACGCTCTTAATAGTTATGTCGAGTCTGGAGCTGGAGATATAAGCCTCCCAGCCTCACGGATCTTTACTTTTGCCAAGTTGGCTTTCCTCTTCTGTCAGTGTTGTGTTCAAGCTTGGCGAGGGCAGAGCGAGTAAATATGACCAAGTGAATGTGAATGTCAGTTTGCAGTAAACACATCCAGACTGTATACTTTACAGGAACATACAGTTAAGTGTTGAGGTTTGGGCTAATTCTGCAGTTTAGTTTTACAGGATGGAAGGACTGACAGGATGAAATTTGAGAGAAATTCTGTTCGTGGTGTTACCTGATGGGGAAAAGAAACACTTTGAATACAGCTTCAGTTACGTTTATTTTAATAAGTGACATTTACTGACATTTTGTGTGTTTTTAAAAATGTTATTATTTTATTATTATTTGTATTACATTTTATACATGTAAAAATATAAAGATATGAATATATGTAAACGCGTATACTGCCTGAACATTATTTTAGAAATTTGTGTAAGGCACATTTTTTTTAAAACCTACGTCAGAAAGTCAAAGAGACAGCAGCACTTGTCATATACTACATTTAAGCCAGGTGTAAACTTGATGAAGAAGCACCTGTGTCCACCAAGTAGAGCCAGCTGGCTCTGCTGATGATGTATTGAACTGAGGGGCTACCTACATTGGCATATATATATATAATAATATTTGAGACACTGGATTGACAGTTGAACTGAAGACACTATTTTCCATCTGAGAATTGGAGGAGCCAAAAGTAGTCATAATTTGGGGTTTCCATTTCGCCTTCATGTCTTATTGAGCGAGTGTCGACTGGAGATGATCACCCGTCTTTGTGATGAATAGGCTTGGAGAGCGCGTCCTGGGCGCTGCTGTGATCAATGGGGTGTCGCTGTAAACCTCATCCCTAAAGACCATCGGAGACACATTCTGATTAGCACTTAATCTTACTTCCATCCACCCCGGCTTCAGGAGAATGAGCGCAGTTTGGCAGGGCCGGCGCACCTCGCTGAGGGCTGTCTCTCTGCGCTCCAGCAAAAGAAATGAACGAAGATGTGTCCAAGGCAGCCACTGACATCTGCTGACTGATTCTTGCATGATTACAAACTGATGCTTGCACTGGGCCCACTTAGCGCTCACTTTGGTCTGGGTGAATCTGTTCAGAGAAATCTAATATGTGGATCCATGGCCAGTAACGCAGGCCTGCTCTGCTCTGTCTCTCAGGGTTTGTCCAGTTTGCCGCGCAGTGTTTTATTAAGCGTTGTGGTAGGTCGCTCATTTTGAGCAGCGCTGTTACCCTGGTCCCTGCTTGTGATATTTAAGACTTGGCTTAGATCAACCGAAGTGTCTCTCGTTTGGAGAGATTGGATTCGCCCAAGGACATTTTCCTGTAAACGGGACGTTAAGGAGTTTACGTTGAGAGTCACTTATTGTGGAATGACTGTCTTTTTACTGGCTCTTTTGTCTTCTCTAGGCAACTCGAGCTGAGGCCAGAGCCACTGCGGTTTTGGGGGCTTTCATCGGCTGTCTCAACACAATCGTTCAGGAGGCCAGCTCTGACCAGAATTAATGCAATATTCACATTCATAACCAATCAGCATTCGAATGTCGAGAGGGGAACTAGAGTTTGCATGAATGACAAATTGTTGAATTGGACATATTTACTATGAATTTGAGAATATCCTGCTGATATATCTATTATGGTTGTTTTGGTTTCATTCTTGTGCTCAGGCTTTATTCTGCTGGTCAGCCCTCCCACAGTTAAGTCTGTTGTCTCAAGTTCACCCTGTTCTTGTCAATGGGTGAAGCCCGGGTCATCCACAGATGAGTGATGATACAACAATCTGAAAGAGTTCTGCTTTTCTTTTGCTCGCACAGAATAAACAGCCTTCTGAACCACCGTGCTAGATGCATTTTCCAATGCGGCCATGGCAAAAACTGACAGCGGCGCTGACCTACATTTAAAATTGCTACATTCTCTCAGGCCCTCCACACACGATCGGCAGTATGAGCTATGCTCACTGTAGCATAACATTAACCCAAACCACTATTGGGTTTGCATCACCATCGTGCACCAGGTACCTGGACAGAGCCAGGAAATTTGAAGAGCAAAATATGCCTTGGGAAAACTCTTAGTGGCACAAAAGAACTGGCAACTGGCAATAATCTGCCCTCAGAGAAAGAGATGAAGAAGATGTCAAAAGATCATTAAGGCTGGGTGCATTAAAACTTTCTTATTGGCAATCACTAGTCGCTTTCATGTGCATCATGGATGATGGTCATCTCATCTCTGGTTGCTTTCTCCATCTGTGCACTCTCTTTCACAATGCGATGGCTCACGCTCAACTGTTTGTTCTGTCACTCGCCCATCTTAAGCCTGGGGTATGGTCCAACCAAAGATTGTTCAACATGTTGTTTGACCACGCTTGAGGGCAAAAATGTCTGTTGTGAGTGACCACATTCAAATGGGTGCTGTCTGTTAGAGAAAAGCCTGCTCGAGAGGGGCGATGCATCATCATCCTTCAAATGAAAATAACTGTGCACAGACTTTCCTGACAGGCATCCAAGGTGATCCATCCTTTTGTACATATGAAAGTGAAATAAGTAGCTGTGTGAATAAATAAAAAAGAAGACTTCAGGCTCACTTGCTGGAATTGAATTGAATTCAGAAAGTTGGAGGATGTAGCCCAAACTGATGTCACAGAAGTATGCATGGAATAGTTTCAGATATTATTTGATTATCCAACAAACTCTTTGGTTGAATTATACTGACACTTTTGTGCACTGGGAATTTAATCCTGCCACATTGATCAGCTTTTCTTTTTTCTGCCCTGTGTTTGTCCTGCAGCTAGCTATGGAGCGTACCCCATCTGTAAAGGCTGCTCTGTGTGCTCCAGGGACAACGGCTGTGTAAACTGCCAGCCCAAACTCTTCCTGTTTCTACGGAGGGAGAGGATGAGGCAGTACGGGGAGTGTCTTCACGACTGCCCAGCCGGATACTTCGGCATGCGCAGCCCCGAGCTCAACATGTGCTCCAGTAAGTCCTCTCGAGTCTAATCCATCCACACTGCCGATTTCCCCCTCTTTTTTTCCCCACTGCTCCCATCACCCCATCTTCCCCAGACACACATACACGCTCCCTCAACTTCCCGTTTCCCACAACGCATGATTTATTGTCAATATCCAGGAGGAGACACACATACCTCAAATTTTGAATGGCTCATCTGTTCATACAGGTGGATATAAGTAGTGAAACCCCGTCTTAGCGGTGTCTCCCCTAGGATTTAACAGTGAACTCCAGCTAGGACGAACACTGTTTCTCATTTCTCTTTAACACTCCTTTTACACCTGCATTACCGAACATCCTCTGGACACAACGATGTTTGGAGGCATGAAATCCCTGTGCAAATGCAACCAAGATGCGCTGGAGGACATACTCCAGGGGCTCGTATCATCACGCGAAGTGCAACATGTAAAAACTAGTCCTTTTGGCGATGACATTCAATATCACTTCAGCTACAGAGATTATTATATATTAGCATTAGGGCATGAAATTCCCTTCCTTTGTCGACTGACTGCAGGGGCTTGTGGATTGAGACTTTCACCAGACAGTGTAATTTCTTGGCAGCCAACATATTTTTGGGCCTTGAACAGAAAATCCACTCACAACTGTGTGTCCAGATCCTCCGCCAACAACTGTACATTGATTCAAGTTAGATAAAGGAAGACATAGAATACATCCTTAGGATTAGAAGTGTATTTATGAGGAAGGCAAATATGATCTGGTTCTAAATAAATTTTTGTTGTGATAAAACAATGATAGATATTTTGCTAATAGTTGTGCTGTAATTACACATGTTACTCTTGTGAACTGCAGTAAAGGTAGTACAAGCTTTTTTTTTTTTTTTTTTTCCACTATACTGTTGGTGGACAGCAATGTTTTGGTTTCATAACCTGAAACAGACTATGCCTTCAGTCTGAATTATGTTTTACCATTAAAACGCCAAACAGTAATGTTTAGAAATTGACATGTCCCCATGATCCTTGTTAAAGAATAACTCTAAAATCCAATTATTGAAATGTGTCCCTCTCCTCCCCATGTCGCACCCCGATCTCATAACCTTATTTTAACATGGAATATGCTATGATAGCGAGCGAGAGAGGGAGAGAGAGAGTTATAGGTTTACACAGGGCCTGAGGTGTTGGCTGAGCATTTCATATGAAAACAGAGAGGAACTTGAAACCATTTGGTTCCCTGAGCCAAACTTCTGACAAAAACACAAAAGTGAAGAAAAAGAAAAAAAACCCCTCTATTCTGCTTATCCAATCACTGCCGACTTCGATGCAAAAACATCCGTTGACTACATTTGATTATGAAAATGAAAAGCATGTTAAAGCTGCACCAGCCAGTTTTGGATGTGGGTACCCTAAGATAGTTGAGAAAATTGAAATTTCACTACGAGCAGAGTGAGTGAGGGGGCGAGCAGGAGCGAGGGAGCGGCAGTGTGACTGCTCTCTGGGCGGGCAGAGGTGTGTGACCAGTATAAAGTGTAAACATTGTAAACATAGCTGTACATATATGTTATGATCCACGTTTAGTGTCTTATTTATCCCGCAGCCATGTTAACCATAGCTAAATCTGATCCCAGGCCACCTTGTGAGTTGGAAATCTCACTCTTGATGCCTGGGACAGAAAGAGAAACTCAGGAAAGGGGGCGGAAAACAAATCAACACAATTTTTTAGAAAACTGTTTAATAGCCACACATAAATGGCCCTTGATAACTAATTAACACATGGTATTGATTACTTTTTTCAATGATAGGTACTATAATTTGATATTCATTAATTAATTACACTAATGCTCCGTTACTTGCTTTACTTCAATATTTTGGGAGGCCTATATTCAAGAATCACTTGAGCTACTTCTGAGTTTTGGGGGGTTGAGGGTTTCACAGTGAGGATTTCTGGAGTGCTGCGGAGTGCTGGAGTGAGCTGTTGGACGTCAGTAAAACCTTCCAAAATGTAGGCCAACATCTCTATTTTCTATGTGAGGTATGGGTGTGGAGGCTTTGGACTTTCTATTTTCATGTAACTTTTTCTCAACACTGTTGTGGATGGAAATGAAGAAGAGAGACTTAAGGTCGAGATTTCCCAGCAGTTTCAGCACATAATGTCAGAATTCGATTTGAGACAGAGTAAGAGATCCCCTGTGATAGGCTGTTGTTCTTTTGTTATCTTGTGTCTTTTAGGCTAATATGAGGTCACAGACATTTTGCAGACAGTTCTTGTCTCCTGCAGCTTTTAACAAGTTCTATTTTGGCAAACTGCTGGTATTGATTGGATATCCCCAAACAAAACACTTAATCACCGCATGCTCCCACATATGAATGTTCGTCAACTCTCCCCACATTAGAGGCAAAGTCCTAAAAGGCCCCACAGTCATTTCACCCTATTTTCATAACTCAGAGAAAATTGGAAGAGAAATACATCTTGTTCTCTGGTAGAAAGTCTTCTTCTTCTTCTTTTTTTTACTTTAACCCTGCTATCCTAACCACCATATCCCCATACTGGGTGAATTTTGACTTAAACTGATCCTGATGTGTGGCAAGTTAATCTGAATCCTTCTCCTAAACTGCTCATAGAGAAACATCTTGTATTGTCACGTAGCATCAGATCTCAGAGCAAGACCTACTTTGATGTGATCGCCGCTTCAGTCATGGCTCTCTAATCCAGTTTCCTATTTGACCCTCATTCTCAGCTGCGCTCCGCATGTCATTTTCACTAAACAGTTCGTGTCCAACCTCCATAAACGGATATTTTATTGGGCTTGGAGCTAATTGTCAGGTCAGTGAATATTTGTGAGTTGACACAGGCAGCTGGTACGCATGGGCTCAAAGGCGCAGTGGACCGATAACGGCGAGGGGTTCTCCACCGACGTGGTCAGAGCTGCCGTGTGCTCCTGGTTTCCTAAGAGGCCTGGAACGTGGCATTATGTCTCTGTTATCATGAGCTTTTTAAACACAGGCTCTGAAATCACTTAGGGAGCAGCTGCTTATTATTACACCAGAGTTTGTCTGTGTGATCTTATCTCATTCAAGATTTTTTTTTGTGGACTGCCTGGGTAAAAGGAAAACATGGGCTAGACAAGCAAAAGGCTTATACACTCAGCCACTTGCTGGCTGAAACTTCACTTTCAGTTTTTCTGAAAGGACAGGCATGTGACAGAGAGAGCGATGGGTAGAAAGTGGAATACTCCTTTAACACTGTGTGCTGACAACATGATGCAATTTGACAAAATGGAAGTCACCAGTTAACTGTAGTCTGAAATAGCCAGCTTGTGAAATATGCATATATATTATTTTTAATGGTGGGGAAATAAAACTTCTAAAATGGGATTTACACAACATTCTCAAGTATTCCTTTTCAGCATGGGAGAGCTGCAGGCCATCCCAGCATGCACTGGGTGAAAGGCATGGAATGCCCTGGACAGGTCATCAGTGTATCACTGAGGTAAAACATTAGCTGCGTGATATATTTAGCGTGCCCATTTTTTAAAAAAAAGTTCACCATGTGTTGATGTGAGATGTCATAGTTTGGACTTTAAATTACAATACACTCCAGATACACTTAATTAGCCATCACACGGTAAGTCAGCCTCCTGGTCATGAATATTGGAAAATTTTAACTTTAATAGACCAGCATCAACCCAGTATACTCCAAATTTATTAGCCTTACCATACACAATCCACTTATGTCTCAGAAATAGTTTGTGCATTACTGTGCCTCACACGATGACATATGATAAATGCTCGGCTCACTGATCTGGGGTTGGGGGGGTTTCCCTTTCACTGCAGAAAAAGTAACACCATAATTAAAGCCAAGAACAATGGGAACTATACTTTCCGCAACACAAGTGGGAGCCCGTTTACAGCTACACTTCAGCTGGATTTCAACGACGCCCAAGATGTGGGAGCCAAAGCTACCACTACAGAGATGCTGCTGGTTTGTCAGCAATGCCCTTTTGTTGCATAATACCCTTCTATATGTCCATATATTATGTTCCTTGGGCTGTGCTTGGCAAAAAAGCTCCTTTCAGCAACTAATGGACTGCTTGATATGAGCCATAAACCATATGCAGCAACTCCAGTGTTATCCACAGAGTTTCTTATCAGCCACCCAGAAGAGGCCCCACTCCAGTGTCTGTGGGTGTCAACGCACTGCTCCACAGGGAAGATTTGCAGCGGCAGTCACACAGTGTACTGCGTTATGTACAGCCAAATCTGTGTGAATGCGGTGCAGTCATGCTCTTGCCTCAGTCGCATTTCATAATACCTCGGTTTTAACATACATTCCTGGGCCAAAGCATATCCTGTCATTCTGTATCACAAGTGAGTTCGCCGGCTGAAAGAATTACGAGCTGAAAGGCGACTATCCGAGCCATCTTTTATAAGAGAGAAAGTGTTGAGAGGGTCAGCGTGAGAGCAAGGCCACATTCAAAACTTCCTCCCTCGGGGTGTATTTGGGACCCCCCACTGGTAGACACACACATACATACACATACTTTCGCCACCAATCCAGTTGCCTTACCCCACTGCAGCGGCTTAAAAACACATAGAAACCCTAGCTGCGTTTGCTGCCAACCAGCAACCAGCCTAATCAAGGCCTGAGATTGGCCAATATCATGGAAGTATGGTTAAACATCACAAATCATTCATTGCCAGCAGAATGTGCCACTAGAGACTCTCTTGTCTGAGGGAATTTTTTGTTAAAACGAAGAAATTATTGTAATTTCTTTTCTGCTGTGTTTTGCAGGCTGAGGAAATCTGTTACCGAATCCCATTGTTTGTAACTGCTTTGTCACTTCAAATTAAGGTTTGAAGTAAAAGCTGATTGGACTATCTTTTCCAAGATCTTTTACTTTTTAAAGCACATCATGGGAATTTGTTATGCTGGAGGTGGATGAGAGCCGTGCATCATGGGCCTCAGCCAAACGGGTACCACGGCTGTGTAAAATATCTGACAAGTTTTGCAACCTTCAATTGGCAGTGCTGGAAGCTCTCTCTCTCTCTCTCCATGTTTCTCATTCAAGTCCTCTCTTTCTCGCTCTAATTCTGAGCTTGTGGGTATTTCCATTGCACAGTCTAACCAACAAAAAGACCAGTTGCTTTTGGCCTTTGAGTTTTACCAAGGGACATTTAATCATCACAGCTTTAGTAACCGCACTTTCAGATTTGCCAGACAATACAATGGACCCACCAAACCAAGCCCTGCTCCCAGGACATTACAGCTAGACGTGGACTTGAATCGGGATTTTTCTCAAAACAGTGCATAATTGTGCGTACTGTAGTGTGAGAGGAAGAGCTGCCTCTGCTTGACTACTGTCAGAAGGTTGACGTGTGTGTGTGTGCATGTGTTTACGCTGGAGCTGGCTGAGCAGATGCAAGAGCAGATCCTGCTCTATCACAGACTGTGTTCCTTGGAGTGAAGAGGCCAGGAGGACCGCTGACACGTCTGTCATCCCCGACCTCTTTCTGGAAGATGCTGATTGACAGGAACACCACCTCTGCTTCACCTAGCTCTGCACCAGTGTGCGGAAGAGCACCCATGCGTAAAAAAACAGCTCAGAGAGAGCTGGGAAGAACACGGCAGCTCTGGCCTTTGCCACGAACTCCTGCCATCCGTAGCTCCACAAGACATGGCTGGGTGGCAGCGAGCAAGCCAAAGCTTCCATGTCAGCCAAACCCAGGGCCTAGTGAGTGGGTCAGAGCTGTTCGACTCAGCTTGGAGGCGAAGGATGGAAAAATAAGGATCGTTTTCCCCCTGCGCACTGCCAGGCCTTTTATGACATGGACGCTCCTGCCGCACAACATCAGGTTTGGTTAGCTTTCTGGTGGAGACTGAGACTCCCGATACACTGATGAGCAGTCAGACAGCCCACCTCTACCTCAGCTAACGTCAAAGACCCAGTCTGGAACAGGAGAAGTTCATTAACCTTCACAAAATGATTTAGCTCCCTTTCTTTACACAAGGAATATCCATCTCAATAATACACATGGTGCTGTCAGCCTGTGGAAGAACAGAAGTTGACTAAGGCTGACATGAGGCTTCGGGTGTCCATGATAAAATCGGCAGCTTCTCCGTCCAGACCACAGCTGAGGGATCGGCTCCTGCCAAGCGTGCGCCATTAGATCGCAAGTGACGCTCTGTGACTCATCTCTCAACTTCAAATGCACTTGACATGCGAACCACACGAATTCCAAGTGCAAAATCAAACTAAAAAAGAGTAACGACGATACGGGTGACGGTGAAACTGCTGCAGCGCTGGCGACATCTCTTTAAACCGTACACCCTCTGACGGCTGCAGCATAAGGCTTTGTGTTCATAATATAACTCACGGCCAGAACCCGGCCGGGAGATAATGATGATAATACGTTTAAGTCCCAGGAACACTGGGCCTTCAGTGGGATCTGATGACCTCATTATTTCTCATTAGTCTCCCAGAGGCACCTAGATGGAGACTTTAAAGGTGGTCCAGAGGTTAATCCTACAGGGAGAATGAACCCGCTCCCCTGTATCTGTTTCTGGAGCTCCCGGACAAGCTGCCTTGCTGTCGGCTTGGCCAGCTGAGCGGGCCAGTGTTCAGTGCGGGGGCTTCTCCTGTGCCACAGATAGTCCTCACTGTCCCAGATAGCCTTTTGCCTGATAACTGGACAGAGGGATAAATGTCCGTTGTGGTGATCCCTTCCTACCCACCTCGTTCTCTGATGACCTCTGACCCTTAAGCCTTGCCTCCCTGCATTCTAAATCCCATGGAGCCGCATTGATGTGTCACCCACCTCATCCATCTCAAAGAGTGACATTATTACTTATCTTCTATTTAGAAAACAAGATTTCTGAGCATGTGTGCCCTTGCCTGACTACGTCTGAAACAGTAACAAAGAGTGATGTTTAAATCAAAAACTCTGTCACGTGTTACTGCTGCTGCAAGGATACAGTACTTCGCACATCTGCGTTGCTCCTATTTACTGTCAATAACTGAGGATTGCACAACAACCCCAGTGTTTGAGAGTACTGCCAGATGTTCTTGTTCCCCCCTTACGCTTTTATTTTTTTGTTGTTGTTTTGGAGCTAAAAGTCTCTCAGGTGATGACAGGCCTGGGAAGTGTGAGGGGTAAAAGACAGCTTTGTGCTTTCCAATTAGCTTTGTGATTTATTAGCCTGCTCCCTGTATTGAAATTGTCTCATATCAGACCTGAGTCGGACTGATTCGGTTTCACCCAGAAAGAAGAGGAGGCGAGGCAGAAAGCTAAGGACAGCAAAATGTATTTATACTTTCTTTGGACTTATGCATTCCACACCAAAATCTTTACAGCATTCTGTAAATCCAGAGATCCAAGACATATGTTAAGATATCGGATACATTTGAGCTATGGAGGAAGAGAAACACCCAGCTAAGCTAGGCAATATCAGATGATTAAATCAATAACATAAAAATGATGTGAGAACAAAGGAACTTATGAGAGACATTAGTGATTTATGGTCACAGTTATATTTTCTGAAGGTGGAGTACAGCTTCATCGCAGAGTGGGTCTATCTCTAGCCATATCTGATTGGTATGTGTGTGTTTGTGCATATGTGTGTGTGTCCATGGTTTGTTTAGACTGGTCGGGAAAGCGTGAGACCAGAGTGAGTGGGCAGAGGCCATACTTTAGGGTTCAAAGTAAAGCGGGGAGGGACCCCCTCGTTTTGTAGGAATGTCGAGGAGGAGGCCTGATGGTTAGCTGGAGATGGTGTAATTAAGGGGTGTGATTGTGAGAACCTTCCCTTCCCCAGGCCTAGCGAGGGTCACAGATAAAAGAGCAGCCCTCAGCCTCTGTCGCTCTCACATGTGGAAAATCACAGCAACGCAGGTTTGCGCGTCAAGAAACGCACACGCATTAATGCGAGGTTTGCATCCCCACTCCAGACGTAACCAGAGCGACAGATGATGCTCTACCTGGGAAGACCCCAACAAGCGTAAGGAGATGGTGGCTGCAGGTTATAGGTTGTGGTTCCCCAAGACTGCAAGCTTATTGGGCAACAGGGCCACATAGAGCTTCTGAGGAGCGTCATAAATTAGACAGCGCTGGGAGGCTCCTTCTAATCATGTGGGCCTGTGTGTCGCCCTGTTGGTGTGGTTGTTGTAATTTGGCCCCGTCTGACGTGCTATTTGCAGAGTAAGAGCTTGATGACACATTGCCGGGCCTTTCTTTGCGAGCGCGGCACTGTGTGTCATGCGCAGCGGCAGGGTGTGGCGTGGGAGGATAAGAGTCCCGTTGTGTTTGCTGACTAAATGCATCAGCATTTGTTTGGCAAGGTGAGGCAAAATGTTGTTGTCACCCCCACCCCCACCCACCTTCCTTTTATATTGTAGCCAAAACCTAAAGGATCCACACAGCTGGCCAGCTTTGTGATCATTCACACGTTAATGAAAACCTGACTGCCCAATAATCCTCAGTAATGGAAACCCACTCCGATTAGACCGGTGTGGAGTGATAAGATTGCATATTAAGGACATTATTCAGCTCTAATCGGATGCATTCTTCCTGTTGCAGCACGCCATTAGTTGAAAACATGTGAGCTAGGGTGTTTGTGTTGAGATCGTGCATGCCGGCACAATCTGTGGAAAGAGGTCAGTGTGACATAATTCCTCACTGTCTCTGTTGTTGTGTTTTCACACTGTTGGTTTGCCCATTCCGAACAAGAACAGGAAGGTGAAAAAAAAAATTCTGTCAGGCAAAACAAGTTTTCTGAAATAAACTTGAGCCCCACAGAGAAATGATTCACATGGCATCGCCGGCTTTTTTCTTCCTCTTTTTTTTTGCGGGAGAGATGGTATAATCCTTTCAAGAACCCCCTTCCCCAAACCCCTTAGCTCTCGATCAACTCCAGATGAGAGGTTTTCTCAGACCCTGATGACTCTCCTCTTTCTCTCCTTCCTCCTCCAGGGTGCAGAATAGAGAACTGCGAGTCCTGCTTCAGTAAAGACTTCTGCACCAAGTGCAAGTTGGGCTTTTACCTCCACAAAGGGCGCTGCTTTGATAAGTGCCCCGAGGGCTTTGCTCCGCTGGAGGACACTATGGAGTGTGGAGGTACGTGAAACAACACTGATATGTAGAAAACGTGAGATGGTCTGATTTCAGGAGAGTAAACAAACTTGTCTTTTACACCTTTACTTACCTGTGCACAGCATTCTGTAACATCCCAGTTGGCCTTCTTATTTTGGAAAACAAGCCGTTCAACTGGGACCACACACAAAGAGGTTACCGTGTCCCAGTAAAGCTTCTTTACCCTGTATTAAAGCTTGACCCGGGTCTGTGAGTTGCCCCTAAATGGCACTCTGCCGTGGATTCACTGCAGTTGGCTGTTTCTGTGTCTCTGCAGAGGGCTGCGAGGTGGGCCAGTGGAGCGAATGGGGAGCCTGCACCAGGAGAAACAAAACCTGCGGCTATAAGTGGGGTCTGGAGACCCGGACGCGGCACATTGTAAAGAAACCTCCCAAGGACACGATACCCTGTCCCACCATCGCTGAGTCCAGGATGTGCAAAATGGCCATGAGGCACTGCAGGAGAGGTAAGGATGTTAAACAGCCACATGTTGGTGTGTGAGAGGGATATTCTGTCAGTCAGTCCCAGCTCCGTCCACGTTCACTTTAAGGTTTACGCTGCTCTGGTGAATATTAAAGAAAACAGCCCACTTATCCCACAGGAGAAACTCTTTCCCCCTCTCTCAGTTCCACCTGTCTCATGTAACCCCTGTACCTTGCACTCAACCTTGTTTTTTCAGCGTCTGTGTTTTTGAGGTCCACAGTGGCGTTTCCGTGCTTGAAACATCAGTATTTTTCCATGGCGGCCTTGTTTGAGCCAGCTCTTTTTCTGAGGTATATTTTTTCCCCCTTCTCCCTCTTGCTCTCATCTCCCTTACTCTCCTTAGTGGAATTCTTCAAAGTGAGGACTGCAGGTTTCCTCAATGGCCGTCTCTGTTTCCTCCCATCAGCGTGAGAGATATTTGCGGTGCACACAGCGTGTATGTCGGGCCATTAAATGAGAACTCAAATCTGGAATTTCTCTGTGTGTGAATACGGCTAAGGGAAATATTTTTTTTTCAGAACGTAAACCATTTCTCTCAGATGGTCCAAACACACCATTTGGGGTGATGGCCTCAGTTAGCAGTGCTTTTAAAATAAATGTCTTTTCCCTTAATGTACTTTTACTTCTCTCATAAACTTTGGATTAGGATAGGCCAAGTGTAAATATTTAATTCACCAAATAAGGAAGCAATTACAGTGGCAGATATCATTTAAGCTGTCAAAAAAAACATTGTTTAACAGAAAGAGGAAAATATTCTAAACTTAAGGATTTTTGTCCATTTTTGGCCTGGATTGTTGAATGGGAGGATCATTCAGTGAAGTGGTGAGAGAGTAAATAAACTTGAAATAAACCCTGATAGTTTCTCATATTTCAGCACTACCAGTGTCTGCTCTCTGGGTTGGAAACTGTGATTCCATGGCACATTTAGTTCCTAAATCCCCATCCCATTTGTCAGGGAAATTCTCCCCAACCCCCACACACCACTTCACAACTTTAGCGTGCCTGCTTGACCTTTTCCAGGAAACTTTATGACCTTCTTTAATTAAAATCTGGCATTGTTGTGCATATTTACTGCCGTCAATTATCTCGAGCATGAAGTCACTGATGGGAAGTTGTTGTGAAGCCTAAATTGAGTTCATAGCTGGGCCATTTTTCTTCAGTCCTTTAGAAATGGACAGCAGACTCCCCATGTCCATCCTACTTAAAGCTGCAGTTCCTTGGTGATGCGGTCATAGTAAACCGCTCAGTACAGTTCCTTATCCAATGACTGGGTTACATCTCTGCGGAAGAGCAGTGGCCTCAGTTATGTGGTTAAAAGCTGTGTGTAAAAGTGTCACTGTGTGTACATCTGACGACTCTCTGGGCTCGTGAAGTGCTGTGGCGGCCGGTTTAATGCAGGTGAATTTCAGACTTAAACATGTGTTGTTAACGCCGTCCCACCCCCCACCCACCCTACGCTCCACTGCTGCTGAAAAGTCCCCACTTGGCCAAAGCCAGTGAAATGCAACACTCTTCAGTTCAAATAAATACGACATAAAAATGTAAGCGGCTGAAGTCGAAGGAGAGGAGGGGCACTCCACAGATCCAGGGCTGTCACATGGGAGCTCGACCGGCTGACATTGTAAAATAATCACTCGCCCGTGAGTGACAATAAAGCACAGCCCACTGGGAGGAAACGCCACCCCCTGAAACACAGGTGATGAGGAAGGAAGTGGTCGAAGCCCGTGGAAGGAGGTGGAGAGGTTGAAGGATGGGCTGCAATATGGCGGAGTTCATTATGAAACACCTTGTAAGGTGAACATTTAAAGCGAACACAAATGTCAAAGGACTTTGCAAGCCAGAGGCTCTGAGTGCAATTTAAAAGTAAAACATGTTCCAATGCAGTATGGTCAATTTCATTTTGGAAACTGAAACCTCAATATACAGATTATATTGCCAGATAAAAATAATCATATAAGAAGTGCTTATAATGATGACTTGGAACTTAAGACAGTCTGAAAATTGACTTTTTTTTTTATCAGCTCTTCTCGTTGGACACCAGACACCAATGTTTAGGTTAAGCATGGGATTATATAACTGCAGACCATAAAGATGCTGTGGATTAAATGGAGAAAGGAAATAAGGGGAAGCAGCATGTAGATGTACACTATTTATGGCAATGCTTATCTGATAACCCTGGCTTGCATTTCTACATTGCCACAAATTTAAATTACACTGGACGACCTCAACAGATCCCTGTCTCCCAGCTTAGCCGGGGCACACAAGGACAATGTGAATGATCTTCTCCTTTCCCCCTCTGCGTCTGGAAGGATCTATAATCCCTCTGTAAAACATACACAAGAAAGAGAAAGCAAAGCCCAGATAAATGTCAGGAGGCCCGGGCATTTTCACAGCAAATATGTAGATGTATGCTGTATGCCGTTCGCGCTGCTGGGATTCATTTGCTGTTCTCTACCGGTGTTTTGCCAGAGCAGCAGTGTCCTGGTAACACACTAGCACAGGGACATACAATATATGTGGTGGTACACTGTCGAAAGCCCCATTTCCATCCAACTGTCAACTTGATTTTGAGCAAACTTGTGATGTTTGGAAAAAAAAATAAAATGGGAATTAGATGTGTGCCCACCGACTGTGTTTCACTGTTTCGGCAATATCCTCTCAGGAGTATTGTGGAACTCTGATTAAAATGGACTACTGCATGTGCGACGGTGTGGGAAGTGGACAGATATTTCACAAAAACTATTTCAAAGCATCTGAAACCATATTGAATAATTTGACCTGCTAGTTTGTTTGTGGTGATGAAATTAAACAAAGCCTGCAACCACTATTTATTTGGAAAACGTGACTCCATGGCCATTAATCACATAATTTCCATAAACAGCAAAGGAGAAAAAAAAACCCTGTTTGTGTAACGTCGATGAAAATATTTCTCAAATTCCAACATTTCCAACCCAGTGTTTTGAATCTGCTACGTTGCCTTCATAGAAATGGAAACTGTGCTAGGCGATCTCCAGAGGAATGAGGAAGCCTCGTCTTGCCGCTGCTTGGCTGGCGTGTGTGCCAGGTGTTTGCATTGTACCCTGGAGACGGTAAAATGCTCTTCTATCATCCTGTTCCCTGGAGTGGTGCTCTGAACAGGCGATAAACAATAAGAGACTTTATTAATAGCTGCTCTGGCCCTATCAGCATGCCCCCCCCATCTGTCTTGTGAACTGATGGGAGGTGAGGAGAGTGATAACACTGCAGTGTCCAGCTGTTCCGTGTTGATGCACTTAAGGAATTCCCTGCAGAGATTTTCAGGCAAAACCCCTGTCATCAGTTTCACCAGTTTACAAACAGACATGCGCAACAAGTTCAATTCCTCTTTCTCTGCTTCTTGTTTTCTGCCGCCCAGCGTCACCCGTTGGTCAATCTGTGGAGCTTCCATTCTTTCCCTCTCGCCCGCCCACTCCACTATAATCTTCGAACAACAGCTGCCCCCACCACATCAGTGACATTAGATGTTGTGTAAACAACTTTAAATGTTAAAGCCTTCCCAACCCCAGCTCTTAATGTAATCCCTGATTTGGGATTTAAGGGGGAGTAAAGTCCAACACAAATGCACCCACTACAAACCCAGGCTAATTTCCGACAGCTTCACAAATCGGCTTTCAGATTCTCCGACGGCACAAAAAGTCTCTGCTGTGGCAGGCAGGAGTCACATTTGTGCTGCGCCACTTGCTTGATTTGTAGGTAGAAGTAGTCTTTACAGGGGCGTTTGCAGCGGAGGAGGCGGCCAAGCCCAGACACTGAACCCAAACAAGAACAGGAGTTTCACAGTATGAAGTTATGGAGTTATAAAAATTTATGGCTCAGCAAATTTTGGAACTGATTGGAGAAACATATTTAAGGCCCGGCTTTCCAGAACAATGCAGTTCAATTTACACTCAAAATGCTGCTTCCTCTGCGAGCCCATGAAGACTCAAAGTCACCCCACTGACCACATGGAAAGAAAAAGATGGAAAGCAGAGAGGGGCAGACAGAGGAAGAATGTGAGAGAAAGGAACATGCCAGGATTATCTTTGGCCATTGGGTTATGTACCTGCACTTGGAGAGCTACAGGCCTTTGTGGGAGTATTGATCTCCTCTGTGTGAAACTGGAGAAACCCTTTCTGCTGTAGGGCTCAACCCTGGCCAAGCCTTCCATCCCATCAGTCATCGGAGCGCTTAGCTCCAGCCGCCGCTCACATCGTCTGTCATATCTTCTCTGCGCAGTTTGTGTTAATACTGCCTTTTCTAGTCACGATGCCATCAGTTTGAAACCTTGGATAAGATGTTTTGTATCATATTCTGTGGCAGGAGTATAGAGGAGGAGAAATCTACCTCGACTCAGTTTAACACCTCATGCCTCCTCCACAGTGTGAAGGCTCTTTGTATGCAAGGCCATTGGATGTGACAAGGAGGTGGGCATTTGTATAATTTACCCCACAAGCACATCACAGTCTGGTGCAGGGGACCAAAGTAAACCCAGATCCACCCTGGATCGACCAGACCCCAGGAAGATTTGGTTGACTGCTGGGATTTACGCCAGGTTCTGTCTGAAGCCAGTCTGGTTCTGCGGTGCATCCACAGTACTGTGGACCTCCTGGTCCGCACCGTCTGCGAACCATCTGCTGCAGAGCCTCTGCTCCTGTAAAACGATGCACAGAGCAATGGTGATTGCCTTAAAATCTGCTCTGGAGGAAGCTCAGCCGCCTTGTCTGTAGCACATACCACTTGACACACCAAACAATTCCGGTTTCTGGCAGACTTTGCATTCGGCGGAGCAGTTAATGCGCATGCATGCGTCTGAGCGTGTGACACACAATTTTGGTGTTTATACTCGCTGAGCCAAGAGGTTTAAGCCCTGGCGAAAGATGCCATTCACTTCTGAGCATTTTAGTTACGCACTCAGCATGATCACATCTGAGTCTGGCCTGTGTTTGGCTTGGAAACCCAACATCCAAACACATTTCTGGATGTGTTTTGCTCAGACGTAGCCTTCTACCATCAGGCCAGCTCTTTTCTAAAACAGACACATGCTTTCAACTTGAGGTTAATCGATGGAGCATGTTCTTCTTGTCTCAGCAGAGAAGTTCATGGTGCAGTGTGTCCAAGCCAAACAACAATCGAGTATTGCTTGAGCCACCATTCTGAAATCTACCCAAAGCACTTGAGAACAGAGGTTTGCACTTCTGTTCATTCATGTACTTATCTCATTGTTCCAATAAATCTTTGCCGGGCGTGCTCTACGGGAAGTCACTGCTTTTGGATGGGAGAGCTGGTGCACAGATGACAAGTCCCGCTCTGAGTTCTGCCACAGTGGAATGACGGGTGGTGATTAACGGCGATCTCTGGCCCGGGTAATATCATGGACAATCCAGATCACTTCTTCCCGCCAGCGGGAGCTGAGTGAGGAGCATTTTCCCAGGACAGAAGGAGAGCACTAATTGGCAGCCACCCTGTCATGGTGATTTTGTGTGCCTCACACGGCAGCCTGTTGTGACTGGGGGAGCCACGGCTTAATCTTCATTTAATAAGGCTGCTCCATAGGGGCTGACACAGTAGCTGGTGAGAAGGCCTTAGAAGTACCCTGCCTCCTTTGGACAGCATGGATGGCCTGGCTCCGGACAGAGCCTCGGCCAGGGTCTGACTGGGACAACCCCCCACCACCCACCTCTCAGGCTCCCAGGGTTCATAAATTTAGTTAGAAAACGCCCAAATCTCCTTGAGAAGATTAAAAGATAGCAGTGATTTCCTCATGCTGTACGCACAACTGTGAAACTGTAAAGCTGAGATGAGTATTTTGGAAGCTTTGCGCTGTGCTGTAGTGATTAAGACTAGGGCTGAAGAGGAAAGACACATCAACCTGTCAGTGACTTGGCTAGGTCCAGCATCCCAATGCCAATGGCAGTTATGGTCACCGCTGCGGTCACGGTCACAAATTAACACAGGTTCTGTTTCGGCTATCCCATATTTGCAGATCTCTGCCATACATTATTCCTTTTTCCCCCCGTCTCCACGGTTATGTTTTATATGTCCTTCTAAACATATGAAAATTAATTATCTAGACTCATGTCTGGACAGGCAATCAACACTTGCTTTACGCTGATAGTCTCAAACCAAACTCTTGGGTTTATTTTTCTGCCTCTCGTGCAGTTTAGTGGTGTTAAATCTTCCATTGGAGGAGAAAGTCATTACTAGTAGTCTCTGAGACTTCTCTGTGCTGGGTACATTCCTTATTGGGGGTGTGTGTGTGTGTGTATGTGTGTGTGTCGGGGGGGTGCGCAATGCTGGAAGCCCTGAGGAAAAGGGGGTGGGGGGGGGATCTCTGATTAACTTCCCACTAAGTGCCCCTGCTCTCTGACCAAAATAAATATGGCTGCTGTCATTTTGTCAGCAACTGCCTTCAGAGAGCAATATTTGAAACACCCCATGATCCTGCTGGCTTTTATATGGAGAATCCATCGTCATACCACAGGCATGAGCCATAAACATGTGGAGGCCTTTCAAAGACCAGGGGGTGGAGGGATGGAAGGAGGGAGGTGGAAGAGGAGGGGTCAGTGGCACTCACTGGGGCTCCATACTCCACATTATTGTCATCTGGTCTTTTCCAAGCAGGAAGAAAGAGGAGGGGTGTGCGAGCGAAGGCTTTTTTTTCACACTCTTTGGCCCAGTTGAGTTGTGGTTTTGCTGAACTGCCTTTTGTAGACTTGTGTACACACATTAGATACAGCCGTGCTCTTATTTGTTTGACTCGCTTTACTGTGAAGCGTGCATTGGTCATTGTGTTATCCAAATAATTTCAAGCTGGCAGATGTGCAGATCTTTGTAGAATACGTTTTGATGTTGAATAGTTGTCCATTTGACTGCCAAAACCTGATGTTTGCGCTCATCTGTGACTGCAATCTGCACAGGTTTCTGAACTGATGACCTTAATCAATCACTCGCACGTTTGAAAATGTGTATCTCCTCACACGTAATTCTCAGTGTGACTTTGTCAAAAAGCAGGAACACTGCATTGGTTGCGAGGCTTCCGTTGTCGTCTTCTGGCAGAGGAAATGAGGCATATGGGCCGACATCAACAGCCCCATCAAAAACAGACGTACACAAACAAACAAAGTGGCAGCAAACTGGAGGGGGTAAGAAGAAGGCGGAGGACGGGGAGGGGGAGATACTGTACTGGAGTGGAATGTTTTCATGTTCTCGAGCCCCACAAACGGCAGTTTCCCCCTACCCGCCCACCCACCCACCCCCCGCTGTGCAGTATGTGGGCTGATAGCGCTCATGACACGGTCTGTGCCGTAAAGCGGACCATTGGTGAACGTTCCCTTGATGGGCAGTTTGTGACGTTACTCCCTGTGATTTTTTTTTGTTTTAAAGCAGTCGAGACACGGTCTGTGTCTTTACAGGGATGGATGGCAACAGCTTGCCATGAGATCTTTGAAGTGAGGTTCCAACTCACATACTTCTTGGTCTTTTTGAAAATATCTAATAACTGCCAGCCAGAGATGTTCGTCCCTGACCGCAGCTGATGGTTATTTCCTCATTTTCTATTAGATGACCGAACAGAGAAATCGATACAGTGAGGGGCCTAAAGATTTTACACCGTGGCTTCAGGGGTGGCTATCTATAAAACCTACAATGAAACCTGCTCACCCTGCTTTAAAAAATTTAATTAGTATGGATTTGGAGTGTGCCATGATTGCCCAAATGTAGTTTTAGAAGCCATTCCACCCCCACATAGGTGTAAAATTCTAGGAAAGCATTGGATTTTGTACTTTATTGGCGTTTTTTGGAGCGTGAGAATGGTGAAATTTAGAAATATCAAATACAGGTGCAGAGTATCATATGTTTTTTTCTTCAGTCCTCTCCAAAAATATCAAGCACCCATAGTAACCCTAGATTGAGGTGTCAGGGTTTCTCACCTCATATTTAGATAACCCGAGCTGGACGGAGTGGGATCTGTCTGATCGTGCCGTATCCTTGCACCTCCTCTCTGTCTGCCAGACCTCCAGCCTGATGCTGCTGCCAGCTCTCCTGTGGGCCGCAAATGCTTTCATCTCCACATCTACACCACACCAGGCAGATGCATGCACACACACACACACACACACACACACACACACACACACACACACATTTAGGCAGCCAGGGTGTGAAAATACGTAATAGACAAACAATAAAACAGACCTCACAGGCAGGCAGAACAAGTCACCACATTATCTACTCTTTTCCTCATCGCAGTTTCCATCCTCTTTTGCTGTCTCACGCTCGAATGACACTGACTCGCTCATGTATCACATATCGCAGTGCGTGGCTGTCTGAGGAACAATGTGCGCGCCACAGAGGAGGATTGAGTTCGCGTGGCGCACATTGTTCGAAGCGGCACTGCGTGCATTGGAGTCCTCTCTCTCCAGTGGTCTGGCTGGAGGAGAGGAGAAGGAAGGCTAGGAGCCGAACAGGGGAGCCTGAAAACATCTGGTGCACAGTTGCACTGGCTCAGGCAACCAGAAGCTCCTCTCCTCTCCTCTCCTCTCCTCTCCTCTCGTCTTGCGTCCACCCTCCTTCCCTCTCTCGCTCCATCTCTGGCGGGCGTCTTTATAGAGACATCACAGCTTTTAATTACAGCTGATGATTCAGAGAGAGGCTGTGGCTTCTGACCCACTCATGTCCATGAGCGTGGACCCAGTGTACAGACAGGCAGACACAACAAAGCAGCAAGTATAGGCCTGCCGGCCTTTGGCTGTGTGTACGTCTGTGTGTCTGGATGTTTTTCTGCGTGTGTGAACTGTGACAAATACAGGGGGAGGGGAGTGCAGACACAAAACAGAGCCATCATAGTGGTAAGTAGAGGCCACGGCCAACTTACCAAAGTTGTAGAACACTACACTTCGATCACCACTAAAGAGCAAAACACTAAGGTGATGCCACAGGTTAGCAATTTCACCTTAAAGGAGTGAATACATTATCACAAGTGTGTGATCTTCACAAGTTTTCTCACAGAATAAACTACAACTTGCCAAGTAGCTTCTGCAAGCTGCAAGTCTTAGGTTATCAATGAGATGGATGAAAAGACACTGGTCTAGAGCCAGTAGCTCGAGGTAGGTTTTTATATGTTGTGAATCAAAGCAGTGAAGCTGCAGTTGCATAAAACCAAAACAATGAGCTGAAAGATGGTAAAGCTGCAAGAGCTGATAGGAATTGGGGTGTGGGCTGATAACGCTCTTTGTGCTTGTCAGTGAAACATTTCATATTAAACATCGTCATTTGACCCATTGATAATAAAATTAACATTGATTCAAGCAAGTTTAAAGTATAAAAAAGTGATCCTTCTTTAAAATAAGCATATGGCACCTCTGGCCACACATCCTTTAAACTGTTTGGGTGTTTTCAGCTACATGATTTTCACTCCCCTTGCCTACTGTAGAGTCAAATCACACATTCCTGAAAATGTTTTATTGACAAAACCAGAAAAAATAAGACAGAAAATAGTCTAATATGAATCCTGCTCTGTAAGAATAAATTTGTTTTTAGATTCCATAAAGTTAATATTTCTGCTGAACATTCTGCCGTGAACACGACATTACATCATTACAAACAGTTGTAGGTACAATATGAGAACTGATTCTTGGTATGTGTTCAGTTTTTCCAGTTGCAGCAAAATACACTGAACATATGGACCAGTGCTTGGACATTATTATGTATTATATATAATAATATATTATATTATTATTATAAAAAAGTGAGATATGTCATGTAATTGTTTTAATTTACACAATGCTACCTTTTCTTAATTTTGAATGCTTATAGTTTGTATTTATTATTTCCCCATGTCTGCAGTTCATCATTTACTGGTATTCAGTGTGTGTAGACCATTTTTCAAGGTGCATTTTTTTAAAGTCATCTGTCATCTGAGAAATAGCCCTTACATTGCCTTTTCAGACCACATAACATGATGGCTCTCCAAGGACAATCTCAAGACATGATTGAATGGTTGGCATCATGAAATTCGACCCATTCCAGGTACCATAACAAATTCCTTTAAACATAAATGCTCCTTCCCACTGGGTGGTGAGGTTCAGGACCGTGATCCCAACAGGCCTTGAGACAGTTCTTTCAGATTAGTGGGGGCTTAACTCTCCCTTTGATTTGATTCCTTTCTCCTTCCCCTACTGCATCTCTGACAGATGCTGCTGCCTTCTGGAGTACACAGATCTCTCCTCTGCGAGGTGAGACCCTGAAATGACCGTTGAAATTGCACTGTAATCATACACAGCCAAAAACAACAAGGAAATGTCTGCCATATGCCTTAAAGCCCTCTGTTTGTGTTTTAGTGCGTTGAAGGGGGATTATTGACAAGAGTTGGAGAGTGGGTCCTGGATAGAGGAGCTGAGTGGCAGTGACTCTTATTGCCTGTGTCTGTGATCAGATCTGTCAGAGCCACTCAGCTGTCCGTCTGCCTGGTGTTTGACAAGTGTTTGATGCAGCGCAGGCCTTAGAGAGGATCAAGTCCTTCCTGAATTGGCTTTACCTCTCTCCCTGTGCAACAGGAGTTCTGTGAACACATCAAACGCACCTCCCCCGCCCCCTTCTTCCGCTGTGAACTAATGAACTATTTTTATCAAAAAATATGTGCAGTCTGTTGGATCATCACAGGAGTCTGAACAACAGTGCCCTTTGAGAGTTAGTCAAACAATCAAAGAAAACAAAAAGCGCCGGCCAGACTTGATTCCCTCATCACTGGCCATTGCACGGGGATTGCAGCATGATCCTGATGGCCCCTGTCTCTGTTTTGGTGTCTAAGCCCGCCTGACTTAGCTTGGCTCCCCACTCGTTAGGGTCTGGTCCTGTTTTGGGACAGTTGTGCTCCATGTCCAAACATGTGAGGGATTTCCTCCTGGAGTCTCCCAGTAGAGAAAAGGAGGGGGTGGGGGTTGAAAGGACTTGTGCAGAAATGAGATATAAAGAGGGAATCATGCTGGACAATTTCCTCCTGTATCCTCCCCTGTTCCCTTTGAGACCCACACAGACCAGGAGGATGCAGACCAGGTGGAATTAGAGAATGAGGAGTTTGTGCACGCACGCTCAAAAACACTAATGCATGAGCAGTTGCCTGGTGGAGACAGCAACTGTGTGGATCACACATGGTCACCTCATTCTGTCTTGTCTTCATATAGCCATATGACCACCCCCCCACCCCCTGTTGTTGTGCATTGCTGTTCACCATGATAACAGTTCCAGATTTATCACTTAAAATTCTTGGCTTTTTATGAAAACATGGGTTCTTGATCTCAGATAGAGGCATTTCTTTCAGACAGTAAGTTGATTTTGCTGGCCGATTTGATGACTGTCAATGGCAACTGAGCTAACATTGTCTTAATTATCATCGGCAGTTCATGATGTGTGCAAAGGCTTAGTGAAAATAAAGAAGCAGTGGTGTTGTGGTAGTTTGCTCGAGTATTCTACGGATGATAAGGAAACACCTAAGATCAGAATTACATTGCAACACGCCAGTTCACCTGCTTAGCTTATGGCTGTTGGTGTAATCATCATTCAGGACTGCTTCTTCATAGTGGCAAAATACTATAATATACAGTGGATGTGCTAATTGTAAACATTTTAATACCCCAAAACACTGATTTAGTTATTATTGATATGCCTGTTTGACTTGGAAATAAATGCTTGGTTACTACACAAATAACATTGTTGTAACGTTGTTACTTTAGGCATGCACTGCCTGGCTGATTGTGTTTTAGTAATTTACAATGTTGACAAAGTGTTAATAGAAACACCCATCTATCCTTCCCTCCGCTACCTTATGGCTGCCAGGGTGCAGAAAGCCTCTTACTCTTTGTGGAACTTATTGCGTTCCACCTCATGGCTGTGTTAACAACCATTTTATTCCTCTCCATAAAGTGGGGTGGTGTGTTATAATGCTGAAGGATTGTTCATGAAGACCTAAAGGCTCATAGGTTGGGGCTGAGCCAGGTAAATCCCCAAGCCAAAGCCCTTTGCTGGGGGGTTGACCCCCTCTTTTACCTGAGGCTCAGACTCCACAGATACTGGAAATGCATGAGTCGCCTCCTCTTATAAATAACGTGTTCTAAACGTTTGTTAAATACTACACAGAGACCGCTTCTGTTTCACAGTGTGCTTCCTTTCCTGCTTTGATCCATCGTCAGCATATGAGGGTGCTTTTAAAAGTGCACACTTATTGTGGTGGGGTGCTACTTTAAACAAAGAGAGCGGAAGATTTGTGAGGACCTCTGGAGTGAATGCATCTTATTCTATCCATCAACAGATGACAAGCTTGATTTATTGTTAAAAGGAAAAGATAGAGTGTGTATAAGTATACCAAACTGAACCGCCATGTGCAGGTTATTAGCTTTTACTTTTAATGGCGCTGCAAAGACAACGCATTACACTAAGCAGTAGTACCATGCAATTGTGCATCAGTGTAAACATGTGGAAATTAAGATGACAGTTATCCTCAGAAGAGCTTGAGAGCAGCTTGTTATCAAAGATGGAATAGAACAAATAAATCCATGCTGGATCTTGTGTCTGATGAAAATGATTAATTTCATCAGCTCAATGCAATACACTTATCGGAAACAAAGATGGATGACTATCATAACTCTGCAAGACACTTCCTGCGTTTTATCACAGCATGTGGGAAGTATAAGATGGATCAAAGCCTTTATGGAGATCACATCTTGATATAGAAGCTATGGAAATCAAAGTGGAGCGCTGTGACCCTTTCTATCTTTGAGTAAACAGAGTTCACATCTGTAGTAACTTCCGAGCTAGAATGATGAATTTGCTACTGTACATCCCAACAGTTTTCCTGATCTTTGCATCTGCGGTCGCACTTGAAACCACTCCCTCGTATTCTGCGGCTATCTTCAGCTCACTCTGCCTTGGCCCCATGCATACAACAAATACAAAAACAAACAGATCCACACCAGCGGCAAAGCCTTCAGGAACGTCAGCGCGGGGCCTCCCTTTGATAAGTGCTGAGCTTTATATTTTTCTCATCAAAAATGAAACACAACATTAAGCCATTCATTAAAGTCAACTAAAGCTAATTATCCCTCATTTGGCCAAGTTGCCGTGAGGCAGGAGAGCCCCATATACTTAGGCCCAGATGTGTCGATGAGTCAGTTGGGGAGATAGCAGACCGCAGAGGGGGCTGCTCACTTCTCTCGAAGCCCTGCGGTTTCAAAGCGCATCAGCCTCAGCGAGCCAGTTGTGATGCCTGTTCACTGCTTGGCTGCTGTCATTACCCTCATGACACCACGGGCTGCGTAAAGCCACGGCAATACAGCGAGGTTCAATTTAGTGGAAAAAGAAGTCGATAATGATCAGTTATACGCCTTAATTCAAAACTGAAAAATGAAGAGTGACTATCATACCTTAAGAATTGGCACATTTGCAAAGTTTTGCAGAGAGTCACACGAACAGCGGGCCTCTACGCGAAGGATGTGTCGTTGCCACAGGGGGCGACAGTGCGCATGCGGATTTCTGCTTAAAAGCTAAACTCCAAGTCCTTTACATTTTGGCAGCTCCAACTGGAAGTGGGAAAACCGTAACAGTTGGCAGGATGTCATAGCCCAGAAACCATATAACGTCATGTGATTTAACTCCTCAGACCTAATTTTGTTCTTCTCAGTGTCTGGTGCCCCTACCAGACATTTAGAAATAATGGCTGAACCACTTTACCGCTGGGATGATGAAATCTAACCCTTGTTGCTGAGACCAGCTGTCTCAGGATGAGGCATCTGCTGACTGCAGTTTAGGAGAAGCATTTGTAGATACCGTTCGAGAACCTTCCTGTGTGTCAGGAATATGAAGCCATCACTAGAAATTAATTTGGACAGTGCACATTGATGAGATGCTATTCCCTGTTGAACACTTGTTTTGCAATTTAGGCTAAAAAGTTAGGTGTGTTTTTCCAAATAAAGCTTGCCTAACGCAGCTTTAAACCAATAAATGTTACATGGATTAGTAAGGAACCATCTGGTCCTGCATGGAGCCCGAGAGTTCAAGCTGCAGGAGTCATGTTTTGCAGCAGTGTCCTGCAAAAAAATCAGTGCACTTAACAGCTGTTTCAAATTTCAAAAAATAAAAGAGCAATACGTGATGAAAACCAATGAAACACTAAACATTGATCACATTTGTTAACATGGTCAGCTATCCCTTTGTCTGTTGTTGTTAAGGCCAATAGCAAGGTAAAAAAATGGCATTTGCTTTACACATGGAGGGTGTAAATGTGTCCTCTAGTTTTACAGTTAGAGGTTATAAAACTTACTGCTTCTGTACATTTCAGTGATGAACTAGAGAACCACAGACACTTTATATTTATATTGATGTGCCCATTACTTCTATTATTTTAATGATGTTCATATGAATTCTGTTGATATTTAGAGTTGGGCCCATGTGGAACAGTAGTGGATGGAAACGTGTTAATTTGCTTTTTCTTTTGTTGATTTTCTGGAAATTGGGTTAAATTTGGATTGTTTGTTGAACCACAATGTCCTGTTTTCTGTTTTGACGCTTGTTAAATACACAAGATGTGATGTGGCTCCGGAGGCTTAGTTTTCCAAAGGGACTTTTGACAGAGCAGGACTGTACAAAAGTTATGTAACTAGTACCTTAGCTAATTTGCTCTTCACCAATGTAATTACCTCGTCATGCATAATAAGTAATGAGAAATGCATTCATTTTATTCAGTTTGCCCACCATCACATTTTAATGCTGCAGTTTAATGCTGAATATCAACCTTTGGGGGATTACAATGCAGTGTTGACATGCCATCATCAAAGTGTATCTTGGAACCCTGAGAAATCATAACCCAAGTTTCCAACTTGGAAACCTGACCTATGAGATCCTTCCATTGCGTTTTTCCCAGTACAGTAGGAAGAAGTTCCACACTTTCCAACATTTCTGACACAGTGTGTGTTTAAGTGTAGGAAGAGTAATGGCTCTGGAGAGCCAGAACTAACTTTTGAGTCTTTTGGATGTCGGCCTAATTTCACATCAGTCATGGAAGGTTTCCACTTGATAACCTACCTTTGAGCACTTGTGCCAGAGGTGGCAACCAAGCCAGCACAAGGGAACACTTACCATATTGTGAGATGCAGCAGAGCATGACTCTGAACCCCGAGCAGACTGATGGAGAAGAACTTTAATGTGCTTGTTCATCATCTGTTCAGTAACCCTCCAGTTGTGGCTGCCTCTTGCTGGTGTGATCGACCTTCTCCAGAGGGGAAAAACCATGCTGTCTGCACTGACCATCGGGTGTATTAATCACTGTGTCAGTCATGCATGTTTTGCTGGGGACTTCTCCGCTTAGAGACGCTAATCTCCGAGTCGGGTTTTCACTTTAACTTATTGTCAGGAAAACGAAGCATCAAAGAGCAGAGCGGTGAGCTAACCTGCTTTTTTAATCTCCACACAGATCCTCCACCAGGTCATAGATGAGAAAATAATGACCGACCTAATCCCAACATTAGCTTTTTAAATCGGAATGTGTATGTTTTAAATCATTCTCGCCTAGCAGTGCGGTGATAGTAAGCAGAGCATGGGAGAAAAGGAATGACAGAATGAAAGAGTGAATGAAAGAGTGTGATCTAGAGTAACCTTGTTAGGGCTAAGTGATGCTGTGCAGAGAGCCTCTTGTCAGTTGGTTGGCAAGATGAGTTTCTTGTAAATGATTGTCCTCTCTGTCAAAAGGCTGATTTCCTTTTTCCTACATCTGACGTCTGTGTCTCTGCCGCAGTATTTCCCAGTTGTTTTCCTCTCCCACATTATAGCTTCTTCACTCTGTCCAAATCTGTATCTGTTAAAAAATTCTGCCTTTTTACACTAAACCATTATTTTTCATCTGTATTATGTTCCCCTCTGCCTCAAATGTCAAATCAACCTTCTGCAGCATTTGCCTGCAGGCGGACAGCAACACAAAGCGCCATTAAAATTTTTGGCCTATGTCTGGCCCACGCCTTAATGAACTTTGGGTCACTTGAGGTTGCAAAACTGTGTCCCACCTATAAATCAAGTGAAAACTGAGTTCAGCAGCAGTATAGATCCGCGTCAGCGTCCGTAATCTTTTTCCAGACAGAGGAGTTGTCGGTGTGAGTAGAGAGCGCTGGCTGGCTACAGATCCTTTCCCCTTCACAGCATTATAAATGTATGTGTGAGGAGGCCCTTAATGGCTGCTAATCCAATTTCTGCCACTGAAATCAAATCTCACTGGCGCCAGAAGTTCTCTCCTTCCCTGGCAAATAATGGCCTCTGCTTTGGCCTGTTTATGAAAAAGACAAGCCGGCAAAAATTCTGGCTTTACCTTCCTTAAGTCCACCCGAATCTTCTTCAAAATTGTTTGGATTTTTTCTGCCCCCCCCCCCGTGTCCTATGAAAGTTATTAATTGACTGTCTGCGTCGAGTGGAGGCATGGAGTAACAGGAGAGCAGGGGAGAGTTTTCAGCAGTATAGGATCCCATTTACCGTATGTCTTAATGCCTCCTCGAGGTCACTCATTGATTTTTCTCAAACCACAAGCAAGGGAGATAAGATTAAGCCTTCAATTCCTGCAATGCCGACAGGGCCGTTAGTGGATGAAATCGCTTGGCCTGTGCCAACAGTGGCTGCATTGCTCTTTTTTAACAGGTCACAGCCTCTGTGATTATAGGGTAACATATAGAAATTCCCACAGTAGCCTCACATTAATGTGTTTTCTTTGGTGGAGAAATCTTCGGTGACAAAAAAAGGCCTGATTTCAGAGGAATATGACACTGTTTCATGACGCAGACTTTCTCTCATGTAAACTTATACATATTCTTGAGTTTGGTCCCCTTTTCCAAAACAAAGATATTAGCTTTGACACAGATGATGGGAGCTTTGGCTTTGGCCTCCTTCCCCCTGGATATGGATTTGACTGATTATCTTTCAGTGCATCAGTTGGACAAGTAGTCATATTGCCGTTCCGCAAGAAGATATTATTCTGGAGTGCAAGCCTAATAATATGATACGTATAATAGCGCTTAACTCTTAGTTGGATCTTCACCATGTAGTCGGCTCAATTATTGCTGAGAGCCTCAAATAGCATCACAGGGACATGGAGAGGAAAGGGAGAAGGAGAATGATGGGGAAGAAAAAAGCAACAGCGGCGGGTCTCCACTGGCTTTGAGAGGTTATTGAGGAACGTCCACCACAGTGCGTGCAGAAGGAGTTTAATATTTTTTAGCTCTCTGGTTTGGCAGCTGAAAAGATTGGACATGACGCTCAGTATTTCTCAAGCTCACATAGGTGATAAAGGAGCTCACAATCACTGACACACCAGCATAAAGGGCATGTATATCATTCACACATGCATGCGCGCGCACACACACACGCATGCATAAAAGAATTCCACAAGGTTCATTTTTGACAGCGGTAAACAACCACCCCACCGCAGGCTCTGCTTCTGATTCAGAAATACAAAACATTTTGATTTGCTCTCGAGATTTTTGTTTGTTTGTCTGATTTACTTTTAATTTCAAACTCAAACACAAATGTCAAACTGGCAGAGGAGGCTTGTATCTATGAAGGAAAACTAAACATTGGTGAAATTATGGTTTGCTGCAGTGATAGTAAATGCAGCCAGAACGGAAAGAAAAGTATAAAGAAGGTTTTTAATTTTCTGATAAAAGCCATACTTTTTTGATTTGATCCGTGCTGTGCCAGTTACGACGCAAAACAAAGACAGAAGATGATTTGAAACCCACCGTGCCTTCCAAGACAAAATTATCTTTACATGCCCCAAGATTTATGAATTTGTTCTTGGTTTTGAAAGCAATTGAGATGACTTAATCATTTCTTTCCAGGCAAATTAAACTGTTTCCTCTGTGAACCCTGGTAATCAGCTTAAGTGATTACATTGGTCGTAAATATGAGATGATGAAAGCTCAGTGTTCAGAGTGCATAGTGCCCTGAGGAAAGGCTAAATGGGTGTTCTTGGTTAGATATGATAGACCATCTCAATAGGACTGTGTCAGATGATGGGGGAAGGGGCTTCTGTGGGGATTGGTTGCCCTCTAGCTGTCAGCATTGAGATTGAGTTATGAAATATGGTCTAAAATTGCTGGTGAGTTTATGGCTTGCCATCAGTTAGTTTGGAGAGTTCGAGCTGAAGGTGGAAACACAGAGATAATGCTGGTCCAGTGAGGAAAAGTGTTGATTAGCCTTCAGTTTCTGCAGGAAATGTGTCGGTTCACACAAATATGAACATCTTCTCTTACAGAATGGGTCAGCGACAGTGTGGACAGGAGCTGTCAGTACCACTGGATATTTCAGTTTCTTTATAATATAAGCAATAACTGGAAAGCATCAGGGATCAGCTGATGGAATGTGTTTCCTTCCTGCTATAAAGACCTCCATAACTTTGTTTCTGATATTCCATGTAAAGCATGATAATAAAAAAAAAATAACCCTTTGAAACAAAGCTGCACTACAGAGAAAAGTAATTTATGAGGGAATAAAAGAAAAAGGGAAGTGTTTTCAGTTTGGAAGTCTAACTAAGACTGCAATACTATAAAGCCCTAATTCCCTCACCTTTTTAAACTGATTATTATAGCCTAAAGAATAAATAAATAGTTGTGCAATGTAAATAATATCTACAAGAGAGAGCTGCACTCTACCTTCGATCTTTATTAAATGCATGAAAATATTTTCTTAAAGCTGTCCCCCCATCTTAACTAGCTGGTTAAAGAAAATAAGGCAGCTTGCCTTAGTTTTTAGCTCAGTGTTGTAACTGTCTTATTGCAAATTAAAAACTGTCTTCATAGAAATCCTACATTTCTTATTCAGTATACATTTATTAAGTAAGAGTAAGGGAAAGGGCTGATTCTCATCCTTACTCAGTTTTGACCAAGTGTATTATTAATTCCTGCAGTTTGCCTTTGCTGGGCAGAAATGTCCAGGTCGTTTTCCTGTTGTTGTGTTTTATACCTGTTGACCTCAGAAGCTCAGTCTGCTTGTGTAGCTGCTGAATTTGTTTCTCTCCTGCAATTTTGTGTGTGTCTGTGTTGCGTTGTGTTGCTGTTACGGAGAGCGTAAAACTCTTTGGATTACAGATCTCCTGCCCAGTCCTGAACTAGCCAGGAAAACTACTTTTTAACTTAACTCTCACATATTTATTTGTGTTTCAAGCAAAATTGCTGTAAATGCAGGCTTTTTCAGTTTAAATGCAGCCTTGCATCCAAGGAATGGCCCACGAGGGCTTTGCCCGTTACAGAGGGAGTTTAATGCTGCACAATGTACTTTATTGCCATCAAATGTAATTCATTTTGAGTTGATTGCACTGAAAGACATGTTTATCAGGCACCTAGCAACACTGTTTTGAATGAAAATTACCTCCTTAAAGGGCAATTAGGAAAACAAACCTATGGGCCAAATGACTTTCAGCCCCAGATTTACGTTAACATAAGTCATGCAACAAAATCTAAAGAGGCATCAGCTAAGCAAGTGCAGTCCTCTGATAATATTTTTCAACTGAAGTGCATACAATTTTGATGGCAGAGATTTGAAAGATGTTTTCAAAGGGTGAAGTTAACTAGGAGCTGTGTGCGAGAAACTTTATTACCATGGCTCAGATTGCCAATGTGTCTCAAAATAACAAGATTAAATTAATGGCAGGAAATAGCTCTGAGATGGTTTGGTCTTTGCATGCATCTGTCTAATTCATTGAGAGACCTTATTAGCAGAGCAATATCTTGCTTTCTCATGCGTGTCGGCTTAAACGAGTGAATATTTTCACATCTACCTCACAGGGCAGCCCGGAGAATGGGAAAGAGGTCTTTTGTCGGGCCGCTTAAAAGGCCACCGCGATGCCAGCACATATGAGAAGGCAATTAGAGATAATGCCACATTTTACACGCTGTTACCTATTTTTTCGTGAGAGAAAAAGCTTGAACAAGTGCAGTAATAAGACCCAGAATGAGGCAGTGAGAGCATGCGTTCGAGATTTGTTTTTCTGTCGAGCTTTCCTGTGCTTTCCCCCTCAGCGAACCATAGCGTGGCTTGTTTCTTTGTGTTCTAGATCAGGATCCAGATAGGGTCTCATCATCCAAGCCTTACTCCACTTTTCCCCCCATTAGATTTTCTTTTCCCTTAAATTCCCTCACACTCACTCCCCCCTCACACACATACATCTCACACACACACCTCGTTATCTTATTTGTGGCCTTGGCAGCCAGATTGTTGCTTTGTGGTTCGGTAGCCAGAGTTTTCTCTGTCACAAAGAGCCGTGGGTGCAGAGCCTCTACCGCACAAGCTTCCATGAGAGCAGGAAGTCAGTTCCCAGCATGCTTTGCCCATCCCAGTGAAACCTGGGATGGATTAACCTTGGGCTGGGGGACCTTTCCAGCTTGGAAAGAGAGTTATGCAACTTCCCATACTTATCTCCCCTCTACAGCAGTGACAGTGAAAAGTGTTGGGCTGAACAGACATTTGTTTAAAACTGAGGTTCAGTTCTGAGGGTCGAAGCAAAGTAAGACCTGATATGTGATGTTCCCTCATACTGTAAAAGGTTCTCTTTGCTTTATGTAAAAAGCCTTTTTCATTAGCAAGAATTATACAACTTGGAAGACATCACTCTAAGGGCTTTTTCAGAATCCGTATGAGCCATCAGTCCTCAAAGCGCCCTCCCATTCCAGCAGTCTTCTAAAAAACTTTTTTGCAAGAGTTTATCTTTCTATTCCATCACCTTTATCAAATTTAACTCTTGGAGAGTGAGATCAAATCTAACCTCAAGTCTTCAGTTCAGTTCTTCCACCCAAAATAAGCAGGTTGAGCTCACGCAATCCATCCCACAGCAGTCTGTCAAATGACTGTGCTTTTACTGTGCATACCCCCGATTTACAGCAAAATCGGTAAATTAGAGTGTGAGTATGAGTAAAGTAAAGTATGGAGGTCTCAGAGCTTCTTGTCAGTCTCCCTAACAGGACGTAGCAATCAGTAGAACACATTTTTCTCAAATGACAGAACAATTTGTTAGGGTAGAAGCTTGATGGATTATAGGCAGAGGTGGATTATGTGGTCTGGGGGCAGAAATTAAGTGAGGCACTTGTATTGGGATAACATTCCTCTCATTTCCCTTCTTTACTCCCAGGTGGCTCAGGAAAGCACCGACCCAAAGAACCAAAGAAGAAGAACAAGCAAAGGCTGCGGTTTCGGGCCCAGAACCAGCACAGCGACCACTTGGCCTCTGCGCGCTCCAGCCAGTGAGGACTGAAACTGCCCATTGAACAAAGAACCAACGCGAAGCTGCTAGCCGCTGCTGCACCCATATTCTGACCAACGACGATCACGAGTCCCACCAACCTCCCCACCAGCCTCCCAGCCCTCCCCCACCCCCACCCCCTCACCCCCCTGCCCAACAGGACACAGCCACAACTCACAAATCCATACAAAAAATATATGTCTAACGTATGATATCAGTATCAACACACTAAACACATGCTTCATGTCTTTGCCTCCTGCTGCTTCTCCCCCTATTGCAGTGACCAGCCAGGTGACACTGTTACCCTCCCCAAGCCCCACCCCCTTGCCTTGTGGACCTTTACAGTTGACATTACTGAACTCATTTCTCATCATTAATACAATGTCATTAACCATCCAGGGTGATGGAAGATGGACGGGCAACCAGAGACTGTGGAGATGGGAGAGCCAGATAGAGGGAGATGGATAGGAGAGGTAGTAAAGGAGATGGCAAGGTAAAATGCTCGCAGAATTCGAGAAGGGGGGCGGGGGGGTGGTTGAATCAGGGAGGATGAAAAAAAGATGGAGGATGTAGAGGCAGAAGAGTTTCGGCTGACGCAAATGATGCTGATGGACAAGAAAATGGCATCTTGAACTGAAAGAGACTGTTTTGTGTTCCTATATTTATGTCCAAGCTACCCTCACCTTCCCCCTAAATGGAGACAGAGTGTTCCCATGTGTGGCCTTTATGTTATGTACATTTTTGAGAGTAATATTAAAGAAATTACCATGCATAGTTGCAAAGTATTTTATTCTCAGCACAAACTGTTTACGTTCAGACCGCTTTATGCTCTAACTGTATAGTGTGGATAAAAAAAGAAGAAATTTAGTTGTTCGACTAGCATGGCAACAGACTCGTGTACATAGTTTATCTAATTATGAAAGCTTATTACTGTATTTTCAGTATTGACTCGTTCACCGTTCTAAATGTTTTAGAGATAAAAAGGTTGTAATACCAAGCTACAGATTAAAATGATTAAAAACAAACAATAAACATAGCCGCCACATAGCTATTTCATTTATATGGTATATATTTGATTTATTTATTAATTCTATTTTGTACTTTTTTGTTCAGTGAGAATTTTGCCTCATACTGTTACTCTTATATGCGGAAAATATTCTTTGAGTTCCTTATAACAGTGCATATCTTTAACACGTGGAAAAGGTTTCTGTCTGATGTCATGCAAAGTGTTGTATTACATTCATTTGACCTCATCTACTGATTTCAATGTTTTAAAGAAGAAGAAAAAAGACAAATAAAACAATGCTTTAACATATTCTAGGTTTAATAATTAGGATCCAGCAAATGTATGGTCATAGGACTGCATATGTGTACATTGTGTTTTATTAAAATACACTTCATGTGACTGTACGATGAAGCCTTCATTATTGTCTATGGCTATAATATATGTGGCTAAAAAATGAAAGTGCCGTTTCCTTGTCTCACTTCAGTGTACAATTATGTGATTTCAAAAACATTTGTGAAACCCATCATGTCTGCTGCGTGACACCAGCTCCACCTCCAGCCAAAGGATTGGACATGGTCGATTGGGTCTTAACAGCATGACGGCAGTGTTAAGGGTTTGTAATTCACTATGACGTATCCTCATGAATGCTACAAAACCAGTACATGTCGTTGGTGGCTCATTCATTTCCATCATGATACTGTAATGCCCCGACAACATGATTTGGCAGTGGCACATCTTTCATCTCACACACCCATTCGGTCACCTCTTTATGTGACGCATGTTGCACTCATTCACTTATACAGTCCTCAAAACATCAAAAAAGCACTTCTAGAAGTGTTATATGGGCAAAGAGAAAAGGTTTTAATGCAAGTTACGGCTAATTTAGGCAAGCCCTCCACTGTATAATCATTGTCCCAAAGGAGAAAAAAATCCAAATCTGCCAGACAGCTTATGGATGCACGATAACAGATGAATCATGTCGTGTCACATATATATCATCCTGGGAGACACAGACCACAGTCTTCCTGCCCTAGTTAGGCCCCCCCCTGAAATCACACATGATATTTCCATAGGGAGGTTGTCTGTGTTGAAATATCCCACTCTTTATGTGCTCCATGTCTACCTTGAGGCCTAATACTCGGCAGTTTTAAGTGCCTGAACATCTTTCACAGGTGTTGGAGGTGGCACGGCATATTTCACACAGGAGGCTATTCATTTTCATAGCTTCACTTCCGCGGAGTGACATTTGCACTATGGTGCCCTGAAACTGACAAAATGTGATAAAAAGTTTCCAGAGTTTCCATCATAAATAACCGAAAAAAGCTACTCAGATTAAGCCAAGGATCATCTCTAAACGCCACCCCTCAGTGCATAGAATATTTCAACACTGAACACCTTCAACAGCTGCATATTCTGCTACATATAAACATATTCTGTTACTTAGCTTTATAAACATGTAAAACTAGTTACCTGTTTTAATGTTGTCACTTATCAGTGTATTCTGCTGCATATGCATACATGTTCATGTCATGGTTTGCCTCCAGAGACTCTATAGAGAGACTCTTGGTTTTCTGTTGAGCCACTGTTTTTGTTTATTTCCTTTTTTATTCTGATAGTAATTTCCTAATGTGTCTTGTGTTGCTCTACTTCCTGTGTTTGATTGTCTGCCCCACCCTAATGTGTTTCACTTGTGGCCTATTATCCCTGCTTTCCTTATGTATTTAAGTCTTGTCCCTCTGTCCTTGTCAGTCCTTCTGTTCATGTTTTACTGTGTTGCCGCAGTTGTTGCCTGCCATTTTTTGATCCTTCTGTTGTTGCTCCATTTGGTTCCTTGTGTTTCTGCTTTCTTATTTATTTTGTAAGTGCTGTTTTTTGCCTGTGTCCCTTCATTTGTTTTGTTTTTTTCTCTTTGCTTTTGTTTCGTAATGGACTTTTTTTGCTTCTGGCTGCTGTGGGCCTGGCCTGGTTTATCTTTGTGCTACCTTTTGATAATTAAAAGATACTGCTGCACCTCCCATGCCTGCCTCATTCTGCATTTGGGTGCAAAGCCTTGAGCCACCTTTGTGACAGTATGGACTAACAAAGAATGGACCCAGCAGACATTTTTGAGGATGAATTTTTGACCTCAATGAATCCTTAATGCCCATTTATGGAGAATGGAAGAGGAGTGATGCTGGGCTGGAAAGAAGCCTTGTTTGAGGAATTCATTGCCTGAGTGGCTTAAAAAATTCATAGACACTGCTGAATCCCTGCCAGCCACCCAGTCATCTAACCTCAGCTCGCCTAGCCACATCCCCAGGTCTACAGAACCCAGCCTGAGCCCCAGCTGGCCAGTCTTCCAGAGCCTACAGTGCCAAGCCTTCCAGTGCTGCTCAGTGCCATGATCAACACCCAGCCAGGTCCCCGACCAGTCCCTGAGTTGGCCACCCTGCCATTGCCCAGTCTGTTCCTGCATCAATGTCCTGTGTGTTGCAACATTAAGGGTCCCAGCTCACGCATCACAAGTTCCTGCATCGGGGTCCCAGCAAACCAGCCAACTCCAGTTCTTGCAGGCCCCCCTGTGACAGTTCCACACTGTACAAAATTACAGTGGTGAAAAGTACTTTAAGTATTCAATAACTGTAAAATACACATACAATTTTAAGGTTACTGACTTTACATTCATGGTAAGATACTTTATACTTCTGTTCCACTGTATGTCGGAGTGAAACATTGTATCTTTGCTCTACTACTTTTATCTGACAGATGTAGATTCTAATTACTTAAAATCTATAGAAAAATGATTATTGTATTAAAATATATTAAACATTTGATGATAATCTTATGAAATAAAATATTTAAGGCAACATCTACCTCGATCCCCTTGTCGTTTTTGAAATGTCTAAGTTGTTGAAGAAATTTCCCCCCTTACCTTTTCAAAGGGTTTCAATCAAATAACAATCTGAGGCCCAATGAGACAAAATTATCCAGTTTTTCATTAAAAGCAAATATTAGAAAAATATATATGTTTTTTAAAAAATGACTACAGATTTGTATGGCAGAACTTTGATGTTTTTCTTTCATAACCTAGTAATTATCTCATGACCCCCGAGGTCTACAATGCAACAGGGGGGACCCACCTCATAGGCTGGTAACATCTGAACTAAACTACTGAGCGGCTCTGTGTAGCCAGTCGGGTCCACCAGTGAACGAAGAAAGCAAAGCTGACAGTTAGAGAGAATGAAATAAGGCGTAGATGTCGCAAGTTGTTTTTAAAGACATCTGCTGCTGGTTACAAGTTAATGAACGATTCACAGATGTCATCCCCTGGGCCAGACTATCACTGCTCCAGACTGGGGGATTAAACCTAAGGGCTTACGAAGAGGAACTGCACTGAAGTGGATTCATTAAGCACAAGACCACCACTAAAGCACACATTGCAGCGTCAACAATGGAAAAAGAAAGGGCTATGAAAAGAGTCACATCGAAAATTTCATGATGAATGCCTCTGTTTATTTCCCCACCTTCCCCTTTCACATCCATCTACTCATTTTTTTCATATTGCTGTGAGAAACGGGACACTGATGGTATTCTTAGTGTTGTTAAGAGGGTTAGCAGTCTTCCACACATCAGAAGGAATGGTCCTCCCTGTGTAAACCACTTCTGTGTGTGTATGTGTGCACGCATGCCTCTCTGTTTGTGTGTGTTTTAATGTTTGTGCTGAATGTGGTTAGGTGGCGGAGACTGAAGCTCCCTTTTAATCTGACAGAGAGCATTTTCATTAGTTCTGTTGGGTCCTATTATTAAAGCCTGCTTCAAAGGCACAACAAGTGAAACCACCAACAGGAAACGACCCAGTGGGCTCAAAACTATATGGATCAGTGATAGCAATCTGCGCTTTTAAAGCAGGTTGTTATTGCACATAAGTGCATCTATTGTACAAGCTATAAGTACCTCAGATGACAGTAAGAGGATGAGAGGAGGGACTCTGGGATGTCTACTCTACATTTACATGCTGCAGCCTACTGTGACTGTGCAGTTGTGGCACATGTGACACATTCGTTCCAATGCAGATGGCAGAAATGGAAGTTATGACATTGGTGGGGCAAATGCGATTGCCTGGGATAATAAATGTTGCAATAATTTGCTGTATTTAATAACTGTATAATGAGCCGTCGCTTGCCCTTTCAGTTGAGGGAAACCTGGAATCATTAATCTTCATATGGGTTAGCCATGGTGTTTGGCACAGCCGAAACAGCAAAGAGCAGGAACACAGCGGTGTCAAAGGACAAGCAGATCTTAATATTTTAAACAAGTTTGCCATATGTTAGCCATCATGGTGTGTACAAGCCCACTAAATGGTGGCATTAATGGGCGACTTTTATTACTGAACTCGCTCCTAATTGCAACAATGCAATCCAAAGTCAACCCTCAATGCAGATTTTGGCTTTATGTGGAGTTGCTAGGTAACAAGTTAATCCCAAAAATAAATATGTTCTTCAATAAAATCTAATTGTGTGTGACAGTTATTTGCTTTGCTGCAGAAACATTTGAAATGAGGAACAGTTAAAAAAAAAAAAAAGTTCTGAGCTGTGCTGGAAGTACACTGTTCTGTGTGGATAGGGATCGCAGTCATGAATCCGCTCCACGTCCGCCTCACCTGCTGACCAGGAAGGGGAAAAGATTCATGGTCTTAATGTTCACCTTGCGCATTAGTATTACCATGCTGTGTTTAACTTTATTTCACTCTAGGATGACAAATGGGGGAATATTTATGAGTCACCAGCAGTAGTAGTGTTTCTGTGGTTAGGCTTCATAACAGCAGGTGCAGCGGGGGACATGGGATTTTTTCTTTATTTTATCACCATTCATTACATGGAACAGGCAGACATTTCTATACTGACCCAGTGTGGTGTTTCCTATGGGTGCTGTAAGTATTTTTTTGGCCCCACGCTCCTCTCTTTTTCTCCTGCGCTGACATCCAAACACAACACAAAGGCATTATCCCTTTTCACTTGAGGGGAATATAGGCAGAGAAGCCCTGTCCTTCTACTCAGGATGTTACATGCAAGGGCTTTATGACCTCAGCTGAATCACACTGCGCACCTTAAACACATTACAGGCTGGGCAAATATTTCCTCTTACTGGTGCTCTGAGAGCCATGGGCACAACCATTATATTGGGCTCAAGAGCCAGCTGGTGAGGACAAATCCACAAGGATTCCTAGTTTCCCCCTCCTGACTCTCTGGCAGCCCCACTCCATTCATTCAATTTTTATATGTGCCTAGTAGCCGTGTTACTACCGGTTTCAAGGGAGAATTAATCGAAAACAGGTCTTATTAAAGTATGTTAAGACCGGGTGAATTGGATATAATATGCTCAGTAAGGGCCCAGAAGGGTTGTATCTGAGCCATAGCTGACACTTGTGGCTTTTAGGAGAGGGAATATGTTATTTTCAAGTGGCACTGCGCTGCTTCCGGCAGGAGGGGGTTATGCGCTTGAGCCAAGTGTTGCATTGTGGGTAAGCAGATTTTAAGTGGGTATGAGTACAGCAGGGGGTAAAGGAGGGTCTCATTGTCCAGGAATGTTTATCTTCCCCCCGGCCTTCGTTAAGGACCGGATTATGCAGTGCCATGCTTCAGAAGCAACCTTTGCCTCCGAGAGAGAGTCTGTGGAGGAAATATTCATTCATACACATACACATGTACAAACAGGCATTATCCTACTAATAAGAAGCCAGGTTGATTGCTCCCCACAAGGCACGGCGTGTAGGTGGAAGCGGAGCCATGCGGCAGGGTGTTGTACCTCGGTCTCGCTCGCTGGGCTGGGCTCATGACTGGAGCCGCTGATGCTCCCAGTGAGCGCAAGACAGTCATCATCCCGTAGCACAGCAGATTTTATTGGGCAGTGTGTGGGTTGTAGAAACATGTTTAATCAACTCAGCTGTAGGGGAGGTCTTGACCTCATGACAGTGGTTGCCAGCCTTGATTGTGTGTGTATGTGTGTGTGTGTGAATGGCTCCCAGCCTTTGCTGTGGAGTGTGACCTGCGGTGGAGCCTCTGGTTCACACTCTGCGTGCTGCTGTTGCTGGTTTAAGTGATTAACTGTAGAAAGTGATGACTAATCTGTCGGTTACAAGTCTGAAACAATTGCAGTCAAATGAGATATTACAGGCAATATTGTACTGGATGTAATGGGGCCCTCTGGATCCAGTCAAGAGGAACATTAATAGAAAGCCATTTCAAAGTGATAGATATCCTTTGAAAAAAAGCATTACTCTCCATGCACCATTCACAATAGAGAAATGATTAGTATTGTGCCAGCCACAGAGCAAGCAAGCTAATACGATTATATAGGCAGGACCACAAAAATGATCTAATTTTGTGCATTCAATTTCGCACTGTTTTTTCACATTAAAGTCCATTTGTCCATCATTCATTTTTAGCAATGCTTGCAGCATGACTGTCAGCCACTGCTCCGGTCCAAACTGAAATATTAATAGAAATATTTACAGAATTTTTTAATGTCCAAGACTTTGGTGTTTGACCACATACCTACAAAAGTAATAACATTCCCATCAGCCTCAGCTTTAATTTGCATTACAGTCAAGAGTGTCTTATTGACCAACAATGGTTGTATCCTGTGGATTTGTCAGCACCTGAGCACTTAAGATTGTACAATGCCAGCTTGAAGACTTATAGTGCTAGTACACTGGAGTTCACTGATGAACAGGCCCCTAATTGCTGCCTGCCTGCATTGTGTTTCGTGTGTGTGTATGTGGGTATGAGTCAGATAAAATAAACCACATGGTGTGTGTGTGTGTGTGAGGAAGCTGAACACAACCCTCTGCTCTCATTTACTATCTCCTTGTGTGGTTTGGCAGCAGCTCTGTTGGTATGGGGGCGTACAACGGGCATCCGTCTGGGCGCGAGGCAGGCCTGGCACCACGCTCAGCCCCCTGCAAGGCTGCATGAGGGTGGGATCAGAGCTGGAGTCCGCCAGGCTCCAGACTGGTAGTCTGTGCATGTGTGAGTTTGAGCAAATGTGTGTGTTTCCGGCGTGTGCATACAATTCGGTGTGTATGTGGGTAATTAAATCCTAATCACACAGGCTTAAACCACAGGTTCGCCATTGTTCTGCTTGTCACTTGCATGACTTGCGCATGTTGACCTCTCTGTATGTTGTTTCACTATTCATAACTCTATCACATAGTCTATCTGAGACTGCGTGTTCCCTAATCATTTCTTCACAGAATTAACACCAGACCATTTATTTGACCTTTGCGGTCATTATAATTGTGAGGTGCAATCCAGCCATGCTGAAAGTAACACAATAGAATACATACCACCATGGCCGGATGCCATACCTCCCTGTACTGTATTGGATAACGAGCGAAGCACAGCGGAGCTGAGCTGGGCCTGGTTAGCACTTGGACAGAAGACCACCCTTGGAAAATAAAATTGCCTCTGGAAGTGTTTGTTTAGAGGCCAGTGGATGATGTTACTTCCTTAACGTCCCAGTATGTGGGCCTGCATATTAGATACTGTATGTGTGTATTGACTGTATATCAGTAATAATAGCAGTTAAAGCCCTTTGCTGACAGTTCATCCACAACACTTGACTCTTTTGTTGAGGATATGACATTTTATTGAAATTCAAATTAAATGTGATAGCACACCACAATATGTACAAATGTTTAATATATTGTGTTGATGATCTCATCGTAACTATAGCATAACCAAATGTAGAGACATCAGAACAACAAAAAGAACAATAAGTAAAATTTCAGTGCTTGTTGCGGGAATCCCAGCCAGGTTTAAGAATCCTCTCTTGCAGCACCTGCAGCAGGCACAGCAGTAAATGCATCTAATAGGGCCACTATGTTAAATGGCATCTGTGTGACAGAAAGACATGAGTAAGGTCAATGATTCTGTTCATCATCTCATCCGCAATTTATCAGAGCACTTTGTAGGAAAACCACATTCACACAGATTTGAATGAGCTCATGTTAAATGATTTAACACACCACCCATGTTTCTACTGATGCCTCCTCCTCTGCTGCAGCTGGATTGTCAGTGTTCATCGCCTCCTCCAGCTCTGGCACCTGTTAATGAATTGTGCGGATTTATGAACAACACTTCGGCATCCTGACAAAACACTCATAGCTAATGGGCCATTAAAATGACTTGAAGTCAGGCTCTTACTGCAGTGATTGTGAAGGTGGAGCTCCCCTGAAAATAGATAAAGGTAAGCATGACCATCACAACTGCAACACTGAGTGTCTTCATTATCAGACAGTTGCAGTAGTTGCTCCTTTTGGTCACTCTTGTCAGTTCTTGTCTAATGGCTGAGTGTGTAAAACATACTGATATTTATACTCACTTGGACCACCATTGCCTCATCACTGGCAGCACAAAATAGCATCATGGGATGGACTTGCATCACTCTTTGGATAATACTGGAAATGTTTGTGGGAAATTCCAGAGGAATGGGAATCTGATGCTCTTAATATTTGATTACTGGCTTTAGTATTTGTTTAATATCAGTCTAAAAGTAATCTTTACAAACATTTCTAAGATTTACAGTACACAATTTGTGTGGTAATACTCACAATCAGTAAAGGAACCTTCTTACAGACAGGTAGGGTACATGGGTCCACCTACAGTATTGTACTATTGACAGTGACAATCCTCCATCAACAGTTTTGAAATTCTTTTCAAATATTAAATGTGAATTATAAAATAATATAGTCTGACTTTGTATAATGGTTTCTTCCTCAAATGTACCATTTTAAGAGCAGTAAACGTACAGTTCTATCAAACAGCATATACAGTACTGTATTTGTTCTACTTAATCTGTACTTCCTTAATGAAGGACTGAGGGTAGTTTAATGCTTAGCTTTGTATGATTATAGGTTATTTGCTGGACTTGAACTGCTTAAATTTCAATAAAAACTTGAAAATGGCAGTTTTCTGTTTTGACTAGTACCGTATGTTATATGTGATGCACTTATACCCAGGAGAAACAGAACAAAACTCTTTTTGTGGAAATCCTCCACCAAGAAAAGGGAACCCCTGTTGGATCTATTTTGCCCAGTGTAAAGTATGCAATTATAAGCACTCAAATGGAATAATATGCTCTAATTTTCATTTTCGATTTTGTGTAATGCACAGGAACCTGCAATTAAACAAATTAATCCTCATGGGAGCCGCAGAAAAGTAGGCAAGATTAAAATGCCCCTATTTGAAATGAATTGTCGCAGGTGTTTTTGCTTTGCAGCTGTATGCTTTATGTTTAACTTTGGTTTTATGTTTGGGGTTGTTACCACCTGGAGAATTACCACCTGCATCTCCCATCTCAACCATGAAACCCTGGAGCTGCCATGATTGCCATGGGCCTCTCCCACTGGTATCCTCTCCTCCAGAAGCACAGGTTTACAGCAGTACTATAACTTTTAGTTTTGGTTGTGTGTTTGACCTCTGAGGTATATTCACTCAAATTTATCTTGTATGATTATGTGGATTTGTTTTCAGTGTTCTTTTGTCTTAACTGTGTAGGGGATTAACCAGGCGTGTGACCTTCCAGGGGTAAATGACATGTATTGCAGCCAGCAATGATGTAGTTTAGCTTTTTAATTTTTTTTTATCATGTCATTCACCGAGTCTTTGGTTAGATATATCTGATATAGCTGACAACAAAATTAACCAATTAAGATTTGACTATTTGTGATTGGCAAGCCCCTCTGTTGTGGTGATGTCATTATGATGAATCAATAAGCGTATTTTTTAAGCTTTCGGTCATGTGAAGCTGTCTTGCTTGCCCGCCACTGATTGGGACAGACAACAGTGACGGTTAATGAAAAAGATGACATTGTGGGCGAATTTCTTTGGAATTATATTTTCAGTGAGCAAGTTTTCAAGACAAAACGGGAGTATCTGAAAGCGAGAGAAGAAGACCTAAACTCGGAGGACTCACGTTAGTAGGCGAGGGCGCTGCGAGGGACTTTACCGAGGCTAACTATGGCTAACTAACCTTAGCTAATGGGAAGTGCTGTATATACAAAACATAATTAATGACTGTCTAGCCGGCCATGTTCGCTTGTCAACAGACAGCAGCTAGTGCTGCAAGTGCTGCGATGGCAACGTGCACGTGTGTGTGTCTGTGCCACAGCAGGGAGATTCACCTCAGTGGCCACACATCAGTCTGCCACTGCGACATTGACCCCATTTGTCTTCGTTGCAACATCGTTGCGTGGGCTTTCCAGTTCCACTATGTTCCCATCAGCCATCAGCATTGCTCCTCTCACGCCGTACCAAAGGGGGCAGATTGGTGCCTCGGGCCCGTACGCCTTCCTTCAAAACTGTGCCAGGGTAACAGCAGTGTTGTTACTTTCATCTGCACTCCCGTGTGTAAATAAACAGGAGAACAGGTTATTTATTGGAGCCGTCAGCAGCAGAGGGCAGCTGCAGCCCTGTCCACAAGTGGCGTGACTTTTCAGATTGGGATGGCACCATGGAGTTCAGGTTTGTGGGTTGCTGCTTTTTGTAAATTTGAAATTTTATTAAAGCTGCAAGCTGTAGGTCACCGCTGACATTTTAATGATCTCTTCTTCCAAAGTTTGTGTTTTGTCCTTGGCAGCATAGACCGGAGTGATTCAGCAGAAAACACAATCAGTGGAAATGTGTTGGGTATTGTCAAACATTTGACCCAGTGTTCCTCATTTGCTGCCGTTGTGGTTTTCCCGCCCCGCGTGCCTCCTCATGCATGGCAGTGGGTCCTGCAGTCATGAGTGGTGGGAAGTGTTTTTTTTTTTTTTAACACAATACTGGGAACTCTGCCAACGCATGTGTAACACAGGAAGAAAAATCCAAATGGGAGACCATTGTAATTAGTCCAATAAATGTTTTCACTTGGATGTATTCGAAACAAAGTGGGGCTTATTGCAGTGTGCATGGGTTTTTATTGTGAGGGCTCGTAAGCGGACGATGTCTTCTGCGCGGAGTCAAAGGGCACTGCTTTTCTGTGGCAGTGAAACAATTTAACAGGAGCTCTTGCACGAAGAAAACCAGGGCTCTGCTACTTCAAATGCACGAAAATATTAAACCGCCGCTCTGTTTCCTCATGTGAGGATGTAATAAACGCATCAGTGGGTTTTTCTTTAATTTAAGTTCTTTTTTTATCCTTTTCCAATAACTCTGATAAAAGATATACATTGGTGGATACCACTGCAAAGGCACAGTGGTTTCATTTGTTTTAACTATCTGCTGAGTGACATGGATGCTTGTAACTTTCATTAAATCCACAACGTCGCACTGATGTTTGCGAGAAACCTCCACTAAAAATTGCTCAGGAAGGCGGTTAAAATAGAATTACAGAGCTGCAACCGTTATGCGTGCTTAATACAGTGTACCATACGCTACCACGCTCATTACTGAGCAGGCGGTGGGCAAGGTGGGCTGGTTAGGTCACATAAATGGCCAGAACATCGTTTCGTGACCTGTAATGCCTCCAACATGCACATGCAGACGTGCAGTCGTGACGGCATGGCTTTGATGGGCTGGGGCCAGCAGTCAGGGCCCCCCCGAGGGCTGCCGCGATAGATGTGGCTTCCTCGAGGGTGTCAGGGGGAGGCTGGAGGGGGCAGAGAGGGGGTCAGGCCCATTCACCACTGGGTGTCGGCCCGGCCCAAATTGCTGCCACATGAATGACTCGTGCGCTTGTGATTTAAGAAAATAGAGGGATGGGGAGGTGGAAGATGGTTTCCTAGTAATCCGGACAGGAGCACTAAGTAGACTGGTAAACAGAGCGTAAACACAGGTGCGTGACGTGGGGCGACTGGGTGTGCAATATGGCATCGATGAGTGATATGAGAGGCCATTTGCATTGTGGTCGCCATGTGGTGAAGCCTACAAAGCGCCCAGTCACAGAGCTTCCATCGGCCTCTAATTTGCTGTGTCCTGTGTTCGTTAATTAAGCCACGAGATAGCCGGTCAGACTCAACAATCTCTCTCTTTCCTTTTTCCTCTTTCTCCCTGCGCTTCCTGGGAGGCGATATATTTAGCCGTCTCGTGTGGCCCTGCGGGGTGGTTGTTTTGAGGTGACGAAGCTGTCTGTTGCGGCCCGCATGGTCGCAGCCTGTCACGCCTGTAAAAATGTTTGTGAAGTGAAAAACCCAGAGAGCTGTGGTCTGGTGCCAAAAAAAGGGTCTTCGCTCGCTCGCTCGGCGCACGTAATGACAGAGCGACGCAGAGGTCGCGCTTCGGCGACAGTTGCGTGCTCGACGGCCCCGCTGTGAAGTCGCCGGGCCTCCACGGAGTAAACAAACTCCTCTTTATTCTGAACGAAACATCTGTGCGTGTGTGTGTGTTGGGGGGGGTATTTGTGCATCACCCATCTTCTGTCCAGATCCCATTAAACATACCTAGACTCCAATTAGCATGGAATCTTAATTTGCCTGGAAAGTTAATTAATCCATATAACTTTCAAGGCAGACTCGTAAAGACCCGCTCTCGTATGGCTGTAATACGTTATTGGAGACATTTGCAATGGAAATGCTTAGTCTTCCAGCCACCCAGGAGCATTTAGTAAGCAAAATGGCCTTTTCAACACCGCATCTTGTCCCCTTTTCACATTCTCAACGCCCACCACTTATTCCGAGCAGGCGGTCAAAATGAGGCACACTGGAAATCGCTCCTGTTTTATCCATGTCGCTTTACACCCAGCTTTTATAACGTAACGTGGCAAGCATTACACGATGAGGGACTAATGATATATTTTCTCAGCTGGAACGTGGGAATTGCACCGCGGACCCGAAACAGTGTCGAGTCTCAGTAAATTAGTGTGCGCTGCTAAGTGAAAAGCGAACAGCCTGCCAGAGCTGCGCTGGCTTGGGACCCACAGGGAACCCGCCGTACCTCGCGGCGGGCGGGAGGGCCTCGGGAGATACTGAACCTACGGGGGAAGGAAGCCCTCCGTCAGCGAGAAGTCGGCGCAAGACTGTGAAAACCCAGACTTCACCCCCTGACAGCTCGGAAATATCCATTTTAATAAGGGGGAAAAGTGGATTTGGCCAGACATCTCCGTTCCTCCCATGGAAACTCATCTGTCCTGGTGTGAGGCGACACCCTCAGTGACTTTTAACCAAAGGGTTGAGCACGGCAGACTTGCGCAGACCAGCAGGCCCCACAGAAGGGATCAGCAGTTTGGTCCCCCGGCTCCTTTTTCGAGAACCGATTCGCTTCAGATCCACGTCGTGCGAGCTCTTCTGACTGCCACGGCTTGTCAAAGGAAGTCAGCTGTTTTAATTAAGTGTATTTTAGAGTTTTCTAACATTATCTATTGTATGCTTTCTTAAAAAAAACCAACATTCTGCGAGAAGGTCCAAATGGCGAGTTCCGGACCTCATATCAGGAAACAGTAGTCTGCCACGTTAAATCAGGAAATGGGGTGAGAATGACACTGGACTGGCAGCAGTGTTATGCCCAGGAATCCTTAGAAAGTGCAGAGCCCGTGCAGTTTTGAGTACGTCAGGAATAAAAAAAAAAACAGCCTGCAACACTGGACTTTATCAATCATTATCCTCTGTAAACAATTCATCGCGGCATTGCCTAACCGAAGCATTCCCCGCATGATCTGGTCAAAAGGGAAAACACCGAGCTTTCGAGAAATAGAAGGAGCAACAGTCCCCGCTTTCACCACAGCAATATATTTATTACAAATAATGACTTCTTTGATGGTTGCCTAATCTGTTTCTTCCAAAGATTCATTCAATTAGGAGCTACAAACGTGCTCCCAAAGGCTTGAACTCTACACTGGTTAACTCACATTTAAATGTTTAAGAGAGCCACATTACCTTTTTTATGATTTTGATTATAATGGGGTCTTATTCAAAACACATGGATGTAGTAATATTCAGCAGCTGCGCGGCGCTCTGCCTCTGGGGCATTCTTTGTTCAGCGAGGAGGAAGGGGGTGTTGGGGGGGAGAAAAACTTCCACATGCTAACATTTACACAGTGATTTCTTTTAATTGCACTCTACTTTTTAATTTGCCCTGGACTAATGCTTTTAAAAGTAGGACTGGCGGAATTTTATTGAAGTCATGCCGAGTGCCGGACCCAGTTTTCCTGATTGCCATGGCTTCGCAGCCTGGCGCTTTCCTACCTGACAGCCTGCGTTATTCCCCCTCGCTCCCCATGTCCAACATGCCACGCAGGATTTGGACTTGGAAAGGCGAAGGGGAGCCCTCTGGGTCCCCTCTCCAAAGGACGACGACGCGTTGACCTTTCCCTTTCCCGGGTGAGAGGCAAAGTCCAAAAAGGATCCCAATTCAAAAGGGACCTGGAAATGCAGATGGCCTAATAGATGTGTTGTTTTTTTGAAGGGGGGGAGAAGAATGTTGAACAGATCCTAATCTAAGCAGCTGAAGGGCAGGTGTAATATTTAAACACTTCAAGTCATGATAAAGCATCTGTCGTACCAGCTCCGTGATAGTCAGCCGCCTGACACTTGTTGCAAACATCCCAGAGTTTAATGTCCTCGTAGAACAACCTGTGACCCCCCTCCCCCCCTCGCTAATGAAAAACACCCTTGCCCCAATGAGAAAAGCAACCGTGAATTTTCCCTCCTGATATTTATGATTACGAGCCGCCGGCTGCTTTGGCTTTATATCACTTCTGTCTGACTCCTCGTGCTGCCACGGTGTGAGGAGAGGCCGGCAGAGCTCGGATCAGCCGTAAAACAAGCCCGTGTCTGGACTGCACGACAGCGCCGTCCTCCAGCGCTGTGTGCTTTCACAACGGATCAATCGGGGTTGAGTAGGGGGGGGCTGTGTCACATTTGCGAGGTTAATTGCAGAGAAATAGATGAAATATGACTGTTTAGCTAAGAATTAGGTTTGACCCTTGCGTGACCTCTGAAGCTTCAGGTTTACTTTGGCCCATCCCGGCCACAATTAGGAAGTTTTTATAATGACGCCTTCTTGCATTGCCAAGGGAGTGTTTTCTGTGTGTGTGTTTGTGTGTAGGTCTGAAACCAACATACTGGCATATTGCAGTGCAGATATGTTTTTATCATGTTCAGAATCTGTTTCTGTGTGCAGCAAGCAGGTACGACAGCGGCTGATGCAGTCCAGAACCGGAGGCGCACAAAGCCCGAGTAACTGGTAAGCTGAGAGCATGACTAAATGGGGCTTAAACGGGCGGTGCAACACAAGGTTGTGTGCGCGCACGCCATCTCTATCTGCTCCGACTCCCATCCACGGGAGCGAAGGTTTCTGTCACCTCTCAACCTCAGAGACACTAAATCACATTTCATCTCGCTTTTAAACTTCTAAATCAAAGTGCTAGAAGCAAAGGAGGGAAAGGATTTTTTTTATGCAACATTTTTTCTGTGTTTCCATCCACCTGCTTTCGTTTGTGCTTAAAAAAATACGTGTATTTACATCTTTGGCTAAAGCGGACACGCTGCGCTCAGCGGCTTACCCTGTGTCGTGCACAAAGCATGACAAAGACGTGCGGCAGATGATGATGTCAGGCCCTGTATGAGGGGGCGACGTCGTGTGCAGTGCTTTAACAGCACCTGTCTGTTATGACACAGCTCACACGTTCTTGTGAGTTCTCTTGAACTTAGGTTGGATGGAAACTTGGCTTATATGACTGTTACAGTTGCTCTTATATCTCCTACATTAAAAAAATGTTTGACCCCCCGCCCCACCCCGATTACCAGTAAGCCTCAGCACAATCATCTTAGCTACAGTATCAACCCTCAAACAGGGTGTCTGATGCGTCCTCAAGCACTACTGTGCGAGCCTGTTTAGCCTGTGTACTTTTACGCACTGTATTTGTTGACATCCTTCATCGTGGCGCCACAACAACATAAGCAGATCTGGAATGGATGCTGTTTTTCTGATGAATCGGCCGCGCAGAATAAACAGGAACGCTTCATTAGAGGGGCAAATGGAAAAGTGAGTGTTTATGATCCCAATTACCACCTTTTGCTTTAGTGCCTCGCTTTAATCATAGCCATATCCTTCTTTCTCACTCTGCGCTACAAAGCCTGCCGCCACAGCGCCGCGCGCGAAATAAAACCGAGTGCGACTCGGGCCGCGTGCTCGTCTCCGACTTGCAGCACAAAGTGGAAGGGAAAGGCACGGCTTTTGTTTGCTGAATTGTGGCCACCACACGTTTTTGGATTTAATGTGATACAGTCATTTTCACATTACCTGCTGGCTGCGACACACCATTTATCTTGTTTCATCTTATTTTGTCAAGCAGAATTGTGACTCCTGAGAGCCACGTGCTGTATTCTTCACAAACTGTAACCGTTTTTAAAGGGCTTTCCTTTTTAGGCCCTCTCTAAGTGGACCGGCTCACAGAGTCAAATAACCTGTGGCACAAAACCTTTCACCATGATGATCATCATTATAGTTAATCACCATTCATTTCCAGTTTCACAAGAGCCCACAAGATCAAACATGGAGAATTTTGAGCATTTTCCTATGGCATGACCTGGAACAACAGTTTGGAGTAATTGAAACAATATGCGGCACATCAACACTCAGGGTTAGTGAACCATCACCACAGTTTGCAGATATTGTGATAATAGCGTGAGCCTGTTTGCTCTTTGTTGCTGCTGCAGCTCCATCGGTTATTACCGTAAAGCAGCAACACCATCTTGTGGACGCAGCAGGTAGACCCGCTCCGGCCGGCAACCGGGAATCAGGCAGGGTCAGACCCAGTGCAGTGGAACCGGCGGTAAACAACGGCGTTCCCCCGAAACCCTCAAAAATAAATCACCGAGCGACTGCGGCCCTCACCAAGACATTGGCTGCGGGCTGATTTCTTGAGGAGGACGTTTGCCTCAGGGAAGTGAAAAACACTTGCCTTCAACCTCAGCCTCTACTGTACGTTATCCAAAGACATCCCCCTCCCTTACGGCCAGCTCTTGATTTGTGGTCTCTGTCTCGGGGACGGCGTTTCCTGGATCTGACACATTTTCAGTGTTTTTTTTTTTCTTTCACTGCCTCTTCCTTTTCTTTTCATGTCGTGCATGCCAGCAGCGAGGGCTGAAACGCTGCGTGGCGAGATGCGACAGTTCAAACACGCTGCGGTTCATTAAAGACATCCTGTTGGCTTGGGGAGGGAAAAAGATCCTGAACCAGCCTACTGTTGCTCCGGTCTGCCCCCTAAACCCACACTGGCCAGACCACATCAGCGCCGACGCTGGAAATCACAGGATGACCGTGGTCAACCATACGCACAATACAATTTCCATTTGTCATTTCTTTCCTGCGCAGCGTTCAATCGCTGCTATTGAGCGTTGCTCTGGGATGCCGGTAAGCTGCGCAGATGGCGTTCTGTGATGTTTAATGTCACGTTTGTAGTGGCAGGACTGTCACAGCGGCCTCAGCTACTAGCGAATTAAACCCTAACTTTGCTGTACTTCACACAATGCCGTATTTTTATTTAATGAGACAGATTGTGTTCAAAGCCGATGTAATAAGAGGGAGCAACCGCTGGCTGTAACTAATGGCATTCAGACAGGGGAAACATGCATCTCCAGCTTAAGGAGGAGAGTTTTGGGTCGAGGGAGTCATGTCGTAATGAGCTGCAAGGAGTCACCACCTCAGCTGACTCATAGGAAGAAAGTTGATTCTGAGGTTGGATGAGAAATTGTTGGGTTCAGAGTGGAAACCAAAGAGAGAAAGAAACAGATCCCGAATGATCAACAGCATCTGCTGCCCTAATTACGGACAGTCAACTTCACGTGTATTTCGGGAAAAGTGGTGAAACGTGTAGAAATAAACTCATTTCTTCTTCTCTTTTGTGTGTAACTGTGCATGTGTATGTTCAGTACCATTCCGTTACAGCACATACACCTGCTGCATTAAACCACCAATAATAATAATGTAATGTAATAAACTAATGGATCACTTAATCATCTTTTTTTAGCTTTGCAAAAGAAGCTAGAAGCGGCACAATGGCCTGATCAACTTTTCAGCAAACAGTTGTCTCCTGACAAATCAAGCAGACAAGAAGTGACGTTAGCATATATTCATAGTTTTGTTTCTGACCGCTAGGGCTGTCGCTTTTTCAAAAAATCAAGTTTGAACAAATTTAAAATGACCAGTAATTTGTTCAAATATATCCGAAAAAAAATACGCCCCCTCTCCTTAAACAGCACCTAGCCTGTCAAACACATTCCTCTAATTCTTCTAGTACAGTATTCGTAACGTCGAACACACAGTAGGATGAAAAGCCTCCCTGAACAGAAAATGTTCAAATGACAGGCAACAGGAAGGAGCTCCGACAGCTTTGAGATAAAGACATAGCAAGGTAAAACGTAGAGCCGATAGTCCAGGCAAACGGCCCCTCTTAATTTCTGAGATTGCTTGCCAGAAACATGCGTCTATCGGCTCTCTTTCTGTTTACACTATTACCTGCTGACGAGAACACGTGCCCAGACCGCTTACATGTGTTGGTGTCAAGACTGTCCACTCAGGACGACTTTAGTTTTTTTGCCATTATCCTCCATCTTCATAGCAAAACAACAGCTACTTACCTGTTGGTGAATTCTTAGAGTGCCCTCTGTCGGATCACAAGGCAGCCGACATTCTGAACAGGTAACTGGACGTTGAACATGCACTTTTCACCTTGTGTCTGAACAAATGTTTGAAACTCGAATAAAAAGTGACAGCCCTAATGGCCGCTGGTCAAATACAGCGGGCTGATCGGCTCAGCCGCTCCAAAGCGCTGCAGGGGTCGGCCTCGAAACTCCCCGCTTGCCTCGCATCATAACGGCAGTGTTTAACGTGGATGTGAACACTTTTAAAGTCAGCACTTTGACCTCGGTGGCTTCTCGGAGAAGCCGAATCAGAGCAGCTCCTCAAAAAACACCTGAAAATAAAACAAGTTTCCTTCTCCTTAAATGAAGTGCGCTTTTAACGTCGAGCACTAAAAACAGCGGCGGTGTTCACACACTTCCACGCAGCGCTGTACCTCCTCTTTACAGCACTCATCATCAGTAAATTTGTAGTAATTTGAAACATCAGCATAATTACCATAAACACACCACAATGCACTTAACACAAAAGCTGTTTAATGGCACGGATCGAGCGCGAGCCTTTGCGTTGGGGCTGACGACCTCACATCCAGCACTAACAAATGCACTACCTGCGACTGCTGTGTGAGTAAACACGATAAGCAGTATAGGCAAGGGTGCAGTTAAACAACTTGAATGAGTTTGTGTTCGTGTGCGTGCGTGTGTGTGTGTGTGTGTGTGTGCATGCATGCGTGTGTGTGTGTGTGTGTGTGTGTGTGTGTGTGTGTGTGCATGCGGTGCAATACAGTAGCTGTGTACCCGGGGCTCTCATCCAAACAGCTGGTACCCATCTGTTTCTTCTTCTACTCCTGCGGCCTGCGGCTCAGGGAGCGAGGTGCACTGGCATGCGGTGTCTGGGTCTGAACCAATAGCGGGGAGGTATGCACTGCAGGAGTGTGCGTGTGTGTGTGTGTGTATGAATGTGGTTTATGACGAGCGAGCGCTCCCGTGTGTGTGTATATGTGGTTTCGCACTCGACTCGTGTGTGTGTGTGTGTGTGGACTCCTGGGTGTACCGCCATATGTGCAGATTATACATGTTTGTGCGTGCATCTGGCCCGCGCTGCATCCTGCGTGTGTGTGTGTGTGCATGCGTGTGTGCGAGCGTGTTTGGCGGTTGGTAATAATCACATTATATATCCTTTTTAATATCACTGATACACAGTCATACGTTGCAGCAAACATAGCTCATATCTCATGTGCTCTTATGCCCCCTTTTTATTGCCTGCACAGTTTCACCCATGATGCAGCCTGCTCCGAAAGTGAGTCATTGCGGAGGAGCGTGCAGTCTTTCCATTTATTGTTTATGTAAATCATATAGACTGAACATAATGTTTGCCGTGGCCTTCCAGATTTCCGTCATTACTCTCTGGCTTTGTTGGCAAGATGCTTCTCTGAAAATATGCACCTTCCATCACACAAAGACGTAAAAAGTAAGAGTCATCATGATGCGTTAAACAGAAAAAGGCTCACGGTGGCGGAGGTGGTATTTCAGTTGGGTAAGGAAGTGGATGCCTGGAGACGGTTGAGCGCCTCAGGACTCCGGTGCTCTTCACTGATGTGGCGAATGTCACGTCTGAGGCTTTGTGGATGAAAAGACATTTCTTCCATTCGGTTTAATGAGACTGTTCTCGTGAAGAATAATCCATGACCCGCCTTGAACTCAATCCCACTCTCAGTGAGACCTCAGGGAACATGTTGCGTGCATCTCCACTGGAGGGCAGTGTCGGTCTTTTCAGAACTCCCGCGCCACTGCAGGTGAACGTGCGCGTCTGCGTGCGTGTCACTGAAAACAAAGCTTCTTTCTCTCTTGTTCTCTGTTGCCCACACAGTGGATCCAGAAACGACACATCTCCCGAAAATGACCACAGTCAGAAGAAGAAGTAGGTCCAGGCATTCACATGGAGCTGGAGCGTGGGTTGGTGGGGGATCAACCTCCTCCGCTCTGGCTTCAGTTGGCATCTGTCCCGGCGTCCGGCTCTTTGAAATCTGCGACTGAGAGACACCTGACTGACGAGCTATTTTGGGGTTAGTCACGGGGGCGGAACGACCGGCGTTCAGATTGAAGGGATTGGAGGGGGGAGAGAGGGAGGGAGGGGGAGGCGTGTATACTCCCAAATCAGAGGGAGTTCAGATCAATATTGCACACAAAAAAGGGAACTTTAATATAATCAAGGTTCGCCTAACTAATGAATAATTGCACAAAGCGAAAACTTCAGTGTGGGAATGTAAATGTTGGCTGAACCTGAATCACAGATGGGTAACGCACAGCAACAAACGGCGTGGAAACTCGACGGAGCCTTTTGGTTCTGTTGTGTTGGCATCAGACAGATGGACGCAGAATACAGAGCGGAGGTCTGAGGAGTAGCTAGGAGAAGCCAAACACTGGAGTGAGAAATGTTAATGAGCTTAGTGGAAAACAGATCTCAACCACTAAAACAGTGGTTACCTAAAAAAAAAAAAAATCATGTTGCCCTCTCTGCATGTCTCACCCTGTGCTGTGTCGTGCAGTAGGAGAGCGCCCCCCTCTGGACTGAAACCGTCTCTGAAGGGCAAACTTTGGTTTAGACATGTGGCCGCTTTTATAAAACACAAATACAAAATTGTATTTCTTTTCATGAGAGCATACCGACCTAAAAGAAGAAGTCCTGCCATGGAGCCAACATCTCACGGTGCGCCCCCACCTCCTCCACCACGAACTGATCTCGTGAGAAAACAGCGAAACAACCGTTCTGGCTTAAAATGACTTTTTGCGTCCTCACCACAACTCGAAGTTTTCCCTTTCTGGAATGATCACTCAGCTGGGAGTTTCTGATCGCATCTGACACAGCAACCCTGAGATGAATTGTATTGTGTTATATGGACAGGTGTTTCTTTTATTTTGTCCATCCTGCTTATCTAAGGTGAAGGTGGTGTAAAATAACAGAAACACCTCTCTCTGTTTAACAGTGTCACAATCAGCTGTTTTCCAGACCTGTATCGGTTGAATCTGTGTATGGCCTCAGTGATACTGTACTGTGCGGTCACACCGAAGTTTAGAAAAACCCCACCATGACGAAAATTCAGTCCAACGAACGCAGTTTAAAAATCTTGCGACGGTGGAATCTTCAGGTTAGTACGATTTATTCCTTTTCGTGTCCGGTGCCATTGAAGGTCACACAGAGCATTCCCTCTCCAGCTCACCAGGTGTCTGATGCAGGCCCACACACACACACACACATACACTGCACTGAGCTGTGCACAACTGGCTCTGGGGGCAGAGTGAGACATTTGTCACTGACAGGGTAATTGAGTTTCCCTCGCCAGTGAGCGGGTGCAGCAGCGGGTGCAGCGGGTGCAGCGGGTGTCTCGAGAGCAGGGATCAGTGAACCAGCTGGGCTGTACGTGAGCTCTGGCCGGGTCACTACCGTCTACGTGCCGCGGAAAAGACAGACACATGACCGCTGGCGCTTCGTTCAATTGGATTGGATTTTTGACTTAAGTTGAACGCTGGAGTCAAGGCTGGTCCGTTGCTGTGCATCTTCATGCAAGCGTGGGTCCAGGACAAACAACCCCAGCTAGATGGGAGCAGCGTGGCACGAGCATTAGTGCTGCCTCGCAGTACACATCTTCTAGCCAATCGCAGTTCTGACTTGAGTTGAAATACTGCGGCCCTGCAGTAAGGCAGGCTGTAACGTTTGTAGAGAGAGGTGTTTTGTTGAGACATTCAGTCACGAGTACAGCGTGAAGACATCAGATGTCTCACTGAGCAGATGCATTACCTCTGCAGTGCGCTGTGCTTTTTCCATTAGGCCACACTAATGGGCCTCACACTGCACTGTGGTGTTATAATGCGCGTGCTGAGCGTGTCCGGCGGTTACGCCATCTACTGTACAGAACTCGATAAATTCACAGGCTGCTTCCACTTTACAGAATTTAATCAGGTGTAACGCTGTGTACGCAGTCCGTATGTTATTCTATGAGAACGATTCCCTCAGCGGCGCGGAGCGGCAAACGTGAGCTCCGTGTGGACCAATGAGGAGCCTCGGATTAATACATGAAAACGAACGTGGTTTCTTCATCTCCATGAAGAAACTGTGAATGTTTGCATGACTGTGTCGTGAACGCACTACGCATAACATGTAAGTGTATGACAGATTTATTGTTTATGACGGGGTACACTGTATCGGACGGCTGGTGATCAGAAAGAAACACTTTAACAAACCTTCAGGTAAAATTCTATGCTGTCGGTCTGAAAATATTTAAAGCTGAGCGGGGTCAGCTCATGGAAATGAAGAGCGCCCAGCAGGAATAAATGCTGAGTCATCGCTTCTCAGAGCGCGCGTTGGCATCGTGTTGAATCCCTCCAGTAGTCATTTCTATACAACAGCGAATTGTCATTTGTCTATGTGCCTTTAATTAACAGATTATCAAATTGTGTTGGCGCCTCTCTTGTGTGAACCGGTGACAGGAAGTAGCCCGACACAGCTGGATCTAATAGTTGATTTTAGTCCGGTTTTCTGGAGACTCACACGCTATGAAGGCAGAGCAGTAAGTCGACACCCTGTGCCACATTACATCTGTTCGCAGCTCTCTATCTCTCCGTCATTGCAAACATCAGAATCGCCGCAGCCTGCAGACATCCCGAAGGTTCCTTTCTGCGGCCGCCCTCTGCAATGGTGTGCAGGCACGACGGTGTTCGTCCCGGGACAGCCAGGCGAACTAATCGATCAGTGAGTCATGCGGCTTTTCACCGCAGCACCAGACCGCACTGGCGGAGAATCGCCGTTAATTGCTGTCGATCGGCGCCGCGACTCCGCGGCGTGGGATCGAGTCTCGTCCCTTCGCTGCGCTCCCGAAGATCGGAAACGGCGTTTCACGGGGGTGTCGGTTAGCGGACGCGCGCGCGCGCGAGCGAGCGATCGCCGTCCTTTGACTTCGGAGGTGTCGCCGCGCAGGCGGAGATGGCGGGTGAGAAAGAGCGAGGGGGTCCGGGGGAACGCCGCAGATGACTGCGGATTCCGCACGGCGGGTCGTCGCGCCAGCCTCCTGCAGCCCTGCCTCCTGCAAAAGGAGTGGCTGCCGGCACACACACACACACACACACACACACACACACACACACACACACACACACACACACACACACACACACACACACACACAGCGCGCTGTCAGGCACGCCAGCTTAACGGCCACTTGATTTTGTTTCTGTCGGCGATAACCAGGAAGACGCAGCGCGAAGCGCCGGCACACGCACGTTTGGCTGTTTGAGCGGCTTTTACGCGCTGATCCGACACAGCAAGGTAAGAATGCACGATCACGCAGGTGCCGCTGTTTGACTCCGGTTGGACTGGTAGCTCATGAGAGTAACCCCGTTATCCTGCCCTACTGAGTCATGCTGTGTGTTGCACCGTACGTTTGCAGGTGCCTCGGGCCAGTAGTTGGAAATAGCAGGCTTTCTGGAGTCTTTGAGGTGCCCGGCAAAAGCATGTGTGGTTTTATTGCACTATTGCCCTAAATAAAGTAGAGTCTAATCTAATGCAAATATACCGTAAATGTCACTCCTATCAGAATTTACAAATATACAGACTTCCACGACATAGTACTGCAAACAACATCAAACAATTGGGGCTGGGTCGCATGAGTGCCGGTTGAGGACCTGCAGTAATATTTATGCTAAGACCTTAGACTGTCACATTGTAAAATTTATGAGCCAATTAGCCGCCTTGCTTTTATTACAGTCCAGCAGCACTGGCCATTCATCTGTGTCATTACTATGTGGTCCGGACTGTAGCATGACCACAGAGACAGCTCATACATATACTATCACAGGTAAACTTTGAAACAGGCCAAAAATCTCACACTCACATCGCTGTGAATGTAACGAGCAATGTAACCTCAGCAATATTGTGCGACTTTTTCCAGCAAGCAGCATATTGTACGCTGCTTTCCACTGTTGGTCAACGTTGACCGTCACTCTTTATAATTGCACGTGTCGAACTTTACTGTGCCACCTGCACCGCCTGCCAGACCATTTTTGCATGTACAGTGCGATAACTTGACACAGGACTGAACTCTGAACCCAGGCGGGCGAGTGTCATCGCCCACGCAGCTCTCTGGAGATGTCGACCTGTGTCATGCTGGAGAAAGCGAAAGGGGATGTGGGATCAGTGATCCTCCAGTGAGCACGTCATGCCGAACGAGCACATTGACTTTCAGTGAGACAGAACCGTTGGCAGGGTGGGAGTGTTACCTGGGGCGACGCCGGGCTTCGCCTCCACACTCTCACACCTCTGTCCTGTCAGTGTGACGTGATATCAGCCGCTGTTGGACCTGAACTAAAGCACTGAGGAAACGTTTCCCCTGACCAGCGCATGACACACGGCTCAAAATGTTGATGGGGAAACGGGGTTGGTATGATGTCATGTGAAGCGAGTTGTGATATTTCACAGTAACCGATGATATCAGCTCTCTCGCCAAATATGGTGATGCTGCCAGTTGCTGGTGAATGTTTAACCTGAGTGATTGTCACCAGTTTTACACAGCCATTCTTCTCCTTGCCTTCTATAAAGCGCCATTTTGCCCTCGGGCGATCAGAATGGGAGTCAGAATTTAGAGCCCGCGTGGCCACCGTGACACGTCCTCATCCCGTCCAGCTTGTGCAGAGCGGACACTGAAACGTCCCGAGTGCCTTTCAGGAAGGCCACTTCACCCTGGTAGTTTGCGTGAGCAGGCGAAGGCCCGCACAGCGCTGTTATCGCGGTCGGGCGGAGCTTCTCCCTGTGGGCATCTCTGTGCGTCTGAGCCCTGAAGTTTTGCATTTATGGTGCTCGAACATCAGTGCTTTTTAAAATTGTATCTTGTCTGCGACAGTTTTAACGTTCGAGGAGCGAGGTCACGGCACGAAGGAAGAAAAGCGGACACAACAGCTGACTCTAGTAAAGGGGGTTTCTCTCTATCACCTCGGTTTTCAGCAGTTAAAGAGTCACTAGTTTAATGATTTGCCTGAAACCTGGCTTGTGTATTTGTGTAGTTGCACGAGCCTCAGACACTTTAGTCAGTGATAGCAGAATTCCCCCTTCTGTACCTTTTTAGTCTCACAACCAGGACTTGTATTTCGTGGTCAGCTCGTGGTCATGGTACGTATTCTGAGATCTGGCTCAAACACTTCCTTTCAACGTGTCCCAAACACAGGCAGGTAGAGGATGGCGACCCGTAAAGACAGACACGGGGATCGAACCCCACTGGAGGAGACCTGCGGAGAGAGGAGCGGCGTCCCCTGTCCTGGAGATACCCTGCCCTGGAACCTGTCCGAACACCAGAGGGTCAAGCGCTCGAAATCTGCCTCGGGGGACGTCCTGGACCCAGCAGAGAGGGCTGTGATCCGCATCGCAGGTAGGATGCGTCACTCTCACGAGCGTTTTAAACGTAACTATAAAATAAATACATCTAAGGTTGTGGACTCCAGTCAGCATCATAGACTTTTGTAGCTTTGAATACAAGTGGGAGTTACACACAAGTTAGTGCTCATGTTTTAAGAGGGGGTACTCCTCGCAGGTGGAGTGACGTTGTACAGCGGGTTTCTCGCTGACATCAGTTTTGTAGACTTGACAGAGAGCTCACAATCCGGAGCAGGCTCATCATGTTGCCTCTTCTACTCAGCAAAAGCAATTGAAATGCAATTGGTGACTTACGCCAGGGCCATTGTTGTCTTTGAGAAAGTCCGTGTTTGCACTCTGGGATGAACTCGTCAGACGACATTACACCAATTGACGGAGAGCAACCTCAATTTAAGGACGGCGACCAATGAGCAGGTCACAAATTCCCACCAGTACAGTGTGTCTTTATTGTGTGTTGGAGCAGCAGCTGCATTTTGTGGACTTGCATCTGATGTCTCGTCTGTCTGATGGTGGGAGGGGTTTGGTACGGTGGTATGTCGGTGTGCTCTTTGACCTGCGCGCCGCAGCTTTAAATGTCAGGTCGCCGAGGAACAATTAACCTTGAGACACCGCACGAGGAGAAAAAAAGGAAACGAAAACACTATTGTTGTACCTACACGTGTAAGGTGATTATTTCCTTTTGCTGACTGATGATGGGTTTTGCCAGCTGAACAGGATGTGCACTCAACACATTAAGACAAGGGAAGTTCCAAGAGACAGTAGCTTTTTTTTTATTTTTTATTATTTAAAGCACGAGGTGTGGTTCTCTTTGCTCAAACAATGGGCTGGGATCCTGTCCAACTCAACTGTGACGGTGCTGGGAGCACATTACTTATTTACACCGTGGGCTGGCAGCACCATTGCCGTGCTGCGCCGACTGCCTGAAGCCGAGCGGCAGACGCAGTCAGCTCGCGGCCTCGTGTTAAAGCCACGGGGGAAGAGTCATCATCAGCACCACCTCTGCAACGGGACCTGATTTACATCAGCAACGCACTCGTCATTCCATATCTTAATCCACTCCGGCGTGCTATAAATCCTATTATAGTGTCATTGCCATTAATCCACGTCTGTGTAATGGCCTAGTAAATTCAAATGTGTCATCACATTGCAATGCACCGCTTCTAACACAGTGGAGCCCAGCTCAGTATGACATCATGAGCTGCTACTGGCTCATCGCAGATATAACACATTCGTCGTCATGCATATGTACAAAGACGCCACTGCGGGTGAATTCTAAACGAGAATGAGGCAGTGAAAATATGAATACGCAAGACTCCTTTGTCAGGGTCGCACAGAAAAGATGTACGGTGTTCCTCTTTTACTGGACGTTGCAACCTGTCAATTCCCAGAGTAGCAATTTTTAGCACGGGGCACCTTTGATCGAGTTTGCTCAGGAATGCCGCGCTGCTGCTGCTATGAGACGGAGTCCGACGACTTCAGCACCTACTGTGGACCCACGTCCGCATCCTCTGTTTCTCTTCCTTTGTACAGCACAAGTCCAGGTTGGGCTGCGTCAGCACGCACGGGCCGGGCTCGGCTTTTGTTGTTGGCTCTGCTGACTGCACATAGATGAGCGCGGGCTGACGTCGAAGCCGGACAGTACGCGGTGTTTGTCCGTCACCTGCTCCTGTTGTGTCCAGAAGAATATAATATAATAATACAATCTCACTCGAACAACATCTAGCTAGCGCTTTGGAGATGAGAGGTGAACACCTGACCTGTAGCGGACTAAAAACACTGATTTCTTACTTGTTCCATAGTTTGAAACAACTGCCAAGATTTTTAATGTCACGGCAATGTTGGTTTCGTCCGCACAAAATTAAAGATGGAAGATTTTCAGGTTGAATTTTAACATTTAACATTTTCTAGCGGAGAACTTACTTGACAGTGAGTGGAGATGCAAAAGTACAAATGTAGCATAGCAAACGTACCTGTGTACTGGCAGAGGTTGTGTGTGTGTGTGTGTGTGGTTGCGCTTGCAATCTCAGGCCGTACGGGAAGGTGTCATCAGGCATCACGCGACCGCCTTCAGGGACGCACGCTAATCATGAACATGAGACGTGGCTTCGCCCGTTTTACAAATTCCTTGCTAAATAACCTGTGTGTCACACACACACATGCAGAGGTAGACACCTTCATCGAGTCATTCCGACAGTCTTTCAACAGTCATGGTGGGAAGAGAGCCGCCTGCTTCCACCATCAAGCATCTCACTGACTGACGCTCGCATGTACTGTGACATCATGTGAACGAGCATGGGCTCATGAAGAGTGTACCTGTGACGTTACTGAGATCATGTGTTTTATGTACATTCTGTGCATATTAATCTGAGGGGGGGGGTCATCATATGCAGGATACATCTGTGGTGGAATTCATTATCTTCTACAGTAAAATCCCGTTGTGAAGAGCTACACAAGCAGCGTTCTGTCACATGTTTAAAAACACACACATTACCATCACATTATATTGATGCCAGAGACAGAATAGAGCAATAATATTCAATATAAACATATATTAAACATGCTAGAGTTGTATGGCAGAGTGTAGTGGCAGAGTAAAGTGATAGTGATAGTGAAAGGTGAAGAGCTCTGAATGCTTTGTGAATCCACCGGAGACTTTAGGGATTATTATTATATCACATCCGCATCCACTAAAGAAACAGGTGGGATTCTTAAAGGCCGCTCTGAGGAAAAAATATTGTTGTTGTCAACATTTCAGTTTTTGTTGACCAGCTGTTGACCCTTTTCAGTCGTGGTGCTTGTGTTTCAGCCTCGAGGAGCCAAGCTGTAGTTAAAATGCCAGACATCCCTGCGAGCTACTACTCTATTATTTATTGTTGGAGAGAATGTGATCTGATGCTGAGCTCACACACACACGTGTGCACGCACACACACACACAGGAGCAGGTACACGCTGTGATGTAAGCGGCTGAGATTTCCCGTTGAAATGATGAATCCAGGAGAGCGGCTGTGTGACAGGCTGAACGGGGAAATGCGCGAGCACGCCGTCTGTACCCTCAGGCGGCGCTGTCAGAGCTGTGAACAGACCAATAAAAAGCGGCCCCCTTTTGCAAATGTAAATCTTCAAACCCCTGCTAATGCGCTCTCATCGCAATCAGCTCCTGCACAGACTGGGCGGCCTGGGCGCAGTAAGGTCAGTTTCCTGCAAGCGCTGGAGCTGGATACGCTGGCATTTTCTAATCACGCCTTGCAGTTTTGGACTGTTGAATCTTTTGTGTCAGCGAAAGGCCAGGATTGTGTGTGTGGGTGTGTGTGCGTGTATGTGTGGGGGTTTCTCCCCCACACAGCCCGGCCTCTACCTGCTCCTGTGGCACCACCATAACTTTGTGAATGTCATCCTGTCATAGATGGAGCTCTATGCCTGAAAAGCGGAACACGCTCGGCCGGCGGCGCTTCAAACAGCGGCGCCGCGTGTGCCCAGCAGGGGGCACCTCATCCTTTAAGGGGCCGGGAGGCTGAGCAGCGTTCATCCTGGAGAATCCTCGCGGCTTCTGGAAAACGTGTCTCATTTCCCGCTCCCGTCTGGAATAGCACTGACCACAGAGTGTGTTCCTCGTGCCCCCGGCGTAACGCTCATGGGCCTTAATTCAGCAGCCAGTAATTTTTTACGCCCACTGAGGCAGCCTGTGACCTTTTACGGTTTTCCCCGTGACGCGCCGTGTACCGTCACTGTGAAATTCTGCGAATGAGCCGTAGCTCTACATGAGTGGACAGGTCACGTGAAGTGTGTCGTACACGTACATACATGTCCAGGAGAGGGCGCCACATTTTCAAGTGTGTTTTCAATGCTTCGTTGCTGCCTGGCGTTTTGATGATGCGGCGGCAAGCTTGCACCATGATTGCAGTACACAGCTGACTGACGGAGAAACGCGTCAGACTCCCGAAACCGCGATGGCACACTGACAGGCGAGGCGACAGCGCCGCTCACGTCCTTCTGTGCTGAAACACAAAAGACGCCGAGCTTGTGCGATGCGAGGAGTGTGTCGGATGGAAACGCTAGGAGCAAGAGAAACACAGCCTTAAGTTGTGTTGTGTCATGTTTGAGCTTGAGCCGGCAATAAATTCTACCAGAGTAGCAGCTGACACACTACTGTTGAGAGGTCTGTCATTTTCCACAGCCCGGCTATCAGTCTAGCTGTTGGCCAATGTTTCATGTGCCTGTGTGTGTGTGTGTGTGTGTGTGTGTAAACACAGGGTTTTGTTTGTTGCCCGCCTCCCCCCATGATTTTTTCTTTTTCTTTTCCATCAGCAGTGAGCCGTGCTTCAGCAAACCCCCGAGACGCTCGAACGTGAAAGATGTGCTGAGGGTTGTGAGGACTGGCGTCACGCATTCACAACAGAGCCGTGCGAAAAAGTAAGAATAATGTCGAAGATGTGGCGTCGTCGTCTGTCTTGTAAGTTGTCCCCAGGAGAATGTCAGACAGGAAAAAAAGCAAAAGCGTGAGACGTGGCACGTACGCCCACGTCGAGAGCGTTCACACGCACACGCAGGAAGCTGGTTGTGCGCCGGGCCGAAGAACAGCGAGTCCTGAGCACCTGTTGAACGCTGTCGCATGAGATCTGGGGGGAAAAAATAAATTCTCCACACGCACACATTTCCATGTGCTTGCGTTCCTTCTCTCCTCAGCTTTTTATCTGACTCATCCTGATGACGATCTGGTTGAAGCGCCTTTTATTTGGCTCAGCTAAACAAACACGTCGTGGAGCCAACTGGGGCTGTCACGCCATTAAAGAGTGGACGGAGAGCTCCTGTGAATCTGCCAAATACCCAGTAGGAAATATAAGTATCTTCTAAGTGTCGCCACTGTGTGTGTGTGTGTGTGAGAGCTTGTGAGATCCGGTGTCGGTCAGTGTTTACAGTGGGTGAGGTGCCAAATGTTTCGTCTTAAACATCTCCACTTCGCTTCCACTTGGTTCCCATACATATTAACCGGCGCCAGAATGCACTCGGGGCCCCAGCCTGCCTTTTATCGTCACGTGCAGTTTTTATCTGAATCCAGAGTAAACGTGCTGATGTCATCCTTCTGTCGGGCCTCGCCCGGTTTTGATGGAGACACCGGCAGTTTCGGCAGTTTTGCCTCAGGAGGAGGTGGCATTGGTGCCACGTTTGTCCATCTGCGTACATAAATCACAGTTATTTTTCTTTTCTCTCTACTGTTTACGATAGTTGTTGTAAAATGGTTCGGCCTTTTGGGAACCCCTGTGTCTTATATAGAAAAATATTAAACATAGAGAGGCTTGTTAAAATCCATGCACATGCAGGAACATCCAGTGTGAATAGTATGGGCAAAAAAACCAACTAGCCTTTTATTTGCAATCCAATTGGAATAATAATGTTTAGGGGGAAAAACATGGATCACACTGATGTGTGAACTTCACTTTTAAGAAAACCCCCTGGATGCACGAGTGTGTGCGTAACTCTAGTAGTAGAATATCCTGTCGGAGACACACACTTCTCCAGCAGCAGCAGACTTATCATGTTTCCTCTCAGGAAAGCGTCCTGGCTGATGTCAGTTCAGCCTCGGCCAAAGAAATGTCTGATAGTCCGGCTGAGCTGCAGGGATTTTCCTTTTCCTACACCAGAGCCCCATTACTGTGCTGTAACCACCTCGGAGGCGAACGGGAACGGAAATCATTTTGGGGCAGCCCGGCCTTCACAGTACCTTCTTTCTCCTCGTGCGCTCTGTGCCATCGTGAAAACTCCTCAGCAAGACTTTGTTTTTCGATTCCGACGCAGCCGCGCTGGCGCGATCCATTCATGAGTGTGTCAAGTGATCATTCCACAACGTTTTTCTCAATTTCTGATGTGTCGGCGCAACAATCAAGCTACTAAATTGAATTAAAATGACCAGTTAAGTCTTGTATTTTCTTTTTTTTACTATAATTTACGTGGGCGTTGACTGTCATCGTCTTGGCAGGTCATGCAGTGTGTGTTGGTTTGGTTCCCAGGGGATGCGGAGGGCAGATTGACGCTGCAGCCTCCGGTGAACAGTATTTATCGTTCTGCTGGCATCAGCTTCCTCATTGGCCGGTCGAACCATAACGGCCACCAGCTGCGGCGGGTCGAGATTACATCCTGCAGGAACTGCCCGCTTCCTTTCCAAACACGATTACACGAAGATGTTATATAACGGTGACTTTAAAGATCTGAGCTGGTCAACCTGATTTCATTTTGGGACAGTTGTGGAGCTTCGTTAGTGACGTCGATTTTGACAGAAACATGATGTGGGGGAGGATCTGCTGCGGTCAGGAGGACAAATCCGTGTGCACGCTCTGCCGACCTGCCCCATTAGTTAAGTTTAGGATTCGCAAAGATTTCCCCATCAATGCTCGGGGGGGGGGCATCAGTGAGAGGCTGTGCTAATGCTAACGCAAGTAGTGAGAAATGAACTGTGCAGCCTATGCCCCCAACCATCAACGGGGAGCAGGCAGGTGAAGAAAAACAACACAATCTAATGGTTGCATCCACAATGTCTTGACAACAGCCGACCACCTTGCATTTTATCAGCTGTTTGGGTGGAAACTGATCGGTAGCATCGCACAGTGGTGGTGCGGTGTTAAAATCCATCAGTACTCCAAATAACCACAAGCTGTCCCCTTTTTTAGTAGTTTTCGTCTCCTCACCGGGTCTCGGTCATTCTGGATGCTTGCCCCTGGGCAGCCCCTTCTTACATACGCCAGCTGCATGATCCAACATTTTACGTGGATGCGCGCAAGAAAGTTGAGCTTTTCCGGCAGTTGCCGGGAGTGTATCTGTGCGTCAGTGGTCTCGCACGCCCCATTCGCCATCCATCACGGTCTAATACGGCCGAAGTGTTACCGGAGAGCTCTTACTTGGCAGGCAGTCTGTGTGTCTTTAAGAGGAGGGCCCTCCGTTTGTATTAGTGTGTGTTAGGCTTGTGGGAGGGTACGGACGGGAGGCGAGGGGTGGAGGGGGAGGCAAGTGGGCGGGGGGTGTGGGGGGCGTGTGGCGCGGGGCTATGGAATGAAGTTGGGAGCTGTGGAGGGTTCACACACAGCTGAGAGAGAGAGCAGAGAAGAGGACAGCTGCCTCACTTGCATCCGAACACACAGAGGGTGGAAGGAGCTGCCCCGATAGGCAGGAGGAAGAAGCTGACAGGAGGAGGAAGAGGAGGAGGAGAAGAAGAAGAAGGAGAGGGAGCGAGAGCAACGGCATGGCCATGTACGAACCCGCCTACCTGCCTCCGAATGCCGAGGAGCAGGACTTCATCCAGGCGTACGAAAACGTCCGAGAGAAGTACAAAGGTGGGCGCCTGCACTCGTGTTACAGTGATGACAGCTACAGCGCAGCACCATGCATGTGGTGCCGGTGACGGAGCTTCTTATTCCTTTGTCTATTTTTGGTTTTATTGACTCTGCACAGGTGCAAACATGCGACTGTTTGCACACGCACCTCACGGCGCCCTTCATCGCACCGGCCCCGCGCGCGTTCGTGTGTGCGCGCGGAAAAGAGCGGCATCTCCTGAGTGTTTTACTGATCGACACGCGTGTCGGCTGTCATTCCCGCGCTGCGGGAGCGCGGTGGATTTACGGGAGTGCTCTCCCCTTTGATTTGCGACCGCAACCACGAACCCATCCCGCCGACCTCTGACCTCGACGAGCCTGAGGCGGGGCTTTAGTTGAAGTCCAAGTGCTCTGCTGATTGTTATCCCGTATCCAGTCACAACAGAGCACGCTAACAGGTGCTGCCGAGCAGCAGCGAGTTACATCCGTACGCCGCGGGGGGAGTCTGTGTTTTTCTTCTCATATTTTCATCTCATTTTATCCCTTCATCCCTTCATCTCCTCCACTGTGCAGCTCAGCATGCCTTCACTGGCTGAGATCACATAGTTTCCTTTTTTTGGAAGTCCTCCCGCTGTACGGAAATTAATTGGAGCGAGATGGAGGATGAAGTGGAGTAAGTTCCCTGCACATGAAGAGAAGCCCCACGGCCGTTCCGTCCCGAAAACCCTGTCCCACCCGCTCTCACTCCGCGCTTTCTTCACGTCGGGGGACGTCAAGCAGCGTCCCCCGAGCGTTCTCATCTCAAAAGTTTTGTTCTGGTGCCATTCTTGTTCTTCCTCCACAGCTCCCAACTTCATTCCATAGCCCCGCGCCACACGCCCCCCCCGTTCAGACAGATTATCAGGAAGAGGGAGAGCTCCTCCATAAATATTGCCCCAGTTTTTTTCGTCCTCTCCAGAGACTGGGCTGGTGCTGAATCACCGTCGCTTGTTTTTCTGTGTATCAGCATGTTATTTTGTCAGCGGGTCTATTTGTGTGGACATCTCGTATCTTTTAAAAAAAAAAAAGCTGCTTTGCTTTGCGGTTGTTTACCGCTCTGAACAGTGTCGTGGAAGGGGTGGAAGACTGAGGGGAAACAGACTTCCGACATGATAAAAAGAGAAGGGAAGAAGCACAGCAATTGGACTTATCATAGACATATCACACACATCACAGTTTGATAACCTTGGAATGTGCTGGCTATACGTGCACGCGGCTCTGTCTGTGAGTGTGTGTCAGGTCTGTGGTAATGGGAAGCAGGAGCTGGCTGTGTGGCAGGTGTTTACTTTCCACACGTTCCTCTGTGTTCCTGCCTCCGCGGCGTCTGCGCCGCTCGGAGATCCCGCTCTCCTTATTAAGGCACGCTGATGACACAGCCAATGAGAGAGCAAAGTCTGACCTGGTTGCGCTCCCTCTCTGCAGAATCCCGCCACTAAATCATCGCGCACATCGCAGGCTACAGCGGTGTTGAACATGGCAGGCTGTAAGGTGACTCGTACACCCATGAACCTTAACGTAGGCAGACCTCAGGACTCCCATGGTGCAGTGTGGTTGCGCAGAGTGTGTGTATGTGGACATACCTGCAGGTGCTCGATAATGGAACGTACTCAGTTTATTAAACATACTCAAGGTACCCAGCAGGACGGTACTCATCTTTATCCTTGCAGAATTCACACTGTCCTACATATCTGACCTTGTTCATAGTCTCCACTCACTGACCTGCTTTTATTTTGAAAAACAGACCAAGCCCCGCGCAACCCCCCCAAACCGATTTAAAGCAACATGCCTTTTAAAGAACTACACACTGCATCAAAAGACATGTTAAAGCAGATACTTCTGACAGACGTGTGTGATCTGTTTTAGCGTGAACGCTCATTTGAATGGCAGGAGCCTACAGGCAGGTAACAGCTATGAGTGGACAGGATGTCAAACCTTTATTGTACAGGAGAAAGCCGGTGTGTGCGCCACGCACTGCCACACAAAGAGAGCATTTGCATTTGACGATACAGAATGCGACCTCCAGTGGTGGCGCTTTGCTTATCTGGGTGCGGTCGAACGTGCGGGGGAAAGTAACTGCTCACCTCGCTGGCATCGTTGTCGACCTTTGCACTCTGCGGCGTCTCTGTGTGTGGCTATCTCTTTTTGCGTTGAAGTTGAAGGCATACACTGTAAATATGTATTTTTGTTTTTGGAGGGATGTGAATGTTTTAAGCCTTGACGGTGGTGTGGCTGGAGGGATGGCAGTGCTGGCCGATGGGACCATTTTCATTTGTTGATACCCTTGGCAGTGGTAAGTGGCAAATGTTAGCATGTTAGCACAGCGAACATGGGTAATCTCGCCTCATCATGAGAGGCGAAACGTCTTCAAGACCGAGAAAGTGAGTCCAGTTGATTTCAATTAAAATTCCCTTGAGATAACCATGACCTGGACAAATGAGAATATTCACAAACACGGGTAACATTAGGTTTTGCGAGACATCATTGTGTTAGTGTTCCGCACATCGGCCTGGGTTAGCTAGCATTGCATAAATTTGAACTCTTCAGCTCTGAATGGCAAAATAGAACTACAAACCCCAGAATTTAAATGTAATGCTGGATTTGATATCAAGAATAGTTTCCAAATGGGTTAAAATGCAATGAAAGGCAATCAGGCAGTCTGCTCTTCCTAATGTTACTCACCGCTGTCTCATTTGCTGCCCCCAATTGTCAGCTGGCTGTACGGTAAAGCCCTGGCTATCCTCCAACTTTCCTCTAATGCAATTTGTGCTCAGCAGCTGATGCTGATGTTACCGGGCGGGCTCTGGGGGGGTGGGGTGGGGGGGGGGGGGGGGGGTTGCCTTGTTCACGTTGGAAGGGACTGTTGAGGGTGCGCGGCTGCGGCTGGCATCCATTCCTCGCCCCACGGGGTGTCCTGCAAGGCCCTGTCCTGTGTCCCGCATGGCTTAAAATAACCCCTAAATATAGCAGCGGCCATGTTCAGTTAGCCAATTAAACGGTTATTTTTGGCAGGCTTGATTGTCTGCTAAGGGCAATTTAAATTCCAGCTTCTTCTTGACTGGGTAAAAAAAAAGAAAAAGATCCAAGTTTTGTGAATAATTGAGCAGCTTTGATGTACATGGAAGAAAGCGCTGCATCTGATGAGAATAGAAGTGGTGGAGCGCGTGAATGGAGGCCTGCGTGCAGACAGGGAGCAGCTATCTTTATGAATGACTGCGGTGGCTTCTATTTACAGTGTCACCGTGTGAGGTAAGGAGCGGTTTGTCGCACACGTGAGTCAATGAATGGCTGCCTTAAAAAGCCGCGAGGCGTCTGTGTGTGTGCACATTCTTCAGCAATGTATGTTTCAGACCAACTGTCGGGCGTGCGTCTGCTTTCCCGTCACGCGACTGGCCTGAAAGTCAGTGCCGATGCCGAGGAGGGACTTTCATTTCCTGCGCGGCTGCGATGATGGATGACCCAACAGAAAAGTCGTGCTAGCTTCCTGATCCGTGCTGGATATCGAAGACTTGCGGGTGGGGTGTGTTTTTGTGTGCGCTTGTCCTGTGTTGACCGGCTGCTGAGAAGTGTTAATCAAGGCCAGACGGGACGAGTGGTGTTGGAGTGCCCCTGAGAGACGCACTTCCCCTGTGACAAATAGATGTGGCTGGTGCTTGCTTTGTGTCGCCGTATGAGGCCAAGACACTTCACTTCCTTCTTCCAGATGTTGTCTGTACCTGCGCCTGTCCCATCTGTCTGCACACAGTGCGCAGCATGCCTGCGTGATGCTTTTATTTTTACCGGAAATCTCAGTAAGTGACACATTCAGCTTGGACTTCGGCTTCAGTTTGTGACTTCCTGTATGAGGCATCTGAGATGAGCCGTCTGAGAGGTTGACATCCGAGACATTGAGACCTCTGTGGTGGATTTGTGTCTGTGCTAACGGTCAGCTAACATCCCTGGAGGTAACTCGGCGAGGAACACGTTCGCCGGCTTAGTTTAGTGTGATAGTCAATGAGGGCTTAACGCTGTAAGTACAGCGAAGGCAAATGGGAACGTTTAGTTTTTTTTTCCTGGAGTATTTGAAGAGCACAACTTTGGCCTGGGATCACTCATGTTCTCAAAAAAAAGACATTTTAATCAGATAAGACCAGTCCCGAGAGCCATGCAGCCAACAAGGCTGGGAAAAAAAAGTAAAATCGCTCCAATTTGTTCGTTCCTTTTCGTTTTTCCCGCTGCAGCGAGCTGTTCTCATTTGCTGGAACCCCCGCTCCGGCCTGCTACAACTACGAATGCAAAGTGCCGGATTCATGCGGAGGTCATCCATACGCTCACGGAAAGTTGGCGGCTGGTAAAAAAAAAAAAAAAAAAAAAGCTGTGGGGGTGTCTGAACGCTCGCGTGACATTTTGGGAGATTTTCCCCTATTTTTCGCGGCCTCAGCCCAACGGTGCCCTGCAAACCAAACAGGAAAGTCTCCGTCATGGAACTTCTCTGTAATGTACGTCCACTGAAGTGAAGCGTCACGCTGAACTCATGCAGGGTGTGTCTGCATTGTTTGTGTGTGTGTGTGTGTGGGGGGGGGTGTCAGAAAGTGCTCAGCTTTTTGAGCTGTGAGAGTTGCCATATTTGTGCTGGCCAAAAGGACAGTACATTTATTTTATTTATTTATTTTATTTTTTTGTGGGTGGGTTGTGTGTGTGTGTGTCAGCATCCTGCTGCCTGGGATAGATCAGCAGTGACACACAGCTCAGCAGCTCAGGTCAGAGGTCACTCTGGGGCGGGGCCTGAAAAACGGGACCGTTCTTCATCTCCATCCTTCAGGGCCTTTTAAGGGAGAGAGAGGGAGAGAGAGGAGGAACTGTGGTAGGGATGCTCCTCCGATCCGTCGGCCTTCCTGTCACGCTCTCTGGTGATTTTGCAGAACAGAAGCTGCTGTTCTTTTCTGCCTCAATCTGCAGTGTTTTACTGGAGCCTGGAGGGAGGTGAATAAATGGAAGGAAAACTTAATGTTTACAACAGGCCGAGGTGTCCGCTAATGATGAATATGATGCCAGGACACCCAACCCCATTTTTATTCTTTCCAAATGAACAATAACGATGCACAAGGGGGAATTTCATTGTTGGGAAATGGGAGACTTTGTGTCATTGCCGACTGGTAAAATAATTAAGCCGGGTGACCCCTGCTTCATGTAACGTTGGTCAAACGTTTGTAGTCTTTGGTGGGGCAGCCCTGCAGGCGACATTAACATTCCTCCGACCAAATAAATTGCCGAGATCTTGGAAACGCAGAAAAAAGTCACCAAAAACAAGTCGGGAGGAGCAAAGCGCGCGAGCCCCTTGGTTAGTCTGGAAGGGTGAGAATAAAGTTCTGATCTTAAGTGGTTTGGATAATCTGTCTGAACCACCAACTGACACTGATCTGATTTGCTCACTGCTTTTGTTTCCCCCGAAGAGGAAAGGGGGAAAAAAGGACGACCTGGTGAGCCTGAAGAAGAAGCTGCTGGTTGCATGACGTGTCTTCCTATGTGGTTTGATGACTGACCATCCACCATCTTTGCTGCGGCTTCTTAACGTGATGCCAGCGCCCTGAAGATGTCACACGAGTTCATTTCAGTCCGTTTGAGCTCACGCTCCTGTCTGAACGCGCAACATCGCTGCTGTTGATGCGAGGTAACGACGCCCGCTGCCTGTACTGGTGATCCCATTCAGGCCGACGCTTGCCTCCGCGAGCGGCAGCCGTCAGGCCGCGACGCCTCCGCACCTCGCATGGCAGCACCAGACGTTTGAGTTAGCAGCCTGCCAGCGCTGGACTCCTGCCCTCAGCCTTCACTGCTGCTCTTTTTTTCACTCGCCGATTTTTACAAGGGCTTTGTGGCTGGAGAGGAGGGGGAGGTGGGGGCAAAAAAACAAAAAACATGTGGAAAACATATTTTGTGTGGAAAAATTAGTGGGGGTCTAACACCTGGGTAGTTTCTGACACAAAGACTCTCTGTGTGTCTGCCTCTTTGTGCCGCGGCTCGGGGCTGGGGCACTTTATTAAGTTCAGTATTAGTCTGGGGTTTGTGACTCCAAGGCTCCAGCGAGCTTTGAAAAAGTTAACGGGGGAAAACAAACACATCCACCTTAGCACGCACACACACACGCGCACCATTGCTGCAACATGAAAAGGTCTTTCAAAAGGCAAGAGGAGTCATCACCTCCAGAGCAGGGAGAACATTCCCTCCCCCTCACTTCCCAACCCTCCCCTCTCGGATGATCTTTAAAACTGGCTCCCGACGGTTCCCGATGCGCGTGCGTGAGGACAACACCTGCGTGTAAGAGAGGCGGACAGGCCGTGGGACTTGGAGAGCAGAGCCCTTCTGGGTTCTGGGACATTTGTCATGGAGAAGTGGGCCGTTTCAGTGTCGTGGGTTCAAGGAGACTCAGCCGTCTTTCACACATGCAGTGCTCAGCTGATGAAAAATCACAATTTCTAAATTTAAGCACCGATCTGGAACCTGGAGGCCGCAGGTGTCGTTTCCTTCGCACAATGACAGGTGTTGGGTTTCTCCGAGCGACCGCCCCCCCCGCACGGGTCTTTGAGTTTGGAATTGAAAAGGCGTGTTTGATCTCAGACGGAAGCTTATCTTTATTCAAGTGCGCCGGTCGACCTCAAATTTAATTCCATTCCTTATTTTGGAAATGGGGGAGAGTGCAGAGTAAAGCACGCCAGCTACATTTTTTTTTTTTTTTTTTTACCAGAAGGCCCTGAATCCGCCAGGCCACTGTAAACACAACCCAGCGTTCACGGAGTGTTTGAAAGAAAACAAGACAAATAAGGAGGGGATTGGGCGAAGGCCGGCGGTGTCGGAGCTTGTTTGAGCTTCTCTGGCGGTAATTGAAGTTTGCTGTCTGTTTCGCTGTGGCTGGGATTGACAGCAGTCCCTCTGTCCACCGTGAAGGGATGCTCTGTTGGGCGTGAGACAAGAACTTTTTGATGGCTGGAGTAATTTTATTCGCATTGAGCACCATCCGGATTCTTCTGGAAGCCAAAGTGAGGGGGGGGGGGCACTTCTTTGCCAGCGGGGCTTGAATGGACTTCAGGGTTGTTGCATTCAAAGGTAATGGAAATATCCCCTCGCACATGATCTGACGTGTGCGGTAATTTGTATTAGCAGGTGGTGATGACGATGTGTTTGAGCGTGTTGGTGGATTTGGTTGCCGGCCCCCTTGTCATTTCCTGACATTGACAAGGCAATGAGTTTATTGCTGGTCAGTGGTATTCAGGGCAACTGGAGCCGGCCGGTGTGACAGTCACCACGCAGTCCAGGAATGTCACAGCGGGTCACCCTGCACAGCTGACGGACGGGGGTGCACACACACACACACACACACACACACGCTAGCACACCTCTTTCCATGCACACACATGCACACACACAAACCCTCAGGGGCTACAAATGCGCCACGAGGAGGGAGAAGTTGCAGACATGTTGCGTTCTCCTCCGCTAGCAGATCGCTGTGTCTCTTTCGGTCAGAGACAGCAGAGACGGAGGAGGGAAGCCTGTCAGCAGCTCCAAATACCTTCCACAGCCACATTCTCCCGGGCTTTGATAGAAGATGCACTTTGTTATGAACTGCCCTAAATGGTGCGTCCGACTCCGGCCTCACCAAAAAGGGGCCGCACGAACTGCTGTTACGTAAAAGTCTCATTTTTTTTTTTTTGTTGTTTTTCCTCCGCACAGATAAAAAAGCTTCTGAGATGATAAACTACTGCAAAACTAAACAGGGCCTCTCGTGGGTTCATGTGTCTGATAATGGCCCGGGTCTCTGAGGGGTGTGGCCCCCCCACCGCTCCCTCTGACCACAGGTCAGCGCTGCCCGTTGCTTGTTTTCTTATCTCAGAGTTCAAATCACTGCTAATTCTGGCTTTCCTGTAACGTTGCAGCTGCACTCTGATGCAGTCGAGCTCACGTCAGAGCTCCAGTCACTCTCCAGCAACTTTTAATCTGGTCAAGGTCAGGAATGAAATTTCTGAAAAAGTCACTTTCGGTGGAAAGGACCCCGTGTGGGATATTTCTGTCTCTTGCGCTATGAAGTTGTTACAGCTGTTATCGCAGACTACGCTTGATGTGAAGCAGAAGCATGAACGCTTACGGGGGGGTAATGCCGTGACCTCCAGGGTACATCATTCATCTCCGGACTTTACGTTCATACCACGAATTCGCAGCTGAAGGCCGGGACTAATGCTCATCATCATGATATGACAGGAGCTTTACACGCGGGGTCGGGGTGAATACTTGAAGTCGTGCTACGGCCGGTGTTGCACCACTGAATCATCATGAAATAGTTCAATAGCACAAAATCTTTGGCACGTTTCACTCTGTAGGACACTGACAACTGACAACTGAGTCCAGAAGCAGAATCTTCTTTTCTTGCATTAGCCAAGAGACTAACGATGACAGACGGGTTTACTGATGGGAACTGCAGCGCGCAGCATCACACGCCATCGATGCGCCTGACCGTGGATGTGTTAAGGAATGGCTGAGTGCCGCTTTCAAAAACGGCAAGCCGTTACTTCCTGTGAAAACTCCCCGCGCACACGAACGGGATGGAATGGTTCCATCATTCGGCTTCGTCCACACTTTCCAAACGCTACCGGGCCCAACGGATCAAATTGTGATTGTAGGAGAGCCGGTTAGCGGGGGAAAGATTATCACCATGGTGACTGTGTGCTGGGACCTAAAAGATCCATGTCGCATCACGTAGTTGGGGCCCGAGCAGATGGATGTCATGTGATTTACGTTAGGGGCAGTCGGCTGCAGGAGTCAGGGGAGGAGTAGGGACGCACACGTTGGCGTCAACTTGAGGAGGCTGAAAGGTGCGATGAAGAGCCAATGTAAATCTGTCAGACATGTAGGAGTCCCATGACATATCCTGGGAGCAGAGCGCGGTGGGCAGTCACTGGACAAATTCCCCGTCATGTGTAGTGGAGACAGAAAAAGATGACGAGGCACCTGGGGAGTGTGGGAGCGGGACTGAAGGGGAAGTGGAGAGGAGGAGTGCTGAAGTGAAAGCGAGACGCGTTGGAGATCCGCGAGCAGGAACTAAGGAGGAAAAAGAAGAAGCCGAGCGCGAAAGAGAGGGAGCGCTGGTCAGTTGTGCGTAGTTTGCCCTCGCACGCTGCGGCGGTTTGCTTTGATGAAGGGGCGCGGGTAAGCTGAGACGGGAGGCCCGTTGTCACGGTCGGCCTCAGGAGGTTTTATGTTCACCTCCGAAAATGTCCCTGCAGTGATCAGCTGAGGGTTCTGCCAGTAATGTTGGAACAGTGTGAACACACACACACACACACACAGGCAGCTCCATGTACTTTCCCTGAAGGCCCATGGGAGGCATCGCTTGGCACACACGGTGTTTCCAGCCTGATGGAAGCGTCCAGCTCCCCGGACGTTCCCGCCTCTCCCTACGGGAGCGCGGCAGCCTCAGAGAATATCTGATGAAAGGAAGTGCGCTCCATATATGGAGATATGAATATGAAAAGGCTTTTATGTCCACCATGGTGGAAATTTGCATTGGGCTCAGCAAATATAGACAAGGTCACATTGAAAAACAGTCTGTCGGTATTTGTGGCTTAGTTACTTCCCTTGTGTTTGAAGAAGATGTTATTTTCTTTATAAACGTTCTGTTATATCTTGGTCACGGTCTTCGCTGTCAGTTCTGGTCCTGAATGGATCACAATATGTGGTCTGCTGCCAACTCTGCTTACTTCTGCTTGTGCAGGCTGAGCTTATTTGGGCTTCGCAAGGTAAGCACAGCCCCTAGTGGCTCACTGTCCTCATAGCAACTGACCTGACTAAAAGAAAAAGGCAGAACAGAAGAAAAACAGAGGCATGGTCTTGTAAGAAAATTCCTACGTCATGAGAAGCTTTGAGCACATTATTTCTGGGAGCGGTAGCTGAACCAGATGACGATGACATTTGGTACATGACATCTTTTAGGAGACCACGTGAATTCTCGTATCATCTTCTAATGGAGGCGTGGATTATGGCTCCTTCTCTCTCAGTAGCTGATAGCTGATTCTAAAAAAAGCAGAGACGCGTCTTTCCAGTGATGCTCCTGTTCCGGGCCCAACCAACCGACTTTGAGTTGGAGACAGTGAGTCAGAGAGTGGGCGGGGGCCCGTCGGGGAGACAGTTTCTCATTTAAATCACACCTTCTTTTTCTCCCTCCCGCAAATGAGATGTGACCTCAGGAGCAGAACCTTGTGACATATCCACGTCTCAAAATGGAAGGCTGTTTGCAGGGAGCGAACCTCACGCGACTCCAGGGCCCCCCTGGGGGTGCCGCCTTGGCTCACGAAGGGTGGAGCGCAGGAGGAAACCGGCGAGGGTCATTCTCTCCACGGCTTTTTTCCCCCCTTGTCTCAATTCCAAGAATTCCTCACCAGTCTCACTGATATTGTTACGGTAGGAAAATTTGCTGGGAGGTTTTAACGGCTGTGCAATGTTCACCTGTCAATGTGGAAAGCAAAAAAAACCCCACACACATTCTTTTTCAGCTCACAGCGCACAGAAAAGCACTCATTCAATAAACAATGCAAGGGCTTTATTTAAGGTCAAAGCAAACTGTAACGATGTAAATTTGCGATAGAGCTGTGGATTCCGTGACGTCCAAAATCCCACTGACCACAGCGATTGTTTCTGTTCACATCACGCCTCATCCCTGACTGACGCGCCGTGATCTGTTGCATTCAGTCCGCCAGCTTAACTGTTTTATCACCGGCTGGGGAGACGTGGCCTCCTGCTGACTGCTGCCCCGGGCTCTAAGCTTCTACACTGGGCCGGAGATTTGAGCGGCTGCGTGACCTCAGATGGAAAGGAATGTTTTGTCTGGGGCTACCGGTCCGGCGCAGAGCAGAGCGTCCGGGCCGTGAGCTGCCGGGACCGTGGAATGCTCCAGGGGTCAGGAGTGTTGCAAAGCAGGAGTAGGATAGTGGTTTTGTGAAGAACAACAACAGCTTGCGTAAAAAGGAAGCGAAAATGTCGCTTTGCTCTTTCCGCAAGCCGTCTGTTTGCCAGTTTATGTAGCCCCTTCTTTTGTTGCATAGAAACACAAGGCGAGCATGAGCATTTGTCAACAATATTTTAAATGCCCTGGTACAAACAAGGCTAGTTATTTTTTTGTTTGTTTTTGTATATATTTATTAAAAGTACAGTATGAAATACATGTAGGGTCTGAACAATCCAGGTCCTATCCAAACCTAAACCCTTTCATCGGGATACTTGGGACAAAGTGCCCCAGGAGGTGTGATGGGCTGGGTCGGACAAATTTGAATTTTAGATGTGGTCAGACCTTCAACCTGAACACAGAACATACATCATCATTACATTAGTCACCTCTGAACCTGTTTCATGCCTTCATCTGTGGGAAATACAGCGAGGTCCTTTGGTAAATTTGGTCACGCCAGTCATGTGATTTCAGAGGACATTACATTTATTTCCTGGAGAATTTCTGAAACCTTACCTGTGACAACACTTGCCTAACACTAACCTTTAAAACATCTTCACCTTAAAAATGAGTGCTTTACCCTTAGCTCTCTGTGGCGCTGCCATAAACGATAGTAAAGTGGAGGACAGGCCGGATTCTTGCAGGAGAAGTAATCTAGCTGGCACGCCCTGTGGCGATAAACTCATGGGAGATGCTGGGAGGGGTGACTTTGACTGTTAGCGAGAGAAGATTCCCTCAGCGGGCCTTGACAAAGAAACCTCAGCAGTTTACAGGCTGCCCGGCTGCTAATAAACTCCTGTGTGCTTTGGCGGGATCCCGCTATCCGTCTGTGCTGGACTCACGAAACTGCGCGGAGGCAAAACAAGTCCAGCTCAGCTTGGACTATCACGACAAACCCCCCACAAAAGTTAAGTAAGGATTTATTTTTTGAGGTTTATTGTGAGTTGGGACCAGGTATTCTGTAAAGCAGTAACACTGTTTCTCAATTTTGTCTCCTGGCCTTCCATTTGTTGTGTACTGAATCTGCAACAAATACAGACAGTATGGAGGAAAAACCACCAAGATCTCCCTTTTGGCTCCACATCAGATGCTGTGAGCAGCAATTAAGTCCTACGATTAGATTTCCATTCTTCTGTCCAACGGAGGAATTCGCTCCTGCAATTAGAGGTATTATCTGTAATTGAATATCCAGCTGTGTATTAGCCAGCGCGCGGCATTGGCAAATGCACGACGACCCAAAGCCGTCAGTTAATCGCAGGACAAATAAGCATGAGTTGCGTCGGCGAGGAGAGCGTGGCAATGCCTATTGCTCATTTCCTGACTTGACAAGAGTGTCGCTCTCCCCTTCAGGTGTGTTTCACCACCGAGCAAGGTTTATGCTGTGAGCAACGAGCAAACGCGCGCGGGTGAGGAGCTTCCCGTGACAATTTGAGAGCTGCAGCCTGATTTAGATGGGCAGTGATCCTTGGGTTTTGTGTCTGGTAAGCGGTTTTATTGGATAAAACTTGGTTTGATAAAACTACTTTACCGTTGGGGTTTTGCATTAGACACAGAGCTGAAACGTCTGATAGCACGGTGAACCTCCATTAAACCTCCTGAGTGGTCGACGTGAATCTGAAAAGCGATGCTAACTTGCTAAAACTTGGTGTTTTTTGTTTCCCCTTCGCGCGTAAATCGTCAGCCGGCAGCTGTGGGTGAACGCCGGGTCCACCGCAGGGTTAGAGATGTTGGAGAGAGCCTGCAGGTGAGGTGCAGCTGATCCCGTCTGATGGAGGAACAGCTGCGGCTGGCTCTTCTCCAGTGCTTCCAAACACAAAATAGTTCTTTCATCCTTTGGTCCATCATCCTCATCCTCATCCTCTTCATCAGGTTTTATTCATGAATGAAATTTTGTCAAAGTGTTTTTTTATCGTAATTGAGGCAGTCGTGCTTATCTTCAAATCACAGAAGAAAAAAAAAAGGTCGGTGGAAGTAGGAAGCACTTGTACTGTTGATTGTTGTTCCCAAATTCAGGACAGAAACGCTATTATTTCCATTGCCTGGCCGTCCCTCATGGAACATGTCGCAGTGACAAGAGCCGGGCATCGGAAAAAAGAGACAGGCACATGTCCAGACAAGCACGCACACACACACACACACACACACACACACACACACACACACACACATGTGCGTCATGGCGTTGTGTTGTGTAAGTCTTACATAAAGAGATTCTCAAGCAGTACTCAGAGAGGGCTGCTGCGACCGCTTCCGAGAAACACACACTCTCAGAAGCTCGCGCACTACAACACACAATTGAATTGTCCTTGACAGCGCAGAACAGCGAGACGTCCATTCTGCCCCGCTGCCAAAAAAGCGTCAGTCATTTCCTCCAGACGTCCTTTTATTATGTACGAGAGGCCGTATAAGAGCGGACTCAAACCAGAGCTCGGCAGCGAGGTTCGGCAGAGGCGAAGCGGTTATTAGTGGAGGCATTGATTTGCCATCATTTATTTTGTTAGGCTCTGACTTGGTACACTTTAACCGATTTCCTGCATGCACGACCGCAGCCCACTCTGCGGGGCTTCCTGGCTGATGGGGAGGCTCGATCGGCGGTTGATGGGAATGCTCACGATTGGAGGAGGCCAGACAGTCAGCCAGTGCAGCGGAAGCCATTTATTGACTGAGGGCAGAGCTGGATTTGTTCACATGAGGCACAGATCGGACATGTTGGAGGCTTTTGGGCAGAAGGAGGAAATAAGGGCCCTGCAGTTGATTTTTGAAACCACAGAGCCACAGATTTAAAAAAGAAAAGTTTCTGAGGAGGCTGAGGGGAGTTTAACGTCTTTGCTGCAGCTCTACATTTTCTCATCGAGCGTTTGTGTCAGCGGTCACCTGACTCGGCGACTACAGTCTATTGGATCATTTATTATGGGCCCGCTAAGTACAGACCAATGGAAATTCAATGAAAATGTTTCTCCCTGACACCCAGGAGAGCATGTACAAACAAGATTAAAAAAACTATATATATATATATATATATATTCTTACTTGTTTTTCTTGTTATGAATATTGTACACACGTACAGTTTGCTTACTGTTACAGTACTTAACAGTACGTACCGGCCTGCGGTGTTACGATTTGCAACATCTTTTTCATGTGAACCCCTGCTGGATCTCTTTTGTGCTTCAGCTTTTGTGCTGATTCATCAGCTACACTACTGCACTAAATTCATTATGTAAAAATATGCAATTAGCATTCACATAGTTTGGCTGGTCAGTCCTGGGAATTACAGCAAGGACCCGGGTATGGTGCTGGGATTCTGTTTCACACACACACACACACACACACACACACAGGACGTAGTCTTTTTCTCAACAGACTTTGCTTCTGTCCTCTGCAAACCTTCCTCTTGGCATTCTCATAGAGCAGTGCGGTTGAGAGCCGCTCCACGCTTTCTCCTGATTGGCTGATTTGTGGCAATGCAGGTAGCTATTGGTCTCTGCTATGGGCCGAGTTTGCGGTTCAGGGCCGGGCCCAGAAGCCAGTCTTTAGGTGAAGGAGGAGGTGGAGGGAGAGGAGGAGGGGACAAGGGAGGAGTTTGCACAGCGGGGCTTCTGGTGCACACAAAATACATGTGTGTACGTCGGCGTGTAACAACAGACCGTCAGTGTGTGCGTTTGCGCACGTGGTGTATCGCAGGAACCAAAACAGAGCGGCGTCCCACTCGACAGACCTGCAGCGACAGAGGCGGGAGCAGAGTGACCACAGAGAGACAGAGGAAACACTGAGTTGCTACAACTGAAGAGGGAGTCAACGCGGAGGAAGCATCAGTTCCGTCAGCAGCATTCATTCCCATCAGTCTTCAGGAGGACAGACAGCGGACGATGGACAGCTCGAGGTCTATCCAAAATGAGATTACCTCCCTGAAAGGTACTTATCGTACCGAATACTGATTTTTTTAATTCACAGAATCAGAAATGTGCGTATTTGACGGTGTGTTGTGTGGGATTGTCTTCAGATCAACAGGCCAAAAGAATGTGTTATTGTGTCTCTGTAGGAAGGGAGGGGCGTCCGACCTCTTGCATTGTTGAAGCAGCGGAAGCTCAGAATGTTCGGCGGCGCGCGCTGCTGCGGTTAGTGGTGACGCTGTGCTTCTGCGTGGACAGTTGTGCTTTCACTCACCTGTACCTGTGTGTGACAGGTGGTCTGAGGTGTAAATCACGCTCCTCACGGTTATGCCTTTTTCGACATGCGGCCCGTCTGGTTCTACCTCTTGAAACGAGCTGCGCACACGCGCCGTTCCAGTTTCTGTTGACGGCTCCAGGACGAGCGCCTGCTGCGAACAGTCAACTGCCTGACGATGACACTGACGGAAAGATAAAGCTCCTGATAACCGCCATGTTCGTAAAGTCCAGCAGGCGTAGTGGGGACGTGTTGATACAGGCATAATTCTGAGCAGCCTCTGGACAAGCAGACACGCCGTATCCGCTCACACGCCACCATCACACAGGCGAGGTGGACAGCCAAAGCGAGTCGCGTTTATTTGTGCAGGGCCGTACACAATGTATCAAAGGGCTTCACAGCAGCTGTTCCCAGCCCAGCCCAAGCTCTATGTGAAGAGGAAAGGACCCCGGGTCAAGTGCAGCAAGAGACACGGGCGAGACAAGTGACGGAGTCCAGCCGGGTGTTCAAAAGAACATGATCATGCATTGCCAGAAAATAATGGCAACTGATCTAATTTGATTCAGTTGATTTTAAAAATAGTCCAATGGTCCAGAGCGAGTGGAAATGTGATCTGATGGTATCATGATGCTGCTTCCCGGCCATAAAGGGTGGGGTCTGGTGAAAGTGGTGGTGGCCATCAGGGCAGAGTGATGGTGTGGAGCCGAGGGGGTCATATCGATTCTCCTGATAAATCGCTAGTTTTTCCTGGGACGCGTGCTCATGCACGACTTCACGGGATGAAGCAGTCAGCGGAGCATCAGAAGCTGCTGCACCGTAGCGAACGTCCCCGGCCTCCGGTTCACCGGGGTCCCACATTTAAACCCGGCCGTGGCCGGCGTCGCCGTCCCATGGCCTTGCATTCTCTGTGGACGGCGAGTGCGAGTCTTCACACGGTTATGCTAATAGGAAACTATTTATTGGATCTCACCACTGTGCAAAAGGCGCTCACCTCGCTGTCTGATGCTCATTCATCACGATACAAGGGGCATGGTGTTACATTTTTGGTGGTGTTGCACACCGGTGCGCGTACGTGTGCGTTCCTCACCGGACAGACCTCGGGCCTGTTCCCGTATGGTATCGGGAAAACTGCCAGATGTGCGGCTCCAGCTCGTCCCTGGGCGTCCTGGGGGGGGCTCTGCAGCCATATACGATCCTCGTGACAAATAACGTCTCTTTTGTCACAGGTGTGAGCTTCATGCAGCGCTTCTTTCTGTTTGGCTCTAATCTTGCAGGCACAGTAGATGAATTCCATAATACAAGATGCATAACAGATTACAAATTGGCCTCTGGATCAGAACCAGATGCTACCTCACTGCAGGCTGCGCACATTCAGGGGTCACTACTCACTCACTAGCACAGACACACAAAAAGTGCCCATTATGCTCTTTGTGTGACAGTCCAGTAACTTCCTTTATCTTTTAACTTTTTTTATCCCTACACTGATTTAAAAAAATGCTTCCTTGCTGATCTGGAGCAAAGTATTTTCCCGTGGGAGACGGTGGAGACGGGGACCGGCTGAGGTCCTCGCGTGCGTGCAACCTCCTCTTATCTGTTGTTTGAAGGAAATTACTTTTATGACACAGGAAACGTTGTCATGTTTGCATTACATTCGAGGAGACTTGGAGAAAAAAAAAAGGGGAAACTGATCCATTCAAATGTTTGTCAGCGCCCTGAAACACTTAAGAGTCAGCTCGTTGTTGAGACGTTTCAAGCGCCCCCTCCTCCACCTTTACCCACCGTCGAACGCACTGTTATCTTTTTCCAGCTTCCGTTGTAATGAATAAGTGTCAAACCCAGCTGCGTTAGCATGTTTCCCAGCCACGACGTGACTGCCCCTGCCCATCTGGATTTGTCGCAGCATCCTGACATGAAACCTCAAGAAGAAAAAGGCGAGTGGAATTTGTCTGGGAACGCAGAAGTTGTCATCAGTCCTTTTTTTGGGATGTGATTTTTTTCCCTTGCGTGAACTCTCCAAGGGGTCTCGGTTCGTGCGGGCGGTGAAGTGCGGCCAGTAGCAAACCCGGCCCGCGCCTGCTGCCGGACATGAGGACGATGACAATGGATGCTCATTTTTGCAACACAGTGCGATGGTTGAGCGTCGTGGCTTTAAAACCCTCAAATCCCCGCGGTGTCATTTTCCACCTCCTCCTCACCACGCCCCGGTCCTCACTGTTGCATCATGAGACAGTAGAACACCTCTGGGTTGCTCATAGGCCAGGACTGCATCTAAAAAAAAAGGTTTACGTTATCCTACAACCTATCCAGATTCATGAGCCTTCAGTGAAGTGGCTCCTGACCTGGAAGCAACATTTTCTGAAGCAGTTCAACAGATTTTCTTTCATCGCAGCTTTTTAAAAATTGTTTTATCTTAATCATATTCAGACCCAAGAAGAGGTAAAGGTCAGACTCTCAGGCTGGGAACCGATAGTCTATAAGAAATGAGCCATACTAAGAAATGAGCCATGAGACTTACTAAAAGTTAAAAAAAAAAGACAGATGTCATCAAAGCTGGCTTGCTTTGTCTGATTTAATAGGCCGAAATCCCAGAGGAATTCAGTTTACCATGATTATTCGAGATTATTTGAGTAAAACTGCGAGTATTTCTTGTGCTTCTAAATTTAAACTGCGATTTATCAGGCACAGACATCCCTTCTACCCTGAGCCATTAGAAAGATATACAGGCTCCCCAGTGGTCCAGTACATTCCCAGTAACCAGCTTAGTGATATTTATTATTGGTATTGTAAATTTCAAAGCATCTTAACACACAACTCCCCTTTAAATCATTTTTTATGACTTTGTGTTGGTCCTCTCCCTCGCTGTTTGCATTGCTCTGCGAATGATAGCGTTTCCAGACAGCATTGGGAAGCCCGCTGTGTCAGACTGAAGAAAGACAGGAAGGGGAAAATAGCAGGAGGTTTTCGGAGCACTCGGAGAGTGGCGGTCGCCGAGTGCGTCCTCGTCTGTATGGAAAAGGATATGTTTGCTTGTTCGGTGTCACGGCGGCCTGGGTTAGATAATCCCACTTGGCTGCGCTCGTGAGGGAAAAGTGCGATGTTCCTCTGACCGCCACCGGCGGCCAGAAAAAAAGTCAACAAACAAAGTGATGGACAAAAAGCTGTGTGTCAGAGGAACGAGATGAGACTGGGAATATGATATGAATTTGGGCGGGCAGTTTGCGTTTCTGCAGTTTGGTGAAGATCAACGGCTTCTGGACCTTTCCTGCATGGATAAGTGACTGCGCAGGTCGATTGTGTACTTGTCTTTGTGTGCACGCATTGCTTGGGAAAGTCAAAGCGGAGTGCAACTTTCCCACAGCCAGCTGGCAGCAGCGACTGACTGCTCAACGCCGGCCTCTTCCACCAGATGTTAATTTGGGCACGAAGTGACTCGCCAATCGCTTCCTCAGCAACGCTCGCTTGCCTATCTTGGGTTTATTTGGGTTTCCTTATCAAAAAGGCGGCGGGATCAACAAATGACTCACACTGTAATGGGCCACATTTCTGACTGAGCATCTAGGAATGCCAAGTCAAATGTCAGTGATGAAGATGGAGCTTGCGCAACTGCCATGTAAACTGTCTCAGAATCATGATCTGAAATGTTTCCGTGGCATTTTTCCATTTCTCTTTAATAACAACTGTTTTAATAAATGTTTGGACTGCTCCACTACAGGCTGGAAAATGGTGCTTGGCGCAGGAAGATCGTCTGATTGTCAGTTCACTGTGGGAGGTCAGCGGGTCGCGGCGTGGTCCGACCCGCGCGGGCTATTTTGGAGGGCGAGGCGGGACAATGGATTGTGCGGCTGTTGTTGACTTGTGGAAAAACCTTTCTATCGCTTTCCCTCCTGGGAATTAAGGGCGGTTGTTTATTATGTGTGCAGCTGTGGTCGACCAGCGGTGGATCCAGGATCCAAAATTTGACTTTTTGTGTACAAAAGTGACACCTTTCACTCCTGGAACCTGTAATGTGAGCCCTCTTTGTCACGGGGCCCTCGACACGTCTGCTTTCACACCTCTCTTTACAATGCCGTAAGCAATATGTGCACAATTCAAGACATTCCTGTGACATGGTTATCTCTGCGGGCCCGCGAGGGAAATGCATCACGGGTAGTTTCCCCTCTCTGTTGTTGAGCTATTCTTGGTGACGCCGAGGCCTGGAGGGGAAAGACCCTCACATTATAGTTTGGCTGAGCCACGGCTCGACAGCTGTGACTCGACTTAGTGTCTCCCCTCGACGCAAACAAGAGGGCGAGGAAAAAGAACAACCCCGGAGCACGGTGCTCACTTTTTGGCCACCTGGGGGCAGTGCTACACGCTGACCCTGACATACAGTCAATATAACGAACGTCTAAACGAACAGAGTCATGTCTCTGGCCATGACACGTTTTTTTTTTGTTGCTCCTTTTCTGGTTGCTCTTAAGTTGCTCAGCGCTCCACCATGTTCCCCAGCTTGTCACTTACCGTGTCCGTCTGGAGCGAGTGGCGGGAGCGACCCAGAACCATGAGCCGGACAGTTCACCCGTCATTTTGAGCCGGGCTCCGAGGAAAAACACATTCAGGGTGTCACCAGGTCATGCTGAATTCTGGACAAATGGACTAGATCTGATCTCAGACGTATGTCTCAAGTGGAAAAGAGCGTCTAGAATCATTTAGCCGAGAATTCCACGTGAACCAAATGTGAGGTTTATCTCTGAGTGCAGGGTTTGGTGGTGAGAGGCTGAACGTCCCGCTACTGTTTGAGCGCAGTTCACCTGAACGGTCTGAAACGTTTGTCTGAAGCTTCGTCCCTGCGCCTCGTTTTGCAGCTCTCTCAGCCTGGGTCCACTCCATATCTCCAGGCCGGGTTAATGTGTGTGAGGTGCCGCGCAGCGATTTCGCTAACACGTGGTAATCATTAACCCTTTGCGCGAGAGTGTGTCTGGCCCGACGCCTGCCCGACTGCGACCGCGGCTCGCGGGTGCGCGCAGTTCGGTGCTCGGGCACATGCCCGTCTGCGTCCAGTGTCAACGTGGCTGGTGAACCGTAATGGACCCGGGCCCGGCTGAACGGCTGTACGACACAGAACTCTGACACGCCTTCACCTCGCTGTTACACGCACCCTCTGTTTGCAGTGCATTCCCTGACGCTCACCCCTCTTTGGCTCAGAAGTGCTGGCGCGAAGCCGTGGCACCGGTCCAGCACATTTAAATGCTGCAGCCCCCCCACCCAATCTCTGTGTGACTCTGTGGTCTTGTTGTCTCTTTAAGTGGACAAGACTGCCGTCTCTGTCGGACAGACACCCGTTTTTTTCCCGTCTTTTTTTTGCCCCCCTCTGCATGTCTGCAGAGCAAGAGGCTTTTGTGTGGCTCAAAGCTGCAGGGAGACCTTACATTTAGCCTCATGAATACTCCGATAATGCAAGCGCTGTGACTGAATGGGGCGCTTCATCTGTCAGTCCCACAGCGCCACACAAGGCACTTGTCCCCCCCCCCCCACCCGATTTCGATTCAGTCCTTTCACTCCCCTTCAGGTTTGACGCCCTTGTTTGCTTCCACCGCAGCTCTGAAAGTCTTCAAACAAACTTCAGCGCTGCACGCACACAGACGCACACCGGCAGAGGTATTATTATGAAGGGCGGCTCTGACCTGTGAAGGAGGCGGGTGGGGGGGGGGGGTGGAGGGGGTGGGTGGGCTCCCATTTTCTTGATCTACGAGGCGTGACGTGTTTGAAAGAGAGAGCGGAGGGAGAGCGCAGATAGCAAGAGAAAGCCAAAGATCCTGCGTGACACGCCGAGATCCAAAAAAAAAAAAAAGAAAAAGAAAAGAAAGGAGAGCGGGGACGTCAGGGAGAACTTGGACTCGACATTACCGGAAGTGTTCGGCATGGACTCCTTCTGCTCGAGCAAAGGTAAGACGCAAGTGTGGAGAAAGGAGGCAGGGAGCTGGGAGCCCCTGAGATAAAGCAACACAGGTGGAGAGCAGACGGAGCGGGTGGGGCCGCACACGGGTCAAACCGGAGCACGGCGGCAAACGCGTAACAGGTGTCTGTCTGCGCGCGGGTGGGGGGGCGTCGCTTTAATGTTTTCGTTCCCGCCGGGCCGGGAGTTTTGCATGTGTGTGCTGCTGCTGAAGCCTGAAGCAGATTTGTTCAGGAGAAGAATCTGATATCTTTGTGTACGGCGTGTCAGTCATGGCGCACAATTACACACTCACAGAGAAATTTTATGCTGCTGCAGAGATCAAAATGCACAAGATATGTTTACATATGCACAGTGAGACCATTTCCATCTTAACAGATGCTTCTAAAGCCTGAGCGATATTAGCTACGTGTCAAAATAAATGGAAGTACAAATACAAGTACAACCATTTGGTCACTACTGTAAAAAAAAAAAAAAAAGAAAGCAGAACTTGCACAGGTGCGTAACACTATTGTCGAAACCCTCAAACATTGGCATCGGCCCCAGAAATCCTCCGTCGGTTGTGTTGTTGTTGTCGTTTAACATGGGGAGTCACATGGTTGCAGTTTTGCTCCAATGCACAAATGTGTAGTGGAAATTGACAAATCTTTAAAACAACGAATGCACCACAGACCCAGCTGAGTGTGTGTGTGTGTGTTTGTGCGTGTGTTGCTGTTCAGTCTGGTGTAACAGGGCCACAGGAGAAATGACATCTGAATTACTGCAGAAACAATTCGTTAAACTCGATCCACTGATTAAGTAATTGTTTAAGGACTCGTTATCGCTCACCTCACATTTTCTGGAGAACTTATTCATTATTGGAAAAATAAAGAACACATCACCAGAGACGGCGGCTGCAGGGGTCACTCACTAATGAACACAGGTACGATGGAGGAGCAGTAATCCAGAAACAGTTTGGCTCCGCTCCGTCCTCTGCGTCATCCGCATTTTCGTGGCCCATTTGCTCTGCGTGTCGGCGCACGCTTTAAAGCTGCTAATGATCGCGAGCGGCGTAATAGAGGGGGGCTGTAGGTTTGTTGTCCTCAAAACATGTCATTTTCCCTCCGCTGGCAGGAGTTTGTTTCGTGTTGTTTGTTTTCTTTTCAAGGAAGAGGCGACGTGTGACGGGAACACAACTCACACTGGTAATAATCGACTGTTTTTTTTCTTCCTCCTCGTCCTCTTCCTGAAAACTTTTAGTCCAGTTTTAAACATCCGTTGTCCACCGTCATCCCTTTTTTTCTTGACGCTGAATTTATTTGTCGGATTTCACAGTGTGTGTCGCAGTTGCAGCCCTAATGTGAAACGCAACTGTCCCGCTCATTAAAACAATGGCAAATTATTACATTGTGATGAAGTGAGTGTTCAGCGCCGACAGATGCTGAGATGCGCTTTTGGCAGAAAGATATAAGTGCGCTGATTACAGCAAATTAAAGGTCATCAGCAAAATCAGGTCACAGTTCCTTTACTCACTGTTTGACCTTTAAGCGAACTTTTGTCGGGACAGCGCAGGAAGGATGCTGACTGTGGCCGCTCGGTCCTGTGCGGACTCACCATCTCCTGCTTGCCGCTCACTGATCTGCTGGAGTCCACAGAGGAGGGATTTTTCTCTCGCTCAAAGGCCTTTTACCCAGGGATTACTCAGGGAAAGGTTCCCGCTGAGCTTTCCGTCAGGCGGTGGCACGATTTTGAAAGACCTCCCACAGAGAGAGAGAAGAAGTGCTGCACTGTGCGCGTTTGGCTCTGGGGAGGTTTTTTCGCGTACGTGCTGAGGTGTCGTCGCTGCAGGACAGAAGAAGGTCCCAGCCACCATCTGGATGCAGGGACGAGTAGTCGGCCGCAGAGGTCGTGTTGTAGGGCCGTCGCTGAGTAATCTCACTGTAATCTCACTGAAGTGTGCAGCAGTGTGGTGCTGGAGGGATTCTTACACTGCGTGTCACAGTTGCTCTCTGAGTTCAGTAAATCCCTGCAGCATGGATGTGGATGGATGTGCGACTTCATCAACACTTTGAACAAGTGGCATAACATCCTGCGCCGTCATGCCTCCGGCCGCGGGCTGGGGGGGTTGTGCGCTCGGTGTGTTCCATCCAGACTGCACCGGAGGTTCTCCGGAGAAGCCTCTTTCCACTTATTGAGCTGCTGCCCTTGTAAATCACTGGGATTGGTTCAGCTGCGTCAGAGCAACGAGACCAGTGATGTGACTGGCTTACAGTGAATTTATTAATCGCCACACGGTCTGATTTGCGGCCCTCCTCGGCCAGCCCTTTTTGAGTTTTGCGTCGCTGCCCCCACATGAACCAAATCTATTTCAGGCAAATGAAAGACGCTTCCTCCAGAGCCGTCGCCCTCATCAGGAGATGGGCCTGGACTCCACCCACAGACCAAAGTCACAGTGTGAATGCTCCTGAACAGGCGAGTGAATGAACCTTGTTAGGATTGAAACAAGTAAAAAAAAAAAAAGGCCTTAAAATAGAGTATATTTGCAGTATTACTGTACAGGATGCAGTAGTGCCCCTTTTGACACTGAGCTCATGCCGTTCCAAGAAAGACAATAATATGGCTCGGCAACAGACTTTCCCAAAACTATCATTCATCCTTGACACGCAGCCGGCAGCGGACTGTCCGCTCAGGAAGTGAGACGGTGATGGGATGGTCCAGTCGAGGCCGGTCTCACTGCTCCATCACCGACGCTTCCTCTCGCATCCTGTTGTCCCACGTTTAATATTCTCCACGTTCATGTGGTGTTCACAGGCGCAGCGCGGGGTAACTGCACTCATCTGCAGCAAATGACAGGCGGATGTTGGAGTGAACTTGGAAACGATGTAACGTGGATTTTCTCACTGGCACTGCTGTTTAGAACTTTTTTTCACAGTATATATTTGATTCACCATGACTGTGCATATATTTATATCCATATCACTGGGCCCTTGATGAGTTTCTCTGCTTTTTCAAGCAAAAAAAGGACAAATCCAGCTCCTGAAATTTTAATATTTAGTGGTGTATAAATCTTCGTTATGGTAATACACTGGATATCTTCAGGATCTTTTGGTGAAACCAGTAATCTGAAGGTGTCACGACATTTGTTTTTAGACCAAATGAATCGATGAATGAATGTGTGTGTGTGTTTGTGTGTATGTATCTTGTTCCACATCTAAGACTGAAGCATTTATAAGGAGCAGCCAGGGGTGCAATGTAAATCCATACAGCATTTAATCCTGCCCACTAAAGGGTTGCTATCCTCACCATCACATAGTGATACATTATATATATTTATGTCAAATATGCACCATAAATATTCAGCATTAACACTCGGGCTGTGACAGTCAGCTGTTGAAAACCATAGCAGAAGTCAGACAGCTACCAATTTAGAGCCGGATGTTTCCCAGATCTCCCCCGTCACGAGCTGATGATTTAACGCCAGCGACGCACTCGCGGGGGCCAATGGGTGGTAGCCGGGATTTAAATGTAGCTCACAGACACCGAGAACTGTGTGGGTGATCACGGGGGGGTCGGGGGGTCGGGGGGGTCTGTCTTGTACTGCAGCAGAGCAACGTGGGTGGTAAGTGTGGAGGGGGGGAGAGTGGAATGACCCCGTCCTGAAGGACAGCTGTAAAGTTTGGGCTTTTCTTCTGCAACAGTTACCGAGGAGGCCCGCGACATTTGGAAGCACCACATATTTAAATAAACAACTGTTTGCCCTCTCATTTATAACATTTTAAAGTGTCACATCAGTGTGTTGTTATTATTGTTGCTACACAAGCATGTGAGCATCAGTTTTAACTGAACAGATCCATGTACTGCTGGCCAGTTTATGACGTGTAAATATACTCAGCAGATGTTCTGTATATAAAACTGCAATCGGCAGCGTCATCAGTAACTCCAGCTGTGAGATAAAGACAAACGCAGCAGAGAGGAAAGTGCAGCATTGGGACGTGCTCAACACGGAAACACGCCAGTAAAGTGCACGCAACTCACATGTGCACTTAAGTGCAGCATTTAAGTAAATGAGCTCCATTCTGCTCCTAAGATTCTCCCTCTGTAGTTGCAAACACTCCATAAATAATGGAAATCAAAAAAAAGAAAAGTTGTGAATGTGTTGAGTTAGCAAGTAACAGTTGGTCCAGCAGGTGGCGATGTTCGGCAGTTAACCCGAGCTCCCCCCTCGACGCCCTCTGCTCTCTCTTCTCAGATATCAAACATATTTACCGTTACTGAAGCTCTGATCGTTCGCGTCTCTCTGCTCTTGTCTTTCAGGTGAGTGCCCCTCATTCTCCTCTGGTCTCTCACCGTTGTCAGGGGAAGACGGGGAACATCTGAAGCTCCCGTCACACAAGTACCCCGATTAAATTATTCCACCAGCGGAGTCACGGAAATGCAATTACACACAGGAAACACACGTAGATTTGTGGATGGGATGGGGAGACATCTGTGCTGTTTATTCCATTGTGTGGTTCCTTCCTGTTCTGTTTGTGTTTGTCTGATGCGTGAATTAAACCATTTATATTTTGGTGGGGGGGGGGGTTGACGATTTAGCGATGGACATGCTGCATTACACGCTCACCTTCACAACAGGTCTCAGTGCTGCGAGGAGCCGCAGTTCATGAATCTGACGGGCCAGGTCAAGGCCTGCCCCAGCAGGAATGACTTTCCTCTGGAGCACATCTGGAACGTTTCACACCGGGCGGGGTAGACCCGCGGTGGGGCTGCAACGCCTGGGGGCAGCCTGCCCCCCCAGCGAACAATGGCAGTCCAGATGCTCTGAACTGTCCTCATAAAGCAAGAATGCTAAGAATGCGCGTGCGTTGTTGACCAGTGTCGATACAGGAGCAAAATTGTGTTACCATACCCCGAGATCGTGCTGGCGACGTTGGGACGAGGGGCACGGTTCGCGTTTCATCACCCGAGGGCGACTAATTACTCTCGCAGAGACCTGGTCACACCCTCACCTGGGTGCTCTGGCAGCCGAACAAAGAGAAGGCACCGACTGTGAAAGGTGACGAAAGCGGCAAACATTTCTTTTCAAAAGGACACGCTGACATTTGACACCCTCATTACGCCCAGCAAAATTCCCCGGTGGCGCGCTACAAGGCTACGGCCACCTCTTGTGCACTTGCGTTTCACCACAAGAGTGTACTGTTTGTGCAGTTTTCTTTGGTGCCGGGGCAGTGTTTGTGTGGCACGCAACACAACTGGCCCCCCGCACCTTTTAGCGGTGCATTAATTGGTGGATCGGTTACAGTGAGCTCATGGTTTGGTGTCTGCGTCGTGAAAGGAGGTTGCAGAAAACAGGAAGCTGGTCCAGGAGTTGTTGGGGCAGTCATGTGTTGACCCCGCAGAGGCCACACGTGCTGAAGGACCAACTGCATTTCATGCAGGAGTTCCGTGAAACTTTGGCTTCTTATTTCTTTTTCTTTTTTTGTGCGTACACACTCATGTGAGTCCAGCGTATTGTTGTTGCTGGAGCCCCCCCGGCTCGCTGGTTTTTATTACAGTTTGGGAAGGGAAGCCTGCCCATTGTTCGGACCGCTACCCTCTCTTTTAAGGCGGGGGTTTTAGTGGTAGGTGTCACAATGGGAAAACAGGATGTGGAGCCAGTCCAGCCACGCTGATAAGGTCAAGTAAAGAGGAAAGCTAAATGCCATCTCCTGCAGCAGTGAGGACACTCGAACTGTGGGTGGGCGTGGCCCATGAATAGCCTATAGAAAACTGCCTTAACCGTTTAAGTGTAAGTTTTCTGATGAGCTCAGGCAAAGAGGACCTTAGTGCTTCAGCTGTGCACTGTTAACGCAGATCTCTTCATGCGTTATTAGTTTCCCCCGTGGAGTGGCTGCCGAGCGCGGCAAATTATTTCCCGGCCTCCTGTGCACTGGACTCCGACGGTGCTGTGTGAAAAAAAAACAAGAACCCTGTGGGCACAATTACAAGTTAGTATGAGAGAATAATGAAAAGTAATCAATTCTCGCGGCTCGCCCCACCCTCCAGCTCGCTACCTGCGTAATGAAATGCCTCTTGTTGTTGTTGAGTCGCAGGCGGGCACAGACCCACTGTCACGCCATGGGTTGTTTTGCGACGCAGCGTCGGGCTGCGAGTTGCATGTTTTTCCTTGCATCTTTGCACGAAAGGACACGTTGGGTACATTGTTTTTACTTCTTTTTAATACTGTGGTAATTACAGGCAGTAAATCTGCCCCGCATTCAGAGTTCTCCCCACAGTAGACTCGCTAGTCAGAGTCAGACGGTCTCAACGGAGGGTCTGATGAGGGAAATGAATGCGACAGACTTCGTACCTGTTTGCTCTGCTGCCAGGGCGTGGCTCTGCCCTCGTCTGATGGTGCAGAGGAATGCACGACTTGAGGAAGTAAAGATAACGATTCTTTTTCTGAAAAAAAGTCAGACTTTCCTGCAAGTAAGCATCTCATCTTTCAGATCATCAACGCTGTCAGTGACTGGGGGGGGGGCAGGTCTTTTGTTTACCCACCACAAATGCTTAGAGAAGTTGTTTGTGAAAGGAGCAGCTCAAGCGGTCTTTTTTTTTTTTTTACTTCTCCCTCGCTCCCTCTATGAGGAAAGAAAGAATGCAGCTGGTTCATTCTCTCCAGATGGAAGGGTTTTAAGGGAGTGCTGATAATAAATCACCTGTCCGTGCGTGTGTGTGTGTGTGGTGGGTGGGTGTGTGTGTCAGGGGGCACCCGAATCGTGTTTGTCTGTGTTTCACTAGAGGCCGACCGTCAGGATGCCTGTCTAAAAATAAAGTTTGGCCTCTTCAAATTACAATACAAATCTGCACGCTGCGGCAGCCGGTCAGGATGGCCGGAGTCCGGATCCTGTGTCTGCTTGTGTTGTTTGACAGCCCGTTGCCCATGGCAACAACAGCAGTGAGCCCACGTTTCCTCGGGACCTCAGCCGTGGACGGCGCATGGTATTTGCCTAACCTGTGGGCTGTGTTGCTCCGGCAACCAAATCCCGGTCTGGCCACGCCCGTGTGGGGCTTGTGGACGCTGACTCATGGAGCAAATATTCATTTTTTTTCTGCTTTTGCTTATAGAAATGTGGCTGTGTTTGATCGTTCGGGGCACTCACTCCTGCGCATACCCAGTCAGAGGCAGGAGTGGGATGAGCACGCCGCACGAGCGGGGACCCTGTGAGGGTCACCCTCCATTTGAGGGGGGGCGCATTCTTTCTTTGTTTGTCTTCGTGCAGTGCCTACATGGCCACACTGAGCTGCACTGTCCTTGTCATGTGTAGTTTAGCTGAAGGTCGTGCGTGTGATTTAAGGCATCGTCTGAGATAATGGTCCCTTGGTGTAAAAAGCCTCACTCCGTCATCTCGTCTCGCGACCCACGCGCAGCCAGGTCACCGTTTGCAGAAAGTGCCATCGTGTTTTGACAGGTCCAGCACCCAGTCTCAGCTTTCCAGCTCTGTCCGTTACCCTTCAGGCTGGACTGCGCTCTTTGGAAAGCAGCCAGATCTGATTTTAAAAAAACAAAACAAAACAAAAAAAAGTTCACAGTGCTACCTGCTGCCTGTGATCCCACAGCTCTTGAAGTGCGGTCACACCTGTAGGTGCTTTGAATACTGAAAAGAAATTTGCATTGTGTTCAGGCTCTTTATCCTTTGCTTTGCTAACATCTGACTCCAGTTCTAAGATGAACTCACCGCTTTTCATCGACTTACAAAAGGCTTAATCGCTCGCCGTAAACCAAGGAAACAATATACATGAGACAAAGTGGGAGTTGTTTGTTGGGTGTATTTTGGACGCCTTGATGGTGCCTTTTGCAGGCTGGCTCTTGCTCCTCGGTTTTCTGCCTCTCTCTATCTAGTTTTCTTGTTCCTCTCCTTTTTTTCTCCTTGTGTCCACCCTTCATCTTAATCTCCGTGGCTGTAATTTGTGAGGCTTTTCGAACAAGGCACCCCACTGTGTGTATCTCCGCGTTGCCGGAACAAAGCGTGGGTGCCCTCGGATGTATGGGCCGCGGGGCAGCGTATCCGGGGCAGCAGGGAGGATACGTCCAGCCCGGCAAGGCCCTCGGATTTATAGTGTAGATGTTCCTCTGCGTTTATGGGCCAGAGATGAAAAGATTCCCTTGTTCTTTTTCCTCACAAACACCCTCCCTACCCTGAACGAACCCCTCCACTCTCATTCCTGCTCTCTGTTAGCCCCATCCTGCGTGCCCTGCTGATCCGCCGGAGGGGCGGCGGGTCTCGCAAGGGTGAAAGCAAGCAGTGGCCGTGCGGTTTTGACTGAACGCAGAAAAGCAGGTGCTGGTGCGATATGTTAGATCCGAGCAGCGCGGACAGGGGAGATCCCCTGGGTGATCGATTCTGGCTCAGCCCGAGAAAAGGTAAGTGACACTTGCTCTGAGCCGGGGCCGGATGCAACGAGCGAACGACCCCGGTGGCGGTGGGGTACGGGTCTGTGTCGGGAGGAGGCGTGGCTCCGCTCACAGACACCAGCTCATTTCTCTCATTTCACACCGCAGAGAGTCAAACAGGGCGGTGAGCACGTCGCGGACCTGTCCTGTGCCACAGTGCTCGAGAAACTTTCTTGCGCCTGGATGGAGCGGTCCGGCTCCCGCATGCTGATTGGGGGCCCTGGCCACCGCTTCGCTCAGCTGGCATGCAGCCCTCTCGCAGGAGAAGGAACAAGAGAGTTGAAGGCTGGTTCTAATTTTCTGTCCAGATCTCACTGCTGGAACTTGTTTACAAGACAAAGCAGTTCTGTAGTCCCCTGGCTGCTTGCAAAATTTACCACCAAAGCTCGATTCCTATTAGGTTTGTGCTCTGAACACATATTTCTCTTTGCATACACTGTGCCGCAGGGGGAGACCGTTCCCTCTTCCCACAGCGCTGCATAATAGATGTGAAATGTTGAGCCGATCGATACTGATCGAGCATTTATTTAAGTGCCTGCGTCAGGTTTGGGAAAAAGCTTCCATCGCTCTCCAGGGCTGATGCTGTTATTGTTTAGCGTGACACGTCACATCTGTCACACCGCAGCCACTGCTTTCAGTCTGGCCCCATTTACCCCCTCATGGGTGGGCTTCTGTCCAAGTCTGAGAGGCTGTAGGTGGCGTTGTACGGTTGGACACACAGAGACTCCACCGCTCACACATGACAGAAAGCTTGTTAGAGTGAGGGTACGTGAGAATGAAAGGGACTCGGCAGTCCTTTTGGGTGCTCCTGCTTGTTTTCGGTCGGTAAGGAGGGCGGAGGGAGGCACGATCTGTGACTTCATTTCTTTCCACTCTGGAAAAGGAGAAGTCGGTGTGATCCGTGACTCGTCATCTTGAGAACACAAGCGAGGCTTGTTTTTTTTTTTTTTTTACTCCAGTGCACATCAGTTTATGGACTTTCCATGCGCGTTTATGCATATATAGCAGAGACAAAAGCCAAGAGCTGGCTTCTCTTCCTCTACCCACACAGTTGGCTATTGTGCTTGTGACGGCAGCACGGTTTTATACTGACGAAGCTTAATCTTTCCCTAAAATGTGCTATAACCCCTTGCCTGAAACTTTCTTAACTTTTACACACGGTAATTTGAATTTTATTTTAAGCAACAAGGCTTTTCTTACTCCACAGTTGTGTTTAACAGGTCTTATATAACTCCAAAGACGTTTATGAGGCAGGAAAAGTTTAGGTTGGCCAAGCAGCCGCAGGGTCCTGATTGATTTCAGAGCCTTACTTTGTCTATTGTTCTTGCCCCTCAGCACAGAACAGAGGGAAAAAAATTCCATCGTCCTGCTGTAATTTGCCCCTTGTTTTTACCTCACTTGTCCAAGAACAGATGATTATTTATTTTTGCAGCCGTGTGAGGAATGCCAAAGACACCTCTCAGTCTCCCTCTCAGCTCACTATAGCTCCTCACATACAGTGCTTCTTTGTCTGCAGCCAATTTGTGGTTTAGCACACTTCTGTGGGTTTGTGTTTGGCGGTACCCGCTCACAATATAGTTGAAAAGTTTTCTATTTCTTCCAGTCGACCCTGAAGCTATCTCTGGAGTTTCTGTCGACGCATGCGGGCCACATAGTTCCCCTTCAAGTCAGCAGTTGTTAACCCCACCAGATCATCCCAATTACACCAAGACTGGCAGGGGACCAGTCAGCAAGTGGGGTTAATCCCTGCAGCTTCATCCGACACTTTCTCTCCAAGCACGAGAAATAGTTGACACTGTCGCCCATGCTGACCCATAAAGATATCCAGTAAGGATTCTGTGTGCGTGGGATTGTGACCCCACAATTCAGCCAGCCGCTATGTTATAATCATCAAGCCGACAACTTACGACTCACTCACAACTTGTCCCAGAAGGCAAGTTGTAAAATATATAACACCCTTTGTGTTTAGGCCTTGAATTCATTAAGAAACTATGTCACAAAAGTAAATAAATATAAATCATTTGCTCGGGTCTGTGCAACTTTAAATATGGAACTATCATATGAAAATAATGTGAAAGATCTAAGAAAATAATGCAGTCCACATTGAGACTAAAAATTGAAGGGAAGCATGAGTGCATGTGTGCAGCAAATTTCAAGGTAGTCCATCTAATAGTTGTGCTAACTGCACCCCCAGCTAACCTGCTGGTGGCACTGGACATAAAGTTGGCTGACAGTTTGCAGACTTCATCCTCTGGAGACCACAAATGATTTTCACGTTTGGTTCAGTTACTACGACAAGTTTGTCATAGAAAAAGGTGCCAAAGTGTGTGTTTCACCTTTCTTTACTCCTTTAGACCAAAACTTTTATTGTTTAATTAAGTTTTAAAACTTAATTTTAGTAATTCTTTCATAGTTAAAAGCAAAAATACAAGCCATGAATCCTCTTTGAAACATTTCTTGGAATAAACATTTTATTACACATACTTTTCCACTAATTTACATTCATGTTTTTATTTCACCAGTTTAAAAATTTAAAGAATTTGTTAAACCATCAGTTCACTATCCAATTAAAAGTGATTACTAAGTAAGTCTATAATTGCCGTAGTAACAACCCCTGCCTCCATTTGACACAGTTTACGACAATCTCTGACTGCAGCGGATTCCTGAGTTGGAGGTGTTTGTGCTCTAACATGTGTCAGCTCAGTCAGGGGGCACAGCTGTCCCCAACTGTGGGGTGGGGGGTCAGCAGCCTCGCTATACCCAGCCACAAGATGAGCTCCACAAATAAAATCCAGGCTTATCATCCAGATATACAGGGAGACCTCGCGCATTGCAGAATGATTCGTCACAACATCAGAAGGGCAAGTCACCATTTGAAATAGAGTAAAGGCCATCCTCCTTATTTAGCTCGCAGTGAAGCGCACCAAATCCCTTTATGTGTCTGTTTTATTGACATCTTATGCTTTCATGCTGCAGAAAGCTGTTATCTTTTGTACTTTTCTCACACCAAAGCTGTGACCTTCTCACATTGAATTGGAGCTACACGGTCACAAGTACCACATATGGACACTTGTTCCTTAGTTTGGACACTGGTTTGACTTTACCAGCTACTTGTAATCCAGTATAAGCACCTATAGGACATAAGAGGACAAGAAAGGCCCTGCTGACCTTTGCTTTCCTTGGAAGTGGCTGGAGTGGCTTGGATCTGATGTCAGAATGGAGGGCACGTGTGCAGCACCAATGGAGCAGAAGGCCTTTACAGTGGGCCGGTCGCCAGCCAATGTGGTGACAAGTCTATTCTCGGACTTGGAGGTCTGAAACTTTGGAGCAGAAGTGGACTCAACCAGGAAACCATTCAGACACTTCCCCAAAGTCGTGTTACTCCTTTATCTGCTCCAATCACTCACATCACAGTGTGGCTGGATGATGCAATGTCTGTTTTTAGTCTCCATAAAAGTAGATTGCATTAGTCCAGTAGTGAGCATACATCCCATTCCATTCTGGGGCTCTATTTATATTTTATGAAGTTGCTAATGCCATCTCCAACCTACACACAACTAACATGACCAGCGTGTCAGTGTTAAAAGCTGAAGCTCACCATTGTCATGTCCAGGGTGACACAGTTTTTCCCTGGCATATTTCATATTTGGTTGACTGAAGGGACTGGGCCTCAAGCCAGAGTAAGGGGCACTCTGGGAAGTTTGAAGTTCACTGAACACTTTGTGCATAAACAGTGCATGAAATCAAATTGATATGCCGCCCAGAGGGCAAAGGCGCCATGCGCGGTGAGGCAAATTACCCCAAATGAGATAGCTCCAGGCTTGTTTTCTAACATATAGTGGATCAGCAAGCTATTGGGTCATTTAAGCTCCTTATATGTTGACTCATATAACATTGAACCAGGTGGGCTGATAAAGTGCTTCAGAACCAACCTTGTGTGACTTAAACCCACTGAAGCCCAAGCCTGTTTATACCTGCTGCTCCCACCACCATCGCCTCTGCCGCGATGTCAGGCGAACTGCAGCACGTCAATGATAAAACATTTGTTTCGTAACACAGAGGAATGCTTTTCCTGCACAGCGAGCCTGACAGTTCCTTTGTTCCTCCCCTGAAAGCTCCTCCCGGCCTGCAGTCTGAATCACTAGCTTAATGTTCACCACCAAAGATGAAACAACACCAGGTGAGATGTTTTACAGCATATCTGCTGTAGGTGGAATACATAATGTGCTGACACGAAGTCTGAGATGGATGTCAGAGGAGAGTCGTGTGAAAGGAATTGTCGTCTGACAGCATCAGTGAAAGGATTAGAGAGGTTTAGCACATGGCTGCCAAAACCAGTGAACCATTGCCAAGGAATCTTTTTAAATATATACATTATGGTAATGTATTCACATACAATTTTGTCTATGGTTCTAAGCACTCACTGTACGTAACAGGCTACGATTTTGCCCAGTCTTTTTTGATTTGTGTGATTGCTGATGAAAGCTCGACGACGTGTAAATCGTTTGTCTCAGATCTCACTGTCTTTGCAAATAGTGCTCTGATAAATGACGGTGTAGTCCAGCTGTCCAGGACAACAGATTTATGGCCCGCTGCTCCATTGCAGCCCAGAAAGTGGATATGTGTCTTAGTCAGACCTGGCCCACTTCATCTGACTGTTGCCATGGTGAAAGAAAAAGAAAACAGTTTTCCACCAGTGTTTGGATGTGTAATAGTGTGTGTGGTTTCAGGCAGCAGGGGGAATGCATCATTTCATCGCTGCCCATTCACCACCATTCCACCACTGTGATTTCGCAACTCGAGCCCCATGTTCCAGCACTGTACTGTCTGCTCGCGCCACTCTTCAGTATAGCCCTGTTTTTTCAGTGAGACGAGTGAACATGTGCTCCTCTTCTCTGTCCGACAACAGTCAGCTTTCCTTCCAGTTTGCCTCTCACCGTAAACGATGGGCCATGACAGGACACTCTCGCTGACACAGAGAGAGACGAACAGGAGACAGATGTACAGAAGAGAAAACTGATCTCGGGGTAGAAATCTGATCTCATGTTCCTGACTGTGCTGAAAAGGTTAGCTGTAATGCATAGTTCTTTATATAGTTGTGTGAGAGAGATTCAGGGTTCTCAGTTAAATCGAGGAACGGAGCCCTAATGTTACGTGTCTGAAACAGCAACACGTCTTCAGGGAGCTTTGCAGCCTGTTGCATCACTTTAATGAGCTGCAACGGGAAGCACTGATTAGTCCATGTAGTTTCCTTCACTCGGTGGCCAGGAGACCCTCCAAACAAACACAGATATGAATAGAATTAAACCTAATATTAGCTCTGTTACATTAAATCAGCCCGGGCCGTATCAAACTACCAGTGTGTCAATCAAAGTGCCATGACAGCTTTGTCTTTTCATGTCCCATCTATAAAAAGAATTGCAAGATGTCTGTCTCTGTGACCGAAATACATTTACTTGAATATTTTCTCTTCAAATGTCACCAGCCTTTACTCTACACACTCAAAGACTGCGTGACATGTTATCTAAAAACCACACTTTGTGTGCAGAGTAAAAGCTCTTCCCTGAATAGAGAAATGTGTAAAACTGGACACCTTGTAGTTGATAAGCTACACGGACGTCCGGCGAAGTCGCTCGGGATAGACATAAATGAAGTGGTTGACTCTCTCTCGTATAGCTTATCTAGTCCATTCATTGCGGCCGGTGTATGTGACACGCCAAAGGGTGTGTCGAGCAGTCGTGGTGTGTGTTTAGAGGTGTGTGTTACTGTGTGTGTACCTTTTTATATAGGAGGTGTGTGCTTTCGTGTGTGTGTGGGTGGGCGTCTCCGTAAAAGTCACAGAGCAACAGAACATGTGCTCACACATACTTCATTGGTGTTCATTTGACTTTGCTCTTTCCTTCTTCCAATCAATTTATTGCAGATGTTATTTTTTTTTGCGTTCTACTTCCTGCTCTACTATTTACTTTAGTGAGGATTTTTTTCCATGCCAGTTTTTTCCTAAGAAATAGAGAGAGAAGGTAGGAGGAGCCGGACCGAGAAGTGTGCCTCGCTCTCTCTCTCACACTGCCTCACACACGCTGCCTCTCTTCCATTCTGTCATTGCCATCTCGGCAGAACGGAGACCGTTCATTCCCAGCCACGCTGAATGTTGGGGGGACAGCAAACTTTTTTACTTTGAGTTAGGTTTCGCAGAGGAATATTCTTTTTCTTCAACGGAAGCAAAGGAGCAGAGGAAAAGAAAGTAAGGAAACAGCTTACAAGGATTTGTTCTTTCTTTTCTTCTAATTGAATTGTGAAAACACATGACAGCTGGTTCTGCCGCTGGATTCCTGACCGTGAGATAGTCTAATATTTCTTTGATATTGTGCATTTTAGTTTGGCTTTGAGAGATAATACTGCACAAAGCATAATGGTTGCTGGAATGCTGATGCCCCTGGGGGAACTGAGGGCCATCTATGAGGTCCTGTTTCGAGACGGTGTCATGGTGGCCAAGAAGGACAAGAGGCCTCAGATCAAGCACCCGGAGGTACAAGGTGTGAGCAACCTACAAGTAATCCGTGCCATGGTATCTCTTAAGTCTCGGGGCTACGTAAAGGAGACATTTGCTTGGCGACATTTCTACTGGTACCTGACCAATGAGGGCATTGTTTACCTGCGTGACTACCTCCACCTGCCCCCTGAGATTGTTCCTGCATCCCTGCAGAGGGTCAGGAAGCCTGCCAACACTCTAGCCATTGCTCACCGTGCTGCACAGGTCCAGTCTGTGGAAGGTCCAACGTCCTATGTTCCCAAGCCAGGACGTAGGGGTGATGGAGAGAGCCAGGAGGCAATGGCCGAACGTCAAGGTTACCGCCATAAGATGATGGGCCCTGGAGAAAGGGAAAGCTACTCTGATAGGACCCCCAGGTTCAGGGGTCGTCCACTGGCTGCAGAACCAGTCAGGCCAAAAGCATCATGGGAAGTGGAGGACCAGCCTCAGCCTCTGTTCAAGAAGGGAAGCAGCTTCAAAACTGAAGCAGCAATGATGGAGGAGCACAGGGTGAAAAGGGTCTCTCGTCAGCAGCCTGATGTGAGCAATGAGCGGCCAGTAACAGCATCACAGGAGAGAAGAGTGTTTGAGGTCCAAAAGGAGAAGATACCAAGTTCTGTCCCTGTTAAAACAGAAGCTTTGAAACAGGACGTTTCGCAGACCACTCTGACATCTCTGTCCTCCAAAACAGCCATACCATTAGCTGTGGCTGCCATTGCGGGGGTTACAGGTGGTGCAACATCAAAGATTTCAGCTGATCCCTCTACTCCCAAAACAAATAAAGAGAAGCCTAAGATTGCTGATGAAAAAGCTTCCATGAAGTCTTGTGAAATGGTCACGAGCAATTCATTTACCACAGTGCTTCCTAATACAGAGGTCAACGAAGTGAAGACAAAAAAAGTGACTGTGGATCCAGTTAAGTTTGCAGCGGTTGAGGCTACTGCTGGAACGACACCTGATAAAGAAAAGCCCCAAGCAGTTATCACAGTGGCTGCTGCTCAGGAAACAACTGGTCTTCTTAGTGAGACTGTCGCTGCTGCTCCTGTCACCACAAAGCCTGTTAATAAAGGTGTCAAATTAGAGAAGACAAAAAAGGGGACTGTGGGTCCAGTTAAATTTGCAGAGGGAAAGACCACAGTTGAAACTGCAGCTGATAGCTTCACTGAAGTGAAGCCCCAGACCCTTACTACAAAGGTATCTGCTCAGGAAACCTCCACACTTCTTACTGTCACCACAAAACCCACGAATAAAGATGTCAAGGAAGAAAAAGGCCAGAAAGCAGTGGTGAAAGAGGAATTGATTAAACCTGCTAAGGTGAAGTCCCCAACTGAATCAGAAATCAATCATGAGAAGGCCATGAAAACTGCTAGAGTGACAGTTACTCATGAGAACATCAAACCTCCACCTGACAGTGCCACCATCGAGCTACTGTCATCTGCTGATGCAGTAAAAGAAATCTCCGAAATTGAAGTGACTCAGGAGGCCGTTGATTCTACACTGACCTCAGCGAATCCCCCAGTAAAGCCAAAAACTGATGAAGTGCCCCTGAAAACTACTACACTGACTGAGTCCTCAATACTTGAAGTTATAACCACCGTTACTACAACGACAACTGTCTCAGGACCTATTGCCAATGCTGAAGATGCACAACCAGTCAAGGAAAAACCTACACTAACAGAGATTATTTCAAAACAGGTGAGTGCTGATGTAAAGGTGATTCCTCATGTCATGAAAAATGAGACATTAGTGCCCGAAGAGGTCTCTAAAGTCTCAGCACCACATCCTACATTAGCACAAAAAGAATCCTCACCCCAGGTCAGTGAAAATGTTGACGCCACAGAGGTGGTGAAGGAAACCAAACAAGTGGTTGAAGGAAACACTAAATCAAAACGAAAGAAAAAGAAATCTCAAGGTGAGATATCGAAGACTGTCAGTGCTGAGGAACCACATGACACACAGGTGGAGAAGCAAAAAACCTCTCAAGACCAGCCCCTGGAGGAAGTGGCAAAAAATATTCTCCAACCCGTGCCAGTGATAACCTCACAGGCTTTAACTGCCTCTACCAGTGTAAAGACTGAGACGGCATCCCCTGCAGAGAAAGGGAAAGCGGATGCTAAAATAAATATAGATAGGGAGCAAATAACAGACATCCCAAAACAATCTGATGGAAAGCCAAAGGAAAAAGTCCCTAAACAAACTGAGACTATTTCTGAAGAAGCATCACCGCCATTAGGCCAAATCCCTGCAGTGCCCCAAGTGGAGCTTCTAGGTGGTGCGCAGAAAAAAGAGAAGCATGAGGAAAGCAATGTCAGCAAGATCATAGAGGGACCATTATGTCCCAAGGATGACTTAAATATTAAACTGCCCCACATGGCGCCAGTGAAATCTGAGGATTTTCCTGTCAACAAAGTTGAAACGGTGACTGTGCAGAAAATAACTCAAGTGGAGCTTCTACAAAAAAACTCCAAACCTGAAAAGAAAAGCTCTGCACCGATGTCAGAATCTCAAAAACCCACAGTTGAGGCTAAATCCCCAGTAAGTGCAGGGAAAACTGCAGAGGAATCTTCAAAGGGGAAGAAAAAAGGGAAAGGAAAAAAGCAGGCTAAAGCAGCCGAAACAGAGCCTGTCAACACAAAGCCTGCCCTTTTGCCTGAAGCAGAAGCATTGCCATCCACTAATATTACATCAGTGGTCAAGGTCACAGTTAAAGACAGCCCTGCCACAGCCTCTGAGCTGACAGAAATGAATGTTTCTCCAAAGATGACTCCTGAAAAAATGTGCAGTGAGGAAATCGGGCAGGCAGCAGCTGTGCTCTCTGAGGCCCCGGCAGACAAAGGGGAGGTGGAGCCAGTGCTGCTCTCTGCAGAAAAAATCGAGCGGGAGGTTCCGAAACCAAAAACATCCTCCACTGCGAGGGAAGCACCCGCAGCCGGAGAATTAGCGTCAGCAGCAACAGCAGAGGCAGCTGTAGCTCAGGCACAGGCCAGCCCCCTAGTCAGCCAAGAGGAGCCTCCCATAGTTGCACAACATTCGGCCGCTCAGGCAGCAGAGTGCAGCACAGCAAAAAGGCTCTCTGTTTCTGAGGCCTTAAAGCAAGAGGAAGAGAAGAAGAGGGGCTCGAAGGAGGACACACCCTCTGCCACTGACACACCCGCAGCTTCGGAGCCCGACCAGCCTCACCTGGGCGACACCTGTGAGTCCTTAAGCCCTGACATAGACGAGGCCGCCATGAAGAGGAAAATTGTAGTGGTAGAAGAGATAGTTGAGGTTAAGCAGCTTGTTAGTCCTCAGTCAGCCGGGGAGCAGTCACCTCCTCCACCTGTGCCTGAGGCAGAAGGGGAAGAACTGGACCTGGATGTTCTGGAAGCGATCGCCATTGAGCGGGCACTTCTGTCAGGGGACGCAGGGGCCAAGGTGCAAGGGGCCTCACCTGAGGTAGACTGGGACCACTCACTGGAGGAGCCAGAGGAGAAGACCTGGCCTAACTTCATTGAAGGTTTGTTTGAGTGTGTGCCAGTTAACCTGCTTCCCGCCTCGTCCTATTCTCTCTGCGCATGTGATGTAATTGCTCTTGCACCAAGGTTCCCACCTTTCTTTGAAGTGTGGGAGGTCTTAGGTAGGGTGTTCGTTGACTGCTCTATTGATGCCCTTCCACATTGCCATGCACTTAGATTACTTCATGCTCCAAAGAACATTCTTATACTGTAATTGTCTCTGACTTCTTTTCTAAAGTATTATTTAGGGTGTTCTGATTACAGTTTATGTCTTGAAGTTACATTTTACAGAGCCCAGCCCCTATTTGTGATGTGGACTAGAGGTCTCTCTTTAGGATTAGAGTTAGTAAGATGGTGAGAAGAGTCCTTTGGGATGTGGCTGTGATTTAATTATGTGTGTTAAAATAGATCCAGTATCAGTAACACTGTCATAGCACACCCTATAGTGTATTTGAGACACTGTCAGATTTCGCACAGCTATTGTGACAGGGATTCCTCCTCTGCAAATAGTTACAAGTGAAAGTGTGTGAAAGTAAATCTTGAACTCTTAATTCATCTCACTGTTCACCTGCATCAGTGGCAGCTGTTATTCTAGTAAACAAATCAAAATCCCAAATCCCACTTTTTTTGGGTGGTGAATTCCGGTTCTGTTGGGTAATAAATTCAGCTCTGCACACTGATGCAATGAAAACAGTAATCTCTGGAGCCACCTCTGAGTGTTTGCCAAATGAGATTCTGCAGACCTGCAGTCCTTCCAACAAGGTGGGGCTGTTTGCTGAGATTCAGCCTCGCCTGATCCCTGCAGAGATAGTAGTGCTTGAGTTCAAGCCAGACTGATGAGGAGAGGGAGGTGTGGTGCTTCTGGGAGCATTTCTCCTCTTTGCTCCAGCAATGCTGTGTTCTTGGCACCGGTTTATGTTCTGACGTTGTGTGCTTGGTTCTCTTTTTCAGCCTGTCTTGTGTGTTAGATAAGCATGCCCCTTGCATACCATTATGCAATGGTATGCGTGGGGCAGGGGAGCCGTGTGGACTATGTGAGAGCAGTGCTGTTTGCTGTCTTTCTCTGCTTGATCTGGAGTGTAGAAGTTTGAGTGAAGTCCAGAAAAAAGGTGCCATGTGATGCCCTGGTTGGTTCTGGTGAAGTGAAACTTGCATTGCTCATATTAAATTATGATGCTGAAGCATGTTCATGTGACTCCAGATCTTTGGTGATGTCTGATATTTCCCAATTTTCACAAGTATTTTGTTATTTTGATTCATTTTTGTATGCCTCAGAGGGCGTATGGTGAGGACTTCACATGGGCGTTGTCTGTTGTGGGTGTCAGCAACGGACAAAGAGTCAGGAAGTTGGAAGAGCTTGCTCACAGCTCTTTGGGTGTGTTTGTTTGGCTCCACACGTGACAGCAGATCTGGATTCAATTAGCAGCCTGGCTCCTTTATTCAATCTGCGGTACTCATCAGGAGAATGAGCTCCCTTTGCCATTATAGATAAAAGTCACACGACTCACGTATACACTAAACAGCATATGCCGTTGAAGTAATCAGATATGGATGCGGCAGTGCCATCTGAAGACCACCGTGTTTGCTGACCCACTGCTGACATCTGCTGTTCATTTACTACCATTGTCATCTGTCACGCAGACCTACGACTGCAGCCACGGGCATTCAGATCTCTCTCAGTTTATGTTTCACATCCTGCAGTCGCCAGTCCCTGTTTTCTTTTCGGTTATCAAGCTTTGCAATAGCAAGATTGGGCGCTGTTGTCGACCCAGCTTCCCTCTGATTTTCCCCTTAATATGATGAATAGTGTTCTGTAGGGCTCTGGTTTACAGAGTTACCTGTGCTGTTGTTTGTGCTGTTATCCTGTGGTATTTTCGGTATGTAAGATAATTAAATAGCTGTCAGCAGACTCAGTTACACCCTTGGGATATGGTTGTAGATAAATATGTCTGCGTTTGAGCGGCTTCAGTGTCTGCCTTTCTGTTAGGAGTGATGTGGAAACCAGGAAAAAGGAAAGTATTTGACAAACTGACTTATGCCACAAAAATGTTGCTTTCACAACAAGGGCTCCTTTAGCTGGTTACTATGTCAGGGAGACACTCTGTGTGGCACTTGTGATTTTCTGTCGAATGGAGGGTGCCGCGTGCACTTCAGTGAAAGCTGTGCAGCGAGCCCTTTTGCATGAACTGGACACAGTTGAGTGGCTGTTCATTATCTGCCCACGTGTGGCACCAGGACCAATTAGAATACGTCGCAACCCAGACATGCCACGGAGCTCCTCCACGATCCCATCTCTGAAATCATGCCCGCGCATACTTGTGTGATTTGTGAAATGAAGAGCTACAGTGTGCTGCAGCTCTGTGCCTTTCATTATGGTGGCACATCATTTTGATGCTGTGACTCACTCGGACCGGGCTCGAATGTGAGGGCTTGAATTACCAGCCTGACCTTTTTGAGCAGAAACAGAAAAGAATGCAGGGCGAGACGGACACTCAGAAGTCGTGCTCTCTATCAGCAGATTGTGTTGAGGGTTGGCAGCTTTCTCCTGTTGTTTACCAGTCATGTTTTGCTCAGACCACAGTAAAGGACCAAGCTGCCGTGTCCTATCTTTTACTGCTGATTCCATCTGTGAAATCACTTTTAATTTTTCATTGTAATGACCGGAACATACCAGTCTACATTTCATAAACCGAGACATAGAGACACCAAGCAAACATTTTGACAATCATGAAGAGATGCTGATGTTGTGTCTGGGCCAAAATGAAACGTTAGAGAATGACTGCGGTCCTTACTTCCATGATAAAAGTCCAAAACCGCTTCTGTGAAATTCTTGATGGGCATGATGAAACAAACAATAAACTGAAGTGTACACGGTGTAATGAGCGACCAAAACAACATCCTTTCCCATGAGCTACTTCTGTGTGAATGTCCAATATTGGAGTATTGTTTGCCAATTTGAGCCACCACGTTGGCAAGCACAGGGTGCTTGATATCAAGTTTAATGGCTGTCTGTTGCAACATAATGAGCAGAGGCTGGACAGGGATGCGGGATAAGAAGTCTGTCAGGAATATAACTGTGAACTCGCTTCAGGCCAGACCCTGGATTGCTGCGATTGATCGCATGTGGAATATATTGAGGGTTTGGCCAAGATGGTTATGACGTTAGTCATTTCCCCGGGTACATGTTGGGCCTCATTACAGGGGCTGACTAACACCACCTCAGTTTTTGTGAGTTAGAAGAATATGTTGTTTTTTTCATTTTATAAGCCTCCACATGCTCAGTATTCTGGAGGTTTCACTTACCCTTATTTTAAAGTCCTCCTAAATGAAGCTATGACCCTCATTTCTGCTGTATTCTCTCAAGAGACAACTCACCACCTGTTTCATCCAGATAGGCTCTGAAACAGAGCAACGTTTACGAAATGGAAAATGCCGCTCCCGTGCTATACGGGTGCAGATTGAGACAGGAGCGCATTTCCCGCTGGACACAAGCTTAGAATACCTTTCAGCCATGTGTCCTAACATGAATGATGTGTGTGTGAGGCGCCCGTTGAGTTCAGGAGTTCAGGAAGACACATAAGGATGTCCACAGAGGTGTTCCCCATGAGAGCCTCTGCAAATCCCCCCCCCTCATGGTTTCACAGTAAAGCCGCTGTCATTTCACGCAGGACGCCCATCTATACCGTCCACATTTCATACATGTGAGAGCTGAGTGCCCGCTCTGCCCTGCAGACACTGAGGGGAATTGCTTTTAGCATTACAGGGAAATAGAAGCAGTTGTCAGCACTGCAGTTGACAAAGCCATATGCATATATTAGAGCTGACTATATTTAGAGAACATCATGCGTTGCTCGTGATCCCAAAAGCAATCGGGGATGAACACTGAAAGCTGCGGTCATGCTCTAAATCTGTCCATCACTAAACTTGAAGTTGGACATTTGGCGCGAGGCTATCAGATCTAAGTACATATTCCATAAGTGATAGTTCCCAGGTTTCATATTTACATGCTTTTGTTGCTATTTCTGTCCACATAGAAAGCGCTATATTTATGTTTTTTGCTATTGCTACATAGCCAAAGTTAGCAGCATTAGCTTATTTGGTTCCCCTGAAATTAGCGTGCTTACCAGCTAGCCCCAACAGGTCTCGTCACTTTCCAGTTGCGAGTCACGGTAGTATCCAGACTGCTGGTGACCATCCCCACCACCACTGCAGTTTAAATGTCACACATGAAGCAACAATCTCATGATGTTCGATGTGTCACAAGGGTAACTTTAAGAGAAATTTCAAAATCACTAAGAATTAGAATTACCAAAGTTATGAACCACATTTCTTGTATGGTTGTTCATTCTCATTTTGTAAATCCAGTCCAATCCAATCCAATTGTATTGGTGTAGCACCAGTTCACAATATACATTATCTCAAAGCAGTGTCAAATCCTACTTCTTGTGGTATAATTGTGATTAGTCAACATTACGTCCCAATGATGACTCCAGCATATGTTAATAATGTTGTACCCCAGAGAAGTCAGAGACATGAGATCTGTTTTCTGGCTGAGAGATGTGACTAATAAGATGAAATCAACCTGCCACCACCATCATCCACGAGAGCGAGGGTGGGGGGTCTGCTTGTGTTTGTGGTGGGCGTCTCTAGGGGGCGAGTGTGGCCAAGTGTCCCGCCAGAGCACTTCCATCAGTTTCTAAGTGTGACAGTGTGTGATCATCTGGCTCTGGTGGATATTTATAACAGTGAGCACCAGCCCTCCCACCCCTCTCTGCCCCCTGAGCCCCCCAGCCCCTGCCCCCTTCCCCAAGCTTGACGTGTCGTCCCTCCACCCCTAGCTACGGGAGAGCAGGCTGACGGATCCAAGCAGCAGGCACAGCCTGTCAAAATTCAACACAAGGGAGAAACAGGGCAACTCAGAGCAAACAAACAGGAGCCTCTCCCGTCCTCTTCATTCCCCTTCTGTCCAGCTCGCTTCTTCTACACCCTCGTCCTCCTCTTCCTCTCTGTGCCATCTCTTAGATGAAGATCATACCTGGTAGGTCCACAGAGTGGGGTTGCTGTGGCGTGTCTTGTCTGCGTCTAACCGTGTTCGTCTGCCTGGGGAGGGGGGGCTGGGGTGACTGCGTTTCTGGCAAACAGGCTGTGTGAAGTCTTGTCGTGTTCCCAGTCGGCGCACATACGCACATGAACAGGACAGAGACACGCACGTTCACACGTTCACGACAACGACAACGACCCTCAGCTCCTGCCCCAACAGATTCTGTTCCACATTTACACCTGTCCACAATGTGACACACTTGAATTATGAGCGAGGCTGGCTGCCTTCTCTTTTCTCCTTTATTTGATGCTGCGGAGATAGAAGTGGGTGAGGGCAGCGCGGGGGGGGCAACTCCCCCTTCTTGTCACCTTTTGGAGGTGTTGCTCCTGTCCGTCTGACGTCTGGTGGATGTCAACAAGCAGGGGCCATTTCTTTAAGACTGAATTTGAATCAGAATATTTCAGTTTTCAGTATGTGTGCGAGAGACAGCTGCGATCGTTCTGTAGAAATCCCACCACCGAAGCGCACCTGTTATTGCCTCTGCTATGTCATACAGTAAAATGTAAAGATAATCATTGATCACAATCATGTCACTCTCGATAAGTTCGGTGAAAAGATGAGAAGCGGGCCGGACTGCTCTGAAGAAATTTATGCTCACTGGGTCCCACCCTTGTCTCCAGATATGAGTTATCTGCTAAGAATGCAGATATGAAACCCATCCTCAGTCATAACATGAAGTAGCTGTTGTAATAAGGTGAAGCAAGTCATGAAGGTGTGTCAGATAATCTGCAAAGTAGAATGTAGTTGTTCTTCATCCCATTGCTGAGGCATACTCAGAATGATAGTCAAGCAGAAGTAACATATCATTAGATTTGAAAGATACTGATTTGTGTGTTCAAATGAAAGCTGCGTGGTTTCTAATGTAAAAATTCCAGTTGGGGCTCTGAAGCACGGAAAACGCTTTCTTACTGTGAGGAGTGCGTGAGTGGAGTTCAGGCTGACCTGTACCATGCAGGTCTGAAAACAGCTGAACAGTCAGGAGAAGCGGAGCAGGAGGAGAGTTGCAGTAATAGCTCCAGGGTGGGGAAAACGGCAGGAATTCCTGCTTGGGCCGTCCTTTTTTTAAAGTCCCCCTGCTGCCACGCCCCAAGTTGTCCCACTTCTACCCCCCACCCCTCCTCCGAGTGAAGGCCCACCTGTCACGACAGGCCAGGCTTGTCCCCTCATCTGCACCTTATCTCCCTCTGTCCCAACAAATGCCTGCCAGCCCCCCGGAACCACTCTCCCCACCCTGGTGGTTTTGGGGCACCTACTCTCCCTGATTATATTTTGGCGCTTGAGATTACACAAGAGGCAAGGTAAGAGAGCTGCAATCTGCAGGACCTTGAGGCAAAGCTGTAAGAGCAGTTGTTGAGAGGCTGGATGATAGAGGAGTGTCAGCTTTCTGTCTTCCTCTGTGCGTCCATCTGAAGTTTAACCTGTTAAATGCGCTAACACTGTGTCATTGCTTCGTTATTCTTGATACTACGGCGACGCGGGTCATATTACCAACTCATATGAGCCCTGTCGCAGCCTCACGTGTGGCATGTTTACCCTCTGCATTAGTCACGTTCACGTGTGTCACCTTGAAACCTGACAGTCTTGTAGTGCGACCGGTCGGGAGGTGCCACCGGGCCTTTCTGCGCCATTGTCACGCCGCCACGTTGCAGCCTGCTGATTGGAGTATCTGGTCTTACTTGCAGCTGCAAAGGGATTAGTTGTCATTAATGTCAGACAGCGTGGGAGGCCTTGGGATTTGGCTCATGCTGCAGCTGACAGCGTGACATGTCATTGTGCAGAGATAGAAACCAGTCCAGGCTCCACCAAGCCAGTCTTAGCTGATTTTCTTTTGTCGTACTGCAGAGCGGCTGATGAGTGCTGTTCAAACAATGCCTTTCTAAGGTACCTCCCAAACCTGTCTCATCTTTTTTTTGACTGGGGATCAGAGGACTGCGTGTGTGTGTGTGTGTGTGTGGGGGGGGGGTTCTTGGTGGAGGTTGCCCTGGCATCCCTTCAGTAAGGTGAGTCGTCTGTTAGCACTGGTTTAGGTACACCTGCTGTCTTGGAAGCACTGCCAGTCCCCGCGACGGCTGCCAGCCCTTGAACCAACAGGCAGCCATGCAAAAGACACAACTCCATGTGCATGTTCACCGGCAACGCTTTGATGATGACTTTGTCTAGGGTTTAGCCTGGAGAAGCATTTAATGTGTATGCACAAAACCCCCACCAACAGACCGTGTCCTCTAATGCTGCAGATAAACAATAAGCTGGTTGATCCTGTGGCTTCACGTTGGCCTTTGTTTTTAACTCAACGACTGTCGTATGGATTGCCATGACATTTTGTACAAATATTCATTGTTAACCAGGGTATCAGTCTTATTGACTTTGATCATCCCCTGACTCTTCCTTCCTTACCATTAGATCCTGACGGAAATTGCACCCTTGGTATCAGTAATGGGGCAATCATGGTTCAGTGTTATTGTTATTACTTTATCTTTCAAAATCCACAGAGTGGGGAAGTCATACAGGGAAAGTGTTAACATAATGTAATCTAATCTAAGATAGCTCTTATTGAAAGGAAGGCGACTGCGGTGAAAATGACCATGAGGCACCAGGGCAAAGTTGTAGTGTGTATGTAACTCGCGATAACATTTTATCGTCTGAGAATGATGCTGAGGAGTTAAATGCAGCTGCTGTCCTTGCTGAACTGTACTCATGGGGGATTTCTGGTCTTAACTGTCCCCCTTTTCACTGGCGTCCATTCTGCATGATGACAGCTCCGTCCTCAGGTCACTCACTAGCTCCTCAGCTTGAGCTATCGCTCACTGCGGCAGTGAGAGCAGATAGCAGGACCGCGAGCGCTCTCAGCTCCGATTCAGTACGGTGTGTGGTGTGCGCTGGGGTGGTGGATGTAAACATTCTCTCCCGTCCATGTCAGAATGAGGTCGCCTAAAAGGTCATGAGGAAAGGGGGCGTGGCTGAGTCAGACTGTAAATACTCTGGGTCACATATAAGGTGCATCAGTCGGCATTCTGTCACCCAACTCTGACCTTTCTTTTGTGTTTGTTTTCCCTCCCTCAGACTGCCTAAGTTGGCATGTTAACCCCGGGGGGCCTAGCAGGATATACTGTAGCATATTTTCAACAACTCAAACTCACAGTGGAGGTGTTCAGGTGTTACAGCAACAGACTTGTTCTGATTCATGTCAAGTGATGGGTGTTTTCCCAGGTCGTTAATGGGGAAGTTTAATCCCCTTGCACAACTGACCGGTATAGAATTTTCATAGCCGGTATTCTTGGGCACAACAGGTTTAACGGGTCGCTCTCCTCGCTGTAGAAACCTCACACACTCTCTTTTTCATACAGTAGCTGAGAGCTGAGGGAATGGGTCAAGTCATTTTTTAACAACGCTCCTTAAGTACAACATCCTGTTTGACTTGCTCGGGCTGCAAGTGCCGTTTGATCACGCATACTGCCAAACAAATGCTGCTTCAGGGATGAATGTTGGGCCCTCGCAGAGCTGTGTGGGCCGTGGTGCTTGAGTCCTGGCTGTAGCTTTGGCCTGGTTTGTGGAAAAGCCAGCATTTGTCCTGGAAAGAGCCACAGCCAGACCCACTCTGGAGCAATCTACTTACTGTACAGTGTACTGTGTGTGTGTCTATTTTTTTCCATGAGTGTATATAAGCAGCCGTGATTGCCCACACCGCTGTGGCGGCCACTGGTGGACCAGCAGGCATGAGTCATAACATAAACAGTGAACTTATGCATCGGGGGCTCAGAGAAACCCAAAGGGGCTGTGGATAGAGTTCTCATGTCCTCTGGGAGTATTGAACAAACCCTGATGAGAGACAAAAAGCCACATGGAGCACATACAGGCTGTTCACTTAGGCCTCATTTTATTTATAAGGCAGCACTGGGGCCATGGAAACACATCCGGTCCTGTGCTGGGAGTTTATTTATACCCCTCGTGACCGACGTTAGTGATTTCTCACTCGCAATCATTAGTCCACAGAGTAAACAGTGACATAAGCAGTTTATCCAAAGATGCCAATGTGTCTTGTGCAAGTGTGACTTTGTGACTACGTGTCACTTTGTGACTACGGCCTTTGTGTGCCGGTTATATGGTTACACAGTTCATGTGCTACAGAAGAAATGTAAAAATCATAAAACATAAACAAAATGTGGTTTCAGTTACATGTCAAAAGTCACTTTTGACAGCCTCGTTGCACTAGAGGGATATCTGTCAGCGCTGCTCACTTAGTCACTCCAGTGCAGTTACAGTTTACAAAAAATGTAATGCAAGAATCTAATTTTATTAGGAATGGCTCAACACATGCTCAATCGCTTCCTGGAGCTAGCAGCCAGTTCTGTTAAGATAAGATAAGATAAGATATACCTTTATTAGTCTCACAGTGGGGAAATTTCCAAAGCTTAGCTTAGCAAAGACACCGGAAACAGCTAGCATGTCCACAGCTAACACAGTATTAGTAGCCAAGAAGACGAGTGGCACATAACTCCTATAAAACCACAAATGGTTGTTGTTACACTTTGTTTTTATTTAGTGTTAGTATACTTTAGACCCATTACCTGTAGACAAAGGTGGTTATGATAACTAGCTTGTTGTTAGCTATCAGAGGCTTTGGCAGGGTTTATAGTGTTGTAGCTGTATCTCTAACAACTATGGTTGTATTACTGGAGCATTTCATCCACATTTCCCACAGCTATGCTGGAACATTGACACAGTCTCAAAATAAAATTTCAAATAGCTGAACTGCAGCTCTGTCTCTATTGAGGTTGCAAGGACATGAGGCCAGTTCACTTAACATTCGCAGCTTGTTATCAGCGACAAATGCGAGTGTGCTTTGGACGGCTGAGGTTTCCTGTAAAAAGGCTCGAAGCAGGACAATCAGAAATGCTGCTTTGTGCGTGACTGTGGTCAGCGCAGCATCGGAGACGTCTCAGTGTTTCCTGTATGGTCCTGTGTCAGAGTTCAGTGTGCTGTAAGAAGAGAACGCAGCATATTTAGCTCACTTTCCCTGTTAAATGTGACCTGGGAACAGCTCAGCTGTGTCCCGTCGTAAATTGTCACATGCTAAAGTTGACTGCATATGTCAGCTGGAGTATACTGCTTCCTTTGACAAGAGAATGAAATCATCACCCTGTGATTTATTTATTTATTTCTTTACTGTTTGTAGGTGTATTCTATTTTAGATCACTCCTTCTGCAAGTAGTGTGTATAGATTTTCAGACTGGTTCTAGAAAGCCCTGAAGACATTGAAAAACAAATCATAAACATAACGACTCATCTCCAAACCATCACACCCTCAGGCTCTCAAACACCTCTCCTGTATAATGCTTGTATGTGCACAAAGTGAAATATAAACACTGACTCTGGGTAAATTAAAAACACTGATAAATAGTGGACACCATGACAGAACCTGTTTTTTAGGTTAGTCTTAGTCCAACACAGTCAGAGTGGTCAAGTTTTATATTTTATAATATTAAACAAGTATACATCACTGCGTGAGTGAACCTCAACCTGGCCTACAGCTCTACCGTGTGAATCGTGGATGACATGAACGAAGATGACATTTAAATTATGTCGAATTACCTGACTGTCACCTTTTGTCTTGTCCGTAAATGGAGGGGGCCGGGCAGACTGCCCAGCTTTCACTCGTCAGAAAGTAGTTCCTGTCTCCTTACAGCAGCTGGTAGAGTGCGTCTGAACAAGAGGGCTACCAGGGCTCTCGTTGTGATTGCTTCTTCCATCAGAATCGTAATGGCGGCATTAAGGAACCGTGAGAGAGGGAATTATCTGAATGAGATGAGCTCCTATGGGGAAAGAATCGGATATCTCTACAGTAAGATGTGTTGTGCGGGTGAGTGGAGAAACCTGACATATGGACCGGGCGGGGAGGAGTTACTGTAGTGTCTTGGCCTGTGCTGATCAGCATGGTGAAGCCACATGGTTGTTACCACTGGAGTCATGCTTAGAGAGACATAACAAGGGTTGCAAGTTTCTCTGCCTTTGTTGAAACTAATTTTGTACTATATGCTTTTTTTTATTTCCCTGGTGAAAACTATCTTACAAAAACATATAGATTTGCTTCCCTCATTTACATGCTGTCTATTCATCGGTCCTCTGCTCTCAGTATAATGTACCTCTATATTTATTTCATTTAAACCATTTAAAGCTTAAAGTTAACCATACAAATGTAAATGCATCTGTTCAATTAATATTTTTACTCCAATACATTTTATTCTCTATATTAACATCTAAGTTTGTATACATAGATAATAAACTAAATATTTGTTACATTGATAGCATTCATTCATTCATTCATTCTATATTTATACTTTGTGACAAGCTGAATTTTTTCTTACCTTGTATGTTTCCATTATTATCACAAAAGCTGTGCATCTCATGACTTGTTTAATTACAGAGTCTTTGCAACATTTTTGTAACATAAAGAGATGCACGGAGATTTGCCCCCAGCTCCTGTGGCTGCTGTAAATCCCACAATAAAACAAGTGAAGAACTGCCTTAATCTATACATACAGCAGGTTATGGCCTTCCACGAGTACTCTGGCACACCTGTGATGTGATGGGAGGAGGCACTTTGACTGTGGGAACTGTCTGTCTGAAGTCAAGCAGGGAGGTGCAGTAACATGTGCCTGAAGGTAATAAAAACTAGGTCAGTGTTAGAGTATAAAAAAATGCAGGTTTGACTCACTGCTGTTGCACAGCTTTGTCTTGTAAATGAGTCACTACTGTAGAGTTAATGTAGGTTATTATCATCAGCTCTGGGCAGCCTTATCTTTATAAACAGGTTTAAAACCCCCCTGTCTTTACAGATAGTGACCGGTTTTTATCTAAGAAATATGTTGGCTGGGATTAAGATCTCATACTATACATGAAGAACAATGGGTCACATATACTCACCTACTGCATTTTCAACAGTCCAATAATATACATTACTTTAAGAGTAATGGACTTTTAGAGTTATCAGACAGTAGTTAGGATTTAACAATTTACTTGATTATTTTCTTTTTTAAAATTTGTGGTAGTTCTTATTTTCCTAAAGTTGATTATTAATATCCCTAATTGGCAGTAATGATGATGATGATGTCTTCGGAATTTAGGGTAGGGTTTGGGGGTGGGGTTAATGCAAATAAATAGTGTATCACTGTCTACAGATTTTTTAATCTTATTGCTTCATTCCTACATATTCATGTGTCTGGCCATGGTTTTTATTTACTCCAGTTAAACATAGTTCGTCAGATGTCTACCTGTAGGATGCTAATAATGTTGTTGTTTTTTGAATGAAAATTTTTCACTTTAAAGATCCCTTTAAATGCTCCTATTATCTGGAGGTCTTTTTCCAGTTCATCGCCTTAATTTTTCATTTCTTTTTTTAACACAACATCATAGTTCCTGAATCTGATGGGGAAGCAGTTGGCCGTGGTTGTGCTCTGGCCCCATCTAGTGGTCAAACCAGTTCACTGCTTTGCCTTCACATGGAGTCTGAGTGGAGTGTGGCGTGGTGGGTGGAGGATGGTGTTTTCCCCCTCCACGTCAAATCTGTTCCGTACTGGAGACTCCTCCGTCTCTGGATCTAAAAATACAGTCGTGAGTAAGAGCCATTCACCACTAAAGCACATGGTGATGCGTGTTTGGAATTGTTGTCATAGAAACATCTCTGAAGTTCCCCCTTTTTTTTCCACATTTCCACGGGTGTTTGGAAACTGCCAAGGCTGAGATAGCATATGGAAAAAAACACATGTCAAAAGATGGATTAATAGATCTCAAGGGAAATGAGGAACCTGCAGTGCGTGATCCATGCTTAGTAATAAAACAGACAACAAAGTAGGGCTGCAACTGGTAGTCAATTTGTCAGTTGACAGGCAATTAAATGGCAATTATTTTGATAATGCTTATCATTAAAACATCTCATTTATGTCATGTAAAAAAAATCGTCTGGTTTCTTGGGAAAATCCCATACTGCACAGATGATGATGTATTTTGTGTTTCCAGTTGGTTTGGAAGAGGAGAAGAAGAGGTAGTTACAACGAAATGGCTGCAGCCCGTGGCTGAACAAAGAGCATGGCAGTGAGGACTGAAGAGAAAGAAAAGTTCCACATGAATATTTCATCTCAGTATCATTCACTGTGGAGTGAGGGAAACGGGGCAGTGAAAAGTTGGTGGTTATAATCACTTCCAAACCCACATTCTTGGCCGTTTTTTGTTTTTTTGGTTTTTTTTAAGATTTACTGCTCTGAAAATGCCATTTTTAGGATTATAATTACAAAAGCGCAGTCATCTGGTCACACAGCACCACTAACACAGCCTCAATTTTTTTGCTGACTTACACTTTATTTAGGCACTTCATTTTGTAAACCACAATGAAAAACAACTTCAGTTCAGTCTCTGGAATTACACACTAAATTCACATGCAGTTGGCTACTTTGGCTAATGTTGGTCGATGTTTACGTGACTCACCGGGCATCCTGACTCAAGCAACGTTTCACTTCTCTTCCCTGCAGAGGGAGCCACACGCTCTTTCAAACGTGAGCCGCTGTGGTCGTCGGACTTCAGCTTTCTCATCCTAATCCCCGCCACCTTGCTACATTAGAATTCACCGAATGAAATGTTAGCAGTTGACACAATCCCAGGCGTGGGGCTTTTCACGGAGGCCTCTGTAGCTCAGCGCCGAGCTAATTTTAAAACTCAGCTGCCGTTGCTAATCCACAGTCTCACCGAGGCTGAGTTAAACTGGGCTCACAGCTCCATCGCTGGATCGAACTTCATCGTGAAAAAGCTATGACAAACATCCCGGTGATTAGAATGGGCTTTTAGAAAAAAAAAGTTTTATTATATCTCGTTCATTAATTGTTAAATATTTGGTCTATTAGCGTGGGCTTCACTGCCGTGTTTATCTAAATAAATTATGCACACTGAGAGAACAAAAAAATATCATATATACAGTAACTGCATGTATTTTCAATTTGGTGATGTCACATGCCAGACTGACTGAGTCTTTCAGGGAGCATCATAGCTGAGGATAATATTGCTTTTGATCTTTATGAATCCCAACCTTCAAAAGTACGGTCATGCTGCCAGGGGTCTCTCTTTCTTTCTCTCTCTCTCTCTCTCTCTTGCTCTCTCTCTGTCTCTCTGCCATTGGTTTTGTCTTTGTGTGTAGAGCGCAGCAGAAATACGATCGGCTGTGATTCAGGTGGCAGCGACCCTGCCCTGCCTCGCTCCCTCCCCTTCTCATCTTCCTCCTCCTCCTCTTCTTCTTTTTCCTCTTTCCAGAGCAACTGACGTGATAATCCAGGGTGTGTTTAGGCTGCTCCTAGTTTTATCAACATTCCTTTACCTGTGGGGCGTGGTGGCCAGATATTGCACTCAAGTGCTCAACTTTCCCCTCAGGTGACCAAGAGAGGGTGGGGGTCAAGGGAGGGTGGAGAAAAATGGGGAGAAGACAGAGATGGGAGGTAAGCTAATGCGGAAGAGCAAATCCTTTCCCCAGCTTTTCAACAGCTCCACAACAAAAGCTGTTGACTGTCCTCCCTCGGCCTAAACCCTTGCATTGCTCTGCAGTTCAGCACTTTCACAAACCATAATCACACATTCTCAGAATTCCTTTGTCCTCTAATTTGTTGGCGTTGTTTGGAGACAGAGTCCCCTAATGCTTAAGTACAGGTTATTCAAGCCCTAAGTGGGCTGCCAGCTGAGCTCCGTGTTTGTCAGTATCCAGTTGAGGCATGCACCGTGCGCTTTGCCTGTGACGGCTTTATTTCACTGCAGTATACTTCTTCATTAACAGATTGATAGTAAGGGACAGAGCTGAAGCGCTGCTCTCCGACACAAATCATTCATCGACGTGCAGTGTTCAGAAATGCAAGCGCTGGTGTGAGATAGACACACCCCCTGGTGCTGGTGGTCACATTTGTTTATGGTAATCACACAAAACCATTTTCACATTGACACAGTGTATTGTCTGCCAACAACACTGAGAGCCTGCAGCCGCATGAGTGACTCTGTGTTTAGGCACAGCGCCGGTGTGAGCTAAACGCTGACCTCCAGACGCTCACAGTGCCACAGTCCAAACGTTTGCTATTTAGCGCTAAACACAAGCAGATACAGCTGAGGGTGACATGAATGTCATTAGTTTATATGGCCGTAGATTTTTCACCAGATGACACTAGATCAAAAGTGAGGATCACCAAAGTTACTAAAGTTCATCCTAAGGGGAACATGAATGTCTGAAACAAATTTCACAGTGATCCATCCAATAGTAGAAGCCATAAATGTTGACAGTGTAGGAGTGGCACAGGCACAGTAAAGTGAGTGGGATGCATCCTCTGAGGACCATGAATGCCTGCGCCAAAAAATTATGGGAACCCATCCAGTAAGTGCTGAGGTGGATTGAACAACTGAAAAATTGTATACTTATTATATCTTTTAATAGAGGGCTAATAAAGGCTGTGAGGCTAAACAGCCCAAGCATGTCGCAGTGAGTCAATCCACATACACATCAGCATGATAAAGTAACACCAGCGTGGGAAGAAGAGACCCAACATCCCCGCCGCTTCCAGCACAAAAAAAGGGATCAAACCTAAAACGAGTCATTCAGAAAGAAAATACTTTCTCCTCATGTTTTCACCACGCTCTCTCTGCTCGTATAAAAGCCCGAGTGTTCCATCTGGATTTGATGAAGCCAGATGAGGGAAGCGGAGTAATAAGCATGTTGAGACCTTAATGATATGTCTCCTTTTTGGAGGAAAGATCTCATGACTAAGATATTCCACACTTTCCGCGTCCCGGCCTTTTCCCGTTTGAGTCCCCTGCTAGCGTTTCCCGTGAGGTTTAAGAACGCAGCTGAAGTGCTGGAGGGTGACGGCCCATGTTCCGCCGCCAGAACAGACTTCGCATACAGACTTCTCTGTTACTGTCTGTTGTTGCCTCTCCATCTCAGGTAGCCTGGAGAATTCTCCTCTGTTCTACATTACGAGCTGAATTTTGAATGAAATTCACACTGTTCTCGTTCATTAAAACCCGGCATCTTACATCTCTTTCAATCCTATCGCTGCACGTGCAGTTTCAGGCAGCAAGATGAAAAACTTTTTTTACAACAAAAACCTCAGTTCTCCACAGCAACTTCTGTATTCGGTACAGCTCCTTTCCATTTTTTAATTACCTGCCCACATACCACTCCTTAATTCCTTTGCTTGCCTAGACATTGTATGGAACTACAAAGGTGTGTCTCCAAATTTGCTAACGTGGCTCAAATGACTCAACACACACACACACACACACACACACACACACGCACACCCAGACACACTTACACTGACACATTAAGTGCCTTTCATGTTCATACAGGCTGTTTTCTGAAGACTGCTCTCTGGAAGAAAAAGTGGTTTTAGCTGGCTGATAAAGTGATGTCAGCCGTGGTGGTGGTGGTGGTGGGGGTGGGGGTGGGGGTTGCAGGGGAGGTGCAGGATTGGAGCACAGTTAGGACACACCCTGCCCTCCAGCTCTGCTGTCAGGACATACCAGCCATTAGGAGACCATTATGGAGGGGCTTAGTACAAATTAGCCACAAAGTCCTTTCATACACTCGTACATTTGTCTCACTTGTGCCGAAGTGACACTTTAAAGCAGGAATGTGCTACTTTTTTTTCAATAACAAGTAAAAAGCATCTTCCTCTTGCAAAACAAAGGTACAATCATAAATATTATTCACCAGTTCACAGTTCAGTACACTCAGGAGTTTTGCCACGACAGCTTTGATTGTTGTCATGAGCAGAAGGTCATTATGGCTAATTATAATCAGCCACGATAAACTTTACAACTGTACTGCTGATTAACTGACATAAGTCGCTTTACTCACTGTGCTGTCGATCTTTTACTTTTTACTTCATGCTACATTTAATATTGACATTTTTTCAGAGTAACCACCACCAAAGGAGTGTAGAAATGTTTTAACAGAAACTCCTGCTTGCCATTTGGATTTGAAGGCCATATCTGTAACTGTATTTTGTGTAAGGGCTGTTTTGAACACTATTTCTGCCTCATGGCAAAATCCTCCAGTTTTACAGGAAGTGATGCATTCTGTGTTCCCCAATTTGTTTGGATTAAATCCCACAGCGCAGGAAATGTGTAGTTAGGCTGACAAGTGATGGTGACTGTGTCTGAAAATAGAGCTCTGGCATGTCAGACATCATCGAGTTTAAGAGAAAAGAAGAGCAAAGTGCAACGCTGACAGATAGAGGCAGGGATAGAAACAAGTATGTGTGTTCCTGTTATGGTTATATCTTCCATAGCATTTCCTGAGGAGTGTTCGTCTTTTAAATACATGCGTGAAGGCACGTGAACACACCCAAACACTGAAGCACAACGCTGCTGTATGTTCTAGTAAACCAGTGACAATCTGGGAGGTGGCCGTCCATCAGCCGTTCCCAAAACCATTTCATCCCCCGTCTCTTCTCTTTTTCCGTCACAGTTAGTAATCCCTGATGTGCAATGTCTGAGGTATGCTTGGAACTAGTAATGATTAACCATGAGGATTGTATGTGGCTGTGTGGCAGAGAAACTTTTGACCTGTTTTGGCTCTTGTAAATTATTAATTTAAAATGCAACTTAATGCAGTAAAAAGCACCGCAGGTTATCAGTGCTAACTGTTTTTTTACGGTCCACAGTGTGACTCAACTCGTGTGTTTTCTCTTGCGCAAACGAAGTGATTTTGTGATAGTCCATGCAAGTAACCACACCTCATCCCACCCCGCCTTTCCCACTTCTCCTTCGCCTCGTGCTGCAAGGGGAAGGGGTGTGTGTGGAGCCCCGCCCACCATGCCCTCAACGCACTAGCACCACTAAATACACACTCGCACATCATACACAGGGACAGGCCCAGACTTCATAGCCCACAGGCACCGTTTGCTATGAAAGGAATAGAGTAAACGGAAGAAAAAGAGAGAAAAAAAAAAAAACACAAGGAGGCAAAAAGAAGGGCAGAGCCGAACCAATGAGGGAGTGAGGAGGTTGAGAGGAAAGAAAGGGAGAGAAATCATAGGTTCGTGAAGTGCTCTGTTGCAGCCACAGGACTGCATTGCTCTGGGACGCACCGAGGGCCTGGTACACGCGAGAAAAGCAGAAGTTCCAGCCGAAGGGAAAGCCGCTGAGGATATCTCTTCATCATTAGGATTATTACTGTGTGTGCTGGCAAGCAGCGACAATGACCTCTCAGCAGCGGAGGTACAGGAACTTCTCCTCTGACAGCATGGGCAGAGAGAGGATGCCCTCAGACGAGGGTTACTACCAAGGGATGCTGAAGGCTACAGACGGCAGGAAAGGTACCAGTATGGTGGCAGTTAATGGAAAACGGCTTAATTGCAGGCCTTAATCTTGTGGTTTCCGATGTGTGCGAGAAGCTGCTGGGCAAGAATTATGTGTTCTTCCAGGAAGAGGGGAGAGAAGTATTTAATGTAATCTCAGCAGTGGGTCGCGTTCAGGGTCACATCGTTCGTCAGATTCCAAAGAAACATGATGGTGTCGTCAGGTCTGAGCGTCATATCACAGTCTGTAGCATTGGGTTGATAACGACAGATGCGGCTGCTCTGATTGGGCTGCAGTGTCCAGTGTTTCCTCATGCAGTGACTTACAGGAGGCTACTCCCCCTTTTCTAATGCATCAGCAGCTCTCTCACTTCGTATTGGTCAGCAAAGCCCATTCACAGTATTTGTTGTCATAGCATGCATGTCTTGGGGTGAGTGAGTCGTAGTGAGGGTGAAGGATGTGTTGCATAATGCCTTGTTTTTTCCCTATAGGACCCTTCAAATCTCCCAATTTTTGCAGCTCTTCAAATGAAATCTTAATAATAATGAGCATTTTTTTTTCGAATAGAGACCCCAATAAAAGCCCCACTTAGCCAGTTAGTGATATCAACAAGTTAACTTCACCAGCACACTTTGAATCTGCCATTGTGATTGTGTGTTTCCTCTTCTCTTGTGTCACAACGTCACTGACAGCAGCCTGACCAGTGGCATATGGCTGTGCCGCCACCAGTTAAGCATCAACGTTCACAAAGTCAAGGAAACCTGATTGTGTACATGAGATAATTCATGTTCAAATGAAAGTTAACTTTCTACAGGGCTGATTACATTGGTCGCTTATCAGCTTTTCATGCTGCAAATTATTATTTCATCTGCCTTTAAAAAGGAAATTCAGTTGCCCTCCAGTACAAAGTAGGTGCAAAAATTCAATTATGTGAAAATACTCAGTTTTAAATTAAATCCTACATTCTGGATTATTGGATTACTATTACTGGATTATTATTATTCCTGATGTGCAAAAATACATGTTTTATAAAGTCTAGATTTTGGATAAGATACTAGTGACTCTCACGCTAATGGTAAAAAGCACGGCGACTCCCTCTGCGTGGTACCTTGCTAAAGACGCTCCCAGCGCTTTCCTGCTGCTGCCGTCGATTTTTGTGCCTTGTTGGACCATAAACACTGCACCTCTCTTAAACCTGTGTGTCTGGTGACATTTGATACGTGGAGTTCACTCAGCCCCCATCCACTGGCACACCACTTACTCATGAGGAGCACTGATGGCAAAGCGCGTTGTTGAGTTTGTTGCTGTGTGTGTGTGTGTATCACCAATCATCATGCCTCCACTGTTGACATTTTGCCACCGTGATAGGAAATTGAACCACCCTGTTGGTTTCAGTGATAAATGAGGAGGTTAAAGGTCTATTGGGGTCTTGGTGAGGTTTCCATGGAAACGCGGCTCCCTAACACATGCAGAAGTCATTGCATGACACCCTCCCAAGGAAGCAAACATAGCCTCTGGGTGCCTGTTTTATGCTGGCGTCGAATCGCTGCCCTTTGCTTCCCGTCATGTCACCGCACGGCAGAAAGTCACATCATTCCCTTAAGCCTGATAACGCGCAGGACTTTGGACTTTGACTGCGTTTGTGTCCGTAGTTCATTCTGGCGCACTGTGAATGGAATTAAACGCCGCGTGAGTCAGTGAAGGCGAGTTCTTCAATGGAAGGCATGAATTAAAGCTGCCCAGCGTCACATGGGCATCATCAGAGGCCTGGAAATCCGCTGATCCATCCACCGTGTCCACAATGAATGTTGCAGTGACACACCTTCTGGTTTTTCCCTACAACTCCAATAGGGACACACAACACGAGGAATGCGGGTTTGTTGCCTTAGTAGGTGTGTTCCTCGCCAAGGTCTTGTTGTTTCTTGTTGGAAGATTGCAGATCTAATACTTATGCCACGTCCTGTGATAATCACATCGAGTGTTTTGACACCGCGTCTTGCCCTTACCGTGGAAACCCTTCAATTTTTCCATCACAGCTGGCAGCAGTGTCATAGCGAGACACAGCCTTGCAAATGCTACATGTCCCAGACAATAGGGGCGCATGTGCCGCCAATGAGTGTGCTTTGATGCAGTCTGACTCAGATGCAGGTGTGCACAGTCACAAAGTGTTTTTTTTTTTCCCCAACCAGCGATAAACTCTGTTAGTCTCACAGGAATCTTGAGGATGCCCTCTCTTGTTTCCTTCTGTATTTGAAATAAATGCAACTGATCTTGGCGTGTGACTTTTCTGTCACCATCTGCCCAACGCATCCATCATATGTTGTTAATTTCAACCTGCAACCGAGCATCGGTTTTAATATGTGCCTTGACAACTGTGGTTTCTCTGTCTTGCAGATGAGCGGGATCGAGTACAGAAAAAGACCTTTACAAAATGGGTGAACAAGCACTTGATAAAGGTAAGACCGTGTCTTTGACTTTCACTCTCTCTCATTGCACTCGCACACAGATAGGCGTGCACTGTTCTTGCTCCTTTGGAACGTCACGAACATGTGGTTGCATGCTTTCTTACCCAACAACCACAGTTGGCATCAAAAGGTGAATGTCCCTGTCTGTGGTCCGGGCCTCAATAATACATGTGGCGGACCGCGGATGCACCGAATCATCATTGCTGATCTGCCTTCGACCTCAGGATGTTACGTTTAACAAATGTGGCAACTCAGATTTAGAGAGTGATTTCAGATTGAGCTCGACCGTTAGAATAAAGGACATGGACTCTGCAGTGACTACAGCTCCAAACAGTTGGGCTTGATTTATATTTGTGTTGGCAAGATTTTTAATAAACTGATAACAGGGTAAAATTATTGCTTACTTGACCATTATTCAACCTTAGCAGATACACAATACAACATTGACTTCAAGGGTCCGGCTGTAACAACAAAAGTTTATGACAGCAGATGGCCAGTTTCAATTTTACCTCGTGGATTATTTTAGGGACAGGCCGTCCTTATGTAACCTGTAATCCATCCTTCACCTGTGCATTGTAACTGTCTCTGCAGAAATGATTACCAACAGCCCACCGTGCATAAAATGTACATTAGCTAGTCAGTTATCGTTCCACACCCATTTGCGAACACTGCCAACCGCCGTCACGGGGAGGCTCACCAGGAGTCCAGTCTCTCATCAGCTGAGAAACTGTGCAAACCGTCCGTCAGCACCTGAGCGCTCCTGCTTTATTCTCCAGCGAAGCCCCGGAGGGCCTCCAAACGCATCGCACACATCCGAGGAGGTGAACAGGTCGGGATGAGGGTAAAAGTCAAACAGGACGCACTCCTCACTCAGGAGTTCCTCATTAGAAGTGAAAAATTGGCCCCCAACACAATATACCTGTCCTGCAGCGCAGTAAAAGTAATCCCTGCGCCTGTGCCGCTCCTCTTCCAGAAAACTCCCATTGGCAGCAATACATTTACAACCTCATGACATTTAAGTGCTTCCATATTTTTTTTCTACATTCACAGCACAGACAGAGGGCCATTCATTTTTTTCATTTTAGAAATGGGACAAGAGGAAAGAAAATAAGCACGGGGAGAGTGTTTTCCTTTCCATGAACGTGCGGCTCTAACGTATTCTGCTCCCAACGTATGAGAGCATAGTGGAGCTGCACCCGCTTGTTTCTCTTTAAGTGTTCCCTGTGAAATTTTGAAGGGTGAGTCACAGACATCTGGACTCGCTTAGCTCCCTGTAAAAAGGCAAATTCTAGTCTCAGCCCACATCCCGCGGTGGTTAAGGCTGACGGTAGCACATGCGCTGCGCGGGCTCCCGGGGCTCCCGGGCTACCTGCAGCTGTGCCTAGCTTCAGCCGAAAGGCATGTTTTGATGTACGGAGGTTGCATAAGTACTCACACTGATATTGTCAGTGTGCCCTGTCTCAAAATAACCCACGTAACACAAGCATAAAAGTCTTTTTGATTTTTTAATTAAGTTAAGTGTTAAGTCAGCCTCGGGTTTTCCTCCCAAAAAATCCTGCAGTTTTGGAGTTGTCACTCACTGATTTGGAGTTAGCTTTCCACAAGGGACCGGACCTGACACCTAAAATAAATTTTGGTAAAATTAGGACGTCCCAGCTGCGTGCCACTTCTGCTGTAATAGGAAGCTCTTTATCATTCTTTTTTTAAATTATGGGTCAGGAGATCACTTTACCTACACACACATGTTTGGCAGGGAAGGTGTTAACTCTGTGTCTGAATGTGCAAGTGTGCTCCTCTGAGGTTAACCTGATTTAATGGCTTAATGGCCGGCTTGACAGGGCCAGACGATTCTATGGGTGCAGCCATATAGAGCCATAAAGGGTCGCTGAGTGGTTTCCCCTGCTCTGTAAATCTTTTTATGTTGTGCTAGACGGAGTGGAACATCGGAGCAGCTGCAGAAACGAAAATCCCGCCCTCTCGCAGATTCCTGCAAACTACAGCCGATTAGATTAAAAAGCTCCAATTGTTGCAAATTGATTTCAGATTATGCGCGGCTCTCAGCGAAACACTCACCTTCCAGAACAAATTGCACAAGATGACGCACACATTATGTAAAGGCAGAGGCATGATAAGCGTTTTGTTTGCAGACAGCGTGGAGGGGCGTGTGGGGCTGTCAGCCATGTGTGCTAATGATTTCCACCTTGAGAGGTTCGCCGAGTGGCACTTTGCGGCGTTATCGCCCACCTTTCACATCGCGTGCAGCAGAGCCGCAGCCTCTTCAGCTCTGTGCAGTTGAATGGTGGGGACATATGCACAGCAATAAGCTATTTGAAAATCACACGCATCACTGAACGTGAGGTGAGACTGCCCTCAACTCAGCAGGACATCCCTCAAATAGAACGGTCGGCTATCAGCCCATCAACAGCGATGCAAACTTCACGGCCTTCGGGCCTTTTGACTGGAAAGCGGAGAATTCTCCAGTGTGCAGACAGTGAACCCTGGTGGACGCAGCGTTGAGTACCTTCACTGCACTCGGCCACATAGTGAGCACCTTCTCTCCGCAGGTAGGGAGGAGCGTGTGGGACGACTGTGTCGAACGTCTCGCCAACATGAAGCAGCAACTGTTGCAACTTGCAGAGGATATTTTCTTTCATTCCATTTCAGCCATCTTTCCCCACATTGGCCAGACACACCCTGCATCTGCTCCGATTGTAGTTTCTAACTAAAAAATGACTGGTTTACATTACTCAGCCTTCTGTCTCACTAGTTCTTCCATTGATTTAAAATTTCTAGTTAGTGAGGCGCTACTTTGCTTTTGGTGTACGCACCAGATAGCCCCCTTGGATCCTCTGATTCTACTCTTTTAGCCATTCTTAATCAAAGAAGAAGGGGAAGTTTCAGTGATGCTGCTTTCACTCGTCACGCTCCAAGCTGCTGGAATCTGAGAGCAACTGTGAACATTGTGATTTGAAAAAATCTGCTATATGCATGAATCTGCAATCCACTATATGAATGAAATTTTGATTGACAAACCATCGCGCCACATACAGTACCACCCTGTTCATCTTTCAGATGATCTAAAGTTCCATTGCATCCTAATCATTGTGATTAACGTCCCCTTCACTCATCCCCGCTCGTGCCCTCTTCTTCCGTTCTTTCTGTTTCTCTGTTACTAATCCATCTCTTCTCATTCCTCCATCTATCATCCCCCTCCTTGCCCAGCACCGGAGGGCAGAGGTAGGTACCAGCATGTTGGAGCAGGACTGTAATAAATGTGCTGTGTGTCTGATCGGTATCTGACCTGCTTAGGAGCTGCCCCTCCCCTCCCCTCCCTCCCTTGCTTGTTTCACTGTCTGCACCCTACCTCTGTTTTAGAAACACCGCATCCTGCTTTGTCCGTGAGTTCACCGTGAATGCGCCCGCAAGAATCTAGAGCCATCTTAAAATAAATATGCCCGCGCCCCCTTTTACCTCGACTAGGGCACCTTTGTTACATCAGCGATCTGACTTTCACTCACAGTGCAATCTGTCAGTCGTCAGTGACACAACAGCTGCCATCTGGCATTTGGAGCGGCAGCCAGGCTTGGCTGCTCACGGCTATGCATTCTTGACCTGTGTAGAATTGCACTAGTGAGGAGAACGCTCTGAGCGCTGAGAAAACTTACGTAACACAGATTTGGAGCCAGCAGCTCGTACAGTCCCCCGCTGTAATTTAAGATGCTCAAGCAGAACTTTTTAGAACTGTTTTGCTGTAAATTTATTGTCACCAACACTGTTCTACATGTTGTTGCCAAGTTGAGCACAGTACCTTTGAGACCATCCATCACATCGTGGCCCTCCTCTGCCACTTTTGTAAAGGAACCTGGTTTTATGTTCTGCTTCACTCGTTAAATGTCTTGATATATTGTGCCTGGTTCTGAGTTAGTAGCAGTTATAAAAGAGCGGTTCTGCTCAGTATGTTGAAATCATCATGCTAATTAAACTGGCATCATCTTGAATCTTTTGTGACGCCTCCTCTGTTTTTTGTCCTGTTTGTCCCGGCAGGCACAGCGTCATGTCACAGACCTGTATGAAGACCTCCGAGATGGACATAACCTGATCTCCCTGCTGGAGGTCCTGTCTGGGGGATCACTAGTGAGTATCGCCTCAACATCAGAGGAACCAGTACACCTGAGCTCTGCATGTTTTCACCTCAAACATCCTCTAAAACAAAACCTAATCTTGATTTATTACATGGGTGTGTCCTGGGGTATCTTCCCTGTGGCAGTAAATTGTAATGAATCGCAGCCAAGTTGTCAGTCAAAGGCTTAACCTGAGCCCAGTCTCACCAGCCATTCGCTTTTTTTTTTAATTCCAATGTGTGAGTCTCTCTACTTTCTTCAACTGAAATCTCGAGGATCCTGTATATCAGATGCTACATTTATACCCTGAGTTCAGACCTGAACAGAAGCTTCGCTACTGCTGTCTTTCATCGCTCTCTCTCCACCAGCTCCAGCTCCGCTCATCTTCTGAATGCCTTCATAGCCTTGAACACATTAACCTCACTGTGGCCTGTGTGTGTGTGTGTTTGTGCACTGTGCTCGTTTCTGATCTACTCTCCTTCTTTTCTACTCCTCCTCTCCATCCTCCTCTTCCTCCGCCCTCCCTTAACCTTTCCTCTGTGCGCACTGATCTTTGCCGTCTGGCCTTCGCCTCCTCTCCTTGCCCTGCTCTTGCTGGGGCTAGCCGAGGGAGAGAGACGTGGTCAGGAGCGTTCGGTTGGTGAGTGGGTTTGTAACTTAAAGTAGACATCCTGTTATTTATTTATTTATTTTCAATTTATTTCTATTTTTTATGATTCACTCATGCTTTCCCTGCGATTTGGCTGCGCATTGTAACCAAACCTCCGTGGCAATTAAGGTTTTATTTTGCTGCGGCTTTTTGTTTCTCTCATCTGCAGGCTTGCTTTAACCATAGCTGCTTTAAATGGTATTTACCTTATCCATAGTATATAAATACATTAGTTATCAACAGGTGATGCTGACACTTTGATTTATTTTCACTTTTGATTTATTCAGCAGTTTTTGATACAAGTGATTTTTCTGTTGAAACATCTTTTTGTCTTTTTTCAGCATTGCATCAAAGCTCCCGTATTGTATGCTGCATTGTTTTGCATTAGTTTAATTGGTTAATTCAAAATACAAACTAAGCATTACACAACACAACATTAGCGAATCCTTTTTTTTTTTGTCAGATGACTTAAATCATGCAAAACAATTTCCCCCAGCTGTAATTCGTCATTGTGAAGGGTTTATTATTCTCATCATATTCTGTGTGGAGTAGTGGTAAACAGCACGACTGAGCCAAAGAAAGGAGCATCAATTTCTTTGAGAGAAAAATTTGGCACAGTATCTCTGTGTGCATACTGTAAATTGAATTATTTATCCATGAGATTTAATTCTAAGTTGAAAGAAGACATCAAAGCATCACATGTTATTCCCCACATTCATCTTTATTACTGTTATGTGTCCTTCCATCTGCTTTCTTCCTAATTTATTCATTTCAGTTGGATGCATTCCACCTTCCACCAACACGAGTGAGCTAAAAGGATCCCTGTTCAAAGTTTACCTGAACACCTTTTTATCTCTGCTCTATCCTCCGTAGCCCAGAGAGAAAGGACGCATGCGGTTCCACAAGCTGCAGAATGTACAGATAGCACTGGACTTCCTCAGACACCGGCAGGTACGACTGATGAGATCGCACCATGTTTGAAAAGCCACTGGCAGTGCCTGATAGTCTGTATCTGTGTATTCAGATGAACATTAAACATAATATGACTGTTGCTCTCCTGTTTCCCCAGGTCAAGCTGGTTAACATCAGAAATGATGACATAGCAGATGGAAACCCCAAGCTCACCCTGGGGTTAATATGGACCATCATCCTCCACTTCCAGGTCTCCTCTTCTGTCAGTGTTGTGTTTTGTTATATTATCGCTCTACACCTCTGTCTCTGGGATCTGCACCTGTCGGCTGCCATTTCACCCCTCCTTGGACAAATCAGAATGGACTCTGCTCTTCAAAATTGCTCTCCTAAAAGACGTTTTCTCATCAAAAACGGGATCGTTCCTACTTAAACTCCTGGAGGGGTTTGAAGCTATCATAACACACTAACTCCGCAGTCAAGAGTAGAGGGTGTGGTAACTTTTATTTATGAACAGATAAAAAGCATCCAGGGCGTGTAAGTATGAGTCACTCTCCCCCCTGACTCCCAGGGGGAGGGCGTGTCCGGCCCAGTGCAGAACATGTCGAAGTGCTGCACTCTCAACAACATCCCGTGCAGCCGGCCTTTCCCCTGCTTTTCCTGTGCTAGATGAGAGGTGCCAGGCACACACCCACTAAAACTAATCAGATGATTCAGGTTCAGGTTGCAAAACACTGAAGTTCATCATGGGGCATGAAGGAAAGTGTGGTGCGGTTTGGTGGGGCGATCTGGTGAATCTGGTGTCTTTGTGCCCTGTAGGTAGACATAATGAGTCTTTATACTTTTACAGAGGAAGCCGGGGTGTGGTTGCTGCTGAGTCAGAGATCAGACAGGAGATTAAAATTTCCCTCTCATCGAGCAATATAGCGTTTAACCCAGCATTCTGAATACACCAAATAAATTGAATGTACTGAGGGGAAAAATATGTATTTAGTGTGCTCTGAAGTAAGAGAAGACACGCACGAAAGCTCCAGATACGAGGAGGAGGAGGAGGAGAAACTGACAAGCATTCGCACACAGATCATACATTCATTTACATTAACAAACGCAACTCAGAAATCCCAGATGAAATCCATATGACTCATCTGTCCTTTCCCCAAAGTTGGGCGGATGCGGCAGCAGAAGTCCTGCTGCAAGTCAGAAAGAGGCACTTCGATCTACCAATAGTTTATTAAATATCTAATACACTGACAGTTCAAGGAAGAAAATCTAGTCAAGGGATGATGAGGGTTTTAATTCCTGAGACCACTGATGATGTTAAAATTAACGTCAGCAAAATTAACACTTGGTGTGGAGTAAATCAATTTAAGTAGCATCTTTTGGTTTCCACTAATGACTAATTTTTTAATTAACTTAATTTCCTCAGTACACACAGCACAAATTGTCTGACCTTCAGTCTGCCTGTGTCGTCTCAGATCTCGGACATTCAGGTGAATGGCCAGTCAGATGACATGACCGCCAAGGAGAAGCTCTTGCTCTGGTCTCAGAGGATGACCGACGGCTACGAGGGCATCCGCTGCGACAACTTCAGCACCAGCTGGAGGGACGGCAAGCTCTTCAACGCCGTCATCCACAAATACTAGTGAGTACTGCCGATTGGTTGCCAGAAAGTGATCCCTCAGTATGAAAAGTGACACATTTGCCTACATTTGACCATACACTGGCAGTGCCAGTTTAAACCTGCTGTATACCTGTATATATTCTTTAAATAATTCCAGACTTGATAGCCATGACCTGAACAGCAGCATGATATAGGTTCAATGGTGCAGAGCCTCTATATAGTTGCACTAGCATGGCAAAAACTGAAGTAACTAAGCTTTATTTATTCGCTCTGGCTTTGTAACCCAAGTCATTGCACTTGACCCTGCTGCTTTCATAATGCTTCCCCTTGAACATTTCAGGCCGTCAGGCTAGAAATATCACCAACAGGCTAACAGGCGGTTACTAATACTCCTTTGTTGCCACTTTAAGTTAATACTAAGTCCCCCATTAAATATGATTAGCTTATTAAATTGTTGGGAGCCTAGTATTAAAAAGTAGTATCTGATGGCTCTGCTGTTGAACACTAAATATGCTAATTCCCACAAAAGCTGTTTTGTGTCCTCATGGTAGAATTAGTGGTTAGGGATTGCTTTGTGTGCTGGCATCCTGGGAAATGCATGTGCATTGATTTCTCAGGAAGATTTGTCTGTACAATTTGCCATTGGTCGTTTTTTTTTTTAGCTTGTGGTTAATGCAAAGTCTGGAGAGCAAACTGGAGAAAAGAGCAAGATGTATTCCTTTAGAGCTATTATGGACTAAAAGAAAGAGTTGCCTGCAGGGACAAGTTTCGTTAAACCTGAACATGTACCTTCAACCTTTTTTCTGTCTTTTAAATTTTTTTTTTAAAGCCACCTGAGGCTGGAATAGCACTGCCTTTCACAGAGTTCGGGGGTGTGGTGTGTGGGCGTTGCTATAGCACTTTGTGTCTGTTACATGAAAACTGTGGTGTTGCTTCATGCCTCGGCATTCGGGGTGTCCTAGTGCAGAATATGTATTCATCCAGAGAATTCGAGAGGGTCCGGGGTTGAGATAGGGGTGAAGAGGATTCAGTTGGACTTACAAGTCACAGTTTCATTTGAAGAAGCTTGATGGAAGCAGTAACTTGGCTGCACCACTAGGAGGCTTTTTTTTGCTGAAGGATGAGCAGGATCTTCACATGATGATGAGACAATGCACACGATGGATGTAGATGCAGCCGTCAAGCCATCAAAAGATTAGTTTGTATGAATCATTGAACCTATAACCTCAAGCATGAAAGAATAAGCTTTTTACTTGCCACTGGACGATTTTGAAGATGCTCGGCATGAGGAAGAAGTCTAAACAGAAGAAGGGAAGCCTGGGCTTCCTTGGCGGCCTGTCGGGGTCCGTCAGCGATGTGGACAACAGGGTGGTCATGCTCTGTGAGGATATCCCATCAGAGGGATCCTCCTGGGACTCGGGGCGGGGCTCGCACAGCTCAGGGGCACACTCAAGCAGTGAGGAAGCAGGCCACGGATGGAGGTCTTGCAGAGTTAATGGAAGAGAGGCCCAGAGCGTGAGCAGCTCCCCAACCAAGCACTACTTTGTTCGGGAAATCCACCGTGTCGAGCCTTCTTCTGTTTCTGGCCAGAATTCAGGCTGTTCCACTCAACGCATCAGAGAGCTGTATGAATGTGCCATCCAACTGTTGCTTTGTGCATTTCCTTACATGTCATAGTTACTGCTGTAGAGTAATGCATTGCACATTTGAATTTGTGGATTTGGTAATGTATTTAAAGGGCTGTCATTTATGGTACTACAGTACACTTACGTCGTGGCAGTAGTCAAGTGGGAATGCATGTAAAATGAGCGTCTGTGATGCATTCAGTCGTCTTCTGGAGATGTGAACTTTAGTCTAGTCCTCTGGGAGTCAAGTTGTGGCTAGCTGCTGACTTGAGTCAATTTTGATTATGTTATCTGCTCTATAAATTAACATTCCACGTAAAGATGTTACGACATCTGCCAAAGTCAAATGCCTGGAAGACAAAAAGGCAGGTGCTGGTACAGGGTTGTCAGGAAGTGAACAGGTGGGCTCTTTTACCGCCTGGAGCCAGTGGCAGAAGGTCATGAAAAGCACATCCCCCGCTCCCACTGTCATTAAAACAAGCAGCCCTGCACAGCCTGGGCTGCTTCTGCATAGCTGTTTAATTTGTGCCATGTCAACTTCCACCCAGTTTCACTCCATTTGAAAATGTCAAAGAGCACCCATGCACCCAGGCAAAGTACAGTGTACATTATCATGACATGTGCAATAGCAAATGGATACTATCCAAAACTTTAAAAATATTAAATATTGTGCCCTTACACTCTATATCACAGTCAATCAAGTTTCACTTACCCCTCCCACTCTTTTTGCATTCCTCTAGTCCCAGACTCATCGACATGGGCAAAGTGTACCGACAGACCAATGTGGAGAACCTGGAGCAGGCCTTCGGTGTGGCTGAGCGGGACCTGGGAGTGACACGTCTACTGGACCCTGAGGGTAAGGCCGGCAGCTAATCAGTTTCAGCATTTTCAATCAATTCAGCATTTATGGTGCATTTCACTTATTCATTTGTAACCTGAAATAATGTGATGGCAAATAACACAATTTCACCTCATCCTTTCAGATGTGGATGTCCCTCACCCTGATGAGAAGTCCATCATCACTTATGTGTCATCCCTGTATGATGCCATGCCTCGGGCTGATGTGCATGATGGCGTGAGAGCTACTGTGAGCAGCACATGTTCTATTCCATCAGTCTTTGTTTGGGCAGCAATCCAAGATATTATGAAAAATGCTATAAATAAGTGTGCTCAGGGCAACACTAACGTTTGTTCTAATTTTCTAATTCAATTAGATTGAATGTTTGATCGGATTTCATCAAACCTGAAGTGGCTTGTGACTCTGAGCAGAGTGTTTTGCAGTACAGCCAAACGTTTACAGAGAATTAGAAGTCTTGTGAGGCCAAGTATCAGGAAATTAGCAACCAGTGGTGTTTACACTGCAGAGGCCAACAGGACAGGCGCACATGTTACACATCATGTGTTCACATTAAACATAGTGTATAGTAGTTTATGCAAATTCACTCGCAAGACAAAGGCCCCTTTTGGGCATTTAATGTGCCTGCACTAATGTCAAAGTGAACACTGATCTCAATTTTCTCAATAAATGTCCATACAAACATGGGTACAACTGCCCAAGGGCCCTGGGGGAACTGGAAAACTATGCCGTTGTCTTTCTGTCTGTCTCCCACTGTCTCCTCCACCACTTCCCCCCTCATCAACCCATTCTCTGCCTGCTCATCCATTCAAACAAGACCTAGATTGTGGCGAACTAATTGAATTTAGTCTTGTGTGTGTGAGCGATTGAACATGGAGACGCAGGAGAAGAAGAGTGCTCCTGTCCGTTGTTGTTAACCTCCCAGCGGTGTTTTCTGCTGTGTCGGCTGCAGGAGCTGGAGCTGCGCTGGCAGGAGTACTACGAGCTGGTGACTCTTCTGCTCCAGTGGATACGCCACCATGTCATGATCTTTGAGGAGAGGAAGTTCCCCACGAGCTATGAGGAGATAGAGGTGAGCTCATGCGTTGGTTGGTATGTGGAAATGATACCTCTCGGCAAGAGACTTGTCTTTCTTATGGTTGTCTATCGTGTATTAGGTTGTTGTTGTTGATGTTGTTGAGCAGCACTGAAAAGAACAAAAATACTGTTATTATATAATATTGTTATTAAAAGACCAATTACGACATGGTGCATGTCTTGATAATATAAGTATTATGCATTTTTTGGAGCCTGTCCACTGTTAGTTCAAAGACACACTTACATAATGTCTGGCTGTGGGCAGACACAAGAAACTGTATTCTCAGATATTGTTGTGCTGTAGGTGGGGCAGTGCTGTTGGAAAACTCAGCCAACAGGCAGATAATGTTGGACCTAGTCCTCTGGAGAATTACCACTTTGCCACTCCCTGCCTTTGCAACAGAACAAAAGTGTAGCGTGACTTGAGTATTTTTCTTAACTGCCTTTGAAGTCAAATTATCAGCAGTGTGTCTTCAGTCCAGAGAGATTGAGTAGTTAGTTATTGTAAGTAAGTTAAGTTATTTGACTCTTTATACGTTTAATTTAATTCACACCAGTCGTGGGATTGCATGAATGATGCCTTCAGAGCTTCAGAGGATATTACCTCACTGTGTAAGAAGTTGATGATCAATTTTTTTCCCAATGTTCCATAAAAGTCTTGAGGAAAAAAAAGACAGTTTAGAGAAAAAAAACTCACAAATTAATAAAGCATTAAATTAACACAATTTGAAAATAAGAATTCCCATAGTCAAATATTCACTTGAGTATTTTCCTTTAGCTTCTGTGGCGCCAGTTCTTGAAGTTCAAGGAGACGGAGCTGCCGGTGAAAGAGTCCGACAAGAACCGGTCGAAGCACATCTACCAGTCCTTTGAGGCAAGCTAACCTGGATTTTGAAATTCATTTGTATTCTTTTGTATTCTATTGTTTACTATTCACAGTGACTTACGCATTGTGCTTCCACCTGCTCACAGAGTGCCGTGCATGCTGGCCAGGTGAAGGTCCCTCCGGGCTACCATCCCATTGATGTGGAGAAGGAATGGGGCCGACTCCATGTGGCCATCCTTGAGAGAGAGCGACTGCTGAGAATTGAGTTTGAAAGGTGTGGACTGTGGACTAATTTTTTTAATGTAAAAATATAAATCTTTATTGTGATAAAAATTCCAGTCATGCCGGTCTCTCCCAGCCAAGGGGTGTCTCGCTAAAAAGATGAAACAATACAGAAATGTGTAAGTCAGGCACCGCATCATGCTAGTAGGTTAGGACATCATTTCCAAAACTAGCATTTGCGTTAGGTTGTCCAAGAGCCCTGTCATTGTGGTATTTGCAACTAACATAAAAACAGAGGGGAAAAAAGGTAGCTAATACTCTTGCTCCTACTGAAAAATGCCAACTAGCTAACAGCCAAGCTTTAGCCTAAGGTTATGGAGGTGGGTAGCCTGCTACCAGATTTATGCTCATGAGTGACAACAAAACTGTGTCATGGTGAGTTACATTTTCATTTACTTTTGACTAAAACGTCTCCACTGTGGAGGTTAGTCGAACACATGCACATTCAGTTGCAGACCTGTTGCATCATCTCCCAGCTTTGGTAGAAGATAAACAAACACGCTGGTGAAATGCAGTTTTTCTTATTGTTTTGTGGCAGAGAAATGTTCCTTATGATTGGAGGAAAAAAAAGATGATGATGATAAGGTCTGGTGAAATGAGATTTTTTCCCTATGTATTTGATATTATGTTACATCATGCCTGGAAAATGGGACTGCTGGTGTCATGAGATTGTCCGCTCATCTAATAGCCTTGTTTATGGTTCTGTGAGATGTGGAATGACTGAATGAGCAGACCGGGAATCTATTTCGGAAAACTGAGGCATTTTTGTCTCGCTCTGAGCCTCAATGCGACAGAGTGTTTCCCTTAGACATGATGCGAGTGGGAAGAACCAGTGGTCAAGTAGCCGGAGCTTTAATACTTCTAAAGTTGAGATATGGCATTTGTGACTGATCCTCATAAACTGGAGTATTTACTACGATGCAGATGGCCGTAAGTGTTTTGATTGACTTGGACTTGATTGAATGTTGTGAGCTTGTAATGTGGGCGTTCTGAAGTTAACTCCTGTGTCCTCGTTGACTCGAAAAATCAAAAATGCTGAATGACAAACTGCTGTGTAGCCTATTCTGTTATGCTGCAACCTTCGCATTGTCTCTCATTATACTTCAACTTTATTTTATCTAATCCAGACTTGAGAGGCTCCAGAGGATTGTCAGTAAAGTCCAGATGGAGTCTGGATTGTGTGATGAGCAACTCATCCACCTGGAGACCCTGCTGCAGACGGTGAGTTCTATTCAGTTCAAACATTAGAAATGCTACACTTTCATATGAGTTCACAGACAGCCAGTTTAGACTTCTTAATTTTATAGTAAGCAAACATCACAATAAGACCAATGGATTTCTATTTTGGATTTGTTTTGGATTTTTCCTCTTAAATTCTGTCTAAAATGTCTAAAATCCAGCTATAGACAGAGCTGGCTGCTTGCTTCAGGATGCATATCAGTATTAAAGTCTTACAGACTTATTAAGCCTCTCTTCACTGTTTTGTTTAACACACTCACTACAAATTTCCATCCAATCAGACATTTAAGAACCCCGCCAAATATGTAGTCATATAATAATAAAAACAAATATAAAGCCTGCATCCTTTAGGCAGAGAAAGGGCCAATGCTTGTGTCATTCACTGTTATAAGCCTTTACTGTGTGTTCCCTTGCAATGTGGGAGGCATTTTTAAAGAAGATAAAGCTTGACATTTTCATTGGCTTTCAACCCTTCAGGACATCCGTCTGCTGAATGCAGGGAAACCAGCTCAGCACACAGCAGAAGTAGAGAGGGAGCTGGACAAGGCGGACAACATGATTCGCCTGCTCTTCAATGATGTGCAGATACTTAAGGATGGACGCCACCCTCAGGCTGAACAGATGTACCGCAAGTGGGTGCTATGTGTATTACAGTCAACTGAATTTGTGTGCATTTTCTACAAAAGCAGTTCAAGGACACCTAAATAGGCACTTACGGACAGTACATTAAGATGTGTTTTTAATATCCACAGGGTTTACCGCCTCCACGAGCGCCTGGTCAACCTGCGCAGCGATTACAACCTTCGCCTGAAGTCTGCCATGACCTCTGCCATGACCCCTGCCCAGGCTAACCTGACGCAGACCTCCCAGCAGACCACCATGAAGGTGCGGCCCGAGTTGGATGACGTGACCCTCCGCTACGTCCAAGACCTTCTGGCCTGGGTGGAGGAGAACCAGCGTCGCATCAATGAAGCTGAGTGGGGATCCGATCTTCCGTCTGTGGAGTCCCAGCTGGGCAGCCACAGAGGCCTGCACCAGACTGTGGAGGACTTCCGATCCAAGATTGAACGGGCCAAGGCTGACGAGGTAATACCCTTAGCATCCACTGGGAAGGATTACACATCGACATAACCAATGTGCTGTTAACTGTTTAAGTAACCTTTGTTACATCTTTCATGTTCTTCAGAGCCAGCTATCTCCTGTGAGCAAGGCCACATACAAAGAATACCTGGGTAAACTGGACCTTCAGTATGGCAAACTACTGGTAAATATTTTCATATTTCAAACATTTTTCTGGGGCTGACATTTGGATTCACTTTTGTCCACAAATATTGGAAAATCTTTAAGCAATTTTAAACTATTTTTCTTTTACCTATTCTTTCTTTCAGAACTCTTCCAAGTCCCGTCTGAGGAACTTGGACTCACTGCACACCTTTGTCAGTGCTGCCACAAAGGAACTGATGTGGTTAAATGACAAAGAAGAGGAGGAGGTCAACTTTGACTGGAGTGACAGAAACACCAACATGACTGCTAAGAAAGACAACTACTCTGTGGGTTTTTACTTTTTAATATTTCTTTAGGTGGATTAAATCAATACACTTTCTTCCTCCCAAGACTGTCATTAACTTTTACATTTGGATTCTTCAGGGTCTCATGCGAGAGCTGGAGCTGAGAGAGAAGAAAGTCAATGATATTCAGACCATGGGAGACAAACTTATTAGGGAAGGACATCCTGGCAAGAAGACAATTGAGGTAAGTACTCAGAAACACAGTTGAAAGGTAAATATCCACTTACTGTATAAAAGCCTCAGCAGAGTGATTCCTCAGCTAATTCCCCATCATTATATCTTCTTTGTCCACACCCAGGCCTTCACAGCTGCCCTGCAGACTCAGTGGAGCTGGATCCTCCAGCTGTGCTGCTGTATTGAGGCTCATCTCAAAGAAAACACAGCCTACTACCAGGTATGTTACATTCCTTAAAAGAAACCTTCAGTCACTGTTCATTTTGTGGCCCTCATCTGATGTCCTTGCGTTGTCTCCTTGCAGTTCTTTGCCGACGTAAAAGAGGCTCAGGACAAGATGAAGAAAATGCAGGAGAACATGAAAAAGAAATACAGCTGTGATCGCTCTACAACAGCCACACGCCTGGAGGATCTGCTGCAGGATGCTGTGGTAAGTGCTGAATGTCTAAGTTAACTCGATGTCTTGAGTTATTAACTTCATAAGAAACTGTGTAGGATTTGTGATGTTGATTCAAATGCAAAATTGTCCTACTGCTCGTGTTTAATATGTAACAGGTAAGTGATTTTCTTCTATGTTAGTTTAACTTCATTCCTTTTCAACAGGAAGAGAAAGAACAGCTCAATGAATTCAAGACCATGGTGACCGGCCTGAACAAGAGAGCCAAGTCCATCGTCCAGCTGAAACCTCGTAACCCCACCACCTCCATCAAAGGCAAACTGCCCATCCAGGCTGTCTGCGACTTCAAGCAACAGGAGGTGAGAACATCTGCTGACCGCTCCACACTTATTCATTCACAGCCCAGAGAAGTCATGGTTGCAAGCCAGAGTATGCCTTCTTCAAGGTATGTATACCTCTCCATCTTGGATTCTTTTTCAGATCAACGTCCACAAAGGAGAGGAGTGTGCTCTCCTCAACAACTCCCAGCCCTTCAAGTGGAAGGTCCTGAACCGCTCCGGACATGAAGCAGTGGTGCCGTCTGTCTGCTTCATGGTACCTCCGGTCAACAAGGAGGCCGTGGACAGCGTTTCCAGGTGAGAACACAGTAAAGCAAAACAAAGTTAGCCAGCTGTGTGACAGCTGCGTATATGGACAGAGGAACCCTCTACTAGCCAACATTATTTGACGTCTTGCAGCTGTTAAGATACTGGGTCAATGACTCCAACAACCAGGTTGTCACCACTGTAGGTGGGCGAGTAGCTTTATGATATAATAATAGTTCTAGTGACAACCTGATGCACCTAACAAATAAGTGACAGATGTTGTTACAACAGCGAATGCCACGCATAACTAATTCATAACTGGATCAGGAAGCCTCTTTTGTACTTGGTGTCTTTCAACAAATCCAATATCAGTGATGTCAGTTCTGATGTACTCTTTGTTTCTCTGTTCTTTCACTGTTTACACCCCTGTCCTACTCCAGTCTGGATGGAGGTCATCAGCAGATGGTGTCCATGTGGCAGATGCTCCACATAGACATGAAGAGCCTGCTGTCGTGGCAGTACCTGATGAGAGACTTCACACAGATAAGATCCTGGAACATCACCATGGTGGGCATTAACGACATTCTTAAACTCTAATCTGGAAGTTAACCTGTATGTGCAAGATAAAAGTTACAATACACATAACACAATATATTATAATGGCAAACATGAGATCAGTCAGAAAATATTTAATTCGAAACACAAGCAACATGGAGAATGAATTGTCTTGTGAAAGAATAAATTAAGGTTATTTTAGGAGTTGGATATGCAAGGAAGTGATCATTGCATTGACTGAAATCGAGTTACTGCAGTAATTTGTTGGCACTGGAAGATGACACTAGGACTGATCAAATCAAGAAGAAAACAATTTAGTAGTTAGGATTCATGAACAGAACCTGACTCCAAACCTATAACATATAATTAAATCAAATGACAGCATGACAGCAACCTCTTCAGAGCATGATGTGGAATTCCTCTTAAAAAGTCCTGCCTCTTCATTTCTTGGTTTTGTGTTGGGTTTTTTCCATCCTGTGCAGTTGAAGACCATGAAACCAGAGGAGTACAGGCTGCTGATCAGGAACCTGGAGCTCCACTACCAGGACTTCATGCGCGACAGCCAGGACTCGCAGCTCTTCGGACCCGATGACCGCATGCAGATCGAGGAGGACTACACCATGTCCGTCCAGCATTTCGACAACCTGCTTCGCTCCATGGAGAAAGGTGAAAAGGTTTTCTCTGAACAATAGATCAGCTTTGTGATTCTTCAGGAATATATATCAAGGGAATACACATGAAATGTATAGCAACTTTATATATTTTCAATTCACGTTTCAGGGCTAATGGTTGTTAGGCTCAAAGGTGAGTGATGTAAAGTCAGTCAAAGCTGCAGCTCCACACAACTAGTGTGTGCACACGCTATTATGCCTTGGATGAGGTGTTTAGATATAACCATCAGTGTGGAGATGGGAGTCCTGTCTGACTGCACGTTGTTTTGGTTCACAGGTTGCTTTCTTTTTTTGTAGAAGCAAGTAGAGCCCATGTGTTGTGTGTTAGGCTACACAATGTTATGCTTTTTGTCATGCAGCCATGTCACTTAATAGTGTGTTTACTTTGGTAGAAAGTTTTTGCAATACACTGTTTGCTCCTGTATGTATGGATGTAGTCGTGTATTTGGAGCTGCGTGTGTCTGAGACGCAACACGCAACGACCTGCATGTACGATCGGACTGAAATGCACTGCAGTGGAACACTGGGCCGAGAATGTGAAAATGTTTAAAGAACATGAACATGTCCTAATAACACATCAGTTTCAAATTGTCGCCATGACATGGTATTGTGCATTGTACACAAAGTAGTATGCGGTCTGCATTCTCGGCCTTCCGATTCTTGAAAAATCCTTGTATCCTTCAAGCACAACTTTTGGCCAAAACATTCTGTTTTTGTTCCTGTTGCTGTTGTTCTAAACAAACACATGCTACTACACAGGTCAGCAGGATGAGTCTCTGTGTAAGAACTACATCTCTGAGCTGAAGGACCTGCGTCTGCGTATCGAGGACTGCGAGGCTCGGACTGTGGCTCGCATACGCAAACCTATGGAAAAGGAGCCTCTGAAAGAATGCATTCAGAAGACAGCAGAGCAGAAGGTACTGTACTCACATTTGACATTTTGTCATTTAGTCAAATAGCGACCAGACAAAACAAAATCATATCCACGTCATACTAATTTCAGTAGCATAATTACCATAAAAGACATAAAACACAAGTCCTTGTAACAGCCTTCACACTGCTGGCAGGACTTGGCAGGAATCTACTGGATTGCCTGTAGCATTGTATTCCTCTTAGCTTCGTGGAAAGTGGAAACAAGTAGTGCTGTATTATATTTTGATTGTGATATTTGCATTTAATAGGGAAAGATAAGCTTGAGCAGAAAAAGAGGGTGAATTGCATATTTAATAATAATTTATAAGGAATGCAAACTTCATAACTCTGTCTATGATCATATTGTATGTAGTAGGGTAGGGAGTAAGGACCAGTGAGGATATAAAAGCTGAGAACTACAATCAGTCCAGGTCTAAAGTGTGACAATACAGCAAAGTAGTGCAATTTCTTCAAGATCTTGAATTCGTACGATGTTCAGTAAGAGCTGCAGTGATTGCAACACTGCAGGCTACCTGCCTACTGTGGCTGCGATTGTCCCTGCGGAACTGAGACTGTTAAAATTTAAGCAGTGCCTCTGGCCTGATCCAGAGCATAGAGAACCCCAGCACAGCTTCATTTAAATTTTAAAGGTTTCTTCCAGCACATTTGAAGTCATTTCCTTTTGGAATCTCATTTGCATTACAGGCTGTTTGCTGCAATATTATACTGAATTTATTTCAGTTGATTTCTACAGTTAGATCTCTATCTTATATCTTTACATATTGCTAACTCCTGTTGTCTTCCTCTGTTGCACAGAAAGTCCAGACGGAGCTTGAGGGCCTCAAGAAGGACCTGGATAAGGTGTCTGTGAAGACACAAGAAGTCTTGGCGTCCCCCCAGAAGGCTGCCTCAGCTCCTGTGCTGCGGTCAGAGCTTGACCTCACTGTGCAGAAGATGGATCATGCCTACATGCTGTCCTCCTGTTATCTCAACAAGTAAGTCCCCCCAAGACAATGCACTGACAATGCACGTTTCCTAATGCACCACCCAACTGACTTATTGATCGTTCCTTGTACCAGGCTCAAGACCGTGGAAATGGTCATCCGTAACACACAGGGTGCTGAGGGAGTTCTCAAGCAGTATGAGGACTGTCTGCGTGAGGTTCACACTGTTCCAAGTGATGTCAAGGAAGTAGAGACTTATAGAACAAAGCTGAAGGTAAACATCACTTGATTCTTTTACTGCAAATCAGTCCTCAGAAACTAAAATACACAAATACAAGAATTATAAAGAAATAGTTCAGCCTTGTCTTTCGTGATGACTTTGACTTGCTCACTGGTGACTGTTGGTTTGAACTTGCAGAAAATGCGGGCTGAGGCTGAGGGTGAACAGCCAGTGTTTGATTCGCTGGAGGAAGAGCTGAAGAAAGCCTCTGCCGTGAGCGACAAGATGTCTCGTGTGCACAGCGAGCGCGATGCCGAGCTGGACCACTACCGCCAGCTGCTGTCTAGTCTTCAGGACCGCTGGAAGGCCGTGTTCACCCAGATCGACCTTCGCCAGAGGGAGCTCGAGCAGCTCGGTCGCCAGCTGGGCTACTATCGCGAGAGCTACGACTGGCTCATCAACTGGATTGCTGATGCCAAGCAAAGGCAGGAGAAGATCCAGGCTGTGCCCATCACTGACAGCAAAACTCTAAAAGAGCAGCTTGCCAAGGAGAAGGTACATTGTGTTTCAGCATTTTTTTTATTTTGTCATTTTACACGAAACTCATGAGCTTTACTCCTTCTTTAACCCTTTTTCAAAACAGAAACTGCTGGAGGAGATTGAGAAGAACAAAGACAGAGTTGATGAGTGTCAAAAATATGCTAAAGCATACATTGATTCTATCAAGGTGAGTATTAAATAACACAAGTTTGTCTTAGTTATTGTAAATATTATAATTCATAGCATTGAGAAAAAGTGTCTTTGGCGTAGCTGATGTGTGGAGGCTGTATTTTCATCAAATAGGATTATGAACTCCAGTTGGTGGCCTACAAAGCTCAGGTGGAGCCACTCGCTTCGCCCTTGAAGAAAACTAAACTGGATTCTGCTTCTGACAACATTATTCAGGAGGTACATTTCTTCAAAAACCATGTGTTACAGTTTTGTGAAAATACTGAATATTTTGATATAGAACATCACTGTGAACTGGTTTCATTGTAAAGGCCATACTGCAAGTAATGAGTTGACATTTATACATTACTAAGTGCTCTTTGTTTTTCCTCGAATCAGTATGTAACACTGAGGACCCGGTACAGCGAGCTGATGACTCTTACTAGTCAGTACATCAAGTTCATCACTGACACGCAGCGTCGCTTGGAGGATGAGGAGGTGCGTGACAACTGGCTAAGGATCCCAAACAAACTAAATTCTAACATTAACTTAACCAACCAAATAATCAACCAAGCAACCGACCGACAAGTTCACCGCTGATCACCAAAACGCATGCATGCACGCACACACGCACTTCTCTCTGTGTGTCATAAACACACATGCACAAACACACACACACATGCTACATTAATGTACGGGTGACAAATAGTTCCTTTGCACAGGTTATGCATGAAACATTGGCATGCTGTAGCTGATCTAGAGCAACATATATTTTTTGGAGTTTATTATACATTTTCTGGAGTGATCATATTAAGAATTAGGGTCCGTAAAACTGGAAGTAAATAATATTAAAATAATTATTATAATATAATAATCACAAATAAATTTGACGTTTGCGGTTTGACTAAACACTACAGACGCACTACAGGAGTAAAAAAAGTATCAAAAGCATATAATTCAGTTGGAAAATCTCATCAAGATCATGACTCTTGGTGTGTCACACTAAAATGAATAAATACAACACGGTGTATTTTCATATATGCATTAGCTACTCCATTTCCATTCATTGTGTGCATTTTGTCATTATAGATTTAGAAAAAGGGGTTCTTTCTTTCACTTCTTTTGATTTTCCTTTTCTTTCTTCTCCCACTGACTACGCTATTGCCCTGAGGTTAAACTTAGGACTCTGTGATTCAGACTGGTTATTATGGTCTTCAGCTCTCCTTTTTCTATCTCTTTTCTAACCCAAGTTTACAATTTTACATTATATTCTAACCCTAATGTTTTGTTTGTTTCTTTGCTTCTCTTAACTGCTTGCCAGTGCTTTGCCATGATGAATGCTTAACTTGTTTGAGCATTAAAGAGGTAAATTATTCACAGTTTTTCCAGGTACCTTCTGTACTGTGTAATCTCCATTTCCTCTGCCACCTAACATCTGTGTCATTCTCAAACCATTTTTGGCTTTTTGTAGCATATTTATTTTCTGGCTTTCATGGCTTTCAAGAATTAGTGCAACTATCCATGTTGTCTCCTAGTCACTAATGTCCTTACTTACACTATATGCATACATGAATCTAATTTACAGTGCTTTCTAAATATATTGTCGTCATAAGCTGGTGTCTTAACTTGCAGTGATCTCACTTGAACCTTTTTATCCTTGACTTTTCCTTTCCTTTAATTCCATTGTGTGGCAAATAGTGATTTAAAGAACCCCCAGTGCATGGGATGAAATTATTAAAAAAAAAAAACAGTCTTAGTCTAAGTGAATGGTGTGAATAATACTCTAACAGAAGCATTTAGTCTTTATTTTAAAAGAATGACACATTTTTATCTGAAATAGTTCAAGAAAAGTCTACCATGAAGAACTGCCTATTGAACACATTTACATCAAACATGCATTTTATTATAAATAAAGGCACGAGAAATACTCTTTAACTGCATACATGGAGAATAAGAATATTGCTGCTAACAATGAGATACATTTTCCAAAAAAATATTTTAAACAATTTGGTTAATATTAAAGTAAAATTTTAGAGAATGTTAGAGTTAGTATTAGAATTATTCATAATGCAGTTTTAGAAAGTTAGTGCTACAGTTGCATGCCATATGATTTTCTTGCTGTGCTGTGAAGTGATATTTTGTTTCCATACATTAATCAATATATCCTCATCATCCATTTTTCCTGAATTGTCTTGTTATGAATTATTTCATTTGCATTGTGAATTTAACATCACTTTGATTGTGCATCTACTTTGCATCTAGAGATTGATCTTTGAGCTAATTTTCAACATTAACATTGCCTGGGTAATACAGTACATTAAATTGCTCTTATTCCAGTGTGATTAGGCTGTGATTACTGTAGTAATTACAATTTTAATCCACACTGTTTTGAGCTGGTTAATGTAAAGTGTTACCTTTAACCTGTCATGCTTGATTGTAATCCTTTCTTTGCCATTTGCTTCCACTAATGCAGAAAGCTGCAGAGAAACTCAAAGCGGAAGAGCAGAAAAAAATGGCCGAGATGCAGGCCGAGTTAGACAAACAGAAGCAGTTAGCTGAAGCTCATGCAAAGGCCATTGCCAAAGCTGAGAAAGAGGCTCAAGAGCTGAAGCTCAGAATGCAGGAAGAAGTAAGCAGGAGAGAAGTTGCTGCTGTAGATGCAGAAAAACAAAAACATAACATCCAGCAGCAACTGCATGAGCTCAAAAACATCTCGGAGCAGCAGATCAAGGACAAAAGTCAACAGGTGGATGAAGCTCTTCAAAGTAGGACCAAGATTGAGGAGGAAATCCGCCTCATTAGGATCCAGCTTGAGACAACAGTAAAACAAAAGTCAACTGCAGAATCTGAGCTCAAGCAACTTCGTGATAGAGCAGCTGAGGCTGAAAAACTCAGAAAGGCTGCTCAAGAGGAAGCTGAGAAGCTCCGCAAACAAGTCAATGAAGAGACCCAGAAGAAGCGCATGGCAGAGGAAGAACTCAACCGCAAATCTGAGGCAGAAAAGGAAGCTGCTAGGCACAAGCAGAAAGCTCTGGAAGACCTCGAAAAACTCAGGATACAGGCTGAGGAGGCTGAAAGGCAAGTGAAGCAAGCAGAGATTGAAAAGGAAAGACAAATCAAGGTTGCTCACGAAGCAGCCCAGAAGAGTGCCGCTGCTGAGCTCCAGAGCAAACACATCTCCTTTGTGGAAAAGACCTCAAAGTTAGAGGAATCACTCAAGCAGGAGCATGGTGCTGTCCTTCAGCTGCAACAAGAAGCAGCACACCTTAAGAAACAACAGGAAGATGCAGAAAATGCGAGGGAAGAGGCAGAAAAAGAGCTTGAGAAATGGAGGCAGAAAGCTAACGAGGCCCTCCGACTACGACTCCAGGCTGAGGAAGAAGCTCACAAAAAGAGCCTTGCTCAAGAAGAAGCTGAGAAACAGAAGGAGGAAGCAGAGCGTGAGGCTAAAAAGAGAGCCAAAGCTGAAGACTCAGCCCTGAAGCAGAAAGAAATGGCAGAGAAAGAACTTGAGAGGCAGAGAAAGATGGCTGAGAGCACCTCTCAGCAGAAACTCACTGCAGAACAGGAATTGATTCGACTGAGGGCAGACTTTGACAATGCAGAACAGCAGAGATCTCTCCTTGAAAATGAACTTTACCGCTTGAAGAATGAAGTTGTTGCAGCTCAGCAACAAAGGAAACTGCTGGAGGATGAACTGGCCAAAGTGAGGAGTGAAATGGATGTACTCATTCAGCTCAAATCCAAGGCAGAAAAGGAGACCATGTCCAACACAGAGAAGAGCAAACAACTTCTTGAGGCTGAAGCCACCAAGATGAGGGACCTGGCTGAGGAGGCAAGCAAGCTTAGAGCTATTGCAGAGGAGGCCAAGCACCAGAGACAAGTGGCTGAGGAAGAGGCAGCTCGTCAGAGAGCAGAGGCTGAGAGGATTCTCAAAGAGAAGCTGGCTGCAATCAGCGAAGCGACTCGTTTAAAAACAGAGGCTGAAATTGCCTTAAAAGAAAAGGAGGCTGAAAACGAGAGACTTCGGCGACAAGCTGAGGATGAGGCTTACCAGAGGAAAGCTCTTGAAGACCAGGCCAACCAGCACAAGCAAGAGATTGAAGAAAAGATAATTCAACTGAAGAAGTCATCCGAGTCTGAAATGGAAAGACAAAAGGCAATAGTGGATGACACGCTCAAACAGCGGCGGGTCGTTGAAGAAGAAATCCGAATTCTTAAGCTGAACTTTGAAAAGGCTTCATCAGGAAAACTTGATCTCGAGCTTGAACTGAACAAACTGAAAAACATTGCTGAGGAAACTCAACAAAGCAAGGTCAGAGCAGAGGAGGAGGCAGAGAAACTAAGGAAGCTTGCCCTTGAGGAGGAGAAGAGGAGGAAGGAAGCAGAGGAGAAAGTTAAGAAGATTGCAGCTGCAGAGGAAGAAGCTGCCAGACAACGCAAGGCTGCCCAAGAAGAGCTTGATCGTCTGAAAAAGAGAGCAGAAGAAGCCAGAGTGCAGAAAGATGAGGCTGAAAAAGAAGCAGACAAACAGATTGTTGCAGCTCAACAAGCAGCCCTGAAATGCAGTGCAGCTGAGCAGCAAGTCCAGAGTGTCCTTGCTCAACAGAAGGAAGACAGTATCATGCAGAAGAAGCTTAAGGAGGAGTATGAGAAAGCCAAGAAGCTTGCCAAAGAGGCAGAGGCTGCTAAGGAAAAGGCAGAGAGAGAGGCAGCTCTCCTTCGTCAACAAGCAGAGGAAGCAGAGCGACAAAAATCAGCTGCAGAGAAGGAAGCTGCAGACCAAGCCAAAGCTCAGGAGGATGCTGAGAGGCTGAGGAAGGAGGCTGAATTTGAAGCTGCTAAACGAGCACAAGCAGAAACTGCAGCACTTAAGCAGAAGCAGCAAGCTGATGCTGAAATGGCAAAGCACAAAAAGTTGGCAGAGCAAACATTAAAACAGAAGTTCCAAGTGGAGCAGGAGCTCACAAAGGTTAAGCTTCAGCTTGATGAAACTGACAAACAGAAATCTGTCCTGGATGAAGAACTGCAACGCTTGAAAGATGAAGTTGATGACGCCGTCAGACAAAGGGCCCAGGTGGAGGAAGAGCTGTTCAAAGTCAAGGTTCAGATGGAGGAACTACTCAAACTGAAGATCAGAATTGAGGAGGAAAATCAGCGCCTCATCAAGAAAGACAAAGATAACACACAAAAATTCCTTGCAGAAGAGGCTGAAAATATGAAAAAGCTTGCAGAGGATGCAGCTAGACTTAGTGTAGAAGCTCAAGAGGCTGCACGCCTGAGACAGATTGCAGAAGAAGATCTCAATCAGCAACGAGCTCTTGCAGATAAAATGCTCAAAGAAAAAATGCAGGCCATACAAGAGGCATCTAGACTTAAAGCTGAGGCAGAGATGCTCCAGAGACAGAAGGACTTGGCTCAGGAGCAGGCACAAAAGCTGCTGGAGGATAAACAACTCATGCAACAGCGTTTGGAGGAGGAAACAGAGGAGTACCAGAAATCGCTTGAAGCAGAGAGAAAAAGGCAATTGGAGATCATAGCTGAAGCTGAAAAACTCAAACTTCAGGTTTCCCAGCTCAGTGAAGCCCAGGCCAAAGCTGAAGAGGAGGCAAAAAAATTCAAGAAACAAGCTGACACAATTGCTGCTCGTCTTCATGAGACTGAAATAGCCACCAAAGAAAAAATTACAGTAGTGGAAAAACTGGAAGTCGAGAGACTTAATACCAGCAAAGAGGCTGATGATTTACGCAAAGCTATCGCAGACCTAGAGAATGAGAAGTCTAGACTGAAAACGGAGGCTGAAGAACTACAAAATAAGTCTAAAGAGGTATTGTGTCAAAAATGGCATAACAGTGCAGCTTATGTCATTGTTGATTCTATCTGAAAACTAACACACGTTTCTTAAATTTCCTCTATCCCTTTCTTTTACTAATCATGAAACCATATCTTTGCTTTGAAACATGATTTTTATTATTTTTTTACAGTGCACTGTGCTCATGCAGATCACATCCTGAATGCCCTCTCATGTCCTGCAATGCTTCATATTTCTTTAAGTTTCAAGGCTTAGTTACAGTTTAGCTCCACGAAAAAACAACACTGCATTAGATGAAGTTGGGTTAAATTTAAATGAAATTTTAAATGAAGATATTCCATCAGTAGTTCAGCAAATATTCACACTTTCAAACATCATGTAGTGGCAAAGAAAAATACATTTTTGTTCTACCTACAATCAAGTTCCAATTTGTCACAATAATCAGGATTTGTTGTGAATGCTCTACAATTCTCATCAATATTGCACAACGCTGGCAAATCTGCCATCAACACGACCATGCTAAAACATTTGAAAGAGAGTCGCCGTACACTGAGTCTGTCCACTCTCCACCTCCTATCAACATGACATGAACTAGTATGGCTCAAAAGGTATGACTTTACTTAATTGTTGACAAGTGTATGCTGGCTTCTCCCACAACACCCAACCCAGCTCATTTACCCATCTGCCCTAGTGGCAGAGGAGAGAATTGGTATATTGTATGATGTCTCTGTCTGATTACCTTATGGATAGTCCACTATGCACTAAATTGGGAGTGCCGTCTGAAAAAGGTGAAAAAAGAGTATTCCTTTAATGTTGCACTATTTCAATCAGTTCCTTCCTAGAGTCCGTGTAAACAAAGGGCATTATCCTAAGATATCTTATCTAAATTATTTTGCCTGCCACTTACAAGACAGTATTTTATTTGTATTTATTGTAACAACCATAAAGTGCAACTAGCACATGACATACATTTTCTTGCTTCCAGTGGTGAGCACCACCAGTTAAGGCAAGCAAAAGTAGTAGTAAAGGCAAACGTAGATGAGAACAGTATGGAGTACAATACAAGAATGTAATTAATTTCATCGTAACAACAATCAGCAGAATATCACATTCTTTCATAGCTAGCATTCAGATTTATATAACTTTTTTGGAACTTGTGCTTTATGATCCAGCGAGACCTGGAAAAAATTTCTAACACATGATCAAGGCCTTTTGTAATTCTGCTTCAGTCCCGTGTCATCTCCTGATAAGTGGTGCTGACAACTAGTTGAAACATATATGTATTATTTTACTCAGTTTTGCAGATTGTATGAGATTGCACAATCCATTCCAGGTGGTGGTAGTATATCACTTGGCAATTTAATACAAATTTTATAATCAGCATTCTTTTCAATGAACATATCATTACATGAACATTACACATGAGAAGTAAGTTGTCAATTGCATTTTTTTCATACAATTTTTGTTAGATCATCAGTCAAGGAATGTCATTTAAATGGTTGTGTTGGACTTGGTAAGGAAATACTAAAAGTGTAGTGCAGTGTGCAGTGTTTTATCTTTAATCTTGTAAACAATTTATTTGAAAAAGATAAAAAAAAATAAAACCAGCAAAAAAGGAGATCAACAACTTTGCTAGGTGAATATTTTAACTTTACGTGCATAAGCAGAGTGCACTGTAAAAATTGCATTGATTAAAAATTAAATTAACTATTCAAATATAAATATTTTAAAGCTTAATATATGCCAAAGCTAAAAAAACAATTGTAACTTATGTTTTCATTTGTTTTTCTATCAGATCGCTGATGCACAGCAGAAACAAATGGAACATGAGAAGACAGTGCTCCAGCAGACATTCCTTACAGAAAAGGAAATGCTGTTAAAGAAGGAGAAACTTATTGAAGATGAGAAAAAGAGGCTGGAGAGCCAGTTTGAAGAAGAGGTCAAAAAGGCCAAAGCTCTCAAGGATGAACAGGAGCGCCAGAGACAGCAGATGGAGGAGGAGAAGAAGAAACTCCAAGCAACAATGGATGCTGCTCTAAATAAGCAGAAAGAGGCTGAGAAAGAGATGCTTAACAAGCAAAAAGAAATGCAGGAGCTTGAAAAGATGAGACTAGATCAGGAAAGAATTCTTGCAGAAGAGAACCAGAAATTGCGTGAGAAGCTGCAGGAGCTTGAAGAAGCACAGAAAGACCAACACATTAAGGAAATTGCCACAGTGGTTGAGACAACAAATACAGTTTACAATGGCCAAAATGCTGGTGATGTAGTAGTAGACACTGCAGAGAAGAGACCAGACCCATTGGCATTTGATGGCATTCGTGATAAGGTGCCTGCAGGCAGACTTCATGACATTGGTCTTTTACCCAAGAAGGACTTTGATAAGCTGAAAAATGGGGAAACCACTGTGCAAGAGCTTGGTGAAACTGAAAATCTAAAAAGAATTCTTAAAGGGAAGAACTGCATTGCTGGTGTTTTGACACCATCTAATCAAAAAATGTCAATCTATCAAGCATCAAAAGAGAAGAAAATTACTCCAGGCACAGCCATGGTCCTTCTTGAAGCCCAGGCAGCCACAGGTTACATTTTAGATCCTATTAAAAATCAGAAACTTTCTGTTAATGAGGCTGTGAAGGAAGGCTTGATTGGCCCTGAACTGCACAACAAAATGCTTTTAGCTGAAAGGGCTGTTGTTGGCTACAAAGATCCATACACTGGTGGGCAGATCTCGGTCTTTGAAGCTATGAAAAAGGGTCTCATGGAGCATGATCATGCCATCAGAGTCCTTGAGGCTCAGCTTGCAACTGGTGGCATCATCGACCCCATCAATAGTCACCGTGTACCCAATGAAATAGCCTACAAGCAGGGACAGTATGATGCAGAAATGAATAAGATTATGGAGAACCCTTCAGATGACACAAAGGGATACTTTGACCCCAGCACTCAAGAACCTTTGACATATTCTGAGCTCATGGCAAGATGCAGCACTGATCCTGACACAAGTCTTTTACTCCTGCCAATCACAGATAAAGCTGCACAGTGCTCAAGTATATACACAGAGGAGGAGACCAAGGATGTGTTCAGCAAAACAACTGTATCTGTGCCATTTGGAAGATTTAAGGGTAAGACCGTCACCATTTGGGAAATAATCAATTCTGAGTACTTCACTGAGGATCAGAAGAAAGACCTCCTCCGCCAATACAAGACAGGAAAGATCACAATTGAAAAAATCATTAAGATTGTGATTACTGTGGCAGAGGAGAAAGAGAAGAAGAATGAAATTACATTTGATGGTCTGAGAGCACCTGTCCCTGCCACTGAACTCCTGGAATCCAAAATCATTGATAAAGACCTGTACAATAAATTACACAAGGGCAATAAAACAGTCAAAGAAGTGTCTGAAATGGAGCCTGTCCATAAAGCACTGAAGGGTACAAAATGCATTGCAGGTGTAGTTATTGACTCATCCAAGGAAACAATGTCCTTCTACCAAGCAATGAAAAAGGACATGATGAAGCAGGGGCCTGCTTTGATTATGCTTGAAGCCCAAGCAGGAACAGGCTACGTGGTGGACCCTGTTCATAATCAGAAATACACTGTTGATGAAGCTGTCAAAGCAGGTGTTGTTGGCCCTGAGCTGCATGAAAAGCTCCTGTCTGCTGAGAGAGCAGTTACAGGTTACAAAGATCCTTACACTGGAAAGACTGTATCTCTCTTCCAGGCAATGAAAAAAGACCTCATACCTGAAGAACAAGGAATCCGCCTCCTAGATGCTCAAATGGCCACCGGTGGCATTATTGATCCAGTAAAGAGCCATCGCATTCCACATGATGTTGCCTGTGCAAGAAATTATTTTGATGATGAAATGAAACAGCTTCTGAGCAGTCCCACTGATGAAACCAAAGGCTTCTTTGACCCCAACACAAAAGAAAATGTCACATACTCACAGCTCTTCAAGAGATGTGTCACTGACAAGAAAACTGGCCTTCACCTTCTGCCTCTTTCTGACGATGCAATCAGCGCAAAGGAGGAACCAACATACACTGAAGCCCAGACAAAAGAGGCTATGACTCAGGCAACTGTGGAGCTTGACTCTGGACCATTTAAGGGCAGAAAGATGACCATCTGGGAAATCATCAACTCTGAATTTCTCACTGAGGAACAAAGGCTTGACCTGCTCAGACAGTTTAGGTCTGGAAAGATTACAATTGAAAAGATAATCAAGATTGTTATCACAATTGTAGATGAGAAAGAAGCCAAGAAACAAGAACAATCCAGCTTCAAGGGACTCAGAACCCCTGTCCCAGCAGCCTCACTGTGTGATTCCAAAATCATTGACAAACCAACCTTTGAGCTCCTTCAACAAGGTAAGACAACACCTAAACAAGTCAGTGAGAATCCCAGTGTCCATAAATACCTCCAAGGATCTGATAGCATTGCTGGCATCTACCTGGAGCCAACAAAAGAGAAAATAAGCATTTATCAGGCTATGAGGAAAAAGCTCCTCAGACACAACACAGGTCTGTCACTTCTTGAGGCCCAAGCTGCAACTGGGTTCATTGTAGATCCAGTGAAGAACCAGTGTCTCTCAGTAGATGAGGCAGTGAAATCGGGCCTTGTTGGCCCAGAGTTGCATGAAAAACTCCTCTCTGCAGAAAAAGCAGTCACTGGCTATAAAGATCCATTCACAGGCAAAAAAATCTCACTCTTTGAAGCAATGGAGAAAGATCTCATTCTGAAAGAGCATGCCATGCCGCTGTTAGAGGCACAGATGGTTAGTGGAGGAATCATCGACCCTGTAAATAGCCATCGTGTCCCAGCTGACATTGCATATCAGAAGAACATTTTCAGCAAAGAAATTGCTAAGACCCTGTCAGAACCTTCTGAAGATAACAAGGCTTTCTCGGACCCAGAAAGTGATGAGAATGTAACCTACAGACAGCTTAAAGACAAATGCCAGAGAGATCCAGATACAGGCCTGTACATCCTCCCACTCTCTAAACCACAATCTCCGACTGTTGTGGAGAAGACCTACCTCTACACAGAAGAACAAACACAGAGTGACCTGACCAACACCCAGATCGACATTCCAATTGAGGGCCTTGCTGATAAACCACTGAACCTCTGGGATGTCATGAACTCAAATTTGCTTCCAGAATCAGAGAGGCAGAAACTCATGGATGAATACCGCTCAGGTAAAATCACTAAAGAGAGAATGATCATCATTATTATTGAGATCATGGAGCAAAGAGAGATCATTAGAAATGATAGTCCACTGTCATATAAGACCATAAGGAGGAGGATAACTATTGAGGAGCTCTACACTGCCCGCATCATTGACTTGGAGACATACAACCTCCTTAAAGAAGGCAAGAGGAATATCACGGACATAATGGAGATGACTAGTGTAAAACAGTATCTCTATGGCACGGGCTGTGTTGCTGGGGTCTCAACAGACTCATGCCCCAGGATTAGCATATACCAAGCAATGAAGAGAGGTTTTATTAAACCAGAAATTGCCCTCAGTCTCCTAGAAACACAAGCTGCTACTGGATTCATTGTTGATCCAGTGAAGAACGAGACACTCACTGTTGATGAAGCTGTTCGTAAGGGCGTCGTTGGCCCTGAGATCCATGATAAACTTCTGTCAGCTGAACGAGCAGTCACAGGATACAAAGATCCATACAGTGGGAAAATCATCTCTCTTTTCCAGGCAATGAAAAAGGATCTTGTTCCAGAAGATTATGCTCTGAAAATGTTAGAGGCACAAACTGCCACTGGTGGTATTATTGACCCGGAATTCCAGTTCCACCTGCCAGCAGACATTGCCATTCAAAGAGGTTATATCAACAAGGAAACCAACGAGAGACTGACTAGTGATGTTACAGGGTTCATTGACCCTGTCACTGATGAGAAACTATCATATGCACAGCTGCTCAAGAGATGCAAGTTAGATGGAGGGTTGCGCCTTCTCTCCCTAGGAGACAAGAGGCTGACATTCAAGGGTCTGAGGAAACGAATCACAATGGAGGAGCTGATCAGCTCACAAATTATTGACCAGCAAACTGTCAGTCAATTGACTGAAGGTCTCATTTCAGTGGAGGAGGTAAGCAACAATCTATCAAGGTACCTTGAGGGCACTAGCTGTATTGCTGGTGTGTTTTTGGAGTCCTCAAAGGAACGTCTATCAATTTACCAGGCCATGAAGAAGAACATTATTAGGCCTGGCACTGCATTTGAGCTTCTTGAGGCACAGGCAGCCACAGGCTATGTGATTGATCCAATCAAAAACCTCAAACTGACTGTCAGTGAATCAGTGAGAATGGGAATTGTAGGTACAGAATTCAAAGACAAGCTCCTCTCTGCTGAGCGTGCAGTGACAGGATATAGAGACCCCTATTCAGGCAAGACAATCTCCCTGTTCCAGGCCATGAAAAAGGGACTCATCCTGAAAGATCATGGTATCCGTCTCCTGGAAGCCCAGATTGCCACTGGTGGAATCATTGACCCAGAGGAAAGTCACCGTCTGCCTGTTGAGGTGGCCTACAAACGTGGCTTCTTTGATGAGGAAATGAATGAGATCCTTACAGATCCATCTGATGATACCAAGGGTTTCTTTGATCCCAACACTGAGGAAAATCTAACCTACCTCCAGCTCATGGAGAGGTGCATCACTGATCCTGACACTGGCCTGATGCTCCTGCTATTGAAGGAAAAGAAGCGAGAAAGGAAGACCTCCTCCAAATCCTCAGTTCGTAAACGCAGAGTTGTCATTGTAGACCCAGAAACAGGCAAAGAAATGACTGTGTATGAGGCTTACAGGAAGGGACTCATTGACCATCAAACCTACTTGGAGCTTGCTGAGCAAGAGTGTGAATGGGAAGAGATCACAATGACTTCCTCCGATGGCACTGTCAAATCCATTATCATTGACAGGAGGTCAGGGAGACAGTATGATGTTGACGACGCACTTTCACGTGGTCTTATTGACCAGAATGCTCTTGACACATACCGAGCTGGAAACCTGTCCATCACAGAATTTGCTGACATGCTTTCTGGAAGCATGGGAGGCTTCCGTTCACGATCATCCTCCTTTGGTTCCACCACTGGTTCCACCTACTCCTCCCCTATGAGCCCCATACCCACCATTAAAGCTCCTGCTGTCATGTGGAATGACCCAACAGAGGAGACTGGCCCCATAGCTGGAATATTGGACGTAGACACACTGGAGAAAGTTTCTGTCACTGAGGCAATGCACAGAAACCTAGTAGACAATATAACAGGCCAAAGATTGTTGGAGGCCCAAGCATGCACAGGGGGAATAATTGACCCCGCAACTGGAGAGAGATTGTCAGTGAGTGATGCTACAGAAAAAGGCCTTGTGGATAAAGTCATGGTCGATCGGCTAAACCTGGCTCAGAAAGCATTCAATGGATTTGAAGACCCTAGGACTAAAGTAAAGATGTCTGCTTCCCAAGCTCTAAAGAAGGGCTGGTTATACTATGAGGCTGGCCAGCGTTTCCTTGAAATCCAATATCTGACTGGTGGACTCATTGAACCTGATGTTGAGGGCAGAGTGTCCCTTGATGAATCCATCAAGAAGGGCACAATTGATGCCCGCACCGCCCAGAAACTGAGGGATGTCAGTGCTTATTCTAAATACCTAACATGTCCAAAAACCAAACTGAAGATCTCCTTCAAAGATGCCATGGATAGAAGTATGGTCGAGGAGGGATCAAGCCTAAGGCTTCTGGAGGCCTCCTCACAATCCAGCAAAGGCCTCTATAGTCCCTACAATGTCAGTGGCTCTGGATCAGCTTATGGTTCCCGGAGTGGCTCAAGGACCGGATCCCGATCAGGCTCGAGGAGAGGCAGCTTTGATGCAGGTTCTGGATTCAGCATGAACTTCTCGTCCACCTCCTTCACATCCTCTTCAACTGGCTACAGCCGCAGATTCTGATTACCAAGTTTTCTTTTTAACAACTTGTGACTAAGAACCAACAATATTAATGCATTTTAGTTGCATTTCTCACAGGAAAAATAGTTACAATAACACAGAAAAACAATTTATTTATTCTGCCCTGCATGTGGTAACAATTGGCTATTAATTTTTTTTCATATATAATGTCATTTCATATGATGTCAAAACATGTGCCACATATAAAGAGACATAACCAAGCATTGCTAGATATATAAAATATTATTTTTTTTAAGTACTGATTACTAGGTCAGTTTATATTTTTCAAAGCAAAACATACAATTTCAACTGTTTTTTAAGTGACTTTATAGTTTTCATTTTACACGTTGTACACTAGTGCTTTTTGAAACTAATATATATTGTCTGTATGTCAAACAGAAATATTTTTCCAATATTCCTTGTTCCCTTTGAAGAGCATTCGTATAGTTTGTTTGTTTTTTTGACAGTACTATGTAATAGGATACTGTATGTCAGCATAGACATAGATGCCTACAATTTTTTAAATCTTTGTATCAGGTAGGGACAGATTTTTTTGTTAATGTTTTTGTTAAATGTTGCCTGGGTAACTAAATAATGTACCCAGTAAGAATATACCTACAAGACACAACATTAGACACTACAAGAATACAACACTGAAAAGAAGTGCCAGAATTAAAATAATGCAGACTGGACTAACACCAGTTTCACAACTTTCATTAATTCATTTATATTCAGTGGACTTTTGCCTTCTTTGAGTTCATTACATCATTGTTTTACACACTACATATTTTGGATTCTCCATATTCACCTTCAATCAAGTGTTCCTGTTACATCCCAAGATGATGTCAGACTTGATCCTGCTCTCCCATACAGACCTCCCTCCTGTTATTTTGGTTCTTGTAAGTTGACATGAGTTTTTTATTTTTTAAATTTTACTTTTTGTTATTTATTTGATGTTTTATCACATCTCGGAGCCCAGATTATGACATTTCTTTTTGCCATTTTCCCTATTTCATGGTGATACGGGTGAACTATTTTGGTTCCAAAATCCCACTTTACAGCTACTTTAATTGACTGCTGCTTATCCTCTCGTTTTTGACAGCTTCCTCAGTCCAGTAGAATCCAACATCTGACCACAGATACTCAGTGTGCAGCAGTACTCGGTCCCCTCAGCTTGGAAGGATTTGTGAATCCCTATCATCCTCACACAGTAACACAGGTACAGTGTATAACCAGTGTATAAACATATGTAATTTTTCATTTCTTTTGCAAAACATAAAGCTAATTTTCATTCACATTTGTTTTACAATCATCAGTCTATCATATCTTTTTCCTCGTTGTATTGTTTCACTTATTTTGATTTTAATTTACAGCTATTTTCTTTTGTTTCTAGATCTGCCATTGAGTATATCCATTATTTCCATTGTGCATCACATTTGAAGAAAGCTGAGGCTGGGTCAACCTGACACCATTTTGGGATTGCCTTTCTAGGAACACTTTTCCCATTAATCACCTTTATTTCATACATTTATTACTTGAATGCTAACAGTAATATGTTTATGTTATCATATCCTAATTTAACACTCCCGAAGCAGACACACATCTGCGTTTACATTTTTTCATTTAATAAAAATTAACGTTAGCAATACAACAGCATATTTTCATTTCACTAGTCTTAAGTCCACTGAGTATATTTTTGTATTATTTAACTGTAAATTCAGTTCAACCAAAGCACTAAGATAAATTTGGAGAATTGACAGATTTGATACAGCATACATTGCATGAATGAATGAATTATATCAAATGAACTCTTTTGGATCGACATTTGGCCAACTTTGAAAAACAGCTTGAAGCTTTATTTCATTCTAGCTATTTTTCCACAGCAAGTGTTTCTTTTATTCATCTCTAGTGTTTTGCCTCTTTCAATCCTTTAACTTTGATTATGTTTTTGGTATATTATGAATTTCAGTTGCATGTTTTACTGTATTAACTTTGGAAAAAAATGCTGATGTAAAATAAAGACAAGTGCAGGTGTGATTTTAATGTTTAGCAATAGCAATATATAAAGTCACAAACTAACTGGTTGGTTTTGCTTTTGGGGCAAATTTTGCTATGAATGATATAGTAAGTGGATATGGTTGTATGTTCTGAACATAACACTATGTTGTAAATAAACATGCTCTGAGGAGGCTCTCTTGTCACCTATTTATCAATTCCAACACATCTGAAGATATTTCTAGGAGTAGATTTTTTTCTGTACTGCTGTAATAATGGATCACACTAGCAAATCAGATAAGATATAATGTCTAGCTTCTGTCACTCCATATTAAGAGAGCACAGTACTTGTAGAGCAGCTTGTTCAATAAGTTAATATATAAGAAATTTAAGCAGAAAAATAATAGCTCGATGTCTTGCACATCAGTGTGTATAAAGTGTAGTGAGAATATTATAAACCTTTCACAGCTGACCAATAATATTATGACTTTCCAATGTTAACCTTCTTCACCACTGCACTGACAATAGATTATGTTTAATGAAAGTTTTTATGCTAGAGGAAACAATTGCATTCATATTCCTTGCAGTCTTTTGATATCAAAGTGTTAACTGAACCTTGTAGTTTGCCAGTGATGCAGTATGAATCTTACCTATGGAAAACACAGTTGACCACACGAGGGCAGTATTAGACTGACCTACACTCATTCCTTGAGCGAGTATGTGAAACGGCTACATGGTCCTACACCTGCTTTACAATTGATCATATCATGAGCCCATTGTTTACCATACAAATGAGCGATGACTGACCAGGTTTGTTAAGTATGATTAGCTTAAAATTTACCTGATTTAAAATGACACTTTTTGACTTTCTTTTCCCCACGAGATGTGATCTGAACCTTAAACAGCATTGAAATAATCATCATATATTAGCACGTGTTGGACAATATGGGTATATCAACCAGCTGTTATACCTGGTGCTTTTATACTACGTATTTTTGCTCTTTGTGCCAACATTAGCCACTGGGTTTGATGGATGACCCTGCCAACAGACGCAACAGAGCATTCACCTCCCAGAATTCTTCACTCAGTTCCCTTGACTCCTCAGATCTGACCCTTTCCCTCACAGTTTTCCCTTTATTGGATTCTTCAGGAAGGGAGGTAAGAAAAGTGAACACAGTGTCAAAAGCACACATTGTCATATGGTACACTATGTAGTGTACAGGAATTAATTGTGTAATGAACAATATCAACTCAACCAGCTATAAAAGTAGTAGAGAAAAATAAAACAAGAACTGTTGCAAGGATTTTGTATATTTTTTAAATGGTCTCTTGCAGGATAAAGAAAATCCTTTGTTTGGATCACCAACACCTCAATCACAAGATCAGAGATATGGGTATGTTACTGTATAATATTGTCATTCCTTCCATTTGACATTGCCACAGTTAACCTGTTTCCTTGATAAAGTGACAAATTATAACATTTGCACAAATTATCTACTCAGCCTTTTGGAATTGCTGACTGTGGTGGTTCAGATTCACCTAATATCGAATAGAAGTACTAATGGTTCATCGCATACGGTACATATTGGATAGAGTTTCAAAATGATCAGATATTCTGTATGTAATGTGAAGTACTTAACTCCTGCATAATTGAAAGTGGCCACCAACAGTTCAATTGTAAATAAAACACTGCCTGTGATGACAGTTGGTCAATTGTACCAGCTTTGTAGACCGGTGCGTCTGCATTTATTCATCAACACAAAGACAGGGCTATGAATTGTGAAGGGAGCACACAGTGTAAAACATCTAACTGAAACATACTGATACAAGAACACTAAGGTTCCAGGCCAGCAGACAGAGAGCAGATGCCTCCCTGGTGAGAAATTTGGCTAATGTGTATAAGTGAGCAGCTCTGGTTATATTATCATTTGATAACACTTGGAGGTTTTGTTTTAGCTGAGTTCTGCTGGAATACAGGTTCTGAATTTGCTGCTGTGTGTATTTTCTGAATGTTCCACACCTGCTATTGCAGTAAGGGGTGATTAAGATTTCAAATTCACTGTAATAAAAATAACACTAAAGTCCAACACCTGTTCCACAAATATAAGTAGCACTGTCAGTGTGGTCTAAATCTAAGCTTGTTTGTGGTAGTAACCTCCTATTGGCATCAGAGGTGCTCCTGAAAAGACACAACAAAGCATTGACCAAATAGGGTGCAGGAGTTCACACGAAAACTGATAACAGCATCTATGTACACAGAAAAAGCATAATTTAATCAGAAAACAGGAAAAAATATATCAGAACCCATCGCAATTTCAAATTGAAATAGTAAGGCTTTCCTTTTAAGGAAATGTGTTCTATTTCCCTGAAAACATGTTGAACATTATAATTTCACTTTCAACTGTGATCAATGTAGCGTCTGACTTCGCATTGTTTCTCTCTGTTTCAGGATGGATGTAGAGGATTTGAGCCAATGGCAAAGTGAGTTCAGGAATCAAATCAGAGCACTGAGACAGTGGCTGAAGAGCATGGAGATGAGGTTGCCTCCTCTGGACCCCAGGGTCAGTTGAGTCTACTGTCAGTCTGCCTGCCTGCTGTTGTCGCTCTGCTGCTCTCTGTCTCAGTCTCTTTCCCATTTTCACCACATCACCTTTTCTCTCATACAAGGGGAGTCATAGAATTTGTGCACATCCTGCCAAAGTCGTCTGCCAAAAAAATCATCTGTCATGTCTTGTATGAACTACATACAGTCTAAAGGCTACAAAGATTCTTTCAGGGCCTTATGTTCTCATGATAATGATCATTATCGTCAAAAAGAAAGAGTTTAGTCATGCTAGCAGCTCTGTGTGGCTGTATTTGAGTAGCGGAATTATTATTATTATTATTATTTTATTACCCCTTTGTTGGCTCAAGTGTAGTTGTTTAGGTAGATAAATTAACCAGACCCTACATAAAGCATAAACCAAGTATGCCTAAAAGAGATGTCTTTGAATTTATGTCCATGAAGAAAAAACATTGTTTTGTTTAAACATACCTTCCCCAAGAAGATCACTTCAGATAGCACTTAGCTCATTTTAACATCAGTTAAAGAGAATCTGAGAATATGTTCGTAGAGTGCAAAGAAAGAAGGGGGGAAAGGAAAAAAAACGTAATACAAGTCAGTATGAACACTGGTTAATTGAGCATTACAAAAAAGAGGAAAGGGGCTATGGAGGTTTTTCACAGTCCAACATACTCAGACGGATACCAAGGTGGTCCTCCTCCACTCCTGCGGGGAGACCTCTTTAGGCCACAGGAGGACAGAGGGGCTGGGGAATCAGGCTCTTTTGTGCCTCGCCTGGACAGCCAGGCTGGAGGAGCTCTTGGCACTGGAGGCCCTCTGTACACATGAGCGAACACTCTGAAAAGACATTAGATTCAGATGGTAGGAAGAGGCAAAGGGGACAGGGAAAAAAAGCAAAGCAGGATCTGTGTGGTAAGAGCACTTAGACCTTACTGTTGAGGTGTGTATTGAACACAACTGTAGATTTTGTCATACAGGCATGTATGCCAATATTTACATAACGGTTTGTCAGAGCTGACGCCAATAATTGTGTTACTGGTGGAGTTTTAAAAAAGAAAATGTCAGCAGGTGTCCTAACAAACTAGTCTTAGCACTAATAATGCATAAGAATAAACTTTAATTAAATAATTTAGATTATGTCTCCAAAGCAGCTCTGCATGTGTGGAACATTTCCCTGACAAGTATAATTTTCCTTATTGAATATTCATTCATTCCTACAATGGTACATTCAAACAGTAAAATTATGTATTATCTTGTGGGGTACTGTTCTTTGACAATGAAAAAATTAAGTCTTTTAATATGGAACAATTTCATTGCACAGCACCAACTGAAAGTCACTCAAGCACAAATCATTAACATGATACAGCTCTGTTGTGAAGCATGATGGTGAGGTAATAATTTATTTGAATATCCTTAGTGAAGGGTGACTGCACCTTCTCCAATGGCCTGTGAATCAATTACACAAAAGGATCAAGAGCATCTGATGTTTTTTGTGTTATAATTAAAATTGGTTTTGGCCAATTTAGTTACATGGTCCATTAAAATGACTCTGTTCAATAGTCCTGACTGGATGTTACAGCCATTAATTGATTGAAAGGGCCAAGAGACAAAATACGATCTGTTTTTGAACCCATGTGACCTTTTGAGAAATGTCTGATTATCATCTCAGAAAGAATTTTTACAAAAAGATTTTTTCAGCAGGAGACGTTCTTAGATGAAAACTCTTTTTTACTTGTTTTGTCTGTGTTTGAAAGAAGCCTCTGTTTCCCTGGGGACTGACGTGTAAAATGCACTGGCATGTCATGTCACGTCATGAAAGCTTGAACACTTCGAGCTTCGGTCTGACCCCCAGCAAGACTGTGTGAAATAAGGGGGTGTCTTTTTTATCTCTACCATGCCTTTATCATACTGCATGCGACCACAGACCTTTGTCATGGTAATGCTGTTAGTCTGGTGCACTGCTGGTTTTAAGTCTGGGCCTGTGGGACTTGTTAGTTAGAGTTAGGATATCCCCAAGCAGTCCCCCATGTGCAGACCCTTCTACGATACACAGGAGAGAGACACACACCTGCTCCTTAACACCAGGCATGCATCGGCAAATCTTAAACTGTTTCCCATGAACACTGGCGGTACATGCCGAGCAAGAATATACTGTAACAACAAAATATAAAAATATAGTACATCAGATAAGACTTGGATTAAACAGATACATTTTCCCATAACTATTTATTAAATTTCATTTCAGAGTGTCACCAGTTAAAAAGTAAGTAACTGTGAGAAATTAAAATGTCTAATGATAACACATCTCCATTCTAGTTCACATCAATTTTTATCGGTCAAAACTACAGAAAGAAGTGTTTTCTTGCTAAACTATGAGATGGGGAAAAAACTTCAAAAAATTTTTAAATAATAGCTCTGTAATCAGGCAAGTAATTTGATTGATTTGAACTGATACATAGTACTTGAACAGCCTGCTATCCAGTTTCAGTCACTCTTTGTCATCCCAAGAGACAGTAGTCATGAACATGGGTAATGTTGAAATTCTGATGTGTTTTGATAATAATCTTAATCAGAATACTATGTCGCTGACAAGTCAAAACAGCATCTCTTCACTTTGACTGTCAGCTACAGGTCAAAAGTTCTTCTTTTGGCAAACCCCCCTCCCAATCCCCTGCTGATGGCATTCTTTGGGATAAAGACTCTCTGTGTTTCAAATGTCTCTGGTTTCCCTGGGCTTGTGGCAGATGCTGCATCCCAAATAAGCCTTGTACACACGACTTACAAACAGGCCTGACCGGTCCCAGGAAGAGGGGTGAGAGATCACAGCCTTTCATCCTGTCCTCTGTGTTTCTGACAGCCAGCAAACAGCACCTCTGCTCTATGATGCTGTCATTACCTTTAGATAAAAAGGGGAGGCTTGTTTTCTTTGCTGCAAATCACCTACAAGACAAATGAATATGCAGCACATCTATGTTTAGATGGTGGTAAAGTAAACTTCTGAATCAAGTGATTGCCTCTTGCTTGGTGTGTCAAATAGATTTTCATCCTATAGTACTTAATGGTAATCTCTCCCATAAGAGATTTTTTTTATTCACACGCTTTATCACAGTTAATGGCAATATGGGGCCTCTTCCTTTATTACCCATGCCTTCCTGTATTCAATGGAAAATGTGGACTTACGGCTGTAAATCCTCTCTTCCAAGGAGCAGTTGAATCAAAAGCGTAGCTGATGATGTGGTTGAACTCCTCTATCCCCATGTGACTAAATCCTCCTCTCACCCATGACTGTGATTTCTAGTTTCCAGGCAGCCCAGCAGGGCCTGGGCAACCCAATAGGGAATCCCATCAGCCTTTCATCCACTTTTCTTGGAAGCAGCGTCTTTTGGTGATAAATGACAGTGTGCACACTGAATGGTGCTTCTGGTCTGACCCTTAAAAAAAGGCCCACTCTTTTTTTCATTTCTCATGAAGAGGGCTAATTATCATGTTCTGTAGAGAAGCCATTGAGGTCTTATTTAATTTGAAGGCTGCAGAGAGGTTGAGATGGCGGAGGAGGGGAAAAACAAGCCTGTAAAATGAATCTTTTTTTGTCAGGTCCTTTGGCATATGGGATCTGTGATGAAATTTAGACTCCCATTGGGCAGTAATCAGGAATCACATTAATTTGGAAACTCACTTTATTCCGTCTCCCAGCCTGCATCCACTCCATTACTGCATGCAAGGATAATGAGGGCTGCTGAAGGTAAGACGAGCTGACTTCACCAGCCACAAATCTTACCACCAGTAGCGGCTTATTGCATCACTGCATAGCTCAGCGTGCAAGTTGCTCTTCAGCTGCATCAGCTGTTGTCTTTCCAGGAACTGCACGTTGGCTGTATGCGCACCTACTGTGAAATGGAGAGGAGAGAGTTTTGGCAAAATCAGTCAATTAGTCCAGAGGGGGCTGGAGGATGCTGAAAGCTGGGATCAGGTGTCATGGTTCTGAAACAATGACTGCCTGGCAGAGTGGCACGTCATCACTGCCAGCTTCTTTCAGATAAAAAATGGCGGATGGGGAATGTGGGTCTTACGTGCTCATTAAACAGCTAAAGACATTAGCTCTCTGGATGACCTGAGGACACAGCTACCTGCGAGTTTGTGGATCTTTTACAGCTAAATTCTCAGCTTAAGGTGTCAATATTGTATTTTTTATCTCATTGTGAGATAACTACAGGATATTGATTGTGGTAAAATTAAATTCCTGCATCAGCACTGGAGTACGCAGGGGTTAAATAACTTGACCGCACCAGGGTCGTTCTATTCAATTCACCCACTCTCTCATTGGCCACAGCAACAGGCATTTTCAGTTTTCTTTTTTCTCTGCGCTTGTTTTTATCCTTCTTTGCATAAATTAAAACTGGAGGTGGGTGGTGGTGGGGGGTGTCAGAAATGAGGCAGTGGCGTCAGGGCTAAGGATAGCTCTGAAAATCTGGTGCAGCTTCAAAATAGATTTAACAGACTGTTTTTTATTTTATTTATTTTTTTACCACCACCAGAGCCTTTATTAAAAACAAGACAATAGTGATAAACTGTTTCATGAGACAAACTGCTCTAAGAAAGATTTTTGCAGCAGGCTAAATTGAGTGGTCATCTTGGTAAATATTACCTGCTTGCCTAAATCATCACTGTGCCTAAGTACAGCCTCAGTGAGCCGCCAGTATGGCTGCAGACTCCCTTAATTTAGTGACACAGCCTTCAAATTCAGTTCATCTTTGTTTGACCTATGTGCTCAGTTCAGACAGGCGCATACCCTGCTTGGAGTCCCCTCAGACTTTCTTAATGGATTATGTGGCCAAAACCAAATAAATCACACATCTCATGCTTCGACAGACATTTTCACTCACATGTTACACAGTAGGCCAAAGAGTTGTATTGATTATATGGTATTCTATGAGGTGATGTACTGTATATACTTGCAGTGGCATGCAAGCAGGAACATGAGCGTTCATCCTATTCCTGGCTGCACAATCTGAGAGAAAAAAATAATAAATAAATAATTAATATCTTTGGTGTGAAAAAATATAGTACAAATACATACTCTATGTGAACTTGATGTTATAATTTATTGAAAAAGTCAGTGGTGAGGTTTGCATCCCTTCTGAGTAATTACTGAGTACCCTTTAACTTGTCCTTGAACACTCAAATGAATGACCCTGTGGACTGGGAAGGAAGCTAAATGGTTGGTATCTGCATGCAGGCTTGTGTGTGTGTGTGTGTGTGTGTGTGTGTGTGTGTGTGTGTGTGTGTGTGCAAGTGTATGTGAGTGTTTATTGGGGGGATACAGTGAGAGTGAGTGTGTGGGTGTGTACTGTACATGCATGCATGCATTTGGTGGCTCAGTGGATTGGTTGATTATTTGGTTGACTGGAGAAGGACAGAAGGAAAGGAATAAAGAGGGCACGATTTGGGGCGTAAACGCTCACAGTCACCTGTGTGCATGCTTCTCTTTGGCTATATTGTACCTGCACAACCAAATGTTCAGAGAGTTTGGCATTAAAGCTAGTGTTAAATCCATAGCTCCTATCTAAATAGACAGGTTAATTATATAAGAGAAAAGGTTCACATGTTTTGTTTCAAACACGAGAAAATGTGAATTACTATTGCTGTAATAATGTTGCCATGCAGCTGTTGTTTTCAAACTTTTGCTGGAATGCCCCCATCAGGATTAAAAAAAAACATTTACGTGCCTCCATTTCACCAATCATTAACAATGATAGGGGAGGTAAGTAATAAAAAAGGATCCAGGGCTATCAGTATGATAGCATCAGCAAACTCCAACTGATTGTTTTCTTTACATAGGTCACATTAATTCAATTTTGTTTCAATCCAAATTTTCCCATGGTCATCCTACAGTGACTCTCTGCCACCACCTCCACCCCCCACTCCCATCCCCGGGGAGCCCACCCCTTAGTTTAAGAACCGCTGGCATACACTATGCTTGGTTTAAGGCAAATATTGTGACTTATTGAAATGGGGCATGCTAGAATTTCTCCATAGGGGTCCTTCCGTTGCTTTGCCATGCCAGAAGCAGAGAAAGACTCAGTATTATCTTCTCATTGCTCACTATGTTGTGTTTGTTTCCAGCCTCTTTGTTTATGGGCCGGGGTTGCAAAGGCTGGAATTGAGTTGAAAAGTAATCTGAGATGTTTTACAGTAATTAGTTGTCTTTGTTGCTGCTGCACTGGCTGTGAATGGGGAAAGAGGCAACTGCAAGGGGGATGGGGGTGAATGTGTGAGAGGGTGGGTAGCATGGTGGGTGTGGGTCCCGTCTTTTGTAGCCTGCACTTCTCTCCCTTGCCATCGAGAGAGGGAATGGTTCGAAGCAGCTGTCACTTAACATGTGAATGTTTCGAGGGCGGCCCAGGGGTCTTTTGAAAACTCTCCTTTTTTACCCCCCCATCCACCCCATTTTTCAAGCAGAAGCAGCGTGGAGTTTCTGAGCCACAGTCAGATCCAGAGGAGGGGCTTTGTTGGATGAAAAGGGGGCGAGTGTGAGAGAAAAAAAAGCCCAGGGAAGGTAAAGGGGGCACTTTGCCGCCTAGCTGCCTGGTACAGGAGCAACCTGAGCAGCAGCAGCAGCGCTGGGGAGAATACCACCGCCTTGTCGTTACATGGAACTGGCACTGTCTGACCTCCATGTGGAAACTGCTCTTGGCTGGGAACTGTGGGAGTTCAACTGAGCCGTTGGAATACATTGTCTCCATCTGGGCGCACTATCCCATCAGCGGCGTTAACAAGGAAGGAATTCCTCTATCACAGCTCCCACAACAAAGAAGAAAGGGAGAGGAGCAGAGCTGGTGGGAGGAGAAGTGAAGTGAGGGGAGGGGAGGGGTGCACTGTGAGGGGAGAGGAGGACATTGTTTGCCTGTGACTGTGGGCAACGGAAAAGCATGAGTTATCGGGACATGTGTGAGTGTGTTTTAGTAAGTGTGTTTGTATGTGAGCATGTGTGAATGAATGAACTAGATTGATTGTGTGTTGAAGGGAGTATGCCAGTGTATGTGTGTGAGGAGCCTTCAGTTTGGGATGTTGGAGCTGGGAGGCCGTTCAAAGGATGCTCAAACAAAGCTGGATTTTTTTCCTTTCTCTCTTTTTTGAATGGTGATTGAGGACTGGCTGGATTCCATTACTCATGCTGTTGCGCTCCACTCTGCTTCAGGGTAAGTGTGGTTCACGTAAGCTTCAAACCGCCAAAACTGCTAGTAACCCAGGATCGGCTCAGAGAGAGTTTGGTGTTGGACTTTGCTGCTCACTGACTGAACCAGAGCCATGTGACAGTGAATGAGTTCTCACTGAGGGATTTTCTATGTTTGATTTTAGTAAGTCAAAGATGCAGCAGGGAAATGAAATATTCCAGCAAAAATAACAAAGGAGCATTCTTATGTAAGTAGATTTTATTTAGTTAAATTTAAACAGTCTCTTAGTTGCTCATGAAAAGATTTCAAAATTCTGATCAACATTTTCACATTTCTCAGCAGGCTGACTATTCATTTTTCCAAAGTCAAGCTGACATTTCATTTTATATATTACATATATTTACCTTTGTTGCATTGTTTAGAAGACTGTCTTTGAGATGAGCACATGACCTTGTACAATATCCCACCCTGAAATGTTATGAGTCTCCTGGGTGAATGCACAGCTGCCACCCTTGATTAGTATTACTACTTCAGGACTTCCCTTAACAGAGACTGACACCCAGCAGTGACATCACATCATGGGGCTCCACTGTTGTGATTGATGATCATTGTTCTGCTACTAATTACAAATCTACCCATATAGAGCCATGTAAGTGGGTCAATCGATGCAATACATAAGACGAACATTTGAGTATTTTGGTTTTGCTGAAACACTACAGTACAAATGCACACATCTCCCATGTAGGGAGTTAGCTAATAATTTGACATTAATTGTGAAAAAGTAATATTTGGTATCTTCCAGACAAAAACATTAGGATTTTCATTTTTCTTGTGTCGTACTATGGAGAAGCCCCTATATTATGGTCGTAATCAAATTCATCAGGAAATGGACTGCAGTCAAGTATCATAAATCACTGCTGAGAGCAGAGGAAGGGCTGGGCTGAATTAAGAGCCATTTCAAAATAGGTTAAGTGATGGGATGGTTAGGTCATCCGCAGTATGAGTTAAACGGTGAAGTGGTTCACAATGTTGCTGTGGTTTGCTTTCTAGTATCATTATGCTAGAAAATGAGAGGTGCATATCAAATACAGGCTTGAGGTGTGTTGGGAGGGGTTTTTTCTGGTTTGCTTTGATTGTAGAATAATGTAGGTCATGGTATTGTTATATTCTTTTATGCCTATAAAACGATTCATTTGCCTTCTTCAAATTACATATTGTTTATAACACCTAAGTGGCCCAGTAGACACATTGAAAAACATATACATTAGTATATTTGTGTACAGCTTGTGCACTCCAGTGAAACTACTCAGCATGTCTTGACATACAGTGCTGTGAGATTACTGTAGAGGAAGCCGTGTAATTTAGTAAATGACCACACACACAGAGCAGTAACCAGACACGGCACACCCTCTCTCTTGAATTGTTAACCCATGTGGACATGGCCACAGACACTCTCTTTGCCCTCCTCGAGAGACCGCTGGGCAGTGATCTGAGCTAACTGGGTAATCATTGATCTTGGAGCTGGGGCTTTGTCTGGGCACCACTCTCTGATCTGAATGTGTACTCCCCCGTGGATCCCCTGACTGCATCAGCTGCTCTGCAGAGACATACATGATGTGGGTAATTGCTCGCCTAATGCACATAGAGGCATCATGTATGATTAGGTCATTTCTTGAGTCTACTATATTTAAAAGCTGTGATATATCTACAATTAGTTCCATATTCGAGACGTACACAAATGAAATTTGATTCAAATAAGAGGTGGATACAGACAGAAACAAGAGCTGCATACTCAGCATAATTTTGTCTGCCAACAGCTTGACTGTAACATGGAATGGCACCCATACACCACAATAAATCCACCTGTGCTGCAACTCAGCGAGAAAAAAAACAAGGAGCCATCCCAATTTCCCCTTTGTTGACCCATATTGCCCCCCCACAGTTCTTTAGTCACCAAGCTTGACCTGAGGTAACCTATACAAATTCTGAATGGGCCGGTCCAACCCCGCCTCAGGGGGAGGACCCGACCTCAACAGGAACTCTCCCCGTGATCTCCTTATAGGCTCACCTCAGCTCCTCCAGACCAAGATAATTACATTCACCTTTAACCCTTCTGTCAAAACAATGAAGGCACTGAGCTGAGTCGGAAGCAGGTGGGCTGACGCAGTTTGAAACTGTCAGTCTTTTCAATAATTTACTCATTTGGTCAAATATAATGTTCTTGAGCACATTGATGGTTTGCAAATTGTCATTCAGTGATACAGTAATAAAAGAAAAACTACCATTAGCTCCAGTTGGTGACCAATGCAAAAAATATTATTATTTATATTAAAAATAAGTTTTTTTTCTATAAAAGCAATTATTATATGATACTGCATGCTAAGGTATACTATAATTTGTTGATTGTTTTTCTGATTACTCCCTTCTCCACCCCCACGGCACTCAGTGTTCCTGCTCCCCCTATTATTGTCACCCCAAAGAAATGAGGTGATGTCTGCCTTTTTATGGCTGTCATATTTGATCAGATCCTTAACGGGTTTCCCAGGACTGGTCGAGGCTGAGTTAGAGAAAGAGCTGGCTGGCTGCCACTGGTTCTCTGTGCCAGGCTAAACAGTGGGATGCTCGACAAGCCTGTCATGTTGATTTCTAAGCCTGGAATATTTCAGCTGGTGATGTGAGACAGAGGGGAGCATGTGGGTATGTGGTTGGAAGAAAGACAAAGGGACCGGGTATATCCTGGCCAAGTATCTCTGCTGTAGTTCCTTCTGGTCTTTCCATGTCACCCAAAGGGCATTGTTGGCACAGAAATTTAGTAGCGAAAGGATGTGAGGGAGTGGTTTAATTTCATCTCACCATTTTTCTCAAGACATAACCTGTGGCAAGAGAACATTGTACTTTTAAAGAAAGCGCAGCAATGACTTGTGTTTTGTTGATTAGCCCAATGAGCTGTTTTTCACCTCATGATGACCCAGAGCCCCCTTGTCTTATTTTAGGTAGCTGAAGGAACCCCTGCATGCATGGCCGAGGGGCCTTACCTCACCTATAACTTCACTAGCCTCTGGGCTGAAGGATCATGGGTAACCTCATCAGCCGGCCCAGTTGCCTGGGCCAGAAGTCCAAGCATGTGAGGTCAGACGAGGACTTCTTGAAAGAGTGCTACCAGCGACGAAGAGAGTGGCAGTCCCCAGAGCAACATGGTGAAACCAAACAAGAAGAGGCCGTCAAAGACAAAGCTACAGAGGAAGCACAGGTGGAGAGAGACAAAAAGGAACAGGAAGTTGATTATAAGAGGGAGGAGGGGACCCACACTCCCATTTCAGACAAACTCCTCCACAGCTCTCCTGCCTCCACAATCAGGAGTAGCAGTACACTGGATAACGCCTGGCACAGCAGCCCTTCGCCAATAAAAACATCCAGAAATGGGACACTAACAAGAAGAACAGGGCCTCCAGAGTTTGCCAGATCTCCCCTGGCTCATTCGGACAAGAGCAGCACAGAGAGGAGGGCCAGCTTCCAGAGGAGAGACTCTAGAGAAGGAAGTCCCTGGTCCTGGAAGACTGTGGCATCACGCGAGGTCACAGAGGTGACGGAGGTGACAGAGACGATCGTAACGGAAATTGTAGAAGTGACAGAATATCCACAAGGAGATAAAGGAGGGGACCCAATAGTGACCAGAACTGTTAGAGTCCTGAACGGGGTGGCAGAGGAACTCGCTGAGGTTGATAAAAACATGAACTTTCAACCACACCAAATCTCATCTATCTTCCATTTCATTCTTTCCTCTTCTCATCAAAGCCAGCCATTCTCACCTCAGTCTCTGTCTTCCAACATAATAACGTAAAAACTGTTTTCTCTCTATGACATGGCAGTGGGTCTTTCTTTTATGAATTCATGCAACTTGTGGACTGTCTTCATTTTGTAGCTCCAAAGTGATGGACATTCAAGCTCAGACCAGGATTCCAGCCTGGATAGATGGAGGGTATGTTTTACCCTTGCCTCTTCATCCTCGTGTTGCAATAGCCAAACTGATTGTGTGTCTCCTCAAAGCATGCTCATATTTTCATTTTATTATAAGTCAGCTAATATTTTGTGGTGGTCTTTTTAAAGGGAACTACATCTGCCTTGGCACTGAAAGATGCATCAACAGACTCTGAGACTTTACTTGAAAACCTGGATGCTTTGCTCACATGGGTCTGTGAGATAGAGGAGCTCACAGCCAATCAGAAGGCCCCATCCTCAGAGGTCAAAGTGGTGAAAGCACAGCTTCAAGAACAAAAGGTGTGTTATCAGCAATACGACAACACCTCATTCCTTGTTCCAAGAAATGACATTTGAAGAACTATAGCCGAGTGAATACACCTGAAAGGTGTACCTATATAAAGCCAAGCTGGGGTCATGGAAAAGGCTCAGCTGCTTCCTTTATAATATCAAGCCAATTCTATTGAGTGAAAATAGGTGGCGTTCATAGCCACAATGGGGCTCAGTCATTCTTTGTGAACATTTCCCGGGGGCATGAAAAAAAGCAGGGAAGTCTCTCACCTTTCAGCAGTAATCACATCCATTGGGAGCTCTTTGGATGAGACGAAACCTGCCTGGCTCTTGACAATGCACGCTTGACACACAAGACAGGGCGTCCTCCACACTGACACAAAGGCAGGCAAAAAAACCAAGAATCTCATTTTGATAAATATTAATTCTTGCTGCAAGCTATGAAATTTCTCTCAAATTAAGCCTCAAACATTTTCTGTAAAGAGAACGTGAGAGGATCATTTCTGATTTTACACTAGTATTATTCTTTGTGAGGGCTTTAAATGTATAAATAAATATATCACTTGCCCTTTATCTCAAAGCTCCTGTCTCTCTACAAACAATGGTAAAATATTATGTACCCCCATCTATGGTAAACCTTCATGATTTCATGAAGAATGGCTTTAGAGTGTGTACTGTTGTTTTATAGCTCCTGCAGCGCCTCCTGACAGACCGCCGGCAGAGCGTGGACTCTATGATGTTAGAGGGCCCACGCCTGATAGAGGCCCACCCAGGAGAGGAGGGGGAGCAGGCAAAGGTCAAGCTCTCCACACTCAAACAGAAGTGGGAGGCCTTACAGCTGGAGGCTGAGCAGAGGTCAGCTACTTTTACTCGCAATGACACACATTCACTTGGCAAGGCATACTGAATGATGCATTGCCTTACTTATAAGTGGTAACAATCAGTGGGCATTTTATTGTTGGTAGGAGGGCAAGGCTGGAGCACATTCTGCCCAGGGCCCAGCTCTACCAGGAGGGAGTAGACAGCCTGCAGCAGTGGCTAATATCTGTGGAACAGACCCTAGCTGAACTACGAAATGCAGAAAGAGTGATGCTGCACCTTTCAGAGGCCACGCATCGGGCCAAGGTTGGAAATCTACCACGTGTGGTTTAATTGCATGTCATGGTAGTTAAAGTCCACTGTGTGGTTTGAATACAGAAAAATCATTTTAATACTTTTTCCATTTCCACAGGCAGTTGTTGAAGAGATACAAGTCAAAACTGCTGAGTTAGGGAAAATACAGAAGTCAGGAAATGATCTGATGGAAGCGATTTCAGGTAATATTTACTACATATAGTGAAAGTATATGTGCAGGTATCTGGTAATGATAAAATAAACATTCATTTTAAATGATCCATGCCATTCCACTATAACATCTTGCTTATGATCCCAAGATGATGTATAAATATATATGCAGGCAGTTTTGTGTGGAATTTATTGAAAAGGTCAAACTAGTATATGAACTCTGCAAAGAAATGGTTTCCAATTGCTATCTGGCATAGTGTTGAATCAAATATGCTGATCACATATTCAATATACTGTGTCAGTCAACAAAAGTGAAACTGGCTTCACACTGACAGTTACCCTAAGCTCAGTGTTTGTGATTTGTCCTTCGTTTCAGAGGAGGAAGCCCAGCAGGTGCAGGAGAAGATGGATGGCCTACGGATCCGTTGCTCTGTGCTGAGTCTTAGCAGCCTGGATGTGCTGCAGAGGCTGGAGCAGGCCCTGGAGGCCTCCAGTCGCTGCACCTCCAGCCAGGAGGACCTCCACCTGTGGTTAGGCCGCATTGAGAGGGAGCTCTTGGGAGCAGCAGGAGCACAGACACATGCTGGAGATGCAGTACTCTGTGCAGCTGAGAGACAGAGGGTAATGTTCCCACACGGTCCTGCACTGAACCAGTCAGAGGCATTCAGTGTGTACAGGAACCACCTGGCAGCTATAGTGCTGGTTTATAGAATGCAAATGGGTACGAATAGTAGATTAAATCAGCTGTGAATGCAAAAGTTATTATAGTTATTTTTTCCATTTGACTAGAATCAAGGAATGTGGTTAATTTTTAGCTTTGATAGCGCTATGTAGCTTAGCATTTCTTGGGAAATCATAGTTTCGCAATTTCTGAATTGCTGACCATGTGTCTGATTGGCACACATTTGTGTATGGTGTACATTTTTTCTAAAGTAGCAGGCATACTTCAAAAACACAAAGTTTATTTACCCTTTCTTTTTCTTTTTTTCTTTTTTTAACTTCCTTAGCTGGAACAAGCAGTAGTGAAGGAGATGGCATGGTTCAGAAACACAGCGCTGAGTCTTGAAAAGCTGAAAACCATTCATCTGGAACCAGATCTCATAGCAGAACAACTCTATGAGCAGAAGGTCCGAACAAATATTGCTCACTTAATAATGAACTAATTAAATATTTTCCCACCCAAAATCATTTGTGAATTTAATATGCTATATTTTTTCCTGAATAGATTTTGGCTGTGGAGATTCTTCAACACAGGTTCAACATTGAGAAGATGGTGAAGATTGCCGAAATCTTGCTAACATACAGTGATGAGGGAGAAACGGGCGATCTGAGGGTATAGTCTTCACTGCATTTGTGCAACCTTTCTACTGATTATGTAAATGTACCACTAAGGATGTCAAATTTCTGATTTCTTTATTTAACTGTAATCTCTCCATGCAGACCCCAATAGACATGTTACAGGAACAATGCAACACCACCTCAGCCACCAACTCCCACGTGGTTCTGCAGCTTGAGCATGCGCAGTCCCTGCTCCTCCAGTTCTCTGAGGGCCTTGCTGAGGTTTCACCCTGGCTTGAAGAAACTCGAGCCATCATTGGCCAGCTCTCCCTGAGCACAATTAGCTATGAAGCCTTTCGGGAACAACAGGACCTCTTACAGGTAGCCGAAACCCACCTCGCTGCATTGGAGTGCCAGCTTTTTGCTTCTACTTTTTTTATCCAGTTCAACAAAGGAATCCTTTTTTACTTCACAGTCTGCCACCATTGTCCTTTGGGCAAAAGAGCTCTTTTGTTCAAGACCAGTTCATTTTATAATCTACTTCTTGACAGGGTTACTCTTTCACCACTGTGCCATAATGACATTTCTGTTTTGTCAGGTATGCCATGTAAAGTGAGACAATGTGATTATTTTACTATCATGCTCCATCCAGTTTAGGGATTAAACTCAGATCTGATTCTTTTTGGAAAAAAGTCTACTCTCCACATGGTTATTAAACCTTTCTTCAATTCTCTCTTCTGCCCAGGGCCTGAGGGAGTCTATAGCAGAACACAGACCCTTAATTACACGCTTGTGCTCTCTGGCAAAACGTTTGGCAGAACTAAATCCCATTCAGGGGGATGAGTTCTGTCGCAAGGCTGCAGATGCTGAAGAGCAACACAGAGGCATCAGAGACCGGGTCAGAGAGACTGCCAGTCTACTTGACGAGTCATTTCCACGGTTCACACAAGTAAGAAGGCTTGGATGTACAGAAAACATTAACAGCCCTACACTCATGCAGTGTATTCTATCTCAACTACACAAAGGCGCACAGTGTCATCATCTGACATCTTCTCTTGTTCCTGTAGCTGAATGAGAGGATGACTCTAATCAGAGAGAGTCTTGACCGCCTGCGCATCCGCATACAGACGCCCACCTCACTTCAAGGGCTCACCCCAAGGATCCAGGAGCAGCTGCAGGACAACAAGCACACCCTGGCAGAGCTGTCCAAACTGGAGCTGGGCCTCAGCAGTGTCAAGACACAGGCAGACGAGCTGCTGGCTAACACACAGGCAGCTGGGGATGGATCCATCGGCACAGGTGATTATCGTCTCAGAAATCTTGTTTGTATATAAATATCCCATTGTCCCGAGAAGTTATCAGTGTGAAAATGCTTTGGGGGCAGTGCTGTTTACTCTGGGGGTAAAAGGTTTCAAGCTATGTCTGTGCTATATCCTGGCAATCCTAGCAATCCAGGAGCGAGTGTCCAGCCTGTCCCAGCTGTGGGCTGAGACACACACTCAGGCCCACGAGAGGGAAAGCTGGCTGCTCAAACTCTTGGATCTTGCCATGAAGTTCTGGAGTGATGTCAGCGATGTCACGGCCGCTCTCAGTGATACTCAGCAAGCGGTTTTGGATCTCAATGCCAGCCGGACAGACTCTGAAACAATCCGCCAGAGCCTTGAAACCATGCAGGTTTGTCCGGAAACTCTCTGGAACAAAAGATATCCAAATTGTTATCTATAATAATTGACCATGACACTATATATATTTTTATTCTTTCCACTTCAGACTGTTAGAGAGGATATTGACAGTTTACAGGGAGATCTGGACACCCTTGGCGTTTTGGGAATGGACCTCATGTCAGCATGTGGAGATACAGACAAACCAGATGTCACAAAGAGCCTGGATGAAGTAAGCAATACATTTAAATAATATCATTTTAGTGCCATGATGATGTGTTGACTAACTCAACACCCTGTCTCTTGCTGTCTTGAAGCTCTATTGCACATGGAACAACTTGAGCAAACTGTGGAATGAATGTCACAAAAAGCTGGAGGATTCCTTACAAATGGCACTTCACTATCAGGACACTATGCAGGTAAGTTTGTCTACATACAGTGTGCCTTCCTTTTCTGTATATGCATACCCATATCATAGTAAAAATGCCATTGTCAGTTTCATAGCCGCATCAGGCAGGAGGCTTTGGCCACCACTGCCTGACACAAGCAGCAGTGTTATGGCATCCTGCCAAAGACAAAACTACTCCTTTATTGTGTTGCAAGAGAAAGCTTCAGGCTCCCTGCAGTTTTACTTATGAGTAAATGACAGATGATGTGGTCCTCTGCCAAAGCCAGACAAGTTTAATGGTGTGAACTGTGTTGGGAAAACTAGACGAAATCTGTCCGACAGTATATGTCATCAAGGATTCTTGTTTGGCTCTTGAAAATACAAAACAGTAATGGGACAGTATCTCATTGACTGTGCTTATATACACATTGTTGCTGTTTTACTAACAGGGTCTATTTGAGTGGTTGAAGTCAGCTGAGCTGAGGTCTACAGAAGAATTCATGGTAGGAACTGACCTGGAATCAGTTAAGGAACAGCTATGTGATCTCAAGGTAAGTGTTGCACAATAAAGTGAGCCCATAACAAGAGATGAGACTAACTAATTTTGCCCAGTAAGTGTGCTGGTTGTATGTCATACAGAGATTGTGTTTTTAAATATGTGTTCAGAGTTTTATTTTAACATTAAACCTGTCAGTGATGACAATAGTGAGTTGGATGTTTGTCCAAATGTTGATTCTTGATGTTTTGCTTCAGGAATTCAAGCGAGAGCTGTACCAGAAGAAGATTGAGATAGAAAGCCTGAACCATCGCTTTGTGTGCCGGCTGTCTCCAGGCTCGGAGCGCCCAGGCTCAGTCTCACCACTGTGTGACTTCAGACTGCGCTGGGACAGCCTGGAGTCAGAGACGGTCAGCAGACAGGTGAGAACACGGAAGCTGACATCAAAATTAAAGATGAATGTTAAGTTGTCTCAAACTGCAAAACACATAATGTTTGATAGCTCAACATTGAAGTAAGTCAAATTTGTCACCAGTTTGGCTATTTTAAATGTAGAATCAGCTGTTCTCATAATAAGTTCTCACCATGCTATGTCGCTTGTTTCTATCAATATTTTATATTCTCAGCATCAGCTGGAGTGTGCTCTGCTGGGTCTGGGTCAGTTCCAAAACACACTGGATGAGCTGCACACATGGCTCTCCAGGACCGCAGAACAACTGCAGGGCAGCCAGCCAATCAGCATCGACCTGCAGGCCTGTGAAATAGAGCTGGCCAAACACAAGGTCAGTGCTGGTATAGTTACATCAGCGTGTAGTGATCAACAGTTTAAAAAAAGTGCTTCATTGTAAGGCTGTATGGTCAGGTAATAGAGCCCTTTTCAGATTTAGAAGGTCTAACAACCTTGTAGTCTCCCATGGGTTTATCTGCAAGATAACACTGAACACTTAACCTTGAGTTCAAAAACAGTCATCTGTCCTCTGAATGTGTTCACCATGTGTCTGCCAGTGTCAGTTTGTAGGACTTAACTCTAAAATAGCTAAGTATTACATTTGAATTAAACACTGATGCCTTGATAGATCTCTAACCACTAATGTTTCGTCCCTCTAAAAGGTCTTGCGTAATGATGTCATGTCCCATGTCCGCACGATGGAGTCACTGAACCAGGCGGGCAGGGGGCTGCTGGAGGTTGGATCCGGGGACAGTCCACATGGCCTGCAGGCTCGCCTGGAGCAGCTCAATGAAAGCTGGGAGTTTGTTCGCTGTGAGACTGAACGCAGGCAGCTGGAACTAGAGAACAGACTAAGTCAGGTGAAGAGAGCCGTTGTTTTTTTTACAATTGCAATAACAGCAACAAGGTAGATTAGACTGAAAACAACACCCTAATATACTACCTTGGTTTTATATCAGTGCCACCTTGTGGTGATTGCCTGAATAAAAACAAATGAAACGTTTCTATGGAAGTACGATTTTATGTAGTATGATTTTTTTTGTCATAGAGGAGAACACATCACATAAAATAATTATGCTCATATAAAACATCGTAGAAGTCTAATGGCAAATAATGTTTAATGCTCTGACAAAACTTATAATGTAGTGAGTTGGAATCTCTGCTACCTTAGCTGATTTTGAATCAGTTTTATTATTCCCAATTTTATTGATGGATTTTTTTAATGACAGGTCCAAGATGTTACAATGGAGATTCAGGATCTTCTCCAGTGGCTGGAGAACACAGACCTGAGACTTTCCGCCTTCAAGACTATGTGGGGAATGCCAGACTCTGCCAGTGAAAGACTCAGTGCACACTTGGTGAGACTTACTAGGATTTTAGCTGTGGAAATTAAAAATATAATCAAGAAAATGTGTCCCCCATGAACCTGATTTTCCTGACAGGAGTTGTGCAATGAGATGGAGTCAAAGCTCCACGCCTACACTGATGTGAAGAACGCCATCCACAGGATGCTGGAGAGCAGCAACATTGTGCGGGGGTCAAGCACCGAACACAGCATGTCTATTCTTGAACAGAAATGGGCATCAGTTTACAGCAAAGTCCAGGAGCGAAAGGTTCTTTAACTTTACATCAGTCATCACTTATTACCTTACTTACATTTGTTTTCAGTGTGAACTTGTTTTTATCATGAATATAAGCACATGATGACAGTGTAATGCTTGTCCTGCAGGCTAAGCTTACAGAGGGACTGAGTCTGGCCAAGGAGTTCCACAGTAATGTCCAGGAACTTCTCAACAAGATGAGCAAGTGTGAAGAGTCTATTGGGCTTCTTCCTTCTCCCAGCTTTGTTCTGGACGCCGTTTGTACTCAGCTGCAAGATCACAGAGTACGTTCTCTTGTACCTGCTGTATTTTAGATCCAATGTTATACAGTATTTTGTAAGAATTGTTTTTGGTTCACACATTGCATTTTATCTCTTTTTTTTTTTACAGATGCTGATGAATGAGGTGAACAGTTACGGTGAGAAGAAGACCACAGTGGAGAACATAGGCTGCAGACTGACTGAGCTGAGCAGGAAGGAAGACTGCGATGTGATCCATAACCTGGTAATGACCGTCCAGGATCGCTACAAAAAGCTGCAGCAGCGTACCTCAGAAAGAGGCAGGATGCTGGAGGAGGTCAAAAAGAATGCCAAACAGGTAAACCTCTTTATGAAAACTGCTCAAATCATCGCTCAGGCCATTTCAGAAATCTAATAATATCCGTCTTCATCTCTTATTTCAGTTCAGTGAATCTTGGCGCCTATTAGTGGACTGGATGACTGAAGTAGAGCAGACACTCGACACGCATAAAGAGATCGCTGTGTCCCATGAGGAGATTAAACAACAGCTGACTGAACAGAAGGTGCAGTGCCTACAACTTCATTACAGTTGCAGTATGTTTATGAGTATGTTTACTGATCAAATGTTTTGTAATTAGGAGTTCCAGAAACTGCTGAGGTCAAAGAGGCCCATGTACGAGGCCACACTGAAGAATGGTCGAAGCCTCCACGAAAGAGCCCAAACCAGCCATGATAGACAACATCTGGAAAACCTACTGGCTGAACTCAAAGACACATGGGACACCATCACTGGCAAGTCTGTGGAAAGGTATGGAACTCTTTTAAAGTATCAAGATAGCAAACATAACACGTGTCTTTCAAACAGTACAACAAAACTGACTTATCTGGAGCAATGTTGGAATTGTCTATGGTTTCCTCTCAGACAACATAAGCTGGAGGAGGCGCTGCTGTTCTCAGGCAGATTCACAGATGCTCTCCAGGCACTGAATGACTGGTTGTATAGAGCAGAGCCTCAGTTGGCTGAGGATGTTCCTGTCGGTGGAGACAAAGACATGGTCAATAATCTGATAGACAAACACAAGGTACGCCAGCGACATTCTCATTTGCTTACACAAACAACACTAGGAACCCTGTTTTTGATGTTGAGGTTTCTTTCTCTCAGGCATTCCAGAAGGAGTTAGGGAAGCGAGCCGGATGCATTAGGACCCTGAAACGCTCCGTGAGGGATCTGACCAGGAGCAGCACAGCCGATGCTCACTGGCTGCAGGAGCAGATGGTTGAACTGGAGGGCCGCTGGGAGGCAGTGTGCAAGCTGTCAGTCAGCAAGCAAGACAGGCTTGAAACTGCACTTCAGCAGGTCATTCTCCATTTCAAAAGACCAAATTTCATAAAAGCTGCTGCTTATAGTTTGAGTGTAAATGCACTGACATTGATACTTTTGGATTAAGGTTATCACAATGCAATGTAATACTGTATATTGTACTGACAGGAGCTTTAAATTTGACATTCCTGCAAAAGCTTAAAATATTTGTGGTTTTCTCAAATTAAATTTTTGTTTACACCTGAATGGTTAAGTGGAAACATCAGCCATGCACCCTTGAAGGATGGTGGCCTCGCCTATCTGTATCGGACTATTAATAAAAGTTGATGAGGTGGTCTAATCCCATATCTCTTCTATGTTCTTGTTAGGCTGAGAAGTTTGACGGCCTTGTGCACTCTTTCATGGAGCGCCTTACCGAGGCAGAGAGGATATTGAAATATGGGCTAATACCGGAAGAGGAGGAAGGTCTGCTTTCCTTCTGCAAACAGCACGAGGTCAGTGTAACGTGGTACTTCACTCCCTGCAGGGAAGTTTATTTTTTCCTTATCTTTGTTGCTTCCACGAAGGTCAAAGGTCATGGTCTGGTGTATAACAAGAAGGTGCTGATTAGGATTCAGTATTCGGCTCAAGGGCAGTTCACCAGGGCAATGCTTGAACCTACTTCAGTTCTCTCTAGGATGGGTGTAGCTATATTATAATTAGCTGCATTTTGGGAATTAATTATTATAATATTATGTCATGCCAAGATGAAAGCTCATCCCATGTGTGCTCCTGCTGAAACATTTCTTTATCTCACCCTCCTTAGGAATCAGTGAGTACTTTGCAGACTCAGGCTGTGGAGTTACAGAACATCCAGCTGCTGGGTGAGGAGATCCTGGCCTCCTGTCACCCAGACTCTGTAATCACCCTCAAATCTTGGATCAGTGTCACCAAAACCCGTTATGAGGAGGCGAGTGCTTTCAGCAAATCTATCTTCCTTATAGGGATCAAATATATCATAAATGAATCACAATGTTTTTTATGGGAAATTAGTGGCTGCTTTCAGTTAGGTGACTGAAAATATTTAGAGACAGGAAGACAGGTTTATCAACTGTAAATTTCAACATTTGAGAGCATCCTGGTGTGACTGGTGTAATTTCCACCCTCTTCCTGTTTTCTGAGACAGGTTCAAACATGGGCTCAGCAGCAGGGCCAAAAGATCCAGGCTGGCCTGGCCACTCTGGAGGCTGAGAGAGAGGAAGTCCAGAGACTTCTAGACTGGATCTTCTCTGCAGAGGAAGCCCTCAATCTCAGAGACCAAGAGCCTCTGCCTGAGACCACCGAGCAGAACCAAGAACTCATTGAGCAACACTTGGTAACATTTTTTCTCTGCCCTTTGAGATCTAAAGCAATCTTACTTTGCTCTCTGTCAAATCAAGAGTAATTTTACCCTGATCACAATGAAAACAAATGATGTACCACTTACTTCACACTGAGAAACATCTTTACCATGTATGTTATAACGGATCACTCCTCTCTCTAGGTATTCATGGAGGAGTTGAACAAAAAATTTCCAGAGGTTGAACATGCTACAAAGTCCTGCAAACACAAGAGCATTCCTAAACAGCAAGTGTCTCCAAGCAAAAGGCCTCTGACAAGTAAGGCACCATGGACAGATGTTGTTCCACTAACACGCGAAAAAAGTCAGAATTATGAAAATATTGAGGATTAACAGCTTAACACCTGTCTCTGTGTGAATGATGCGTAAAGCTGATTTTTGACAGAGCTAATTCCAGACACCTACATTGCTGTTTCAGAGAGGAGGAGCACCCTGAAGCTGCAGCCTGCTGTGCCGGTCCCCTTGGAGCACCTTGACCCCCAGACCCCACAGCTGTGTCAGCTGGTCACTCAGTGGCAGAAGCTTTGGCTTCTGGCTGTGGCGAGACAAACCCGCCTGGAGCAACACCAGCAAACACTCAGAGAGGTTATTGTGCCTTTTTACAATATCGCTGTAAAAATGGTTTCAGGTTTTGGTGCCAATACAGTAACAGGCTTTTTAATGTGTTGTTTACAACAATAGTTAGGGTGAAATGATATTTTGTGTTTCTGGACAGATGGAAGAATTTGCAAACTTCGACTTCAACATTTGGCGAAAGAAATACATACAGTGGATTAGTCATTTAAAATCACGGATCTTAGACGTTTTCCGCAGCATTGACCGCGATCAGGATGGACGCATAAGCCAGAAGGAATTTATTGATTATGTCCTCGCCTCGAGTAAGACCCACTTTCTACGGATCATTGTGGTGTTGTGACCTATGTATTACTTACTTTTAGTTGTCATTTGAAATGTTTCATTAGCGTGCTGAATTTACAATATATAATTACTGCAAGGTAACACAAGTTGCAATCTTCTTATGCTCATACCTCACCTATCCTCCTGTAGAATTTCCCACCAACTCTCTAGAGATGAATGCAGTGGCAACCATCTTTGACATGAACAGCGATGGTTTCATTGACTACTACGAGTTTGTGAGTGCGCTTCATCCGAGCAGAGATCCTTACAGGAAAGCACTGGATGCAGATCAAATCAATGAAGAGGTATGAGCCGTGTGTGCAGAAGAAATCACACCAATGTAGTTTGATTCAGTGTTTTTTTATGTGATTCTGTCACACTGTCACATTTTTCACCTTCTGTAGGTGAGTCGGCAGGTATCACAGTGCAACTGTCCCAAGAGGTTCCAAGTGGAGCAAATAAGTGCCAATAGATACAGGGTGAGTCTTTTTTTATAGACACAAATTCAAGATAAAATACATAGGCAGCTTTTTCATTTACTGCTTAAACCGCTTGATGTCTGGTGGGTGTTTGTAGGGAAGCCAACATATCACAAACAGGGCTGTTTTATTATAGCTGTAAAACAAAATGCGTATTTGGAAAGTGCATGGCATTATAGAAACCTTATGGAAATATTGTGATCATTATCTTGAAAGTGCAGATTGAAAATGCTAGCACAGCAATAAGGACAACAAAAAATATAACAATATTATTACCCTCTGTTCTCTTCCTTGTGAAGCTGTGACCTCGAAGCTATAACCTGTCCTTTTGCTTCAGTTTGGAGATTCCCAACAGTTGCGGATGGTTCGTATCCTGCGAAGTACGTTGATGGTGAGGGTTGGAGGAGGCTGGACTGCTTTAGATGAGTTCCTGGTCAAGAATGACCCCTGCAGAGGTCAGGACACTATTCTAAATTCCTGCAAACTGCATTTTGTCAACATAACAAAGCACACCTGTATTTTTGAAGACACTACTTTAATATGTATGTCGATACAATTTTTTCTCCAAATTTGGTGGCTCTGATATATTTTTTTAAAACATGAATTATTAATTACTATGAACTGGTTTAGAAAATTCCATAGTTTCTAAAGCTCAATATCAATCCTAACACAATTATTAAACAACTAATATTTAAAATCCCACTAGATTAGCTACGGAAATGCATTGTTTTAAGGCTGAAATCTGGGCATGTTTTCATAGCTCATGAAAAGTTGGCATTTGCATAGTGAAAGATGTGTAGTATTCCCATGATGAAATATCAGGACAATAAAGGGCAGCATATCTAATAAATGCAATACTTACTGGTGAGGTTGTAAAATTCTCATAATTTTCCTAATCTGTATATCTACCAGATAAGGAGCTGACTTTTACAGGAACCCTTGCTTTAATTAGTCATGCACACTTGCACACTTGCTCTGCAAGCTATTATTTAAGTGTGGCTACGAGAGAGTACAAGTTTTACAGTACTCTGTGGAATTCCCCCTGCTGTGCCACCAACAGTGAAAGGTCGGACCAACCTGAAGATCAAGGAGAAGTACTTGTCTCCTGCAGGAAGCACGTCGAAGGGTTTGACTGTTAGCAGGTCCAACTCGAGCCTCAGCCTCTACAGCAGCGCCTCCGCCCCCACCAGCCCCATGACACGCAAGGCAAGCATTAAACTCTGAAAGATCTATGTTTTAGGCATAGTAGACCATCCCTGAGAGGATTTGCAGCCTTTATTGGCATGTGCTACATTTACATATTTTGCCACTATGTCCTTCCTATTTAAATAAGTATATGTTTTGCATCATGTTCCTTTTTTTGCAACAAACCACATGTAGTAGTTCACCCAGTTCTAGTTCCTCTCTTCTAACTGCAAAGTTTGAACTTCACATTAATTTAACTAGTCAAAATGAAGAATCTTATCTTATGTAAAATGAGTATTGAATGATACAGTCATATCCTTTAAACTAAGGTTTTTTGAAATGTGATTCTGAGAAACAGAAAGAAAAACTGCATGCAACAACTTTCTGTGAGAGCTTTAGCACATTTTACCATTGAGACATCTTACTTTAGTCTAACATGCGTTGCTTTAGGCATTACTCCGTAGAAGTTTCTCAGGTGACCGGTGCATCCGTCCCAGGAGCTCCATTGCTGCCTTGGGGTCAGATCTACAGTTTGTCACGACAGGGGAGGACAACTCGTCATCACCATCAGGTCAGCCAATCACCTCAGTTAGCTTTAAATTGCATTGCATGCACCAATACTTCAGTTGGTGAATTTACCTGATCCTGCGTGTTTACACTCTTTTGCGCGCTGCAGATGAAGCTGAGAGGTTACCCACATGATTACCTCTGCCTCTCAGCACCACGTGTATGCTGCAGCACTGGACCCAAACACACAGCCTCGGGGCCCTGAAACAGAGTGTTAAGCAGGAGTGAGAGTCACATCTGAAAAGCACTGATGGAAAAGTTCAAAGAAGGTCACCAGAGGTGATGCTAAAGGGTCTTTTAGCTTTGATAAATCTCTGTGAAGATGATTTTCCGGACAATGAGGATGTCAGTCCAGATGCTAGACAAAGATTATTTTGTCCTGTGTTGCATTTCATATGTTAGTATCTGATTGCGTAGAGAATAGGAATTGAGACGTTCTGCATGGATGCTTATTGCATGATAGCCAGAGCCTTGCTTAAATCCGAATTTTTTTCCAAGCTTGTTCTTCTTGTTGTAAAGATAAGTGAAGTCAGACAGAACCAGAGCCTGAGAGTAATGCTCAGTCATGAGCAGAAATAATGTGTAATGGATTTAAAAGTGACATACAGCTAGGACACATTTGTATATGGTATGTGAGGGTGTTGTACTGCCCCTACTAGCATCCAAAAAACACATATACCAAAACCATTACTAAGGGTATAGTGTATTGCCCTTCGACATTTATTATGATTATTTTTGCTTTTATTTCATTCCATGAAGATGACATTGTTGGCAGGGCCACACTGTTTCTGTCTTTTGCCTTTTCTGACATCATGTTTTCAAATAATGATGTATTTTTATTGTTCTATATTGTAAGGATGTTTTAAACACTGGAGATTGTTTAATGAACAATGAACCAAAGTGCACCAGGTCATTGTTGATTTGTAGAGATTATTTTCTCAGGATGATTTTGCCTTTGGATGTGTGTCTTTCTCTGGAACGTTACTGTGATGTTGTTTATCTTCTCCTCCTACTTCCTAGGAAAGTTTTGTTTAGCACATTATTTTCATAAAAATGCACTTTTCTGTGTCCAACTACTAATAGGTTGTTCTGCTAAGAGGGATATTTGGCAGTTGTATTGAGTAAAAAATTAATTTCGGAACACAAACTAGGATTTTAGATTGTGCTTCATAAAAATGAAGAATTTTTCCAATTTTGTTTCATCAGAACGCACTGAAGATGATGCTGTATGGTTGAGCAGTTGAGGTTCCTTGTCTTCACTTTCCAGCATATATTCATATATATATATACTTTGCTATCTTGGTCTTTCTATCTTTGATGTTTCACTTCTCTGATCCCCAGTCCAGTCAGAAATTCTCACAGCTGTCTTAAACCTATTAGCTTCTCTGCAGGTGTTTAGGGAACATTTAAGACTTTACATCTGTTTCATTTGTGGTTTACTCATGCTCCTGAAGATACCAATATGCATTGTTTTAGCAAAAAAAATAATGAAACTCATTTACCCTGAAAGAAGCAGCTGCAGCTCCACCATCAGTCTACTGCGCAGGCTGTTCAGTGTTGCACTGTGCCTGGCCTTGACTCTGTGGTGTCCTTGTAGAGCAGTAAATACTTGACAATATGTTATCAGCTGTATAAAGGCATTGTATTTGTAAGTGTCCCTTTGTACTATATCCTCCAGAGACTGGAGACAGTAGCTTATGTACTTGCATTTGTTCTATGCAGTTGTGGGAAAAAAAATGTTTTTTTAAGACAAAAACTTTTTACAGGATAAAGTACCTTTTCCAATTAGCCTCAATGTGTTGATGTTTGGAGAAGGTTGACAGGTTACTGTACTGTAAAAATACAATAGCCAGATTTCACTACTATTGCTATGCACCCTAATCTTTCTGTACTGTAAATGTTTCTATACCCAGCACTCACTCTGATGTCTAATTTAGGGAAACTGTAGATGAATGTCACTAATAATTTTAAGTTCAATTGTATAAAATACAATAAATCTTTTTTGTAATATTTTTGCCATTATCATTAACATTATATGGTGCTGCATTCGTGTGATAGTTTGCTGGAAGACATATAATCAAATTAATATCTGCAGATGGACAATCGGTTTGTTTAAACCCCAGCTTTGTTTACTCTCGCTAAATAATGTTCAAGTGTCTGTATTTTTGCTCCTGCCTGGGATTGCAGATTGTTTTTTGGCCACTTGGGGGCAGTGGGTGATGTTTCTCTGTAATTCTTGATATTATAAATTTACATATATTTATTATAGCAACTGTTAAATAAAAAAGAAAACAAAAGGGAAAGATTACCATCCAAATGTTCCATTGCACAGTGGCTGCTATGACATATTCAAAACTCTTGAATTTAATGTAGCGGTGGGTCTGCACGTTAGACATCATGTTACACACTAACAAATTAGCATCCAGATATGAAGATTAAGAGTCCGTTACCAGTCAACATGACTGCAGAACGAGGAGAGAAGGAGGATAAAGGTTAGGTGTACATTGTCTTGTGTTGTGGTATCTTATTTACTCATGAATTCTCAAAGGCAGAAATTTCATCTATGGCTCCCCAGCTCAGGCAGCCCTCCTGTCGATGGCTCACAAGTGAATCTTTCAGACCTGCTTGCACTGAACATGCAGTGCCAACAACACAGACATATCTGTTTAAACACAGAGCCCCAGCAGTTTTGAGAAAGAAAGCAGAGTATTGTACTTCTACACAAACATGACTCCATGACTCCAGGTCACAGGAGTGCCCTGTAGAGTACTGAAGTGATATCAAAACAACACTGTCCTGTGACTGGACATCGGTGTGCTTTGCTCACAAATATATATATAAGGAAGATGAAACAATATCTTTTAGTGCAGCAGATATCATCTGAAGTGAACAGCAAATGTTTAGATCTTCCCACGCTGGAACATTTTGAACTTTACCCTTTTCTGATTGAAGGGAGGCATCTACCAGGCAAACAATAGACAAACACTGTTTACCATATGTTATGCACATTATGTACATTGTGTGCATAATATACAAATGTGTAATAAACACACGGACTTCTTCCAAAAAATTCACAACCCCATGTTTCTTCATAAAGGTGATCACCTAGGTTTTATGATTTTCAGTGTCCTTTCCTTCAAAGCTGCAGTAACGTTCAACAAATTGTCTCACACTCATCTGTGTATTGAATTTATTCTCAGTGTCTTTAACTCTGTTAATGTAGAGACATTTACTCACTATCTCAGAAATGCACTCATGGAAAATATGGGAGCAGTCTTGCATTTGTAAGTTTGTTTAGTTTTGTGAAAGACAATGAAATAGTCACAAAAGTAACATTACAGAGGCTAATTTGCAACAACATGACTGAATATTTCTGGGACAGGAAAGAGATTAAACTGATTCTTGGCATTGGCAGGTTGTTCAAATATGACTTAATTCCCACATCCAGGAAAGCCCAAATTGTTCTTATTTACTGTATCAAAGTAATTTGCTTCATTGCACTGTGGCAAGCCTTAAAAGAATTTTGTTATGTCTGAGAGAGGGAACATGTAGTACCAGTCAGCGCAGAGGTGGGTGCGAGGGCACTCAAATGAAATGCCAGCCAGTGAAGTTACTGCCCAACAGGGGTCATTCATTTGAAACTGGCATTTGTGCTGGAACAAAGCCAGGCTGACCCCGGCCAAACACCCACTCAGAAATCATGGGAGCTGTCCAAAGTCATCTTCTGGTTAGCTTCATGTTCATGTAAGAGACACTGTGTGCAGCAAAGTCAGTCTTTGCTTTTTATCTTCTACTATTTCCCTAACATTTTCTCCCATCCTTTCTCTCTCCCGCTTTCTTTCCTCTTCCATGCCCTTGTTCCCTTCCTCCATCCACCCCTGCTGCCGAGCGCACTTTGGTTCCCAAACTGCACCCCTGGCTCAGCCCTCAGGAGTCACATGATGTAAATCCTGAGATTGAGACTTGCAAAGTACAAAGGACTAAACTCAATGTTTATGTGCATACTTCACAGACAGGAACATCAGAAGGCCACTGAGGTTTTTTCACATCTGAGCAGAGTACAATTCCCACTGATACTTGTGTGACCTCTCACCAGAACTGACTCACTGCACTTTTATTCCCACAAGCAGGTAGGTGGTATTTTGTGCAATTTAGAATGATGAATGGAAGTAATTTTGTAATGTAATCTTGGAATGAGCAAAATTTGTCAGAAATTGGTTTAGGTCTGGTTTAGGATTTTAGAAACACAACAGAGAACTAAATTTTTATCCAAAGAGTGGTTTGGCAGATCTCCCACTGCACTGTCTTTAAGAATTTAGCTTGACTTTAGAAAGTGTTCTTATATCACCCAGTTTTATGAGATTTGTATGTGTGTGTAACCATGCAATGTGTATTTTGAAGCTATTATACTCCAGCCATTTATTTTTAAGATATAAAAAAATTATGATTGGACATTTGCATGCATTTTCATCATACAACTCCAGTCAGGTGATTTTCTTGGCCTGCAAGCTCCAAATCCTTGTTTGTTGATGGCAATCTTAAAAACAGGTACTGCTTTGACTCTGGACCACATTATCACAGATTCATTTGAACTGAATGGTTTGCTGGTTTATTGGAGAAGCTTTTAGGGTTGCTGCTGCCTCCTTAAGACAGAGCAGATAAGTAAGATTTGCTCTGATGTTAGTCTTCACTCAAACTCAACTTGTGTCAACTTCACAGTGGCACTCGAGGAAAAGCCAGGAGGCTTTATAATCAGGGAAACATGAATGTCTCTCCAAAAACTTATGGCAACAAATCAATCAAATTTGTTTTTCTTCTCCCAAGAGCCACACTATTGCTGTGTGTAAAACACACAGACATTGTGCTCCTGGCTAATGGGCGGCTTATCTTGTGCTGCAGTGATGATAGCAGGTTTAGCAGGATGGGCCAGATGTGTTGATACTGTAACACCACCTTAACTGATAATAAATCTCAGTCCACTGTGAATCACCAAGCATGTGGGGCGCTGGCCCTTTTATTTGGCATTTGTGGAATGGTTCAAATATGCAAAGGACCAACAAAGGCCAAAATAAACAAATTGTGGCAGGAACAGGGGAACAGAAGGAAAGCTTTTCAATATAGAGAACATACACACACTCGGTGTGACGCTGCAACTGACGTCACACTGCATGAGGCATACTCAAGTGTGTGTGTTTAAGGGAGGGCAGCCCACAAGGTCGTATGCTGGTTGGGGGAGGGAAAAGGAAGAGGAGGAGCTTTTCTCGCTGAAACCTTCCCCTTAACTCTGTTCCCTCCCATTGGTGACACGGCTGGCTGATTTTAAAACCACCCTCCAATAGAAACACAATCAACACATAATGGAGGTGGAGGACATGTGCGCCTGCGCAGCTCCTCCCCTGTCAAGTGCAGAAGAGATACGGAAGCAGAATGTAAGCCGGTGTCCGTGTGTGGGAGAAAAGGGGGGCGGAATACATACACACTTGCGGCTGATGTAACAGAAAAAAAGGCTTTTGAAAGGAAAGAGGAGAGTGGACTCTTCCTGGGTGTTTACTGAATGAGGTAAGATGATGTATTAAAGCATGGAACTCATGGATAAAGGGAGTTTGGTTTTTTGGATTGCCGGGTTATCCCAGAACCACACGGCTCAAGTCCGGCACCCTTTTCTATTCAATCTGCTTCCCATACTATATGAGGCGATGAAAAGAAACCATTTTGCAGTTTTTCCTACTGCATTTTTTTTACTATAGTATAATGGTATATTATTGCACTATATTAATGATAGTTTACTATTTGCATGTTTTGGACAGCAGTTTATTTCACACTTTCACAATCGTTTGTGTTTATGTCACAACCACATGGTTCTTTTTATGGGAGCAGTGTGTCAGTGTGTCAAAGGTCAGGCTAACAGAGAGCACATGAGAGAAGGATGGCATCAGAGGCAGAGGAGAGGGGGAGAGACTGGGAAGGTCAATCCCAGCCATAATAAATGTGTGATATTAAATTATGGCACGATTGTTTACTCAAACTGTATTGCTGATATTATATGGCATTAACAAACATTCACCACATTGTTTTCATTCATTACGGATTGACTGGACTGATTTTTTTCCCTTTTTTGATCTGTCATGTTTCACATTCTGCTGCTCAAACTGACTTATGCTGTGTCCGTATTTCAGATAACACCCACGACAGAATTTCCTCCCTCCTGCCTCCATCATGTCGCTGCTCACTCATGTGCTGGCGTGCCTGTTTGGTATGGGCTCCTGGGTGGCCATCAATGGGATGTGGGTGGAGCTCCCCCTGATTGTAAACGACATCCCTGAGGGCTGGTACCTGCCATCATACCTCACAGTCCTCATCCAGATGGCCAACATTGGTCCACTCTTCATCACCCTGATGCACCACTTCCGCCCAGAGAAACTGGATGAGCGACCGGTTATCTATTGCATTGTGGGGTTGGGGGTCATTGCTACATTCCTGCTAGCTTTCTTCTGGAGGCATACTGTGACAATAGCAGGCTCTCTGCATAGTATGCCCCTGCTGGTTTTAAGCTTCCTGCTCTCTGTAGTAGACTGCACCTCATCTGTTACCTTTCTTCCTTTCATGATGCGGCTGCGTCCACAGTACCTCACCACATACTTTGCAGGTGAGGGCCTCAGTGGTCTGGTGCCTGCACTGGTGGCTCTAATTCAAGGTGTTGGTGTAGTCCACTGTCAGAATGCCACTTTGGCTAATTCCACTATGGCTGGCAGTGGGGAGCTCATAGCCATCTACCAGCCGGCTAAGTTCTCCGCCCAGGTCTTCTTTGTGTTCCTCAGTGCTATGATGGTCGTGTCACTTGTAGCCTTCATCCTACTGAACCATCACCCAGCCGTGGCTCGGGAGAGGACGAGCGACCTTTATTTCAGTGGGGATCTGGCTCTGGGGAAGGGTGAACAAGGCCTGTCTCTGCACGCTCAGTCACCAGAGCAGAAGCCAATGATCAGTCCCCTGGAGGTGGTCAGGAGGGAACCTAGGAGCTCTTTTGGGAGGGGGACGTACTGCAATCTTGAAGTGGTGTTCATCTTTGTGGTGCTGGCCTGGGCCAACGCTCTGACCAATGCAGTTCTGCCCTCAGTGCAGTCCTACTCTTGTCTGCCTTACGGGAACAAGGCCTACCACCTAGCTGCCACCATGGCAGCTGTCGCTAACCCAGTGGCCTGCTTCATCGCCATGTTTATGCCGATTAGGTACGAATGATTGCTGGAACCACCTCTTTACACATTTTATATGAAGATATGAAGAATGAGGATTTTTCAGCCTCTTACGATAACATTTTTTTAAATGTATGGAAGAAAAGATTGGTTCAATCATAACTGTAACTCTTCAAAATCAATAGTTTGTAGAAGGTCACAGCTCAGAAGTTGTACCTTAAGTGCATTTGAACTTGAAGTCATGTAGTGCAGGCTATAAATTGTTTGAATTTCTAACTTTAACCTCATGCATTAAACTTTTCTTCCAGGTCTCTCATCTTTATGGGTTTCTTGACTATGTTTGGGACTGGATTTGGAGCCTACATCATGGCCATGGCTACTCTTAGTCCCTGTCCCCTGCTGGTCCACAGTGCTTCTGGAACTGTGGTCATAGTAAGACACTTTCTCCTAATGAATGCAGTTGAAGAATGAAGTTATTTATCACATGTTCTGTCTTGTACACGAACCTCATTAGGCTACAACTCATCAAAGAATGCCGACCCGTCTGTTGACATTGTCTATGATTTGAGAGGTTTTTGTGTTTGGCAGGTTTTTAGATGCGTGTCAACTTGAACCTGTCTGACTTGATGATGACAACATTGTCAAAACAGGTTTTGAGCAATATTTATGAGCGCTTAATTATTATTCCCCAGGGAATATTTCAATGACCATAACAGAGTAGTTAATTCATGTGTATTTTAGCCAGCACTATTGAACAGGTTTGCATCATAATGTATCATACTGTATCTGCCAGTATGATTTTCATCAGCGTAATAAAACTAGAAGCAACATCATGCTGCTTTAAAGCTGCTATCAAAGGTCAAAATTTAGGTTTACAGCACAGAAAATACAGATATGAAAAACATAGGTTAAAAAAGTCCTAATATTAACTGAGCAGGCTTTCAGTTAGCACATTTAAAGATCTACAATATTTTTTGTCCCATGTTTTGAAGGTCCTTTTCTTTTTAGTGCAGCTTAGATTTTTATATCGTAAAAAATCATAAAATAACTTCATAATTATAACTTTATTTTTACAACATGTCTACAAAGAATTGGAATGTGCTACACAGTAACAGAGGAAACAAAGACAACAAAACAATTTTCAAAATGAGTAGCATACAAGCGTGACCAAATTGAAAAAAAACATAATTTTATAAATAAAAGATATATTATATATAGAAAAAGAAATAACTATTTGTTGTATTAAAATCATGATGCCATGAGTGTAGCCTAATACTTCAGCAGATGATTTTAGTAATTGTAGCAGTTGTTCTAATACATACTGTAACATTCACCTCTTCTGTGCTGCAGGTGCTGGCCTGGATCCTGTTTGTCCTGTCCCTGTCCTATGTGAAGGTCATCATTGGGGTAATTCTGCGGGATGAGGGCCACAGTGCCCTGGTGTGGTGTGGAGCAGTAGTGCAGTTGGGCTCCATGGTGGGTGCCATAACCATGTTCCCAATGGTCAGTGTTTATGGACTTTTCAAGTCAGGTGATGCTTGCAACACCAAATGCCCAATGTAGACAGCAAATAGGTCTAAGTTAAACACTGCTGGACAAAACTGGACTACAAATTGCACTTACTTTAGCAGCACTGAACTCATGCAGTCACAAGCTTTACGTATTCCATTCTGTTTTTACAGAACTGAGAGGTTACAGGTAACTATCTACTACAACATCACTCCATTTCTTTGGCAGAAATGTTCCTATGAGTGTCAAATGATAAATTCATGCTTTACACAGATATCTGTATTTACTGACCTATGGATTGAGCTCTGCATATGGCTACATCGTCAACAAGACCAACAGTATTTTACTGCTGAGCACATTGCAATTCCTTCTCACTTCAGAGGTCAAAACCATGTTACTTGAACTGTTGTGAAATGTGAAAGTTTAAATGTTTGATGTTGCTTTTATAAGACCCTTTGGTACGTTTGGCTTTAAATGTGCCTTAATTTGAGACTTTGACTTGAGATTTTTGAATGTTTAACATTATAACTTGCTTTGGGTATGTTACTAGAGAGGAGAAACTATTCAACAATACCAAATAAAACATCTGTTTTATTGCTGCCTAAATACGTGGTTTTCACTGCAAATAATCTTAAACATTCCCCTTAAAATAGCCAAGCTGGGGCAAAATGTTTTATGCCCAATTGAGAGAAGACAGGGGGTGAACCAGAGCAGGGCAGATACAAACAGCATGAGACCTAAATATCATTTGTTGTGCTTTGGTGAAATTGGTATAGCTGAAAGCATCCACTTTTTTAGCCATGTTACAGTCAATGCAATACATAAAAATTAAGCAAATTAAAACTTTTGACAGACATATAAATGCAGGATAGGAACTAAAATCTAATAACACCAGAAGGAAAAACAGAAAAAGAGAAACTGTGAGTTGTGAGAAACTGTGTGTTCCAACTCTGCCTCTCTCTCAGCTCTTGCCTCATAATTAAAAGCCTTAAATGGACTAAATCATCATTTAAAAGGTAAAGAGTGTCACAGCAGGTATCATGTATAAACTATGCAGGAGTTTCCCCTTACATTACAATGATCTTAACTGTAGTGAAACCATAAAAGTGAACCTTCTTTTAATGGTTTGACAGATTTCCTTGGTTGCAACATTTACTAATACAGTTGCCTCAGAAAGTGTTCAGACCCCTTCACTTTTTGCACACTTTGCTGTTTGTTCATTTGTACACATTTCTAGATGACAGTTATTGCACATGTCTGCAAATTTATCAACATTATTTATATTATAAGATGAATAAATACATTAATTTACACTGTTTTAGCACCTTAATTGAACAAGCAACTATTAGTTTAAACCGTGCACAATGTTTTTATACAATGTCCAATTAGATAATTCATCTATATTGGCTGCACTTCTTTCAAACCAACACAAGATGTCACTGTAAGATTAAAAGAGCATCGTGAGTTTGCACTCATGATTGAAGATTCAAAAGCTGCTTCAGTGTTGAGCTGCACATATTTTTTGATCAAGTCGCCTTAGCTAAATGAGACGATAAAAAGTTTTACTTCTTAAGTTCTTTTTAGTTTTAGTTCCAGCATTTGACTGAAACAAATATAAATACATCTAACTTCTTTGCCCTCTTTCTGTCTTAACACTGCTTCCCCCCCAAAAAAAGTATGTAAATATTGCTGAACCTCCCTTAATGGGGAGGGTTGATGCATCTCTCTGGGTTTTGCCCAGGTCACCATAGTCACATCTGCATCATATCCTCCTCACACTAAATCAGGGAAGAAACTATCTCTTATCTATGTAGGTTTTAGTGTGTGTGTGTCTCTCTCTGTGCGTCTTCATTCTTCCTTGATTCCACAGGGACAAGCAGGAATGAGGAAGTCATGGCCAGTCAGAGTCTGAGTCACATCCCAGTGGTTCCTCAGAGAACATCTGGGGTCGTCATCATCATCTCTCATGCTTCACCTCTTCTCCTTATCTCTTCCTGTAGTTTCTCTGACTTACGGTGTGCTGACTTTAGAAGCTGCAGACCAGTTTGGAATTTTTTTTAGCAATAGCTTAATATGTGTGAATGGGGAAACGTTCAAGGCTCAGTCAGTTTTTAGTATGTTTTTCTGAAATTGTCTACTGAAAAAATGTCAGTAGGTCCCTTTAAATTCTATGTAATCCAAGTCAGAATGCACTGAGATTCAGGCAGGTGGACAGCCTGCCCAATATGAATGTGGGTGACAGGATGACACAAGTCACATAATGAGAGAAAGTGGGAGAGTGCTCTTATAGCTCTGCCTGCCTCTTTCTTTCTGTCCCTCCAACTATTTTGATACCTCCTTTTCCCCAAGCTCCTTGTCTTCCTCGATTCATGCATATGGCAGACTTTGTGACCGTAATTTCAATTTAAAACACATGAGGGGAAATCCTAGCCCATGCTGCTCTTTAATGGGCCGTCATGGGATTGGAGTATGCAGAGAATGATTGAATTTTGTGAGAAGGCCAGGAACGATCAAGTCTCGCCTGCCGTTATGCAATCGACCATTCCCCTCTCACAACGCGACGTCTGGTAAAACCTGGAGGAGGAGGGGAGGGGGGCTGAGGGCTGGAAACCTCAATGTCTAGACCAAAAGAGAGAAAATATTTTTTCTTCTAAATGACTCAAGACTTTATAAAAGAGAGACTCAGCTATCATATGTATAAAAAGAGCCAAATGAGATGTGATCCACCACATCAAACACAGATAAGTTGAACTGGGCTGTTTTTAATGGTTTTAAATGAGTCATTTTACACCGTAATGCATGACATCCTATATTTCCTCAAAGACAGAAACATATGGGCCCTATACAAACTCTGCCATACCACTTTATATATGATTGTGTCATGTCTGTTTTCTCCCTTGATGGCCCTCACCACCTGCTTGGCCCACTTTGACAATGTCAAGATAAAAACTTTGCTTGCCCCAAGGCACTGAAATTACCACTTCGTCCAAACTTTTTCACACCCACTGTGGTGGATTACACCGCTGTGCTATATCCTTTCAATGAAGCAACAGAGACTACCTTTCCCGTTAAGTCCATTATATTCAAATGGGCTGGCCCTTTTTCTTTTTTCTTGTTCACAACAAGACATAAAGTAATCAAAAGTTAAAAGCAAACACTCAAGGAGGCACTTAGCAAAAAAGAAAAGCTTTTATGATAAAACATTCATATACAGTGCAGGAGACAGGTGATCTTTGAGGATGATAGGGTTGTCTTGTGGTCAGTTTCAGCACAGTACAGTATGGCTTGGGGAGCTTTGTAGATGAATGCTCCTAATAACATCCCCGCCCACCCATCATCCAGCAGCCCATCCAGGCAGAACAACTAATACCTGAGTGTATTTCTTCAGTGGTGTGAAGTATGCCTTAAAGAGCTGTTGGAGGCTGCAGTAAAGTAGGGTTCATTACCTTGACAGACTGATGACAGTTAAGGCTGGCTGAGATGAACACACACACACACACACACACACTAAAGACTAAATAATCTGCTATTAGTGCTTCTTGTGCCATGCACACACAGTAGGACTTATATATAAATCAAATGTCTCAGTGGGAAATACTTCAATGTCTTCTGGAGCTCTGACATAAGAACACTTCCCTGCAAGTCCTTTTAGTGTTATTTGCTTAAGTCATCCAAATCAGCATGTGATAAAGATGCAGTGGGCAGTGAATATGTAAAAGTTTCATGAAATTATTTTAAAGCAATAGTTGGACTTTTTGTATGACAAATCCTGTGGGTGGGGGGTGGATTATGCACTTTATTTTGTTAAGAGTTAGATGACAAGATCAATATCACGTCTGATAAATATGTACCGTTGCTTGAGCCAGCAGCCCATTATCTTGCTTAGCATAAAGGCCAGATACAGAGGGGTCAAAGTTGAAAAAAAATCCAATGTGTGTCAATATGTGTCTCATAGAAATGACTTACTGAATCATTTTATACATTACAGACCAGATATCCACCAGCTTTGAACTGACATTCAGTGAATGGGGGAGGCCTGTTACATTTTCATCCCAACAAATACATTAAGATTTGTTGTTTTATGTTAAAGTGAAATTTAATTTGACATGTTTTATTTTTACTGCAAATAACA